>CM053142.1:135686795-138186795 GCA_028571685.1 Heterohyrax brucei | reverse complement strand
AGATGAAAGGAGAAGCAAACTGTGGTGTACAAGCAAAATGGAATATTATGCAGTGATAAAGAACAATAATGAATTTGGGAGACATTTCACAACATGGAGGGATCTAGAAGACATGCTGAGTGAAATTAGTCGGTTGCAAAAGGACAAATCTTGCATGAGGCCACTATTCTGAAGACACAAGAAAATGTTTAAACATACAGGAAACCACTCTTTACGAGTATGAAGAGGGATATTCACTAATTTGATAATAGACAAGAATTATTTTAGGTGACGAGAGCAAAACACACAGTAGAAGTCAGCACACTGGGACTAAACAGAAAACAAGGAAGTTTTCTTAATACAACTGAACACTTGGGGACACAGAGTAGCAGGGCAGGAATCTAGGCATCATAGTTTTAGGGGATACCTAGGCATAATAAAGTTTATTAAGAAAACGTTCTGCATCCTACTTTGGTGAATGGCATTTGGGCTTAAAAGCTAGTCTACCTGAAGCAAAAGAGAACGAACACCAAAAACAACAGGAAAATATGAACCCAAGAGCCAAAAAGGGACACATAAACCAGAGACTACCTCATCACGAGACTGCAAGAACTACCACCCATGACTGTCCTTACAGGGAACTCAACAAAAAGCACTTGATGTAGTGAGAGAAATATGCGGTACAGAACACAAACTTTAGTAAAATATCCAGACTTGATGGTCTGACAGATTGAAGAGTCCTTGCAGGACTTAGCCCAGAACTAAAACCATTCCCAAAGTCAACTTCTCAGAAAAAGACTGAAGTGGTCTTTAAGACATAAATTGATAACTAGTAAAGAGTGTGATCCTTGTCTTAAGTAGATACTGGAGACTAGCTGGGCAGCTCCATGTTGGTGGTGAGATGAGAAGACAGAGAGGGACAGGAGCTAGTTGAATGAACATGAGAAATACATGGTGGAGAGGAGAAGTCTGCTGTCATCATGCAGGGAAGGCATCTAGGGTCACATAATAAATTGTGTGTAAGTTTTTGTATGAGAAGCTAACTAGAATTGTAAACTTTGCTTAAAATACAATACAAAATAAACAATTAAAAATACGGACAACAACATTTATAGCATAATATTGACAGACTTACAAGGAAGAGCAGCTGAAACAGCTGATAGAATATTATGGGAGCTCTGGTAGTGTGGTAGTTGAGCATCTGGTTTCTAATCAAAAGGTCAGCATTTCTGATCCACCAGCAGTTCCTTAGAAAACCTATGCGGCAATTCTACTCTGTCCTATAGGGACTCAATTAGTTGGAATGAACCTGATGGCAACTTTTGTTTGTTTGTTTAGAATATTATACAACCATTAAAAGAAGTTACTAAGTTTCAAGAAGAAATAGAAGAATCTCACAATTAAAGAAAACCTACCTGCCTCAAAAAACAAAACAAACAAATCTAGCTGCTATTGAGTCTGTTTTGACTTAAGGTAAACCTCTGTGTGTCAGAGTACAACTGTGTTCTATAAGGTTTCAGTGGCTGATTTTTTGCAAGGGGATCACCAAGCCTTTCTTCCAAGTTGCCTCTATGTGGACTGAAACCACCAGTCTTTCACTTAGCACTGGTATGTTAGCCATATCCAGTATGAGAAAACAACATGTTATTCTGGAAAAAGGAAACGTTTAAAGATAGCAAAAAGATCAGCAACTACCAGGAATTTTAGGAAGAAGAGTGAGGAATAAAGAAGAAAAATGCAGGATATTTTAAGGGCATTGAGACTGTTATTTATTTATTTGTTTGTTTATTTCGATTAAGTGAAAGTATACAATCCAAATCAATTCCACATGCTCACCTGTCTACAGTTCTATCTTCTTTCCTCACCAAGTGACAGTATAATCTTCCTTTTCACTCTATATTTCCAGTATCCTCTGTCCCCTTCTCTCTACACTGTCCTATCCCTTATAGAAAGAACCCAGTAGGGCAGCTTCCTATAAATGTATAGAACCAAAAAGTACACACACCAGATGCTCATACTGTGTCCCTGAGTCCAGTCCATTCTTGTATGAAGAGTTGACCTCAGTACTGGTTTGAAGTCAGGAGTGGCAGGTCTAGTGGCCATGTTCCTAGGGGACCCTCCAGGCTGTTGGACCATCAATTCTGGTCTTTCAGGGGAGTTCTTGAGCTGCACTGCTCTTTTTCTAGAGTTGCCCCAGGGATTCTACATTGTATCTTCCATCACAGCTGCCTTTGCTGGTGGCCAGGCACCATTTGGTTCTCCCGGTCTCATGTTGATACATTCTACCTCTCCTATGGGTTCATCTCCTGGGCTCTTTTTCCCTTGTGTTTTTGTTGTTCTCAGGCATCATCTGTTCCAGGTGAGTTGGGACCATTTGGTGTACTTCAGATGGCAGTGTACTAGCTTTTAAGACCCCAGACACCACTCACCAATATGGGGTGCAGGAGACTCTTTCAGCAAAAAACTAGTTATGCAAATTGGCCTCCATGTCCCTTGAAAGCATGAGACCCCTGTCCCTGCTACTGTATCCTTTGAAATATGGGTTGAGTTTACAAAACCTTTCAGTTTACGGTGTAGTCCTGTTCTATTGATCTGCTCTCTACTACATGCTGTCACTGCTTTCACCTAACAAAACTCCTATCTACTTTCTAATCTATGGACAACCCTCTCCTTCTCTCCCCACCCTGTAGCCATCAGAGTCTTTTCTTCTGTACATAGGTCCATTTTTCAGTCCTTAAAGCAATACTTGTCCTTTTGCAGTTGACTGATCTCACTCAGCATAACATCTTAGAACCAGGTTATGAGATGTTTCCTAAAATCATCATTGCTTTTTATCATTGCATAGTGTTCCATTGAATATACTTTCCAGAGTTAAACCATTCCTCTGTTGATGGGCACCTAGACTGATTCCATCTTTTTTCTATTGTTGGTAGTGCTGTGATAAACGTTTGCGTGCAAGTATCCCTTTGTATGACCTCCCTTATTTCTGTAGGATTTATTCCAAGCAGTGAGATTGCTGGGTCACACAGTATTTCTATTTTTAGCTTTTTAAGGAAGCACCAAATTGCTTTTCAAAGAGGTTGTACCATTTTGCATTCCCACCAGCAGTGTAGGGATGTTTCAATCTCTCTGCAACCTTTCCAGCATTTTTTGGATTATTGTCAACCTTGTTGAGGTGACATGGTATCTCATTATAGTTTTGATTTGGATTTCTCTGACAGCTAATGATCATGAGCACTTCCTCATAGGTCTTTTGGCTGCCTGAATGTCTTCTTCAGTGAACTGTCTCTCCACCTCCTTTGTGCGTTGCTTAGTTATTATTTACCTTTTTCTTGTTGATATTTAGCAGTGCCATGTAGACTATAGAAGACAGATGTCAAACTGACATGTAGTTGCCAAATTTTTTTTCTTCCCATTTTGTAAGTAGTCTTTTAAATCTCTTGAAAAAGTCTTTGGATGAGCATAAATGTTTGATTCTTAGTAGCTCCCATTTATCTATTTTCCCTTCTGTTGAATGTGTTTTGTCAATTCTTGAAGTCTGGCTAAGCTGTGTAATAGAACTTCCACTGATGATGTTATTTTTTGTTATTGTTTTAGGTTTGATAATTAGGTCTTTGACCCACTTGGAGTTAGTTTTTGCGTAAGGTGTAAGATACAAGTCTTATTTCAATTTTTTACAGATAGATACTCAATTCTGCCAACACCATTTGTTAAAGAGACTGTTTTAACCCCAGTTTACAGTCTTAGAGCCTTTGATGAATATCAACTGTTCACAGAAGGATGGTGGCATCTCTGGGGTTTCAACTCTGTCTCATTGGTCTATATGTCTCTTTTTGTACCAGTATCAGGCTGTTTTGGCTAATGTGGCTGTGTAATAGGTTTTAAGGTTAGGTAGTGTGAGGCTTCCTGCTGTGTTCCTCTTCTTCAGTAGTGCTTTACTTAACTGGGGTTTCTTCCTTTTCCATACAAAGTTGGTGATTTGTTTCTCTATCTCATTAAAAAATGACACTGGAATTTGTATTGGGATTGCATTGTATATGTGGATCACTTAGGGTAAAATACATTTTTTTACAACATTGTCTCCCTGTGACTAAGGTAGGTTTCTCCACTTAGGTAAGTCTCTCTGGTTTGTTGCAGTAAGGCTTGTAATTTTCTCTGTATAGGTCTCTTATTTGGCTGGTTAGATTTATTCCTAGGTATTTTATCTTCTTGGGGGCTATAGTAAATGGTATTCATTTGACGATTTCCTCTTTGATGATCTCTTTGTTGGTGTAAAAGTATCCTACTGACTTACTTGTGTTTATCTTATATCTTGATACTTTGCTGAACTATTAGTTTCAGTAGTTTATGGATTCTTTAGGGTTCTCTGTGTATATGATCATCTCATCTGCAAATAGGGATGTTTTTCCATCTTCTTTGCCAGTGAGGATGCCCTTTATTTCTTTATCTTGTCTAACTGCTCTGGCTAGAACCTGTGTCACAATGTTGAATAGAAGTGGTGACAGTGGGCATCCTTATTTAGTTCTTGTTCTCAGGGGCAATTTTTCAGTGTCTCTCCATTCCAGATGATGTAGACAAATGGCTTTGCACAGATGCCCCTTACTGCACTGAGGACTTTCCCCTCTATTCCTGTGTTGCTGAGAGCTTTTAGCATGTATGGATGTTGGACTTCGTCAAATGCATTATCTGCATCAGTTGACAAAATCAGATGTTCCTTGTCCTTTGTATTATTCATGTGGTTGATTACATTAGTTGTTTTTCTGATGCTGAACCAGCCTTGCATCCCTTGCATGAATCCAACTTGGTCATGATGAATTATTTTTTTTGATATGTTTTTGAACTCTATTGACAAGGATTTCATAGTTTGCAGCTAGATTCATGACTGATGTTGGTCTGCCTCGGTAGTATTGGAATTGATCCTAAAGTCTGGTAGAATTCTTTAGTGAAGCCATCTGGGCCAAGACTTTTCGTGGTTAGTAGTTTTTTAGTTTTTTGATCATTTTTTTTCATTCTCTTCTTTTGCAAAGTGTTTATTAAGTTGTTCTACTGCTCCTTGTGATAATTTTTTTAGGTGACATGAATCTACAAATTTGTCCATTTCCTCTAGGTTTTCAGATCTGTTAGAGTACAGTTTTTTTGTAGTATTCTGTTATGATACTTTTCATTTCAGCTGTGTCTGTTGTGATGTCTCCCGTGTCATTATTTACTCAGGTTATTTGTTTCCTGTCCTGTTTTGTAAGTTTAGCCAATGGTTTATCAATTTTGTTGATTTAAAAAAAAAAAAAAACTGCTTTTGTTTTGTTAATTCTTTCAATTGTTTTTCTATTCTCTAACGCATTTAGTTCTGCTCTAATCTTTATTATCTCTTTTCTCTTGGTGCCCGGGGGTTCTTTTGTTGTTCTCTTTCTGCTTGTTCAAGTTGTAGGGTTAAATCTTTGGTTTGGGTACTTTCTTCCTTCTGGATGTGTGTATTTATAGAGTTAAATTTTGTCCACTGAGCACTACTTTTGCTGTATCCCACAGGTTCTGGTAGGACATGTTTTCATTCTCATTTGATTCCATAAATTTCCTTATTGTGTCTTTGATTTCTTCTATATCCATGGATTTTTAAGCAAGGTGTTTTTCAGTTTCTGTGAGATCAATTTTCTACTTATGTTTTTTCCTGCTATTGATTTCCACTTTTATGGCTTTATGGTCTGAGAAGATGCTTTGCAATAATTCAGTGGTTTGGATTTTGTTGAGACTTGCTTTACAATTTAATACATAGTCTGTTCTGGAGAATGTTCCATGTGCATTGGAAAAGGTGTACTTATCTGTCGTTGTGTAAAATGTTCTGTGTATGTCAATGAGGTCTAGCTGGTTGATTGTTGCAATGTGATCTTCTGTATCTTTACTGATGATGATCTGTCCATTGACTGAAAGTAGAGTGTAAAAGTCTCCTACTATTACCATGGAGTGATCCATCTCATTTTTCAATGTTGTCAGTGTCTGTTTGATGTATTTAGATGCTCTAGTATTGGGTGCATAAATGTTTAATTTTGTTATATCCCTGCCTATGTATTGAAATTTTCAGGAATAAATAGTGACCATCCTTGTCCACGATGGTGGATTTAACATTAAAGTCTTTTTTATCTGAGATTAGTATTGCCACTTCTGCCCTCCTTTGCATGTTGTTAGCCTGGTATATATTTTTCCACCCTTTAATTTTCAGTTTGTTCCTATCTTTGAGTGTAAGGTATGTTTCTTGCAAGTAACATACAGATATACAGTGTTTTTTGATCCAAGCTGTTACTCTCTGCCTTTTTAATGGAACATTCAACCCATTTACATTCAGTGTAATTACTGATAAGTATGTGTTTAGTGCTGTCATTTTGCTTCCTTTATTTTTGTATTGATGTTTTCTTTGTTCCTCTTAATATTCTGTTCAGGGTTGTTTTCCCTTATGGGTTTATTTTTTACATTTTTCAGTGTTGGTTTTGTGTTTGTTTGAGACTCTTGTATTATGTTTCTTGTTTTGACACGTCGCATTGCTAGTTTGCTTTGTGGCTACACCGTTCGTCCCCCTAATTTTGTAAGTTTAAACCACTCTTTAACTTCTGTATATCTTCTTAATCTCCTCTCCATCTGCAAGGGTTATATCTACCATAATAGATCCCTCTTTATAGGTGATGATGCCACAGTTTTCATGTTAAGATCACTGCTTCCCTTAATATTTTATCTCTGATTAAGCTTAGTGACTTCCCAACTGAGTAGACCCCTGGATGCTGTGTCCTGCATTGCATCCTTAAGTATACATGTGATGTTATTGTTTTTCTAAACATAGAGCTTTATAAAGTATTTCTTATAGTTTTGGTTTGGTTTCTGCATAATCTCTAAGCTTCTGTTTATCTGCAAATGTCTTAATTTCACCATCATATCTGAGAGGTTTGTGGCATATGTAATTCTTGGTTGGAAGTGCTTCTCCTTCAAGATTTTGGATGTGTCATCCCACTGCCTTCTTGCCAATATCGTTTCTGCTGAGAAGTCAGATGAAAGCCCACAGGGCTTGCCTCTTTACGTTAGCTTTGCTTTAAGCCTTGCTGCCTTTAAGAGCCTTTGTTTATGTTCATTTTATTAAACTTGATTATCATATGTCTTGGTGTCTTTCTTTTGGGGTCTTGTGTCCAATAAGCATCTTGAACATCTATGTTCTCTTCTTTCATAATTTCAGGGAAATTTTCTGTCTGCAGTTCTACAATACTCTGTATTTTCATCGATCCCTCCCTGCTCAGTAACTCCAATTATTTGTAGATTATTCCTCTTAATAGAGTGTCACATGTTTCTTAATGTTTCCTCATTTTTCATATTTCTCCTTATAAATTCTGGTATCAGTTGCATTATCTTGAAGGTCACTTATTCTTCATTCTATTTCCTCCATCTTGCTCTTGTGGCTTTGCATTGAATTGTCTAATTCTGAAATTTTATTATTGATCTGCTTGATTTCAGATTGTTGATGTTCTAGCAGTTCATATAGCTCACTTTTTCATTTTGTTCTGCTGCATTTTGTTTAATCTCTAGAAGCTTCTATACATGATTCTTTCACATTCTACCTCCAATAATTTCAGAAAGCCTTCTTAATCTGGGAGGTTTTTTGATTCTTTATTTGGGGATTTTTGCAGAGCCACGGTGGTCTGCTTTTTTAAATAGTTAGATATTTATTGTTGTCTTTATGCCATCAAGAAGCTGTTCAGTTTCACTATTGTTACATCTGTGGGAGCTGTGGCTAATTTTAAGAAAGAAGTGAGCAAGGGCATTGCTAGACTTGGTCACCAGCTGCTGCAGCATTCTGTAAGTGCAGTTGTCTTACGCATAGCCTCTCTGGCAATATAAACACTGTCAAGCCCTGCAATGCTGCTTGGTTTAGTGGCTGGCCTCAGCTTGGCCCTCAGGGATGACCAAACCCTCCTGGCTGCTAAAGGTGGTGAGCTACTTGTGCTGACTCTCTGTCATCACGCCATTTGAGACTACAGGGTAGCTCAGGTAAGGGAGGAGAGAGGGATGTTACCACACTTGGCTGCCAGTGACTGCTGCATTCCCTAGATGTGTCTCTCTTAAAAACTGCTTTTCTGCTGAGAGGGGTGCTGTCCAGTAGCCGCCCAAAGCCTGCAGACTCTCAGAGGTGGTAGGGCCCATGACCTGGCTGGCAAAGACAGCACTCAGCTTATGGAGTCTCTGGGGGGCCATCAGCCAGTGCTATGATATGGCTCAGTGAAGTGTGGTATAAATGGCACCATCACACTCAGGAGATGGTCTCTGCTGCATCTCTAGCTGCTCTTATCATAAAAGCTACTTTTCTGCTCAGATAGGTGTTGACCAGCTACAGCTGAAAGCAGCTGGGCCTTCATGGGTGGCAGTCCCTGCCTCCTAGTTGACAGAGACAGTGCCTCTTAGGCCTTCCCCAGATGGTATGACAATGCTAAAGGGAGTTAGGGCACTACTACACTTGGCTGCCAGCACCCCCATGCTTCTCCTGGGAGAAGCATTATCCAGACAGATGCTGTTATGGGAGTTACCCCCAGGCAAGACCTCAGACATAGCTAACTCCACTTCTCAGCTGATCGAGATGGCGCCCCACCTGAGCCACCATTCCTGCAGTGAGTCAGCAGTGTCTGCGGTGCAGCTCAGAGAGGGGGAGCAACACTGGTGCGCTCAGTTGCCAGCTGTAGCTGGGTTCACTAGATGTGGCTGTCCTCAGCAGTCTCTTTGCTGCAAGATTTGCCGTTCACTTAAGCACTGCAGTTCAGCATAGTAGCTGGCTTGTGCCAGGCTCATAGGCTCAGGAATCCCAGTCCCAGCCTCAGCCTCCCAGTTAACCAGAAAGGTGTCCGTACCTGTAATCCTCTGAAACGATGCACCAGCAGAAGCAGGACTCATTGTACCACTGCCTTGCCTCTCACAAGAGATGATTTCCCCCTTGCTGTCACCAAATTCAATCTCACAACCCTACACCAGTTGTTGGGTTTCCCAGAATGTCCACCCTGCTCTGTTCAATTACTTTTCTGGGCCTTAGTTCTCAGAGGAAATGAAGGAGATGTGTGTCTAGTCTACCATCTTGTCCCTGCCCCTTGAGACCATTCCGTGATACTGTAAAGGTGACACACAACACTATGTACTTGTCAAGACCCCAAGAACCATACAATCCTAATGTAAATTATAGACTTTAGTTAATGTATCAATATTAGTTCATCAATTGTAACAATATACGTGCCAGAAATGCAAGATGTTGATAATCAGAAACATTGTATATTGAAACTGTGTACTTTCTACAGTTTTTCTGTATACCTAAAACTGCTTAGAGAAATAAAATGTATTGAAACTTATTTGCAAAAAAATGTGTATGCAAAAATTTGAATATTGGATTCTCTCAGCACTCTGCAGATTATTGTACTGACTGGCTTCTACTTTTGCTTTTCAGAAGTCAACAAATCTGCTGTCAGTTGAATTATCTGTTAAGGTTTTCTTGGTGTTTCTCACCTGAAGTACAGTGTATCCACATTCATTTTATTTATCTGCTGAATATGCTTTGTGTTTTCTCTAGTTGTAGGGTCTTAACTTTCCCAGTCTTTGAATATTACCTCTCCTCTATTCTGTTTTTCTGGAATTCTCACTCAAAATACCACAAAGTGGATGGCTTTAAAAGAGAAACGTTTATTCTTACATAAACCTCAATTCAGGGTCTATTTCAGGGGAAGGCTTTCCCTCTGTAGCTCTGGGAAAGTCCTTGTGTTACAACAGTCTTTGGTCAGGGAGCATCTTGGCACAGGAACCTCAGGTCTGAAGGACATGCCGTACTCCCCGTGCTGCTTTCTTGATGGTGTGAAGTACTCAAATCTCTGCTTGCTTCCCTTTCATCTCCTGTAGGATGAAGGACAAACGGCGAAACAAGCCACACTCCAGGGAAACTCCCTTAGCAAGGGTGTTCCAGTCCCACCCTAATCCTCTTTTAACATAATTGTCCTATCTATTAGCCACAGGCAGAGTTTAGGTACAGCATTAGAAAATCACAAAATGGAGGGCAATCACACAATACTGGGAATCACCAGCCCAGGCAAATTATTATACACATTTTTTGGGTGACACCATTCAATTCATGACACATTTTATTCTCTTTTGGGATGTGAATAAAATTAGCTTTTTACCAATGCATGAAGCTTTTAAATTTTATTGACATACTTTCTCACTTCTAGAAGTCTTTTTGTTTTTATATCTGCACATCATTCTCTCCTATTCCTTTCTCATATTTAAAATTTCACCTACTTTTTTTTCAATATCATGCAGAACTATGATATTCTGCTTCTAATAATTCTAATTATCAGAAAAGAGTTCTAATTCTGTAGTTAATCATTTCTGTTGGCTCTCACAGTGACTTTTTCTTGATTTTTTAAAAAATGTTTTTACATTGGAAACTTAAATTTTGTTAGCCTCTTGAAGGATCCAGATTCTGCCATGTAGCCAAGAGGTATGGTATTATCTTAGAATATTTTAATTTTCAGGTAGAGTTTCTCTAACTAGAAGTGTAGGGTAACATATGACAAGAGTATAGGTACAGATTTAATAATGATGAGCCATTGTGGCGCAGTGGTTCTTGGTTCTTGGTTGCTAACCCATAGGTCAATGGTTCTAACTCACCAGATTCTGTGCAAGAGATACAGCAGTCACTTCCTTGAACATTTACAGCCTTAGAAACCTTATGGCAGCTCTACTCTGTCCTACAGGGTCTCTGTTAGAATCAACTCATTTGGTTTAATGATAAATGATAGTGATGCTATTATTTTTTTTCACCTCAAGCCGGGCTGTTGTTTCTATAGTGATACATTTTCCCTCTGCATTTATTTATTTAATTATTTTTAACACAGTCTATCCTTTCATTAAGGTGTAAACATTTCAGGTGTTTTGTGTTTATATGGGGCCCTGGTGCCTCTGTGGTTAAAAACTATGTTGCTAATGAAAAGTATAGCTGTTGAAATCCACCAATCATTATTTGATAATTCTGAGCAGTTCTACTCTCTGCTTACAGGGTCACTGTGAGTTGGAATCAATTCCATGGTAATGGCTTTTGCTTGTTTGTATTTATACTGGTGTTTGACAAGTCTGTCTTTGATGATCAAGATCTAATCTTCGTTTACCAGCTGAGAAGTCTTCTCATCTGTGCTTTCTACTATGCAGTCCCATTTTTCAGCATTCACTTATGTCTTTGATTTGTGTTTACTGTGTGTGTGTCTGCATGCGTGTGTATGCACTAGAAAAAAAAAAAGTTGAAAATTTCCGTTACTTCTTAGGATACTAATGCATTGAAGATTCTATTTGTCCCAATTTAGCTGACACCCAGGTGTTTTGCTTCAAGATCTCCAGATTGCCACACACGGAAGTCTGGCCTAATGTTGTTAATATTTTCTAATCACATATCCCTAAACAATACATTAGTTTGCACATAACCAATCTTCAATATGTTTAATAATTTGTGATTCACAATACTACAGGTTTGGTTAATTTTCCAAACACTGCATATTCTTTGTTTTTAAAAGGCTAATTATATTACTTTCAGTTTCTTGCTATTAATCCTACAAGAGGTGGACATATTGGAGTATTGGCTATGCTGATCTTCACTTGTAATAAATATTTCCCAATTCCTTCCAAAACTTTTTTTTCCAATTTACAATGTATGAGATGTATACTGCTGTGTAAAATATATCTACTGATTGATTTATCATCTATCAGTGTTGCATGTACCTGGCACATTGGTATCATCATCCTTTTTTTTTGTTTTTACATTTTTATTTTAACCACAGTGTGATTTAAATTACTATTCTATTTGGTTTTAGTTTGTTTTTCTGAACCAAAGTGAGTTTTCTGATTTGAAGTCCATTTCAATTATGTCTTTTACTTTTTCTATTTGTTTATCTCAGTACTGTTTTGTAATAATTCTTAGGTTACAATGCCTGCAAATTAACTTCTACTAGGATACAGTTTGTTATATTCTCCCCTAGTATAATTTACTGCAGTGAAAATTTTAACTTTCTTATAGGGTCGCCATGAGTCAGATCCGACTCGACAGCACTCGGCCGGCTATGGTACAATGTCTCTTTTTTGTTTTATGGTTCGTGCTTTTTATTTAATAAATTATTCTGTCACCCACAATTGTATTCTTATATTTTCCTACAAAGATTTGAAGTTTTGCTTTTCCACAGTATGTCTTTAATTCACAAGAATAAATTTTTGCACATGGTTTGAGGATGGCAATTTTTGTTTATGGATAATCTATCCTAGACCAATATATTGGTATATAATCCACTGCCTTTAATTCAACTATTTATAAATTAGGATGACACAAATGTTGATGTGTATGCATATGTCCATGTAATACCAAACTCTGTTCTTTTCCACATCAA
Source organism: Heterohyrax brucei (assembly GCA_028571685.1). Classification (NCBI taxonomy): domain Eukaryota; kingdom Metazoa; phylum Chordata; class Mammalia; order Hyracoidea; family Procaviidae; genus Heterohyrax; species Heterohyrax brucei. The sequence continues at coordinate 138,174,388 of CM053142.1, read as the reverse complement.
AACTAAAATAAGAAACTCAAATTCTTCAGAGATTTTGTCTTCCTCTTTACTAAAAACTAGCTTCTAAGTCTTATGAACTATGTTTCACTTCTAGTGAAAATTGATTTCAATTCATACATTTGGAGCAATAATATCCACACACGTTATCCTACTCCATTAGAATTTTCTTCAAATATTAATTCTATCATTTGCTTCATAAAATATTAGACTCCTTGTTATATTAATTTACAATTTTATACCATAAAATGTAAGTTAAAATTTTTAATACTTTCATTGAATTTGGATTGTGGTTTTATATCCAGCAACACTGATTATCTCATTAATTTCAGAGCTTTCTATATATTCTATACAGCTATCCATGTTGACATACGATGCCTGCCAAGCAAGTTTGCTAACTCATCCTAGAAAAAGTGCTACATACCTCATTGCGGAGTATCACTACCATTACCTGCAAAGTACTCCCCTTGGGACACCTATGCAGCGACACCAGCACCAAGTCCAACCTTCAAAACAACTTGGAACTTTTTTCTGGAACGGCCATCAGAACTGTCATCATATTACACTTGATATCCTGAATATCTTCAAAATATCTTCCTCTCTACATTTCCTTTATCTGAGTCACTGGAGGCTAGATCAGGTGAGTAGGCTGGGTGTTCCAATAGCTATTTTTCTAACTGGCTAAGACTCCCTCACAGACAACTATAGTTAGGTTTGTGAAGTTGCCATTCTGCCACCATGCACAATGGGCATTCCACAAAGAGTTCCAAAATCGCTCTGAAGAATGGACTAGGTACTGGCATGCGAGCACAGCTTCCCAAGGGAGGACTTCAAAGGTGACTGCAGTGATATTCAGCAACAAGGTATGTAGCACTTAGACCAATTATGTTCACCGACTTGCTAGGCCTCATATTCTGAGAATAACAAGAATTTTGTTTCCTCCATTTCTGCTTTTTAAGGAATACTTTCCAAGTGTTTCACATTATGTGCAATTGCTGCAGATTTTTGGTGCACAGCCATTATCAGTGTGAAGTTCTTTAGCCCCAATTTTATTACTGTTAATAAGCATTTTTTAATCAATAATTGCTACTGAATGTTTATTCTCTAATAACGATGTGATTTCCTAACCCAAATCTTGTTTTTCTGGGATTAGCTTGACTTGATGTTTATTATTGGTATTTTAAGGAGATGGTTTGTTAGAATCTTGATTTTTTTTTTTCATATCTTCATGAAATATTTGGCCTACAGTCATTTTTGTGTGGGTGTGTGTGCAGGTATTGGCTGTAAAATTCAAAGTACTTGGTGTTTTTATGTATCTGGGTGGAGTTGGAGATGAGTTCTTTTATCGTTACAGATTTATTCAATTGCTCATTTTTTAATTTCTTGTGTAAGTCCATTTTCATGAATTATATTTTAAAATACATTCTCCATTTGTTTTCAAATTCATTGCCTTAAAGTGGTTCATAAACATTAATGTATTTTTTCATTCATTTACTGTAGCTTGCCTTTTTTAAAATTTCCATGCAAGGACTATCCTCAAGAGAGCTTATACAAGAGTCTAGCGAAGCTAGCATCTTTCGTGGTAGGACTTTTGGTATCAAATTGCTTGGAGAGACCCTTTTACCAAGTTGTACTACACAAATGTGCTTTACCATTACCTCTATAACCGTTTTTTTTATGCCCAGTTCATTTTTCCTTTGATGAGTAGTCCTTTAAGTCACCTAGCCTCAAATGCAGTTAATCTTAGCTGCAACTGCTTGGTGCCTATGGGTTCAAAGCTTTATTTCCTGAGAGGCTATTAAAGGAACTCAAACTCAGGACCGCACTAGCCAAGCCAGCTAAGTGCCATGGAGTCGGACCCGACTCTAGAGTCAACTAATACATACTGCTCTGACTTCTACTGCCGTCTCCTATGGTTTTCTCAACCTCTACCTTTCATTTCTCTTTCTTTTTGGAGATCAGCTATAAATTTTTACAAGCACTTCTAGATTACCTTGTACTGAAATTTTCTCAAGTCATTTTACCTGTTGCAGGAAAAGTTGCATATCTGCAGTTACATTTATACATTTTAAAATAAAAATACATGAGTCTGGAAGAAATCAGTGAGTTTCAATCATATTTTTAAGCAAAATACACGGTTTTAAAGCCCCAGTGTATGAAATATCTATATAGCTGTTCTTCTGACCTCTAGGAACTGCATTCTTCCTTAAAAGTCTCTGAGGCACATCTCTCTAGTATACAAGGTCTCAGTAGAATTAAATTCAAGGAACTAAAAGATGTCAGAATAACTTATTAATCATTCCATTGCTTCATCAAAGAACACTGGTTTGGAATCACACCACTAGCATTCTACTGTTGCTTTTCACTTCTAGATTTTTGTTGGCCTTTTTTTTGAACTGTATACGTTATCATCTCTGAATATGTTTTATCTCTAGAATGCAGTATTTCTTTTAGCTCATGTATTTCCACTGAAGTTCAAGAAAGATAGCATGATTGAAAATGTTTTCACAATAAGAAAAAAAGTGTCATAGAATCATTTACAGTTATCTTTTTTAAACATGTACATCACTTGTAATAAGTATTTTCCTCCAAAGTACGCTCATGAGTATCTTTTGGAACCTTAATGAAAACCACCGAGTTGTGCCCTGCACAACAGAGTAAAATTTTCAAAGTCTATAGCTAAAAGTTCTTTCTGGCTGATCTGAGAACTGGGAGTTCATTGTATTTAAACTAAAAAGATGTTTAATAATGAATAGCTGCTGTGTTTTTCATATAAATAATATATTTCATAAAATTTCATTTTTCTGAATTTGAAAAGTTTAAAAATTCCTAATGGAAAGCAATATTACTACCTTATTGAGCTCTATGTGCAAAAAGAAAAAAAAAAATTTCTTCCTGAATCCTTACCTCCTTGATCATCCTTCTTTTTGTCTTTGTCAACACGAAGTATCAGGTTCCTGACCTCACATTGCCTGCTGTAGTTACATACTGAATCTAAAAGTTGAATGGCATGCAATGCTGTCTAATTTAAAGAGCCACAGTGGCACAATGGTTAAGTGCTTGACTGCTAACTAAAATGTGGTTGGTTCAAATCAACTCAAAAGGCTCCATCGGAGAAAGAGTAATCTGGAAAATCCTACTGGACATTTCTGTCATGAGGTCTCTGAGTTGAAAACCAACTCAAGGGCATCTGACAACAACTGAAAACTATTAAAAGGAATAGTTTTGAAACTTGTATTTCCAATAAATTTAAAGAACCGAGGTCTTGCAAATACCTCATTTCAGAAAACCAATTAGATTTGCAAATGTAAACACATACAATACAATCCCCAGGAATCTGCTGTTGCTACCTGTGAATTTTAGGTAATATTAGATTTCTACTCAGCTTCAGTGAATGAGTCAAAACTGGTTAAAAGCAAAATGCTAGCAGTATCTCATTTTAGCAACTTACTGCTCTTGCTATAGTTGTATCATGTCTTTTTTAGAAGTTTTATATTTTCTCAAATCAACATTATGTTGGGCCAGTGTTATTATTAAACTAGAATGCGGCATTTCATTTACTGTAATTAGAAAACTCAGTATCTTAAATATCTGTAAAGTTCTCTGTGGTTTCCCACTGAAAAACTGAAAGTTTTTCCTTGGCTTCAGTTTTATAACTTTTATTTATATTTTCTTTCAAATTTGGAAATATTTAACGAACTGGAACAGTTAGCAAAAAAAAGTGAATTTGATCAGTATTAAGAAGAAACATGCATCAATTCCCAGGGTGAAATGCTGAAGCTCTGGATCAGGAATTAGATGGCGGGGGTTGGGGGGGTGGGGACAATAACAACTGAGAATTACTCTGAAAACAAAAAAGAGAAATTAAACCTCCCCTTTAGATGGGCACACTCCTGTTTTCTGCTGTGAACCATTTACTTTTGGAGATGAAAGACATTAGCTTGAAGTTTGAGTTCTTTTCAAAGTGAACTATCTTTCCCAGTGTGCTGTTGGTGATAGCCCTACCAAAGCCAAAAACCCACTGCTATCGAGTTTCTTCTCATACTAACCCTACAGGACACAGCAGAACTGCCCCATGAAGTTTTCAAGCAACACCTGGTGAATGGAAATGGCCAACCTTCTGGTTAGCAAGCACAGTACTTAGCCACTATTCCACCAGTGATACACGTTAAATTCAATTTTTTTAACTACATTTTTTTATCTCCTATTTTAGAAGCCCTGGTGGTGCAGTGGTTAAGAACTACTGCTGCTAACCAAAAGTTCAGAAGTTCAAATCTACACTTCTTGGAAACTCTGTGGGGCAGTTCTACTCTGTTCTATAGGATTGCTATGCGTCAAAATCAACCTACTGGCAATAGATTGGCTTTTTGGTTTTACCTCTTTTGAAAATAAAAGATATTATATCATTTGTCTGTTTCTTTCACTGGCTGCTACAGACAGCTGAATTTGCATTAGTAGACTAAGAACAAAGAATTCCTAATAGCACAGCAGATAAGAGCTCAGCTGCTAATCAAAAGGTCAGTGGTTTGAATCCACCAGTAGCTTCATGGGAGAAAGATGCAGCAATCCGCTTCCATAAAGATTCTAAAACTCAAACTTACTGCTATCAAGTTGATTCAGATTCCTAACAACCCAACAGAGCAGAACCACCCCACAGAGTTTCTAAGGAGTGCCTGGTGGATTTCAACCGCCACTGACCTTTTGGTTAGCAGCCACGGCACTTACCCACTATGCCACCATAAAGATTACAGCCTAGAAAACGCTATAGGGCAGTTCTACTCTGTTGTATAGTCACTACAAGACAAAATCTTGGTTTATTGTGATAAAATTCCCCTTCAAGAAAAAGTGACTAAGATTCAACAGTGAGTCAACATTTATTTTACCATGTCAATGCCTGAAAAACACATACAATTTTAAAAGATGAACATACAGAGCCAACATAGTAATTTCTCCTTAACTGCTTATTATTATTGTTTACCAATGGTGAGATGCAATTTATTTACACCAGCAGCCATAGGGGCAAGGGGTAGTACACAGACTTAGCTAATCTGTAAGGGAAGAACTACTTAGGCAAAAATAAGAATCTCCAAAACAAAGGTCAGTGGTGAGCCTCACTACCCTCCCCTAATAATCCCAGCATGCTATAATGCCAGGCAGTGGCCCCTGGGCATGCGGTGGTGGGAACTAATGTATAGAAGAAAAAGCCACAAACCACAGAAATTTATAAAGAATCCCCTGCCCCAATACACACACACACACACACACACACACACACACATTCAGATACATAATAGGATTATAGGGTGATCAATATACGCATAACTGAGGTGGGAAGGATGGGAATTCTGCTGTCAAAGTAGGTCGGTTAAAGGAGAGTTCCTAACCACTGTCATTCTCTCCGCCAAAAGAAAAGTTTGTTTCCTCAAGACATCTGCTGGATCAAGCCCACCTCACACCAATCCAGGGCAGGGGAATATACCCTAATGGTGGGGAGCAAAGAAAACAAAATCACACAAAGGGGAGGTAATATGAACAAATCATTACTCAAAACTACTTTTCATTTCTTCCTCCTCCAACTAAGACGAGAAAAAAGTCAGAGCAGAAACACTAAAGTGATGCTCTGGACTCCTTCTCTGAAGGAAGAATGGACCAGAACCCTTACCTTTAACCAGCTTCCATGCTTCCACAACATCATTTGAAAGTAGGCTGGAGTCACAATGAAATCCTCCTTTGCTTTTTGCATCCCCTTAGAAGGAGCAATCTAGAAAAGGTCAAGGGCAAGGAAAACCTAGGCTTCAAAACCATTTTAGTTCCTGACAGGGCTTGACTTTTCAAAAACTATCACAATTCTTGGATTAAAAATCAATCTGTAAAATCAAGTCTCTCCTCCATGACAACTCTAAGAGAATGCCCTAACATGCAAAATCTTGAGATTTTATCTCCGAGGTTTCCATAATGCTCTTGAACATATAAACCCAATCAGTCCAAAAATTTAAAGTTCCTTCTAGGAGGACATAAGACACATGCACAGCAGTTGTTTGCAAACACAGATCAGAGCCAATGCCATCTGTGTGTGTATCACACAGCTTTTACTGCTCTTCTGCTTAGGTCCTAGTAGAGGCAGTGTCCAAGTGGAGGTGAGAAGGTATAACTCCTCACGAAGTAAGCCACAACAGGAGGCATAATTAGCAGGACAGTCTTATAAAAGAGCAATAGTTACACATGACACTACTTTTCAAACACAAAAGTTATTTTTCCAGCCCAGTCTGAACAGAGAGGGACATAAGCAAGATTGCTCTGTAAGAACAGGGAAAAAAATAAATAAATAAAGGTAAATAGGCCAAGGAAAGGAAACCTGGCTAGGCTTCAGAAACAGGAGTTATCAAGAGATGAACTGAAACTGGTCACTGTAAAACAAGCAGCACCTGGGAACTTGGGCTGCACCAAAAAGGCAATAGATCAGGGGACAGGAGAAATATGGGACCAAGCCAGAGGGAGAGGCTGGGCCCCTTTGGGGGGCACAAAATGAGGTAAGAAAACATTTCAAATTAAGCACCACCATTCCTGCTAAGTTTGGGGCCCCCACCCCTCTACAAGTCACCCACTCTCAGTCAAGCAGTCAAGTAGAGAGCAGTTTTGATATGCAGCTCTCACTTCCCAATATCCCTATCTCATTCTCTGAAGTGAAGGACATCTGGTGGCCCTTCCCTGACTTCTAACAGAGGGCAGCTCCTGTGGTCAGGAAGGTCTAAGGGGACCAAGTAGAAAGGGCTGCCCCCGCGAGGAGGCAGAGGTGGTAAGCTTGGATGCTCAGCCTAGCCAAGTGAACTCTGGGAGTGCCCAAGACATGGAGCAGGACATTCATTCAATCATTCTGCACATAGTCAAATGAGAGATGACCACGTCCTGCTCCCTGACTCCTAGCATTAACCCATTCACATTACTGAGGGCAACTGGGTACCTTTTGGGTTCAGTTTTCAAACTACGGCCTCATACAAAACCACGATGGTCCTCCCACTTGGTACTGCCTTTGGGGAGAGAGGCAGGTAGTGATCAACTGGCATAGTAACCAAGTCAGACCCACGGACTGGCTAGGTGACTAGTAACAAAGTAGGAAAATGACTGTCACACCAAACTACATCCGAGAATAACATATCCAGATAGGACTCTTGCAGTTTGAGAGACCGTGCATAGATGCAAATGCCCCTGTCACCTCCCCAGGGGATCATAATTTTACCTCAGTCTATCTGGTCAACCAAGTTATTGTCCATATGTCAAAGCTATGCCAACAGGTGGGGGTCAGGAAAGCGGGCTCTGTTCAGCCAAAGGCTAGCCCTTGCTCCCTCCAAGTCAGCTGAAGTCCTTGTAAATGCTGGACCTTTCAGAAATACGTGGGTCTAGCCTTTTCTTCGTGTTGGAGTGAAGACCTCATTGCTCCTACTGAGCCCACTGATAGGGCCTGACCATCAGTAACGTCCAACTGTCAGTTATCCAAAGCCCTTATCAACAGATGATCAGAAAGACTGAGGAACAAAAGGGCTTTGTATTCTGGGCACAGAGCTGCTACCCTGTGCACTGGGGGACAGCTTGACACCTTGTGCACATCCTGGTGTGCTCAGAGATCAGCCCGCACTGTATGGTGAGCAGGCAGTACAGCTCTTCCTGCCCAGGTTTCAGAGGTGGTTCCAAGTAATATGCTTAAAAAAAAAATCTGAACTTCTAAATCCTCCACTTTCGGTTTTTAAAAGGTAAGATCTTCAAGGGGACTTGTAATTTCTTGTGTGACTTTATTCTACCTGGCTTTCTGCTCCAAGCCACAGGACCAGTCTATGTTATTGTGCTGGTCATTTTCAGGCTCTCTCACGTGGCGGCTACTGGAATTCTGGAGGCGAGCGCTGCAGCTGCTGATCAGGCCCATTTCCAGATTCTCCAGGAAGCGAGCAAAGCGGGAGGCGACAGGCTCCTTTATCTTCCACCGGCTGAATGCCAAAATCCTTCACGCTACCAGTGTCTGCGAACTCTAGGTAGAAGTAGCCACACTTCACTGCCCGGTGCACCTCAAAGCAAAATCCCAAGCAAGAATCCTCTATTAGGTCTACGTATATTTCCTGAGCGATGGCCTCTAGCTTGTTAGTATCGATGTTAGCCAACGAAATTTCCTCCATTTTAATTTGTAAGTGACTGCAGAAAGGAGCTCCTTTTACTCACAGCAACACCGGCGACACCTCGGGTTCCGCGGGCCGCGCCTAGGCCCAGAGGCCTCTCAGGGCCGCGTCCTCAGGCGGTGGTGGCGGGGATGTCAGAAACGGCGGCAAGGAGGCAGCAGCAGCTGCGATTGTTTCGGAACTCCAAGTCCTTCCCTTGGCTTTAGTCTAATCCCGGGGTCTGGGGCTTTGAGCTCAAGCCGCCCCAGACTCAAAACCCAGCGGCCTCCGCGACTCAAACAGTGGCCCGGGTCTCTTCCGCTCCCCTTCGGTCCTAGCCCCGCCTCTCTGCTTCCGCTTCTCAGCCCGCCTGCGCACTGGGCTCTACACGGAGAGTAGGCGGATGAGATGCTGCTCTGGGAGTGCTTTGTGAGTTTATGGAAGCGGAACTAGAATGTGTCTAACTTACATGTGTAATTATTATTATTTTTTGAAAAAAGAAGGAGAAGCTAGGATGTTATTTTATGTAATCTTATTTTTAGATTTTTCACATTAGCTAACGAATTCAGTACCCAGGCTTAATTGATTGCCCCTGTGGGGGGAAAAAAATAACTTGCACTGTTGTGGTGTGTTCCAAAATGCAGTTTTTAGAAATTGGACTTCTCTCCATTCTTATGAAAATTTGACTTGCCATATAGTTGACTTGCAATCATTTATCGTAGTGCCGTAGTTGTCATCAAAATCCACTAGATGGTGCAAAGAAACAAATTACAGTATAGTTTATCTTTCAGGCTTTTTTTTTTTTAATTGAGTGAAAAACTAGGCACGGTATGAGTTGGAATCGACTCGACGTCAATGACTTAATAAGTTATAGGAATGCATGTCTATTGATCAAATGAAGCTAAAATATTCATCTCACAAGACCATTAAGTCAGTGTAACTGTAAATAGAAGATCATATATATCTCTAGAAGAGCTCAAATACAGAACTTTTGTGTGTGTTTTGTCTTGAAGATAGAGGGACCCTGAGATAAGTAGATAGGAAAATAATAAATATTTCCCTAAACTTACACAGCATAAATTGTGAGAAAGGGAATCAACCTCCTCCTGCTTTTAAATTGTGGCATGAACACTTAACAACTGTTTTTTCATCTGAATAAAATTATTTCTACCTCAGAAAATACTGGTAATATAATGGTTAAGTCCTATCTCATAGTTAACATAAAACAACTTTTGTAAAAGCAAAAACTTCTTGTTACAGTGTGTTATATGTAAGCAAACATTCAATAAATGTCAGCTATTTTGATCATGTTAGTTGTGAACTTGATTATGTATGTATCAATTCTTATATATGTATCAGAAAATCACTGTGATATTTATTTTTGCAAGTTTTTTGGTCCCCAGAAGCACCATACTTTCTGAGCTCTTATCTGCTGTGCTATCAGGAATTTTTTGTTCTTAGTTTACTAATGCAAATTTAGCTGTGTGTAGCAGCCAGTGAAAGAAACAAACAAATGATATGGTATCTTTGCTTTTGCAAAGATAATCTGAAAGTAATCTGAAATACAGGAGTCTCATGAGTCGGATCCAACTCGACGGCACTTGGCTGGCTTGGCTTGAGTCTTTATAATTTATGAACCGATATCTATAACTGAAAAAGAAAGTACTTATTTGCATCTGTATGATTTTATATTTCACTTTCCAAAACATTATTAAATAGTTTTAGAGTTCATTCTTAATGTCTCACTTGATATTTTCAGGAGTGCAGGTGTATGTCCAGTTAAACTTTTTGAGTGACATTATTCATGCCCATCCAAATTTTCTGATGCATTGTTTGATCCTCTTAGAAACCACAAACTGAGAGATATGAGAGGTTTTAAAAGTCTGCCCCATTTAAGACCAATACACTAAAAGATGATTTTTACTTAGGGCAGTTTTTTTATTTCCTACCCATTACAGCCTTTGTATAAGTTATAGGTTCTCCATTGAAACATTTGCACTGTAGTTTGGTTTAAGTTGGAGTTTCTACATAACCATGTACTAGACCACATAAGGTCAGACCATTTAAAATAATAATAGATTACTCTCGCTCTTGAGACATGCAGTCTAATAAGTGTGCACAGACTTAACTTGTGCTTGCTTACTAATCTGTATGCACAGTTTCACCTGTTATTCATCACAAACCTGTGTGGAATTTTGTACTACAGATTAGTAAGTAAACAATTAAACCCTTAAGCAGTACCGTGTTTACTGTAAGCATGAACATACTGTGTTTACTGGTTAATCCACCTTTGCTTCTGCCAGTTACTGTGTGTATGTGAGCTTGGCCTATCTACTTTTGTTACTGTTTTAGTTAGCTAGGCTGGTCTAACAGAAATACCACCGAGTGGATGGCTTTAACAAAGGAAGGTTTATTCTTACACAGTCCAATAGGTTGCAAGTCCATATTCAGAGTGTCCACTCCAGGGGAAGGCTTTCCCCTTGTCGGCTGTGGAGGAAAGTCCGGTATTGCATCAGTCTTTGTCCAGGGAGCGTCTTGGCACAGGAACCTCAGGTCTGAAGGACATGCTCTTCTCCTGGTGCTGCTTGCTTGATGGTACGAGGTTCCCAATTCTCAGCCTGCTTCTCTGTCCTTTTATCTCTAGAGGATTAAGGGTGGGGCAAGCCATACTCCAGGGAAACTCCCTTTACAGCAGGGCAGGGAAGTAATCCTATGAAGGAATTTATAGCCCCACCCTAATCCTTTAACATACAGTTTAGAGAAACCACAAAATGGAGGACAATCACAAGATACTGGGAATCATGGCCCAGCCACATGGCTACACATATTTTTGGGGGGAGACAATTCAACCCATGACATCCCACCTTTTGACAACCCAAAAATCACATCACGGAAACATTTAACACATTCATCTCACCATAGCAAAATCATGTCCATCCCATACAACAGAAGTCTTAAATCAGTTCCAAGTCCAAAATACAAAAACTCTTCTACATCTGTGAAACCTGGAAGGTAAGCTGTCTGCTTCTAAAGGTACAATGGCAGAACAGGCACAAGTTAGACATTCCATTATAAATGGAAGAAATTGCAGGGAAAGAAGGCATTAACAGGCAACAAGTGAGTCAGCAGAACACATTACGTTAGCCCTGAAAGCTTTGGAAATACTCTTACATTTTCTGAGACATCCTACACAACGGCACTGCTCTCCAGACTCTAGGTGTCGACCACACTCTGGATTTTGAGTGGAGACCTTCAGCCCTGTGCTACAACTCTGCCTTCAAGGCCCACTTGGACAGAAACTCTGCCCCATCGGCTTTAGGAGCACCCTAAGCCCAAATGAGTGGCAATTCCACCCTTACGAACACAGGACACCATGGTTCTATCCTTTCAAACCCCTGAGGTCATGGCCATACCTTTTGAGACTGAAGCAGCTCAGCTTCTCATGTTGTTTATCTCTTCAGCTTCAGCTTGCTATGGCTGCATTGCCCGGGCCTCAGGCCCACATCTGCCCTGCCAGGCAAGTGTTTCAAAGCTCTGTAGCTCCACTGATTTAAGTGCCTGGAGGCACCCCACTCCTGATGGAAAGAGTCCTGCCCCAAAGCACTCAGCTCTCTCACTCTGTGGGTCCGCAGGCCAGCTCTACCGATTTAAGTGCCCAGAGGCACCCCGTTCTGCGAGGAAAGCTGTGCACAGGCACTGACCTCTCTAGCTCTACGGGTCAGCTCCAGCGCTGCCTCTGGTTCTGCTGCTGCCACTGCTGCTGCTGCCGGTCCTCTTGTTTCTCACCATCTGCTCCTTCTTCGTTCCTTCTGAATCTTCTATTCATTCGCAGTTTCAAAGTGGCTTCCACATTTTAGGTGTTTGCTAGAGCAGCACCCCACTCCTGGTACCAAATTCTGTTTTAGTTAGCTAGGGCTGCTCTAATAGAAATGCCACCGAGTGGATGGCTTTAACAAAGGAAGGTTTATTCTTACACAGTCCGGTAGGTTGCAAGTCCATATTCAGGGTGTCCGCTCCAGGGGAAGGCTTTCCCCTTGTCGGCTCTGGAGGAAAGTCTGGTATTGCATCAGTCTTTGTCCAGGGAGCGTCTTGGTGCAGGAACCTCAGGTCTCAAGGATGCGCTCTTTTCCCGGTGCTGCTTGCTTGATGGTACGAGGTTCCCAATTCTCAGCCTGCTTCTCTGTCCTTTTATCTCTAGAGGACTAAGGGTGGGGCAAGCCATACTCCAGGGAAACTCCCTTTACAGCAGGGCAGGGAAGTAATCCTATGAAGGAATTTACAACCCCACCCTAATCCTTTAACATACAGTTTAGGGAAACCACAAAATGGAGGACAGTCACAAGATACTGGGAATCATGGCCCAGCCACATGGCTACATATAGTTTTGGGGGACACAATTCAATCCATGACAGTTACTATCAGTTTTGTCATTATAAAATGTCATTGTTAGAATTGTTCTAATCCCATCATTTGTTGTGAGACTTAGACTTGAGAATGACTATAAATATCTTCACACATTGTCTGACAAAGAGATGTTCTGCATATAATATTCTATCATATTTCTTATTGTGACATGTAGTTAAGTGAAAAAATATAATATATATATCGATATATATACTTACACATACATATAAAACTATTTCCACTCATTGCTTCTTTCCCTTATCTTGAAAACTTGAGCATTCTGGTTGTACTCCTTCTAGGACATTGTTTTTTTGGTAGTCCATGGTATATTCAATAATCTTCTGCAACACCACAGTTCAAAGGTCCTTTTGCCTTGAATTGTTTCCCTTATTAGATGTTATATCCAGGGAGAATAAAGACAGTGTAAATCCTGGTATATATATATATATATATATATATGAAGGCAAGAGATAAGTTAGGTCCATATCAGAGATTGGCCACATTTGTATGTCTCCTACATGTTTAAAAAGAAGAAATTTCAAGATCCCATCTTAAAGAAGAGAGATAGACCATAAACTTGTGTTGCCTCTGTCAGTGTACCTGTGTGTTTCCCCTGGGAAAGAAGGATGCCAATTGGATTACTCTCTAGAACGTTTGCTTGTCTTGGTAGTAACTTAAACAATACATGTTTATGGGTTTTAGGATGAGTGAATTAAATGCACCAAGAAAATCAGTTCTTTAGAAGAGATACATGTTTTAAATTGTCCTATAAAAGGTTGTCTCTAAAGGCCAAAGTTCCATAAAACAGATATTTTTAAATATCTCACACTTTTTGTGTCACATAAAGTGGAGGATAGAGACAGCAGCGTGCAATGGCAATTGACCTAGGAGTCAAAAGGCCTGAACTCCAGTGATAATGCAGTCACTAACCTAACCTGTGACTTCAAGCAAAAAAAATTCACTTTGGTAAAAACAGCCGGCTGGACTCATGTGTTGTGTTTCTTCCAAAACTGAAATTCTTTGAATTGAAGAGTCTGAGGGTATAGTTTTAACTAATTTAAGGGTCAAATAAATGCTTATGGATTGTCTCACAAAGTTCAAGTTTTGGATTCTAAAGTGTAGATTTTTGAGTGCTTTCTTTATCACAAATAATCTGTTCTGCTTATTAGGGCATCTTAAAATACCCTCCCCCTACGTTTAGGGTTAAGAGCCGTATTTGTCTCCTGAATGCTGAATATTAGCTGTTTTCTGTAATTATCTTACTTAGCATCATACAGAAAATGAAAATCCTCATATTTGGACCAAAAAGCAACGTAAAGATAAACAAAGAAAACATTGAAGTTGTCAAAGATTTCATCTTATTGAATCCACGATCAACACAAAGGGAAGCAGTGGTCGACAAATCAAATGCTGTATTGCAACAGGCAAATCTGCTGCCAAGACCTCTTTAAAGTGTTAAGAAATAAAGATAGCGAAAGGCAGAGCAAGATGATAAAGTGAATGGGTGTTCACATTTACACCCCAGTTGGGACAGCACAGAAACTGGAAAACCTACCCGCTAACATAAGGAACACGTACTCATCACAGCCATTTTAGGATGATGCTTGGGAAGACTTCCAAAAAGGGAACACAGAAAAGGAGTAAATCTGAGGAAGCTGAGTTTGATTTTTATTAAGGTGGCACACACTCGGAATGGGGTGAAGTAACAAGGAGCCGGAGGAACTTTAAGGGCTTCAGGGCTAGGGAAATACTTCAGACAGATGCAAGACACAGGAAAAAATGTCCCACAGGGGGATGCTGTGGGAGAATTCATGCAGGGGCACCAATGAAGTAAAGATGTAGACAGCCCCCTCACCTTCCCTACAGGAAGCTAGAGCCCCATCCCTTACATCAGCATCTGCAAACAGCTAACCTCTCCTATCTGTGGGTGCACATTGAATTCCAGAGATCAAGCATCCAGAACTCCTTAATCAAAATTGAAAACAACTGAGGGTTTAAAGTGGCATATAGTGGTTCTCAGGAGAGAACACCAACCCTGCTGCCACTGGATTGATTCTGACTTATAGTGACCCTTGGGGGAATAGTAGAGTAGCTTTGTACAACTCTCAGGGGAGTGAGACCTTCCAGACTTGGGCTGCTGCATATTTCTTTTGCAGAATGGCTGGGTTACATGCAAGCCGTGGTCTTCCAGTTGGCAGTGAGTTGCCTGGCTTCTGCACTGCCAGGGTTCCCAATTAGAAAAATTTCCCACTAAAATTAAATTACAAAATATAGCCAAGCCAGCCAAGTGCCGTCAAGTCGGATCCAACTCATGGCGACCATAAAGCAGGAAAACAAGATAACAAAATAGTTAAGGTGTAATCAAAAATAGTAACACATACAAAACCACAAAAGAAGAAACAATCAAAATCGAAACATGAAGAGATGGAAATTTCTCCTATAGAGGCAAGACTAACACAAAGAATTAATAATTTCAAACTTTGGTGTTAAATATGTTTAAAGAAAGCAAAAAAGCACACAGAAAACAAGCTAGAAGACACTGGGAAACAAATAGGGGAACAAAATGAGAAACTAAACAATAAATTTGAAACATCAGACAAACCAAAGATAACTACTGGAACTGAAGAATAAAACAACTGAATTAGATAAAGCAAGAGAAACACTCAACAGTTGAGTCAAATAGGCAAAAATAGAATATTGAACTAGACAACAAAATAATTGGGTATATCAAGCCTCAAGAGAAATGAGAAAAAAAGAACAAAGAAAAATAAACAAACCCAAAGCAAAGTGTGAAATTAAGAAATATAACATCAGAATTATTGGAATCCCAAAGTACTATGATGGCAATGAAGACACAGAATCATTTTTCCAAGAGATAATGAGAGAGAATTTCCCATATCTGAACAGAGAATGAAGCCTGCAAATACAGGAAACTGCATGAACCCCAATCAGAAGAGACACCAAAAGATCAACTCTATACCATATCCTAATAAAATTCTTGAAAACCAAAGACAAGAAGATAATTTTGAAAGCAGCAAAAGAAAAATGCAGTATAACATCCCAAGGATCTTTCATAAGCATCCCGAGATCTCCACTAAAAGACCTCAGTTGATGGTCCAGCGGTTTCAGGGTTCCCCTGGGAACATGGCCCCTGGCCCTGATGCTGCCCTTGCACGTAAATCATAACAAAGGTCCACTCTTCGGACACGAATGGATTGGACTTGGTGATGCAGAGTGACCATGTGTTGGGTGGACTTTATGGTTCTATACATCTGTAGGATCTCATCCTGCTGACCTCTGGTTGGAAGAAGGAGAGTGGGTGGAGAGGAGGGGAAAGGAGACTGTTCGGAGGATGAAACATGTATGGAGCAGGGAGGAATAGTGTGCTGTCACTGGACAGGGAGAGCAATGGAAGCTGCATATAGGTGGGCATGTAAATTTTTACTGGAATGTACATTTTCACTCAGTCATATTAAATAAAAAAAATTAAAAAAAAAAGAATTGTTATACATTCTTATGTGGATTTCCCCCCAGAAACGTTAGAAGCCACAAGATACTAGAACAACATATATAAAATACTGAGGGGGGGGGGAAACACTTGCCATCTAAGAATTCTTTATACAGTAAAACCATTATTCAAACATGAGAGTAAAATCAAGACATTTCCAAACAAAAGCTCTGGGAATTTGCCACTATCAGGTCAGCTTTGCAAATATTACTCAAGGGAATACTCCAAAGGCAAAGGCAAGAACATTAAATAAATTCTCGTATCCATACACTGAAAAAATAAATGAGAGATTTCCAAAAAATACAACAACATAGGCCATCGTAAGGCCCAACTATATCATATTTTCAGGAAATAAAATCAATGATTAAATCACGCAAAGAATACAACATCAAGTTCTAAGAAGTAAGCACTAAATTAATGTATTAACATAGATTATGTATTAATGGAGACACACCAACAGAACCAGGGAAGACGAGAGAGTACCAGGTATAGATTTATTACGTTAGGACTGTATTTTAACTATTGTTTGTATGTTAAATGTTGTAATTATCAGTTGTGTAGCAAAATATATGTGGTAACCACTAAAAGATAACCAAGGGGAAAAAAGTGCAAAAGAATGAAAAAAGCAAAAACGATCGTCGCAAGAAAGCAGGCAAATGAAAACAGAAACAGAAAAATCATGATTAGGAAAAACAATGAAGATATAAAACACTCAAAAAAAAAAAAAAAAAACAACAACAAGAAAGAAAAACCCATAAAATGAAGGAGGTATACACTTCATTTTCAGGAGTACCATTAAAGGCAAACAGTCTAAAAGCCTCACGCAAAAGGCAGTGTGGCAGAATAGATAAAAACATGGTCCATTGTTTTGCTGTGTACAAAAGCACTTTAGACATAAAGGACACAAATACAGTGAAAATAAAAGGATAGGAAAAAATATTCCATTCAACTAGTAAACAAAAAAGAGCAGTGGTATCCATTCTGATAGCAGATAAAAGATTTTAAATCAAAATCTATTACAAGAGATAAGGATATTACTAATGATGAAAGGGTTAATCCAACAAGATGTAATAATTAAAATATATACATATGCATCTAACAGCAATGTACCACAATACATGAAACAAATACTAAAAGGAGGAATAGACAATTCCATAAGAACTGTAGGGAACATCAACAAACCCCTTTGAATTATATACAGAACATCTAAAAATATGGCCCTTAAGAGCACTGAGAACTTAAACCATAAGCCAGTTGTACCTAATGTTAGTAATCCTGAGCTAACTACATTTAGCAAGTAGAATCATACACTAATCTGAAATAACTATTTTAGTATTCATCATAAGAAAATATTTTAAAAAGTTGATCTTTCAGCATGTCATTTGTCAAAAAATCTTTGACCTGTGAAACAGCTTCAATGGGCCTCTGAAACTATCTGTGCATTTGTATGTACAAGCATATGTTAAAAATATATATTTTTTATTATGATTGAATGAAAATGTACATTCCCATATAAATTGCATGCCCACCTATATGCAGCTCCCACTACTCTCATTGCCCAGTGACAGCACACTCTTCCTCTCCACATGTGTCTTATCCTCCCAACAATCTCCTATCCCCACCTCTCCACCCACTCTCCTTCCTTCAGTAAGGGGTCAGCAAGACAACATCATACAGATGCATAGAACCATAAAGTGCACACATGATATGGTCATTCTGTCACCAAGTCCAATCCACTCCTGTCTGAGAGTTGACCTCCATTATGATTATGGACAGGGGCAGCATCAGGGCCAGGGGTCATGCCACAAGGGGAACTCTGAGGCCCATGAACCATCATTTGTGGTCTTTTAATGGCTATCTCAGGGTGCACCCCTTTTTATTCTTGTGTTGCCAGTGACACTCGACTTTGTGAGCTCCATCACGGCTATCACTGGCAGTGGCTGGGCACCATTGGGTTCTTCCTGTCACAAGTTGATGTAGGCACCAACTCACATGGGTCTCTCTGTCTTCTGTGTTCTCTTTCCTCCATGTCATCTTGTTCCTTGGTGATCATACATTCCTGCCATTTGCTGGACCCTCAGATGGCAGCTTTTAAGACCCCAGATGCCACTCACCAGTGTGGGGTGCAGAGGGCTCTCTTAGCAAAATGCTAGATGTGCCAATTGGCTTCTGTTTACCCTGAAAGCATAGCCCCCACCCCTTGCCCCAGCTACTCTGTCCTTGTAGTAAGGTTAAGATGGGAGAAGTAATCATGTTACGTTGAAGTTCAGTTAATACTGATCTTCTTTCTAATGTGTGCTGTCCCATGTTTCACCAAACCAAGTTTCTACCAACTATCTAAGCCCTCCCCCTCTTGATCTCCCACTCTCCCTACGCTTGAAGCCATCAATGAGTCTTTTTTTCTATGCATGAGTCTGTTTTTAAGTTCTTATCATAGGGGTCTCATATGATATTTGTCCTTTTTTCGCTGACTACATTCACTCGACATAATGTCCTCCAACTAAAACCAGGTTATGAGATGTTTCCTAAAATTGTCCTTGTTCTTTATCATTGCATAGTGTTCTATTGAGTATATATACCATAGTTTACCCATCCACTCGTCTGTTGTTGGGCATCTGGGTTGACTCCATCTTTTTGCTATTGTGCGATAAACATTTGTGTGCATGTATCAGTTGGTGCGAATAGCCTTGATTCCATAAGGTATGTTCCTAGCAGTAAAATTACTGGGTCAAAAGGTATGTCTAGATCCAGCTTTTTTAAGGAAGCACCAGATTGCTTTCCAAAGAGGTCGCACCATTTTGCAATCCCACCAACAGTGTAAGAGAGCTCCAATTTCTCCACAGCCTCTCCAGCATTTGTTGTTTTGTGGTTTTTTGGATCCTGGCCAACCTTGTTGGGGTGAGATGGCATCTCATTGTTGTTTTGATTTGAATTTCTTTAATAGCTAATGATCGTGAGCATGTCCATGTGTTTTTTGGCTGCTTGTATCTTCTCTTTAGTGAAGTGTCTGTCCATCTCCTTTGCCCGTTACTTTATTGGATGATTTATTATTATTGATAGTACCTTATACATTACGGGGATCAGGCGTTGATTTGACATAGAGTTGCCAAATGTTTTTCCCCATTCTGCAAGTAGCCTTTTAATTCTATTAATGAAGTCTTTGGGTGCGCAAAAATGTTTGATTCTTAATATTTCCCATTTATCTATTTTCTCTTCCATTGTTTGTGGTCTGACAGATTTTGAAGTCTGCCTAAGTTGTGTATTAAAACTTCCATTGTTGATCCTACTTTTTCTTTAATGAACTTTATTGTTTTAAATGTGATACGTAGGCCTTTTATCCAGTTTGAGTTGGTTTTTGTATAAGGTGTAAGGTATAGGTCTTGTTTCAATTTTTTGCAGATGGATATCCAATTTTGCCAGTACTATTTGTTGAAGAGATTGTTTTTTCCCAAGTTTAATGTCTTAGAGGCTTTGTCAAATATAAGCTGTTCATAGGAAGATAGTGTCATCTCTGGGGTTTCAGTTCCATTCCATTGATCTATCTGTCTCTTCTTGTACCAGTACCAGACTGTTTTGACTACTGTGGCAGTGTAATAGGTTCTAAAGTTGGGTAGTGAGAGACCTCCCAGTGTGTTGTTCTTCTGCAGTAGTGCTTTACTTGTCCAGGACTTCTTCCCTTTCCAAAGTTGGCCATTTGTTTCTCCATCTCGTTAAAAAATGTTACTGGAATTTGTATTGGGATTGCAGTATATAAGTAGATTGCTTTAGGCAAAGTAGACGTTTTCACTATGTTAAGTCTTCCTATCCATGAGCATGGGATGTTTCTCCATTTATGTAAGTCTCTCTGAGTTTCTTGTAGTAAGGACTTGTAGTTTTCTTTGTAAAGGTCTGTTATTTCTCTAGTTAGATTTACTCCTAGGTACTTTGTCTTCTTAGGGGCTATAGCAAATGGTGTTGATTTGGTGATTTCTTTCTTCATAATCTCGTTGTCGGTATAAAGAAATCCTACTGATTTACTTATATTTATCTTGTATCTTGAGACTTTGCTGAACTGTTCTATCAGTTTAAGTAGTTTACTTATGGATTCTTTAGGGTTCTCTGTGTATGTAATCATATCATCTGCAAATAGGGAGATTTTTACATGTTCTTTGCTGATGCGGATGCCCTTTGTTTAATGGTCTTGTCTAATTGCTCTGGCTAGAACTTCTAGTATGATGTTGAATAGGAGAGGTTAGAGTGGGTATCCTTGTCTAGTTCATGTTCTCAGGGAAGATTGTTTCAGTCTCTCTCCATTTAGAATGGCATAGGCAGTTGTCTTTGTATAAATGGCCCTTATTGCATTGAAGAATTTGCCATCTATTTCTATTTTGCTGAGAGTGTTCAGCATAAATGGGTGTTCTACTTTATCAAATGCCTTTTGGGTATCAATAGACAAGATCAGGTGATTCTTGCATTTTGTGTTATTTACGTGGTTGATGTTCAACCAGACTTGCATCCCTGGTATGCATCCAACTTGTTCATGATGGTTTTTTTTTTTGGATGTGTTGTTGTATTCTATTGGCAAAAATTTTGTTGAAGATTTTTGCATCTAGATTCATGAGTGATATCTGCCTGTAGTTCTTTTTTGTTGAGTATTTCCCTGGCTTTGGCACCAGGGTTATGCTGGCTTCATAGAATGAGTTTGGGAGTACTCCATCACTTTCTATACTGTGAAATAGTCTTAGTAGTATTGGAGATAGCTCTTTTCTAAAAGCTTGGTAGAATTCTGCAGTGAAGCCATCTGGGTCTGGGCTTTTTGTCATTGGTAGTTTTTTGGTAGCTTTTTCAACTCTTCCTTTGTGATGGGTTTATTAGATTGTTCTGCTTTGCCTTGTGATAATTTTGGTAGGTGATATGAATCCCAAGGAATTTGTCCATTTTTTCTAGGTTTTCAAATTTGTTAGAGTACAGTCGTTCACAGTATTCTGTTATGACATTTTTTATTTCTGTTGGATCTGTTGTGACAACTCCACTCTCGTTTCTTATTTGGGTTATTTGTTTCCTTTCCTGTTTTTCTTTAGTAAGTTTAGCCAGTGGTTTGTCAGTTTGGTTGATCTTTTCAAAAAACCAGCTTTTGGTCTTTTCAGTTTTTTTAATTGTTCTTCTATTCTCTAGTTTGTTTAGTTCTGCTCTAAACTTCATGATCTTTTTTCTTCTGGTGCCTGAGGCATTCTTCTGTTCTCTCTCTATGTGTTCAAGCTGTAGGTTCAGTTGTTTGATTTGGTTTCTTTCTTCCACCCAGATGTGTGCATTTATGGAGATAAATTGAACTCTGAGCACTGCTTTGGCTGTATCCCACAGGTTCTGGTAGGAAGTGTTTTTGTTCTCATTGGAATCCATAAATTTCTTTATTTCATCTTTGATTTCTTCTATAACCCATGTTTTCTTGAGCATCCATGAGTTTTTTTGAGTATCCGTGAGTTCTACTGTCTGTCTATGTTTTTTCTGCTATTGATTTCGACTTCTATGGCTTTATGATCTGAGAACATGCTTTGCATTAATTCAGCGGTATGGATTTTGTTAAGAATTGCTTTATGTCCAAACACATTGTCTATTCTGGAGAATGATTTCAACTTCTATGGCTTTATCATCTGAGAAGATGCTTTGCATTAATTCAGTGGTATGGATTTTGTTAAGAATTCCTTTATGTCCTAACACATGGTCTGTTCTGGAGATGTTCTATGTGCACTGGAGAAGAAGGTGTAGTTGTCTGCTGATGGATAGAAGGTTCTGTATATGTTCATGAGATATAGTTGATTAACTATGGCAGTAAGGTCTTCTGTGTTTTTATTGAGCATTTTTTCTAGATAATCTATCCATTTTGAGAGTGGAGTGTTGAAGTCTCCCACTATTATTGTGGAGTGATCTATCTCTTTTTTCAGTATAGTCAGTGTTTCTTTGATGAATTTAGGTGCTCCAGTATTAGGTGCATAAATATTTAATGTTGTTAAGTCCTGTTTATGTATTGAACCTTTCAGCGAAAAATAGTGTCCATTCTTGTCCATGCAGTTGGATTTTACATTAAAATCTATTATATCTGAGGCTAGAATTGCCACACCTGCTCTTCTTTGTTCATTGTTAGCTTGATATATATTCTTCCTTCCTTTAATTTTCAGTGTGTTCATATCTTGAAGTCTAAGGTGAGTTTCTTGTAGGCAACATGTGGATAGGTTGTGTCTTTTGATCCAAGATGTCACTCAATCTCTCTTTACTAAAGTGTTCAGTCCATTCACATTCAGTGTAATTATTGACAGGTATGTGTTCAGTGCTGACGTTGTGATATGTTTATTTTTGTGTTGATGTTTTTTCTGTTGTTCTTATTAATCTGTTCTGGGACATTTTTCCTTGTGAGTTGATTTTTCACCTTTTCTAGGGTTGGCTTTGTGGTTGTTGAGACTCTGTATTACATTTCTTGATTTGATATATTGCGTCTTTACTGTGTTTTATAGCTGCCTCTAAGATCATCCTTAATAAACTATGTATAAACTCAATTTTAATTACCACCAGTCTTGTCAACTTCCTCTCCATCTGGAAGGACTATAATGACTGTAGTACATCCCTCTTTTTAATATGATGACATCATAGTTTTCATGATATGATCTTTGGATCATTTCTTTCACTATTATAGCTTTCACTGAATTTTGAGCCTTCTCTAACTGAGTAGGTTTCTGAGTGACATGTCCTGTATTTCCTTCTAAAATATTAAGTTAGTGGTTTTGTTCTTCTAAGCCAAAGCCAAGACCTTCTTTCAGTATTTCTTGTAGGTTTGGTTTGGTTTTTACAAAGTCTCTGAGTTTCTATTTATCTTCAAATGTCTTCATTTCATTTTAATATTTTAATGATAGTTTTACAGGGTGTATAATTCTTTGTTGGAATTTCTTCTCCTTCAAGGTTTTGAATGTGTCACGCCACTATCTCCATGCCAGCATTGTTTCTGCTGAGAAATCTGACGAAAGCCTACAGGGTTTGCCTCTGAATATTAAGTTTGGTTTGAGTCTTGCTGCCTTTAAGAGTTTCTGCTTATGTTTGATTTTGTTAAGCTTGATTGTAATAGGTCTTGGCATCTTTCTTTCAAGATCTACATTGAGTGGTGTTCAGTATATGTGTTGGATATCTATATTCTCCTCTTTCATAATTTCTGGGAAGTTTTCTGTCTGCAGCTCAGCAACAATACTTCTGTGTTCTCAGGTGTCTTGCCCTGTTCAAGAACTCCAATGAATCATAGGTTGTTCCTCTCAGTAGAGCCCTACATGCTCCTCAATGCTTCTTCATTTTTCTTGTTCTTTTTTCAGATTTTTCCTCATAGACACTGGAGTCAGTAGCTCTGTCTTCCAACTCAGAAAGTCTGTTTTCCATTTGTTCCATTCTGTTTTCTTGGCTTTGAACTGAAGTTCCAATGTCTTTGATTTTGTTCTTGGTATGTTGGATTTCAGAGTAGTGGTGTTCCATCAGATCAAACAGCTTGCTTAATTTTTGATTTTGCTCTGATATGTTTCGTATAAGATCTGGCAGGACTCTATATATAATCCTTTTGTATGCACCTTCCGATAGTTTGAGAAATGCTTCCTCCTCTGGGAAATCCTGAGGTGGTTTCTTCTGGGGCTTTCTGATACCGTGGGTGATTTCCTGGTCATGACCTTCTCCAGAGTTTGTTGCTTCTTGGGTTTCATGTGGGTCAGTAGAGGCTGGGAGAGATGCTGTGAGGATTGACCACACTTATTTCTCTAGGCCACCTTAAATTGAGATGTAAAAAGTATCTGACAACTTCCAAAATTGTTCAGATTTTCAGATGCATAGTTCCCTCTTCCCATCTCCTTTGTATCGAAACTCAGATATTATAAACTAGCTCAAAATACATAAAGGCTACTGCCCTGCTGGCCTCTGCTGTCAGGCCCCAGCTGTAGGCAATACTGTATAGAATTCTGCTTTTCTGCTTGAAAAGCACTCTCTTCTGGCGAGGCACTGCCTCCCAGCCCACAAATCAGGTCCAGCCGAGGCTTCTATATGCATATCCCTGCCTCCTAATGGAACAAGACAGCATCCTGCACAAGCTCGCCACCTGGCTGGGACCAGGCTACTGGCAGAAAGAGAGGCCAAAAATGCCAAGATGCCCAGATTCCTCAGCCTCCATTTGCAGTCCCCAGCCTCAGGCAACACTGTGGGAAACATAGCCTCTCTGCCAGAAAAGCACTCTCCCCCCAGCAGGCACGATTTCCCACACTAGTAACCAAGTCCAGCTGGGGAGTCTACTTGGGTGTCTTCTTCTCCCAATGGATCAAGTGGCGTCCTGCACAAGCTCATCACTACATCCATACAGCTACCACATGGTGGAGGTAGAAAGATAGGCCAAAGGAGCCGAGATGCACAGACTCCAAAGCCGGGCTCTCAGAATATGGCAATTGCACTTGCCAGTCCCACCAACAGCACGTCCAAGACCAGCAGCTAGTCAAGTCGCAGCTCCATCCACTGGCCAATACAGAGAAAAAAAAATCAAAATGGTGAATTACCTTTGGTCCATGCAAGCCCACACTCACTGAGAGTGGAGACAGCAAAAGAGAGAATGCTTTGCGTTCAGTGGTTTAAAGTCCAAATCAACAGCCCTATGCCACGTCCTAGGGCTCACTAGGTGTCCAGAAGGCTCCATTTAAATATCAGATTTTGGTTTCCAGAGGGATTTAGGGAGATGTGTGTTTAATCTGCCATCTTGACTCTGCCACCTTGAAAATATCTTTAAAGTGTTTATGACTCTGTTCCTGAAATAAGCTTTCTTAAATAAAAAATAGGATAACATTGTTAACCCCCCCCCGATGTAGCCAGCAAGCCACTACCATTGGGTAGATTCTAACTCATAGCAATCCTAGAGGTCAGAGTAGGACTGCCCCATAGAATTTACAACTAGTGCTTAGTGGATTTTAACTGCCAACATTTTCCTTAGCAGATGTACTACTTAACTACTACACCACCAGGGTTTCTCCTCCCCAAGTGGGAGAGACTAAAATGGTAGTGCAAAAAAGATCTCTGTTAAGTTTGTATGTTAACATAAGAAAAATGTAAATTTGAACAATGAAAATAACTTACTGTTAGGAAAAGTAGACGCAGGAGAAGTTAACAGAGACTTCTAAAGCCTCTTATTTTAATAGAATTCTCAATTTATGGAATAATTGCAAAAATATTACAAAGAACTTCTAAACAACTTTCAGTTGGATTTACTAATTGTTAACAGTTTGTCAAATGTGTTCTCTGTACCCCACACCTCCCCCCACCCCATTCCACTGAAGTTGCATTGTTGCACACCCATCTGAACTCTTTTTTTTCTTCATCTGTTTGCTAGAAAATCACAGACTTGCCCTATGTTATGGTTAAGAATGTGTTGTCAGTTTGGCTGAGCCACGATTCTGGTAATAGAATGTGCTGTGATATTGGCTGGGGCAGGGCCTGTGGTGGCTGATTGCCCCCTCAGTCCTCATCTCTCGACCTTCTGCTGCCTACTTTCTTCTTGCTCATGTTGCCAAGGCTTTTGACTTGTTGTGGACCCAGTAGCTGCCTCTCCCTTATCTTTTGATGTCCAGTTCTTGGGACTGAGACAGCAGCTTATGTATCTGTCTTGGGAATTCATCCATCTTCACAGCTTGCACATAAGAATCCTGTTCCAAACAATTTTGGAACTCTTTCTGGAATGGCTGTTGTGCACGGTGGCAAGGTGACAAGTTTGCCAACTTAGCTGTGTAGTTGTCTGTGAGAAAGTTTTTAGCCAGTAAACAAACACCCTCCTCACTCACCTGATCTGGCCCCTACTGACTTTTTTCTTTACCTCAAGGTAAAGGAAATATTTAAAGGAAGACATTTGGATGACATTCAATACGTTATGGGTAATGCAAGGACAGCTTTGATGACTATTCTGGAAAAAGAATTCCAAAATTGCTTTGAAGGGTAGACTAGGAGCTGCCATGGGTGCATAGCTTCCCAAGGTAAATACTTTGAAGGTGACCATAGTAATATTCATCGTTGAAGTATGGAGCACTTTTTCTAGGATGAGTTTGCAAACTTAATTGACTATGTTCCTATATGCTTTACTGGTTTTGCTTCTCTAGAGAACCCAGCTTAAGACACCCCCTTAGCCTAAATATTTCACTGTGTATTCCTTAAGAACAGCAAAATTTTCTTTTATCACCACAAAACATTTATCAAATTCAGTAAATTGATTAATTCAGAAATAATTAATTAATAATTAATTATAAGTAGTTAATTAATCATTAATTAATGATCATTATTAATAGATTAATTAATAATTAATTTAGAAATAATGTTTTGTAGTATACAACCTGAAGGGATGGTGGTACGGTAGTTAAATCTGTGGCTGCTCATCTGAAAGTCTGAGGTTTCAACCTATCAGCTTGCTCAAGGAGACAAAGCTGTGACAGTAAAGGTTTATTGTTACTGTTGTTAGGTGTTCCTGAGTGAGTTTCAATTCATCATCCTAACAGTTGTCACTATCCTTAAGCCTGTTGTTGCAGTCCATGGGTCAGTCCATCTCATTGTGGGTCTTCCATTTTCTCCATGGCTTTCTACTTTACCAAGCATGATAGTCTTCTCCAAGGCCTGGTCCCTTCTGATAACATCATCTCACCGTCACGCTTCCAGTGAACATTCTGGTTTCCAAGGCAGGTTTGTTCTTCTGGAAGTCCATAGTGTATTGAATATTATTTTCCAACACCATAATTTAAAGATATAATTCCTTCTTACCCCAAGCCCACTGCTGCCAAGTAGATTCCAACTCACACGGACCCTGTAGGACAGAGTAAAATTGCCCCATAGAGTTTTCAAAGAGCAACTGGTGGAATCAAACTACCAACCTTTTAGTTAGCAGCCGTAGCACTTAACCACCTAAAAGTCCAAATTCAGTGTGTTAGCTTCAGGGGAAGGCTTTCTTTGCTGGATCTGGAGGAAGGTCCTTGTCTTCAATCTTCCACTGGACTGGGAGCTTCTGATGGAGCAGGGAACCCCACACCCTTTCCAAAGGACACACAACTCCTGGCACTACTCCTTGGTCTAAGTCCAGGTTCATCATGAGCATAATTAATTGTCCTGGAATTTCCATTCTTTGCAATATAATCTATAATTTGTTATGAGCCACAAGGGTGAATGCCTTTTCATAGTCAATAAAACACAAGGAAATATCTTTCTGGTATTCTCAGCTTTTAGTCATGAGTCATCTAATGTCAGATCTACAGCCTTGGAACTCCCCTGGGGAAGTTCTAGTCTGTCTTATAGGACATTGTGAGTTACAATCAAAATAGACATTTTTTAAAAATATGCAATCCATGATAAAATGTTGTTGTTGGTGCCAATAATGGCATTTTTAGTCCCCAACTCTCCCCAGGCTCCAATCATGGATCATCCATTACCTCTATTTGTTATGTCTATTCATTGTCCTTTAATTTGGGACAGTTCTGTAATAAAAAATTTTGAAAAGAAAATGATTTACACAGGGTGATAGAAATTTAACTTTAAATTAAGGTGAGCATGTTTAAAAACATGTTTAAAAAGCTATATCTTCGCTAATTACCCTGTGTAGTAAAATTTATCTCCATTGACTGCGATGCTGCAGTGTTGTCATTTGAAAATTTGGAGAAGATTTTGAAGAATGCTCACCCACCAGATAGACACAATGCTGACAAATCAGATTTCTTTTAAACATCAATGTCTCTGGAACTTCTACTATGTCAGTTTTTAAATATATTAAATGGCAGCATATTGATTCCTTTTCCTTTGCTGCTAACCCATGTTCTTTATGAAATCTTGATCTTGCTAAATGTAGTTTGCCAATCACTTTACTTTTCATGAATATTACACTTCACGTTGGTGAGACATTCCTATGATGAAGTATAAACTGTTTCTTGGGGCTATTCTGATCAGCAACATAGGCCAGTTGGTTGCTAGTACACATCAGAAGTAAATCAGTGTAAAGGGCAATCTGAGTACAGGACTCACTGGGAAGGATTTGAGACATTCATGCATGTAATCATTCTTTCATTTTACTTATCCAGTCTAACTGGAAATTGAAGAAACTAAAATAATAATTTTAGTTTCTGATAAAGAATTGACCAGGGAGATTACCTGAATGCTCCAACTAGCTGGTGGTAAGCACAGGACTAAATCCCAAGGAATCTGACTACTGAAATAATTTTCTTTGTTAACACACCAGTGAGATCTTCAATGGTTCTTCTTCTTCTTTTTTTTTTTTTTTTGTAAAGTCTTCAGGAATGAATACCCCCTGTAAAATTCTTTCTAAAAGGATTTTAGAACAAGTATTAATAAATTGTATGTAAAAATCCATTTGGCAATGTAGAATGCACCAGTGTCTGAAAATATAAACTAGAGCTTAAGTACTTACTCTTTGCTTATCTATCAAGGTGATAAAACTCACAAAACAAAGCCCTACGCAATAGTACTCTTTAATTTTTTTTTCTTACAACAGATCTTTAAGCCAAGTGCCATCGAGTTGGATCTTTAGAAGTAGTATTTCTCAGGTTCATAAGTTATGCATTCCACTAAAGACCATAAGCTTAATTTGGAAATATATTTTATGATAGCTTTAACAATCAAAAATTAAGAAGAAATTTTTACTGCCTGAAGTAATATCATGTTTACAGCTTCTTCAACAAGTTGACTTCAAATTGGTGAAAACTTAAGGGTTTTTTTCCTTTTCTAATTTTTTTTTTTTTATTTAGCAGTTTTCTTGCCTTCAAGTTATAAAGAAGGATTGATGTAATTAATTGAACATACTTTTTCTAATTTGACTAATGTCCATTAGGTTTGTTTTTGTTTGGCTTCTCTCATCAAGAAGCTGTCTCATATTTTCTGAAGTCAATCTGTTAAACTGGTGGGTGGGATGCTTTTATTTCTTGTGTTCCATGTACTGGCATCTGGCAAATGCCACCAAGTGAGAGATGAATTTTCTTACAAAAATCTTTGAAAATGTAAATTTAAGAGAAGTTTAGATACCAACATGAGGGTGTCTCAGAAACTTGACCTCAACTTATTTTTCTTCATTTTTACTGAACCTGCCCTTTGCTTTTCAGTCCTCAAAGGAATTTTAGAATCTCAGTTTCTCCCTTCTCAGAATTCATTAGTTGCCTCTTAGCTCACTTTTTCTATATTTCCTAAAATATCATCCTGGGTTGCCATACCCTAGTTGTACCAGTCCTCAAGCCTTACTAACATTAGCATTTACTTTTGCTGCGCATTTCCATAATCAGGCTTCTACTGCTATTGAAATTTTCATTTGACCATCTATGAATAAATCCCTAAAATAGCCCTCAAACATTTTTCTCTCATTCCTTAACTGTTGCAGCTCTCTCTTGCTTCAGGTGCTTAGGTTTTGCTTTTTATGGAAAGGAGACAAAGATGAGTGCACATTATTGGCATTTAGCACAATACTATGTACATATAATATCTTTAACAGTTAACATACTATCAGGGTCTGTTGGTACAAAATTTAGGTTTGAGTTTTGGTTTTCAGTATCTCCAACTACTTATGAAATTGATATTTTATAACTTTTATTTTTATTAGGATTCTCTCAAAAAACAAAGTGAAAATTTAATTTAAAAAGTAGAAAAAAATTCATTCTATCTTGCAGTTGTCTTATAGATCCCTTGGACTGATCTCTAAATCTAAGCTGCATTATGGGATCTTGGTGACTCATTTTTTCTGTGTATGTTCATCAAATTAGGAATTATTCTATCATTAATTATCAATTCTTCCCAATTATATTTTAAAAGACAAAAATAATAAGAAAACAGAAAAATGGTAGAATCATCTACCAAGATGGTGTTGAAGAACTGCATGCCGAATTTTAACTATGGTCTGTTCTGTAAATAAAGCTTTATTGGAACATAACCACTGTCATCTGTCTATATATTTTCTATAACTAGAGACCTGGTAGTGCTGTGGCTAATAGTTATGGCTGCTAAACCAAAAGATTGACGATTTAAATCCATCACTCACTCCTTAGAAACTCTATGGTTCAGTGTTACTCTATTCTAGGAGTTGGATCTTATTCAACAGCTGTGGGTTATAGGGTCACTGGAAACATTAGTAACATAGTGGTCAAATGCTATGTCTGATAACCAAAAAGTCAGTAGTTCTAATCCTCCTTGGAAACTCTATGGAGGAGTTCTGCTTTGTTCTATAGGATTGCCATGAGTTGGAACGGACTCAGTGGCAGTGGATATTTTTTGTTGTTTTGTAGGGTCACTGAGTAGGAACTAACTCGATGACAGTGGTTTTTTTTTTGGTTATGACTGTTTTTGGTTTAATGACAGCACAGTAGTTGTGACTGAATATATGACCTATAAACATAGAATATTTAATATACAGCCCTTTAAGAATAAAGTTTACCTAGGCTATGATTCATTCTGAAAAAAAAAGTAATAGTGAAAGCATTATCTTTCAGTTGTCTTATTGTTGCTCAAAATATTGCTTCTTTCAAGTAAATATAAAATAAACCTAGAGACACCATCTCTATAGTCTTCTGTTAGCATTTTTTTCATTGTACTTTAAGTGAAAGTTTACAGTTTGTTAGTTCTCATACAGAAATTTATGCACACATTGTTATGTGACCCTAGTAGCTCTCACTGTAATGTGACAGCACTCTCCTCCTTTCCACCTGTTTTCCCATGTCCATGCAACCAGTTCCTGTCCCTTTTTGCTTTTTTATCTCACCTCCAGACAGGAGCTGCCCATGTAGTTTCATATGTTACCTGAGCTAAGAAGCACTTTCTTTAAAAGTATAAGTTTAAGTCTTACAGTGCAGTCTAATCTTTATCTGAAAAGTTGGCTTTGATAATGGTATCAGTTCCAGGCTAATAGAGACTCGGTGCCATGTCTTCTGGGGTCAGACTCAGTCTCAGTCATACAATTAAGTTTTTTTTTTTTTTTTTTAAAATGAACAAACAAACTAGGATTTGAGTTCTGCAGCCCACTTTTTTTCTGTTCCATCACGGAATGTCTGTTGTTTCCCTGTCAAGGTGGTCATTTGTGGTAACCAGATACCATCTAGTCTTTTGATCTCAGACTGAAGGAGTTCATATGGCTCTTTCTGTGTCTTGGGCTAATATTTTCCTTGTGTCTTTGGTGTTCTTCACTCTCCTTTGCTCCAGTGGGTTGGGACAAACTGATACATCTTAGATGGCTACTCATTAGCTTTTAAAACCCCAGATGCCACTCTCCAAAATGGGATGCAGAACATTTTCATAATAAACTTCGTTAAGCCAATTGACATAGATGTCCCCTGAAACCATGGTCCTCAGACCCTGGCCTCTGCTTCTCTGCCCCTCAAACTGTTTGGTTGTATTCAGGAAACTTCTTAGCTTTTGGTTTAGTCCAGTTGTGTTGATTTCCTCTGTACTGTGATTTGTCCTTCCCTTCACTAAGATAATTCTTATTTACTGTCTAATTAGTTGCTTTTTAGCTTTTGCTGAACAGTTGAGAATCCAGAATTGTTTTTATTTTCTGCCCTTAATGAGCAGAGGGAGGAAACTGACTGAAGAAAATAGTTTATAATCATTAGATAAATCAGAAGATAAACACAAGGAGACAGATAAGAGTACTCTAATGACGAAGGTGAACTGGATCTTGTAAGTAAAATATCTGACATAAGCCTTCAGATGAAAGCATCTAGAAGAAATTTCTCAAATTCCAAAATCTATATGTAAACACTGTATTTTGGAGATCAAAAGTGCATATGGTAATCTTGTCCAGTTAGTCACTAGGCAGGAAAGACTTCAGCATGCAGTGTTTTACAGCAAGAGCTTGAACTATTCTGTTTGGCGGAAAAGCAGTGTGATAGTATTTTTTACCATTATGATATTTGTGTACCAGAATTTGCTTGTTATTAAAAGGTTTGCAAATTGTAAATTCATTAAAAAGTATTTAATATAGATGTTTCCATGCTGTCTTTATACTTGTGTCTATAAATTATTTATTAAATGAGAAAATTAATTTTAAAAGGGACCCTTAAACCTAGATGACAAATGATGGTGACTATTTTCTTGATACGTTGAGAATTAAAAAAAAATAAAATAGTGAAAGGAGAGAAAGAATTAAAAGATAGAAGCAGTAAGTTGAAACAAGGTAAGATTATTGGTTTTAATTAATGAGCTTCTTTTTTTGTATTGAGTATAATTTCTGTATTTTGTGTTGTTTTTGTTTTTCTCTTGAAAACGAACATGTGTGCATCTTATGCAAAATCTCAAATATTCGTATGTAAGTTGGCTTTATAACAAGCTTATTTTAAAAATCTGAAATGGTTTTGAAATATTCTGTGCAGTAAAATTCTCTTATAGTCAAACATGTGTACTACTCCTACCATCATTTCCTAGATCAAATGTTAGGTTTCTGGAGTTTTATTTTTTTTATTTTTTGTAATTTTTCCTTCTTGTGTTTGCCTTTTCCCTTAATTTCTAACTGAAAATTGAAGTAGACATTTCCATAGCTAGATTTCAGTGGACACAGCTCTAGGTTTTGGTAATTTTTCCTGTAGAGATTTAAGCCTACAACAAGGTAAACTTTTTTGGTTTTTGCACTGTATTTTTAACCCCCAAATACTTTTGTAGACATAATTTCAACATCATAAACACTAGGCTCCAAAGGGTGCTAGAAATAAAAATAACCTCAATATCAAAATGAGCAAAGAGAAAAATCAACATAATATTTTAAACTTTTCTTTCTGCACTTGGAATAAAAAATCAGTTCAGTAGTCTGCTATAAACTGTTTTAATAGTTGATGGGGTGAGGGCCAAGTCAGGTTAATGATTTCAGGCTTAAATAAGGCAAAGTAATAAAGTAATAAAGACAAAGTAATAAAGGCAAAGTAATAAAGACTTACTTATTTTCTTATATATCTTTCCCTATAACAGGCTTATTATAATTCTTTATAAACATCACTGTCTGATGAGGTGTTTTCTTTGGGGATTATATGATAAGAGAAGATAAGAAATGGAAGTCAGGTAGATCTGGTCAGTTTTTGACTTGAGGCCAATAACCATCTCACATTAAATTATTGAAAGAATAATTGTATCTCATGTACCATCTGGTCTCTCTCTTTTTTTAAAGAAAATAATTTTTTCTATATTTTGTTATGGTACAAACAGCTAAGTGTTTGACTATTAACTGAAAGATTGGTGGTTTAGACCCATTCAGAGGTACCTGAGAAGACAGGCTTGGAAGTCTGCTTTCTAGTGGGCATAGTATGAAAATCCTATGCAACAATGCTGCCCTGAACATATGGAGTCATCATGAGTTGAAATCGACCTCCATGTCCACTAACAACACCAGTGTGGAGACATAATACAGCAGTTAAATCCATGGGTTTTAAGCTAGAGCCTGGGATCCTTTCTATTTGTATGACTCTAGGCAATTTTATGGAGGACCTGGTGGTCCAGTGGTTAAGATATTAGCTGCTAACCAAAAGATGTGCAATTTGAATCCTTGAAAACCCTGTGAGGTGGTTCTTCCACTGTGAATTGAAGTCAGCTCTAGGGCGATGGGTCGATTTTCTGATTTTTCAGGTAATTCTAGTAACAGTTCAGATTTAGTATATCGGCTGCTAAATGAGTGTTAGTGCATTCCTGTAAGATTATCATGAAAATAGAATGTAAAATAGTTAAATTGGGGGCACTAAGTAAGATAATAATGTGAGAAAAGTTTTAGTCTTGGAATTCAGACAATCTGGTTTTCAATTACTTGTTTTCTTATTAGTAAATACTGAGTTTCCCTCCACCTCAGTACCCAGAGCTATGTTAAAAGTATGCATAAAAATACAGTAGGAGTGTCTGCAATACAGTGGTCAGTTTCATCTAAAGAGAACTGAAAGTTTCATAGAAAGTTGATCCTTTATTTAGGATTGAGTGAGGAATGTTGCTTGTCAGCGGATATAGACGGGATGAGGGACATTTTAGATGGAGGAAAAGGCATGTTTAAAAGTATTCATATACCAATTTTTCAATTGCAGATAAATTTCTCTTTATTTGCATAGATGTCTGTGATGTAGCAAATTAATGTTTGTCGAGCCGAGCCATGAGTCAGAAATTAATGTTTAAGTAACAACAATTCCTTACAAAGAGCCGATTAAGTTTTTGATGGCGAAGTCCTACCACACCTCGACAAGCATTTGCCTACCCCGCGCTCTAGGCGCTTGACTTGTTTATTGTCAAAGGAATCCAGTCATGTCTGGAGTGAATTTGAAATGTGCAGAGTCCTGTTCTTATAACCCGTGTTTTGGAACCATTTGTACAGAGATGAAAAACACGCTATCTTCGTGATCTTTAAGAGTCCCCATGTAGACAGTATGGGGATAAGTTCTTAGAAGCTGGAGTGGGATGTAGAAGGGACTGGCAAAGGCTTAGGGTCTTTGAAGGGTATTTCCAGACTTTGTATTAGAAAGGTTATAATGCCATCTGTGTGAAGGGTGAAAAGGAATGCCGTGTAAGTATGGGCAGAAAGGATAACTAGCAAACTATTGTTATGGTACAGATGAGAGATTATAAATTTATAAACTAACACAATAGCGTATAGATGGAGGCAAAGAATCAGCTATGATAAATATAGAGTCAAACTGAATTTGTTTGGGTTAAAATGATAGAAAACTCATGGAATGGCAGATAAAATGAAATGAGATCATTTAAGTAAAAAATAATTTACAAAGTATAAAGGTTCACATGGTTTTCAATTGTTATCCCAATTTAAGAATATATAATCAGTACTTTTAAAGACACAATTGGTGTATTTTCCTGTAAACTGTAACTATTGTCTGTTTCTATAGTTAAGTTATTTAAGGCTTTATAATTATATCTTTCAGTGCTTGCCTGGGGACTATCTTAATAATCCTAATATATTTATAGAAACATTTGCCATACTGACTTATGTGTTTCCATAGAATTCAACTTCCTTTCATACTTATAACTGTAGCTCAGACTGACTAGCCCTTAAAGCTTTTCAAGAAAATACAGTGTACATACACCCACCCACCCACAAATATGCACACATGTGTGTGCACTCCACATACACATAAAGAAGTCAGACATAAAGGAATTCATGAGATAGAGTTTCAAAATACTTGACTGTAGTTTATTTTTCTAAAAATCAGGTTACAATTAAGTAAATAAATGTTTAATAAAATAATTGGAGATATAGTCAAAATAAGCTCATGTGACATACAGTGTTTGAACTGAAACTCAACTTGTGTATATATGCATAGGTGTCTGTAAAGTTAATTTTTCAGCAATAATCATTCTCTGTACAGCTCCAGTTAAGGCCTTTTGTGGCCAAAGTCCTACAAGCATTGACAAACAATTGCCCTACATGCACCCTATGTCTTTGGCTCATTTATTGTTGGAAGAATTCTGCGATGGCTGTCTTAAATTTGAAAACATTCAGAGATCTTGCTTGCATATCCCACATTTTGGGGCCATTTATCCATTGACATTAGGTCTGACACATCTGTTCATGCATTTAAATGAAAGTTAAAGACCTTCTTTTTTGATCAAGTTTTAGTGTTTCCGTAATTTATGTGCACTATGCTCTTCTAGAATAGTTTGTTCAGAGCAATTTTCTCTGTTTTATACATCAGTGGTATTTTTATGTCTTTTATTTGTCAGCCTTTAAGATGTGATGTGCATAAAAATAGCTTTCTAAATAAAGATTGATTGGTAACAGTTATTCAATAAACCATATTCTTCACATGAGATTTAAAATACTATATATGGCACTTATCTTAATTTAGTGTGGTATACACAAAGCAATATCCTCATATGCATGTTAAAGTTAAATTGGAAATATTATTTTTAGAAAAAAGTGTTTTGACAAATGTCATGTTCAAATGGCTAAAAACATCTGTAGACAATGCAGTCTTAACATGGGATTTGGAACCATAATTTACTTCCACGAAGCTTTAATTTGTCATACTAAGAAGAATGTCTCTTGGTAAGATTGAATAGAGTTGTCACCAACCATGTTCAAAGGTCACAATCCCTCCTAGTTAAGTTCTCCTCACTGTCTTAATATTTAACAACCTCTCTAACACCCTTTCATCCCACTGAGAGAAAGTGGAATATTTGGAATAAAAACTAGTATTCTTCCCTGTGTAAACAGCTTTGTTGGATTTCTATTCATATTACTTCATAAAAAAATCATGATGTCCATCAGCTAGAGAGGAGATAGAATTTTTTTTTTTTTTTGTAAATCAATAGTGGAGAAATATGTTTGTGTCCTTGAAATAATAATGTGAATTATCTTTTAAGATCAGTGATGACATATTATGTTTAAATTTTGAAGTATAAGGAAGTATAATATTAAAATAATGGGAATGTATTGTAGATAGAATTTTCATCATTTATCATCAGAAGACATAATGTGACCCAGAGATACTATGGTTAGACAGCTATCTTCTAATGAACATATACATGAGGCTGACAAGTCTGCAAACGTGATTGTCCTAAGTGCTATATACCTCCTTGCTGAATATCACTATGGTCAGCTTCAAAGTATTCCCCTTGGGAAGCTATGCATCAATGCCAGCACCTAGTCGACTCTTCAAAACAATTCTAGAACTCTTCCTGGAATGGCTGTTACACACAGTGGCATGATGGCAAGTTCATGATCTTAATTGTATAGTTGTCTGTGAGGGAGCTTTTAGCCGGTAAACAAAGAACTGCATTGGATCACCCTCCCTACTCATCTGATCTGGTCCCCAGTGACTTTCTTTCTTTACACGAAGATAAAGGAAATACTGAAGTCATTTTGATAAAAATCAGGACATCAAAGGTAATACAATGGCACCTCTAATGGCCATCCCAGACTGAGTTCCAAAATGGCTTTGAAGGATGGACTAGATGCTCGTGTCAGTGTGTAGTTTCCCAAGGGGAGTACTTCAAAGGTTAACATGGTGATACTCAGCAATGAGCTATGTAGCACTTTTTCTAGGATGAGTTCATAGATTTAATTGCCAAACTGTATAACGTAGATAATAAATTTTGTATCAGAAAAATGATGGAACAATATCATGTAACAGGATGACAATATTTTCATCTAAAAGTAGGTTATGTTTATGTCTTATTCATAGTTTAGTGGTAAACAGTAAATGGTAGACTATAGAAAAAACATTCATAGATTTTACTGTACTGCATAAACATTTTTATTGTTACAATGTAGATCTCCATTTAATTGCATTTCTTAAACAGTTTTTCCCTTGTAGTTGTGTCTATTGAGTTTGAATTTCCATTTCTCCTGCTTACAGCTTTTTCGATATTGTCTATAACAGAGAGCTTTATACTTGGGCTAGTTGGGAACAAAACAAAAAATGAAGCTATTGGCTTGTTGCTCACTTAAATTTGGGTTATATGCTTCCTCTTTGTTCTAACCTTCTAGATATACAGAGAAGTATTAAGAGATAGGGAGCACATGGCTTATCATTGGGACTAACT
Organism: Heterohyrax brucei; assembly: GCA_028571685.1. Taxonomy (NCBI): domain Eukaryota; kingdom Metazoa; phylum Chordata; class Mammalia; order Hyracoidea; family Procaviidae; genus Heterohyrax; species Heterohyrax brucei. Next base: position 138,136,813 of record CM053142.1, on the reverse strand, counting down.
CATTCTCTGTTGGACTGCTTATTGTTGCACAAAGTATCTCACTAGTTGGATAATATCCAGTGAATTGTTATACAATTTGAATATTTGAACAAATCCTTTGTTTGTGGGCATTTAGTTTCTTTCTAACTTTTGATGATAGAAATGTAATGCAGTGGCATATCTTTTTGTACTGATGTGTTTATTCTTCTCAGGAATAGTCTCTTTGGATTAGAAATCATGAATCAAAAGGCATACACAGTTTATACTTTGAGAGTAGTTGCCAAACTATCAAAAGCAGATCAAAAAGAGAAAGATACTCAGTGAGCTGGATTGATAGAGTGGCTGCAGCAATAAGCTCAAGCGCAGTAATGCTTGTGAAGATGGCACAGGGCAGGGCAGTGTTTTGCTTCTGTTGCATGTGGGGACTCTGAATCAGCACCAACTTCACAGCACCCAGCAACAACCAAACTTGCCTTCCAGTAATTTTTTTCTTTGTTTGAACACTAGGAATAACAACTATCTTTTCTTATCTGTTGGCTAGTTGATTGAATATTGTAAGCTTCCTTTTCTTACTCTTTTCCCATTTTTGTGATAACTGCTAAGTCAAAGCCACAATCTGTGAAAAGTCTGTGTGTGAAGCTTGTATACTTTTTATTTGATGCATATATTTGTTGCACTTTTTACTACTGTGTTATTTGCGTTGTGATCGTAAGAATCAAATTCATGTTGTGAAATAGATCAGCCTTCAACTATACATACAAGTTCTGGTTTGATTTTGGAGTTTTTGCTATCCATTGTTATAGACATGTTTACCAACATAGTCTTCTGGTGTTTTGATAGTATTCTTTTCATTCATTCTTTCTTCTTCTTTTTTTTAAAATTATTTTAGAATTTATTATAGACTGAGAAATGAATTAATAATTCAGTTTTATTTTCAAAATGGCTAGTTCATTGTTTTAACACCAGTTATTGAAAGTTAATCATGCCCTTAAATATTTTAAAAATTCTTCCATTGTACATTAGATATACCTGAAAACTTATTTCTAAACTCTCGTGTTCATTTAATAGGCATTATACATGACCCAAGTGTGTTTAACTAATAGCAAAAGATGTCCCATTGCTCTGAGGAACAACTGAAGTATAATTTTTATGTTTAATTGTGCAATCAAGTATATTAGCCTGCAAAAGGCTTAAAGTCATTCAAAGTGAGAGTACTTACACTATCATCCTCTTTCAGTTCTCAGGACAGAGATTCTTTGGTTAGGAGTTTATCAGTGAAATTAGTGATAGGCACTCTATGAGAACCTGGTTAACCAGGTGCTTAAGGCACTAATCTTATATATCTCATCAATGTAACTGCCACTAATCCATCTCACTTCATACTAATTGGATTTATGACACAGAGGAAAATCTCTGCAAATGACAAAATGGTGGACAATCATATAATGTGGGAAATCATGGCCCAGACAAATGGATACACACATTTTTGGGGAACACAATTCAGCCACTGACAGACGGGGATCACGGTGGAAATGAGAACAAGGGATGAGGACAAGTGAGAAAATGTTCTGAGTTTAACTCATGGATTTCATTCATCTGCTCTGCAGGCCTGAAACAAAATCATCACTCAAACATAAGTCTTTACAAGGTAAGGGTCTGTTTTATCAAGTTTCATCAACTCAAGGATTTTACCTCATAACTAGAAATATTTCTTATTAATCAACATACTGAAAGACTTTATTATATCAAAGCATACAACATTCAAGACATGAATAGTTTATAGTTAGCCAATAGTTTTATATATGCATGCATATATTTGATACTTACTATCTTTTAAGGTAAACTATCACAACAGGGATGTTTGAAGACTTTTCTCACATTATCTTCCTGTATATTTCCATTTAGATAGACATAATTTAATTACAAAACTGTCATTCCTGTTTTGAACACATTTATATCATTGCTTATTTGTTCTTCCCATAGAATTTGAGAATACACTCTTTAAGAAAAAGAAAATTACTCTGCGTGTCTTGGTCATCTGGTAATCCTCTGATAGAAATCACAAGCAGAGGGCTTTACCAAGGAAAAGTTTATTCTTACACAGTCCAGTATGCTTGAAGTCCAGATTCAGGGTACTTGCTGCAGGGGAACACACTCTGTCTCTGATGGCTCTGGAGGAAGGTCCTTGTATTGCGTCGATCTTTCTTTAGTCTGAGAGAATCTTGGTGCAAGAACCACAATGCCAAGGATGCATTCGGCTCTTGGTATTGCTGTCTTGATGGTATGAGGTCTTCAACTCTCTCCGTGCTTTACTTTCCTTTTATCTCATGTAGGATTAAAGGTGGTGATGGGCAAAGCCCAGGAAACTCCCTTTACATTGGAACAGGGAGGTAACCTTAGTTACCTCCACCCTAATCCTCTTTAACAGAATCCAATCTGTTAATCACAGGCAGAAATTAGGATTTATAACATAGGAAAATCACAAAATGCACAATATTGCAAATCATGGCCCAACCAAATTGCTACACACATTTTTGGGGGGACACAATTCAATCTATGATATTTAATCTTCTGCTCCCCCAAAAGTCACATGCAACACATTCATCCCATCACAGCAAAACTCATAGCAAAAACATATTCATCCCATATGATAGCAAAAGTCTTAAGTCAGTTCCAAGTCCAAAATACAAAAATTTTTCTACATCTATGAAACAGAGACTACAAGTTATCTGCCTCCAAAGTCCAATAGTAGTACAGGCTGGCACAAGCTACACATTTCCATTACAATTGGGAAAAACTATAGGAAAAGAAGGGATAACAGGCACCAGACAAATTAGTAGAACACATTGCATTATCCCTGAAGGCTTTGGAAATAATTCTTTATTTCCTGAGACCACTTACACAGTAGCCCTGCCGTCTAGACTCTAGGTATTGACCACACTCTTGGGATTCTAAGTGGAGGCCCCCTGGTTCTAGGCTTCAGCTCCACTGCCAGGCCCTGTGGGATGACAACTTTGCTCCCTCAGCTTTAAGTGTGCTATTCTCTTTTAGGTCCATCTGAGTGGCAACTACACCCTTAAAAACATCAGAGGCCAAGGCTCTACCCTTTGAAACCCCAGAGGTCATGACCATACCTTGTGAGACCAAGGCAGCTCAGCTTTTTGTGTTCCTTGATTCTTCAGCTTCTGCTTTGTGGTTGATTAGCCTCTCAGCTCCTTCGGTCTTAGGGTTACACCTGTATGATAAGTGCCCAGAGGTATCCCATTCCATCAGGAAGCCTCCTGTGAATAGTCACTCATTTCTCTTGCTCCATGGATCAGTTTCAGCACTGCCTGACACCAGACTGCTAGTTCTGATGCTGCTGGTTCTCTGCTGTTGCTCCTCTGTCAATTCACAGTTTCAAAACTACTTCCACATTTTAGGTACTTGTTAGAAGAGCAAATTACTCTTGGTACCAAATTCTGTCTCACTCAGCAAGTGGATGGCTTTAACAAAGTGAAGTTTATTTTCTCACAGTCTAGTAGGATGGAGGTATAAATCCAAGGCACTAGTTCCAGGGCAAGGCTCTCTCTCTTTTGGCTCTGAAGGAATTTCTTTGCTATCAGTCTTCTCTTGGAGTAGGACCGTCTCAGTGCAGGTCTGAAAGACATGCTCGGCTTCCGGCACTGATTTCTCGGTGATGTGAGCTCCCCGTGTTTCTCTGCTTCTCTCTTTTTATATCTCAGAGCAGATTGGCTTAAGGCACCAATCTTATATATCTCATCAATATAAATGCCACTAATCCATCTCACTTCATACTAATTGGATTTACAACACATAGGAAAATCTCTGCAAATGACAAAATGGTGGACAATCATATAACGTGGGAAATCATGGCCCAGACAAATAGATACACACATTTTTGGAGAACCCAATTTAGTCAATGATAGATGGGGATCACGGTGGAAATGAGAACAAGGGATGAGGACAAGTGAGAAAATGTTCTGAGTTTAACTCTTTATATAATTTAAACTTAATATCTTGAAAATGTTTTATGTGTGAACAAATTAAATGATGTTGTAAATCAGAAGTAAACAGGAAATCTCTCCTGTGATGGTTAAGATTGTGTGTTATCTTGGCTGGGTCGTGATTCTCAGTGGCTTACTAGTATTATGTGGTTACTTCTGTGTAGAGATTTGATATGGTATGATAACTTCCATGATGCGATCTTCTGTGAGTAGTTGATCAGTTAAAAGGAAGTTTCCTTGGGTCTGTGGCCTGCATGGAATACAAATGGACATTCTGGCAGGACTCAGGGGCTTTTGCTTGCTCTAGATTTTGCAGCTGGCTGCTGTTCGTCTGACTATTGGTTCTTGGAATTTGAGATAGCAGCTTATCTGTGGTCTTGCTTGCTGATCTTAGAGTAAACTGATCATCGCAGCCTGTGAGCAACAGCCATGTTCTGACTCGTCAGACTTGAATTCATCAGCGTTTGCAGCTATGTGAATCTGGAGAAATCTCCAGCCTGAGCTGCAAATTTGAGGCATTCCACATTCCAGTTTCCACCATCAGTTCTTTGATATAAAGCTCTATGTGTGTTTATGCACTTTGCTGCTTTTGCTTCTCTAGAGAACTCAACCATAGACATCTCCTAATTTCTCTTTACTTTTAAATTATGTAAGGAATATCTTCAAGACTATAATGTATTCTTCCATAAAGCCATGTGCATCTGATAGCTTTCTGTTAAATTTTTATATACTGTAAATTCAAAGCATCTTTTCATGTGTTCTATTTCTTCTCCAGTAAAATTTGACAATTCATGTTCTCAGAAATTTTCTGGCAAATATTTGAGAAAAGCAACCTCTGAAACTGAGGTTATTTTAATTCCATTCCTAAATAACAGGTTAGCTGTTTATTTAATTATTTTCAAGAAATTAGCTTTAGTATGTTCTGTATTATAATCTGTCCATTACTAATTACATATGTATTATTTAAGGGATAGCCTAACTTAGCTTCTCTCATGAGCAATAGCTTCCTTTCTCTTGATCTACAGATCTGTGGCTTTGCATAGGTTACAAAGTCTCCAACTGGTGGAAAAATGGATTTTCATCTCAACTCCTTTACATGGGTTTCACCCATTCCACAATGCTTGATTTTTCCACTGTTTAAAAATTATTGAAGCATATATTTAGATAAATTATACATTTCCAAATCCTTGTGTATCATGATTTAAATTGGACACTGTATTTTTAACGAATAATTTTTTTGTCACTTTGATATGTTAATCCACTGTTTTCTGACTGTCATTGTGTCTGCTGAGAAGTCACCTGTTTATCACATTGCTGTTCTCATAGTTGTGGTGAGTAATTTTTCTCTTGTTTCATGTTTTTCTGTAGTTTTGGTTTTCAACAGTTTGGTTATGATTTCTTTTTTATTATGCATTTAAGGTATCTAAAGCTTCTTGTACGTGTAGACTAATGTTTCTTTGAGTTTGGGAGTTTTTAGCTATTGTTTCTCATGAACAAGTCTCTGGGTGGTAAAGCACTGGGCTACTTATAAAAAGATTGGAGGTTTGAATATTTTATGACTCCTTTTCTCTCTTGTCTCCCATGTTATCTGTATGGCCACAAACTGAATATTGTTTCTCAAGTCTCTAAAAAAAGCTGGGACTCTCACACATTGCTGGCAGGGGTATAAAATTGTACAGCCGTTCTGAACCATTTTCTAAGTTTAATTTAAAATGTTAAACATAGACTTACCATATAACTTGATAATTTGTATCCTATGACTCTATTAAAAAGAAATAAAAGCAAATGCCCACATGAATGTCAATGTCAACAGAAACATTATTCACAGAAACCCAAAACAGCAAACAATACCAAGGCCCACCAACTGTAAAAAGGAAAGGAAAAAAAAAGTTGTATATCAGTGTGAAGGAATACTCTCCGACAACTAAAAGAGACAAAATTCTGATTCATGTAGCAGCATTAAAAAACTTCGAAATCTGTTGAGCAAATTGAAAATAAAAAACAAAAAGCCCTTTTGCCATTGAGTTGATTCCCATTTGTAATGACCCTACAGGACAGAATAGAACTACCCTACAGGGCTTCAAAGGAGTATCTGGTTTACTGAACTATTATTTGTTTAGCAGCCATAGATCTTAACCACGGCACCACTAGGACTCCAAAATTGGAAACAGTCATGTACAAAATGTTATGTATTGTATATCCAGAAAATCCAGGTTTATGGAATCATGAAACAGTTCATTGCTTGCCTTGGGCTTTAGGTATGAGTGTATACTAACAGCAAACAACCTTAAGGGAATTTTAAGGGGTGATGTAAATGTTCAAAGACTAGATTGAGCAGACGGTTGCACAACTCTCTAAATTTACTAAAGTTATTATATTACATTTACACTTTCAATGAGTAAACTTTATGACATGTAAATTATACCTGAAAGCTGTAAATAAATGATAGGAAAAGGAAAGGGAAAAAAAAATGCTACAATCAATTACCTGATGTATGTTTCATTCTGCTGTTTTCAAATATATTTCAAGTATAAATTTTAATACATAGATATACAAGATCAAAATTACATGAATTTGTCATTTCAATAGATAGTGCCAAATAGCTCTTTCTTGAAGCTATAACAATTTCCACTCCCACCAGCAAAATATAAGATTGCCTGCTTCTTCAAGCATTGACCATACATTATATTGTCAAACTTGGATTTTTTACATTCTGGTAGTATAAAAATAGCTAGTTCTATATTCTTTTAATTTGCATTCATCTTAACATAAATGTGAAGCAAGACTTTTTTTGTATGTTTGAGTCATCTGTAATCCCTATTCTGTTGCTATCTCTTATTTGCCCTTTTCTTTTGTCTTTTATTGAGTTCTAGAAACTGTTCAAGTGTTAGAAACTTTAGCTCTTTGACTGTTTTTTTAAACTACAAGTGATTTTATTCCCACTTGAACATATTTCCTTGATTCTGGACTAAACATCTTTCAACAAACGTTCTAATTCTCTTTTTTTCATGCTCATTTTTCTTTTAACTATATGATTCAATTTCCTCTAACTTGCTTGAAAATGAGAATCAAATATTATAAAACATATTTTACATTTCTTGTCATATACAAAGTGGTCTTTAACCTATTTCCATGTTATATTCTTTTACCCTTTATATAAAATTTTTGTGTTGTATGATCTAATTTTTTGTTATGCACTTTTATCTGACCCTGCCTTTTCCTTCACATCATATAGATAACAAACTCACTGACATCAAGTCGATTCTGACTCAGATCAATCCTACAGAACAGAGTAGAACAGCCACCATAGAGTTTCCAAGGAGCAACTGGTGGATTCGAACTGTCAACCTTTTGATTAGCGGCATAATGCTTAACACAACCAGAATTTCTGTAGTATACATAGAGTCTGTTCTTTCTCTCTCTCCTTGTTTATATTAATTTGGTTTACGTTAGCACATAAGGAAACACTGGTGGTATAGTGGTTCAGTGTTAAGCCTGTTAACCAAAAATTTGGCGGTTTGAATCTACCAGATGCTCCTTGGAAACTCTATGGAGCAGCTCTACTGTATCTTATAGGGTCACTATAGGTCAGTCTTGACTTGATAGCAAATGGGTTTCAGCACATAATAACCACCCCTGCTCCCCCACCTCCAAACCTACTGCTGTCAAATTGTGTCCTACTCATAGCAACCCTAGAGGTCAGAGTAGAATTGCCCCATAGAGTTTCCAAGGAGCACATAATAAAGAAGGCTTAATTTTGATGGTTTAATTTAAGTTGATAGGAAGAAATTTTGCCTTTACATGCTGTGATTTGAGGGTTTTTCTCCTCAGTTCTTCCTAATCATCCTAAAGCTGCTGTACTTTTTTCTGGCTTTGAAAACTTCTCCTCACCTATAGAAAATTATTCATTTGTAAGCTAGGAAGAAAGGCCTGGCAATCTACTTCCAAAAGTAAGTCAATGAAAACCATATGGATAACAACAGAAGATGCTTTGATATAGTGTTAGATCATGGAGATGCCCACAGGACTGGGCAATCTATTATTCTGTTATATATAATGTTACCATGAGTCAGAACTAACTAGACAGCTACTAACTACAACAAGAACCCCACATTGGGAAAGAATGGATACCTATGAGAGTCTGAGTAAAAATTTACACCTACACTTACTGAATTTTATGGATCAGTTTGCACTACTAACCTAAGAGTTGTTGGTTTGAACTCATCCAGTGGTGCCATGGAAGAAAGTCCTGGAAATATGCTTCTATAAAGATTATAGTCAAAAAAATCCTATGGAGTATGGATTGCCATAAGTTGAACTAACCATGATAACAGTGGGTTTAGTTTTTTTTTTCTTTTAATTTGTATTCTCTATCTTCTATTTTTCATTGGAATTGAATATTAGGTTTGCTTCAAATCCTTTTTTTTTTTTTTTCTATAAGGAAAGCTGGCCATGGAGATAAAACAACAGTCCCTCATCAAGTCTTATTATTCCATTACTGCTACCCTTTCCCGTCTGTAGCAATACTTTCCTAGAAACCACATCTTTTCTTCCTCCAGCCATTACTACCGCAAGCTGTACTTGCTACTCAGCTGTGCTTGAGAGACAGATTGTTTTGTTTGGATTCCTGATTAAACCTTTGAATTTGAAGAACAGTATATTCTTTTTGGTTGATATTACTGTGTCATTCTCTTAATATTCTTTCTCTTCTTTTTTTCTCTGTTCTCCTAGAGATTTTAGTTTTACTTTAGTAGGACAGTCTGGTTGTTTCCCTTAGGAAACTACATTCCTTTACTAGGAAAAGCTAAACTTCTCAGTAGTCTTCAAGAATGACAATCCTGCTTAAAAACAAACAAACAAACAAACAAACAAAAACACCTCTCTGGGTACCAGTGTATTTCATCTCAATAAAACATTTTTAATGTTATCTACAGAGCTAATGTCCAAAGGGACATTAAAATACTGCAAAGACTGTCAGCTATCAACAGTTCTCTGTAGAAAGTGTAGACAACATTGGTTTAATTTTTAGCTTATTACTGTCCACAGAATGTATAGCAACAATTATATAATACCTTAGCAGACAGAAGGAAAGTCCAGATGGGGGAAGTATGATGGACTGTAAGGAAGAAAGTTGTGAACTGATAAGAATTGGAGAAAACAAAGAAACAAATAATTTTTAAAGAATATCTACAAGAAAAGATATTTACAAAAAAATCTCATGTTATGCTTTTATGAGAAATCTTTAACACCAGCCACTACTATTTGAAACATGGAGACTGAGTCTCCTAATAAGGATAAAGACACACCTGAATTCACATTCATAAATTGTAGAGAAGAGATTATCCTAAGCCTTGAATACCACTTATAGTGGTCCATTGATTTTTAAACTAGACGTGACCAAACTTTCAGTTGACTCTGGAAAAGATGGAATTTTGTGGAATAAGATCATATATTCCCCTGGATTCTTAAACCTAATCTGTTGTTACTAAATAACATTAAATTGAGGGAAAAAAAAAAAGGTTTAATTTTGACTGACTGTCTCCTACTCAGTGAGCTCTTTGCTCATTAGCTGCTTTCAGAAGGTTTCTTGGCACCCTCTTTTCTATAAAAGCACTTTAGTAAATTATCAGGAATAAGTCAGTATTGTATTCTTCAATTCATTAATTTAATTCAATAATTTTGTGATTATTATCACTGCAAACGACTATAAGGTCCTAATATCACAGAGATTTTGTTCATTTTTGTATCAAAAATTGCTAGTCATTCTCACTGTATGAACTCAATAAATGTTTACTGGATCAAGGAAAGAGCTAGAAATTCCTCTTCTAGTTCTGTAAACACCGAAATTAGGACCCAGGTTATAACTGGACAACATGAGAGTACATATTGAACAGTGATTATTTATTGTCTTGCTACTTCTAACATGCGTCACTTGTCTTCTGAATAAAAATCCAGAATACCTGATGCCATTAAGTTGATTCCAATTCACAGTAACCCTATAGGAAGGAGAGAGTAGAACTGCCCCATAGAGTTTCCAAGGAGTGTTGGGTGGATTCCAACTGCAGACCTTTTGGTCAAGCAGGCATAGCTCTTAACCACTACACCACCAAGGCTTCTGGTAGCACCCTGATTTCTTTCATGTGAATTTCTTCTTCCTAGCTGTGTATGATCTGGGAGAGGCTGTCCACCATAATTTCTTGCCCACAGAATGATAAGAGGTAGATAAAAGGAGAGAGAAAAACAAAACTTGTACAAATAGAACAATCAGTGGCCTCAAGCTACCTGGAATCCTGAAGCTGGCTTCCTTTTTGTTGTTGTTGTTGTTATTGTTTCAATTGTAGTAAAATATGTGTAACACAACATTTAAAAATTCAACATTTTAAGGCACACACTTTAATGATATGAATTGCGGTCGTCACATTGTGTAACCACAATCCATAATTGTTGCTGTAGTTTCATCGTCATAAACACAAACTCAATACTTCCTTAAAAACATTATTCCTTTTCTCCCTCCATCCTGCTGCTGGTAATCACTAACAAATTTTTTCCCTCTACATTCACCTGTTCTTGTTGTTTCATATAAGTGGGATCATACAATATTTGTCCTTTTGTTATTGATTTATTTCATTCAGCAGAATGTTTTCAAGATTCATCTGTATTATAGTAGGGATTTTTTTTTCTTTATAATTGAATGAATCTCATTTTTAAGCTATCTGTTTGATTACATGAACCAATGTATATCTTTTCTACATATTTCTGTTGTATGTAGTGTTAGCCAGGGTTGAATTCTGTTTCTTGCAACCAATGTATTTCAATCTCTATTTAAGGAAATGTTGTTAGTCTTAATACAACACTAAGAATGCTTTCTCCATTTATGAAGAGCTTTATTTAAAACCATACAGGAATTAAAAGCAGAAATAAACAGCATAAAGAATGTGGTTAATTTTTCTGTCACTGCCTAACTGTCCACCCGTGGAAAGAAGACAGGACACACGGATAAAAGCCACCTTGCAAGTTACTTGCTTTATTCTTCTTCTTTCTTCTTCCTCCCACATCCAGTCCCCACACGCTTTTATCTCCAAGGTTCGTCCAATCATCATAGGCCACGTCCTCTAAAAGCGGGGCTCTCAATAGGCTGACCAGCAGCCACTACTCACAAGCATGCGCTACGAAAGCCCTAAGTCTGGTAAACAAGGGTGTGGTCGGGGTGAGGTCCTGGCCCGTGGCGCCATTTTGGACCGTTGCGTCCCGCTCACCACATTTTTCAGTGTCATTTGATTCACAACTGGAGCAGTAAGCATCATAACAAACAGAAAAAAGACTGAAGTTGTCAAGTATTTCATTTTACTTGGATCCACAATCAACATCCATGGAAGCAGGGGTCAAAAAATCTAAAGATGCATTGCATTGAGAAAATATGCTGCAAAAGATCCCTCTAAAGTCATAAAAAGTAAAGACTTCAAGGACTAAGGTGAGCCTGATTCAAACTGTGATGTTTTCAGTTGCCTCACATGAACATGAAAACTAAGCAATGAATAAGGAAGGCCAAAGAAGTGGCACCTTTGAATTGTGGTGTTAGGGAAGAATATGGACTATACTAGAAACTGAGAAAAGAATGAATAAATCTGTCTTGGAGGAAGTACAAGCAGAACACGTCTTGAAAGCCAAGATGGTAAGACGTCTTCTCACATATTTTGGACATGTTATCAGGTAGGATCAGTCCCTGGAGAAGAATATCATGCTGTGTGAAGTAGAAGAAGGCCACCAAATAAGAAGATGGTCAAAGGACTGACATAGCAGCTACAACAAATGTAAAAATGATTGTGAAAATGTCACAGGACTGGTCACTGTTTCATTCTATTGTACACAGGGTTGCAACATGTCAGAACCAACTGGATGGCACCCAACAACAACCATACATACATTGTTTATTCCAATTCCTCTTCAGGTACTAGGAGGAAAGAGTGTATGTGAATACGTATATGAATATATATGTGTGTGTAATGTATTCTTTCTTCCTAGTACCTGAAAAAGAGGTAATATAAGGACTACCAAATGCTAAAGATAACAAATTTAAAAACTTTGTAATACATAGTGTACACAATCTTAGTTAAGGACACTACTGATTAGAAGGTACACTACTATTTTAGGTACCATGATTGGGGTAAAAAAAACCCAAAAATCCTCTAACAAGTAAGTGATGCCATGCTTTTATATCTTTTATCCATTTTATTTTATTCTTATTTTAGGAATGGTTTTAGACTTATTTAAACATATGTCACCTTCATAGTAATGTAAGACGTGAAATGTCACAGATATACTTAAAGCTTTTCATATTTGATGTTTGGTCACGTTTCGAGTCACAGTGTCTCCTCGGTGCCTTCAAGAACACGGTGTTCCCGCTGCCAGTGTAAGAGTTTCCACTGTGACGATACAGTAGTTTTTACTTGAGAGATCCACTATTTTTCTGGAGGATTTTATTCCTGGGTATTCACACCCATTTTGAAAGCGCAATGTTGAGGTTTTCTTTCTTTTTTTATCTTATTGTGAAGTATCACTTGGCTTTCGGACAACAACCAGGAATGACACAACTTCTTCAAATAACTGCCAAATGTTTTATTGTCTAAAATATGAAAGGATTGCAGTGATCTCTTTATGTAGTCTTGAAAAAGGACCAAGTTCCTGCACAAACAAGCAATGAAAGCTAGGTCATGACTACTGTCTAAATAGCAGTGATTTTAAGGTGCTATAATTTCTAAGACATTCCAGTTTCAGAACTGTTACAATATGAAAAAGAAACTGATGTCTCTGTACTGATTCAGTAATAGTTTCCCTGATATTGTGTTAGTAAATCAGTCAAACACCACCACCCATTCCTCATTTGCGTAGTAATCTACGAAACACTGGTCATTAGTTTCAGTTCTTCAGGAGTTTAACCTAAGTTCTTATAATTTTAAATATCAATGTAATGTCCCTTTTATCTCTCTTGACTTCCTCTTCATTAGTTATACTACTTCTTACACTAATTCCCAATACCAACAGTACCTACATTCTTTCTTTGATCATAACTTCAAGCATTCCATTCCTCAAGCTTCTCCTCTTGTCCTAGTATGCATTTGAGAACTTGCCTGACTTGTCCTTTGGTACTAGGTTTCATTTCTTAGGCTCAGTTTTGTGTTTTGTAAAAGAGGCACTCAAAATCGAGAATGTCTTTTAAGAAATGAGAACTGTTTGTTAATATCTCACCGAGAAATCCAGGCTGACATGATGACTGTGCTCTCTAAGGTAACCCAGATTTCTGTATTGTTGGTCATCCAACCTCTACTTACAGTATCCACTTGCTACAAAAGATGGATGGTCCAGAAATCACCATTAACCAAGCCTCCTAGTTAGCATTAAAGAGGAAGAGGCAAGTAGTGAGCATTCATTACCTATTAAACCACAGCTCACAACTTTCAGTAAATACTTTCATCCACTTTAATAGTCTAGAAAGAAAGATGCAAGGGTATTGAGAAACTTTTTGATCCTGAGTAGCTAAATCTATTTTGATATGCAGGAAAGATAGATTGTGTTTGTGGAAAAGAAAACTAATAGTCTGTTCAAAAGTGAAAAATAAGTTTCTGATAATTTGTAACTTTAAAACCACCTGCTCATGGGTCTTTGGATGGAATTCACAGAAGAGTCATGCCCTGAGAAACCTTACAGCGAAACTTTGTTTTAAAGTCTTTTCAGGATGGTCATCCTTTGACATGCCTGAAAGAAGAAAATGCAAATTCTCTCTAGAGAAAATTCATATTCAGAACAGGTCCCAAAGAATTCCCTGAGTCTTTTTAACTTTAGATGAAAAATCACTACCAGACAAAACACTATGTAAAATAGCCGGTAAAAAATATAGAAAACAAAAGCTTGCCTGTAAACAGTACAAATGTTGGAATCATTAAATGTAGAGTATAAAATAGAAAAGCCAGCCAAGTGTCATCGAGTCGGATGGCCATTTAAATTATGACTTAGGAATATGTGACTATGAAACAAGTGTCGGGTGCTTTTGTGTAGACTAAGGGCAAACTAGAGCTTTCAGAAAGGAACAGCAAAACTAAGTAGAGGGAGGGCACCTCAAAGGATGAAATATCAGATTATACATAGCTGACCAAGAGATTAATAAATGAAATGCAAGATATGACACAAAATGCAACACAATAAGACAAAAGTGTTCAGAATATAAAATCCAACCAAAAACCAAACCCGCTGCCACTGAATCAAGTGTGGCTCACAGTGACCCTATAGGACAGAGTAGAACTGTCCCATAGAGTTCCCAAAGAGCACATAGTGAATTTGAACCATTGACCTTCTGCTTAGCTTTATTGCTATGACATCAGTGTTTCAAAAATATGAAGAGTTAAAATACATGGAGGACAGAGGAAGAAGTTTTAATACACACTGAACTTGAAATCCAGAAAGAAAGGATAGCCAAGCCAAGCCAAGTGCCAAAAGAAAGGATGTGGAGAGAAAATATTTAAAGATACCATTTTCATAACTGAAAATAGACGCAATCAAACAGATGAAGCAAAATAGAGTTCTAAACAGAGACATATGAAGAAATTCTCCCGGATGTGAGAATATACATACCTAAAGCAAGAGGTGCTCTTAAAAGTAGGCGAAAAGACAGCCTGTTAAGTTCAATCACACTTTTTTTTTTTTTTTAAGTCTGTGGGTCAAAAGTGGGGAAATTGCTGAAACTTTGCATATGGTTCAACTTACAACAAAGGGGAACAGCACAAATGCTGGTATTTGAGAGACTAAATTAAAATTCTTTACCAGAAAAAAGAAAATCTCCATGCAACTTCAAAACTACCTGAACATGGATCTGTGGGCAGAATTCATAATGGATAAGTCTAGAAAAATGTGAAGATTAAAATATTGTTTGTGGAAGCCTGAAAATAGTGAAATAATATCTTCAACTTGGTGAAAAAAAATAAGTAACTGTCAACATAGAAGTATAAGCCTGATAAAGCTGAGGGCTGAGTAAAGACATTTTCTAGCAAATATTGCCAGATTTTCCCATACTTTACAAGAGGAACTTCGGACAGATCTACATCAAGAGCTGAACAATACGGTAGAAGTTGTAACACATCCCTCTGGGTAAATTTCGAATGTGTAAGTACATATAATATCCAACATTAAATATAACATGCTTGATTTAATTTACACATGTAAGCATTGAATCTAAAATATGTACAATAAACTTTCTTCTAAAATCATGTAGGAAATTGCACAAATTGAACCCTAAAAAGCAAGGAAGTACTAACTATATGCTATAATGTGGGTGAAGCTGAGTGAAAGAAGTCAGGCAAAAATTTTACATACTGTATAACTGCTCTTATTTCTCAAACACTCTACATGACAGATCCATAGAGACAGAACACAGATCGGTGTTTCCTGTGGGATGAGGGCATGGGGGATGGGAAGTATTGTTTTACAGGTATGAAATTTTCCTTTGGAGGTATGAAAGTGTTTGGGAACTTAATAAAGGCAGTGGTTGGATAACATTGTAAATGTACTAAATTCTACTGCATTGTATACTTTAAAAGGGTTAATTTTATTTTTGTGAATTTCACTTCAGTTAGTAGAAACGTGAATTTCATTCCATACAAAATAAACTCCATTCCATGCAGAATAAGCTGTAAGAGTCAGAAAAGGTATAGAATTCTGTTCATAGTATCATTTCTTGTATAAATTATATGTATATATATATAAAGCTGTACACACATTTTTTCTGAAAGATTATGAAAAAAGTCAGGCAAAAATTTCACATATTGTATAACTGCTTTTATTTTTCAAATACTCTACATGACAAATCCATAGAGACAGAATGCAGATTGGTGTTTCATTCCACATAGAATGATTACAGTACTTAATTTTGGAATTAGATGAATGGTGAGAGGGAGAGCTACATATCCTACTATATTTTGGTGGCATAGTGGTTAAGATCTATGGCTTCTAACTAGAAGCTCGGCAGTTCAAATCTACCAGGCACTCCTTGGAAACCACATGGGGCAGTCTACTCTGTCCTACAGAGGCACTATGAGTCAAAATTGGCGGTAACAGGCTGCTATATTCTATTTTATTATTTTGCTTATATATGTTTTACATTTTAAAGTTAAAAAATTATTTTCATACATTATATGCATTTTCCAAATGTGAAATAAATTATATACATTTCCAAGTATGAAATAAACGTGATGTATACTGAAGGCTAAGTAAAACTTGTTGAGTATTAGGAAATTTCTATTTAGCACTAAATCAAGAGAACCATTTTATAGTTTAAAAAATTTTCTGATGTTAATTGCCATCAAGATGACTCCCACTCGTGGCAACCTCATGTGTTACAGGATAGATCTGCTCTGCAATGTTTTCTTGGCTATTACTTTAACGGCAGCAGACCCTCAGTTCATTTCTTCTGTGATAGTGCTGGGTTGGTTTGAGCCACCAGACTTTAGGTTAGCAGCTGTACCACCTAACCAGAAACAAAACCCATTGCCATTCAGTTGATTCTGACTGATAACATCACCTAGATACTCCTTACTTGACAACTTCAGTTCTCTGAAATATGAACTCTGAAACCGTGAGATGGACCTCTGCTGGGATGATAGCTGTAGGAACATAATCATTTCCTTGTTATGCTTCTGTTGGATTTTAAATGTTGATTCTATTAAGAAACAGCAACACTTTGTTAAAACGTAAGACAGTGCACAGTACTGGGAAGCCAACACAACTTGTTGAAGGCAAGACTGTGTAAGCTCCACAGCCACATTCAAATTTCCTGAAGGACTGAATTGCTGGAATGAGGACTGTGGGTATCCTAGTCTCAGGAACATCTAGCTCAATTTGCATAACATAATTTATAAAGAAAATATTCTATATTCTGCTTTGGTAAGTAGGGGTCTTAAAAGTTTGTAAGTGGCCATCTAAGATGCTTCACTGGCCTCACGCCATCTGGAGCAAAGGAGAAAGAAAAAGACCGAAGAAAGACACAAAGTACAGATTAATCCCAAGGACTGATGGGCCACAACTGCCACAGCGTCGGCTAGACTTGATCCATCATAGCAGGAGATACCTGGCTAATACCACCGACCGCTGTAATAAGGATTACAATGCAGAGTCCTGGATAGAGTTGGAGGAAAATCCTATAACCAAGTTCCTCTAAAAAAGAGACTAGACTTAGACTGAGAGAGTCGTGAAAAACCCTGAGAGTAGGGCCTGTAGACACCCTTTTAGCTCAGTAGTGAAGTCACTCCTGAAGTTCACCCTTTAGCCAGAGATTGTTGTTGTTAGGTGCTGTCGAGTCAGGTAAGACTCCTAGCAACCTTACGTACCACAGCACGAAACGCTGTCCAGTCCTGTGCCATTACCACAATCGTTGTTATGCTTGCGCCCATTGTTGCAGCTACTGTGTTAATTCAGCTCGTTAACGGTCTTCCTCTTTTATGCTGACCCTCTGGTTTACCAAACAGGAAGTCCTCCAGGGACTGACCCCTCCTGACAATGTGTACAAAGTATGTAAAACATCATCTCACCATCTTTGCTTCTAAGGAGCATTCTGGTTGTACTTCTTCCAAGATAGATCTGTTTGTTCTTTTGACAGTCTATGGTATATTCAATATTCTTTACCAACACCATAATTCAAAGGTGTCAGTTCTTTGATCTTTCTTATTCATTGTCCAGTTTTCACAAGTACATGAAGCAATTAAAAGTACCATCGCTTGAGTAGGTCGAAGATTAGAGAGGCCAATAGCAGAAAATGAGACTAAGGGGACATACCAACCCACGGACAAGGATTAGAAGGCAGAGAAGACAGGAAAGTTGGGACAGAAACCCAAGATCGTGAAGGGGAAAGTGCTGACATTTTGGGGCATTGGTAACCAATGTCATAAACGGCATGTGTACTAACTGTTTAATCGCAAGCTAAAGTACAATTTTAAAAAAGAAAGAAAAGCAGGAATAGCAATGGCGTTTTAAATTAAAAAATTCAATAGCAGGAGTTTGATTCAACCAATGGCTGATGGTCATCTTTTACATGGCATGCTAATCTCTAAAAGCAAGGTCAAGAAAGGACAGATATTTCTCCTCCTCTCCTTTTCTTATGAAGGTCTTTTATGACTTCATACATATATGAAACTTTTCTATGTCTTTTAGTTTTTATGAAAAATATGATTTGAAACTACTAGGGTATGTTGCAGAAACCTCTGCTAAATAATTAAGATCTGGGAAGAAGTTGTAGTTTTATCCAGAGTAGAGGGAAGACAGGACCAACCAAAACTCTGAATTTTGGATGCTTTCCTATTTGCATGGGTATGTTGACAGATTTAAAATATATATATATATATATAAAACACGTATTCATCTGTAAAACATATCTGCTATTTTCTTGCTGGTGCAAATTGGAGCTATTTATTGGGCTTAATCTTATAACTGAATTGCTAAGGTTGATGAAAAGATCAAAAAGAGGGACTTTGTACACGTTTCCAAACAGCTGGCTATTCACAGAGACTATTGCTCCAGCAGGGATGCTTGTGCCTAGCTAGCTGTGAGTGTTTCTATTCTGTGTTACCTCCCCTGGGATGGATACAGAAAGAATTTTGACCTTTATTTCCAGCAATCATACTGGCATAGGAGTCCCAGCTTAACATCAAAGTCAACTTGAGAGTAATGTATGCAAGTAATAACAGTTTAATTTGTGGCTCTGATGAACCCTGAAATAATGAACAAGGAAATGACACCGCCTAAGAGAAGAGCAAATCAGGAAAATCAGTTTTGAGGCGTTGTCCCTAGCACTGGTATCTGGCTTTGTTTCTGAGTTTTATGTGTATGTAATTGAAAACGCCTGTTACAACCTTGTCTAGCCACGGTTAGCTTTTACATTTTTTCGGTTAATGTAGCAACCAGTCTATTATGTCTTATGGGCAGTAGATAATTGCTCAAGCTCTCTGCCCTGCTGATTTTTCCCACACTGATATACAGGGCTTCTTAACCTTTGGTATAGAAGGACCAGAACTAGTAACTAAGGGGACCGTTATGTTCTAGTCTCTTGTGCTGTAAATTAGGAAAGTGAGATAAGAGTGTATGTTTATGTACTTGCCTAAAAGCAGTGAAGTTAGTTGTTAATCTTTGTCAGATTTTGAACTGTGGCAGCCTGGGCTGAAATTCCCTTATTTTTTCTCCACTTGTTTCATTTCTTCCCAGTCTAAGCAAAAGTTTCTGAGAGCAGAATGACATTCTTCACTAACTCAGAGCAGTCAGTCAAATTTTGCCATCTGTTGCCATGGGGTGCATGTAGAACTGACACACATTTAGCCCTGAAAGAAAGGGCATGTAATTGCAGCAGTGTGCCATGAAATCCATTTAAATCTGGCAAATGTACTGCAATGGTTTGTTAGCAATTATAAATTCACAGTGGTGGGTGATAGGAGCAGAAACAGAAATGGAATGTCAGAAAAAATGAGGATCACTTGCTGGCAACCGTCTATTCTGTTGCCAACAAATTAAACAGTTTGAGCTTCATTGTGGTATTAGTGCAACTGCTTGGAAACTAGCAGTTAATTTTTATAACCCCCTGGTTTCTTCACCTCTCTTCTCACGAAACAAACAGATTTAGTTTCCAGTACACAGAGTGGTGCTACCATGGAAAAAGGATATTTCTCTAAAGGAAGATATATTAAATCTTTCTAAGATTATGGCATTTTAAACTACATCAACCAGAATATAATCAGGAAAGTAAAAACCAAGAAAAAATTTTACTGAAGTATAACTGTGCAGTATATGACTTAGTGTGTGTGCTGTCATTGAAATGATGGAATGTTCTCATAAGACTGTGGCAGGGGACATGTATGCAGAACTCCCAAGTCATCAGAAAACGGAAATTGTAGAGCTAAGGTAATGAAAACCTTTAGTTTTACTCAATATAGTGACAAATAGCATCTCCGTTTTTGAAAAATAAAAATATAGTGATGTGGTCAAACTACAGTTCTGAAGAACAGAGGTAATTTTGTCGTTCGTGGTAGGGACAGATCCCCATGGTGTCTACACGGGTGGGTGGTGGCACGTGAGTTTAATAGGTGTGGTAACAGAAGTGGCCTTTGTGTAAATCTCCCAAACATATTTTAAAACTCGGCTGCTTGTCATGTAAATGTAATTCCCGGAGCTAAGATTAGGGAGCAACTGAGGCTTCTTCAACAGTATTCTGTTTTTCCTAGCTTTCCCTTTCTTTACCTAGCAGGCAACTCGGTGCTCTTCACAATCTCTCTGATGCAAGAGTGCCCAGTCATTGCTCCAAATACATCCCTCAAAAATAGTTTATTTCCCAACATCGCCTTGACCTCTTTGGTGCCAGTGCATAGACCTAACCCTTTGTCTTTCTTTGCTTTCTTATTTCAAAATACTTCTTTCTTTCCAATTCTCTCCCAACAAATTTTTCTTCCTCAAGAATCTGCAAACAATGGCAATGGTTGCTAAATGAATAATATATGCAGCAAAATGTGACTAGTAAAAACATCAGTATTAATTGTATTGCAAAGCAGCAACTTAAATTATATCAGAGCAGGGCATTTTCTTATTTCTTGACTTAAGGGAAAGTTCATATTTATTTGGAACTCGAATGAGAGTAAAATAGGTTGTTATTTAATTTTCAAAATACATTAAAATTAAATTAGGTAGTTTTTCAGTATGGTGACACTATATTTTAAATCATACACCTGCAGGACTAGGTATGATCTTTCAGCTTACGTATCACCATTTTTCTGTGGAATTTTTAGCAATCTGAAAGGCAATCCATTATGATGAATGGAAGCTCATGGTGAAATGAAAAGCAGGATGAGCTCATTAATCAATTCAATACAGTACCTGTCACAGTTAACTTTAGCATTATCTGTTTCCTTCTTCTATCTGGAAAGTCCTAGTTGCTAGATGACTATTGATAAAATGTCACAGTGAAAAAATATCTGAAGTTGAAGTATTCCTGCTTTGATATAAAGTGTTTGAATTATAAAAGAAGTGCAACGTTTCATTATACATTAACTCTCTTAGATACCAACAGCAGGACAATATTTCATAGAAAATTAGATCAAAGATCTGGAATAACTTAGATGTTAATAATCTTATTTTTTAGCTGAATAAAGGGTTCATAACACAGCTAGTTAATTAATATGCTGATGACTTCCAAATCTGAAAGTTAAGCCTGAAGCAGATTCCCAAACCTCTCTCTTAAACTCCAAATTCTCATCATAACTCCACCCTCAGTGTTCAGCTGCTTATGGCATCTCCAGATTAATGTGAACCAAGTGTGTTAAACCTAGTATAACCAAAAGAGAACTTTAAATTTGCTGCTGCTTGAGTCCGAAGTTTCAATGAGGACACTATTGTCCACTCACTGGCTTAAGGAAAAATCATGAGTCTAGACTTGATTATATTCTTTTATTCACTTCGAATGTCTAACTCATGAGAAAGTCATACAGACCTATGTCCGATATAAGTCAATGCACTTCTTACTATTATTCTCACTATTACCCTACCTTGAGCCATTGTTACCTGCTGAGAAGATCACAGTGATCAAAATTCATCTAATTTCTTGCTTCCTGTCAACTTTGTCCACAGTACAACCCGAATAATGGTCCAAAAGTTGTATCAAATCATTCTAATTCCTGCTTAAGCAGTTCTTACAGTTTTCCTTACTTAGAACAATTATCAAAATCTTTACAGACTTGAAAACTTTACAAGTCATGGCTCCTGCTGAACTTGCAGACTTCTCAACTTGAACTACTGTCTCATTTATTTTGATCCCGCATTAAAGGAATTCCTTTGACTCTTTGATTATAGCAAGTGTACTCTCACCTTAGACTCTTTTCACAAATTGTTTTCTCTTGTTAGACAATATTTCTGCTTGAACTTCACAAAACTAGTTTGTTCTTACCATTCATAGCTCTGTTAAATGTTGATGTAAGTATCAGATTCCTTTCCTGACCTCTCAAACTCTAGTAACAAGCTGGATGATGTTTAGCTCCTTACTGTATTTTAATTCTCTGCATAACATTTATTTTTATTTTCTTGTTTAAGTATTCATTTATTTCATTCATTATCTATCTCCCCCTGCTAGAAAGTAAGTTTTCTATTTTGTTCATGCTTCTATTTTCAAAGTATATAATAATGACCAAATACAAATGCATGCAATTAATATTTGAAAAGTAAGCTGATTAACGAATTATTCACTGTTAGTTGTGTACATATCACAACTCTGGTAAGTGTGAGATAGGCAGAAAACTATTTGGGAAAACAAGAAAGTATTTCAATTGGTATACTAATATTTTGTTTCAGAAATTAGATTCTTCTGAGATCCATCTACGGTTTGGGTGGAGATATTTACAAGTTTACATCATCTTTTCTGGATTTTAAAAAGTCTGTAACAGTGAACTCATCCTCAGATTATAGTGTAGCACTTGTTATATTGTAATCCCTATTTTAAGTGATTTACATATGCTGATCTTTTAATAACCTGATAACATAAATTCTATTTTATAGATTAAGAAACTAAGGCACAGAAAAATTAAACAGTTGGCCCAAGTTTACATGGCTAGTCAATTGAAGAGTTGGAATTGAACCTGTGTATAACCACCAAACTGTATTAATACTTACCCTTGAAATACAACTTATTCAGCCAATGTTCAATCTTTTCCTGGAGGTTTACTGTGTTAAAAGCAAATTATTACATACATTAGCTGGATAGGCCAGTGTTAAACATTTCTGTCTTTCAGAATACTTTTATTCCTGTCAGACTAGCAGAAAAGTTAACAGTCAGTTAAGACTGAATTTTATTAAGTATGATAAATGTTTAATAACTAAAAGTACAAGACCCCAAGTGAACACATAGGAAGGAATCCTGACACAAACCGAGAGACTGTCAGCAAAGGGATCCTGGAGGAAGTTACATCAAAGCCAATTCTTAGAGAATCAGTAGGAGATACCTAAACCAAGAAAGGTATTGTGTGTCAACGTCAACTCATACAGCACTGTTACAGGACAGAGCAGAACTATATCACAGGATTTTCAAGGCTATAATCTTTATAGAAATAGGCTGCCCCATTTTTCTCTCTCAGAGACACCTTTCCAATAGCAATGGAGTTCTTAACCACTGAACCACAAGGGCTCCTAAGGAAGTATCTAGCAAGAAAAAGGAGGTATAATAAAGACAGAAAAATGCAGTAAATTGAAGGGCCTAAGGACAAGGTGTGGAAACCCAGCAGTTTGAAGTCATTCCTTGGAAACTAGATCAGGCCAGTTCCACTCTGTCCTACAGTGTCACTGTGAGTCAGAATTGACTGACTGCAATGGGTTTTAAAGTCAAGGTCTAAGCTGACATGGTTTGATTTACAGTGCTACTCTGAGATACTAGACACTCTCAACCCTAGATCTGCTCTTTCTGGCTGCCAATAACATGCGTTCTCGTGTGAACCAGTCTTCAAATCTCGCCATTCAGTGGCTTTCCTGACCCACTGGTTACAAAGCCTGTTGTTACATGCCTTAGAGTTGGCTCCCACTCACAGCGACCTTATTATGTAACAGAAAGAAATCTTCCCAGTCTTACCATTTTTACATTTGGTGCTTTCTTTGGGCCCATTGTTGTAGCTCCTATGTCTATTTCACTGAGAGTCTCCTTTTTTATGACTCTTCACTTTACCAGGAGTCCTGGTTGCACAGTGGTTAAGAGCTCAGCTGCTAACCAAATGATCAGCAGTTCAAATTCACTAGTTGCTCCTTGGAAACCATACAGGGACAGTTCTTTTCTGTCCCATAGAGTCACTATAAGTCAAAATCAACTAGATAGCACAGAGTTTGGTTTGGGGGTTTTTCACTTGACCCAGTATTACATCCTTCTCTAGAGACTGGTCCTTCCTGAGGATGTGTCCTAAGTAAGCAAAACGAAGTTCTGTCATCCTCATTTATAAGGATTTTCTGTTCTGGCTGTACTTTCTCTAACACTGATGTGTTCCATGGCATATTTAATATTGTTTTCTAAGACAGCAATTCTAATGTGTCAGTTCTTCTTTGGTCTTCCTTTTTTATTGTCTAGATGTAGAATGCACATGTGGGGTTGAAAATACTGTGGTTTGAGTTAGACACATCTTAGACATGTAGGTGACATCTTTGTTCTTCCAAAATTTAGAGAGGTCTTTTGCTGCAGATTTGCCCAAAGTGTAATAGATCTGTCGAGGGCCACGTGTATAGTCATTATTTAGGCTGTTGAACAAAGTATTTATGATGAATAACTCAGTAGACTAACAAAACTCAATCTTTGACATCATTCCTATCATGAAAGCTGTGTTTTCCAACCTCTGATACTCTGTCCTTGTTTCTGACTTTTGCTTTCTAATCACCAGTAACTATCGATGTATCTTGATTGCATGCTCTTTCAATTTCAGACCACAGTAGTTCTTAAAAATCTTCAGTTTCCTCAAACTTTGGCTTTTGTGTTTGGTGTGTGAATTTGAATTATAATCATATGAACAGGTCTTCTCCGTGAGCATTCGAATATCAGCTTATTACTAATATCATTGTATTTCAGGACCTATCTCAAAAAATTCTTTTTGATGATGAAGACAATGGGATTCATTTTCAATTTCAGCATAGCAGAATGTATGACTGATAGATGATTAAAAATGGACAATAGCTGCCCATTTCAGCTTACTAATGCTTGGGTATTGATCAGATCATCTTTTTTGACAAATTTCAATTTTTATTGAGTCATACTTTGCGCATTCCATGTTTCAATTATTAGTGGTTATTTACAGTAGTTGTTTTACATTTTGAGTTGTGCTATATCAGAAAATGTAGGTTTCAAAGGTTTTACTCTATTTGTATCATTAAGATCCACTCTACCTTGAAGAGGCAGCTCTTCTCCAGTTGTGTCTAGAGGGCCTTCCACTCTGAGGAGCTAATCTTTCAGAACTATATCAGGTGATGTTCTCTTGTTATTCATAAAATTGTCACTCACAGGCCTTTTTTGCTAGTCTGAAGTCTTCAAAGAAACCTGGCCACTATAGGTAACCCTGCTAGTATTTTAAAGTGGTGACATAACTCTTATCAGCATAGTAACATTTAAGCCACCACGGTATGACAAACTGACAGACTGATAGTTACAGATCACTAATTGTTCTTATCCTATATGGAAGGAAGAAACACTGGTTGCATAGCAGTTAAGTGCTACAGCTACTAATCAAAAGGTCAGCAGTTTAAACCCACCAGGTGCTCCTTGCAAGCTCTATGAGGCAATTTTACTCTGTCCTATAGGGTTGCTATGAGTCAGAATCAACTTAGCAGAAATAGGTTTTATACGGAAGGAAGAATGTGAAGGTGTAAAAATATCTGAAATAAGAAATCTTAAATTTGCCCAAATGATTTCTAATACTTTAAAATACAAAATTAATTTTAAAATGTTGCAAAGTAGGCACATTATTATTTTTAAACAATTGTCTATGAGAACAATTGTTATGCTTCATAGTGACCTATTATATGATGAATAATATCTGTAAGGTAATTTAAATTAAGGTAGGTTTTTAGTGACTCCTCAAGAGATCTTATTAACAAATATAACGATGATGAAAGAATAAATATCAAAATAGTGTAATAGATTCTAATTTCTCTAGTTTTCATATTTTGCTAGATGAAATTTGTGGGTTATTACTTTATGATACTATTCCTAAAAAAACAAAAAAGGAATTAATTTATTGCAAATATCTCTCATTGTGTCTCTGTGTGTGTTCTTTTCCCTTGATGAATAATTTTTGAATCAAAAGAGTTGAATAGATTCATAATGCTTACTTTCATTTAATGCCTGGTCATCATCAAGGAACTCTTGGGAGCTATGTTAGCTAAATAAGAGAAAAAATATAGACAATATTAGAATAAGTTCTATCAGATTTTAGAAAATCATCACCGTCAGCCTTGTAAAAAACAGCCTTTAAAAGAGTTAATATTTTTTCTTTTATACTAGTTTACTTTTTTATTCCTTAATAAGCTACTGAGGAAGGAAACAGCTGTTTATCTTGTTATTACTTATCAGTTCATTTCTTTTCAAGATACAAGAATCTGTCTCATGATTAATTGTGCAACTTTCCAGTAGTTGATGATCGTCGCTAAAGAACATTCCATCAGAAACTTGAGAGAAAATTTTAAGACATTCATCAAAGTTCTCATTTGGAGTCTAGAGAAACAATAAAGTAAATATTGACTTCTCTTGAAGAATAGATCGTGATTTATTGATCCAAAGGGAGAGTCCAATATTTACCTTCAGTGTATGTAACTCTTGATGGTCAATGAAATGTAAAGTTTAATACATCGTTTCTAATCAGAAATGCCTTGAAATTTATTACATGATGACACTATTTAAGTAGCACTCATATTTTTCAGTTTATAAATATATATACATGTACATACATATGTGTGTATACATGGCATGTACAAATAAAAAACATACTAATAATTTTCTGTTAAAAAAAGAAATCTGTTAGCATGTTGATGTATTTCATGCCAGCTATTTCCATACAAAAACATTTGGATGTGTTTATATACATAAATTTTTACTTTAAAAATGTTAAAAATATAACATGTAGTTTGTAATATTCTTCCCAAATATGAATTCCTGCTTCTAGAAAAGGATTATATAGCCCCAGCTATTGACATGTGACTTGCCATGCCTCGTCTGCAATGAATGTACATCTCTACCTCACTGACACTGTTTTGCTCATGTAACGTACTTAGGCCAGTGGCAAGGGAGCACACATATACCACATCTAAGCCTTAAGAACCGCTGCATATTTTTACCAGATCTCTTGCTGTTTTCTTCCAATCATAGGACCAGTATGTATAATACTGGAGCTTCCCCTTCAAGGGTGAACCTAGAGTTAGAACATATGTGCAGTGGAAGAGCACTAACTGAGTCAAACACACTGACATGTAATGTGCAAGACATACATGTTTATTGTTACAAGCAGCTGAGATTTAGGCTGACGTTACTGTAACAAAGGTGACCAAGACAAACACTAAAATAAACATTTTTCTGTCAGAAACTGTGATATCAGGTTTTTCAAGCTGGCCTAGCTCAATTTTTGTTATATAAACTGACAGAGACCATGAGGCTCTTTGATCAGAGACAAAGACCATTTATTGCTCACGACAAAAGCAACAGCCCAAGCGATGCATTCAGTTACCCAAGCCTCAGTCCCCACAGGACGATGTGGTAAGGACCAGACAGCATCTACACACGTAGTGAGGTGCATTATCAGACACCAAAAAACAAAACTCAATGCCATTGAGTCAAATAAGACCCCCAAATAGAAAACTTTGGTTTTGTACAGGTTTGCATGTTACCTGAACCATCTCTCTTCCTTACAGGAAAAGTGGCCTTATCTTTACTAAGAAATATATGTAACTCTCTCAAGAAAAGGAAAAAAAAAAAACTGTAAGATACTGGATGTGGAGGGCAGGGGGGTCTAGAGAGACAGCGTTCATTATCTTTATTACCTCAATCAGGAAACAATTCTGCTGTCTGCCAAAAGAAAACCCTGTCTGTTTTCAAGGCTATTTGCTCTTTGATTAGAGGATTCAGAGCATGCAGAAATGTAAGATATTCAAGCGCTGTCTCCCCAAAACATATTTGCACACACACATACATATTTGCCTGCTGATATTTCATACTTCAATCTATGTATTATATGTGTGGATCTTTCTTTTGACATTAAGATCACACTGCTAATTTTGTTCATGCGTTTATCCTGTCACTTAATAACATATGGCTTTACTCCTCCCATGCCTTCAAACGTTCTCTGAGGATTTTTAGTAACTTCTTATTATATCATGAGAAAACTAAATCATGTGATAAAATTACTATTATTGAGGACATACTGGTTTGCAGATTTTCAGTAATGTGCAATGCTAGGTAATAAACCTGTATTGCATGGAAACACTTGCCACATTCTGCTGACCTTGGAATTTTAGTTCAAGAAGTAAAGCATTATAGTTTTTTGTATGATTATTTTCCTCAACTGAATATTGTTATAACATTTCCCTAGTATGTTCCACTAATGAGTATAATTTGTTCAAAAGTGTGCAGTTAATCAAAGATAAGTTAGATTGTTCATCACAATCAACTATAATGTTTGATATCTATGTTCACGAAACTTGATTTTCTTATATACATTTTTGTTGAACTTTTTTTATTTCACTCTTCTTATTAGAAGTTTTAGACTATAACTACATGAAAGATAAGATTCCCTATCGGAAATCATATTGAAAAAGGACCAGTGACAAGTTATTCTTGCCACCAGGTACAAGAGATGGGTAGTAGAGATGTCTTAGGCTGAATCATAGCCTGAGACATCCATCAGATACATCCGTCTTGCTCATGTTTAGAGACTCATAGGATCTTAGGAACAATCAAGTCCTCACACAAACTCTAAGTAGGGTTGATAAATAAAATACAAAATGATCAGTTAAACTTGAATTTTAGACAAACAAAATACATTTTTTTTAAATGTAAGTGATATGTCTTAAATATTGCCTGGGACATACTTGTGTTAATAAATAATGCATTGTGTATCTAAAATTTAAATTTAGATGTGTGTCTTTGGTCTTTATTTGATAAATATGGCAAAAATAATTCAGAGTAAGAAAATTTAGATGCTGAGAATCTGTCATAAAATGTTCAGAGAGTGAAGACTGTGTGATTGGCATTTTTAAAATTCACAAATACTAAATAATTAGACCTCTTCTCTTGTCCATAAATTTTATGTTTATTTAATATTTAGTGTAGAATAGGTATAAATATAATGTTTTGCCTGTTTAATCTGAATAGAAGTTTAGCAATTTTATTAATCTTCCTAAAGACCAGTTTTTTGTTTCCTTGATTTTTCTCTGTTGTGTACTGTTGTCAGTGTTACTCATTTCCATTAGGACATTTATTATTTTATTTTTTTCTTCTTACTTTGGATTTCGTTTGCTTTTATTTATTGTTATGAAGTGAAACTCTATAATCCAAATTAATTTTGCATGCCTGCCTATCTGCTGCTCCTTCTGCGCTCCTGACCAGTGACAGCACACTCTTCCTTTCATTCCATACTTGTCATATCGTCCTAACAAGTTCCTATCCCCTCCTCTCCACCCTCTTGTCTCCCATCTAGAAAGAGACAAGTAGGACAGCATCCTATAAATGAATAGAACCACAAAGTACACACACTACATGATCACATTGTGTCCTAGGGTCCTGTCCATTTTTGGCTGAGGAGTTGACGACAGTAGTGTTTTCTGGCCAGGGGCAGCAGCAGGTCTAGGGGATCTGCTCCCAGGGGATCCCACCAGGATGTCAGACCAACAATTGTCATCTTTTAGTAGAATTTTTGAGCTGCACCCTTCTTTTTCTTGTGTTGCCACAGGGTCTCAACATTGTATGTTCCATCACAGCTGTCTTTGATGATGGCTGGCACGTACTGGTTCTTCTGGTCACATGCTGACATAGTTGTCCAGTCACATGGGTCCTTCTGTCTCCTGAGCCCTTCTTTCCTTGTGTTTTTGTTGTTCTTGGTGGTCATCTGTTCCAGGTGAGTTGGGACCGTCTGGTGTACCTCAGATGGCAGCTTCCTAGCTTTTAAGACCTCAGACGCCACTCACCAATAAGGGATGCAGAAGATTCTCTTAGCAAAAGGCTAGTTATGCCAATTGGACTCAATGTCCCCCAAAAGCACAGTCCCCAAACCCCATCCCTGCTACTCTATCCTTGCAATATTGGGTTGAGATTAGAAGAGTTTTCAGTTTATGGTAAAGTCCAGTTAAATTGATCTACTCTCTCCTGTGTGCTCTCACTGCTTTCACCCAGCTGAATTGCTATCAACTATCTAATCTGTGACCGAAGTTAGGGAGCCCTCCCTCCCTAACTTTGTAGCCATTAAAGAGTCTTTTCTTCTACACATAAGTCTATTGTGAAGTCCTTATAGCAGGGATCTCATACAATATCTATCTTTTTGCCACTGACTAATTTCACTCAGCATAATTCTTCTGATTGAGATCAGGTTATGAGATGATTCCTAGAATCATCATTGTTCTTTATCATTACATGGTATTCCACTGAGTGTATGTACCATAGTTTGTTTATCCATTCATCTGTTGATGGACATCTAAGTGGATTCCATCTTTTTGCTATTGTGGACTGTGCTGCAATAAACATTTGTGTGCATGTGTCTGTTCATGTGACAGTGTTTGTTTCTGTAGGATATATTCCAAGTCATAGGATTACTAAATCAAATGGTATAGCTATTTGCAATGCTTTAAGGAAGCACCAAATTGCTTCCCAAAGAGGTTGTACCATTTTGCAGTCCCACCAGCAGTGTAGGAGAATTCCAATCTCTCCACAGCCTCTCCGGCATTTGTTGTTTTTTGTTTTTTGGGTCATGGCCAGCCTTGTTGGGGTGAGATGGTATCTCATTGTAGTTTTGATTGGGATTTCTCTGATAGCTAATGCTCGTAAGCATTTCATCATGTGTTTTTGGCTGCCTGGATGTCCTCTTTAGTGAAGTGTTTGTCCATCTCCTTTGCCCATTACTTAATTGGGTTATTTACCTTTTTCTTGTTGGTATTTTGCAGTACCTTGTAGATGATAGAGTTCAGATGTCAGTCCAACATGTAGTTGCCAAGTATTTTTTCCCATTCTGTAGGTAGTCTTTTCACTCTTGATAAAATCTTTGGATGAGCAAAAGTGTTTGATTCTTAGTAGTTCCCATCTATCAATTTTCTGTTGATCGTGATTTGTTTGACAGGTTTTGAAGTCTGTCTAACCTGTGTAATAGAACTTTCATTGTTGACTCTATTTTTTTCTTGCATGATCTCTTTATTGTTTTAGGTTTGATATTTAAGTCTTTGATCCATTTTGAGTTAGTTTTTGTGTAAGGTGTGAGATATGGGTCTTGTTTCAGTATTTTGCACATAGTTATTCAATTTTGCCAGCACCATTTGTTAAAGAGACTGTTTTTACCCCAACTGACAATCTTAGGGTGTTTGTTGAATATAACTGTACATATAAGGATGGGGGCATCCCTGGGGTCTCAGCTCTCTTACATTAGTCTATATGTCTTTTTGTGTACCAGTACCCAGCTGTTTTGACTACTGTGGCAGTGTAATAGCTTCTAACATTGGGTAGAGTAAGGCATCCTACTGTGTTCCACTTCTTCAGTAGTGCTTTACTTTCTAGGGTTTCATCTATTTCCAGACAAAGATGGTGACTTGTTTCTCCATCTCATTGAAAAAAAGACACTGGAATTTGTATTGAGATCACACTGTATATGTAGATCACTTTGGGTAAGATAGACATTTTCACAATATTAAGATTTCCTATTCATGAGCAGGGCAGTCGTCTCCATTTATATAAGTCTCTTTTGGTTTCTTGCAGCAAGGTCTTGTAGTTCTGTCTGTAGAGGTCTCTTATTTTTCTAGTTAGAGTTATTTCTAGGTATTTTATCTTCCTGGGGGCTGCAGTAAAGGGCATTGATTTAGTAATTTCTTCTATGATGATCTCTTTGTTGGTATAAAGGAATTCTATTGATTTACTTATGTTTGTCTTATATCCTGATGCTTTGCTGAACACTTCTGCTAGCTCCAATAGTTAACTTACAGATTCTTTAGGATTCTCTGCATATGCAATCATATTATCTGCAAATAGGGAGATTTTTAGTTTTTCCTTGCTGATGCAGATGCCTTTTTTTTCTTTGTCTTGTCTAATTGCTCTGGCTAGAACCTCTAGTATTATGTTGAATAGAAGTGATCAGAGTGGGCAACTTTGTGTAGTTCCTGTTCTCAAGGAGAATTCTTTCAGTCTGTTTCCATTCAGGGTGATGTAGGCTGTTGGCTTTGTGTAGGTACCTTTTATTGTGTTGAGGAATTTCCGCTCTTTTCCTATCTTGCTGAGATTTTCTTTTAGCATGAATGGGTGTTGGACTTTGTTGAATGCATTTTCTACTTCGATTGACAGAATCAGTTGATTCTTTTCCTTTGCTATTTATGTAGCTGATCGCATTGTTTGTCTGATGTTGAACCAGACTTGTATCCCTCATATGACTCCAAATTGGTCACAATGAATTATTTTTTAGCTATGCTGTTGAATTCTATTGCCAAGGATTTTGTTAAAGATTTTTGCATCTAGGTTCATGTGTGATTTTGGCCTGTAATTTTCTTTTTTTGTAGGATGTTTCTTTGGCTTTGATATCAGGGTTATGCTGATTTCATAGAATGACTTTGGGAGTTTTCTATCCCGTACTACACCGTGAAAGAGACTCAGTAGTATTGGAGTTAACTCCTTTCTAAAAGTTTGGTAGAAACCTCTGGCGAAGCCATCTGGGTCTAGACTTTTTTGGTTGGTAGCTTTTTGATGACTTTTTCAATCTCTTCCTTTGTGGTGGATTTATTAAGTTGTTCTACTTCTGCTTGTGATAATTTTGGTGGGTTATATGAATCTATAAATTTGTCCTATTTCCTCTAGGTTTTCAAATCTGTTAGAGTACAGTCTTTTTTAGTATTTGGTTAGGATATTTTTTATTTCAGTTGGGTCCATTGTGACATCTCCCATCTCATTTCTTATTCAGGTTATTTGTTTCTCTCCTGTTTTTCCTTTGCAAGTTTAGTCAGTGATTTATCAATTTTGTTGGTCTTTTCAAGAGAAACAGCTTTTGGTTTTGTTAATTGTTTCAATTATGCTTTAATCTCTAATTCATTTAGTTCTGCTCTAATCTTTATTATTGTTTTCTTCTGGTGCCTGAGGGCTTCCTCTGTTGCTCTCTTTCTACTTGTTCAAGCTGTCAAGTTAATTCTTTGGTTTAGGTCCTTTCTTTATTCCAGATGTGTGCATTTATAGAGACAACTTGGCTTCCGATTACTGCTTTTTCTGTATCCCACAGCTTATGGTAGAATATGTTTCCATTCTCATTTGATTCCATAAATTTCTTTATTTCATCCTTGATTTCTTCTATACCCATGGATTTCTGAACAATGTGTTGTTCAATCTACATGAGTTCAAATTTCTACCTATGATTTTTCTGTTATTGATTTCAACTTTTCTGGCTTTATTTTTCTGAGAAGATGCTTTGCAATTCAATCATTTCGATTTTGTTGAGACTTGCTTTGTTTCCTAACACATGCTCTATTCTGTAAAGTGTTCCTTGTGCATTGGAGAGGAAGGTATACTTATCTGTTGATGGGTAAAAACTTCTGTATATGTTAACGAGGTCTAGTTGGTTAATTGTGGCAGTAAGATCTTCTGTGTCTTTATCGAGCTTTTCCTGGGTGATCTGTCCATTGCTGAAAGTGGGGTGTTGAAGTCTCCTACTATTATTGTGCAGTGATCTATCTCATTTTTCAATGTAGTCAGTGTTTGTTTGATGTATTTAGATGCTCTGGTATCGGGTGCATAAATATTTAATATTGTTATGTCCTGCTTCTGAATTGAACTTTTCTTCAATAGTGACCATCATTGTCCATGTTGGTGGATTTTACATTAAAGTCTATTTTATCTGAGATTTGTATTGCTGCTCTTGCAGTTCTTTGTATGTTATTAACTTGGTTTATATTTTTCTATCCGTTAATTTTCAGTTTGTTCATATCTTTGAGTCTAAAGTGTATTTCTTGTAAGCAGCATATAGATTGGTCATGTCTTTTGATCTAGGATATCATTCTCTGTCTCTTTATTGGAGTGTTCTGTCCATTTATAATCAGTGTAAATAGGTATGTGTTTGGTTCTGTCATTTTGGTGCATTTATTTTTGTGTTGTTCATAATATTCTGTTCTGGGTCATTCTTCTTTATGGGTTCAGTTTTCATCTTTTTCAGTGTTTCTTTTGTGTTTGTTGAGACTCTGTATTATGTTTCTTGTTTTGGTATGTTGCCTTGTTATTTTGGTTTGAGGCTACCTTTTGATCTCCCTTACTATTCTAAGTTTAAACCAGACTTTAACTTCTGCATGTCTTTTTAATTTCCTCTCCATCTGGAAGGGTTATAACTACTTTAATAAATCCCTCTTTTTCAGTGTGATGATGTCATAGTTTTTGTGATATGGTCACTGGTTCCCTTCTTTTAATATTGTAGCTTTGATTAAGCTTTGTGACTTCCCTAACTGAGTAGGATTCTGGATGCTGTGTTCTGCATTGCCTCCCTAAGTATATACTTGGTGTTTTTGTTTTTCTAAGCAAG
This sequence comes from Heterohyrax brucei, assembly GCA_028571685.1. Classification (NCBI taxonomy): domain Eukaryota; kingdom Metazoa; phylum Chordata; class Mammalia; order Hyracoidea; family Procaviidae; genus Heterohyrax; species Heterohyrax brucei. Next base: position 138,102,561 of record CM053142.1, on the reverse strand, counting down.
GAGGCTGTTTCAGTATTTCTTGTAGTTTTTGTTTGGTTTTTACAAAGTCTGTCAGCTTCTGTTTATCTGTGAATGTCTTAATTTCACTTTCATATTTAAGACAGTTTTGCAGAATATGTAATTCTTGGTTGAAAGTTTTGCTCCTTAAAGTCTTTGAATGTGTCATCCAATTGCCTTCTTGCCAAAATCGTTTCTGCCAAAAATTCAGATGACAGCCTACAGGGCTTCCATCTGTACATAAGCTTTGCTTTAACCCTGGCTACATTTAAGGGCTTCTGTTTATGTTTCAGAAACCCTGGTAGCATAGTGTGTTAAGTGCTATGTCTGCTAACCAAAAAGTCAGCAGTTCAAATCTGCCAGACAATCCTTGGAAACTCTGTGGGGCAGACCTACTCTGACTTACAGGGTTTCTATGATTTGGACCCAACTTGATGGCAGTGAGTGTTTTTTTTTTTTTTTTTTTTTTGGCTTATGTTTCATTTTATTTAACTTGATTATAATGTGTCTTGGTGTCTTTCTTTTGGGGTCTGATTTTTGTGGTGTTCAATATGCATCTTGGATATCTATGTTCTCTTCTTTCATAATTTCAGGGAAGTTTTCTGTCAGCAGGTCTGTAGCAATGCTTTCTGTATTTTATCTATCCCTCCCTGTTTTGGAACTCCAATTATTCATAGATTATTCCTCTCAATAGAGTCCCACATGCTTCTTAATGCTTCTTCATTTTTCTTATTTCTTTTCTCTGATTTCTCCTCACAAATGCTGGTACCATTTGCTCTATCCACAAGCTCACTAATGCTAGCTTCCATCTCCTCAATTCTGTTCTTTTAACTTTGGATGGAATTGTCTAGTTCTGTACTTTTATTATTGATATACTGGATTCCAGGTCACTGATGTTCTATCAGTTCAAATATCTTACTGAATTTTTCATTTTGTTCTGCTTCATTTTCTTTAATTTCCTGGAGGGCTCTACACATAATACTTTTGAACTCAACCTCTGATACTTTCAGGAAAGCTTCTTCAACTGGGAATTTTTTTGATTATTTTGGGAGATGTCTGGAGCCATGGTGAACTGCTATTGACTGTTGCCTTCATGCCATCTAGAAGCTGTTTAGTTCCAATGGTGTTACCTCTACATGAGCTGAGGCTTAGTTCTTAGAGGCAAGTTGGTTACCAGCCACCTCTGTGTACTCGAGTGACTGGACCCAGGTATACTCTCTGAGGTGGTAGACCCTCTGGGGTGGCAGACTCTGTCTCATGGCTGGCAAAGAAGGCACCAAACTTATGGTGTCACTGGGGTCTGTCAGCTGACACTATGATGTGCATCAGTGATGGGTGGAGGAAATGCTGCCAGGCCTGCTCAATAGTCAGGTCTCAGCCCTCAGGTATGGGAGGCCCCACATTCTGGCTGACAAGGAAAGCACTTTATAGGCTGTTCCCCAGATACTATGATGTGGCTCACAGTAGGGAGGGATTATGGCTTTGCTGCAATCCTGTGGCAGATCTCACTCATAATTCTTGGCACCACTGTCCTAAACACAGCTTTTCTGCTAGAGAAGCACTTTCTACATAGTCACTGCTTCTTGGTGTGAGAATTAGCCCCAGCTAAGCCCTATGGGTGGGTGATTCTGCCTCCCAGCTAAACAAGGTGGCATCCCACCTAAGCTGCCCTTCTTGCTGTATAACAGCAGGATTTATAGTGCAGCTCAGAAATGAGAGGGTAGAGGGGCACTGGGGCTCTCAGTCAGTAGCCAGGTCTCAAAATGTGACTATCTCAAGCACAGTCCTTCTGCTGCACAATCTGCTGTTTGTTTAAGCACTGCAGTTCAGCATATTTGCCAGCTCATGGCTAGTCACCTTCTCCCAGGTAACAAAGAAGGTGTCAGTACCTGTAGTCCCCCAAATGGTGAATCAGTAGAAGTAGGACTCAGCATGCTGGTGCCTCACATTAGAGAGAGGTACTTTGCCTGTTACTTGCATGTGGTCCAGTCTGACAACCTCATGCCTTATCCTAAGCCTCCCTGGATGTCCACCTTGTTCTATTCAATTATCATTCCAGGCCTTAGTTTTCAGAGGGTATCCAGGAGACATGTGTCTAGTCCACCATCTTGCCCCACCCCCCTTTTTAAGTGAAAGCTGAGATCATTGATATGAGAACTTTTATTGTTTTCTAATATAGGCAATAAATACAGGTAACAGAAAAGGCTCATCCCCCAATAGTTCTTTAGTAATAGTGTTTTTCATGGTTTTCATGTGTTTTTGTTTTCATTCGTATGAAAATACTTGTTAATATTCATTTTTTTTCTTCTTTGTTGTGTGTGTTTTAGATGTGTGTTAGTTTGCAAATACTGTGGATTTGCACAAGGTCTATTATTGACATTATATTATTGATTTTTCATTTAATTCTTTTGTAGTCAGAAAGCATTTATTGACTTGAGTCCTTTTTACTTTACTGAGACTTGTATGTGTGGAATATCGGCTTTCATGGTGATTGTTCCATATGAAATGTAGCAAATATATATATTGCTATTGTTGGATTGAGTTGTCTATAAATGTAAATTAGGTCAAATTGGTTGATTGTGTTGTTCAAGTTTCTATATCTTCATGGATTTTCTGTCTTCTTGTTCTACCAGTCATTGAAAGATGAATTAGAAATCTTTGATTATAGAATTTTGTATTTATTAATCTTTGTGGTTCTATTAATTTTAACTTCATGTATTTTGAAATTTTTTAATTGAAGCTGAAACAGTTAGGATTGTGTGTCCTCTTGCTGGATTTCCCTCTTCATTATTGTGACCTTTTGTGTTCCAAGTAGTATTCTTTTCTCTAAACTAAACTTCATCTTTTTCTATGTTATTCTTTCATCTCCACACTCAGTCCTGAGAAACCAGCTTCCCTGTTCTTTCCACACACTCTCCTCAGTCTCCTAACTCAGGTTAAACTGCCAGGCAACATTGGACTCTCTCTCAAGGCATTAAACTGGAACCATATAGAGAGGGGTTACCGTGTTTTCTGCCTTTTCCCCACCACTCAGGATCATTGTCTAATACTCAGTCTTGGAAAACAATTGTTTCATGTGTTTCATCAGGTATTATAATTGTTTTAGTTAAAACAGTAAATTAGATCTCTAGATGGATTCAAAACTTGTCTGGAAGAAGCTATTAAATTGCTGATTTGCTTTCTAAGTAATTACAGAACCATGTGTTGGTTTGTCTATTTTTCCCCAGTCTTTATATGTATTTTGGCAAGTCATATTTTTCCAGGAATTTTAAAATTTAATATGAAATTTCAAATTTATGCATATGACATTGTTCATAACATCCTTTCATCTCTTTAATGCCTGTTGGATCTGAAGTAATGTGAAATTTTTCAGTCCCCATTTTGCTTTCTTTTTGTTTTCCTTCTTTCATAATAAGTTTTACAGAGGATTATTGATTTTAAAGTATTTTTAAAGAACTGGTTTGGGCATATTGAATTTTTATTAAATGTCTGATTTCTAATTTAAAATTTCTGTTCTCAATTGTTATGGAATGAATTGTGTGATTCAAAATGTGTCAACTTGACTACGCCATGATTCCCAGAATTGTATAGTTTTCAACCATTTAGTTATCGCATGTGGTATTCCTATGTGTTGTAAATCCCACCTATCAGACAATATTGAGGCAGGATTAGAGGTAGTTATGTTAATGAATTACCTTCAGCAAAATTTATTTATGTGTGTTATCAGTTATATTGTTTAATAAATTTCACATTAGGCCATCTTTCTTTGGATTAGGCACAAATATGGACCACTTCCAGTTGGTTGGCCAGTTAGCTGTCTTCCAAATTTCTTGGCATAGTTGAGGGAATCCTCCCAGTATCACATCTATTTATTGAAATATCTCAGTTGATATTCCATCAGTTACGGGAGCCTTGTTTTTCATAGATGGCTTCAGTGCAGCTTGACTTTTTCTTTTTGTACCATTGGTTCCTGATCATATTCTGTCTCCTGAAATGGTTGAACATTAAGTAATTCTTTTTGGTATAATGATTATGTGTATACCTTCCATCTTCCTTTGATGCTCTCTATATCATTACATATTTTCTCTATAAAATTCTTCAAAATTGAAACTTGATTTTTTTTTTTTCCAGTTCTTTCAGCTTGTGAAATGCTGAGCATGTGCTTACCTTTTGTTTTTCAAATTTCGGGTCTTTGCACACTTTATTATATTATTTTGATTTCTTCAACTACCCTTTGAAATCTTCTGTTCAGCTCTCTTATGTCATCACTGTTTCCTTTTGCTTGAGCTATTCTATGTTCAGGAAATCCCAGTGGCATAGTGGTTAAGTGCTATGGCTGCTAACCAAAAGGTCAGCAGTTCAAATCTGCCAGGTGCTTCTTGGAAATTCTATGGGGCAGTTCTACTCTGACCTATAGAGTTGTTGGGAGTCAGAATTGACTTGAAAGCACTGGCTGTTTTCTATCCTATGTTCAAGAGCAAGATTCACAGTTTCTTCTGACTTATTTTTTTGTTTGTTTTTCTTTCTTCTGTCTTTAATAACAATTTGCTTTCTTTCTCTATGATGTCCTTGATGCCATTCCAAACTTATCTGGTCTTCTGCATTAGAGTTCAGTGCCCCAAATCTATTCTTGAGGTCATCTGCAAGGTCAAGTAAGAGATACTCAAAGTCTTACTTTGGCACTTGTGTCCTTGTTTGAATTTTCTTCAACTTCAGCTTGAACTTTTGTATGAGCAGTTGATGGTCTCTTTTGTTACTGAGGATCATTCAAAAGTGGTAGCAGCATTACATTGAGAGGGAATTGCCAGACATTCCAGACATATTCAGGAGAGGATATAGAATGAGGGGTATCATTGCTGCTGTGAGATAGACCTTGGCTGAAAGCATAAACTATCAGAAAGATACTGACATGTGTTTTATTAATTATGTAAAGGTATCAAGCTGTCAGGTCCTAATAAACTACGGATAATATTGAGAAGAATGCAGATTATAGAACACTTAATTGTGTTCATGAAGAACCTATACATAGATCAAGAAACAGTCTTTCAAACAGAACAAAGGGCTACTGAATGGTTTAAAATCAGGAAATATATGCATCAGGCTTGTATCCTTTCACCCTACATGTCATATCTATATGCTCAGCAAATAATCTAAGAAACTGGAATGTATCAAGAAGAGAACCAGTAAGCACCAGAAGAAGACTCATTAACAATCAGTAATGTGCATGTGACAAAACCTTGCTTGCTCAAAGCAAAGAAGACTAGAAGCACTTACTAATGAAGACTGAAGGCCACAAACTTCTGTATGGATTACTGCTCAACATAAAGAAAACGGAAGTCCTCACAACTGCACCAATAAGTAACGTTATAATAAATGAAGGAAAGATTGAAGTTGTCAAGGAATTGATTTTATTTGGGTCTATAATTAATGCCCAAGGAGGCGGCAGTCAAGAAATTGGCCAATACACTGAATTGAGCAAATGTGCTGCAAAAGACTCCTTAAAGGGTTAAAAAGTAAAGATATTACTTTAATGGTTAAGGTACTTCTGACTCACATCATGGTGTTTCCAATCTTCTCTTATGCATATGAAAGCTCGTCAGTGAGTAGTGGAGATTGAAAAAGAAATAATGCCTTTGAATTATGGTATTGGAGAAGAACACTGAATATATCATGGATTCCCAAACAAAAGAACAAATCTGTCTTGGAAGATGTACAGTCAGAATGTTTCTTAGAATCAAGGATGGCGTGACTTTATCTCACATACTTTGGACATGCTGTCAGGAGGGGTTAATCCCTGGAGATGGACATTGTATTTGGTAAAATAGATCATCACAGAAAAAAAGGAAGACTCTCAATGAGATGGAATGACAATGGCTGCAACAATGGACTCAGGCATAACAATGATTGTGAGGATGATGCAGGACTGGATAGTACTTCCTTATGGTGTACATATGGTTGCTATGAGTCAGAACTGGCTCAACAACACCTAAAACATAAAAGTATTAATAAGATAGTATAGAGTCTACAGGATTTGATATTATGTTGAGTCATTCTCTCATGAGTAATAAAAGAGAGAGCTGAGCAGAGAGACCATCAAGAAAGAAGCTCTGGGGGCAGAATGCTTAATAAGGACAGAGATTCCTATGCTGTCAAGCTCCTAGACCAGGAGAAAATTTATAACAAGGACTTTCCTTCAAAACTGAGAGGAAGAACTCCTTCCCCTGAAGCTGATGCCCTAAATTCAGATTTCCTGAACTCCTAAATGTGAGAGAATAATAAACAATAATTAAAACTGCTGTTATAGCAGCACTTGATAATAAAAACATTATCTCTTTTTAAATTCTGTTTACACAGAAATTGATTTTCTCTTTTTTCTATTATTTTAAGATGGATACCTAAATAATTGCTTCTACATCTAGTGTGATAAGCTCATTGCTGAAAAGTAATTCTAAGTCACAGAGACTCTATAGGACAGAGTATAACTACATCATAGGGTCTCCAAAATGGTAAATCTTTTCTGAAGTAGACTGTCATATGTTTGTCCCAAGGAGGAGCTGCTGGGTTTGAATGACCTACCTTTCAGTTAGCAGCCAAGAACTTTACCCAGTGCACCATCAGAGCTCTTTTTAATTCTAATAAATACTTTTAAAATTAAAAAAAAAAAAAAAAAAAAACACCTCAGAAGAGTCTCCAGATGCCAATGTATAAGGAAAAAGGAAACCATATAATTTTAGAATAGATTTTAGTGGTAGCACAACAGATTAAGTGTTAAACTAGTTGTGAAAAAAGTCACCAGAAAGAAAACCATATGTAATCCTGACCAAGTTTTCAGGTCAAAATCTGCCTAGACTGGTTTTAAAGTTTTTGAGAATTCTTGTATATTAAAAAAGGAGTAATGGCAATTTCAGATTACAAGAAAATTATGTCATGTTTTGAAAAGTTTCTATTTAAAATGAACATATTTAACACACACTCACACTCTCACACACACATTACATTGATTGCCTCAATTCGCAATCACCAACATACAAAAAAAGAAAACCAAACCAAACTCACTGCCATTGAGATGGGTCTAGCTCAACAACCCTAGAGGTCAGAGTAGAATTGCCCCATAGAGTTTCCAAGGAGCACCTGGTGGATTTCAACTGCCAAATTTTGGGTTACTGGACACAACACTAACCCACTATGCCACCAGGGTTTCCACATAAAAAGGAGATCCAACGGAAGTTTTCAAAGGGTCTGCGCTAAGTTTCCTACTTGCCTGCTATAATAGTCCCGATTCAAACTTTTCAGAAATAGCAGGTGGCATCTTATTGGGATCTACATTATACTGCTTTCCTGTTCCTTACAGTCCTTTAGATGATCTTTTATTTTCAATTGATTTCATTACTATTTTAAAGGAATATTGGTGGGGTAATATTTCCTCCGATTTTACCATTGCCTTTAGATTCTTTTCCTTTTGAAGAGCATCTACTGGAATTCCACTAACCAGAGGCATTTTCTGTAAATTTTGTGATTCTCTGACTCACAGGAGTGCACATACTTGACTTACAGCTTTTGAAGCATAGGTGACTCACCAGAAAATATCTTCTGTGAAATCCAAATACACAGTTTTAGAAAGTAGATATAGAGATAGACACAGACAGAATACAGTTCACCTCATGAAGCAGTGTTGCCATCTTTTCTCCATTTGGGCACAATGTTTTGGAAAGATAATGTGTTTCTCTTTTGAACTTTCTTTCTAGGGGAGTCCTTCAGTTAGTTGAAAAAGGATGTGTCAAGGATTGTATGAGCTAGATGTTTTTACTGACAATCAGCATGCATTCTTCCTGTTTCCTTGCTCATAAGTTTCTGTCAATATCACAGGGTCTAGAAAAGTAGAAACTATTTTTCCAGTCCCATTTATTTTTAGTGTTCTGTTTCAAAGTTGTCTTTTGTCAATGCTGTACACACAATTTAGAAGATAAAAGCAAAACAGAGGATATTCTTTCTCTAGCAACAGAACTAGCTAATGTGCAGAGTTCAATTTCCAGAATTCTTTTAAATTCCTAGTTGAATTCTTAGTTTGATTGTTACTTAAAACTTTTAGGGCTGAATGAAAAACAAAATGTTGTCATAGAGCTGATTCTAACTATAAATAAGGACTGAAAATCAGCAATCCATTATATAAATAGAAAACAATCTGAGATATGCTGATGATCAATCTTGCTTGCTGAAAGTAAAGAGAATTTGAAGCACTTACTGATTAAGAGCAAAGACTAAAGTAAGGACTACACCTCAACATTAAAAAAAACAAAAACCAAAAAACTCGTTACAACTGGACCAATAAGCAAGATCATGATGACAGGAAGAAATAGCGAATTTGCCGAGGGTTTCATTTTGCTTGGATTCACATGCACATGCACCCATGGAAGTATATCCTTTGGAAAGGACCCAGGGTCCCGGCACCTCAAAACTCCCAGTCCAGGAAAAGATTGATAACAGGGACCTACCTCCAGAGCCAACAAAGAAAGTCTTCCTCTAGAACTGAGGCCCTTAATTTGAACTTCTAGCCTACTGGATTATGACAGAACAAAATTTCTCTTTTTAAAGCTATCCACTTGTAGCATTTCTGTTCTAGCAGCTGTAGATGACTAAACACCAATTAATACTTGTTAAATGGCCACTTGGTAGACTTTATGAGTGCCATTCACCAAAGTGGGGTGTAGAACATTTTCTTAACGAACTTTGTTATGCCCACTAACCTAAATGTCCTCTGAAAATGGCCCCAAGACACCTGCACCTGCTATGCTGTCCCTAAAAATGTTTGCTTCTATTTAGGGAACTTCTTAGCTTTTGGTTTAGTCCAGTTTTGTTGACTTCTCCTCTGTTGTGTGTTTTCCTTCCTTTCACCTAAAATAATTATTGCCTATTATTTAATTTCTGAATATCCCTCTCCCTCCCACCCTTATAACTATTGAAGACTTTTCTTTTTGTTTAAACTGTTCTTGAGTCCTTATAACTGTGGTTGTAGACAGTATTTTTCCTTTAGCAACAGATGAACTTCACTCAGCATAATATGTTCCAGATTCCTCCACGTTGTGAGATGTTTCTTAAATTCATTGTTGTTCTTGATCATGGAATAATAGTCCATTGTGTGAATATAATAGAGTTCATTTATCCATCCATCCATTGATGGGCAACAAGGTTTATTCCATCTGTTTGCTATTCTGGACAGTGCCACAATGAACATTGGTGTGCATGTATGTATTCTATTTGTGAGAGAGCTCTTATTTCTGTAGGATATATTCCAAGAAGTGAGATTGCCGGATCTTACAGCATTTCTATTTTTGGCTTTTAAGAAGTTATCAAACTAATTTCCAAAGTGGCCGTACAATTTCACCTTTCCATTGGCAGTGTATAAGTATTCCAGTCTCTCCACAGCCTCTCTAACATTTATTATTTTGTATTTTTGGGGCTGAGGTAGTATCTCATTGTAGTTTTCATATCTATTTCTCTAATGGCTAGTAATCCTGAGCATTTTCTCATGTATCTGTTAGCCACCTATATGTCTTCTTTGGTGAGGTGGCTGTTCATATCCTTTCCTTTTATAAAAAAATTGAGTTATTTGGCTTTTTGTTTTTGAGATTTTGTATTATCTTATAGATTTTGGAGATTAGAAACTGATCAAATTGGTCATAGTCTAAAATTATTCCCAGTCTGTAACTTTTCTTTCAGTGTCTTGGTGTAGTCTTAGGGTGAACACAAGTACTTTACTTTTTAGGGTCTTTCAGCTATCTATTTTCCTTTCCGGTGTTTGTACATTGTTTGTCACGCTTTGTATTCTGTTTATGTCATGTATTAAGGCTCCCAACATTTTCCCTCTTTTTTCTTCCATGATCTTTGTTGTTTTACATTAAACATTTCAGGTCCTTTATACATTTTGAGTTTGTTTCTGTTCATGGTGGGAGATACAAGTCCTGTTTCATTTTTTTGAAGATGAATATCAGTTATGCTAACATTACTTGTTGGGGACTATTTATTCCCCAAATAATTGATACTGTGCTTTTGTCAAATATCAGCTGCTCAGAGGTGGATGATTGTATTTCTGGATTCTCAGTGCTGTTCCTTGGGTCTCTTTCTCTATTGTTTTAACAGTACCAGGCTGTTTTGATTACCATGGCAATGATATAGGTTCTGAACTCATTTAGTGTGAGCTTCCTACTTTTTCTTCTTCTAAAGCTTCATTTATTGGGGGTTTCTTCTCTTTCCATTTGAAGTTGGTCATTTCTTTCTGCATCTCATTAAAAAAGCCATTGGAATGTGGAATGGGATTGCACTATACCGATACCTTGCTTTGGGTAGAATAGACATTTTCAAAATGTTGAGTCTTTCTAGTCATGAGTGTCATGGATTGAATTGTGTCCCCCCAAAAATGTGTGTAGCAGTTTGGTAGTGCCATGATTCCAGTATTGTGTGATTACCCTCTGTTTTGTGATTTTCCAATGCTGTAAATCCTAATCTCTGTTAATAGACTGGATAATGTCAAAGAGGATTAGAGTAGGACTGTAACACCCTGTTTTAGTCAGCTACTGCTGCTCTAACAGAAATACCACAGAGCAGATGGCTTTAACAATGGAAAGTGATTCTTATACAGTCGGTAGGCTACAACTCCAGAAGATGGCCTTCCCTCTGTCGGCTCTGGAGGACAGTCCTTGTATTTCATTAGTCTTTGGTCAGGGATTATCTTGGTGCAGGAACGTCAGGTCTGAAGGACTCAGTCTACTCCTGGTGCCATTTTCTTGATTGAGTGAGGCTCCCAAATCTCTGGTTGCTTCTCTTTCCTTTTATCTCTCACAGTCCAGGGAAACTCCCTTTACAATGGAGCAAGTATGTGATCTTATGAAGGGAGTTACAGTCCCACCCTAATCCTCTCTAACATAATCCACTCTGTTAACCACAGGCGGAAATTAGGATTTACAGCATCAGAAAGTCACAAAATGGAGTCCAATCACAGAATACAGAGGATGCTGGCCTAGCCAAATTACTATACATATTTCTTAGTGGATACTATTCAATCTATGACACACCCTTACTAAGGGAGTTTTCCCAGAGAGTGGTTTGCACAATGCTTTATCCTGATCTTTCAGAATAAGAGGAAAAGGAATTGCCAGAGAGTTGGGGACATTGCATCAAGAAAGCAGCACTGGAGGCAGAATTTGTCCTTCATACTTGAGGTTCCTGTCTAAGATGCTCTCGTACCAACAAAATACTGATGCAACACAAGGACCTTCCTCCAGAGCTGACAGAAGGAGTGTATTCCCCTGGACCTGGCAGAATTGGGACTTGCAGCCTACTGGACTGTGTAAGAACTAACTTTTAATTGGTAGAACCATCCACTTATGCTAATTCTTTTAGATCAGTACCAGATGACTAAGACAGAGTTTGGTACTGGTGTTGTTCTAACAGATACCTAGAACACAGAAACAGTTTTGAAACTGTGAATGGATAAAATAATTAGAAGGAGCTGAAGAGAACTGACAACATCTGAGAAAGAGCAGGTGGTCAGAAACAAGCAGAAGCAACCAGCAACACAAAACCAAGAAACCAGCACCAGACAGCAATGGAGCTGACCTATGGAGCAAGAATACTAAACTCTTGTGGGCAGGAGGCTTCTTGGTGGAATGAGGTGCCTTTATGCACTTATTGGTGGAGCTAGGCTTGTGCTGACCCATGAAACAAGAGAGCTGAGAGCCTGTATGCAGGAGGCTTTCTGGGAGTGAGGTGCCTCTGGGCACTTAGGGATGGAGCTATAGAGCTTTGAAACATTTGCCCCAGCAGCACACATGAGGCCTGGGACAAGAAGTCATAGGAAACAGAAGCAGAAGAGATCAGGAACACAAGAAGCTGAACTGCCTCAGTCTCAAAAGTTATGACCATGACCTCAGTGGTTTTAATGGTGGAGCTGTGGCTGCTCGTGTTTCTAAGGGTGGGGCTGCCACTCACTTAGACCATCAAAATGGTGTGCCTAAAGCCAAGGGAGCAGAGTTGTCCCAGCGGCACTTGAAGGCATAGCTGTAGCCCAGAGCTGAGGCATTTCCTTTCAGAATCCAGAAAGTGTGGCCAATACCTAGAGTCTGGAGGGCAGGGCCATTGTGTAAAATGTCTCAGAATGGAATATTGTTTTTAAAGCTTTGAAGGCTAATATATTCTGCTAGCTTGCTTGATGCCTGTTATGTCTTCTTTCCCTGCAACTTCTCTCATTTGTAATAGATATGTATAGCTTGTGCCTGAGTGTTCTACAATTGTACTTTGGAGATAGATAACTTGTATTCTCAATTTTACAGATTGTACAGAAATTTTTGTATTTTGAACTTGGAGTTGGTTTAAGATTTTTGCTATAAATATGTTGTACATTTTGCAAGGATGTAATTTTTTGGGGGGGAAGACAAAGTGTGGAATGTCCTGGATTGCTTTCTAGTCCTCCCAAAATGTATGTAGCAATTTGGCTGCACCATGATTCCCAGTATTGTATTTTTGCAGTTCATTTTGTGATTTTTCCTATGCTGTAAATCCTAGTCTCTGCCTCTTGTAATAGATTGGATTATGTCAAAGAGGATTATGATAGGACTATAACACACTAAGGGAGTTTCCCTGGAGCGTGGCTTGAACCACCTTTCATCTTAAAAGAGATAAAAGGAAAAGGAAGCACTAGAGAGTTGGAACCTATATCACCAAGAAAGCACCACTAAAAGCAGTCTGTCCTTTGTGACCTGAGGTTCTTGTGCCAAGATGGAATCAGACCAAAGAAAGATCGATGTGACCAAGCACCTTCCATCAGAACCAACAGAGAGAGTGTTTTCCCCTTGAGCCAGCACCCCTATTTGGGAGTCCTAGCCCACTGGACTGTGTAAGAATTGATTTTTTGTTGTTAAAACCATCCACGTGAGATATTTCTGTTAGAGTAGCACTAGATAACTAAGACTACAAACAAGGTAGTTTTCTCCACTGACGTAGCAGTTTTTTTGGTTACTTATGGCAGTGTCATATAGATTTTTTTTTTTTTTGGCTTTTATCTCTCCCACTGGATCCATTTCTAGGAATTTTATTTTCTTGGGGGCTATTTTAACTGATATTGATTCAGTGATTGCCTCTTTAATGTTCTCTTTGTTGTTGTAGAGGAATTCAACTGATTTTTATATGTTTATCTTATATCCTGCTGCTTTGCTGAATTCTTCTATTAGTTCAAGCAGTTTTTTTTGTTTGTTTGTTTTGGTGTGTGTGTGTGAATTTTTTAGGGTTTTCCACATATATCATCTACAAGTAGAAATACTTTTACTTCTTCCTTATCAATTTGCTTGCTCTCTTTGTTTTATTCTTCTGATAGCTCTGTCTAGAAACTCCAGGAGAATTTTAAATCACAGTAGTAACAAAGGACATCTTTTTCTAGTGCCAGTTCTCAAGAGGAATGTGCTTAGACTCTCTACTTAGAGTGATGTTTATTGTTGGCTTCATATAAATGCCCTTTTTTATGTTAAAGAATTTCCCTTCTAGTCTTGATTTACTGAGAGTTTTTAATATGAATGAACGTTGGACTTTATCAAATGCATTTTCTACATAACTAATGAAATTAAGTGGTTCTTGCCTTTTGTTTTATTTGTGTGATTGATTACATTGATTTTCCCTCCTTGTCTGTCAGTTTGTTATACTGTGGGGGCTTGCATATTGCTGTGATGCTGTAAGCTATGCCCCTGGAAAGCAGCAGGGTCACCCATGGTGGACAGGTTTCAGTTGAGCTTCCAAACTAAGACAGATTAAGAAGAAGGACTTTGCAGTTTACTTCTGAAAAGAATTAGTGAATCAAAATTTTATGAATAGCAGCAGAACATTGTCACATGTAATGCCAGAAAATAAAGAACCCTAGATTGAAAGATACTCAAAAGATGGCTGAGGAAGAGCTGCCTCCTCAAAGTAGAGTTGATCTTAATGATGAAGACGGAATAAAGCCTTTGGGATTTTCATTTGCTGATGTGCCAAGACTCAAAATGAGAAGAAACAACTGCAAATATCCACTGATAATCAGAACATGGAATGTGCGAGGGATAAATCTAGGAAAATTGTAAATCTTCAAAAATGAAACAGAACTCACAAATATCGGTATCCTAGGTATCAGTCAGCTGAAATGGACTGGTATATCCATTTTGAATCACACAACCATATGGTCTACTATATCTGGATTAAAACTTGAAGGAGAGTGGTGTTGCATTTATTGTCAAAAAGAACATTTCAAGTCTGTCCTGCAGTACAGTGTTGTCAGTGATAGGATAAAATCCATATGCTTACAAGGAAGACCAGTTATGTTACTATTACATACATTTACACACCAACCATATCAGACAGGTCTTGGCTGAAAGCAGAGAATACTGGCAAGATGTTTACATGTGTTTTATTGACTATGCAAAGGCATTTGACTTTGTGGATCATAGTGAATTATAGATAACATTGTGAATAATGGGAGTACATGAGGAATCTGCATGTGGACCAAGAGGCAGTTGTGCTAACAAGAATAAGGGTCACTGCGTGGTTTAAAGTCAGGAAAGATGAGTGTCAGTTTGTATACTTTCACCATTGCTTTTCAATCTGTAAACCAAGCAAACAATCTGAGACAGAGGACTATATGAGGAACAAGGCATCAGGACTGGAGGAAGACTCTTTAACAACCTGTATTATACAGATGACACAACTCCGCTTGCCGAAAATGAAGGGGATTTGAAACACTTGCTGTTGAAGATCAAAGGCCAAACCCTTAAGGTATGGATTGCAACTCAACTGAAGAAACAAAAGTCCTCACAACTAGACCAGTAAGCAACATCACAATAAGTGGAGAAAGGATTGAGGTTGTCAAGGAATTCATTTTGTTTGGTTCTATAATCAATGGTCATGGAAGCAGCAGTTAAGAAATCAAAAGATACATTGTTTGGAAAATCTACTGCAAAAGACCTTTTTAAAGTGTTGAAAATTACAGATGTCGCCTTGAAGGCAAAGGTGCACCTGACCCATGCCTTGATATTTTCATTATATGCATGTGAAAGCTGGACATGGAATAAAGAAGACAGAAAAATGTAACACCTTTAATTGTGCTGTGGAAGAAGACTGAATGTACTATGGACTGTCAAAAGAACTAACAGGTCTGTTCTGGAAGAAGTATAATCAGAGTACTTCTTGGAAACAAAGATGATGAGACTGCTTCTTACATACTTTGGACATGTTGTCAGGAGAGATCACTTGCTGCAGAAGGACATCATGCTTGGTCGAGGGTCAGCAAAAAAAGAGAAAGACCTTCAACAACTGTGGCTGCAACAATGGGCTTAAGCATAGAAACAATTACGAGTGTGGCATGGGACCAGCCAGTGTTTCATTTTGTTGTGCATGGGGTTGAGATAAGTTGGAACCAACTCAACATCCCCTAACAACAACAACATTGATTATTTTTCTAATTTTGAACCATCCCTGCATCCCTGGTATGAATCCCACTTGGTCATGGTTAATAATTTTTTTGCTATGGTACTGAATTCCATTATTGGCTGGAAGTTTGTTGAGGGTATTTCACCTAAGTTCATGAGAGATACTGGTCTGTAATTTTCTTTTTTCGTGCTGTCTTTACCTGGCTTTGATATCAGGGTTACACTGGCCTCATAGAACAAGTCTGAGAATATTCCAACCTCTTCTATGATCTGGAATACCTTTAGTAATAGTGGTGTTCACTGCTCCCTGAAAGTTCGGTAGAATTCTCCAGTGAAACCATCAGGCCATGGCTTTTTTAGGTTAAGAGTTTTTGAATTACCTTTTCAATCTCTTCTTTTGTTATGGGTTTATTTAGTTGTTCTACTTCAGTTTGTGTTAGTTTAGGTAGGTAGTGTTGATAACCAGTTGCTCTGTTCTATGTTCTACTATTAGATTGTTATCTGATATTATTGGTGTTCTAATCAAAGGACTCCCTTTAGTATTTCTTATATTTTTTTTATTTGGTTTTGCAAATTTCCTAAATTTCTGTTTACTAGAAATTTCCAAATTTTGCCCTCATAGTTGAGAGCCAGTTTTGCTGGATATATAATTCTTGGTGGGCATTTTTTTTTTACCTTCAAGTTGTTGTGTACGTCATCTCATTGCCTTTTGCCTGAATGGTTTCTTAGTGTAATCTGTATTTAGTTTTATTGACTCTCCTTTGTAGATTAGTTTTTGTTCATCCCTTGCCAAGTTTAATGCTCTCCCATCTATCATTTTGACAAGTTTGGTTATGATATGTCTTGGTGTTTTTCTTTGGGGATCTACATCTTAAATAGATATCCTTTCATCTTTGATGGTATCAGGGAAGTTTTCTATCAATAAATCTTCAACAACCCTGCATTTTCTGTTATCCTTTTTATGGTACTTCAATCATTCATGGTGATTCCTCTTTATAGAGTTCCACATAACTCTTAGGGTTTGTTCATCTTTTAAAATTCTTTTACATGATATTTTTTTCCTCAAATATATTGGCGCCAAGTACTTTATCTTCAGTCTCATTGATTTAGACTTTCATTGCCTCAGTTCTGCTCCTTTGACTTTCTGTTGAGTTGTCCAATTCTGTAATTTTATTATTAATCTTCTAAATTTCTGTTTGCTGTCTCTCTGTGCTTTCTTGTATCCTATTCAATGTATTATTATGCTCTGCTTCATTTTGCCTGATCTCTTTCCTGATATATTGAACAGTTTCTATTTTCATCTTTTTATTCTTGCTTCCATAATTCCTGGAAATTCTCTCTATCTGTAGCATTTTTTGATTCTTTGTTTTGACAGCTTTCTGAAGCCATCATGATCTGCTTCTTCAAGTGATTTGATATTAGCTGTTGTATCCAAGGAAACTCTGGTGGTGTTGTGGTTAAATGCTATGGCTGCTAACCAAAAGATCAGCAGTCTGAATCGACCAGGCACTCTTTGGAAACTCTATGGAGCAGTCCTACCCTGTACTATAGGGCTGCTATGAGTCAAAGTTGACTCAACAGCAACAGGCTTTTTATATTTTGGTTGAATCTGAGCCATCAGTAAGTTGCTCTATTTATTTTATGTTTGATTACTGTCTTCTCATGCTACTATGTTCTAGCTTCTGTTTATTTTACTTTCTTTAGAAATGACGAAATAGGCTTGTCATGTGAGCTTGTTTGATTATTGGCTCCATTGACCATGTATTGTTCTGTCATCAGGTGTTTAGAGTTATTACTAGGTATGTGAGCCCAGGATTCCATTTACTTTTCTAATATGTATGCAACTCAGGTACCCAGGTAGTCAGTCACCAAATGTGTGGTGCACTCTCTCCTCTGGAGTACTAGAGGGGTGATAGGTGTATGTACAGGTATTTGGATGCACACGGTGAGAAAAGGAGGGAGCTGACAAGCATCTGTGTCTGAGAGGAAAGCATGTCCATACTCCTTAAGGTGCAAGGGGGGATAAGTTTTTTGGTTGAACTATGGGTACTCAATACTGCATGCAGAGTTTAGAGCATTCAGTGTCCGTGGACTGCTTATGCTAGTACCTAGACAGAGGAATAGTTTTTGCCCTGAGTTCTCTGATCAGGGGAGCTGGCAAATTTTTCCTCCATTTATTAAACTGTTCTGTTTCCAAGTCCAGAAGAATGGTTTAGGGTACCTTTAAAAGGTCCTGTTTCCAGCCCAGGGGATACATCAGTCTGTGGAGTGGGCACCTGGCACAGAAGGGAGTGGGAAGCTCTGGTTTATCCCACAGGAAAGTTTTAGATTTGCACGCAGTAGATTAGAAGGAAACTACTTAGGTTTTGACCACTGAAGGCTGTTTTTCACTGACTGTGGTGGTGTACAGTGCTCTCTACAGATTGGTCTATCCCACTGTTAAAGATGTTTTCCTAAATTGCTGCTACCCTCACAAGACTCCTTGTAGCTGATCTACCTGTGGGATGCCAATTTCTGTCAGGGCACTTCTGGCCAATCCTAGGTACTTCTTGACCTTCTTTTCCCTCAGTCTGACTTCTCAACTTTCCCTTTGATGTTCATGTCTCCTAGAATGTCACATATGATTGAATCATTTATTTTTGGGGGTATTTATTGTCAGAGGGATCACAAAAAGTGTTTTACTATTCTGCCATCTTATCCCCTAATGGTGGATTCTTGAATATATTTTTATTTTGGGGTAGTAGAAACACATTCTTGATCTCTCACACACAATTTTGTTTTTTCTTTATTAGTCTTATTTTTTGTTGTGCATTAGGTGAAAGCTTCCATAGCAAATTAATTTCCCATTTGATAGTTTGGATGAAGAGTGTTCCATGACTTTTAGTTCCATTCCACACAACGTGCCTACTGTCTTCCCATTTCTGTCCTAGCTTCCTTGCTTTCTTTAATCCTAAATTTCTAAGGTGTTCTGCCTTCTCATTTTTCCTTTTAGGCAAATGTTCTCCTTTTAATCTCATATAGTAGATTCTTCCAATGAACGGGTTCTTCAAAATTGTCATACATTTTCTCAGCCTGTCTACAATTTGGCAGATGAGTGTGTTCTGGCATGGCTTCAGTTCTACTTCCAAGGGATGCCTCAGGGCCACAGTTTTGGGAGTTCCTCCAGCATCTATTGAACCAATAAGTCTGGCCACCCATTGTAACTGACTTTTTTGCTCTGCAGTTTTTCTTCTACTTTGTGTGTCTAGAAATTTGTCCATTTACCCAAAGGTTTTCAAATTTGTTATGATCCTTTTATTTCAGTTAGGCCTATCCCAATGTCCTCCCTTTCATTTCCTATTTGGATTATTTATGACCTTCCCTATTTTTCTTTTGTCTATTTGGTCAACGGTTTGTCAATTTTGTTGACTCTTGGAAAGAATCAGCTTTTGGTTTTGGTAACTCTTTTGCTTCCCTATTCTTTATGACATTTATTTCTGCTCTAATTTTTATTATTTCCTTTCTTCTGCTGGCTTTGGGCTTCTTTTACTGTTCTTTCCATTTGTTTGAGTTGTATAGCTAATGTTTTGATTTTTGTCCTTTTACTTTTTTTGATGTGTACATTTATTCACATAAATTTATCTGTGGCGACTGCCTTTGCTGTGTCCCAAAGGTTTTGGTGTGATGTATTTTCATTCTCGTTTGAATCTAGGAATTGTTTTTATTCTGTCTTTGATTTCTTTTATTACACAGTGGTCTTGAAGCATGTTACTCAGTTTCCCTGTATTTAATTTTTTTCCTTGCTCTTCCTGTTACTATTTTCTACATTTATGGCATTGTGATCAGGTAAGATGTTTTGTATTATCAGTGTTTTGGATGTTGTTATGAGTTGTTTTGTGACCTAAGATGTGGTTTATTCTAGAGAAGTTTCCATGTGCATTGGAAAACAACATGTACTTGATTGCTATTGGGTAAAATTTTCCATATATGTCTACAACATCAAGTTGCTTCGTTGTGGTATTCAGATCCTCTGTACGTTTGTTGAGTTTCTTTCTCGATGTTCTACCCTTTACTGAGAGTGGTATGTTGAAGTTTCCTACTATTATTGTAGAACTCTCAATTTCTCTTTTCTGCTGTTAGCATTTATGTATTTTGGAACCTTGCCTTTAGATGTGTGTTTTCTATGGTTGTGTCTTTGTGGAGAATTGTCCCTTTAATCATTATATGTCTTTATTTGCTTTTTGTGTCTGATTTAGAGTTAAATGCTATTTTATCTGAGATCAGTGTTGCCACCCCTGCTCTTTTTTGGTTGCAGTTTACATAACATGTATTTTTTTCCACCCTTTTTTTTAATATATTTGAGGCTTTGTTCCTAAAGTGTTTCTCTTGCAGGCAATGTACTGATGAGTCCAGTTCTTTTTTTATCCATTCTGTCATTCTCTGACTTTTTATGAGTTTGTTTAAGCCATTTACATTCAGTGTGATCATTGATAGGTGTGAGTTCATCACTAACCTTTTGTAGTTTTTTTTTTCTTTTTTGTGAAGCTGACATTTTCTTTCTTCCACTTGCTGCTCTGTCCTAAATTTGTTTTGTTTGTGTTCTTTTTTATGTTACTTTCCTTTTTGTAGATTTTGTGTCTATAAATAGTTTGTTTCTCATTTCTATTTTATTGAATATGTTTAATAACTTCCTTTGTGGTTACTTTATTATTTAACCCTATATTACTAAGTTTAAACCATTTTTGCATTACAGGAGATAGATTTGACTTCCTCTTCATTTGAAAAGTCAATATACACATTGTTTATTGCCTCTTTTATTGTAATGACTGTGTTATCATTTTCAGATTAAACTTTTTAGTTCCTCATGGTAAATCTTTTAGTTCTGTTTTATCTTTTACCTAGATCCAGCTGACGCTGTCTCATATCCTAGGTTCAGTTTGCTGCTGTTTTGTTGATGGTTGTCTAGCCAAAGTACTTCCTTTAATAATACTTGTGAATTTGTTTTAGTTTTTACTTAATCCCTTAATTTCTGTTTATCTGGAATTCTCCTAATTTAGCCATCATATTTAAGCAAGAGTTTTGCAGGATATATTATTCTTAGTTGTATTTTTTTCCTCTATGTTTTTACATATCTCATCCCATTTGTCTGCCTGGTTTCTGATAAGTAAGAAAAATTTAGTCATAGTGTTTTCCCTTTATGTGCAGTAGGGCTGGACCATTTAAAATGGAGGGAGGGAAGTGAATTCATGAGTTTAGGACCAGGACCCCGAGCTGGTAGAGGAAAATTCCAGAATTTGTGACCAACTGGTCCAAAGTATATGGGGATATGTGGGTCTCTATGCTAATGCTGCTGCCTGTTGACCTATCCCTGTGTGGATAGGGATGGAATAAAAAAGCTACAATTGACAGCAAGGGAATGAACTGCTCAGAGAAGAGAGGCAAAGATTCCCAAACTATGTGTGTGGAATAGGGTATGTTGCCATTCAATTTCCCATCAGAGGTGGGTGCTCTTGGCCTCTCTGACCAACTTGTACAATTGGCACAGGAAGCAGGCTGTGGCTACTTTATTGCAAAATTTCTATTACTCAACATCTGCAGAAAGAATAAAAGCAGTTAAGAAATTCTAAATTTCTTGGAGAAAAACGATGTGAATGGATAGTTCCATCACCAACATCTGGTTAAATGTTTTCTCAACTATGTAATGTACAAAGTTTAAAAATGATAAGAGAATCACAATGTAAATTGTTTCTAACATTTTTTTTCTGTAAAATAATGCTTAAATTAGCTCTTTATCCAAATTATGATTTTATCAAATGTTATGACTCAAAAATTATAACTTAATCCTCTCATTATAAAGTGTTTGGTTGGAGAAAATGTTTTGTAAATTATAGGTAGGCTTTTTCACCTGATTGTTGTTGTCAGCGTGTTGTATGCCTTTAAGTCAGTTCTGACTCACAGCGACTCTGTATACAACCAAATGAAACACTCCTAGGTTCTGGATCATATTCACAAGTGTTGCTGTGTTTGAGCACATTGTTGCAGCCATCGTGTTGGGGCTTTTCTTCTTTTTCACTGACCCTCTACTTTTTTCAAGTATAATGTCTTTCACCATGGACTAGTCCCTCTTGATAGCATGTCTGAAATACAGGAGATGAAACCTTGTTATCCATACTTCTAAAGAGTACTCCGGCTTAAATTCTTTCAACACAGGCTTGTTTGCTCTGTTGGCAGTCCATGTCGTATTCAGTACTCATCACCAACACCATAATTCAGAGGCATTAACTCTTTTTTAGTCTTTCTTGTTAATTAGCCAGCTTTCACATACATACGAGGCAATTAAAAATACCATAACTTGGGTCACATACCTTAGTTCTCAAAATGACATTTTACTTTTTAACACTTTAAAGATGGTTTTTGCAGCAGATTTTCTCAAAACAAGATACTGTGTCATTTCTTAACTACTGTTTCCATGGGCATTGATTCTGGATCCAGGTGAAACTAAATCCTGATGCTAGTGCTTAGTCCAGCCTTCAAAGCAGTTTTGGAACTCTATCTGGAAAGGCCCTTGTGCAGAGTGGAATGGTGACAAGTTCACAAACTTAATGGTACAGTTGTCTGTGAGGGAATTTTTAGCCAGGAAACTTCTATATTTTCCCCATTTATTATGATGATGTTTGTGGTCCTGTCACGAGGATTTTTTTGTTTGTTTTTTGTTTTATGTTGAGGTGTAATCCATACTGAAGGCTGTGGGTTTTGATCTCCATCTTAAATTCTTCAAATCCTCTTCACTTAAAGCAAGTAAGTTTGGTCATGTGCGTATCATAGGTTATTGATGAATTGTCCCACAATCTAGATGCTGCATTATTCTCCATAAAATCTAGTTTTTTGGGTTATTTAATGAATACAAGATAGACTGACAGAGGATAGTGAAAGCACACAGCAATGACACATATTTTTCCTGATTTTAAACCAAGTAATGTGTCCTTATTCTGTTCAAACATCTACCTCTTGGTCTTATGAAAGTTTTGAATGAATACAATTCAATGTTCTGAAATTCTCATTTGCAATGGTATTGTAATTTGTTATAAGCCACATAGTTAAATGTATAGGGCTGACAATTAAGTTGGTGAATAATTAAGTTAACCAACTTAACTGTTCTTAGTGCTTAATACCTCACTGCTGAGTATCACTACAATAATCTTTGAAGTACTCCCCTTGGGAAACTATGCACTGATGCTAGTGCCTAGTCCACCCTTCAAAGCAGTTTTAGAACTCTATCCGGAAAGGCCCTTGTGCGGGGTGGCATGGTGGCAAGTTCACAAACTTAATTGTACAGTTGTCTGTGAGGGAATTTTTAGACAGAAAACAAATAAATGTATTGGAACACCCTCCGAACTTACTTGATATGGCCCCTAGTTACTTTTTTCTTTATCCAAAGATAAAGGAAATACTGGAAAGGAAGACATTTAGGACATCAAGTGTAATAAGATGACAGCCCTGATGGCCATTCCAGGGAGAGTTCCAAAATTGCTTGGAAGGGTAGGCAATGGGGTATGTAGCACTTTTTCTAGGATGAGTTTGCGAATGTAAGTGGCAGTCTTAATATTTGCATGGTTCTTAAAATACAGATGAAAACCTTTTTGGTATTCCCTGCTTTCAGACAAGATCCATCTGACATCAGCAATGGTATCCTTCATTACATACTGTCTTCTGAACCTGGCTTGAATTTCAGGCAGTTCCCTGTTGATGAACTGCTGCAATAATTTTTTTAATTATCATCAGCAAAACTTTGCTTGAATGTAATATTAATGATATTGTTGTGTGATTTCTGTATTCTGTTGGATTCTTTACGTGGAATGGGTACAAATATGGCTTTTTATAGTCCAACAGCCATGTAACTGTCTTACAAATTTCTTGGCATAGACAGGTGAGCACTTCCTGTGTGGCATGGCATCTGTTTACTGAAACATCTCAGTTAGTACCCTACCAATTCCTGCAGCCCAATTTGTCCCAAAGCCTTCAGTGCAGCTTAGAACTCCTCTTTCAGTAACACCAGTTTTACATCATTGGCTGCCCCCTGAAATGTTTGAACATCAGCCATTTCTGTTTGGTATCATGACTCTGTATTTCTTTCAACTCCTTTTGATGTTTCCTGTGTTGTTCAATGTCTTGCTCATGGAGTCTGTTAGTATTGTGACAGAAAACTTGAATTTTTCCTTCAGCTATTTTTCATGGAGAACTACTGAGTAAATTCTTTCCTTTTGGTTTTATAACTCGAGTCCTTTTCACATTTCATTATAACGCTTTGTTTTTTCAAGCTACTTTTTCAAATTGTCCATTCAGCTCTTTAATTTTGTCATTTCTTCCTTTCACTTTAGCTGCTCTAACTCAAATTTCTACTTGATTCTCATAGACATGTTTTAATTTTCTTCAGCTTTACGTTAAACTTTCATATGAGCACTTGATGATCTGTTCTGCTGTTAGTCCCTGACCTTGTTCTGACTGATAGTGTTGAGCTTCTCCACAGAAGTAGTTGATCTGATTCCGGTGTGTTCCATCTGATGAAGTCCTCATGGACAGCTGCTGTTTATGTTGTTGAAGAGGGTATTTGCAATTTATAATTAATTGGTCTTGTAAAATTCTCTCATGGGATCTCCAATGTTTTTTCTATACCAGGTTGTAGTTTCCAACAACCAGTCTTTACTCTTTGTTTCCAAATTTTGCATTCCGGTCACCAGTATGCATCAGTGCATCTTGATTACATGTTTAATCAACTTGAGACTCCAGATAAAATCTTCACTTTATTCCTTTGTCATCAGCGGTTGGTGCATAAATTTTAATAACAGTCCCAGTAGCTAATCTTGTGGGAATATGGATATTATCTTATCACAGATAGCATTTTTCAGCATACATCTTGAAATGTTCTTTTTGATGATGAATGTGGTGCTATTCCTGTTTGGTCCATTGTTCCAGGGTTGGTAGCCCATGTTTTCCCTGTTCGAAAGGTCTGAAATTAGTGCTTTTCCACTCATTAAAGGCTAGGGCATTGATCTTTATGCATAGAGTTTCATTTCTGATGATTCCTATTTTTTCTAGATCCATACTATGTACATTCAATATTCTGATTATTAATGAATGCTTGCAGGTGTCTCTTTTCATTGTGAACAAACAAATTAAAATTCCAAAAGCTTTACTCCATCCACATCGTTAACATAGACCCTACTTTGAGGAGGCAGCTTTTTTCCAATCATATTTTATGTGTCCTCCATTCCAAGAAGCTCAGATTCTGGCACTATTATCAGGCAAGTTTTCACTACTATTCGTAAGGTTTACACTGGCCAATTTTAGTCTGTATTAGAGTGGAAGATCTGCTGAAATCTGTTTCCCATGGCTGATGATCCTGCTAGTGTTTGCAATATTGGTGGCATCTTCCAGCCCTACAGCAACACTCAGGCCACTACAGTACCGCAAGGTGACAAGTAAGTATTTGTCTTTCAGTCATCAATTGGTAATTGATTTCTGAAACACAGCTCCTGGAATGACTAGACAGATAATCTACACTTAATAGGGATTGCTGAAGGTAGCAGGCAGATACACTTTGCTCGTATGTGCATATTTAGTAGCATGTGCTTACAATTTGTAATTCTCTGATAAATTTCAGAAACACTATGTAAAGAAGTTCACAGCATCACAGTGTATGCATTTACAGACTAATGGATACTCAGATTAGGTAATTGAGAACAATAATCTTATTATTGCTGAGTAGCATTAGAGAAAGTAAAACTTCCAGATATCTCAACAGTTTTCAATCCCATTTACCATTTTGAAGACACTTACTACACATAAATTGTCAGTAAAGGTTTTGGAAGATGCCTGCTCTTACAAAGAACACTGTACTCCAGTGATAAGTGGCATTAATGTTTTTCAGGATACCTGAAGCTCAATACACTCTGGGGACAATTAGAGTTCTGCCGCATAAGTGCAAGTCTGTATCTACTTAAACTGGTTTTCTGTATTATGGGATGCAAAAATGTAATCATTTAAATGGATATAAATGGAACAAGCACTTTAGAAAATAGTTGAAACAATTGCTCTCGAAGAATATATAAGGGTTGGGAAAATCTTTCACCCAATTTATTCAACCACTCAAACTTATTTCCAAAAGTAGGCAGAGATCATTCCATAAATATTCATTTATTTAATTCATAAAATGTAGCCAGCTCAAGCTGAAGAAAACTATGTAAGATGGTAATCATTTAAAAACTAATGGAAGACCATTCTTAAGTAAGAAATATTTCTTCTCCGGAAGTAAACTTTGAGCAGACTCTTAAGAGAGACTCTTACCACAGTAGAGAGAATTTTTCAGACAAGACGTGCTCCACTGTTGTGTAGGACTGGGAACAATAAAGAGTCACCAAATTCTCTGAAGAGGCAGCAGTATGCAAGTTATTCCTATTAAAATAAGTAAGCTGCATTCCTAATAATGTGAGTAGCCTGGGAACATGATTATTTTACATTTGACACTTAAAACATTCCTGGCTTATAGGCTTCATTTGGTTCCTTACAGTAAAATGGTTTACTTTTTGTAGGCATAATAGAAATACAAGAGTATTGTCTTTTCCTTCTCTCTACCTTTTCTTCTCTTTTCCTCTTTTATACTTTCATTACCCTTATCAGCATATTAGCATTGTATGCTGAAAAGCAAAATGCAAATATACGAATGATTTAACATTAAAATGATGATACATGGGAAAATGAAAATAATAGAACAATAAAGTAATAATAAAGTGATGCTACTGTGCTTTCTATTTTCAATATCTTGAGTCTTTAAAAAACAAAACACAAAAACAAAAACACTGCCAATGAGTTGACTGATTCATAGTTCATTCTGACTCTTATAACTGCCACATAGGGTTTCCAAGGAGCACCTGGTAGATTTGAACTGCTGACATTTTGGTTAGCAACTATAGCTTTGAATAGCTATCCCACCAGGATTATTATATCCCTTTTATGGATTAAGTTGTCTCCCCCCAAAAGAGTGTTGGAGTACTGGCTCCTGTACTGAACCCGTTTTACTTTGATCCTCAATCAACATCCATGATAGCAGCAGTCAAAAAATCAAAGATTGTATTGCATTGTGCAGATCTGTGGCAAAAAAAAAAAAAAAAAATCTCTTTAAAGGTTTTAGAAACAAAGATGTCACTTTAAGGACTAAGGTGCACCTGACCCAAGATGGTGTTTTTAGTTGCTTCATATGCCTGAAATAGCTAGCATGAAATAGCTAGACAAAGAACAAAGATGATCAACGAAGTCATCCCTTTGAATTATGTTGTTTTCAAATAGTATTGAATACGCACCATGGGCTGCCAAAAGAATGAACAAATTTGTCTTGGGAAAAGTATAGTCAGAACACTCCTAGAAGCAAGGGTGGTGCGACTTTAAGTACTCTGGACAGGTTAACAGAACAGACTAATCTCTGAAGAAGGATATCATGCTTGGTGGAAGGTTGGAGAAAAAGAGGAAGGCCCTCAGTGAGATGGACTGACAGACACAATCATTGAAACAATGAGTTTAAGCATACAATGATTGTGAAGATTCACAGGACTAGGCAATGTTTCCTTCTCTTGTTCATGGAGTTGCATGAGTCCCAGTGGGCTTGAGGGCATTTAACAAAAACAAATGATTATTTTAAAGTAACCCATTAAGCAATAAATATTCCAGTAAGTATACATCAAAGATAGAATTATTTTAATAACAGTGCTATAATATCACAATACACCGAAATATTAATAACAATTCATAATGTTGTAACAAAGCCAGGCAGTAATCAAATAGTCTCACTAGTCTCATAAAAGTCTCATTTTATTTGTTTGCAGTCTGTTTTATTCAAGTCCACATGCAGTGAAATCGACTGAAACGTCACCTAGATGTCTGTTCATCTATAACTGCCCTTATTGCCCTTCATTTTCTATGCAATTAAGCTGTTGAAGAAAAAAAAAAAAAAACACTTCTCTTTTTCCTGTACTGTTTCCAGCTGACTGGATTTTACAGACTGCATTCCAGAATTGTTGTTAAACACTTTCCCTTGTCCATTTTCTCAGCATTTAAATACCCTTCTGCTCACTACATTCACAGTTCTAGAGTAGCAATTTCATCCACATTGATATTTTTGCCAGATTATCTTACAGGTAGTATGGGTATTTTCATTATACCCATTGTTATTTTGTCAATTCCAACTCACAGCAACCTTACAGGACAGAGCAGAACTACCCCATAGGGTTTCCAAGGAGTGCTGGTGGATTCTAACTGCCCATCTTTTGATTAGCAGACAAGCTCTTAACCACTAGCCAGCAGGGCTCTGTATTTTCTTTAGGAGATACATACATCTGGCTATTTCTTCTTACTGCGTAATGTTAGCAGCCATCGTTGATGATTACCTAGGTGCATTAAATTAATAAAGTAAACACATTTTCTTCTAGTAGGTTCCAACTTATGGTGACCACCTGTGTATCAGAGTGAAACTGTGCATCATAGCATTTTCAAAGACTGATTTTTTTGGACATAGATGACCAGGCTTTTGTTTCAAAGTGCCTTTGTATTCACTGGAACTTCCAACCTTTCAGTTATCCCTCAGGTACATTAACTGCTGGCAACTGTTGTCTGTTGCCGTGGAGTCAATTCCACCTCTTGGAGACTCTGTAGGACAGAGTGAAACTGTCACAACAGACTTCACGCCATTTTTTTTTTTTTTTAAGTCTTTTCAGGGAGATCCGGAGCACACTGATTAAGAGTTCAGCTGCTAAGCAAAAATTGGCAGTTTGAGCTTAAGAACCACTCCTTGAAAACCCTGTCGGGAAGCCCTGCTCTATCTGTACTGTAGCTGTGAATGGGAATCACAGCTAAAATATTTAAGAGTAAAGGGCCATGATCTCTGCAACATATTTTCAAATGTTTATAACAAAACAAAAATAATGTTCATTGTTGTATTTTTATTTGTTACTGTCCGAGAGAAAGCACAAAGAAGGAAAAATAATGGCAATGAAGGAAGCCAGGTGAAGAGTGTATGGTAGTTCACTGCGTTATTGTTACAGTTGCTTTGCAATTTTAAATATTTTTCAATTTAAAAATAAAAACAAAAGTTGGAAATAAAAGAATAAAAATGGAAATGGAATATTTTTCAATCTAAAAATAAAATCATAAGTTGGAAGTAAAAGAATAAAAATGGAAATGACATAAAATGCATGCCAAATGAGAGAAGATATGTGAAAAAATAGGCTCATACATTGTTTATATGATAGTATTGCCAATGAATGCTACTAAAGTCAAAAATGATAAAATACTATATTTTTATTAGCCAAACCCAAGTGCCGTCGAGTCGGATCTGACATTTAATAATTATCGTGAATAAAATGTATCTATTTCTTATCTTGTAATTAATGAATTTCAAGTTTTTATTTTGTAGTGTGTTAAATATTCAGAACCAACAGTCAGCACTCAGCCAAAAGTGTTTTTAACAAATCACTTTTATTTTCTGTTGAAGATTATAGTGATGTTTCTCAGTTCTCAGTCTGTGCCATTTCTTCCATTTTGTTTCGAATTCTTTCAAAGACAGACAGGGGAGACAAGACTGTTTCTTTCATGATGAAAATCTGTAACTACAAACTTATTGCTGCTTTCAAAGAGATGAAATGATTTGGCCCCATCATTAAAATCTAAATGATTGCCATTCGGTGACATTTAAATGCATTTCTTTTCTCTTTTTTTTTAATTTGGAACACTGACAGGTGGTCTCTTACTTGACGAGAACATTGGAAAGTAGCAATCGTGCATAATTTGTTTCCTTTTTTCATCGTATCTGCTATAAATTATCGTTCAGGAGGAAATTCAAAAGGACATGTGATATCAAGTCCTAAAGAATAGGTGCAGTTTGTCAAACACAAAATTCTTACAAGAGGAAAAATGATTATTAAATGGCAAGTGTCCATAAATCTTGTCTTGTAAACAAGGTCTTTTTAAGTATGCACTTTTCTATACCTAATGCCTAATGATACAGTTATCAAAAATGCTTTTCTATTTTTCTCATTTCTCCACTTATAAATGAATTTAAAATTATTCAAAATGAAAAATACCATACAACTTTTAATTCTGTATCAGGCCATAAAGTTTCTAAAGCTTATTTTTGCTCCAGTAATCTAAGTTACTATGTTTCTAATCATCCCTTTGATGAAATTATTTTGTATTTCCTGATCATTTTGTATAAGAATCCTCTTTTGGTCTTTGCATGTACATTTAAATCTCTCATCAGAGTCAAATTGAATATCACGTTACTTTTACTTGAGATCATCAAAATCTGTTTTTTATTGTTTATGCATGACAGAATCCTAATTAATGTAAATAAACACAGTGAATATAATTTTTTATATAACCAAGAAGTATATTTGAAATACACACATAGCTAACTATCACAGATGGAATTATGTCCCCCTAAAGTGTGTGTCAACTTGGCTAGGCCATGGTTACTACTATTGCGTGGTTGTCCACTATTTTGTGATCTAATGTAATTTTCGTATGCATTATAAACATTAATCTCTGCTTTTGGCTAATAAGGTAAGATCAGGCTATACTAAAGAAGATTAAGGCAGAGTACAGCACTCTTACCCAGATCACATCCCTGATCCATGTAAGGGGTGTTTCCCTGGGGTGGGGCCTGCCACATTTTTTCTCCTACAAGACACAAAAGTACAAAGAAGCCAGCAGAGGGAAAGGGAGGGACCTCATGCTGTGAACAAAGAAGAGTCAGACGGGTGTATATCTTTTTGACCTGAGGTGCCTGTGCTGAGAAGCAACTAGATCAGGGAAACATAGCTGACAAAGACCTTCCCCTAATGCTCATCAAAAGAGAAAACCTTATTCTGGCTTTCTCTAGCCTGATAACTGAGGGATCTGAGGGATAGGCAACCTTCTTGAGAGAAAATATATAGAGATAGACAGACAGATAGGCACCGAGAACCTGCAATGAACAAATACTTTTGAGAATAATCCAGATAGAAATGTGTTTGCTGATTTCTGCTTTAATACAATAGGAAATATAAGTTACTTTGGGGCTGGAATGCACAGACTGTGATTTTTGGTGAAGTACTTCAGGCATTGGAGGTTGGAAAATGTCAGACAAAGTCAAAGGCTTCTTGACCTTTAATAATGAACCCACCTCACAAGGTCTGATGCTTCAGTTCCACAGTGAGAAAGTGGAGCAGTGGTGCCCCAGATCACATCTGACTGAAACATTCTAATATTTGTGACTATCTTGAAAGATATACTCATATTGTAGTTTGGGTTATCACTATGTCACTCACTGTCTATAATTTGATAAATTTGTTCAACAAATATGTTTGAGCTGTTGCTGTGTTCCTTACCCTTTTCTAGGCACTTCGGCTATGTCAGCTAGATACATCAAGCAGACAATTTGTCAGGTAGGTTATGAATATTCAGTAGACAGTAAATAATAATAATAGAATAAAATTCCTAGTAAAGTAAAATGTATCTAGGGCTATGGGACAGAAGTAGCACAGAGTAACGGGGCTCAAGGGTGGGTGTGGGGTGAGTGGTTTGCAGTTGGAAAAGAGTGGGCGGTGCAGCCTCCTTAAGAAAATAATATTTGAATGAAGACTTGAAAGTCAGAGAATTAACTGCCGAAATGTGGTGAAAGGGGAAGAGATTTCTGGATCGAAGCAAGTACTAGGTCAAGGACTTGAGGCAATTGAACTAGGCTGTTTCTACAAGATGAATTGTTAGAAGAAAGGCAATCTGACTGGAGTCAGAAAGAGTGAGAGGGGCCGGCACTGGAGGTGAAGACTGAAAGATGCGTGTGAGCAGAAACAGTAGAGGGCAGAGCATTGAAATGGAACAAAGCAGAAAGATCTGCAGCCCTCACCTAACCCGATAGGAAGACCTGCTGTTCTTAAAATACTTGAGGAGATGTCTTTTTGGCCTTATTTGGAATGTGTTACCTTTCCCAAGAAACATGCTGTAGTGCAGTAGGAATAAGGTTGGACCTCATCTAACTTCAGGGAGAATGACAATCAGCATCAACATCAGCCCAAAGCTAATTCCTACGAGATGAAGCTCAGTCACACTTATTGCCATACTTCCAAACTTGACACCAATTGTGACACCAGCCGTCCTTCCCAGAGCATTCTTTACTCTGGTAATTGGTTGCAGTGGCTACACAGAATTTACAGACCACACTCACAGCTACATGAGATCAGTAATAACTTGGAAATGATAGAAACAGAATCGATATCAAGAAATATACCAGCAAGATCTGGAAGTCTCCCCCAAAGTGAAGAGCACATTCCTGCTTTCTTTAGTGCAGGACAGCTCTCTGTGTCTCTGTCCCTTCAGGAAAAGTGTCCTATCAATCTCCTGAGGATATACCTTCTCTAGACCCTTTCAAAAAAGGCTCCTCTAGGCAAACTGAGGACAAGCCCTTCTTAGCACCCTGACCAATCCCCTCTCAGTAGGCCACATGCACATCGTTGGCATGGGAGGCTATAGCCACCTCATCTGCATAGTCTATTCACATAGCCTATACCAACTACAGGGAAGTGAGACAAAAAGTATCACAACCAAGTTGTGTTTACAGTCTAACCAGGAAATGCCAATCAACCTGGACAAAAGTAACAAAGCATCTGATATTAAAAAAAAAGAAAACAGGCAAAAATAACTCCTCAGAATTTAGGACAAAAGTCTCTCGAGCTATTTTTCCAACGAACCAAGGCAGAAGACCATGTAAAGGAATTATACATGCATTCCCCAAATATATCCTGACATGCAGAGGCCATTTGATAATTGTTTTTACTCTGTCCAGTTTATCCCATGGAAGTTGAAGTATAGGTGTGAGGTGAAAGATGAAATACTGAAGAAAATAATACCAGCTAAGGCCGTTTCTTTGGAAGCCTCTGTTACATAGTGATTAAGTGTTACAGCAGCTAACCAGGAAGTCAGCTGATTGAATCCACCAGGTAGGTGCTCCTTGGAAATCCCATGGGGCAGTTCTGCTCAGTCCTGAAACCATGGGAGTCAGAATCAGCTTGATGGCAATGGATTTGTTTCTTTTTCCTACAGCCATGTATTCAGTAGCCAAGTGCTTTTGGAAAGCTGATCACCTCTATTTTAGTTTTATTTTTTTGGTAGTATAATTTTAGAGGGATTAAAGTTAATTTTATGAAACTACATAATCAGTTTTAATGAGCTTCACTGACAATCACTGATTATTAGAACTAAGGCTGCCAGGATGATTCCTCACCTGCAAATTTAGCCAAGTGGCTCTACTAAACCCTACTGAATTATTGTTGTTGGGGACTATCGGGTCCATTCCGACTCAGTAAAACCACGTGGTGGAGTTGGCCTACCTCATGGCGTCTCTTGGCTGTAGTCCTTGTAGGAGAGATTGACCAGGTCCTCCCCCTGCAGCGTTGTTGGGAGGGTTCAAACTGCTAACCGCATTTCAGGTAGGGGCCAAGCATTAAGCTGTTTATGCCCCCCAGAACTCCTTCCTATTGCGTTATTAGTTCTGATATGCCATTTAGGTAATTTTTGAAGGATGTCTAAAAATCTCAGGTGAATTGTTTTCCTGAAATCAGGCAGAAGTCATTCCAGGAGGATTTTCTTTTTCTTTTTTTTTTTTCTTTCTCTAAAGGGAGAAGTATGGCTTTTGCTTATGCAGTGGACATAGAAACGTTTGTTTTAAAAACAACTTGTAGCCCTAAACTAAGAAATATGTTTAATCAGTCAGATAAATGTGTTAATGAAGTTAATTGTTGTGCACAGTGTACTACAGTCTCTATGCGTATATCTGTATGATATATAAAGATTCAGGGAAATTGAGAAGAATAAGTTACTCTAAAGTGCTCTTCTTTTTTTCCTTAAAAGCCACACACCCTTCTATGTCTGTTTTGCTAACTGCCTGTGTTCTTACACGAGACAGCACTGTCTAGCCTGTTTATTAACTGACTGGTATCCATGTTTCCTGTATTATAACCATGCTGTGAACTTAAAAAAAAGGTGGCCCGGAGACAGTTTTAGTTTTTGAGAGGAGACCTGCCCTGAGAAGACAGAGAAAAAGGAAGAGGGAGAAGAAATAGATGCGCACTAAAACAATAAATGAAAAAACAAAAAACCTACACAGGCTTTGAGTCAATTCCAACTTTCCATCTCATAGCAACCATATAGAAATACTTAGTAGAACTGCTTTAAGAAGTTTACAAAGGGTACCTGGTAGATTTGAACTGCCAACCCTTTGATTAGCAGTCATAGCACTTAACCATTATGCCACCAGGGCTTCCTATGCTAAAGAGGAATCTGGTAGTATATATGTTAAGAGCTGTGTCTGCTAACCAAAAGGTCAGCAATTGGAACCTACCAAGTGTTCTGTGGAAACTCTATGGGGCAATTCTACTCTGTCGTATAGGGTCTCTATGAGTCAGAATCAACTCAGTGGTAATGGGAAAAAAAATAGTCTGTTTTACAGATAAACTGAAATAGAGTAAAATTTAACATCTTTTAACTGACAATTACTAAATGAGTGTGAAATGGGAATATACACTAAGCAACTTAAACCAATGGAAATTTGTCTCGTCACTGTATCACAGGTTATCCCTGACAATTTTAAATATTTTAAATATAGGCCTCAATGTAAAAAACAAAACAAAACAGCAGGTGTTTCTTAGTCTTAGGATGATTGTCTAATGGTATAAATTTTCATATCCACTTTGTTAGAAATTTTAAGAAAATATATTTTATTTAATTTTTATTCTATGTTAAATGATAAAATGACTATTGCTCAAATATTATTTAAATGTGGTCTGCATATTTATTATAATATTCTGACGAACAAATAAATACAACTTAATAAAAAGTTCACTTTCTATTTCAGTTGTCCAAGTTATTTAAATTACATTACAGCTACCTTTGAGGCTGATATATTTTAGTTAGAAGAAAAAATATTTTTGATTTTAAAATCCTCCTTAACTTCTAGATCTTAGCCATTGCTTTTGCTCTGTCAATCTTAAGGAATTTAAAATTCTGAATTATTTGGTTCTATTTATTTATTTATTTGTTTATCTTTTAACTTATTTATTTTTTTATTGTGATTGAGCGGAAGTATATAATCTAAGTTAAATTTGCATGCCCGTCTATCTGTAGCTCCTTCTATTTTCCTTGCCCAGTGACAGCACACTCCTCCATTCTGTTCTATACATGACATATCCTCTTAACAATCTCCTGTCCCTTCCTCTCCATCCTCTCCTCTCCCCTCTAGTAAGAGGCCGGTGGGACAGCATCCTATAGATGCATAGAACCATATAGTGCACAGACCATATGGTCACATTGTGTCCCCAAGTCCTATCAATTCCTGTCTGAAGAGTTGACGTCAATAATGATTTCTGGTCAAGGACAACAACATGTCTAGGGGCCATGCTCCCAGGAAAACTTCCAGGCCTTTGGACCTTCAATTGCTGTCTTTTGGTGGAGTTCTTGAGGTACACCCCTCTTTTTCTTGTGTTGCCAGTGGGACTTGACACTGTGTGCCCAATCATAGATGTCTTTGGTGGTGGCTGGGCACCATCTGGTTCTTCCGGTCACATGCTGATGCAATCACCTGTTCACAGGGGTCCTTCTGTCTTTTAGGCTCTTTTTCTCTCTTGTCTTTGTTGTCCTTGATGATCATCTATTCTGACTGAATTGGGACCATTTGGTGTTGGATCTGACTCGGTGGCACTTTGCTGGCTTGGTGGTGTACCCCAGATGGCAGCTTGCTAGCTTTTAAGAACCCAGACACCACTCGCCAATAATGGGTGCAGAAGATTCTTTTAGCAAGAGGCTAGTTATGTCAATTGGCTTTGATGTCCCCTGAGAGCATGGTCCCTGGATCTCTGCCCCTGCTACTCTATCCTTGCAATACTGGGTTAAGATTAAAAGAGTTTTCAGTTTATGTTGAAGTCTAGTTAAGTTGATCTTCTGTAACGTGTGCTGTCACTGTTTCACCCAACCAAATTTCTGTCAACTGTCTGCCCTGTCATCAGCCCTCTCCCTCTCTTCCTCTCATCCCTTGCAGCCACCAAACACTATTGTCTCCTGTACATGCATCTGTTTTTAAGTCCTGATAATACAGGTGTCATACAGTATTTGTCCTTGAAGCGCTGACTTATTTCACTCAACATAATGTCCTCCAACTGGAACCAGGTTATGAGATGCTTCCTAAAATTATCATTGTTCTTTATCATTGCGTAGTGTTCCATTGAGTATATATGCCTTAGTTTGTTTATTCGTTCATCTGTTGATGGACATGCAAGTGGATTCCATCTTTTTGCTATTGTGGACTGTGCTGTAATTAACATTTGTCTGCATATATTGTTTGTGTGGCTGGCCTTGCTTCTGTAAGATATATTCCGAGCAGTGGGATTACTGGGTCAAATGGTAAATCTATTTCCAGCTCTTTAAGAAGTGTCAGACTGCTTTCTAAAAAACTGTTGTAGCATTTTGCAATCCCACCAGCAGTGTAGGAGATTTCCAATTTCTCCACAGCTTCTCCAAAATTTGTTGTTTTGTGTGTTTTGGATCATAGCCAACCTTGTTGGGGAGAACAGGTATCCCATTGTAGATGTGATCTGGATTTCTTTAATAGCTAATGATTGTGAGCATTTTCTCATGTGTCTTTTGGCTGCCTGTATGTCCCCTTTGGTGAAATATCTGTCTATCTCCTTTGCTCATCACTTAATTGGGTTATTTACCCTTTTCTTGTTGGTATTTTGCAGAACCTTGTAGATTATGGTGATCAGAAATTGATCCAACACACAGCTACCAAATATTTTTATCCATTCTGTAGGTGGTATTTTAATTCTTTTGATAAAGTCTTTGGATACACAGAAGTGTTTGATTATTAGTAGTTTCCATTTATCTATTTTCTCTTCTGTTGATTGCACTTTGTCACATTTTGAAGTCTGTCTAAGCTGTGTAATAGAACTTTCATTGTTGACCCTACTTTTTTCTTGCATGATCTTTATTGTTTTGGGTTTGATATTTAGGTCTTTTATCTAATTTGAGTTAGTTTTTGTGTAAGGTGTGAGATATGGATCTTGTTTCAATTTTTTGCAGATGGGTTTCCAATTTTGCCAGCACTGTTTGTTAAAGAGACTGTTTTTTACGCAGTTTAAAATCTTAGGGCCTTTGTCAAATATCAGCTGTTCACAGGAGGATGGGGGCATCTCTGGGGTTTCAACTCTGGTCCATTGGTCTGTATGTCTCTTTTTGTGCGAGTACTAGGCTGTTTTGACTACTGTGGCAGTGTAATAACTTCTAAGTTAAGATCGTGAGAGGCCTTCCACTGTGTTCTTCTTTAGTAGTGCTTTGCTTATCTGAGTTTTCTTCCTTTTCCAAACAAAGTTGGTGATTTGTTTCTCTATCTCATTAAAAAATGTCACTGGAATTTGTATTGGCATTGCATTGTATGTGTAGATCACTTTGGGTAAAATAGATGTTTTCACCATGTTAAGTATCCTATCCATGAGCAGGGTAGTTTTCTCCGTTTATGTAAGTCTCTCTTGCTTTCTTGTGGTAAGGTCTTGTAGTTCTCTTTCTATAGGTTTCTTATTTCTCTGGTTAGATTTATTCCTAGGTAACTTATCTTCATGGGGACTATAGTAAATGGTATTGATTTGGTGATTTGTTCTTTGACAGTCTCTTTGTTAGTATAAAGGAATCCAACTATCCAACTGATTTACTTACATTTATCTTATATCCTGATACTCTGTTGAACTCTTCTGTTAGTTTGGGTAGTTTACTTATGGAGTCTTTAGGATTGTCTGCATATACAATTATATCATCTACAAACAGGAAATTTTTACTTCTTCTTTGCCTATGCAGATGCCCTTTATTTCTTTGTCTTGTTTGATTGCTCTGGCCAGAACTTCTAGTACAATTTTGAATAGAAGTGGGGACAGTAGGCATCCTTGTCTAGTTCCCATTCTCAAGGGGAATTTTTTTCAGTCTCTCTCCATTGAGGATAATGCAGGTGGTTTGTTTTGCATAGATGGCCCTTATTGCACTGAGGAATTTGCCTTCTGTTCCTATTTTGCTGAAAAGTTTTTAACATGAATTGGTGTTGGACTTTGTCAGATACCTTTTCTGCATTAATTGACAAAATCAGGTGATTCTTATCTTTGGTGTTATTTGTGTGGTTGATCACATTCATTGTTTTTCTGGTGTTGAACCCACCTTACATCTCTGGTATGAATCTAACTTGGTCATGATGAATTATTTTTTTGACATGTTGTTGAGTTCTATAGTCAAGTATTTTGCCGAAGATTTTTGCGTCTAGGTTCAAGAGTGATATTGATCTGTAATTTTCTTTTTTTGTGGGATTTTCCCCTGGCTTTTATGTCGGGGTTATGCTGGCTTCATAGAATGAATTTGGGAGAATTCTATCCCTTTCTATGCTGTGAAATAGTCTCAGTGCTATTGAAGTTAACTCATCCCTAAAAGCTTGGTAGAATTCTCCAGTGAAGCCATCTGGGCCAGGACTTTTTTTCGGTTGGCAGTGTTTTGATGACATTTTCAATCTTTTCCTTTGTGACGGGTTTATTAAGTTGTTCTGCTTCACGTTGTGATAATTTGGGTAGGTGGTATGAGTCAAGGAATTTGTCCATTTCCTCTAGGTTTTCAAATCTGTTAGAGTATAGTCTTTTGTAGTATTCTGTTATGATACTATTGATTTCTGTTAGATCTGTTGTGACATCTCCCATGTGCTTTCTTATTTGAGTTATTTCCTCTCCTGTTTTTCTTTAGTAAGTTTAGCCAGTGGTTTTCCAATTTTGTTGATCTTTTCAAATAACCAGTTTTTGGTCTTATCATTGTTTTCAATTGTTCTTCTTTTGTCCAATTCATTTAGTTCTGCTCTAATCTTTATGATCTGTCTTCTTCTGGTGCCTGAGGTTTACTCTATTGCTCTCTTTCTACTTGTTCAAGCTGTAGGGTTAATTCTTTGGTGTGGGTCCTTTCTTCCTTCCAGATGTGTGTGTTTACAGAGATAAGTGGACCTCTGGGCACTGCTTTGGCTGTATCCCATAGGTTCTGGTAGGATATGTTTCCATTTTCATTTGAATTCATAAATTTGGTTATTTCATCCTTGATTTCTTCAATAACCCATGGCTTTTTAAGCAAGTTGCTGTCCAGTGTCCATGAGTTCTAATTTCTATGTATGTCTTTTCTGCTTTGATTTATGGACATTTATTTCTTTATGTTCTGAGGAGATGCTTTGCAATAATTCAATGGTTTCTATTTTCTTGAGATTTGCCTTCTGTCCTAACACATGATCTATTCTGAAAAATGTTCCATGTGCATTGGAGAAGAATGGGTACTTATCTGTTGATGGATAGAAAGCCCTGTATATGTTGACGAGGTCTAATTGATTGCCACAATAAGATCTTCTTTGTCTGTACTGAGGTTTTTTTTAGATAATCTGTCCATTACTAAAAGTGGAGTGTCAACACCTCCCCCTATTATTATGGAGTGATCTATCTCATTTTTCAATGTAGTCAGGGTTTGTTCAATGTATTTATGTACTCTAGTACTGGGTGGGTAAGTATTTAATATTGTTACGTCCTGCTTGTGTATTGAAACTTTCAGCAATAAATAGTGACTGTCCTTGTCCACAGGGGTAGATTGTACATTCAAATCTATTTTATCTGAGATTAGTATTGCCATATCTGCTGTTCTTGGTATGTTGTTAGTTTGGTATATATTATTTCATCCTTTAATTTTCAGTTTGTTCATATTTCTAAGTCTAGGATGTGTTTCTTGTAAGCAATGTATAGACTGGTCATGTCTTTTGATCCAAGATGTCACTCACTATCTTTTTATTGGAGCATTCAGTCTGTTTATGTTTAGTGTAATTACTGACAGATACGATGTTTAGTGCTGTCATTTTGATGTATTTATTTTCGTGTTGGTGTTTTCTATGTTGCTCTTGATATTCTTTTGTGGATCATTCTTCTTTATGGGTTGACTTTTCATCTTTTTCAGTGTTGGTTTTGTGTTTGTTGTGACTTCTGTATTACATTTCTTGTTTTGATGTGCTGCATTGCTATTGTGCTTTGCAGCTACCCCTGTGATCCACCCTAATTTCTAAGGTTAAACACAATTTTAACTTCTACATATCTTATTGACTTCCTCTCCATCTGAAAGGACTATGACTACATAGTATATCCCTATTTTTAATGTGATAGTGTCTTAGTTTTCATGATATAATAACTAGTTCCTTTCTTTTAATATTATAGCTTTGAGTTTTATGTCTTCTCTAACTGAGTAGGTTTCTGGATGTTGTATCTGTCTTGTCTCCTTAAATATACAATTAATGGGTTTGCTTTTTAAGCAAAGAGCTTCTTTCAGCATTTCTTGTAGTTTTGGCTTGGTTTTTACAAAGTCTCTAAGTCTCTGTTTATCTGAGAATGTCTTAACTAGATTTTCATATTTGAAAGACAGTTTTGCAGGATACATAATTCTTCGTTGGAAGTTGCTCTCATTCAAGGCTTTGACTGTGTCATCCCACTGCCTCTGTGTCAACATCTTTTCTACCAAGAATTTAGATCAAAGCCTACAGGGCTTCCCTCCGAATGTTAGCTTTGTTTTGAAACTCACTGCCTTTAAGAGTTTCTGCTTATGTTTCATTTTATTAAATTTGGTTATAATATGTTTTTGTGTCTTTCTTTTTGGGTCTATATTGTGTAGTGTTTGATACACATCTTGGATATCTATGTTCTCTTTTTTCCTAATTTCAGGGAAGTTTCTGTCTGCAACTCCACAGTTCTCTGTGTGTTTTCAGCTATCCCTCCCTATTCAGGAACTCCAGTCAATTGTAGATTATTTTTCTTGATAGGGTCCTAAATGTTTCTTAATGCTTCTTCATTTTTCTCTTTTCTCTGATTTTTCTTCATAAATGTTGGTGTCAGTTGTTCTATATTCAAGGTAACTAAGTCTAGCTTGAAGTTGCTCAATTCTGCTCTTTTAACATTGAACTGAATTGCATAATTCTGTAATTTTGTTATTGATCTGTTGGATTTCAGAACATTGATGTTCCATCAGTATGAATAGCTTGCTTAATTTTTCATTTTTATCTGCTGCATTTTATATAGTCTCTAGGAGGGTTTTATATACAATTCTTTTGTATTTGACCTCTGATAGTTTTAGAAAGGTTTTCTTGTGGGAAGTTTTTTGATTCTTTGTTTTAGTAGTTTTCTGGAGCCATGGAAGCCTCTTTCTTTAAATGTTTGTGAATAGTTTGTTGCTTTTGGGACATCGAGAGGCTGTTTAGTTTCTCTGGTGTTGTCTCAACAGGAGCTGAGGTGTAGTTTTGAGAACAGAGTTAGTCACCAGCTGCCTCTGTGTACTCTAATAACTGTCCCGATTGGACTCTTTGTGGTGGCAGGCTTCGCCTCCTGGCTGGCAAACACACTACTACACTTAAGGAGTTACTGGGGGGCTGTCAACTGACCCTATGATGTGGGTCAGTAAAAGCTGGAAGAGATGCTGTCATGATGCACAGCAGTTATTTCTCCAAGTAGTCTTATATTAAAAAACTAAAAGCTATCTGACAGCTGCCAAAGTCAGTCAGGCTCTCAGGTGTGGCTGGCTCTGCCTTCCGGCTGACAATGGATGCACCTCTTTGGATGTTCTCTGATGCTATGATGGAGTTCAAAGTAGAGAGTGGCTACGTGCTGGTTACCACCCCCATGCTGAGTCCTATCCGTAAGCTAACACTGTGCTAAGCACAGCCTTTCTGCTAGAAGAGTGCTCCCTGGACAGGCACTGCCTCCCTGCCTGGGAATTAGTCACTGCTGAGGCCAGAGGTTGGGTAACTCCATCTCCCAGCTGACCAAGATGGCATCCTGGATGAGTTAGCCCTCCTGCTGCAAAACAGTCAAATCTATGGCAATGCTTTGAAAAATGGGTGGAGGGGCTCTGGTGCCCTCAGTCTGCTGCTGGGCTCTCAAAGTGTGGCTATCTCACACACTATCTCTCCACTGAGGCACATTCTGTTCACTTCAGCACTTCGCTTCAGCATATGTGCCAGCTCATGCCCATCCCCTACCTATCTGCCAACAAAAAGAAAAAAAAAAAAGTTAAAAACTCCAATACCTTCAATCCATGCAAACAGGGCTCTTTAAGAGAGAAGTAGTTTCCTGTTTAGTGGCATATAGTCCAAACTGACAGCCCTATGCGGTGTCCTAGGACCCAGTGGGTGTCCAGAAAGCTCTGTTCAATTATCAATCCAGGCCTTAATTTTCAGAGAGAATTAAGAAGATGGGTGTCTAGTCCTCCATCTCGACTCTACCTCCTATTTAGTTCCTTTTTTATGTGTGTCTAAGATTTTGTTAAGTTCATACCATGGTTATAATACACGTACAGATAGTTATCAGTCAGTTAATAAGCAGAGGCTAGAGATGAAGGCTTTTGATTGGTGGACAGTGCTGTACTATGTAAGAACAAGGTATTTATCAAACTGTCTTACAGAAATCCTGTTAATCTAAATGTGTCTGGATTAAAGTATACACAATTTATTTTGCCATTTATTCACTTGTACAGTATTAGTATTTGATCATTTTAAATGCATAATTATTATCCTTTCCTCCATGTTTTCCCTAAGTCCTCTGGATAGCAGAGCATTGCAATGATTTTTTTTATACATTTTTCATCTCTCAGTGTTTCACACTGATGAAAAATACTTAGGAATGTAGTATGTTAGAGTACATGAAAGGGGAGATGATCAATTTGGCTATAAATATTTAAAATGAATACTTCTGTTTTAGTAATACATGCAATTAACTTTATTTCAAGCAATCTTTGTGTCTCCTTTGGAGATTCATACTATTTTCCGTTGTGCCTTGAAACAATACTGAACACATCAGTCGATATACATCAATGCTAGCTGTTGGTCTTTTTTTAAAAAAAAAAAAAATTCCTTA
Organism: Heterohyrax brucei; assembly: GCA_028571685.1. NCBI lineage: Eukaryota > Metazoa > Chordata > Mammalia > Hyracoidea > Procaviidae > Heterohyrax > Heterohyrax brucei. The sequence continues at coordinate 138,060,125 of CM053142.1, read as the reverse complement.
GTTACAACCTAGATAACAGCTTATAAAATATTGGTAAAGACTAACTTTTTAGAAAAACTCTGAGTTTAAGAAGGACGCGTTTTTAAATCATTAAATAACATTATTAAATATTCCATAAGTTATACAAACATTACAATACTCTTGAAATACTGGTTGAATACAGTATGAGAACAAAAACCTGACCCAGATCTAAAGTACTTGAAATATTCGTATTTTCATCACATAGGAGTCAGTTATCTTCTCCACATTGCAACTTCAGTAAATAAACTCCAAGAGTCCTTGACACCAATTGTTTTAATTCTCACTTTAATAAAAACAGATGTATTACATTCCTACTAATATTAGCGGATGTAAAAACTCTGAAACTATTTCAAAAGGAAGTGCTCCTTAATTTACTTGGCATATATAACTTTATTTACATTTTCAATTTCTATATAGACTAAAGATTTATAATGTGATCTTGGAATGTTCTTTTCACATTACTTCCTCTGATTCATTGTGCCAAGCCAAGTGCTGTCGAGTCAGATCCGATTCATTGTGAGAGAAGTTTTATTTTAACCATGGTTTGTGTCATTTGGGAAAAATGCTCTACACTTATTCATACAGGGGGGATGGATAACAACAAAGCTAAACAAATAATTTAGTACAGAATAATTTTACTAATAAATTAGGTGAACTTGGTTGTGGCATAGATTTGCTTCCAAACCAAGAGTGTTCCCCATGAGTAATTCTCTTCCCAAAACTTAATGTCCCTATTCAAGTTGCTTCATTTTTGCAGTGACTTACTGAACATCAAAGGAAAGGGAGAAAATTAAAGAGACATCTTAAATATTTGCATTATAAAAGTGTGCAGTCCTAAGTGTTCATATGTAGAAATGCAAATAATGCATTATTCATCTATTTTCTACAGAGCTTTTGTTGTTAGCTGTCACTGAGTCAGTTTCAATGCACAGTGACCCTATGTTCAAGAAAACGAAACACAGTGCCATCCTCATAATCATTACTATGTTTGAGCTCATTGTGGCAGCCACTATGTCCCTCTATCTCACTGAAGGTTTTTTTTTTTTTTTAATTTTCCCTGACTCTATGAAGCGCGATCTCCTTTATGACTGGTTCCTTCTGATAAGATGTAAAACTTTTGTGAAACAGAGTCTCACCAACCTCTGGCTCTTTTTCTAAGCCAGATTTGTTTGTTTTTCTGGAAGTCTGTGATGCATTCAACATTCTTTACCAACACCATAATTCAAAGTCATCAATTCTTCAATCTTCCTTACTCATTGTCTAGCTTTCACATACATATGACATGACTGAAAATATTATGGCTTAGGTCAGGTGGACCTTAAACTTCAAAGTGACATATTTGCTTTTTAACACGTTAAGAAGATCTTTTGCAGTAGATTTGTACAATGCAATGTACCTTTTGATTCACTGACTGCTTCTACCATGGCCATTGATTGTGGGTCCAAGTAAAATAAGTCTATTATAATAAAGTCTTTCTTTCTGAAAATACTTTCCTCTGGGGATCTGGTATTATTTATGTTTTCCTTAGACAATATAGGGATTTATTGAGAAGCCACTTGTGCCAGAAATTGCTGTAATTTGTAAGTAACTAAACTGATAAAACTCCAAACTTGTGGGCCTTACATTGAAGTGGGGTAGCTGTTACACACAAGAATTTTCACTCTAGTTATTCTACTTTGCTTCTATCCTGAATACACACACTTCTCAAGCTCCCACCTGTAGCCCTTCTTCCTCTTGCTTCACATTCCTAATGAATCAGTATCAGTTTTCACCATGATATTAACTATTCACTCTCCTTTTTTGTTCTCAAATCTACAGCTAAAATCTGAATCTTTCTTATCAGTCTCAGGGTGGTTTATAAAGCATTCAACCCAAATGTCTCTTACAACGCAAACACAAGGTCCAAAATAAAAACTCAATATCTTTATTCCCGTGTCTCCTCTAATGTCAACCTGTCTTCAATGTTTTCAGCATCCAACCATTTATTTTAAAACAATAACTCTTTTCCAAGTCTTCTAAATCTTTATTCTAATTTGCCTTGCTCTAATTATGGTCTATGACCTCTATCAACAAGAGTAGTAGTATTAGACTATTAACTGGATTCCTGAATAATCTCTCTCTTTCACCTCCCAGCAAAACTTTAATCTATACCAGTTATTGAAACAATCATTTTTGAAAAATGCTTACCTCATCATAGTCCTTTTCTACTTGAATCTTTCCAAGTAATATCCTTGGCTTTAGATGAAGGCTGATAATGTTTAAATATACCATAAAAAGCACTTGTTGTCTGTTGCTACGGTCAATAGGTGCCTTGGAGTCAGCTTTGACTTACAGTGACCCTGTGTATACTGCTTGGTCCTGTGTTATTCTCACAGTCATTGGTATGTTTGAGCTCATTGTTACAGCCATTGTATCAATCCATCTTATTGAATGTCTTCTTCTTTTTCACTGTCTACTAAGCATGCTGCCCCTCCTTTCCAGCAAATTTTCCCACATGTTAACATGTCTGAAATACATAAGGTGAGTCTGTCTATCTTCACTTATAAGGAACACTCTTGTGTGCTTCTTCCAAGACATATTGGTTTGTTCTTTCATCAATCCATGATATATTCAATACCTGAATTTGAAGGCCTCTATTATTCTTCAGTCTCCCTTATTCATTGTCCAGCTTTTGCATGCAATTTGAAGTAAATTAAAATTACTATGGCTCTAGTCAGGCATACTTCAGTCTTCCAAGTGCATTTTAACACTTTAAAGAGGTCTTTTACAATAGCTTTGCCCGGTGTAATACGGCATCTGATTTCCTGATTGTTACTTCCATGAGCATTGATTGCAGTTTCAAGTAAAATGAAGTCTGACAAATTCAATGTTTTCTCCTTTTATCATGCTTTGTCATCTACTGACTTCATCTGTTGTCTTCCTAGCTCATATACTTCCACCTCTCTATCTTCTACAGAAGATCAGTTCCTTCATCTTGTTCCATTTCCTGTCATGTTTCTGTTGTCTAGAAATGTTTTTCTGGATTCTTCTGAGTATATTTTCTATTTTACCATTCTAAAATTAAATATATTGATATATTGAAAGATAAGTGCTGAAAGATAAGTCCCATTGGTTGGAAGTCACTCAGAATACACCGTGGCTGCAATAATTGTCTTGAGCATACACAGCTGTGAAGAGGGCACAGGTCCAGGTAACATCTCTTTCTGTTGTACTTGGGGTTACAGTGACTTGACAACAGCAATAAGGCATACAATTACTTGACTGTTTAGCCAAGTGCCAGACTATTTAGACAGCAATATACTTTATAAAGCGGTTTGAGCATTTCTTAATTTTCACATATTCGATAATACTTTTCTGTGTTTATTTGTATTCTTATTCCAAGAGCAGCATGCTAGTGGCACATTGGTTAACACTTCAGGCTGCTTACAAAAAGTTCAGCAGTTAGAATCCACCCGCCATCCCTTGGAAACCTTATGGGGGCTGCACCACTCTGTCTTACAGGATCACTATGAGTCAGAATCATCTAGAATGCCCAAGATGTTTAAGAACAAGAATGTTCTCAAAATGGGTCTGTGAGTGATCATACACCCACCACACTAACTCTTCACTTACTGACACGGTTAGATTCCAAAGACCAGATCATTATGCTAAAATCGGTGTTAAGCAAAACAATCAAGATTTCCTACGAAATCTCCCCTCCTTCCCTGACGCCATTCTATCAGCTGGGCAGCAGAAGCCCCTCTGTACCTGGAGGGGTCACTGCAGACACACGCTTGCCCTCACTTGCTTCCTGGAATCCAAATCTGTATCGCCTGTAGTTCTTTTCTTTTCTTTTTTTTTGATTTTTTTAATTTAATATGACTAAGTGAAAATGTACATTCACGTATAAATTTACATGCCCACCTATGAGCTCTGCTGTGCACTCCTTGCCTGATGCAGGGCGAGTCAGGCTGAGTGTAAGGAGGTGAGAAGCAGCAGGCACTCGTCTGGTATAAGCTATAAGCTTGGGGCAGAGGGTGAAGCTCTCTGAGAGAGCAAGAAGGAGGTTGGGAAGACGCAAACTGGAACATGGGGCGCCCTGTAGGCTCCAGGCTGGGGTTCAGTATTCCAGGGGCAGCACCACTCTTTGTGCATGGCATGGACTAGCGTGTTCAGGTCAGTGGGGATCCTTAACACAGAAGGATCAGCAATAGATAATATAGCAATAGATAAATACAGCAATAGATATAGATAAATACAGCAATAGATAATACATATCAGATAAGGAAACAAGGTGAAAACTCTGTTACCCATTGCCAGGAGTTAATTCTGGCTCATAGCGACACTGTAGGAGAGAGTAGGACTGCCCTATAGGGATTCCAAGGAGTGGCTGGTGGACTTGAACTGCTAGACCTTTAGGTTAGCAGCCTGAGTGCTTAACCACTGTGGTGCTACTAGGAGTCCAAGTTAGGAGCAGGTATGCTTAATTTAAATTCAACTGGATGTATAATTCTGGATTCAAAGTTATTTTCATCAACAGTTTTCAATTACTACTCAGTTATCTCTTACATCTGATGTTGCCCCTTAGGTAATCTACTTTTCTTTTTTTCCCAGAAGGCGTTACTTCAATTTTAAGTTTATAGCTGTGTGTCAGTTTTTCTTTATATAAAATGTTTGACATTCAGTAGGACATTAAACGTGATTTGATAAACTTTAATCCTTTTTAATTTTTTTGAAATTTATTGTTCTTTTAAAAAATACATCTTTCTTGTATCATATATTTATCTATCTACTGAATCTATTTTCTTTCTTGTCTTCTGGAAATCATACCATCTATACATGGGCATGTTTATTTCTTTCTACTTCTATTTTATTCTCTTTACTTTTATTGGAAACTCTGGTGGCATAGTGGTTAAGTGCCATGACCAATAACCAAAAGGTTTGCAGTTCAAATCTGCCAGGTGCTCCTTGGAAACTCTGTGGGGTACTTCTCCTCTGACCTGTAGGGTCACTATGAGTTGCAATCAACTTAATGGTAGTGCCATTCTCATGATTACTGTGTTTGAGCCCACTGATGACACAATCCCAGAACTCCTTTTGCTTTGTATACTGTTTATTATTCTGTCATTTTATTCTTGTCTTTTTTCCCCAAACATTAAGAAGAGCTAAATTGAACAACCTACTGTGTACCAGAAAATATTCTAAATGCTGGAGATTCAATGACAAAAAAGGTGGGTATGTTCCCTGCTCTTGTGGAGCTTAACTTCTAGCAGAGGTGAGATATGTAGCATATTTAAAACAACATGTACAAAGGACTATGTCATTGCAAAAAATAAGTTCTTGATATTATAGAGTCTGCTTAGTGGATATTCAACATTGGCTAACTCAAAAAGCATACTATATTGAAATAATATTTAGGTTGAGATGTGTAAAATGGTAATATTTTGTGTTTTACATTAAGAGTAACAAATACACAGACCTCAAGATAGAAGGAACAGAGAATGCAGGAAAAATAGGTGAATATGAGGAAAGAGAAGGAGGCTGGAGGCCAATTAAGCAAGGTTTTATAAACACAAATACCCTTGAGTATTTCCTTTACACTGCACTGTAAACCAACCAAAAAATAAACTAGCTAGTGTACATGATGCTCCATGTTAAATACAATTAGCTCATTTGTGTCTGATTTTATTCATCATATTATCATCATTAAATAGACACACCTGAACCTCTGAGGATCTGCAGATCGTAATTGGCTATATCATTTGGATAAATGCCAATGCTTTTCTTAGCTCACCACACTCTTGGGATCACAAGAATGGTTTTGTTCATCTCAGAGTCTTCCTTGAATTAGGTGACATAGCATACTTCATTTCTACTAACTCTCATGTGTTGTCAATGTATTCATTTTTTTCTCTATATAAAGAGATTTTTCTTCTAATAAGTTGTTGTAGTTAGTTGCCATCAAGTGGATTCTGCTAATCTGTTGACTGGTTATCAAGCACTTAACCATTTGCAAAGATCTACTGCTCAATGACTTATATGTTACCCAGAGATCTACCACCCAACAATTTATATAACTATCTCAATAGCCAGGCTGAGGCAATACTGCAGTAACTACTGCTTTCAAAACAAGTTAATCTGTTCACAACAGAGACAATCTATAGTAATGTTGAGTCTTAGATGTTCCATAACACGGTCCTAAAGGTAGAGTAAGTCACAAGGTCACTTACAGAGATCATAAAATCTTTTTAAATCAAGAAACTCCAAGCAATAAAACATCTCCACATACTAAAGCATAATAAGCTTGTCAAACACAAGCGAAGCAGAGATCAGTGCAAGACAGAAGCACCCATGAGATGCACTGAATGCCACGATGATCAGCCTGACTGAACAATTTCCATTGAGGGCTGAAGCACTTGTTCCTCTGCCTTCTAGGAGTATTGGAAATTGAGTGGTCCCGACTGAGTCCCTTCCAGGAATTGTCTAAAGCCAAGGGGTGATGTTTTACCTAAGATTATGTCATCTGTTGAGAGCCATTGTTGATACAATCCCATGCTCAGTTTGTATTTTCTAGATGAGGTTACAAAGATGAATCCAAACCCCTTGTCTCAATTCTAAACAATTCTGAAAGGTGGTCCCAAACCCAGAGATTCCCCCAGTGATCCTTTGAGATAGTACATTGCAGTTTAATTTCTCCCCACCTAGTGTTGCCTCCCTCATTCCTTTACTGGTGCCAAGGCTAAAAGCACTCCCAATAAACTGCCTGCATGCCATTTATAGTCAGTTGTATAGGTCTGTTCCCTAAACAAACAAACCTAACACACCAGTTTAACTTACTAAAAATGAATTAAGGATGTTTATAGTAATCAAAATTTCAACCTAATCTGTGTTTGGAGTGACCTGAGTTCTAACCATTACCAGAAATTCTGTGAGAAAGGAATCTGTAAATCCAGCAATCATCCATGGCAATAATTTCCCTAGGGGAAAACATATAGTGATGGATGAGGCACATATTACCTAGTTTTCATGGGTTATTTAAAATGGATTTTAGACATACATATCATGGGTAAAACAACTAAGTTCTGTAATGCTTAGTGTTATGTCATGAATATTAAGATATTTTACTGAAAATTTTACAAATCAAACTATTAATTTCCTGGAGAAATTTTAGCCTCTCATAAGTGGAAATAGTTTTTGCATATCTTCAAATATTCACTCTACATAAAAAGCTTAGCCAAGCCAAGTGCCGTCGAGTCGGATCTGACTCATGGCTTACTAAATAAAATTTAGATTAGTTGTTTTCATGCTGTGTTAAGGCTGAGATTTTGGATGAACCTGTTAACTTGTCACAAGACATCATTTGTTTATTTTATGAAGAATGCTTCAGAACTGGTTTGATATTTCTTACTGAAACGCAAACAAGGTTCATAATACAAAACTGAGTTTGGCAAATCTTAATAGCTTCTGATCAAAAAGGATTTTACCAATCTGTAGAAAATATGCTTCTCTGCTGCACTGGTTCTAGTTAGGATTTTAGTAAGGAAGGTTGTCAGCGTTCCTAGGGGACAAAGCTGTGAGAATAACAATGCCAGTCTTGTACAAAGGCTGCTTGGATTTTAGTCCCTTGAGAACATTTTGATTATGTGTGTGTATATTGCAGACACAGGTATACAAAACAAGCAAAGCCGTCTTTTTGATAGACAGAGTTAGGACAGGGCAATACATGGGTATGTACCCCCCTCCCACACCAACTTGTAGTTGGTTTTGTTGGGTGCCACCTGGATGTTCTGGTTGCTATGCTATTTGGTAGCCAGGCTCGTAGCTGAGTCACTTTCTGGAACTGCCCTAGGCCAAAGGGAGAAGCTTCACCCAAGGTTCAGCTGCTCCCTGTGGAAGCCAATGTGTAATGATTGGTGTGTGCTAGGATACAGTGCCCTTCTGCCACATTCCACAATTCGCTGTACCTCTGTGAAGGACCCTTCCAGTTTCCAAGTGCCTGAGACTTCTGTTTTGATGGCATCAGCAGTTCCATTTCTCCATCTCCTCAGTCCTGCTCCATCTTCCTGTTACACATGATGTTCTTGAGAACACTTTCTTCTAAATTCTTGCACAGAAACTTTCATCTTAGAGTCTGCTTGGGAGGAATCTGACCTACAATAAACCTAGTGATAAATTTTTACTGTAGTTGTGTTTTGGCCATTGGAGATCTGAGACTTTCTTCTACTAGTACAGTTATTTTATAACCTACATATCACTCTACCATACTGAGAAATTACTGAATTTATCCAACGGTGAAAATGATCTTCTGTTATTGAGAACCAACATCCAAATTTATGTATTATTTTCTGACTACCCATTCCTGATGTTTATTACATAGTATCACATATAACTTTCACTTCATAAAATACATTTTTTTGTAGAGTGAGAGAGACTATTGAATTCAACAGTAATTTCAGTGATTATAGGTAGGGTTACATGTCAACTTGTGATACTGAAAAAGGTATAAGAGGTTCATAAGTATGATTATATCCACCAAAAGTGAGCTGTTGCAGCACTCGGTACTGAAATTGGTTCTTTAACTCAGGAAGAATGTTATAAATTGTTTTATGATTTATATGGGATGTTTTCAAGATCTCTGAGGACATCTATTTGGATTCTACCATCTTCCATGTCTCCTTCTTGTTTCTTCTAAGGTCTCGCTTTAACTATTTGTCTATCTATCTAATATCTATTTATTCATCTATCACTGGCTCTGTCCTCTAAGAACCGTAACACATTGCCCCAAAGTCAAAGTCACTGCCTTCATGTGGATTCCAACTCACCATGGTCCTATGGGATAGAGTAGAACTGCCCCATAGAGTTTTCAAGGAGTGCCTGGCAGATTCAAACTGCAAGTTTTCTGGTTAGCAGCCATAGCACTTAACCACCATGCCACCTGGGTTGCTACCATACACATTACTCCTGAGGAATTTTTTATATATTGCTATCAGCAGTCCTGGTATTGATAGATTTTTTTTACACTCACATGTATTCTCACAAAAACTGAATATAAAATATCAAAGAGCAGATAGAGATGACGAAGTAAAGTACACCTACCCCTCACTTGTTGACATGGTTAGGGTCCAAAAATCAAATTGTTATGCAAAAACTGGCATTATGCAAAATTGGAGGATGACTACAACAGATCACAAAATACTACATGAGATATATATTAGTGTATATCTTTTGGATCAAAGAGGCGGGAAATGTAGGTGGATGCTATATGTATTCCACTAATCATGGAAAGGTTACTGCCAGATGTTCATCAGTAGTGTGCAAAATACTCAGATAACAGATTTTTTGTCATCATCATAAATGTGAAATGTTGGATAACAAGATAGTGGGTAATGAGTAGGTGTATTATAATAATACGTGCAACATCCTCAAGTTACAAAACCGAAAGGAAAAAACACACTGGGCATTTATCAAGCTGAAAGAACTGAAGAAAAAATTCAAGTCTCAAGATTCAGAGCTGAAAGATTCTATGGGAAAAAAAATTAAATGATACAGGAAGCATAGAAAAAGGTGGAAAGAATATAGTCACTGTAGCAAAAAGAAATGGTTGTCATTCAGTGATTATAGGAGGTAGCATGTCATCAAGAACCCATGGTACTTGAAGGAAGAAGCCCAAGTAGCAATGAAGGCACTTGTTAAAACAAGATATTGAGAATTAGTGGAATACCAATTGGTATTCCAACTTGGATGTTTCAACCAATGGATACCACACAGTAAGGATTCTCTCATTTATGACAAGAAATCTGGAAGAGAGCTATCTGACCAACCAACTAGAAGAGATCCATATTTGTACCCATTCCACAGAGAGGTGATCCGATGGAATGCATAAATCAGTAAACAATGTTGCTATTATCACACTCAAGTAAAATTATGTTGAAGATAATTCAAAAATGGTTGCAGTAGTATATCAGCAGGAACTACTGGAAACTCAAGCCAGATTTGGAAGATGATGGGAAACTAGAGATCATTGCTGAAGTCAGACAGATTTTCATTGAATACAGAAAACGCCAGAAAGATATTTAACTGTATTTTCTTGACTATGTTAAGATAGTCAACTATGTGAATCATAAAAAAATATGGATAATATTTGATTTAGTCAGCTAATGATGCTCTAACAGAAATACCATGAAGCGGACAGCTTTTAACAGAGGAAAGTTTATTCTCATACAGTCCAGTAAGCTACAAGTCCAAATTCAAGATGTCTGCTCCAGGGGAAGGCTTTCCCCCTTGTCAGTGCTCGAGGAAAGTCAGGTATTATATCTGTTTTTGTCCAGGAAACATCTCAGCGCTGGAACTGCTGAAGGACATGCTCTTGTCCCGCTGCTGCTTTCTTGATGGTGTGTGGTTCCCAATTCTCTGCTTGCTTCCTTTCCCTTTTATCTCTTGTAGGATGAAAGGATTAAGGGTGGTGCAAGCCACAGTCCAGGGAAACTTCCTGTAAAGTGGAGCAGGGATTGTGAAGGGATTTACGATCCCACTCTAATCCTCTGACATACAGCAGAGGAAAATGACAAAATGGAGGACAATCGTAAAATATTGGGAATCATGGCCCAGGAACATGGCTACACACATTTGGAGGGGGGACACAATTCAATCCATGGCAATATTGTAAAGAACGGGAATTCCAGGATAATTCATTGTGCTCATGAGGAAACTTTGCTTAGATCAAGAGGCAGTGGTTCAAACAGAACAATGCAGTACTGCGTGATTTAAAATCACAAAAGGTGTGCAACAGGGTTGTGTACTTTAATACACTGATTCAATACATATGCTCAGCAAATAATTCAAGAAGCTGCACTATATGAAGAAGGATGAAGCTTCAGGACTGGAGGAAGTGTCATTTCTAATAAGTTGTAATACATAGGCGACACAAACTTGCTTGGTGAAAATGAAGAGGACTTGAAACACTTATTGATGAAGATCAAAGGCCACAGCATTCAGTATAGATTATGCCTAAACAATAAAGAAAACAAAAAATCTCACAAGTTGGCCAGCAAACATCATGATAGAGAAAACATCGAGTTTGCCAAGGATTTCATTTTACTTGGATCTACAAACGACATCCACAGAGACTGCAGTCAAGAAGTTAAACGACATATTGTATTGGACAAATTTGTCCAAAAGATCTCACTGAAGTGTTAAAAAGCCGAGATTTCACTTTGAAGACTAACATATGTTTGACTTAAGCCATGGTATTTTCAATTGCCTCGTACAGGACTGCTAACTGTGAACTAATGCTAGAAAAATTGCTGCATACCACGTTGCTGAAAATCACTGTGGTCACCTTTGAAGTACTCTCCTTAGGAAGCTCTGCACGAATGCCAGCACCTAGTCCACCCTTCAAAGCAATTTTGGAACTCTTTTTCTGGAATGGCTATCATAGCTGTCATTGTATTACCCTTGATGTCCTGAATGTCATCAAAATGTCTTCCTTTCAATATTTCATTTATCTTTCTGTAAGGAAAAAAGTCATTGGGGGCCAGATCAGGTGAGTGGGCAGGGTGATCCAGTATAGTTATTTATTTACTGGCTAAAAACTCCCTGACAGACAACTATACAGTTAAGTTTGTGAGCTTGCCACCATGCCACCATGTGCAATGGCCATTCCAGAAAGAGGTCCAAAACTGCTATGAACAACCAAGTTTGCAGACTTACTTGTCAGATCTCATATGAATAAAAACAGCTCTATAATGAATAAAGAAAACTGAAGAAAAACTGATGCATATGAATTATGGTTTTGGCAAAGAATGTTGAATATATCATGAACTTCTAGAAAAAAAGAATTAATCTTTCTTGGAAGAAGTATAACCAGAACTTTCCTTAGAAGGTAGGATAGCAAGACTTCACGTCACTTATACTTTCTGTACACTCTCTGGAGGAATCAATCTCTAAAGTAGGACATCATGCTTTCAAGATGATAAATGGACTGGATGGACTGGCTGCAGCAGTGAGCTCAGGGAGAACAATGATTGTCAGGATGACATGGGACCATGCAACGTTTCATTCTTTTGTATATAGGGTCAATATGAATCAGAACTGACTAGACAGCTCTTAACAATAACATCAACAACTATAGCCCTGGCCTTGATAGATTTTTCCAATCATATGTACTCCTAAAAGTATCATTAAAAAGAAAGAATCATTCATTCATTTGACTATTCATCTGTTTTTGGAGAGATTTTCTTGAAAGAAACCATAAGATGATTCTTCTTCAAGTGACTTCTTGGTGGAGAGATCTCAGGAGAGAAGTGAGAGTGCTAGGATAAAGTAAGCAGTGGTGTGCTCTCAACTGGAGACTTGCTTCAGAATGATCTATGGGATTGCTCTGCAGCCCAAACTGCACCATACCATTAGTTCCATCTTGGGGCAAGTGGGTCAGCCTCCTGGATTCCGTGTTAGCTAGTCATTTCCTGAAGCCTGAGTTTTGAGTGCCAAGGCAGCAAAGACAATTTTGAAAGGAAAGGAGTAGCTATGAATTTTTATCAGGGGCAACATTCTTAACAATTTTGTAATGGGTGCACTATAGAATGGCTCATAAAGGAGGTCTAAATAAGGCACTGACGACACCCACTGTGTCATTAATCTGTTCTTCCGTCTGTCTGTCCATCCATTTACACACACATGCGTACATGCATACAAAATATTTATTGAGTGTAAATTTTTCAAAGTGCTAAGAATGGAAGAAGGGACCTTTGATCTGAAAAAATAAGTAGTACAGTGGAACAGATGAAAATACAGTTGATGCGCCGATTAGTTAGCTTACTGGGTTGAGTGGTATTGTCCTAAAAGTTATTTCCACTTAGAACTTCAGTGTATGATCTTATTTGGAAACAGAGTCTTTTCATATCTAATTAAGGTTAGGTAGTGTTGGGTTAGGATGGCACCTGAATCCAGTGATTGGTCTTCTAACTGAAAGTAGGGAGGTAACACAGAGACAGAGAGGGAAGAAGCTCATGTGAAGCCATAGTCGCCTAAATGACTAATGGAGCCCCAATGCCAAGAAATACCAAGGATTTCTGGAAGCCACATGAAGTTAGGAGAGCAGCATAAAATAGCTGATGCCTTAATTTTAGACTTGTAGCCCCTAAAACTATGCAATAATGAATTTCTAGCATTTTAACACATCAAATTTGTGCTAATGTTTATTGCAACCCTAGGAAGTTAATGCAGTTGTGTTATAGAAGCCTGAACCGGGAACTCTGAGCATTTCTAATTCTCCCTGGATGAATAGAGTTATGAAAAGCTTCCAGAGAGGTGGTTATTACTAGTGATGATAAAAGGGGATTGTTAGATTATAAAAAGGATGAAGGCCGATCCAGTAAATGGTGTAACAAAAACTATGTTATTACTGTTCATTGGTAATAAAGGTAAAGCTGTCAAACTAAGAATTTTTTGAGTTGGGAGAAATGAGTGTCTAGATGTTTGAGAAATACTTGACAGATTAGGTCAGAGGCTTCTTTTGTATTTCAGCATTCCTTGGTTTGGAGTTAGAAATCTTGCAGGTGTAGTGGTTAAGTGCCATGGCTGATAACCAGAAGGTCAGTGGTTCAAGTCCACCAAGTGCTCCTTGGAAACTATGGGACAGTTCTACACTATCTATAGGGTCACTATGAGTTGGAATTGACTCACTAGCAGTGAATTTTTTTGGTTTGGCTTGGAGTTATTGGGTTATACCTAAATTTGCATCTCAAAAGAAGGAATCATCTGAGTTTGAAGAAGGCTACTGTCATGGATTGCATTGTGTTCCCCCCAAAATGTATGTATTGGTTTGACTTGGCTATGAGTCTCAGTATGATGCCATTCCACCCATGTGTTGTGAATCCTGCCTCTGTGACATTGATGATGGCGAATGGTCAGCAGTTGTGCTGGTGAAGCAGGACTCAAGTTACCAACTGTGGTATATAAGGAAGAGAAGTGAACATAGAGAGGTGGAAACCTCATATCACCAAGAAGCAGCACTGAGACAGAGCATATCCTTTGGACCTGAGGTTCCTGTGCTGAGGTGCTCTCCTTGAACTTGGACTCAGCCTACTGGACTGTGACAATTTCTGATACTGAATGGAGCTATAACTCAAATGGATTTGCTGCTTACTGGACTGTGACAAATAGGGTTTCTCTTCATAAAGCCTTCCACTCACAGTATTTTCTATTGGAGCAGTACCAAGTGATTAAAACAGAATTTGGTACCAGGAGTGGGGCACTGGTCAAACAAATATCTAAAATGTAGAAGCTTTTTTGAAACTGTGAAATGGGTGGAAGAAGGATTCCCAAAGAATGGCTAACCCCTGAGAAGGCAGCAGATAGTGAAAAGAAGCAGTAGCATCAGGGAACTGGCAACAGCAGAACCAGGAGCTCACCCACGGAGTGAGAGAGCTGAGTGCCTGTGCACAGAGTTTCTTCTGGAGGATTGCGGTGCCTCTGGGCACTCAAATTGGTGGAGCTGGACTTGCTGACTGATGGAACAAGTGAGCTGAGTGCGTATGTTCAGGAGCCTTCCTGGCAGAGTAGGGTTCCTCCTGGCACTTGATTCAGTGAAGTGAGAGCTTTGGAACACTTGCCCCTGCAGGGCAGATGCCGGCTTGAGGCCCAGGCTATGAGGCCATGAAATCTGAAGAGACATTGAGGAAAAGCTGAGCTGCCTCGTTCTCAAAAGGTATGGCCACGACCTCAGGGGTTTGAAAGGGTGGAACCATGGTGTCCTGTGTTTGTAAGAGTGGAATTGCCATTCAGTTGGACTTAGGTTGCACCTAAAGCCAATGGGGCAGAGTTTCTGTTCAAGTGGTCCTAGAAAGCAAGTTATAGCACAGGTGGGGGGAGGGGGAGTTTGTACTCAGGATCCAGAGTGTTTGGTCAATACCTAGAGTCTGGAGGGTGGGGCCATTGTGTAAAATAATTTAGAAAATGGAAGATTACTTTCAAAGCTTTGAGGGCTAACGTAATGTGTTCTGCTGACTCACTTGTTGCCTGTTAATGCCTTCTTTCACTGCAATTTCTCCCATCTGTAATGGAATGTTTGACTTGTGTCTGTTTTACCATTGTACTGCTGGGAGCTGTTAGTTTGTGTTTTAGGTTTCACAGATGTAGAAGAGTTTTTGTATTTTGGACTTGGAACTAATTTAAGATTTCTATCATATGGGATGGACTATGATGGAATGAATATGTTACATTCAAAGATGTGATTTTTGTGGTGCCAAAAGGTGGAATATCATAGATTGAACTGTGTCATTGCAAAAATATGTATAGTCATGTTCCTGGGCCATGATTCCCAATATTTTATGATTGTCCTCCATTTTGTCATTTTCCTCTGCTGTATGTCAGAGGATTAGAGTGGGATCGTAAATCCCTTCATAAGATCCCCTCCCTGGTCCACTTTAAAGGAAGTTTCCCTGGACTGTGGCTTGTACCACCCTTAATCCTTTCATCCTACAAGAGATAAAAGGGAAAGGAAGCAAGCAGAGAATCGGGAACCACACACCATTAAGAAAGCAGCAGCGGGAGAAGAACACATTCTTCAGACCTGAGGTTCCTGTGCTGAGATACTCCCTGTACAAAGACTGATGCAATACCTGACTTTCCTCCAGTGCTCACAAAGGGGAAAGACTTTCCCTGGAGTAATCATCCTAAATTTGGACTTGTAGCCTACTGAACCGTGTAAGAATAAATGTACAGAATCTCTTGTTCTTCACTCAAATTTTGATTTTAATAGGTTTCCAAATACTAATAATCATAATAACAATGATAATTGTAATTAGCCTCCTACAATTCTTTTCTCTAACATAACTGCTTTCGGATGGGAAATAAGCATTGATTACTAAAATGAATCTTTATGATGAGTAGCCAAAATAGAGAAAACGGGAAAGATCCCATCCAGGTAAGGAGAATAAAATTGTGTAGAAGTATAAAAGAACTTCCATTTTTAAAACTTATTTATTTTTATTGTGATTTAAGTGAAAGCTTACAGTTCAAGTCAGTTTGTTATACAAAGACTTATGTACACATTGTTATGTGATCGTAGTTTCTCTCTCCACACTGTGATAACACACTCCTCCTCTCCATCCTGCACATCCCATGTCTACCCAACCAGCTCCTGTAGTCCTTTACCTTCCCATCTTGCCTCCAGAAAGCAGCTGTCCAGTTAGCCTCCTGTGTCTACTTAAGCCAAGAAATGCACTCTTCATCAATTATCATGTTATGTTTTATAGCCCAGTCCAATCTTTGTTTGAAGAGCTGGTTTGGGGAATGGTTTCAGTTTGGGCTGACATATTCTGGGAGTCTGTCTTCTGGGAAACCTCCAGTCTGTCAGACCCTAAGGTTTGATTTTTTTGTTTTTAATTAGAGTTTGAGTTCTATACTCTACTGTTTTTCTCCTCTATCAGCAACTGTATTGTGTTCCCTGTCAGGGGAGTCATTGGCCCTTTAATTTGCTTATATCTTTGGTGTTCTTCATTCTCGTTTGAAAAGAGCATCATTTTAAGCCTAAAAGATATTTTCATTTTTTTCAGGACAAAAAATTGACTAAGTCATGAGAAGATTTGACTTAGTCATAAGAAGATTTTTATGCCATTGAATGTATTAAGTATAGGAGTGACGTGTTCAGGTCTGGTTTATAATATAGCTCCCATGAGAAGGGGATATCTTAGGTAGAGAAAATTGTTGTTGTTGCTGTTTTTGTTAGGAGCCTTGGAGCTGGTTTTAACTCACAGCAACTGTACAGGACAGAGTAAGTAGAACTGCCTCATAAGGTTTTCAAGGAGCAGCAGGTAAATTTGAAGTGTTGACCTGTTTTCTGTTAGCAGCTGAGCTCTTAACCACGGTACCACTAAGACTCCGTAAAGAGAAACTTAGATAAAGGATAGCAGTTAAATGGCCATTTTGTTTCCATGGATATTGATCATTTCCATGACATTACCTCAGCATTATCAGGTTACCTTTCTATTTGTAACCATAAGAATGAACAAACAAAGCAACAACAACAGAAAACCCTGGTCTATAGCTCTGTCATCAGTACATTTATTTATGCCTCTTTATAATGGATACTAGTTGCTTTGAGTGCCATAATGGTTAAGGTCTATGGCTGCTAACCTAAAGGTCAGCAGTTTGAATCCACCAAGTGCTCCTTGAAAATGCTATGAGGCAGTCCTACCCTATCCTATAGCATCATTATAAGTCAGAATTGACTTACTGGCTTTTTTTCTTAATTTTTTTGGTAGATTTCTTTTTACCTGGGGAAAAAGCAAAACAAAATATAAGCAAACAAAACATCTCAATGTATTTTATTGATTATCTAATACTCTTTCACTCTCAATTCATGTCAGACATGTAGGGCTGACTGGGTCTAGTCAATAAGATCGGCAGTGAATGATTCAAGACTGGACATGTAACCCACTACAAGGTAGAGACAATTAGCCTCAGGAGTTTTGCCAGCACTATCAGAAAAGAAATGTTCTCTTTTTGTCTGATTTTCTCCAACAGTATTCAAGTCAGTATTTGCTATTGTGCATATTGGACACCATAGAAGAAAGTCTTCTCAGATTAAATACAGAAGAAAACAGAGAAAAGAGACAACAATAGATCAATTCTGAGGGCAAAATTTGACGGCCTCAGTAGAGCTCTATCAAAAGTTCATCTAGTTATGGAATGTCACTGAATTGTACATGCAAAAAATATGGAACAGAAAAATCTTGTCTTATCTATAGTCTTAAAATAATAAAAACAAAAAAATCCCTTTTCTAAATAAGCCAGATAGAGTTGTGTTTCAAATTCTTGGGCTTAGAAGAATCTTGACTCACAAATTTATTTTCTATTAAAATCATCATTTGCCCTATGCTTTTCTTCTTTTGATTCACATGCTTGACCTGTTTTATCTCCATTGTTACTTTTTCTTGTCTGAGTTTAGTAATATACCTGGAGGCTGCTCATTTTAGTTATTTTAGTATAGAACAGTCTCTCTGAATCTATCAGCAAGAGGTGCTATTCCAACTGTGCATAATCCCAGTGACTTGGAGAAGTGTTCGGTTGACTTGTGACCCCCGACTTCCTTCCTCAAGCTTTGTTCTTGGTATAAGACATAAAATCAGAAGAAACAGCAATTCAAATCATAACTGATGACTGTATGAACAAAGATACAAATCTGAGAGCTGTATAAGAAGTCAATGGATATTGGCGTTAACCAGTATTCAAAGAAAGGACAGAGTTTGCAATGACTGTAACTTTTCGTGATGCCTTTAGAAGTAAGTCTTAAGGAAACATAATACATCTGAGTCTGTGCCTTTCCATCTCAGCTGCAAAATAATAATAATAATAATAATAAAATAATAATAAATAAATTAGTTTGAAGTACTTTTCATATGGATAATAACAAATATCATGACTGCTCTCTCTTCTCTTGTTGTCCACTACCTAATGAGCACGGAGAATTTTCAAAAGTCAAACCTGAAAAAAATGTAATTTTCTTTGCTTCCTTTCTTTTTTTTTGCTTAAAACACTTTAAAGACTTCCCATTGCTTCCAGGATAAGCCAAAAATCCCTGTTATTGACTTTCTGACTTTCTCAGGAATTCCTAAGGAAACACTGTCCTAAAATGCATGCTGAGTTCCCTATCATCAAAGAAGTGTTAAGTTTTAATAATTAAATTGTATAAATATCAAATAGCTATACCAGATAACTCTTTCCTGCTACTCAGTTTCAGACAACCTCACATTTGCCTTCCCTCTCGGAAGTCTGAGTAAACTGATGTCTTATTCATCTGGTTCCGTTGTACCAGAAATAGCACAAGTGGATGGCTTAACAAAGAGAAATTTAATTTCTCACAATCTAGGAGGTTAAAAGGAAAGAAAACCAAGCACAATGCCATTGAGTTGATTCTCACTCATAGCGACCATGTAGTCTAGAAGCTAGAAGTCCAAACTTAGCATGTCAGTTCCAGGGGAAGACTTTCTCAGTCAGCTCTGGTGGAAAGTCCTTCTCATCAACTTTTTCTCTGGACTATTTGATTCTCATTATAGGAACCGTGAGTCCAAAGGGTGCTTTTTCCTCCTGGTGCTTCTTTCTTGGTGGTATGAAGTCCCACACTCCCTGCTTGCTTCCATTTCCTTTTATCTCTTGTAAGATAAAAGGTGGTACAGGTCCCCCCTGGTGAACTCCCTTTGTATTGGGTCAGAGATGTGCCCTGAGCAAGGGTGTTACATCCCACCCCAATCGTCTTTAACTACAGGCAGAGATTATGATTTATGACACATAGGAAAAAAATCACAGAGTGGAGGAGAAGCACATAATACTGGGAATCATGACTTAACTAATTTAACACTTATTTGAGGGGTACCATTTCAGTCCACGGCACTGGTAACCCCAGTTTCTGGGCACAGGAACTCCCTGCAGCCCTGGGACTTTTGACTGCGCCCTTCACTGCTGGAGCGAATAGCTTCACATCCTGTTTCCCCAGTTCATTTTTACCTAGCTCCTCAGTATTCTTTGCTAAAGTAAATTCCCCTATTAAATCTGCCTTGTAGTACTGATGAGATCTGAAATTGTCTGACCATTTACTTGATTGTTGTACTTTTACAAAAATGACAGTGTCTGTGCGTAGTTTGCCTGCCTTGCCATCCCTTCGTGGTGTATTTTTCATTATTTTTGTTGTTGTTGTTATTTGTTTTTTTTAAGCAACTGGAAAAGGACTGGCATGGAAGCACTTGTGAGAGTACTTTGCAGGGACAGGGCATGGCCAACAGACATGCAAAATGTGTAAATTATTTGCATAGAAGTATGGTATTTCTGTCTCTCTTTGGGCTATGGGCTCCATGAGGGTAGCAACCATGTAGTTATATGTTCACCACTGTAATCACAATATCTTGTGAGTGGCTGGCTCATTATAAAAGGCTAATACATATTTATTTTTTTAAGGAAATGGGTTGTTTTGTAAGATTGTGTATTGTAGTTAAAAAAAAATTTCTTTGCCTCCTACTGCGTGTCTGACACATAATGAACAACATTTTCAAAAACTATTCTTCTTCCTTATGGCTATGCCTCGGTTTCATTGTTATGTATCGCTGAGATGGAGCTTCTTCCTTTCTATTTTGACAATAGATGTTTACGCCAAATATTAACTACTAGACCTTTGAATCCTAAACACATTATGTAATGTTCGTGTGTGGCTCTGTAGATGCCACTGCTCTCAATTTGCACAGAATCACCCATAACATTTCTTTGATAAAGGAAGTTAATTTTTCTCAGTGCAATTTATTTACTCTGGAAATATCAGGAAACTCACTACTCAGAGGTTTCTTAATCTCTTGCCATTTAAAATGACAATTTACGTAGCAGGAATGGCTGCACAAGGGAATGTCATTTATTTCCACAAGGTTTATGTAATGGGCACAGTGCAGACAGTAGATAAAGCTGAATATCTGTGCCTGGGATAGAGAAGATTTTAATTGCAAATTCACTGGTGGAGAAATTCTTGTCACAATCTTAAAGGGTAATAAATAGATGATCTCCTTCTGTATGCATACTTATGAACTTTATGAGAGAATCAGACTAGATACAACTACGTGTTTAACTGTTTCTATGCTTTCTACCCCAGAGGTGACTTCACTAACTCATTGATACCATACACCTGTTTTAGGGATGTCCCTATAAAATTAGCTATTAAGGACACCTTTGCCTTATTGGGACGCCCAGTCTTCCTACTAGCAAATGACCTGCGTAGAGAAAATAAATGGCTAGTATCAGGAGATTAAATTCACAAACTCTATTTGTCATACTTTTTGCTGCCTAATCTAAAGATGTTTATGTAAGTTTGCTCACAGTGTTTCATACATTATTCCATTTATTTAAAAAATATTAACTTATTCAATCTTTGTGTAAGTTGTTAGACTTTATCACAAACTGAGGAAGAAACTGAGACCTAGAGAGATTAGTTTGCCTGAGGTCATGCAGCTAATGTGTGTTCAAGTCAGGATTAATGAAGCTGGGGAGTTGATTGTGACTCACGGTGACCACTTACGTGTCAGAGGACTGAACTCCAGATGGTTTTCAATAACTGGTTTTTTGGAAGTTGATTACCAAGGCTTTCTTCTGAGATGCCCCTGGATAAACTTAAACCTCTGGTCTTTCAGTTAGCAACTGAAAGCACTGACTAGTTATATTACCCAGGACTCCTGAAGAAAATGATACGCCAGTAGATGTGTAATTTGACTGCATTCATCTACTTTGCAAAACCCCTCAGGAGTGCATTGCTTACTTCCTCCCTCTATCTTAGCGAATGTCACGGTGTAACTTCCAAGATAGCTACAACGAGATCTCCCTCCCTACGTGTTCTTCCTGTAATGTAACTTGCACACTATCTTCATCTAGAGGCAGGGACCATATTCTTTCCATTTGAGTGAATCTGTCAGTACAGTAGAATTGACCAAGAAGAGGATTTGTTCCCTCTCTTATTCACTGTTCTGTAAAGATGACTAGACCACATGGAAAGGGCATGTGTAATTATTCTGGTCATCAACTCTTAAGTGAGGTTCTAGACAGCAGACAGCATCAGCCACTAGGCATATATATGAAGACTCCTTCAGATAATTTCAACCTTAAGCATTTGAGTCTTTCCATTTGGAGCCTTATATATCTGAGATCACGGAGAAGGTACTCCTTCTGTGTCCTTTTGAAATTCCTGGCCAATATAGCCTGGAGCGTAATGAAATGGTTCTTGCATGTCACTAAGGTTTTCAGTAGGTCTGCTGCTCTGCAATAGGTAACCTTAACAGCAAACTAAAGCTAATTCATCTGGCATTTTATAAAATATAAAACTTACTAATTTTTCAGTCATTGGCATAGTTAAAATTCACAACTGGGTTTGTGAATATTTATATTTGTTTTTAACACAATTGATGTAATTGTATGTTTCCATAACTTAGTTTTTAATAATGACTGTATTTAAAAAGTGGCTCAAAAAATAGTCAAAGAAGAAACAGAAGAAAGAACACTCATAAAAAAACATAGAGGATATGAAGCAATGGGATTGGAGAGCACATTTTTAGGCAGGATATTGAGGGAGAGCAGATGATCAATTGTTCAGACCAGTAAAATAAGATAGAAAAATTGATTTATTTTGTTCGTTTTTTTGACAAATAAGAAATTTAACTGACCAAAAAACAAAAGGTTTAAACAAAATTGTTAGGGGGTATCTCCAGCACCTATTGTTCCTGACACAGAAACACCATGATTAGATGACTTCAACAAAGAGGAGTTTATTCTCTCATAGTTCAGTATGCTACAATTCCAAATTCAGTGTACTGGCTCCAGGGGAAGATATTCTCTCTCTGTTGGGTCTGGAGGAAGGTTATCGTCAACAGTCTTTCTTTGATCTGGGAACATCTCAGCATAGGAACCTCAGGTCCAAAAGATTGCCTCTGCTCCCAGAACTGTTTTCTTGGTTGAATGAGGTTCCCATATCTCTTTTTGCATCTCTTTTCTATCTCAAAAGTGGTTGGTTGAAGACACTATCTAATCTTGTAGACCTCATCAGTATAACTGCCTATAATCTATTTTATTAAATCATAGTGATACAGTTTATACCACACAGGAAAATCTCATTAAATGATGGACCATCACACAACACTGTGCTGGAAATGCTCACTCATCTGTGCCAGGAAATACGGGGGACAGCTACCTGGCCAACTGACTGGAAGAGATCCATATTTACGTGGATTCCAAAGAAAGGTGATCCAACTGAGTGCAGAAATTACCAAACAATATCATTATTATCAAATGCAAGTGAATTTTTGCTCAAGATTATTCAAAAGTGACTACAACAATATATTGACAAGGAACTGCTAGAAATTCAAGCTGCATTCAGAAGAGGTTGTAGAACTAGGGATATCATTGCTGATGTCAGATGGATTTTGGCTGAAAGCAGAGAATAACAGAAAGAGGTTTACCTATGTTTCATTGACTAGGAAAAGGCATTTGACTCTGTGGGTTGTAATAAATTATGGTTAACACTGCAGACAATGAAAACTGTGCTCTTAAGGAGTCTGTACACAGACCAAGAGGCAGTCATGTGAATGCAACAAGGCGACACTTCAGGACTTAAAGTCAGGAAAGGTGTGTGTCAGGGTTGTATCCTTTAACCATACCTTTCCAATCTGTATGCTGAGCAAATAATCTGAGAAGATGGGTTATGTGAAGAAGAACAAGAATCAGGATTGGAGGCTGACTCATTAACAACCTGCATTACATAGACAACACCACTGTAAACTTGCTGGAAGTGAAGAAGATTTGAAACACTAATGAAGATCAAGAAACACTGTACCTCTACATCAAGAAAACAAACAAAAAAATCCTCACAACTGGAGCAATAAGCAATATCCTGATAAATGGAGAAAGGATTGAGGTTGTCAAGGATTTCATTTCACTTGGGCCCACAATCAACATCCATGGAAGCAGAAGTTAAAAAATCAAAAGACACACTGCGTGGGGAAAATATTCTACAATGATCTCTTTATAGTATTGAAAAGTGAAGGTGTCACTTTAAAGACTAAACTGTGCTTGACCCAAGCCATGGTATTTTCAACTGCTTCATGTGCATGTGAAAGCTGGACAATGAACAAGGAAGACAGAAGAAAAATTGATGCCTTTGAATTGTGGTGTTGGAGAAGAATGTTGAATGTACCGTGGTCTGCCAAAAGAACAAACAGATCTGCTCTGGAAGAAGTGCAACCAGAGCGCTCTATGGAAGCAAAGAAGGCAAGACTGTGTCTTACAAACTTTGGACATGTTGTCAGGAGGGATCAGTCCACGGAGAAGGATATCATGCTTGATAGAGTGGAAGGTGAGTGAAAAGAGGAAGATCCTTGACGAGACGGATTGGCACAGTGACCACAACAATGGGCTTAAGCATTAAAAACGATTGTGGACATGGTGTAAGAATGGGCAGTGTTTCCTTCTACTCTTCATAGGGTCGCTATGAATCAGAACCGACTCAACAGCACCTAACAACAACAACGTAAGGTGATTTAACCTAAATTTGACACATGAAACGTGTATTGTGACCATGATTTAAGAGAACTGTCATGCAATATTTTATGAAGATCTTAGATGGCCAACCGGCTGTAGTTAGCATGTAACATCTTATACAAAGACACACTAAAAGATAACTAAGTAATCTGAGGGACAAAGACAAGTACCAGTGCCCACAATTATGTCCAAGGTGAGGAATTCTGCTGTACAATGTTCATTCTTGTCTGCTTTTCTTTTAAAAATGAATCCTGGCTAGAACTAAGCCAATCTTCATGATATTGATCTGTACATAGCAGAGACTATAGGCTCTGAAACTGCTAGTAAAAGGAAACAGTGTCCCAGAAAAAATGAAAACAAAAGGACACTACATTAAAGCTTTTATGAGCTTTTTGACAATAAGTAGTGGGAATCTTCATCTGCATACCATTTTGTGTGTTACTATACATAAAATATTTGTGCTGTTGTATGTACAACTGTGTATTTTGTCATGTCTAAAATCAATGAAGCCACATCATACACCCTTCAAATTCTGGACTTCCTTGTATTTGAGACTATATTTTTTGACCAAGTTGAGCTATTAAATCCATTGACAGTGATGTAAAGTTCACTTATTTATTTACAGAAATAAGACATTTTGCACTGCATGGGATAGGGTTAATAAAAGACAAAGCTCAGCTTGATTAAATGCTTAAT
This sequence comes from Heterohyrax brucei, assembly GCA_028571685.1. Classification (NCBI taxonomy): domain Eukaryota; kingdom Metazoa; phylum Chordata; class Mammalia; order Hyracoidea; family Procaviidae; genus Heterohyrax; species Heterohyrax brucei. The sequence continues at coordinate 138,035,369 of CM053142.1, read as the reverse complement.
TTAGTATGCTGATCCTTTACTGTAAAATAAAGATATTAATACCTGTATCATATTGCTCGTTCTCTATATTACGCTATATATATACATAATGAACAAAAGGATTTTGACATTATTTTGACATACATAGCAGGTATATTAATATATTAACAGAATATTATCTGTTTTTTAAAAAGAGTGTTAATCATGGTTTCTGTTTTAACGATTATTTCTTCTTCACTGAGATGACAATACAGTACTGAATTCTTCCCTCTAATTATCAAGGAAGAGCTTCATGTCTACAGAAAAGATTAGCTCAGGTCATCAATGACAGGATCAATAAAGCTACCTTTGGAAGACATAGAATACAGTCTTGCCTACTAGATTATGCCCACAGTTCTTATTGATAGTAACTTCTGTCTACCATATTGATTTATAAGAGGTATGTTCACTGAAGGTAAGGGTTTTTGCTGTAAGCAACATTGTCTAGCATGTATTTAAGCATATGGTTGCCAACTGATATTTGGTTTACTAAAATGGCAAACATATTTTATGATTGAAGTTTGGAACATTACATTTGTATGCTGCTATGAAACTGTATCGTGAAATGTGGTATGATGGATAGAACTTTAGTCAAACAAGTGAGGCCTCAGACTCAGCTGGGTCATTTAGCACGCCTGTGACATGATAAAGTTAGTCAGTCTCTCTGACACTCTGTTTCCTCATCTTTAAAATAGGGATAATGCCTATTTTATGAAACTTCTAAAGAATTAATAAGGAGTTGCACATAAAATGCTGAGTTCAGCTCCTGACATAAACTTAACTCTCAGTAAATATTAATTCTCTTCTGGCTTCTCATTCTCTAGAAGTTGAATTATATGCACACATTAAAGGCAGAGTAATTAATAGCTGTTGTTGCTAATGTCTTTAGGCATTAGTTACCAGAACATCTTATATTCTACAAATGCCAGAGGATAACAACAGCATCCTTAAAGTAAATGTGCTCAAGTAACTTGTGACAGCAATCTGACTACTAGGTAATAAATTATAAGACTAGTAATGTCCCTATGAAATTGGAAACCTTTTCATAAAAGAACAATTCTTTTATCTTTAACTTTGTGAATCATAGTATATAATGTGCTCTCAACTTGAAAATAAAGATGTTCTTCAGTAGATGTTGAAATTTATAACATTGTAACTTGCAGCAGTAGGAAACAATGCTGCCTTAAAGAAACCTAACTTCAGCTTTTGAGGGGACTAACTACTTCTGTCTGTATAAATGAGAATTGCAAAAATCCTATTATGAAATCTTCTGTTCTGTCTTTGAGGAACCATTTAGCCTCTTCTGAGGTCTGGTGATGTCAAAAGTGTTTTACTCTCTGGCCAGTGCATACTTGTAACTAAAGAAACAGTCCTGATGCTGCTCCTGTTTGTGCCACACTTCGAGGCATCTAGATCTCAGAGATGTCACTGGCTCCTGAAGCTCTGTTCTCCTGAGAATCCTGCAGATTAAAAGGAACTCTTTGCTTTGATAGACTGCTAGTAATAAAGGTCATCAAGAGGGCCTTGTAAATTGTGATTTTGGAAAACAAACTCTAGTTCATGTTTTTGATTTTATATTTTAAGATTTTTTTTTATAACTTGAATGTATGACTATTTCATTTAAAATATACCCTCAAGTGTCATCTTATTTGGTTGTATTATCTTTCATATTTTACAATATCCTATAGTATTTTCTTGTGTTATCTTTCTTCTATATTCATGGGCACTGTTAGAGATACCCCTTCTTATCTAACATGAGAGTGTAGCAGGTAGTGTTACTGAAGTACAACTAGCATTGTAAAATTGTCTGTGAAGAGTTAAGCCAAACTCAAAGCATGATACAGGGCATTATTATTAAGACAAGAACTGTTAAATATCTCATTAGCAACTATATATTTCATATTACCTTGAACATCCAGATGACATACATGTATGTCATCCTATTCCCAAGTTCTTTTTCAGCAATTTTGATAATATAAAAATGAAACAGAAATCTGGATAGTCAAGGAAATATAAAACATGTATGTATGTGTACAAACATACACAGAGAGACACAGAGATGGAGAGAGACAGAGAGAGCCCTGGTATTGCGGTAGTTAAGAGCTTGACTCCTAACCAGAAGGTCAGCAGTTGAAATCTACCAGCTGCACCATGGAAACGCTGAACAGTAGTTCTACTCTGTCCTATTTATGGAACTCACGTAGATATATATACACACACACACACATATGTATATATACAGACACATACATGCAGACACATATGTATATATGTACATATAATATATGCATATGTATACACACACATGCATGGCTATAATGTACTGTGTTTAAAAGATAAATCTGACAAGCCATGTAGTAAGTGGGGTTTACTTCCAATGCTAAGAAACATATATATCTGTATGTAAAAAGGAATGTCTTACCACCTATGTGGGAGATTAGAACTGTTCTCTATTAGGTCTTAAATGGCTGAGTTTTCAGCGGACCGTAAGACTTTCTTCCAAAGAGACTACTTCTGAAAATAGCCTACTTCTGAAAGAAGACACTGCTGAGGATTTATCCCACCAAGGCAATGCGTGCCCTTGAGGAGCTGCCCTGCTTTGGGCTGTGAGTCCAATAAAACCATTCATCCATGCATTGGTCCCAACATTCGTCAACACTATGAATGGCAGGACTGTGCTCCACGGACTTTTCAATGTCTATGATCTTTGAAAAGTACGTTCCCAGGTCTTCTTGAATACCTGTGGTGGATTCCAATTTCCAAACTTTTGGTTATCAGTGAAATGTATTCACTATTTTGCACCAGCCAGAAATCCCATTAGGCAAACAAACAAAAAACAAACAAACATCGTTTGCTGCTGAGCTGATTCCAACTCATGGCTGCTAGGCCTATAGCAAATGCTAAATCTCAGCACAAACCAACTGGGGACACACTGTGCTAAGTAAAAGCAAAACCACAAGTCATATACTAAAGTATCTGAAAAATTATTTAGCATTATGTCAGCAGGAGGCTGGAGAGTACCCCCAGGATAATATTTTAAAAAGTGTTTGATTAAGGGAGCCAAAATGTAAGATTGAATATACATGAACTCGTTGAATTGTGTGCTGTTTCTTGGGACAGAGAGTTCATCAAAGATGCCATGAATTGAGCATGATAGTCTATCCTGAGTGTAGTGGAAATGCCTGAGTTGCTGGGTTATCTATATATTTTCCCCCAAAGAGTACTCTATTCTGTTAAAATTCTACACCACTCACTGCTGGTAAGGCTGCCAGCTCTTTGTTTACAAATCATTCTTCAATTAAAAGTACTAGATGTCCTCGGAGAACTGATGAATTCTAAGGCAGTGACAATACAGGATGGACGTAGAGCATCCTGTAATGCTAGAAAGTTCTCAAAAAATACCCTTCATAGGAAGGCTATGGCAAACACACAGAGGAAGTAACTGAATGAGCTCTCAGTTATCCATACTGGAGCAATTTGGTCAACAAGATAAAACAGTACTGTGTTATAATGTGTAGTATAAACTCAATGTTCATGAGATCATATTGATATAAATAGATGACTGAATAAATAAATACACAGCTGAGATGACATGAATCCATTATGCAGAACAATTTCAATAATTTGAGGGCTTTTCCTGTCTTCAAGGAAGTGAAACAAAACTCCCCACTTCATGTGTTGATTTTCTGTTCATACTTAATATAGTGTAAGAAGAGAGGGGAGTAACTTTGCAGTGAAAAAAAAAAGAAAAAATCCACCAAATACCCCTTAAAGTAAGGGATTAAAGTTAACATCAATAGTGATGTTGTGTTGATAGTATAAACTTGATATGATATAATAAGGATGGAACTTCATCTCTTTGATCCTCCTGCGACAAAACAGAATACCAATGTAATCATTAGGAAGGCATTACTAATATTACAAAATACTATTAAAATCCAGATGGAGGGAGGGCGGAGTCAAGATGGCCGACTAAGCCCACGTCTTGTTCTGTCCCTCTCCAAACCAAGACCTGAATTGACAATCAAACAGAGCCTTCTGAGCACCTAATCAGCCTCAGGACACGGCACAGAGCTGGTAATTGGGACTTTATACCACTCAGCAAAAAATCTCCTCTCTTTCGCTGACTCCCGCTCCTGGCTAGCCCCGGCTCTCACGGATGGAAGGTAAATGCACCATTTTGACTTTTTTTTCCTTGGTCTCGGCTGGCGGGTGGAGCTGGGCCTTGCCCAGCGGCTGGACTCAGACACGCTGCTGGGGGGATAGGCAGGCGAAATTCCCATGTTCTGGGAGCCAGGCTCGGGACTGTGTTAATCTAGACACTTTGAGCCTTTCGTTTTGTAGCTGCCTCAGCGGGGTTTGTGTCAAGCTCCGTGGTCAGGGTGCGGGACGCCATGTTGGTACAGAGATTTTAGCGGGACCTCATTCTTAGCCTGGGAGCGAGCGCCTGCAAACGGGACAGCGCTTCTCCGTCAGAAAAGTAGTGATTTTGCATAGTGCTGCCTACATTGGGGGCCCTGCAACAGAAGCAGAGGAATCGCTGCCTCTCAGCACCTTTAGCCCCCGTCTGCTGCCTGTGTGGAGGACACCAGCTTGGGTACGGTGGCCACAGCTGGACCTAATTCTTAGCTTGGGAGCCAGAGCCTGCCCACAAGAGAGCGCTTTTCTATCACAAAATCAGTACTTGACGCAGTGTTGGATAAGGCTAGGCCCTGTCAGCAGAGGCCATCAGGGCACTAGCAGTGCTGTATTCTGAACTAGTTTGTTATCATCTGGGGTTGGATATAGTGGCGCTTACTTTGTCAGATGGGAAGAGGGACCTCTACACCTGAAAACCTAACTGACTTGTGAACTGGTCAGATACCTTTTGCTTTACATTTGAAGACAGCCTAGAGAAACATTTGCAATCCATCCTCACAATACCTCTTCCAGCGTCTATATACTCACATGGGACCCAAAAAGCAACAGACAATTGTGGCATACAAGCAATCACTCATGGCTTCAGAAGGCTCCCAAACAAAGCAACCAAGGAGTTTTCCAGATGAAGAAACTTTTATGAAAGCATCAGGAAGTAAATACAAATTGATTATATACTGGGTCCTTCTAGACCTTATACAAAATGGAGCAGAACAAGATGAAAAATTAAGCAAGTTGTTTGATCTGATGGAACACCAGTACTCTGAAATACAACAGATCAAGAAGAAAATCGAAGACATAGAAACTTCCATGCAAACCCAAGAAAACAGAATGGAACAAATGGAAAAAAGAATTTCTGACTTGGAAGACAGAGCTACTGATGCCAGTGTCTATGAGCAGAAATCAGAAAAAAGAAACAAGAAAAATGAAGAAACATTAAGAAGCATGTGGGGGTCTATTAAGAGGAACAACCTTTGATCAATTGGAGTCCCCGAACACGGTGAGACATCTGAGAACACAGAGAGTATTGTTGCTGAGCTGCTGAAAGAAAACTTCCCAGAAATCATGAAGGAAGAGAATATAGACATCTCAGATGCATATCGTACGCCACCCAATATAGATCTCAAAAGAAAGACTCCAAGACATATTATAATCAAGCTTAACAAAATGAAACATAAGCAGCAACTCTTAAAGGCAGCAAGACTCAAGGCAAAGCTAACATTCAGAGGGAAACCCTGTAGGCTCTCGTCAGATTTCTCAGCAGAAACCATGCTGGCACGGAGACAGTGGCACGACACATTCAAAGTCTTGAAGGAGAAGAACTTCCAACCAAGAATTATATATCCTGCAAAACTGTCTTTCAAACATGAAAATGAAATTAAGACATTTCCAGATAAACAGAAACTCAGAGACTTTGTAAAAACCAAACCCAAACTACAAGAAATACTGAAAGAAGTTCTTGGCTTTGGCTTAGAAGAACGAAACCACTAACTTTATATTTTAGAACGACACACTACTCAATACTTATTTAGGGAAGGCTCCAAAGTAAATCACAGCTTTGATTTGGAAAGAGGCAATCCAGTGATCATCATGAAAACTATGGTGTCATCATAATAAAAAGAGGGATGTACTACGGTCTTTATAGTCCTTCCAGATGGAGAGGAAGATGACAAGACTGGTAGAAATTAAAATTGGGTTTATAAATAGTTTATTAAGGGGGTTCATAGGGGCAGCTGCAAAGCACAACAAAGATGTATCATACCATTTCAAGAAATCTAACACACAAGTCTCAACAACTATAAAACCAGCTCTGAAAAAGGTGAAAAATCAACTCACAAAAAAGAATGTCTCAGAACAGACTAATAAGAACAACAGAGAAAACATCAACATAAAAATAAACATATCACAATGGCAGCAGTGAACACATACCTATTAATAATTACATTGAATGTGAATGGACTGAATGCTCCAGTAAAGAGACACCGAGTGTCATCTTGGATCAAAAGACACGACCCATCCATATGTTGTCTACAAGAAACTCACTTGAGACCTAAAGACAGGAACAAACTGAAAATTAAAGGATGGAAGAATATGTATCAAGCTAACAATGAACAAAGAAGAGCAGGGGTGGCAATTCTAATCTGAGACAAAATCAACTTTAATGTCAAATCCACCATCGTGGACAAAGATGGACACTATTTATTGCTGAAAGGTTCAATACACAAGCAAGACTTAACTATATTAAACATTTATGCACCTAATGTCAGAGCACCTAAATATGTCGAAGAAACACTGACTATGCTCAAAAGAGAGTTAGATGACTCCACAATAATAGTGGGAGACTTTAACACTCCACTCTCATTACTAGACAGATCATCTAGAAAAAAGCTCAGTAAAGATACAGAAGACCTCATTGACACAATTAACCAACTAAACCTCATTGATATATACAGAACTTTCCACCCATCAGCAGACAACTACACCTTCTTCTCCAGTGCACATGGAACATTCTCCAGAATTGACCATGTGATAGGCCATAATGCAATGCTCAACAAAATCCATACCATTGAATTATTGCAAAGCGTCTTCTCAGATAATAAAGCCATCAAAGTTGAAATCAATAGCAGAAAAAACAGAGATAGAAAGTGAAACTCTTGGAAACTGAACAACATCTTGCTTAAAAAAACATGGGTTATAGAGGAAATCAGGGATCAATTAAAGAAATTCATGGATTCCAATGAGAACGAAAACACTTCCTACCAGAACCTATGGGATACAGCCAAAGCAGTGCTCAGAGGTCTATTTATCTCCATAAATGCACACATAGGGAAGGAAGAAAGAAACCAAATCAAGGAACTAACTCTACAGCTTGAACAAGTAGAAAGAGAACAACAGGGGAACCCCTCGGGCACCAGAAGAAAGGAGATCATAAAGATTAGAGTAGAGCTAAATGAATTAGAGAATAGAAAAACAGTTGAAAAAATTGAAGAGACCAAAAGTTGGTTTTTTGAAACGATCAACAAAATTGATAAACCACTGGCTAAACTTACTAAAGAAGAGCAGGAAAGGAAACAAATAACCCAAATTAGAAATGAGAAGAGGGTTGTCACCACAGATGCAACAGAAATCAAAAACATCATAACAGAATACTACGAAAGACTGTACTCTAACAAATTTGAAAACCTAGGGGAAATGGACAAATTCCTTGACTCATACCACCTACCCAAATTATCACAACGTGAAGCAGAACAACTTAATAAACCCATCACAAAGGAAGAGATTGAAAAGGTCATCAAAACACTGCCAACCCAAAAAAGTCCGGGCCGAGATGGCTTCACGGCAGAATTCTACCAAGCATTTAGGGAAGAGTTTTCCCCAATACTATTGAAACTATTTCACAGTATAGAAAGGGATGAAGTACTCCCAAACTCATTCTATGAAGCCAGCATAACCCTGATACCTAAGCCCGGGAAAGATCCAACAAGGACAGAGAATTACAGACTGATATCACTCATGAACTTAGATGCAAAAATCTTCAACAAAATTCTTGCCAACAGAATACAACAACATATGAAGAAAATAATCCATCATGACCAAGTGGGATTCATACCAGGGATGCAAGGCTGGTTCAGCATCAGGAAAACAACTAATGTGATTAACCACATAAATAACACAAAAGACAAAGATCACCTGATTTTGTCCATTGATGCTGAAAAGGCATTTGATAAAGTCCAACACCCATTCACGCTAAAAACTCCTAGCAAAATGGCATAGACGGCAAATTCGTCAACACAGTAAGGGCCATTTATACAAAGCCAATTGCCCACATCATCCTGAATGGAGAGAGACTGAAAGACTTTCCCCTGAGATCAGGAACTAGACAAGGATGCCCACTGTCACCTCTCCTATTCAACATTGTGCTAGAAGTTCTAGCCAGAGCAATTAGACAAGACGAACAAATAAAGGGCATCTGCATCGGCAAAGAGGAAGTTAAAATCTCCCTGTTCGCAGATGATATGATTGTATGTGCAGAGAACCCCAAGGAATCTATAAGTAAGTTACTCAAACTGATAGAAGAGTTCAGCAAAGTCTCAGGATACAAGATAAACATAAGTAAATCAGTAGGATTCCTTTATACCAACAACGAGACTGTTAAGGAGGAAATTATCAAATCTATACCATTTGTGATAGCCCCTAAGAAGATAAAGTACCTAGGAATTAATCTAACCAGAGAAACAACAGACCTTTACAAAGAGAACTACAAGCCCTTACTACAGGAAACTAAGAGAGACTTAGATAAATGGAAAAACCTACCCTGCTCATGGATAGGAAGACTTAAGATTGTGAAAATGTCTATTTTACCCAAAGCAATTTATTTATATAAGGCAATCACAATACAAGTTCCAGCATCATTTTTTAATGAGATGGAGAAACAAATCACCAATTTTGTTTGGAAAGGGAAGAAGCCCCGGATAAGTAAGGTACTACTAAAGAAGAAAAACACACTGGGAGGCCTTTCATTACCCGACCTTAGAACATACTACACTGCCACAGTGGTCAAAACAGCCTGGTACTGGTACAAGAACAGACAGATCGATCAATGGAACAGAATTGAGACCCCAGAGATGACACCATCTGACTATGAACAGTTGATATTCGACAAAGGCCCTAAGACATTAAACTGGGGTAAAAACAGTCTCTTCAACAAATGGTGCTGGCAAAATTGGTTATCCATCTGCAATAAACTGAATCAAGATCCATATCTTACACCTTATACAAAAACCAACTCCAACTGGATAAAAGACCTAAATATCAAACCTAAAACGATAAAGCTCATCCAAGAAAAGGTAGGAACAACAATGGAAGTTTTAATACACAATGAGGACAGACTCCAAAATCTGTCAAAGAAACCTCAATCAACAGAAGAGAAAGTAGATAAATGGGAACTATTAAGAATCAAACACTTTTGCTCATCCAAAGACTTTATTAATAGAATTAAAAGAACACCCACAGAGTGGAAAAAAATATTTGGCAACTCTATGTCAGATTGACACCTGATCTCCATAGTCTATAAGATACTACAAAATATCAATAAGAAGAAGATAAACCATCCAATTAAGTGATGGGCAAAGGAGATGGACAGATACTTCACTAAAGAGGAGATCCAGGCAGCCAAAAAACACATGCGGACATGTTCACGATCTTTAGTTATTAAAGAAATTCAAATCAAGACAACAATGAGATACCATCTCACCCCAACAAGATTGGCCATGATCCAGAAAACACAAAACAACAAATGCTGGAGAGGCTGTGGAGAAAGTGGAACCCTCCTACACTGTTGGTGGGGTTGCAAAATGGTCCAGCCTCTTTGGAAGTCAATCTGGTGCTTCCTTAAAAAAATGGATATTGATATACCATTTGACTCAGTAATTCCACTACTTGGAGTATATCCTACAGATTCAAGGCCTTTCACACCAACGGACACATGCACCAGAATGTTTATCGCGGCACAGTCCACAATAGCAAAAATGTGGAATCAACCCAGATGCCCAACAATAGAAGAATGGATAGGTAAACTGTGGTACATATACTCAGTGGAGCACTACGCGATGATAAAGAACAACGATGATTCCAGGAAACATCTCCTAACCTGGTTTCAACTGGAAGACATTATATTGAGTGAGAGTAGTCAGCGACAAAAGGACAAATACTGTATGAGACCTCTACGAGAAGATCTGAAAAACAGACTTGTGTATAGAAGAAAAGACTCTTTGACAGCTGCAAGGGAGGGGAAGGGGGAGAGGGAGGGCAGTGGGGGGAGGGTTTAGTTTAGGTAGTTACTACAAATCTAGTTGGGAGAAAGCGGTGACAGCACACATTAGGAACAAGAACAACATTAAGTGGACTTCAGCATAACTTGAGTACTCCTTCCATCTTAACTCAATACTGCAAGGATAGAGTAGCTGGGGTGGGGGACGGGGGACCATGCTCTTAGGCGAATTCTAGGCCAATTGGCACAACTATCGTTTTGCTAAGAGAGCTCTCTGCACCCCACATCGGTGAGTGGCGTCTGGATTCTTAAAAGCTGCCAAGCTGCCATCCGAGGACACAGCAAATGGTCCCAACTCAGCAGGAACGGATGCTCACTGAGGGCCAAAATGGCATGCAGTAAAGACAACCGAGAATACAGAGAGACCCACAAGAGTGGGTGCCTACATCGACCTGGGACCGGAAGAACCAGATAGTGCCCGGCCACCACCAGTGATAGCCATGACGGAGCTCACAGAGAGGAGCCTCACTGGCAACACAAGAATAAAAAGAGGTGCATCATGAGATCTCCACTAAAAGACCTCAATTGATGGTCCAGCGGTTTTGGGGTTCCTCTGAGAGCATGGCCCCCGGCCCTAATGCTGCCCGTTCCCATAAATTATAACAAAGGTCCACTCTTTGGACAGGAATGGAATGGACTTGGCAATGCAGAGTAACCATATTTTGGAAGCACTTTATGGTTCTATACATCTATAGGATATCATCTTGCTGACCTCTGGCTGGAGGAAGGGGAGTGGACGGAGAGGAGGGGAAAGGAGACTGTTGGGAGGATGAGACATGTATGGAGCAGAGAGGAATAGTGTGCAGTCACCGGACAGGGAGAGCAGTGGAAGCTGCATATAGGGGGGCATGTAAATTTACATGTGAATGTACATTTTCACTCAGTTATGTTAAATAAATAAAAAAAAAAAAAGACGTTAAAAAAAAAATCCAGATGGAGGAATATCCTGCAAATTATTTGAACAATCCTCAAACTGTTAAATCAAACCAAACTCAATGCTGTCCAGTAGATTCCATCTCATAGCCACTGTATAAGACAGAGTAGTACTGCACTATAGTGTTTCCATGGAGCTACGGGCAGACTTTTGCTGCTGACCTTTTGATTACCAGCTGAGTTCTTAAGCACTGAACCACCAGGGTTTAATACCTAAGTACTAAATGTAATGAGCTATCCTATGGTATACCGGGACAGAAAAGGGACATGACGTGAAAACCAAGGAAATAGGAATCAAGTTCAGATTTTAGCTGATGATAATGTGTGAAAAGTGTGAAATAATGAAAAATGTGCCATATTAATGTAAGATATTGATAATAGGGGAACCCACATGCGGGCTTTATAAGAACTCTGTAGTACCTTTGCAACTTCTCTGTAAATACATATCTACTCTAAAAATTTAAATTTATTTAAATATGAAACAACATCACATACTGGGGCAGGTGGTAGGAAATAACAGACATTATTATTTCAACACTAAACACCTAAAAGTTGCAGGAATAGCAGTGTCTAAGATATTTCTGTTTAGTTTATCAGGCTGGATCCAGCGGAAACAGTGAACTGTGTTCCATCCTGGGATGCAGTGGTAGGAAATGGCAGACATTATTTCAACAATTGAGGACCTGAAAGCTGTAGGAATGCTGGTGTCTAAGATTTCACTGTTTAATTCATCAGACTGAGTCCTGCACAAACAACAGGCCCTGGAGGATCACTGTAGACAAGTACAAATTCAACCAAGTGTTAGTTCTGATTGCAACTGCTCTGCCAGACATGGTTTTGTTGATAGAGCATGTTCTTAAGTCAGCAAATACATGGTATTCAGCCATGGATTTGGCAAATGCATTCTTTACAGTTTCAACAACAACAAAAGAGGATTAGAAACTGTTCACTTTTGGTTGAAAGTAGACTCCTGTGTCTAGGAAAGTTGAGTCAGCATGTTACCAAGAATAATTGACTCCAATAGAAGAGACATAGTACTGTTTTTAAACTCTGGAAGTAGGGAGAAATACACATGGAAGCCAGATGATCCACTTGGGTACCTCTATGTAATTTATTTTCACAAAACAGATGTAGAACTGAAGGTGATCCCTCATTTATGTCAAGAGGTTTCAAAGACAGCTACCTGGCCAGCAGGAAGAGATCCGTATTTGTATAAACCCAAAGAAAGATACTCCAACAGAATGTGAAAACTGTTAAACAATATCATTAATATCACACAGAAGTAAAATTTTGCTGAAGGTCATTCAAAAGCAGTTCCAACAGTCACTGACAGGGAACTGTCAGAAATCCAAGCCAGATTTAGAAAATGATGTGTAGTGAGGAATATCACTGCTGATGCCAGATGGATCTTGGTTGAAAGCAGAGAATGTGTCTCACTGACTACGTGAAGTCATTTGTCTGTGTGGATCAGAGAGAATTACTGATAACACTGTGAAGAAGGGGTATTCCAGAACATTTCATTGTGCTCGTGAGGAACCTGCATGTGGACCAAGAGGCAGTCATTCAGAGTAAGAGGATACTGCCTGGTTTGAAATGAGGAAAGGTGTGCATTAAGTATCCTGTGTCAGAGTTGTTTCTTTTCATCACTGATTCTATCTGCATGCTGAACAGTTAGAGAAAATGGACTATGTGAAGAAGATCACAGCATCAGAATTAGAGGAAGACTCATTAACAATTTTCAATACAGAGGTGATATAACCTTGCTTGCTGAAAGTAAAGAGAACTACAAACATCTATTGATGGAGAATGAAGACTAGAGCCTTCAATATGAATTACTTCCCCAAATAATATTAATAATAATAATAATAATAACACCTTCACAGCTGTACCAATAAGCAGATAGATGAAGAAAATATTAAAGTTGTCAAGGATTTTATTTTACTTGGAACCACAATCAAGATCTATGGAAACAGCAGTCAAGAAATTAAACAAGTGCATTGCACTGGGCAAATTTGCTTCAAAAAGACCTCTTTCAAGTGTTTAAAAACAGAGACATCACTTTAAGGACTAAGGTGCAGTTGACTCAAGCTATGGTATTTTCATTCACCTCTTATACATGTGAAAGCTGGATAATATATAAAACCTAAGAAGAATCAATTCCTTTGAATTACAGTGTTGGTGAAGAGTACTGAACGTTCCTTGGACTTCCAGAAGAACATACAAATTTACCTTGAAAGAAATATAGCCAGAATGCTCCTTACAAGCAAGGATAGTAAGACTTCACTTCATAGACTTTGGACATGGTATCAGGAGGGACGAGTCCCCAGAGAAGTACATCATCCTTGGTAAGGCAGAAGGTCAGCAAAAAAGGGGAAGATGCTCGGCATGATGGACGGACCCAGTGGCTACAATGACGGGTTCCAGCAAAATCTTTGGTGAGGCTGAAGCGGAAGGTTGGCTAAGGAATTTCTTAGGTCCACTTGAGGGTTTAAAATCTAAACGGGGGTCCCCAAGGGCTAGATATGTTGGAGGACAGGACAGAGAATGGTGATACTAGATTCTGGAACATGTTTTAACAATTTTATTTTTGTCTTTATGCAAAAAGTTGATCCCAACATTCCAATGAGTAGTATATAGAGATAGAGAGGTTAAGAATGATAGAAACAGAAATACTAAGATCGTATCACCCGTAAAAGGGGTCATCTCTGAGAACTGGCCCCTGAAAACGGGATAGTTAGGAGTGAGTCTTGAAGTAAGCCTGATCTTTTAGTATAAACCAAAAAATCCCAAACCTACTGCCATCGAGTCAATTCTGACTCGTAGTGTGGCACTTTAGGTCAGAGTAGAACTGCCCCCAGAGAGATTCAAAGGAGCACCTGGCAGATTTCAACGGCAAACGTTTGGTTAGAAGCCATAGCGCTTAACCACTAAGCTACCAAGCTATTTAGTCTTTTAGTCTAAGTACACATAATTTCCTAGAAATCAGACAAGATCCAATCAGGGGGGAAAAAAAAGCTTTAGTTGCATTGTCCTGTGTTAACCAGCACTTTGTATGCTTTTCACTCGGTGCAGATTTCTTAAGAGAGCTGTGACGAATCCTAATGACTCATGCAGAATATTCAAGGACCATATTCCATACATTTGGAATAAGAACTCTTTTCTTCCTACCGCAGAAATCAACGATTTCAAAGGATTAAAATGATTAGGATGATTTTTATTCAGTTCTTATAAAAATAAAGCAATCAGATTTCTTCTTAAACTCAAGAAGATAAATGAGCACAGAGTAAATTCATGTAATTTTAGAACTGATAGTAACTTTAGAAAAAGTAAGTTTAACTTTTTCACTTTACAGATGGCAAAATTTGTTAGCCTCTAAATGTGCTTTTCCTTACCAGACAGTGCTGGAGATAGGTCTTAATCTCATAACTTCTTTTCTCTTTCTATAGCATACTTATGGCAAACATTATTCATACTCTAATCTAGAGACTCAATTGAAATATCTCGATATTCCTTGAATTCCTGAAGTCTTGTTTTTCACCAATATCAGCTGAGATATTTCAACAAACTGATGTTTGTGCTAGAAGTGCTCACTTGTCCACGACAAGAAACTTCAAAGACAGCTACCTGGCCAACTGACTAGAAGAGATCTACATTTATGCCTGTTTCAAAGAAAGGCAATACAACCAAATGCAGAAATTACCAAACAATATCATTAATATCACTCACAAGTAAAATTTTGCTCAAGATCATTCAAAACCATCTGTAACAGTAGATTGACAAGGAACTGCCAAAAATTCAAGCTGGATTCAGAAGATGTGGAACCAGGGATATCATTGTTGATGTCAGATGGATCTTGGCTGAAAGTGGAGAATACCAGAAAGATATTTACCTCTGTTTCATTGACTAGGCAAAGGCACTTGACCATGTGGATTATAAGAAATTATGATTAACATTGCATGAAATGGAAATTCCAGAACACCTAATTGTGTTCTTATGGAATCTATGCATGGATCAAGAGGCAGTCACGTGAACAGAACAAGGGGACACTGCAAGGTTTAAAGTCAGGAAAGGTATGCATCAGGCTATGTCCTTGCACTGTAACTTTTGAATCTGTATGCTGAGCAAATAATCCAAGAAGCTGGATTATATGCAGGAGAACAAGGCATTAGGATTAGACAAAGACTCGTAAACTACCTGTGTTACACAGGCCACACTACCTTACTTGTGGGAAGTGAAGAAGATTTGAAACACCTATTGATGAAGATCAAGGACTACAGCCTTCAGTATGAATCACACCTCAACATCAAAAAAAAAAAAAAAAAAAAGCCCAAATCCTCACAACTGGACCAGTAAGCTACATCATTATAAATGGACAAAGGATTGAGGTTGTCAAAGATTTCATTTTAATTGGGTCCACAATCAACGCCCATGGAAGCAGCAGTCAAGAAATAAAAAGATGCATTGCATTGAGAAAATCTGCTGCAAACCATCTCTTTCAAATATTGGAAAGTAAAGATGTCGCCTTGAAGAATAAAGGGCACCTGACCCAAGCTGTGGTATTTTCAGTCTCATAATGTGCTTTCAAAAGCTGGACAGTGAGCAAGGAAGACAGAAAAAGAATTGACTCCTTTGAACTGTGGTGTTGGAGAAGAATGTTGATTGTGCTATGGACTGCCTAAAGAACAAACAGATCTGTTCTGGGAGATAGATGTACAAACCGAGTGCTCCTTGGAAACAAAGACGGAAAGACTGGATCTTAGATACTCTGGACACATTGTTGGGAAGGATCCGTCCCTGGAGAAGGACATCATGCTCGATAGAGTGGAGGGTAAGCAAAAAAGAGGGAAAACTTCAATGAGATGGATTGACACAGTGGCTGCATCGATGGGATTGAGGATAAAAATGATTGTGGACACAGTGCAAGATAGAGGAGTGTTTCATTCTATTGTGCACAGCATATCTATGAGTTGGAACTCACTGGACAGCACCTAGCAAAAACGGTAACAGCAATCCAGACACTGGGAAACTATGGCTCATAGGTGATATCTGAACCATCAGCTATTTTGGTAACATTTATTGGGATACAGTCACGCTTTTTTTCCGTATGGCTTCTTTAGTCTGAAAGTAGCAGATTTAAGTAGTTGCATACATGGCTGACAAATCCTAAACTAACTCTTTACAGAAAGAGTTTTCCAGCCTCTGAGCTGAACCATCTGTTCTCTTACTTTCCTCGATTCTCTCCCATATCTCTATTACTGAAACTATACATTATTAAGTACTACAAACATTCTCCTGCCAGCCAGCCAAGTGCCATCGAGTCAGATCTGACTTATGGCAACCCTAGGGGAAAAAGAGGTACACAATGGGAAGGAAGTGATAAAGATCTTTATGTTTTAGCAAAAAATTGCATAGCTTATATCTGTCATTTGCTTTTTATATTAAAAAAATTGATAAAGGAGATACTTGTCAGTGTATTTCTCAAAGAGTATTAGGAAATACATCATAGATTCTAAGGGGTTAAACACTGTACGCATCATTCCCATTGACCTGACTGAGTACAAAGAATGGCTAGAATAATTAAATTGATAATTTGGCTTCTGTTGTGGAGACTGGCATTCAAAGCTTTTGTAAAGTTTCCACAAACTAATCTTCTAAATTAGATAATTTTGTACTGATTTTATCTCTGATTGCCTTTGTGATCACAATTTACCACCATGATGAAAATTTGGCTTGAGGTCCTCTTCTGAACGTCTCTTTGCCATCTGAGTTGATCATAATGAGTGTATTGCGGCAACAAAATGATTTTGTCACTGAAAAAAAGAACAAGAAAGTGAACAAAAAAATTGGAAGTCCACTGACAATAATGTGGTCCAGAAGTGCCATGAAATTCTTTCATCTGGCAAATGTCCAAAGGTAGTCAGCAATTTTATGAGGCATGTCCAAGTCCTTGGAGTTGAAAAATCTGGGCTGAATCTATCAGCTGCTGACGTCTAGAAGATCTACTGCTAGGGAATCAGAGGACAAGATGATCAGAACAGCCTCACATAAAGGGAATTTAAAAAATTCTACTGATCAGTCAAGTTTGGGAGGCACTGAACATACATCTTACTTTAATAAAAGAGTTCAGATTATAGAGCTTTCAACTAAATCTCCAGTGTACCTAATATATTTTAGACAGTATGCTTTTTAATTTCCATTATAGATAGTCCCTTATTTATGACTGGGTTTTGTTCTGACAGATCCATTGTAAGTCTATTCAAATGTAAGTCAAATTTCTCTCTTTTTTTTAGTTCTCATTATTATTTTACCATGAGAATCTCTATAAAAATAATCTTCATATGTCTTTGAGAACTGGAAGCATTAAATATAAACTTACTGATATATTTTAATACACACATACATAAAAATGAACAAATAATTTTAAAAATAAAGAAAAAAGAAAAGGGGTTGTAAATATGATTCTTTGTAACTTGAATACGGTGTAACCCAGGGAGTATCTGTGCATGTTAAAATGAAAATTCTATTTGAATTACTTTTGAAGTAAATTGGTTTCTTGGTATTACGTCCCAGATTATCTCTGAATTAAGATTATCTTTTTCTATTCACATACTGTAAACCAGCATTCCTTAATCACTTGGTTCTTAGGGGAGAAAAAATGTCAATTCCTATTCATAGTGACTTGATCCTTAACTACTCCTTAATCAGTTGATTATTTCTCAAACCACTTATTTTTCTTTGTTAAAAGCTACAGTTTTTTTCAAATTGTTCTTTTGTTCCCTAATAATATTAGTAGAAGCTTCTGTCTCCAGAGTTCATGTTTCTTACACAAGTTTTCCCAGGAGGAGGCCCTTGCTAGGCAATCTCCTGACTTAATCTCTCTTTGTTCAAAGTTTCACTGTTAGCGCAAATACAGTCATATGTTGCTTAACACACAAGATATGTTCTGTGGAATAGAATATTATATAATTTAGTCATTATGTTGACATTACATTATATAACACAATCCTTGGATTATGAATGAGTTTCATTTCTATGTCTATGAATCGGTTTCATTTCTATGTCTTTAAGTCAGATTTGTTCATAACATGAAACAGTTTTATACAGTCCATATGTACCATCAGTTAGTCAAATATTGGTCTTAGTGTACAGTACACAGTGTATCTTCTATGCATAAAAACATTAAAGTATCTTTAACATAATAATACTGTAAGTATAACATTTTGGTTCATGTATCAAAGTAGTGCCCATTTGTTGTTATAAACCATTTCATGTACCTCAGATTTTTAATGTAACAGCCTTTACAGGGACTGGGATCACAGATGCACATTTGGTTGGACACTGACCAAATGGACATTATGCAGTGCATTAATGTCCTATAAGTTTGAAATAAAATAGATTAATTTATTCTAGCTCTAGCCAAACTGAATAACTGATCGGCCTACATACAACTTGGAATCAAAATAGTTATGTGTAGAATAAAATGATAAGAAATGATTAATGAGAGATAGAATAAGACATGAATTAAAGTCCTTTCCTGTGTGTCTGAAATAGCCTGTCACATTTGTTTTGAAAGAAACTCTGCCAACATTGTTGGAACCAATGAATCTTGTCTTATATCTGACTAGTGATATGCAATGTAAAAAGCCAGCCAGCCAAGTGCCGTCAAGTGAGCATAAAAAAGTATGAGTTGAATTCGGTAGTTAACTTGGCATCTTTTATTCATTCAGTGAAAAGTTTTTATATTGACTAAATTTAAGTTATGAGCCCTTCTGCTGGAAGTTAGGATTTTTGTGGTTATTGTAAAAATGTGATGCAGTAAATCTCGGTTCCATAAGGTGGCATCAACCCACCAAAGTGAGCAGGTACATGGCCAATCATATTCCAGTAACTATAGACCTTCGGTTTTCATTTATTCTTAAAGCTGCTTTATGCAAAGGAGAATTTCAAGGACGTTTTAAAAGGTTCTTTCAGATCTAATATCTACTGACTTACAAAAAGAAAATCTCAAATGAATCCAAATTTGTGTTCTTCTTAAGATATTAAAGTTCAAGTATGCAGGCAAAGTTTATCTGAATCTCTACACTTCCCTGGCACAGAGACTTGGGCCTGAAATTCTGCAGGGAGTCCTGTGCTTCTGGGCCTTCTGACATTTCAACTTTCGGTCTGTAGTCAAATGTATCACTTAGGCAGTCTTATTCTTAGTTTTCTTATGCAGAAAGGAAAGGTGGGGAATGCAGAAATATGTAACAAATTAAATATTCAATTTTTTTATCTGTTATAAGTTGTTTAAAAATAAGCAAAAATAAAATTGTTATGATGCTTCTTGAATTTTTTCTGTATATCAAAAAACTTTTCAAAAATGCATGATTAAATAATCATGCAAAAATGAAATTGCGCTGTATAATCCTTCAGTGATAGTACAAATTAAACTGCTTTATCTAAAATAAATTTAAAAAAAGAAAAAAGTGTTCAGTTATACATTCATTTATTAATAACGAGCACTAATTAATATCACCAACTTGATTGTATAACTAAAAAGATAAACACAATTTTAGCTTATGTTCCATTAGAATATTACTCACTATGTACTACCAGTATTATTTTCATAGTTGGGAGCTGTTGGGTTGATTCAAACTTTCACCTATTGCATCAGATGGAATAGCACTACCACATAAAGTTTCTTAGGCTGCAATATCTAATGGAGCAGAACTCCAGGTCTTGTCTCCCAAGGGCTTGCAGGTGGATTTGAGCCATCAACCTATCAGCAGCCAAGCACTGAACCAGCAGGGTTCCTTTCTGTCGATATCAATACATTTATATTCCTAGTTACTATTTCAAAAGGCCATTTTAGAGAACCTTACTATAATTAAATACGAAAACCCCTGTTTAGTTCTCAGCTACTAGTGTGTTATTTCCGAAGAGATTTTTTAAAATTTGAGAAACAATGACCTACTGTTGTAACAAGAAAGCCCTTGGTGGCATAGTGGGTTAAGTGCCGTATCTTCTAACCAAAAGTTCAGCAGTGCAAATCCTCCAGGTGCTCATTGGAGACTTTATGAGGCAGATCTACTCTGACCTCTAGGGTCACTATGAGTCAGACACAACTCAATGGCAATGGGTTTTTTATTATAATAAAGGCAAACCTTAAGTAGTTTTCTTAACTGCTTTTTACTGTCTTGGTAACATAGTGTAAGTCATCTAACCTCCCTACATGTGGAAGGGTAATTTATTCCTTCATCCTTACATCAGAGTAATGTTAGGGGGATTAAATGAATAATAAATAAAGACTCATAAAGAAACACAAAAATGCAGTGTAGTATTTGCCAGTGAGACAATGAGAAAGCATTTTCTCTACTAATCAGTGTTATTCCTACTGAGATAAAGTTAAAAAGTAAATTAAGATTATTTTTTGATAGAGTTTCTAGTCTTATATATCCAGGACAGCCAGCAAAGAGAGCAAATACGGCTCTCAGACAATTTAAATATATTTCTCTCATTCAGAAAATGAAACCACCTCAAAGGTATAATGGAGGAGATTACAAGAAGTTTGTAAATCGCAAGCGTCAAGATTAGTTGGGTTAGATTTAAGTGAAAGACACATGTTCAATAAAAATATGGTAATTCAAATAAAGGTTTCTTCTTTTGGTGTCTTTCTACTGTGTTCTTGGGACAAAGACCACATTATGAGAATAATGAAAAACTACGCTATATGATAAAAGGAACAAAATATAATTGACAGAATTCTTGGTACGTGTGAATATTTCTGTCTGTAAGGCTGTAGTTGTTATGGAGTTGTTGCAATAGAATTGGACTGGAAGATTACCTGAGACTGCTGTGTTGTACTTTCCTTGCCCCCACCTCCATTATTAAGTTTTTCCAGAGTGCCATACAATATCTAGGTTTCTGTCCAGCTGAAAGGTGACACAATTATAATTTCCATCTGAGAATCTGAATCCCAACCAGAGGTTATTTTCCTAATGAACAGGAAATGAAAGGAAGTCTGGTTTTGAGATCAGATATGGAACGTCCCAGGTATGCTGGGGTTTCCCTAATTTGACGTGGATGAAGTTTCACGGATTTTGTAGCTCAAAGTGATGCTTCATTCAGACGTAGGTTGTACTTAACCCCAGTGTTAGACCAGATTTCAACGGGGATTTCTGAAATGGTGTTACGCAGCTGGCATTTTTGGTCTTTGTCATCTTTACAGGTAGTTGGTGAAACTGGTTAATACTTCAAAGAGAAGAATTCTTACGACCTGCTATTGTCCTTATGTTCAAAGAGATCCCCTGGCTGTATGGATTAGCTGTCATTTGCCAGCCTGATTCCTCCAGTGTGACCATAACACTGTGGTTAACTCGTGTCCCTTCTCACTCTTTGTTATTGGATTGTAGCAATTATCTTAGTCTTTTAATTATAAATTCTAATAGAATTATCTGATTTCTTTGGAGTAAATGGATAGTGTTCTCTTAGGCAGGTAATTTAGTTTTAGACACATGTTAGAAATATTCACAGAGATAGGCTTAAGATCATCAACACATGAAACAGTAAGAACATACATGTATTTCAAATTCTCTAATAAAATCATGTTATTTATTAACTGATAATCATTACTTTAATAGTAATTAAGTTAGTTAACCTAACTATATGTCATATAGTCAATTATACATAAATGCTTTTTCAAGTTAACAGTAATTTGAAAGTTTTCTTATGTTGCATGACATTTCTTACTATATTGCTCTTGACTCAACAACTAAATTTAACTTCTAATTTTGCAGCTAGTAGATGATGAAACAAAGAGATTTTAAATTAATTTGATAATGACACAAATATTTTATAGGAATTTAGGAACTGAGACTCTTTTTTTCCAAAAGTTAGTGTATTGAACTATTTGTAGAAACAGCCAAGCCAAGTGCCGTCGAGTCGGAGCCGATAAGATAATTATTTCGTAAATTTCTATTTTAACTCATAGATGATTTTTTTAAGATAAATTTTTTACCTCATGGCAAAGTCATGCATAAATCAAAAGCAAACTCAGTGCCTTCTAGTCAACTCCAACCCATAGCGACTCTATGGGATAGAGTAGAACTGCCCAGTAGAGTTTCCAAGGAACACCTGGTGGTTTTGAATTGCCTACCTTTTGCTTAGCAGCTTTAGCATTTAACCACTACACCACCAAGGGTTCTTCATATACAATTACTGACGTTTTTACTTTCTTTGAACAGGGCTGGAAATTTGCATCTCTTCAAAACTGCATTGTGTTATTTTAAAAAGATACCACTAGGTGGCAGTCAAGAAGTTTTTTAAATTTAATCTTAGTCCATAATTTAAACCGTAAAGGATCCAATCAGGTTCATTTGCGGATATACAGCACACCTGAGGTAACAGTGGTCAAATCAGTACATAAAAGATGATGAACATGCAAATTAGAAACCATACCATACTAGGAGAGGCAGTCGTCTGTAAAACTGAATGCCATAGACTTGAGTCAGAAAACTGAGATACACATCTTGGCTCTAACAGTATGTGGCCTTAGCAATCAAGACAACTCTTTGTGTCAAGTTATTTCTATTTCTTCAGGCCAAACTAGCAGTGAT
Source organism: Heterohyrax brucei (assembly GCA_028571685.1). NCBI lineage: Eukaryota > Metazoa > Chordata > Mammalia > Hyracoidea > Procaviidae > Heterohyrax > Heterohyrax brucei. Next base: position 138,012,578 of record CM053142.1, on the reverse strand, counting down.
TTTGTGTACAACAGAAAAATAGGTATCTGAAGTATTTTAGGTTCAGCTGCCTTCAGAATTCTATAGAAATAAGCAGTGGTGAAAGGAGCTTTCGGTTTATAGCAATTCAATTCAATTTAACTCACCCCAACTCCACTCTCAGATATCAACCAGATGAGAGAATTGTGCTGGACACAATGGAGTAGTTACAGATAAACAAAATAAAGATTCTCGTACTCTACAGAAAAAAAGTAAAGAATACAGGGAAGGACATATTCAGAAGTTTCCCTTTAAAAAAAATGAAACAGTAATCATGATAAATGCATGCAAATATATAAATTGGACAGATAAGATAGAATATAATTTTTGTACTTTATATTTAAGACTGAAACAGGATCTATTGCCAAGCCAAGTGCTGTTGAGTAGGATCCGACTCATGGCGACCCTCTATTTAGCTTGTTCATTTAAGTCTGTCATATTAACATGTTGTATACCATGTTTATGATGAGTCTAAGTACCTAAAGTATGTTTCCTATTCTTACAGAAGGCTAAGTTTTCTCAACAGTGAAACTGATATGCTACTATTAATATCAGAAAATTAACTGTCATAACATTCATTGTCAGTGACTGTCAGATTGATTCTGACCTATGCCAAGTCAAGCCAAGTACCGTCTAGTGGGATTCACCTCTGACCTGTGAAGACCACACATATTTCAGAGAGAACTGGACTCTATAGGGTCTTCACAGCTGTGACATTTCAGATGCAGACCACCAGATGTTTTTTCCTAAGGTGCCCCTGGCTACATTCAAACATGGAACCTCATGGTTAGTAAAGCCCATTGCTAAAAAGGATCCACACATCGTATGTTTTCAACAAATGTTAGCTCTTTCACTGGTAACTAACCAATCTGAGTACTTTCTCTTTTCCCCGCGTGTGTATTTATGTATGTATCATCTCTATTAGACCAATAGGAAGACTAGCCTGACAGTTTATTAGATTTTCCTGAGGCTGAGATTCCCTGCTATAAAGATTTTTGACACTTATAATACATTAAAATTGGATAGGTACACATGCATGTGCATATTTTTTGAAAGGAGCCTATGACATTCGCTAGATCCTTAATAAGGTCCTTACCACCAAAAAAGCTGTGAAAAGTTATATATGTCTTTCTTACCTGATATACATTGTTTAATTTGGTTTTTAATCAGAACTTATTGCATTATTTTTGCTTACTCCTGAGAAAGTTAAAATATTTGCCCCAAAGACTTAATATGAAATTAGAAAAGATATAAAAAAATAAACAAAAAAATATAGCACACATTATATAAGATATATAGAGAATCACAGGCCATATTCAAGAATAAAAGAAGAAAAGTCCATTGCTGTGAAGTTTATTCTGACTCATAGTGACCCCTATGAAGCAGAGAAGAACTGCCCTATAAGATTTCCAAGTACTCACTGCTGATTTGAACTGTGGACTTTCTTCTGGTTAGTAGCCTGGGGTCATATTCACTGTGCCACCAAGACAGTACAAACGAAATCTATCTTTGTGGAGGAGATGGGTGTCAGATAGGAGATGATGCCTTTGCATGTAAGCCGGCACATCATGAAGGAAAGGTAATTGAAGACATAATTCAAGGCCATAGGCATACTCTACAATCACAGCCCACTGCTGTTGAGTCAATTCTGACTCACAGTGACCCTAAAGGTCAGAGTAGAACTGCCCCATAGAGTTTCCAAGGAGCGCCTGGTGGAATTGAACTCCCACCCTTTTTCAGTTAGCTGTTGTAGCTCTTAACCACTACACCACCAGAGATTCCTACTCTACAGTAGGAACCATTTACTTGTAAGTGAATATTTTGTAGGAAATTTTCCCTAGTAAAATGAATACACACTTTTAGATAGAGACTTCTCTGCACTAGCATACCTAGCATTCCCTTTTAATTTCTACAACTGTATTTCATATTTCTCTCCTATGTACATTTTGGTTGCCTATACTGCCCCATTGGAAACTCTGTGGGGGCAGTTCTACTGTGTCCTATGGGGTTACCATGAGGAGAATTGACTCAGTGGCATCGGGCTTGGTTTTTATACTGCCTTATCAGAGTCCTGGTCACACCGTGGTTAGAGCTCAACTGCTAACCAAAGACTGGTTGTTTGAATCCACCAGCCACTCCTTGGAAAACTTATTGAGCAGTTCTACTCTGTCCTATAGGGTCACCATGAGACAGAATTGATTGGATGGCCATGAGTTTTGTTGTTTTTGTTTAATTACAGGTATCTCCTTTTTCCTGAAATGACTATCTAGTATGTTATTTTCTTATTTTTCTCTTTTTTATTTTTCTAGCAAGAATTGCTATTCCTGCTTTTTGCTAGTGTTCCTCCTCCTTGCTCTGTTTTTAATGCTGTTTGGGGTACTCTAATTTGTATTAAACACCAGAAGTAGAAGGAAGACTATTTTAAAGGTCCTAAAATTTTTGAGTTAAGTGCTACTTCTGCTAACCAAAAGCTAACCGAAAGGTTGTCAGTTCAAATCCACCAGGTGCCCCTTGGAAACTTGCTCTACCCTGACCTCTAGGGTCGTTATAAGTTGGACCCGACTCAGTGGCAACAGGTATAAAATTTTCAGCTGTTCTGTTCTCTGCATTAAGTACTTTACAAATGGCTTCTTGGACTTGTCTTTGGAAATTTTTTCCACCCCACGCTAGCTAAGAAAGGCCCAGCGCAAGAATTTAAATTTGCAGAATGTAGCTTCCAGCAAATGTTGTTTTGGACTTTTGTTGTTGCCGGTGATGGTATACTTACTTTTGGCTTTTTCTATCACTGGAGTACAGATATTCATGATTTTGGGCTTGAGCTTTTAGATGAAAAGTAGACAGAAGGTTTTTTGATACATCTCTGTTCTAGTCCATTAGAACTTTTTTTGTGTGTGTGAGAGGCGAGAAATAATATCTTACTTAAAATCTTACCTAACCCACGGAGTTTGACCTTGGAGTTTGAAAAGAAGTCTCAGATAGTGATATAAATCATTCTTGTCTTACACTGCATCATCTAAGCATAGCAATTTTTTTTTTTTTTTATCTAAAAGCAGGCAATATTCTTTTCAGATGATTTTATCATGTGGTTTGTACTGGCTATCTAGTGCTGCTATAACAGGAATATCACAAGTGTGTGGCTTTAACAAAGAGAAGTTTATTTTCTTGAAGAGAGGCAGCCTGGAAGTCTGAATTCAGGGCATCAATTTCAGGGGAAGACTTTCTCTTTTGGCTCTGGAGCCAAGTCCTTGTCGTCAGTCGTCTCCTGGTCTGGAAGCTTCTCAGGCTTAGGGACCCCAAGCTCCATGTACGCCACATCTGGTGCCTCTTTCTTGGTGCTCTGAGGTCCCCAGAGCTCTCTTCGCACTTCCTTCTTTTATATCTCAAGAGATTGCCTCAAGATACAGTCCAGGCTTATAGATTGAGTTCCACCTCACTAACACAACTGCTTCCTAGCCTTCTTCATTAACATCATAGAGGCAGGAAGACATAGGAAAAATCACAAAACACTAGAAATCTTGGCCCAGCCATGACACTTTTAAACAATGTTTATGTTACACTGCCTACTTTGGGAAAAAAGATAACATGCTGAGTTGCATTTCTGATACAGAAAAAGTAAGAGCGATTACAATAGTTGTAAGAGAACTTCCCTAGTACAAATTGTTTTATAACCTTATTTTTTGTTGTTTATAAAATGGTCTTTTAAGCAAGTGTCTTATAGAAGTTTGTAAGTGTGATCTCCCTTAAAACACTGATGCTAGAAATAAGAACCTCAGGATCCACCTGTGGTATATTGAATCTAAGTGCAATTTATAATAATCCTTCTATCCGCACTTAAAATTCCAAACCAATAATTACCAAAATGGGATCCCATCTTACATTAGACATGTAATCTTATGTACAAATGAATGAATATACGCTCACTCTTCTCTAGGATTACTATTCATCATTGTTTCAGTCTCTAAATGATGTTCTTTTTTCTTTTCTACTTTAGTCACAATCTTATGTTAATATTCTGTAACCATAAATTAAATGACATTAACTACTAGTGTCTTATGTAAAATGAGGGAGAAGAATAGGAAAGAAGGTTATTGGTTAATACATAAACAGAGAGAAAGAGAGAGAACAAGAAAGAAAACATGGAAAAACATAGTCTCTTTTTGCAGTAGGTAAAATGCCGTAGATCTGACTCATAACTTTCTTCCTGCAATGCTCCTTCCATTTTCCCTTTGACCTCAGTCAGCATCACAAATAGATGCAGTTCTTTGCTCAGTGGAGTGACTCAAAGATTCGTTTCTGGAGCATCTAACTGGTTGGTGGTTGTGTTCTTTTTCTGTATTTTTTCACTAAATTTACAGCCGACATAAAAATATTACGATGTGTTCCAGAGAACCCGTTTCAGGTACAGAAGGACATGTTCCTGCTGCCATTATTTAGGATCAACCCTATTTTCCCTTGGAAATCAAGATTAATCACAGTAATCACTTACTGTTGGTAAAATAAAACAGAACTAGCAAAAGAAATTCCTATTTACTAGAACCGTATCTGAATATAGTAAAAATGTGTCTTAAGAAACAAGGACTTCCAAATCAGTAAAATTTAAAAAAAATGGGAAAGGTAATTCTTTTCAAGTAGTTTCTTTGTAGACCCATGCGTCCTAACTGTAAGAAAAATAATAGCGTATGTTGATCACTGTTAAGAGGATATACATAGGCTGTAGGGCAACATCCTAATGTCACCTACTAGTTAATTATTTAAATAAATATTTACTAAATAATTCCATGGCTATCCTAAGCTGTGGGGTGTATATTAAGAGCAATAAATCCCACGAGTCTTATCACATTGTCCGATTTATATTTTTTATAAACTACATTCCTTAATAAGAAGTAAGGTGTGAAATACAGGTTGATCAATAAGACATTCAGTAATTTCAAGAATTCTGATTTGAGAGCAACATTACAGCCAGAAAAGGCATATTCAAATTAATCTTTTAAACCACTGTCACCTCCTTCATGAAACAAGACCACTTTAGTTAATCAAACAGTAGGTAAGTGCTAGTTTTCAATGATTATAGTGGCATATTAAGAATGTCAGCACTGATCTTTGTGATGGACAGTTGGGATTTCTGACAGCAGCAATAGCTGGGTTAATTTTAGAAAAGTCAAGTTTATGCTTGTGACACATTTCTTCTAATCGCCTTCCATATGAGCGTTGATTCTCTGTGAGTGTTTTCCTGAATACTACCTACGTTTTTGCCGGGGACCGTCAAGTTGGTTCCATCTCATAGTAAAGCTATGTGCATCACAGTGGAACACTGCCAGGTCCCAAGTAATCCTCGCAACTGCTGTTGTGCTTGCGTGAAATAATAATGATATTGTGCAATAATTGCTGCATTCGGTTATATCACATTCTTTGGGAATAGGAAGAAACATGGATTTCTATCAGTTGGTTGGCCATGTAGCTGTCTTCCAAATTTCTTGGCCAAGACAAACGAGCAATTCCAGTGCTGCATCCCTCTGTGCAAACATCTTAATTGGTATTCCACCAATTCCTGGAGCTTTGTCTTTCACTAGCGCCTTCAGTGCGGGGTGCACGTCTACCTTCGGTAGCGTCAGTTCCTGATCATGTGCTACCTCCCGAAACGACTGAACATCAATCAATTCTTAGTACAGTGACTCTGTGTATTTCTTCCGTCTTCTTTAATGCTTCCTGTGTTGTTTAATGTTTTCCCTGTTGAATCCTTCAGTATTGCAACTTGAGGCTTGAGTTTTTCTTCAGTTCTTTCAGCCTGAGCAAGGCCAAGCCTGTCCAATTTTATTTTGACCTTGGGTTTTGCTTGAGTCTAATCTCAGGAGTTTATGAATGGTGCAAATGGGTGACATGCACAGCCGCTAACTGAACGTTTGGAAGTTTCAGTCCACCCAGAGGCAGTTTGAAATAAGGACTTGGTGATCTGTTTCCAAAAAGTCAGCTGCTGAAAATCCTCTGGAACACCGTTCTGCTGGAACACATATAAAGTTGCCAGATTTGGAACTGACCTGATAGCTACCAGGTTTAATCTTACTTCAAACTCATGATGGAATGCTGCTGCGTATTTCTAGTTTATGAGATGGAAAATCAATTAGCACCTGATTCATAAATAGGGTCTCATGACTTGATGTCATGCTGAGGGGTTCCAGTCTCTATTAGAACCCAGTAAAAACTTGGAGGTTGGTCTTAAAAAGAATAACTTGTTGCAATGCTGGGTCACTCTAAAATCCTAGAGATCATCTCTGTGATTTTTTTTTTATTGTGTTATCACCAGCAAAAGAACGCATCATCCTCTGAGACCAAAGGTAGAGCTGGCATATAGGTCCCCTTCATATTAAAATTCATTGCTGAATCTACTTCATTAGAAACAAATGTCCATGGGAACATATAACCAAACATATATATATATATATATATATATATATATATATATATATATATCTGTGATGACCACCGTGATCTGTGACAACTAGCATCAACCTGGTGTTTGATTATCAAGGAGGAGACAATGGTTTGAAAAAAATTATCTGAATATGCCTTTCCTGGCTATACTGCTTCCCTCAGAATCAGAATTTTTACAGTTATGAATATGTTATTGACAATCTTACAATTCACACCTTATCTCTGATCAAGAAGTGTACTTTATAGAAAAAACATGAATGAAACATAAGTTATTAAATAATGAGACAAAGATATTTATGAAATAATCCTATAAAGGAGGGGAACCTGAGGTAATTTTCCTGCAAGAATATAAATTTTATTGTAATTCTAGACTCTTTTCTCACTTCTGGCATTTACATGTGTTATTTAGTCCTTGATAAAAGGCAAGGAATAAAAATCTTGGTTAATTTTATAACAATATGTTTCCATAGCTTGTAGGACTTTAAATTTTCCATGTTTAGGTCACCCTAAAAAAAAAAAAACCTCTCTGTATTGTCATGAATCTAGAAGATCACAGGATGCAGCCACTTGTCAAGTTATCTTTCTGTTTTGGGATTTGAGTATCAGTTCTGACAACCCAAGTTGCAATGCACTGGGTTATTTTTTTTTTCTTTCGAAGATCTCAAAAAGGACAGAATCATGGGAATATGAACTATTTTAATTTTCAAGAGAATAAAAACAATATTTGTGGTTTGCAAATCATAAAAGGCACTTCAGATGAAATGTTTAATCCCAGATTCAAAAGTAATGTTCAAGAAATAAATGTGAATTACATGATGCTGATGAAACAAAGCCCTGGTAAATATAATAAATGGATATTTTGAGTGTCTCTCATTTACACTTCCAGTGAACTATTTGTATCACAGTGCATGATTGATTTTAAATACTGAATTCAAACAGGGAACAACTTTTTGTCTCTCTCTTTTTTAAAATTTCAAAATGTCTCATACACAACAAAAAAGTTTCAATGGATTATAAAACAAATAATCTCAAGCACCATGCTGTTTGAGGCCATGTGCTCTGTCCGATAAATGCTCAGGTACATCTATGTTACAATCTGAAAAGTATATGACTTTGTTTTTGAAAATTATTGGAAGAGTTTCTATTTGGGGATTTTCCTTTCTGAAAATAAATAAATTAGAAAAAAACACTTGTATGGAAATATTATATATTTGGCAATACGAAGGAGACTATATGAATTTTTTGTAGAAATTTGAAAATCTTAAAGTTTAGACATGTGTTTAACATTGTTACCATTATTCCTGTAGTTTCCTTGACTTTTTAAAGTTTCTTTATATTCAATAGCTTCTTCTTAAGACAGATAAATGCGTATATTCACAGAAAACTAAGGAATACAGATTACTTTGAAGACTTCTTTTTAAAACTTCACTGTTCAAAGTATAGCCTGAATATCCATTATGTGGTGCTAGAGCTTATGTAACTTTCTGTTTCAATTTAATTTTTACAATTTAGTCAAATGTAATAAATCTGAAATTCCATTTCTGCGGTGCTATAAGGAATTCCCATTGCATACTCCTTGTCTATATGTGATAATTTGAATAACTGGCTTCAATTTTTAATCCTTTTTCTCACACCCTTTGCCATGTGGCTCTGCATTTCACTTCAAGCAGGGGGCTGAGTGTATTTCTCTACTGCTCCATTTTAGGTTCAGAAATGTGACTTTACTCAGCTGACAGAGTGACATAGAAGTGGCAAAGTGATAATTCAGAACCTGTGCCTCAAGGAGTCACACTTATTTCCATTTGTTCCCCTGTGTCTCTGCTGCCACCATAAAAGGGAGCTTCTTCTGGGAGTAGCTGCTCCCTCAGCCTTGACCCCAAAATAAACAGGTTGTGAAGAGCTGACCCCAAACCTCTGAGAGAAGAGTAGCCATGCCCAGGGGGATCAACGACACGCAACAAAGCTTTCTCGGGTATCCCCAAATCAACTTGCTCTGGACAGTAAGCTAATTAAATTCTTATTGTTAAATGCCACTAAAGTTTTGTGGTCATTCTATATACTGCTTACTCTTTCATGTATGGGCAGACATGTGTCATGATCTGAAATTCATAGCTGCCTCTACTCCTGGCAAAGAAACACTGGTGGCATGGTGATGAGGTGTTTAGATGTCAATGGGAAGAAAGGTAATGAGTTCAAACCCCAGGAGAACAGACCTCGTGATCTATTCTCTGAAAGCTTTCAGCCTAGAAAACTCTATGGGGCAGCTCAACTCTGTTCTGTAGAGTCACTATGAATTGTCATAATCTTGTTGTCATACAATAATCATGATAAAGCCTCCAGACTGGAGTTAAGTTATTGGATTTGCATCTTGCCAACAGAATCAGATATAGGCTTTGTTGTAGCATAAAACTGGCAGAGTCTCCTTTTTTCAGGCTGCATTAATGTAAGAAGATTTGGATTTTAATAGAAAGAAAATCCTTTCCCTAATCATCATCAAAGGAGCCTGTACACAGCTCTTAAGTGAAGGATGCCTTTGAAGTCAAAGGAGTGAAGTCATTGTAAATGATAACCCACCTAAAACTTGAGGGAGAAATTATTATGCCACAAGGAGATACATGTTATATTTTAATGAAGCACAAAATCTACATCATATACAATAAAAAGCAGAGTTCTGAACGATATTCTATCCAAAGTTACACTGATTTGAGTATGTGTGTGTATTGTGGATGGATAGGGAAAAAGATGAAAATGTAGGAAGTAATCTTTTTAGAATACCTATAAAACACAAATATATAGTGTACATATATAATGCAAATTATGTTTATTTCAAATAATACATACAAAAAAAACACATATCTGTTACTGTCAAATGCCACTCATAGCAACCCTGTAGAACAGAGTAAAAATGGAACATAGTATCCCAAGAGCACCTGGTGGATTCAAAATGCTGAGCTTTTGGTTAGCACCTGTACCTCTTAACCACTACATCACCAGGATTTCAGGGGCAGTACGGTGTAATATACGTGTACATGTACTATGTTATACATATGATTTTACAGATAGGTTATCTTTCAATTAATAATGAATTGTTTTGTTGGAGAGTTTTGTCCAATGGCTGGTAAGTTGTCTTTTCATAATCCCTTTATAAGCAAAGATCCGGGCCCCTAGGGTCGCCATGAGTTGGATCCAACTCAAAGGCACTTGGCTTTTGGCTTTATAGGTAAAGATGGTAAAGAATACAAATTTTTCATAACAGTAATGCAGAATAAATTCAAAAATACATTTTCTCTGTTGTACATTTTCATCACTTGTACAGTATTGTAAGTTAGTTGAAAGACTCATTCTTCTCTCTTGGATGGTAAAATGGAAATTTTAAAGCAAAGTATTAGCTATACCCATATGTATAAACACTGACAAATCAATGGTCAGTGTTTAAAAAGGTATAATTTGTAACATTAGTAGAAATAACAATTACGAATGATTTGTGAGATTTTGCTCTTTAACTGTGGGAAGATTTCAAAAAGTATTTCCTCATTAAATTGTTTTATTATTATTTGAACTTTTGAAACTAGCTTCTAAGAGGCAACACATTTTCCCACCCCCAATTGATCTCTGGAGCATCTAAAACCAAAGACACAGCCTCAGGTAGTTATGGGTAGTTACTGTCAGTACGGGAGCAGGCAGGAGCTGTAGTTCCCTAGCATACTTTTCAGCCACACTCTCAATATTTTTACTCATCTACAATGAGTATTTCACAGGATCTCATGTGTCATGAGTTGGGGGAAATAGGAAAATATCAATGCTATGGCAGTATTTATACAGAATATACCTAGTGAGTGGTTTGTCAACGTGAATTAAAATAGGCCGTTTTTGTTGTTAGGTGTCACCAAGTCAGTTCCAACTCCCAACAACCCCATATACAACAGAACAAAACACTGCCCTGTAATGAGCCATGCCACAATTGTTGTTATGCTTAGGCCTATTCTTTCAGACCCTGCATCAATACATCTTGCTGAGAGTCGCCCTCTTTTACACTGGCCTTTTGCTTTGCCCAGAATGATGTCCTTTTCCAGGGCTTGATCCCTCCTTACAACACGTCCAAAATATTTAAGACACAGTCTTGACATTCTTGCTTCCAAGGAGTACTCTAGTTGTACTTCTTCCAGAACAGACCTGTTGGTTCTTTTGGCAGCTCCATGGCATATTCAGTATTCTTCTCCAACACCGCAATTCGAAGGCTTCAGTTCTTCACCTGACTTCCTTATATATCATACAGCTCTCACATGCATATGACACGATTGAAAATACCATGGATTGGGTCAAGTGCACCGTAGACTTCAAGGTGACATCTTTAATTTTCGACACTTTAAAGAGGTCTTTTGCGGCAGATTTTCTCAATACAATGTGTCTTTTGATTTCTTGACTGCTCCTTCCATGGGTGTTGATAGTGGAAACAACTAAAACGGAATCCTTGACAACCTCCATCCTTTCTCCATTTACAAAGATGTTGTTACAGGTTTAGCTGTGAGAATTTTTGTTTTCTTGCTGTTGAGGTCCAACACATCTGAAAGCTGTGTTCTTTGATCTTGGTGAGTAATGGCTTCAAATCTTCCCTCTCAGCATGCAGGGTTGTGTCATCTGCCTAAGGCGGGTTGTTAATGAGTCAGCCTCCAATTCTCATGCCTTGTTCTTCTTCCTATAGTTGAGCTTCTTGGATTATTTGCTCAACATGTAGATTGAAATGGTATGGTAAAAGATACAACCATCATGCATACATTAACTGACGTTATACCATGCTGCATCCCTTTGTCCTGTTTATGCAACTGTCTCTGGGTCCATGTGCAGATTCCTTATGAGCATAGTTAAGTGTTCTGAAGTTTCCATTTTCCACAATGTCACCCAGAATTTGTTATGATCCACACAGTCACATGCCTTTGCATGGTCAATGAAGCACACGTGAACATGTTTCTGGTAGTCTCTGCTTTCAGCCAAGATCTATCTGACATCAGCAGTTGTAATCCTTTGCTCCACACCCTCTTATAAATATGGCTTGAATTTCTGGCAGTTCCTTGTCAATATACTTCAGCAGTCACTTTAATTGGAAAGAAAGACAAACTCTACTCACATGAGTTACGGAATCTAGTAATGCAAGCCACATAGTGAGTGTCTTAGTTTCTCAGTGCTGCTACAACAAAAATTGTGGAAGCTAACAGAAATTTACTTTCTTACAGTTCTGGAGACTGGAAATCCAAATTCAGACTATCGGCTCTAAGGGAAGACTTTCTTTCAGTTCTGGAAGAAGACTCTTATCTCTCCTCAGCTTCTATTCCTTGGTTCCTTAGTAATCTTCATAAGACCAGTGTCTTCCCATCTGTTTGCACCTGCTTCTTTGTGCTTAATCTGTTTTTTTCATGATTCAGAGATGACTGGGTTGAAATACAGACTGCGTTGACAAAACATCTTATTAACATAACACAGAAGGTCCTGTTCCCAAATGGGATTAGAGCTACAAGAATAAAGGTTTAGGATTTATAACACACACATATATATATACATACATATATATATGACATATGACATATATGTAACACATATATAAATCTAAAACAGCAAGCATTTGACAAATATTAATAAAAGCTATTAATTTATGAAAATCTTAAATATTCATGTGAAATGCCACTTATGTGCTTCAAAGCTGATATTACGCTTACTACATACACTAAAAATATATTTTATTAATTAATAGTTCCCTAATTTTTAATGGAAATAACATTGCCAACAGTTTGCTTCTCCCAGGAGATATTTTTGTTGGCACTGCTATGACAATTTTTTATTCATGTTGTTGTGAAAAAAAAAAAAAGAACATAGCACACCTAGGAAAATACCTCACAGGAGGAGTTAGTCGTTGGCAAACAAATGTAGAAGGTGTGTGCTAACTGTGTAAAATACGATACACGGTTTCCAAATAACTGAAAACTATGAAGTTTTAGCCACAGAACTGAAAAGTCTGTGTCTTTCAAATATGAGCAACAGAGGGAGAACTTACATGGTTACAAGAACAACATACTGCATTATTAAAAGAATATCAACAAAATGGATTAATATGTATATTTTGGGTTAAATATAATGCTCCTTTTCACTTCATGAAAGACTAAATTACGAAGCCACTCACAACTTTCAATAATACACTTTTTGGAGAATCAATGAGTAATAAATCCAATAGTCACAAGATTGAAAGTGAGATAAATGCCAAGTAAGATGTTGTAATAGAGAAGAGGAGCTAGCTTAAAGCTCACTATTTCATGACATAGTTTTGGATGGAAAGGGAAGTTTGGAACTTGAATACTGCCTATAAATATATTAAGTTGAATTTTTTTCCCCAGAAATTTATAACAAGTTTCTTACCCAAAATTAGTTCAAGATTAACCTTAAGGTTACAAAACTGTCATGGGTTGGGAAAATTTTATTAAAATTGGAATAAATACCTATGAGATGTAGTTTTACTCTTAGATGGGTTAGGTACTGTATAACTTTTGAGCTGATATATTTCAAATAGGCATAACAAACCTAGTTAAGTTAGAGATTTTACTGAAGAAACCAGAGAGCAAATTGAGGTCTTAAGTGTAATCCTGATTAGACACACTTCCTCCCATGCTCAGCCCTATATGCTAGCCCCGTCTTCTTCCCTCTGAATGTTTGCCATGTGGCTGCTGCTAAAGAGCTACCTACTCACCGCTATGTCTCCCACTGTGTCATTTTATTTTTTCATTTATTCTTTCTTTGTTTGCTTTATCTTCTGTCTTTTCTTTCTCCTGTCCACCTTCTTTCTTTTCCCCTTGCATCTGTGTCTACCCCACTGCCACTTGCCAGGCTGCACTACCTTGCCATTTTCTTTTATTACTAACATTTTTTTCATAGTTCGTTTTCATTTCCTCTACTAGCTCATGCCACACCTCACCACCTCCCTTCCCACCAGCGCCCCCAGACCCCACTACTGTTGCTGGAGCAAGCCACCCACTGGCTGCTGACTGGTCCTACCCTGCTTTCAGGTACAGACTCCTGTTGCACCACTGCCTTTTCTTTCTTCTTTTGTTGCCTCCCCTGCATTCCCACCAGCCCTTGGATCCTCCCCCACTCTCACTCGCCAACCACTGTTCTGCTATTTTTTTCTTCTTTTTCTCCCCTTCTACCTGTTGTATATCCCTCTTAGCAAGCCCCATGCATCGTCTCCCCCCAGTTCCTGCCAGGCCTGTGGTGCTGCTGTAGCATGGGCCTACTGTTGCCCAGTATGTTCCCCAACCAGCAAACATCCCCTCAACTGTGCCACCATTTTATTCTTTCTCCCCCCTAGCTCTGTACATCACCTTTCCCTCCCCTACCTTCCCACAAGCCCTTTGTTATGCACCCACCCCCATATGCCAGCCCTCTCTGTGTGCCATTTTTTTTCCAGTTTTTCTTTTTTGGTTTCACTTTGAGCATTATGCACTGCTTCTCTCTTTCTGTTGGCCTCCAGCACACTACCACACCAGACCACGGGTCAGCTGCTGCTCCGGGTCCACCCCACCCCACCAAGTGGTCCTCATAGCTATTAATCAGTTAATTGATTTCTTCTTTTTCTTGTCTTAATCCCATTTAGGCTGGTACCCCACCTGTCTCCTTTTCTTACTGACCCCTGGGGCTGCACCACTCATCTCCACTGGCTATGGCTGTGCTGCTCCTTTTTTTTCTTTCCTTCTCCTTCCCATGTAGCCCCATACTTACCTACTCCATTCTCACCAGTCCCCACTGCTTTGCCGTGTCTGGAAGTCCCTGGCTGTCAGGGTTGCTGATGCACGAGGTTCAAAACACCCATCTGCTCCTGAAACTACACCAACTAGTAGCTGAAAGGTAGAAGGCAATCTCATGCAACTCCCAGTGTGACATACCTGACCATCTGGCAAGGAACTGACAATAATTCAACTCCATATGACTAATGTCAGGAGGAACGCAGCATCCTCCCAGTTGCCCTCAGCTGCATCGTTAAACCACTGAATAGAAAAGTGAGCTTGCCATCCTGCTGTTGTACTTCCTAAATAGACAAAGTGATGAGAGCCATCAAACTACAGACAAGCAAGTGGCAAAGCACTTCTGGCCTGCTTGTCTTGATATATTTAAATAAAAGAAAACAGTAGGATGAAATAAGCAGAACTATAATCAATAAACAGAGAAAATAATATCTCAATGTCTCAGAGACAGAAGCTAATATCAAAGCGTATAATAAAGGAGGACAAGAAGATTCTACAAAGAAACAGAGAGATACAGAATGCATAAAAATATGGAGCTTTAATATGTTGTTTATGAAAGAAAATTCTCTGATGCAAAGACATAAAAATGTTAAAAATCAAAGGATGCAAAAAAATATCAAGTGAACAGTTACCAAAGAAACAGCAAGAGTGGTAATACTAATTTCAGACAAGATAGACTTTAAGGCAAAATCAACTATAAAACACTGGGAAGTATATTATACAATGATCAAAAAGACAGTCCACTCAGAAGGCATAAGCATAATAAATATCTACACACCCAACAACAGGCCTCCACAATATATAATATAAAACAAACTCTAAAAGCGAGAAATAGTTGCACAATGATGGTAGGAATCTTAAACACACCACTCTTGGTGAAAAAACAGGACATCTAGTCAGAAACTTTACAAAAATATAGAAAATCTACAGGCCACAATCATCAAACTTGATTTTTAGATAGATGATAGATAAAGCTAAACAGAGACAGACCGGCAGACAAACAGATGGATGGATGGATGGACGGACGGACGGACGGACGGACGGACAGATAAATGGAAAGATAAAACCACCCACAACAGAATAGTATACATTCTTTTCAAAAGCACAGAGAACATTATCCAGAACAAACCACATTTTAGGCCACAAAAATATCCTCAATCAAATTCAAAACATCAAATAATACAAAGCATTCTCTCTGATTGCAGTGCCATGAAAGTAGGAATCAATAATATGAAGAACAAGAAAAAAAATTAAATACTTGGAAATTGAAACAAATCTTTCTTAAAGACAAGTGAGTAAAAGAAGAACTCAAAGAGGGAATCAAAAAATTCCTAGAAGCAAATGAGAATGAAGACATCATATGAAAACTTTTGGCATAGAGCAGGTTGGGGACAAGATGGTGGACTAGACACATGTCTCCTCCATTCCCTCTGAGAACTAAGGCCAGAAATGATAAATCAGTGGGGCACTCTGGACACCCAGGGAGCCACTAGCATATGGCACAGTGTTGTCAGATTGGACTATATGTCACTAAATGGAAAACTACCTCTCTCTAACATGAGACAGCATATGCTGAGCCCCACTGTTGCTGACTCACCATTTGGGCTGACTGCAGGTACTGATGCCTTCTTTGTTATCCCAGAAGTGGAGGACGGGCATGAGCCACCTAATACACTGAGCTGTAGTGCTAACTTAAACGAAGTATAGAGCAGCAGAGAGACAGTGCATGCCATAGCCACATTTTGAGAGCCTGGCTGCTGTCGGATGGCACTGCTGCCTCTCCAGCTTCTCTTTTCTGAGCTCTGACATAGATTCTGCTGTTTTACAGCTGGAAGAGAAGCTTGACTGGGATGCCATCTTGGTGAGCTGTGAGCCACAGTCAACCAGGGGCCTCAGCAGGGGCTAATTCTGAGGCTGAAAAGCAGTGCCAATTCAGAGAGCATTTTTCCAGCAGAAAGGCTATGCTTAGTACAGTGTTACCTTAAGAGTGGGGCTCAGTTGAGGATGGCAGCAAGGCCATCATCTCTCCTTAACTCAAACTATGTTATAGCATCTGAGGATAGCCAAAGAGGTGCTTCCATTGTTCGTCAGAAGGTGGATGAGGCATGCCACACTTGATGGCCTGACTGATTTTCAGCAGCTATTGGACAGCTCCCAGCTTTTTAAAATAAGACTGCCTGGAGAAATAACTGCTGAGCAGCCTGGAGGCATCTTTTCCAGTCTTTACTGATCTACATCACAGGGTCGGTTGATGGCCCCACAGTAACTCTGTAAGTAGGGTGCTGTTTATGCTAGCCAGGAGACAGAGCCTACAACCCCAGAGCATCCAC
Organism: Heterohyrax brucei; assembly: GCA_028571685.1. Lineage (NCBI taxonomy): Eukaryota > Metazoa > Chordata > Mammalia > Hyracoidea > Procaviidae > Heterohyrax > Heterohyrax brucei. The sequence continues at coordinate 137,996,017 of CM053142.1, read as the reverse complement.
TGGGGGCAGTCATTAAAGTACACAGAGAATGCTGGTGATCAACTCCCTTCTCGGATCTATGACTCAGCTCCTGTTGAAGTAACACCAGAGAAATTAAAAAGCATCTAGATAGCCTGAAGGTAACAAAGCATTGCTAACCATTTAAAGAAACAGCCCACCATGGATTTGGAAAATGCCCAAAATAAAGAATCAAAAAACTTCCCAGATGAAGAAGCCTTTCTGAAACTACTGGAGGTTGAGTACAAAAGAATTATGTATAGAACCCTCTTAGAGATTAATCAAAATGCAGCAGAACAAAATGAAAGATTAAGCAAGCTATTTGAACTGGTGGAACATCAATGATCTGAAATACAGCAGATTAATAACAAAATGACAGAATCAGACAATTCAATCCATAGCCAAAAGTGTAGAATTGAAGTTATGGAAGTCAGACTTAGTGATCTTGAGGATAGATTGACACTTGCATTTTTAAGGAGAAATCATAGAAAACATATAAGAAAAATGAAGAAGCATTAACAAACATGTGGGACTCTATTAAGAGGAATTATACAATTAATTGGAGTTCCTGAACAAGGAGACATAGCTGAAAATACAGAGGGTATTGTGGTTGAGTTGCTGACAGAAAACTTCCTTGAAATTATGAAAGAAGAGAACATAGACATTCAGCACGTGTATCGATTGACACAAAAACTAGACCCCAAAAAGAAAGACAGTAAGACATGCCATATCAAGCTTAATAAAATGAAACATAAAAAGATTCTCTTAAAAAAAAAAAAGATTCCCTTAAGGCAGAGAAGCTCAAAGGAAAGCTAAGAACCATAGGGAGACTCTGTAGGCTTTTGTCTGACTTCTCGGCAGAAACGATGTCAGCAAGGAGGCAGTGGGATGACACACTCAAAGCCCTGAAGGAGAAAAATTTCCAACCAAGAATTATATATCCTGCATAATTGTCTCTCAAATATGAAGATGAAATTAAGGCATTCGCAGATAAACAAAAGCTTAGAGATTTTGTAAAATCCAAACCAGAGCTACAAGAAATACTGAAGAAGCTCTTTGCTTATAAAAACAAAATCATTAAGTGTATTCTTAAGGAAGCATTGCAGAACACAGCATCCAGAATCCTACTGAGTTGGCCAAGTGCCAGGTGCTATCAAGTCGGATCTGACTCATGGTGACCCTCAGGTTAGGGAAGTCATAAAACTCAGTCAAATCTACAATGTTAAAAGAAGGGAACCAGTGATCATCTCATGAAAACTATGACACCATCACACTAAAAACAGGGATATGCTATAGTAGTTATAGCCCTTTCAGATGGAGAGGAAGTTAAAAAGATATGTAGAAGTTAAAATTAAGCTTAAACTTAGAATATTAAGGGGATAGTAGGGGTAGTTACAAAGCACATACACACAAAAATGCGACATATGAAAACAAGAAACATAAGATAAGAGTCTCAACAACCACAAAACCAACACTGAAAAAGATGAAAAGTGAACCCATAAAGAAGAATGACTCAGAACGGAATATTAAAAGCAACATGGAAAATACCTGAAAAAAACAAATACATCAAAATGACAGCACTAAACACAAAGCTATCAGTAATTACTCTGGATGTAAACAGACTGACCTCTCCAATGAACAGACAGTGAGTGGTATCATAGATCAAAGGACATGATGCATCTACATGTTGCTTACAAGAAACACACCTTAGACTCAAAGATATGAACAAACTTGAAAATTAAAAGATGGAATAATATATACCAAGCTAACAACATACAGAGAAGAGCAGGTGTCACAATATAAATCTCAGATAAAATAGATTTTAATGTAAAATCCATCATTGTGGACAAGGATGATCACTGTTTATTGCTGAATGGTTCGGTATACAAACAGGACTTAACAATATTAAATATTTATGTACCTGATACCAGAACATTTGAATACATCAAACAAACATTGACCACATTGAAAAATGAGATAGAACACTCCACAATAATAGTGGGAGGCATCAACACTCTACTTTTAGTAATGGACAGATCATGTAGGAAAAGCTCAGTAAAGACACAGAAGATCTTAATGTGACAATTAACCAACTAGACCTCATAGATGTATACAGAACTCTCTATCCATCAACAGATAAGTATACCTTCTTCTTCAATTCACATGGAACATTTTCCAGAATAGACCACACATTAGAATATAAAGCAAATCTCCACAAAATCCAAACTATTAAATTATTGCAAAGCATCTTCTCCGACCAAAAAGCCATAAATGTCAAAATCAATCACAGCAAAAACTTAGGTAGAAATCTGTACTCATGGAAACTGAGCAACACTTTGCTCAAGAAGCCATGGGTTATAGAAGAAATCAAGAATGAAATAAAGAAATTTATGGAATCAAATGAGAACAAAAACAAATTGTTTTAGTCAGCTAGGGCTGCTCTAACAGAAATATTACAAAGTGGATGTCTTTAACAAAGAAAGGTTTATTCTTACACAGTCCGGTGGGCTACAAGTCCATATTCAGGATGTCCACTCCAGGGAAAGGCTTTCCCCTTGTTGGTTCAGGAGAAAAGTCTGGTATTGTACCAGTCTTTGTCCAGGAAGCATCTTGGCACAGGAACCTCAGGTCTGAAAGATGCACTCTTCTCCCAGTGCTGCTTGCTTGATGGTGCGAGGTTCCCAATTCTCTGCCTACTTCCCTGTCAATTTATCTCTCATAGGATGAAAGGATTAAGGGTGGGGTAAGCCATACTCCAGGGAAACTCCCCTTACAGTGGAGCAGGGAGGTAATCCTATGAAGGGATTTACAGCTCCACCCCAATCCTTTAACATACAGCATAGGAGAACCACAAAATGGAAGACAGTCACAAGACACTGGGAATCATGGCCCAGCCACATCGGTACACATTTTTGGGGGGACACAGTTCAATCCATGACACGAATCATACCCAAATCTGTGGGAAATAGCTAAAGCAGTGCTCAGAGGTCAATTTATCTCTGTAAATGCACACACCCAGAAGGGAGAAAGGACCCAAACCAAAGAATTAACATTACAGCTTGAACAAGCAGAAAAAGAGCAACAGAGGAATCCCTCAGGCATCAAAGAAAACAGATAATAAAGATTAGAGCAAAACTAAATGAGTTAGACAATACAAGAACAATTGAAAAAATTAACAAAACCAAAAGCTGTTTTTTAAAAAGATCAACCAAATTGGTAAACCACTGGCTAAACTTACAAAAGAAAAATAGTTGAGGAAACAAATAACCCAAACAAGAAATGAGATGGGAAATGTCACAACCTACCTAACTGAAATCAAAAGTATTTCTAACATAATACTATGAAAGACTGTACTCAAACAGATTTCAAAACCTAGAGGGAATGGACAAATTTCTAGATTCATATCAGCTACCAAAATTATCACAAGGAAAAGTAGAACAACTTCATAAACCCACTTCGATAGACTGTACTCAAACAGATTTCAAAACCTAGAGAGAATGGACAAGTTTCTAGATTCATATCAGCTACCAAAATTATCACAAGGAAAAGTAGAACAACTTCATAAATCCACCACAAGGGAAGGGATTGAAAAACTCATTAAAAAACTTTCAACCAAAAAAGATCATGGCCTAGATGGCATCACCAGAGAATTCTATCAAACTTTTAGAGAAGCGTTAACTCCAGTGCTATGGAGGTATTTCACAGAATATAAAGGGATAGAATACTCCCACACTCATTCTATGAAAGCAGCATAACCCTGATACCAAAGACAGGGAATAATTCCACAAAAAAAGAAAATTACAGACCAATACCACTCATGAACCTATATGCAAAAATTTTCAGCAAAATCCTTGCCAGCAGAATTCAATGACATATCAAAAAAATAATTCATCATGACCAACTAGGTTCATACTAGGGATGCAAGCCTGGTTCGACATCAGTAAAACTATTTATCACATAAATAATGCAGGAGATAAGAATCACCTGACTTTGTCAATTGATGCTGAAAAGGCATTTGACAAAGTCCAACACCATTCACACTAAAAACTCTCTGCAAAATAGCAATAGAAGGGATTCCTCACCACAATAAGGGGCATCTGTGCAAAGCCATTGCCTAAATCATCCTGAATGGAAAGACAGAAAGAATTCGTCTTGAGAATGGGAACTAGACAAGGATGCCTACCTACTCTCACCTCTCCTATTCAACATTGTAAAAGAAGTTCCAGCCAGAGCAATTAGACAAGACAAAGAAATAAAACACATCCACAATGGCAAACAAGAAGTAAAAATCTCCCTATCTGCAAATGATGTGATTGTACATGCAGAGAATCCTGAACAATCTGTAAGTAAACTACCTGAATGAGTAGAAGAGTTTGGCAAAGTATCAGAATATAAGATAAACATAAATAAATCAGTAGGATTCCTTTATATCAACAAAGAGATTATTAAAGAAATCACCTAATCTATACCATTTACTATAGCCTCAAGAAGATAAAATACCTAGAAATAAATCTAACTAGAGAAATGAGAGACTTGTAAAAAGAGAAATACAAGATCTTACTGCAAGAAACTGAGAGAGACTTATGTAAGATAAGCAGAGAAACCTTTACATAGAAAAACCTACTGTGCTCATGGATAGAAAGACTTAACATTGTGAAAATGTCTATTTTACCCAGAGTGATCTACATATACAATGCAATCCCAATACAAACTCCAGTGACATTTTTTAATGAGATGGAGAAACAAATCACCAACTTTGTTTGGAAAGGGAAGAAAGCATGGATACGCAAAACACTACTGAAGAACAGGAACACAGTGGGAGGCCTCATACTACCTGATCTTAGAACATATGACACTGCCACCATAGTAAAAAAAAGTCTGGTACTTGTACAAAAAGAGACATGTAGACCAGTGGAACAGCATTGAGACCCCAGAGATGACACCATCCTCTTACAAATGGTTATATTTGACAAAGGCCCTAAGATTGTAAACTGGAGTAAAAACAGTCTCTTTAACAAATGGTGCTGGCAAAATTGTATATCCATCTGCAAAAAAATTGAAACAGACCCATATCTCACACCTTCCACAAAACCAACTCAAATTGATTCAAAGACCTAACTATCAAACCGACAATGATAAAGATCATGCAAGAAAATATAGGGTCAATGATGGAAGTGTTAATACACAGTTTAGACAGAATTCAAAATCTTACAAAGTACGACCAACAGAAGATAGATAAATGGGAACTACTAAGACTCAAACATTTTTGCTCATCCAAAGACTTTATTGAAAGAAGTAAAATACCACTTACAGAATGGGAAAATAAAATTGGCAACTACATCTGATTTCTATAATCTACAAGGTACTCCGAAACATCAACAAGAAAGAGGTAAAAAACCCAGTTAAGTGATGGGCAAAGGAGATGGACAGACACTTCACCAAAGAAGACATCTAGGCCGCCAGAAGACACATGAGGAAATGCTCACCATGAAAGAAGGCGTCAGTACTTGCAGTCCTCCAAAACGGTGAGTCAGTAGGAGCAGGGGGCATTGGCCACTGGCTCATCTTTGAGAGGGATATTTTAATTCATTACTGGTGCCTAGTGAAATCTGTTAACACGATGCCAGATCCTAGGGCTCTCTGGATGTCCACTGCTCCATTTAGTTATCATTCCAGGCCTTAATTCTCAGAGGGAATTGAGGAGATGTATGTCTAGTCTGTCTTCTTGGAGCCACTCTCCTAATGTTTCAAATCTGTAGAATACTTCAGTAACTCAACATCAGAAAGAAAAATAATCCAATTAAAAATGGGCAAAGGATATAAACAGACACTTCACCAAAAATGACATTCAGTGGGCTAGCAGACACATGAGGAAATGCTTGTGATCGCCAGCCATTAATTAAATGTAAATCAAAGTTACAGTGAGTTACTAGATCACATCTACATTACTGGTGCTAATGAAAAAAAGGAAAACAAACAGAAAATGGTGGAGTGAATTAACATAAATTGGAACCCTTATGCACTGTTGGTAAGAATGTAAAATGGTACACCTGCTATGGAAAATGATATGATGCCTCCTTAAAAAGCTAGAGATTGAAATACCATATAGTCTAGGAATCCTACTATTGTAAATATAACTTAGAGAAGAGTGATCACAGGAATAAGCATAAGTACATCCATGTTCATTACAGTACTACTCAGAATAGCAAAAAAAAATGGAAGCAACCTAGGTATCCATCAGTGGATGAATGAGTAAACAAATTATGGTACAAACAATGGAGTACTTCACAATGTTAGAGAACAGTGATGGGTCTGTGTAACATCTCACAACATGAATAAATCTGGAGGGCAGTAATTCGAGTGAAACGATTGATCACAAGATGATCAACATTGCATGAGAGCACTATTACTAAGAAAAAAGAAAATGTTTACACATAGGAAAAAAAGAACAAACTTTGATAGGATGGTAGAGTGTGGAGAGGAAATCACTAACTAGCTAGTAGGTTAGCGGTAACTTTGTTGAAAGGGAAGATGATACGAATACAGGGGAAAATCAACATAACTTGTCCTATTCAGAGAAACTTCTAGACACATCAAAAAACCTTGAGGTGCTAAGTTACTGTGGCTGATGGCTGGGGGCCACTCTCTTGGAGATATCTAGATCAGTTAGCATAACATAGTTTGTAAATACTCTGTATCGTATTTGGTGAGTAGTATCTGGAGTCTTAAAAGCTTGCGAGCAGCCGTCTAAGACATATCTACAGTTCTTACCCAATTTGGAGCAAAGGAAAAAGAAGAAAACCAAAGACACAAGTTAAACATTAGTGTAAAGGAGTAACGAGCCACATGAACCACAGCCTCCATCAGCTTTAGCTCCAGAAGCACTAGATGGTGCCTGTCTACTACCAGCAATTGCTCTGACAGGGATCACAATAGAGGATCCTGAAAAGAGCAAGAGAAAAAGGGAAAACAAAATTTAAACTCACACCCACACACCCACAAAAGATCAGATTATTTACTGGTGTGACAAAGACTGGAAGAACCCCAAGGCTATGACCTCCGGGCATGCTTCTAACCAATAACAGAAGCTACTCCCAGAGTCCACCTTTCAGCCAAAGATTAGAAGCCTGAAAGACAAACAATAAAAGAAGAAAAAAAAAAAAAATCCTTTAACTAGGTTTTAGAGGAAAGGAGAAGCAGTGGTGATACTGACCAAAGTTGAAGTGTTTTGAGGAGCTTTCTAGACAAGCAGAGAGAAAAAGAGGAAAATTGGAGGGGACATATATCAACAGAAAAGTATTTGCTACAAAAAGAGACGGAGCGTTGGTTTCACAGTGGTTAAGAACTATCACTGATACCAAAAGCTCGAATCCATCAGCTTCTTGGAAACACTTATGAGGCAGTTCTACTTTGTCCGATAACGCTTTTGTGAGTCAGAATTGACTCAGTGGCAATGGGCTTCGATTCTCTTTTGCTTTTGTTAATAAAAGGAGATACTACAACATGTTTATATAATAATCAAAAAGATCCATAAGACAGTGAAATTCTGATGAAAGGGAAATGAGAAATAGACCAAGGGAAATCCTTAGGTAAACAAGAGTAATGCTATTCACTGCACAAGTGTGTAGGTCTTCTCATTTGGTTTCTCTCAAGCAGACTTGGGTACAAAAACTTAGCTGGATGTGATTTATTACAAAAACTTAGCTGCGTACAATTAATTTTGAAGTTCTGGAAAGCACAAGTACTTCAGTAAGGGGAATGGAACAAGGAAAAGGAAAAATCAAAAAAGTATATTAATGAGTGTGTGCTCTCAGAGAAATCTCAGAGAAGCAAAGAAATCCTGCCAGATGTTTCTATTCACTGACTTGACTCCAGACTGTTGTCTCCCTCTATTTCAGAGTTGTCCTGAAGAATATTAATGCTGATGACAGTGATAGTGACGTTGGTTCTATGCAGAGTTGGACATAGACTAGGGACTCATAATACTTACGAATTAGTTCAATCACAGACGTAAAATAAAATTTCCTTCTAAATTCCTTAGGAATTAACAGGAAATTGGCAACTCCATGTGGTGACTAAGAATACCTAGCAGGACAAGAGAAGGGACAGTATTGTGTAGATGGAGATGTACACAGCACCTTAAAAGAGATTACTGACTTGTGTATACCAATTTGAAAAAGATTCGAGTATAAGCTTGTTTGATTCTGGATAGATTTTAAAATAAAAGTAATACCGATAGGTAACTGTTATGTAGTGGGAGGCATTCAAATGGGTAATATAAAAAGTCGATTTATGGTCTCCTGTGGAAACTCATTAATCACACCCATTATCTATGGTAGACGCACCCAGATACTGTCTCATTGTGAATTAGCACCATTAGTTATAGAACCTCACAGTACGTCTGTGGATTTGCTTTCATCCTCGCTTTTACAGGTACAAGGAGGTTAAGTGACTTGCCAATGATCATCAGGCAGGTTGGTGAGGAAGCCAAGGAGAGAACCTTAAGATCCAGACTCCCAGTTATTTATGTCACTGTGTTTATTGACTTTACCCTCTGCTTAGTCACTTGTAGGACACATTTACGACAACTGTAATGAACAGAGACACTCTAATACTTTAAATGGAAACTGTGCTTCATATTCCTGGCAGGATAGAAACAGAATGAGTCCGCATGAGGCATAAGCAGCTAATTTTTTATGAAAGTCTTGTACTAATCATTTAGATCATTCATTTACTTTTTCTGGGTCTAATTTCCATGCCTGTGAAATTGAAACAGTAGTCCTTTTGATGCAGTAAGTCCTTTTCAATTCCTACATTTTTCCCACAGGGGAATTTGGTCATTTGAACTTCGTTTGTGAGATGAGTGACTGCCCCAAGTAGGATTCCTTAGTCGCCCTGATCTATTAACAAGAATCTTGACAGCACAGATCTGAGAGACTTTGCCATCACAGGGTTTTACTAGAAAGCCCACAGTTGATCATATCTCTTCTTCCTAGAAAGTAAGCTGATTTGGCTTGCTTAACATTACATCAAAACTGCTATCTTTTATTTCTTCTGGAAAAAAAAAACATATATATATATTGCTATGTATAGCCACTGATGGATATTCCAACTATCCCTTAGAATTAAACCTTAAGAAAGATCATGTTTGTTTAGTTCCCTACTACACAGCCTATCTACCACCCACACATCAGTTTGTCATGCTTTGGTGACTTGTGTGCTGCTATCAAACTGAAAGCTATGCCACTGCTATTTCAAATACCAGCAGGGTCCCCCATATTTGAGATGTTTCAGTATCACTTTCAGACTAAAAAAGACTAGAAATAAAGACTTGAAAATTTACTTCTGAAAATAAGCCAATAAAAATTCTATGGATCCCAACAGAATATTGTCCAGTATAGTGTTGGAAGAAACACAGTAGCCACTACAATGGATTTGAGCATGACAATGTAAAGTTTTTTTTTTTTTTTTCCGTGCATGGGCTCACTGACTCATAACTGACTCACTGACATTTAACAACATGTGTATCCTAGAGACTAGCAAGTAGAAACTAGCAAGGTGTTCAGTAAATACTAACTCACCAAAGACTTCTTTCCTGAATGATTTCTTTTTCTTTAAGCCAGCTTCCTACCCTGTAATGCCTTTGATAAGAATACAATGCAAACAATAACTTTATTAAATGGAAATACATTTTCTCATCACTGTGTTTCCACTTCAAGTACAAATCTCTAGAGGTTATCTTCCTCATTTTTTTGTTTTTCTTGTTTTTTTTTTAGTTCTTCTGAATTTTACCACAACAGATGTAACCAATATGCATATATCTCTGTTTTTGCTATTGCTAGTCTTAGACTCTAAAGTTTCTAAGGTTGGAAGATTGGGGAATTGTCTCACCTATACTAGCTTGTTCATGTGTGTCTTAGGCTGGGTTCTCCAAGGAAGCAAAACTAGGTAAAACATATAAATATATACAGAAACAGATTTATATGAAGGAAACAGTTCACGTAATCGTACAGGCTGAAACATCCCAAGTGTTGGATCAGAGTACAAGCATCACAAGTTTTGGAAGCTGGTAACCTCACTGTTGACAGGTCAGAGAGCATGGTTCCCACTCACAGGCTGTGGAGGTCAGCGGATCCCAAGACAGCAGGCAGGGCTGCAAGGTTTAGGCTTATTCACGTAGTTACAGTGGAGAGCAAACCCAGAATTGGCAAGTCAGGGAATGGGACTGCTACTAGCAGGCTCTAAGATCGATGAATCCCAAGAGCTGCTAGTTCAAGTTCCCAGAAGACAAGAGAGCCACAGCTGCTGAATCCACAACAAGCCAGAACCTTGGCAAGGTGACCTGACAGGAAGTAGGCGGTAGAAGGTAGAGAGAGGAAAGCTGAAGGGGCAGTGAGCCATCACAGGCCCCGCCCCTGCTGGTACCACCGCAGATTCCACAACGGCAATGACCATAAAAATTACACAGCTGCTGAAACGTTGAGAATCAAGACCCAGGCAAGTTGACACACATTCTTGGCTATCATGGTCCACACATTGTCAACTTGGCATCTGTACACATCTCTCCATACCGTATCTCTTAATAAATGTAATTACAAAGTCATACTTATGTGTAGCATATCACACATGCACAACTGAAAATGTACTGGCTGCATTTACGTTGTATATTTTATAAGTAAAGAAAACAAAAATGCCTGATGCACACAGACAAAGGAGAAATACTATAATGATCACAGTCCTTGTTTCTGTAAACTGGTCATGTGAACATAGCTGGTGCTCAGAACTACCTTGTTCTTCAATCCATTCTGTGTTCCCTTGGCCCTCAGCAAGCACCTCAGCTGTCGTGGTTGTTCACCTGGTGGGGTGAGCCACACCTTCATTGTCTGAAGGTTCTGGGCTGTTAGTAGTCACACTGGAATTGGGTTGCCATAGTATTCCACTGACTTTAGTCTCAGGACATGATACTACTAAGAAGTGTCCTAACAATATCTGCTGCATTCTGGGCATATTCTTCTTTACCTTTATTATGTAATACCAATATGATTTTCTCTTGGTAGTTAGACCGATCACACCACTTGCAGTGATAACTGACTTCCTGTTGATCCGGAGGCTTAAGGGCTCAAAGTGACCTGGTGGCATTTTTAGCCTCCAGTTCAATGTAATCAGTGATGTGTCTCCAGGTTAAAGCATTAATGCCTTTGGAACTAACAGCATTAGACCTGCAGAGCATAAAGTCATGGAAACCAGAAACAGAACCTGCAAGTGGGTCACTAGGGTTAATAGTGAGTGCTGCCACTACCGTATCTGCCCTTTGATTCCTGGACCCATGAATCCTGGCTGTGGGAAAAACAGGACCACATACTGGATGCTGGTTTAGAGCACAGCCTTCTGGTAAACATTTCCTCAACCTTGCAAGGTATTTCCACCCAGCTGGCTCTGTAATTGTGTCTGTAAGAGGCCATTTCGTTGTCCCATCAAGCCAGCTGCTTCAGAATGATGGGGAACATGATTAGACCAGTGGATTCCAGGAGCATGAGTCCACTGTCACACTTCACTTGCTGTGCAGTGAGTCCCTTCATAAGGTCAATGCTGTGTGGGATACCATGATGGTGGATAAGGAATTGTGTAAGTCCACGGGTGATAGTTTTTGCAGAAGTATGGCATGCAGGGAAGGCAAATCAACATCCAGAGTTAAGGGTCTATTCCCATAAGGAAAAAGCACTGCTTTTTCTATGGTGGGAGTGGTCCAGTGTAATCAATCTGCCACCAGGTTACTGGGTGATCACCTTGAGGAATAGTGCTGCATTGAGGACTTAGTTTTGGAATGTCATTGACTGAATTGTGTTCCCCAAAAATACGGGTGGCAGTTTGTCTGTGCCATGATACCTTGTACTGTGTTATAAACCCTGCTGTATGTTGTTAATGAGACGAGATGGGTGGCATTTGTGTTTGCAGGGCAGGACTCAGTGTGTGGAATTGTATTATGCCTTGGAACAGTCTCCTGAGATACAAAAGGGAGGTAAGCAAAGTTTTGGAGACTTTGGACCACCATGTAGCAGTGCTGGGAGCTGAGTGCATCATTTGGAAAGAAATGGGTCTCTGCTCCTCAGAAGTTTCCAGTACAGGTGAAGAGTGATGACAAGCACCTTCTCCAGAGCCAACAGAGAAAGTCTTCCCCTGGAATTGGCACCCTGAGTTTGTACTTCTAACCTACTGGACTGTGACAAAATGAAATTTATCTTTTAAAGGCCTTCCATTTGTGGCATCTCTGTTATAGCGGCACTAAATGACCAAGACAATGTATATACCTTCTGAAATTTTGGTACTTAGGGTATACTCCGTTAGTTTTATTCTAATGTTTATGCGTGTAAAATGTTGCTAGGTACCATTCAGTCAATTCCAACTCATAGTCTTTTAAAATACCACGTGTTGGATCAGGTGCACCTTATTCCTTGTCCTAGTTGTTTAGGGTTGCTAAAATATAAATATCACAAGTGGGTGCTTTAACAAGCAGACATTTATCCTCTCGGAGTCTAGAAGACAAAAAATCCAAATACAGGGTACCAGATCCAGGGGAAGCCTTTCTCTGTATTGGCTGTTGGGGAAGACCCTTGTCATCTGTCTTCCACTGTTCTAGGAGATCCTTAGGTCGGTGACTCAGGGTCCAAAGGATACGTTCTGCTACTTACACTGCTGTCTTGGTGGTATGACATCCCAAGGGGTTGTGGTTCCACCCTTTGAGACCGAGCTAGCTGTACTCACTGTGTTCTTTGTCTCTTTGGTTTCTGCTTCCTAGTTCCTTGATCTCTTGGCCCATTGGGTGTCACCACCCACATGCACCCTGCTGGGCAAGTGTTCTAAAGCTCATTAGCAACACCTATAAGTACATGGAGGCACGCCACTCCACCAATAAATTTAGGCCAGAAGATCCTTAGCAATTTTACTGCATAGGCCTTTAAGCCTCAGTCTACCAATAAGTGTCCAGAGGCATACCACTCCAGCTCTTACACAAAGGCACTTGGTCAGCTCTTTGGCTCTGTTGGTTGACTCCAGCATTATCTCATGCTGGTTTCCTGGTTCTGATGCTGCCATTTTTTTCATTGCTGCTTGCTTTTCACTGTCTACACCATCTCCAGTGTAATAGCTCTCTTCATTTCCTAATGGGTCCTCCTCAGAATTGTCTGACACTCATAACTCCACCAAGAGTCTATTAAAGGAAATCTAGGCTTTTATTGTTGTGCATTTAAAACTCTCCCAGCCTCTTTCCATTCACAGTTTCAAAACTGCTGCCACATTTTAGGTAGCTCTTAGAGCAGTACCCTGCTTTTTCTACCGAATTCTATTTTAGTTATCTAATGCTGCTATAACAGAAATGTCAAAAGTGGGTGGCTTTAACAACGAGAAATTTATTCTCTCACATTCTAGGAAGCTAGAATTTCAAATTCAGTGTTCCCTCTCTAGGGGAAGCCTATCTTACTCTGTTGGCTCTGGAGGATTTCATACTATCACAAAAGCAGTGCTGGGAGCAGAATGTATCCTTTGGCCTAGGGTTCTTGCGCTGAGAAGCTCCTAGACCAGGTGAAAATCAATAATAAGGACTTTCCCCTCCAGAACTGATGGTCACCTGACATGTGTCAGAGTAGAATTGTGCTCCATAGAGATTTCATTGTCTAACTTTTCAAATACAGGTCATCAGAAATTTCTTCCAAGTCGTCTTTGGTAGAGTCCAACCTTCAGGTGTTTTGGTTAGTAGTCAAGTATATTAAGAGTTTGCACCACACAAGGATTCATAAATTGGTGGAAGATTTGTGATTTGAAAACATCAGGTGATCTGTGGGAGAAAGATGTGTTAGTCTGCTTCGGTGAAGAGAACAGTCTTGGAAACCCTATAGAGAAGTTCTACTCTGTCCCATTGGGTCACTGTGAGTCAGAATCAACTTGACAATAATGGGTTGGAGTTCTATAGAGGACAAAAACCAGTGAAGCATGTATATAAATTTGCAGAGAGACATTTACTTCAAGGAAGGGGCACAATCAATTTTTAGGAAATGGGTCATACATTTGTAGGAGCTGGAATGCCTCACATTTTTGGGTCAAGCAGCACCCTGGAAACTTCTGCTGACTCATACAGTTGTAGGGCCTGAGGAACCCAAAAGCTGCATGTCAGGCAGCAGGCTGCAAAATTCTGCTGGCTCTTGATGTTATGAGGGTTGGTGAATCCAAAATCTGTACATCTGCATATCGGGTGACAGCCCAGCCATATTCATACATGACATTAACCATCACAGTACATACACCAAAATGCAAGACTGCCAGTTAAGTTCACAAACTCATCCTAGACAAATTGCTGTGTATCCCATTGCTGAATAACATTACAGTCACCTTCAAAGTGCTCCCCTTGGGAAGCTATGCACCAATGCCAGTGGCTAGCCCACCCTTCAAAGCAATTTGAGAACTCTTTTTTTTGGAATGACCATCAGAACAGTTGCCATATTACCCTTGATGTCCTGAATGTCTTCCAAAGTGTCTTATTCTCAATATTTCCTTTGTCTTCAGGTAAAGAAAAGAAATTCATTGGGGGTCAAATAAAGTGAGTAGGTAGGGTGTTTCAATACAGTTATTTGTTAACTGGCTAAAAACTCCCTCACAGACAGTTATGCAATTAAGTTCATAAAGTTGTTACCTTGCCACTGTGCACAATGGCCATTCCAGAAAGAGTTCCAAAACTGCTTTGAAGGGTAGACTAGGTGCTTGTGTTGATGCTTAGCTTCCCAGAAGGAGAGTGCTTCACAGGTGACCGTGGTAATATTCAGCAGCGAGGTATGTAGCACTTACAACAATTAAGTTTTCAGACTTGTCAGTCCCCGTATATACATCCTAGATCCTATTAGTTCTGTTTTTTCTGAGAACCCTGACTCATTCAATACCTTTCAAGGAGATGGAGAACAGAGATGTCTGAACAAATTCTGGTGATGTCGTGGTTAAGTGTTACAGCTGCTGGCTAGAAGGCCAGCAGTTCAAATTCACCAGGCTTTCACTGGAAACTCTACGGGGGCAGTTCTACCCTCTCCTATAGGTACACTGTGAGTCACAATATACTCAGGGACAGTGAGTTTTGGTTTTTTTCCTATGCAGTTACCCTCTCTCTTGGATTCTACCCTGCAACTTCCAGTTGCCTCAGCGTTCATGAATGCCAGTCTGACTCCTCGACTAAACTTGACGCCATACTCTGATAGGACTTTCCCCTCTTCATCCTTGTTTCATCCTGTGACTTCAGGTAAAACTCTTGGGAAGCATTGAGTTCACTTCACTTCCTTCTCTTTTAAACATCGTCACGGTCCTGTACTGGTTGTTGTCCAGCACCTGAAAACAGGTGTTCCATTTATTTTGTCCAGTTTTCTAGTTATTTACAAAGGAAGGTTAAATCTAGCTCCTCTTACTCCATCATAGCTAGATGGAGTACTAAATTTAAGAGTACTAAATTTACAATCTTAATTTAGTAGGGCGTGAATTGAATCAATTAGGATTCTCCATTTAAAAATCATGTTGCAAAAGATTCTGTATTTCATAAGTATATAGATATTTATTGTTCTATTTTTTGGCAAACTAGAAATATAAAAATGTTATACATTTGCACTCATATATGTGAACATTGCAATTTATTTTTTACACTGAAGTCGCCTTTCATTTTGATCACAGCTGGTATATAATCAATCTTTTCTCTCTTGGTATACTGCCTTCCTAGGAAGTCTGAGTAAATTATGGGTCCACTGAAAGGTTACAATCCGCTATTTGTTTAATATGTTATTTTTATACTTGCCCAGAACCCTGATCCTTGGGCTTTCTTGACAAATGTAAGTAATAGACTTCTCATCTCTGCCCTGCGACTAGGACTGGTCAGCTACCTCTTTTGTAGATTTCATTTATTGCTTTGGGGCATCAACTTGCCATGAAGTTGAAAACAAAAATTTCTCTCAGAGCCTAGTGGTATAACTTCCTTTCCTTCCTCTTCTAACCACTTTTCTGGGCTAATGAGTTTATTCAGAACTTTTTCTCCTGTGTTCACATACTGCTGCTCCTTTTCTTCTTTTATTGATTTATTTCAGGTCCAGTATAACCGGAAAATTACTCCTTTCACAGCATTATATTTTCGTGTTATTATTTTTTTTCCATTTCAGTAAGTACATGATGGATATAAGACTTAGTTTCCTTTCTTACGTAATAATGATTGAGTTGCATATAATGGACAAATAGAAAATGTTTTATATAAAATGACCTAATGGAGGCACTTTTCCTTGTTTAACAAACACTGTATCTCCCATTTTTATGTCTGTTTGATGCTATTTCTCAGCTCTCAATTTAGCTTTCCCTGGTGGGAGCCATCATTTATTTGCTCTTGGCAAGCAGAAAGATTGCAACATAGTCATTTAGTTTCTCCCATTTCCTTTATCCCATATTTTTTAAGTCACCTCTGTAATGAGGTGGTTGTAAAGCTATTTCGTTTGCATTTTCCAATGTCATTTTTTTTCTCCTTCTGAAGTATTATCCATGTACCTTGTACTCTATTTGGATCCCAGCATAAAACTTATTTTTTGGTAGCTGTATCTTGTATGTATTCTCTCTCAGTTATGGCTATCACAGTTGTATGTTGTCTAATATTTATTAACTATAAAGAATGTGTTATGCTTGGCCTTCATTTTTCATGATATGAATGACTGTGATAATTATATTTATCTTTACACTACAAAAAATTAATCATTAGAATTGGAGACCAATATCATCTAATTTACTCTTTACTTTTAGCTTTGTAATTTTCTTGCTAGGAAGAAGAAAGTCTTTGATGTTACACAAAAAGCGATTACTTCGTTGTGTCCTGTCATCACCTGAGAGAGTAAAAAACTGATGCTATTCAATAAGTACTATTTGACTGTGATCAGTGAGCCACTTAAATAATTTTCAATAGTGGAATTAATATATTGTGATTTTCAACATATGGTCATATTAAGTAATATATGTTTTATATTAGAATTGTGACATCCCCATACTTTTTTCCCTTCATCACACCATCACTCACTGTCCTGACTTCCCTTTTAATAAAAAATCTGCAACCATTTCTTTGCTGAGTTTCTGGCAACATCAAATTCAGTACTTTTACATGTGTTGCCTAAAATAAATATGTCATCTTGTTGGTGCATTCATTTTGATTACAGTCATTCTATGACTATAGAAGTGACCAATAAAATGTTTCATTTTTAAGTATGATCTAAATTATTGTGGTCTAGTGAACAACTGTGACGCCGTAAGGATCAGTGTTACTATTTGTATAAATACATAATATGCTTTTAGCTAACTTGAAATCAAATTGCCTTTTTATAAAACACAGTACTTTCTACTTAGGTCCTATTTCCAATTCTATGACAGTTGACATGATGTTTTGGGCTTCAAGCTTCCATTTATATAACTTTCACCGTATTTCATAGGATTTGCAAAATAAATCACTGATACTTTTATATTATTTACATGTTGCTAAGCACCATCAAGTCATTTCCAACTTGTAGCAACTCTACACACAGCAGAACGAAGTGCGGCCTGGTCTGGAGCCATCCTCACAATAGTTGCTGGCTTTGAGCCCACTGCTGCAGCCACTGTCTCACTGAGAATATTTTTCTTTGTTGGTGGTCCTTTGCTTTTCCAAGCACGATGTCCTTCTCCAGAGATTAGTCCCTTCTGATAACATGCCAGAAATATATAACATGATGTTTCGCATCCGCATTTTTAAGGAGAATTCTAGCTGTCCCTCTTCCAAGACAGATTTTTCATTCTCCCACTACATTTCATAGAATATTTAATATTTTTTACCAACACCATAATTCAAATTGCATCAATTCATCTTTAGTCTCCCTATTCATTGTCCAGCTTCCACCTGTATATAAGGAAACGGAAAATAACCATGGCGTGAATCGGGTACAACTTATTCCTCAAAGTGACATCTTTACTTTCTAACACTTTAAAGAGGTCTTTTGCTTAGATTTGTCCAGGTTAAGATGTGTTTTAATTTCTGGACTGTTGCTTCCTTAAGTGTCAGTTGTGGATCCAAGTAAAATAAATCTTTGACAGCCCCAATCTTTTCTCTGCTTATCACGATGTTGCTTATTGATTCAGTTGTGGGAATTTTTGTTTTATGTTGAGGTAGAGTCCATATGGAAGACAATGGTCTTTAATCATCAGTAAGTTCTTCAAGTCTTCCTAACTTTCAGCAAGCAGGGTTGTGTCATTTGCTTATCGTAGGTTGTTAATGAGCCTTCTACCAGTTGTGATGTCACATTCCTTTCCATATAGTCCAGCGTCTTGAATTGTTTTTTCAATATAGAGTTTGAATAAATATGATGAGAGGATAAAACCCTGGTACACACATTTCCTAATTTTAAAGCACACAATATCCCCTTGTTCTGTTTAACAACTGCCTCTTGGTCTATATGTAGATTCTACATGAGCACAATTAAGTGTTCTGGAATTTCCACTTAGTCACATTTATTTACATAGCATTATCTAAAGCATTTATTATTTTGCAATCAAAATTCATTATTTTAATAATGCTGCTTTTATGAACATTTTTTCTTAGTACTGAAAGAAAATTTTTCCTGTATCTGGTTCCCAGAAATGATAGTAGCAAAATCAGGTATAGAAATTCAATCCAAAAAACAAAAAAGCAGATGTTGTGTTAGTCTCTGTTTTAAGAGAAATTGGCATATCATATTCCATAAGTACCTTTAAATACACAAAAATGGAAAGCCTTCACTTAGCCCTTCACAAAATGATTGTTTCACAAATGTTTTCTCATCTCTAACTTCCATAATGTCTTACAAATCATGCTTACTAAGTATTTATAGCCAGTGCACACTTTTGATTGGTATTTAATTATTTCTCTTAATTTTTATATGTATTTTTACAGTTGGATTCCTAGGGTCATTATCTCCTTTAGTACACTTTTTTTTAGAACCATGGCTTTCTGACTTATTTCCTTCTCATGTTATATCTGTAGATACACATATTTTTCTTATTTTACATAGCTTAGCAATGAAGTATTGAAATGTGTTGCATACCATTATTTTCTAACTATGCTTTGTATGGGGAAATTGTATCTTTTTATATATTTCAAATTTGCTTATTTAGCCAAAGCTTTAGAGGAGTGTATTTTTTCCTATTAAATCACTTTTTTTCTCCTATTAATTTATTTGTGATGGAGTTATGGCAGACAGAATAAGGGAAACGACCTACCCTGACTCATTTACTATTTCTGTGATTTTAAACATACATGTGACCTTTCTTAGTGTCAGGGTTTTCTTTTTTCTTTTATTCACTGATAACATTAGTGGGCAGACTGGTTTGTCTCTAAGATTTTCAGCTTTAAATTTCTACAAAGAGAGTTTTGTTTCACATATCAAGTTAGGTAGACCTTGTAACCCTGGTAGCATAGTGGTTAAGTGCTACGTCTGTTAACCAAAAGGTCAGCAGTGCAAATCCATCAGGCACTCCTTGGAAACTGTATGGAGCAGTTCTACTCTGTCCTGTAGGGTCATTGTGAGTTGGAATCAACTCAACAACAATGGGAATGGGTGTGGTATAGATATAAAAGATTTTTGCTCATCATAGTAAAATAGGTCAATTTTTGTACACTCGATTGTATTTTGTATTTTCCACAGCACAAATTGTTGATTCTAAACTTAATTACTTTTTAAAATTATGTATTGTCATGGATTCAGTGGTGTCCCCCAAAAATATGTATCAACTTGGTTAGATTATGATTCCCAGTATTATGTGACTGTCCTCTGTTTTGTGATGTTCAAATATGTTACAAATCATAACCTTTGCCTGTGGATAAAGAAAATAAATGTAGGATGTAACAATCTTGCTCAAGTCACACTCTTGATCCAGTGTAAAAAGGAGTTTCCCTAAGATGTGTCCTTTGCCACTTTTTATATTGCAAGAGGGAAAGGAAGCAGTCTGAGGGTTGTGTACCATGAAGAAGGCGGTGCCAGAGCGAACCATGTTCTGTGGACCTAGGGTACCTAGTTGTAGAGCTCTTAGTCTGGGGGAAAATCAATGACAAGGGCATTTCTCCAGAGCCGACAGAGAAAGAAAGCCTTCTCCTGGAGGTGATGCCCTGAATTTGGACTTTTAACCTACGAAAAATAAATTTCTCTTTGTGGTGTTTCTGTTATAGCAGCACTAGATGACTAGGATGTTTACACAATGTTTTTCTTACTAGATCACAAGCCCATGAGACCAAGGCTTAAGTTTTTTCGGTGCCACTGTCATGAATTGAATTGTGTCCCCCCAAAAAATATGTGCAGCAATTTTGATGGATCATTCTCAGTATTGTGTGATTGCTCTCTGTTTTGTGATTTTCCTATGCCGTAAATCCCAATCTGTGCCTGTGCTTAATAAACTGGATTTTAGGTAAAGAGGGTAAGAGTGGGGCTGTAGCACACTTCCTAAAGTTACCTCCCTGCTCCATATAAAAGGACTTTCCCAGGAGCATGGATTTTACCCCCTTTTATTTTACGAGAGATAAGAGGAAAGAAAAGCCAACAGAGAGCTGGAGAGCACACACGATCAAGAAGGCAGCACTGAGAGCAGAGCGTGTCTTTCAGATCTGAAGTTCCTGTGCCAAGGTACTCTCAGACCAAAGACAGACTGATGCACCACCTTCCTCCAAGGCCAATAGAGAGGGAAAGGCTACCCTTGGAATGGTCCCCCTGAATTCAGACTTGCAGCCTGATGGACTGTATAATTTTCTTTGCTAGAGCCATCTACTTGTGGTATTTCTGTTAGAGCTGTACCAGATAACCAGGACAGCCACATTACACTCTGTAATATATTGATCCACATACACTGTAAGTACTCACTAGACACTTGCTTTACAAGTGAGTGGCTGACAAGAAAATAGGAGTTTTACAGAAAATCTAAGACCTGAAAAAGGTACTGTTACGTTGTAGAGTAAGCTACCACTATACCAGCAGGATTTCCTCTCTTAATAAGAATGGGGCTAAATAACTTCTTTGAGACTTTTAAGAATGAAGACTGTTGTTTACATCTCAGTCTCTATTTCATCATCTCTAAAATGGAAATAAAATGTACTAGCTGCATAAGCTGGAGCCTTGGTGGTATACTGGTTAAGGGTTTGTCTGTTTACCAAACAGACAGCAGTTCAAATCCACCAGCTGTTTGGAACCACTTTGGGGCAGTTACGCTCAGTACTACAGGGTTGCTATGAGTCAGAATGTACTCGACGGCTTTCGATGATTTGGTTTGTTCGCATAAGTTAAAGTCTTAGGGCTTTAATGAGGTGTTAATATACTCTACCAAGGACACCCTGGTGGCATACTTCAGCAGCTCAAATCCACCAGGAACTCCTTGGAAACTCTATGGGGCAATTCTACTCTACCTTATAAGATTGCTATGAGTTGGCATCAATTTGACAGCAGTGGGTTTGGTTTTGGGTATGCCAAGCCAAGTGCTGTCGAGTCGGACCCGACTCATGGCGACCCTATAGTGTATCCAAAAAAGCCCATTGAATTCAAGTTGATTCCAACTGAGAGTCACCCCACAAGACAGAGTAGAACAGCCCATAAAGTTTCCAAGGAGCAGCTGGTGGATTCAAACTGATGGCTTTATGGTTATCATCTGTAGCTTTTAGCAAAATATCACCAGGGTTTCCATTATGTAAGAGACGTGTAGCTCCTCCGCAAATTTGCAATGGGTAATGCCCTTCCTCACTGACATGGAAGTCAGTGACACTTAACATGAATTTTGGCTTCTTTTTATGTTTGCTTTTACCAATTCCTTTCTGTCAGTTAGAACCTGGATCCAGGACTCTTTTTACCAAATTGTAGGGTTTTTTTTTTCTTTTTTTTTGATTTTGTCATAATTGGACTGAACTAGTCTTTTTGTACATTTCTTACCACTTTGTTCTTACTGATTATACAGTTCTGCTTCATCAGATTTTAAATTATGACTGAATCCTGGACATTGAATTAGTTGGCAGAGACTCCGCATTGCTTTTTGTTTATGCTTTAAGTAGAGTGATTCTTGTTACTATATTCTTTTTTTCCTGTCTAGATTGTTTGCAGTCCTTTTTTTAAAAAAATAATAATAATAATATATGAATGTACATTTGTAGTTTTTTTTCTGAATGACTGAAGATTCTACTTTTCTCTTGGAAGTTGTGTGTGTGAGTAACTTTTGGAAAGAAAATAATCTTTCTTTGAAATCAGGGAGGGCAGAATACAGTTTTTTCTAATGTGCAGCCTTTCTGATGGACTTATTGCTAATGCTTTGATCTACTAATGATGGCTCAAGGGTGTACGGCTTTGCAACTTGTAGTTGAGAAGGCTTGGAGCAAAGTGCAGCCCTAGGTGAGATCCTTCTCACATTGCGTGGTAGTTATGCATTGATTCCATCATAGCAACTCAAGGTGGCTGAAGACCTGATGCTTTTTGTGGTATGACTAGAAAGAAATTTCAAAAATGCAGTCCTTTGCAGATTGCTAAGAGAGGGGTTAGCAATTTACCCTCAGGTTTAGTTTCCTTGGTGACTAAGAAGCTCATGCTAGTCTGATGACATCCACACAAATTTGGAGGTAGAATGATTAAGCAGAAATGTTCAAGAGCTATTACTTCCATAACTGTGTTAAATGATTCTACACAGGAAATTCCTAATTCTAGGAAATGAAGCAACTGGCTTCAACTGGTTCTCAGTTGAAAGTGTGTTTTACCGTCTGTAGTTGTTGTAGGTGGTGTTGAGTCGGTTCCAACTCATAGGGACCCTGAGGACGAAAGAGCAGAACACTGCCTGGTCCTGTGCCATGCCCACAATTGTTGTAGTCAGTGTGTCGTTCTATCTCTTCAGGGTCTTCCTCTTTTTTACTAATCCTCCGCTTTACCAAGCATTATTTCCTTCTCCGGGACTGATCCATTCTGACAACTTGTCCAACTGTGTAAGACATAGTCTTGCCATACTTGCTTCTATGGAACACTTTGATTGTAGTTTTTACAAGACAGATCTGTTTACTTTTTTGGTGGTCTACTGTATATTCAGTATTCTTCAGGGCTGCAATTCAAAGGAGTCAATTCTTCTGCTTTCCTTATTTATTGTCAAGCTTTTCATGCATATGATGCAATTGAAAGTAACATGGCTTGGGTCAGACGCTCTTTAGTCTTCAAGGTGACGTCTTTGCTTTTCAAAACTTTGAAGAGGTCTTTTGCAGCGGACTTTCCCAATGCAACGTGTCTTTTCATTTCTTAACTACTGCTTTCACAGGTCTAAAGGGATTTTAAATAACCCTTTATTGATCCATGTTAAGAACTGGTTTTTGGGGAGATTGCTTCATCAAATGAAGCTGCATCTCACAGTAAATAACATTTTATGTAGTGAAAGTTGGAAGAAAACGAAGTCTTCATGACAGTCATTCCTGGAAGATTCTGAAACCGGGGCTGAAAAGAACTGGGGGCTGTGGAGGAGAGGATTTAAGACTGGGCCTGACATGCAAGATTTTAAATCACTCCCAACACACAGGGAAAACATGACTTCCATACCCCCAGGTGAAGCTGCTAAGGTGGGACTCTCAGAGGCACCACCATAGATTTAGCAAACTATAGGCTATGAAAAACTCCTCTTATCTTGACAGGTGGGCTCTAACTAGTGATAAAAGAATTGAGCAGGGAGGGCAGGGAAGTAGTTTGTTTTTAAGCACTCTTCTTTCGGATTGCTGGCCAGATGGCATCTAGCACCATTTGTTTTTCTTGATGGGAGGGGATGGACTGTGAGATTGCAATGCAGATGACCTCCACCCTTTCAACCTCCAGCCAGTTGCCCCCACCCACCACATGACCCCAACTGCCCACATTGTTCCTGCATCTGCATGTGGTCTTTCCCTTTAAATGCCCCAACCTTGCTTGACAACTTTGGACTGGCTTTGAGGACAAGAATACCTCCCTGTCCCTTTGCATACTGGTTTGCAAATAAAATCTTTGATTTAATTCACCCTAACCTCCTGTCTCAAAGATTGACTGGAAGCAGGTGGCACAAACAAGCATTTTTCCAGTAAAATTTTATGTAAAAGTGATGGTCAAGTGCCAAGTGTCGTCGAGTCAGATCTGAGTCATGGTGACCCTAGGGGCCCGGGTAGAACTGACCCCCAGATTATTCAAGGAGCACCTGGTGGATTTGAACTGCCAACCTTGTGGTTACAGTGTCAATAAAATTCCAAATTTACCCTCTCTGCTACTTCATCTGGTTTGACTAATAGTATATGCTGTAAAAGATCTCTTTAAAGTATTTTAGGGAAGAAAATTGAGTACACAGTGGGCTGCCAAAAGAAGGAACAGATCAATTTTGCGAACTGTGACAAGAGCAGTCTGTAGAAGCAAGGATGGCAAGACTATGTGTTACATATTTTGGACATGTTGTCAGAAAGAATCAGTCAATTGTCAGGTCTGACAAATAACTCCGTGAACCTAATTGTTCTAAGGTCTAACACCTCACTGCTCAATATCACTGTAGTCACCTTTGAAGTACTCCCCTTGGGAAGCTATGCACCAAACCTAGCTCTTTGTCCACCCTCTACAGAAATTTTAGAACTCTTTCTGCAAACTTAATTGTATAGTTGTCTGTGAGGAAATTTTGAGCTGGTAAACAAATAATTGTATTGGAACACCCTCCCTACTCACCTGATGTGGCCCCCAGTGACTTTTTCCTTTACCTAAGCCAAGCCAAGTGCCATCGAGTCGGATTCGACTCAACCTAAAGGTAAAGGAAATATTGAAAGGAAGACATCTGAGTGACATGCAGGACATCAAAGTTAATACGACGACAGTTCTGATGGGCATTCCACAAAAAGAGTTCCAAAATGACGTTCAAGGTAGGACAGGGTGCTGGAGTCTGTGCGATGCTTCCCAAGAAGAGCACTTTGAAGTTGACCATAGTGACATTCAGCAATAATGTGTGTAGCACTTTTTCTAGAATGAGTTTGTAAACTTAACCGGTAGTCCACGTGTACATATTTATATTGTTAGTCTTATACATAGTTTTTTTATTGCTATTATAGATAGTATTTCTTTTTAAATTTCAGATTTCGATTGCTTATTTCTGGTGTAAACAAAAGCAATTGATTTTGCATATAAATTGTGTATCTTTCGACCTTCACTATAAACCATGTGACTTTTAGGAGGTGTTTTTTTTTAATCAATTCTTTGGGATTTTCAGTATAGATCATATGCTTCCTGTGAATAGAGGCAGCTTTATTTCTTCCTTTCCAATCTGTATATCTTTTGTTTCTTTATCTTACTGTCAATACAGCACAATGCTTAAAAAGCATCTTGAGAGAGGATATCTTTGCCTTATCACTAATCTTATGGGGAGAGCATTCAGTTTCTCAGCATTAAGTGTCATATCCTCTGTTGGTTTTTCTGGAGTTTGTATTTTTTTTTTTAATCAAGTTGAGGAGATTCCTTTTTATGCCTAGTAGTTTGCTGATTTTGTAAAATTCTTTTTCTGTGTCTGTTAATGCAATGGTATCACTTTCATTTTTTGCTGTTCTTGTGAATTACTTTGTGTTTTTTGAACGTTAAAATAGACTTGCATCCCTGGAATGAATCTCAGTGGTCTTGGTATATAATTCTTCTTGTTTCTTGTTAGATTCAACGTACTAACAGGGAGTTTTGCATTTACATCCATGAGAGATAATGGTCTGCAGTTTTGTTGCTGTTGTTGTTATGATATTTTTATCTGGTTGCTCTACTAGTAGGATGATGTGGTCCTCATAGAATGACTTAGAAAGTATTTCCTCAACTTCTGTTTTCTCTCTAGAGCTTGTGGAGATTTGGTGTCATTTCTTGCTTCAATGCCTATCACTCACCAATGAACTCCTCTTGGCCCAGTATTTTCTTTTTGGGGAGATTATTAATTATTGATTCAGTATCCTTAATAGACATACATCCTTTCAGATTATCTATTGATTCTTATGTAAGTTTTAGTAGTTTGTGTTTTTCAAGGAATCAGTTCATTTTATCTAAATTATTACACTTGTGGGCATACAGTTATTACTGCATTCCTTTATTGTTTTTCTTAGTGCTCATAGGATCAGACATGGTGATTGGTTCTTCACTTCTGACACTTGTAA
This sequence comes from Heterohyrax brucei, assembly GCA_028571685.1. Taxonomy (NCBI): domain Eukaryota; kingdom Metazoa; phylum Chordata; class Mammalia; order Hyracoidea; family Procaviidae; genus Heterohyrax; species Heterohyrax brucei. The sequence continues at coordinate 137,969,838 of CM053142.1, read as the reverse complement.
TTTGTATGTACTCTATTTAAATTTTGGCTAGCTGGCTAGAGGTTTATCAATTTTGTTAATCTTTTCAAAGACCCAGAGTTTGATTTTGTTGGTTTTTCTCAAATACACATGAAAAATTTGAACTTGAATTAAATATTCTAAAATCAAACCTCCATGAGATCAAGAAAATTAGATTCTACTCTTTTTGCCTTCTTGAAAAATATTTAACCTCCATCTAACAGCCTTTTTATATTTTTACATATACAATATTTCATCATTGGTTATAAAGTATGCTTTTACTGAAGCAAAAGATTGAAACTAAAGAAAGAGAATATGTAGAAATTATAGTTTTAGACAGGAACTCTAACTTCTAAATCATAGTCCTCACTGCTATACAGTGACCTCGTTGGATCTTAACTGAAGTCTAGGAGTATTTAACTGTGTTGCTTGTTCCATTGTGTGCTGTCTTGTGCTGTTGACTCCATTCTAATTCACAGTCAACCAACACGTCAGAGTAGAATGGCCCCATCAGCTTTCCTAGGCCGTAATCTTGCCAGCCCTTGTTGCATAGTGGTTAAGTACTACAGCTGCTGATCAAAAGGTTGGTGATTTAAATCCACCAGGGGCTCATTGGAAACTTGACTGGGCAAATCTGTTCTGTCAGTAGGGTCGCTATGAGGCAGAATAGACATCATACCAGTTTGTTTGCTTTCATTTTTAAACTTTTCAGAAGCAGGTAGACAAGTCCTGTCTCTTGCAGAAGTACCGATGGCTTTGAACCCCTGACTTCTAGTTAGCAAACATACTTAACTGCTGTGTGACCATTACTCCTTAAACTTCAGCGTCTGCCTCCCCAGCATTGCGGTGCTGCTGAAATCACTGTGGATATCTTTAGTTAGAAAGGTGCTGCTTTTTGTAGGAGTTTTTGAACTCTCTGAGCCTGTTTGTTTTAGGAGCTAGCAAATATCCCGAGGAGAAATTGCACATAAGATACCTGGATTCATTTTCTGCGACTCCTTCTTGTCTAGGATTTTGTCCTTCGAATCTACTCTCTTTAGCATTTTCAAAATCTAATCTGCAAATCATCAAAAATTTGAATTAAATGGAATTTTAAACATTTCTATTATTTTTAATCGACCTATTATTGTATTTGAATATGCATTCAACCTACTTGAAGGATGTTTCAGGGTCTTATCAAGAAATCATATGCAAAATATTGAAGTTTAACTCAGTCTACAATCACAGTAATCAAGAGAAATGCTTCTAAACACAATTTTGTGTTTTTAAAAACTTTGTTTTTTTTTTAGAAATGGTTGTCTTGACATTTTAAAAAGAAATGCAATTGCCTGGTATTTTGTATTAATTAACTTCTGTTTAACTCTCATGCTCTTTAGGGATTCTATTTTTTTAAAAAGTAAATGTAACACTATTGAGCTGAGAAATAGTTGACCTGAAAGGTTGTGAGTATAAGACCTATAACGTATGGATTGTAAGTTAATAATTTTTAAAATCTATTTTTGACTCTGCTTCACCATTTTCCCATGCAAGAACATATAATTAAGTAGAGTGTAAATGGCAGGTTATATGAAAGTAACTAAGTGAGCAACAATTCCAGCAAACTCTGCCACTAATTGTGTAGTTGCTCACATACTAAATACATTTTCTTTTGTTTCCTCACTCAGAAAATTAAACAAGCAAAAAGAATACCTGAATTTATTTGTCCTGTCTTTAGTTAACATTCTGCAGTAAATTTCACTTAGATCTCAATTTTCCTGTGTTATTTAAGTAACTTTATTTACAAGAAGACAAATTTATTTGAGAATGAGGACTGTACTTATATAATGGTTACTTGGTTTATAGACAGAGAGACAGAGAACACAGAGAAAGTAATTTTGCCAAACAACACACTTGTTTTAATGGAAATAAATTCTCGTATTGTATCTACTCCACAGAAAAGCCACTGCCAAGGCCATCAAGTGATTCCAACTCATAGTGACCCTGTAGGTCAGAGTAGAACTGTGCTGTAAATTTCCAATGAGCACCTGGTGGATTTGAACAGCTGACTTTTGTGAGCAGATGTAGTACTTAACCATTGTGCCACCTGGGTTTCCCTCCATTGAAAAGTTATCAGTAAATTAAATCTCTTAGAATATAGTGTTCCATGCTTCATACTCATAAAGGCAGTGCTTAGTGTTTGATCACCCTTTTCCCTGATTCTAAGATTCTATCTGTCAAAGGAAGGTTAAAATTTCTGTATCTTCTATGCAACAAAAGTTAAATCAAGTTAGATATTGAAAGGAATTGACTGCAATAATCACAAAATAAGTTACATGACTCACATGGCCAATATGTCTACATATTTTTTTTTTTTAAAATAATCTCAGTTAAAAATTTTCATTTTGTGGATCTGCATTGACTACTTATTTCCCAAAGTACCATATTTTCACTGTTACTGTATAGTGTTTCACAACACATTGATTTATACTTTTTTTTTTGGTAACTGGAATATTTATTGAAACTAAGATCAGTATTTTGCCACAATTAGACTTTGTGAAGAGCATTGTTACATTTTAGCAATGGATTTTTTTTTTTTTTTCTTTTGAAATGGTTCACTGGAGATAATTGAAAAAGCAAAAGAATGTTCTTGGTGTTTTAGTTAGATCATTGCTTGATGAGACTGAAGTTCTAACTAGGGCAACATGAAACCTACAAAACAAAAATGATAAAAAATTAAAGAAATTTCTTTTAGAAGTTCAAAAACAGAAACTAGTGTTCTCTCCTTATGTCTTAAAATTTATTTTTTGAATTCCATTCAATAATTGCAAATACAAATATAAAGAAGCCAATTTAAGGCTTATTAGAGCTCTTTTTTCATCATACCTTGCAGATTTTAAATTATAGATTTCAAATAATTAAACTTAGAATTTGACAAATTGAGAATAGGTCATTACTGCATTTTCACCCAGGTCTGAACAGACACACAGGAAAACAGAGTAAATTTGTCTTTAAGTCATGAATTAGAATGAGCACTGTCATATGAGGTTCTTTTATATATTTTTGTTTGTTTAAAATACACAAAACTCTCTATACAGTTAACTTACTGCTTGTGTAAAATCTTCCTGAAAACAAAATCTTAAGTCTTACTTGGCTTTCTGCTACCATGAAAATAACCAGCACCATGAATTTAGTGTGTGCATTTTCAATCTATCTTTATTAATCACTTATATATAATATTTCATTTATAATTTGGAAATGTTTCAAAGTATATCATTTCTCGACTTCTTTTTTTCTAAATAATTTCTTTTGAGACTCATCTGTTTTGAAGGAATAAGTAAAAAATGGGTATTCTGTTTCTAATTAAATAACATCTTTGAGTACAAATAATTCAAAAATTTCTCTATTTACAATGATTATATAAATTTCAGTCATATTTTAAATTTTTCTTCATATTAGAGATGTGTTTTTGAGTGGAAGCAATTGCACTTCACCAGTGCTCAGTCCTCAGAATCCGTTAATAATTACAATTATAAAACAGTTTCCATCAAGTTGATTATGACTCACGATGGCTCCATATGCGTAAGAGGAGAACTGTGCTCCATAGTTTTCAGTCATTGATTTTACTAAGTAGATAGCCAGAGCTGTCTTTTGAGGCACTTCCGGATGAACTTAAATTTCAATCTTTCAGTTGGCAGCTGAGTATGTTAACTGCTTGAACTACCCAGGATTTCTTCTAGATGGATTTTTAGAGGGTAGTTTGGTAAAGAAACTTTTTGTTATCCAAGAGATCTACTCAGCTGATGAATATGACATCCCATGTTGAAGCTAAAAACTCATTCATGGAGATATTTATGACTTCTATATCTTAGATTCACTTTTAGAAACAATGAGACACAGTCTTACTGCTGTCTGATGAAACACTATTCACTTACTAGACAAATTTAAACCAATCATCTAAGGGTCAGTCAGATACCATCAAAGGTCTTGGGTGTGCTCATAGTGATTATAAATGTGAGGAATTGTATGAAGTATATCATCATAAAGAAATGTTGGAGAAAGAAGAGAAAGACAGTATTCACTGTAGCTGGCCATTAATTAAGTTGTAGTTAATTTTGCAACATATAAAAAGAATTATGTGCATCCCATTTCCAATGTGTCCTAAAGCAATAGGTTAACACGGAAAAGTTAGTTAACATTGTCCATTCAAGATCATGTTGGAAACAGGATGAAGTCAAACTGTGAGTATAACTTAACTGCTAGTAATTCATTAAAATATCTCACATTGAATAGTACTTTTGGTGTTTTCAAATTTTAGTCTCATGATTCGTATTAATGACCTTAAAATGCTAGTTAAAGAGAGCTACATATGACTTCTGTTTATAGAAGTTTGGCAATTAGCATTGCTCATAATAAAGATGAACAGGAAACATAATTGTCACAGAAAGAAAAGAGGAAAAGAACATAATAACCTATGAAAATTTTTAAGATTTGGCACTTGCAACAATTATTGGTTTTATACTATACAAATCTTATGAATTTAAAAATATGTATTCACTAGTACATATTAAGTTTTGATCATATAATAAATATTTAAATATATATACTAAATATATACATACTAAATACTTAAATATTTAAAGGTTGAATAAAAAGCTAAACTAAACAATAACTTTAACAAATACTTTCTTAGGAATTAGGATATATGAGGCATCTGGTGTTAATTGGTCATACTCATTTTAAAAAGACAATTACTACTGCTAAGGAGGAGAAATCTATTGGGTAGAGATTGTAGAGGAAATTATTAATTAATAAACACCACTATGTCTGTTAACCAAGAGGTCAGCAGTTTGAATCTACTTGGCACTCTTTGGAAACTCTATGGAGCAGTTCTACTCTTCCCTATAGGATTGCTATGAGTCTGAATCGACTCGATAGCACTGGCTTTGTTTTTTTTGATATTGAGCTACAATTTTGTGTGATTACTAGGGCAGAACAATGACATGGGAAAACTAATAATGGGATAATATGGAAAATGGAAAACATGTAGTAGTGTATATACTGGAGAAGGGGAAGGGAATATTAAATACTGAAGATGGGGAAGGGAATATTATATAGTTAAGAGAATTGCAAATAAGAGTAATAAAATGAGGAATGAGACAAAATACATACATAATAACAATTAAAAATATAAAACAGTAAAAGTATAAGCCAGATACCGGAATAATGATTTCTTTCATTGAAAATACAGTATTTTAAACAAAAGTTATAATAAGGGACTTGATTCTAATCTAGAGTTTTTTTAACAGATGTGTACACTAGGTTTTACTAATACTTTGATAGAAAGTAGTCTCTCTTATTTTGCATTGCATTGAGAATCTCAGTCTACTAAAATTTTATTGATAGCAAACTACTGTAAAATGCTACCATTTATTTTGTCTTTCATAAATATTTTCAGTCCAAAGTTCTAATTTAGAAGTAGTATACTTATCAAAGCAATCTTGAGATAAAAAAAAAGAAGAAAACAAAAATGCTAAGATATCTCCTTGTGCTTGTTCTGCGATTTGTGCCTTGAATTTCCAGCTTAGGTGAGGCAGCAGTCCACTCCCACTCTCTACCTTATTTGTTAAGTTGCTCCCTCTTGGAGTCTTGGGGAATGACCAGTTGTTTTTGGCTCTTATAATAGGTTTAAACTCCAGAGCCAAGTGCAGTGTAGAGAAGGTAGTGGGTGGTACTGGGCAAAGGGAAAGAAGTTTATTCTGAAGGACAGTTTCAGATCTACATTTGGTAAGTTAGATGCAAACCACTTATCTTTTGACTATCCAGTGCCATTTTTCACTGATTCTAGAGGATCAAGTGAACTCTTGCTCAATCTCTCCCACTGAGGAAGATGCACTCTGTATGCCACTACTCCATTCACCATACTCGCTGCACTTGAATCATGGCGTGTCAGGTCTTGCCGGTACTGTATAATTCTGGACCTACTCTGCCTTCCCAGTCACTCAGTCCTGTTTCTTGATTTTCCTTTCAGTGTTCAGATCCAGTAAAATGTCATATATAATCAATTCATTTACTCTTTGTATCTTTGTTGTTAGAAGGATCATGGGAAAAATCTGACTACTCTGCCATCTTGTCCCCACCTCCTAAATGAAATTGTTCAGGTGGGGGAAAAAAAAAGTATAGTTTAACCAATATTAAGAGCAAGTAATATAGCATTAAAGAATTTTCCAAAGTAGATTTTATGTCTAACAGCTTCATAGACATATCTAGAGAATCAACCAAATGAAAAATTGATTTTAATAAGTACTCATAATACAATATTGAGAGATACATCATACAATACTAAACAAGATGGACAAGAAAATAGCAAATACAGTGAGAGATTCTAAAATCCATTGTCACTGGATTCATAAAAGAAGTGAAAGAAAAAGTAGTTCAGAAATTATATTGGGAGGTAAAACATCTAAGAATTCTCCAGAAACTAATGAAAGCTAATAGTCCACAAATTTAGAAAACCACATGAAAGCTTAGTATGGGAAGCAAGATAAAACGCATTTTGTAAAATGATTGAATAGTATTTTACAAAATGAAGCATGCATATCCCATGACCTAATGCTTTTATTTAAAGGTTTATACCACAGATACATACATGTATCAAAAATATGCATTAGAATGCTCATGGCAGCTTTATCCATAATAGCTCTAGAATAGAAAGAACGTAAATGTCCATCAACAATTCAAAACAAACATTGTTTTCCTACCGATGGAAAGTGGAATGCTAAGCACAATGATAAAAAATAAATAGTGCTACATACAGCAGTAGGGATATACTTCCATATATAACATGCAAAAGATGCTATGCCTAAAGTAGTATATGCTGTAGGATTCTGCTTCCATGAATTTTAAACACTAGTCAGATAAATTTGTTTGTTAAAAGTTGGATTAACATGTTTAAGAGTGAATTGACTGGATAGGATAGCTTCATGTTCTCATGTTGATCTTGGTGGTAATCGCACAGATACTTGTTTGAAAATGTTTATAAAACTGTTTGCTAAATATTTGTGCATTATACTGGTTTCTTGCTATATATTTCCTTAAACAAAAACTTATCATTAAATATTTTAAAGCTATTGAGATGAGAAAAGAGGTAGTATATAAGATTTTCATCATGAATATGTTGAGTAAGTTTTATTAAAGATACACAGAGTACTCACAATACAGAAAGTGGTAAGTACATCCACGTCCAAATTAAGAGTTTTCCATACAAATAAAGGCTTTGAAAAGAAAAGTCACAATTTACAGCAGATATAATCAGTTAATAATTCATATCTAGAATATATTTAGAGCATTTAATTTTCAATAAGGAAAAGACAAAAAATCCAGTTTAAAAATTTGTAATATCTTGGTCAAGGACTTCAAAATAGAAAAAAAAAAAATCAAGATATTCACATTTTATGAAGAGGTAGGAAATATCTTTGATAATAAAGAAATGCAAAGTAAAACTCAATAAAATAGAACTCCCTGTCCATCAAAATACCACTATTGAAAAAATCTGTCTATACCATGGTTTGGACTATATGTGGAGTACACCATTAGAATGATCATACCTTATTGTTTTTGTATACTGTTTTTATAGCTATTTGGGAAAACTCTTTAGCACTGTCTGCTGAAGTTGAAGATATGCGCACTCCAAGGACAAATGCTTCCATTCTTGGACTGCAAGTAGAAGCGCAATAGGACTTATACATGGGGGTTCTTCGAGCAGCACTGTTCATAATTATCTTAAATTGAAAACAACTGAATGTCCATTTACATTAGGATGGATAAAGAAAATGTGATGTGTTTACAAAATGGAATGCTGTACAACAAAGAATATAAGCTAAAGCTACATTTACATGATGCATAAAAATTAAAAAGACAATATTGAGTGAATGAGGTACACTAAAATAGCACATGCAATGTGATTTTAATGATGTAAAGTTCATAAACAGTCCAAACTACTTTATTGTGATACACAAGTGAGAAAATAACCTATAAAGGAAATCATGGAAGTCATTATCATAAGCCAAAAAAAAGAGGAGAAAATCAAACCCACTGCTACCAAATAGATTCTGACTCATAGCGACCCTATAGAACAGTACAGAACAGCCCCAATTGGCGCCTGGTGGATTTGAATTGCCAATATTTGATTAGCAGCTGTAGCACTTAACCACTATGGCACCAGGTTTTCCAGTTACCATAAAAGTCAGAACAATAAATCAACCTCAAGGGGAAGGGAGGAGAACGTGACTGTGAAGAGACACGTGTTGATTGGTATGTTCTGTAACTTAACCTGAATGCTGGTTAAATTGCTGGTCATTCTGATTATTCATTATATGGTACATCTGTGATTTACTGACCTATCTGACATGTTCTGGGTCATAATAAAAAAATTAAAAAATAACGAGCTATATTTTAACACATACATTTGGTAAGTTCAATGCAAATAATGTTGGATGAAAGTCTGTATTGCCTGCTTAAAAAACAAAAATCCAACGGAGGGTAAATTTGGTTCTGTCCCATTATAAAGATTGCTGCAAACTAAGTACAATAGTGAATCTGTAGCATTAGGTCAGAGAAATTGTGCAGTTAAAAGAATTTCAATATGAACAAAAGTTCTTTCAGTTATTTTGTTAAGACTTCAAGAGGAAGGCCCAAAGTTACAGAAAAATTTTCAGTGTTAAAAGTAAAGATTATAGTTTTTGTGCTTAATATAGGATATATAGAGAGAAGATAATTGTCTACATCATATTTTAAGAAAGCTAGACACTTGAAGGATAGTTGATTTATGAGGGAAAATATTTGTTTCATTCCTCAGTTTCCACTTTAATACTTATTTCCTTAATATAAAACCTCACTATGATTTTTAAATCATTCAAATTATAAAACTGGTATTATGTCAAAAAAGAGAGCATTATACCAGGCAGATACTTGAGACAGTTTCAGAATTGTTTTAATCATTTTAATAGTTTCAAATAGTATCAATCTTGTTTTAAAATTTGAAAAGAACTCATGATAAAACTGAAGTCGATTTAAATAATCTATATCAGATAATTGAGATGATAGATACACATTGTAATACAAATATTTATAGACCATTAATATTTTCTCATAAAAATAGTCTAATATTATAGCATATATCAGTGACTTTAATCATACAATCCTGTGAATTGTAGTCTCAGAGATTTTCCATTTTCAGAAAAAAGGCATCAATTATTCTAAAGAAACACGATCAAACTCTTTTATTTAACCACCTTTTTATCTGAAGAGTCAGTTAAACTTATTGATCAAGCACTGGGGATGCAACTTATTATTCTTATTATAATAATTTGTGATTAATAATTTGTGATAAATCTGGCATTGTTGTTAGTTGCCATCAAGTTGATTCCTATTCGTGGCAGCCCATATGTTTCAAAGTAGAACTGATTCATGGAGTTTTCAGAAGCAGATCTCCCAACATATTTCTCCAGGCACTGCAGGCTGAGTTTGAACTGCCAGCCTTTTGGCTAGTCATCAACAACTTGACTGTGCCACTCGGGGACTCCTTGATTTACATTACTTCTGCAAATACGAGCACTGCTAAACAATAAACCCAGTGTCGTTGAGTCAATTCTGACTCACAGTGACCCAATAGAACAGAGTAGAACTGCATCATAGTTTCTAAGAAGCTCCTGGTGGATTTGAACAGCTGATCTTTTAGGCTAGAAGCCATAGCTTCATAATCACTATGCCACCAAGATTTCCAAACAATAATAAACGTAATTCTGGTTTATGTTGAGTTAACCAAGAAGTTTCTTTGGAGAATCGTGTTAAGAATTTGTTTGTAACTCTGGATAATTTCTATTGTAGATGATAAAATCCACTTCCAAAAAGGGAGGCTAATTTGAAAAGTGAGAATGCTGTCTCTCTGAACAATCTTGAAGCTCTTTTATGTTGTGGGTGAGCAGATTACAAGTAGGCAAATGTCTAGGTCATTTTGTTCTCAGCCGTGACTTACACAAATGTTTAGATTTGTATGGGTCTGGTTAGTCTATGACGTGTTTTAATTTAGAGATCTAAATGTTCACCAGAGATCTGCGCTTTAATTGGATAGTGTCAGGGGATTGATTGAAGCATTTAGATCCAGAACTGAGCATACTACCCACTGTGCTGTAGTTACAACAGGTTAAATTGTGTTATGAATTCTATTATGTTTACAGTTTATATTATGAGGATAGGATGCAAATCTCGATGCTGTTATTTGAGAGTAATGATACATAGCCACTGATAAGACATGGATCTCTGTGTTTTATTCCATTAAGTTATGAGTTTGGTTAATGAGGGATACTTATTTTACTATCATATTTCCTGATAGCACCTCTGAGAATTAGAAAACAACTTTGGTAGGATGAAAACATAAGGTCAATTTTTAGGATATTGCTTTCTACAAAAGTGTTAGAATTAAGAAATAATATCTCCACTCTCTTCCTCTGAAGACAATCGTGGGCCTCCTTTTCCAAGTCATCATTGCCATCCACCACACTATCCCTACCTCAGGCAATGAAACGCCAACTCAAATCCGTCTTTGTTTTTCACATTTCTGTGAATCTTTGTATAGATGGTTTCAAGGTCTGGTTTTGCAGTTACTCAGTGCTCATGGAGAGTTCAGTGTCACCGCTGTACTTTTTCATATGGCACTTCTATGTGAATTTAAATGGAATCTATGTCAATGTTACATATTGTTTTTCTACTTAAACAGTAATTAGATTTTGTACTTTTTAATCATCTGAACAAAATGTTAGCAATCTAAACTAGCACTACAATCTTCACTCAGAGCCTCTGACACATTGAGATTGTTTTCAAATTTAAGATGTTTCCTGACATAACCAAACAAAAGGTCCTGAACCTTACATTTCGAAGCAGAGAGCAAGAAAGTCACATCCTCTGATCATGTAACTCCATGAACTAAACTATAAACAGTAGATGGAAAATAAAATATAATAATTTAAACAGTGCAGGCACTTTCTTCTACCATTTCAGATACAGGCTGGAGTAGCAGGAGATGTAGTTGTTGTTGTGTTAGCTGCCATTGAATTGGTTATGACTCACAGCAACTGTTTACAACAGAACAAAACACATCCCAGTGCCACACTGTTCTCAGAATCATTGTGCTGATTGAGCTCATTGCTGCAGCCACTGTGTCAGTTAGTTTCCTTGAGGTTCTTCCTTTTCCCTAGCTCTCCACTTTACCAAGTGTGATGCCCTTCCCCAGGTTTTGATCCCTCCTGATAACATGTCCAAAATATGTGAGACATAGTCTCGTCATCCTTGCTTCTAAGGAGAATTCTGGTTGTACTTCCTCCAGAATACATACATTTGTTTGTTATTTTGTCAGTCCATGGTATATTCAGTATTCTTCTCTTGACACCACAATTTAAAGATATCAATCCTTTTTTGTCCTTTTTTTAGTCATCATCCAACTTTCGCATGCATATGAGGCTACAACATGGCTTGGATCACATATATCTTAGACTTAAGGTGACACCTTTGCTTTTTAACACTTGAAAGAGGCTTTCTTGCAGCAGATTTGCCCAGTGCAGTATGTCATTTGATTTCTTGACTGCTGCTTCCAAGAGTGTCAATTATGGATCCAAGTAAAAATGAAATCCTTGATAACATCAATATTTTCTGTTTAGCATGATGCTGATTATTGGTCCAGGTGTGAGGATTTTTGTTTCATGCTGAGGTGCAATCTATACTGAAGGTTGTGTCATCTGTATAGTGCAGGTTGTTAATGTGTCTTCATCCAGTTCTGATACCTTCTACTTCTTCATATAGTCCAGCTTCTTGGATTATTTGCTCAGCATACAGACTGACTAGATATGGTGTAAATGATACAACCCTGACACCTGCCTTTCCTGACTTTAAACCTGGCTGTATTCCTTTGTTCTATCCAAAGGACTGCCTTTTGATCTATGTGCAGATTCCTGATGGACACAATTGAGTGTTCTGGAATTCCCATTCTTCACAATGTTATACATGATTTGTTATTATCTGCAAAGTCTAATACTTTGCACAGTCAATAAAACATAGATAAACATCTCTCTGGTATTCTTTGCTTTCAGTTAAGATCCACCTGACATCAGCAATGTTTTTCATTCCATGTCCTCAGCTGAATCCAGCTTGAATTTCCAGCAGTTACCTATGGATGTACTATGGATATACTTTTGATTGATGTTAAACAACATTTTACTTGTGTTAATGATGTCACTTGATGATTTGCCAGTTTGGTTGGATCACCTTTCTTGAGAATGGGTATAAATATGAATCTCTTCTAGTTGATCGGTCAAGTAACTGTCTTTCAAATTTCTTGTCACAAATTAGTGCACACTTCCACCACTGGTTCCATTTCTTGAAACATCTGAATTGATATTCTGTCAATTTCTGTAACCTTGTTTTTTACCAATGACTTCTATGCGGCTTGGACTTCTTCCTTTAGTACTATCAGTTCCTGATCACATTCTATGTCCTGAAATATTTGAATGTTGACCAATTCTTTCTGGTATTGTGACTTTGTGTATTACTTTCATCTTATTTTGATGCTTCCTTTTGAATCTTTCAATATTGCAACTCCAGGCTTGAATTTTTTTCTTCAGTTATTTAATGCCAAAAAAGTTCCTTTTAGTGATATTTTGCTTTCTTCATGTATGATGTCCTTGATGTCATTTCACAACTCATATGGTCTTTGGTCATTAGCCTTCAACCCACCAAAGCTATTCTTAAGATGATCTCTAAATTTAGGCAGGATATATTCAAGGTGATTCATTGGTTCTCAAAGACTTGTTATAATTTTCTTCAGTTTCAACCTGAGCTTGCATGTGAGCCAATGATGGTCTGCTCCACAAGCAGCCCCTGGCATTTTTCTGACTAACGTTATTGAGCTTTTCTGTTGTCTCCTTTCACAGACATAGTCAATTTGATTTCTGTAATTTCTGGAAACACACAGTTGCCATGTATGTTTGGTGAAAAAAAATGTATTTGCAGTGAAGAAGTCATTTGTCTTGCAAATTTCTATCACATGAACTCTGGCATTATTTTGTTCACCAAGGCTGTATTTGCCAACTACCAATCCATCTTTGTTTCCATTTTTTGTATTCCAGTCTCCAGTAATTGTTAATGTAAACTTATTACAAGTACAACCAACTCCAGACAGAAGCTGGTAAAAATCTTTAGTTTCTTCATCTTTGTCCTTAGTGATTTGTATGTAAATTTGATAGTGGCTATATTATTTGGTCTTTCTTGTAGGTGTGTGGATATTACCCTATCAGTGACAGTGCTGTACTTAAATGCTGGTTGTTTTCTAATGTAAGATGGACTAGGAAGAAGGACCCAGAAGTCTACTTCTGAAAGAATAAGCCAGAAAAATCTTATGAATAAGAATAGAGCACTGTCTGATAAAGTACCGGAAAATGAATCTGTTGGTTTGGAAGGCACTCAAAAGATGACCAGGGAAGAGCTACCTCCTCAATGTAATGATGTGGATGAGGCTAAGCTTTTGAGATTTTCATTTGCTGTTGTAGCAGCACAGCTAAAAATGGAAAGTGCACCTGTAAGTATCTGTAATAATCAGAACATAAAATAAAGTATGAATCTCAGACAACTGAAAATCAAAAATGAAATGGAACACCCAAATATCAATATCCTAGTTATTAATGAGATGAAAATGGATTGGTATTGGCCTTGTTGAAATAGATGATCATATATTCTACTATGCCAAGACTTGACAACTAGAAGAGAGTGACATTGCATTCAGCCTCAAAAAGAACATTTCAAGAGAGAAGGCAGAGTCAAGATGGAGGACTAAACACAGGTCCCCCTAAATCCCTCTGGAAACCCAAACCTTAATTTGTAATTAAACAGAGCCTTCTCTATATCTAGTGAGCCCTAGGACATGGCATAGTGCTCTTAATTTGGACTTCATACGACTGAATGGAAATGGAAATGGAAAACTTCCTCTCTTTTGCTGAACTCTGCTCTTGATGAGTGCTGGCTTTCAAAGATCGAAGGTAGCTTGCCATTTTAACTTTTTTTTTCTCTGTCTTAGCTGGTGGGTGGAGATGGAACTTGATCAGCAACTAATCGCAGATGCACTGCTGATGGGATCAGCAGGTGAAATTGCCATGTTCTGAGAGCCTAGCCTTGGACTCTGTGCATCTTCACACCTTTGGCCTCTTTTTCCACCTCGGCCATTGAGTAGCCTATACGAGGCAGGTGGGGAGGTTATGTGGGATGCCACCTTGTTCCACTGTGAGGCAGATGTACCCATATGGAGGCCTCAGCTGGACCTAATTCCTAGGCTGGGAGGCAGCACCTGCCTGGAGGACAGTGCTTTTCTGGCAGAAAAGCAGTATTCTATACAATGTTGCCTATGTCTGGGGCTCAACAGCAGAGGCCAGCAGGGCAGTAGTGTTTCTATATTTTGAACTAGTTTGTAACATCTGGGATTGGCTATAGAGATGCTTACTTTGCCAGCTTGGAAGAGGGACCTGTATACCTAAAACCACACTGATGTTGGAATTTGTCAGATACCTTTTACTTTTCATTTTAAGACGGCCTAGAGAAGCAACTGAAGTCCATCCTAACAGCATCTCTCCCAGCCTCTATTGACTCACATGATGCCCCCAAAGCAACGAACTCTGGATAAAAGCATAATGCACAAATCACCCATGGCTACAGAAGGCCCTCAAAAGGAAGCACCAAAGAACTTCACAGACAAAGAAACCTTTCAGAAACTATCAGAAGATGAATACAAAAGGATAACATACAGAGTCCTCTATAGACCTTACACAAAACACAGCAAAGCAAAATGAAAAATTAAGCAAGCTGTTTGATCTGATGGAACATCAGTACTCTGAAATCCAGTAGATCAAAAACAAAATCAAAGACAGAGAAACTTCAATTAAAAGCCAAGAAAACAGAATGGAACAAATGGAAAATAGGCTTTCTGACTTGGAAGACAGAGCTACTGACTCCAGCACCTGTGAGGAGAAATCAGAAAAAAGAAACAAGAAAAATGAAGAAGCATTAAGAAACATGTGGGACTCTTTTAAGAGGAACAATCTATGATTAACTGGAGTTCCTGAAGGGGGTGAAACACCTAAGAACACAGTATTATTGCTGAGCTGCTGATGGAAAACTTCCAAGAAATTACAGAAGAAGAGAATATAGATGACATCATGATGCATATCAAACGCCACTCAGTGACAGCACACATTAAAAAGAAGATCAATATTACCTGGTGTTTTAGTCAGCTAGGCTGCTCTAACAGAAATACCACAGAGTGGATGGCTTCAACAAATGAAGGTTTATTCTTATACAGTCCAGTAGATTGCAAATCCATATTCAGGGTGTCCGCTCAGGGGAAGGCTTTCCCCTTGTTGGCTCTGGAGGGAAGTCCAGTATTGCATCAGTCTTTGTTCAGGGAGCATCCCGGCACAGGAACCTCAGGTCTCAAGGAGGCGCTCTTCTCCTGGTGCACATTTCTTGATGGTGCGAGGCTCCCAATTGTCCTTTGTTTCTCTTTCCCTTTTATCTTTTGCAAGCTGAAAGCATCAAGGGTGGGGCAAGCTATACTCCAGGGAAACTCCCCCTAGGTGGGGCAGAGAAGTAATTCTATGTGGGAATCTACATCCCCACCCTAATCCTTTAACATACAGTTTAGCAAAACCATACAATGGAGGAGAGTCCCAAGATACTGGGAATCATATCCCAGCCACATGGCTACACATATTTTTGGGGGGACACAATTCAAACCATGACACCTGGACTTCAAGATAACATGATTACTTCTCCCATCTTAACTCAATATTGCAAGGATAGAGTATCTGGGGCAGGGGCCCAGGGACCATACTCTCAGTGGAAATGTAGGCCAATTGGCACAACTAGCATTTTGCTAAGAGAGCTTGCTTCACCCCACATTCGTGAGTGGCGTCTGGGGTCTTTAAAACTGTCAAGCTGCCATCTGAGGGTACATAGCAGGAATGGATGATCACCAAGGACCAAAACAACATGGGGGAAAGAGAACCCAGAAGAGAGAGAGACCCACATGAGTGGGTGACTACACCGACTTGTGACCAGAAGAACCAGATGGTGTTTAGCCACCACCAGTGATAGCCATGGTGGAGTTCACAAAGTTGACTCTCTGGCAACACAAGAATAAAAAGGGGTGCATCCTGAGATCTCCACTAAAAGATCACAAGTGATGGTCCGTGGGCCTTGGAGTTCCCCTGGGAGCATGGCCCCTGGCCCTGATGCTGCCCCTGTCCATAAATTGTAATGGAGGTCAACTCTTCAGACAGGGATGTATTGGACTTGGCAACACAGAGTGGCCATATCATTTGTGCACTTTATGGTTCTATGCATTCACAGAATGTTGTTCTGCTGACTTCCCCCTGGAGGTGGAGGAGTGGGTGGAGAGGAAGGGATAGGAGACCTTTGGTAGGATAAGACATGTATGGAGAAGAGAGGAAGAGTGTGCTGTCACTGGGCAAGGACAGCAGTGGGAGCTGCATATAGGTGAGCATGCAAATTTGCATGGGAATATATATTTTCATTCAATGATAATTAGAAAAAAAAAGAACATTACAAGATCTGTCCTTGAGGAGAAGACAGTCAGTGGTAGTAAAATATGCGATGGCGGAAGGACATTGCTGTTTACTGTTCTGGTGAGCCTTTTAGGGTGTGAATAGCTTGTACTGAAAGTGATTCTGATGTTTGAAGTCTCAGTATTATTCACAAGCATGGCCTTCAAACATGTTAGTTTGTGCCCCCTCAATTTTAAGTAAAGTTAAGCAACAACAAACAAACAAAATAGGCTCTGATTACTTATTCAGGGGCTTTCTCTGACATGGCTCAATATGGCTCCATCTCTAGGGACTTTATTAAAGGTAACATTTTGGTAATACAGTTTATATTTGATCTTATTTGAAGTAGAAGGTAAGCCCGACAACTCTACTACTCCTCAAGTTATATTATCTCAGTAACTGGGGCCTGTCTCTTCTTTGTGAAGCTTTCAGAATTATAATATTCTACTCTAGTTTGCATAATAACTACATAGCATTTTATGAACCTTTATATTTAGGCAATAGAGAATAGTAGTTAAGTACTCAGACTTCGTATGTAACAAAGCGAGGGTTTCAGACCCAGCTTGTTGTGCTGCCACTAGTAAACTATTTCCTTTTACCTGCTGCCTCTGAGTCAATTTTGACTCTTGGTAATCCATGTGACAAAGAAGATCTGCTCCATAGGATTTTCTTGGCTGTAATCTTTAGGAAAGGAGATCACCAGATCTTTCTTTAGAGGCTCTGCTGGATGAGTTCAACATTAAATTAAGGTAATCTAAGCCTAAACTTTCTCACTATAAAATGCAGCCAGTAGTAGGAACTAGTGTATTATGCTGTATAAGGTTTAAATGAAATAATTTTTACTGTAATGTAAATTACATTTGGATAGACACTAGTGTCATATTTACTTACTGATATGAGTCGGAACAAAGTTTGTGGTAACTTTTTTTTTTGGTTCCAAATAAACGTGGTTCTGTATACTCTTGTTGGTTAGACACACAAATGAATGAACAGTGCCTGGCACAGAAAGTTCCTGGTATGTGATAAATGTTCAGAAATATTAGATTTTAGTTTTGTTATAAAAGCTTTTGGTTTTGCTTATGTTGGCTTTTAGAAAAATTTGCTTCAAACTAAATTTTTCTTTTCTCTACTGTTTCAGAATTTTCTTATTCTATCAAACATTGTTCAATCTCATGCAACACTTGTACAAAGTAAAAAGGTTTATCTATTGTTTTCTGCATTGGACACTCTGTGAGTAAATTAGCAACTAGGGTATATTTGGCACTTTTGGAATACATTAAAACTTTTACACAACTAGGGTGTTATTTATGACATCAATTTCCTAAATTATTGAAGGATGACTTAGTGATCAATAATATACTAATTCTCAAAAATAGCTCTGACTCTTCTTGTCCATTTAGTATCAAAAAATAGCACCTAAGTGATTTTATAGACCCATGCCATTGTCTGTGCAGTGACTTATGACGTGCAAATGGCTCAGAGTGAATCATCTTCTCTGTTAAGAAAACAACTCAAAACAAGTGTGCTCTCTATGGATGAGTCACTACTGTTGAACTCAAGTATGAATGGTGACAAAATTTAGTTTATATAGAATCTTTTACACTTTATATAGAGTCTTTCCCACTAAATAAAAAAATGCCCTGAACATAAGAATTCCAAGTGTAGTTTACAGATAATTTATATCCATGGGTTCTTGACCTGTTTTTTCCCTTTTCCTCTTAGGAATACAAGTAAACACCCAAAATCACATATATCAGAAAATTCTGGTTGGTTCAACATATATTAATGTAACATGGAGCTGGAAAGCCAGACAGATGTTAGATTGTAGAGGAACTTGAATTTAAAGATCAACTACTGAAGATTTTTAACCAAACAACAAAGAAAAAATATTAGCTATTGACAACGTGTATGACTTACATAAAGTAGACCAGATGGTGACAGCAGTAAGATGCACTAGCAAGCCATTAGAGTAAGTCCAGAAAGAATTAGTGCTTACCTAAGACAACAAAGTTGTATAAACTTGAAAAAAAAAAAAAACAGAGTGGGAAAAAGCAAAATAATAATCACTGATTAAACAAGGGAAAAGAGGGAGAAAGTAGAACATAGAAATAGGCAGACAGGAATGAGAGGCCAGCTTTAGCCTTACTCTAGGGTGTTAGAGAGAAGGCCAAGGTATTGACCAAAGTAGGAGGACATACGTATCCATACATAGAAGAAATTACATAGGTGTTTTTAGAATTCAGGTGAGAAATCTAGACCAGAGATATTGACTCTAGAATATACAGACATGGCAATAGGTAAGAATCTAACCAGGCGAAGTATGTTTGTGGCAAAAGAAGACTTTATATCCGTACAAAGTGAAAGTCTACTTTAAAGACATAAAACATTTTAGTACACTTTGAAGAAGCCATTTCATTTAACTCACATCTTTTGATAGGGGATCAGGCAGTGCTTTTTTTCCTTCCTCATTTGTAAGTGCTGCCTTTTAGATGGAAAGCATTGACTTCTAATAGCTTTCTGCTCTCTTCTCTGTATTGTGATACTGTGTTGTGGTCAGAGTGAATTGCAAACACGGTGCTAGTGAAATGACAAAGATGTCCAGAGCAAGATATTAATTGTATTAAATAGAATTTGTATTAAGCCTCATTTAACACAAAAATTTGTTTCCTCGTGTAGCAGGGGCTACAGTGAGCTGAAAGGCAGAAATGGGAAAGTTGTGGAAATGGCTGGTTTCTCTTCTACTTCTTTATTTTTTTTCAGTGAGACTTTTGTTGTGGTTACTAAGACTTTTAATGAAGCATAGCATGCATACAATGTGCAATTCATACTTCCACAATTCAGTGAATTTATGTTAATTAAATATATCCACGTAATAGGCGTCTATATTTAAGAAACTTACCAGTATCATGGAAGTCACCTTCTTGTCACTGTTCCAAAGAAGGGATCTCCTGACGGTGTTGTGGTTAAGTGCAGCTCACCAAGAGAACATCAGTGTAATCTGCCAGGCACTCCTTGGAAACGCCATGGGATAATTTATATTTTTTATAACTTAATTTTTTTTTTATTGTGATCGAGTGAAAGTGCACAATCCAGTTGAAATCCGCATGCCCACCTACCTGTAGCTCCTTCTGATCTCCTTGCTTAGTGACAACACATTCCTCCTTTCTGTTCTATACATGTCATATCTTCTTAATAATCTTCTGTCCCCTCTCTTCACCCCCTCCACTCTTCTCTAGTAAGACAGCAATAGGACGACATCCTACAGATGCATAGAACCATAAAATGCACACACGATATGGTCACTCTGTGTCCCTGACTCCAATCCATTCCCATCCAAAGAGTTGACCTCAGTAATGAGTTTTGATCAGGGGAAGTGTCAGGTCTAGGGGCCATGCTCCTAGGGGAACACCCAGGCCTTCAGACTGTCAATTGAGGTCATTTAGCAGAGTTCACAGCGTGCATCCCTTTTTTTTCTCTTGTTGCCACTGGGACTCAACATGTGTAAGAATATTTTGTGGAAATTAAGTGTATTCCACAGCTTTTTAAAATTTTTTAAGTCAGCTTTGTGAGCCCCACCCCATCTGTCATTGGTGGTGGCCAGGCACCATCTGGTTTTTCTGATCACATGGTGATGTAGTAACCCATTCACATGGGTCTTTCTGTCTTCCAGGTTGTCTTTCCTCCATGTCATTGTTGTCCTTGGTGATCATCTGTTTCTATGGGACAATTTTACTCTGTCCTATAAGGTCACTATGAGTCAGAATTGATTTGACCACAATGATTTTATTCACAAGAATAACCACTTTCAGAATTCTCCCACCGTGTATTAGTTTTTGACAGACTTTAAAATGTATACGCATGGATTTATTCAGCATGTGGTGTTTCGTGTGATTCCATACTCTAAGCTTTCTATTCAAGGTGTTGAAGAGTTGAATTTTGTTCATTTTCCTTGTGATAAAGGAGAAAAAGAAAGCAAAAATCAACAATCCTTTATGCACCAACTACTGATTCACCATTCTTATAAATCATGTAACTAAAAGAATCAGCTTGTGGACTTCTCATTTTGTCCTCTTACTCCACTTTCTGGTGTTTGCACAAACATTATGCTCTATTAACTACTGCATCTTTATGATAAATATTTAAATCTAATAGTCTCTATTAAAGTTATCCTTCAAGATTTTCATAGCTATTCTAACCTCTTTGTAATTCTTAGAAGAAAACAAAGCTGAATTAAAAAATTAAAAATACTATTAAATACACTTAATTTCCACAAAATATTCTTGCATAATTTTTAGACTTACATTCAACCTAGCAACAGGTATGGAGATAAATAACATTTTAGAGTACTAAGTAATGCTATTTATGAGCAACACCAGTATGGTCAATTTCCTCCATTCACTGAGATCTTCCTCAATTATGTCTTGTTTTGTAGTTTATAGTATAAAGATATTTCACATCATTCATTTATCCTTAGGTATTTATGCTACTGGGCATGCCATCAATTTCTTTTTTATCTTTTTATTTTATTAACAATGTTCAGAGGTACAATATTAATTGTAATATGGATCAAGCATGGAATTTCTAGTAACAAGTCATATAATTTTCAATATTTAAACCATTTATTTTGTTTTCTTGTCTAATATATTGACTAAAATCTCTTAAAAAAAAAGATTTAAAGAACTAATGCTGGTAGGAGTATTGATGTAGTTCCTGGTCTCAGTGGAAAAGTTTTTGATAGATAGTCCTGTCTGTTTGCTTGCTTTTGGTGTTGATTTCAAGCTTGATTTTATGATGGTCAGAGAATATACTCTGTACTATTTGAATTTCTTGAAAATATTTAAGGTTTCCTTTGTAGCCCAGGACATGCTAAATTTTTTATTTTTTTTAAAGCGTCATATAGTTCAAGTTTGTTAATTGTTTTGTTCAGATTCTCTGCATTACTAATGGATCTTGTTTACCTGCTTTATTTAAAGAAATTTGTGGAGTTTTCTTCTTTCCCTTTTAACTACTTCTTTTTTTTTATTTTTAAAGTTTGTCATTGGTCACAGAAAGATTCAGGATTTACCTATTTCTGGTAGACTGACTTGTATATAAAAATTAAATGTGGGGAACTGACATTTTTAGCCCTAGGAAACATTTCTTTTTGTACACAGTAAGCCGCCTTATTCTTAATGCTTTCATTGTCTAATGTTAGTAAAACTACATCAGCGTTCTTTGGGATTTTTTTATCCTTTTCATTTCAATCTACCTGTGTCCTTATATTCTAGATGTGTTCCTTTGAAGTGAAGTGCGTGTCTTTTATTATTCAGTTTGACATTATTAATATTTTAAATGGACTGTGCACACTGTTTATTTTAAATATATTTTACGGTACTTTTGATGAACATCTGTGCAGCAAAGCAGGTTCCCATTCAAAAATTTCTACATGTATCATTAAATGATATTGGTTACATTCTTCATGTTGTGTCAATACTGTCATTATTTCTGTTCTAGATAAATCCAGTTATCCCGTTAAACTTGCTTAGTGCTTCTTCTACAACTTTCTTGTCTATGCTCTTGAGTCATTGTTGACCATTTGGCTCCATACAAAAGAATTTTTTTTTAAAGGAACACAGCACTCAAGGCTGATTTACTTTATGAGCTAATGCACTATTTATCTAAAAGGTGGCTTCAAGGTACAGTTTTAGTTCAAAGTTTAAAGTGCATTTCAGTGCAGTAGTCTCAGAGATTCCTCCAATGTCAACTGGCCCAGTAACTATATGTTTTTTGAGAATTTGAAGTCCTTTTCTACATTTTTCTCCCTTTCTGACAGAATCCATCTATTGTATCCTGTAACCAGGCATCATTTAGGCCTTCTGGTCTCCTGGTAGAGGAGGCTCTGGTTCATGTAGATGATTAGTCCTAATGATGATTAGTCCTCTCTTCTCTGAATCTTGGGCTTCCTTTTTTCTCTTTTGTTGCCAAAGAAGTAAAGACCAATAATTGTAACCTAGATGGCTACATGAAACCTGTTATAATCCTAGATGCTACTCACAAAATAGGATTATGCCAGTTAACCAAGTTATCCCAAGAGACTATGATCCTGTCTTCTACCTAAGAAAAGCAATCCTGTGAGTTGATTGGTTATGTCTAAGAAATATCAGTGTCTCTGGCCACTACTTTTTTTTTTTTTAATTATGTATGACTTATATAAACACACACACACACATCCACACATAATATTGTTGTTGGGTGATGTTAAGTCAATTTTGACTCTATGTTCAGCGGAACAAAACACTGCCTGTTACCCACCAGCATCACAATCATTGCTATGCTTGAGCCTAAACAGTCTCATTGAAATTCTTACTGTTTTGCTGACCTTCCATTTTATCAAGCATGATATCCTTCTCCAGGGACTAGTCCCTCCTAATAATGTGTCCAAAGGACATGACATGAAGTTTTGCCATAGTTGGTTCCAGTGAGCACTCTGGCTGTGTTTATACCAGGATAGAATTGTTTGTTATTCTATCAATCCATGGTATATGCAACATTCTTCATCAACATCGTAACTCAAATACATCAACTTTTCTTTTGCTCTTCCTTATTCATTATCTAGCTTTCACATGCATAGAAAGTTCTCGAAAATATCATTGCTTAAGTGAGGCTTTCCTTAGTCTTCACAGTGACATCTTTGTTTATCAACACTTTAAAGAGGACTTTTGCAGAAAATTTGCCCAGTGCAATAATATATCATTTGATTTTTTTTCACTATTGCTTCCAAGGGCATTGATTTTGGATTCAGAAAATCAAATCCTTGACAATTTACATCTTTGCTCCATGTATTGTAATGTTGCCTGTTGGTTCAGACATGAGGATTTTTGTTTTCTTTATGTTGAGGTGTAATCCATACTGAAATCTGTAGTCTTTGATCTTCATCAGTAATTGCTTCAAGTCCTCTTGCTTTTCAGCAAGTAACGTTGTGTTGTCTGCATACCCCTGGTTGTTAATGAGCCATCCTCCAATCCTCATGCTATGTTCTTTTTCATATATTCCAGTTTCTCCAATTATTTGCTCAATACAGATTGAATAAATATAATGGAAGGGTACAACCCTGAGGCACAACTTTTCTTATTTTAAACCACGCAGTATCCCCTTGTTTTGTCTGAAACACTATCTCTTGATCTATGTACAGATTCTGTGTGAACACAATTATATGTCATGGGATTTCCATTCTTCACAATCTTATTCATAATTTGTTATAATCCACAAAGCTGAATGTCTTCACATGGTCAATCAGACGTAGGTGAACATCTTTCCGGTGGTCTCTGGTTTCCAGCCAGGATCCAACTGACATTAACAAGAAAATCCCTTGTTTCGTGTCGTCTTCTCTATCTAGACTAAATTTCTAACCGTTTCTTGTTCGTATACTGTTGTAGCTGCTCTTAAATGATCTTTAGCAAAATTTTACTTGTGTGTGATAGTAATGACATGAGGTGATATTTCTGCGTTCTAGTGAATCACTTTTCTTTAGAATGGCCACAAATAAGGATCTCTTCCATGTGGTTGACCGGGTAGCTTGGCAGAGATGAGCGAGCACTTTCAGCACTGCATCCATTTGTTGGAACTTTTCAGTTTGTATCCCTTCTGTTCCTGTAGCCTTGTTGTTCACTACCAATTTTATTCACAAAACAGAAATATATATATATATATATATCTTCAGACTCAGTTATGCTTGCAAAATTCTATGTAACACAGCACTACCCAAACATTATTTTCTTATGTACAACTTAGCTTTAATATAACTACACTATACTGGTTTTTATATCTATGACGTTAGTATATATTTTATCTATTATACCTGCTCTCTTTCATTGCTTGTACCTTATATGTAGTCTTCTTTCTCATTAATCAATTGTATTAAAATTTTCCATTTTCACTTAATATCTTTATGAATATATATTCTTTTAGTTTGAAACTAGAGATTACAACATTCATCCTTGATTAATACTTTAATACAAATTATTATTGATCATTCTAGGAGCAGCATAACTTCATTCCTTTTTTCTTCTCAAGCTTTAAATGTTGGTACAGATCATAACGCTATACATCTTAAACATCAGGGGATACTATTACTGGTAAATTCATAATGTATTTTTAATTACTCATTCTTTCTGCAGTTTTACACATTCATCTGTATTGTTTTTCTTCCACATATTTTATTGCGGCTGTTAGTCACTGTCAAGTTGACATTTGACTCATGGCAACACACAATGCAACAAAATGCTACCATGTGTTATACACATAAGTGGTTGCAGATTGGTCTGTGGGGTTTCCATTGACTAATTTTGATAAGTAGATCACCCAGCCTTTCTTCTTAGGTCATTGAAATCTGGAAGTTCCACTAAAATCTGTTCAGTATCATAGAAGTACCTTTTAAATAAATGTATTTACTCTCATCTTATTTTTATATTTTTGAAGTGACGGGCAGGATTAAAACTGGGGGAATATAAAAAAATTTTTTGGAGTAAATGAAAAGTTCCAAAACTAAATCTAAATCTGTAAATTCACTAAAAGTCATTGCATTGCTCACTAATAATTGGTGAATTTATGGCATACAAATTATACATAAGAAACTGTAAAATAATAGTGGCATATATTTTTATTTCATTTCTTTGTAAAATCGTTATGAGTTGGTCTTACGTTGCATTTTCACACTTACTGTGTTTTGGTTTCCTATCTAAAACTTCAGTTTAGGAGAGGTGGAATTGTGAAGATGCTAAAAACACAAGCTCTTCTTCCTGAATTTAATTCCCAACTCAGTCTCTAGCTAGCTTATCACTTGTGACTCAGGCTTTATTTATTTATTTATTTCTCTGGGCAGAGAAATTAAGAGTAGCTAATTCACTGATTTGTTTTAACTCTCTACTGACTTAATAGGTCTAAATGTGTTCAGAATAGTACTATTACTGAGTAATCATCACACATATCTTAACTAACATGCGGCCTAACTGTTAAGTCTGTGGACTTAGTTGTTCTACGTGCTACGTACCTCACTGCTGAAAATCACTGCAGTCACTTTCGAGGTACTCATTTTGGGAAGCTATGCACTGATGCGAGTGCCTAGCCCAACCTTCAAAGAAAATTTGGAGCTCTTTCTGGAATGGCCATTGTGCCTAGTGTCAAAGTGGCAAGTTCGCAAACTTAATTGGATAGTTATCTGTGATGGAAATTTTAGCCAGGAAATAAATAACTATATTGGAACACCCTCCCTAGTCACTTGATTTGCTCCCTATGACCTACTTCTTTACCCAAAGATAAAGGAAATATCAAAAGAAGGACATTTGGATGACATTGAAGACATCAAGGGTAATAGGACAACATCTCTGATGGTCATTCCAGAAAAAGAGTTTCAAAATTGCTTTGAAGGTGGACTAGGTGCTGCCGTTGGTGCATAGCTTCCTAAGAGGAGTACTTAGCAGGTGACCAAAGTGATACTCGGCAGTGAGGTATGGAACACTTTTTCTAGGGTGAGTTTGCAAACTTAATTGGCAGTGTTGATATATGCTGAGATAAAGAGAAGTCAGATGTCAAAACTGAAGACAGAAGAGTGACAAAAGGATAAAACTATGAGAAATGAAACATAAAACATGAATGTATTAATCTTTGTAAGACAGACAAATACATCTTATAGCTGGGATCAAAACTAAATGATTAGAATTGATTCACTTACAGATGCAGATGGTAAGCTAATGACTGACCAAGAAGTTGGAAAAGTGAATGTAGTTAAATGGCATGTGCTATTTCTATAACTGTTCTACAGTAACTGAAATTATTTGCTGAATGATAACCTGGGAACATAAGGGTTGGAGTGTTGATGTTACTAAAGATATGAGGTAGCTGTTGTTGAGAAATGAAAATAATTTTCATTGGTCATACATAAGAAGATAGCCAAGTAACAATCAGAAGCCAGCTAAAGTTGTATACTGTAAGTTTGTCTAACTGTTAAGGAAAATAAAAATCCTTTGGCAGTTTCAATAAAAATAAAAATTACAAGATTATTTGCTAAGTGCTATGTTAGTTATTAGAACCAGTTTTAGTTGTACAGCAAAAATTATGATTGGCTAGCCACCAAACAAAGCCCTGTTGGTGCACTGGTTAAGAGTTATGGCTGCTAACCAAAAGGCTGGCAGTTCAAATCCATCAGGCACTCCTTGGAAACTGTATGGGGCAGTTCTCTTCTGTCTTATACAGGTAGCTCTGAGTCAGAATCTGCTTAACAGCAACAGATTTGGTTTTGAGTTTTAACCATCACGTTGTTTTTGTTAGTTGCCTTCTAGCCTGTTCTAACTCATGATTTACTCCGTAACTGCTCCACGGGGTTTCAAATGGCTGTGGCCTTTCAGAAGCTAATTGTCAGGCCCACGTCTGAAACAACTCCAGTCAGATTTAAACCATCAAACCTTTTGCTAGTTGTCCAGCATTTAATCGTTTGCATACCCAGGGACATCTTCCCTGAAATAATTAGTCTAATCAATCATAATAATTTCTTTAGCCTTGTTAGTTTTGAGAGCTGGACAAGTTTAACAAATCTGAACCAATGAAATGCCAGTGTTTGCTTTGAACTTCCAAGGAGGTTAATTCTGTCTTCCCCAGGGAATATAAACAAAGATGTTTGCTATTCTCAGACATCTCATTTTCATGCAGAAAACCAGTTTCAGGAAGAAGCTAATTTGTGGTGACAGAGCAGGACACAGGGGTAACTTTAGTTCTTTACAACATTCATTAGAAACCAAAGCAAACCTTTCGGTGGGCTGGACTAAACCTGGATGGCCTGTTGTGAGTTGACATATATTCTTATTTTTAATATAATTTAAGTTGAAACTTTTATTATCTGTGGTTGACACATTTCAAGCTAATATAGAACAAGTATCTGAAAATAAACAGTTTTTAGGTATTCATTACAAAACATAAAGGGCAAACAATAAATAAGCAAAAAGATTTAGAAAGAAGTAAGTTCTAATTAATGACAACTGGATTAACATATGTTCTTTTCATTCGCATTTAATCATAATTATTTATGTAATCACTTTGTCTGAAACTTAGAGCTTCTCCAAAACTGAAAATAACAGAGGGGCTACTAGGATTATTGACTCTGTGGATTTCAATGCATCTGAGGAGAAAATAGGAAAAAAGCAATTGTGTAGTTCACATTTAACATAAAGTAGTTTTATGGTGTGTATAGATTATGTAATGCTGGAATTGAAGTAGTCTTACCAGTTAAAGAGTTTAAAACTTTCAGAAAATGTTTCTAACCATGTGGTAAGAGATATGCATTTGCATCTATCCCCTTTTTTTTTTAGCACTACTCTCTAGAAGACAGTCACTGAATAAAAGCGTTTGGTCTGACTATGTTGGTTTAAATCATTACAACAACTTTGGATTATACATGGCTTACAAATTATAGGAATGGATACACATTTTCCTAACTGCATGCTGTATTTTTTTCTCTCTTAACTGATAGGTATTCTTCTTAGCACACATCTTTACTATACTCAGAGAACATTAATCTTACTACTTTTAAAAATAAACACCTGCCAGACTTCTCACACTGATTGGACCTGAAGAAACTCTTCTGAAATTGGTTCTTCAAACATCTCTTATTTTTGCACTCAATTAGAAAAAGGGAAGAGTGAAAATAAAATGAAATTCTACTTTTGAAAAAAACTGAATACATCAGTAATCAAGTGTTCTAACATGTGACCTTAATTTCTTCTTAAGTGAATGATAAGAAGTCTACTAGAACATGAAATTTGGTATCAAATCCTTCATCAGTCCTTAAAAATGTGCAAAAACTAGAAAAACATTAATTAAATTCCAAACACATCATAGTGTTCTTTCCTTAGTGAAAGGAAAGGTGAAATCTCACCAGCACAGATATTCTGAGGGGAAAAAAAAAAAGTCAGAATTAAGTGCAATTTTTTCCAAATCATATGATGCTCTTACTTTCTAGGAAATCATTCAGGCTTGATACCAACAAAACACTTTTAAATTGGAAAAACCTTTAGTTTTCAAACCACCCCTCCAGTTCTTATGTCCCTGTTACGTTCTGAGGTCACTAATGTTCCACTCAGCTACACTCTTCATAACTTTTGCACATATTCCCTGTGGGCTTATTTCCCACATGAGTGCTAAATATAAGGAAATGTTAGTCTACCTCTACTTTTCAAAAATAATCATTCCTTCCTGATACATATATAGGAAAATATTAGCATACCTCGTTATATTATACTCAGAGTACATTCATCTGACTACTTTTAAAAATAAACACCTACCAGACTTCTCACTCTGATTGGACCTGAAAAAACTCTTCTGTAATTATTCCTTTAAATATCTCTTAATCTCAGTTGCAATGAGAAAAAGGGAAGACTTTTTCTAACTGATAATCCACCCAGTGCTGTTGAGTCGGATTAGACTCATGGCAATCCTAGAGGCCAGAGTAGAACTGCCCCCAGGGTATTCAAGGAGCGCCTGGTGGGTCTGAGCTGCTGAACTTTTTGTTTAGCAATGGTAGCACTTAACCCACTATACCACCAGGGTTTCCCGAATATATGTATCAATTATATATATATATATGCACATATATATACATATATATAAAGTGTTAAATTGAGCCACATAAAATTATCAATATTCAATCATTTTGATCTACCAAATCAGTATTTTCAGATTTCAAACTAGTATCAAAGTACTGAGAATTTCTTTATATCCACAAACAAAGGCATCTAATAAAATTAATGTCAATTAACTTTTTTTTTTTTCATTTGTAATGTTTCTGAGATTTTAATTTCCTGGAACTGGAAATGTCCCTATGATTCAGAATCAACTTAATGACAATGCATTTTGTTTTTACATGAGGTGGTATGGATAGCTCATTTATTCTCATCTGGTATTATTTTATGCTGTTCTCCAGAGCTATTTCAGTATTAGTTTGTCCAGAAAAGAGTATCATAGGAATATGAGGCTTTCACATAGGAGCTTTAATACAGGAGCCAATCTGTGAGTAGCAGAAACAGGAGAAACACAAAATAGGTTAACTTACAGATGGAAAACCGGAAAAAGAATAATCATGTCATGTGGACCATAGGTTCAGACACTTGGGAAAGACTCTACAGACCACAGGGAGATTTGATGAATTGTCTCTTCTTACCCTGCAGATGCAAAACAGAGAGGCTGCCAAGCCCTATCTACCATTCTCATACTGGCTACCATCTTACTGATACTTTCCTATTATCACAAAAATCCTCCTCATGGTAAACTCTAACTTGGGCTGGTACTGGGAAAGAAATTCCAGGAAGAGTATTTCTTTGTCTTAGAAGAAAGTAATGGTGATTTCAGGTTGACTGCTAACAATCTCAGAGTCACTTCAGTGAGCAGTGAAGGATTTTCATGTCCAACAGTTATTGTTTTTTCTAGAAAATCGAATAATCCAAGCTAAACACTGAAGTGTACCACACTCATACAACAACCATATGCACATTGAGTTAAAGTAAAAATGTTTTGGTGATCATTAGAACACATTGACCCCTTCTGATTCACAGACATAGTTGGTCAAGTATGTGGTAGGAACTAACGTTTAAGTCAGGCTTAGTAACAGGAATTCGACTCCCCCGATACTCTGACGGTGTTAGTCTGCCTGGTCAGCTTCTATGTAAAAATGAATATCACTTTCTTCTGGCCATTTTTCAAGTTCACTACTCATACTTTAAGACTAGTTAAGTGTTTAGACACTAAAGCCCCTCTCCATTAATCTCTCAAGTCACCTAATAATCATTAATATGAATAAATACACATGCCTATAGTGCTTGATTATAAAATTTAGTCTTAAAATTTAGAGATAACTATATATTTGGAAAATATATAAGAAATATATGAAAATTATGACTTCTTTCACTGTAATTTATTTCTTTTTATAATTTAATGTACTTTTTCTTATTATTTGGAATATTCTTTAGAAATATGTTCTCAATTTTGCATATCACTTCATATCATTCTGTTTATTATTTTTTATGTAGGGAATTGAAAAATCAAAATGAAATCAGTTACTGTCTATTCAATTCTGACTTGTGAAACCGCGATGTGTGTCAGAGTAGAACTGACGTCTGTCTGACTGTCTGTCTGTCTATATGCCTATCTGGTTTCAGTTCACTAGCTATTGAAATAAGTGTATGTGACTGGAATCAAAATTAAAATGAGTAAAGTATGAATCCGGGAAGTGAGTCAGTATTTGAGAAACAGGAAACCATAGAAGATGGAGACCCAAATTGTCTCCAGGAATGGAGCACAGGTGTCTCATGGTATAGTGACATAATACAAAACGGAAAATGTGAGGCAATAGGTTTGAGGAAAAGAAAGAACAATCACTGCTAGCCTGTTCACATAGACGATAAATATGGAGCAAATGTGAACATAGTTTCATTTGAATCAGAGGCAAAGGAAGAATCTTAAATTCTTGAAAATGAATAAAACAATATTTCCAGTTAAGGAAACATAAGTTGAGAATTTTGAGCAACAGAAAATTTAAAAAGTAGGAAGAGGAAAAGAAGCAGCGGCAAAAGCTTTACTTTTGCAATTCTGCTTTAGGGTTCCTTTTATGTGTTAATTTGGATTTTTTTTAATTTGGATATTTTTATTAGCTAACTGTTTGCTAACCAGACACGGTCCTCCTTATTTGATGGAATTACGTCAGTACTAGATGTGAGTATACTGAATGTTATTTTTGTAAAGAGAGGTTTATCTTTAAATATCTCAAATATTTGAATATAATTATTGGTGATTTTTGTTAATATCCAAAGAACGAGTTAGATTTAGAGTATATTTAATTAACATTAGAAATATCTACACTTGAGTATTTTATTTTAGAATAAAACCCCAAACCAAACCCCTTGCTGTCTAGTTGACTTTGACTCATAGAGATGCTACAGAACAGAGAACCGCTCCATGCAGCAGGAAACACTGAAGTTTAAACAACAGTTGTGAAGGTAGTGCAGGATTCCTTTCATTATTAATATCGTACACTCGTATGTTACATTTGTTCCAGTTAACAAATAAATATTGATATATTATTACTAACTGAAGTCTATGCCCTATTCAAATTTCTAAAATTTTTTCTTAACATCATTTTTCTGGTCCACAATCTTATCAGGACACCATATCACATTAACTAGTCATAGTCTTTTAAGTTTCTCTTGATTACAGCAGTTTTTCAGACTTTTCTTGTGCTCAGTGGACTTAACAGTTTTAAAGAATATTATTCAGTCAACAAAAACCAAAAAAGCTAAACCCACTGAGTTGATTCCAACACAGTGACCCTATAGAGCAGGACTGAACTACTCTGTAGCATTTCCAAGGAATGCCTGGTGTATTGAAACTATTGACCTTTTGGTTAGCAGGCATAACATTTAAATGCTAGACCAAGAGGGTATCTTCCTTCGGCTGAGATTTTTCTGAACTTTTTACCATGGTTAAACTGGAGTTGTTGTTGTTAGAAGCTGCTGAGTTGATTTCAGCTCATAATAATCCCATGTGACAGGACATAACCACCTCACATACTGGTCATCTTTATGGGGAGCCCCAAGGCTTGCAGCTTAGTGCTCAGCTATTATGCTGCCAGCATTATTTTCTTGCATTAAGACATACTTTAATATCAGTGAGGAGAAGAAAGTTTTAAAATAAAAAATAGTTATACTCTAAGAAACACATAAATCCATAGAAAAGAAGTTCAAATTAATATGTGCAGATAACATGGCTGGTGTCAGATGGATCTTGGTTGAAAGCAGAGAATACTGGATAGATGTTTGCCTATGTTTTATTGATTAGCAAAAGTACTTCATGGTGTGGATCTTAACAAATTATGGATAATATTGTGGAAAATAAAATTCCAAAACACTTGACTGCATTTATGTAGACACTATACATGGATTAAAGGGTAATTGTTTGAAGAGAACAAAGGGACACTGTGTGGTTTAAGTCAGGAAAGGTGTGCATCAGTGTTGTATTCTTTCATCATACCTTTTAAATCTGTGTGTAGGACACATAATCCAAAAAGCTGGACTATATGAAGAAGAATGAGGCACCAGGATTGGAGAAAGGCTTACCCAACTCTGTGTTATGCAGATGACAAAACCCTGCTTGCTGAAAGTGAAGAGAATTTGAAACACTTAATAATGCATATCAAAGACCATAGCCTTCAGTATGGATTGCACTTCAACATCAAGAAGACAAAAATCTTCACAACTGGATCACTAAGCAGTATTACGATATGTGGAGAGAAGTTGAGGTTGTCAAGGATCTCATTTTACTTGTTTCCGTAATCAGTGTCTGTGGAATCAGCAGCCACGAAATCAAAAGATGCACTGCAATGGGGAAATGTACCACAAAAGACCTCTTCAGAGTTTTGAAAAAGAAAGACGTCACCTTGAAGACCAAGGTGCACTTGACCCAAGCCATGGTATTTTCAATCATTGTGTGAAAGCTGAACAAATGAATAAGGAAGACAAAAAAAAAAAAAAGAATTGATGCCTGATTTATGGTGTTGGAGAAGAATATTGGACATACCACGGACTGTCAAAAGAACAAACAGATCTGCTCTGGAAGATGTACAACCGGAGGGCTTCTTGGAAGCAAAGATACTGAGACTGCATCTTGCATACTTTGGATGAGTTGTCAGGAGGGATCAATCCCTGGAGAAGGACATCATGCCTGGTAGAGTGGAAGGTCAATGAAAAAGAGAAAGACCTTCAACATGACAGCTATGTGCTTAAACATGAAAGCTATTGCAGGTGTGGCACAGGACTGGACAGTGTTTTGTTCTGTTGTGCATAGGGTCACTATGAATCGGAACCGACTGGATGGCATCTAACAGCAACAACAACGTGGACTGCCAAAAGAACAAATGGATCTGTCCTGGAAGAAGCGTAACCTGAGGGCTTCTTGGAAACAAGTATGGTGAGACTACATCTTATAGACTTTGGATATATTGTCAGGAGGGATCAATCCCTGGAGAAGGGTAAGCAAAAAAGCAGAAGACCCTCAACAAGATGGGTTAACATGGTGGCTATAACCATGTAAGAGCCATGAGATGTTGGCAAAAGGTTCAAGTCACTTTCGTCTAACCTCTTCACGCAGCTTCTTGAGCACTTCCAAGTAGTAAATTTGGTTAACTGTCCAGTTGGTATAAATTCATAATGAACAATCTCTCTAACATGAAAAAAGGGTTAGCAACATTGTTGCAGCTCTTGACTTGGACTGACAGAACTTTGTTGGTTATGGTGAATTGGCTGACTTCCATTGTGTACCTTGATGTTTTGTTTCAGGGTCTTATTGGTACAACCATGTTTCATCACCAATTATAACATGGGCTAAAACATCGTCTTGCCTCTCTAAAAGGTCTTGGCAAATTTGAACTCTCCTTTGTTTTTGTTCATCAGTGATTTCCCTCAGGACCATGTTTACACACACCTTTCTCATATCAAGATTTTCAGTAAAGATTTTCTTAACTTTTTCTCTAATCAGTATTTACTTGGTCTGCTATGCTTCTCACAGTCAGCCAACAATTTTGACACACAATTTGATGAATTTTTGCAATGTTTTAATCAGTGCTGCTTGTTACCAGCTGTCCTGACCTCTCTTGATCAGTGACTCTGTCTCCCCTCAGAAAAATGTTTCATCTATCTGTACACTGACATGTACATGGCATTATCCCCATAAACTGATAGTAACATGGTCCCTGATTTCATTTGCTCTCTTCCCAACAAAAAATTTAATGTTTGTTTATAGCTATAACTCATACTCCAACTTTCTTGCTATGGCACACAAAAACAAGGAACAACAACAAGTACCACTCAGCAAGACAACACCACACAGCCACACGAACAAGCTGTGAGACACTGATACACCAAGGTTATGAAACCTTACTGAGTTGTTTATAGTGCTGCCAATGCAAGTGCATTGTGGCACGCGTGTGAACTTAATTTTCAGACCTCGTGTATATGTAGCCCAAAGGATAGGCTTTCACATTTTTTTTGTACCTCAATCCAGCATAAGACACGTAGTTCACCTTGTGTCTCAGTAAGTAAACAGGTGTGCGAAACAAACAAAAAAAGTTGCTTTTTAAAAATTCTTGTAACCCATTAAATTCATTTCACAATACACTAATACTCCTTTAACTGAGGTTTAAATAAAGTGGTCTAATTTACTATATATTAGGAGAAAATCAAATGCAGACAGTTCCCTCCTTCATAGCTTTAGAGGGCATTTGTTTTCATAATCCCCAAGGTAGAGGGAAAAACTGCATAGAAGGTATCTGGAAAGAATAGATATTTAGTATCTAATATTGTAAAGTGTCCTGAAGAATTCTGTTGTAACTTCTGGATACACAGAGGGCTAAGTGAGAAGAAAATAAATACATGTTTTTGGGATCGTTAAAATGGGCATTAGAGTTCAATTAGGCGAATCAAGAATAAAGAGGTTAATTACATGGATAAAGGTTGTACAGTAAGTCAGCAGTAAAGAGGAGAATAAAAACCAAGCATCTGCCCCCTGCGGTCATCCCTGCATACACGCCACGAGTAGTTGATTTAGCAGTAAATTACATTCACTTTAGTGCTTTTTATTAGGTAGGTCTGCCTTTCTCTATAAAAGAGAAAATGTGTATTGGGAATTTGAAGCTATGTACAAATGATTTTAGTTCTCCCAGTTTCATTTCTTTCTTGAATATGAAAAACTAGCAAGTATCATGTAAAAATTCCCTCTGTTTCAAGTGACTTACATTATGGCAGTCCCCAGACACATTCACACACTTGGACTAACAGGTAATATTGCAGGGATCATTTCCAAATAGAGATAAAAATAAGAGAGAAATTTTTATCCCGAATTGCATTTGGAAATGTGACTCAGAAGCATGTTTTATTATTACTTCTTCTGTTTGCTTAAAGAGGTAGACACATGTCTAGGGAATGTTTGAAAAAAAAAAAAAGACTAATGTGGCAGGGATGTGTTAAGTGACTGGAGTGTGGCCTGGGCACAGGAAGAATTCCAACAGATGCATTTGGAGGCTCCTGTTTCAGAGCCCCAAAGAGTAGCTTGTTAGTACCATATTTTAATGCCAGGAGAGAGATGTGAGTTCAGTTCCCAGCGTCAGTTGCTGTCTCTTCAGGCTATTTGGCACACAGTAAGTAGGAGAGGTTGCCTGGGGGCGGGGGGTGGGGGTGGAATTGGAGACCAGGAAGTACGACCTGTTGCTTGTTAATGATTCTGCTCACCAAAATATGATCAGCCTGTTGATGGGGCCTCTGACTAGCTGTTCACGATTAGATGTGCTGTTGCATTACATGTGTATGTAGCAAGAAAGAAGGGAAATAATTAAATGTGGGAAATAGATGGCTATAAATGTCCTTTGTATTTGGCTAATTCTACTCTGTCCTATAGGATCACTACTAGTCAGAGCTGACTTGATGGCTTTTTTTTTTGCTAAACAAGAGGGTGAATCACTTTGTCTAAATGTAGATTTAAAAATTTACTGTTATTAATTCCAACACACATGAATAAGACAAACAAAATCCTATTAAAAAACTGTTTTGTTGACGTTTGTTGTGCTAATTATTAACAGCTGTTTTACTTATTATACTTTCCTATTTTAAATTCACAGTGGCAGTAACTTTACATGTGATATAATGTTTCTTGCAAAGGTGATGCATTTTCAATTGTTTTAAATATCTCTGGGTGGTACTTTCCCACCTTAAAACACGATTGATGGAACACAGTTAGAACCTTTAAATGTACCTTTATTATGATTACAAACAATACAAAAAACAGTGAGAAAAACAGGAATAAACATAAAACTTTGATAAGGCATGAAAACATTGTGACCCATGACAGGCATCCTCAGAAATCAGTGGTTCATAACCTTGATTTAGTTAATTCTTAAAGACTATTTGAAATTCAGTGCAAAATTTTTGTAAATACGTGTATTTTTCCTGAAGAAGACGATATGGCTCTCACAACATTATTATAATACTCACAAATGGAACTATTATTAAAAGTTTTCAAAATTCTCTGTAGCTTTTACTTTTAAGTGCCATCCAGGTGGTTTAAAGTCAAAATGACTCTCTGTAAAACAGAACAAAACACTGCCTGGTCCAGTGTCATCCTCATGATCACTGTTACTCTTGAGTTACTATTGCAGGCAACTATGTCAATTAAGCTCATTAATTTTTCATGCCCTTTATCAAGCATTATGGTCTTCTCCATGGACTGATCCAGCCTGACAACATGTCCAATGTACGTCAGATGAAGTTCCACACTATATTCAATATTTTTCACCAACATCATAATTCAGAGGAGTCGGTTTTCAGCCTTCCTTATTCATCAGCTGGCTTTTTCATGCATTTAATCACTGTGAGGTGATTAAAATACTATAGGTTGGGTCAGGCACATCTTTGTGCTTAAAGTGTACCTTCTTTGCTTTTTATCCCCTTAAAGAAGTCTTTTGCTCAGGTCAACACTTCATTTGATTTCTCGACTGCTGCTTCCACGGGTATAGATTATGGATTCAGGTACGATGAAATCCTTGACAACTTAAAACCCTCTATTCCCCTCAAAGGTATCAGTCTCCTACAAGTTTTCTCAGCATTTCAGAGGACTAGATAATCTATATCTTATATGATTTTTTTTCAAAGAATTAAAAAACGAAGGACATATATCCAACTCATTTAGTGTGCCAGTTTAAGCTTGTGTCATAGGCAGTTAAAGACAGTAAAACATATAATTATAGACTTATTATTTTGGATTCAGTATCTAAAATGAAAGAGTTTATTTACATAGTAATTGAAATGAAAGAGTCTTAAACATCGAATTCAAAGTCAATGCAACACTAGCTATTTAACAGATTAAACTCTAAGTGGTTTAACACAATAAAACCAAAGACAAATCTAGGGCCAGTGAGTCGGTTCTTACTCATAACGTACTCACAATAGAACTGCTCCGTAGAATTTCCAAGAAGAGCCTGACATACCTAAACTCCAGACCTTTTTGGTTAACAGTTGTAGACTTAACCAATATACCACCAGAGTTTCTCACAGGAAGGTAGGGGTAAGGGGGTCAGATTGGGTATTTTGCATCAAGCCATGATTCAAACTCAGGGTCTTTATATTCAACAGGTAGCCTCTATTGAACTACCTGAGCTTGTAACTTCTAGTTAGCAGAATGAAAGGAGATTATAAGTCAGTAGAGAAGGGACAGATTGTTTAATGAATGGCACTTCAACAATTGTTTATTCTAAATAATCATTT
This sequence comes from Heterohyrax brucei, assembly GCA_028571685.1. NCBI lineage: Eukaryota > Metazoa > Chordata > Mammalia > Hyracoidea > Procaviidae > Heterohyrax > Heterohyrax brucei. The sequence goes on along the minus strand of CM053142.1, from coordinate 137,931,878 downwards.
ATTCAAAATGTACATATTTTCTTACAGCAAAATCAATTATGATGAAACCGTTAAGAGAACTTTAAATTAGATTCCATTTTTTCAAGGCCTTGAAATCCTGGTGGCTTAGTGGGTTAAGTGCTATGTCTGCTAACCAAAAGATCAGCAGTTCAAACCCACCAGCTGCTCCTTGGAAACTCTATGGGGCAGTTCTGCTCTGACCTATAGGGTCACTATGAGTCAGACTCAGTGGCAATGGGTGTGGGTTGTTTTTGGTTTTCTCAAGGCCTGAAACAAGAGTCTGACACAGAATCAGTTTACTGTATCCTATTGGTCAAGTGGTCACAAAGCTCACATTCAAGGGGAGGGACACAGACTCTGTCCTTGGATAGAAGGACTTTCGAAGAATTTTGGTACGTACTTGAAAACTGCTACAAGCGTCTGCTGTTATTCTGACCACATTCCACTGGTTCCCAGGAAGGACAGTGTTCAAATGAGGGCAGAGGGAGAAACCAATGGAACAGTCAAGGAGGCGGTATACTGACACTAAAAATGCAGTTCACACAGTAAGGATTTTTTTAATAAAAACATTTTGTTGTTGTTGTTGTTACAAAACTGTTTATATATTTAGCTCTTGGAAGCTATCTGAAATGTTCACGTATAGCCATGTTTTTGTTCTTGGGTGCCTTGTAGTTGATTCTGACTTACCAGGACCCTAGATGACAGGGTAGAACTGCCTGTTACGATTTCTCAGGCTGTCATCCTTATGAGCAAGGATCCCTAGTGGTGCAGTGCTTAAGCTCTGAGTGAATAAATGAAGTAGGTGGTTGCAACCTAACAGCCATTCTGTGAGAGAAAGATGAGGTAGTCTGACTCCACCAAGATTCACAGCTTACGAAAGCCTACTTTGTCCCATAGAATAGCTGTGAGTCAGAGTCGACTTGATGGAAATGTTTGTTGGTTTGGTTTAGTTGTTTTGTGGTTTTTGGAATCTTCAGGGGGATAGATCATCAGGTCTTTTATGACGTGAAGCAGACGAGCACGGTGGAGTTGAATCTCTGACATTTGCGTTAAAGCCACTGCTGTGAATTCTCACTCTTCGCAACCCTGTAGAAGAACTGCCCTCAAAGAGTTTCCAAGGAGATTTGGTTAGCAGAGGTAGCACTTAACCACTATGATACTGGGGTAGGTTAGTAGCAAAGTAATTAACCATTGCACCACTGTTAGTGTTATGTCCTGTTGGGTCAGTTCCAACTCTTAGCAACCCTGTAAGTCCTTATCGGTGACCTCACAGGATGGAGTAGAGCTGCCTATAGGGCCTCCAAGCAGTCTCTGGCAGATCCAAACTGCTGGCTTTTTGGTGAGCTGCAGAGGCCCTAACTATTGCACTCCCAGAATGCCTTATACAGTCATTAGCAAATCATCATCGTTTACTTTGGTAGAATAATTTTTCGCATCTGATGGTCACGGTTTTGTTTCAAACAAGTCACTTTTGCATGAAATCCAGCCCCATGAACTCAAAATGATTGTCATTATTAAAGAAGCCGATGGTAGACATAACTCATATTATTTTACATTTCAAACATAAAGTGTATTGGCAGAGGAAACAGGTATTTTGTTACCCTGAGCAACATCTGCCTGTGACCTAGTTATTTATTTAGGTAAGTTTGACAGCTACTCCAAACCAGACACTTGATAATATGTGTGGAAGACAGAATATTTCCCTGCTTGGCATTCTATGCATGCAAAAAATTGGCATACAGAAATCAAAACAAAACAAAAAGAAAGATTACACCACTGTTTGATAACACACTATGCACTGGGGAGATTATCAGTTTTCTTCTCGTCCACGAAGCTTTGGGAAAATACCCAGAATATCTAGATTACAAGGTCCAACAATTAAGGCCACAAACTTAGTGGGTGTAAGTGCCATATATACCTCATTGCCAAATATTTCTCATGGTCACCTTCAAAATACTCTCCTTGAGGAGCTATGCACTGGTGTCAGTGCTAGTCCACCCTTCATCAAGTTTGGAACTCTTTCTGGAATGGCCATTGAGCAGGCTAGCACAGTAGCAAGTTCCCAAACTTAATGGCCTAGTTGCCTGTGAGTTTTTAGCCAGTAAACAAGTAGCTGTTGGGACACCCTCCCTACTCACCTCCTCTGGTCCCCAATGACTTTTTTCTTTACCCGAAGGTAAAGAAAATATCAAAAGGAGACATTTTGATGACATTGAAGACATCAAGTGTGATGTGCCAGCATCTTCAATTTCCATTCCATGGAGTTCCAAAATTGGTTTGAAGGGTGGGCTGGGCTCTGGGGTGGATGCACAGCTTCCCAAGGCCAAGTACTTCCAAGGTGTCCATAGTGATATTCAGCAGTGAGGTATGTGGCACTGTTTCTAGTATGAGTTTGTGAAATTAATGGTATAATTAATAATAATAAGAGTATAAATTGTATATGATTGTATACAATTATACAATTGTATAATTGCATAGCAATTGTATAATTAAAAGTACTAGTCATATAAATTGTATATGTTAAAAATAAAAGGTTAAATTTTGTTTTCTGATACAGCGTACATTGAAATAGTTCTGATTAATGCCAGTGCTTAACGAACGAAACCTGCTGAGACTGGATGAGTTTCAATGCACTGGGACCCTGTAGGACAGAGTAGAACTGCTCCACAGTATTTTCAAGGACAGGCTGGTGAGTTTGAATTGCTGACCTTTTGGTCAGTGATGGAACTTGGTCCATCCTTCCCCCACAAATAGAAGAACTAATTTGTTTTTTCACCTAAGTAGCTATATGAGCTTTGTCTGTCTTACACAGTCCTGCCACTACATGCGTGTCCGTTTGTCTTTCTGTAGTGGTTTGTTGTTGCTATGATCATGAAAACTATACTGCTGTTTCAACTACCTGCAGAGCTACCCATGCTGAGCAAGACTCAGTAGATGTTCGGCGCTGACACAGACTGAGAAGAAAGGCCTAATGACCTACTTCAGCAAGTTGGTACAAGATAACCTTATGGATCACAACAGAATATTTTCCCTGTGGTGAGGGAAATGCACCCCCTAATTGGCAAGTCATTACATGGTAGCTACAACAATGGACTTCAACATATGAAAAATAATGAAGATAACATGGGAGCAGGCAACGTTCCATTCTGTTACATGGGTGACTGGGTGATTGCTATGAATTGGAGCTGATGTAAGAGCAACAACAAAATACAGGCCCATCTTTAATCTTCTGAAAATTTCTTGATTTATTCTGCATTTATACCTTAAGGGGACTTCTGAATCATCTTTCCAAAAAGCATAAATCGTCACTTTGGTGTTTTGATACCAATCAATATTATTCAATCAATATTGTTCTTCAACACCACAATTCAAAGGCATCAATTCTTCTTCTGTCTTCCTTCCTTACTGTCCAGCTTTCACATGCATGTGATGGTATTGAAAATATCATGGCTTGGGTTAGGCACACCTTGGTCTTCAAGGTAACGTCTTTACTTTTCAACACTTCAAAGAAGTCTATTGCTGGAGATTTTCCCAATGCAATGTGTCATTAGAATTCTTGACTGCTGCTTCCCTGGATGTTGATTGTGGAATCAAGTGAAATAAAATCCTTGACAATCTCAATTGTTTTTTGACTTATCGTGATGTTGTTTACTGGTGCAGTTGTGAGAATTTTTATATTCTTGATGATGAGGTACAATCCATACTGAGTGTCGTGGTTTCTGATTTTCTGTCAGTAAGTGTTTCGAATCCTCTTCGCTTTTAGCAACCAAGGTTATGCCATCTACATAATCCAGATTGTTAATAAGACTTCCTCTAATCTTGATGCCCCATTCTTCTTCTTATTGGCCAGTTTCTTGAATTATTTGCTCTGCAGAAAGATTACAAAGGTATGTTGAAAAGACATGAATAACTGTAAAGTATAGCTTTCCTCACTTCAAACCATGCAGTGCCCCCTTGATTTATTCTAGCAGCTGCCTCCTGATCCGTGTACAGATTCCTCATGAGCATAATTAAGTGTTCTGGAATTCCCATTCTCCACAATGTTATCCATTATTTGTTATGATCCATACAGTCAAAGCCCTTTCATATCACTAAAACATACATAAACATCTTTCTTATATTCTCTTCTTTCAATCAAAATCCATCCAACATCAGCAATAATATCTCTGGTTACATGACCTCCAGCTTGAATTTCTGTCAGTTTGTCATCAAAATATTGCTGCAGTCACTTTTGACCAATTTTTAACAAAATTTTGCTTGTGTGTGATATTAATGATGTTGTTTGATAATGTATGCATTTGTTGGATCACTTTTCTTGGGAATAGACACAAATATGGATATCTTCCAGTCTGTTGGCCAGTTATTTTTCAAGTTTCTTGGCACAGATGAATAAGCCTTTCCAGCACTGCAGCTGTTTATGAAAACATCTCAGTTGATTCTCTGTCTACTTCTGGTATCTTATTTTCCTCCAAGACCTTCCGTTCAGCTCCAACTTCTTCCTTTGGTACCATTAATTCCTGACCATGTGGTACCTCTTGAAACGACTGGACATCAATTAATTCTTTTTGGTATAACAGCTCTGAGTATTGTTCTCATCTTCTTTTGGTGGTTCCTGTGTTGTTAAATATTTTCCCTGTGGATTCTTCTGCTATCACAACTTGAGGCTGGAATTTTCTGTTCTGTTCTTTCAGCTTGAGGAATGCGGTGTGTTCTTCCCTTTTGCTTCCTTCCAGGTTTTGCACAGGTTATTATAATACTGTTTCTTCTTGATTTGCCCTGTGAAATCTTCTGTTCCGTTCTCTTACTTAATCATTTCTTCCTTTTATTTTAGCAACTCATTGTCCAAGTGCAAGTTTAAGATTCCCTTCTGATGTTTAATTTGGTCTTTTCTGTCTTCTTAATGATCTCCTGCTTTCTTCATGTGTGATGTCTTTGATGTTGTTCCACAGCTTGTCTGATCTTCACTCATGTCATTAGAGTTCAATGCATCAAATCTATTCCTGAGATGGTCTCTAAGCTTAAGTGAGATATCCTCAAGGTTGTAGTTTGGATCTTGTAGACTCGTTTTTAATTTTCGGCGATTTTGGTTTGAACTTGTATAAGAGCAGTTGATGGTCTATTTTACAGTCAGCACCTAGCCTTGATCCGGAGGATAATATTGAACATCCAGAGATGCAGCTGATTTGATTGCAGTGTATTCCATCTGGCGAGGTCCCTGTATATTGTCACCATTTGTGTTTGTAAAGGAAGGTATTTGTAATGAGGAAGTTATTGGTCATAGAAAATTCTGTCATGTGGTCTCTGACATTGTTTCTATCATCAAGATCATGTTTTCCAATTACTGCTCCTTCTTCTCTGTTTTTAACTTTTCATTCCAATCGCCATTTCATCCTGATGGTATGTTTGATCAATTTTGGACTGCAGAAGCTGGTAAAAGCCTTCAATTCTTCATCTTCAGCCTTAGTGGTTGGTGTATAAACATGAAAAAATTGTTGTAGTAACTGATCTTCCCTGTAGGTGTGTGGATATTATTCTATTACCAGCAGAGATCTTGAAATGTTCTCTCACTGACATTATAGATCTTAAAATGTTCTTTTTGACGGTTAATGCAACATCATTTCTCTTCAAGTTGTCTTTCCCAGTGTTACAGACCATATCATTGTTGGATTTAAAGTGGCTAATACTCACCCATTTCAACTCACTAATGCCTAGAACCTTGGTGTTTATGTGTTCCATTTCATTTTTGATGATTTCAGTCTGCCTAGATTCCTACTTTGTACATTCCACATTGATGTTTAATGGACACTTGCAGCTGTTTCTTCTCGTTTGGGGCCATACTGCATCAGCAAATGAAGGACCTGAAAACTTGACTTCATCCACATCGTTAAGATTGCCTCTGTTTGAAGGTGGCAGCTCTTCCACAATCTTTTGAGTGTCTTCCAAACTGGGGAGCTCACTTTCTGGCACCATATATGACAATGTTCCACTGCCAGTCACAAGGTTTTCACTGGTTAACTCTTTTCAGAAACAGACTGCCAGATCCTCCTTCCTAACCTGTCATAGTCTGAAAGATCAGCTGAAGCCTCTCTACCACAGGTGACCCTGCTGGCATCTGAATGCTGGTGGCATAGCTTCCAGCATCGCAGCGACATGCAAGCCCTCACAATGCAAAAAACTAAAACTAACAGACAAAAGGAGGAGTTGTTACTGATATATAGGAAAACAATTTATTGGACTGTTATTGTGTATGTATGAAAATGTATGCTTTGTTTCTCATTTTTGTTAACCGAGCTTGCCAGAGATTTTACAATATGTCTTTTCAAATGAATAAATTAGTGCTATCAATCCTATGATTAATGTGTTTTTGTGAGTTTCTGTGTTCATCTTTATGAATACATTTTTGTTTTCTTTTTTCCATTACGTTTTGGCAGAAAATACTTTGGATGGAGTTATAAAAATATAATTTCAATCTGTAACTTTTACTCTCTGGACAACATTGGCCTTCTTTCACTCTTAAAACAGTTTTTTTCTTTAATGGAATTTGCACTCACTTGTGAAGGCTTCAAAGATTTCTGTAATACACAAATTAAAGAGTATTCATTTTCTTTTTCTTCATTTAACCTTTTTTTGTTTCCCCAGAAATAAGCATGTTTAAGAATTTGGTTCTCATCTTTTACAATATTCATCTATCATTTAATAGAGTAGGAAAGAACAAATATGTGAAAGTTCCAATGTATTATTTAATTGCACCCTTTTGGGTTATAATTTTATATTGTGGTTGCCATACTCTCCAGTGCTTTCTGAAGACACTGCAGTGAATATATCTCTTGTTTTTTTCTTTTTGTGGTCAACTCAGTTTTATTTGAATCCACCTTCACGTAACTGTTTCACTCAAACATTGGTTGGTTTCATACAGTTCTAGGTAATGACTTAATCCAAGCACTACCAGTTCAGGTCTAAGCTTCACACTTTTCTCAGGCATCAGTAGATTGAACTGCACTTTTCTGGAGCATCAATCTTCTGCCCATGGTTTGTTATAATCTGGTTATTTGTGTTGCCTCAATCAATTCTCTTGCAGGAATTGTTCGAAATTACCGTCATTATTTTTTCTGTATCATTTTGTTTTAACATTTTGTATCATTTAAGTAACTTAAATGGTTAAGCAAGATGGTAGATGCAAGGGACAGAGCCATCATTCTGGGGAAGTGCTGTCCCATGCAATTTTACATGCAGTATTGTGGTAACTTTATTTTCAAAACAAGCTGCATATCACTGTCTATTCTATTATCAGTAACACAATTATTATAATTATTTTATCACCTTGCACATTTTTGTGCTTATGAATTTTAGGAACAATCTTTTATGTTTCTGAATACTCGAAAGTTCTATGATTAACCTATTCGCATTAGTTACTGGCTTGTTATTTTTTTGGCTAGATAATATATCCAGTGTACTTTTGCCTGTTAGAATCTGAAATTTTATTTATACTTTAATATGTTTTGTTTCTTCCATGGCTGAGACAAATGGGTATAATTTTAACAATTGCTGTACATAAGCAGAGAATTGTCCTTAATTTTAATTCTCTGCTGCTCTCTAATATTTTTTGTTTGGGGTCTCATTAACAAAATCTAAGGCCTTATTAATAAAACATAAAATTGAAAAACAAATGTTTCTACATTATGTATCTTTGATTTCAAGAATATTACTGTGATATACAATATCCTTGAAATGACTATGTTAGTAAAGATCATGATACCAACCTAGTTATATTATTACTGTACCAACCTGGAAACCCTAGTGGTGTAGTGGATAAGTGGTATAGCTTCTCTAACCAAAAGGTTAGCAGTTAGAATCCAGCAAACACTCCTTAGAAATTCTGTGGGGCAGTTCTAGTCTGTCTTACAGGGTTGCTATGACTTGGAATTGACTTGACAGCAACATGTTTATCTATTTACCTATTTATCTATTTATTTATTTACTTTAATACCATTTTGCAGCTGTAAGTTGTTATTCCTGTCCATCATGACCTTTTACAAATGTTTTAATAAAATTACATGCTTAATGTTTCTAACTCCTTAATGTACCAGACTATTCTGACTTTATACTTGAAGTTCTGGAAACACTAAACTTGTCCCCATTGAAAACCTCGTCCCCCTTACTGTGTCACTTGTTGTCAGTATGATTTCTAAAGAAAAGCCTAGGATTATCTTAATTTTTGTAATTGTCATTCGTTTAGAGAACACTGACTTTTTCTTTACCTTGAGAATGTAACTAAATGTGGATGAATTAGAAAATTCTGTTTTAATGTCATTTTTGTCTACTGATTCTTTCCATTCACCGTCATCTTTCTAAAGAAACACACGCTGACATTTCAGTCTGTCCCCTCCATCTCTACTGTTTCTGTTTGTCAGTAACATTTTTTTTTTTTTTGGTCAGCACTTTGAAAGAAATTCTCATACTTGTCTTTTCATTGTTGATTTTATTTTTCACGTTTATTTATAGCTTCTATTTTATTCAGTTTGAGTTTAATCAACCATTGTATTTTTGGTGTTCTTGTAATGCTTTCTTTTCCTATTACCTTCTTGTGGTTTTGTTTTTTTCATATCATTCAGTTGTTTTTTTAGTTTCAATCTGGTCACTTTTTTGCATCTCAAATCACAGAAAGAGTATCTTTTCATTGTGATTTCTTTTCTCTTTAGAATTCTACAGAGTTTTTCAAAATTTCTTTTGGATTTTGCATTAATTTTTTTTCAAGCAGCCTTAGACTTTAAGCTTTCTATTATTTTCTTTCTATTAGTTTGAAATGTAGTTGTAAAATCTACAAGTTAGGCATATATATATATTTAAAAAATGTACACACGTGAGCACACACACCCACACCCACACGAGGTGTGACAATTAAGTCTGCAAGCTTAATTGTTCTAAGTGCTACATACTTTGTCGCTGAATATCACTATGGTCACCTTTGAGGTACTCCCCTTGGGAAGCTATGCACTGATGCCATCACCTAGTCTACCCTTCAAAGAAGCCCAGGACTCTTTTTCTGGAATGGCCATCAGCACTGTCACTCTTTTACCCTTGATGTCCTGAATGCCATCAAAATGTCTTCCTTCAATATTTCCTTTATCTTTGGGTAAAGAAAAACGTCATTGGGGGCCAAATAAGCTGAGTCAGGAGGGTGCTCCAATACAGTTATTTGTTTAATGCCTAAAGACTCTCACAGACAACTATACGATTAAGTTCACAAACTAGCCACCACGCAAATTGGCACAATGGTCATTCCAGAAAGAGTTCCAAAATTGCCTTGAAGGGTGGACTGGGCCGTGGCATCGATGTATAGCTTCCCAAAGGGAGTATTTTGAAGGTGACCGTACTGATACTCCGCAATGAGGTATGCAGCACTTAGAACAATTTAGTTCTCAGACTTAGTTGTCAAACCTCCAGTGCATGTCTGTTGTCCCTCTCTCTATTGACCTGCAAGTGACCAAGATTTACACAGAATTCTTTTGGCATCACATCAGAGTTACATGGGCCTGCTAGCTAGTCATTTAGGTATTGTATGATCCACCTCTCCTGATCTGCAGCTTTAGAATAGTTGACATCCACAAATTCCAGTAATTTTGTAATTTGGCTGACATGTTCAGTGACTTTGCTTTCCTAAGATAGCAAGTTTTTTGCTAATGGAGTATATCTGTTGTATCCACACTATGTATCACCCAATTTTTTATTTGTTTGATGAGATATTCCTATTGAAAAAGTACAGAAAGACCACAAACTACAGATACAAAAACTTAAGAAGAGAAAGAAAGAATGTGAATGGTAGCCATTTAACCACAAACGAATGCTTTTTGATGTGTTTTCACTCTGTATCTGTGTCAGAAAACAGGAGAAAGACAGGAAAAATCAGCTAAATGTTCTCTCTTTCAAGATTCAATGACTCAAAATAATGTATTGAATTTGGTGAAGGCTCTTCTCAGTCCAGTTCCATAGTTTGTAGTCAAATGAAATTGCTTCAGGATTTTGACCTTTCAGCTGGACTCCCTCCAGCCTTTCTTTGTTTTTCTTTTTTTGTCTTTCATTTTATTCTTAGCTGTCTTCTCTAGATTGTTGTTATTTTTTCCCCCATTTTCTAAAGCTCGAAGAGCATGCCTTTTAACTGTTATCTAAACTCCACTTCAAAACACAACCTCTGCATTTCCCCCACAAAAGGTAGTTTAGGTTAGCAGGCAGAATACTGTATGCAGAGAAGATATGACGAAAGACAGATGCAGATAAGTGGTTGGTGTCAGGGACTTTCCAAGAGGGATGTCAGCGTATCAGACCCGTGGAGCATGGTGATGAACAATTTAGGAGTTGCCATCGCTCAGAGATCTGGACAGGTAAAGCTAAAACCTACACAAAGGAGCAGGGTGATGGGGATAGAGGACTAATTGCTAGTCTCCAGAATGGGGGAGTGAAAAGACTGGTAAGAAGAGAAGCAGGGGTCAGAATCAAGGGTCTAAAGAAATACAAGCACAGGCATTTTAAGTAGGAACTGTGGCATAGGGAATGCAGAAAGATCTTCACTCACAGACCTATTCCCAGGAACAGTGCTGAGCATAAGCACAACTTTTTATTTTTTATTTTTTTATATTTGGCCTGTATGGTCAGAGCCAGATTGGTAGCAATGACAACGTATTGCTGGCCATCTGGCAGTGAATTAAATCCTTGCTGGCAAAGGTGAATTTTGGGTCTAGAAGGTACAGCAGTGTTGAGATTTTAATAGCAGGACGTCTGGCAAATGGAGTCAGGTTAGATTCTGATGCTGTGGACACTTGGCCTATTTCACATGCATTTCTATAGAGTAGTCTCTAATTATGGAGTTTTAATCAGGAATATTATAGCTTTCCAGTAATCAGTCATTTTACTATTAAGGACACAATACTATATGAAAAAGAACTATTTGTTTCTTACTAAGCATTAATAGCAACAAACTAAATATAAGGCAATTTTAATTTCTCAGAAATTATGGTATCTAAATCAGAAGGAATCACCTATTAAAATATTTTCCCTGCCATTTCAGATTATGGAGCACACTAAATGTTAAGAGAGAGAGACTATCTTTAAACTTAAAATATTGGCCTGTTATCCACACTTCCCGTTTAAAATGTTCCTTTTAAAGGAAAAACAAAAATCCGTCTAAATTTGCTAAATGATGTTTTTCAGTAGATGCCATAATTTCTCATTGTGTTACAGGGAATATTGTTAAATCAGGCTGCCTAAACATAGTTTTATTTATTCTGTCTACTCTCAATTTTGTATAGACACGGCTGTCAACATTTTTAAAACAACACATTCCTCTCTGAAAATTTCAATAAAATCATAAACGTAAATCTTAATAAACTCATAAAAATTAATCTTAAACTAAACTGTCTATTAAATTTTTGTGGTCTACAGTGCAAATCAGAATAAGGGTGGGGTATGGTAGCACTCACTTTTACTTCTGCTCCACAAAACTCCTAGTGTGCATAAGATGCTCCTGGTCCTTTCAGTTTTTGTACTAGCCTGTTGACTTTGCAGTCTGAAAACTCTTGATTGTTAATGATCTGTAGCACATCTGTATGCATAATACTGTCTTCCAAACTCCTCAACAATACAAAAACATTAGGCATGTATCACGGAGCTCTTCTAATGCATTTTCCATGCAACAATGCTTTTCCAGAATGCAACCCATTTTCACATTAAAAATAAGATTGTACTGGATGAGGATAATCAGGTAGTTATACTGAGCTAATGAGCTCTTCTCTTTCTGACAGTCCTTAGATACAGTAATTGGGGAATTTAGTCATTCCTTAGAGCCAGGAATGATGAGTTCTCTACTTTTGCTCATCATGAAATATTTCCTTGCACTGAAATATCCTCACCAGGCAAGCTCGTTAACAAAGTAACACTCCAGCCCATTGATTACATTTCGTGAAATAATAGACTGCTTGTCTGTTTATCTGCATGAAGTCATTCATTAAAACTGAGCTAGCTACTTTACATACAGTGTAGCTTGTGCCCATTTGCCACTGTTATTTTTATTACATAATGGGTTTGAGATGTTATTTTTCTACTTTATTATACACAAAGAAAAAATATTACTGCAGAAAGGTGATAATGAGCTAGTTAGTATAACTCACCTTATTTATTTCCTCTTATTAAATGCTGTGGCTAAAAGTACGGCAGTTCAAATCTACCAGGCACTCCTTGGAAATCCTGTCGGGCTGTTCTTATTCTGTTCCTATAGGGTCCCTGTGAGTCAGAATTGACTTGACAGCAGTGGGTTTGGTTTGGGGTGAGGGGAAATATTTGTCTTTAACTTGGAACCACATCTTAAGAATCCTATGGTCATCATTTCAAACATTCCACCTGTCTTTTTATCTCAGGATATGACTGTGTTCCAGAACTCAATCTTAATGCTCCATAATCATAGAAATGTCTTTGCTACACTCTGAAAGGCATATTTAATTCAAGAAGGAAGAAGAAGGACCTGTGAGATTCATTTGGACTAATGGCTTACCTATTTAGCACCACAGGGCAACATTCTTTTCATGGAAAGGTAATGTTTTTGTTTCTATTTTTCTATGATACGACAAATAGGCTAGTGTAAAACTGGCAAAGCTTATACCTGTAGCTATTTTTCTCAGAAACTCTGGCTCCTTTCTTAGGCTGTTTTGGGAACACCCTTGGTTTCCCATTTCTTTCCCTCTGTAATATTCACTGTTTTCTGTAGTTAACTACGTTCATGACTGACGGGCAGACAGCGTGGGGATCTGCTCACACCCGTCAACAGAGACGAGACTGAACGACTGCTCCTCACATCAGCTGAAGTCTTACTTACAAACCTGTGTTTAGTGACTCTTATGTTTTTAGTGTTTCTGGTTCTAAGAGAGGCACATGTGAAGTAAAATGTGTAAAATGTGTGTGCTTTTTTTTACCTTTTTCTTTTCTGGCTTGTTCAGGAACTCCCAGAAAATAAGGCTAAACTGATTTAGAAGGGGGGAAAAAAAAACCCTCTGAAAAGAAATTTTTAATTTAAAACAGATGAGCTAATAAATAAAGGAACCAAAGCAGCTTTCTGTTTGGTAACAGCCAACATAATAAAAACCACCAACACCAGAAAACAGCAACAAAAATGTGTGCAAAATTAATACAGGTTTTCCACAGCTGAGTGAGTAAAACAACGGCTTTCTACAGCTGTTGCTCTCACTCTCAGGACCAAAGCACTAAATCATCCCAAAACAATCTGTCAGCCAATCAGGAAATCTTTGTACGCTAGCTGGGTCATTCACACAGGGGTCTAGACGGTCACAGGTTGCTTTCGGGAAGAATAATGCTGACTCCACTGTTAGAGCACATCCCTGAAAACTGGCCAAGACTGACACGGATTTGGCAGATACACCAATGAGATGTTTTTGCTACGTGAAAACAAATAAGAACCAAATTTTTTCCCAGCCTGCTGAGATAAAAGCTTCCTAGGAGTTGCTGAGTATTAGATTGCTGTCTGCAAACCATCCATTTTGTGCTCTTGTTCTGAGTTGCGTGTTGGTTGCAATTGGCTCCCTGCCTAGGAACTTGCTGAGCTCTGCTGGGTTAAGCAGGAAGGCAGCAGGTTTCAGAGAGTGCCGATTGATTTGACAGCAGCCCCAGGGGAGCTCAGGGTTACCTCTGTCACAAGAGGGTGGTACAGGTCTGTGAATGGCAGAAGTAGCATTTTTACATTGATACTTTCTGTTTTACCGGCATGTATAACCTCTACTTTGTTTTGAAAATCATCCAATTACCATTCAGCAAACTCACATTTTGATAATGTTTTATTAGTTTCAAGACTATCAGAAAACCCTCAGAGTGGCCATCTAGAGGGGCATTCAACAGAGTTAATACCTACTTTGATACATTGATAAAAATTTAGAAACATATTCTTAGTCCTCAAATATGACAGATAATCTGACAGATAATGAATGATTTATTAGCATTTAATATCTGTGTAATAGAAAAGGGTTTGTGTAAGGTATATTTATTCACAAATATATATTTTGTTGGAATTGCATGAATGCTGTTTATTGGTTTACAAATATTTCCGTGAGGAGACTTCTAGTTTGTGTCTACTGTATTACAAGGAAAAATATATGACAAGACTTCATCTCATACACTTTTGGACAAGTTATTTGGAGAGACCATTCCCTAGAGAAGGACATCATGCTTGGTAAAGTAAAAAGTCAATGAAAAAGAGGAAAGCCTTCAGAAAGGTGGACTGACACAGTGGCTACAGCAACAGACTTAAATACAGCAACAAAGAGGCAGGTGGTACAGGGGTGAGTAGCATTTTATTTTGTTGTACATAGGGTTGCTATAAGTTGTAATCTACTCAACAGCACCTAGCAATATGCCTAGCACTAAATATACAACAGTGAGCTAGAAAGCCAAAAAACTGCTTTCATTATTAGCATTTATGGCGGCTAACCGAAAGGTCAGCAGTTCAACTCCCTCCACCAAGTGCCCTTTGGAAACTCTGTGAGTTCTATTCTGCTCTATAGGGTCACTATGAGACAGAATCAACTCAGTGACTAATGGGCTTGGTTTGGTTTATTTTTCATATTGGTCAAATAGTATAGATTAAATGGTAAACAAAAACACCTGGTTTTCATTATTTGTATGTAGTCAATAAATACATGTTAAATTATGGATAAATATCATTCCCCTTATGGCTACTTATACCTATATCTGATTCCGAAAGGCTTTATTTAACCACCTGGATAAATGCTTCACTCATTTTGGTACACGTTTCTTTAGTATCATAAAGTGTTCTTTAACATAGTACCTGGCACACACAGACACACATACACACAGAGACATACACAAATAGTTTGGAAAGCCTGGTGACATAGCGGTTAAGAGTTTGGCTGTTAACCAAAAGGTTGGCAGCTTGAATCCACTAGCTGCTCTTTGGAAATCATATGGGACAGCTCTACTCTATCCTACAGAGTTGCCATGAGTTAGAATCTACTCAACAGCAGTGGATTTTGTTTAATTTTATATATATTGTTCAGGAACCAATTACTTGCCATTGTGTCATAACCAGAGGTTTGAGCTTGTTTATTTTGGTTTGACCCACTGCTAAGAATTTGCATGTCCACCCCAATGTACTGAATCAGAATCTATATTTTAACAATATCTCCAGTTGATAACCACCTTCAGCAAATAGTCCCTCAAAAAGCATAGTTAAAATGAATAGGTATGGACTGGGATATGAATATATATATGTATATATATATATATATATGCATCTGCCATTACTTTTCTGTGAATGAAAACAATTAACTCGTAAGTCCTCATTTCCAAGATATTATAGTAAAACTTGTGGAAGCTGGAAATTGTGTAGGGCAGAAATCTGTCAGAGAAGGAAAACTTGAGTATTTTCTGCTGCTCTGTGAAATGCAGAAAACCGATGAATTCCAGAAAAACAAGGCAATTCCCCTGAGTTCTGATTCTCACAGATTTCGCCATTGTTCAAGGTAATTCAGTCACTTCAGCATTCTCTCACCATACCCTTCTCTCCCAGTGATCTATCCTCAGTAGTGGAAGCATCACCTGTACAACTGTTATGCTTGAGCCCATTGACACAGACATCGTGTCAGGCCATCTCATGGAAGTTCTTTTCTTTTTCTCTGACCCTCTACCAAGTAGGATGCCCTTCTCTGGGGGCTGGGTCCCTCCTTACAGCATGTCCAAAGTATATGAGACAGAGTCTTGATATCCTTGCTTTCAAGGAGCACCCCAGCTGTATTTCTATATTCCAAGACTGACTTGGAATTCTTCTGGCAGTCTAGGATATATTCAATATTCTTTCCCGTAATCATAATTCAAAGACATCAATTCTTCAGTCTCCTGTCTTGGTTGTCCAGCTTTCCTATGCACATAATGCAATAGAAAATATAATGGCTTGAGTTAAGTGCCTGTTAGTCCTCAGAAGGACACTGTTGATTTTTAACACTTCAAAGAAGACTTTTGAAAGCAGATTTACTTGATGAAGCATGTCTTCTTATTTCCTGACCACTGTTTTCATGGGTATTGACTGTGGATTCAAGTAAAATGAAATCTTTGAAAACTGCAGTCTTTTTTGCCGTTTATCATGATGGTGCTTATTGGTCCAGTTGTAGGGCTCTTTGCTCTCCTTAGGCTAAAGTGTAATCCGTAATGAAGGCTTTGTCTTTAATCTTTGTCAATAAATTGCTTCAATTGTTCTTTACCTTCAACAAACAGTATTGTATCATCTGCATGTCACAGGTTGTTAGAGTCTTCCACCAATCCTGATGTGGCATTCTTCTTCACATAGCTCAGATTCGTGAGCTGTTTGGTCAACACGCAGCTTGAACAGTTGTGGTGAAAGAAAGCAACACTGACACATACTTTTCTTGATTTTAAACCATGAAACATTCCATTGCTGTGTTTGAAAGACTGCTTCTTGGTCTGTGTATAGTTTCTGCATGAGCACTATTAAGTATTCTGGAATTTAAACTGTTTGCAGCGTTATCCGTAATTTGACGACCCATACAGTCGAATGCCTTTGCTTAGTCAATGAACCACAAGTAAACGTCTTGCAGATAGTCTGTGCTTTCAGCCAAGGTCCATCTGATATCAACAGTGATACATAGGCCTCCTTTTGCCTATGTTGTTTTCTGACTCCACTTTGAATTTCTGGCAGTTCTCTGTGGATCTACTACTGCATCTACTTTTGAGTGATCTTCAGCAAAAATTTTACTTGCATGTGATGTTAATGATATTGTTTAATAAGTTCCACATTCTGTTGAATAATCTTTCTTTAGAAAGGGTACATATAATGGACGTCTTCCAGTCATATTCTGGCATCGATGAGTCAGCAACCCCAGCGCTGTATTCCTTTACTGAAACATCGCAGCTGCTAGTCAGTCATTTCCGGGAGACTTGTTCTTCACCAATGCTTCCAGTGCATCTTGGGCTTTTCCTTTTAGCACCATCAGTTCTTGATTAGATGCTACCTCCTGAAATGCTTGCACATCAATTCAGTTCTTTTTGGTACAATGATTCCATGCATTTGTTTTGTCTTCCATGAATTCTCCATGCTTCATTCAGTATTTTGCCCACAGAATACTTCAAAATTGCAACTTGAAGCTTGAATTTTCATTTCATTTCTTTCAGCTGGAGAAATGTCAAGTGTGCTCTTCCTTTTGTTTTTCCAACTCCAAATCTTTGTGCATTTCATTATAATATTTTACTTTGTCTTCTCATGCTGCCCTTTGAAATCTGTTCAACTCTTACATTGTCACTTCTCTCATTTGCTTTAGATACTCTTATGTTCAAGAGCAAGTTTCAGAGTCTCTTATGACATCAGTTTTGGTCTGTTCTTTCTTTGCTACTTTTTGGTGACCCTTTGCTTTCTTTTTTTTTTAAATTTTTTATTTAACATAACTGAGTGAAAATGTACATTCCCATATAAACTTACATACCCACCTATATGCAGCTTCCACTGCTCTCCTTGCCCGGTGACAGCACACTATTCCTCTCTGCTCCATACATGTCTCATTCTCCCAACAGTCTCTTTTTTCCCTCCTCTACACCCACTCTCCTTCCTCCAGCCAGAGGTAAGCAGGATGATATCCTATAGACGTATAGAACAATAAAGTGCATCCAATATATGGTCACTCTGTGTTGCCAAGTCCAATCCATTCCTGTCCAAAGAGTGGACCTTCATTATAATTTAAGGGCAAGGGCAGCATCAGGGCTGGGGGCCATGCTCTCAGGGGAACCCCCAAACCGCTGGACCATCAATTGAGGTCTTTTAGTGGAGACCTCAGGATGCACCCCTTTTTATTCTTGTGTTGCCAGTGAGGCTCCTCTCTGTGAGCTCCATCGTGCCTATCACTGGTGGTGGCCAGGCACCATCCGGTTCTTCCGGTCCCAAGTCGATGTAGGCACCCACTCTTGTGGGTCTCTCTGTCTTCTAGGTTGTCTTTACCGCATGTCATTTTGGTCCTCGGTGAGCATCCGTTCCTGCTGAGTTGGGACCATTTGC
This sequence comes from Heterohyrax brucei, assembly GCA_028571685.1. Taxonomy (NCBI): domain Eukaryota; kingdom Metazoa; phylum Chordata; class Mammalia; order Hyracoidea; family Procaviidae; genus Heterohyrax; species Heterohyrax brucei. Next base: position 137,913,805 of record CM053142.1, on the reverse strand, counting down.
TGTGTCCTCGGATGGCAGCTTGGCAGCTTTTAAGACCCCAGACGCCACTCACCAATGTGAGTGATTACCTTAGCAAAACGCTAGTTGTGCCAGTTGGCCTCGATTTCACCTAAGAGTATGGTCCCCTGCCCCCTGCCCCAGCTACACTATCCTTGCAATATTGGGTTAAGATGGAAGGAGTACTCGAGTTATGCTAAAGTCCACTTAATGTTGTCTTGTTTCTAATGTGTGCTATCACCACTTTCTCCCAACCAGATTTCCAGCAACTATCTAAACTAAACCCTCCCCCGCCTCACTCTCCTTCCCTCCCTTCCCTTACAGCTGTCAAAGAGTCTTTTCTTCTATACACAAGTCTGTTTTTGACATCTTATCGTAGAAGTCTCATACAATATTTGTCCTTTTGTCGCTGACTACTTTCACTCAACATAATGTCTTCCAGTTGAAACCAGGTAATGAGATGTTTCCAGAAGTCATTGTTGTTATTTATCATTGCGTAGTGCTTCATTGAGTATATATACCATAGTTTACCTATCCATTCTTCTGTTGTTGGGCATCTAGGTTGATTCCATCTTTTTGCTATCGTGGACTGTGCTGCGATAAACATTCTGATGCATGTGTCCATTGGTGTGAAAGGCCTTGATTCTGTAGGATATATTCCAAGTAGTGGAATGACTGGGTGAAATGGTGTATCAATATCCATTTTTTTAAGGAAGCGCCAGATTGCTTTCCAAAGAGGCTGGACCATTTTGCAACCCCACCAACAGTGTAGGAGGGTTCCACTTTTTCCACAGCCTCTCCAGCATTTGTTGTTTTGTTTTTCTGAATCACGGCCAACCTTGTTGGGGTGACATGGTATCTCATTGTCATCTTAATTTGAATTTCTTTAATAACTAAAGATCGTGAACATGTCCGCATGTGTTTTTTTGGCTGCCTGGATCTCTTCTTTAGTGAAATGTCTGTCCTTCTCCTTTGCCCATCGCTTAATTGGGTGATTTATCTTCTTCTTGTTGATATTTTTGTAGTATCTTATAGATTATGGAAATCAGGCGTCGGTTTGACATAGAGTTGCCAAATATTTTTTTCCATACTGTAGGTGTTCTTTTAATTCTATTAATAAAGTCTTCAGATGAGCAAAAGTGTTTAATTCTTAATAGATCCCACTTATCTATTCTCTCTCTGATGATTGTGGTTTGTTTGACAGATTTTGGAGTCTGTCCATATTGTGTATTAAAACTTCTATTGTTGTTCCTACCTTTTCTTGGATGAGCTTTATCGTTTTAGGTTTGATATTTAGGTCTTGTATCCAGTTGGAGTTGATTTTTGTATAAGGTGTAAGATATGGATCTTGTTTCAGTTTATTGCAGATGGATATCCAATTTTGCCAGCACCATTTGTTGAAGACACTGTTTTCATGCCAGTTTAATGTCTTAGGGCCTTTGTTAAATATCTTGTTCATAGGCAGATGGTGTCATCTCTGGGGTCTCAGTTCTGTTCCGCTGATCGATCTGTCTGTTCTTATACCAGTACCAGGCTGTTTTGACCATTGTGGCCGTGTAGTATGTTCTAAAGTCAGGTAATGAGAGGCCTCCCAGTGTGTTCTTCTTCTTTAGTAGTACCTTGCTTAACCGGGGCTTCTTCCCTTTCCACACAAAATTGGTGATTTGTTTTTCCATCTCATTAAAAAATGACATAGGAACTTGTATTGGAATTGCATTATATAAATAGATTGCTTTGGGTAAAATAGACATTTTCACAATGTTAAGTCTTCCTATCCATGAGCAGGGTAGGTTTTTCCATTTATCTAAATCTCTCTTGGTTTCTTGTAGTAAGGGCTTGTAGTTCTCTTTGTAAAGGTCTGTTATTTCTATGGTTAGATTAATTCCTAGGTACTTTATCTTCTTAGGGGCTATCATGAATGGTATTGATTTGATAATTTCTTCCTTAACAGTCTCGTTGTTGGCATAAAGGAATCCTACTGATTTACTTATGTTTATCTTGTATCCTGAGATTTTGCTGAACTCTTCTATCAGTTTGAGTAGTTTACTTATAGATTCCTTGGGATTCTCTGTGTATACAATCATATCTTCTGCAAACAGGGAGATTTTAACTTCCTCTTTGCCGATGCAGATGCCCTTTATTTGTTCGTCTTGTCTAATTGCTCTGGCTAAAACTTCTGGCACAATGTTGCATAGAAGAGGTGAGAGTGGGCATCCTAGTCTAGTTCCTGATCTCAAGGGAAAGCCTTTCATTCTCTCTCCATTCAGGATGACGTGGGCAATTGGCTTTGTATAAATGGCCCTTATTGTGTTGAAGAAGTTGCCGTCTGTGCCCATTTTGCTAAGAGTTTTTAGCATGAATGAGTGTTGGACTTTATCAAATGCCTTTTCTGATTCAATGGACAAAATCAGGTGATCCTTGTCTTTTGTGTTATTTATGTGGTTAATCACATTGATTGTTTTTCTGATGCTGAACCAGACTTGCATCCCTGGTATGAATCCTACTTGGTCATGATGGATTATTTTCTTGGTATGTTGTTGTATTCTATTGGCAAGAATTTGGCTGAAGATTTTTGCATCTAGATTCATGAGTGATATCAGTCTGTATTTCTCTTTCTTTGTTGGGTCTTTCCCTGGCTTAGGTATCAGGGCTATGCTGGCTTCATAGAATGAGTTTGGGAGTACTCCATCCCTTTCTATGCTGTGAAATAGTTTCAGTAGTATTGGAGATAACTCTTCTCTAAATGCTTGGTAGAATTCTGCAGTGAAGCCATCTGGATCCGGACTTTTTTTGGTTGGCAGTGTTTTGATGACCTTTTCAATCTTTTCCTTTGTAATGGATTTATTAAGTTGTTCTGCTTCACTTTGTGATAATTTGGGTAGGTGGTATGAGTCAAGGAATTGGTCCATTTCCTCTAGGTTTTCAAATTTGTTAGACTACAGTCTTTCATAGTATTCTGTTATGATATTTTTGATTTCTGTTGCATCTGTGGTGACAACCCCCCTCTCATTTCTAATTTGGGTTATTTGTTTCCTTTCCTGTTTTTCTTTAGTAAGTTTGGCCAGTGGTTTGTCAATTTTGTTGATCTTCTCAAAAAACCAGCTTTTGGTCTTTTCAATTTTTTCAATTGTTTTTCTATTCTCTAATTCATTTAGCTCTGCTCCAATCTTTATCATCTCATTTCTTCTGGTGCCTGAGGGGTTCCTCTGTTGTTCTTTCTACTTGTTCAAGCTGTAGAGTTAGTTCCTTGATTTGGTTTCTTTCTTCCTTCCAGATGTGTGCATTTATGGAGATAAACAGACCTCTGAACACTGCTTTGGCTGTATCCCATAATTTCTGGTAGGCAGTGTTTTCATTCTCATTAGAATCCATGAATTTCTTTAATTCATCCTTGATTTCCTCTATAACCCATGTTTTTTTGAGCAAGATGTTGCTCAGTTTCCAAGAGTGCCACTTTTTGTCTATGTTTTTTCTGCTATTGATTTCAACTTTGATGGCTTTATGATCTGAGAAGACGCTTTGCAGTAATTCAATGGTATGGATTTTGTTGAGCATTGCATTATGGCCTATCACATGGTCAATTCTGGAGAATGTTCCAGTGCACTGGAGAAGAAGGTGTAGTTGTCTGCTGATGGGTGGAAAGTTCTGTATATATCAATGAAGTTTAGTTGGTTAATTGTGGCAATGAGGTCTTCTGTATCTTTACTGAATTTTTTTCTAGATGATCTGTCTAGTATTGAGAATGGAGTGTTGAAGTCTCCCACTATTATGGTGGAGTCATTTAACTCCCTTTTGAGCATAGTCAGTGTTTCTTCGACATATTTAGATGCTCTGATATTAGGTGCATAAATATTTAATATAGTTAAGTCTTGCTTGTGTACTGAACCTTTCAGCAATAAATAGTGTCCATCTTTGTCTACGATAGTGGATTTGACATTAAAATTCATTTTGTCTGAGATTAGAATTGCCATCCCTGCTTTTCTTTGTTCATTGTTAGCTCGATATATATTCTTCCATCCTTTAATTTGCAGTTTGTTCCTATCTTTAGGTCTCAAGTGAGTTTCTTGTAGACAACATATGGATGGGTCCTGTCTTTTGATCCAACATGTCACTCAATGTCTCTTTACTGGAGCATTCAGTCCATTCTCATTCAATGTAATTATTGATGTGTTCATGGCTGCCATTGTGATATGTTTATTTTTATGTTGATGTTTTCTCTGTTGTTCTTATTAGTCTGTTCTGGGACGTTCTTTTTTGTAAGTTGATTTTTCACCTTTTTCAGAGCTGGTTTTGTAGTTGTTGAGACTCATGTGTTACCTTTCTTGAAATGATATGATACATCTTTGTTGTGCTTTACAGCTGCTCCTATGATCCCCCTTAATAAACTATATATAAACCAAATTTTAATTACTACCAGTCTTGGCATCTTCCTCTCCATCTGAAAGGACTATAACAACTGTAGTACATCCCTTTTTTTAATATGATGACACCATAGTTTTCATGATGATTACTGGATTGCTTCTTTCCTTATCAAAGCTGTGATTGGCTTTGGAGCCTTCCCTAACTGAGTAGACTTTTGAGTAGAAAGGTGTTTTAAAATATAAAGTTAGTGGTTTTGTTCTTCTATGCCAGAGCCAAGAACTTCTTTCAGTATTTCTTCTAGTTTGGGTTTGGTTTTTACAAAGTCTCTGAGTTTCTTTTTATCTGGGAATGTCTTAATTTCATTTTCATATTTGAAAGATAGTTTGGCAGGATATATAATTCTTGGTTGGAAGTTCTTCTCCTTCAAGGTTTTGAATGTGTCATGCCACTGTCTCTGTGCCAGCATGGTTTCTGCTGAGAAATCTGATGAGAGCCTACAGGGTTTCCCTCTGAATGTTAGCTTTGCTTTGAGTCTTGCTGCCTTTAAGAGTTGCTGCTTATGTTTCATTTTGTTGAGCTTGATTATAATACATCTTGGAGTCTTTCTTTTGAGATCTATGTTGGGTGGTATACAATATGCATCTGAGATGTCTATATTCTCCTCCTTCATGATTTCTGGGAAGTTTTCTGTCAGCAGCTCAGCAACAATACTCTTTGTGTTCTCAGATGTCTCACCCTGTTCAGGGACTCCAATTAATCGAAGATTGTTCCTCTTAATAGAGTCCCACATGCTCCTTAATGTTTCCTCATTTTTCTTGTTTCTTTTTTCTGATTTCTGCTCACAGATGCTGGCCTCAGTAGCTCTGTCTTCCAAGTCAGAAATTCTTTTTTCTATTTGTTCCGTTCTGTTTTTTTGGCTTTGCATTGAAGTTTCTATGTCTTTGATTTTGTTTTTGATGTGTTGGATTTCAGAGTACTGGTGTTCCATCAGATCAAACATCTTGCTTAATTTTTCATTTTGTTCCCCTGCATTTTGTATAAGGTCTAGAAGGGGTCTCTATATAATCATTTTGTATTCACTTTCTTCATAAAAGTTTCTTCATCTGGAAAACTCCTTGGTTGCTTTGTTTGGGAGCCTTCTGAAGCCATGGGTGATTTCTTGTATGCCACAAGTGTCTGTTGCTTTTTGGGACCCATGTGAGTATGTAGAGGCTGGAAGAGGTACTGTGAGGATGGACTGCAGATGTTTCTCTAGGCTGTCTTAAAATGTAAAGCAAAAGATATCTGACCAGTTCACAAGTCAGTTAGGTTTTCAGGTGTAGAGGACCCTCTTCTCAACTGGCAAAGTAAGCTCCACTATATCCAACCCCAGATGATACAAACTAGTTCAGAATACAGCAATGCTACTGCCCCATTGGCCTCTGCTGACAGGGCCTAGCCTTAGACGGCACTGCTTTTCTGATAGAAAAGCACTCTCCTGTGGGCAGGCTCTGGCTCGCAAGCTAAGAATTAGGTCCAGCTGCGGCCACCGTATCCAAGATGGCGCCCTCCACACAGGCAGCAGACAGCAGGGCCAAAGGTTCCGAGAGGTAGTGACTCCTCTGATTCTGTTGCAGGACCCCCAAAGCAGGTGGCACTGGGTAAATTACTGCTTTTCTGTCGGAGAAGCGCTGTCCTGTTTGCAGGTGCTGGCTCTCGGGCTAAGAATGAGGTCCCGCTAGAATCTCCGTATCCAACATGGCGTCTCACACACTGACTGTGAAACTTCGTACAAATGCCACTGAGGCAGATATAAAACGACAGGTTCAAAGTGGCTAGATTAACAGAGTCCCAAGCCTGGCTCTCAAAATATGGAAATTTCACCTGCCTGTCCCCCCAGCAGCGTGTCTGAGTCCAGCCGCTAGGCAAGACCCTGCTCTGCCTGCCAGCCAAGACAGAGGAAGAGAAAAGTCAAAATGGTGCCTTTACCTTCAGTCCGTGAGAGCCGGGGCTAACCAGGCATGGGAGTCAGCATAAGAGAGGAGGTTTTTTGCTCAGTGGTATGAATTCCAAAGTAACAGCCCTGTGTCCTGTCCTGGGGCTGGTTAGGTGACCAGAAGGTTCCGTTTGATTATCAATTCAGGTCTTGGTTTCCAGAGGGATATAAGGAGACATGTGCTTAGTCCGCCATGTTGACTCCCACCCCTTTGCTTTCTTAATGTATGACATCCTTAATGTCTTCTTACAATTTTCCTGGTCTTTGGTAATCAGTATTCACCATATGAATTCTATTCTTGAGAAAACCAGACCAATCCACTGCTGTCAAGTTGATTCCCACTCATAGCAACCTTATAGGCTAGAGAAAAACAGCCCCATAGAGTTTTCAAGGAGTACATGGAGGATTTGAACTCCTGACCTTTTTGTTTACAGACACAGCACTTTACTATGCCACTAGAGTTCCCATTCCTCAGATGGTCTCCATATTCAGCTGACGTGTACTCAAGATCATATTTTGGCTTCATGGACTTGTTTTAATTTTCCTCAGCTTCAGTTTCAACTTGTGTGTGAGCATTTGACAGTCCATTCTGCAATCAGGCCCTGGCCTTGTTCTGACTGTTATCATTGAGATTCTCCATTGCCTCTTTCTCAAATGTTGTTGATTTGATTTGTATGTTTTCCATCCAGTGAGGTCAACATGGATAGTCTCTATGTTATTATGAGAAGATATTTACAATGAATAAGTCTTTGGTCTTGTAAAACTCTGTGAAGTGGTCTCTGCATTGTTTCTATCACCAAGGCTGTGTTTTCGAATTACTGTTCCTTTCTTGGAGCCCTAGTGGCCGAGTGGTTAAGATCTCGGTCTGCTAACCAAAATGTCAGCAGTCTGAGCCCATCAGATTCTCCCTGGAAGCACTATGAGGCAGTTCTACTCTGTCCTGTAGAGTCATTATGAGTCAGAATTGACTCAAGACCTACATGTTTTGTTGTTGTTATTGTTTGAATTGTTCTTTGTTTCCAGCTTTCTCATTTCAATCACCAGTAATTATTAACACACCTTGATTGCATATTTCATCATTTTTAGAATGTAGAAATTGGTAAAAAAAAATATTCAATTTCCCCATCTTTGACATTAGCATATAAGTTTGAATATTTGTCATGTTAACTAATCTTCCTTGTAGGTATGTGGACATTATCATATCACTGGCAGAGTTGAACGTTAGGATAGCTCTTGAAGCGTTCATTTTAATGATGAACATTGAGTCATTCCACTTCAGTTTGTCATTCCTGCAATCATATATCGTATTATTGTCAAATTCAAAGTGGATAGGTGTTGTTATGCCTTCTAGAACAATCTCCTGCAAATCATTCCTAGCAAATCACTTTTAACTCATACCAGTGGTTCTCAAGTGGTAGCATGCATCAGAATCACTTGGAAACTTTTTTTAAATCATAGAATCAGTAGGTTTGGGGTGGAGTCTGAACACTTGGATTTAAAGCCAGTTTTCATGTGATCCTGACACTTTGTCTGGAAGAACCACAAATGTGGATGAGTACCTACTTCCTTTGGGATTAGACGGTCATCTTGCTGCCATTTCCCTTCTTTACACATTTACTACATAAACTTACTTCCCAGTCTTCAAAGTTGGCTCTTGATATTTAAATACTAAGGTTTAGTCTAGTGAAACCTTTTCCCTATCACCAAAGCCAAGCTTTTACAAATTAAAAGTACTTTGTCTTATAGAACAATGGTTTTCTCCTTTTTTCCTTACTGTATTTTGTATTTCTTTAAATTAAGAAAGATTAATGAAATGAAATACAAGGAGGAAGAACTCCCTCCCCCCCCATTTCAAGTGTATTTTTCATTCTGGAAAACAAAATTTTTAATTTGCATGTATTTGGAAAGTATCTACTGTTTAAGTATTCTCTGTTTTAGCCTTCTAATAGCTAAGTATGATTCAGTCACAGAGCAATCTTCCAGGCTCTGGAGGTATCATACTGTTTTGCAATCATGTTCTGTTAAATAACGCTTAGGCAGATTACAAGTACTTAGCTAAGTTAATATGAGCAACCGTTTACAATCTGTTATATTTTGCTGATGGTAATTTTTAACAGATTATATTGGGTGCACAAATAAGCTAGCTGAACCCACTGAATGAAAGTGTATGCATTTAATCTTTTTTCTCTTACTGCATTTAAATTATACATAAGAATTACTCTTTTATAGCATGTCCCTAAGAGTTTAAATGAACACCTTGGCTATTGAGGACAATGTTATGCATAAATACATAGATGCACACATACATGTATACAGACATGTTTTAATCAACTGTAATGAAATAAAATCAGACATAGCACTTATATACAAAAGCTTGCCAATATAATCTTTTTATGAATAAAACCATGAATCACTCAAACTTTCAGTTTTCCTGGCTTCAAGCAAATTAGACAATATACTTTTTCTAATTTTTTAACGATGTTTTTTAGAATAGTATCATATTTAACTGGCATTCATTTACATTTATTTTGATTTTTGAGACTTTGTAGTGACATTTCAGTGGCTAGTTTTTTGTTGTTTTGTTTCTTTGGTTAGGTGGCTGAGTATGTTATATAAACCAATGGGATTCTTTTCTTTACGTAGGTAAGATCCTAGATGTGTAATGGCCATGGGGTTTTGCATAACATGCACATCTATATGGCATACAAACATAGATAACATGCCTAAATATTTAAATCTGACAATGAGAGTGGAGAATGAGGCTTATAAGGCCAGTGCATGTTCTAAGACAATTATAAAAGATACCCTCTGGCAGTTGAGGTTGCTACTTTCAAGTCAGATCTTTGTGTGAGAAGCTCTATGTTTTACATATTGGACTTTGCAATGTAGATCTTCATAAACACACACACACACATTTCATTTTTACAAAATGCTATCATTTCATCTCTGATTCCTCCCAGCCAGCTGTCTGCTGCTATTTCTGTTTGCTGTCAGTAATCAACGACTCTTTTACATTTTTTGCAAGCTGAGTTTCCATGTCTCAGTCCTTCTTTTGGCTGGAAAATGCACTGGCTTCTTTTGAGAGTAGATCTAGTAAGCATTGCTATGATACCAACTGATGCATTTTCGTCTGGGAACATGATAATTTCAACTCCATTTTGCTAACTGAAGACAACATTAATGCAGTGCTTGCCAGTAAATTCTGTCCAAATACTAAATAAAAGATGGTGAGTTATAATGTTTATGGGTTCTCTAACTTGTGACATGCATTATTCTTCTTAAACTCTGTTAAAATTCATCACTTCCTGCCAGTGAAATTAATACTAGACATCTAATATTTTCCTACCCTGCAAGCATTTCCCTTTATTTTGGTTTAACAAAAAGGAAAAAAAAAACAAAAAAACAACTTCCAGGAATACCTTTATTTTTAGAGACAACTCTTGATTTTAATCCATGTGGTTTGGAAAGAGGCCAATTCCACTTTGAACTTTAGCAATACATGTGATGGTATCCGTTTAGGGTACAAAAAACCAAAAAAACAAAACCTCAAACCCATTGCCATCAAATCAGTTTCAACTACAGGACGAAGTAAAACTGCCCCATAGGGTTTTCAAGGAACAGCTGGTGGATTTGAACTACCAACCTTTTGTTTAGGGACTGTAGCTCATAACCACTATACAACCAGTGTTTCTCGTGGTACTGAATACAAAATGGAAGTTTTTCTTCCCCTAACCTCCACCAAAAGATATTTGAACTAATACAACATATCCCTGATTCCTCTGGCTCATTTGGCCCTACTGTGGCTGAGGACTGTTACTGGGTATTGATGGTTCCTGCGGAATTAATTCTGACTCATGATGACCTGATACACGCAGAGTAGAACTGCTTCATAGATTTTTCAAGGCTATGATATTTCAGCAGTGGATAACTAGGTAGGTATATGCATGCCATCTGAGGCACCTATGAGTGGATTTGAACTTCCATTGTTTAGGCCAGTAGTTAGATGCTTAATTGTTTCGTGCCACCTTGGGATTTAGATTAACCTATCTAAAAATAGATTCCCCAAAATAAAATTGAAGAAGAGACAGTGTTACAGAGATCTATTCTTGCATATCTTATCTGAGCACCTGTAACAAGCCGTTTCTGAAGTTGTTTCTACTCGTGAACTTCCCTGTTAGAGGAGCCAAATGTTCCTTGTTTTGTTTATGTCAGTTTGAATTGTGTTTCCACCATGCACAGCCAAACTGTAAGCACACTGACTAATATAGCATCCATGGTTTCTTACATTGCAATCAATGAAAAAAATAAAATAAAAGCATCATAGAAACATAAATTCCAGAATAAAGACAATGATTGATCATGTAAAAGTTAGTTTTTTTTTTTTTTTTTTTACAGGCATTACAGCTTAACATTTTTACCCACAGGGCTGCTAAGAAATCATTTGGTGTGATACATGTATCTGCTCAAGTATAAGAACATGTTGCCGCTCTTTACCTTTTATTTTCTCTTTGGTCTTCACTTAAGTTAGTTTTATCTTTACCTAAGTATCATGACACTACTTTGGTTTCCTAATATTTAGTAATATTTCCTCCTTTATTACATCAATCCCCTTCAGCAGGAAGATTCTGTATAAACATAACGTAGCATAGTGGAGATTTAGGATGAGCTATGGAGGCGGCAGAACACAATGACAGCTCTGAGCTCAGTAGGTAGGAGGAGAGCTGCTGCTGAGTATAGGATTTGGCCAGCAAGACCTTGGTTTCCAGTATGATCGTCACTTCATTGTATTACACTGAGCCTTTAAACAACCCATAATTTATTGCATGTCTTCTTGAATATGTGCTTCCAGGGCACCGTCAGCAGTACAGTGACATTCCCAAATAACTTTATCAAGGTCTTCAGTGTATGTCTCTAAAACCCAGAAAGTGAAAGAGTATCCAATTTTCCAAACTTCAGATACTTTTTGTTTCAAAATTAATTGGAGTGAAATATGAGGGCTGAAACAAGTAATTTTTAACTCTATACCTTTGGCTTTCTCAGTGCACTCTGGACAGATTCTTTTGCTTATTGGAAGACCTTTCCAGTAGATGGAAATAGTTTTTAATATCCTAAACTATAGATTCTGATAGATGTATTGTAAGCCTGATTCTCCTATTTACTAGCTGAGAGGAGCTGGTACTTAGGTTTCTTCCATGTAAAGTAGGATACTCTTAAATTTTTTTTTGTAATTTTTAAAATTTTTTCCATTGTATTTTAAATGAAACTTTACAGTTGCAGTCAGTTTCTCATACAAACTTCCATACATTTTGCCACGTGACCCTCCCTACTCTCACCACCGTGATAGCACACTCCTTCCCTCCACCCCGTATTTCTCATGCCCATTTAACCAGCTCCTGTTTCCCTCTGTCCTCTCCTCTTGTCTCTGAACAGGAGCTGTCCAGCTAGTCTCCTGTATCTGCCCGTTTATCAAAAAGCACAGTCTTCACTTGTATTATTTTACACCTTATATACCAGTTCAATCTTTATCTGAGAAGTTGGCTTCTGGAATCATTTCCATTCTGGGCTAACAGTCTGGGGGTCATGTGTTCTGGGGACCCTCCACTCTGTCAGATAATCAAGTCCAATTTTTTTACCTAGTGTAAACTGGGGCACTTTTAATAGGTATTTGATAAGGTGTTGGTCACTATGAATCAATTTATGGCTATCTTGTTTTGTTTTAATTGTTATTAAGTGATATAATCCTTATAAGTGCTCAACAATGTGACACATCTGTATTAGTATATTTTGTTGCGGTTGTTGTTAGGTGCCATCAAGTTTGTTCCAACTCATAGTAGCTTGTCTACAATAGAACAGAACACTGCCTAGTCATATGCCATCCTCATGATGGTTGTTACGCTTGAGCCCAGTGTCTCAGCCCTGTGTCAATCCATCTCATTGAGAATCATCCTCTCTGATCCTCTACCTTATCAAGCATGGTGTCTTTCTATAGGGGCTGGTCTCCCTTGATAACATGTCCAAAGCATGTGAGACAAAGTTTCATTATCTCTCATTTTTGTAGAGCATTCTGGCGGCACTTCTTCCAAGACAAATTTATTCTTTTGGCCATTGCTACACTCAATATTCTTTGTCAACACCATAATTCTTCTACAGTCTTCCTTGTCCATTGTCCAGCTTTTGTATATGTATGAGGCAGTTAAATACCAGGGTTTGAGTCAGTCGGCTCCAACTCGACGGCACTTGGCTATACTTTAGTCCTTAAAGTAATGTCTTTGGTTTTTAACACTTTGAAAGGGTCTTTTGCAGCAAATTTGCTCAACTATAATAGTCAAGCAGAAAAAAAATCTTGCAAAATGAGTTAAATACTCAGGCATAATTTTTTTTAGTAAACTAAGATGTGTAATTCATTAAAATAATTCTCTGACTCATACATGCCATGTCATGAATTTGGATGAGATTACCACTCGATTTATATGATCTACCTGTCCACTCCTTTTCCTATGTGAATGCATCTTAAGTGTACTGTCCATATGTTTTTACTTGAATTCAGTGCCCAAAGAGCACACACACATGAAATGGTTCACCTGAGGGAAGAGCCACAAAGACTCTTGAGACAAAGGATCTTCAAGAGAAAGGGCAAGATGCTCTGCTCTGGAATTCAACATAGTCTTGGAATCAGAGCATACAGAAATGACCTGTGAATACAGCCTCAAAGTAGCAATTTCCAATTCAGAGAATCACCCAAGAGAGGATTTCAGAATTAGTAAGTGCTTCTGGGACTGAAGCAGGGAATAGTGCAGGAGAAAACACCACTTATAACAATGAACATGCTAGAGTGAATACTAATTTTTTTCTCTCTTCAGGACAAATGAAACAACAGGAAAGCACTGACTTATCTAACTGAAAACATGTGACCTGAGAAATGATGGTGTGATTGGAGGTACTTACAATGATTACCGCTGGTGATGATGACAGACTAACAGTTATGCAGGACAGGACAGATAGTAACACAGGACATGAACTCTGCAAGACCGTAAAACAAAGAGAGTCAAAATAATAGGATTCTGGTTTTGAGACAAAGAAAAAGAGGTCAGAGAAAAACTGAGGAAACCTGGATGAGATAAGAGGTTCCTTTCAGCACTCAGGAGTTTGAGGATAAAAGGTAAAATTAATATATGTATATATAAATACTCATATATATACATGTATATACACAAACATACTCCTACTAGAGAAAATATTTCTATTTTGTTTGAAACACAACATGTGTTTTTTATGAAGAAATACTGACACTCATGCTAACAGTGTTGATATTGTTACCTTATATATAAGGCTTGTAATTTTCTGATAAACTTTTATAACCATAATTTTGTGTTCCCTGGGCAACGTAAACAGTTAACACACTCAGCTGCTAACTCAAAAGTTGAATGTTCAAGTCTTCACTGGGTCACCTCGACAGAAATGCCTGAGGGTCTGCTTCTAAAGAGCTAGTCATTGAAAGCACTGTGGAGCACAGTTCTCTTCTGACTCACATTGGGTCATCATGAGTCAGAAGTGATTTGGACTGCAACATTTTTGTTTTAAAGCATAATTTTAGTCATTCATAGCAAAGGTAACAGGCTTTATAATACGCTCCCAAAGCAAATAGGAAGGAAATGGGACAGTAATTTATATTTTCTAAACGCTACTCAAAGCTCCCATTGTCTTACGCTCTCTTGAACATTTTTTCACCTTTTTATAAACTTTGACATGGAGGCTACCATCTCAGTAAGTCTTGTTACATGTAATTCCAACAGTTTTCTAAACTCAACGTATTTTCCATTAAAATCATTCAATTTTGTTAGTTTATACCATTTTACCTTGGACTGAGCTAATACTGAATAAGTTCTAGTACTAATTGTTTTTAGTAATGCAAAAGTTTATAAAATTGGAAATGTCATGGCTAAATTTTGGTAAAAGTCTGATATTTCTGGGAAATTAGAATTCAGTTTCAAACAGTCAGCTGTGAGTCTGAGGTTTTCTAAGTGTCTTTGTATCTTGACTGTAAAACTAGGGTATACTGTGTTGTTCTGAGGTTAAGTGACTTAGAAGAAATGGCACAGGAGTATGAGCAGGTTGAAAACCTTGTGAAGAACAGAACTGAGATTGATCTACAAGATTTGGGATATGTCAGGAAGTTCAATATTTTAAACATGACACTGCCTGAACAGTTGCCTCTATACTAGTTAAAACTGCCAGATTCAGATTTTATTACCTTTGCTATTTTGCCCTGAAATTGGTTAACTTTATAATATCTTGTTAAGATTATAGACAGAATTTTATTACCTAGCTAAGCAATATCATAACTTTTCTCTTCTTTTCCTGTTATTTTACTTAGGAAACTTAGAATGTAATTATTCATTTCATGACACTGAACTTAGAATTCCTCTTCAGTTTATCAACAAATACACCGAAACAGTGTTCTCTGTAATTACTTCATATACATCTTAACTTTTTATTAGTGTATATAGTTTCTGCTATGTTTTATTATTCTTCAAATACATTATCTTTCTATTCTATTAAAACTCTTTCTTATCTGAATAATTTCCCAGCTGTCCCTATCCATCTATATTTTTGATCAAGCTGATATATTGTCTCTAGCTGCTAGCATTGTATTATTATGATTTGAATGTGCATTCATTTACATTTTCCACTTACTGCTTAATGGATGAGTTGAACACTACCGATCTGCATTCTGATCTCCAGGGACCGTCTTGCTGCATCTATCTTCCAATGAGGCATTAAATAATTGTAGTTTTGTATTTTCTGGGCTGATTTGTATATTTTCTCTTTGTTCCAATTATTTGTATGATATAAAACTTTAAGTAATGAAACCCTCAATTAACTAGATTATTGCATTTATTTATTTATTTAATCAAGTCTCAAATTTTAAAATTTGAAAATACTGACAAAACAGTAGCCACAAGATACTGAGTTTAGGAACATTTACTTTCCAGAGTTCTGCTTTAATTTGGTTTTAGCCCTGTTCTCTACCTTTCATAACTATAGTGAAAATTAATGTTTAAAATGGTAAGACTTGGGTACGCCAATATCCTCAGGCATTCTGCTAGAAAAAATACGCCGCAGACCCTACAGTAAACTGCAGAGAATTGGGTCAGCTAGCTTATACAAAGGCCACTGTATCAGGTAGTGTCCCTCTCTGTACCTCAAGGCGTACATACACATGCCCAGTAAGTTTCCTAGACATTCAGAGAATTTTGCCCTTGGGATGTTCAAACAGTTTACACACAACCATTAACCTAAAGGCTGGTGGTTTGAACCAGTTGAGTGGTACCATGGAAGAACAGTCTGGAAATGTGCTTCCATCAAGTTTACAGCCAAGAAGACTCTAGGCAGCAGTTCTACCCTGTAACACAAAACATTGCCAGGAGTTGAAACTGATTAAACAACAATGGGTTTAGATTTTTCGTTTTAGATACATACCTTCTCATGATCATGTAAGGTGAACTTGCTTGCTTAACTTCAAACAGATCATCCAATCTCTGGTTCATATGAGGTAAATTTTGACTGGAAATTCTTCTGAACATTCCTGCTGACACAAACACTAGGCATATGTCTTGTATTTAAGAAATGCTTTACCTGCATCAACTCATGGCAGTGCAGTTGTATATATTCCAAAGTTGATTGTCTTTGAATGAAAGAACTTAGCAGCTAATAGTAGGTCTCTGACTTTACCAAGAACAGATTCAGTGCTATACTTGAGTCTGCTTTTAAAAGCAAGCACTCTCTTTTATAACTCTGCCATAAGAACAAAACTAAAAACCGTCTTCAACTGGATTCTGACTCACAGAGGCCCTGTATGATAGAATACAATTGCTCCAGAGTTTCCAAGAAGCACTTGATAGATTCATACCGCCAACTTTGTGGTTAGCAACTGTAGCACTTAACTACTCCACTCCATTGTTTCACCTCTACTACAGGGGTAGCTTTTCACTACTTCTTACATCCCCAGGAAAGTATCTGAACAGTGCCCACATACATAATCTGTGTTCATGGCCCTTCTTCATTGTTCTTCTCATACAAGTTTACATCAAACTAAGATCAAGAAACATGATCACTTAGATTCTCAAGAGACTTTACAGATGAGGACTTGTTTCATCCAGGTCCAAAAAATTTCTAAACATCAAAACTAATCATCAAACATATTTTTTATCTTAAAAAGTACAAGGAGAACAGTGATAAGAGAATTATTTGCTTTTTATTTTTAATTGTTTTAAGTGTAAATTTACAACACGAGTCAGTTTCTCATACAAAAACTCAAGAGTTCCAACAATTGTCTGTGAATTTAATTGTTCTAAGTGCTGCATACTTCATTGCTGAATATCAATACAGTCACCTTCTAAGTACTCCCCTTGGGAAGCTATGCACCAACAGCTGTGTCTAGTCCACACTTCAAAGCAAAACTCTTTTTGGAATGGCCTTTGTGCATAGTGGCACCATGGCAAGTTTGTGGACTTAAATCTGTAGTTGTCTATGAGAGAGTTTTTAGTCAGTAAACAAATAACCATATTGGAATACTCTCTCTACTCAGCTGATCTGACCACCAGTGACTTTTTTCTTTACTCAAAGAAAAAGGAAACATTGAAAAGAAGACATTTGGATGACATTCTGGACATCAACGGTAATATGACAACAGCTTAGATGGCCATTCCAGAAAAAGAGTTCTCAAATTGCTTTGAAGAGTGGACTAGGTACTGGCATTGGTGCATTGCTTCCCAAAGGGAATACTTCAAAAGTGACCATAGTGATATTCAGCAATGAGATATGTAGCACTTTTTTTCTAGGGTCAGTTTGTGTACTTAATTGTCAGACTTTGTTATGTGACTCTGGCAGCTTTCCCCATACTGTGAAAGTCACACTTAAATCCTCTGCTCCAAATTTCCCGTGTTCATTCTACCAGCTCTGGTCCTCTTCTTCTCACCTCACCTCTGCTCAGTTAGCCTCCTGTGTCTACTTAAGTCAAGAAGTACACTCTTCACCAGTATCATTTTATGTTTTATAGGTTAATTCAGTGTTTGTCTGAGGTGCTGCCTTCTGAAATGGTTTCAGGTCTGGGCTAAAAGAGTCCAGAAGTCATGTCTTCTGGGGACCTTCTAGTTTGTCAACTCATCAAATCTAGTCTTTTTACTAGAGTTAGAATTCTATACCCCACATTTCTCCCACTCCATCTGGTACTCTTTGTTGAGTCATCGGTGGAAGCTGGATGCCATCTAATTCTTCCCGTCTCATGTTGATATTTATGCAGCCCTTTCTATCATTTGGATTCATATTTTCCTTATGTCTGTGAAGTTCTTCATTCTCTTTTGTTCCAGGTAAGTTGGGACCAACTGATGTTTCTTAGATGGCCACTTGCTCGCTAAGACCCCGTATGCCACTCACTAGAGTGGGATGCAGAACATTTTCTTAGAAACATTTTTATGCCGATTAACCTAGATATGCCTTGAAACCATGGTCCCCAAATTCCTGTCCCCGTTACTTTGTTCCTTGAAGTGTTTGATTATATCCAGAAAACGTTATAGCTTTTGGGTTAAGTTGTGCCAATTTCTCTTCTACGGTGTATTGTCCCTCCTTTCACCTAAAATAATTCTTATCTAGTATCAAATTGATAACTATCCTTTCTATTCCCTTCCACCCACATGACTATCAAAGACTGTTTTCTTCTGTACTTAAACCTTCTATAGAGCCCTTATAATAATGGTCTTATACAGTATTTGTTCTTTTGCAACTGACTAATTTCACTCAGCATGATGTCTTCTAGATTCCTCCATGTTGTGAGATGTTTCCCAAATTCACCTCTGTTGTTTATCGATGTAATATTCCATTGTGTGAATACACCATAATTTGCTCACCCATTCATCTGTTGATGAGTGCTGTCATACTTTGAATTGTATCTCCCCAAAAATGTATGGAGCAATTTGACTGGACCATGATTCCTGGTATTGTGGGGTCTTCCTCCATGTTGTAAATCCTGCCTCTGTGATGTTAGTGAAAGAAGATGGGCAGCAGTTGGGTTGGTGGTGCAGGACTTAGTAAGTAACACTATATTGTGCCTTGAGCAATCTTTTGCAATATAAGGGAAGGAAAGCGAGTAGGGATTTCGGGAGACTTCATACCACCAAGAAGTTGTTCCAGGCAGAGAGTGAGCATTTTGGGCTTGGAGTCCCTGTGTCTCAGAAGAAGCTCCCAGTCTGGGGGAATAGAGCCAACAGAGAAATACTTCCTTTGGAGCTCGTGCTCTAAATCTGAGATTTTAGCCTGCTTTGATGAGACTGGGTTTGTTTATTTTTTCCTTTTTTTTTTCTGTGAGAAAATTATCTGTGTTAAAGCTATCCACTTATGGTATTTCTGTTATAGCAGTACCAAATGTCTAAGACAATTATCCTGGTTGATTCTGTCTCTTTGTGCTGTTGTGCACAGTTCTGAAATGAAGTATGTATCTAGCCATGTGGTAGCTCTTATTTCTCTAGGATTTATTATAAGAAGCAATATTGGTAGAGCATATGGTATTTCTATTTCTATCTTTTTAGGAAAGTTCCAGATTGATTTCCAAGGTGGTTGAAAGATTTTATATTCCTACCAGCAGTATATAAGTGTTATAGTGTCTCTGCAGCCTCTCCAACATTTATTATTTTGTGATTTTTTGGATTAAAGCCAGCCTTGTTAGATTCAGATGGTATCTCATTGTAGTTTGGGTTTGGATTTCTCTAACGGCTAATGATCATGAGCAATTCCTCATATAACTATTAGACACCTAACTGCCTTCTTTGGTGTTTTCTTTCCATCTTTTCACTGATGTTGGTTCTATATTTGCTGAGACTTCATGTTTTCATTTTTTATTTTTATTTTGATGTGTAGGATTGTTCATTTCCTTTGTGGTTGCCGTAATAGTTACCCTTATTTTTCTAAATTAAAACTCATCTTCATCTTTAATTTCTTTGCATCATCTTTACTACTTACCCCTATAGATCTATGACTACACTTTACACTCCTTTTTGTTATATCATTGTTATCTTTTACATAATGACATCTCTGTTTCCTTATTTTCAGTGTTTTAGCTTTGATTTGTTTTTGTGATTTTCTTATCTGGGTGTGTTCCAGCCTTGGGTTGTTACCTGATATTATTGGTTTTCTAACTAAAAGACTCTTTTTAGTATTTCTTGTAATTTTTTTTTTTGAAAATCCTCTAAATTTCTTTTTATTTGGAAATGTTCCAATTTTGCCTTCATATTTCAGAAACTGTTTTGCTGAATAAATTCTTGACTGTCATTTTTTTTACTTCAAAGCTTTCTACATGTCTTCCCATTGCCATTTTTGCCTTCATGGCTTCTGCTGAGTAGTTCATGTTTAATCTTATTAACTTTCCTTTATAGATTATTTTTTGTTTATCCCTGGCTGCCTTTAAAATTCTCTTCTTATCTTTGGTTTTATCAATTGTGACTACAGTGTGTCTTGATGCCTTTCTTTTGGGATCTACAATGCATGGAATTTGGTGACTATTGTGGGTAGATATCTTCTCATCACTTGTGATATCAGCAAATTTTTCTGTCAAGAAATCTTCAGTCAGCAATTCTCTCTGTGTTTTCTGTTCTTGTTCCCTGTTTTTGTACTCTAACCACTCATGGATTATTCATCTTCATAGAATCCCACATGATATTTAGTGGTCTTCTTTTTTTTTTTCAATTCTTGTGTCTGATTTTTCCCCAAATATGTTGGTGTCAAGTGTTTTATCTTCAGTCTCACTAAGTCTAGTTTCTATTGCCTCAATACTGCTGCTTTGAGTTTCTGTGAAGTTGTCTAATTCTGTAAATTTTATTCTCAGTCTTCTGAATTTGTACTTAGTGTTTCTGAATGCTTTCCTGTAGCCTGTTCAATTTGTCACTATGCTCTGCTGCATTCGGCTCACCACTTTCCTGGTCTGGTGAAGAGTTCTAAACACTGATCTTTTGTATTCTACCTCTGATAATTCCAGTAATTTCTCTTCTTCTGGGAAATTGCTTGATGTGTTTCTTTTGGTAGCTTTCTGAAGCCACTATGTTCTGCCCTTTAAAGTGATTTTATATTGACTGTTTCTGAGCTGTCAGCAAATTGTTGTGTCTATTTATTTTATTTTTGATTTCTGTGTTCTACTTTCTTGTTTTGCTTTATTTCAAAGTGGCAAGAAAAGGCTGGCTGTATGAGCTAGTTTGATTATTGGTGCCTTTGAGGCTCTAACTTTCTGTAATCAAATTATTAACACTCTTAATAGGCTGGTGAACCCAGGCATCCTTATACTTTTCCTGTAGTATTTAGCTCGGGTGTCCGGGAAGCTCAGGTGTCCATGTACTCAGTCACCAAATGCGTGGTGCAGATTCTTCCCTACAGTCCTACCTGGGGCGGTGATTGGTATAGATACAGGTATCAGCCTGCGTGCAGTGAAAAAGGTGGGGGTCCAACTGACACTGTGTTCTGCCCCTTAAAGTAATCTTACACTGACTGTTGTTTCTGAGCTGTCAGTAAATTGTTATATCTATTTATTTTATTTTTGATTAGTGTGTTCTAGCTTCTTGTTTTGTGTCAAAATGGCAAAAAAAAAAAAAAAAAAAAAGGCTGTGAGGAAGGTGTTATATCTGAGCCTAGGCAAATGAATTGTTTCTGTCCTGAGGTCCTGGTTTAGGATTTCCAGCAGATCATTTCATTTATTATTTCTTTTGTCCTTATTTTTTAAATTGTTCCCTTTCTAAGTCTAGGAGGATGGCTTAGTGTATGTGAAAGGGTTCTTACTTCTGGCCCAAGTAATGGTGTCAGACTCTGGAGCCAGGTACAGTACACAGAAAGGTGGGGGATGTGCTGGGAAAGAGCTATTTATCCCGAAGGAAAGATTTAGATCCTTGTGCAGTAGATTAGATGCAGCCTGCTCTGCTTGTGCTGATGAAATGTCAGCTTTCACTGATTCTGAAAGTGTGAGTAGGCTCTCTGCCACTCGGTTTCTCCCACTGAGGAATATGCTTTCTAAAAGCCACAAGTCCCCTCATCAAGCTCACTGCTACAGATCCATCTGTGAAGTGCCAATTACCATTTGGTCAACTCTGGCCAGTCCTAAGTACTTCTGGACTGACTGTTTCTTCCCTGTTACTCAATCTGATTTCTCCAATTTCCCTTTGATGTTTAGGGCCCTAGAATGTCTTATATAATCTATTCATTTGTTTTAGGGGGGAGAGTCTTTATATTACCTTGTTTAAATTATACAAATTAAAGCTTTTAGACTAATTTTTAAGAGGCAGCTTTATGTATAAATGTATTTATTTAACTAGTTTTAAATACTGATGCCTTTAAAATTGCTAAAGACAAAGCAGTTGCAGTTCTTGCCTGAGCTTGGGAAAACATGACTGTTACTTCTGGTGGCACTGAAAATTCATAGCCCCTCCATTATTAAATCAATAGGTCATTTAAGAACCAGTAGAGAAAAATTACATTTTCCGGTTATCACCTAAAACACATTGCATGAAATTCTCTGGAAAGGTCGTGAGAGTTAAAAAAATAAATTGATTCTGCCAAATGAGGACACATGGAAAATATCTTGGAGACAAAAGTAAAGAATTATTTTGAGAAATGCTTATCACTGGATTGCAGATACTATTGATACATGGAATGCTATTCTGAGGTAAAATAAAAAAAATCACAGTTCTGAATTAAGAAATGCCAGACCCTGAGAAAAGTTTTAAAAATATCTTGATCAATTATTTCAGAGGTATTTTGTATTTAATGTCTCATATATCATAGTGGTATATTAAAAGCAATCTTTATTCAGACTAAAAGATGTCTTACATCAATGTGAAGTGAAAAAAATGAGAAAAGTTTTAATGGTAATTAAAATAATTGTATCATACAATTGACTGACTGTGTTTTTTATTTAATGAAACGTAGTTGCTTAGATGCTATAAAATGGGGACATCGTATGTATGTTAAGATGAATATTCTTTATCAATATTTTACTGAGTTTCTGGTGAAAGTTTACAAGGCAAGTTATGTTTCCATTTGACAACTTTCACACAAATTGTTCATCAACATTAGTTGTATTTATTGCAATTTATCAACATTATCTTTACTTGTGTTCAGTTTGTTTCATTTCCAATATTTTAGTTTCCCTGCCTCCTTATCTTTCAATTTTTGGTTTTGAATAATTGTTGACTTTTTGAACTTACACAAATGGTTTTAAGTGGAATTTTGGTTTTAAAAATAATATGCTTTCATTTGTGTACTACTTTACTGTTCTACTATTTTGCTAAAAGCTGATCTCAGGGGATAAGCACAGTTTCGGGTTTAAACAGTGTCTCAGGGCTCAGGATTATAAACTCAGAGTCCTCTGTTCTCTACTGCTTCAGTTCGTCTGGCCTTTTTTTAAAGAATTTGTGTTCTGCTCTGCATTTTTATCCTATTCTACTATTCCATTTGGAACCGTTTTTGTTATGTTGGTCAGAGCTGTGCCTGGTGGTGCCTGGTCATCTTCTAGGTCTCTCGTCTCAGGGTAACTGAGGTAATGGTTGGAGAAGATTTATTTCTTCTCTGTGTTTTCTGTTACCTTCTTACTCTTCTGTACCTGGCAATAGGGATCATTGCTTGTATCTCAGATGCTCATTCACAAGACTTTAAGATGCCAGACACTATTCACCTCACAAGGATGTAGAACATGATTTTTGGAATTATGTCATGCTAACTGACTGATTTGTCCCATGTGACTGTAGTCTTAAGCTTTCAACCCCATGAAACCGATCTTGAAAGTGTTTGGTTATTTCTGAGGAATATCTGTATTTGTGTCTTCAATGCTCACATGTGTATGCATGTACATATTTGTATTTACAGGTACCTATAGTTAACTTATGACAAGGCGGAAAGATTAGGAACTGAATACAGAATAGATCATCAGTTAGTAATATGGAAGTTAAAGTTGAAGCTGGAGAAAATTAAAACAAGTCCATGAAAGCCAAACTATGGTGTTGAGTATGTTCTATCTGAATTTAAAGACTATCTCAAGAACAGATAATGTGCCTGACACTAATGAACAAAGGCAAAATGAATTGTGGGATGACATCAAGAACAGTATACAGAAAGAAGGCAAAAAAATTAGTATCAAGGCAGAAGAGAAAGAGAAAACTAAAACAGATGTCCAAAGAAACTGTGAAAACTGCCATTAAACATTGAGTAGCTAAAGTGAATGGAAGAAATGATAATGAAGTGAAAAAAACTAAACCAAAGATGCCAAAAGGTGGCTTGAGAAGATAAAGAATTGTAATGAAACATGTGAAGACCTAGAGTTAGAAAACTAAAAGGCAAGAGCACACTTGGAATTTCAAAAGGTGAAGGAACCAAAGGAAAAACTCAAGCTTCAAGTTATAATCCTGAAGGATTCTATAGACAAAATATTGAATGACACAGGAAGCATCAAAAGAAAATGCAATTAACACAGAGTCACTGTACCAAAAATAATTGATTGCCACTCAGTCATTTCATGAGGTAGTGTATGATCAGGAATGGGTGGTAGATACTGAAAGAAGAAATCCAAGCTGTTCTGTAGGCATGGCAAAAAACAAAGTTCCAGGAATTGATGGGCTACCAATTGAAATATTTCAACAGATAGAGGCAGCAATGAAAGTACTCACCAGTCTATGCCAAGAAATTTGGAAGACTGCTACCTGACCAACCAGCTGGAAGAGATCCATAGCTGTGGCCATTCCAAAGAAAAGTGATCAAGAGAATATAAAAATCATCAAACAATATCATTAATATCACACAGAAATAAAATTTTACTAAAAATCATTCAAAAGTGGTTGCAGCAGTACATTGATAGGAAACTCAAGCCAGTTTCAGAAGATGTGAAACAAAGGATACTTCTGATGTCAGAGGGATCCTGGCTAAAAACAGAGAATACCAGAAATATGTTTACCTGTGTTTTATTAACTATGCTAAAGCATTTGACTGTGTGGATCATAACAAATTGTGGATAACATAGCAAAGAATGAGAATCCTAGAACAATAGATTGTGCTCATGAAGAACCTATATAGATGAACAGTCAGTCCTTCTAACTGTACAAGGGAGTACTGTGTGGTTTAAAGTTAGAAAAGGATATGTCAAGGTTGCAAATACCACAAGTGAATGGCTTTAAAAAGAGAAATTTTATTCTGTCACAGTCCAAAAGGCTACAAGTCCAAATTTGGGGCATCGGTTCCAGAGGAAGGCTTTCTCTGTTGGCTTTGGAGAAAGGTCCTTGTCAAATCTTCCTGTGGACTGGAAGCAACTGAAGCACAGAGACCCTGGGTCCTGTCCAAAGAGGTCCCTCTGTTCCTGGGATTGCTTTCTTGGTAGTCTGAAGTTCTCAACTCTCTGCTTGTTCCTTTTCTCTCACAAAAGGTTGCCTCAAGGCACAATACAATCTTTGACACTGAGTCTTGCCTCATTAGCACAACCACCACCAACCCTCCTTTGTTGGCATCATGGAGACATGGTTTACAACATATAGGAACACCACACAGTACCAGGAATCATGGCTTAGCCAAATGGCTATACACGTGTTTCTTGGGATGCAAGTCAATCCAGGACAATCTACCCTTCAGCAACCCCCCCCATCACATTCATGCAATATGTAAAATGTATTTACCCCATGATAGCAAAAGTCTTAAGTCCAAGTCGAAAATTCAGAAATTCCTCTTTACCTGTGAAATCTAGACCTCAGCTTATCTGCTTCCAAAATACAGTGGCAGAACAGGCATGCACAAGTTAGTCATTTCATTACAAATTAAATTGAGGGGAAAGAATGGATAACAGGCAATAAACAAGTCAGCAGAACACATTGCATTAGTCCTCAAGGATTTGAAAATAATCTTCCATTCTCTGAGATGTTTTACACAACAGCCCAGCCCTTCAGATTCCAGGCATTGGCAACATTCTTCAGATTCTGAGAGGAGGCCTCTTGGCCCTGGGTTACAGTTCTACCTTGTAGGCTTACTGGGACAGCAACTCTGCTCACTTGGCTCTAGGCACACCATTCTCCCAGTTCCATCAACTGGGGATCTTACCATCTTGGTACTGGCAGGCCTCCTCTTCTACCCCTTGGGGTAGAAAAGCTTTAAACAACAAAGCTGGTACTCGTGAATAGCAGCCCCTTGTTTTGAAACCAAGTAGATGAAGAACTGACTCTTAGAACTCTAGGAGGCTGTAGCCCCATTCCGTGAAGCCCTAGAAGCTATAGTTCCACTCTTAGGAATCCCTGAGTTTACAGCCATACCTTCTGAGACAGAGGCAGCTCGGCTTCTCAACCTCCTTGTCCTTCAGCATCTGCTTCCTGTGGCTTCTAGGCCCAGACCTTACCACCATGTCTGCCAGGTTGAGGCAAGTGGTCAAAGGTCAGTAGTTTCACCAATAAGTGCCTAGAGGCACCCCACTTCATCAGGAAGCCTCCTGGACACGGGCACTTAGCTCTCTTGTTCCAGGGGCCAGCAATCCTAGCTCTAATGATAAGTGTCCAGGGGCACCCTACTATACCAGGAAGCCTACTGAATACAGACATTTAGCTCTCTCACTCCATGGTCAGCTCCAGTACTGTCTCACACTGGTCTCCTGGTTGTGCTGCCTTTCTTGGTATTAACAGTTCTCTTCAATTCCTTTTGAGTCTTCTACTCATTCATAGTTCCAAAACCACTTCCACATTTTAGGCGTCTGTTAGAGCAGCACCCCACTTTCTTGGTACCAAATCCTGTCTTAGTCATCTAGTGCTGCTATAACAGAAATATGACAAGTGAATGGCTTTAAAAAGAGAAATTTTATTCTGTCACAGTCCAATAGGCTACAAGCCCAAATTTAGGGCATCAGCTCCAGAGGATGGTTTTCTCTGTTGGCTCTGGAGGAAGGTCCTTATCATCAGTCTTCCCCGGAACTGGGAACATTGGAGGTGCAAGGACCTTGGTTCCTTTCCAAAGGATGTGCTCTGTTCCTGGCACTGCTTTCTTGGTGGTATATTGTTGTTATAAGTGCTGTTGAGTGACTTCCAAATCATAGAGACCTTGTATGTCAAAGTAGAAGTGCTCCACAGAGTTTCTGAGGAGCGCCTGGTGGATTTGAACTGTCTACCTCTTGGTTAGAATCCACAGCACTTCACCGCTACCCCACAGGAGGTCCCCAATTCTCTGCTTTCTTCCTTTTCCATTATATTCCAAGAAATGGCCTCAAGGCACAATACAATCATAGACATTGAGTCTTGCCACACTAACACAGCCACCACATATCCTCCATTAACATCATAAAGGCAGGGTTTCAGCGTATAGGAATATCACACAATGCCAGGAATCATGACCTAGCCAAAAGGCTACAAACATTTGGGGGGGTGGTCATAATTCAGTCCATGAAGAAGAATGTGACATCAGGATTAGAGAGAGACTCACTAACAACCTGAAATAGCCAGATTATACCATTATGCTCGCTGAAAGTGACAATTTGAATATTTACTAATGAAGACAAAAGAACATAGCCTTCATTATGTATTACACCTCAAGGTAAAGAAAATAAAATCACACACAACTGGCCCAATAGTCAACTTCATAATAAAAGAGTGAAAAATTGAAATTGCCGAGTGTATCACTTCACTTGGAATCACAACTGAAGCCTATGGACACAGCAGTCAAGAAATCAAAGGACACATTGCTTGGGAAAATCTGCTGCATAAAAATTTCTTTAAATCATTCACAATCTATGCTGTCACTCTGAGAATTAATGTGCCCCTTACCCAAGCCATAGTATTTTGAATTGCTTCATCCATGAGTGAAAGAAGGACAATGGATAAGGAAGAATGAAGAAGAACTGATGCCTTTGAATTGTGGTGTTTGGGAAGAATATTGAATATACCTTGAAATGTCAGAACAACAATAAACCTGTCTTGTAAGAAGTACAGCCAGAAAGCTTCTCAGAAGCAAGGATAGTGAGACTTCATCTCACAGACTTGTTAACAGGAGGGACCAATACTTGGAGAAGGACATTATGCTTTGTAATGTAGGAGGGACAGTGAGAAAAATGAAGATCTTCAACAATGATTGCAACAACGGGCTGAAACACAGGAATGATTGTGTGGACTGTGGACTGTTTTGTTGTGCTGCACACAATGCTGTCCTGAGATGGAACTGACTGGACTGCAAATGTAGACCCTCTTATATATGTCAAATTCTTTAATATTAAGAGGAACACTTTGTGGACATTTCAGAGCTTTCTCTTCTCACTAGTTCAGACCTACCAGCTATCTTAGTCATTTAGTGCTGCTTTAACGAAAATACCCCAAGTGGATGCCTTTACAAAGAAACAATTTATTTCGTCATAGTCCAATAGGCTAAAAGTTAAAATCTATGGTGTCAGCTCAAGGGTGAGGCTTTCTCTGATGGCTCTGGAGGAAAATGATTGTCTTCAATCTTCCCCTGTATTGGGAGCTTCTGAGGCACAGGGACCTCAGGTCCTTTCCAAGGATACACTCCACTCCCGGGACTGCTTCTTGGTAGTATGAGGTCCCCAAATCTTTCTGCTGCCTTCAGCGCTATATATCTCAAGAGATTGCCTCAAGGTACAAAGGAATCTTACAAGCTGATCCCTGCCACACCAACACCACTGCCACTCATCCTCTCTCTTTAACATCACAGAAGCAGTGTTTATAACATAAATGTGCATCCCACAATACTGGGAATCATGGCCCAGCCAAACAGCCACATGCTTTTTTAGGGATCACAATTCAATCTATGATACCAGCCAATAGAAACACCACTGTGGGTGTCATATAGTTACAAATTATCATCATTTTTGAACATGAAAGCATAGTAAAATGAAGAACACACTTCAGAAAAAAACAAGATAACTGTAAAAGGGTTGAACCATTAAAACAAATAACAAAAAAATTATGAGATTATAATACATTTGCTTGTAAAATTTTGGTATTTCATGACCACATCTTATGAAGTATTCCCTTTTCTCAAATGGATGACTGGTTGAACTATAATCTATTGTGAAAATTAATGTGTACAACATTATTGTCTGTAATCCAGGGAAATAAAATTTCTACTTAAGGGGAGAGGAATTTTCTTTTTCTAAAAGCAGAAGTATATGCCGTTCTGACTTTACAGAACTTTTCAAGTTTCATAAAATAAATCTGCTTTGACAAGTAGAAAATAGAGAAAAATATAAATAAATGATTTACATGGTCAAGCATATATATTAAATGAAGGAAAAAAAGTACAATTTAAGTACAAATTTCCTAAATTGTGGCCTCCGTTTTGCACCTGCAGTGTGCGGATACAATTTAAATGAGATAACATCTGGCATATTGTTAAGTATAGTAATCAACAATCGCAGAAGCATTTAAATTGTGGCTTCACTTCAGGGAATAAGAGAGAAAATGTGATTATGAAAATTATGAGTGTGTGATAGGTTTAAGCTCATAGTTTCCACATGACTTGCTCATCAGATGTGAAAGAACAAAACCTGGGCTGAAAAGGGCCTAACAGAGAACAAGAGATTACAAAGCTACAAATATTCATACATGGAATAGTGGAAAGTGAGACAGCTTTGGAGATGATCAGTTCTGGTTACCCATTTCAGCTTCACTGCTTGCTAGGTTAGGATATTGAAATAATTAAGGTGTTGACACCATGTGCCTCTCTGATGTCAAATGAGAATACCAGAAACTGTGTGGCATTGTAATGAGAATTGTAGTAGAATGCCACAAAACAGGCAACCATGAATGGCAGTTTCCTTTCTCAGCCCTTTTTCTTTCTTAGATTTCTGTTCCTATATTTTATGTAATAATGACTTGCAGTGTGTCGGTTTGACTTAGAAATCTGCCCACTTCATGCTCTGGGGATCAGGGAGCCAGTCAATCCTTCAGAACTATATATTAAAAGCCTCTTATAATATAAATTCATATGCCAAGTGCTGGAACTATGATTGTGAACACAAGATCTCTCAGTTCATGTAGTCTACTTGGTTAAACAGATATCAGTGCACTCTACATACAAAATAAGGTGGTGTTACAATTCTGATAGATGCTGTGCACAAAGATTGCACCTTGTAACATGAAAGGCTGAAGAAGCTGAGGAGGCCAGAGAAAAATTTAGTAAACTGGAGGAGGACGGGAAAATACCTAGGTAGAAATTTGAAGAAAGAGTATAAAGCCAAAAGAATAACCACGGGAAAGTTCTTTTTCTTTTATTTTTTAGCAGAAGAAAGCACTGTATGTAAGAATAAAATAATATGATACTAAATTTACAATAGGGATGAAATATTAGATAACAAAAAATAATAAAGGTTTCTATCAAGTTATGTGGAAGGAATAATAACAGCAAATCAACAGCAAATTTAAGCCATGAGTTACGTGCAAAATGTGTTTGAGATTTTATAACAAAGGCAGTATTACTTAAGATTTAAATTGTGCCAGTAATAAAATTTTGACTGACAATCAGATTAGGTTAATTCACAATGGCATCTCTTTGAAGCCCAAGGTCTAAACTTGGGAGAGATACAAAATGCAAAGACTATGTAAGAACAGGAGAATTTGACTTGATAGATTTTCACACAAACCTCCTTCTTCCTCTGGATCATTTCTACTTGCTTCTGTATAAAGTTCAGCTGGTGTCAGAATGAGAGTAGGAAACAAGTTTCGCTTCTAACCTGGACTGAAGTACCATCTATGAGACAGATTGCACAAATACAGTTCTGATGTTAAAATACATGTGATTTGAATAATAAGGGAGAAAGAATGGTGTGTTTATGTAAGAGAAATGCAGCTTTAGAGATGCAGTACAAACTCAAGAGAAGTATAAAAATGGGATTGTACCGTAAGCCTCTGGAGCAGACACCGTAAGTTGTACAAATGATACAGAGAGCATATTTTGTTAGACTTTTAATCTAAATTATTTGTTAGTCTTAATATATTCTGTTCATAGAAGATAATAACACAAGTTTTATATTTATCTTTTAATAGGAAAGAACCTCTCTAAACCACATGTAACACTATAACACCATCTAGACAAGAAGCTCAATTAATTAGCAGTACTAACAGTAAAAAAGTATTAATGATATTGTAAACATTTGATTTCAATGACAAATCTTTGTATATAGTGAGGTTTATTATTCTCATATTGCAGAAGATGGAACTAAGATCCAGAATTGGCCAGAGTCATAAAGCAATTGGCACTGTCTGCTGCTACAAAGTAATTGTATGAGAAATATTTGTTGAATTAGTAAGTCTTTAAGGATTCAAGGATAAGAGCCAGATATCCAGGACACTGCAGCATTTCACTATACAAAAGTAGTATCATATGATAGCAGACAATCTGCTTAGAATCCAGAGCTAGAATTTCTTCTGTTTAATCATTTGCTTATATTCATTCATTCAGTCATCTATTTCTGTCCTCATTAATTTATTAATTTATTTTTCATTGCAATTGAGTGGAAGTATACAATCCAAATTAAATTTGCATGCCTGCCTATCTACAGTTCTCTCTGCTTTCCTTGCTTGGTGACAGCACACTCCTCCTTTCCATTCTATACATGTCACATCCTCTTAACAATCTCCTGTCTTCTCTCTACCCTCTAGTCTCCCTTCTAGTAAGAGGCCAGTAGGACAGCATCCTACAGGTTCATAGAACCATAAAGTATACACACCCTGTGGTCACATTCTGTCTGCATGTCCAGTCCATTTCTGTCCAAAGACTTGACCTCAGTAATGATTTCTAGTCAGGGGCAATAGTAAGTCTAGGGGCCATGCTCCCAGGGGAACCCCTGGGACCATCAATTGCAGTCTTTTCCTGAAGTTGTGGAGGTACACCCTTCTTTCTCTGATGTTGCCACTGGGACTTGACATTGTGTGCCCCATCATGGCTTGTGGTGGCTGGGCAGTGTGTGGTTCTTCTGGCCACATGTTGATACGGTCAATCATTCACATGGGTCCTTTCATCTTCCAGTCTCTTTTTCCCTCATGTCTTTGTTATTCTTGGTGATTATCCATTCCGGCTGAGTCGGAACCATTTGGTGTACTTCAGATGGCAGCTTGCTAGCTTGTAAGACCCCATTGTAAGACCCCAGATGCCACTCTTCAATATGTCCCCATGAAGTTGTTGATAGCTTATTTTCTATGAGACTTTTTATTAGTCATGGAGATGTACTGATAAGCAAGATAATCATGTTATGTATGTCCAGTTTATCAGGAAGTACAACCAAGTATGCAAATAAATGACAAGAGGGCAAGGAGAAACAGTAAATGATAAGACCAGACCAAAAAACCCAAATCTCTTGCTGTTGAGTAGAGTACAGCTGGCCTGTAGGATTTCCATGAAGGGCTGGTGAATTCAAACTGCCTGTCCTTTGGTCATTGCTCTTAATCACCGTATCATCAGTGTTCTCCAGAGAGCATGGCATAGCAATCTGTGGGTTGAGAAGGGAGATACTTCTTAGAAGAAGTCATTTTAATATCAGGGTTTTTACCTTAGAATGGATATTAGCCAGGTGAAGACAGCTAAAATTTGGGGGAAAGGTAGGAGAATGTTGCATATAGGGTGGAGCCTATTGGCTTCAACACAGAACACAAGATGCGGGTAAGAAAGAAGGAAAGAGAAGGGCTGGAAGATGAAGACCGCCTAGTCCCGCCGTACTGAGGAGACGGGTCCGTCCTCAAAGCAGTGATAAGTCTGGAATAGAAGTATGGTTCAGCATGGGAGCATTGTGATCAGAGACACACGTTTGTTTGTTTCAAAGATTCTTTTAGAAAAACTTTATAAGGAGAAAACTTTAGAAAATAATAGATACTATAACAGTTTCAGTTGTTTTCAACGCTTAGGAAAAAAAAATAATTAGGAGACACAATTAAAATATAACATCTGAAACAAGGAAACACAATATAAGAAGACAGGAAAGGAGAAAAAGGAGAGGCTGTCCTATATTTATGCCTAACTCCTCTTTCTCAACACATTCGGTCATCCATTCCAGGGCAGGAGCTAACATGAGATCCAGATACAATCGACATAGCGTTCTACGAGACATCGGTCTACCTAGAAACTAAGGTGACTGGAAGTGACAGTGCTGGCAGAGAACACTTTCTTCTTCATATTCCTCTATGGATACCAGCCCAGGTGGTATCAGGGCAATATGAATGAAAAGAGACAATTTCTCTGGGTAAGCCTGATCTCCAGCTACACTGAGTAGAAAACCTATGTTCCTAGAATACTAGACACTTTGGAGGTGAAAGAGTTTGACACCATACGTGAACTGCTGTTTCACGTGAAAATTCCCAAAGCACTGGTATACCAGTTACTTTCCATGAGAGGAGCAGGAGTACTGCCTGCTTTGTTGTTTTGTTAGTAATTCCTAGAGAAGAGGAGGCTGCAACTGACCAATCATTGGCAATTTTATTTTTGCAGATCTTTACACCCTGCTTTAAAAAATGCAAACTAATTTTAATAGTGCTTAAAATAAAGCTTAATAAAGACTGGAGATATCTTAAGGAAAATAGAAAATTACAGTCTGTAACTAACTCCCACTCTCCTTCCCCCAAAAAACTTATTATTCGGTATGTCAGAATAGTGACATCATTCTTTGCCTTTGTGGAGTGTATTTAAGCCCTAGAAAAGATGATTTTTATCAAAGCATGAGAATTTGACAGTTGCATTCCTGGACAGAAGACTAGGGTGCAAGTGGCAGAGCTGGACTTAATGTCAAGCCATTTATGCTCTATTTTGTTCAGTGTCCAGACATGAAACTTTTGAAAGTCACATAATCTTACATCAAATGTTTCTAGTATTTTATATAGGGTCATTTTATTCTTTCTCTGAGCTGACTCTTATGTAGCTGAATACTCTAGAGCAGATTAAAGGCTCCCAAACCAACCAAACAAACAAAAAAGCCAAACCCATTTTTACTGAGATGATTCCAATTTGTAGCCTGGTATCCTGGTGGTTACACGCTATGTCTGCTAACCAAAACGTCAGCCATTGAAATCTGCCAGCTACCCCTTGGAAACTCCAGAGAAGTTCTACTCTGTCCTGTACGGTCACTCTGAGTCAGAGTCAACTTGCGGCAGTGAGTTTGTTTTGGTTTCTCTTATACAATTCTTTTTCCTACAAGTATTGTATGATTTAGACCAATTGTACAACTTCAGGATTCTTTATTTCTAAAAAAGGTTAGTGATTATGTGATTAGAATATAAAATTGTATGTAGTCTACCTATCTGACACATACACTTAAACCCAACCAGCCAATTCACCTTCACGTTGATTCTAATTCAGGACATTCAGATACACGAATTTGTATTAGAATAGAACTGTACTCCAAAGGGTTTTCAGTTGCTAGCTTTTTTGGAACTGGATCACCAGGGTTTTCCTCTCAGGCACCTCTGGAATCAAACTATTCAGTTAGCAGGTGAGCTTGTTAAATGTTTATATTACCCAAGGTTTCCTATACACGTATATACATACATATTTTTTTATATATCATTAGCAGAAGGAAATAAAGGGATAAGAAGTAAGAAAGCCATGTTAGTCACATATTTTCAGAAAACATTCCCAGTTTAGGTTTAAGTTTTATTCACTTGAAAAACATTGATTTGGTATATTTATCTGTAGAACTGACTTCCTTAAATGAGTAGAATATCAGTATTAGAGAATTCTTTCCTCCATCAGCTGCTTGTTTCATCTGTAAAATGTGTTGTGTCATCTCAGTCTGGCCAGTTACCTGTCTAGAACAAAAGCAGCTATTTAATAATATGCAATGACCATGGAGCCTGGTGGAACAGTGCTTGAGAGCTTGGCTGCTAACCAAAAGGCTGACAGTTCAAATCTATTAGCTGCTCCTTGGCAATATTACAAGGCGGCTCTGCCCTGTTGTAGGATTGTTACAAATTGGAATCAACTAGAATGCAGTGCGTTTCATTTGTTTGTTTTTGGTTTAGTCACCAACTAAACAGTGGCAATTATTTGTACTCCCTCCACAGATCTGAGGTGTGTAACCTTTAATGAGATGTTGGTGCCTTTGTCTGAGAAACCACAAGAACTATATGTAAAAAGAGAGATTTTAATATACTTAATTACTTCCTTTGTAAAGCATTGGACATTATCAGAAAGAAATATCATTGTTAACCTCATGCTAAAATAATCTCTTATCCTAAAATAATATTTGGATAAGTTATTTAAATATATATATATATATGTTGTAATTATGGAACAGTTTGATAGTAGTGAAGAATTTGTACAATTATATTTTATATTCAATTAATTGCTTTTTAATTAAGTACATAAATTTTATTCTAAGCTCATTGTTGTGAGATAAAGAATAGTTAGGTTATATCACACCAAAATGGAGAATATTCATGTGTCTGACAGAAACTACCTACTCTGCATTTCCTGAGGCTATTATTTATATCACTTATCCACTATTTTAGGGAGATTATTAGCCTAATTTTGTACATGGGAAAGCTGAGGGTAAGAGTTTGAAAAAATTGTTAATTTTCATAGAAGAGCCAGGAATTAAATTTTTGTCTATCTGATTCTAGGTCCAACCCCAGGGCAATGGGAAGCCTTAAAGCATTTCAAATGAGCAGGGAGAGAGAGAAAAAACAGTGCCTTCTTCACATCTCCAGGCAGTAAAGCTAAAGTATTCTCTCCTTCTTGGTATTTTAGTGAAAAGATTTACTCACAATTCCCATGCAATTTCAAGGAAAGCCCAACTGGTTCAAAGATTTTTTATCTCAGCACTAAATAACGAAAGTCCTAAATGGGGATTTTAGAATCACGTTGATACAATAATGGCTTCATTATATTTACAGTCTGATAGGGTCTGAAACTAGGTATGTTTTATGGCTAGTAATACTTTTCACCAATCACATGGTACCAATCATCAAGTTTTAATTTAATCTAGTTTATGACAAAAGCCGTCTAGCTTTCTGCTATGCAAAAGGGAGAGGGGAAGCAAGAGAGAAAAGCACAGATCAAAGGCAAACTGGGGATGAGTTAGAACCAGCCTTATCTTTGAATTGTCTAATTTTGGTGAGTTATGCCTTCTAACATACTTTTCAGCAATATAGCTTTTTCAAATGAATTTCCTTTTCGGCCAGGAAGAAATAAATGAGCAAATGAATAAAGGAAAAAATGAGGTATTGGAGAAGTATGAAGATTTTCTAATATATCTTCTGTCTACCAAGTACAGTGTAGTTACTTTTCTAGTTAGCTCTTCTCCTAATCCTAGTGGCTACATCGAGATTTATATGCTAAGGATAAAAAAATACTTGAAGTTACATAAAATATCTTATATTGCAGGTATCATAATTATTGTCATTTAGATATATTTTAAATCAACCTTCCTCTGGTTCCTGCGGCATAGATTTATCGGCTATGAATTACTGAGCTTCTGCTTTTCTTCAGATCCATGATTGTCTTTTATATTCTAGTAACTATCTCGTGAATCCTCTCCAAAATAATAAAGAACAGGGAATCATAGCTGCAAAGAAAATCTCTTGGGAATTTCTCACAGGCAAGATATTTCTTCCTTTGCTTTCTAAAGCCACAAATATACTTCTTACAGCAAGGGTTAGCAAACTTTTCCTTAAAGGGTTAGATAGTGAATATTCTAGGATTTTGCAGGCTATAGGTCTTTGTCCAAACCACTGCACTCTATCATCGCAGCATAAATGCAATCATAGATAGTACCTGAGAAAATGACATTAGTACATTCCAGTAAGATTTGTTTAAAAACAGGCCAGAAGCAAACGACAGATTCTAATTTTCTGACCTCTGGTATACTGAGCAGCTTCCTTATATCTTTCATTGGTGGAAAACACACCACGTGAGGGTTTTTTACTATTTCCAGATGCACTCATTCTCAGTATTCTTCCTTTGTCTTTACTTTCCTTTAAGTATGAAATCCTCTTCATATTAAAAACGCAGCCATTATTGAAATCTGAGAATTCCAGTGAATGAGATGTATTGCGATCTTAGAGTATTATAAAATACTTTGTTGTCTATTAGCAATCTCTCCTCTTACTGACTTATAATAGTGCTCATTCTTTTTTCTTGCACTGAAAATCTCTTCCCTCACTGTTTTATCTTTTTTTTTTTTTTTTTTTTAGAATTAAAGGAATTTTAGACATCATGACATTATGTGGTGTGATTCTCTCATTTTGGAAACACGTATACCAGAAGGATTAAATAAGTTTCTACAACCAAATAAGTTAGAAGGCAACAGGAAGGCTGAAATCTTTTTATTCTGATGTTGTTGATGGTTACTAAAGATGAGGATCCCTGGAAGTTCAATGGTAAGAGCTCAGCTACTAACCAAAAAGTTAGCAGTTGGAGTCTACTAGCTGTTCCTTGGAAATCCTCTAAGGCAGTTCCACTCTGTTCTATTAGGTTAATATAAGTGGAAATCAACTTGATAGCAATGGATTTGGTTTATTAAGGATGTAAAATTTTTTCATTGCAAATAGATTCCTAGAAAAATATAGTTTAACATACCATCAAATACAAAAAGCTCCTTTGTCCACTAGTAGTTGATATTTTGTTTTGATATTTCTTATCGTAGGGAATACTAAGTGTCTCTCCTTACAAACAACTTAGTTTCTGAAAAGTCCTTTGTAAATCCATTTACTTTTAAGTAAAAATTATTCTATGAAATTCTCTGCTAATGTATGCAGAGTTCATGAATGGTGATCTCATGATCTGGTTCCTATTAATGGTGATCTGCCTCCTATCAATAACATTTATGAGTAAAAAGAAAACAAGTAACTTCATTTCCTCCTGTGGAAGGAAAAGGTACACTCAAATGACAAAGAACAGTTGCAAATATTCGTTAATAATTGAAATGTAGAATGCATGAAGTATGAATCTAGGAAAATTGGAAATCATCAAAAATGAAATGCAACACATAAACATTAGTATCTTAGTCATCACTGAGCTGAAATGGACTGATAGTGATCATTTTGAATCAGACAGTCATGAAGTCCACTGTTCTGGGAATGAAAATGTGAAGAGGAATGGTGCTGCACTCACTGTCAAAAATCAATGTTTTAAAATTTATCCTGAAGTACAGTATTGTCAGTGATAGAATAATATCCACACACCTACAAGGAAGACCAATTACAACAATTATTATTTAAATTCATGCACCAACCACTAAAGCCAAAGACGAATTTATTGAAGATTTTTACCAACTTCTACAGTTTGAAATGAATGGAACATTCAGTCAGGAAACATTGATAATTACTAGTGATTGATATGCAAAAGTTGGAAACAAAAGCAAATGGTAGTTGGACAATTTGGCCTGGTAATAGAAAGAATATCAGATACCACATATACAATTTTGTAAGGACAATGACTTCTTCATAGTAATTTACTTTTTTCATCAACATAATTGTTAACTATACACATGGACCTTACCAGATGAAATACACATAAATCAAATCTACTACATCTGTGGAAAGAGGCAATGGAGAAGCTCAAGAGTGTCAGAAGCAGCCCAGGGGCTGACTGCAGAACTGATTAAATGCTCATATGCAAGTTCAAATTGAAACTGGATAAAATGAGAAAGAGTCCATGACAGCCAAAGTATAACTTTGAGTATGTCCCACCTGAATTTTAGAGACCATCGTAAGAATAGATTCAACACGGTGAACACTGATGACCAGAGACCAAGTGAGTTAGGGAATGACATCAACGACATCACACATGAATAAAAGAAGATGCCATTAAAAAGACAGGAAGAAATAAAAGATCCAAATGGATGTCAAAAGGGACTCTGAACCTCTCTCTTGAACATTAAATACCTAATGTGAAAGGAAAAAATGATAAAGTAGAAAAGTTTAGCAGAAGATTTCAAGCCAAACAAAGGGTGGCTCAAAAAAGACAAAGTATTATAATGAGATGTGCGAAGATCTGGATTTGGAAAACCAAGAGAGAACACGCTTTGCATTTCTTGAATTAGAAGAACTGAACAAAAAATTCAAGACGAGTTAAAAATAGTGAAGAATTCTATGGGGAAAACATTAAACAATGCAGAAAGCATTAAAAGAAAATGGAAGTTACATACAGAGTCATTACACCAAAAAAAATTAGTCTGCATTCAACCATTTCAAAAGGCAACATGTAATCGGGCACAAATGGTAATGAAGAAAAAAGTCATAACTTCACTGAAGACACTGGCAATGAAATCAGCTCTGCGAATGGACAGAACATCAATTAAGATATTTCAACAAAGAGATGCATTGTGGGAAGTGCTTACTTGTCTATACCAAGAAATTTGGAGGACAGCTACCTGGCCAACTAACTAGAGGAGATCCATGCTTATACCTATTCCTAAGAAAGGTGATCCAACATAATGAAGAAATTATCAAACAATATCATTAATATCACATGCAAGTAAAATTTTGCTGAAGATCATTCAAAAGCTGTTGTAGCAATATATTGACAGTGAACTGCCAGAACTTCAGGCTAGATTTAGAAGAGGACATGGAACTAGGGATATCATTACTGGTGGGTTGTCTGATAGAGAATACAAGAAAGATGTTTACTTGTGTTTTAGTGGCTGTGCAAAGACATTAGAACTGTGTGAATAATAGCAAATTATGGATAACATTGTGGAGAATGGAAATTGCAGAACACTTAATTGTGTTTGTGAGGAACCTCTACATGCACTGAAAAGCAGTTGTTTGGACAGAACAAGGCAATACTAAATGGTTTAAAGTCAGGAAACGTATGTGTCAGTGTTCTGTCTTTTCAGCATACCTGTCCAGTGTGTACGTTGAGCAAATAATCGTAGAAGCTGGGCTATAAGAAGAAGAACAGAGCCTCAGGATTGGAAGAAGACTTACTAACAACCTGCATTATGCAGGTGACAAAGTCTTGCTTGCTGAAAGGGAAGAAGTCTTGAAACACTGATGAAGATCAATGATTACAGTCTTCAGTATGGATTATACCTCAACATCAAAAATAACAAAAACCCGCATAACTGGTCCAATAAGAAGCACATAATAAATGAGGGAAAGATGGAAATTGTTAAGCATTTCATTTTATTTGGATGCACAATCAACATCCATAAATGTTGGAGTTAAGAAATGAAAAGACACACTGCTTTAGGCAAACCTGCTGTGAAGAACCTCTTTAAAGTGTTGAAACGCAAGCATATTTCCTTGAAGTCTAAGGTGTGCCTGACTCAAGATGTGATATTTTCATTCACGTCATATGCGTGCGAAAACCGGACAGTGACTAAAGAAGACAGAAAAACTGAAGGCCCTGAAGCATAGTGTTGGAGAAGAACATACCGTGGATTACCAAAGAACGAAAGAAAAAAAATCTGTCTCTGAAGAAGTACAACCAGAATGCCCTTAGAAGCAAGGGTGGTGAGATTACATCTTACACACTTTTGACATTGGAGGGATCAGTCCCTGGAGAAGGACATCATACTTGGTAAAGCAGAGGGTTGTTGAAAAAGAAGACCCTCCGTGAGGTCGACGGACACAGCAGGTGCAGCAATAGACTCCAGCATGACGAAGAGTGTGGGCGTGATGCAGGACTGGGCAGGGTTCCGTCTGTAGTACCTAGGGTGTCTGAGTCAGAACCTACTCGACAGCACCTAGCAACAGCAGTTGTTTGCTGTCTGGTAATTTTCTCTTGGAAAGTAGATCAAATTGTAACGGGAAATGTCCCATGGTCATTTTCAAAAACTGCTCTTCCCCTCTCTCTCCTTCAGGGTCAAAAGGGAATCTTTGTTGTCTCTTCAAGAGACCCTAGTGTGATACCTGGGGGTAGTCCACAAAAGCTTGAGGATTCTCTCTAAACTGCAGATCTCCAGAACTCTCTCTCTCACTGTAGTCTACACTCAGCCTCTAATAATTTGTGAAAATTAGAGTGCCATTTGAGTGTTCTTCCCAGTTTATCCTCCAAGTGGTTTCTGCTCCCTTTCAGCAGGTGTTGTGATTCTCTGTAGTTTTTTATCTTTCCAGATTTTAGTGTGGTCATTTGCCATGCAACCTCAATTCTCTGATGATTACCAGAAAATTCTTTGGTTTTCTCTTTAGTCAACTTTTCTCCTTTTCTTTTTTAAGGATGAGAGAGATGTCGTCTAAACTCTTTTCAGGTTGGATCTGAAGTTTCTGAGGCCTATATTCATGATGATGTCAGTTGAAGAAAGGTGGAGCAGTATCCAGAAAAACATGGCCACTGAATTAATAACATAAATTGACTTTATTATCATTTTCATTTATGCATAAAAATATAAAAAAAATTCAGTGCAGAGGGATTCACATAAATGCCTCAATAAAAATTCTTAGAATCATTAAAAAGTTCATGAAATCTAAATATTTGAGTATTCATGTTCTAAGAAAATGTATGTTCCTTGCTATTTTTATTTTGCTTTTGCACTACCATTAGGAGGCGAAAAAGGCCTGTGAGAAAGGGATTCTGAGCACACTTGGAGCTTTCGCAGGTTGCTCGATATATTCTTAGTGTCAGCATGAGTGCCTAGCACGAACACTGTACCGACTGACCCACACTCTTGTTTTGTGTCTTTGCTTTTATTCTCTCCGAAACAGAGAAGGATTATCAGCTAGTAAACAAAAAAGAAGAGTCGCTGAGAAAAGCAGCTAACTTTCATCACTGTGTAGCATACAGGACTTTATGTATTATTATTATTATTTTTTAATGGCCTTTCTTTCCTTCTTAAACTCATTGCTATGTGGCCTAAAAAAAAAAAGATGAATTTCTTTGGGCCCCTGTTTGAAGTTAGGGCTAAAAGTGAAGTGTCTTTCTTACCTTTCTTAGCAGTAACAATGAAACTTTTCTTTCTCAAATAACCCTGAAACAAGGTAGTTAAAAAGTGGCCTGCTGTGACCTAGTTCCCGTGGGTTTGATGAGGACATTCACCACAGTGATGGAGTCACCAAGCCTCAGCGTGTGCAGCAGCTAGAAGCCATCTTGGTGTCCTCCCAGGCCTGTATTTTCTTAGGGGATTATTGTCTTTCCACATATTTAGCATGCTTGTTCTTAAATTCTATTCTAACTTTTTGTTTTGGTCCGTTGCTCCTTATAAAGCAATATTTCTAAGATTAAATTTTCTGTAAAACTTGTACGATTCTTAGCTGAGAATGTATTTCCCATAAAAATTCCTTGTAAGGATACGGAGAAAAGGTTCTAAAGAAATGCTGGCTTTTCCCCTGTGTATTTTCATCAATAATGGTAAAATTCAGTGGTACTCTAAAGAACAGAAAAGTAGAAGGATTTTGCCAGAGTCAAAGGATCCGTATTATAAATACACTGCAATACTCATTTTGTTGCCATAAGAAGTAGGATTTCTTGATTTATTGAAAAATGAATGATATAAACTTCTTCGGGATAAAAATATTAAACTATGAGGTATTAAAAAAAGGTATTTCAGT
Organism: Heterohyrax brucei; assembly: GCA_028571685.1. Lineage (NCBI taxonomy): Eukaryota > Metazoa > Chordata > Mammalia > Hyracoidea > Procaviidae > Heterohyrax > Heterohyrax brucei. The sequence continues at coordinate 137,872,000 of CM053142.1, read as the reverse complement.
ATTCCGTATCTTTTTTTTGAAACTTTCCCATTGTGTCTTCCTTAAACTATTTCTCTGCTTTCCCTTCCCACATATACGTGCACATACTGTAATGTATTTGGCTTTGTTCCTCCAATCCTCTAATCCTAATTTTAGGGACTAACAAGAAACTGAGCTGTTTCTAAATTAGCAATGACACATTAATAATGGAGAACTTTCAGTGAATAGTCACACCATTTTTTTTAAAATCTTAAAATGTGAAAAAGTATATCTCTTTATGGTTAATATTATTGCATGATGATATTAACTAAAAAAAGTACTGGATGAAAACAATTACAATCATTCCTGTAGGGTAGAGCTTTGTTGACTTAATTTTGGTTTAATTTGATTTGAAACAATATTCAACTTTTGATATAGTTTTCAGGTTCTTATCTCATTTTCACATAACACCTGAGTCTTTTATAAAGGTCAGTGTCAATGTTTTTAATTTTCCTAAAATGTGGACTATACTGAAACATACCCATGCATTTAACTTGCATGTGTATATTCAGTTGATGCCACAGAATAATTGTCTTTTGAGTACTTATCAATGAATATTAATTTGAGCTCACCCTCCCTAAAAACAAACTCACTGCTGCTGAGTTGATTCCGACTCTTAGTGATCCTATAGGACAGGGTAGAACTGCCCCCATAGTTTCCAAGAGTGCCTAGTGGATTTGAACTGCCAACTTTTTGATTAGCAGCTGTGGCATTTAACTACTATGCAACCAGGGTTTCCTTTGATTTCACAGCCACCCAATATTTATGAAAATTTTGACAGAAAACAATTTTGTAAGAACTCTTAAATGGAATCCAGTCTAGATCTTTGGAACATTTTAAGTCTAGTGCAACAAATATCTTCACAAATGCATATTGACCCCCTACATGTAGGCTAGCTGGTCTTTGGTAAGACAGTGCACTCTAAAAGGCTCAATAAAACAATCCTGTGAAAGTCAGCATTGCCTTTACTACATACGCATGTGGATAAGGGGATTACGTATTGCTTCCCCAAAAGAAAATAGAGGTATTTTTCTTGAACCATTTCTTTTCTCTTTGAATCTATAAACAATGAATCTATAAATAAGATTATCTTTTATTTTCATATTGGTTTCTCAAAAGTTTAAAACTAAACATGTGACATGTCTAAAATAAAAGTAGAGAATTATTTTGATAGAACATATTAACCATACCACTAGCTCCATTACATCTTCTCATTCATATTCTTCTATATACTATTATTTATATATATATATTTTTAATTAGTACATCCTTGTATAAGCAGTAGATTTTCTGTAATAAGATACAATTGCATTAAAAAAAAAGTTGTGGCTACAGATGGAAACTCTGTTTTCATTAAGCACAGGAATATATGTTTGAAACAAGCTGAGACGATGTCTTACGCTGTAAGTATCTCTGATTCTGACACAAATATGCCATTAGTGAACTCTGTTACATGGGCAAGGTGAAACTTTCTGCTCAGTGAGAGGAAAAGTAGGAAGAGACACAGCTGATCTAATTTTCCAGTCTGTGCTACGTGTTGATGGTCCTTGTAACTCACACCTGTGGGAAAGCACAAACAGGTGGCAGAAGTCTGAAACCAGATATACCCTACTCTGTTAGTGCAAGTGCCGACTAGAATACTTCCTGTGTTATGAACAAGAAATCATGAGTGCACTGGTGCATAGTTGAAAAGGAAAATAGTTTGGCTTAAGAGGATTAGAAATCTCCAGTTTCTAATGAAAAGCAATCTAACCACACAGCAAAAATCAACAAATTCAATGGTATTTGAAGTTTATGAACAAAGGTAGTTAGAAGGAGAGAAATAACAATGTGATGATGCCTGCAAAGCTTTGTTCCCAGAGCTTCTGAAAAATCTACATATCCGAAAAGTTTCACATAGGGGAAAAGAAAACAAAGCCAGATGTTATACACTTGTGGCTAAACAATTGTTCTGCATTGATTTTCATGTTTCACTTTTCTCTAAGAATGCTATCTTATTTATTAAAATTGTGATATCACAACAATTGATACACAATTAATGCTTTAAAAAACAAACACTGCAAGAATTGTGATACACATATCCTTGATTGCATTGGCTTTGTGTTGGTTATTTATGCATCCGTGTTCAATACAGTTTCATTTACCTTGGACCCATATGTTATTTCGAGTCTGTTGATGTATCCCCATGGACAGCAAATCTATAGAGATGGGGAAATATCTAAAAAATAAAATAAAATAAAATTGACATGTTACAATTTTTTATGTATAATATAGAGATTAGCTTATTTCTAACTCATAAAATTGTCTGAAAATTAAACAAATAATGAAAATTATTTACCATTATAAAGATTTATGCAAAGGAAATAGTCCTTTTTTAATAATTATCATTAATGATATTCTTTGCTTATGTAAAATTCAATAACAGTTGTAAGTAATTGTGAGATATGACAGCAAAAAGGCTGAAGTAATCACACAGAATTTAGAACAAATATATGTCTAATTTCAGACTCAAAAATGTGGATTTATGTATAATTGTGCCTAAGTGTCATGCTGGAAACCCTGGTTGTGCAGTGGTTACGTACTGCAGCTACTGACCAAGAGGAGTGGTAGTTCAAATCCACCAGGCACTCACTGGAAATTCTGTGGGGAATTTCCACTCTGTTGGAGAGCGTCTCTAAGGGTCACAGCGGACTCAGCAGCAGTGGGTTTGGTAACAGTCATTCCTAGAGTGTAGTATACACTAAATGCAAAAGGCAGCCAGACATTCTGTATTCTCCTACCCTTTCTCTGAGCCCTTCGTTTCTCAGGGCTGTGGAATGTGACTTCATTTTGTGTACCATAATCGATGTAGCTACCGGAAACACCTGCAACTGTGGATGAAAATTTATCTTCTCCCCAGCTTCAACAGGGGAAAAGGAGCTGGCACGCAGGTCTGGGGAGATAAGCAAGATGAAGAACAATTCCACAATTCAGCGAATTTTCCACTAGTGAGCAATTAAATGCAGACTAAAGAATTAATTGGACCCTATAATAACATAGGGTGTTCACAAATGGATTCTAAATAAATAGCTCAGTGACCAGATACTTGGTTTGCAGAGATAAATGAAAGCTAGCCGTTTTGACAGGATGTGATCTTGGACAATTTTCTCAAAAACAATGGCTCTGGGAGTGAAATGTGAAAATAGCTGAGACATCTAGCACGCTGCCAAGTGTGAAGTTCATACCGAACAAAAGGCATGAGGTAATGTGATGATGGCGATGTCAGAGGTCACACTGTGTTCTGAAAGCGAGGTAATTAAGATCATTATCCGTCATTTGGCATTCTCTGTGTCCCAGTATACAAAGTAACAAGACAGTTGAAAGAATAGCCCTCTTGTTCATTCTGAAAAAACTTTGAATTTATTAGAGTGAATATGTTATTGATAAATTGCAGGACAATTGACATAAACGTAATTGATTATTCTGAATACTAGTTACTCATCTTTCATTTATTTGATAATGATATTATCATCAATAATACTCTTTCCTTAGCTTTTTGCAGAACACTGGTTGCATAGTAGTTAAGGCCAATAGCTGCTAACTGAAAAGCCTGGAAACTGGAATCTGCCAGTCACTCCTCGGAAACTCTAAGGGACAGTTTTCCTCTGTCCCTCAGGTCCCTGTGAGTTGGACAGTAGTAAGGTTTTTCTTGAGTTTCCTTTTTTTTAGCTTTTTGCTCTTCTATAATTATGCTTATTAACTCTAAATAAAATTGTAAAATGGTTTAACATGGAGTACTTTTTCAATGACTTCTGAAATTTAAGAGAAATATAATTAAGAAAAATATGTAGAAAATGTTGGCATTATTTTTACATCATTTTGTGTTTCTCATATACTTCTGCTAAACTCTAAACCCCATTGAGTAAAGTCCATTCCAACCAACAGCAGCCCTATAGGACAGGAAACACTGATGGTGTAGTGGTCAAGAGTTATGGCTGCTAGTCAAAAGGTTGGCAGTTTGAATCCACCAGGTGCTCCTTAGACACTGTGGGGTGGTTCTACTCTGTCCTTTTGTTGGCAGATTGAATCCAAGTTTGTTCTACCAGTCACTGTAGCCAAAAATTCAGAGACAGCATGGAGTTCAAGGAATAATTTATTGGCAGATCTGCTAGCAGTCTGGGAGAGAATGAGCCAAAAGTTGTCCATGTTTGGTTTATGTTTCTAGTGGTTTTTATAGCCAGAATTCAAAAGGTAGGGGTTTGCCACAGAACAGTGGAAGTCACAAGATTTCATTACATCATAAGGTTTCATTATATCTAAAAAATAAGGTGGATTACCAAGAGGAATGTAGACCTGTTAGTCTGGCCTGAGGGTAGTCATTAAGGCAGAGAATAGAATGTAGCTAATAACCTGAGTGACTTTTGTTAGGTCTTTACATTTATCATCACTGTAGGGTCGTTATGAGTTGGAGTTGACTCTACAGCAATGAGTTGTTGGTTTATAGGACAGAGCAGAATAGCCCCATTGGATTTCCCAAGGGTGTAAATTGTTAGGGAAGCAGATTTCTACATCCTTCTTCATCCACTTCATTCTCGCTAAGAGTGGCTGGTAGTTAAAAACCACTGACCTTCCCCTTAGCCACTGAATCATTTCAGTACTGTACCACCAGGGCTTATCATATCTCTGGTAGAAAAACTCAGCTAAATGATTATCGTACCAGACTGAATTAAATGAATTGAGCTAAGGCACAGTGAAGGTCCAAGGTTTGTCTTGCTATTGCAGTGGCAACATAAAAAAATGATTTTATTCAGATTTCTGAATTTCACAAAGTCGTTGTTTTAGTGTTAAAGTCATTAAATCAACACTTTACAAACTAGAAAGATAAATTAACAAAGTCCGTCTATTGAAAGATTAATGTTTTATTTGTTACAGTAGCTTAATTTATGTATATATAGGCAAGTGCCATCGAGTCGGATCCGACTCATGGTGACTGCACATTCTACCCTGGCCCCTAGGGTTGCCATGTATATATATCATACCTAAAAATATGGATTCACTTTCTTATACCTTATTGTTACAACACTAAAGATTTTTGATTTAATCCATCTCAGCCGTAGTAAATAAAGGGATACTAATGCTAGGATCCTATGAGCATAGGAGTACTTTTGGTAGCTCACTGGAAATATAAGGATACTTGTGGTGAACTCCTATATTTATGGCTGAATATGAAATCAGACAATTAAGTTTGCAAGCTTATTCTAGAAAAAGTACTACATATCTCATTGCTGAATATCACTACGGTCACCTTAGAAGTACTCCCCTTGGAAAACTATGTACTGACACCAGGTCCTAGACTGCTCTTCAAAGCACTGACGATGACAGCTCTGATGGCCACTCCAGAGAAAGAGGTCCAAAAGTGCTTTGAAGGGTAAACTAAGCTCTGGCATCGGTGCACAGCTTCCCAAAGAGAGTACCTTGAAGGTGACCACAGTGATTCAGCAAGGACATTTGTAGCACTTTTTCTAGGATGAGTTCATGTGAACTTAATTGTCCAACCTACCTCATAAATTGTAATTCTTTTGATATGTTGTCATAGAAATGATAAGGCAAATCTTGAGCTTTCCCTGTACACTAGCTCAATTTATTTCATTCAATCAAGTTATGTAAATAATTTAACAGAGCTCCTGTTACATTTGTAGTACTCCATAAATATCATTTTTTCTTTTTATTTATTTATTTATTTAAATATATTTTTTATTATGATTGAGTGAAAATATTAAATCCCATATAAATCTGCATGCCCACCAATGAAGGGCTCCCTCAGCTCTCCCTGCCTGGTGATAACATACTCTTCTTCTCCATTCTGTACATGTCATATCCTCCTAACAATCTCCTGTCTCCTCCTCTCCACCTTCACACCCTTGTCCAGTAAGAGGTCAACTGGATGATATCCTATAGATGCATAGAACCATAAAGTATACCGATGATATAGCTGCTCTGTGTCACCTAGTCCAATCCATTTCTGCCTGAAAAGTTGACCTCCTTTATGATTTATGGACAGGGGCAGCATCAGGGCCAGGGTCCATGCTACCAGGAGAACACCTGGGCCATCACATGCAGTCTTTTAGTGGAGATCTCAGCGTGTACACCTTTTTACTTTTGTGTTGCCTGTGAGACTCAAGTTTGTGAGCCCCATCATGGTGGTAGCCGGGCACCATCAGGTTCTTCCAGTCACTTGTTGATGTAGTCACCTGCTCACATGGGTTTCTCTGTCTTCTGGGTTCTCTTAGAACCGTGCTGTTTTGGTCCTCAGAGATCATCCATTCCTGCTGAGTTGGGACCATTTGATGTACCTCAGATGGCAGCTTAGCAGTTTTTAAAACCCCGGACACCACTCACCAATTCGATGTACAGAAGACTCTCTTAGTGAAATGCTAGTTGTGCCAATTGGCCTTGATTTCCCATGATAGCATAGTTCCTGGCTCCCTGTGCTAGCTACTCTGTCCTTGCAATATTGGGTTAAGATGGGAGGAATAATCATATTATGTTGAACTCCAGTTAATATTGATCTTCATTCTAATGTGTGCTGTCACCGATTTCACCCAACCAAATTTCTATCAACTATCTAATCTAAACTCTCCAACCCTCATCTTCCTACCCTCCACACCTTGCAGCTGTCAGAATATTTTTTTTTTTTCTATGCATGAGTCTGTTTTTAAGTTCTTATCATAGGGATGTGATACAATATTTGTCCTTTTGTCACTGACTACTTTCCCTCAACATAATGTCCTCCAATTGAAACCAGGTTATGAGATGTTTCCTAAAATCACTGTTGTTCTTTCTCATTGCGTAGTGTTCCACTGAGTATATATACCATAGCTTACCTATCCATTCTTCTGTTGTTGGACATCTGGGTTGGTTCCATATTTTTGCTATTATGGACTGTGCTATGACAAACATTCGTGTGCATGTATCAGTTGGTATGAATGGCCTTGATTCTGCAGGATACATTCCAAGCAGTGGAATTACTGGGTCAAGTGGTGTCTTTATGTTCAGCTTTTTAAGGAAGCACCAGATTGCTTTCCAAAGAGGTTGCACCATTTTGCAATCCCACCAGCAGTGTAGGAGAGTTCCATTTCTCCACAGCCTCTCCAGCATTTGTTGTTTTGCATTTTTGGGATCCTGGCCAACCTTGTTGGGGTGAGATGCTATCTCATTATAGTTTTGATTTGAATTTCTTTAATAGCTAATGATCGTGAGCATGTCCGCATGTGTTTTTTGGCAGCCTGAATCTCCTCTTTAGAAAAGTGTTTGTCCATCTCCTTTGCCCATCGCTTAATTGGATGATTTACTTTTTCTTATTGCTGTTTTGTAGTACATTATAGATTATGGAGATCAGGCATCAGTCTGACATATAGTTGCCAAATATTATTTTTCCCATTCTGTAGGTGGCCTTTTAATTCTATTAATAAAGTCTTTGGGTGAGCAAAAGTGTTTGATTCTTAATAGTTTCCATTTATCTATTTTTCTTCTGTTGACTGTGGTTTGTTTGTCAGATGTGGAAATCTGTCTACATTGTGTATTAAAACTTCCATTGTTGATCCTAATTTTTCTTGGATGAACTTTATCATTTTAGATATCATATTTAAGTCTTTTATCCAGTTTGAGTTGTTTTTTGTATAAGGTGTGAGATACGGGTCCTGTTTCACTTTATTTCAAATGCATATACAGTTTTGCCAGCATCATTTGTTGAAGAGGTTGCTTTTACCCAGTTTAATGTTTTAGGGCCTTTGTTGAACATCAGCTGTTCATAGGAGGATGGTGTCATCTCTGGTGTTCAGTTCTGTTCCATTGATCTATCTGACTCCTTTTGTACCAGTGCCAGGCTGTTTTGACTACTGTGGCAGTGTAATAGGTTCTAAAGTCACAAGTGTGTTCTTCTTCAGAAGTGTTTTGCTCATCTGGGGCTTCTTCCCTTTCCAAACAAAGTTAGTGATTTGTTTCTCCAACTCATTAAAGAATGTTACTGAAATTTGTATTGGTATTGCATTATACAAGTAGATTGCTTTGGGCAAAATAGACATTTTCACAATGTTAAATCTTCCTATCCATAAGCAGGGTATGTTTCTCCATTTGTTTTAGTCTTAGTTTCTTGTAGTAAGGACTTGTAGTTAACTTTGTAAAGGTCTGTCATTTCTCTGGTTTGATTTATTCCTAGGTATTTTGTCTTCTTGGGAGTTATAGTGAATGGTATTGATTTGATGATTTCTTCATTAATAATCTCATTTTTTTGTATAAAGGAATCCTAGTTATTTACTTTTGTTTATGTTGTATCCTGAGACTTTGCTGTGCTCTTCTATCAATTTGAGTAGTTTAGTTATGGATTCTTTAGGATTCTCTATGTATACAAATGTATCATCTGCAAATAGGGAGGGTTTTACTTCCTGTTTGCTGACGCTGATGCCATTTATTTCTTGGTCTTGTCTAATTGCTCTGGCTGGAACCTCTAGTACAATGTTGAATAGGAGAGATGAGAGTAAGCATCCTTGTCTAGTTCCCACTTTCAAGAGGAATTGTTTTAGTCTCTTTCCGTTCAGGATGATGTAGGCAGTTGGCTTTGTATAAATGGCCCTTATTGCATTGAGGAATTTGCCGCCTGTCAGTATTTTGCTGAGAGTTTTTAGCAGGAATGGTTGTTGGACTTTATCAAATACCTTTTCTGCATCAATAGACAAAATCAGGTGATTCTTGTCTTTTGTGTTATTTATGTGGTTGATCACATTAATAGTTTGTCTGATGCTGAAGCAGACTTGCATCCCTGGTATGAATCCAACTTGGTCATGATGGATTATTTTTTGGGTATGTTGTTTCATTCTACTGGCAAGAATTTTGTTGAAGATTGTTGGATTTATATTCATGTTAGATATTGGTCTGTAGTTCTCCTTTTTTGTTGGATCACTCCCTGGCTTTGGTATAAGGGTTATGCTGGCTTCATAGAATGAATTTGGGAGTATGTCATCCCTTTCTATGCTGTGAAATAGTCTCACCTGTATTGGAGTTAAGTCTTCTCTAAAAGCTTGGTTGAATTCTGCGGTGGAGCCATCTGGGACTGTGCTTTTTATGGTTGGTAGTTTTTGGATTATGTTTTTAATCTCTTCCTTTGTGAAGCATTTATTAAGTTGTTATGCTTCACCTTGTGATAATTTTGGTAGGTGATATGAATCAAAGAATTTGTCCATTTCCTCTAGGTTTTCAGATTTGTTAGAGTACAGTTTTTCATAGTATTCTCTTATGATACTTTTGATTTCTGCTGGAACTGTTGTGACAACTCTCCTCTGATTTCTTATTTGGGTTATTTGTTTCCTTTCTTGTTTGTCTGCAGTAAGTTTAACCAACAGTTTGTGAATTTGGTTGATCTTTCCAAAAAACCAGCTTTTGCTCTTTTCAATGTTTTCAGTAGTTTTTCTAATTCTCTAATTCATTTATTTCTGCTATAACCTTTATGATCTGTTTTCTTCTGGTGTCTGAGGGATTTCTCTTGTTCTCTCTCTACTTGTTCAAGCTGTAGGGTTAGCTCTTTGGTTTGGGTTCTTTCTTGCTTTTGGATGTGTGCGTTTATAGAGATAAACTGACCTCTGAGCTCTGCTTCGGCTGTGTCCCATAGGTTCTGGTAGGAAGTGTTTTCGTTCTCGTCGGAATCCATAAATTTCTTTATTTCATCCTTGATTTCTTCCATAACCCATGTTTTTTTGAGCAAGGTGTTGTTCAGTTTCTATGAGTTCCACTTTCTATCTATGCTTTTTCTCCTACTGATTTCACCTTCAATGGCTTTGTGGTCTGAGAAGATGCTTTTCAGTAATTCAATGGTATGGATTTTGTTGAGATTTGCTTTATGTCCTAACACGTGGTCTGTTCTGGAAAATGTCCTATGTGCACTGGAGAAGGTGTAGTTATGTGCTGACGGATAGAAAGTTCTGTGCATGTCAGTGAAGTCTAGTTGGTTAATTGTGGCAATAAGATCTTCTGTGTCTTAATTGAGTTTTTTTCTAGATGATCTGCCCAGTATTGAGAGTGGAGTATCAAAGCCTCCCACTATTATTTTGGAGTGATCTATCTCCTTTTTGAGTGTAGTCAGTGTTTCTTTGATGTATTTAGATGCTCTAATATTGGGTGCATAAGTATTTAATATTGTTAAGTGTTGCTTGTGTATTGAGCCTTTCAGCAGTAAATATTGTCCATTTGTCCACAACTATGGATTTTATATTAAAATCTATTTTATCTGAGATTAGCATTGCCCCATCTGCTCTTCTTTGTGTATTGTTGGTTTGATATATATTCTTCCATCGTTTAATTTTCAGTCTGATCATGTCTTTAAGTCTAAGGTAAGTTTCTTATAGGCAACATATGGATGGATCGTGTCTTTTGATCAAAGATGCCAATCATTGCATCTTTACTGGGATGTTAAGTCCATTCACATTCAGTGTAATTGTCAATAGGTAAGTGTTTAGTGCTGTCACTGTGATATGTTTATTTTTGTGTTGATGTTTTCTCTGTTCTTATTATTCTGTTTTAGAACATTCTTCTATATGAGTTGATTTTTCACCTTTTTCACTGTTGGTTTTGTGCTTTTTGAGACTCCTGTATTATGTTTCTGGATTTGATATGCTTCATCTTTATTGTGCTTTGCAGCTTCCCCTGTAATCCCCTTAACAGTCTATGTTTAAACCAAATTTTAACTACTACAAGTCTCACTAACTTCCTCTCCATCTGGAAGGACTACAATGATTGTAGTACATCCCTCTTTTTAATGTGACGACATCATAGTTTTCATGATATGATCACTGGATCACTTCTTTTAATGTTACAGCTTTGATTGAGTTTGGAGCCTCCCCTAACTGAGTAGGTTTCTGGATTATGTGTCCTGTATTTCCTCCTAGAATATAAAATTAATAGTTTTGTTCTTCTAAGCCAAGCACATCTTTTGGTATTTCTTGTAGCTTTGATTTGGCTTTTACATAGTCTCTGAGTTTCTGTTTATCTGCAAATGTCTTGATTTCACTTTCATATTTGAAAGATAGTTTTGCAGAGTCTATAATTCTTAGTTGGAAGTTCTTTTCCTTGAAGGTTTTGAATGTGTCATCCCATTGTGCCATGCCAGCATCGTTTCTCCTGAGAAATCAGATGAAAGTCTACAGGGTTTCCCCCTGAATGTTAGCTTGTTTTGAGTCCTGCTGCCGTTAAGAGTTTCTGCTTGTTTTTCACTATGTTAAGCTTGATGATAATATGTCTTGGAGTCTCTCTTTTGGGGTCTATATAGAGTGGTGTTTGATATGCATCTTGGATATCTATATTCTCTTCTTTCATAATTTCTCAGAAGTTTTCGGTTGGCAGCTCAGCAACAATACTCTTTGTGTTCTCAGGTGTCACACCTTGTTCAGGAACTCCAATTAATTGTACAGTGTTCCTCTTAATAGAGTTCCACATGCTCCTTAATGCTTCATGTTTCTTGTTTTTTTTTTTTTTCTGATTTCTCCTCATAGATCCTGGAGTCAGTAGCTCTGTGTTCCAAGTCAGAAAGTCTATTTTCTATTTGTTCCATTCTGTTTTCTTGGCTTTGAACTGAGTTCTTCTATCTCTTTGATTTTGTTCTTCATCTGCTGGATTTCGGGATGCTAGTGTTCCATCAGATTGAACAGCTTGGTTAATTTTTTGTTTTGCTCCACTGCATTTTGTATAAGGTCTAAGAGGGCTGTCTTTAAAAGTCTTTTGTACTCACCCTCCAATAGTTTCAGAAAGGCTTCTTGACCTGGGAATTTCTTTGGATCTTTCTTTGTGAGCCTTCTGAAGCCATAGATGAATTCTTCCTAATGTTCCAGTCCGAAGTTTGTTGCCTTTGGGGCATCTGGAGGTTGTTTTGTTTCTCTGGTGTTACTTTAGTGGGGTCTAAAGCTCAGCCTGAAAAGGAAGTTGATGACCAGACACCACTGTATACTCTAGTGACCTGGCTCAGTGGAATCTCTGGGGTAGCAGACTCCAACTTCTGATTGGCTAAGCCACAGCCCCATTATAGAGTCACTGGGAATCCATCAGGTGACTCTGTAATGTGAGACACTAAAGGCTACAAGAGAAACCATCCAAATGCACTGCAGTTATTTCTCTGTTGTAAGGACTCGACGGCACTTGGCTTAAGGAAAAAGGTATCTGACAGCTTCCAAAATTAGTGGGGCTTTCAGGTGTATAAGTCCCTCTTCCCAGCTGTCAAAGTAAGCACCTCTATATCAAAGACTGCTTTACTGCCAGTCTTCGGGCAGGCACTGCCTCCTAGCCTGGGAATTAGTTCCAGCAGAGGCCTCTGTGTAAGAAACTCCTCCTCCCAGTGAATCAAGATAGCATCCCACACAAGCTCCCCCACCTGCCTCAGAAAAAGCTATTCAATGGTGGAGATCCAGGTATTCCAACAGAGAGAGGTTAGAGGTGCCCAGTTGCACAGATTCCAAGGCCAGGCTCTCAAAGTGTGGTGACTCCACTCACCGATATCATCAGCAGTGTATCTGAGCCTTTCTGCTAGTCCCTTCAGCCCCTTCCACCAGCCAAGACAAAGAAAACAGAAGTCAAAATGGCTATTTAACTTCAGTCCTCAAGATCAAGGACTCAACAAGGGCAGGGGTCAGTGAAAGAGAAGTTCTCTGCTCACTGGTATGTAGATTAAATAGACAGCCCTATGGTGTGTCCTAGGGCTCACTAGGTTTCCAGAAGTCTCCATTTAATTATCAGTTCAGGAGTTGGCTTCCAGAGGGATTTAGGGAGACCTGTGTTTAGTCTGCCATCTTGGCTCCACCCCTCATTTTCCTTAATATCTGTATCCTAAACTGCCTACTCTGATATTTAACACTCTCATTCAGTTAGATGACTCCACACAATCATATCATACATCCTCCAGATCCTTCCTTGGGCAAACTCAATCAAACTTACTTTTCTGATTCGTTTCAAGAGTGAATTCCTTCACAGTTTGCCTATCTTGGTGGTGCTATATTAATGAGATACTCTATAGCTAAAAATACACTTCTATACCAGAAATATTTTTCATTATAGATTAGTTGAACAGCTAAAATTTGACTTAAATGTTTATTTACTTTTTAGTCTGTACATAAATTAATACATTTCATTAATTATCTCATAATATTCACATAAATTGGTGGTTTCAGTTGGAATTAATTCTTCAAAGAGAAAAGTGAAGATGTTATTTAAAATAGTTTACACATGTAATTCAGATATTTTGACTTAGCTATTGCTCTCTAATGGCAGATTAAAATTGGATAAGTATTTAAACCCTTAGGATTAATTCAGCTATGCCAATATGTGCAGGCTAATAGGCTCAGAACTTAAAACATTTGAGGATATTAAAATGTGAACATATAGAACTTCTGATGGAAATGGGGAAAAAAATCACCCTCAGTACTGCTAATATCATTAGGGGTTATTTTTACACCTCTCTGGGCTCAACATTTTGGTCTGTGATTAGTGTAAGTTTCTCCACTTAATACCCTTAACGTGTCATTTTTCATGAATAACCTTTTGAAAAGCATTTTGGTCTTCTTTGTTTTGTAAGTGAGAACAAATGAGGTGTGAAAAAGGAAACAGAAAATACTTTTGTATTTGAATTGGACCAGAAAAGGCTCTAGAAGTTGTACATGATGGCTGGCCCTGGGAAATCTGCTGAATTTCTGTTAGCAAGTAACAAGAGGAAAATATTTCTTATTAATATCTGATTATTATTTTGATTTTTTATGCTAGGTATATGTATATACGAGTCAGACCCGACTTGACGGCTGTGGGTTTTTTTATTCCGTATATTTACTAGAAAGTTATATAAATTTCATGTCAGCTTAGCAGTGCCATAAGAGCTCAAATTAGCTTTTTGTAATTTTATATTTCACTTGGCCTGGATCCTTCACCTGGAATATCTGGGATAATTAGCTCCCATGAACTGGTGCATTTACACTCCAGGAAATCAGTAATGCATAAGTAAAATGTCTCAAATTTGCCAATTTCTTAATAAGTTTCCAAGGTCCAGTGTACATTCTACTTCCATCAACACTGATATGACAGTTCCAGAATATATAATATCCTACTTCTCTACATCCATACGATGTCTAGGTCTTGCATCATGCAGTTTTCTATTTTAGTCTATTTCTTAATGTTTAAGCAGTATCTAAAGACTATATATTTGTCTTTAACTCAGCCCCTCTCTCCTTCAACTGAAGATTCAAAACCAAGAGGTCACATGTAGTTTGACATAAGTATGATCTAATTCTTATACTTGTTCAAGTCTTGGCCTTTATGTTGTGATGGTTAAGGTTAAATGTCAACTTTGCTAGGCTATGATTCTCAGTGGTTTGAAGTTATTATGCAATCATCCTCTATTTTGTGATCTGAGTGCAGCTGAAAGGTCAATCATTTAAAAGCCAATCAGTTTACTTGGTACTGTTACCTACATTCAATATGTATGGATATTCTGGCAAAACTCTCTCTAGATTCTCTATCTGACTCTACCAGAGACTTCTAGTTCTTAGGGCATGAGCCAGCAGCATGCTGTCTGACCTTCATGTTTTGGGATTTTCTATCTCCTGCAGTCCCATAACCCTTCAGATTAATATCTGACCTGTCACTTTTAGATTTGTAAGCCCCTCCAACCATAAGAATCAGGAAAAGCCTCCATCTTGATGTCATCCCCACAGATTTAGGAATTTCTAGCCTCTCAACCACATGTCACTTGTCTATCAGTTTGTCATACTGTGGGAGCTCATTTGTTCCTATGATGTTAGAAACTATGGCACTGGTATTCAAATTCTGGTAGGATCACTCATGGCAGACAGGTTTCAGCTGAGTTTCAAGACTAGGAAGAAGGACCTATCAATCTGCATCTGAAAAGAATTAAGCAGTGAAAACCTTATAAATAGAACCATAAGACTGTCAGATATAGTGCCAAAAAATGAGCCTCCCAGCTTGGAAGGTACTCAAAAGACAACTGCGGAAGTGATGCCTTCTCAAAGCAAAGTCGACTTTAATGACACGAATCGAGTAAAGCCTTTGGAAGCCTTCTTTTATTGATGTGGCATGACTCAAAATGAGAATAAACAGCTGGAATGTATGAAGTGTGAATCTAGGAAAACTAAAAATCATCAAAAATGAAACAGAACACATAAACATTGATATCCTAGGCATTAGTGAGCTGAAATCGACTGACAATGGCCATTTTGAATCAGATAATCATATGATCTGATTTGTGAGGAATGAGAACTTGAAGAAGAATGTTGTGTTCATCATCAAGAACATTTCAAGATCTGTCTTGAGGCACAATGCTGTTAGTGATAGGATAATATCCATACGCTTACAAGGAAGGCTAGTTAATATGACTATTATGCGAATATATGCCCCAACCACTGAGGCCAAAGATGAAGAAATTGAAGATTTTCACCAGCTTCTGCAGTCTGAAATTGATCAAACATGCAATTAGGATACATGATAATTACTAGTGACTGGAACGTAAAAGTTGGAAACAAAGAAAGAGGATCTGTGGGTGGAAAACATGGCTTTTGTAACAAATGATGCCAGAGATTGCATGATAGAATTCTGCAAGACCAATGACTTCTTCATTGCAATTTCCTTTTATAGACCTAACCATATAGAATACACATGAATAAAATCAAATACACATGTGGAAAGAGACAACGCAAAAGCTCAGTATCATCAGTCAGAACAAGACTTGGTGCTGACTGAAGCATAAACCATCAATTGCTCATAAACAAGTTCACATTAAAACTGAAGAAGAGTAGAACAAGTCCATGAGAACTAAAGTATGACCTTGCCTATATCCCACCTGGGATATGTTTAGATATTTAGAGAACATCTTAAGAACAGATTTTTATTTTTAATTTTTATTTATTTTTATTACGATTGAATGAAAATGTATATTCCTATATAAATTTGCATGCCCACCTATGTGCAGCTCCCACTGCTCTCCCTGCCCAGTGAAAGAACACTCTTCCACCCAATCTCCCTCATCCAGTAAGAGTTCAGCAGGACAACATCCTATGGGTGCATAGAATCATAAAGTGCACACATGTTATGGTCACTCTGTGTCACCAAGTCTAATCCATTTCTGTTTGAAGAATTGACCTCCATTATGATTTATGGACAGGGGCAGCATCAGGGCCAGGGGCCATACTCCCAGGGCCCTGTACCATCAATTGTGGTCTTTCAGTGGAGATCTCAGGGTGCACCCCTTCTTATTCTTTTATTACCTGTGAAACTGAACTTTGTGAGCTCCATCACAGCTATCACTGGTAGTGGCTAGGCACCATCTGTTCTTCCAGTCACAAGTTGATATAGTCACCCACTCATGTGGGTCTCTCTGCCTTCTGGGTTCTCTTTCTCCCATGTTGTTTTGGTCTTTGGTGATCATCCATTCCTGCTGAGTTGGGAACATTTGCTGTACTCTCAGATGGCAGCTTGGCAGCTTTTAAGACCCAAGACACCACTCACCAATGTGGGGTGCAGAAGCCTCTCTTAGCAAAATGCTAGTTGTTCCAATTGGCCTCGCTTTGCCCTGAGAGCATATTCCCTGGCCTCCTGCCCCAGCTATTCTGTCCTTGCAATATTGGGTTAAGATGGGAGGAGTAATCATGTTATGTTGAAGTCCAGTTAATATTGATCTTCATTTTAATGTGTGCTGTCACCAATTTCACCCAACCAAATTTCTAACAACTATCTGATCTAAACCCTTGCCTTCCCACCCTTCCCACCCTTGCAGCCATCAAAGAATCTTTTCTTCTATGCATGAGTCTGTTTTTAAGTTCTTATCATAGGGATCTCATACGACATTTGTCCTTCTGTTGGTAACTGCTTTCATTCAGCATAATGTCCTCCAGTTGAAACCAGGTTATGGGATGTCTCCTAAAATCACCATTGTTCTTTATCATTGTGTAGTGTTCCCTTGAGTATACATACCATAGCTTACCTATCCATTCCTCTGTTGGGCATCTGAGTTGGTTCCATCTTTTTGCTATGGCAGACTGTGCTGTGACAAATGTGCATGTATCAGTTGGTGTGAATGGCCTTTATTCTGTAGGATATATTCTGAGCACTGGAATTACTGGGTCAAATGGTGTCTCTATGTTCAGCTTTTTAAGGAAGCACCAGATTGCTTTCCAAAGAGGTTGCACCATTTTGCAAACTCACCAGCAGTGGAGGAGAGTTCCAATTTCTCCACAGCCTCTCCAGCATTTGTTGTTTTGCTATTTGGGGAATCATGTCCAACCTTGTTGGGGTGAGATGCTGTCTTACTGTAGTTTTGATTTGAGTTTCTTTAATAGTCAGTGATTGTGAGCATTTCTGCATGTGTTTTTTGGGAGCCTGGATTTTCTCTTCAGAGAAGTGTCTATCCATCTTCTTTGCCCAACACTTAATTGGATGATTTATCTTTTTCTTATTGCTATTTTGTAGTACTTTATGCATTATGGAGATCAGGCATCAGTCTGACATGAGTTGCCAAATATTTTTTCCCATTCTGTAGGTGGCCTTTTAATTCTATTAATATAAAGTTTTTGGATGAGCAAAAGAGTTTGATTCTTGTTAGTTCCCATTTATCTGTTTTCTGTTCTGTGGTTTGTGGTTTGTTTGACAGATTTGGAAGTCTGTCTACACTGTGTATTAAAACATCCATTGTTGATCCTAATTTTTCTTGGATGAGCTTTATCATTTTAGATTTCATATTTAGATCTTTTATCCAATTTGAATTGATTTTTGTATAATGTGTTAGATATGGGTCTTGTTTCAATTTATTGCAGGTGGGTATCCAATTTTACCAGCACCATTTGTTGAAGAGATTGTTTTTACCCCAGTTTAATGCCTTAAGGCCTTTGTTGAATATCACCTGTTCATAGGAAGATGGTGTCATCTCTGAGGTCTCAGTTCTGTTCCATTGATCTGTCTCTTTTTGTACCAGTACCAGGCTGTTTTGACTACTGTGGCGGTGTAATAGGTTTTAAAATCGGGTAGTACGAGGCCTCCCAGTGTGTTCTTCTTCAGTAGTGCTTTACTTATCCGAGGTTTGTTCCCTTTCCAAACAAAGTTGGTGATTTGTTTCTCAAACTCCTTAAAAAATGTCCCTGAAATTTCTATCAGGATTGCATTATATAAGTATATTGCTTTGGGTAAAATAGACATTTTCACAATATGAAGTCTTTCTATCCATGAGCAGCATAGGTTTCTCCATTTATGTGAGTCTTTCCTAGTTTCTGGTAGTAAGGATTTGTAGTCAAGAACAGATCTGATGCACTGAAAACTCTCTACCATAAACCAGATGAGTTGTGGAGCAACATCAGAATGTCATCCATGAAGAAAGCAAGAAGTCATTAAAAAGATAAGAAAGAAAAGATCAAATGGAATGTCAGAAGAGACTCTGAAACTTGCTCTTGAAAATCATGTAGCAAAAGGAAGAAATGACAAAACAATAGAACTGAACAAAGATTTCAAAGAGTGGATGAGAAAAAAAGTATAGTATTATAATAACATGTGCAAAGAGCTGGAAATAGAAAACCGAAGGGAAGAACATAGTCTATATTTTGCAAGATGAAAGAACCAAAGCAAAAAATTAAAGCCTTGAGTTGCAGTAGTGACAAACTTTACAGGGAAAATATTAAAGGACCCAGGAATCGTCAAAAGAAGATAGACAGAACAGAGTCTTTATACAAGAAAGAATTGATTGACATTTGATCATTTCAGGAGGCAGTGTATAATCAGGAACTGATGGTACTGAAGGAAGAAGTCAAAGCTGTATTGAAGGCACTGGCAAAAACAAGGCTCCAGAAATTGGCTATCAAATGAGATGTTTCAACAAATGGATACAGTGCTGAAAGTGCTCACTCATCTAGGCCAAAAAATTTGGAGGACAGCTACCTGGCCAATCAGCTGTAAGAGATCTATGTTTATGCCTGTTCCCAAGAAAAGTGATCAACAACTGTGGAGATTATCAAACCATATCATTAATATCACACCTAAGTAAAATTTGCTTAGGATCATTCAACAGGAACTACAGCAGTATATTGCTAGGGCACTGCCAGAAAAATATCAGGCTATATTCAGAAGAGTACGTGGAACCAGGGATATCGTTGCTGATGTCAGATGGATCTTGGCTGAGAGCGGGTGTCTATCTGTGTTTCATTGACTATGCGAAGGTATTTAACTATGTGGATCGTAACAAATTATGGATAACATTGTTGGAGAATGGGAATTCCAGAACACTTAATTGCACTCTTGAGGAATCTGTATGTGTACCAAGAGGCAGTCATTCAAACAGAACAAGGGGACACTGTATGCTTTCTTCTTGTTTCTCTTCACTGTATCTTTCAATCTTTATATTGAGCAAATAATCCAGAAAGCTTGACTATATGAAGAAGAAGGAGGCATCAGGGTTGGAGAAAGACTCATTGACAACCTGTGTTAGGCAGATGACACAACCCTCCGTGGTGAAAGTGAAGACAATTTCAAACACTTAACTGATGAAGATCAGAGACTACAGCCTTCCATATGGATTGCACCTCAACATCAAGAAAACACAAATCCTCACAAATGGACTAGTAAGCATGATCATGATAAATGGAGAAAGGATTGAGGTTGTCAAGGATTCTGTTTTACTTGGTCCCATAATCACTGCCCATGGAAGCAGCAGTCAAGAAATCAAGACACATTGCTTTGGGAAAATCTGCTGCAAAGGACCTCAATAAAGTGTTGAAACGTAAAGATGTCACCTCTGAAAACTAAGGTGTGCCTACCTCAAGCCATGGTATTTTCAACCACATCATATGCATCGAAAGCAAAGATGGTGAGAATACCTTTTATATGCTTTAACATGTCGTCAGGAGGGATCAGTCCCTGGAGAAGGACATCATGCTTGATAAAGTAGAGGGTGAGTGAAAAAGAGGAAGACCCTCAAGGAAATGAACTGACACAAGGACTGCAACAATGGGTTTAAGCATAAAAATGACTGTGGACATCTGCAGGACCTGGCAGTATTTCATTTAGTTGTGTACAAGGTTCCTATGAGTAGAAAACAACTCAGTGGCACCTAATGGCAACTACATGAGCCATTTCCTTGAAATAAATCTGTCTATATATTTATGTATGTTCCTCACATACATTTATATATAGTAAATCTCATATGTATATCTCTAAATTTACCTGTTTGTGTGTGTGTGTATGAAATCATTTAACAGTGCTTGTGTTACTTTTATAATGCTTATTATAAGAAATAAATGAGATAAGGGCTTCAGAGTTACAGCTCAGGGACAAATAAAAGAATTGAATATTGTCCCTTTTGCCCTGAAAGTCTTATTTCTTTTCATGGAACTGATATCATTGAAAATCAAATTTGGAGTCTTATCTTAAGAGTAGTGGCTGCAACAGTGGGCTGAAGCATAACAATAATTGTAGGCATAGCACAGGACTGGACCAGTGTTTCCTTCAGTTGTGCATAGATCTCTATGAATCAAGAGTCAACTCAATGGCACCCAGTAACAACATCATAAGAGTGGTTGAATTACAATGTCAACTGCAATCCCAATCACAAATTGTGTCTGCAGTAAAAGTAATATCATTGACTGGGAAGTAGTGGTACCCTAAAACTTGAGATAGGGACATATGGGCAAATAATCTGGAAACTTGAGACTGATCTTTCATATTTCTTTGAATCACTTCTGTCAACAGAACTGGACTTCTTACTCTTATCTGAAAATGTTATTCCATCTGCCTGTTGAAACACTTTCCCCAGTATAACCGTTATCCTCTCCACCTTGATCTGATGAAATTAACCCAGCTGTGCTTGAAGAATTTTTGTCTGATTTATTATCTAGGCACAGTGTCTGGGATGTCCTCTGACATACGTGACTTACAAGACATTGCTAAATATCCCAAGGATCCATCTCTACCACTTTTCTGTTTCTGTATCTGTCACTACGCTTAAATTCCAGAAAGTACCAAGAAGTGAAGTATAAAGTATAGTATAAAAGTACACTACATTCCAAAAGAACTGCTTGAATTTTGTAATATGTACAAACAGTAAAATGGGGAGTGTGTGTGGGAATGGCTATTAGTGATGTGGAATAATGGTGCAAGAAACCTAAAGTTTGATCAGTCTAGAATTACGATGTTGGTCCACTAAACACATATTCTTCATTCAGGGTTTCAGCAAGAAAGGTTAGAAAAGAATCTAATAGTTCATTTGGTTGGTTCACTGAAGCATGGACTAAGCGGTGGCCTACACTCTGCTATGCTGCAAGACCTGTCACGGCTTACTGTAGGAGAAGTTATCTAAAGTCTTAAGGAATTTGACATGTTAGAGTGGATTCATAAGCTTAGACCCAAAGACACAGACCCACTCATACCGTGCCAAGAGGACATGCCTTTTATCACAACAGGGCAAGGAACAAATTTATGAAGGGAGCTCCAGCATCTTTAAAGACTACTATGATCGCTATGGTATATAAGTCAATTGCTATTGTATGTAAGGGAGTGGGAACTGCCTTAGCTGAATTAAGGCTCCTAACTAGTATAGAGATGATTGGAACTTGTGGTAGCAGTGGCCAAGTATCTGCACTTAATTGACAATGACAAGGTGGACATGGTTATTATAACAGACAACAGTGTCAAAGTGCTGACCTAGTCAAAGAGTAATCTGATGTTCCATTGGGTAGTTAGTCATGGTGTTCCTAGGAATAAAGTAGATGGGAAATCTACTAAATATTTTCTACATCTGTTAAGATCAACAATTCTAGAGCAAGTAAACGGAAGTCTAACTTGAATAGCCGGAATAGACAGTGATGTCTCTCAATCGGTTTTCAGATTTGAGTGAGTTTAAATACCCACAACTCCTTGAATGAAGGGGAGACTGGATCTCCTTGAGGAGGAGCCCCACTACACTGCCAACAATTTATATTGTTAATCTTTATCCCAGCGTCTTCTACAGGAATCTGTGCCCTTTTACAAGAGTAGCTGGTCACTGGGAATAATCAAAATGTGGAGGAATTACTGGACATTGGCTCTGAAGTGACACAAATTCCAGGAAACTTAAAACATCACTGTGACCTGCCATTAGAGAAGGAGCATATGGAGATAAACTTATTAATGGGATACTTAGCTCAGGTTCATTTCACAGTGGGTTCAGTGAGTCCTCAAACCCATCTTGTAGTGACTTTCTGAGTTCCAGAATGTATAACTGGAAAAGACATACTTGAAACTGGCCGAATTCCATCATTGGATCTTTGACATGTGAAATAAAGGATTTATGATAGGAAAAGTTAGGTGGAGGCTATTAGAACTGCCCCTATCTAGGAAAATAGTAAATCAAAAGTAATACTGCATTCCAGAATGAAGTCTTGTATGACCCCACCGGGAAAAGAAGTACAACCAGTTGAGGTACTTACTGAGAATAAAGGGAATATAGAATGGTGGTGGAAGAAAGTAGTTCTAAATACCAGCCACAGCCATGTGACCAGTTGTAGAAATGAAGACTGTAATTGTCTTAATATGTGTATGTGTGCATATGTATGTATATACATAAACATGTGTGTGTGTGTGTGTTTGCGGGTGCACATGTGTGTGTACTATGAAGACATATATATGTCTTCATAGTTATTCAGGTCTGGAATTGACTTAGATATAAGTGTGTATATATACATGCATATATATATCAAAAGCTTTATTCTGTTTCTTATTCCATCATTTATTATAAAAATATAAGATGTAAACAGGGCTACTACATTTCCAGTTGTATTTATGGTATCATGCTAGGATCAAATGTGCCTTCATAACTGCCTTTATTTAGAGATTATGTATGGTTTAGGAAGATGTGTACAGGTGGCAAGCTGACAAAGCATAGACTGTGATGGTCCAGGTTATGTGTGAATGCAGCTTGTGCATGATTCTCAGTGGTCTGGCAGATATTGTGTAATCACCCCCAATTTTGTGATCTGATGTGAGCAGTTAATCATTTAGAAGTCAGTAGTATGAAAGACAAACAATTTCCTTGGTGGTGTGTCCTGCATCCAAAATATGTGGATGTTGCAGCTAAATTCTTTCTGGATCCTGCATCTGATGTGTTGCTTTCTGACCTTGACTTCTTGGGACATGAGCGAGAGGTCTACTGTCTGATCTGTAGACATGGGGTTTGTCCATCCCTGAAACTAAATGAGTCAGGGGAAGCCTCTACCCGATGTCTGACCTATGGATTTGGGACTTGCCAGTCTCCACAAATGCACGAATCATTTATTTGAAATAAACCTTTATCTCTGTCTGTCTTTCTCTCTGTCTCTCTATACATACTCTCTTGGTCTTCTCCACTAGAGAAGCCAGCTTAAGACAATGTCCAACAACTCCTTTTCCAAACTTTTAAATATGACTTTTACTAATATTATTTTATTATAGAATCTGGTGGATTACAATTTTTCATAATATCATATATATATTTTTTATATTTACATATGTTGGTATGTACTAAAGGTTGCTAGAGAAAGAAAAACACATTGCCATATAGGATTCAAGGTCGTCTTTTCTTAGGGAAGGGATTATAAAGTGAACACGATAAAGTTTTCTTTGTTAATTAAAAAGGGAAGGCCACTGCTTCTTCTACTGCTTTTATTAGTGTGTCTCTATGAAAACATAATCAACCCAATAACACGTCCAATCTTTGATTTTACAATAAAAGATTAAGGGTTTTATACCTTTGGAAATATAAAGATGTGTTTCTGAAATTAACTCAGGAGTTTTGTCTTGAAGTATACAGGAGACTTACACAAGATACAATTTTTGGTTATCAAGAAGGTAATACAAAGTTTTAATATTGTCTTCTACTTTGCTGTATAAATTAATCTGAAATTTTGTTCAGGCTTTGTACTTTTTCATGGATGCCTGCATGCATGTAAGCTGATATGTGTTACCTGCTAATTCTCTCACTCTTCTCTTTTGGTATGAAATAGCATTTTTTTTCTATGTTATCAAAAAAAATTCATACCTCTACCTCTTCTACTGGAAGCTCAAAACTTTTGTAATAATCAGGAAGATTTTAATCAAGCCCGAGAAAAAAAGAAGGAATAAATACAACCTTTAAACACAAAGAACTAAGTTAAATTATTCTGGCCCTAGGCCCGATTTCCAGATTTTTCTAGATTATTACTTCAAAATAATCTTGATAATTTTGAAATAAAATTTTTTAGCTGGGTAGATTTCACTGTAATGTTCATTTACCAGGTAGGTTTGCATCCTAAGAATGCATAGGTTTGAGCACAGAATACATTAATGTAGATACTGAAGTACAAGTTTTTTCATGAACCATCTTGCTTCAGCTTAGACCTAATTATCTGGAATGAAAGTGTCATATTTGCAGACAGCTTGGTGCATGGGCTCCTATGCAGGGACAGGGGCTATAGCAAGGGGCTGCTCCATAACCTGAACACCAAAGAGTCCGGAGTCTCACCTCTTCTGCCTTTAAGTGACATCGTAAAGTGCCTTTTTTGGAGCAAGCAGATTCTGATGGTGATATGGAATTTTATAGTCTCACTGAGGGATATGTGAGGACCCACTTTTATAACATAACCATGGTTTGACCCTTTTAACAGCAATGAAGAACAGTGAAAGTTCACAGATATATCAGGAAGAGAAACGTCAGTCACGTAAAGTAAATTTACACTCATAGTCTGGTCCTGTGAGAACCAGTTAGAATACTAGAAGTAGAACACTACTGTTCCCCAAATACAGAATCACTGTTTTGAAGTCTTCATAAAATTCTGGACAAAGAGCTACACTAATTTGTTTCACAATAACAACATTTTCATATTAAAGATAAACTTGTCTTGTATTTTTTATGTAAGATAATGTTTCAGCATTTATGAAGACACAGTTCTTGTACTGTTGAACTAATCTATAAAGATAAACATAAGAGATTAATCATTTAATACTCATCAAGTTTGTAAAAAATCAATTTATGTTTAATTCATACTATGTTCATCGTATAATGCTGTGAAAGTTCTATAAGAAAAATCACTTCCAGATCATGAAGATAGATGTTTCAACGTTATGTACTAATTAACAAAACTTGACTAAATTAGTAAAATAATTAAGAATTTGCTACTACAAACTCTAATAAATATAAATTTTCTTTAAATCTAGAAAGCTAATTATCACATATATCTTCTCTTTTAAAAATAAAGCTTAACATTTCAATAATGGAATGAATACATAGAAGATAAAATTGTGGTGGATTACTAACTGGAATTTAAATATTAACAGCCCCACTATGTAATAAGTCCAACTACATAATAAGTTCAACTACATTTATAAACTACTTTCTAGAGCACTATTTCCAAGCTATTTGATGCTCTCCATAATGGTGGAGGATATTTAAAAGACGGTTCAAGAATGAAGTGTCAGCTAACAACAGCAAAGAAGGCAAGGTGAGTTTTTACTTGCCAATGGATGTATTTGAAATAGTTGAAGGTAGACAGTATTTTACAAAATTTTAAACTTACAAGCTTCATCACGAATTAAATTAAAAGGCTTTATAGCCTTCATTACTTTTCCTTCCCAAATCTCAGGAATTTGCTTTCAGCATCATTCATCAGAATCATCTGTAGAAGAAAGATCACAGATCTCATTCTTCATTTAGGCACAGAGGACATTAATGTCTAATAGACAATGTGAGATATCATACATTATAATTACCAAGCCAAGTGCCATCGAGTCGGATCTGACATTATAATTAGGGTGTAATTATGTTCATATATTTCTTCATAGATGGCTTTAGGCCCTAGCTGTTCTCCCACTTTAAGAAATCACAGTGGATGCTGTTTCTATGGTTACTAGAAGGGGTGTATTTATGGAGATAGCTCGAGACTATCAAAGGAGTAAGAAACTAAGCCAAAATTCCCAACTGGACTGATAAAGTCATTGCTGTGTTCGTTGGTATTTCTCAGTTATCCTGATATTAAAGACTGTGTTCTTTATGATGAACAAAGCAATGACTATAAAAGAGTTTAAATTAATAGCCAGCCAATAAGACAATTTAATTAATTTCATTCTACTTTAACTCATTTATTGCTGCAGCCTGATGCAATTTATAAAAAAAAAAGGAGCTTGGAAAAGAGGAAGAAGTTTCCTATTTTAAAGGGAAAGGAATTTTGAAAGGAACTCTTTTCTCAAACACAAGTACTACTGAAATAGCCCAAGCAAAGTCAACCAGGGATTAAAGCATGATCCAGTGGAAAATAACTGTGTCCTGTGGACAATCACAGGCTCCACTAACAGAACATGGATGTTAATATCTTTTGTTTTCATAATGAGTGTTTGAAATGAAAGCTTCTTTCCCTTCAAAATGTCTGCTAAAAGAGAAAGAAAAAAAAAATTATAGTGTCACATTACCTATGACATACAAGTAGAATTAAGAGGTGAAATGAAGATTATAAAATATTATTCATCTCTTTTAGAAGAAATTGTTATTATTTATGAGAAAATGTCAAATATCTCATGTTTTCTATTCAGTATATTTTATAAGACAAGTATGAAAGGTCTTTTCTCCTAAGCAGTTTTGCTAATTTGGAGATGATTAGCAACAATCTTTGATGTGCTAGAGTTTGAAATATACTTTCACTTGAGTTATACATATGTGTATATAATATGTACATTTTTGTTGTTATTTGCCATCGAATTGGCTTCAATTTACAGTGACCTTACATACAACAGAAGAAATGTTCCCCATCTGTGCCATTTTCATGACTGTTGATGCCTATCTATCTATCTGGAAACCCTAGTAGTTTAGTGGTTAAGAGCTATGGCTGCTAACCAAAAGGTTGGAGTTTCAATCCACCAAGTATTCCTTTGAAACCCTATGGGGCAGTTCTGCTCTGTCCTACAGGGCCATTATGAATTGGAAATGATTTGACAGTAGTGAGTTTTTATCTGTCTGTCATCCATCCTTCCATCCTTCTATCTATCCGTCCTTCCATCTGTCCATGCATCCATCATCACCTATCTATGTGTGTGAATATTTCTTTATTTACTTTTACACTCAAAGGGAAAATTGTTTAATCATTTGTTATCAAGTTCAAGGCACGATTTGCTCCTAAACCCAGATATAAGTGAATGAAAAACACCAAAGCTTTTTTTGGCCATCTCACAGATACCTGTCTGCTTCTGACATTAAATGTCTTAGATTAAGTCAACATTCTTCAGTCCAACAAGCCTGGTGCCATGGCTGGCAGAGATGAGAAACATATAAAGATGGCAGTTCGTGCAAATTTTCTAATTAAGCAAAGGAAATCTAAAGGCATTCACTTGAACCCACCATCTAATATCCTGACATGTTTTTAAACTGAATTAGATGTAATTATTTGTGCATGTCAGCAAATACCCAATGGCACATCTGAGAGCAATATCTATTAAAGAGCAGGCACTCCCAGTTTCCTTGGAAGTATCTGACATAATTAAGTTAGTAAATCATCACCTAGTCAGGACTTCAGGTTCCCACAGCTGCTGTCCTTGATCTTCACCTTAATTATGTGCTTGTCTTCATCCCTGACTATAAAATATACTGACATGCATGTGCCTTTGACTGCTCTGTTATGGAAATACTTTACAAGCTGTTCATGGCTTGATGTTTCTACTCTAACTCCCTATGCTTCTTTGATATATGCATTCAGAGAGGCATCTGCGATGGTCTGTATCCTCCTATGGGGAAAGTCGTTTACCATCAGTTTTGATTGTTCAGTAGCCACCAGACTGCCGTTTGAAATCAGGGAGCTAATTGATGCTTAATATCATGATGAGGCTCCTGATGACAAATCTATATCTTGATTGAAGAATGAATATATTATAGTGAGAGATAGCAGATTCAATACCATCATTTTCAAATATACACATGGATGCGTAGACACACACACACACACACACACACACACATTACATAAGGTCTTCAGTGATACATTTTCCTTTAACTCAAAAGTCGAAGAATGGTCATGACCATAATTAAACTCTGAAAAACTGAGAAAAAAGGGCAGCTAAAGAAGGATGTGTACTAAAAATACCATTACTACCTAAAAGTAACATTCATTTCTTTGTGATTTTGGATATTGTGTCTATGTTTCTAGAAAACATCTTTCTCTGTCTTAAGATATATATACTTATATATGTATGTGAGTCTATAGCTATGCCATATACACATACATATGTACATACAAACTTTTATTAAAAAAATTGAATGAATTTCTGATTTAAATAGATGAAATATGGGATGATCCTGACGTACTAGAATTCAATTGTCTACTACGTAAGTGTCACTTACATTCTATTGTACATTCTCTTTAGGAAATTGACACTGTACTGTAGAACAAAGAAAATAGAAGTTACTGTGTAAAATAAGGTATTAGAAGCAGTAGTATTTGATCTGCTTAAGGAATAATTACATGGAGAGAGCAAAACTACAATCACCTAAATTTATAGAGTGAATGGATTAGGACAGTATTAAAATAATAAATATGTGGCAGTACTAATCCTCATACCACAGCCATTCTTGAGAGACATGGCCTGTATGCGCAAGATTTATGAAGTCTATCATGGTGTCCTTCTTCCTTTCTCTGTACTAGATACACTGTAACAAAATGATAGAAGTTGTTTAAATTTAGTGATTCTAAAGATTAAAATAATTTGTATAGGTAACTCCACTTGGAAAAAGCCCCAACATTTAGAAAAATATACAGAGACAAAACATAGCAGTGTAAATATAAGCTTCAAACCTTGACTAGTGATAGTGATTGCATTTTTTTTAACCTCCTATCTTTTATCACTTACTTGTACATGGGGGAGAAATTAGATAAGTCGTCCACAAACATCTGGATGTAATGGTACCCAACAAATATAATAGCCACAGCTAATGAGCCTAAAGATAAGGAAAGTATTACCTGGTTGTTGTTTTGGCCTTCAGCCAATGGATATAAATTGGTTTTAGTTGATCTTTTGTCCTACTAAAATGTAATCCAGCTTATTGAACCGGGCAATTACATTAACCATTTTGACATTTTTTCCTTGTAAGTCTATCACGGTGTCCTTCCTTTCTCTGTACTAGATACACTGTAACAAAATGATAGAAGTTGTTTAAATTTAGTGATTCTAAAGATTAAAATAATTTGTATAGGTAACTCCACTTGGAAAAAGCCTCAATATTTCACATGTTAGTGATTCAAATTCAGAAAATTACGACATGGAAAAAAAAAAGTGTAGGACTTCCACCCTCATGCCAAGAATCGTCTTTTCATACAAAGTGATCTTAACTATCTGGGTCATAGCTATCTACAGAATACATATTAGAAACTTAAAATTCTCAGAAGTGAAATTAGTTACCATAAAAGGCAGGCATTAAATCCCTTACACTTTTGAGGTCCTCACAAAGAAACTACTTATTTTACACACAATTATTTACTCCAAGTTTATTTGGAATCAATCTCACAGTAAATCAGAGAAAATAAAATGTTTTGACAGGGATCACAAGCTTAAATGATATTAGGTCCGGGCAAAATACATAAAAGATAAAAGAGACCAGACAGATGTAAGAGCACTGAAGAGTGTATATATTATTTATATACAAGCAATTCAATAGTTTGATAAAAATAAAATAATACTTCAAGAAAAGAACAAAAACACTCAACCGTTGGCTGCATCTGCCCTTTTCTAAAAGCTTGCAACCTGAAAAGGGACTTGATAAAAGCTGATCTATATATAAACTGAAAGGTTTGATTCTACTCTTAATAATTTGTTGAAGCAAAATTCACATGACCTTAAAATACTTTAAAATAAGTAATTTTGTAGCATTTAGCACAGTCACTATTCTGTATGACCCAGGAGAGCTAGTTCAAAAGCATTTCCATTATTCCAGAGTAAAGCCCTTTGTCCATTATGTAGTTTCTCCCCATTCCCACTCTTCTCTGCCTCGGCAACTACCAATCTGCATTCTCTCTCAAAGGATTGAACTGTTTAGAGTATTTCAGCTGTAAGAAGACCGCACCTATGTGAACTTTTGTGTCTGGTTTACTTCACTTAACATATTGATTTTGAGATTTATCTATGTTGTACCACATATCAGTGTTTCGTTAATTTTTCATGGCTGAATAATCCCATTATATGGACGGATGAAGGTGAAATGATTTAGAGCTTGGCTGCTAACCAAAATGTTACAGTTTGAATTCACTAGTCAATCCTTGGAAATCCTATGGGACAGATGTTCTGTCCTGTTGGATTACTGTGAGTTCCATCTGAGTCAAAGGAATGGAATTTTTTGGTTTTGATATATACAAAATTTTGTATCCATTTATCCATTGATGGACATTGGTTTCTTTAAACCTTTCAGCTATTGTGAAGAGTACTACTATAAATATGCACCTACACATTTCTGTTTTCAACTCTTTTGAATATAAATCTTGGAATAGGATT
The DNA here is from genome assembly GCA_028571685.1 of Heterohyrax brucei. Taxonomy (NCBI): domain Eukaryota; kingdom Metazoa; phylum Chordata; class Mammalia; order Hyracoidea; family Procaviidae; genus Heterohyrax; species Heterohyrax brucei. The sequence goes on along the minus strand of CM053142.1, from coordinate 137,841,475 downwards.
GCTGGGTTATATGGTAAGTCTGGAAACACTGATGGCATAGTCATTAAGAATCAATAGATGCCCAACAATAGAACATGCCCAACAATAGAAGAATGGATAGGTAAACTATGGTACATATACTCAATGGAGCACTACGCAATGATAAAGAATAACGACGATTCCAGGAAACATCTCCTAACCTGGTTTCAACTGGAAGACATTATGTTGAGTGAAAGTAGTCAGCGACAAAGGGACAAATACTGTATGAGACCTCTACGATAAGATCTCAAAAACAGACTTGTGTATAGAAAAAAAGACTCTTTGACAGCTGCAAAGGAGGGAAGGGAGGAAAGGTGAGGGAGGGAAGGTTTAGTTTAGATAGTTACTAGAAATCTAGTTGGGAGAAAGCGGTGATAGCACACATTAGAAACAAGAACAACATTAAGTGGACTTCAGCATAACTTGAGTACTCCTTCCATCTTAACTCAATACTGCAAGGATAGAGTAGCTGGGGTGGGGGGCAGGGGACCATGCTCTTAGGCAAATTCCAGGCCAATTGGCACAACTAGCGTTTTGCTAAGAGAGCTTTCTGCACCCAACATTGGTGAGTGGAGTCTGGGGTCTTAAAAGCTGCCAAGCTGCCATCCGAGGACACAGCAAACAGTCCCAACTCAGCGGGAATGGATGCTCACTGAGGACCAAAATGACATGCGGTAAAGACAACCGAGAAGACAGAGAGACCCACAAGAGTGGGTGCCTACATCGACTTGGGACTGGAAGAACCAGATGGTGCCTGGTCATCACCAGTGATAGGCACGATGGAGCTCACAGAGAGGAGTCTCACTGGCAACACAAGAATAAAAAGGGGTGCATCATGAGATCCCCACTAAAAGACCTCAACTGATGGTCCACCAGTTTTGGGGCTCCTCTGAGAGCATGGCCCCTGGCCCTGATGCTGCCCTTTCCCATAAATTGTAACAAAGGTCCACTCTTTGGACAGGAATGGATTGGACTTGGCAATGCAGAGTGACCACATATTGGAAGCACTTTATGGTTCTATACATCTATAGGATATCATCTTGCTGACCTCTGGCTGGAGGAAGGGGAGTGGATGGAGAGGAGGGGAAAGGAGGCTGTTGGAAGGATGAGACATGTATGGAGCAGAGAGGAATAGTGTGCAGTCACCGGACAGGGAGAGCAGTGGAAGCTGCATATAGGTGGGCATGTAAATTTATACGTGAATGTAAATTTTCACTCAGTCATGTTAAATAAAAATTAAAAAAAAAAAAAAGAATCACAACTGCTAACCCAAAGGTCATCAGTTTGAATCCACCAGGCACTCCTTGGAAGTCCTATGGGGCAGCTTTACCTGGTTCTCTAAGGTTGCTATGAATCAGAATTGGCTCAATGGTAACAGCTCTCCCCCCTTCCACTTGTAAGTTTGTGTCTGTTTTTTGAGAAACTATCAATCTTTTTTCTAAAACACCTGCACCTTCTTAATTTCCCATTTATATTAAAGGTATTCATGCTTGGTAAAAAAGAGGGTCAGTGAACAAGAGAAAGACCCTCTACAAGATGGACTGACATAGTGGCTAAAACAATGAGCTTAAGTATAAAAATAATTATGGGCGTGGTGCAGAACTGATCAGTGCTTTATTCAATTGTCCATTAGGGCCACTATGTGTCAGAAGAAACTGGACAGCACCTGACAAAAACACCAACATTCCTTCCTTGTTGTACAGATTTAGTCAAAATCAATTAGTCATTGACTTTGTCAAAAATCAATTAGTCATTGATTTATGAGCATATTTCTGAAATTTCAGTTCTATTCCATTGATTTATATGTCTAGTTTTAAACAAGTCCCATACTGTTTTTATTATAGTAGATTTACAGTGTGTTTTGATAATGTAAATATGAGACCCACAACTTTATTCTTTTTAAAGACTGTTTTGGCTTTTCAGGAGCCCTTGTGATTCTGTATGAACTTGAGGGATGTCTTTTCCATTTCTATTACCAAAAGGGCTGCTGGTATTTTAGTAGGGTTCTATTCAATGTGTAGGTCACCTTAGTTAGCATTAACTCTTAACAATATTAAGTCTTCCAGTCTGTGAACATAGGATGTCTTTCTTATATTTAATTTCTTGCAGGACAGTGTTTTCAAGTTTTCAGTGTACAAGTCTTCATCTCTTTAGCTGAATTTATTTCTAAGTATTTTATTCTTTTGGATGATATTACAAAAGGATGTTCTCGTATTTTATTTTCATATTCTTCATTCCTGCATACAGAAAAACAACACAGTTTTTTGTGTTGATCTTGTATCTTGAAACTATGCTGAATTGGTTTATTAACCCTACTATCTTTCATATCATTTCTTTGAGATTTTGTATGGCTGTATTATCATTGTCGGTTACCGTGGGTTGTCTATACCTGATGGTATCTTTGTGTAGGACAGAACAGAATATTGTCCAGTCCTGTGCCACCTTTGTGATCTTTGGCATGTTTGAGTTTATTGTGGATATTTGTCATTCATCTTACTGAGGATTTTTCCCTTACTTTACTGAATGACCTTTTTAAGCAATTGGTCTTTCCTGGTGACGTACACAGAGGAAGTGAATCTAAGTCTGACCATCCTCACTCGTAACAAGTATTTTGGTTGTATTGCTTCGAAGATTGATTTGTTCATTCTTTTGACAATCTACAGTGTTTTTAATATTCTTCACAAACACTATCCTCATTTCCACTGATTCTTCTGTTTTCCTTTTTCATTGTGCAGCATTCATACGCATGTGAGGTGATGGAAGATACCATGGCTTCTGTCAGGTGCTCCTTACTCGTTCAAGTGATGCCTTTGCTTTTAAATATTTTAATGAGACCTGTTGTCACAGCTTTTCTCAGCGTAATACAGCATTCGTTTTGCTGACTGCTGTTTACATGGGTGTTGACTGCTGATCTAAGTAGAACGAAATCTTTGACAACTTCAATTTCTTCACTATTTATCATCATGTTGTTTATGGGCCCAATTGTGAGGATTTTTATTTTTCACATGTATTAGTAAAAGCTTCAGGTCATTTTTACTTCTGACAAACATGTTTGTGTCATTTCTATATCACAGGTAGTTAACGTCTTCTTCCAATCTTGATGCAGTGTTCTTCTTCATATACTCTGTTTTCTCGGATTATTTGTTCAGCAGACTGATTGAACTGGTAAGGTAGAAGGATGTAACCCAGCCATACACCTTTTCCAGTTATAAAACCATGCAGTATTTCCTTGTTCTGTTTGAATGACTGCTTTCTGATCCCTGAGCACAATTAAATGTTCTGCCATTGTTATTCTTCATAATGTTTTCCATAATTTGGTGTGATCCACATGGTCAAATGTCTTTATGTAGTTGATAAAACACAAGTAAATATCTTTCTGGTATTCTTTAATCTTGGCCAAGGTGTATCTGACCTCAACAATGATATATTTTCTCTTTCATCCCATTCTGAACTGAGCTTTAATTATGGCAGCTTCCTGTCAGTAATTTTTTACTGTAGTATTTTTTATATTATGATTGAATGAAAATGTACATTCTCATGAATTTGCATGCCCACCTATATGCAGCTCCCATTGCTCTCCCTGCTCAATGACAGCACACTCTTTCTCTCTGCTCCATACATGTCTTATCCTCCCAGAAAACTCCTATCCCCTCCTTTCCACCTACTCCACTTCCTCCAGTAAGAGGTCAGCAAGACAATATTCTATAGATGCATAGAACCATAAAGTGCACAAATGATATGGTCACTCTGTGTCACCAAGTCCAATCCATTCCTGCCCGAAGAGTTGATCTCCAATATGATTTATGGACAGGAGCAACATCAGGGTCAGGGACCATGCTCCCAGGTGAACTCTGAGGCCCGTGAATCATCAGTTGTGGTCTTTTAGTGGAGATCTCAGGGTGCACCCCTTTTTATTCTTGTGTTGCCATTGAGACTCAACTTTGTGAGCTCCATCACAGCTATCACTGGTGGTGGCTGGGAAACATCTGGTTCTTCTGGTCAAAAGTCGATGTAGTCACCCTCTCACGTGGGTCTTTCCGTCTTCTGGGTTCTCTTTCCCACATATTGTTTTGGTCCTTGGTGATCATCCATTCCTACTATGCTGGGACCATTTGCTGTACCCTCAGATGGCAGCTTGGCAGCTTTTAAGACCCAAGTCACCACTCACCAATGTGGGGTGCAGAAGGCTCTCTTAGCAAAATGCTAGTTGTGCCAATTGGCCCCAGTTTCCCCTGAGAGCATGGTCCCTGGCCCCCCGCCCCAGCTACTCTGTCTTCGTAATATTGGATTAAGATGGGAGGTGTAAATATGTTATGCTGAAGTCCAGTTCATATTGATTTTCTTTCTAATGTGTGCTGTCACAAATTTCATCAAACCAAGTTTCTATCAACTATCTAATCTAAATCTTACCCCCTCACCCTTCTTCCCTTCCCACCCTTGCAGCCATCAAAGAGTCTTTTCTTCTATGCATGAGTCTGTTGTTAAGTCCCTATCGTAGGAATCTCATACAAATTTGTCCTTTTGTCACTGACTACATTCACTAAACCTAGTATCCTTCAGTTTAAACTAGCTTATGAGATGTTTCCTGAAATCATTGTTCTTTATCACTGTATAGTGTTCCATGGAGTATATATACCACAGTTTACCCATCCATTCCTCTGTTGTTGGCCATCTGGGTTGATTCCACAGTCCATTGTGGACTGAGCTGCGATAGACTTTCATGTGGTGTATCAGTTGGTGTGAATGACCTTGATTCTGTAGGATATATTCTGAGCACTGGAATTCCTGGGTTAAATGGTATACCTAGATCCAGCTTTTTAAGGAAACACCAGATTGCTTTCCAAAGAGGTTGCACCATTTTGCAATCTCACCAATAGTGTAGGAGAGTTCCAATTTCTCCACAGCCTCTCCAGCATTTGTTGTTCTCTGTTTTTGGGATCCTAGCCAACCTTGTTGGGGTGAGATGCTATCTCATTGTTGTTTTAATTTGAATTTCTTTAATAGCCAATGATCGTGAGCATGTCCACATGTGTTTTTTGGCTGCCTGGATCTCCTCTTTAGAGAAGTGTCTGTCCATCTCCTTTGCCCCACGCTTAATTGGATGATTTGTGTTTTCTTATTGCTATTTTGTAGTACCTTCTAGATTATGGAGATCAGGTGTCAGTCTGACATATAGTTGCCAAATATTTTTTCCCGTTCTGTAGGTGGCCTTTTAATTCTATTAATAGTCAGTGGATGAGCAAAAGTGTTTGATTCTTAATCGTTCCCATTTATCATTTTTTTGTTGTTTGTGGTTTGGTTGACAGATTTTGAAGTCTGTCTATGTTGTGTGTTAAAGCTTGCATTGTTGTTCCTACTTTTTCTTGGATGAGCTTTATTGTTTTAGATTTGATGTTTAGCCCTTTTATTCAGTTTGAGTCGGTTTCTGTGTAAGGTATAAGATATGAGTCTTGTTTCAGTTTTTTGCAGATGCATATCCAATTTTGCCAGCACCATTTGTTGAAGGAACTGTTTTTATCCCACTTTAATGTCTTAGGGCCTTTGCTGAATGTCAGTTGCACCTAGGAAGATGGTGTCATCTTAGGGGGTCTCGATTCTGTTCCATTGATCGATTTGTCTCTTCTTGTACCAGTACCAGGCTGTTTTGACTACTGTGGCAGTGTAATAGTTTCTAAAGTTGGGTAGTGAGAGGCCTCCCAGTGTGTTCTTCTTTTTCAGCAGTGCTTTACTTATCCGGGGCTTCTTTCCTTTCCAAACAAAGTTGATAAAATGTCCCTGGAATTTGTATTGGGATTGCATTATATAAGAAGATTGCTTTGAGCAAAGTAGACATTTTCACAGTGTTAAGTCTTTTCTATCCATGAGCAGGGTAGGTTTCTCCATTTGTGTAAGTCTCTCTTAGTTTCTTGTAGTAAGGACTCGCAGTTCTCTTTGTAAAGGTCTGTTATTTCTATGATTAAATTGATTCCTAGGTTCTTTATCTTCTTTGGTGTTATAGTAAATGGTATTGATTGGGTGATTTCTTCCTTAATAATCCTGTTGCTGGTATAACGGAATCCTATTGATTTACTTGTGTTTATCCTGTATCCTGAGACTTTGCTGAACTTTTCTATTAGTTTTAGAAGTTTACATATGTATTCTTTAGGATTCTCTGAGTATGCAATCATATCATCTGCAAATAGGGAGATTTTTTATTTCTCCTTTGTTGAAGCAAATGCCCTTTACTTCTTGGTCTTATCTAATTGCTCTGGCTAGAACTTCTAGTACAGTGTTGTATAGGAGAGGTGAGAGTGGGCATCCTTGTCTAGTTCCTGTCCTCAGGGTGAAATGTTTTAGTCTCTTCCCATTTGGGATGATATAGGCGTTTGGCTTTGTATACATAGCTCTTATTGCATTGAGGAATTGGACATCTATTAGTATTCTACTGAGAGTTTTTAGCATGAGTGGGTGTTGGACTTTATCAAACACCTTTTCTGCATCAATAGACGAAATCAGGTGATTCTTGTCTTTCAGGTTATTTATGTGGTTGATCACATTGTTTTTCTGATGTTGAACCAGCCTTGCATCCCTGGTATGAACCCAACTTGGTCATGATGGATTATTATTTTGATATGTTGTTTTATTCTATTGGCAACAATTTTGTTGAAGATTTTTGTATCTAGATTCATAAGTGATATCAGTCTGTAGTGCTCCTTTTTGGTTGGGTCTTTCCCTGGCTTTGGTACGAAGGTTATGCTGGCTTCATAGAATGAATTTGGGAGTATTCCATCCTTTTCTATAATGTGAAATCATCTCAGTACTATTGGAGATAACTCTTCTCTAGAAAGCTTGGTAGAATGCTGCCGTGATGCCATCTGGGCCCGGGCTTTTTTTCATTGGTAGTTTCTTGATGACATTTTCAATTTCTCCCTTTGTGATAGGTTTATTAAATTGTTCTGCTTCAGCTTGGGATAATTTTGGTAAGTGATATGAATCAAATAATTTGTCCATTTTTCTCTACATTTTCAAGTTTGTTAGAATACAGTCTTTCATAGTATTATGTCATGATATTTTTGAATTCTGTTGGATCTGTTGTGACCACTCCCCTCTCATTTCTAATTTGGGTTATTTGTTTCCTTTCCTGTTTTTCTTTAGTAAGCTTCGCCAATGGTTTGTCAGTTTGGTTGATCTTTTCGAAAAACCGGCTTTTGGTCTTTTCAATTTTTTCGGTTGTTCTATTCTCTAAATCGTTTAGTTCTGCTCTAATCTTCATGATCTGCTTTTTTTCTGGTGCCTGAGGGGTTCCTCTGTTGTTCTCTCTCTACTTGTTCAAGCTGTAGGGTTAGTTCTTTAATTTGTTTTTTTCTTCCTTCCAGATGTGTGCATTTCTGGAGATAAACTGACCTCTGAGCACTGCTTCAGCTGTATCCCATAGGTTCTTGTGGGAAGTGTTTTCATTCTCATTAACCCAGAACCCAGTGCCGTCGAGTCAGGTCTTCTCATTGGAATCCCTAAATTTCTTTATTTCATCCTTGATTTCTTGTATAACCCATGGGTTTTAGAACAAGATGTTTTTCAGTTTCATTGAGTTTCACTTTCTGTCTATGTTTTTTCTGCTATTGATTTAGACTTTGGTGGCTTTATGATCTGAGAAGATGCTTTGCAATAATTCAATGGTATGGATTTTGTTGAGAATTGCTCTATGTTTTAACTCATGGTGTATTCTGGAAAATATTCCATGTGCACTGGGGAAGAAGGTGTAGTTGTCCGCTGATGGATAGAAAGCTCTGTACATGTTGATGACATCTAGTTGGTTAATTATGACAATAAGGTCTGCTGTGTCTTTACTGAGCTTTTTTCTAGACAATCTGTCCAGTATTGAGAGTGGAGTGTTGACGTCTCCCACTATTATTGTGCAGTGATCTATCTCCTTTTTGAGTGTAGTCAGTGTTTCTTCAATGTATTTAGGTGCTCTAATATTAGGTATATAAATATTTAATATTGTGAAGTCCTGTTAGTTTATTGAATCTTTCAGCTATAAATAATGTTCATTCTTGTCCACAATAGTGGATTTTACATTAAAATCTATTTTATCTGAGATTAGTATCACCACATTTGCTGTTCTTTGTATATCGTTAGCTTGCTATATATTCTTCCATCCTTTAATTTTCAGTTTGTTCATAGCTTGAAGTCTAAGGTGAGTTTCTTGTAGGAAATGTATGGAAAGGTCATGTCTTTTGATCCAAGAAGTTACGTGATGTCTCTTTACTGGAGCATTCAGTCTATTTGTATTCAATGTGATTATTGATAGTTATGTGTTCAGTGCTGCCATTGTGATATGGTTATTTTGTGTTGATGTTTTCTCTGTTGTCTTATTAATCTGTTCTAGGGCATTCTTCTTTGTGAGTTCATTTTCCACCTTTTTCAGGGTTGGTTTTGTTGTCATCGAGAATCTTGTATTAAGTTTCTTGATTTGATATGTTGTGTCTTCATTGTACTTTACAGCTGCTCCTATGATCTCCCTTAATAAACTATGTAGAAACCTAATTTCAATTACTACCATTCTTAACAACTTCTTCTCCATCTGGAAGGAATATAATGACTGTAGTACATTCCTCTTTTTAATATGATGAAATGATAGTTTTCATGATATGATCACTGGATTATTTCTTTCACTTTTATGGCTTTGATTGAGTTTGGAGCCTTCCCTAACTGAGGAGGATTCTAGATGATGTGTCCTGTAATTGCTTCTAAAATATAAAGCTGATAGTTTTGTTTGTCTGAGCCAAAGCCAAGAGGTTGTTTCAATATTTCTTGTAGCTTTGGTTTGTTTTTTACAAAGTCTCTGAGTTTCTGTTTATCTGTCAATATCTTAATTTCATTTTCATATTTGAAAGACAGTTTTTCAAGATATATAATTCTTAGTTGGAAGTTCTTCTCCTTCAAGGTTTTGAATGTGTCATGCCACTGTCTCCATGCCAGTGTTGTTTCTGCTGAGAAGTCAGACAAAAGTCTCCAGGGTTTCTCTCAGAATATTAGCTTTGTTTTGAGTCTTGTTGCCTTTAAGAATTTCTGCTTATGTTTCATTTTTTTAAGCTTGATTATAATATGTCTTGGAGTCTTTCTCTTGAGATCTACATTGAATGGTGTTTGATATGCATCTTGGCTATCTACATTCTCTTCTTTCATAATTTCTGGGAAGTTTTCTTTCAGCAATTCAGCAACAATACTCTCTGTGTTCTCAGGTGTCTCGCCCTGTTCAGGAGCTCCAATTAATAGTAGGTTGTTCCTCTCAATAGAGTCCCACATGTTTCTGAATGCTTCTTCATTTTTCTTGTTTCTTTCTTTTTTCTGATTTCTCCTCATGCACGCTGGAGTCAGTAGCTCTGTCTTCCAAATTAGAAAGTATATTTTCCATTTGTTGAATTCTGTTTTCATGGCTTTGAATTGAAATTTCTGTTTCTTTGATTTTGTTCTTGATCTGCTGGATTTCAGTATACTGGTGTTCCATCAAATTGAACAGCTTGCTTAATTTTTCATTCTGTTCTGGTGTCTTTTGTATAAGGTCTAGGAAGGCTCTCTATATAACCCTTTCGTGTTCACCTTCCAATAGTTTCAGAAAAGCTTCTTCATCTGGCAAGTTGTAAGTTGTTTTCTTTTGGGGCCTTCTGAAGCCATGGGTGATTTCTTGGTTATGGTTTTCTCCAGAGTTTGTTGCTTTTTGAACATCACATGAGTCAGTAGAGGCTGGGGGAGATCCTGTGATGATGGACCATCATTGTTTCTCTAGGCCATAAAATGAGCATAAAAAGTATCTGACAACTTCCAAAGTCAGTCAGGTTTTCAGGAGTATAGCTCTCTCTTGCCAGCTGGCACAGTAAGCACCTCTGTATTGAACCCCAGATGTTATAAACTAGCTCAAAATACAAAAAGGCTACTGGCCTGCTGGCCTTTGCTGTTGGGCCCCAGCTGTAGTCACCACTGTGTAGAATACTGCTTTTCTGCTGGAAAAGCACTACCTTCTGGGCAGGTTCTGCCTCCAAACCCAGGAATTAGGTCCAGCTGAGGCTGCTGTATGGATATATTCACCTCCCAGTGGAACAAGATATTGTCCTACACTAGCTTGCCACCTGGCTGGGACCAAAAAAAGAGGCCAGTGGTACCAAGATGCACAGAGTCCACAGCCTCTGTTGCTGGACCCCAGCCATTGGTGACATTGTGTAAAATACTGCTTTCCTGCCAGAAATGTGCTCTCCCCCAGGCAAGTGCTGCCTCCCAGCCTAGAAACTAAGTCCAGCTCTGGCCTCAAAATGGGTGTATTCTCTTCCCAGTGGAACAAGATGGTGTCCCTCATAAGCTTGCCACTGCCTCAGTACCAGCTACTATGTGGCAGATGCAGAAAGAGAGGCCCAAAGTGCCAAGATGCACAGAGTCCAAAGCTGAGCTCTCAAAATATGGCAATTTCACTTGCCAATCCCACCAGCAGTGTGTCTGAGATTAGCAGCTAATCAAGTCTTAGCCTGCTGGCTAAGACACACACACAAAAATTAAAAAGGTGAGTTACCTTTGGCCCGTGTGACCACTTGCTTGCCAAAAGTGGGGTTAGTAAAACAGAGGAGGTTTTTCATTCAGTGGTATGAAGTCCAAATTAGCAGCCCTATGCTGTGTCTTAGGGCACACTAGGTGCCCAGAAGGCTCCATTTAATTATCAATTCAGGTCTTGGTTTCCAGAGGAATTTAGGGAGACGTGTGTTTAGTCCACCGTCTTGACACTGCCTCCTGCAGTAAATTTTTTAATAATCTTGAGCAAATTTTTGCTGTTGTCGTTATTTGATCTTGAGTCTGTTGTGACTCATGGCAATACAATACGTTCAGAGTAGATTCTCTGCATAATATTTTTAAGGCTGTCACTTTTTGGAATCAGATCTCCAAGTCTGTCTTTTGAGGTGTCTCTGGATGGTTTTGAACTGCCAACCTTTCAGTTGATGATTTTGTTTCATGCTAATGATATGTTTAGTAGTGTGTATACTCTATCTGATCTCCTTTCTTTGGAATAAGCATAAGGATTTCTTTTAGTTGATTCATCAGGTAGCTGTCTTCCAAATTTGTTGACATAGATAAGTAAATATTTCTACTGTAGATCTATTTCTGGAAGCATCTCAGTGGGTATTCGGCCGATTTTTGGAGCTTTATTTTTTTACCATTGCCTTCATTGTAACTTTAACTTCTCTTCTGGTACCACTGGTTTTTAATCATATACTAACTCCTGAAATGGTTGAACATCATCTTTTTTTTTTCTTCTTTGATATAGGAACTCTGGGTATTCCTTCTATCTTCTCTTGATGATTCATACATCATTCAATTTCTTTGTACATGGAAACCTTCGGTAATGCAACACAAGTTTCCAAATTTCTCTTAAGTTCTTTCAGCTTCAGAAATTCTGAATGTCTTTTCCCCTTTTGATTGTGTAACTCCGTATCTTTGTGCATTTGATTTTAATGACTTATTTTATCTTCTTGAGGCACACTTTGGAAATTTCCTGTTTGGCTACTTTACATTTTTATGGCTTCTATTCACCACTGTTACTCTGTACTTAAGAGCAAGTTTCAGAGTCTGTTCTGACATCCATTTTAGGCTTTTCCTTCCTTCTTGTCTTTTTCATGAACTTTCTTCTTTTTATTCATTTATACAATCTTGGATATCTTCCCCTACATTTTCTGGTCTTCGGTCATTAGTGTTCAGCACATCAGACAATTCTGAAACAGTCTCCAAATTCTGGTAGGACGTATTTGAAGTTGCACTTTGGCTCTCTTGGACTTGTTTTGATTTTATTCAGCTCAAACTGAACTTGACCATCTTTTTTTTTACCATCAACCCCTGGCTTTGTCTTGACTGATAATTTTGAATGTCACCATCATCTTTTTCCACAGATGTAGTTGACTTGATTCCTGCATAATCCATCAGGTTAGGCTCTTGTGTATAGTCATAGACAAAGTTGATGAAAGAAGGTATATAAAAAAAATAAGCCATTGGTCTTATAGAATTCTGTCATTCTATCCCATGCATCATGTCTATAACAAAGACTATATTTTCCAACTGACAATCCTATTTTGCTTCCAGTTTCTCACTCTAATGACCAGTAATCATCCATGCATGTTGATTGTATATTTGGTGTTCATGGCTGGTGTGTAATTTAGAAGACATTATTAAAGGTTATTGAAAGTAAAAATTTCAGCATTGTGTGTGTCTATTATTTATTTCAAAATGCATGCCAAACTATTAAATTCTTTAAAAGTGTGCCTTTTTTTCTGCTGAATCTATATTAAAACATACATTATACTCTTCCACAGATGCCTGCTTTCTTTAGACGTTTAAATTGAGTAATTACAATAACTTTTTTCAGATTCTTTACTGTGTTCTCTTTTGTATCTAATATTAAAAGTAGTAGATTTTTAATCATGAAACTTAAAAACACAATGAAGTGAAATAGTACACACATTTTCTTCTGCACTTCACCAATGATCAGTTGCCATTTTGAATATTCCACTTATTATACTTCACAATTAAAACATATGAATAATTTCTTTTGAAAATAATCCCATTTGCTATCACAATAACTGGTGGCAAACCTGCCAGAGACTATTACCACCTATGTCTACAGATGTAAGAATATTCATCATAATAATATTTTGAAAAAGTTGGTCTCCTCAAATGCAGTACCTACTATGGGTATGGAAACCTGGGTGGCACAATTTGCTGTTAACAACTGTAGCTGTGCCTTTATTTGATAGTTAATCATAATTTGATATTGTGTAGTAATTGAAAATATCTTAAGCACTTTCAGGGTGAATAGCCACGATTCACCAGTGTTTGTTTATTGTTGTTGTTAAATGCTCTCTGGTCAATTCTGAATCATAGTGATCCTATGCACAACAGAACAAAATAATATCTGGTCCTGTGCCATCCTCACCTTAAGCCTAGTGCTTCAGTCACTGTATAACTCCATCTTATTGAAGATTTTCCTGTTTTTTGATGACTCTTTGCTTACCAAGCATGATATCTCTCTCTAGCACTTTGTCCCTCCTGAAAACGTGTTTGAAGTACGTGATTCAAAGTCTTGCTACCCTCACTTTAAAGGAGTCTTCTGGCTATACTTCTTCCAGGACAGATTTGTTCATTCTTCTGGTAGTCCATGGTATATTCAATATTATTCACTATCACCATAATTCAAAGACATTCATTCTTTTTTAGTCTACAGTTTTGCCTAATAAAAGACATTATTTGACTTATTTAATGCTGCTTACATGGATTCCAAGGAATTCCATGAAATCCATGACCATTTCAATATTGTCTCCATTTATCATGATGTTGCTTATTGGTTGAGTAGTGAAGATTTTTACTTTCTTTATATTGAGGTGTAATCCATGATAAAGGGAATAGGTTTTGATCTTCATCAATAAGTGTTTTCAGTCATCTTCATTTTCAGCAAGCAAGGTTCTGTCATTGTCATGGTTGCAACCTCAACAGGGAGCTATCAAAAAGTCAAGCTGGATTCAGAAGCACGTGTAGGAAGAGGGCTATCACTGCTGACTCATACGGATCTTGACTGAAAGCAGAGAATACAAGAAAAATGCTTACCTGTGTTTCATTGACTATGAAGAGGCATTCAACTGAGTGGATCATGACAAATTATGAATAACATTGTGAAGAGTGAGAATCCCAGAGCACTCATTTGTGCCCACGAAGACACTGTATGTAGACTAGGAGGAAGTCGTTCAAACAGAATGAAGGAATACTGCATGGCTTAAAATAAGGAAAGTTGTGTGTCAGGGTTGTATCTGTTCACCATGCTTATTCAATCTATACACTGAGATGGTAAGTCAAGAAGCTAGATAATATGAATAGCAATGCAGCGTCAAGATAGTATGAAGCCTTATTAACAAAGTTTGATATTCAAATGACACAAAAACATTTGCTTAGTCATTGAAACATTACATTTTGAATAAAGTAGCATAATAGATAGTAGTAGAAAGGAAGAAATAATTTTACCCTAATTAGGATAGATGGATGAGTGGATATACAGATTCCTTTTAGTCAACACTGACTCAAAGATCATAAGAAAACAGAGTGGTATCTTGTCCACATCCTCATCAATTTAATAATCACTGGCATGCTTTAATCAATCATTGTGGTGTTTATGCCAATCCACCTCACAGAATGACTCTTCCCTTCATTAGCCCTACACTTTACCAGACTGGACGTCCTCCTTTAGCAATTGACCCTTCTTGATGATATGCCTGAAGCAAGCTATTCAGACAATGTTCTGTTGTGATCTATAGGTTAATATTGGAAATAAATCACCAGGCCTTTCTTCCTAGTCTGTTTTAATCTGGAAGCTCCACTGAAATCTGCCTGCCAGGTGTGATCTTGTTGGTATGTGAAATATCAGTTATATAGCTTCCAGAATCACAGTATGGTAAACTACAGCAATATGATAAACTGATAGATGAATGGTGGTATGTGAGAATTTGCCCTAATAATGCCATATTTACTGTTGCTCTATATTGCATCATTTTGTTGGAAATTGTCTGACTCTGGGAGTTTTCAGGTCTCATTTAAATTTATAATTACAAATTTAAAATAAGAATTTTCAGAATACCCTTGTGTATTAATGGAGTAGGTGAGGATTTGTAATGTAAAACTTGCAGCAGAAATAAAGCAGGCATTGAAAGAGTGTGCAAAAGAAATAAACTGATTAACTATAGACTTTTATTGAATCTAAGAATGAAATTGAATAATGTGTGATGGAAAGTTGTAGAGATATTGATTCATAGTGAAAAGGAGGTAAAAGCAATTTCTCACATCATCTTGCCATTCTGTTGTATACTGAAAAAAGGAATTCCATTAACAAGAAAGTGAAAACACTAAACAATGCCCAAAGATTTGACTTTCCAGCAAGGCAGCAGAAGGGGAAAAGTAGCTAAAATAGAAGCAGAATTCTTAAATACTTCTTAGACTAGAACAATAACTATTCAAGTACATGGAAAAGAAATATAACTTTCCATGAGAATGGAATATAAAATGCAATATAACTGTATATGGTAGAAAAGCAAACAAAAACCTATAAAGGAGAAGAAAGTGTAAAAACACGTTGTCTCAGCTTTTTTCCATTGCAATGCCAAAGCTAGAAAACAATTCTCCTGGACAATTTAATCAGAGACTATAAAATAGCAATCTATCCTATGATAGATCCAATCAAGTGAATCCACTGCAATCAATGTTTAATATCCCCATACCTTTCACTTTGAGATGTCAAAGTAAAGGACTATTTAAGATATAACTTGTTTCTTCAACTAGATGGGTCTTGTGGTACACAAAAGCACTACCTTTATTTGTTCACCTTAGATTTAATTTGTGATCTCAGTAGGGGAAACTAGGTCAGATGAAAAAATCACTCATTTACCTCTTTGAAGTTGATAGTTTATAATTCATCATGGCATCTCTTCTCTAAGGTGTCTTCTAGTTTTAAAGGATTTTCAGTTTGCCTGGGTAGACCATCTTGAGAACTTTTGAAAAAGAAGGTTGACATTCAGTGTAGACCCACTTCTGCAGTTAGAATAAATACATAAAACTGCATAAACTATGTATAATATAATATGCAGTAAAAATGATGAACAATCTTATAGGTTATTTTGGGGGTGCTGTTCAATGAATACTAAATTTTTACACAAAATTAGCAAGAAGAATTCCAACATTTCCCACCCCCCCCAACACTTGTACTTAGGTTTAAACAATGAATACAGAATGACCTTGTGACCTTGTATCCTGATGTTGATCCAACAGATTTCAAAATTCTTTCCTGAGCTCTTCTGGCATCATAATCAATAGCCAGAGTGCATAATCCAAATTACCACTAAGTATTCTTTATACTAGTTGGCTTTGGGGATATCACTCGAGTCTGTGTTCAGTCACCTGTCTTCCTAACGAGATGAGAACGATTCTTTCCTTCTTAATAGCTACTGTTGTGTCACATTAATAAAGATAGTTGTGATTTTAGGATTTTTCATTCCAATAAGGAAAAGTACTTTTATCAGCCTTAAAATATCTCTTTGTGGATTTTTCAATGTTATTCACACATCGTAAATATATCAATTTAAGAATGTTTCAGTCAAGCATTAAATCACAAACTTACTCGGAAATTGTTTTAATAAGTTATTTCCTGAATGTTTTGGAAACATTTTCTCTGTAGATAGGTTTCACTTCTAATCTCAGTAGATGAAAATATGTCAAATGTTAAGTTCATTCTTTTAATATTACAACCGTTGTAGAGATGATGTAAAGGAAATGTCTCTAATTAGTGATATAATTGCTGAATAATGCATTGCACATTGTAACAACATAGCAAAATAAGAAAAAAATAACACTACAAACTAACATTTTTAATTTTTAGATTATCTTAGGTATTATACTGACACTGTATTATTCACCTATACTTCACAACAAATTTACAACATATACCTTAATTTTTAAAATTTTATTTACAGATAAGAAAACTGAGGCTTAAAATGGTTATGTGTCTTTCATAAGGTCATGGACGTGCAGCCAGAATTTAAACTCAGCCAGTCTGACATTAAAATTCAATTCATAACCATTAAGGCAAAAGCTTTCTACACACAAATCTACATGACAATTATGGCCATATCGTTGTGAAATGTCTTCAGTGTTTTGAAATTTCTCAGAACTCATGTAGGTGACTTTGTCTAACATGAAAATTTTAAAGCAAGATTCACATCTAAAATGCATGACTATTTCTATCAGCAGTTTGCAAGAACTGTATTAGTAAATCATCCGAGATACATGGTGCATTAATGGCTATTTATTGTGAGTCACTTTCATCTTTCATATAATGTTGAAAGATATAAGTTTTAATTTACAACATGGGTCACATGAATTACCGGTGGGTAATGGCCAAAAAAGAAAGAAATTCTAGAAATAAAAGAGAAGTAGGATATATATAAACGTGAAGCTATGTGTAGGCTCTGTGTCTTTTAAGAATCGTTTTCTTTGTCAGACTATGTGTTTTTCTCCTGTATCTCATTTGACATCCTTTATGGCCCTATATATCTTAGAAGACTTGCAACAACGCTGACTAATATGACATAAAATCATTCAGTTTGACTTTGAATGGAAATTTTGAAATATTGATCTTCAAGCTCTGCTAACTGATGGTTTTATAAACACCAAATAGCTCAGCTTCTCATAATTTTCTTGAACAGTAACAGTGATTTTGGAGATCTTTGGAGTCTTCAATTCCATTTTTGATTTCTTGCTTGTAAAATAGACAAATAATCCACAAAAAGTGGTGAGTTCACAAAAATCCCATCTAAAACTAAAATAAAGCAAAGTGAAGAAAACCCACAAAAACAGCTGTTGGTTTTGACAGCTGTCTTTGCCAACTGTCGCCTTTATTTGCCAGTGACTTGATGATAGAAAGCTAAAAGACGTATCATTAAAAATGTCTTGGGAATACGTCTGCTATGCTTGGGGAAAAAAAATCATTTTTTCCTACTGCTGACGAGTCAACTCAGACTCATAAACATTCCTATATGATCGAGTAAAACTGTTCTATAGTGTTTTTGGAGCTGTAAATCTTTACAGGAGCAGACTGCCACATCTTTCTGACAGAGCAGTTTTAGGTTCGAACCTCAGACCTCTTGGTTAACAACTGAGCACTTCAACCTCTATGTCACCAGGGCTCCCTCAAATACTTAATGACATATTATTTAAATTTATATTTACTGTCATTTTCAATAGAATATGAGGGAATTTATGTTAATAGTTATATTGTAATGGTTAATGTAATAATAAGAATTCAGTAAATTATATTTTAAAAATCTGTTTTTATAACTATTGTAGATTACTGCTAGAATTTTTTTCCTATTCAAATTTTATAATGTAAGCCTTAAAACTCACTGAAAAATAAATAAATGAATCACTAGAGTACACAAAATACAACTTATGCTTTAGTGGAATGACATTCCATTTTACTAGCTATGCAAATGGTCAAAATAAAAATAATTTTCTCACATTTTATATATACAATTCAATATAAATTGTCTATATGTATTATAAGTGTGTGTAAGTGTATATAAAATAAAACTCTGACTTGATTTTTAATCACAAACAGTAAAACTGCAGAACTAGAGAAATATTTAGACTCATTTAGTTGCACATCAAATTGAAGCCTCAAATACATACTCAGATCTACCCAGCTTGAAGGTGATTAAGATATACAAATGCTAATTTATTCACTCAAGACCATTTTATAACCAGTGACAGAGACTGTTCTCCAATATTCAAGGATAATGGTCTTTATCCAAACATGCAATAAATAACACTAGAGGCAAATATCAAGATTTAAAGAATAATAATAAAACTTAAAAGGCATTAAAAATAGTTGTCAGCAGCATTGTTGTGCACTGTAAGTTTATAGTTTCTGTTCACATCGTTAGATAAAGATTTCCAACCTCACTGCCGCTGAGTTGGGTCTGACTCATAGCAACCCTAGAGATCACAGCAGTACTGCCCCATAGAGTTTTCAAGGAGCACCTGGCAGATTCAAAATGCTGAACTTTGGTTAGAGGATGTGGCCTTTAATCCACTGTGCCACGAGGGTTTCCAGTTCCTCAACAATTCACCTTAAATCACGATGGATTATAGAAGTAGTCAAGGACCAAATCAATTTATGGAATCAAATGAGAATGAAAACACATTCTACCAGAACTTACAAGATACAGCAAAAGCAGTACTCAGAGGTCAATTTCTCTCTATAAGTGCACACATCTGGAAGGTAGAAAGGACCCAAACCAAAGAATTAACCCTATAGCTTGAACAAGCAGAAAGGGAGCAACAGAGGAACTCCTCAGGTACCACAGGAAAACAGATGATAAAGATTAGAACTAAACAAATTACAGAATAGACGAACAATCAAAAAAAAATTAACAAAACCAAGTACTGGTTTTTTGAAAAGATCAACCAAATTGACAAACTTACAAAAGAAAAACAGGAGAAGAAACAAATATCCCGAATAAGAAACCTGATGGGAGATGTCACAGCAGACTGCACTGAAATCAGAAGTATTGTAACAGAATACTACGAAACACTGCTCTAACAGATTAGAAAACTTACATGAAATGGACAAATTTATAAAGTCACATCACCTACCAAAATTATCACAAGAAGTAGAACAATTTAATAAATCCATCACAAAGGAAGAGATTGAAAAAGTCATCAAAAAAATAGCAAGAAAAAAAAAAATCCTGGCCCAGATGGCTTCATTGAAGAATTCTACCAAACTTATAGAGATGAGTTAACTACAGTACTACTGAGATTATTTTGCAACATAGAAAGGGATGGAATACTCCCAGATTCATTCTATGAAGCTAGCATAGCCCTCGTAGCAAAACCAGGAAAAATCCCACAAAAAAAGAAATTACAGACAAGTAGCACTACTGAATCTAAATGCAAAAGTCTTCAACAAAATCCTTGCAACTAGAATTAAACAACATATCAAAAAATTAATTCATCATGACCAAGTTGTATTCACACCATGGATGCAAGTCTGGTTCAACATCAGAGAAACAATTAATGTGATCAACCACATAAATAACACAAAAGATCAGAATCATCTGATTTTGTCAATTGATACAGAAAAGGCATCTGACAAAGTCCAACACCCATTCATGTTAAAAACTCTCAGCAAAATAGGAATAGAAGGCAAATTCCTCAATACAGTAAGGGCCATCTGTGCAAAGTCAACCGCCTACATCATCCTGAATGGAGACAGAATTCCCCTCCAGACCAGGAACTAGATAAGGATGCTCACTCTTGTGATTTCTATTTGACATTGTACTAGAAGTGCTAGACAGAGCAACCAGACAAGACAAAGAAATAAAGGGCATCCACATCAGCAAAGAATAAGTAAAAATCTTTCTATTTGCAGATGATATGATCATATATGTAGACAATCCTAAAGAATCCGTAAGTAAATTACCCAAACTAATAAAAGAGTTTAGCAAAGTATCAGGATATAAGATAAACATAAGCAAATCAGTTGGATTCCTTCATATCACCAAAGAGATCATTAAAGAAGAAATCACCAAATCAATATCATTTACTATAGCCCCCAAGAAGAAAAAATATCTGGGAATAAATTAACCAGAAAAATAACAGACCTTTACTGAGAGAACTATAAGACCTTACTACAAGAAACTAAGAGAGACTTACATAAATTGAGAAAACTACCCTGCTCGTGGATAGGAAGACTTAACACTGAAAATGTCAATTTTACCTAAAGCAATCTACATATACAATGAAATCCCAATACAAATTCCAGTGTCATTTTTTGATGAGATGCAGAAACAGATCATCAACTTTTCTGCAAAGTGAAGAAATCCCTGATAAGTGAAGCACTACTGAAGAAGAGGAACACAGTGGGAAGCCTCACGGCACCCAAACTTAGAACCTATTACACTGTCAAGTAGTCAAAACAGCCTAGTACTGGTACCAAAAGAGATGTATAGACCAATGGAACAGAGTTGAGACCGCAAAGATGTCACCATCCTCTTATGAACAGTCGGTATTCAACAGAAGCCCTAGGATTGTAAACCGGGGTAAAAACAGTCTCTTTAACAAATGCTGTTGGCAAAATATCCATCTGCAAATAGTTGAAACAAGACTCATATCTCACACCTTACACAAAAACTAACTCAAATTGGATAAAGGACCTGAATATCAAACCTAAAATGATAAAGATCATGCAAGAAAAAATAGGGTCAACAAGGAAAGTTTTAAAATACAGCTTAGACTTCAAATTCTGATAAACAATGTACAATCAACAGAAGAGAAAATAGATAAAGGGGACTACTAAGAATCAAACACTTTTGCTCATCTAAAGACTATATCAAAAGGACTACAGAATGGGAAAAAAATATTTGGCAACTATGTTTTGGACCAACATCTGATCTCCGTATCTACAAGGTACTACAAAATATCGACAAGAAAAAGGTGACTAACCCAATTAAGCAATGGGCAAAGAAGATGGACACACACCTCACCAAAGATGACACCCAAGCAGCCAAAAGACACTTGAGGAAATGCTCACAATTGTTAGCTATTAAATCCAAAACAAAACGACAATGAGATATGTGATTCAGTAATCCCACTGCTAAGAATATATCCTACAGAATCAAAGGCAGTCACAAATATAGATACATGCACATGAATGTTTATTGCAGCACAGTCCACAATAACAAAACTAATAGCAACCTAATGACCAACAACATATGAATAGATAAACAAACTGTGGTACATATACTCAATGCAACACTATGCAATGACAAAGAATAATGATTTTAGGAAGCATCTCATAAACTGTTTTCAATTGAAAGACATTATACCGAGTGAGATCGATCAGTGGCAAAAAGACAAAAACTGTATGAGACCCCTACTATAAAAACTTAAAACAGACTCATATACAGAAGAAAAGACTCTTTCATGGCTGCAAATGTAAGGAGGGAGGGAGAGAGCTGATCAAAGATTGGCTAGTTGATAGAAATTTGGTTGGGTGAAAGTAGTGACAGCACACAGTAGAAAGAAGATTAACTTACCTCAACTTCACCATAAACTGAAAACTCTTCTAATCTTAATCCAGTATTGCAAGGATAGAGTAGTAGGAGCAGAGGTCTGGGGACCATGCTCTCAGAGGACATTGAGGCCAGTTGGTGTAACTAGCCTATTGCTAAGAGAGTCTTCTGCACCCCTTATTGGTGAGTGGCATCTGGGGTCTTAAAAGCTAGCAAGCTGACATCCGAGGTACACCAAATGGTCCCAGCTCATCTGGAACAGATGATCACTGAGAACACCAAAGACATGAGTTAAAAAGAGCCCAGGAGACAGAAGGACCCGTGTAAATGAGTGACTGTATCAATATATGACCAGAAGGAGCAGATAGTGCCCAGTCACCACCAAAGACAACTGTGATGGGGCACACAATGTTGAGTTCCAGTGGCAACATGAGAAAAAGAGGGGTGCACCTCAAGAATTCCACTAAAAGATGGCAAGTGATGGTCTGGCGGCCTGGGCATTCCCCTGAGAGCATGGACCCTAGACCAGCTGCTGTCCCTGACTAGAAACCGTTACTGAGATCAATTCTTCAGACAGGAATGGACTGGACTCAGGGATACAATGTGACCACATGTTGTGTGTACTTGATGGTTCTGTGCACCTGAAGGATTCTGTCCTACCGGCCTCTTACTAGAAGGGAGAGGAGAGGACCAAGAGGAGGGGACAGGAGATTGTTAAGAGGATACAACATACATAGAATGAAAAGGAGGAGTGTGCTGTCATTGAGTAAGGGGAGCAGAAGGAGCTGCAGATAGGCGAGTATGCAAATTTAACTCAGACTGTATACTTTCATTTAAGCACAGTAGAATAAGAAATGAAAAATTAAAAAGAGGAAACTGAAGTGCATATTTCTAAGTAAAATTTTCAGTTGGAAAATCGGAAAATATATGTGAAGTACATGCTGTATCATTCCAAGTAGATGACATTTAGGAAAAGGTAAAATTACGTAGACAGTAAAACAGTTAGCAGTTAACTGGGTGTTAGGAGTGGTGAACAAGTGAAACATAGGAAATTTTATCGTGGTAAAACTAATCTCTATAATTCTATCATTGTGCATATAGATGTGTTATTGTTTTAAGGCATCTTCCAGTTTTTGCTGACTTATAATGACTCTATGTGCAACAGAACAAAACAATTCTGGGTCCTGTTCTATACTCACAATTATTGTTACACTTGAGGTGATTGTAGAACCACTGTTACTCCATCTCAGGGAAGGTCTTCCTCTTCTTGCTGACCTCACTTTATCAAGCATGACGTCTTTCTTTAGAGACTGATGCCCCTGCAAAATGTTCCATGTATTTGACATACAGTCTCACCATCCTTGTTTTAAAGAGCCTCTGATTGTACCTCTTCCAATGCAGGTTTGTCTGTTCTTCTGGCAGTCCACAACATGTTCAATATTTGTTGCCAACATCATAAATCAATACCATCAATTCTTATTTTATCTTTATTATACATTATCCAGCTTTCACATGTGTATGAGGCAGCTGAAAACATCATGTCTTGCCTCAGTACTGCCTTAGTCTTTAAAGTGATATATTTGCTTTTTAAACCTTTAAAGTGGTCTTTTAATTTCTTAATTACTGCTTCCAAGGGCATTGATTGTGGACCCAAGTGAGACAAAATCCTTGACAACTGCGATGCCAAAGCCAAGTACTGTCGAGTCACCATTTATCAAAATGTTGTTTATTTGCTTAGTCATGAGGATGTTTGCTTTCTTTAGGTTGAGATGTAATCCATACCGAAAACTGTGGTCTTTGATCTTCACTAAATGCTTCAAGTTCTCCTCAGTTTCAGCAAGTATCATCTGCATTTGGCAAGTTGTTAGTGAGACTTCCTCCAATCCTCATCCCTTGTGGTTCTTCACATAGTTCAGTTTCTCTGATTATTTGCTCAGTATACAGATTGAATAGGTAGGGTGAAATATTACAGTGCTGACTCAAAAATTTCCTGACTAGACCACGCAGTACTCCCTTGTTCTGTTTGAAAGATAGTCTCTTGTTTCATGTACAGGTTCCTCAGGAGCACAATTAAGTGTTCTGAAATTGCCATTCTTGGCAATGTTGTCTGTAGTCTGTTAGTATCCACACAGTGAAAAGCCATTACACAGTCAATAAAACACAGGTAAACATCTTTCTGGTATTCTCTACTTTTCAGCCAGGATTTACCTGATGTTAGCAGTGATATACTTTGTTCCACGCCTTTTCTGAATCTGGCCGAATTTCTGGCAGTCACCTGTGGATGCACTGCTATAAGTGATTTTGAATAGTCCTTACCCAAATTTTACTTGTGTGTGATCTTAATATTGTTTGATGATTTCACATTCTATCAGATCACCTTTCTTTAGGATGGGTAGAAGTGTAGATTTATTCTAGTTGCTTGACCTCGTACCTGTCTTTCAAATTTCTTGGCATAGACAAGTGATCCACTTGTTGAAACTTTTCAGTTAGTATCCTGCCAATTTCTGGGGCTTCCCCCCCCCTTTTCTTTTTTCCTGCCAGTGCTTTCATTGCATCTTGGACATCTTCCATAAGTACCGTTGGTTCTTCATTCTTATATCTGACTTTTCCTCAGATATGTTGGTGTCATACGCTTTATTCAGTCTCGTTAATTTGGCCTTCTATTACTTTGATTCTGCTCCTTTGACTTGCTACTCGCTTATCTAATTCTATAATTTCATTATTTTCTGAACTTCTACTCTCCATCTCTGTACGCGTTCTTTCAGCCTGTTCAATCTGTCCTTTTGCTTGCTGCATCTTGCCTCATCTCCTTTCTGATCTCTTGAAGAGTCCTAAATATTAATATTTTGTATTTTACTTCTGATAATTGCAGGAAGTTCCTTAGTCTGGAAAGTTTACGGATTATTTCCTTTGGGAGCTTTCTACCTCTTTAAGTGATTTGATATTGACTATTGTCCCTAAGCCATCAGTTAGTTGTTGCATTTATTTATTTTATGTTTGTTTACTGTATTCTAGCTTCTTGTTTTGTTTTGAAGTGCCCAAATAAGCAGGTTGTGTGTGACAGTTCAGTTCTTGGAACATGTCACCAGGTGATTAGAGCTGTTACTAGTCATGGAAGCCTAGGACTCCGTTTACTTTTCTTGTATGGATCCAGCTCTGTTGTCCAGGTAATCGGTCACCAACTGTGTTGTTCAGGCTCTCTCCTAAGTCCTAGATGGGCAGGGGTGCTTAGTGTAGGCACAGGTATCTGGCTGCACACATTGAGGAAAGCAGGGAGCTATCAGCCATTCCTGAGCACATGTGAGGAAATCATGTCCCTCTTATACCTCATCCTAGGTGATGGAAGTGTTGCAGTCATGAATTTCAGGTTCAGAGGAGTTGGAAGATTTTCCACCCCTCCCCTTTTGTTAAATTGTTCCCTCTCTGAGTCTGGGAGGAAGTTCTCAGGGCATGTTTAAGGGGTCCTACTCCTGCCCCAGGTAGTGGCATCAAACTTCAGAGCTGGGTACAGTGCTGAGAAGTAAGGAGGAAGCCCTGGGAAAAGGGAGAGTGGTTTTGTTCTGAAGGAAAGTTTTAGAACTGTGCACCCATAGGTTAGACACAAGGTACTTAGCTTTTAATGATGAAGAACAGGTTTTCACTGATTTTGGAAGTGTGAGTACGCTCCCCACTGCTCCATGTCTCTCACTGAGGGGTACGCTCTCTGCATACCACTGCTCTGTTCACCAGCGGGTCAGGTCTGGCCAGTGGTACTTCTGGACCTACTCTCCCTCAGTTCAATTTGTCAGTTTTCTCTTTAATATTAAGGGCTCTTAGAATGTCATATTACTGTAACTTCACTTGTTCTTTTGGATCTTTGTTGTTACAGGGATCACAGGAAGCATCTGGCTACTTTGACTTCTAGGCCCTTCCTCTGTACCACTGGTTCTTGATCATATCCTGCTGTGTAAAATGGGGGAATGTTGACCAGTTATTTTAGGCACAGTGACTCTGTGCATTCCTTCCATCTTCTTTTGATGCTTCCCGCATTGTTTAGTATTTCATACATAGAATCTTACAACATTGCAACTTGAGGCTTGATTTTTTTTCTTCAGTTCTTTCAGCTTGAAAAATGTGAAAATATTCTCCTCTTTTTGTTTTCCAGCCTCAGGTCTTTGTACATTTTGCTCTAGTACTTTTTCTTCTTGAGCTGCCCTTTGAAATCCTCTGTTCAGCTCTTGTACTTCATCACTTCTTTCGTTTGATTCAGCTATTCTACTTTCAAGAGCAACCTTCAGAGTCTCTCTTGACATCCTTTTCAGTCCCTTCTTTTTTTACTGTCTGTTTAAACACCTGTTGCTTTCTTCATGTATGATATCCTTGATATCATTCACAAATTCTATGGTCTTAGGTCATTAGGGTTCAGTGAGTCATATCTGTTCTTGACATGACCTCCAAATTGAGGTGATATATACTAAAGGTCATGCTTTGGCTTTCATTGTCTTTTTTTAATTTTGTTCAACTTCAGTTTGAAATCTCATGTGAGTAATTGATAGTCTGCCTCAGAGTTGGCCTTTTCCTTGTTCTGACTGATGATATTGAGTTTTTCTATCATTTATTTTCAGAGATATAGTTGATTTGATACCTGTATACACCATCTCGCAAAGTCTACACGTATAGTTCCCCTTTGGGTTGCAAAAAGTAATTGCAATGAAGAATTTCTTGGTCTTGAAAAATTTTATCATGTGATCTGCTGTGTTGTTTCCATCACCAGGACCATACTTCCAAGCTTCCAATCCTTCTCCTTAGCGTCCAGCTTTTGGATCCCAATCACCAGTAAACATCAGTCCATCTTGAGCATGTGTTTGAACAACTTCAGCTGCAAAACTTGGTGAGAAATCTTCAACTTCTTCATTTTTGGCCTTAGTGGTTGGATCATAAATTTGAATGATAGCCATATTAAGTGGTCTTTTTGTAGGAGTATGGATATTATCCTATTACTGACAGCACTGTACTTCAGGGTGGATCTTGAAATGTTCTTGTCGATGATGAGCATGACCTCATTCCTTTTTAGTTTGTCACTCCCAGTACAGTAGATCATACGATTGTCTGCTTAAAAATGGTCAATACCAGTTCATTTTAGCTCTCTAAGATATTGATGTTTACTGGTTATATTTCATTTTTGATAATTTCCAATTTTCCTACATTCAATTATTAATGTTTACAGTTGTTTTTTATTTTCAGTCAGGCTACCTCAGCAAATAAAAGTTCCAAAGGCTTAACTCCATCCACATCATTAAAATTGACTCACTTTGAGAAAGCAACTCTTTCTTCATTGCATTTTGAGTGCCTTCCAACCTGAGGGACTCATTTTCTAATATGATGTCAGACAGTCTTTCACAGCTATTCATAAACAATGCACTGGCTAACTTTTTTCAGAAGTAGACCACCAGATCATTCTTCCTAGTCTGTCTTAGTCTGGAAACTTAGTCTACCATGGGTCACTCTGCTTGAATTTTAACACTGCTGGCATAACTTCTACCATCACAACAATGCACAAGCCTCCACAATGTAACTTAGATATATCACATGCGTGTGTGATAGAACAAAGAGTTCCCGGTAGATTCACATTGCCAACCTTTTAGTTAGCAGACTTAGCTCTGAATTATACCACCAGGGTTTCCTCTGCGTACATATAGATTCACAAACAAATCTGTTGCCTTTGAATCAAGTTTAATTTACGGTGACCCCAAATGCTGCATATTAGAACTGCTCCATAGAATTCATTTTGCTGTAATCTTTATGCTAACAGATTGCTAGACCTTTCTTCTGCAGTGCTGCTAGGTAGATTTAAACCACCAAGAACTCTCTCCTTCTCTGTATACCCTGTGGTACAGTGGTTAGGAATTTGGCTACTAACCAAAAGAGCAGCAGTTCTAATCCACCACACACTCCTTGGAAACCCTATGTGGCAGTTCTACTTAGTCCTCAGGGTTGCTCCATGCTGGAATACACTCAGTGGCAATGTGTTTTGGAAGATACATCATTATACATTTGTCAAAACCCATAGAACTGTACAGCCCAAAGAGTGAATCCTAGCATGAATTAAGTATTTTTAAAAATAACAGTATATCAAGATTGTTTCATCAACTGTAGTAAATGGACCACACTAATGCAATGTGTTAATGACAGAAGAAATTGTACAGGATAAAGGGGGGTACATGGAATGTTCCTTTGCTTTCTACTCAATTTTTCTGTAAAGTTAAAACTTCTCTAATAAAACGAAGTATATTAATCTTTAAAAGTTCTAACCCTCAAGTTCCAGAAAGCAGCCATCTACATAAGAACTATCAGATGGTTTCCATTCACTTGGAACAAAGGATAATGAATAACACCACAGGCACAGGGAAAGTATGAACCCAAGAGACAGATAAGACCACATAAAACAGAGGCTATATCAGCATGAAACTTGAAGAACTAGATAATGCCTGACGGCCACCAATGACTGTCCTGATAGGAAACGCAACAAAGATTCCCTGATGGAGAGGAGGAAATGTGTAGCTCAGAATTTGGATTCTAGTAAAAAGATCAAACTCGATGGCCTAACAGACCAGAGGGATGCTGACGACACGCCCCACAGGATCTCTGCTAGCCCCAAACTGAAACCATTTCCAAAGCCAGCTTTTCTCACAAAGGTTGAGCTGGTCTGTAAGGTATAAAATTATAATGGTGAAAAGTGTGCTTCTTGATTTAAAGAGATGCATGAGACTAACTGTGCACCTCCTTCCTGGAAGTGAGATGAGAAAGCAGAAGAGAACAGAAGTTGTTGAATGGACACTTGAAATATAGAGTGGAGAGGAGTGTGCTGTCACAGTGTAGGAGACCCACTAGGGTCACATAACAATGTGTGTCTAAGTGTTTGTATGTGAAAGTGTCTTGAATTCTGAACTTTCACTTAAAGCACAATAAAAAAAAATAAATTAAAAAAGAAAATTCAAAGCCTCAAGAAACTTGAGGAAATATAATACAAAGTGTAATCTGTATTTAAGTGGGATAGAAGAAGATAGGGAGGGAGAAGATGCACAGAATATGTATTTGAGTACGTAAAAGCCTTTTTTTTTAAGCTGTAGAAGACCATAAATCTATTGCTTTAAGAAAGACAGTGCATCTTGAGCAGGATACATATGAAAATTTGATTATACACAGAATAGCAAAAGTGACAAAACCAAAGATTAAGGAAGAATATTAAAAGCAAACAGAATGAAACATCCAGTTGCATATATGAAAACAAATAACTTGTATGGTTGTTAATTTCTTATAAGAAAGTATGAGGGTCAACTGTGGGGAGACTGGAACACTTATGCCCTGATAACAGGAATGGAAAATGGTACAACTATTTTGGAAAACAATATGGTGCTTCCTTAAAAAAACAGAAATACCATACTATCCAGTTATCGTAACCCTAAGAATATATCCTAGAGAATTAAGAGCTATTACACTGATAAATGTATGCACATACATGTCCATTGCAGCATTATTCACAACAGCAAAATAAGGAAATAATCTAGATGTTCATCAACAGATGAATGGATAAACAAACTGTGGTACGTACACACTGCAATGATAAAGCACAATGATGAATGCACATGGAGGGTTCTGTGCTGAGTGAAGGAAGTCAGTCACAAATGCACAAATATTATATGAGAACACAATTAAAAAATCTATGTAAAGGCTTACACACAAAGAGAAACAATCTTTTTGATAGTTATGAAGGAGGAGAGTAATGGAAAGGGAAAAACACCAATCTGACAATAAATGAATGTAACTTTGGTAAAGGCTAAGACAGTACAAAATACTGTGGAAACCAGCACAGCTTGACAAGGCAAAGGTTGTGGAAGCTCCACAGAAACATAAAAACTCACTGAGGGACTGAATTAGGATACTGTGAACCAGAGACCTTGACCTTGGGGGAAATATAGCTCAATTGGTATAGCACAGTTTATAAAGAAAATATTCTACATCCTTGAAAGCTTGTGAACAGTCATCCAGGATACTACACTTAACCCATCTGGAGCAAGGGAGAATGAAGAAAGCCATGGACAGAAAAGGAAAGAGACTGGTCCAAAGAACTCATGGACCTCAACTACCACAACCTCTGCCAGATTGCGTCTAGCATAACCATAATATGCTTGCATATCATCACTGACTGCTCTGACACAATCACAATAAAGGGTCCTGGACAGAGCTGGATAAAAATGCAGAACAACATTTTAATTCACAAGAAAAGACCAGACTTACTGGTTTGACAGAGACTAGAGAAATCCTGAGAGTATATCCCCTGGACATCCTTTTATTTCCACACTGAAGTCAGTTCTGAGGTTTACTTTTCAGCCAAAATTTAAAGAGGTCCATGGGGGGTGGTGGGGTGGGGAGGAAGCTAAGTAGGTACACCAACCCTGGGACGATGGCAAGGCAGGAGGACATAAAGCTGGTAATAAGGAGCCCAAGGTCAAGAAGAGAAAGTTTATAAGTCTCGGAATTGGCGACCAATGTCGCAAAACAGTATGTTGAATGTGAAACTAATTTGCTCTGTAAAGCTTCATCTAAAACAACAAAAATTTATGGGGGCCAGAGTACTTCAAAGTACTGGAAAAATAGTCAGATAGTTATCCTATATTCCCTGAAAACATTTGCTAAGGGTAGATGCAAATAAAGCCATTTTCATACAAAATAAAGCTAATAGAATTTGTCACTAGCAAGCCTGTGTTATAAGAAATATCACACAAAATGTTGACTGCTGAAGGAGTGACACCAGAGGAAGTCTGAATCTTCAAGAAAGAACAAAGAACATCAAAAGTGGTAATAATTAAAGGGTCAGCTCACCAGGAAGACCTGGTGATTTTAAAAATGTGTGTGTATAAATGTGTACATGAAATGAAATACAACACTAAAGAATTATGTACACTGACAGTATTGTCAGGAATTAATAGAAATAATAGATTTAAAAATGGTTAAGATGTAAATGATTTGCAAAATACTTTCAACACCATGAAAACTATCAATACATTGATGTAGACACTAAGTACTGTATCTGCAGCATAAAGATTCTCTTTAAATCTACATAACGTGTTAACTGAGATGGTCATCTGTTACTCCATAAAATGAATCTCAATTCATTTCAGAGTATTGCAATTATTTCTAAGTAACACATAGGCAAAAAGAAAAATCCCAAGGAAATTTAGAGGATATTTCAATGAGTAAGTTAAAATAAAAACAATATATCAGAAAGTGTGGGATATCTGAAATTTTCCCAAGCATTTGGAATACTTGGAACCTAAATAAGACAATTCTGAGTAACCTCTGAGCCAAAGAAGTGAAACTGTAGAACACTATGAACTGAATAAAATTGAAAATACACGTATCAAAAACTATATCTGCAAGTAAAACTGTACTTATTACTTTACAGCAATAAGTATGTATGCCAGAAAAAATAACTAGGATAAAAGACAGAATCTTTCATCATAAGAAATAAGAAAAAAAGATCATATTACTGTCATAGTAATCAGAAAAAAATAAGATAATAGAGCTGGAATAGAAATCAATTAAATATAAAATGAAAAGCAATAGAGGCGATGACTGAAATCAGAATGTGACTCTTTCAGAAAATCAATAAAATGAATAAAATTCTAGCCGGGATGATCAGAGGGGAAGGAGATAGAGAGAGACACAAATTGGCCTGAAAATATCACTTACTCCAGATTCTACAGCTATGAAGAATGTGTTAAGCAGATATTGTGAACAACTCTGGCAAATTAATGTGGCAACTTAGATAAAATGAACAAATTTCTTAAAACATACAACTACACAACTCAATTTAGAAGTAATAGAAAATCTGAATAGCTGTGCATTTATTGGAGATATTGAATTTGCAAGTAAAAAATCATCTCCCAAAGAAAATTTGAGACCTACATTGTTTTACTATTAAATTTCACCATTTAAGGAAAAATCATAGTAATTTTACAGAAATTCTTTTAGGTAGTTGATAAGAGGAAATTAATTTTCAATTCACGCTGAGGCTTGAATTATTCTGATATCAATATCAGCCAAATATATTACAAGAAAAGAAATTTATATAACAATATTTCAAAGTTTTAGCATATGTAATATAGCAATAAAAATGATAATCACTATCAAAATGGTTTAATCTCAGAACTACAAGGTTGATTTAACATACAAAAATCAATGTAATTCACTATACTAACAACTTCAAATTAAAAATATTTGATCATGTTAAACTAAAAAAATATATATTTTTATAAAACCCACCACCCATCCCTAATACACTCTGTTAAATTTAGAATAGATGTATATGTCCTCAAACTGATAAAGAACATTTATGAAAAACCTACAGCTAACATCGCACTTAATCGTGAATGATTGAATGCTTTTCCCTGAAGGTTAGGAATAAGAGGAACGCCAGCTCTCATCAATCCTATTCAGCATTGTGCTGGATGTTCAGGCAGTGAAACAAGACTAAGAAAAGACATCAAGTACATCTAAATTGCAATGAGGAAAGTAAAACCATTTTAGTTTTGTGATGACATAGTTGTCTAAAATGTCTAATGCCTCTATTAAAACTGTACCCTTGATAAACTTACAGATAAA
This sequence comes from Heterohyrax brucei, assembly GCA_028571685.1. NCBI lineage: Eukaryota > Metazoa > Chordata > Mammalia > Hyracoidea > Procaviidae > Heterohyrax > Heterohyrax brucei. The sequence goes on along the minus strand of CM053142.1, from coordinate 137,809,190 downwards.
CTTATAGATGCTGACAGCAATATAAAAAGACCATTTCATGTCTGTATATAAGTAACAAACAATTGAAACTCAAAACGACATTACAATAGAATCATAATATTAAATATTTATTCACAAATCTGTCAATAGAAATGTAAGAACTCTTCATTAGTACTATAAAATATTGATGAGATAAATAAAACCCTCAAAATGAATTTACTTGTTTATAGACCAGCAGACTCAATATTGCTGGTATATAAATTATCCTTTGAAGTAATCTTACAAATTCAATTAAATCTGTATCAAAATTCTAGAAGAACATTTGGAAAGAAATAAAAACTGTTTCTACAATGTGTACAGATATACAAAGACCTAGAAATAGCTAAAGTAAAAATAAAGTTGCAGGGCTAACACTTAGGGCTAACATTTTCTGTTTGTTTAGGACTTATCACGACCTTAAACGCTCAGCTACCTTATTTTTACTCCAAATGCCCACATTCTATGTTTGTTTGCCAACTTCTCCCTCCCCGTGCTAGATATTTTTGTAAATGAGCATCATTAGTTCTTTTTTATAACAACTTGCAAAAAAAAAAATGACAGAGGTGAGCTTACAAAAACACCTTGTGGTGGAAAGGGCTCTTCACAAACGTGCATGGAAAGAACACATTATTTGCATAAAAATATGGTACTAACTGAAACCTTAGAGGTTTGAACCTACCCAGAGGTTGGGAGAGAGCCAACCAACTGGAAGAGATCCACATTTATGCATATTCCCAGGAAAGCTGGCCCACTGAATGTGGAAATTATCAAACAATATCATTAATATCACATACACACAAGAAAATACATTTTTCTGAAGATCATTCAAAGGTGACTATAGCAGCGTATCCACAGGGGGCTGCCAGAAATTCATGCTGGATTCAGAGGACGCTCTGTTCCAAAGAAAGGTGATCCAATTGAGTGCAGAAATTATCAAACAATGTCATTTATATTGCATGAAAGCAAAATTTTGCTGAAGATCATTCAAAAAGTGGTTACAGCAGAACATCAAGGGAACAGTTCAGAAATTCAAATAGGATTCAGGAAAGCACATGGAATAAAAGATAGCATTGCTGATGCCAGAAGTATCTTGGCTGAAAGTAGAGAATATCAGAAAGATGTTTACTTGTGTTTATTGACTATGCAAAGCCATTCCACTGTGTGGAACATAACAAGTTATGGACAGCATTGCAAAGAATGGGAATTCCAGAACACTTAATTGTGCTCATGAGGAACCTGTACACATATCAAGAGGCAGTCCTTCAAATACAGCAGTGGAGTACCATGTGATTTAAAGGCAGGAAAGGTAGGTGTCTCCGTTTCAGGCTTTCACCATACCTATTTGATCTGCATACTGAGCAAATAATTCAAGAACCTGAATAACATGAAGAAAAATGTGGCATTAGGATTGGAAGACATCTTGTTAATGATCTGTGATATGCAGATAATGCAACCTTCCCTGCTGAATGTGAAGAGGAGTTCAAGCACTTATTGATGAAGATCAAAGACCACAGCCATCAGTGTGGATTACACTATGACATAAAGAAAATAAAAAATCCAAGGAGGAGTCAAGATGGCAGACTAAACACATATCCCCCTAAATCCCTCTGGAAACCAAGGCCTGAACTGATAATTAAACAGAGCCTTCTGAACACTTAGTGAGCCCTAGGACACGGCATAGTTTGGTCTACATACCACTGAGCAGGAAACTTCTTTTTCGCTGACCCCCCATCCTAGTTGAATGTTGGTTCTCACTGAGTGAAGGTAAATCATCATTTTAACTTTTTTTTCTCTATCTTAGCTGGTAGGAGGGGCTGACTTTTGAGTGGCAGCAAGACTCAGATGCACTACTGATGAGATTGGCAAGTGGAGTCGCCACATTTTGAGACCCTGGCCTTGTACTCTGTGCAACTAGACACCTCTAACCTCTGTCTCAGAACCTCCTGATCTCCACCATTGAATAGCCTTTCCTGAGGTGGGCTGGGAAGCTTGTGCAGGATGCCTTCTTGATTCACTGGGAGATGGAGTTTCCTATGCAGAGGCCTCAGCTGGAACTAATTTCATCAGAAATAGGGAGCCAAGCCTTTCTTCCTAGGCACCTAAATTCTGTCAAGTCTATCCTGACTCATAGTGACACTAAGTACAACAGAATGAAACACTGCCTAGTCCTGAACCATCTTGACAATCATTATGCTTGAATCCATTGTTGCAGGCACTGTGTAGATCCATTTCACTGACGATTTTCCTCTGCATGTTAGGTGACTGAAATATCATGGCTTGGGTCAGGTGTATCTTAGTCTTCAAGGTGATATCTTTGCTGTTAAGCATTCCAAAGAGGTCTTTTGCAGCAGATTTGCTCACTGTGACATGTCTTTCCATTTCCTGACTGCTGCTTCTATGAATGCTGATAGTGGATCCAAGTAAAATGAAATCTTTGACCACTTCAAGCTGTTCCCCTTTTATCGTCTTGTTGCTTACTGGTCTAGTTGTGAGGATTTTTATTTTTTTTTTTGATCCAAGGAGCTACTCATTGTCTCTTTACTGGAGCTTTCAATCCACTCACATTCAATGTAATTATTGATAGGTATGTGTTTAGTGCTGTCATTGTGGTATGTTTATTTTCATGTTGATATTTTCCCTGTTGTTCTTATTGTTCTATTCTAGGACAGTCTTCTTTATGAGTTGATTTTTCAGAGCTGGTTTTGTTATTGTTGAGACTCCTGTATTATGTTTCTTGAGTTGATATATTGCATCTTTATTGTGCTTTGCGCTGCCCCTGTGATCCCCCTTAATAGTCTATGTTTAAGCCCAATTTTAACTACTACAAGTCATATTAACTTCCTCTCCATCTGGAAGGACTATAACTACTGTAGTACATTCCTCTTTTTAATATGATGACATCATCATTTTCATGATATGATCACTGGATCACTTCTTTTAATGTTACAGCTTTGATTGAGTTTGGAGCCTTCCCTAACTGAGTAGGTTTCTGGGTGACGTGTCCTGTATTTCCTCCCACAATATAAAATTAATGGTTTTGTTCTTCTAAGCCAAGAGTTTCTTTGATTATTTCTTGTAGCTTTGGTTTGGCTTTTACAAAGCCTCTACATTTCTGCTTATCTGCAAATGTCTTTATTTCATTTTCATATTTGAAAGGTAGTTCTGCAGGATCTATAATTCTTGGCTGGAAGTTCTTTTCCTTCAAGGATTTGAATATGTCATCCCATTGTCTCCATGTCAGTATTGTTTCTGCTGAGAAATCAGACAAAAGCCTACAGGGTTTCCCTCTCAGTGTTATCTTTGCTTTGAGTCTTGTTGCCTTTAAGAGTTTCTGCTTATGTTTCATTTTGTTAAGCTTGATTACAACATGTCTTGGAGTCTTTCTTTTGGAATCTATAGTGAGTGGTATTCAATATGTATCTTGGATATCTATATTCTCTTCTGTCATAATTTCTGTGAAGCTTTCTGTCAGCACCTCAGCAACAATACTCTCTGTGTTCTCAGGTTTCCCACCCTGTTCAGGAACTCCAGTTAATCTCAGATTATTCCTCTTAATAAAGTCCCACATGCCTCTTAATGCTTCTTCATGTTTCTTATTTCTTTTTTCTGATTTCTGCTCATAGATGCTGGAGTCAGTAGCTCTGTCTTCCAAGTCAGAAAGTATATTTTCCATTTGTTCAATTCTGTTTTCTTAGCTTTGAACTGAATTGTCTATCTCTTTGATTTTGTTACTGTTCTGTTGGATTTCAGAGTACTGGTGTTCCATCAGATCAAACAGCTTGCTTAATTTTTCATTTTTCTCTGCTACATTTTGTATAAGGTCTAGGAGGGCTCTATATATTATCCTTTTGTACTCATCCTCTGATAGTTTCAGAAAGGCTTCTTGGTCTGGGAAGTTCTTTGGATCTTTCTTCTGGGGGCCTTCTGAAGCCACAGGTGAATTCTTCCTAATGATCCAGTCCAAAGTTTGTTGCCTTTTTGGGCATCTCGAGGTTGTTTTGCTTCTCTGGTGTTATCTTAATGGGATCTAAAGCTCAGTCTGAAAAGGAAGTTGATCAGCAGACACCTCTATGTACTCCAGTGACTGGCCTCAGTGGAATCTCTGGGGTAGCAGGCTCCACCTCCTGATTGTCAAAAACACAGCCCCACTTATAGAGTCACTGGGGAGCCATCAGCTGATCTTATAATGTGAGACAGTAAAGGCTGGAAGAGATGCCATCCGTATGCACTGCAGTTATTTCTCTGTTGAGAGGTAGAAGGTATCTGACAGCTTCCAAGATTAGTCAGGTTTTCAGGTGTGCAAGTCCTTCTTCCCAGCTGTCAAAGTAAGCACTCCTATATCAAAGACTGCTTTACTGCTGGAGAAGTGCTCTCTGGGCAGAAAGCATATGAAGTAAAGCTCTACTCTGTTTACAAAGGGTTCCCATGAGTCAAAATGAACTCAATGGCAGCTTTTTTTTTTTTTTTTTACCAGTTTATTATGAAGTTAAAATCATCAAGATGATGTGGCATTCATTCTAAGATTGACAAATAGATTGGTAGAATAAAATAGAAAGTGAACAAGTAAAAAGAAGGAAATAATAATGATAAAGGCAGAAATCAAATAAAACACATAAGTAAAAGAGGTTAAAGGTCTTTAGCAAATGTAAGTTATAAATCCGTAGATAAACTAATCCATTACCTATCCATCGGTTTGTCATACTCTATGGTTTGCATGTGGCCACAGTGACATCATTATACAACTGCCAAAATACATCATAACTGGCAAACTTCTGAGAGTCATAGCCCAGCCAAGTTCACATACAGTGTTAACCACCACATTCTATAACAGAAAAATTTGTCATGTCAGTGTACTGTTTAACTTAAAAATACTTAGCTTTCACATTTATTGTTATGAATACTTCATGTATAAAAGTGGGAAAGTCTCTATAATGCTATCTAATTCGAATGTTTTATTTTATATTATACAGACATAGTTTTTGATTAATTCAGTTACTATGTTTTCTAAAAAGTTTTATTCTTGATATGGTTGATATGAACATATGCACAGATTGCATCTATACAAAAAATAAAGTTCCCATTTATCATGTTGTTAGAGGAACGAACGGATAGAATTAATAAATTCAAGCTCCTGAGTCACTTCCAACAAATAAGGACCTGTTATACAACAGATCAAAACACTGCCTGGTCCTGAGGCATCCTTACAATTCTTGTTATGCTTGAGGCCATAGTCACCACCGCTGTGTCAATACATTTTGTTGGCAGTCTTCTTTTTTTCCACTGACCTTCACTTAACTAAGCAGGACACCCTTCATTAGGACCGGTGCTTCCCTAATAACATAATTGAAGTGTAAGATGAAGTTTCGCCATTCTTGTTTCTAAGGGTGTATTCTGGCCAGTCTTTTCCAGGACAAATGTGTTTGTTCTTACGGCAGTCAATGATATACTAAATATTCATCACTAATACCATAATTTAAAGCATCAACTATTTTTCAGTCATCTTTATTCATTTGTATAACTTTCATGTGCGTATAAAAGCACCAAGGACAGTGTCACGTGCATCTTAATTCTCAAAGTGACACACTGGCTTTTTAAATCTTTAAGAAGGTCTTTCGTTACAGATTGGCCCAGTGTAATGTGTGATTGAATTTCCTGATTTGTGCTTTCAAAGGGCTTTGATTGTGGATACAGGTAAATGAAATCCTTTAAGACATCAATGTTCTCTCCAGTCATCTTGATATTGCTTATTGATCAAGTTGTGAGGATTTTTGTTTGTTTTATTTAAGTTATAGTGTAATCTATACTGAAGGCTACAGTCTTTCTAAAGATGTAGTTGATTTATTTCCTGTTTATTTCATCTGGTGAAGCCCACATGTATAGTCAGTTGACGTTGTTGAAAAAGGTATCTGCAATGAAGAAGTCACTGGTTGTTCAAAATTCTATCATGTGATATCCAGTATCATTTCTATCACTAAAGCCATATTTTCCAACTACCAATCCTTCATTTCCAACTTTTGAATTCCAAACATCAGTAATTACTAATGTATCTTGTCTGCATGTTGGATCAATTTTAATCTGCAGAAGCTGGTAGAAGCCTTCAATTTCTTCATCTTTGGCCTTAATTACGGGTGGGTAAATTTGAATAATAGTCTTACTAAGTGGTCTTTCTTTTAGGCATGTGAATATTATCCTATCACTGACAGTGTTGTGACATTGTACTTCAGGATAGATCTTGAGTTTTTTTTTGGATGATAAATATAATTTCTCTATTTGTCATTCCTGGAATAATAGATCATATGATTGCTTAATTCAAAATAACCAATATCAGTACACTTCAGCTCATTAATGCCCTAGATATGGATGTATGGATGTATATGAATCCCATTTTATTTTTGATGAATTCCAATTTTCCTAGATTCATATTTTGTTAATTTCATGTTCTGATTATTAATGGATGATTGTTCCTGTTTGTCATTTTAAATTGCGCCTCATCAGAAAATGAAGGTCCTGAAAGCTTGACTTCACCCATATTATTAACATTGACTCTACTTTGAAGAGGCAGCTCTTCCCCTGTGATCTTTTGAGTGTTTTCCAACCTGTAGTGCTCATCTTCCAGCCCTGTATCAGACAATGTTTTGCTACTACTCATGAGGCTTCACTGGTTGATTTTTTCAAAAATAGGCTGCTGAGTACTCCTTCTTATTTTGTCTTAGGCTGGAAGTGCAGCCAATACTTGTCCACCACGGGAACTCTGCTGGTATTTGAAATAGCAGTAACATAGCTTCCAACATAATGGCAAAACCTAAACAACTACAGTGTGACAAACTAGCAGACTTGTGGGAGAAATTCAAGCTGCTTACACATATATTAAAAACTATATCTGAAAATTAAGAAGTAGTCTAGTAGGTCCATTAACACAAAAAAGCTTATTCAAATTTCTATATCATGAGTTAAGTGATAAGAGACAGGTTATCAATAATGCTATGTTTTAAAAAATAATAAAAAATCTTCTGTGTCCTCAAAATTTTTCTCAGAATCTTGGATTATCCCCAAATCAACATATTTCTATGTATTTTATTTTGCTATTAATTTCTGAATACTTTTTAATCTGGATTATAACTTCATATATTAAAAGATGAACTTTGAGGGAATTTTAATGTTTTATTTTTACAATATTTCCCACTTCACATCAGGCATAAAAAAAAATCTCCAGGAGTTTTAATATCTTAATATAAAAATAAATTTCTCAGTATCAGATAGAAGAGAAAAACAGAATCACTAATGAAAGCAACATGGAACTACTCGGGGAAGCAATGCTGACCACATGAAGAAAAAATTAAAAAAGAAAAAACAGAAATTTAGAAGTTCAATAAAAAATTTATGTATTAAATGCATAAGGAATTCTTAGAAATGAATATCTTGAAGTTGAAATATTCAATAGAAAAATGGGTAAAACATGTGAAAAAATTTCTCAAACTAGATACAACTTTATCTGCAACATAAAAATTTATTTTAATAAATAACAACAGCAAGACATCATTTCAATACATAAAATCACCGAAGAATGATATAAGTGGTAATGTTCAACAATAGTGAGCATTAAGGAAATGTCATGGTAACCCATGTCATATATCTACTTCTAAAATCTAATTTAAGCTTTTCTTTGTTTTGATTATTTAGTAACAGGGCATATTAAACACATTACATTCATAAAATAGTTAACAATCAAACAGTTTGTAGTCTCAGACCTAGAATAAGTCATTTCTCTAAAAGCTCTCTTTTCCTTTAGTGGAAAAGAACTTTAAGATTACAATCTAGATGGTAGGAATGCTAATTTTTATTGAGTTTAGAGTTTTTGTGGATGGAGCTGGAGGAAAATATAAGTGGACAGACTGATAGATAAGTGTATTAAAAATATATAAAGATGAAATATGTAACAAGTTTATTCTTATGTCTAATTAAAATTCACGATTTCAGAGCTACTCAAACTCTTGTACTTTGCCTGTGTGTACCTCCTTCCTTTTAATCTCGAAATCCTTTTTTTTCCCTCAGATATATAAGAAGGTGATAGATTAAACAACTTGTACTCATTTGTTATTGAACAGTTAAAATATTTTTGTGCAAGCTTTTTGACTTCCATTATGTTATTTCTATAGTTACTGTACTTATTTTGTCTGAGTACATAGCCAGCATATTCTATCATCTCTCCTCTTTAAACCTTAGTTCCGCAGTTAGCTGTATATCCAAGGCTCATTTTCATACAAAATTGGATCTCTTAAACTTCAAAAAAAGTTACAGAATAGCTTTTCATATCACAGGACTCTCACTTATTTTTTTTTTTTTTTGGTTCATATTAAAAAAATGAGGTGTGTGTGTGTGTGTGTGTATAATTCCTAGTGCTCACTTTTACCTAGATTTGTTTTTTCTTTTGGTCATTTTATTGCCTTTGTAGTGATAAATTTTAGTTTAGTGCTCAGTATGTTTGTTTGTTTGCTTGTTTGTTAGTCTGTCTTAGTGTGGAATCCTATTATGGAAGAAGTCATACCTGTTCAGTTCCAAGACTTCACTGGGGCTAAAATATTCTGGTCTTTTCAGAATTTAACATAGACCATTGCACTCAACAGCCATTGATTAAGCAAAATTCCTTCTAATTTTAGCTATTGTTTTCAAATTGGGCCCTCACGAATATCTTGTGGTCAGACCTCAACAGGTAAGGTTGTTTTTCTATGCTTCCTCCTCCGCAAAAGTTGAGATAATGTAGGGTTGTAGCTACCATGTTTCCTCCTGCTCCCTCATATTTTGGGTTTGTGAGAAAACCTTGTAAACTAATTGTGATGGAACTGCAGTCTGTGGATTCTGGTTTACTGTTTGACTGCTCTTTCTGTTTCTCTAAGGGGGGGTTGAACAAGTTAACTATTATGCTACCACCATTATCTTCACTCTACTATCTTATTAAAAGTAATATTTTTCATGATGGAAAAGCAGTCTGCTAAATGAAAATAGCTTCCCTTCCTCTGCAAGGTCCCTAGGTGGCACGAATGCTATGAGCTCGTCTACTAACATCACGGTCAGTGGCAGTTAGAACTCACTTAGCAGATCTGTAGAAAAAAGGCTTGGTGATCTGTTCCTAAAAAGATGACAGCCAAAACAAGTCTCCATGGAACAGTTCTGTTTGACAACACATGGGTCTCTAGGAGTCAGAATTGACTCCACAGCACAGATTTGATTTTTTCTTCTTTTTCAGTGTTCTTATTCCAACATATTGTAACTCCTGTTATAAAGCGTTTTGTGTATAAAATGTAACACATTTCAACAGAATCTATACCACCAATTAAACATATTAAAGGAAAAGCAAAACCCAGAACCAAACATGGTGCATCAGAAACTGTGGTAACAGCAGGCAAGTATCTTGGCTCTTTCCACCAAAATCTGCTCTGTAGACAAATTGCAATAAACCAGACTAACAGTTGTTTGCCAGAATTTAAAGAATAAAGGGGGAAAAAAGCTCTTTAATTGTGATTTCTCTTAAGCAAACCAAGTTAGTTGAAAAAGTGAAGTCATTTTTTTAAATGCAGTTTTGTACTATTTTTTTAATTACTAAATGTTAGCTGAAAAATCACTCTGCTGAAAAATCCACTCCCTTTGGCTTCACTGCTGCTATCAGAGTTTTGCCTGTGGGAATATAAAGATACAGTGTATTTGTAAGGAATGTACTCCAGTATCTATAAAATCATGTTATATTACACTGTATGGTTACAGTTAATCAATACTGGGCTGTTGTATAAGAAAACTTAGCCATATATAACTTTGTATGAATTACAATTTTATGACAATTATTTTAAAAAATGAGGTAGAGTTGATTTCAATAACAATTAGTTGGAGCAAATATGCTAGGATAGATTTAGATCATTTGTAAACAGTGGGAACCAAACATTCTCTTCTTCATCTCTAGTTTGAAAGTTTCAACCTTGAAATTGATTGTTTACAATTAAGGATGGTCAAAAACTGTTTCTGTTTGTAGTGGTACTATACTTTGTAGGAAATTATAATGAGCATAACTGAGGTTCTAATTTCATCAGTTTTTGTTCATGCACCAAGTACATTATTATTTATTGAATTCAGTTATTTGAACATAATGGAATTTACATCATATACTACATGAGGCAACACATGAGCTTTGGGGCTAGCAGACCTCATTCTACTTACCCAGTGTCCTAGGTAATTGGCCTTGAAGAACTACCTTTTTCTTATATGGGCCTCAGCTTCCTTCTCTAAAAATGAGAATGATGCTACTACAAGATTTATGAGATTGTTATAAAAATTAAGTGAAATAATGAATGTAATTCAGCTTTGACTCTGCCTGGTAAGTAGAAACATTCTCTTCTTGTTTTGTTTACATTTCAATTTGACTTAAGTATTGAACCCTGGAGCAAATGAAATTTATGCTTCAGTAGAGATATATATCCCAGAATCTCACTTATTCTCTAGGGTTTAATGAGCAATCCTCATTGTGTCCATTACCTGCACAGACATACCAAGAGATATTTCAAATGATCAGGTTTTTTATATAAGCATTTCAGTCCATTATGTGAACAGATAGCATACAATTTAGAAGTATTGTGATTACACATGTTTGCCCTAGATAGAGACAAGACTTGAAGAATCTCCTATTAGTTGTTGATCAGAACATGATATAGCATTGGACCCAATCCAGGCATATTATTCAACAATCTCCTTTTCTTTCTTTTTTTTTTCCTGATTCAAACTGGATCAAGACTACCCCATCTATAAACCATGTGCAAAGCAAGTCTGTGTACGTAACAATTCTTATTCTCACGATCCCTGATGCCTGGAAAAGATAAACTGCAAAATTAAAGGTAATGCAGAGATGAAGACAGATTAAAAGATCAGACTGTGTAACAATAATATTCAAGTCCCTTTATGTAGTCATCTCCAGTGATAATGGTGTACATAAAAATGGTGTACATAAAAATGGTGTACATTTCAACTCTTTTCTGGGCAAACACTGGGGGAAATGATAGCGAAAGCAAACAGGTTTAGAAGCTGGCAAGGATCTATCCTTAACACGGAGGTCCCAATCATCCTTTTGAACCTTTGAAGTTTGTGGGTGTATCCTGTTCCTCACTAGTAAGAGTCAATACTTCACTAGCATGCAAACGATGTCTCCCTAGGGGTTTCCCCTCTCAAGGCTGCCAAGCCAATAAGATCAGTTACCAACAGGTAGATTGTGACTCATGGTAACTCCAGGTGTGTCAGAATTGAACTGTGCTCCACAGAGTTTTCAGTAGCTGATTTTCCAGAAGTTGATTTCCAGGTCTTTCTTCCAAAGCATTGTTGGGTTGACTCTAATCTCCCAATTTTTAGTTAGCAGTCAGTCACATTAACTGTTTTCACTATTCAGGGACTTCAGAAAAATAATTAGAAAGATATATATGAGGCTGGCTAACCGACTATTGTGGGCAACCCTTCAAGAAATAATGATGTCTTTGATTATGGTGGTGATTAAGTAGTTAGACTTAATGTATATTTGAATATGAATACAGAGGTAGAGGAATGCCAAAAATGACCTCAAAGTTCATATCTAGAGAGATTGTGTGGAGATAGTGACATTAACCAAGAGGGGGAGAACTATGGAAGTGGCAGTATACGTGAAAAGTTTTGTTTTGACAGTTATACTGTATAAAGATGTCAAATAGCCTACTGGATGTAAAAGTTTGGAGCTAAGAAATGTAATTTATGCCATGCACTCATGAAATTATCATTTTAAAAATTGACAGTATGTACAAGGTAAAAGACACTGTCACTAGGTAAGTTGCTCTTCAGTATGTAATGATTAATTTGTTGTGAATCTTTCCTTTAGCAGAAGAATATGAACTTGCTATCTCTAGCTCTTATATGATCCTCTTTGTCATACGTGATGCTAACAGAAAGATGTTTTCAGACATTCAAGGGCTTTGAAGGAATAATCTCCATGGCCCCTAACTGAAAATTTAATCAAGGTTCACTTTAAGTGACCAGGAGATGAATCAAAATAAACACAGATTTGGAATCTCTGGTACATTAGAAGTGACAGTGAGAAATGAGACCAGTAAACCATAAAGCTAAGAGGAATATAGAATGCACTCAAGTAACTAAAATAAACTGTAAGATGTGACATGTCCAATGAAAGATGATGTAAAAATAAAGTTAACATTGGTTTGGGGGATTGGAAATTTCTTCCATCTCGTAGTCAACAGTACCAGCTTTCTAGAGTTACTAGGATTTGGACAAGGGAGCATAGGATTTAATTATATGGCTTGGAAAAGGCAGACTAACAAGACTAAGTTCATAAGCTGGAAAACATGAGGCATTTGGCCATGGTTCCCTGCCAGAGGAACAGGTGTATGAAAGGAAATAGTGACTGATCCGGCAGGGCAGGTAGATTAGGCCAGACTGGGCGGGCCTTCAAATTTATTGTTTGGTCACTATCCTCCATCAAATAGGTAATCATTCATTACAAATCCAGTCTGATCATTGTGAGTTATCATGATAGAAATAAATGAAATCTTGCTTCAAAACTTATCTTTCAGAATTCAGTCATAGCTGTCTTCTATTTATTTATTGTGATTAAGCGAAGGTTTACAATCCAAAACAGTTTTGCATACACTCCTGTCTGCAGCTCCTTCTGCTCTCCTTGCGCAGTAACAGCACGCTCCTCTCTTCATCCTATACTTGTCGTAACCTCTTAACAATCTCCCGTCCTTTTCCCCACTCTCTTCTCTTTCATCTAAATAGAGACCAGCAGGACAGTATCCTATAAATACATAGACTCATAAAGTGAACACACCATATGGTCACACTGTATCCCTGAGTTTAGTCCATTTTTGTCCCATGAGTTCAGTTGTAGCTGTCTTATACTTAAATTGTGAATTTTAGAGTAGAATTTCTTACGTACCAAATATGATGATTCTATCTTACAAGGCAAGATGCAGTCAATTGGGGACATCAATAAAACAAAAGTAATAATACTATACCAATGCTAATATTGAATTCTTAGACATAGAAAACAAAAATAACTTAATAAACACTAAAAATTGAAAAAAAATTGTTTTAATCCATCACCCATTTTTAATTAGCCTTACATTTGGCTTGATTTCATGAAATTCTTATTTCTCGGTATGAATATAGTCAAATACTTCCCTCTCTGACTTTTTTCTCTTCTGTAACATCTCTTAGAATGGCAGCAGAGATTATGTAAATTATTGTAAGCCTGTCGTAAATATACGTATACATATATATACATGTATATACACAGATGCACAGGAAGTTTAAAGAAGTAGAAAACAAAAAACAAAGTAAAGACTGCATCAAAACAACAGGTGTGAAAGACCACTTTCATTGCACTTTTTTCTCACTGCTATCCATACCTGGTGTGTTTTCCTTCCATCTTTCACCATTTAAAACTGTACCAAAAAGCCTTTTCTCAATAATTTCTTTCCTTTCTCCAAGGATGTGAAATAAATTCAGATTATGCACTTGAAATGTGACATAAAACAGATTCATTTTATTCCCATGCTCACACCCCTTACTATGCAAATATAGGCATTTTATTTTATCTAAGCCCCTGTTTGAGCCTTGGTGGCACAGTAGTTAAGAGCTATGTGTTTTATTGACTATACAAAGGCATTTGAATGTGTGGACCATATCAAATTATGGATAACATTGCGAAGAATGAAAATTTGCAAACACTTGTGTGTTCATGCAGAACCTGTGCACAGACCAAGCAGCAGACATTTGAGCAGAATGAAAGCACACTTTACAGTTTAGAGTCAGGAAACGTGTGTGTCAAGCTTATATCCTTTCACCATACTTATTCAGTCTGTTTGCTGAGCAAATAATTCAGAAACTGGATTGTATGAAGAAGGTCGTGTCATTGGGATTGGAGGAAGAGTCATTAACAACCTGCAACATGGATGATACAACCTTGGTTGACGAAAGTGAAGATCAAGAACCTAAGTCTTCAGTATGGATTACATCTTAACATTAAGCAAAAATCCTCACAACTGGGACAGTAAGCAACTTCATGACAAGTGGTGAAAGGTTGAGGTGGTCAAGGATTTCATTTTAGTGGGATTCCCAATCAACTCACAGAAGCAGCAGTTAAGAAATCAAAGGATGGATTGCACTGGGCAAATGTGCTGCAAACTTCTCTTTAAAGTGTTAAAAAGCACAGATCTCACTTTAAGGACTAAAGTGTGTCTGAATGAAACCATGATGCTTTCAGTCGTCTCATATGCATGTGAAAACTGGATAAAGAATAAGGAAGAGCAAAAAAACTTGATGCCTTTCATGGATTGAATTGCGTCCCCTAAAATACATGTGTAGTAATTTAATTGGACCATGATTCTGAGTATTGTGTAATGTTCCTATATGTTATAAATTATATCCCTGTGATGTTAATGAGCGAGGATGCGCCACAGTTGTGTTACTGAGGCAGGACTCAAATCCATAAGATGGTATTGTGCCTTGATGCAATCTCTTGGGATATAAAGGAAAAGGAAGAAATCCGAGAGTTGGGACCCTCATACCATCAAGAAAGCAGAGCTAGGAGCAGAGCGTGTCCTTCAGATCTGAGGTTCTTGGTCCAAGATGTTCTCAGAGCAAAGAAAGATTGATGCAACACAAAGACCTTCCTCCAGAACTGAAAAAGTGAGAATGCATTCCCCTGGAGCCAGCACACTGATTTTGGACTTCCAGCTTACTGGATGGTATAAGAATAACCTTTTCCTTGTTGAAGGCATCCATTTGTGGTATTTCTGTTATGGCAGTACCAGATGACTAAGAAAATGCCTTTGATAAATGTAGTGTTGATAAAGAATATTGACTGTCTCATGGGCTACTGGAGTCAATGGAGTTTAATGTGTTTAGTAAAGAAGAGGGTCAGTGAAAAAGAGAAAGACCCTCAATGACATGGACTGGCACAGTAGCTGCAATATGGGGCTCAAGCATTACAACAACTTTGAGGATGGCACAGCACCAACCAGTGTTTTATTCTGTTGTGCATAGGTTCACCATGAGTCAGGACTCAATAGATGGCACTTAACAGCAACAACTGTTTTTCTGTAAGTGCTTCTTGTTTCTAGTCCTTGTGCTATAATTTTTCCTGAAATCTACTCCAATTAGATTTTTCCCCATCCAAACAACTTGACAGTCTTTTTTGCTAAGGCCACTGAAGACCATCGGTTAACTAATATTCAGTAGTCATTTCTTATGAAATTGCTCCAATATTTGACAAAATAGGTTGCTCTCTCTACGTAAGAGTGTTTTAATTTTGGCTTCCTGAGAGTCATGGATTGAATTGTGTTTCCCCAAAATATGTGTGCGGTGGTTTGGCTAGGCCATATTTCCTGGTACTCTGTGATGTTTCTCCATGTTGTTAATCCTGCCTCCATGAAGTTAACGAGGGTAGATTGGTGGCGGTTGGTGGAGCAGGACTCAATGTGTTAGATTGTTTGTGCATGAGGTAGTGTCTTGAGATATAAAGGAAGGAAGCTAGCAGACAGAGTTGGGGACTTCCTATCACCAAGAAATAGTACTGGGAGCTGAGCATATCCTTTGGAAAGGACTAGGATCCCTGTGCCTTAAAAACTTCATTTTCAGGGGAAGATTGATGAAAAAGACCTTCCTCTAGAGTCAGTACAGAAAGTCTTCCCCTGGAGTTGACATCTTGAGTTTGGACTTTCAGTCTGTTGTGACAAAATAAAATTTCTTTTATTAAAACCATCCACTTGTCATCTTTCTGTTAGAACAGCATTAACTAAGAAAATGAGCCACTCCTTATCACTACTGTTTTTCCTTTTCAACCACTGACCACTTCTTGGTTCTAGTTCATATCCTCAGTGTCTTAAAGATGAAGAAACCTAAGGCCCACAGGCTTTTCTCCTTTGGCTATATTCACTCACATGATAGTCTTATGCAGTCTATATCCTGAAGTTTTCACTTTCATACTTATAATGAATGTAACGCTTGCATATCCAATTGTCTGCTTAACATTTCCATCTGGATATTTAATAGACATCAAATTGGATCTCTTTGAAATCAGTTCTCTCTACCCCATCTTGCTTTGATCTTCCATACTTCAATCAGTGGCACGTCTATCTTTCTAACTGTATAGGCTTAAAGCCAGGTGTCTTCTAATTTTCTTTCTTTCGCATCCCACATCCAATGTAGTTAATAGTTACACTTTACAGACATATACATAAGCATACATTTTACCATCCATCCATAGCTCCATTTCTTGTTCAAATCAGGATCACAGCAAAAGCCTCCTATAATATCTCCTTAATCATATATCTGTTCCTTTTAACATTTCCTCAAAATGTTTCCAGTTCCTCTCCATCTCACACAGAATAAAAACAAATACATTCATAACATCGTGAAATTTCTCACAAAAGATGTTCTTTACTTCTGACATACAACCCTGCTAACTTCCTCTCTTGCATATCATTTTAGCCACTTTGAATTTCTCATTGATTTCTGAGTTTGCCAATTAGTTTCCTACCTCAGGGCCTTTACACTTGCTCTCATCTGTGACCATGATATTATTCTTTCACTTTTCCACAGTCTGAGTCCCTTATTCACTTTGGCATTTGCTCAGATATAACTTTTTCAACAAGGAGAATTCCTCCTGGCTACCGTAATTTAACTTGTAGCACTCTCTTCTTTCTCTGTTTTAGCTTTTCCCATAGAACACACAATAATTTTATTTATACTCTACTCGACGGCACTTGGCTGGCTTTTCTTTCACATTAGAATGTAATTTCTGTAAGTGCAGTGATTTTTGTCTGCTCTTCTGCTCCATAGAACTAGCTTTAAAATCTAGATGTTTCTAGTATAACATTTGCATACAATAAATATTTGATATAGGGGGTTGGAGTCAAGATGGTGGACTAAACACACATCTCTCTAAGTCCCTCTGGAAACCAAGACCTGAATTGATAATTAAATGGAGTCTTCTGGACACCTAGTGAGC
This sequence comes from Heterohyrax brucei, assembly GCA_028571685.1. Taxonomy (NCBI): domain Eukaryota; kingdom Metazoa; phylum Chordata; class Mammalia; order Hyracoidea; family Procaviidae; genus Heterohyrax; species Heterohyrax brucei. The sequence continues at coordinate 137,792,140 of CM053142.1, read as the reverse complement.
CCTAGGACATGGCATAGGGTTATTAATTTGGATTTCATATCACTGAATGGAAAACCACCTCTCTTTCACTGACCCTACTGTTCATGAGAGCTGGCTTTCACAGACCAAAGGTAACTTACCATTTTAGCTTTTTTTTTCTGTCTTAGCCAGTGGGTCAAGCTGGGACTTGAGTAGCAGCTAACCTCAGACATACTGCTAGTGGGATCGGCAGGCAAAATTGCCATATTTTGCGAAGTCTGGCTTTGGATTCTGTGCATCTCAGCACCTCTGGCCTCTCTTTCCAAATAGCTTGTATGGAGGCAGGCAACGAGCTTGTGTGGGATATCATCTTGTTCCATCTGGAGGTGGAGACACCCATACAGATGCCCAGGCTGGACCTAGTTCCTAGGCTAGGAGGCATTGCCTGCCCAGAGGAGAGCACTTTTCCAGCAGAAAAGTATTATTTTACAGAATGTTGCCTATGGCTGAGGTGTGGCAACAAAGGCTGTGGACTCAGTGCATCTCAGTACCTTTGGCTTCTCTTTCTGCCTCTGACGTAGAGCAGTCTGGACCAAGCCAGGCAGTAAGCTTGGGCAGGACACCATCTTGTTACACTGGGAGACAGATATACTCTTATGGAGGCTCTAGCTGGACATAATTCCTGGGCTGGGAGGCAGCGCCTGCCCAGAGGAGAGCACTTTTCTGGCAGAAAAAGCAGGATTCTACACAGTGTCACCCAGAGCTGGGGCCCAACAGCAGAGGCCAGCAAGGCAGTACCCTTTCTGTATTTTAAGCTAGGGTATAATATCTGGGGTTCAATATAGAGGTGCTTACTTTCTCAGCTAGAAAGAGGGACCTATACACCTGAAAACCTGACTGACTTTGAAAGTTGTCAGATACCTTTTACCTTTCATTTTAAGATGGCCTAGAGAAACAACTGTGGCCCATCCTAGTAGTGTCTCTCCCAGCCTCTATTGATCCACATGATACCCCTAAAGCAACAAACTGTGGAGAAAACCATAATCAAGAAATCCAAAAAGCCCCCCAAAGAAAGCACCACAAAACTTCCCAGACAAAATAACCTTTCTGAAATTATAAGAAGGTGACTACAAAAGGATAATACATAGAACCCTCCTAGACCTTACACAAAATGCAGCAGAGCAAGATGAAGAATTAAGCAAGCTGTTCAATCTGATGGAATGCCAGAACTCTGAAATCCAACAGATCATGAACAAAATTAAAGACATAGAAACTTCAACGCAAAGCCAAGAAAATGGAATGGACCTAATGGAAAATAGACTTTTTGTTTTCGAAGACAGAGTTACTGACTCCAGCATCTATAAGGAGAAATCAGAAAAAAGAAACAAGAAAAATGAAGAAGCATATGGGACTCTATTAAAGGAACAGTCTACAATTAATTGCAGTTCTTGAACAGAGTGAGACATCTGGGAACACAGAGAGTATTGTGGCTGAGCTGCTGACAGAAAACTTCCAAGAAATTATGAAAGAAGAAAATACAGATATCCAAGATACATGTCAAACGCCACTCAATGTACATCTCAAAAGAAACACTCCTAGACATGTTATAATCAACCTTAACAAAATGAAACATCATCAGAAGCTCTTAAAGGCAACAAGACTCCAAGCAAAGCTAACATTCAGAGGGAAACCCTGTAGGCTTCTATCTGACTTCTCAGCAGAAACAATGCTGGCAAAGAGGCAGTGACATGACACATCCAAAGCCTTCAAGGAGAAGAATTTCCAACCAAGAATTGTATATCCTGCAAAACTATCTTTCAAATAAGAAAATGAAATTAAGACTTTGACAGATAACCAGAAACTCAGGGACTTTGTAAAAACCAAACCAGAGCTACAAGAAATACTGAAAGAATCTCTTGGCTTAGAAAAACAAAGCCACGAACTTTATCCTTTAGAAGCAAATACAAGACACATCACCCAGAATCCTACTCAGTTAGGAAAGGTTCAATGCCGGGAGCCAGCCCTGACAACTTTTTCGGGGCCCCACGGAAGGAGGGAAATGGTGTCGGCGGAGGAAATGAGACAGGAGACCGAAAAGAGTTTTGGAGAATGGCAGCCCATTAAGGTCTGTCTTCCTTTATTTTTTATAGTCAATGAGGTAACTGTACTTTGACCACGGAGGTGATTGGCTAACAAGAAGTGGGTACCTCATGGTCTCTCTTCATGTTAATCATTAGGGTCTTCTAAGTAATGGCCTGAGACAGTGGTCTCTTTTCATGTTAATTATTAGAGTCTCTTTGTTGGCTAGTAAAGAACCAATACCAATACCTTCTTTTTCATGTTAATCATTAGGGCCCTCTAAATAAAGGTTCGAGACCAGTATATTGTGATTATAATCAACAGGCAGGACAAGGCTAGTCCTGGAACTCTTATTAGCTCTACCTATGCTTCGAGGTCAAAGGTGCAGGAAGAGAGAATAAGCTCATCTTAAAAAGTTATACTCTGACAGTCTCTAGTTGTTCCTTCCTTGCTCTTTCTTATCTCTTCCTGTGGAGACAATGGGTGTCCACCATCCCTCACTCTAAGCTTCTCTTAAACTATTCTAAGAAGGACATTTCTTTAGTATTTGTCTATTTGCATACCAAAGACAATAAACTTGGAAGCCTATCTGTCTTCCTGATGTAAGGAGTGGAACATCTATATTTTAAGGGCTGTGTGAGGGGGGGTGGATGTCTCTGGGGAGCTTCCCAGAGTCTTTCTGCAATCTACTTATCATCTGTGAAGGGGGATGTGTGGTTGGGAGAAGCCAGTGGGGTTGGGCCGGCCTTGGTACTCTCAGGCGGGACATGCTGTATTGGAATTCATTCCTCTGAGCTCTTTTTTCTTAGGAGTTCCTGGTCAGGATTTCCCAATATTATTTCATAAGCCGAGGGGGTCTTAAAGCCCCTCTTAGAAAGCATCTTCCTTGATCCTCATGCTGGGAGAGGAGGGGGTATTTTTTGAGGAAGATTTAATTAGGAAGCAAAATACTCTCAGGGACAGTAGGCTAAAAATATGTCACTGGTGAGATGCCTCCGCCTGTCATAACATAGGCTTGTATCTTTGTTCGCAGGGTCCTCTGTAGGTGACAGACCTCGGCAGTTCGAAACTCAATCAAAGCTATAATAATGAAAGAAATAATACAGCGATCATATTACGAAAACTATGATGTCATCATACTAAAAAGAGGGATGTACCACAGTTGTTACAGTCCTTCCAGATGGACAGGAAGTTGATAAGAATGGTAATAATTAAAATTGAGTTTATATTTAGTTTATTAAGGGGGATCATAGGAGCAGAAATAAAGCACAATAACGATCTAACATATCAAACCAAGAAATAATACAGGAGTCTCAACAACCACAAAAACAACCCCCAAAAAGGTGAAAAATAAACTCACATAGAAGAATAACCAAGAACAGAATAGTAACAACAGAGAAAATATAAAAACAAAAATAAACATATCACAATGGCTGTACTGAACACATACCTATCAATAATTACATTGAATGTGAATGGACTGAATGCTCCACTAAAGAAACATCGAGTGACTTCTTGGATTAAAAGACACAACCCATTCATACTTTGCCTAACAAACTCATCTGAGACTTAAAGATATGAACAAACTGAAAATTAAAGGATGGAAGAATATATATCAAGCTAACAACATAAGAACAGTTGTGGCAATTCTAATCTCAGATAAAATAGATTTTAATGTAAAATCTGCCATCTTGGACAAGGATAGACACTATTGGTGAAAGTTTGATACACAAGCAGGACTTAACAACATTAAATATTTATGCACCTAATATTAGAACACCAAAATACATCAAAGAAACACTGACTATAGTCAAAAAATGAGACAGATCACTCCACAGTAATAGTGGGAGACTTCAACACTCCACTCTCAATATTTAACAGATCATCTAGAAAAAAGATTGATTAAGACAGAGAAGACCTTATCACCACAATTAACCAACTAGACCTCTATGACATCTACAGAACTTTCTATCCATCAGTAGACAACTACACCTTCTTCTCCACTGTGCACGAAATATTCTCCAGAATAGACCATGTGTTAGGACGTAAAGCAGTTATCAACAAAATCCATACTGTTGAATCAATGTAAAGCATCTTCTCAGATCATAAAGCCATAAAAATTGAAAACAATAGCAGAAAAAAACGGATAGAAAGTGGAACTAATGGAAAGTGATCAGCATCCTGCTCAAAAAACTATCAGTTATAGAAGAAATCAAGGATGAAATAAAGAAATTTATGAATTCTAATGAGAACAAAAACACTTCCTTCCAGCAGTGCTCAGAGGTCAGTTTATCTCCATATATGCACATACCTGGAAGGAAGAAAGAAACCAAACCAAAGAGCCAACCCTACAGCTTGAACAAGTAGAGAGAGAAACAGATGAAACCATCAGGCATCAGAAGAAAACAGATCACAAAGATTAGAGATGAGCTAAATGAATTAGGGACTAGAAAAACAATTGAAAAAATTGAAAAGAACAAAAGCTGGTTTTTTGAAAATATCAACAAAATTGACAAACCATTGGCTAAACTTACTAAAAGAGACAGGAAAGGAAACAAATAACCCAACTAAGAAATGAGAGAGGAGTTGTCCCAACAGTTCCAACAGAAATCCAAAATATCATAGCAGAATACTATGGAAGACTGTACTCCAACAAATTTGAAAACCTAGAGGAAATGGACAAATCCCTTGATTAATATCACCTACCAAAATTATGAGAAAGTGAAGCAGAACAACTTAACAAACTCATCACAAAGGAAGAGATTAAAAAAGTCAACAAACAACTGCCAACCAAAAAAGCCTGGGCCCGCTGCTTCACTGCAGAATTCTATGAAGCTTTTAGAGAAGTTATCTCGAATACTACTGAGACTTTTTCACAGTATAGAAAGGCATGGAATACTCCCAAATTCATTCTACAAAGGCAGCATAACCTTGGTATCAAAGCCAGGGAAAGACCCCCCCAAAAAGGAGAACTACAGACCGATATCACTCATGAATCTAGACTCAAAAATCTTCAGCAAAATTCTTGCCAATGGAATAAAACAACATATCAAAAGAATAACCCATCATGACCAAGGTGGACTCATACCAGGGATGCATGGCTGGTTCAACATCAGAAAAAACAACTAATGTGATCAACTGCATAAATAACACAAAAGCCAAGAATCACCTGATCTTGTCTATTGATGCAGAACAGGCATTTGATAAAGTCCAACACCCATTCATGCTAAAAGTCTCAGCACAACAGGAATAGACAGAAAATTCCTCAATACAATAATGGCCATTTATACAAAGCCAACTGTCCATGTCATCCTGAATGGAGAGTGCTGAAACAGTTTCCCTTGAGAACAGGAACTAGACGAGGATGCCCACTCTTACTTCTCCTATTCAACATTGTGCTAGAAGTTCTAGCCAAAGCAATTAGGGAAGACCAAGAAACAAAGTGCATCTGCATTGGGAAAGAAGTAAAAATCTTCTATTTGTAGATGATATGGTTGTGTACACAGAGAATCCTAAAGAATCTATAAGTAAACTGCTCAAACTGATAGAAGAGTTCAGCAAAGTCTCAGGATACAAGATAAACATAAGTAAATCAGTAGGATTCCTTTATACCAACAACAAGATTATTAGGGAAATCACCAAATGTACTATAGCCCCTCAGAAGATAAAGTACCTAGGAATCAATGTAACTAGAGAAATAACAGATCTTTACAAAGAGAACTACAAGTTCTTTCTATAAGAAACTAAGAGAGACTTACATAAATGGAGAAACCTACCCTACTCATGGATAGGAAGACTTAACATGATGAAAGTGTCTATTTACAAAAAGCAATCTACTTATATAATACAATCCCAGTACAAATTCCAGTGACTTTTTAAGGAGATGGAGAAACAAATTACCAACTTTGTTTGGAAAGGGAAGAAGCACCAGATAAGTAAAGCACTACTGAAGAAGGAGAACACGCTGGGAGGCCTCTCATTACCTCACTTTAAAAACTATTACACTGCCACAGTAGGCAAAACAGCCTGATACTGATACAAAAAGAGACAGATAGATCAATGGAACAGAGTCGAGACCCCAGACATGACACCATCTTCCTTTGTTGCTATTCGACAAAGGACCTAAGATATTAAAGTGGGGTAAAAACAATCTCTTCAACAAATGGTGCTGGCAAAATTAGATATTCATCTGCAATAAATTGAAACAAAACCCATGACTTACACGTTATACAAAAACCACTCAAACTGGATAAAAGACCTAAATATCAAATCTAAAACGATAAAGCTCATTCAATAAAAAGTAGGAACAACAACAGAAGTTTTAATACACAACATAGACAGACTTCAAAATCTGTCAAACAAACCACAAACAACAGAAGAGAACATAGATAAGTAGGAACTATTAAGAATTAAACACTTTTTCCCATTCACTGACTTTATTAATAGAATTAAAAGGCTACTTACAGCATGGGAAAAAATATTTGCCAGTATATGTGAGACTGACACCTGATTTCCATAATCTATAAAGTACTATGAAATATCAATAAGAAAATGATAAATGATCCAATTAAACATTGGGCAAAGGAGATGAACAGACACTTCTCCAGAAAAGAGTTCCAGGAAGCCATAAAATACATGCAGACACGATCACGATCACTAGCTTTTAAAGAAATTCAAAGCAAAATGACAGTCAGTTATCATCTCACCCCAACAAGGTTGGCCAGGATCCAAAAAAAGCAAAACAACAAATGCTGGAGAGGCTGTGGAGAAATTGGAACTCTCCTAGACTGCTGGTGGGATTGCAAAAATGGTGCAACCTCTTTGGAAAGCAATCTAGCACTTCCTTCAAAAGCTGGATCTAGATATACCATTTGACCAAGTAATTCCACTTCTTGGAATATATCCTGCAGAATCAAGGCCATTCACACCAACTGATACAATTGTACACGAATGTTTAGCACAGCACAGTCCACAACAGCAAAAAGATGGAATCATCCCAGATGCTCAACAACAGAGGAATGAACAGATAAACTATGATGTATATACTCAGTGGAACACTATGCAAAAATAAAGAACAATGATGATTTTAGAAGCATTTTATAATCTGGTTTCAGCTGGAGGACATTATGCTAAGTGAAGGTACTCAGCATCAAAATGACTAATATGGTATGAGATGCCAATAATAATAATTTAAAAATAGACTCACGCATAGAAAAAAAGACTCTTTGATGGCAGCAAGCGTGGAGAGGGAGGGAGGGTGGAGAGGAGTGTCTAGATTAGACAGTTGATAGAAATTTGGTTGGGTGAGATCTGTGACAGCACGCATTAGAAAGAAGATCAGTATTAACTGGACTTCAATGTAACATGAGTACTCCTCACATCTTAATCCAATATTACAAGGAAAGAGTAACTGGGGCGGGGTGCCGGGGACCATGCTGTCTGGGAAAATCAAGGCCAGTTGGCACAACTAGTGGTTTTTGCTAAGAGAAGCCTCTGTACCCCACATTGGTGAGTGGCGTCTGGGGACTTAAAAGCTGCCATCTGAGGGTACAGCCAATGGTCTCAACTCAGCAGGAACGGATAATCACCAAGGACCAAAATAACATGTGGGAAAGAGAACCCAGATGACAGAGAGACCCATGTGAGTGGGTGACTACATTGACTTGTGACTAGAAGAACAGGATGGAGCCCAGCCACCACCAGTGATAGCCATGATCGAGCTAACCAAGATGAGACTCACTGGCTATACAAGAATAAAAAGGGGTGCACCCCGAGGTCTCCACTAAAAGACTATAATTGGTGGTCCAGGTGCTGTGGTGTTTCCCTGGGAGCATGGCCCTGGGCCCTGATGCTTCCCCTGTCTATAAATCTTAATGGAGGTCACTCTTCGGACAGGAATGGATTGGATTTGTGACACAGAGTGATCATATCATGTCTGCACTTTATGGTTTTATGCATCTATAGGATGTCGCCCTGCTGACCTCTTACTCTTACCGGAGGAAGGGAAGTGGGTGGATACGTAGGGGTAGGAGATTGTTGGGAGGATAGCACATACATGGAGCAGAGAGGAAGGGTGTGCTGTCACCGGGCAGGGAGAGCAGTGGAATCTGCACATAGGTGGGCCTGTAAATTTATATGGGAATATACATTTTCATTCAGTCACTAAAAAAAAAAAAAGGCTCAAAGGGGAAATTAGTCTATAGGACTAATAGTCCACACAAATGATGAACTCACTTATTTTGACTTATTTTGAGACCAAAGGATGATGCACAGCTTCCATGACACACGGAGTCCAGGGAGAGAGAGACAAAATACAACTTCCCCTCACTGTCACCCACAAGGGGCTCGGGGTAATCACAGTCTGCAGAAATGCAGCTCTGGCCAGGAGCTAGATGTCCCAGACAGAATGCAAGGAAAATGTAGTACAAAACTCAAATTCCTAAAAATAAGCCAGACTTATCAGACTAGTAGAAACCAGATGAACCCCAAACAGTTTTGCCCTGGGATATCCCTTAAACTTGGAACTCACACCAGTCTCAGAGGTCACTCTGGCAGATTCACTCATAAAATAGTATCACCAGTGAGTACTATATGCCTGCAAATAATCACCCAAATTAAATCCAACAGTAAACACTTACCCTAGAGCAAAAATGGGGCGGTAAGGGGGGACGGGAATGCTAGATTAATAGAAACAGAAAAACCAGAATGGAAAAAAGGAGAATAGTGACAGGTTGGGAAAAAATACCACCACTATCACTAAACAATATGTATAGAAATTGTTAAATGAGAATCTAACTTGCTATGCAAACTTTCACCAAAAACATAATAAAATACGCATTTTTTTTTTATTCTAAATAAATAAATATTTGATCCACTGAACTGAGTTGAATTTGATTCAATTTCTTCTTTGGATATCATCCTTCCTGTGTAGGCTGTGAACTTTTACATATAGTAGTCAATATTGTTCATGTTTCTCTCTGTAACATAATAAGCATATAGAAATATTTGCTTAGTTAAAAATTACATACTGTATATTGTCACACTTAAAAATACCTAAGAATTACAGGGCATTTTCTATTTTATCATAAACATACACAGTAATTTTAAATTTGTCATATTTTCTTTAAAATAAAAAAAGGCTATCTTTGCTTTTTAATATTATATTGTGGTTTTGGAAATATTTGGAAAATATGAACTGAAAGCCTGGATTTATACTTGCATTACACCTCAGTGGGAATCTAATTATTAATTCCAACAAGATTCAATAATTAACATAATAAAAAATCACTGTTTGATATTAAAATACTCCACAATATCAGTCTAATCTTTATTTGATGTGTATATAATAACTGATTTTTCCTTTATCTACAAAAACTATTTGCTTTGTTTACACAATCAGAAACGTTTTAATCTTTCCCCCTAGACTTTTGAAGAATGCAGCATAAGGATTGGAAACAAACCACAGTAACAACCTGTGATACAAAGATGACACAGCCTTGCTTGCTGAAAATGAAGAGGACTTGAAGCAATTATTGATGAAGATCAAAGACTACAGACTTCAGTATGGATTATGCCTCAATATAGAGGAAATGAAAATCCTCACAACTAGACAATAAACAACACCATGATAAATGGAGAAAATACTGAAGTTGTCAAGGATTTCGTTTCACTTGGATCTGCAATCAACATTCATGAAAGCAGCAGTTAAGGAATCAGTGTTTTACTGAGTTGGACAAAGCAGCTGCGAAAGACTTCATTAAAGTGTTGAAAAACAAATATGTCACTTGGAGGACTACGTATGTCTGATTCAGACCATTGTATTTTCAATCCCCTCATGTGTATGAGAAATTAGACGTTAAGTAAGGAAGTCTAAAGAAGAATTGATGCCTTTGAATTATGGCGTTGGTGAAGAAGACTGAATGGACAGCCAGAATAAACAAAGCAAGTCTACCTTAGAAGAACAACCAAAGTTACCTTAAACGTGAAGATGGCTAGATTTTATCTCATGTACCTTGGGCGTGTTATCAAGGAGTAACCAGTCACCAGAGGCAGGTATTATGCTTGGTAAACTAGCGGATCAGAGGAAGACATTCAACAAGACAGACTGATATAGTGGCCAAAATACTGGAATTGAACCTAACAGTGAGCTTGAGGGTGGAGGAAGACCAAGAAGTTTTCTGTCCTGCTGTGCATAAGATAACCATGAGTTAGAATAGACTCAGGGACACCTAACAACGACATACTTCTGTTTTTTCTATCCTGTTTATTTTGTTCATAATGTTATTTACGTAAAGTCCTACTGGAGTTATTTATTTAAACGCAGTATGATTTGCTTAAGTATTGCACTCGTTATGCATAAATAATTGCTATTTAAAAAATATATTTTATTGCGCTTTAAGTGAAAGTTACAATCTAAGTTAATTTTTCCATTCACAACTTCGCATGCACAGTGCTATGTCGCTCTAGCTGTTCTCCCCACCTTGTGACAGCACACTCTTCTCCACCCTGTACTTCCCATGTCCTTTAACCAGTTCCTGTCCCCCTCCGCCCTCTCATCTCCCCTCTGGACAGGAGCTGATCAGTTAATCTCATGTATATACTTAAGCCAAGAAGCACATTCTTTCCCAATATCATTTTATATCTTATAATCTAGTCTAGTCTTTGTCTGAAGAGTTGGCGTCAGGAATGGTTTTAGACAACCATATCTTCCAGGGATACTCCAGTGTGTCAGATCATCAAGTCTTGTCATTTAATAAAGTTACAGTTCTGCACACCTATTTTGCTCAGTATGTCAGGGACTCTATACAGTATTCTCTGTTAAGTGTTGACTGGACACCTTTAGTTCTTCTGGTCTTATGCTAATGTATTCTCTGAAGTACAAGAATTGCCAATTAAGTTTGCAAACTCATCCTAGAAAAAGTGCTATGAACCTCACTGCTGAATATCACTACAGTCACCTTATAACTACTTCCCTTGGGAAGCTCTGCACTGATGCCAGCACCTAGTCTACACCTCAAAGCAATTTTGAAACTCTTTTTCTGGAATGGCCATCAAAGCTGTTATGTATTATCTTTGTTGGCGTGAATGTCATCCAAATGTCTTCCTTTCGATATTTCCTTTATCTCTGAGTAAAGAAAAAAGTCACTGGGGGCCAGAACAGGTGAGTAGGGAGGGTGTTCCAATACCGTTATTTGTTTACTGGCTAAAAGCTCCTTCACAGACATCTGTATAATTAAGTTTGTGAATTCATCACCTTGCCATCATGCACAATGGCCATTCCAGAAAAAGTTCCAAAATTGCTTTGAAGGATGGTCTAGGTGCTGGTGTCAGAGCATAGCTTCTCTAAGGGAGTACTTTGAGGTGACTGTAGTGATATTCAGCAATGAGATATGTAGCACTTAGAATAATTAACTTCATGAATTTAATAGACCTCATACATGGCTGTTTCTGTCTTTTGGACTCATATTGTCCTTATGTCTTTGATGTCTTTCATCTTTCTCTGCTGCAGGAGGTTTGGGACTAATCAATACTACTTAGATGGCTGCTTGCTAGCTTTTAAGACTCCAAACATTGCTCACCAAAGTGGGATGCAGAACATTTTCTTTAAAAAGAAAAAAACAAAATTGTTATACCAATTGACCTAGATTTCCCCTGAAACCATGCTTCCCCAAACCTTTGTCTCTGCTACACTGTCTTTCAAAGTGTTGGCTTATATTTAGGAAACCTCTTAACTTTTGGTTTAGTCCATTTTTTCTGACCTCCTTCTACGGCACACTGTCATGCCCTTCACCTAATTCCTGTCTACTGTCTAACTAATGAGTACTGCTCTCCCTTCCACCCCACCCTTGTAACATCAGTCTGGTTTCTTGTGTGTTTAACTTTTTCTCAAGTCATTACAATAGTGTTGTCATTCAATATTTGTCCTTTTGCAACTTACTTTCACTCTGCATAATGTCTTCCAGATGACTCCATGGTATGTATCCTAAAATCAGCATTGTTCTTTATCATTGCACAATATTCCATTGTATGACTGTATCATAGTTTATTGATCTATTCATCTGCTGATAGGCACCTAGGTTGATTCCAACATTTAGCTTTTGTAGATACTGCTGCAATAAATATTGGTATGCATTCTTCTGTTTGTATGACAGCGTTTTTTCTTTAGGATATATGCCAAGAACTGGGATTGCTGGATTGTAGGGTGTTTTTCTTTCTAGCTTTTTAAGAAAGCACCAGATTGATTTCCAAAGTGATTGTACCATTTTAAATTCCCACCAGCTGTTCCAGCCTCTCCACAGTCTCTCCAACATTTACTGTTTTGAGTTTTTTGGATTAATGTCAGCCTTCTTGCAGTGAGATAGTATTGAATTGCAATTTTTATTTAGATCTCTCCAATGGTTAATGATAGTGAGCATTCCTCCTGAATGTTTTCTTTGGTGAAGTGCCTGTTTGTATCCTTTGTCCATTTTTTAATTGGGTTACTTGTCTTTTTATTGTTGAGGTTTTGCAGTGCCTTGTAGATTATGGAGATTAGACACTCATCAGATTCATGGTAGTCAAAAAATTCTGTCCTAGTCTGTCGGTAGTTTTTTTACTCTCTTGATGAAGTCTTTGGATGAGCATAAGAGTTTGATTTTTAGGTGTTCCCAGTTATCTATTTTTTCTTCTGGTGTTTATGCATTGTTAGTAATATTTTGTAGTCTGCCTATGCCATGTATTTGGGCTCCCAGCATTGTCCCTATTTTTTCTTCCATGATTTTTTTATTATGACTAAGTGAAAATGTACATTCCTGTATAAATTTACATGCCCACCTATATGCAGCTTCCACTGCTCTCCCTGCCCAGTGACAGCACACTATTCCTCTCTGCTCCATACATGTCTCATCCTCCCAACAGTCTCCTTTCCCCCGCTCTCCACCAGTGATAGCCACGATGGAGCTCACCGATTTGAGTCTGCCATGATTTTCATTGTTTTAGATTTTATATTTAGGTCTTTAATCCATTTTTATTTGTTTTGTGCACAGTGTGAGATATGAGTCATTTCTTTTTTTTTGAAGATTAATATCTAGTTTTGCCAACACCATGTGTTAAAGAGACCATCTTTTCTCCAGTTATTGGAACTTGGCTGTTTGTTAGATATCAGCCACTCTAGGTGTATGATGTCATATCTGGATTCTCAATTCCATTCTGCTAGTCTGTGTGTCTGTTTTTGTACTAGCATCAGGCTGTCTTGACTACCACGGTAATGTAATTAGTTCTAAAGTCGGGTAGTGTAAGGTGTCCTGCTTTGTTATTCTTCTTCAGTAATTTTCTTATCTGTGGTTTCTTCCCTTTCCGTATGCAACTGGTGATTTTTTTTTTCCTATCTTATTAAAAAATGCCTTTGGAATTTGTATTGCAGTTATGTTGTATACATAGATTGCTTTGGGTAGTACAGACATTTTCATGATGTTGAGTCTCCCTATCCATGTGCAAGGTGGGTTTCTCCACTTACGTAGGCCTCTTTTGCTTTCTTAGAGTCTTGTAATTGTCTTTGTAAAGGCACCTTTTACAACCCTGGTTAGATTTATTCATAAACATTTTATCTTCTTGGGGGCTATTGTGAGTAGTACTAATTTGGTGATGCCCTCTTTGATGGTCTCTCTGTTGACAGAAGGGAATCTAATTCATTTATGTGTATTCTGATACTTTGCTGAACTCTTCTGTTGGTACCAGTAGATTTTTTTTTTCCTGTGTCCAGATACTATGTTTCTTAACCAAAATGCTTAACTTAAGAATACCCTATCAAACTCAGTGTTGTCTGCTTACAAAAGCTGATCAACTATTTCTAGCACACATGCATGAGCTATTGACTTGACTCAAATCGGAGTTTTCTAAAAAAAAGTGTTTTGTTGTTCTTTAAATGTGCATTAACTAATTAATGAAATATAAAAATCTTTCATGGAATTTCATGCAAAGTCACAGCATTACATTAGATTCTGGGGTTAAGTCAGCCCTAGTGTTTTATCATCCGTACATAGATTATCAGGACTATATGGATGGTATAAAGGATCTACTCTTGACTATGAGTTTGTTAATTTTTGGTTTACTAACCTAAACGTTTGCAGTTTTAACCCATCTAGTGGCTCCATGGAAGAAAACCCTTGGAACCCGCTTTTGTGAAGAATGACGTTTCCCTCCACCCCACCCCGCCCAAAAAAGAATACCACCAAGAAAACCCTCTGAAACAGTTCTACTCTAACATGTGAGTCAAAATTCACTTAAAGCAAAAGATTATCTGGTTTTTTTTTTTGTTGTTGTTGTTGTTCACTAACATATACCAACTACACAGCTGGAAAGAATAGCATATGAATACAGTATTTCCCAAGCAGATAAATAGAACAAGACTGGAAGGTAAAATGTGGAAAGAAGTAACCAAAGGTATAGAAGACCTAAAACTACAAGTTTAACCTAATGGGAGGGAGAGAAATTATAGGCACAGAATGTAAAAGTAATATGATCTGTTCAGTTTCTATAGAAAGCAGCTTAAAGATATAGGATATCACTTTTATTCTAAACAGTATTTTATTCTTAAACAGTATCCTTAGAATAGACTGGGTAGCACCTATTCTATTTGGGAGACATGCCAATAAGCAGAATTTTTAAGTTTTGTCAAAAAAATTCCATGTACGTCTAATGTCTTTTCTTTCAATTTTATTTAGCAAAATTTTTCTTATGTCACATATCGTAAAGGGATATGCCCCACCTGAGGTGGAAGAATTTAATGATTACCTTTTACATTATTTTTTCTAAAATCCTAAGCAAAAGACCCCAAATAGAAAAACAATTTTCAAACTCTTTTGTTTTGACTAATACTTCAGTTTATTTATTGCTATTCAAGAATAACATTTAATTTAAACAATTTACCCACTATTGCTGCCAAATCTATGATTTTCTTTTTTTATATTTTTTTATTATGACTAAGTAGAAATGTACATTCCTGTATAAATTTACATGTCCATCTATATGCAGCATGACCCATCCATATGCTGTCTACAAAAAACTCACTTGAGACCTAAAGAGAGGAACAAACTGAAAATTAAAGGATGGAAGAATATATATCAAGCTAACAATGAACAAAGAAGAGCAGGTGTGGCAATTCTAATCTCAGACGAAATCAGTTTTAATATAAAATCCACCATCGTGGACAAAGATGGACACTACTGCTGAAAGGTTCAGTAAATAAGCAAGACTTAACTATATTAAATGTTTATGCACCTAATATCAGAGCACCTAAATACGTCTAAGAAACACTGACTACACTCAAAAAAGAGTTAGATCACTCCACAGTAACAGTGGGAGGTTTCAACACTCTGCTCTCAATACCAAATCTATGATTTTCTGCTAGGAAATTTCACCACATTTCCCTCCAGTAGTTTCCCTCAAGAAACCCTAAAAATAAAATTTCAAGTGATGGCAGATGCACATTGACTCACTCCTAAATAACACTTCACAAGTCAGCAGTCCTCAGAGTAAATCAGAGTGGAGGAGTGGATTCCTATAGATGCCAGAGATCCACCACAGCCTTTGTATGACTGGTTATACCAGGAAGCCTTGTCAAAGCGTGTGACTACTGAACCTGGAAATATTCTGACAAAATCCGCATGGCTTTACAGAATTCTTAGAGGCATATTAAGATTTTTTACATTAGATCGGCATTTCCAATTCCTAAAAAAATTCAGATTTCTAGCTAATGTTCTCTGACTATATGGCTGGCTTCTTTTTATGCTACATGAGTATCATCCAATTATACCATTCTTAACAGCTGCTGTAAATTCTGTTTAAATTTCAATTTATGTATTATATATTAAAACAGGGCACTAAACTACATAGATAATTAACAATTTAGAAAGAATTATCTCCATATTTTTCAAGATATTTAAAACATGTGCAGATTCTAATTATTTACTAAGAAGTTTGGATTATAAAATATTTAATTTGATAGTAATGAAAAATGCACTAACATGCAAAACTGTAAGAATTTTAATATACATAAATATATATGTGAACAAATAGCTTAAATTCACATACTGTCTTGGTCATCTAGTGCTGCTTAACAGAACTACCACAGTGAATGGCTTTAAAAAGAAAAACTTTGTTTGTGGCATTGCAGTAAGCTAAAAGTCCAAATTCAGGGTGTCAGCTACTTCAGAAGGCCTTTTCTCCTGGCTCAGAAGGAAGGTGGTTTCGTCAAGCTTCCCCTGGACTAAAAGCTTCTGATGCACAGAGACCCTGGATTGTTTCCAAAAGACTTAGCTACTGGGACTGCTTCTTGTTGGGGAGTGGTCCCCCATCTCTCTGCGTGTTTTTCTCTTTTATATCCCAAGAGACTGTCTCATGGCACAGTATAATCCCACACACTGAGTCCTGTCTCACCAGCACAAACAAGACCATCCTCTCTCACTAACATCATAGAGGCAAGGTTTACAATATAAAGGAACATCACACAATACCCAGACTTAGGCTCAGCAAACGGCTACACACATTTTTGGGGGGACACAATTCGGTCCATGACACACATTCATCAGAATTACTAACCGGAAAAAAATCACAATACAAACCGTAAAAGCTGTAACTTGTTGCATTGAATTAATTACTTTTTGTGTTCGGCATACTTAGCCATGGTGTTGTAATTCCCACCCTGATGATTGTGTAGTAGGGTACTTGTGGCCTACCAAGGAGATTGGTCAGTTTTGCCTTAAGAGACTCAATTCCACAGTAGAGAGGAGGATTCTACCATCACCTCCAGGGAAAAGGTGATGCATTAGCAGAGACCCAGCAGGAAGAGAAGGTGTGGTGGGTTTCTCAGTCCAGTTAATAAAGAAAGCTAAGTGTCTCTGGGCAGAAACTAAAGGCCAGAGAAAGGGCGTGCGAGTACAGCTGGGGAGAGCCTGTCCTGGTAGAATAATTGTATTTTGAGTATTCCTGAGCCTGAACTGTAACTGTTAACTTCTGCCATAAACCCACTAACTGTGTTTGTGGTCTGTGAGTTCTGTGTGGTCACTGCAGTGGATTACTGGACAGCAGAGAAGTAGGGAGGCCTGTGACAGGGATGGCTGGTGTCAGAATTAGTAAAGATGGCAGAGACAAGAGATGTGTCTAATCTCTACCCTGTAGGAATCAGCCCTGAGCTGTTGATCTTGTTTCTCTTTTCCCTTTGTGGGGTTGGAGAAGGTTAGACAGTGCCCTATAGCCATTTTTACACCTGTATAAGGCTGAAACCTGTCAGAGTAAGAAAACTCAAAAATTTTCCATGAATAGCCACAGAAAATTGTTAAGACTGCCTCCTGTCAGAGACAGAAAACTTGGCAGTTCTGTTAAGGCAGTTCTGTTAAGTTCTAATTCTCACAGATTCTGCAGTAAATTGTAACATTTAAACTTATAATTAAAGATTATATTTTAAACATTAAAAGGTGAATTGGAAAACACAGACAATAATCCCAACTGTTTAGTGAAAGCAAAACTCCATGATTCCTTCTAAATCTGTATGCATTTTGAATGAGCATATTTTCACTGATTATTGGAGCAATTGCTTAATTTTCCTATAAATGTGTAGGCGCAGCCTCAAAATCAATAAGAAAACTGAAAATAAATAGATGTCTATTCATGAAATAGATACTCCTGACATTCTTTAAAACAGCTGATTTAGTACCTTTCTGCTCGTACAAGGATGCAGTCAGTATTATCAAGCTAATTTTTGTTTTAAAAAATTGCTGAAGCTCCTTTACATCAAATAAATTTAGGGAAAAAAACATAATAAAAGCTAATTGTTTTATAACATATAGATATTTATTGCC
Organism: Heterohyrax brucei; assembly: GCA_028571685.1. Taxonomy (NCBI): domain Eukaryota; kingdom Metazoa; phylum Chordata; class Mammalia; order Hyracoidea; family Procaviidae; genus Heterohyrax; species Heterohyrax brucei. The sequence goes on along the minus strand of CM053142.1, from coordinate 137,774,267 downwards.
TACTGTTCTTAATAATTCCCCTGAAGTAGAAAGAGCGCTATTCTATATAATCAGGAATCCTGGGTTTTGCAAAATGTTAACATGCTCCTCTATTAATCACAAGTTTGGAGCTTAGAGTACACCCAGACACACCACAAAACAAAGGCCTGGGGATCTACTTCTGGAAAAGCAGCTACCGAAAACTCTGATAGCATGGAAAAATCTGGAGGGCATTGTGCTAGTGAAAGGAGTCCATCACAGAGGGACAGGTGTTGTGTGAGAGTACTAATTAGAAAATGTTTACACAGAGAGAGAAAAAAGTCCTGGATAGTTCCCAGGAAGGGGAGGGTTAAGGATGGAAAAGGAAATCTTTAACTACGTCCAGACTTGTCCTCACGGTTCTCTTTTTCTCCTTTATTGTGTCTACTCCTAATCCAGACCCCAGTGTCTCAACACTCTATCCAGAGCTATCCTTAAAGTATAAGAAATCAAGGCACCCGGGAGAGTATTGCAGTTTGGAGCACATTAAATGTGTGTGTGTGTGTGTGTGTGTGTGTGTGTGTGTGTGTGTGTGTGTGTGTGTGCGTGTGCGCACACGTGTATTTCACACAGTTCTGAAATGGCACATGTGTGTCCACCACAAGTTATATTTGACTTCGTGGCAACTAGTAGTAAATACCAAATAACCTGTTCAGATAGCTAGAACTGCCCTTTAATACATGAGGTGATGGTTGTGGAGACCAAACATTATGAAATTTGAAAAGAAAGTCTAATGTATATTTAAAAAGTTTAGTCTGTGAATTTAATAACATGTTACCAAAAAGTGGTGCGTTGAGACCACTCGAAAGCGGGGATCAATTTTGTGTGATTGTATGGATAAATACCAGTCTTTGATGAACATTATATATAATAGCTTTAAATAAAATCTTACTGTTCTAAAATTCTAAGAAGCAGCCTTTTGTAAACACCTCTGTCAGTTATTCTATGGCTCACTTGGGAATATTCAGTACCACATATGTCAGTGAAGAAGACACTGTTTGCTTGCCATTTTCACTGACCTCCAGCAAGCACGTACCTTATACGTATTCAAGCAAGAAAACTATAACATGGTGTGGCAGAGTGATTTAGTAGCATTTTAATGTGGCAAAATAATGTATTAAGAAGTTACCTACATAGATTTTCTTCTGTCCTAGCACAATAATATGGGTGGAAAAACAGTGCTTTCTCTTTCTCCGTTAGCAGTGTGGCTCTGAATTTGTGTCCTTGAGTCCTGGGCTTTTTTTTATTACTGAGGAAAGGGATGGGAAGGGATTTAAACTAACTTATTGAGTGTTTGTGGGCAATAAAAGTAATTTTCAAGCTTAATATAACTAGAATTAAAAAGTGACAACTGTTGTGTCTCTCTGTTCTTGCTTCCCTTACCGGATTTTTTTTCTTTTTTAATGCTTAATTCACTTGTAATAAGTCACTGGTATCAGAATTTTTACAGGATGAGGATAACCTAAAGCGCTTTCCTTGTTTGACACCACAAAGTCCTCCTCTCTAATTGCCCTAGAGCTTTGGTTGATTTTGATAATTCTATCCAGTGATAGAAGTACTCTTGTTGGCATATCTTGAAAATTATGTGAGATACACTGCATACCAATTATTTTGTTGTTGTTGTGGGCACCATTGAGTCATTCTTGGTCATAGTAAACTTATGTGCAACAGAGTGAAACACTGATCCCATGCAATGCCCACAATGGTTTTATGCTAAAGCACATTGTTGCAGCCACTGTGTCAATCTACCGTCTTTGATGCCCCTCCTCTTTTCCCACAGACCCTCTACTTTACCAGGTATAATATCCTTCTCCAGGGAGTAATCCCTCCTGACAACATGTCTAAAGAATATAAGATATAGTCTTGTTATCCTTGGTCCTAATGTGTTCTCTGGTTATGCATCTTCCAAGACAGATCAGTTTGCTCTTATGGCAGTCCAAGCTATAGTCAATATTCTTCTCCAAAATCACAATTGAAAAGAGCCAATTCTTCATCTGTCTTCACTTATTCATCATCCAATTTACATGTGCATAAGATATTGGCAAGATATAACTGTAAATACCATGGCTTACATCAAGTGCACCTTAGTCCTGAAGGGGATATCCTTGCTTTGAAACATTTTGAAGAGGTCTTCTGCAGCTGATTTGCCAAATATAATGAATCTTTTGAATTCTTAGCTACTGCTTCCATGGCTATCGATTGAGGATCCAAAACAAAATTTCATTCAAAATGAAATTCTTGACAACTTCAATGTTTTCTCTGGTTATCATAATGTTGCCTTTTGGTCCACTTGTGAGGATTTTTCTTTTCTTTCTTTCTTTTTTTAATGTTGAGGTGTAATCCATACTGAAGGTGGTGGTGTTTGATCTTCATCAGCATTTCAAGTAGTCTTTACTTTCAGCAAGCAAGGATGTGTCTTCCATATAACACTGGTTGTTAATGAGTTGTCCTCTAATCTTGATGCCTCATTCTTCTTCACAGGGACTAGCTTCTCAGGTTATTTGCTCAACACATAAATTGAAAAGGTGTAGTGAAAGGATACAAGCCTAATACACACTTTTTCTGACATTAAACCATGCAGTGTCCCCTTGTTCTGTTCGCATCACTGTCTCTTGATCCATGTACAGATTCTTTATGAGCATAATTGAGGGTTCTGGAATTACCATTCTTTGCAATTTTAGCCATAATTTCTTATGGTCCCCACAGTGAAATGTCTTTGAATAGCCAATAAAACACATATTTCTTACTTATGCTAACACATTTATTAAAAAAAAAAAAAAAAACTTGAAAATCTCACTATCTCAAGTAGACAATTAAAGCTTCCCAACTCATCTGAGACAAATGATCACCGAGAACAACAAAGGTAGGAGGAAAAGAGAGCCCGGGAGACAGAAGAACCCATAGGGACAGAAAACCGTATCAACACGAGACCAGAAGTAATAGACAGTGCCCGGCCACAACCAAAGACAGTCATGGCGGGAGACAGACGTAGAGTCCCTGAGGTAACATGAGAAAAAGAGGTACAGCCCAAGAACTCTACTAAAAGACCTGAATTGATGGTCCAAGAGACTCAAGGATAGCCTGGGAACATGGCGCCTAGACCTGCTGCTGTCCGTGAGTGGAAACCAGTTCTGATGTTAACTCTTCAGACCAGAATAGACTGTATTTGGGGACAAAATGTGACAATATGGTGTGCAAACTTTATGGTTCTAAGCATTTATAGGAGGCTGTCCTTCTGGTCTCTTTCTAGATGGAATAGAAGGTAGGAGAGGGGGCAGATGCTTTTTAAGAGGATACTGGGTATACAGAGTGAAAAGGGGGAGGGTGCTGCCACTGGGTGGGAATAGTTGAGGGAGCTGCAGATAGGTGGGCATGCAAGACAGATTCAGATTATACACTTTCACCTAATTATAATTAAAGAACAAAATGTTGGACAGATTTTCAGATTTAAACCTGGTGGTGTAGTGGGTAAATGCTATGGCTGCTAATCAAAAGGTTGATAATTCCAATTTATCAGGTGCTCTTTGGAAACTGTGGGGTCGTTTTTCTCTTCTGCTGTGAGTCAGAATAGACTTGATAGCAGTGGGGATTTTGTAGGGGAGTTTTTTATTACTATTATGGCTGTTGCAACTTCAACTCAAGTTTGTTTCCTGTGTGATTTTAAGGTAAGTACTATGAAATGCATAATTCTGTATCAACATTTATAGTTAAGATGCTCATGCTCTGGTGAGAAGTCAACGTACACAGCATCCCCTGAAAAATCACAACAGACACCAATCTTGTTCATAGCACATTCTACTGAAGTGTCTATGTTGTTGCTATTGTTGTTAGGTGTGACTGTCAAATCAGTTTCAAGTCAGCAACTCTATGAACAATAGACTGAAACACTGCCTGGTCCATTGCCATGCCAACAATTTTTTATGTTTAATCTCATCTTTGCAGCCACTGTTTCAATCCATCTCCTTGAGGGTCTGCCCTCTTTTTTGCTGACCCTCTAATTTGCCAAGCATGATGTCCTTCTCCAGGGACTCATCCCTCCTGACAACATGTCCAAAGTGCATTCGTTCTTTTGGCAGTCCATAATATGCTCAATATTCTTCTCCAATAGCACAATTCAAAGATGGATGCCAGTTCTTCTTGTGTAGTCCTTATTCACTGTTCAGCTTTCACATGCATATGATGTAACTGGAAATACCACGGTTTGGGTCAGGTGCACCTTAGTCTTCAACAACATACTTGCTTTGGAAAACTTTCAAGAGGTCCTTTGCTGCAGATTTTCCAAATGCAATTCATTTTTTTTGATTTCTTGACTGCTGCCTCCATGAGCATTGATTGTTGGGAACAACTAAAGTGAAATCCTTGACAGCTTTAATCCTTTCTCCATTTATCATGATGTTGCTTGCTTGTCCAGTTGTGAGGGTTTTTTTTTTCTTGATATTGAAGTGGAATCCACGCTGAAGGATGTGGTCTTTGACCTCTATCAGCAAATTGTTTCAAATCCTCATCACTTTCAGCAAGCAAGTTTGTGTCATCTACATAACACAGGTTGTTAATGAACTTTTTCCAATTGTGATGCCTCATTCTTCTTCAAGTAATCCATATTATCAGATTATTTGCTTGGCACCCAGATAGAAAAGATATGATGAAAGGACACAATTCTGATGCGTGTCTTTTCTCACTCTTTGCCATGCAGGGTCCCCTGGTTCTGTTTTCACAACTGCCTCTTGATATACGCATGAATTCCTCACGAACACAATTAAGTGTGCTGGAATTCCTGTTCTCCTCAATGTTATCCATAATTTGTTATGATCCACACAATTTAATGTCTTTGCATAGTTAATAATCCTAGGTAAACATCTTTCTGTTATTTTCTACTTTCAGCCAAGATCCATCTGACATCAGCAATGATATCACTGGTTCCATGTACTCTTCTGAATCCAGTTTAAATTTCTGGCAGTTCCTGACAATATACTGTTGCAATTTCTTTTGAATGACCTAGCAAAATTTTACTTGCATATGATGTTAATAATAGTGTTTGACAATTTCTGTATTTGCTGGTATCACCTTTCTTTGGACTAGGCATCAATAAACATCTCTTCCAGTTGGTTGGCCAGGTAGCTGTCTTCCAAAATTCTTGCCCTAGATGAGTGAGCGCTCCAGCACTGCATCCATTTGTTGAAACATCTCAGTAGACATTCCATCAGTTCCTGGAGCCTTGTTTTTCACCATTGCCTTCAATGCAGCTTTGATTTCTTCCTTCAGTACTGCCAGTTTCTGATCATACACTGCCTCTTGGAATGGTTAAATATCAACCAGCTCTTTCTGGTATAATGACTCTATGTATTCCTTCCTTCTTCTTTTGATGTTTACTGAGTTGTTTAACATTTTCCATGTGGAATCCTTCACAAGTAGAAATAGAGGCTTGAATTATTGCTTCAGTTCTTTCAACTTGATAAATGCAGAGTATATTCTTCCATTTGAGTTTCATGCCTCCAGCTCTTTGAACATGTCATTATAATACTTCGTTTTGTCTTCTCGTGCTGTCCTTTGAAATCTTCAGTTCAGGTCTTATGCATCCTTTTTTTCCTTTTGCTTTAGCTGCCTGACATTCAAGAGTGAGTTTCAGATTCTATTCTGACATTTTTTGGTCTTTTCTTTTCCTTCCTGTCTTTTCAATGAACTCTTTCTTCGTGAATGTCATTCCATAGCTCATCTGGTCATCTGTCATTAGTGTTCAATGCGTCAAACCTGTTCTTGAGATGGTCTCTAACCTCAGAAGGGATATACTCAAGGTGGTACCTTGGCTTTCATGGACTTGTTCTAATTGGTCTTCGGTTTCAGTTTGAACCGAAGCATATCACCAGCTGATGGTCTGTGCCGCAGTCAGCTCGTGGTTTTGCTCTGACCCTTTTCCATTGTCTCTTTCCACAGGTGTAGTCAATTTGATTGTTGTGCATTCAATTTGGTGAATTAAACTATGTGTATAGTTTCCATTTATGTTGGTGAAAAAAGATATTTGCAATGAAGAAGTCATTGGTCTTGAAAAATGCTATCATACAGTCTCTGGCATCATTTGTATTGCCAAGGATGTATTTTCCAACTATGAATCCTTCTTCTGTTTCCAACTTTTGCGTTCTAATCACCAGTAATTATCAATGTATCCTGATTACATGTCCAATCAATTTCAGACTAGAAATGCTAGTAAAAGTCTTCAGTTTCATCATCTTTGTCCTTAGTGATTGGAGCATAAACGTGAATGATAGTCATACTAACTGGCTTTCCTTGTAGGTGTATGGATCTCATCCTATCACTGACTGCATTGTTCTTCAGGACAAATCCTGAAATGTTGTTCCTTTTGACGATGAACACAACACCATTCCTCTTCAAGTTTTCATTCGTGGAATAGTAGACCCTGATTGATTCATAATGGCCAGAGCCAGTTCATTGCAGCTCTATAATGCCCAGGATATTAATGTTTATATGTTCCATTTCATATTTGATGATTTCTAATTTCATACTTTGTGTATTCCATATTCCAATTATTAATGGGTGTTTGCAGCTGTTCCTCTCAGCTTTAGTCATGCAGTATCAGCAAATAAAGGTCCCCAAAGGCTGACTCTATCCATGCCATTAAAGTTGAATCTATTTTGAGGAGGCAGCTCTTCCTCAGTCATCTTTTGAGTGACTACCAAACCTGGGGAGATCTCATTTTCTGACACTGTATCTTTTGGTGGAGTTGTTATTTTACAATTCTTGAAGGTAGTAATTTCTTCATACCATTACAAGCACTATATCTGTTAAAATTATACCTGTGACAAGTAGAAGAAATTATGACATATACACTGCAAAACAGCAACCTGAGAATAGAAAATGGTCCATACGACCATTATCTGTATCTATTGCTATGCTGCTGTTCATAAGATTTTCAGTAGCTAATTCTTTTCAGAGGTAGGCTGCCAGGTCCTTCTCCCTACTATGTATTAATCTGGAAGCTCAACTGAAATCTTTCCACTGTGGGTGACCCTGCATCACAGCAACAAATTGACAGTGAGTGTCCGCACAAAGTCAAAATGTCTGTGCTGACTCTTTCATGACCTTTCTTAACTTTTAGTGATTTATAACCGATTTCAACCTTTTCATGGTCACTTTCCTTTTGTGACGAAATTGAAACAAATTCCCCAATTTTCTTTAAATTTCACAGATATGAGTGTTTAAACATTAAGAAATTTGAGGAGGTTTTAGCTAAACATGATGTGTGTATACATGTGTATGAAAGTATATATACACATACGCACACACACACACACACACACACACAACTAGCACATAAATGGAAACGCTGATGGTGTAGTGGCTTAAGCGCTACATCTGTTAACCAAAAGGTGGATAGTTTAAATCTACCACGTGTTCTGTAGGAACTCTATGGGGCAGTTCCACTCTGACCTTTAGGGTCACTATGAGTCTGACCTGACTCTACGGCAGTGGGTTGGGTTAATATACAAACATGTAGTTTTCAATTGTGTAACTAATTGGACTGTAATGCTAAAAATAAGCTTGCACATCTCCTTTTGGTATCCTGTGTTCTTGTAATGTTTTACCATGTATGCTTTATGGAAAGGAAAAATGATGCCATTTTGATCCTATTCTCAGGTTATTGTTTTGCAGTGCATATGCCGTAATTTCTTCAATTCTGCTTGTTACAGGTATAATCTTAACACATGAAGTGCTTTTAATGTCTGTGAAGAAATTACTACCTTCAAGAATTCCAAAAGAAAGAATTTCATCATATTATTAATGTGTTATTCAACAGGTATTTTTCATATATTTTTGCTAAAATAGACTACATCATTTTCTCTACAACTTTCCTCTATCTCCTTTTGTTTGCTAATAAATTTCAAGGACTAAATAATTATCTTATAAACAAAATTTTTCTCTAAATGAAAGTAGAAACAAATACACTAAAGAGGGAAGCCAAATGATAGCATAATAATGTCCTAAATAATACTCTGTTGTACATGATAAAGATATGTGAAATAAAACATTTGAGACAAGAGGCTTCTCTGAATTTAAAAGCAAAAGAAGAAATACCAGAGAAGATCATCGACAGCTTTTTGACATAGACTATTACAACTGTTATAGATAAGGAAACTACAGTGAAAAAAAAGGAACTATGAATCTGAGGAGTGCTGTCTTTGGCTAGAAACTTACATGTGTTTTTTAGACCTCACTATAGGCAATGACAGAGGCTTGACCTCACCAGGTCTCGAGAGGAAGCTTTCTTTCCTAATCAGACTTGGTGCAAAGCCAGCTCATTGCTGTCTGTAGCAGGGTCAGTTTAGGATGCAAGCGTCTCCACTCAACTCCAGCAATGCACGCTCTTTCCCAGATTTGGTTTCTTAGACCGAGTACCTCCATTCAGAGGCCTGTTAATCAGGGCTGTCAACAGAGATCATCCTCAGGTGCCTCTGCTAAAGCCTTGTTATTGGAGGGAAGGAGAGGGAAACTTGAAGATACTCTTCCCCACTCTGACTCATGATTCAGTGCTTTTATAACTCTTAATTCTTCCCCTCACCGTCCTCATAGCCCAAGAACCCACAAAACTGCAGGAACCTTGTGTTCAGGGCTTCCTTGGCAGTAAGAAGATCCCAGTATCTGAACTGATCCATTTGGCCCCCAGCTGTTCCTTGGAAATACGTAACAGGAGTGAGTCATTGCTTTGTCCAGGCTTCACTTACTTATACTACAGCAGTAAATGATGTGAGTCGCTGGGTGGACCAAACGCTAAGCACTTGACCATTAATGAAAAGGTTAACAGTTTGAAAACACCCAGAGCCTGCTCTAAAGTAAAGCCTGGCAATCTGCTTTTGAAATGTCACAGCCTTGAAAACGTTATAGAGCAGTTCTGTTCTGTGCAGTGGGGTGAGCATGAGTCAGTCTGGCTGGACTGACAACAGTAAGAGGTGATTCAAGGTTTTTACTGCTACTTTCACTTTGCCTTGTCTTAATCAACTGTTTCAACACCTGACAGCACAGCTCACTTCCCACTAGGCTCAGATCCCTAACATCCCCAAAATATTAAATTGAACTTGTTAGTATCATTTGGGCTCCTGGTGGTATGGTAGGTAAGAGCTCCACCACTAATCTTCCAGGTCAGCAATTCAAGTCCACCAGCCACTCCTTGGAAACGCCATAGTCAGGCAGCAACAGGTTTAACATCATTAAAGTTAATTTCTCAGATGAATGGATAAGGAGATACCAGTTAATAAGATAAATAAGTACACTGTGAATTGACAATTTATTATTTTTTTTAAAGAAGAACCAGCAAGTCTGAGGAATTATTGTAGTTTTTTAGTTTTCAATAAAATATGAAGTAAAATAAAGTCAGATCTGACTTGACGGCACTTGGCTTGGCTACTTTGAAAATAGTACTTTTAAAATAAATTATTCAGTGCTGGTACAGTTTATATAAAATGACAAATATATGAGTCAAGGTAACTTATTATTGAACTTTTAGAAATTAATTTATCAATATGTTGAAGAAATTCACTTAGGAGATAACCATTTTTTTCTCTTTGAATTGTTTTTTACTTTAGCCAACAACATAGATGGTCCAATCTCAATGAGAAGATAGCTTCTGCCCTTCCCATGCGTTCTCTCTTATTCGTCCACATGACAGGAAGAGTGGTTTGTTAGATGGGCAAGATAGAAAAAATGAAAGCAGCATACGACACAAAGCTTCTCTTGGCCACTCAATCTTTCATTGTCTCTCTGTGTTATGTAGTGCCGCTGTCATAAAAAATATCTCAAGTAGGTGGCTTTAAAGAACAGGAAAACCAAAAACTTGTTGTCATCAAGTCAATTCTGACTCACAGTAACCCTATACGACAGGTTAAAACCGCCCCAAAGAGTTTCCAAGGAGTGCCTGGTGGATTTGAACTGCCGATCTTTTGGTTAGCGTCCACAGCACTTAACCACTACTATATCATGCTTTAAAGAACAGGAAAGGAATCAGAATTCAGTTCTGTATCCACTGTAGTCAATCACTTCTTGTTTCTCTCAACTTTCTGCATCTGCAAGTACCTCTTGGCTTGTAGGTGGATCATCACATAGCCTACAGTCTCTTGTGTGTCTATCTCTTCCTGAATCTTTTCCTTTTGGCTAAGACATCATACAGAAGAGATTAGATCTAGGACCCAGTGGAAACCTTCGTTGCATAGTGGTTAAGTGCTATGCTTGCTGACCAAAAGACTAGCAGTTCAAATTAGCCAGGTGCTTCTTTGAAACTTTATGGGGCAACTCTACTCTGTCCTATAAAGTCACTATAGATCAGAATCAACTCAGTGGCAGTGTGGTTGGTTGGTTTGGTTTGGTCTACTGCTGTATGACCTCATTAACATAACTAAATAAGGTTACATATACAAGTACTGGAGCTGCAGTTAGAACTTCAACATGTACTTTGAGGGGGTACAATTCAGTCTTGCTTTTTTTTCTTTGTCTCTCATAACATTGCATCTTTTGGAGATATTATACTCTGCTTGGAAACCCTACTGGTATAGTCATTAAGTGCTACAGCTGCTAACCAAAAGGACAGCAGTTTGAATCCATAGGCACTCCTTGGAAACTCTGCGAGACAGTTATACTCTGTCCTATAGGGTTGCTATGAGTCAGAATCACCTCCACAGCAGCAGATTTGTCTTTTTTGTTTGTTTGTTTTTACTGTGCTTTTCCAATGTTAAGCTTACAAGTCTCGTCTCTTTCTCTCTAAAGAAGGCAAGGTTTGATGTTATAATGTTGGCAAATCCAGCACAGTGGAAAATAGTCTCTTTGCAGATGCAACCAATGTTCTCTGCTTACTTGTTTTGAAAGATATAGCCAACATCTTCACTTTATCTTTCTGTCTCTGGTGTCTTACTTGTCAATTGTTTCTAACTTCAGTAAGTAAAGAGAGACATTTCTTACACCCCTACAACAATCCAGTACTCCTGAATTTGGGGCACAAGTCTAAGAAAATATCTCTAAGATGGACAGTCTTGTATATTAGTCTGAAATGACCAAAATAAAGTGGAAAACTTAAAGTGATGAAATTTATTTTCTAAGTTTCCATTTTGTTTTTATTTTGAATTTCTCTAAAACAACTTGCATCATTTTGACATGAAAAAATTGATTCCTTTAGGCACATATATTCAAAACCCATGTGAGCAGGATGATGTTGATAAAATTTTAACAAACAAAATCATTTTAATTCATTACTGCAGTTCCATAAGGTAAGATGAATTCTGGGGTTCAAAACCTCCATGTACATTTTTGTGGTTACGTCTGTGTAGCTCTCTAAAATGTTAGACTCATGACAGACAAAATATAACATTTTCTCTACAATGTGTGCCTGCTGCCCTTTATGATACTTTTATGCTCTGGTCTCCAGTGGTGTTCTTAATAAAGGCCTTTCTCTTGGATTTCAGTGAAGTCTTACTATCTCTGCTATTAATTAACCTTTCTTCCTCTGGACTGGTTGCACATTGGGTTGCATGCTTCTCTGTCATCTATTTGTGCTGTCTTTGGAATTTAAAAGAGATACCAAAATTCTCTCATAAAAAGGGCATGAACTCTTTTTCCAGCCAACTCCTTGGACTTTCTGTGATCAGTGTGAGGCCGTAATTGTGTTCATATATCATTACAGACTACTTTCAGAGATATGGCCTCAATTTCTTATTCCCTCACAGAATTTTAAATACCTCTCCAGTCCTTTTACATTTAAGTTTTCAACCAAACGCACTCAATGTGAAAATGTCGAGGGAGACCTGAAAACAAAAAATGCAGTTAAAATACAGCTCCTATATTTAGTCAAATAACTAGTAACCAAACTGCAAAGATTCCCCTGTCCTTCCACAGTGCCTACCTGAAAGAAAGGAAAGGTGAGGTGACATAACTGTTAGAAGCCCAGCAAGTGTCATCTATACAGCTCTTATAGGAAGTGCTTACTATTTTTCAATCAGAACAACTCCATTGTAACATTTGGTTGCTCTGTGCATGCTGAAAATGCTTAACATTCTAAGAAAAACATCACGGTTATCCTCTGTCTAAAAACTACTGCTATATACTGATGATTTTTTTTTTCTGTCAGAAAGAAATCATGGTGTGAAATTCACATGGTTCTTAAAATTTAATTCAACCAGTGAAGTTAAAGAGGTTGAGTTTTTTAAAAATAATTTCAGGAACAGAGACATCAACTGTACAGTGATTTTGTGTGACTAGGGGTCAAGACAGTGATCTCTTAAAACTACACACAAACATACACACCGTAGTAGCTAGCAAGAATGATCAACCTGTCTTTATCAGGCAAATCCAACATTAGGGGTAGGGAGGAGCATTTTCAGAAGCATATTCTTTGTCAAAAGCAAGGAGTCATAGAAATCCTGCTTATGCTACAAGAGAAAGTAGAAGAGTAGATGGGAAATTGAGCTCTGCAATACTTATCAGAGGCGGAACACTATTTACTGCTCATTAAGAAAATTGGTGTGGCAGCAGGCATCATTACCCTTAACGTTAACCTTTAGTATGGATTTCTGCCAGTCAGAGAGAGCTCTCTGATAGGATATCTCTATGCCAACACTCACGTCCCTTAGAGGCGAAGGAGCTTGACCTTCTAACTCCAGGCTTGCTGAAAACATCCATGAATACCCAGAATAGTCTGTCCCTAGAAGTTGAGTTACTAAATGAGAATTAAGAAAATTTCAGCTCATGCTGATGGGCGGATTTTAACTAAGTCATTTTGACCTGAGCCAGTGTGAGACGACTTTTAATCAGAGACTGTGGGGGTGAGGGTTGGGGAGTGCGGTTAAAAGAAAAAAAAAAAAAAAAAGACATTTACAGTCAACTGTCTTCTTTCAAAAAGACTTATGTAAATTTGCCCTTCACTAAAAATAAATTTTGTGGAGTAGATTTTCTTTTTTCTTTTTTTAATCTGTATCAGGCAAGTGTCTCTCTGCTGTGAGGTAAGCCATATGGATACTGCTACAATCTTGTGTCTGCCATCTCTAATTATAATCCCAAAGTTAGCTTAGATCACATAATGTGTCACTAAGGAGGAGAATCAGGGGCTTATATAGTAAACTGATATATAGTTATCTGTTCTTACCTGGAAACTCCATGGGTTTTAGTCTGAGTTTCTGCTTTACAGAATCTGCAGAAATAGAGAGATGCTATTCAAATGTCCTGGCCATGCATCAAAAACCAACACAAGGTAACCAACAATTATAGAGCACTGAGAGAATATGCATTCATTTCAAGTGCCTATTGCACATACACCAAGATAGACAGTGTCCTGGTCCATAAAGTAATCTTCAAGAAACATAAAAGAACTGAAATAGAAAGATAATGTTCTCTAATCATGATCAATTCAAGCTAGAAAGGACAGCAGAGATATAACAAGTGAATCTCCAAGCTCTTGAACACTAAGCAAACACTTCTAAATAATCCACTGGTGAAAGAAAAAGTCTCAAGGGCAGTAAAACACATTTAACTGAATAAAAATAAAAACATCAGCTATCAAATGTTGTGAGACCAGCCAAAGTAAAGCTATGTGAAAATTTATAGCACTAAATATACGTGTTTATTGTTTCAGGTGCTGTTGAGTATTTTTTTGACTCATACCCCATATAACAGACTAGAAATGCCCAAAAGGGTTTTCTAGGCTGTATTATTCATTTATTTCTCAATGAGGGCAGATTGCCAGGTATTTTTCCTGTGGAACTTCTGGTTGGGTTTGAACCAGCAACCTTTCATGTAGCAGCTAAGCATGTAACTGTTGCGCCACCAACCAAAACCAAATCCATTGTCACTGAGTCAGTTTGAATTCATAGTGACCCTATAGGACTCAGCAGAATTGCTCCATAGAGTCCCCAAGGAGCATCTGGCTAATTCCAGCTGCTGACCTTTTGGTGAGCAGACATAGCATTGAATCACTACACCACCAGTGTTCCCATTGCACCACCAGGACTCCTTATATTGACGTATTAGAAAAATGAGAAAGTCTCAATTCACTAATCTAAGTTGTTTCTTAAAGAATCTAGAAAAAGAAGATAAAAATAAATCAAGAAATTCAAAGAAAAGAAGAGTAGAAATCAAATTGAAGAAAGAAAAACAATAAAGAAAAATCAACAAAAGAGAGCGCTGGCACCTTGAAAAGATCAGTAAAACAGACAAACCTCTAACAGGACAGAAAAAAAAGAGAAGACATAAATTATCAATATCAAGAATAAAAAAGGTAACATCATCACAGGTCCTGAAAACAACAACAATAGCATAAACCAACCTATATACACAAATATAACCACAAATGCAGCACATACAGTACTACTTGGATAATTTGAAGATGGCGTAGTGGTTAAGAGCTACATCTGCTAACCAAAAGGTCAGCAGTTCAAATCCGCCAGGTGGTCCTTGGAAGCTCTACGGAGCAGTTCTTCTCTGCCCTGTAGTGTCACTGTGAGTCAGCATCAACTCAACAGCACTGAGTTTGGTTTCGCTTGATGACCATTAAGGCCAGTGAATTCATAACTACAGACTTAATAAAACAGTTCTCCAAGAACAGATGGTTTCATTGAAGAATTCAGCCAGACATCTAAAGGAAACATAAATTCTACATAATCTCATCCATAAAACAGAAGAAGAGGAATCATTTTTCAATCAATCTTATGATGTTAATAATATTTCCCTGATATTAGGAACAGACAAGAAAGTACCAAAGAGAAAGCTGCAGACCAATGCCCCTCATGAAAACAGGTATAAATATCTCTTTAAAAATTAGCAAAAATGATTAAGCAGCATTTATTTTTAAAAATACATCAACTAATTGGAGAACAAAGAAGACTGTCTTCTTTTAATTCTAGTGTTCAGCATACCGCAGGAAATGCTTTCCAGTGCAATAGGCAATCAAAGGAAATAAATGGCATTCAGGTCAGAAAGGAAAAACTAAAACTACACTTGTTGGTAGATGACATGATGATTGACGTATAGATCCCCAGGAATTTGCAAAAATCTCTAGGGCTAATAAATTCTACAAGACTACTGGTAGAAGATAAAAGTAGAAAAGTTAATTGCATTTCTACAGATTAGCAGTGAACACGTGGACACAAAAATTATAAATACAATGTCATTTACTATCACAAGTAAAATATTTAGAGGCAAATCTAACAAAACTTGTACAAAACTTATATTCTAAAACCTGCAAAACACTGAAAAATCTAAATATGAGGTGTGATAATGAAGTCTATATACTTAATTGTTCTAAGTGCTACATACCTCGTTGCTGAATGTCACTAACAGTCACTTTCAAAGCACTCCTCTTGGGAAGCTGTACACCAATGCCAGAGCCTAGTTCACCCTTCAAAGTAATTTCACAGCTCTTTCTGCAATGGCTGTCCTGCAGGGCAGCAAGGTGGCAAGTTCATGAACTCAATCGTATAGTTGCCTTTCAGGGAGTTTTTCGCCAGTAAACAAGTAACAGTATTGGAACATCCTACCTACTCACCTGATCTGGCACCCAATGACTCTTTTTTTATTTTTCCAAAGATAAAAGAAATATTGAATGAAAGACGTTGTGGTGATATTCAGGACATTCAGGACAGCTCTGAAGGCTATTCCAGAAAAAGAGTTCCAACATCGCTTTGAAGGGTAAACCAGGCACCAGCCTCAGTGCATACCTTCCCAAGGGGAGGACTTGGAGGGTCTCTGTAGTGAATTCACCATTGAGGTATGCAGCACTTTTTCTAGGATAATTTCACGAACTTAACTGGCAGTACTTGTAGATCTAAATAAATATAGAAAGGCAAAAAAACAAACCTTTAGCTGGTAAGTTGATTCACGCTCATAGAAACCCTATAAGACTGAGTAGAATTGCCTAAGGATTTTCCTAGGAGCACCTGGTAGATTTGAAGTTACTAGCTTTTTGGTTAGCAGCCATAGCTCTTAACTAGGCCACCAGGGTTTACAAAATAAATTTAGATGCATATTCATGGATTGCAAGATTTAATACACTCCTATCAAAATTCCAGAAAATTTTTGGTGGATATAAATGAGATTATTCTAAAATCAATCAGCATAATCTACCCTATATTCAGACTTAAGAAGAAAACTTCACATGATCTGTCAGTTGACACATGAAAAATACTTGACAAAATTTAAAACTGATTCATTATAAAATTACTCAAAAAACTAGAAATAGAGAACACCTTCCCAAACTGGTAAAGAAAATCTACAGAAAAATCTTCCTAGAATTTATAACTCATAGTGAGATACTACATGATTTCCTCCTAGATGGAGATCATTCAAAGTTCTTGCTTTTATCCCTGTTATTCAGCATAGTACCTAAAATTCTAAACATAGCAGTAAGGCAAGAAAAGGAAATTAAGAGCACCCACATTGGGAAGAGAGAAATAAGATTGCCTATTTACAGATGACATTATGATCCATGTAGAATATTCTAAAGAATCTTTGACATCAAAATGATGGTGCATAAAAATGAAAACTGATACATTGGACTACATCTAAAATTAACACTTATGTTGTGTGAAATGACGTGCTAGGAAGATGAAAAGGCAAGCTATGGTCTGGGAAAAATATTTTCAAACTGTCTATCTGACAAAGGGTATCAAAAATTCTCAGACTTCAAGCATAAAAAGATGCCGTTCAAACGCGGGTAAAAGATATGAGGCACACCGGTGTTACAGGAGTTAAGACCTGTGGTCGTTGACCGAAAGGTCAGTAGCTCACATCCACTAACCTCACCTGTAAACCGTTATGAGGTAGTTCTAGTCTCTTCCACAGAGTTGCTAAGAGTTGGAATCTTCTTGATGGCGAAGTGTTCTTCAAAAGGTATGAGCAGGCATTTTATCAAAGAGGACATACAGGTAGTGGATAAGGGCATGAAAAGATGCTCGATATAATTAGCTATCTGAGAAATGCAAATTAAAACCACAATGAAATATCCCTACATACTCAGCAAAAGGGTTTAAGTGAAAAATAGTGATAACCTTAAATGTTGATCATGATTCAGAGAAATTGGATCGTTCATGCATTGCTGACGGAATGTGAAATACAAGCACTATGGAAAATATTATTATTATTATTATTACTTAAATCTAAACACCTAGCATTGCACTCCTGGGTATTGTCACTGACAAACTATATTTACACAAAAATCTGTACCCAAATGTTTACAGCAGGTTTATTTGTAATAGCTAAAAACTGGAAACAATTCAGATGTTTCTCAGTGGGTGAATGGTTAAACAAACTGTGGTGTATCCATATCAGGGAATGATACCCAGTGATAAAAATGAATTAATTATCAATATATGCAACAAATTAGATGACTCCTTAGAGGATTATATTGAGTTAAAAACAGGCACTCTCTAAAAGTTATGTGCTGTACAATATTCCGTAAATCACAAGAATATAGAAATGGAGAACAGAATAGTGATTTGCAGGAGTTAGGAGGAGCTGGAGGCAGCAGGGAAGGAGTGTGACTATTAAAGGGCAAAGTGTGTCATTACTGTGATGATGAAAATAGCCTGTATCTGATTGTATCAATGTCCGTATCCTGGTTATGGTACTATGGTACAGACTTTTGGGATATGAACACTGGGGAACTGGGTAATGGGCTCTGCTTTATTCTTAAAACTATATTTAGATCTTTCATTATTTCTAAATAAAATTTATATATGTATCTCTATCTACCTACATACCTATCCTATTTGTCTATACACCTGCATGCCTATCTATTATTTAATCTTTCCTGACAGGTATTTCCATACAGGATTAGAATCAACTCTACAGCAACAGGTTTGATTTTGATTTTTATACACACAAATGTACATATATGTATATATACGTGTATGTGTATATATATATATACACAAAATACAAATGGAAAATGAGTTTTCAGCGTGTATGTATTTTAATTCACATCAGTGGCATCATATTATATTTTTATTATGCTACTCATAGTTCTAGACAACATTTTTTAGAGCAATCCATATTAGTGCCTGTAATTTTCATGGTCACATTAACTGTCATATCATATTTCATCACATAAATATGTTTAATTTATCCTTTTTATGGGGAATAATTAATATTATCTCTACCTTCTCACCTATTCTAATACAATAAGGTAGTCTTGTGCTTTCCTACTTATGCACATCTGTGAGACTATCTCAAGTGAATATGTTGAAGAAGATATGCTTGTTTATAGACTATGTGAAATGTTAATTTTTGTATATAATTTCAAATAGTCCTGCAGAATCACAGTAAAGATGTATATTCATAAAAAGTATGAGTATTAACTGCTTTCCCATGCCCTTGCCAATTTTGTTGCTATCTGACAATCTTTACTTATCTCAGACATGAAAAATGATTATTTTCTAATCATATTTCTTTGAAAATGTATGAGAGTCTATATTGTGATAATTTCTGGCCCTTTATGTCTGATTTCCTATGAAATGCTTCTGTATATTAATAGCTCAATGTTTTTATTTTCTTATGTGTTATCTTACTGAATAGAGAAATTCTAAGATGCAAGTACCACTTTTCAATCTGCCATTTTATTTTAAATCTGTTTATAGTGTTTTGTATTGTCCTCAGAGAAATTATTAGTGATGCATGTATCTGACATAGTGCTTGTTTCTAAGATGTGTAAAAAAAAATTAAACTATAAAGTAATAATAAAAAGACAAATGATCCTATTCAAAATGGGAAAAATTGGAAGAAAAACTCGGTGAAAGAAAATCAATAAATTTCCAATAAGCATATGGATGTGTTCAAAATGTTTCATGATATGTCAATGTACATCTACTGGTATATCTAATATTAAATAAACCTATAATATTAAAAAGTGACAAGGATATGGAGAAATTGAAACTATTATTCACTGTTGGTGGGAACATAAATTGGATAAAAAATTTTGGAAAAGTATCAGTTTCTACTAATGCAAACCATGTGCCTGCACTGTTGCCCAGTAAACTCATTGCTCTTGTAAGTGAAAAAGATATGAGTAGTAGGCTTAAAATCATATGCACAAAAATATTCATACCACATTTGTTTATAATACTAGCAAACTGGAAGCCAGCCAAGCCAAGTGCCGTCGAGTCAGATCCGACCCATGGCAACCCTAGGGAAACAGCCCCCAAATCGAAAATGAATGAATGATGGAATATTCAAACAATGGAATGTTACACTACACAAAAAGAATGAAATCCTTATAGTATGGATTATTCTCACTTTTTTTTTTTTTAATCTAAAGAAGCAAGGCATAAAAGAGGACATACGGTATACATCAATTTATATGATATTGGAGAACCAAAAATGCTAATGGATAGTTTAAAAAATCATGATTGTTAAGAGTCTTTGAGAGTAGATAGTCACCAGAAAGGTGTCTAAGGGAAAATTCTGGGGTCATGAAAATATTTTGTATTTGGTTTAGTGTGGTGATAACATTTGTACATAAGTAATCTATCTTTAAGCTCTACATTTAAGTTTTATCCAAAAATAGAATTAAGGACAACTGGCAAGTATCTTTTGTAACTTTAAAAGTAACTTATTACTTGAGCTTGAATTTGTCAAATGTAAAAGTCCATGGTATTCACCATTGTGTCATATCATCCTCTTAAAATAAATAGTACCATCTAGATCCAATTCTATACTTCATTAGCCTTAGAAAGTGTAAGAGAATTTTTCCTGATTAAGAATACTGAGAAAATCACTCAGATACAGAGGCATCCATTTAATCTTTGGAAAAAACAAATACCTCAATTAGAAGACTATTTGTTATTCAAAAGTGGAAACTTCCTTATTCATAGAGAAGAGTAAGTAAAAGAATAGGACTTTTGTTACAGTTCAGGGTCTTACTAGTAATACTGATAAGCCATTCAAGAAGGAGTTTTTTTTTTTTCTTTTTTTGTATACTAGAAATATTTAATTTTGGGGGGAAATGCCAAAAAGTTATGCTTCTAGGTGTAAACATGCTTAAAAAGATGAACAACTCCCAGAGGTAAGTAAGACATTAAGATAGTGCACTGAGGTGGTATTTCATATGGAAGGTTTCCAAATTCAGGTGTTCTGACAGAGTTTTTCCCAGCCCACTGCTTTCCGGAATATCTAATCCTCTCTCATCTTTGTCTCCTAGATGCTGAAAATGTTCAATTTTGTGTCTTTAGGATAGATCTTCTCCTGCCCTCCTTTTAATGCCCTATTATTTAAGGATGCTTACAAAACAAAATGTCCTATAATGAGTTTCCTGTCTTCTTTTCTAAACCTGATTCTGTATCCTTAGCATTATATTGCAGTACCACAGTTTACCTACAACACAGGTTGTGTCGTACTGTAGTTCTTCAGCCTTATGGTTGCCCACTTCTAGTCATTTTCTGTCATTAATTATATGCTTGTGTATAATTAATTCCTTGTAGAATACATGCTGTTGTTTTTTCTCTTTCTGATTAGTCATATTTTCTAATTGTTTTCCAGAAACATCTCAGATGCTTGAAGTCTTCACACTCTCCATTTATATTCTCATACCTCGGAGATATTGTGGGCCATTTGGTGCCACACCTTTGCATTAAGCAAATATCTTAGTCATAATGAGTAAATTCTGTTTTGTTTTCTCAGTGAATGTAAAAGTTATATATATGCTATACTGTATTCTGTGTCATAGCATTATGTCTAAAAAGCAATGTAATGACAATTAAAAAATTCTTTATTGCTAACAATCCTCCGAGCCTTCAGCGAGTCATAATCATTTTGCTCGTGGAGGATGTCGCCTCAGTGCTGATGCCTGCTGACTCATCAGTGTGGGGTTGTTGAAGGCTGGAGACTGCAGCAATTTCTTGAAATAAGACAGTAAGGAGGTCTGTCGCATTGACTTTTCCTTTCATGTAAGGTTTCCTTGTATTGTGTGACACTGTTTGATAGCGTATTACCTAGAGCATAACTGCTTTCAAAACTGGGGTCAGTCCTCTCAAACTCCATATCATAGCCGTCTACTGCTACTGTAACAGAAATTCCACAAGTGGATGGCTCCAAAAAACAGAAGCTTGATCTCTTACAGCCTGGGATGTTAGCAGTCCAAATTCAAGGTTTCAGCTCCAGGGAAGAATTTCTATCTCTGTTTGCTCTGGAGGAAGGTCCTTGTCTTCAGTATTCCCCTGAAAAGGAGTTTCTCTGCACCAAGATGCTGGATCTGAAGGATGTGCTTTGTTCTTTGTGCTTCTATCTTGCTGTTATGTGGTCCCTTGGTCTTTCTGCACACTTCTCTCTCTTATTTCTCAATAGAGGACGACTCAAGACACAACCTGATCCTTAGGTTGAGTCTTGCCCATAACATAAACTGCTACTGATCTCTTCTCATCAACAGTATAGAGCCAAGATTTACAACACATAGGAAACTCACATCAGATGACAAAATGATAGACAACGACATAATACTGGGAATCACAGATTTACCAAGTTTACGTACACTTTGGGGGGACACAATTCAATACATAACACTTTGTCAACTAAGTTTATGTAGTATTGTAAATCCTTTTATGTCCTTTCAATAATATCCATAGCATCTTCAACATGAGTAGATTCCATCTTTTGAAACCACTTTCTCTGCTTATCCGTAAGAAGCAACTCCTCGTGCCATTAAAGTTTTATCATGAGATTGCAGATGTTCAGTCTCTACTTCAAGTTCCAATTACAGTTCTCTTGCTGTTTCCATTGTATTTGGAATTACTTCCTTCACTGAAGTCTTGAACCCCTTGAAGTCACTCATGAGGGTTGGAATCTACTTCTAAACTCTTGTTAATGTTGATATTTTTGCTTCCTCCTGTAAATCACAGAGTACTTAGTGGCATCTAGAATGATGAATCCTTTCCAGAAGGTTTTCAATTTACTTTGCCCCAATCCATCAGAGGTGCCTATAGCCTTAAAAAATGTCTTTCTTAAATAAGACTTGAAACATGAAATTACTTCTTGATTCATGGTCTGCAGAATAGATGACGTGTTTGCAGATATGAGAACAGCATTAATCTCCTTATACGTTTGCATCAGAGCTCTTGAGTGAACATGTGCACTGCGAAGAAGCAGCAATATTTTGAAATGAATTTTTCTTTTTCTGAGAAATAGGTCTCAACACTGGGCTTACAATGTTCAATAAGCCATGTGATAAACAGATGTGCTGTCTTCCAACCTTTTTTGTTTCATTTGTGGAGTACAGGCAGAGTAGATTTAGTGTAATCTTAAGGACTTTAGGATTTTCAGCATGATAAATGAGCACTGTCTTCAACTTAAAGTCTCCAGTTGCATTAGCCCCTAACAAAGGCAGTATTTCCCCTGAAGCTTTGGGCCTAGGTGTTGACTTCTCCTTTCTAGCTATGAAAATTTCAGATGGCATTTTCTTCCAATACAAGGCTGTTTCATCTACATTGAAAATTTGTCTTTCAGTGAGGCCCCCTTGTGGATTATTTTAGCAAGATCATCTGGATAACTCTCTGTAGCTTTGACATCAGCACTTGCTACTCCGTTGTGCACTTCTGTTATGAAGACTGCTCCCTTTTTCCAACCTCGTGAACCAAGCTCTGCTAGCAACAAACTTTTCTTCCACAGACTCTTCAGCTTTGTCAGGCTTTGCAGAATTGAAGAGTTAGGGCCTTGCTCTGGATTAGGCTTTAGCTTAAGTGGATGTTGTGGCTAATTTATTCTATCCAGACCATTAAAATTTTCTCCGTATCAGCATTAAGGCTGTTTCGCTTTCTTATCATTTGTGTATTCACTGGAATAACGCTTTTAATTTCCTTCAAGAGCTTTTCCTTTGCATGAGAACTTTGACTGTTTGGTGCAAGAGGCGTAGCTTTTGGTTTATCTTCGCTTTTGACATCACGCCTTCTTCATTCAGCTTTGTTTTTCTATCATTTGATTTAACGTGAGAGACATTTGACGCTTCCTTGATGGCATCGGGTTTTCACTTTAATACTTTAGAAACCGCTGTAGGGTTATTAATTAGCTTAATTTAATGTCATCCTGTCTCTGGGAACAGGGAGACCTGAGGAGAGGGAGAACAATGGGGAGACATCTAGTTGATAGAGCAGTCAGTAGACCCACAGATTTATCAATTTAGTTCTCTCTCCGTTGTATATGGATGTGGTTCATGGCACCCCCTCTACCAAAATTACAATGATAACATAAAAGGATCATCACATATCACCATAACACATAATAATAATAATATATAATATTGATATAATGAAAAAGTTTGAAATAGTGTGAGATTTACCAAAATACAACATGGAGACACAAAATGAGTACACACTGTTTGGAAAATGGTGCCAATAATCCAGCTAGATACAGGCTTACCACATTCTATTTGTAAAAAATGCAATATCTGCAAAACACAATAAAATGAGATATGCTCATATTCCTGTATATATACATATATGGCATATTTTATATGCTCTAACTGTGTATTTAATTTGCCTGCCTCTTGTATTAGACTATAACTGCAACAAAAAGTATACAAACTTTAATTTCTAGACTCTTGACCATCATGATTATCCCAAACACGGAGTCTTCTTTGGTGAAGAACATTGCACTAACTTCACAACTGTGTATCTCACATCAAGATGAGCACAGCCTTACCTCAAGACAGATTATAAACCTAACTTAAAAGAGAAGAACACACGTCTGTAAAACTTTAAGCCTTCCTTGTTTGGAAATCATGGTAGTTTGCTTTTTTATTTGTATAAAAAGAACAGAGAGAAAACCTTCTTCTACTCTTCTAAATGAGATCTGACACTTATGACTGGAGATTATCCTGGGTCCACAGTTTTTTGCTAGGAGAAGGTAATAATGGTGTTAAAGCATATTTTCACACTGTTGGTAACATTACCCAGTTAAATTCACAGATATTTAATTTTTGCAGTGGAAAATTTTCTGCGAACTTCTTTCTCTAAGTGAGCTATTGTTCTTTCTCTGGGGAACAAGACTAGAGGGATACTGAAAAAAGATGGGAGAAGTGGGTAAGCTGTACACATTATTTGTCAGTATATTTGGTAGGGAAAAATTAGAAATGGTGTATTTTAGTGTTGTACTTTTTTTATTTTGAATGAACAGATGGTAGATCTATGTGACTCTAATCCCTTACAGTGGAAGGACACCTAAGAGTAGTATGTGTGTGTGTGTGTGTGTGTGTATATATATATATATAAATGAATGAGTATATGTGTTAGAAAACCTAAAACAGAATATTTAGCTTTTTAAATATGTTCATTCCTCATAATTTTAATTTTGGAAAAGAGCAACCAACATTTGAATATCTAACCCAAACTACTTTTTCCCAAAAAGAGATTTACAGATTCCCAATCTGAGAAGCTACTTAATAGGATTATATGATAGAAAATTTCTGCAATCGTTTCAGAGTCACATAACTAACAATATTAAATAAGTTTATTTCAATCATGATTTAGTACACTGGATCTGCAAATATGTCTCAAATGTATTAGCATATGTATATTTTCCACATTTATTTGAACATGATGCTTTTTTCCAATTCATAGAATTGATGTTACATGAAGCAGTCTATGAAATATATTATAGACCAATAATATATATCTATTTCTTCCTAATAGTTCACCATTTAATAAATATTTTTTTCCCTTTCCTTTTGTTTTTGTTTGTTTAGTTTTCTGGTCTCACTAAACACCCACCGAGCATGGCATAACAGGATGTAGAAGTTATTTATTGCCAGGACAAGCTGTATAACCTGAGACAGTAAGGGCACAATGAGAGATTAAAGGATATTGTTCTATAAATAAATAAATAAACAAATAAAAGGTCCTCTGGTCTGCTAGGTACTTTGCAGACCCATTTCATTATAATATAAATGGCTCCACAGAATGTCAACTTAAAGTACATCTTGGCCCCAAAGCCCTTCTGGGTAGCCAAATCAGCTATTCAGGGATTTCATAAGCCTCTAAACTGCCATAATCCACATACTGGCATTTAGTTTCTTAAAGGGTTTTAAAAAATATGAAACATTAAAAAAAATTGCAAAAGAAGTTAAGAGTGCTATGAAACTTCACTATAGTTAATGATATTGAAAGCTCTCCCATCAACATCTTTCTGTCCCTTTTACTGAATATTAGGTGATTAATTTGATGATTATATTTTCAGTTAGCTTCCTTTGATAGTACAAAAAGTCACTAGCAAATCATAATGGGTAATAATCCTGAAATGATTTGTTTAAATATCAGCATGATACTCCACACTACTCATGTATTATCCCAGAGGTAATAAGTGACATTCCCAAGATTTAGTATTTGTAATAAACCAAATTGTTCTGGTGTGAAACAGCTGACTACAAAGAGGTTAATGTTTCCAACTAATACACAGCACCCAATCATAATTCTTTTTTCTCTAAATTTCCAGAATTCTAAATCAGGTTGCATCATACTATGTTGTATTTTCATGTATCACCAAAGACCTAGCTAGGATCCTTAGTCCTCAACCAGCTTTACATCTAGCCATGGTCTGTGTGGTAGACACACAGAGTATACAGTGCAAGTAATTAGTATAAAATAAGTTTGCAGTCTCACATCACATGTAGCCATCATCAGTTGGGTATAATGACTTTTGAGGCAGAATGATTCCTTCTTTCAGTGCTTATTAGCTACTTGTTCTCTTTCTCTATTCCTAAATAAATCTTCTATGATTTTCTCCCAAACTATTTCCTCAAAAATATTTTTGTATTGAGAGGATTTACTAATCTGATTGATTTGCTGGTGGGTTTTTCCAGGAATTTTTACTCTTTTATAATTATCAAAATAGATTTTCAATTAAAAAAAAAATCTAATTATATAGTGTACATGCAAAGGCATTCAATTGTGTGGGTCATAGCAAATTATAGCTAATATTGCTTAAAAAAGAAATTTCAGCACACTTAATTGGGCCCTTAAGGAATCTGTATATGGATCAACAGTCAGTCATGTAAACAGAATAAGTGGACACAACATGGTTTAAAGACAGGAAAGGTGTGCATCAACACTGCATCCTTTCATCATACCTTTTTAATCTGTATGTCAAATAAATAATCTGGGAAGCTGAATTATATGAGGAAGAAAAAGGTATCAGGATTGGAGAATGGCTTGTTAACAACCTGCATTACACAGACCACACTACTTTACTTGCTAGAAGTGAAGATTTGAAACACTTACTGATGAAGATCAAGGACCACAGCCATCAGAATGGACTGAACCTCAACACCAAGAAAACAAAAATGCTCGCAAATGGACCAGTAAGCAACACTGTGATAAATAGAGAAAGGCTTGAGGTTGTCAAAGATTTCATTTTACTTAGGTCCGTGGTCAGTGCCCAAGAAAGCAGTAGTCAAGAAATCAAAAGATGTGTTGCATTGGGAAAATCTGCTTCAAAGACTCTTTTCAAAGTTTTGAAAAGTAAAGATGTCACCTTGAACACTAAGGTGCACCTGACCCAAGCCATGGTGTTTTCAATACCATCACATGTATGTGAAAGCTGTATGATGAACAAGGAAGACAAAAGAAGAATTGATGCCTTTGACATGATGTTGAAGAAGAATGGCTTGCCCAAAGAACAAACAGATCTGTTCTGGAAAAAGTACAAGTACAACCAGACTGCTTCTTGGAAGCAAAGATGACAAGACTGCATCTTACATATTTTGGGCACATTGTTAGGAAGGATCAGTCCACGGAGAAGGACATCATGGTTGGTAGAGTGGAGGATCAGCAAAAAGAGGAAGATCCTCGATGAGACGGACTGACCCTCGGTGAGATGGATGGCTGCAATGATGCATGTAAGCATAAAAATGATTGTGGACATGGTGTAAGACTGGGCAGCGTTTCATTCCATTGTGCATAGAGTTGCTATGAATAGGAACCTACCTGATGGCACCTAACAACAACAATTATATAATTCTTTGTTATATTTATGCAATATCACTAGAATATGATTTTTCTTCCTTTTCACAATTTTTGCTCAATTTATGACTATTTTGTTTCAAAATAAAAATCCCCTTTAGATAGATTTATGAGGAAATCTCTGGTAAACTAATGTAGGAGAAAATTATATGTCACCATTATTTTAAAGATGAGGAAATCTAAGTCTGCAAAACTAAATTAACTTTTTTTAATGATGTATACGTGGTTAATGACAAAGGAAAAATATGTCAACAATTACCATTGTATTAGCTATCAAGCTGAATGATGGCATATTTAAAGCAAATGAAAGTCCCCTGGTTCCTAGAGGGTAACCAAATCTTGATGTTACCAAGAATCCTGTATCATTTATTCTAGTTTTGTTTATAGTTTAAATCTCCACTTAATTTGTTCTCCAACTGTGGATCTGAAACCAATCATAGGCATCAGAGAATTTTCGTATCTTAGTGTCCAAGCAGCTTTCTGCTCAGGACAAATCAGATCAGCTATTTTTGTTGCTGTTCTCAGGTGCTGTCCAGTCTGTTTGGACTCCTAGTGACCCAGTGTACTACATAACGAAACAGTTTTGAATTAATCTGAACTTCATGTTTGGAATCAGATTTTCGTAATACTTTCATGCATGCCAGATGGTTGTTTAGCAAACTGGGGACATTTTTTGGTCCCTAAGAAACAGAAGAATGATTCCAGCTGTCAGAAATCTGGTTGCAGAAATGTGAGCTTTGGATAAAATTT
This sequence comes from Heterohyrax brucei, assembly GCA_028571685.1. Classification (NCBI taxonomy): domain Eukaryota; kingdom Metazoa; phylum Chordata; class Mammalia; order Hyracoidea; family Procaviidae; genus Heterohyrax; species Heterohyrax brucei. The sequence goes on along the minus strand of CM053142.1, from coordinate 137,746,521 downwards.
TGCGTTGTCTCACTACTGTATTACTTAAAGTATCAGATTTCAGTCTTACAGGTTTCAATAAGGTGCTTTTATTGAAAAGGATATATGAGGATTTTTTTCTTTTAATTATGAGCTCTTTGTTTGTCACCAAATGTTCTCACAGTGCTCTTAGCTAGTGAGAGAGAAAACAAAAAACGTCAACAACATAAAGAGAATCTCTAGAGTCCAAACAAAGGATACGACTGAATTACAATTAAAGGCTTGATAGTATGTACTAGCAATGTAGGGCTGGGGTAAGGGAACCGACAGATTAAATTGTAATACTGCTTTGAAATTAAATTGTCCGTATTAATAAACTTCATTGTATAAAATAATTTAAAAATAGAATATGTTTCATTAAGTCTTTTAATAGGCTGATGCCCCTTCTATTTGCCACTCTCGTTTAATATAAAAAATGACATTGTTCAGTAAACATTGAGCCACAATTTACTCGTCAATTATGATCATTTCCAAATCTCAGTCTCCTAATAGTGGACTTAGGCTTCTCAGTAGACCTATGTTTCTCAGAAGCACATTCATTACTATACATTTTACATGAATCATGTTTTAATATTTCATGCCTAAAGATAAGTTCATATGGTACATCAGTCATCTTAGAGATAAACATGGAGGGTGTAGAGGTGAAAAAACATAGCAAACGCCTCCTATTATGCCCTAAGTTATTTTGTTCTTTAAGACATTTATTCCAACAAAGTAATTCAGCTGAAATAAAGGTAATAACACGAGTATAGTTTCTTATCCTTTTCTACTCGACTTTTCTTATTGTATTATCTTTGAATCTCATAAGTACTCAAGAAGTACATAAAACAATGATATACCCGTTGTATATATGATAGTTAGCAAGTATATGTATTTAGTATGCATGTGCTTAAATATGTGTTTAGTATATACCTGTTAGAAGTGATACAATTATTGAACTCCTCTTGTCTTCAAAAACCTCTACTAGCAAACATTATCATCATCCTTGTTTTACATTTTATAAGATAGGTGTAGAAAGTGAACTTATTTTCAATATTTCACAGCCAGAATGATAGAACCAGAGTACAAGCCAGGCAATTTGACTTCACAGCTATCCACTGCAACCTTTACATTATATTGCTGCTCTCATCACAAAAAAGGAATTTCAAAACTCATAAAAGGATTTTTGTTGTTGTTCACAATGTTATGTAAGCCTAACATCATCAATCTGGTCTAGAGCACTTGTCATCTGATTCTAATACATGAGAGATTACAAAGACTAATGAGCACATTGCTAAGTTCTGAATAAAAATAAGGAATTTGATCAGTATTTCTCTCAAATCTACTGAAAGGCTATAAATCTAAATTTCTAAGTGGGTATCATTCTTTTGATCAAGAAAATGACAATCAGGGAACTGAGATCCACATGATAGCACATTTTTGCAAAGGTAGAATATACATGTGGGAGCTACAAAATCTGCACAAATCTGCAACTCAGGTAGTAGACTGCTGGCTCACATCCAAACAACAGAAGGTCAGAGGATGATGAGTTGGATTCAGGAACATGATCAAGCCAAGGAGCTCTACCAGAACATCCATATATACTAGACGCAGGTCACACACCTGAGGAAATTTCTCATTCAACTGACTGAATGATCATATCAGATAACGTTGTGGAGGTAATTACATTATATGATATTATGGAAAAGCAGTCAGTTCAATGTCTGCCAAACCACAGACAATAAGAACCTAATCAAGTTGACATAAAAAATTAACCCTCACATTTCCACTCTCATCTATACACATCTCCTTGAACCACACATTATCTCTAAATAGACAATTATAAAGTTATAACCTGTGCCCGACATGATATAACTAACATTTGTTCAACCAACAATGCACTACTTCCAGTTACATCTTATATTTTATAAGTGGTGGAATCCTGGTGGTATAATTGTTAGATCTTGACTGCTAAGCCAAAGCAGGTAGTTAAAATTTAGCAGCCACGACACAGAGTGACCATATCTTGGGTGCACTTTATGGTTCTATGCATCTATAGGATATCATCCTGCTGACCTCTTACTAGAGGAAGGGGAGTGGGTGGAGAGGAGGGGAAAGGAGGCTGCTGGGAGGATGAGACATGTATGGAGCAGAGAGGAATAGTGTGCTGTCACCGGGCAGGGAGAGCAGTGGAAGCTGCATATAGGTGGGCATGTGAATTTATATGGGAATGTACATTTTCATTCCATCATAATTAAAAAAAAAATCACCAGCCACTACTTGAAAAACTTCATGGGGCCATTCTACCCCATCCTGTCAGGTTGCCGTGAGTATACACACACACACACACATTCACACACATGTGTAATAAAACAAGGAAAAATACTCACAGCAATTGGAGTCATTGTTTCTACAACTGGTAGCATGATTGTAGCTGTTATTTAGAACTACTTTCTACTATCCATCCCATATTCTTTTTGCCCTCAGTAAGCACCACAGCTGACTGTGATTCTTTGTCTGGTGGGATGACACAAATTTTCGTTCGAAAAGGATCTAGGCCATTAACAACCATGTTAGAATGGGGTTGCTGTAGTTCTATACTGACTTTAATTACAGGGCCTGGTAGTACAAAGAAGCGTTCTAAGGGATCTCTTGTATTTCGGATACGCTCCTGTTTACCTCAATTACATAATACCAATCCTACTTCTCCTCGGTAATCAGGATCAGTACCAGTCCATACAATAATACAGTCACAGTCAATGTAGTCAGTGTAGTAACTCCTTTCTTTCCTGTTGATCCAGAGCCCGAAGTGGCCAGGTAACTTTTTTAAATTCCAGCTCATTGCCATCAGTGTTGTGTCTCCCAGCAGGACGATTCCTCCAAGTGGAACTAAGATCTCTAGACTTACAGAGCATAGGATCACAGGGATCAGAAGAAAAACTTTGCTAGTGAGTAACTAGTGATAATAGTGAGCATACCACACCGATTTATACCCACTGAACCCTGGACCATGAATCCTGGCTATGGTGGAAAGAGCACCATATATTGGGTGCTGGATTAGAGCATATATAACCTCTCAAACATTGCCTCATCTCTGCAAAGTAATACTGCCTAGTCAGCTCTGTAAATATGTTCTAGAAGGCCATTCTATTATCCTGTCAATCCAGCTGTTTCAGAACCTTGGGGAACATGGTTGTTGTTGTTAGGTGCTGCTGAATTAGCTTCAATTCATAGCAACCCCATATGTGACAGAACAAAAGACTGCCAGATCTTGTGCCATCCTTACAACGTTGTTATGCTTGAGCCCATTGTTGTAGGCACTGTGTCAGTCCATCTCACTGAGGGTCTTCCTCTTTTTTGCTGATCTTCTGCTTTAACAAGGTTGATATCTTTCTCCATTCATTGGTCCCTCCTGATAACATGTCCAAAGTTACGCCATTAGTGTGTCTAAGAACCATTCTGGCTGTACTTCTTCAAATACAGATTTGTTTGTCCTTTTGGCAGTCTGTAGTATATTCAACATTCTTTACTAATACTTGGTCTTCTTTATTGTTTATGAGGCAATTAAAAATACCTTGGCTTGAATCAGGGACACTTCAGTCCTCAGAGTGACAGTAAACCAGGGAACACAGTAAGACCAATGAATTCCATGTGCATTTTCCATGAAGTGAGTCACTTAATATCAGGCAGTGTTATGTGGAATATTTCAACAGTGAATATAGTATTGTGTGAGTACATAGATAGCAGTTTTGGCAGAAGCATTACATGCAGAAGAGTCAAATTTATATCCAGATTAAGTGTCTGTCCCAGTAAGAACAGAACATTGCCTTGTCCATCTGATGCAATCAACCTGACACAAGTTACTGGACGATCACCCTAGAAATGGTGGCGTGTCAGGGATTCATTGTTGGTTTCTGTTGCTGGCAAAGTAGACAGTCAGCAGTTGCTGTATCCAACTTGGCCTCAGTGAATGAATGTCTCTGCTGCTGAGCATTTATGTAGCCTCTGTCCGTGTCACCATGGCCAGGTTGTTCATGAGTCCATTGAACAACACAGGAGTGATGGGGAAAGAGGATAACTGGTTTCCACAGAACACATCATCCTATATATTTGATTGTTAAGACACGATTCTACTGAGCTCACCCTTTGGTGAGTGTCATGGATTGCATAATGTCTCCTGAAAATATGCATCAACTTGGCTAGACCATGATTCCCAGTATTGTGTGACTGTCTACAATTTTGTCATCTGAGGTGATTTTCCTATGTGCTATAAATCTTACCTCTAAGATGTAAATGAAGTAGTTATGTTAACAAGGAAGGACTCAATCTGCAAGATTAGTTTTTGTCTTAAGTCAATCTTTATTGCAATATAAAAGAGAAAAGCAGAGAGACAGAAAGAACTTATACCACTGTGCAAGTAGAATAAGGAGTGTGCATCCTTTGGGACTATGGTCCTTGTATTGAGAAGCTCCTAAAGCAGAAAAATAATGACAAGGACTTTCCTCAAGAGCCCACAGAGACAGAAATCCTTCTCTGGGAGATGGTAGGCTAAATTCAGATTTCCAGCCTTCTTAACCACAAGAGAGCAAATTTAACCTTGTTAATGCTGTCCACTTTTCTTATTTCTGTTATAACAGCACTAGATAACTAACAAGCAACCATTCACATGATTGACAAATAGCTTCACTTCTTTGGCCCATTCAGGTAGTCCAGCCACATACCTGTTCTTCATATGTTCCTGTTGTTGATAATCCAGTCATGTTCCTTCCAAGACCTTGACCACCAAGCCAAACCACTTTCCACAGCCCATGTGATGGAATAAATTTATCTTTACTAAAGCCATTCACTTATGGTAATTCTGTTACAGCAGCAGTAGATCACTAAGACATATTCAAACCCGACCTCATACAAAGTACCTCCATTTAATGATGGAGGGATGTTATGCATGACTGATTTTATGACCCTTTGTGTCAAACAAAATCCAGTTCATGATGAGAAATTTAAGGTGCATAGTGACTCGATGACTAGTGGTTAAGCACTCAGTTTCTACATAAGCCCACTAAGAAGCCAGAAGATGTTTCTCAAATTGAGAGTGGTTATCTGTAGAAGATGGCAAGACTTTGCTCCAAAATCCAAGGGTGTATGTTGTGATCCACCAACGAAGGCTTGCCAAAGGACCAAGTAGTAGAGTGGCTTGCATAGCAGCCTGAAACTTCTCTTTTACAGACCCTTCTTTATTCTGGGTCCTTGACAAAACCAGTAGCTTTGAGAGTTACTTGATAAATAGGCTAGAATAATACACCCAAATGAGAGATGATACCTACAAAATTCAAGAAGTTCCACCAGGCTTTGAGCTTCATCTTTTAGTTGTAAGAGGGGGTTAGATGTTAATAACTTCTCTTTGACCTTAACAGGAATATGTACATATGTGCCTTATTGCTGAGAATTATTAACTTAAATGGGCATATAACATTAGATATAGCACAGTACAGCAAGAATTCCAGAAAAAGTAAAGCGTGGTAAAATACCTGAAATTTCTGGTGGCTGGAAATTGTGGAATTGTTTCAGTTTTTAATGGTGTATTCAGATTATGTTGACATTTGAGCCAAAGTGGTAAAGAGAAAAAGAGGATCATGGAATTCTGGGGGTGGAAAACATTCCAGGACTTGGGGACACTGGTACAAAGTCCTGAAGGTAGAGAATGGCTCTCATAGTCCAGAAATAACAAAGTGAACAGCAGGGCTGGTCACACAAACTGCATAAAATAAAACGTAGGGCCCCTCGATAGATTTCTAAGAATCTAAGATGGTTATAACGGAGAACTAAATGACGCGTGAGGCCCTCTGAGCACAGGTTGAATGCTCGTGACAGCCCTGTTGGCCACTTTGGTTGGGGACAGTGAGTAGGAGACGAGATCTGAAATGTGAAAAGAGACTAAATCTTTCAATACTATTGAGGTGAGAGGGTTTAGGCTTTTTTTATTTTTACTCTGAGTGAAATATGGAGCTACTGAATCGTCCTGAGCCAAACAGTGACATGTTTTACTCACAGTTTTAAAAAGAATACTCTCGCTGCTGTTTCACAAAAGAAAGTAAATTGGCAAGCACGGAAGAGTTTCATTATTAACCAATAAGTGTTTGGGTTAGACAGTTATTTTAAGCAGTCAGATACTTCTTTGCAATTAATTTAACAGTTCTTCTACATGTTAATGGCACAGTGATTAAGAGTGGAGGCCGCTAAGCAAAATGTCAGAGGTTGGAATTCATCAGCCACTCCTTAGACATGCTGTGGGCAGTTTGACTCTGCCCTATAGGTTGTTATGAGTTGCAGCTGATGTAATAGTAATGAGTCTTGGTTAGGGACATGTGTAAGTGTGTAGCAGTGGTGGAAATGTGCATTAAAGAAGACAAGCAAAATTAAAAAGGGATAAAAATACAATTATGTCTGGAGAAAAGTTTTACACTGGAAGTAAAGGCATTACACTCAGTATAAACTTCCATATATGAAAATCTAATTTAATATTAGATCAAGTGTTTTCAAGAATCTGGGTATATATTTAAAGACATAATGAATAACAGAATATGCACTGTTACTGAAAGCAATCACAAAGCTTAAAGCAGCATGTCTGAAAAGATTCCCAGAGGTTACATAATTTAAGACAGGTGTTTGATGCTTGAAGATTTTTCTGAGTACTAAAGCTGCCTTAACTCCTCTTCACCCCCAGCTCCTGAACCCTGAAAAATGTATTTGTGATATCAATTTGATTATGTTAGTTTGAGAGTTAAACTGAGAACTTGTCTGTATGCACATGTACTTTAAGTTTTAGAAATCAAGTTAGAGTTACAGATAGGCAGTCAGTTGCAAAAACAAAAACTATGAAATTCTTCCTTCTAATATTTTTGGCATTTTTATATGTGTGATCAAAATAGAAGAAAGGAGGAAAGTTTTAGCCATTACAGTTATCTAGGTAGGAGATGGTGGCAGCTGTCCCTGGAACCTCTGGTAGATACAAAGAAGGATCAAATATGTGCTTATTTTAAAGAAAGAATTTGCAGGATTCAGTGGCATAGAGAACAAAAGGGATTAAAAAGAATAAAGCATATCACATATGGTTCCAAGTTTTCTACACAGGGCATACAAAGAGTCATCTAGAAAATCTCGCTGACAGAATTGAGTTGGCTGGAAAGCAAATGCATCGTGGAGGAGGATGCACATGAGTTAAATTTTTTATATTTCAAGTCTGAAGAAACAACCAAGCCTCTAAATGATAAAGCCTTTCATATATGTGAGTAGCAAGTTATTGGTGAAAGTTGTAAATTTAAATGTGGGACTATGTTATATAAGTAACTGTAATTATGAAATTAAGCAAAGATTCTGGAAGATGAAATGAAGACAGCATTTACAGTGGTTGTGGTCTTTTTCTAGCAGTAGAGGACTGTTGAGACATGGACTGATAGTAGAAGACGTAGCTTCTGAAAATCTTTGTCTCAGATTACTAAGAGTCTGAATAAGTCATCCTTCTTTAAAAAATAAAATTTTCATTAAGGCTGCCGCTCTAGCATGCCACACAAGGGCTCAACTCTCAATTACATTTTAATGTCTCAAGTTACAAGAAAGTTATCATGGGGTACATACAGTGTGTGTGTTGGGAAGAAGGAAAAAAAAGTCCTCCAAGTATGTAAAGAAATTTTTCTTTGTACATAAATCAAAATATCGAATCTATTCCTCTATTGCTGTACTGTCAGTTTTATAAGAAAACAGCCTAAGGCTGTCTCAACTCAATGTCAAAACAAACTGATAAATTTAGTATGAGATGAGTACAGTTGTGTGTTTATTTTAAATAATTACACATGAATTTTAACATTTTCCTCTCATTGTTGAATAGGTTTCTAATGAACCAAAATACTTGTAATAACATAAAATTTATCTTGCTAGTTTCTCTAAACAGTGAGATATTGAAGTATTTGAAAATATTGTGATGGTTGAGTTCCATACTCAACTTCTGGATTATTTGAAGTTAGACATTCATATTATATGACAGCCTATTTGCTGAATCCATGAGCAACTGAGTGTAGCTATAATAATATCATCACCAGCTGGACTATTTTTATTCTGAAAAAAGTGGGTTACTTATGGATTTGACCAGAAAATAAATTGCAGTTGACAGACACACTTTAAAGGAAAGTATTCATCAACTTTTACAGTTATATATTTCAATATGGATATTCTGCAATCTCCCTCTCCAGAGTCAAAGTGAAGCAGGATTTCGAGGCAAATTTTGGCAGAATTATTTGAAAATGATATCTATCAGATCAGAGAAATGAGGAGAAAATCAATTATACACATTATGAGACAGACAATGTTTGGTTTCTTATGTCACTGGTATGTTTTTTCAGTTAACTAGTAGATGAAAACATAACCCAACAGAAACCAGTATGTCAGAAAGACAGGAGACAGCATTTGGTCTGATAACACGAAAAGGAAACTAGTCATTAACTTCTTCCAAAAGAAAAGAAGGAATAACTCAAGTTTACCTACCTATCTGTCTACCTACACCACCTTTCCTTTGTATCTGGAGCCCTGGTGGTGTGGCAGCTCAGGCTCAGCTGCAAACCCCAAGATCAGCGGTTTGGATTCACCAGCTGACCCTTGGAAACCATGTGGGCAATTGTACCTTGTCCTGTACGGTTACTATGGGTTGGAATCAGCTCAGTGGCAATGGATTCTTTTTCTTCTTTGTATCTAATATGCCATGTCCCCAAACTTTAAAAAGTTCTGGAGAGCCTGTGTGGAAGATTTTGTTCTTTTAATTTTGTTTTTTAAGACTGAAATTATATTTAATTCTATCACCAGCCAGAAAGCTATCTTGACCTATAATACGCAAAATACAAAATATTGTTATAATATTCCTCTAAAGTCTTACCGAGTATACAGCATACTTACCTCACAATATTCCGGTTCATAATTTTTGTCACCTACATATTGCCTGCACTATGTTCATCAAGTCATTACACATGACCTTGGGCTTAGATTTTATCAGGAACGCGAAGGGAAAATAGGTGCTGAGAAGCATTGGGTTGCTTCAAATAGGGGATGGAATGAAGACAGACTGGAAGCTGTGACTTTATAATGACATATATACTTGAGAATACATACAGCTTTATAAACAATTCTTTTAATGCCCTTTTAGTCACTCTTTTTCTCTTCTTCCAGATATACCAAGATGACTTTATGCACATGATTTTCCATTTTTGATGTTTCAAATTCAAATGGATTCAGAGATATAATGTTAATATAAAGTAGAATTACTTTAAAAGGTAAGATAAAGAGGTAAGAATTGCCGAGAACTGTGTTATTGCTGTAAATATAAGTTTAGTGTAGGATCTACAAGGTCTTCAACCAGACTCAGAATCTAGACTTTTAGAAAAAAATAAGAAAGTTTTTAGATGCTGAATTGTTTTAAAACAAAATGTAACATAAACCTAATGAAGGAATAACAGAATTTGTTTTTATTTCCCTCTCTTTTTTTTTAATCTGCATTACAACTTCCACTCTTCATTTTAATAGGGTTTTTTTTCTTACTCTGGAGAAGCTCTTCGGATTCAGAGATTCTCACTGCTACAATCAAAGGAAAAAATATATAGGTAGGGTCATCTTCCTGCTTTGGGGCATGATAATATAATTAGTACTGAACTAGCTTCCTAAAGTTAAACTCTATTGTTTCTTTATCCAAAAGATCATTCTATTAGCTCCATATTTGAAGGGTACTTTCACTGAATATATAATTCTCATTTTACAGATTTTTCTTTTCTTTAAAGGCTCTAAAAATATCATAAGCAAATACATAACACATGAAATACTGAAAGAAGTTATCTAGATTGAAGGGATTAAACTGAAGGAATATTAAAATTACAAACGACAAAAACATGGATAAATATATAATAATTTATATTTTCTCTCTTTCATATATAAGTATATATGCTAATCTTTAAAGTGAAAATTATAGCAATAAATATGTATGTCATGCTTAACAGAAGTATTACAAAGGAAAGGGGAAACATGTTTGTAAATTTTACATTTTATATAAAGCAATAAAATGTAAATTCTAATGCTTAACAATAAGTTAAAAAGTATATTATACTTCCTAAATAAACCACCAAAATGTAAGAAAACATAGTAAAAGTGGAGAAGACAAGGAAGAAAGTAGATGACTAGAAAAGCAATTTGAATATATTGTAGACCTAAGTTCAACCATATTAATTATGAAAGTGAAATAATTTAAAAACAAACTAAATCTTTATCAAATCTCTATTTATGAAAGACATAGGAATTTTAATTAAAAGTTTTTTCAAGACACTTCAGACCCAGATGAGTTAACTCTTAACATTTTAAAACTTTCATGGATAAATAAAATCTTACAAAAAAACTCAGAATGTACAGCAGGGATATTTCCGAATTCCTTTATGAGGCCATCAAAACACTGACAGTTCAACCAGTCAAAGACCATAAAAGAAATATAGCCACATGAATATAAATACAAAACTACTTAAGAGAATATTAATATGTCAAGTCCAGCAATATATAAAATAAATTATGCATCATAACCAAGCATTTCCCCCCTTAAAATAATACAAAATAATTTTAATATTGGAAAACTGAACATTGCAATTCTTCACAAAAAAGAGGAAAAATCATTTCAACAGTCATAAAAAACATTCAACAAAATTCAATACTAATTCATCATAAAAATTATCAACAAAGGAAAATCATATTCTTTCTGTATCTGATAAAGGGAATCTAAAAAAAAATAAAGAAAATTTACAGTACAACTGTTAAGCTCTCAGCTGCTAACCAAAAAGGTTAACATTACAAACACACCCAATTGCTCTGTGAAAGAAAAACCTGGCAACTGGCTTCTGTAAAGATTGCTATTTGTGGTGGTGTTACGTGCTGTAGAGTCAATTCCAGTTCATGACGACTTCACACAGCAGAGTAGAAATGCTCCGTAGGACTGACCAGGTGGTAACTGGAGCAAAGAAATCTTGGTGGTGTCTTGGTTAACAATCTGTGGCTGCTAACCCAAAGGCTGGAGTTTGACTCCTTCAGGTGTCCCTTGGAAACTCTATGGGGTAGTTCAACTCTGTCAAATAGGGTCACTGTGAGTTGGAATCAACTGAATATGATAGGCTATTTTGTTGGGCCTTGTTGTTCATTTGTGCATATCATTTGGTGTTTAGTTTGAGGAGCTGCTGATAGGTTCAGACCACTGATGTTTTAACCATTGCATCACATTTAACCATTGCCCCACATTGCACTGAGGATTTAAGCACTGCATAACAGACAAAACAAAACAAACAAAAAAACCTTATTAGGCAGTTCTACTTGGTCACCCGCAGTCATTATGAGCTGAATTCAACTGGAGAGCACACAAAGCGACAACATCATGATTAGTAGCGAAATGATAAATGTTTCTAAACTTTAGAACAAGCAAGAATATCTGTCTCAACATTTATACTGCCCGTGGCAATCAATAAATGTCAGAGTATGCATTATAGCTAGAAGAACAATTGGAAAATTGTAAAAACTGTAAAAAATAAAAGAAGCCTAATTGCCTCTGTTTTTAAACTTAATCTTTTTTGTGGAAAATCATACAAAATTTATAAAACTCAGTTATGGACTACATTGTGTTTAATCTAGAACATTAGCATTTTAACACAACACTGTGAATTAAATAGATTTTCTTTGTGGACTGCTCTAAATCACTAAAAATGAAGAGTCATTTTTAAAGTTTATCCAGATATTGATTTCTTTTGAGTAAGTTTTAGTAGTTTTTAATCTTTCTAGGAATATGTTTGTTCACTGTATCTAGGAAAATAATTTGTTGGTATATATCTGCTCATAATATTCATTTATTATGAGTTATTTTTCTAAGGGAGGTAATGATGTCCTCTCATTTCTGATATTAATTACCATCTTCTCTCTTTTTCCTCTGCTCAGTCTAACTAAAAAAATTGACATTGTCAAGGATTTTGTTTTCCTTGGATCCACAATCAATAGCCACAAAGCAGCAAGGTAAGAAACCGAAAGATGTATTGCATTGGGCAAATCTGCTGCCCAAGTCCTCTTCAAGGTTTTAAAAAGCACAGATGTCATCTTGAAGACTGTGTGCCTGACCTAAGCCATGGTGTTTTCAATCTCATATTCATGTAAAAGCTGAATGATGAATAAGAAAAACTGAAGAAGAATTGACACTTTTGAACTGTGGTGTTAGAAAGAGTATTGAATATACCGGGACTGCCAAAAGAACAAACAAGCATGTCTTGGAAGAAGTACAACCAGAATGTTCCTTAGTAGCAAGGATGGTGAGACTTTTTTCACATAATTTAGACACATTAACAGGAGGGATCAGTTCCTGGAAAAGAACATCATGCTTACTAAAGGGTCAGCAAAAAGAAGAAGCCCCTCAATGAGGGGAGTTAACACAGTGGCTGCAACAACGAGGGCAAGCCTAACAACGATTGTGTTGCTGATGCGGGACCAGGAAGTGTTTCAGCATGTTAGACACAGTGGGATGGTTTTCTCACATCATGTAGTCGTGAGTCGTCCTGTTTCCAAGGCCACCATAGAGCTAGAGACGAGATGTGAGAAATGTAAGTCGATTATCAAAACTTTCACAATTTTTTTTAACCAAGATTCAACTTTTTTCCTTGAATAAACATTTTTCATATTGTTGCAAACCTTCAGTTTATTTTACAAGGTTCTGAAAATAGTTGGTTTGGGATGATTATGCCAGAGTGCCATTGTTTTATGGAGGATTATATATTTGGAGGTTCTTGTTTTGTCATTTTTGAAGTCACGCTTCATATTGAAAGTAAACTTAAACTTAATTCCAACAGGCTTTTTCTTAGAAATATATTGATTTTAAATACTAACATGAAAATAAAAAGGTCAAAGAATGTAAGAAAAAAAATGCTAAAAGAGGTCAGAATTTGGATATCCTAAATTCAAGTTTTCTATGCAGCTATAGTAAGCAACATAATGTGCAAGAGATATCCCCCCAAAAACCCAAAACCAAACCCACTGCCAGTGAGTCGTCTCTAATCCACAGCAACCCTATAGGACAGAGTAGAACTGCCCCATAGAGTTTCCAAGGAGAATCTGACAGATTTTAACTGCTGACTTTTTGGTTAGCAGCTGTAGCACTTAACCACTACACCACCAGGGATCAACTGACCTGTCCAGAAAAGGATTTGAATGTCTATGGTAAAATTTTTTTCCCTTCTTTCCTTTTCTTCCTCCTTTCCTCTCTCTTTCTCTCTCTTTTGCTTTCTCTCTCACTTTCTTGCTTTCTCCCTTTAACTCTTTGACCTTTTTTCCTTTCTCTCTCTTACTTTTTCTCTCTCTGCCACTCTCCCACCCTTCCTTTCTTTCTCTCTCTGCCACTCTCCCTCCCTCCCTCCCTTCCTTCTTGTCTTTCTTTTTTGAAGACACAAAACTAAGGGACACAGAAAGCTCTTTCCAATAAAAGGAGATAAAAAAGTAAAACTATATATGAATATAATTCAATCTTTGTTTGTGCCTCACATCAAACATGCACACATGCAAACATATACAATTCTAAATAACTGTTGTTGCTAAGTGCTGTTCTCAGTGATGACAGTCTTATATACAACAGACTAAACACAGCCAGGTCCTCTTTCATTCTCACAGTTCTTGCCAAGTTTGAGACCTTTGTAGTGGTCAGTCTGTCCATCCCTGTCTTTGAAAGTTTTCATCTTCTTCACTGACTTTCTGCTTCACCACATAAAGGTGATGTAGGTAATGCATCATGAGGCAAAGTCTTGCCGTCCTTGATTATGACAAATATTCTGTCTACTCTTTTACCAAGGCAATATTGTTTATTTGGTTGTTATTAGGTGCAGCTGAGTCAGTTCTGACTCATAGTAACCCTATATACAACAGTACATAGTGGCCCTATGTACAGCATTGTCTAGTTCTGCTAAGTGCCCACAATCATTAGTACTCTTGAGTCCATTTTGCAGACACTGTGTCAGTCTACCTTGTTGAGGATCTTTCTCTTTTTCACTGGCCCTCTCCCAAGCATGATGCCCTTCTCTAGATATCATTCCTCCCTGATAACACAGTCAAAGTATATAAGACGTAGTCTCAGCATTCCTTGTGTCTAAGGAACCATCTGGTTGTCTTTCTAAGACAGATCTGTTTGCTATTTTGGCAGTCCATGATAAATTCAGTATTCTTTTAGAATACCACAATTCAAAGTCACCAGTTCTTCTGTCTTCCTTATTGTCTAGCTTTTGTAAGGGTATGATGTGACTGAAAATAGCATGGCATGCATTAGACACATGTTAGTCTTCAAGGTGACATCTTTTCTTTTCAACACTTTAAAGAGGTCCTTTGCAGCAGATCTCCTCAATGCAATGTGTCTTTCAATTTCTTGACCACTGCATTCCTGAGTTTTGATTGCAGATTCAAGTAAAATGAAACCCTTGACAATTTCAATCCTTTATCATTTATCATGATGCTGATTATTGGTTCAGATAAAAGGATTTTTGTTTTCTTTATATTGAGGTGTAATCCATGCTGATGGAATCTTTGGTTTTCCTCAGTAAGTGTTTCAAGTGCTTTTCACTTTCAGCAAGCAAGATTGTAGCATCTGCCTAACACAGATTGGTAATGAGGCTTCCTGCAATCCTGATGCCTCATTCTTCTTCATGGATGTATTTGCTTGGTATACAGACTAAAAAAGTATGACGAAAGGATTCCAGAATACAACACTGATGGACAACTTTCCTAACTTTAAACCATGTAGTGTCCCTTTGATCTGTTTGAGAAACTGTCTATTGATTCATGCACATATAACTCATGGGCACAATTAGGTGTTCTAAAATTCACTTCTTCCACAATGTTATCTATAATTTGTTATTATCCACATGGTCAAATGCTTTCCCCTGGTTACTAAAACATAGGTAAACATCTTTCTGCTGTTCTCTACTTTCAACCAAGATCTATCTGACATCAGCAAACGTATCTGTAGTTATATATTCTCTTTTGAATCTGGCCTGAATGTCTGGCAGTTATCTGTTACTATGAGGTTCAACAATAAAGTCTATGGACTTAGTTGTTCTAAGAGCTATATGCCGCGTTCCTGAATATCACTACAGTCACCTTCAAAGTACTCCCCTTGGAAAGTTATGCATGAATGCCAGTGTCTAGTCCACTCTTCAAAGCAATTTTGGAACTCTTTCTGGAATGGTCATTGTGCATGGTGGCATAGAGAAAAGTTCACAAACTTAATTGTTTAGTTGTCTATGAGGAAGTTTTTAGTCAGTAAACAAATAACGATGTTGGAACATCTGCCTACTCAATTGATCTGCCCCCCCCCCCCCAGTGAATTTTATTTACCTGAAGATACAGGAAATATTGAAAGGAAAACATTCTGATGACACTGAAGACATTAAGGGAAATATAATGACAGCTCTGATGGCCATTTTAGAAAGAATTCCAAAATTGCTTTGAAGGGTGGACTAGACACTGGTGATGGTGCATAGCTTCCCAAGGGGAGTCCTTTAAAGTTGACCATAGTGATATTCATCAATGAGGTATGCAGCACTTTTTCTAGGATGAGTCTGCAAAATTATTTGGCAGTCCTTGTATACCGCTACATCTGTTTTTGAATGATCTTTGGTAAAAGTTTACTTGCATGTGATGTTAATGATATTATTCAATAATTTCCACATCTGGTTGGATCACCTTTCTTGGGAACAGGCATAAGTAGAGATCTCTTGAAGCTGGTTTCACACCTAGCTGCACTCCAAATTTATTGGCGTGGATGAGTAAGCACTTCCAGTATGGTGTCTCTTAGTTTAAACATCTCAGTTGAAATTCTATCAGTTCCTGGAAACTTGTTTTTCACTAATGCCTTCAATATACTTTTAAAGAGGTACTTTGAAATGGGTTTGCTGAATATAATACAGTGTATGACTTTCTAACTTCTGTTTCCATGGAGTTGATGGTGAATCAAAGTAAAATGAAATATTTGACATCAGTTTTTTTCTCCATTTGTCATACTTTGTTTATTGGTTGAGTTGTAAGAAGTTCTCTTTTATTTATGGTGAGGTGTAATCCATATTAAATGTCATAGTCCTTGATCTAAATCAGTAAGTGCCTCAAGTCCACTTATGTTTCAGCAAGCAAGGTTATTTATTTCAGATATCACAGGTGGTTAATTATACTTCTTCATATAGTCCAGTTTATCTGATCATTTGCTCAGCATACACATTGACTAAGTATGGTTAAAAGGTCCAATCCTGACTCACAATTTTCCTGGTTTTAAATCAGGCAGCACCCCCTTGTTGCATTTAAATGATTACCTCACGGAGGACTAACATGGCAGAGCAGCCACATGCATCCTGTAATCCCTCTAACAACAAACATTCAGACAAACAACTGAGAGGAGCCCTGACCATTGAAGGAAAGTGGGAAGAATGAAATGGGTGACAGGGAATAAACAGTAGGTCTAGAATTACCCAGACAGTTCAGGCTGGGCAGGTGGGAATCCACACCCAATGGAGGACCCTGGGCTGCAAGTATGGTAAGGAAAAAAAAGTTCAGAGAGCATCTTTCTCTGCACAGAAGCTGAATTTTAGATATCATGCTTACAGAATCACAGAACTCTCCCACTTGAAAGTCAAAAGGTAAGTTTTCACAGACACATGTGGATCAAAACTTTTCCTTTGGACAAAATCTCTCATTTTTCCCAGCACTCCCATCTCCTTTTTTGTGCTGATTTGGTGCCAAATTCTGACCCCCTGCATGACTGGAAAATGGAATATCTTACATACATCCTGAGCTATTTTCCCAATCTTGGAGATGTAACAATTTAAAAAACAGGAGCAGGGGCAGGAGGTAGGGGAAAGGTCTGCCAACTTCCATGAACTAGGAACTCATGGCAGAAACAAGTCATTTGCTTGGGGGCAGACACTTATCAACCCCCTACTTTTCTCACCATATGAGTAACCAGTAACCTGAGCCCATAGTAATCATCTCCCAGCAAGTATTATACAGTTGGCAGCTAACTGGGATCCTGAGCTCCTGAGCTGAATATACACAAGAACAGTAAATTGACACTAGGGCTCCTATGTCTAGGAACAGCTCCAAACACCCACTCACAGGACACAGAAATTACTAGCTCACAAGATTGGCCTATTTGGACTCTTACCAATTAAATACAAATACATATATACATATAAGTTAGAACACAATGGCTAAACATAAATAAATTATGACAACTTTCTGATGGCTCAGAGGCAAAAGTCAATTTCAAATCATTTAAAGAAGTAGAATATATTGGCTTTTGAAAATTCCCAAAACAAAGAACTAAAATAAATTTCTAGACAAAGAAGACTTCCTAAAATTATCAGAGATAGAATACAAAAATCTCAGGAAGGAGATCAGACAAAGTGCAGCAGACCATAATAAAAAATTAAACAGGCTGCAAGAAATATTTGAACAATGATCTGAAATTCAGTATATTAACATTACATGGCTAAGCTATTCTGTATAAAGTGAAAGGCACAAAACTGAGGAAATGGAATGCAGAATTAGTGAGACTGAAGAGAAACAAACTAACACCAGAATATTCGAGGAAAAATAAGATAAAGGAATTTAAAGAAAAAGAAGAAACACAGAGATTATGTCTGACTCGATGGCCCTTGGCTGGCTGGCTACCAAAATGAATAATTTATGACTGATCAGAGTACCAGAATGGGGGTGAGGGAGAGTAACAGAAAACACAGTGAGAATTTTTGAAGATATGTTGACAGAAAATTTCCTTGGTATCATGAAAATGAGAGGATATCTATCCAAGATGTTTATCAAACTTTAGACAAGGTAGATCCCAAAAGAAAGACACCAAGTTGTATTATAAATAAACTTACCAAAACTAAAGAGAAATTTTTAAAGGCATCTAGGGTTAAATGAAAAATAATGTACAGAGGAGCATTAGCAAGACAAAGCTTGGACTATTCAAGAGAAAACATTCAGGCAAGAGGGCAATGGCATAATGTATACAAAAACCACAAAGAAAAAAAAAACAGAAACAAAAACTTATATATCCTACAGAACAACAGGGCTTCTAAGTACATCAAATGATCTTTAATGGAATTGAAAACTGAAATAGACAGCTCCATAAAAATATCAGGAGACTTCAACACATCACTTTTGGGTGACAGACAGGTCATCCAGAAAGAAGCACAATAAGGACACGGAGGATCTCAATGCCACAAACAATCAACTTGATCTCACAGGCATACACAGAACTCTCTACCCAACAGAAATCTCTCAAATATGACAGTGAAATTAGAACACTCCCAGATAAACAGAAATTGAGAGAATTAGCAAAAATTAAACCAAAATTACAAACAGCATTGAAGGAAATTTTTTGTTTGTGTTTTGGTTAGGAAATCAACAACATCAGGTATAACCTCAAAGGTACAATGCAGGACAGAGTATGCAGATATCAACACAGATAAGAAAACCACCAAAGTAAATCAAAGCTGAAACACTGAAAATAGGGAAAATGAGATTTCATAATGTAAATGATGACAACATTATATCAAAAAGAGGGACTAAAAATGCATTCAAAGATCTCTCACATGGAAAGAAAGTCAAGGAAATACAAAATAATTAAAGACTTGTTTAAACTTAGACCATTAGAGGTAAATATTAAGGTGACCAAAAAGGAAATTAACAGTACTACACATCAAAGTAAGAAACAAAATCCAGAAGTCTCAGCAAATATAAAACCAAAGGTGAGAAGGATGGAATAAATCCAATAAAGAAAAATGATTCAGCAGAAAATATTAAGTGGAATAAAGAAACTGCCAGCACCAAATTAGAAACCAAATCCACTGCCACTGAGTCAATTCTAACCTACAGTCATCTTAGGGAAAGAGTAGAATGCTCCATAGAGTTTCCAAGGGCTACCTGGCAGATTAGAACTGCTGACCTTTTGGTTAGCAGATGTAGCATTTAACCACTATGCACCCAGGGTTTCCTCAAAAAATAACACCAAATGATAGCAATAAATCCATACTCATCAATAATTGCATTGAATGTAAATGGGTTAAATGCACTAGTACAGAGACAAAGAATAGCAGAACGGACAAGAAACAAACACAATCCATCTGTATGCCACCTACAAAAGAGACACTTTAGATTTAATTATATAAACAAACTGACACTTGAAGAATGAAAAAATGTATATAAAGCAAACAACATTCAAAACAAGAGCAGGACTGGCAATAAAAATTTCAGATAAAACAGACTTTAAAGTAAAATACACAACAGTGGACAAGTAAGGTCACTATACACTGCTTAAAGGGTCAATTCATCATGAGGACATAATGATATTAACTACCTATCCAACAACAGGGCTTCTAAGTACATCAAATAATCTTTAACAGAATTCAAAAATGAAATAGACACCTCCATGATAATATTAGGAGACCTCAACAGATCACTTTTGGGTGACATACAGAACATCCAGAAAGAAGCACAGTAAAGACATGGAAGATCTGAATGCCACAAATAACCACCTTGATCTCACAAGCATATACAGAACATCCTACTCAACAGCAGACAAGTATATCAATGTATAAGGAACATTCTCCAGAATAGACCAAATGTTAGGCCATAAAGCAAACCTTAACAAAATTCAAAGCATTGAAATGTTGCAAAGTGTCTTTTCAGGACACAAAACCATAAATGGAGCAAACAACAGAAGAAAAAGCAAAAGCAAACAACCACAACAACAGCAAAACTCAAACACATGGAAATTGAACAACATGTTGCTCCAAAACTTGCTGGGTTATAGAAGAATCCAAGGATGCAATAAATAAGTTGATAGAATCAGATGAGGATGAAAACACATCCTCCCAGAACCTATGGGACACAGTAAAAGCACTGCACACAGGTCAGTTTATCTCAACAGATGTACACATCCCCTACCCCCCACCCCAAAAGGGCCAAAATCAAAGAAATAACCATAAAACTAGAACAAATAGGAAAAGAGCAGCAAAATAACCACTTGGGTACTAGGGGAAAGCAATTAATAAACATTAGGGCATAAATAAATGAATTAGAAAATAAAATAACAATTGAATGAATTAACGAGACAAAAAGCAGTGTTCTTTTCTTTAAATAAATAAAAAAGATCAGCAAAACTGATGAACTGTTGGCCAATCTGACAAAAATAAAAGAGGAGAAGAAACAACCTGAATAAGAAATGACATGAGGTAGGCCCAAGATGGCAGACTAGAGACATGTCTCCTCAATTCCCTCTGAGAACTAAAACCTGGAATGGTAACTGAATAGAGCAGCATGGACATCAGGGGAGTCAGAGGATCTGGCATCAGTTTTTCAGATTGAATTGGACACCATTTAAGAGGAAAACACTTCTCCCTAACAGGAAGCAGCCACAGGCTGAGTCCTGCTTCTGCTGACTCACAGTTTGGCAATATTGCAGATACTGATGCCCATTGTTTTCCAGATGGTGGGAACTGGGCATGAACCAGCAAATATGCTGAACTGCAGTGTTTAAGTAAATGGCGTATACCACAGCAAAGAGACTGTGCTTGGGATAGTCAAATTTTGAGATCCTGGCTGCAATCTGAGGGTACCACTGCCCCCTCCACCCTCCCATTTCTGAGCTGCACCATAGATTCTGCAGTTTCATGGCAGGAAAGGCAGTTCAGGTGGGACTCCAACTTGGTCAGCTGGGAGGGGGAGTCATCCACCTAGAGGTCTTAGCTGGGGCTAATTCTCACTCAGAAAAGAAATCTCTGTTTGGAAACTCCTTCTACAGCAGAAAACATGTGTTTAGCATGGTGGTGCCTTGAGTTACCAGGAAAGAGGCTGACAGAGGATGGCAGCAAGGCTGTAATCCCTTCCTATTGTGAACCACCTCGTAGAATCTAGGGATCACCTTCGAGCTGCTTTTGTTGTCAGCCAGAAGATAGGTTCTGCCACATCTGAGGGCCTGACTGATTTCAGCAGCTCTTGGACAGCTCCTCAGTTAGCAGCAAAATATCCATTTAAAATAAGACCACCTGGAGAACAGGCTGCTGAGCAGCCGGGGGCATCTCCCCCACCTTACACTGATCCACATCATAGTGTTGCTTGAAAGCCCTGCAGAGACTCTATAAGTAGGGTACCATCTGTGCCATCCAGGAGGCAGAGTCTAGCACCCCAAAGAGTCCACCTGGGGTCAGTCACTAGAGTACACAGAGGCAACTGGTGACCAACTCATTTCTCAGAATTATGCCTCAGCTATTGTTGAGGTAATATCAGAGAAACTGAACAATGTCTAGATGGTGTGAAAGCAACAACTGATAGCTAACCATTTAACGAATCAGTTCGCTATGGCTTCAGGAAACTCCCAAAATAAATAATCAAAAAACACCTGAAATGAAGAAGATTTTATGAAAATATTGGAGGTAGAGTAGAAAAGAATTGTGTATAGAACCCTCCTAGAGATTAAACAAAACACAGCACAACAAAATGAAAAATTAATTCAGCTATTTGGACTGATGGAACAGTAATCTGAAATCCAGCAGATCAATAATAAAATTATGGAATTATACAATTCAATACAGAGCCAGAAGAGCAGAACTGCAGAAATGAAAACCAGAGTTAGTGAGGATGAGGGTAGAGCCACTGTCTTCAGGAGAAATCAGAAAGAAGAAACAAGAAAAATGAAGAAGCATTAAGAAACATGTGATATTCTACTAAGAGGAATAATCTATGAATAACTGAAATTCCTGAAAAGGGAGGGACAGCTGAAAACACAGAAAATATTGTTGTAGAGTTGCTGACAGAAAACTCCCCTGAATTTATGAAAGAATAGAACATGAATATTTAAGATGCATCTTGAACACCACAAAAACTAGACCCAAAAGAAAGACACCAAGACATACAATAATCAAGCTTAATAAAATGAAACATAAACAGATTCTCTTAAAGGCAGTGAGGCTCAAAGCAAAGCCCTGTGGGCTTGTATCTGGTTCCTTGGCAGAAACAATGTTGGCAAAGAGGCAGTGGGATGACATACTGAAAGCCTTGAAGGAGAAAAACTTCCAACCAAGAATTATATATCCAGCAAAATTGTCTCTAATATGATGATGAAATTAAGACATTCATAGATAAACAGAGGCTTAGAGACTTTGTGAAAAACAAACCAAAACTACAAGAAATACTGAAAGAAGCTCTTTGCTAGAAAAACAAAAACATCAAGTATACACTCAAGGAGGCAATACAGGATACAGTACCTGAATCCTACTCACTTAGGGAAGTCATAAGCGTCAATCAAAACTATAATATTAAAATAAGGGAACCAGTGATCAGAACACAAAAACTATGACATCCTCACGCTAAAAAGTGGGATATACTAGAGTAGTTATATGGAGAAGAAATTAAAAAGATACACAGAAGTTAATGTCTGGTTTAAACTTAGAATAGTAAGAGGGATCATAGGGATAGCCGTAAAGTGAAATAACAAAGTGATATCTAAACAAGAAACATAATATGGAAGCTTCAACAAACACAAAACAAACACTGGAAAAGATGAAAAGCCAACCCATAAAGAAGAATGACCCAGAACAGAATGTTAAGAGTTACACAGGAAATATCACAAACGCAAAAATAACAGCATCAAAATCACAACACTAAAAACATACCTATCCATAATTACAGTGAGTGCAAATGGACTGAATGCTCTAAAAAGAGACAAAGACTGACATTCTGGATCTAAAGACACAATCCATCTCTATGCTGCCTACACGAAACAAACTTAGAATCAAAGATATGAACAAACTGGAAATCAAAGGGTAGGAAAACATATACCAAGCCAATAACATACAAAGAAGATCAGGAGTGGCAATACTAATCTCAAATAAAATAGACTTTAAAGTAAAATCCACCATTGTGGACAAGGATGTACACTATTTATTGCTGAAAGATTCAACACATAAATAGACATAACAATATTAAATATTTATGCACCCAATACCAGAGCATCTAAACACATTGAAAAAACATTGACAACACTGAAAAATGTGATAGATCACTTGACAATAATAGTTGTAGAATTCAACACTCCACTTTAAGTAATGGACAGATCATCCAGAAAAAGCTCAGAAAAGATACAGAAGCTTTTATTGAGACAGTTAACCAACTAGACCTCATCAACATACACAGAACATTTTACACATCAACAAATAAGTATACCTTCTTCTCCAATGCACACAGAACACTTCCCAGAACAGACCATGTCTCAACAAAATTCAAACCATTGAACTATTGCAAAGGATTTTCTCAGACCATAAGGCCATAGAAGTGGAAATCAATAACAGATAAAATATAGGTAGATATTTAAACTCATGGAAACTGAACAACACCTTGCTCAAAAATCCATTGGTTATAGAAGAAATCACAGATGAAATGAAAAAATTTATGGAATCAAATGAAAATGAAAATACACTCTACCAGAAGCTATGGGATACAGCCAAAGCAGTGCTCAGAGGTTAGTTTATCTCTATAAATGCACACACTAGGCATGAAGAAAGGATCCCAAACAACTCTACAGTTTGAACAAGTAGAAAGAGAGCAACAGAGGAAACCTTCAGACACCAGAAGAAAAACAGATCATAAAGATTAGAGCAGAATTAAATGAATAGAGAATAGAAGAACAGTTGAAAAGATTAACAAAAGAGAAAGCTGGTTTTTTGAAAAGATCAACAAAATTGACAAACCACTGGCTAAACTTACTAAAGAAAAACGGGAAAGGAAACAATCAAATAAGAAATGAGATGGGAGATGTCACAACAGACCCTACAGAAATTAAAAATATCATAACGGAATACTATGAAAGACTGTACTCTAAAAGATTTGAAAACCTAGAAGAAATGGATAAATTCATAGATTCATATCACCTACTCAAATTATCACAAGGTGAAAGCAGAAAAACTTAATAAACCCATCACAAAGGAAGAGATTGAAAAAGTCATCCAAAAAATATCAATCAAAAAAAGCCCAGGCCCAGATGCCTTTGCCGTAGAATTCTGCCAAGTTTTCAGAGAAGGGCTAACTCCACTACCACTGAGACTATTTTACAGCACAGAAAGGGATGGAATACTCCCAAATTCATTCTATGAAGCCAGCAAAACCCTGATTCCAAAGCTAGGGAAAGATTCAACAAAAAAGGACTACAGACCAATATCACTCATGAACCTAGATGCAACAATCTTCAACTCAATACCTGCCAATAGAATTCAACAACATATCAAAAAAGGCACTTGGCTATGACCAAGTTGAATTCATACCAGGGATGCAAGGCTGGTTCAACATCAGAAAAACAATTAATGTAATCAACCACATAAATAACACAAAAGACAAGAATCACCTGATCTTGCCTATTGATGCAGAAAAAGCATTTGATAAACTCCAACACACATTCATGCTAAAAATTCTCAGCACAATAGGAATAGACGATAAATTCCTCAATCCAGTAAGGGCCGTTTGTACAAAGCCAACAGCCTACATCATCCTGAATGGAGAGAGACTGAGAAAATTATACTTGAGAATGGGAACTAGACAAGGATGCCCACGTTCACCTCTCCTGTTCAACACTGTACTAGAAGTTTGGCCAGAGAAATTAGATAAGATAAAGAAATAAAGGGCATCCAAACCAGTGAAGAAAAAGTAAAAATCTCCCTTTTTGCAGATGATATGATTGTATATGCAGAGAATCCTAAAGAATCCATAAGCAAACTACTCAAACTGATAGAAGAGTTCAGAAAAATCTCAGGATATGAGATAAACACAAGTAAAACTGTAGGATTCCTTTACACCAACAACGAGATTGTTAATGAAGAAATCACCAAATCGATACCCTTTAGCCCCTAAGAAGATAAAGTACCTAGGGGTAAATCTAACCTAAGAAATAACATACCTCTACAAAGAGAACACCAAGACCTTACAGCAAGGAACTAAGAGAGACTTACATAAATGGAGAAACCTATCCTCCTCATGGATAGGAAGACTTAACATGATGAAAATGTCTATTTTCCCCAAAGAAATCTACATATATAATGCAAGCCCAATACAAATTCCGGTGACATTTTTTAATGAGATAGAGAAACAAATCACCGAGTTTGTTTGAAAAGGGAAGAAGCCCCTGATAAGTAAAGCGCTACTGAAGAAGAATACACTGGTAGGCCTCTTTCTATCCAACTTCAGAACCTACTATACTGCCACAGTAGTCAAAACAGCCTGGTACTGGTACAAAAAGAGACAGATCAATAGAACAGAATTGAGACCCCAGAGATGACACCATCTGCCTAGGAACAGTTGATATTCTCCAAAGGGCCTAAGACAATAAGCTGGTGTCAAAACAAACTCTTCAACAAATGGTGCTGGCAAAATTGGATATCCATCTGCAGTAAACTGAAACAAGACCCACATCTTACACTTTATACAAAAACCAACTCAAACTTGATGAAAGACCTAAATATCAAATCTAAAATGGTAAAGCTCATCCAAGAAAAATTAGGATCAACAATGGAAGTTTTAATATACCATATAGACAGACTTCAAAATCTGTTAAACAAATCACAAACCACAGAAGAGAAAATAAATAAATGGGAACTACTAAGAATCAAACACTATTCTCATCCAAAGACTTTATTAAAAGAATTAAAAAGTCACCTACAAAATGGGAAAAAATATTTGGCAACTGTATGTAAGATTGATACCTGATCTCCATAATCTATAAGGTACTACAAAATATCAATAAGAAAAAGATAAATCATCCAGTTAAGTAAGGGGCAGAGGAGATGAACAGACATTTCTCTGAAGAGGAGATCCAGGCATCCAAAAAACATATGTGGATATGCTCACAATCATTAGCTATTAAAGAAATACAAATCAAAATTACAATGAGATACCATCTCACCCCAACAAGGTTGGCCATGAGTCCCAAAACGCAAACACAACAAATGCCAGTGATGCTGTGAAGAAATTGGAACTCTCCTACACTGTTGGTGGGATTTCAAAATGGTGCACTGTCTTTGGAAAACAATCTGGCACTTCCTTAAAAAGTTGGATATAGGTATACCATTTGACCCAGTAATTCCACTGCTTAGAATATATCATACAGAATCAAGGCCATTCACATCAACTGAAACACGTGCATGAATGTTTACCACAGCATATTCCACAATAGCAAGAAGATGAAATCAATCCAGATGCTCAACAACAGAGGAATAGATAGGTAAACTATGATATATACACTCAATGGAACACTATGCAGTGATAAAGAACAATGATGATTTTAGGAAACATTGTGTAATCTGGTTTCAATTGGAAGACATTATGCTGAGTGACAAAACGACAAATACGGTATGAGATCCCTACGATAAGAACTTAAAAACAGACTCATGCATAGAAGAAAAGACTCTTTGATGGCTGCAAAGGTGAGGAGCAAAGGAGGGCGAGATGAGGAAGGTTTAGATTAGATAGTTGATGGAAATTTGGCTGGATGAAATCTGTGACAGCACACATTAGAGAGAAGATCAATATTAACTAGACTTCAACATAATATGCTTACTCTTCCCATCTTAACCCAATATTGAAAGGACAGAGTAGCTGGGGCAGGGGACCAGGGACCATGCTCTCAGGGAAAATCCAGGCCACATTGTCAAAACTAGAATTTTGCTAAGAGATTCTTCTGCACCCCACATTGGTGAGTGGGGTCTGGGGTCTTAAAAGCTGCCAAACTGTCATTTGAGGGTGTAGCAATGTTCCCAACTCAGCAGGAATGGATGATCACCAGGGGCCACAACAACATCGGGGAAAGAGAACCTAGAAGATAGAAAGACCCACATGAGTGGGTGACTACAGTGACTTGTGGCCAGAAGAAAAGGATGGTACCTGGTCACCACCAGTGACAGCTCTGATGGAACTCACAAAGTTTAATCTCAATGACAACCCAAGAATAAAAAGGAGTATACACTGAGATTTCCACTAAAGGACCGCAATTGATGATCTGGGGTCTCAGCATCCACCTGGGAGCATGGCCCCTGGCTTCTATGCTGCTCCTGTCCATAAATCATAATGGAGGTCATCTCTTCAAACAGGAATGGATTGGTCTTGGTGATAGAGTGATCATATCATGTGTACACTTTATTGGTCTATGCACCCATAGAATTTTCTGTTGACCTCTTAGTGGAGGCAGAGGAGTGGGTGGAGAGAAGGCGATAAGAGATTGTTGGGAGGATAAAACATGTATGGAACAGAGAGGAAGAGTGTGCTGTCATCGGGTAGGGAGAACAGTGGGAACTCCATATAGAGGGGCATACAAATTTATATGGAAATGTACATTTTCACTCAATGACAATTAAAATGAAAAGGAAGGAGCAGTGTGCTGTCACCGGGCAAGGAGATCAGTAGGAGCTGCACAAAGGTGAGCATGCAAATTTAAACTGGATTGTACACTTTCACTTAATGACAATAAATAAATAAAATATTAAAAAAAGAGAAAAGAATGGAATTCTTACAAATTCATTCTATGAAGCCAGCATAACCATGATACCAAAACAAGATAGCACGTAAAAAGAAAATTACAAACCAATATCTATCATTAACTAGTGCATAAAAGTACTCAGCAAAATTCTAGCCAATAGAATTCAACAACATATAAAAAAAAAAAAAAAAAGAAAAAGAAACTCACCGTGAACAAGTGGGATTCATAACAGGGATTCAGGGATGGCTCTACATTAGGAAAAAAAAAAAATGGTTAAATCAACCACATGAATAAAACAAAGAGAAGACTCATTTGATTTTATCAATTGACAGAGAAAAGCCTTTTGACAAAGTTTAACACCTAGTGATGTTGAAAACTCTCAGCAAAATAGGAAAAGAAGGGAAATTCATCAACGTAATAAGGGACACGTATACAAAGTCCATAGTCAACATCATCCTAAATGGAGAGAATCTGAAAACATTCCCTTTGAGATCTGGAACTAGACAAGGAAGCCTACTTTTACCACTTCTATTCAACATTGTTCTAGAAGTTCTAACCAGAGCAATCAGGCAAAACAAAGAAATAAAGGGCATCTATATTGGTAAAGAAGAATTAAAAAGTATATCTATTTGCAGATGATATGAAGTTAACCACAGAAAACCCTATTCACACACCTACACACACACACACATACCCCACACACAAACACTAGAACTAATAGAAGAGTTCAGCAAAGTATCACACTCTAACATAAACATACCTAAATCAAAGAAACCTTCAAACAGAAATTCACCAAAAAAGTACCATTCACAACAGCCCCCAAGAAGATAAAATGCTTGAGAATGAATCTAACCAGAGATGTAAAGGATCTATTCAAGGAAAATTACAGGTCACTACAGAAATAAAAAATGAGACCTGCGTAAGTGGAGAAACCTACCTTGCTCATTAACAGGAAGGTTCCTCACAAGCACAATTAGGTGTTTTGGAATTCCCATTCTTCAAAATATTATCCATAATTTCTTATGACCCATATAGCTGAATGCCTTTGAATAATCTAAAATCAACGAAACACAGGTAAATATCTGTCTGGTCTTCACTCCTTTCAGCCAAGATCCATATGACATCAGCTATGAAATACCTGGTTCCACATCCCCTTCAGAATCCTGCTTGAATTTCTCGAAGTTCCCTGTTGATGTACTGCTGAAACTGCTTTTGAATGGTCTTCAGTAAAATGTTTCATGTTGGTGATATTAATGATATTGTTTGGCAATTTCCACATTTTTTGGGGCTATGTTTCTTTGAAACGAGCACAAATATTGATCTCTTCCAATGGATTGGTGAGGTTGGTGAGATAGCTGTCTCAAATTGCTTGGCATAGGTGAGTGAGCAAGTCTGGCACTGCATTCTTTTGTTGTTTTGTTGAAACATCTGAGTTGGTGTTGCCTCAATCCCTGGAGCCTGGTACTACATCAATACCATTTGTGAAGCATGGACTTTTCCCTTCAGCACAATCAGTTCTTCATGATATGCTACCTATATAAAGTTTTAACATTAACAAACTATTTTTTGTATCTTGACCTCCTGTTTTGTTTAGTACTTTCCTCATAGAATGTTTCAGTATTATACCTCAAGGTTTGAATTTTTTCTTCATTTCTTTCAGCTTGAGAGATGCCAAGTTTGTTATTCTCTTTTGTTTTTATAATTCCAGGTCTTGCACATTCGTTATATCACATTATTTTACTTTGTCTTCCAAAGCTGCTATTGGGAGTTTTCTTTTCAACTAACTTGCATGACCATTTCCGTTAGCTGTAGCCAGCCTACAATCAAGATCAAGTTGCAAACTCTCTTCTCACATTGATTTAGGTATTTTCTTTTTTCTTGTTTTTTTAATGACCTCTTGCTTTCTTCATGTATAATGTCACAACTTGTCTGAACTTCATTCATTAGCATGCAGTGTATCAGATCTATTTTAGAGATGATCTCTATATATAGGTGACGCTTTGACTTTTGTGTGCCTGCTTTACTTATCTTCAGCTTCAATTCTAGCTTGCATATGAGCTATTGGTGGTCTGTTCTAGTTAGTCAGCCCCTGCCCTTGTGCTGAGTGATTATACTGAGCTTCTCTATCATCTCTTTCCACAGATGTAGTTAATTTGATTGCTGTGCATTCCATCTGGTGCTTTTTTACAACCATCATTTATGTTGTTGAAAAAAAGATATTTGCAATGAAGAAGTTATTGGTCTTGTAAAATTCTACCACACAGTTTCTGGTATCATTTCCATCACTAAGGCCATATTTTCTCAGCTACTAATTCTTCTTTATTTCCAATTTTTTCACTGAACGACTCTTGATTTCTTGTCAGATTCATTTTAGAGTCAAAAAATTGGTAAAAATCTTCAATTTCCTCTTCTTTGGCATTCCTTGTTGGTGCTTAATTTGAATAATAGTTGTCATAACTGGTTGCCCTTGCAGGCATATAGATATTATTCTATCATCGTCAGCTTTGTGCTTCAGGAGAGATCTTGAATTGTTCTTTTTGATGACAAATGCAGTGCCATTCCTCTTCGATTTGTCATTCCCTGCATAGCAGACCATATGATAGTCAGACTCAAAATGCCCGAGAGCAGCCAATTTCAGCTTACTAATGCCTAGGACATCAATTTATGCATTCCATCTCATGTTTGACAACTTCTATTTTTCCTAGATTTGTACTTAGTATATTTCATGTTCAGATTGTTAATGAATGTTTGCAGCTACTTCTCATTTCCAGTCATCCTACATCAGCAATGAAGATCCCCAAAGACTGACTCCCTCCACATCATTTGAGCAGATTCAGCTTTGCAGACACAGCTCTTCCTCAGTAGTACTAGGAGTGTCTTTAAATGTGAGAGATTCATCTTCCAGAAATAGGCTAAAAAATATCCTGCCGCTGTTCATAATGTTTTCACTGACCAGTGTTTTCAAAAGTACACTACCACATTGTTCTTCCTAGTTTATCTTAGTCAGGAAGTTCTGCTCATACTGTACACCATGGATGGCCTTATTAGTATTTGAAATAACAGTGGCATAGCTTCCAGCATCATAACAACATGAAGTCAACATAGGATGAAAAAACTGACAGATGAATTGTGATTGAAATGAATAGTACTCCCAAATATAAAAGATAAAACCATAACATTTCTAGGTGAAATTATTGCTGATTAGTTTTGGATCTATAACATACTCAGGGCACATAAGCTTTAAAAAATGATTAATTAGACTTCATTAAATTCAACATTTGTATTTTCATTACAAGATTCTATTAAAAAAGTATGCATAGATAAGTTTCAGTCTAAAAAATTAGCAAAATGTGTACAAGAAAGAATATTGCATATTCAGAATATATAGAGAACTCATATAAGTAATACTAAAGAATAAACACACAATAAAGAGATAAGCTATGGATTTGAATAAACACTTCATAAAGGAAGATAAACTATGGCCAATATGCATATAAAAATGTTTTCAATATTTGAGTCATTAGGAAAATGTAAATTAAAATCACATAAGAAATACCATAATGATTAAGTCTTCAAATTCAAAGTACATCAAAAGTTGATGGGTTTGTGGAATAGGAACTCTGAAATATTACAAGTAGAGTCTTCCTTCACGGAACCTCTAACAAATTGTCTGTCTTTTTTTCCTAAATTTAAACACATATTAACTCTATGATTCATCTATTCTACTCAAGAGAAATGAGAGTATAAGACCCAAAGCAAAAAGATAGGCTTTTAACAGCAGCTCTATACACAGTTTCCAGAATTTAGCAGTCCATATATCCATCAAGAGAATGAATAAATATATAATTATTATTTTATGTCATGGAATGCTATTCAGCAACAAAATGGTACAAACTGTTGATGTACTCAACAACATCCTCTTAATTTTACATTGTGTAAAAAAAGTGAAAAATAAATTAGTACATTCTGTATTATTCAATTTATATAAATGTCTAGAAAACACAAAACATATCCATTGTGGAAAAGTAAGAACAGATATTGATTCTTGGTATTGAAAGGGTAGAATCTTAAGAATCTTTCCAGGATGACAGAAGTGACAGCTGTCACAACCTGACAGTGATGTAGGTTGCAAGGAGATATGAATTTATTAAACTTTACAGAACTGTGTCCTTAAGTTTTATGTATTTATCTATATATAAATGTATATAAAAAGTTGCGCTATCTGAAGAACTTGGCATCAAGATTGGAGGAAGACTATTAACAACCTGAAATACGCAGATAACACAAACTTGCTCACTGAAAGGGAAGAGGACTTGAAGCACTTACTGATGAAGATCAAAGACCACAGTGCTCCAGATGAATTACACCTCAACATAAAACAAAGATCCTCACAACTAGACCAGTCGGCAACATCATGATAAACAGAGTAAATAGTGAAGCTGTCTAGGAGATATTTTTAAAGTGCTGTATTGTGCATGTTTACTGCAAAAGAAGTCTGAAGTGTTAAAAAGCAAAGATGTCCCTCTGACATCTGCGGTGCACCTCATCCAAGCCATAGTGTTTTCAGTTGCCTCATATCTGTACAAAAGCTAGACAATGAATAAGAAAGATCAAAGAAGTGAATGCTTTGGAATTATGGTGTTGAAGAATACTTCCAGAAGAACAATAAAATCTGTGTTGAAAGAAGTAGAGCCAGAGAGTCCCTTAGAATGTTAAGAATTCATCTCATGCACTTTGAGGATATTATCAGGACTGATTAGTTCCTGAGGAAGAACATCATGCTTGGTAAAGTACAGGGTCAGCAAAAGAGAGGAAGACCCTCTAAGAGATAGATTAACACACTAGCTGAAAAAAAATGGGCTCAACCATAGTGATGATTACGAGGATGGCGCAGGACCAGCAGTGTTTCATTCTGTGGTAGACAGAGTGACTGTCATAGATTGAAACTGTGTCTTCCCAATATGTCAGTTCACTTGGCCATGCCATGATTCCTATTATTGTGTGATTCTCTACCATTTTGTCTTATGATTGGTCTTCCTAAGTTGTAGATATTGTCAATATGATTTTAATGGAAGCCTTGGAGGCATAGTGGTTCATTTCTGCAGCTGTTAACTGAAACTTCAGCAGTTTGAATCCACCAGGCACTCCTTGGAATCTTTGTGGAGCAGTTCTACTCTGTCCTCTAGGGTTGCTGTGAGTCAAGACTCACAGCAATAGCTTGGATGATGTTAATGAGATGGATTACTAGCCGTTATGGTGATGGAATCTACAAAATTAGGTTCTGTCTTAAGCCACCCTCTTTTGAGATATATAAGAGAGACGGTAGGAGAGAGATTTTACAGGAAAAATACTAAAGGACACAGGGAGCATCAAAAGAAGATAGAAGGAATACACACAGTCATATGCCAAAAAAAAATTGGTTGATGTTCAGACATTTCAAGAGGTAGCATACAATCAGGAGCCAACGGTAATGAAGGAAGAAGTTGAAGCTGCACTGAAGGCACTGGCGAAAAACAAAGCTTTAGGAATTGATGGAGCGTCAGTTCTGTTTAAACCAACAGATGAAGTACTGGAAGTGTTCACCCATCTATACCAAGAAAGGTGATCCAAATGAGTGTGGAAATTATACAACAATATAATCAATATCACATGCAGTAAAAATTTGATAAAGATCATTCAAAAGCAGCTGCAGCATTATTTTGACAAGGAACTGCCAAAAATTCAAGCTGCATTCAGAAGCGGACGTAGAACCCGGAATAACATTGCTGATGTCAGATGGATATTGGCTGAAAGTAGAGAGTACCAGAAAGATGTTTACCTACATTTCATTGACTATACAGTGGCATCCAATTGTGTGGATCATAACAAATGTATGAATAACATTGTGGAGAATGGGAATTCCAGAACACTTTATTGTGCTAATGAGGAATCTGTATATCGATCCAGAGGTAGGCACTAGAACAGGACACGGGGACAATGTATGGTTTAAAGTCAGGAAAGGCATGCATCAGGGCTATATCCTTTCATCATACATTTTCATTTTTTTTACCAAGGAAATAATCTGCGAAGCTGGATTATGTGAAGAAGAGTGAGGCATCAGGTTTGGAGGAAGACTCATTAACAACCTGCTGCTGGGTTATGCAGATGACACAACCCTGCTTGTAAACGTGATCAGGATTTGCAACACTTGCTGGTGAAGGTCAAATCCCATAGCTTTTTGTATGGATTGCACTTTTGTTTTAAGAAAACAAAAATCTTCACAACTGGACCAGTGAGCCACTTCAAGATAAACAGAGAAAAGTCTGAGACTGTCAAGGATTTCATTTTACTTGGATCCACAATCAACGTTCATGAAAGCAGCTCTCAAGAAATCAAAAGATGCATTACACCAGGAAAATCTGCCACAAAGGACCTCTTTAAAGCAAAGATGTCACCTTGAAGACTAAGGTGAACCTGATCTAAGCCATGATATTTTCAACTACATCATAGGCATGAGAAAGATGGACAATGAATAAGGAAGAATGAAGAATTTATGCCTTCTAATTGTGCTAGAGAACAATACTGAAGATACCATGGACTTCCAAAGGACGAACAGATCTGTTCTGGAAGAAGTACAAGCAAAGTTCCCCTTGGAAGCCAGGATGCTTAGACTATGTGTTACATACTTTGGACATGTTGTCAGGAGGGATTAATCCTTGGAGACAGCTGTCCATTAGAGGGAGGGTCAGTGAAAAAGAGGAAGACCCTTAACAAGACAGGTTGACAATAGTGGCTGCAACAAGGGGCTTAAGTATAAAAATGATTTTGGGCATGGTACAGGACTGGGCAGTGCTTTGTTCTGTTGTACATAGGGTTGCTATGAGTTGAAACCAACTTGACAGTACTTAACAGAAACACAATAGCAGAGAGACAAGAAGACCTCCTACGACCAAGAAAGCAGCACTAGGAGCAGAGCATGTCATTTAGACTCAGGGTTCCTGCTCAGAGAAGTTTCTACTCCAGGGGAAAATTAATAAGAAAGGCCTTCCTCCAGAGACAAAAGAGAAAGCCTTTTTCTGGAGTGAATACCCTGAATTTGGACTTGTAGCCTCCTAGACTGTGAGAGAATAAACTTATGTTTGTTGAAGACATCCACTTGTGGTATTTCAGTCACATTAGCACTAGATATGATTCAGAATTGACTTGAGAGCACCTAACAGCATACCAAATGTTATCTAAAAATATTAAATCCTGCAAATTTGAAATTTAATTGGTATGTTTATTTATTGCAGTGGTATAAGTGAAGATCTCTGAAATTCTTTTTCTGTATATTCTGTGACTGAAAAATAAGTACACATATTGAAGATTTTTCACTATTGAGAAGGGAATTGTAAATACAGAAAAGTAAAACCAAAGACTTGAGCAAAATGAGTCCAGGTATCAGTTTCTAAAAACTGAAGTATGTTAAAGGCATCTACATTTCCTTGAAGAAATGACTAACTGGTAGAAGGACATCATACTGTGTCAGAAAAAGAGGGAAAAAAAAAAACTTTAGAGAGTTGTGGAGAATTTTTTAACAAGCACAGGAATCAGTTTGAAGATATTCCCATTGGCCGATTCTGAAATACTTTGACCACAAAATGAGTGTGTATTGGATTGCATTTTATTGAATGAAACAAAAATAATTGAACACATATAAGTACTCCCATATTTACAATGGGTTTCTGTTCTGTCCTGACAACTCTGTAAGTTGGTTTGGGCATAATTAATTTTTTAAATTATTGTTGTATTTTATTGACTGCTAACCCAAGGTCAGCAGTTCAAATCCACCATGAGCTTCTTGGAAACCCTATGAGGCAGTTATACTTTGCCTTTTAGGGTCATTATGAGCCAGAATTCATTCAATGGCAATGAGTTGATGGATTTTATTATCAATATCTTTATAAATTCAATCTTCATTTGCCTCTCAAATTGGAAACATTACACACATTCATACATATTTTAATATATAGACAAGTGCTGTTGAGTCAGATCTGACTCATGGTGACCCTACAGGCCATAAAAAATATGCAAATTATAAAAATTATTCCAGTGATGAACAGTTGGAGAACACTGTTATTTCATCAGTTGTCATCATAACTCTACTTGTGGAAGGTTCTGGATCATCTGGATTATCTCTGAGAATAGGGATGATGTTTCTAGTGAGAAAATTAATGAGACTTGTCAATGTGGCCATTTTATTTTTTCTTGATGTGTTTTGCAGTAAAATCTCAGTGCTTCCCAAATCTGGCTATTAACTTCAGCATTTGGGTCTGTGTTCTAAAGTAATTGATTCCTCTGATTCACTTTAGAAAAAAGCTCCAGCTAATCCTTTCACTGCAAAATTTTTCACAATGTTCCTTTCTCATCCTTATTTCTTTATTCTTTAGCATTTCCTCTCAAAAATCTACTAAGTTCTGATCTGTCAATCCCCCTTCATGATCTATGAGCCATTCTGCATTGGCAAAATCAAGCTCTAAATTCAGCATTTTTGTTATCTGGAGTATTTTTCCAGTGATCTCTTCCATCATATTATCTTGATCAAATATTTGGAGCATGTTCACATAACTCATCATTTTTTTTTCCCATTTCCACCACATACATTTTCACATAACTTCTTCCCAGGAAGATGTAATGTTCTGGAAACACTAACAGTCATTAAGTGTGGCTTGTCACAACTGGAATATGTCATAAATTGCAGATTACCTGTACTTATATAAATGAATGGATGGATGAATGAATGCATGAATGACTGAGTAAAAAATTCAAAAAGGAGACAAATTCTCCTAAAAAAGAATGACAAAAAAATCATATATGAAAAATGATGGAGTTAGGAAATCATTCATAGATACAAAAATATTAAATATTGTTTGAGAAGAATTTAGTTTTAGCACCAAAATGTAAAAATCTTAGTAGCTTTGATTTCTATCCCTATAACAATAGAAATCAGGACAAACTGGAAATCAGAGAGCATTCTCGGACTCATCAAAAACTTGATGAGCCAGGGTAAACTGACATTCCCAAATCTGGAAAATACCACTCAACTAGTAGAAGAAACAAAATCATGATATATGCTATGATGTGGATGGATCCTAAAGATAGTGTCATGGCAAAGATTTGCTTAATTGGAACAGAATGCCCTAGAGACTTAAAATGGTTGGAACAGGAATTCTGTGATATTAATTTTAATGAATTGCTGGAGGTGAGTCTGGATGAACAGGAATTTGAGAAACTGCTGGTGGCTGAAGTTTCAGATCATCCTGTCACATACAATTTGTATGGGATTTACTTGATTCTCAAAGGAGCTCTAAGAAAGATTTCCTGTGTCTATGGCAGGGGCAGAGTAATCACTGTAAAGTAAACACATAGTCTTCTCAACAAAGTCCTACCATATAGGAGAAAGGATATGTTATGAGTATTATCCCAGAGGGGAAAAGAAACTCCCCACACTCTAGACCCTGCCGACTCTTGTCTCACCAAAAAGTGGCATGGGGAATAGTGAAAAGGTGGTAGAACTTACAAGGAAAAAAAAATATCTGAGAAACAGGGATCCCTGGTGGTACAATTGCAGCTCTGGGGGTGTAGTGGATAAGATCAGTAGTATAAATCTACCAAATGCTCCTTGAAATCTCCATGTATCAGTTCTACTATGTCCTATAGGGTCACTATAAGGTTACCATCAACTCAACAACAACAGCTTTTATTTGATTTGATTTGATTTTGATTTGGAGGTGCAGTGAGTAAGTGCTGATCTGGTAACTGACACGTTAGCAGTTCAAACTCACCCAGTGGCTCTGTGAGATAAGGACCTGGTGATCTGTTCCTTGGCAGATTACAGTCTAGAACATCCTATGTTGCAATTCTACTGTTGCATGAGGTCACTATGAGTCACAGTGGACTCCAAGAACACAATCACTGCAGACAAGAAAAGATACATGGACCAAGGGGAAAGAGAAGCTTCATCACTGAAGAAACAATATCACTATATTTCTTTTACATAATTGTTTTTATACATGGTCATACTCGAAAGGATAAGGTACTTCTCAGGGGAAAAAGTTTTATGATTGTGAATATTTTAAAACTTTTGTATAATGGAAAGTTTCTGTAAATGATAAGTCTTATTTTCAATTGACTTTGCAACTGGTTATATAATTAAAGAAACTGTGTGTGTGAGCCAGGGAACAGTTTATTCATCCAGGAGAAATTATTTCTCAGCTACACCATGCTTTCTCCCCTGCCATTCCTATTAGAGCTAATTGGTATAATTCATGTATTACTGGGAGTCCTATCAAGCTACAAATAACACTGTAATTATCACTTCAAATTTTCAAAAATACTTCAAATTTTCAAAAATTATTAAATGTGGCAACCTCTCATAATTCTGTATTTGACTCTAAATATACGTTGGTTGTCTTTATGATGATCACAAAGTAGAGGGAAACAACTGACAAAATGTGATTAGTTCATTAGCTACTGATAGGTTTCTCAGACTCCCAGTTTACACGTATGTATCAATAAGTATATTAAGGCTATCAACTGAAGATACAAAAATTACCGGCGTAAATATTAAAGCTCCCTCTGATGAAGAAAGCTGAGCTGAAGTTCATTTACAGCAGAGTAGTGCCTTACTCTGTATGAACATATCTATAGTTTTTGCCTCATTTGAACCTCTCTGTACTTGAGTGTACACTTTTCCAGAAGAGGGGCCATTTCTATCTCACCTTAGTATTTCTACTATTTAGCAAAAGGGAAATACTGTGGATGAAATAATGGAAGAGATGGAGGAATGAAAGTTGGTAGGCAGATAGGCAGAACCGCTAAGGGCTTATAAAGTAAACTTCTTTTTGGAGACAACACATTGGAAAGGAATAGCATAAATGTTTCCAGGAATACTTGATAAGTAGAATTTGAAAGTCATGAAAAAACCAATAATCCTATGATATTGAAGTTTCTTCTTAGGTAGGATAAGGAGTAAGATCTTTTGCTGTTATAGTTTATTATTAATTTAAAGATAAATTACTAGAATGAAAGACATGGGGACTCTAGGAAGACTACAGAGAGACATGAACTTCCTTCTACCTTAGTGTTAAAAATTTTTCTTAGCCGTTCTTGGGAAATAGTGTAATATTCAGACCAGGAGTGTGAGTTCCGGAATCAGGCCATCTCCATTTATTCCCAAATGCTTGTTACTATGAGTTAAGGCCACAGTGCCTCAGTTTCAGAATGGGTGAAATAAATCCACTTAATTTAGTTTTTCCACAGATGTAGTCAATTTGGTTCATTAACAACCTGCGTTATGCGGACTACACCACCTTACTTGCTGGAAATGAGGAAGATTAGAGGCATTTAGTGATGAAGATCAAGGACCATAGCCTTCAGTATGGATTGCATCTCAACATAAAAAAAAAAAAAAAAAAAATCCTCACAATGTCCAGTAAGCAACATTGTCATAAATGGAGAAAGGATTGAGGTTGTCAAAGATTTCATTGTACTTGGGTCCACAATCAATGCCCTTGGAAGCAACAGTCATGAAACCAAAAGATGCATTGTATTGGGAAAATCTGCAAAAGACTTCTTCAAAATATTCAGAAGAAAGCATGTCACTTTGAAGACTAAAATGCTCCTGACCCAAACCATATATTTTCAATCACATCGTATCCATGCAAAAGCTGGACTATGAACAAAGAAGACAGAAGAAGAACTGATGCCTTTGAATTGTGGTGTTGCAGAAGAGTGTTGAATGTACTGGACTGCCAAAAGAATCGACAGCTCTGTTCTGGAAGAAGTCCAACCAGAGTGCTCCTTGGAAGCAAAAGTGGTAAGACTGCATCTTACACACTTTGGACATGTTGTCTGGAAGGATCAGTCCCTGGAGAAGGACATCGTGCTTGGTAGAGCGGAGGGTCAGCGAAAATGAGGAAGACCGTAGATGAGATGGGCCTACACAGTGGCCACACCAATGGGCTTAAGCATAGAAACAATTGTGGACATGGCGCAAGACCAGGCAGTGCTTCCTTCTGTTACTAATAGGGTTGCTATGAGTCGGAACTGACTCAACAGCACCTAACAACAATAACAATTTATTTTTTGTTTTTTGCCAATTTCTTAGCTGTGTAAGGCTGTCTTCTTGAAATTTTCATTTGAATTTACCTGAAGTAAAAAAGTCTTTTTATTTGGGGGGACTATTTCACTTTGAACTTTTATGGAGCTCCCATTGAGATCTTTTGTATTTTTCGTGTAATCGTATTTTCTGTTTTGAGACAAATACATTATTCTGCTTCTTTTCCACTTAGATTCTAGAGTTTATCATTTTGTTAAATTATTTTCAAACTTTCTTGATTTCTTTATGAAATAAAATTAAATATGAATTACTTTTAATTTATCATTTTGTATGATCACAAATATTTTACTATTACCTGAGTTGTAAACGGTTTCTAATTTCCATAATTTATTAAGCTAAATAATATTTTGAAGATTTTACAATATTTCAAATGGATTTTTAACTTTTTTACTGTTGAATTCTAATTGAATTTTGTTGTAATCAGAAAACATGAATCGTTCTTGCATTTATTGGCCTATTACATGCTTTACATTGATTGCATGTGAGGTGCTGTCTTAAGAGCAGGAGCCAAAAAACACACGTGGAAGTTAACTTTAAGGGGTATAGTTATTTTTACCTCTGATATAAATGTGTTTTGCTAATAAACAGATGTGACTCAGAATATCATCACAGATTAGTTAATTAATTTGCTATGGGATGAATTTCTAAACAGACTTGAAATGATTTATATACCATTCTTAAAAAAAAAATTAAGTTCATAGCAGTAAACCAAATCTGTTAACTAATAATGTGAGAGAGTTCTTCTCCTTCAATATATATTTCAGTCTGTTTAATTCACAAAATCAGTAGGATGTTTACATAGCATACAGAAAATGTGACTACTGAATACAAATTTGATATATGCCTGTTTTTACATAAATAATGCTTGCCTTCTACATTTATTTGCCAACAACCCCCTTCCAACTTGGGATATTTTTGAAAGCACCCACTATGCTAATATTTTTCCATATTTCTATAAAAAATTTAGGATAATGCACTTTCAAACATACCTTACAGCAGGACGATGTGATTATCAAACAAACACAGGAAACACATTATTTGGGTAAAAAGGCATATGCCTATTTGTCCACTTTATGTACACAGTGTTCTATGCTTTATGTAGATAGCACATACACTTCTAATTAAAATTTTATGGAATTCTTGTGACTATCAGAAAATTCAAGTCTTTTATATTTTTAATTAACATTAATTTAACTAGCTTGTTAATTGTGCTAGTCGTGCATAAACCTCAAGACATCTATAAAATCCCAATTATGTGCTTAATAACTGATAATTTTTTTCTTTGATAACTTAAAAATTTAGAATTCTTTGTAAGATATTTTTGATATGGAAAAAAAATAAAGAAATTAAATGTTGGATGTTTTGCAAGACCCAGAGGTCTGTAAGGCAATGCTAGTTAAAGTATTGTATAGCACACAAACTTTGTTATCAGATGTTTTGTATTTACAATAGTTTCATATTATTCAAAGCTAGTCAGATAGATAACTTATATTCAATTTTCCATATGACTCATTTTCTGCATATATAATAACAAGTAGCCAAGTGCCGTTGAGTCGGATA
The DNA here is from genome assembly GCA_028571685.1 of Heterohyrax brucei. Taxonomy (NCBI): domain Eukaryota; kingdom Metazoa; phylum Chordata; class Mammalia; order Hyracoidea; family Procaviidae; genus Heterohyrax; species Heterohyrax brucei. The sequence goes on along the minus strand of CM053142.1, from coordinate 137,705,227 downwards.
TAAGCAATTATAATTTATTTTATACACATAAGCTGTTACTTAAAAATTTGATATAATGATTTTTTCTTTCTCTTTTAGTGGAATCTTTCTTTTATTCCAATCCCTAACCAGCTCACCTTGACTTTGCCATTTATACCTACTGCAGAAATTCAGCCTAAGTTTGTGTGAGTTTCTGCACAAAATCACTGCTGTCAATTCATTTCTAACACATCATGACCCTGTAGAACAGAGTAGAATTTCCCCATGGGATTTCCAAGTCTTCAAACCTTTACAGAAACAGACTGACACATCTTTCTCCTGTGGAGGCTGGTGGGTTGAAATCACCAACGTTTTGGTTAGTAGCTGAACACTTTAAGCACTGTGCCACAAGGATTCTCCCTATTTACCAAAAATAAGTGCAAGTATTGATAACATCAAAAGACTACCTTATTTTTATTTTCTGATAATGAAGTGGACATCTTGGTCTTGATACATTTTTCTCTTTGAAGGTAAACCATCTCTTTATAAATTATACTTTCATTAGAATACACGTATGTACACTTAATTATTCTTGTTCCTCACTCTTCAGTGGTAATCTATGAAAGAAGAAAAACTTAGAGGATCTGAAAGTTGTCTTGTATTGCAAATGAATTCTCTAAAATAGATTATTTTCCTCTAAACACAACACATTTCTCTTTTCTTATGCTAGATTATCTTTGTGAAATGCATGGCTGATTTCCTGTATCATTACAGGTTCATTTTTTTTGTCTGTAATTTTAATATATGTCAGGAGAAATGGAAAATAGCAGCTTGAAAGAAGACTTAGACATCTCAAAATGCCAGAACAATTAAGACAATGTTAAATGATACGAAGATAAGTTGGAATTAAAAAATGAGAGTTCAAAATTGTATTTAACATTTATTATAGGTGTAGCAGTGACTGCGGGGAAAGCCTGGTGGCATGATGGATAAAGTGCTACAGCTGCTAACCTAAAGGTCGGCAGTTCAAATCTACCAGACACTACTTGGAAACTCTGTGGGCATTCTACTATTAATAGAATATGTGTGTCCCAGAACGGAGTTTACAAACAAGGAAGAGACTGTGAAACGGAAGTTAACTACCATCTATTTAAATTTACGTTTTTCTTTTCGCTCTCTCTTTTTGTTTTTGTTTTTGGGTGCCTCCAGTTTTAAGAACTCAAGATTATTACCTTTAGAATTCAAAATGAATACTTATGTTGTACAAACCACCAAACCAAACCCACTGCCACCGAGTCTGGTCGACTCATACTGACCTCGTAAGTCAGAGTAGAACTGACGCATAGTTCCAAAGAACCTCTGGCGGTTTTGAACTGCTGACCTTTTGGTTAGCAGATGTAGCACTTAACCCACTGTGTCACCAGGGTGTAGGACATAAATACTATCAGTGGACTATATGACATTAAAAAATCAAAATCAAACCTGTCAATGTTGAGTAGATTCTACTCACAGCAGCACTAAATGACAAAGTAGAACTGCTCCATAGGGTTTCCAAGGAGCACCTGGTGGATTTGCACTGCCAATTTTTGGTTAGTTTCCTTAGCTTTCAACCACAATGCTAAAAATGTGTAATGAATTCAAGCATTCTTTTCTAAAGCATAATTTTATTTTAGTAGAATTCCTTTCTCTTCTTACTGATTGACAAACACTAAGCCTAAAAAATGTGCCAGTGAAGTAAATAAAGCTACAGTTTCTTAGGCAGTATTTGCTTTTAATTAAAAAGATTCATTAATTCCTTCCAGTTCAGCAGTGTATGGAAAGCTGTTAAAAGTCTGACGTCAAACATAGCTAATTCAAACTCCAATAAATTCAACACAATCCAAAAGAGCATAGTTTGAAGAAAGGTTACTTTGTCTTATGATTAAAACGTAAGTGGTACACATTAACAACTTTCTCCTGCTAATCCCTGAATGCTCTTCTAGTGTATAAAGCCTGAAGAGGACAAAAAAATTTGTAAGGAGACAATCTATATTTTTCAAAAGACAATATGTATTATATAAATGTTAAAGCCTTTTTTTAAATATGCTTATTATCCCTTCACCAAAATTTATTAACTGCCTGATTATGCAAAATGTGCTCTTGATACTAAGGATACCAAATAAAATTTTATCCATACTTTCAAGGGACTAAGAGACTAGAAGTAGAGAACATAATCTAATTTTCTAAACATTGAAAAGTTGTGAATGCAAGATTCAGGATAACAGTTGGGGGCACAAAAGAGTGTATCCTAGTGTCATAAGGTAGAGGATTTGTTTTCGTGGAGTTCACGTGTATTAAGGCTAAAAATGATTTAAGAGAATCCATTTGCCATTCCTTTCCACTTGATTTTGTGTGTTCTTCTCTTAATGTCTTTAGGGATGCACACATTATGCTCCCAGTTATATAAGACATTAAACAGTGCATAAAAATTACCCCCTCCTTTCTTTTCCACATGAAACCACTCAGTATATGACATGTTAAAACCTGAAAAGCCAGAAAAAGGATGATTACTAATTGATTTGGTACAGTTTATTTTCCTGTTCACTAGTACAGAAAGCTCAGATTGAAAATTATAAAGTTTATTTCAGTATGTAAACTCTCCCTGTGTATGTGTGTGTGTGGTGGTGGCTGGATCATACCACTAAGCCAATAACGTTTGATTAATAAAGCAACAGGCATTTCAAGATAGATTCTAATCATGCATACTGTTCATTGTTCTAGCTAGGTTAATTAGGTTTCAAAGACTGTTTCTTAAACTGATTAGGTTATATATTTTATGTTCAGTTTTGCTGAATAATATTTTTTCAGTGAGTTAATTTTCTAGGAACCAATGAAAGCAGAAGAGATTACAATGGAGATATTTTAGATAACATCTTTATTCCTGATTACATTTTTGTACAGGTAATTTTTTATATAAAAACCATGAAGTTCTATTTACAAGACCATAATAAAGCCAATGTAATTGCCATTGCTAGGTAAAGTAAGACTTTAATCTATACCTGATTTTTTCAAATTTAATGAATACAAGCTAATATATATCCCTATATTTTGTAAAATTTGCATATTAACAATTAGCTATTGGCCTTTATCTAATGCATTATCCTAAACTTAAACTGTTTTTCATGAGATCATTTGTTTAATTAGTTACAGTTACCTGTAATTTGAGGATTAGGAAGATGAAAATGTTTAAAGTCATGGAGCAGGATAAAATGATACCCCAAACAAGCAAACAACAACAAAATAATTGCTGTTGAGTCGACTCTGACCCCTAGTGATTGTATAGGACAGAGAAGAATTGCCCCATGATGTTTCCAAGGAGTACCTGGTGGATCTGAACTGCTGACTTGTGTTTAGCAGCTGTAGCTCTTGACCACAATGCCACCTAGGTTTCCAAAGTGATACAAGAGAAACACAGATGAAGAAGACTGGCAACTGAAACTGAGAAGGAAGGGTCAGTAAAAACAGCAGGAAAATTGTGGAGAGTGGAGTCCTACCCTGAAAAATATACCTCCATAAAGACAAATTTGAACCTGTTCAGAGCCACCTCAGAAGACAGGCCTAGCAATCTGCTTCCAAAGGTTCGCAGCCTTGAAAACCTTATAGAGCAGCTCTATGATGCACACATGGGGTCCCCACCGGGCCTGGCCATCCACTTCCAAAGAGTCACGGCCTTGCAATAGCAGTTCTATTGTGCACACATGAGGTCTCCAGGAATTGGAACTGACTTGATGGCAACTAACAGCAACATGATAGGAGTTATTAAAACATGTTTCTTTTGCACTCAAGTTGAGTCATTGCAACAGCAACACAGTGAAAAGAAATAAAATTCAGAGCATAATAAAATCTGGCAATAAATTAGGAAAATTATTCTACTGGAAAAGGGAGAAATGAAGAATAAAATATGTTCAAGTCAATTGGGCTAATTAACAATCAGAATTATGTCGTTCTGATCCAGTTGCTGATACATTCTTGCTGAAATATGATGTCCAGTCATGAGCAGTAGTGAGAACTAGTAGTCAGGTAGCGTTAGGGACAGAACAATAGGTCCACTAAGCATGGTAAACATATTTACTAGGAGAAAAAAAAAAAAAGAGTTCTCCTGCCATGCTGAGTGTCCATTGAAGGTGCTGAGTTAAATAGATAAAATGAACCTGTCGGCACCACTATACGCTCACCAGGAAACCTGCTGCTCTACTGCAGGCAGTCATTGACTCTAACTCAGGATTTCAACAAGAAAGCAGGATGGACAACAGGCCAGAGAGAATGTAATCTTGTTAATAACAGATGATGTGATTATGGGGATGACCCTAAATTTAAAAAGATGACTGATAACACAGAGGGAAATATAGGAAATAAACATTTTGCGGAATCCAGATTTGGAGATTGAGTTGAAACTGAAGAGTATTTTGAACTGACCTGCTAGAGAAGGTGCTAACTTTGTAATTGCTCATTTCATTTGATTTCCTTCACTAAGCTGTGTACTACATTTAGACTATACCTACCCCAGTGACACGTTGCTGCTTGAAGTATAGTAATTATTCAATAAATACTTCCTAAGGTAGTGATAATGTTAAAAGGAAGATAAAATGATGTCTGATACAAATGTCTAATTAAAAAATTTAATTATTTTCCTTTTTAAAAAAATATTTTAGATGTTTATGGGAACGTAAATTTCATGAAAAATCCTAGGTATCACATAATCAAATGATGGCATGAATAGGAAGAAGTAATAAAGAAAAAATAAATAAAAGCTTATTTATATGCACCCATTAATATTAGACAATTTTTGCACACCTAAACTTTATTTGGAAACAATGCATAAGTGGTACAGCTGCTAACCAAAGGGTTGGCAATTTGAAACCACCACGTGCCCTTTGAAAACTCTGTGGGGCAGTTCCACTCTGCCCTGTAGGGTCACTAGGATTTCAAATTGACTAGATGGCAATTTTTGGCTTTAAGCTTCAATTAACAAATCTATAAGAAGGCACCATGGTTAAGAGCTAGTCTGCTAACTAAAAAGTCTGCAGTTCATATTTACCAACCCCTCTTTGGAAATCCTTTGGTGCAGTTCTCTTTTGTCCTATAGGGCCATTATGATTTGCAATCTACTTAACTGCAGTAGATACGGCTTGGAAACCCTGGTGGTATAGTGGTTAAGAGCCACAGCTGCTTACCAAAAGTTGGTAGTTTCAGTTCACCAAGAACTCCTTGGACACTCCATGGGGGCAGTTCTACTCCACCTTATGGCATTGCTATGAGTCAGAATTGACTCACTGACATTGGGTTTCCTTCTTCCTTCCTTCCTTTTTTTTTTTTTTTTTTTTTTAAGCTTTGATTCTGCTTGAAACATGTTATACCATGGTAAAGGTTCCAGTTAGAGAGCTTGGTGGGTTCTAGCCTCAACTTTGAAGATTAAAAAAAGTGTAATCATGGACAAATAAAGTAGAAGTATTTTTTTTTTCCATAAAATGACTTCTAGCGTTTACAAGTACAAATATTTTGATCACCCAAAATCCCTAGTGGTGTGACACATACAGATAAAGCTAGGTGACTAAAAAGATATGCTTGTATAGCTATACCCTATGTTACTATCAAGATCTGAAAACAGCATAACATTGTTACATTGTAGATATAAGGGGCTTTGTAATGTTTGATGGCTGTTATTCTAACTGTCTCTTCATAGGGACAAGATTAATAAGAGCAGTTCTTCTAAAGACATCTCTGTTGTATATGGATTAATTCTAGCACAAATTGTTGCCATGCGCTTGAAACATATAGTCTCATAGCACCTTTTCTGTCTTTACTCTGAACATGCAACACTAGAGAAAAAAAAAGTATTTTCTTGCCCAACATTTAAAAAGAATTCAAAGGAAATGAGAAGGTACAAGTAGAACAGAGAATAGCACTGACATATGTAAAGAGCTATAATGTAACATTTCAAGATGTATACATAACAAGAATTCTTTTTCAAAAAAATAAATGCTTACATCTTTTCAGTTTTGTAAAGAAATATCATTGTTTATAACCTGTCACAATCCTTTGCTGTTGTTAGTACACATAGATTTATTACTCCATTAAGAATACACTTACCGTTGTGTCACCTCCGACTTTTGGTGATAGCATGTGTCAGAGAAGAGGACTGTGCTCCAAATGGTTTTCAATAACTGATTTTTGAAAACTAAGTTACCAGTACTTTCCCGCAAGGCTCCTTGCCTCCTCTCTCTCTGCTTCTGCTGTCTTCTCTCTTCTCGCTCTCTTTTGTTCTCTCTTTGCCTCTACAAACCTCTATTGAGTTAACTGTGTATATAAGAAACAGCTTTGTCAATTTCAGGTGAAAACTCTCCTCACAGGATTGCAAACTGACCGATCCCTTCCATGGATTACAAGGCGATTGATTTATATAATAAATTGGCCAATCCTTGTGAATGTGTCAAACAGTCTAATCACAGGACCTTACTGCTATCCAGTACTAGACAAAAATCAGCAAATTCAATCAACATAGACAATAGCAAACCACCCAAGCTAGAAAATAGTCTAAAAGTTCCCCATCACCTGAAGCTTCTTCAGGACCAAAGCAAAAATAACATCTCAAGGACTAGCGGAGGAGTCTCTCAAACTGTTTTTACAAACAACCAAGGAAAAGGCCACATAAAGAACCTCATTTCACCATAGTAACCTTGGCATCTGTAGGGGTAATCATTCAGAAGGCTATGACAGTGACCTAAGCAAAATATTGGAGTAATGTAGTCACATCTATGATAATACTTAATAAGATATTAAGTGTGAAGATTTGGAAAAGAGAGACTGCAAGACAACTTAGTGAACTGATAGAGGCTGGCTACCTAGAGAGTCATGTTAACACAGATTTTGAGGTCTAGCCAGGACTTGAGTAGGGGTAGAAGCAGGGATGCTGTAATTAATTAACGACACTATTGATTCAAGAAATGGTAGGGCAAATTATTTTGCCATATATTTACTTTTTGTGTGCAGAAATGATGATGTACAACTTGAGTGCAGGAACAGGATAACTCATAGTTCCCATAAGTCTTTTGCTTTCTTTTCCAGTAAACATATTTGTTATTTGACCCAAATATACTTGAGGGGATATGCAGCTTTTACTGAATGTCTTTGAATGCTCAGTTCAGTATAACTGTTTGTAAAATGAAAAAACAAAACAAAACATCAATTTCTGATGTTAAAATAACTGACTTGCTCTTTTTTTTTCCCTCATGTGAGGGTTAACTGATACTTGTATATTTACTTACTTATATGTAAAATTTTACATATATATAATTTACATATATATGTAAAACTTAAACTGAAATTCTTTGAATTTTCTTCGTGTGGCTCTCAGGCTTCTTTGTCACTTACCAATGTCATTATCTGATAGTAGATATGTACTAGCAAGTTTTGGTGGTGGGTACATCTAAACTATCATGTGTATTCTTGTACAAAAGAGTCACGTGGAAACTTTGTTCAGTACACTGATTCTTATGTCCCACCCATAGACATGGATTAGAATCACTGGGGTCCGGGACTCTGCTTTGCAATAAACTCCATAAAAAAAAAAAAAAAACACTGCCGTCAAGTTGACTCCAACTCTTAGGTCAGAGCAGAATTTTCCCAGAAAGTTTCCAAGAAGTGCCTGGCAGATTTGAACTGCCAGCATTTTGGTTAGCAGAGGTAGCAGTTAACTGCTACACCACCGGGGTTTCCAGTGAGTTCCACAGGGAATTCCAGTTCTGGTTATCGAGAGACCACATTAGGCTTTGTTGCTCACATCATTCCATTTTGTGATTTTAATTGAGATAAGCACATCTGGAAGCCTCATGAATCACACAGGGAAAAAGAAATACCTTAAGCATGAATCATGTTGTGTGCTTCATGCAAAGATTTGCATTTAAATCTTGATCCTTTTCTATCGTGATCCCAGTTAGCTACAGTCACTCCTATCCATCTATTTCCCAGCTAACGTCTGTGTGAAAAGCATCTTCCCACACTAACAGCCTGTATGCCAGACAGTCACATAACCACCAAGTTCCGAACACTATTCTCATATGATTGCTGCCTGTGGAAGATAGATGAGATGCTGTGCGTTATGCTCGTTCATTAGTTATGATTTAGAATGGAGCTTTGAGGATTAAAACAAGAAACAGATCAGTTCCCTCAGTTTTGCCAGATCCTCCCCTGCTCTCCTAACAGAACAGGCTGATTCTAAACTCAGAATCAGGTGAGCCCACTCGCCCAGAGCACATTGACTAGCAGCAGGCCACCCTATATTTCTCCTTCAACTTAACTGCATGGGACCGCCAGCTGCAGAGCAAGTATTGTGCAGCCCCCTTGCCTAGAAAACTGATTTCTACTGAGTGGGAAATTGATGGAGATTGTGTGATTCTAGTCAATTTCACTCGCAATGGGTAAGAAGCATCTGTGCGCAAGCTGGTGGGGCACTGACACTGCAGCTGCTGCTGCTTACCTGAGCCCAGCCAAGAGGCAGAAAACAGAGCAAATGAGGTGTAGGGAGGCAAACGGCTATACTATCATATTTTCTGTCATTTTACACTAATAATCTATTAGCATTTCCCATGAATTGAGTCATATGTGGCCATAGTGTTACCTAAAGCAATGAAATCCTCAAGTGATTCACAAAGTCCCATGCAATACGGAATTTATTTTCAGTATATTATACAATAGGACTGCTTTCTTTTTGTTTTTAAATCTCTTTGGTTTTGAATGTAGGCTACCAACAAATCATGAGTGTCTGAAAGATCATTGACAAATAGTTATGTAAATGCAAGCAACTTTAAGTACAGGCAGAGTAAAATGTCTCACTTAAAAATATCTTACAAAACACATATTAAAATTAAGAAGTATGGATTTTTCAGGTCTTGGCCTTCTGCACTATCTCCAACTACGCACACTAATTTACACACAGCATTCAGTTATCCGAAAGTTCAGTGAGGAAGTATCCATCTGTTTAATTCAGGGACATTATCTCTCTTCTTTATCTGTGTCCTTACTCATGATACTGTTTCTCTCGTTAGACTTCGTGACATTCCACATTCATCCCCTACCACGTGTTTTCTTTCTGGTAGCAGTTCTCTCACTCTCTTGAGTTATCTAACTAAATTTTTGTAGATCCCAAATGGCACCTTTATCATTTTCAGTTTCTATCTTAACCCATTAATATCTATATATTTTCCCCTGACTCCACCAAAATTACTCTGAAAACAGTCACCGGTAAATTCTTTATTTCTAAGAACAATATGCATTTTATACCTCATCATTGTATCTTTTTTGGTTTCTGGCACAGCACTTACCTAATGTCTCCTTCCATTTAGACATAGCTGTTCTTTATTTTTCTAGGACTCCTCTTTGTTTGTTAATTAAACACTAATAATCCTAACCTTGCTTCTTTCCTCTCCTCAATCACTTTTATAGTTTTTAACACAAGCACAATTTTAAATATGCTATTGGAGCCCTGCATAACTAGGACTGCTAACCAAAATGTCAACAGTTGGAATCTACCAGATACTCATTAGAAATCCTATGGCTAAGTTCTACTCTGTCCTATAGGGTTACTATGGGTTGGGATTGACTTGACAGCAATGGTTTGGTGTGGTTTTTATTTATAGAAAGCAAGGTTCCAGGAATTGATGGAATGCCAGTTGAGATCTTTTAACAAATGGATGCAATGTGGATATGCTCACTTGTCTATGTCAAGAAATTTGAAAGACAGCTACCTGGGCAACAAACTGGAAGAGATCCATATTTGTGCTTATTCCAAAGAAATGCGCTCCAGTAGAATGCAGAAATATAGAACAATATTGCGAATATCACACTCAAGTAAATATTTGCTGAAAATATTACAAAAACATTTACAGTAGCACATCAATAGGGAGCTATCAGAAATTCAAGCTGTGTTTAGAAAACGACATGGAATGAGAGACCTCACTGTTAATGGCAGATGGATCTTGGCCGAAAGGAGAAAATACCAGGAAGATATTTACTTATGTTTGAGTGACAATGCAAAGTTCTACTGGGTAAAGGCCTAGTATGTGTGGATCGTAACAAATTATGGATAACACTGCAAAGAATAAAAATTCTAGGATGCCTAACTACTCATGAGAAAACAGTACATAGACCAAGAGGCAGTCATTCAAATACACATAGAACAAAGGACACTGCATGGTTTAAAATCAGGAAAGGGTGGTATCCTTCCACCGTGCTTATTTAATTTGTATACTGAGCAAATAATCTGAGAAGCTCAACTATGTCAGGAATGCAGACTAAGGACTGGAGAAGACTCCTTGAAAACCTGTGATATGCAGATGACATACCGTGCTTGCTGAAAATGAAGAGGGCTTAAAGTACTTAGGGATGGATATCAAAGACTACACTGTTAACCCAAAGTCTGGCAGTTCAAATCTGCCAGGTAGCCTTGGAAACTCTGTCCTGTAGAGTTGCTATGAATCAGCATTAACTCAGCGGGTGTGGTTTTACAACCTTCTGTATGGATTATACCTAAACATAAAGAAAACAAAAATGCTCACAGCAGGACCAGCAAACAACATCATCATAAATGGAGAAGAGATTGAAGTTGTCAAAGATTTTATTTTACTTGGATTCTCAATTACAGCCTATGAGAGCAGCAGTCAAGAAATCAAAAGATGTATTGCAGTGGGCAAACCTCCTGCAAAGAGCTTTTAAAAGTGTCAAAAAGCCAAGAAGACTATATTGTGCCTGATCAGAGCTTGATATTTCAGTCATCTCATATACATGTGAAAGCTGGACAATTATTAAAAACCAAAGAATTGATGCCCTTGAATCATGATGTTTCTGAAGGACACTGAGTCTACTGTGGACTGCAGAACAGCAAAAAAATCTGCTTTGGAAGAAGTACAGCCAAAATGCCCCTTAGAAGCAATGATGGTGAGACTTTTTGTCCTTTGAACATGTCATCAGGAGGAATCAGTTCCTGCAGGACATCATGCTTGGTTAAGTCAATGGTCAGGAAAAGATAGGAAGACCCTCAATATGACTGATACAGTAGCTGCAATGATGGACTGAAATATAATAACAAATGTGTGGATGGTACAGGACGGGAGAGTACTGTGTGTTGTTCATAACGTCCCTATGAGTTGGAATCAGCTGAATGATGTCTACCAACAACAAAAAATAGGTAAAACCCCATCCATAGAATAACACAAATGGCCTATCCCCTATTTTGTGTTTTCACCCAATCTTAAACATCTACTCCTCAACCCCCCCCCTTTTTTTTTCTCCATCTGCAAACACTAGCACCATCCGTTCAGCTGCTGCTGCTCTTAGAAATCTGTATCTTCCTTAACTTATGTATGTAAGAATAAATTTATGCCAGTGTGGCCCAATAGTTTCACAAATTTATTTGCCCACTTTCCATTTCTGTCTCAACCACAGTATTTTCAATTTTTATTATATGTCCCCTGCTCTGGCCCCTAGGGTCGCCATGAGTCTGATCCGACTCGACAGCACTTGGCTTGGCTGGTTACACCAACTTGGCAAAAGTTCTTGGGTACCTACAGAATTGAATTCAAATTCCTGAGCATAGCTTCTGAAGTTTTTGTGATAAGTTCCTGACTTCTCTCATATTTTTTCTTTATGCTGTATTAAGAACAAACCTCTCGCCACTCTTAGTAAATTTTTTGCTTTTTTTTTTAATATATATATATATATTCATTTTCTACTTAGTAAACTTCCCACATAGAAAGCTTGTATTTCCTTTTTTTTTTTTTTTTTAACTTGGTGCCTGGTGGTCTGGTGGTAAAATGGTTGAGAGCTAAGCTGATAACTGAGAGGCTAGCAGTTCAAATACACCCGCCACTCTTTGGAAACCCTATGGGGCAGTTCTACTCTGTCCCATCAGATCTCTTAAGAGTTGGAAAGTACTTGACGACATTTTTTTTTCATTCCCTACTTTTAGTAATTCCAACTCTTACTCATATACTAACTGTGGTATTTGCTGATCCCCAGGACAGGAATGAAAACCCTAGTGGCATAGTGGCTAAGTGCTATGGGTGATAAACAAAAAGAAATCAGTTCAAATCCACCAGGTGCTTCTCAGAAACCCTAGGGAAGCTGTTCTATTCAGTCCTATAGGGTCACTTTCTTTTGGACTTGACTGATGGCAGTATGTTTTGTTTTGGTTTGGGAAGACAGGAATGAGAGTGCCCTATTGGCACAGTGGTTAAGAGCTTGACTGCTAGTCAAAACATCATTAGTTTGAAATCAGCAGCTGTTCTGCAGAAGAAAGAAGTGGCAATCCCTTTCCTTAGTGATTATAGCTTTGGAAATCCTGTGGTACAGTTCTACACAGTCCTGTAGAATCACTATGAGTTAAAACCGACTTGATGACAATGAGGTTTAAGCCTGGAATGTTTTCAGTTTCTTAACTAAATAACTCCAAATACGCTATAATTTTTCCCCAAGGAACTCAAATGCTTTATAAAAATAACAATATTTATTGCAAAATATGTCTGTAGGAGAAAGGTAAATGTCATCATTAGCATTTGGGGGGAAAAATCACAGCTGTAAAATCTGCCTTCTCTGTAGTACTCACCTAGGAGGATATGAATCTAGTATTTTGTAAAATTTTATTGAAGCTGAAATGGATATGTCTCTTTCTCACAAAAACACTCAAGCATCCGTAATAATTTTAAGGATCTGGGTGAAGAAGAGTGAGTGTTTGTCTTGTCAGTATTTGTGATCAGAGTCGGGAATGTGCATCTGAAACATCACTGTAAACTGCATGAGTCTTTCAATAAAGTGTATTTGGTAGCTACATAAATTAGTTTTTTTAAATTGTACATTATATGAAAGCTTACAGAATATATTAGTTGCACATTTGATAGTTTGTACAACTATACTCTGATTCTATAAGTGAAAAAAATTAAAAATTTGTAAAGCTAATTTCTAGTTTTAGATCTGAAATGTAGAGAGCTTGGGAACTGACACTTTTGTCCTTACAAGAAGGAAAATATGGAAAAATAGTGAATTAATGATTCTTTTTGGACACATCAGAAGATAAATGACTAAATTTGGAGAAATATTCACCCAAGAAAACTAGACTAAGTTCTACTTACCTAGACCAGAAACTATTGAAACAATAAACTGGTTGCTGTTGTTGTATGCCACCAAGTTGACTCTGACTCATAGTGACTTGTACAGGGAACAATAGAACTGCCTCACAGGGTTAGCAAAGAGCAGTTGGTGTATTCAATCTACTGACCTTTCGGTAAGCAACCTAAACTCTTAACCACCTAATTTTGGCAAATGGCTGAAGGTTAAGTGTGGATTAGCATGAAAAGAAGAACTGCAATTTTAATGCAGCTGCACTCTTTTGTGGATTTTACTTCTCAAATTAAAGATATGAAAAAGATACTATCTGTGTAAGGAGAAAGAAAGACTAATCAGTGTGATTAATGCCCAGTGTTTCCAAAATAAAGTCTTATCTCCGAGGAGCAAGACTTTTCTAGAGCATTATTCCAACTGACATTATCCTAAAAGACAGTCCTCTGACTCCAGTTCTCTTGAGCCTCTTTCAGAGGGACAAAATCCATCAACAGGTATATCAACAACACTGAACAGAAACAAACAAACATGGCTGTTGAGTCAATTCCAACTGATAGCAACCCTACAGACAGAGTAGAACTGTCCTATAGAGTTTCCAAGGAGCATCTGGCAGAATAGAACTGCTGACCTTTTGGTTAGCTGCTATAGAACTTAACCACTGCACACCATGGTTTCCATAGCTGTGTTCAGAAAGCCGAAAACAAAAGACAAAGGTACCCTGCTGAAAGTTGGCGTTGGTGAACGCGGTAGAAAGGCCTTACTTAAGGAAAAAACATTGATACGAAAAATACAGCAGACTTCTCTTCAGAAACTGTGCAAACTATTAAAATGAGAGTATAATAAAACAGTTAAAGTATTAAAAAAAAGAAACTACTAACCTAAAAATTCTATACTTCTAAATTAGCATTTAGAAATGAAGGAAAAAATAAGACTTTCCAAACAGGAAAACTGATGGTATTTCCCCCTTCTCCCAAAATTTGGCCTCACTGAGAGAACTGTTGTAAGTTCTTAATGTAAAGAAAATATGTCAAAATACAGCACTCAGGAAGAAATGAGTGAAGTTACCATCTAATTATACAATTTTTTATTGTTCACTGATATAAAAAAAAAATAAGTTTGTTTAAACTGGGTCCCAGGCTGTTACAAGGAGTTAAATTAACATGGTCAGCTGCTAATCAAATAGTTGGAGGTTTCAGTCCCCTCAGATATGCTGCAGATAAAAGGTCTGTCAATCTACCTCTAAAAATATCTGCCATTGAAAATCTTACAAAGTGTAGTTCTCCACTCACATACTAAACCATCATGAGTCAGTCAGTTAGTGGCAACTGGCTTGGGGCATGTTTAAAGTAATAATGAAACACTAGGAGATTATAAAATAGGGATAACCGCAATGAATGATAGCAATACCATAAGGGATGGGAGGGAGAAATTGTGAATATCTTGTATCAGATACCTACACTACTTGTAAAGTGATATAGTATTATTTGAAGGGGACTTCAGATTCGTTTAGGAGACCCTGATGGCCTAGTAGATTAGGTGTTATGTCTGTTAACCAAAAGATCAGCAGTTCAAATCCTCTAGGTGTTCCTTGGAAACTCCATGGGGCAGTTCTGTTTTGAACTCTTGAGTCGCTATGAGTCAGACCCCACTCAACAGTAGTGGGTTTGGGGTTTAGATCAGTTTAAAATGTATATTGAATATTGTAGGGCAACCACTAAATTTGTTTCTAGTTCATTATTATTTATATGTTCACATAAGACATCATAGAAAACCTGGTGGTATAGTGGTTAAGTGCTGTATCTGCTAACCAAAAGATCAGCAGTTTAAATCTGCTGGAAACTCTGTGGAGCAGTTTTTCTCCGTCCTGCTAGGTTGCTACGAGTTGCAGTCAACTCGAGGGCAGTGGGTTTGGTTTTTTAAGATGTGATAACATAAAATGTTCAGTTAAAATTAGAGACAGCACAAAAAGCGGGTAAAAAGAGCGAAGAACAAGTTCAATGAATATAAAACAGAAACATGGTAGATAATAAGTAAACTATCTTAAAAGTAATTTTAAATGTGAATGAACATAATACATCAATGAAAAGACATATTTTTAAAGTAAATTAAAAAAAAAGAAAAGCAAGACCCAACTATATGATAATAACTTTAAATAATACAATTCAGGTTAGAAGTAAACAAAATGTCAAGGTTTTAACTATATTCGTTGTAAACCATTTGCAAATATTTCTAAAAAATACAGCATCTTAGTCATCTAGTGATCCTATAACAAAAATGTCACAAGAGGATGATTTTAACAAACAGAAATTCATTTGTGCACAGTGAAGTATTCCTATCCAGGCCCTCAGCTTCAGGGGAAGTCTTTAGCTTTTCTTTGGCCTTCTCATCAATCTTTCCCCAGACTAGCAACTTCTTTGGGCAGGAATCAGAGATCCAAAAGATGTTCTCTGCTTGCAGGATTCTTTTTTTGGTGGTTTGAGGTCCCTGCTCTCTGCTTCCCTTTCATTTGATCTCTTGTAAGATAAAAGCTGGTGCAGGCTACACCTCAAGGAAACTCTCTTTATTTCAGATCAGGTATGTGATCTTAATAAAGGTGTTACAATCTCACCCTAATCCTCTTTAATGTAGAATTACAAGTGCAAAATGGAAGACAAGCATACAATACTGGGAATCATGGCACAATCAAATTGGCACACATTTTTTGGGGAGACATAGCTCAGTCCATGACACATCGTAAACCTGAATAGCAAGATATTAGAATCTAAAAGATTCAAGTGGCAAGTAAATTTGTATTTGTAAACCCTGATAATGTAGTGGTTAAGTGCTATGACTGCTATCCAGAAGGTTGGCAGTTCAAATTCTCCAGGTGTCCTTTTGAAATTCTACGGGGCAGTTCTCCTCTGTCTGTAGGGTCACTGTGTGCTGGAATCAACTTCATGGCAGTGGATTTGGTTTTGGAAATTGGCATTTGCTGTATTGCCATCTAAAGATCCCTTGTGGCACAGTGGTTATCTGGTGGGTTGGCTTCTAACCAAAACACCAGCAGTTTGAATCTATCAGCCACAAGAGATTTGTAAAGATTGCTGTTGTTAGGTGCCATAGAGTCATTCTGATTCATAGTGATCCTATACATAACATTATGAAACACTGCCTAGTCCTGAACCTTACCTACAATTGTTTTTATGTTTAAGCCCATCGTTGCAGCAACTGTGTCAGTCCATCTTGCTGAGGGTTTTCCTCTTTATTGCTGATGCTGCACTCTACCAAGCATGATGTAGTTCTCCAGGAACTGATCCCTCCTGACACATCCAAAGTATATAAGACACAGTCTTACTGCCTTTGCTTCCAAGGAGCACTCCAGTTGTACTTCTTCAAGAACAAATCTGTTTGTTCTTTTGGTGA
Organism: Heterohyrax brucei; assembly: GCA_028571685.1. Taxonomy (NCBI): domain Eukaryota; kingdom Metazoa; phylum Chordata; class Mammalia; order Hyracoidea; family Procaviidae; genus Heterohyrax; species Heterohyrax brucei. The sequence continues at coordinate 137,688,718 of CM053142.1, read as the reverse complement.
TCCACTGTACATTCAACATTTTTCTCTAACACTGTAATTCAATGGCATCAATTCTTCTTCTGTCTTCTTTATTCATTGTCCAGCTTTCTCATGCATATGATGTGATTAAAACTACCATGCCTTGGGTCAGCTGCACTGTAGTCTTCAAAGTGACAGTAAGCTTTATGGACCTAATTCCTAGGCTGGGAGGCAGAGCCTACTCAGAGAAGAGCACTTTTCCAGCAGAATAGCAGTATTTTACACTGTTTCCTACGGCTGTGGCCTGACAGCAGAGGCCAACAGGGCAGTAGCCTTTCTGTATTTTGAACTAGTTTATAACATCTGGGGTTGGATATACAGGTGTTTACTTTGCCAGCTGGGAAGATGGACCTGTACACTAGAAACCTGATTAACTTTGCAAGTTCTCAGATACCTTTTACCTTTCATTTTAAGACAGCCTAGAGAAACAGCTGCAGTCATGTTCACAGCTTCTCCCCCAGCCTTTATTAACTCACATGATGGGCAAAAAACAATAAGCTCTGGAGAAAATTGTAACAAAGAAATCACCCATGGCATTAGAAGGCCTCCAAAAGAAACAACCAAAGAACTTTCCAGACAAAGAAACCTTTCTGAAACTACCAGAGGTGAATACAAAAGACTTTTATAGAGCCCTCCTCGACCTTATACAAAATGCAGCAGAGCAAAATTAAAAATGAAGCAAGCTATTCAATTTGACAGAATATCAGTACTCTGAAATCCAATAGATCAGGAACAAAATCAAAGACCTAGAAACTTCAATCTATAGCCAAGAAAATGAAATAGAACAAATGAAAAATAAACTTTCTGACTTGGAAGACAGAGCCACTGACTCCAGTATCTGTGAGCAAAAACTAGAAAAAAGAAGGAACAACCTTCCTCCTTAAGAGGAACAACCTATGATTAATTGGAGTTCCTGAACAAGGTGGGACACCTGAAAACACAGAGAGTATTGTTGCTGAGCTGCTGACAGAAAAATTCCCAGAAATTATGGAAGAAGAGAATACAGATATCCAAGATGTGTACTGAATGCCACTCAATATAGATTTCAAGAGAAAGACTCCAAGAAGTATTATAATCAAGCTTAACAAAATGAAACATAAGCAGGAATCTTAAAGGCCCCAAGACTCAAAGCAAAGCTAACATTCAGAGGGAGATCGTGTAGGCTTTCTTCTAACTTCTCAGCAGAAACAATGCTGGCACAGAGACACGGGCATGACACATCCAAAGCCTTCAAGGAGAACTTTCAACCAAGAATTATAGATCCTGCAAAACTATCTTTCAAATAGGAAAATGAAATTAAGACATTTGCAGATAAACAGAAATTCAGAGACTTTATAAAAATGAAATGAAAGCTACAAGAAATACTGAAAGAAGCTCTTGGCTTACAAGAACAAAACCACTAACTTTGTATTTTAGAGGCAAACTCAGGCAAACATCACTCAAAAACCTCTTCAGTTAGAGAAGGCTCCAAACTCAATCAAAGCTATAATAGTGAAAGAAACGATTCAGTGGTCATATCATGAATGCTATTACATCATCATATTAAAAAGAGGGATGTACTACAGTCATTATAGTCCTTCCAGATGGAGAGGAGGTTAATAAGACTGGTAGTAATTAAAATTCAATTTATACATAGTTTATTAAAGGGGATCATAGGTGTAGTGATAAAGCACAATAAAGATGCAACATATTGATAAAAAAATGTACTACAGGAGTCTCAACAACCACAAAACCAGCCCTGAAAAAGATGAAAAATCAACTCACAAAGAAGAAACTCACAGAACAGAATAATAAAAACAACAGAGAAAACATCTACACAAAGATAAATGTATCACAATGGCAGCACCAAACATGTATCTACCAATAATTACATTGAATGTGAATGGACTGAATGCTCCAGTAAAGAGATATAGAGTGACATCTTGGATCAAAAGACAAGACTCACCCATATGTTGCCTACAAGAAACTCACCTTAGACTTATAGATATGAACAAACTGAAAATTAAAAGATGAAAGAATCTACATAAACTTAACAATACATGAAGAAGAGCAGGTGTGGCAATTCTAATCTCAAATAAAATGGATTTTAATGTAAAATCTTCCATAGCAGACAAGGATGGACACTGTTTATTGCTGAAAGTTTCAATACACAATAAGCCAGCCACAATATTAAATATTATGCACCTAATATTAGATCACTTAAATACGTTAAAAAAAAAAAAAAAAAAAACACTGAATACACTCAAACACAAGACACTCCATAATAACAGTGGGAGACATCAACATTCCACTCTCAATATTGGACAGATCATCTGGTAAAAAGTTCAATAAAGACAGAGATCTTATTGTTACAATTAACCAACTAGACCTCATCCACATATACAGAACTTCCTATCCACTAGTGGACAACTACACTTTCTTCTCCAGTGCACATGGAACATTCTCCAGAATAGACCATGTATTAAGACATAAAGCAGTTCTAAACAAAATTCATACTACCGAATTAATGCAAAGCATCTTTTTGGATCATAAAGCCATAAAAGTAGAAATCAATAGCAGAAAAAACATAGATAGAAAGTGGAACTCATGGAAACTGAAAAACATTTTGCTCAAAAACCCATGGACTATACAAGAAATCAAGGATGAAATAAAGAACTTTAGGGATTCCAATGAGAATGAAAACGCTTCCCACCAGAACCTATGGGATACAGCCAAAGCAGTACTCAGAGGTCAGTTTATCTCCATAAATGCACACATCTGGAAGGAAGAAAGAACCAACACTACAGTTTGAACAAGTAGAGAAATAACAAAAGAGGAAGCCCACAGGTACCAGAAGAAAACATGTCATAAAGATTAGAGCAGAATTAAAAAATTCAGAGAATAGAAGAACAATTGAAAAAATTGAAAAGACCAAAAGCTGATTTTTCTGAAAAGATCAACAAAATTGTCAAATCATTGGCTAAACTTACCCTGGAAAAATAGAAAATGAAACAAATAACCCAAATAAGAAATCAGTAGGGAATTGTCATAACAGATTCAACAGAAATAAAAAAATATCATAACAATATTATGAAAGTCTATACTCTAACAAATTTTAAAACCTAGAGGAAATGGACAAGTTCTTTGATTCATGTCACCTACCAAAATTCTCACAAGGTAAAGCAGAACAGCTCAATAAACCCATCACAAAGTGAGAGATTGAAAAAGTCATCAAAAAACTACCAACCAAAAAAAAAAAAAAAAAAAAAAAAAAAAATCCAGGCCCAGATGGCATCACCTCAGAATTCTATGAAGCTAATAGAGAAGAGTTATCTCCAATACTACTGAAACTATCTCACAGTATAGAAAGTGATGGAATACTCCCAAATTCATTCTATGAAGCCAGCATAACTCTGGTACCAAAGCCAGGGAAAGACTCAATCAAAAAGGAGAACTACAGACTGTTATCACTCATGAATCTAGATGCAGAAATCTTAAACAAAATTCTTGCCAGAAGAATAGAACAACATATCCAAAAAATAATTCATCATGACCAAGTTGCATTCATATCAGGGATGCAAGGCTGGTTCAACATGAGAAAAACAATTAATGTGATCAACCACATAAATAACACAAAAGCCAAGAATCACCTGATCTTGTCTATTGATGCAGAACAGGCATTTGATAAAGTCCAACACCCATTCATGTAAAATTCTCAGCAAAATAGGAATAGACTGCCAATTCCTCAATGCAATAAGGGCCATTTATACAAAGTCAACTGCCTACATCATCCTGAATAGAAAGAAACACAAGTAATTTCCCTTGAGAATGGGAACTACACAAGGGTTCCCACTTTCACCTCCTCTCTTCAATATTGTACTAGAGGTTCTAGCCAGAGCAATCAGACAAGACCAAGAAATAAAGGTTATGTGATGTTTCCTAAAATCAGTATTAAAAAACTGTATGATTTCAAAAATAATAATTTTAATAATTGAAAAAATATTTTTCCATTTTTATCATTTCAACTATGTTGAAAAATTTAGAGTACTATGAATTTTATTTATTTATTTTTTAAAAAATTGCATAAGATTTTTATAAGTTAAACAATGAACTTTTTGACATAGTGGTTATATTTTTGTTATTTGTGTAAGACCTCTCAATTCTAATTTTAGGGGTGGTAATCTACCTTGAAAACACATCAACAGTTACGGTTATATATAAAATATTTCTGGAATTCTCCTTAAAAAAGTCATTGTGTTAAACTGTTAAAAACTCTGTTTCTCTGACCCATGTGAATGGGTGACTGTATCAACATGTGACCGCAAGAAACGTATGGTACCCGGCTATCACTAAAGACAGCTGTGATGGTGTACACAATGTCAAGTCCCAGTGGCAACATGAGAAAAAGAGGGGTACATCTCAATAACTAAAAGACCACAACTGATGGTCCAGAGTCCTGGGGATTCCCCTGAGAGCATGACCTCTAGACCTACTGCTGCCCCTGACCAGAAAACTTTACTGAGGTCAACTTTTTGGATGGGAAAGGACCGGACTTGGGGTCACGATGTGACCATACGATATGTGAACTTTGTGATTCTATGCATCTGTAGGAAGCTGTTCTACTGGCCTCTGACTAGAAGAGAGAGAAGAGGGTGGGGAGGAGAGGACAGGAGATTGTTAAGAGGATATGACATATAGAGAACAAAAAGGAGGAGGATGCTGTTACCAGTCAAGAAGAGAAGGAGCTGCAGATAGGTTGGCATGGAAATTTAATTTGGATTGTATAATTCACTTAACTGCAATAAAAAATAAACAAAAGAAATTCTGTTTCTCATATTCAAACTCAGGGGTATTTTCTGTTTTTCTTTTTAGAATTTCTCAGCAAATTATTTTAAGAGTCACTCACTGAGAATTGGCACTGGTTACAAGGAAAATTGAATATCTCAAACAATTAAAATTTAGCCATCTGGCACAGTGCCTAGAGTTTTATCATTATAGATTATTTTTTATTAAAATGTTTCAAACTGGCTTAAATATCTTATTTAATATTTATTCACTCACTGAATATTTAATGGTCTCATACTATGTATTAACTCTGTTAATAGCCATTTTTATGAATCCATCTTAAACAATACTTTACCATTAGTATAAATCATATTCTTTGAGAGCTTACAGGGGTACCATTCAATGAAATAAGAGGCATGAACTTAGCACAGCTGTTACTGTCTAGTAAGCCTTTTATAAACAGAGTGTCATGAAGCCAATGGGGAGCTGTCAAAAATAAATCCCTAATTTAAAATTCTCCCATCTGTGGGTGCTGTCTTACCAGTGTCTATGCTATTAAAATGTAAGTAATAAATTTGAAATGGGTCATTAATTTTCTAAAGTGGTAGTCTGTAAGATTTTATTTTTCTATTACTATTTTCTTCTGAAGTAAGACAATTAGATTGAAAAGCACTTACGAAGTAAGTTGAAAGGGAAGCCAAGAATATAAGAACTATATTAGGAGTATAAGAATTATGCCAATTATTTTTCTGCCTAGCACAGTATTTGTCACCTATTAAGTCTGCATAGATGTTTCTACATTCCTTTTAAGCCTTTTGTCCAGTGCTGTCAAAGCTGATTCTGACTCATAGCAACCCTATAGGACAGAGTAGAACTGCCCCACAGAATTTCCAAGGAATGCCTAGTGGATTCTAACTATTAACCTTCTGATTAGCAGTCATATCACTTAACCACTATGTCACCAGCCTTTTTAGGACTAAGCTGGACACTGGAGATGGAAGTGGAAGCAAAAAGGAACAATCAAAATTCTGCTTGTAAACATTTCTGAATTGCTTAATAAGATAGAAGGAAAACTATTTAAAAGACTGTTCCTTATTTGAGTATCTCAGGACTAGAGTCAGGTGTCACCACAAAGTTTGAAAACTATTAAACTGATTTATTGAAAATATAAATTAATTTATTGAACTATTAGCCTCAAATTTCAACTTCAGATGTATTGGGGGACCTAATGTTTAGCAACAGATTATCAGATACAGTAATAGAAGCTTGAATGGCAAGAGATAAAATAAATAAATGGGATTTCATGGAAAAATAAATACTTTTGTACATTAAAGGATGTTATCAACAAAGTAAAAAGACTCCCTACAAATAGGGAGAAACTTTTAAGTACCATATGACCAATAATGGCTAATATCATGTTGTTGTTAGGTGCCATTGAGCTGGTTCCAACTCATAGTGACCCTGTGAACACCAGACAAAATGTTGCCTGGTCTTGTACCATATCCACAGTCATTTTTATTCTTAAGCTCATTGTTGCAGCCACTGTGTCAATCCATCTCATTGAGGGTCTTCCTCTTTTTCACTGACCCTTCACTCTACCAAGCATGATGCCCTTCTCCAGGGACTGATCTTTCCTGACAACATGTCCAAAGGAAGTAAGACACAGTCTTTCCATCTTTGTTTACAAGGTTGTACTTCTTCCAGAACAGATCTGTTTGTTCTTTTGGCATCCATGGTACATTCAACATTCTTCTCCAACAATACAATTCAAAGGTATCAGTCCTTCTTCTTCTTTGTTCATTGTCCAAACATCATGTGTATATCCTCTACAATTTAATAACAAAAAGACAAGCAGCACAAAGACAATATACCAAAGAGGACATTAAAATGGCCAACAAGTACTTGCAAAGGTGTATAACATCATTTGCCACTGAGAAACAATAACAAAACAGAAAATAGCAAATATCAGCAAGTTGTGGAGAAACTAGAACCCTCAGTCATTGCCAGGTGGAATATAAAATTGTGTATCTACTTGAAAAATAGTTTGGTATTTCCTTAAAATGTTGAAAATAGAATTACCATGTGGCACAGCATTCCCAGTCCTACGTACATATCCAGAAGAAGTGAAGGCAGAAATACAAGCAGATACCTTTACACAAATGTTCACTATAGCACTTTTTACAAGCCAATGTTAGAAATAACAGAAATGTAGGTCTAATCTCTAAAATCTATTGACAGATTTAACACCTCTATGATAAAAAAGATAAATGACTCAATTAAAAAATGGGCAAAGAATATAAACAGCCATTTCACTGAAGAAGACGTTCAGACAGCTAAGAGACACATGAGAAATGATTACAATCGCTAGTCATTCAAGAAATGCAAATCAAAACTACAATGATGTATCACCTTACAGCAGCATTAGTGGTACAAATTTAAAAAGAAAAGAAAGGGAGAGAGAAAGAAATAAAAGGAATGAAGGAAGAAAAGGAAGGAGGGAGGGAGCAAAGGAGGAAGAAAAAGAGGGAGGGAGGAAGGGAGGGAGGGAGAGAAAGAAAGAAGGAGAGAAGGAAAGAGAGAAAGGAAGAGTAAGAAAGGAAGGAATGCAAAATAGTGCAACCATTTTGTAAAACGTGTGGCACTTCCTTAAAAAGCTGGAAAGAGAAATATCATATGACCCAGCAATTCCACTCCTAGAAATATATCCTAAGAAAGAAAAGCCTTCCTACAAATAAAGGTGACAACAATCATGTTCTTTGCAGCATTATTTATAACAGTGAAAAGGCAGAAACAACCCAAGTACTCATCAACAGATGAATGGATAAGTATACTGTGGTACATATACATAGAGGAATCTTACGCAATGAAGAACAATGATGAACCTTCTAAACACCTCACTGCATGGATGAGTCTGGAGGGCATTATGCTAAGTGAAAAAAGTCAACCACTAAAGGGCAAATGTTGTGTAAGACCATTGTAATAAAAACTCATGAAAAGGTTTACAGACAGAAAGAAATAATCTCTGATGGTTACTACAGGGGGTTGAGATGGGAAGGGAAACACTAACTAGACAATAAATAAGGGGCCACTTTGGTGAAGGGTAAGGCAGTACACAATACTAAGGAAGTCAGCACTTGACCAAGGCAATGCCATGTAAGCTTCGTAGACACACTCCAACTCCCTAAGGGGTTGAATTACTGGGCTGAGAGCTGTGGACCATAGTCTGGGAGCATGTCTAGTTCAATCAACATAACTTAGCTTGTAAATAAATTGTTCCACATTCTACTTTGGTGAGTAGTGTCTGGGGTCTTAAAAGCTTGTGGGCAACTGTCATGGACTGAGCTGTGTTTTCACAAAATGTATAGATTGGTTTGAATGAGCCATGATGTATGATTCTCTCCTACTTTATCATTTGATAGATTTTCCTATGTGTTGTAAATTCTCTCACTATAATTGAATAAAATGAATTACCATCAGTTATATTAATGAGGTCTATAAGACTGGATAGACGTTTAAGCCAGTATTATTATTTTTTTTTTTTGAGATATAAAAAGAAAGAGGTAAGCAGAGAGATACGGGGAGCTCACGCCACCAAGAAAGAGTACCAGTAGCAGAGTGCATCCTTTGGTCCTGAGATCCCTGTGCCGAGATGCTCACCAACCAAGGGAAGACTGATGTATTAGAAGGACCTACCTCTGAAGCCAACAGAGAGAAAGCATTCTGGAGCTGGCACTCTGAATTTGGATTTGTCACATACTAGACTACAAAAGAATAAATTTCTCTTTATTAAAACCTGTCCATTTGTGGTAATTCTGTTATAGCAGGACTAAATGCTTAAGACACTGGCCATCTAGGCTCCTCTACTGGACCTACCTGTCTTAAGCAAGGGAGAATGTAGAAAACCAAAGACACAAGGGAAAGTCCAGAGGACCAATAACTCTGACTACCACAACACCCACAAGACTGAGCCCAGAACAACTAGATCATGCTTAGATATCACCACTGACTGCTCTGGCAGGTATCACAGCAGAGGGTCCTCAAAAGAGGTGGATAAAAATGTAGAACAAATTTCAACTTCACACACACACAGACACATGAAGACCAGACTCGCTGGTCTTACAGAGACTAGTGAAACCCCTGGAGTTCAGCTCCTGGACACCCTTTTAACTCAGTGCCAAAGTCTCTTGTGAGGTTTCCCCTTCAGCCAGAGATTAGAAAGGTCTGTAGGGCCAGTAGCAAACCGTGGTGATGTAGTGGGTAAATGTTATGGCTGCTAAACAAAAAGCTGGCAGCTTGAATCTACCAGGTGCCCTTTGGGAAATGTAAGGGGCAGTTCTCCTAGTCCTATGGGATGGCTATGAGTTGGAATTGACTCAACATACATATATGAGAAATGTTCTTTGTAGCTCAATCACGTATATCAGACTAACGGACACGCCAGCCCAAAAGCAGAGAAGAGGAGGTGAGAAAGGCAGGAAAATCAGATGAATGAAACAGGGAATCTATGTTGGAGGAGAGTGTTGACACACAGTAGGGTTGCCAGCAGTTTTCATCAGATAGCACTGCTCTAACGGAAGTACAACAGGGTGGATGGTTTTAACAAAAAAAGCTTATTCTGACACAGTCCAATCGGGAATAAGTCTGCTTTCAGGGTGTCCGCTCCAGAGGAAGGACTTCTCTGACAACTCTGAAGGAAAGTTCTTGTGTAGAATCAATCTTTGGTCAGGGTGCACCATAGCACAGGAACCTCAAGTTCAAATGGCACACTCTACTCCTGGTGCTGCTTTCTTGATGGTAAGAGGTTCCCCACCCTCTACTTGCTTTCCTTTCCTTTTATCTAACCAAAGATAAAAGGATAAATGTAGTACAAGCCACCCTCCAGGACAGCTCCCTTTACAAGCGAGCAGGGAGGTGACCTTAGGAAGAAGTTTACAGTCCACCCTAATCCTCTCTCACAATCCACTCTGTTAACCACAAGTAGATATTAGGATTTATAACATAAGAAGAAAATCATAAAATGGAGTGCAACCACAGAATACAGGGTATCCTGACCCAGCCAAATTGCTACACATATTACTGGGGGACACAATTCAATCTATGACAGCAATCAATGTTACAAAACAATTTGTATATTAACTGCTTAATGAGAAACTCATTTGCTCTGTAAAATTTAACCTAAATACTATATTAAATAAAAAGGAAAGATATGGATAAACATAATGTAGTCTATAGATACAATAGAACATTAAGCAGAACATTATGCATACATAAACAGAAAGGAAGGTCTGATGCATATCACAACGTGGATGAACTGAGAAAACATTAAATCGAATGAAATGTCACAAAAGGACAAATGTTATACCATCTCACTTGTATGAAAGAAGCAAATGTACATAAATAAAAGATGATTGATGGCTCTTGGAAGTGGGTGGAGAGTTTTTGTTTGGAGGATTTATGTTAATGTGGTTTGAAAAAGATAGGATTGACTGAATTGGAAAAAGAGCAATGACTGTGACACAAATGAGGAATGTAATTCATGTCACTGAAACGTAAACACAGAATTTGTTTTGTTGGTGGCTATTTTCGTTGGAACAAACCAAGAAAAAATAAGTGTGCCACTTTTTTATGCAAATAACTTGTGCCTTCTATGTTATTTTGGAGCCCTGGTGGTTCAGTGGTTAAAAGCTTGACTGCTATCCAAAAGGTCAGCAGTTTGAATCCACCAGCTGCTCCTTTGAAACCCTGTGGTGCAGTTCTACTCTGTCCTGTAGGATTGCTATGAATCAGAATTATCTTCACAGCAACAGGATTTTTTTAGGTTTTCTAGTTTATTTGCCGCTCACTCCCTCCAAGATAATTTCATAAGCACTACTATGCCTTTTTTTTTTTTTTACGTGTTACTGTGAAAACCATAAATACAACTTGCTTTTCTGTGGGAGAAGTTGGCAAACAAACATAGGAGGCCTGAAGTATTTGTATAAAAATACTTTAGCTGTGTTAAAAGAACAAAGCCATATATGATGTATGTTGTCAACATTACTACCTTACCAGCTTTTAGAAGTATTGTATTATTTATTGGTTTTTACCCTTAATTTATTAGACTTTCACACTCACAGCTATAACATAAGGAAGAAGAGTATGAAAAAACAGAGGGTGTCATCTCTGAAAACTCTGCAAGGTCAAGATAAGACAAAAGATACTTTCCAAACTGACTCTTCTGCAAAACTCAGCCATCTCTGTCTGAACATATTTCTATACTAGAATAAAAATGATTCTTTAAAATAAAATCGGAATTGTATGTTTCTCTAGGTTGCCAATGAAATAAATGAATGATAAGTCTATCATATATAGAAAAAGTGTCATGAGCAAAAATAAAAAATGAGATAGAAAGAACAAGGTATTTATCAATAAAAGCCAGAAGTAAGAGAAATGTTTTTTCTTTATCATTATCATTATTTTTATTATATTTTATTATTATTTTTTGCAATGGCAGGAGGGAGTGGGAGCAGTCCCTCTATTTTCCTGAGCCTTAGTCCAGAAAAACACAATTTGAAAATCACTGTCCCTGATCAACTGTATCTTTGACCACAAGAAATTTCCATTACTGAGTCCCAGTGAGGGCTTCAGTTATAGTTGCTTCTCCAAAGACAGTATCTCAGTGAAATCCATTGATTCTTGTTTGTATCACAATTTTTACTGGTAAAATGTAATAGTAATTTAGTTAGTAATAAAAAACTGAAATAGAAAAAGCAGTTATTGCCTTACACACTCACAAAGCTTGCTAGCACTGAGAGCTAAGCCATGAGCTTTTCCTGTTGAACATAAATGCGTTCATAGAACATCAACATCAGATAAAGTCACTCTGTGATTGTCATGGAGTGAATTAAAAACAGGAGCAGTTCCTTAATCTTGTTTGAGCAAGGACAAAAACAAAATTTTCCAGACCACGAAGATGATGAAACATCCCTTTGTCCAAAATGATGTTGACCTTCTCTATTTCTTCTGTTTCTAGATGAAAAAATATTAAGACTATGGGTAGGAGAAGAATCTGAACCATACGTAGCACCAATAAGAAGTTATCAAAAGAAGGAAAGCCCTCAACATAGCCCATCTGCCTACATCTTTACATTCCTGTATGTGGGGTTTTTCTTCCAGTATCTGATGCCAATGTGTCTACATTTCCATCACTCATCACTCATTCAAACTGATTCAGGTTCTTTTTTTTTTTGTAACTACAGGCAGAAAAGATTTTTCCAAGTCCCATTTTACCGACCATGTTGAAATTCCAGAAACATATACAGGAGATATTGAATAAAGTGCCTTGTGTACTTCTCTCATAAAATGCTTTGTGAGTCTAGAAAGGCATTTCTCAATTTTAGCAAATCTCCCTAGGATTAAGACACAATGCATTGTCTATATCAATCATGAAAATGAATATAGTATAATTCAATTAAGATTCATCAATTAAAAATACTGTATTTCAACCAGAAGTAAAGAGAGGCAAGGAGGAGTAGGCTATCACAGAAGGAGGAGAGCAGATAGAGCTGCATAAAGGGTGTGTTCAGGGTTTTATATGACAAACTGACTTGCATCATAAGCTTTCACTTAATCACAGTGAAAATATTTTTTAAATTTATATTTCAGATTAAATTTACGTATAACTCCTTTTCCTAGCTCACAAACATGCATTCTTTTGAAAAATGTTACTAAAAGCTTAGTTACTGTTTTGAACAGGAAGCATTTTCATGAATTACGTTCATTGCTTTAGGAACAAGATCTAATTTAAGAAATCAAAATAATGTCTCGGAAGGATTAAAGTAATTTTTCAGCAAAAATAGCATCTGCATCTAAGTATACCACTGCAGTTTTCTTAACGTCTTCTTTGCCTACTTGGAAACCTAGTTGGCAAAAGGCTGGCAGTACACATCTGCCAGACTCCCCTTGAAACCTCTGTGGAGCACTTCTACTCTGCCGTATAGGATCGCTATGAGTTGAATCAACTTAATAGCACTGGGTTTGGTTTTTTTTTTTTTTTTTTTTGCCTACTTTGTTATGTCTATACTATATTTGACAAAAAATGGAATCATTTTATTATGTGATGACTTAATAGGCTATAATTGCTAAATCACTTAGTGATATTTTGTTAAACTACTCCTAAACTCCTAAATATTCCTGGATTAATAAACTGATTTAAACTGGTATCTTCAATCATGGTAAAATACACTCAGAAATTTTCAGAATGATCCCGAATTTTTCACATGACATTTAATTGTTTACTTGGTAAATGGAAGAGTGAAAGCTTTGTTCTTATATTCAATAACACATAGCAAAAATGATATAACCACATATTTACGTAATTCCTACTACGAACCCTGCTGGCAGTGGTTAAGAGGTCAACTAGTAACCAAAATTTTATTGGTTCAATTCCGGCAGTTGCTCCTTGGAAATCCTACTGACAGCTTTACTCTATCTTATAGGGTTGTTATCAGATGGGATCTATTCAAAAGCATTTTTTCCCCCCAATATTTCAGGAGGGAGCCCTGCTGACACAATGCTTTAAGCATAGGGCTGCTAAACTATGGGTCAACAGTTTGACTTTACCAGCCATTCCTCAGAAACCCTATGGTACACTTCTCCTCTGTCTTTAAGGGTCACTATGGGTTGGAATTGACTCAATGACAATGATATTGTTTTTGTTTTTAATGTGATAGAAAAGAGACCTGTTGGCACAGTGAATAAGACCTTGGCTGTTAACCAAAATGTTGGCAGCTCAAATCCATGAGCCACTCTTTGGAAACCCTATGAGTCAGTTCTATTCTGTCCTAGAGGGTCACTATGAGTCACAATCAACTGAGCCGCAAAGGGATTTTCATGTACTAGGAGATTCAGAATAAACAGGAAAATAACAAGGCTCTAATGAAACTGGTATTATTTTCACTAAGTACAGTAAACAAGAAAATAGAAATACAAATGTATACCATTAATGTGGAGATAAGTGCAATATACATATATATATATATATTTACAGCACAAAATGATGGAGTGATAGATACCAATAGAGATTATCTTACTTATCGTGGCCTATTAGCTGGTTTCTACTACTGTGTGGTATAGTCACAAATCCTCCTTAGTGGTGGAGTGGTTAAGACTTACAGATGCTAATCAGAAGATCGGCAGTTCAAATCCACCAGACACTCCTTGGAAACTCTAAGGGGGTAGTTCTAGTCTGTCCTATCGAGTTGCTATGAGTCAGAATCGACTTGACAGCAGTTTTTTTTTTTTCCTGTGTTTTAATGAATCTCCGCAAATTTCGGTTCCACATTTATTTACCATTCAAGTTACATGTCTGTCGTCTATTTTCTGTGGCTGTACTTCACACTGTCCTTATTCCAAACTCCAGGTCGTTGGAGAAGCTCCTCTTCACAACACTGCTGGTTTTGTAGCAGAAGAAAATAGGGAAGTAGTAGACCAACAACATTTTAAGGTCTCTGCTCAGAAATGACAGATACTACCGCAATCCACAGTTCAAAAGTTGAATATTTTCAAGTTTAACAGGCCACATGGCTTCAGCCTTGTCTCTACGTGCAAATGGTTAAGTGCTGGACTGCCAACAAAGACAATGGCAGTTCAAACCCACCTAAAAGTGCCTTGAAAGAAAGGCCGGAAATCTGCTCCGGAAAGGTCACAGCCTTGAAAACCCTGTCAAGCTCAGTTATACTTTGCACAACTGGGGATGTCATGAGCTGGGAACAACTTGATGTTAAGTAACAACAATGGTAATAATCATAACTTGTCAGAGAAGTCCTCACTGATACGGTGTGATTTTAGGAAAGATCAAAATTGTGTCACAGAGTTAAGTAAAAAAATAGGAAAAAAGCAAATGAAAAGGTTTTGAAGTGAAAATGTGTTTTGACATTTTCAAAAGATATTCAAGAGTCCAATGTAGCTAATTTTGTGAAAAGAGTAATAGCAGGAAATGAAACCTGAGCTGCAGTTCTGTGCTGGTTCATGCAGTGCCTTGTAAACCACGGAAGGATAAAAATGTGGACTTTATTCTGAATAACATGAAGGTTTATTAGAAGATTCCGAGTGCCAAAAAAACAGAAATCAAATCCATCACTACTTGATGAATTCTGTCTCATAGCTACCCCATAGGACTGTCCCTTAGAGTTTCCAAGGAACAGCTGGTGAATTTGAACTACTGACATTTTGGTTAGCACCAGAACTCTTAACCACTCAGCCACCAGGGCTCCAAGGTTTGGGGCACAATAGGACTATAGCTTGATTTAACATTTAAAATACTTATTCTTTTGCATGTTCATGGACTATATAAGAGTATTTACTCAGAGGCTAGCCTAAATGAGAGATAACATTGCTGTTTAAAAGGTCATAGCCATACACATTGTGGTTAGGTGTAACTGAGTTAATTCTGACTCGCTGCAATACTGTACAGCAGAGCAAAACACTGTCTGGTCCTGTGCCTGACAGCAGACTGCCACATCTTTCTCCTACCAAGCTGCTGGTAGTTTTGAACCTCTAACTTTTCAGTTTGCAGTCCAACATTTTAACCACTGCACTACCAGATATCCTTAAGATACTTGCACTATCTGTGAATCTGTATAGTTGTTATTTGAAAGCAGACTTAGATTAGCTGTAAATGTATTTTGTGAACTCTTAGACAACCAGTAAAAATCTTAAAACAAGAAGTACAGTTGATATGCTAAAAGAAATGATAACATGAGATCATAAACACATAATTAAAATCAGAGAAGGCATAGAAAATGTGTAGAAAAAAAGTGCAGTAATAGAAGACAATTACACACATCCTATATGTTAATTCAACTGTATCAGTAATCACTTCAAATATGAATGGCCAAAACATGTCACTTAAAACTAAGAGATTGTTAAGTTATAAAGTAAGATCCAGGTCTATGCTGTATACAACATACCCCACTTTAAATATAAATGCTCAAATAAGTGTCAAGAAATGGATAAAGGTATAACATATTAACATAATCTAAAGAAATATGCCATAGCTTTATTAATTTCAGAAACAAGCATATTTCAGAACAAAAGTTAAAGTCAGTGACAAAGAGAGGCATTACAGAATGATAAAAGAGTCATTGTTTCTAGCCACATAGTAATGCTTAATGTGTATGTCCCTAACAACAGAGCATCACAATATGTGAGTCAAAATTGAAAGAGACAAATCCATCCTTATAGTTGACAGCTACAACATTTCTTTTTAAGTAATTGATAGTTCAAGTAGGCAGAAAATCAGAAAGAATATAGTTGAGCTGAACAGCAGAATCACTTTGATCTAATTAATACTTATAAAATGTCCCATTTAACAATAAAATTTACATTTTTCTGAAGCTCACAGGAAACATTCACTAGTACAGACCACATTTGAGGTTATAAACAAAGATAGACATGACTGTCATTCACATACATACACATACGGAAAGCTATATTATGGGAGACAAAAGAAAATATGTGAAGTTATATTATACAGAAAGTTATATTAATAGGAGAAGTAGACATGAAAAATCCCAACTAGAAATTAAAACAGACAAGTCTAGAAGGAAATTTCAGTTCACCTGAAGACAAAACTATTCAAAGATTTTGTTCACTAAAACACTGTTGTTATCATTAAGTATCTGTTGAGATAGTTCTGAAATGTAGCGACCCTATGTACAATGTGACAAAACACTGCCCAGGGCTATCCTATCTTCGCAATCCTTGTTATGGTTGAGTCCATTGTTGTAGTAGCTACGTCAGTCCATCTCATCGAGGGTCTGTCTCTTTTTTGCTGACGTTCTTCTATTCCTAAATGTAAGCATTCAGTTTCAATAGTGAAGGATTCTACAGGGAAAACATTGAATACTTAAGAAGCATCAAAAGAAGACAGAAGGAATACACCAAGTCATTATACAAGAAAGAATTGGTCAATGTTTAACCATTTGAAGAGCTAGCATATGATCAGGAACTGATGGTGCTGAAGGAAGAAGTTGAAGCTGCATTAAATGCATTGGTGAAAAACAAGGCTCTCAATTTTGATGGAGTATGACTTAAGATAATTCAACAAATGGATGCAGCACTGAAAGTGCTTGCCTGTCTATGCCAAAAAATTTGGAAGACAGCTACCTGGCCAACCGACAGGAAGAAAATCATATTTATGTCTATTCTCAAGGAAGGTGATCCAAGTGCATGCAGAAATTACTGAACAACATCATTAATATCACATGCAAGCAAAATCTTGCTCAAGATCATTCAAAATTCATACTGAAAGCTGTGGTCTTTGATCTTCATCAGTAAGTGTTTCAAGTTCTCTTCATTTTCAGCAAGCAAAGTTGTGTCACCTGCGTAAGGCAGATAGTTAGTCTTCCTCCAAAACTTATGCCTTGCTCTTTTCTACATAGTTCAGCTTCTCAGATTATTTGCTAAGCATACAGATAGAGTAGGTATGGTGACAAGATACAGTCTTGACACAGATCTTATAGAAAGCTTACATGAGGTCTACCAGGGACCTAAGTTCCTTCCTTAAATTTCTTCCTCGTCGTCCCCACACAAGTTTGCACAATACCACACATCTTCAAATTATAAGCCATGTGAAACACTAAAGAGCAAGTGAGGATCAAACAGGTTACTATTAAGAATGTTACTAATAAACTGAACACATCACTATCTCATGTATTTGTCTGACCACAACTACAACAGAAATGCTTGGGACGTGGGGTCTTTAGCTGTGCTACCTACAAGTTAAAACATAAGATTTTCTAAAACAGTGAAAACAAAATTGCAGACAATTGACAATTCATGTCACATGTGAACTTTTTATGATACTAAATATAACACTTTTCTTTATTCTCTTTTGATTCGTAAGGTAGGTATATTTTTCATGTTCATTATTTCTACTGAATATTACTTTTAAAATACTTGTTATTTAAACAGTCTATTCTTTTGGTTTCCAGAGAATGGGTATTTCCTGTACAAGTTTTGACAATAAGGTAATAGAC
Source organism: Heterohyrax brucei (assembly GCA_028571685.1). Lineage (NCBI taxonomy): Eukaryota > Metazoa > Chordata > Mammalia > Hyracoidea > Procaviidae > Heterohyrax > Heterohyrax brucei. The sequence goes on along the minus strand of CM053142.1, from coordinate 137,670,917 downwards.
TATTCCTTCATACATGCTAAGATTTCTCATAAATTTTTAATCCTTATGAAACAGACTCTAAGTCAGTTTCAGTAAAAAATGATGAAATTTGTTGTGATGCATTAATGTTAACTATCATAGACAACTCACGGGGAGTGTTAAAGATTCACCACTGATAATCCAGGATAAATGGAGCAGAATTTAGAGGACTGAATGGACTAAAATATTCTTACGAGTTTTATGTGAAGGATATTACCTGATGTTTTAATGTTCTGTTTTCTGAGTATCAAAGACTATACACTCTCTTAAACTATCTAAGATCAGTAATTTAATAGACTATGTTTATGCAGACAAAAGTGAAACATTTCTTTCTTTCCTTAATTCTTCTAGAATTGGGAAACTTTTAATGAGTATTCTTGTTTTTTATAGCAATGTAATTATTTATATACATTTAATAATCATCTGCCTCCTCAGGGCATAACCGTGCATTTGAATTGTGTGCTCAATCTTAGACTAGAATGTCATATGTGAAAATGATGCTCAGGGAATCAAATATGATCAGAAATCATTCAGAGAAACATGACTGACTTTACGGAGTCAGTGCTGTGGCATCAAGTTCTCGTCTTGGCTTCCTGGTCTTGTGAGACTTTTACAAATTTAAAGTGAAGGTCCTATGAAAACTGTCACAGTAGTTTCAAAGGCTATGTGATATGTCACCCTTCTTGCTGTACCTATGTAAGTAGCAATGCATAGCCACCTTTTAGATCAAGAAAACTTTGCATTGAGATTGTCATTAGATTGAGAAAAGGGTGACTGTAAAGAGAACTTGTATGTTTCAATAGGAAATTATGACAAGCCGTCATAGGCTTCTGAACTCTTGTTTTTGTTCATTGTCTTTGAGAAACGACAGACAAGTAATGAGTCTGTTTTCTATCTGAAGATTAGGATTGTTTTTGTTACCTAGTTTATGTTGTTTTCCGTGTATCTCTTCATAATCAATTAGCCAAAAGAAAAAATTTGGAAACGCTAGAGAAACTAAAGCTAAAAGCCATCAAACAACTGACTAGATCAAATAATGTTCTGTTGACAAAAGCACTAAACAATTGTCTCATAATAACCATAATACCTTATTTAACTGAACACACACACATACACACACACACACACACACGTATATATTTAATGTTACAGATGTTATTAGACAATGTAGCTCTGCTAGTAACATAGACAATAATCTTTTTCTTTGAAATAGTATAGCTACAATAACTACAGTAGAAAGTGTATTACCTCTCAGTTATTTACTCACATTTGAAAAAAGTTTTTATTTTGAAAACATTGTTGGCTGATAGTTTTAGCAGAGGTTCATGACTAGAGGTCCAGAGCCTGCTGCCAGTATTCCTCTCACATCTTCTTGTGATCTGTGGTCATGGTTTAAAAATAGAAACTGGCTTCATAGGCTACACAAGCCTTTCAGACCATGGGTATCTACACTCTCCCCATTTGGGTCTCCTATTTTCATCAAACTGCTAAGCTGCTTGGAGTGAGGTCTTAAAAAACTTGTGAGTGGCCACCTAAGGTACAGCAAATGATCTCTTTCTGACTAGAGGAGCAATGAAGGAAAGAAGCTAAAAAAGCAATAAGGGTGACATGTTTCGTGAAAAGACACCCCAAAAGGCAGAACTTATGAGAGTTGAAGAAAGTAAGTTGGTGCATGGCCAATGTTAAAAGATTCGTTCATGATTCAAATCATGATTAAGAGAGGGGAGATGTCAAAGAGAAAAACTGACAGCGGGTTGCAAATCCCTTTTTCTTGTTCCTGTTCCTAAATTTGAATTTTGAAAGATCTGGCTGGATGGAGAGGCAGAGAGGATCTTGTGAACTGATGTCTGTTGATGTGAGTAAAAGGGGGAGAGATATATGGTTTGTATCAATCATGTTAAATCAGCTAATGGTTGATCTTCTGTATTTCTTCTCTTTATAAAAGTCGTTGTACCTAACTGCTTTGAGCCATTATCTCTTTTCTAGAATGAAAATGGTCTCCTATATGTGTATAGAATAACTGCAGAAAATAAATCTTATGTTAAAAAAATAATAAAGGCTTGGGAATAGTAAAGTAAACTGGTCTGCTGAATTCATGTATATCCAAGTCCAAAGCAAAAATAAGAAAAAATAACTGATAGGACTGAAAAAGAAGTCCCGTAGGTGATGCAAATGCTTAAACACTTGACTGTTAATTGAATGGCTGGTAGCTGGAGTCCACTCACAGGCAACTCAAAGGAAAGGTCTACTGATCTGCTTCCCAAACTCCACGGCCTTGGATGTACTTCTACCCTGAAATGCATGGTTTGTTAGAAGTCGGAATCAATTTACAACAAATGGTTTGCTTATTTATTTATTTTATGCCAGAAAGGTACGTCATGGATTGAACTGTGCACCCCAAACCAAATCCACTGTCATCAAGTCAATTCCAACTCACAGTGACCCTGTAGACAGAGTCGAACTGACACATAGAGTTTCCAAGGAGTGCCTGGTGAATTTGAACAGCCAGTCTTTTGGCTAGCAGCCACTATGCGAGTTTCCTCATTGCACTGCAGTAAAACTAAACAAGAACCATATGCACTGTTCAGACTTACCAATTCCTACAGAAGGGCTTGAATAGCCTTGATCTGTAAGCTTGGCACTGCCTGAACTGCAAAACCAGTTCCATCAAAGGCAGGTGTGAGAACCCGTAACTATAGGCAAGTCATCACTCACCTTGCAATCCTCAGTGTTCTCTTCCTCAAATTACACAATTTCTGAGACAATCCTGCATTTTCTTTTCCTTTTTGACAAGCAGGGAACTGATCTTCAAAGTCTCTGCTTTCTTAAAAATTTCTAAATATCACTACTTAGTTGTTTTGATGGTGAGACTGTATAGCTCAATACAGCTATCTCTTAGTGGGCAAGAAACACAATCTGCATTTTTATTTCCAATGTATAAATCAAGGTTGCCATTTATTGACAATTACATATGTATTTGGATTTATTAACTTTTAATAATTATGTTAGTTTTATCTCTAATTCTTTTTTGTATATTTTTTGTTGTGTTATTTTGACCATGTGCTATAGCTGGAAATTAGCTCAAGTAGGGAATATAAGAGTTATTTATATGTTTAAGTTATAAAGGCATACTCACTCTGCTTTTAAACTTACTGGTATTACTTTTAATATTACAACAAATAAAACAACAAAATTCATATTAATCAGAGCTAAATTAAGAAATCTAAATGGCAATAAATGGCAACCTCCACTTATATTTTGAAGGAAAAATGCAGTCAAAGAAGGCATTTGGTTAGTTTTAGCTTCATTATTATTAAAAACTATCTGAGAAATTTTAATTAAAAAAATAATATACAAATTGACTTAACCAGAAATGAATAAATTTTAAGGGTACCATTGTCAACTCTGCCCGCTATGAAACTCCCACTCTTCTGTTAATTACCCTCAGATAATCACTTAACCTTTGTACCAAAATCCATTGCCACTGAGTCGAAAATGCCTCATAGCGGGCTTATAAGACAGAGTAAAACTGCCCCATAGAGTTTCCAAGGAGCGCCAGCTGGATTCAAAATGCTGATCCTTTGGTTAACAACCAAAGCACTTAACTACTATGACACCAGGCTTTCCAAACCTTCATACAGGATGTCTCAAATAAGAAGCATTACAACCCATATATTAAGTATTATTATACCTTTGTATTTTATTATTTTTAGTTCCAAAAATTAACATGAACAAAAGTACTGCACTTTCACCCCTCTTTCAGTGGATATATGAACCATCCATGCGTTGCATGTGTCCTTCTTTGTAAACCACTCATCTGAGCGGTAGGTTTTTTTCTTTCTTTCCCATCAGCTTTTGCCAGAACTGGGGTATATCAAATCAGAAGGTTAGCTAAATTCAAGCCTAAAATAATTGAAACAAGTTATTAACAATGATACTGTGTAGATTTCTATCAACGGTCAAGGGCGTCTCATAAATAATATCTCAGTATTATTTAGTAGGTTTAACTACACTATCACATGATAAATACCCAATTACGCATGAGAAGGTGGCTTTAACAGTTATGATACAGAGACAGGTAGTGCTCTCAAGTACTAATAAAATTCTGGATCAATGCATTTGCTGAGACTCGGTCTATGATGGGCAGTTGATGTGGTGAAATGTTCTCAGTTAAACCTTTCTCCCTCTGTTTTCTGGCTACATCAGCCTCTGATCAGTCATCAGAACAGAGTAATTTCAGTTACTTTTGTCCCCCTGCATCTGTTCCAAGTGATGTCATGCACAGCAAATTAGTGCTCTCAAATATCAATCTGGCACAGGTGCTTGGGTCAGAAGCTTCCATTTTAAACAAAGTAATTGAAAAACATCTTTACCCAGAAAGAACAGAGATGAACTGCAATGTTGGAGGGCATTTTGTTTATTTCTAGAGAGAATTCTAATATCACTTGGGCTGTTTACCTTGTGACCTTTCCTTATAGAATATTTATGATTTTCATTTAGGAGAAAAATCGTAGAAGAAATACAACAGATTTTATCAAGATGCATACTGCAGTCTGAAAGACATAAATAAGCATGTATTCCTGCTTGGGAGAATAGGAAGATAAGCAGGCATGGAAAATCATGTTAGAAATTCTGCTCACCATCATATTCTAAATAATTCTTTCAAATTAGAAAGTTACAAACTTCAGTCTCGTTCAGAAAGTCCCTGTTTTTAATGATTACATGCAAATTTGAAAAGCACAGCAGTGAAAAAAAATTATAGACCAACTTTTTCTCTTTGATACATGAGATTTTCAGGACTCATTTCTATACCATGCACCACTTTAATATCATATCTTTTACTGTTTCAAAGAGATTATTGATTTTACATGGTCTCATCTCTCAATCAAAGCCCAATGTGAAAACTTGCTTGTTGACTTGAGGCTTGATGTAAAATTTACTTTTACTCTTTTTTGAGTAATACGTATGCCAGTGGCATAGCAATTTTCCTGTCACTGACACTAGCGGACCACCTAAAGTCTTTGCACCCCAGAGTATAAAATTATTGTTTTCTTCATTTTTATTGCTGAAGCCAACAAATGCTAATTTGAAAAAAAAAGAAAGAAAAAAAGAGTGCCTCAAATAAATGCATTATAATCCAAGCAGTTAAAACTGATGCCTCCTCTTCTGCTGTGGTGCTTATTTTACAAATTTTAAAGTTAAGACTGTGAAATCGGAGAAGGAAAGATCTGTTAGCTGCTTTAAGTATTGCTGCTGCTTTAGCATTTCTCGTTGAAGACACTAAGCTCTGAGCTGGTGTTCTGGAAGGATATGAGTGTCTCTGCTTTTTTTTTTTTTTTTTTTTGGTGAACTTAATGGAGAAACTAAAGGGTTTCCTGGAGTCTGGAAGTTTTTTCATCCTTGAGGTTGGTTTCTCTATTTTCCCCTCACATAAATTATGGCTAAGTCCTGCACCTCATATTATACTGTTAACTATAGGAAAGAGGAACTCAGGTACAATACACTAATTTCTGAAAGAGTCTCAGTGGACACAGATTACATTAATTTACGAAATTTCAGGAACTTCTCTACAAGTCTGATTGTTTTGTCAAATGACACTTCATAAGTCATAGATTGCTGATATTTTCTGAAGTGTTTAAGTGGATCTTTGATGAACTTTAAAACAGAGGTTACAGATTTTATAAGATGATTAATTCTGGGTGATACATATTTATTTCTTTATTTGTATTTTTGTATTTATTTACCAATATGGAAACCTGAATATTAGAGATTAAAAAAGAAAACAAAACAGTGATTTTCAGTCAATTCCAACCTGTAGAGAACCTACAGCACAGAGGAGAGCTGCCCCATAGAATTTTTAGCTACAGTAAAATAGAGGAAAGGAGCTGACTTAGTCTCATTTACTTTTACACTGCTCAGTTTTATGCAATATGAACAAATAAAGCTTTTCTTACAACACACCTGTTAAATTGCAATGCCAGAAAATCTTTTGATGCTGTCTGTGTATTGCTCCACACGGACAGTCTTGTTTTCTTCTCATTTTTATTTTATTCTCAGAATCTTAGTTATTGGCAGGAGTTGTTTTTCATACTGAGAGTTCTAATAGTTACGTTTAGATTGCTGCTAGAGATTTTTGATTGGGCTACCAAAATTTAACAGTTGGTAATCCCACTCATTTCTAGCCAGGAGGAGCTATTAACTTTAATGAAGCAGTCATCCTGACATAGTTGAATCAGATTGGCAATCAGCTTGCTGGTAATTGGGTTGGTAGAACACTGTATTCTCAAGTTTTTATATCAATTTGCATATTCATGTAAGTCCTATTTCACTCTGATTTATAACTCTTCTATATATATTTACATGGTAGTCTTTCTATTCCCAAGTGAGTAGCCATGCATAAAAGAGAAAATGATTGATTTGAGCTAGCTATAGGGTCGCTGTTAGAAATTGACTGGATAGCATGGATTTGGGTTGTTTTTTTACCGTTTATTTGAGTGTTCTAAATTTTGCAAAATCTAAACCAAACCAAACTAACTGCCACTGAGTCAATTCTAACTCATAGTAACCCTACAGACAGAGTGGCAAAATATAGCTATTGATAAGTTTTTCCAAATCTAACTTAAAATAAGATTTTGTATCTAAGCACTACTCTTATTAAATGCATCTTTATCGTAAATCAAATTGTACTGCTGCAGTTTATTTTTTAATACATGGTTCATAAAATCACCTTTTTGTATAATGTCTTAGGTTGTAAAACACAGCGTCTAGAATTTTCAGAAATAAGTTATTAATTTATTGATTAAAAAATGCTTGCAATCCTTTACTTTAGAAAGCTGGTATCATCCATACTCCTCCACACCCTTCTACGTTCTGTTCTTGAACTGCCTGAGCCCTTCTGAAGTAGTGATTTATTTTAATAACTGGTTAGAAAGGTAATGATAATAAGCATGCATTCTTTATAGGTTTCCAGCTGTAAAAAAAAAAAAAAGAAAAAGAAAAAAAGAAAGGAAGTTATAAGCTCCCTAGGCTCTGAACGTGTTAAATGAGTTAATAAATAGAATGTGATGTACTTTAGGAGAGTGATATATTATTATTTATTATTGCATAGAAATCACTAAGCGGGGCAACTTCTGCTCAAAAGGTGGAAGGTTCAAGTTCATTCAGAGTCACCGTGGCAACTTACTTCCAAAAAACTGAGTCATTGAGTCTCCACGGAGCTCAGTGCTACTCTAACACATATGGAGTAGCCTCAGTCAGAATGGAGTCAATGACACCACTGCTGGACTATTCTATAACAAATTATTCCCAAAATTTAGCAGACTAAAACAAATAGACACACACTTATTATCTCGTACAATGTTTTGGGGTCAGGAATCTGAAAAAAAATAAAATAACTGGTGGTTCCAGTTTAGAGTTTCTCCGGAGGTTTCAGTTGAGATGTCACATGAAGCTATGGACATTGAAAAGCTTGACTGAGTCTAGATGATTCACTTCCAAGCTCAAGATCACTTTCACGGCTCTTGACTTGAATTCCTCATCATGTAGTTTCCTCCATAGAGTTACTAATAGTTTAGCTGGTGACTTTTACCAGAATAAGAGAGAGAATGCAGTACCATACTTCCTTTTATGACCTATTCTGAAACTCATATATTTTCACTTTTGTTTTATTCTGTTATTTAGAAACTGACCAATAAATTCAGAAGAGAAGGGTTATGAAAGTAAGTGAAAACCATGAGGCCAGATCTTTGGGAACTATTTTAGACAATGAATATTACAATTAAGTATTTTAACTACTATATCCATTTAACATACTGTTACTGGTGACAGAAATATAAAACCCTGTTTCTGGCTTTTTATACTTAAGAAATACACTTAAAAAGAGAGAAAGAGAAAGGGAAAAAATCAAATAAATTTAGTGGACTATAAGTTTTAAAATGAGTGTAACAAATAAATCAGCACATAAAGGATCTAGGGTAGACACTGATTGTTAATTAGACGCAAATGATGAAAAAGTAATTTCTCAGTGGGGTGGACAGCAGATTGAAGTTAAGGTTGTCACCTTGACAAAATTTAGTTTTCCTATCTGAGGACACAGAATATCTGTACATTTATTTAGATTTCTCTCGATTTTTTTTTCAGCAGAATTCTGTAGTTTACCTCATATTTTGGTAAACCTATTCTTAAACCTTACACTGTGATGCTAATGCAAATAGTTCTCATTTTCAATTTCAAATGCAAATACATCAGTGTTAGTATATGGAAAAGCAATTGGCTTTTTGCATATTTAACTTGTGATATAGTTAACTTGTCTATTTAACCTATAACCTTTCTATAATTACCAAGAGTTCCAGGAGTTTCTTTGTCGCTTTTCGGAGATTTTCTACACACAGAGCCTTGGCTTTTGAAGCAAAGCCAGAAGAGTGAAGTCACCTCTTTCAAGTCGATTCTGACTCATAGCAACCCCACAGGACAGAGTAGAGTAGCCCATAGAGTTTCCAAGGAGCACCTAGTTAACAGCCATAGCACTTAACAACGGGGCAACCAGGGTTTGCGAACAAAGAGAACTTTAATTTTTGTTTGCCAATCTATATACCTTGTTCTTCTTATTGTGTAAAGTAAGATTTTGGGTATGATATTGAATAGAAGTGTTAAAAGGAGGTATCTTTGCCTGATCTTAGAGTGAAAGAGGTCAGTTTCTCATAAGTAACTATGATAGTACCTGATGGTTTTTTGTGGGTGTTATTTGTTAGAAAATGCCTCTTTATTCCTAATTTTTGCTATGAATGGGTATTCGGTTTTATCAAATTTTTTTTTCTGCATCTATTGATATGATCAGATGATTTTTCTTCCTTATCCTGTTGATGTGATGGATTGTAGTACTTGATTTTGGAATGTTGAACCAGCCTTCTCTAGTTTTTACTGAACATTTAATGATTTTATTTTTCTCCTTTCTAAGCATAGCCGTTATACTTCTGTTTTCATTCTTTTCTGTGGGTGCCCTAAATTTTGGAATATACCTTAAAGTTGATCTAAGCCTTCATTCAAAGGCATAATATTGGTTCATGAAGAGTGTAAGTTCCTAACACCAGAGTATTTTTAATTCTACCCTTCTGTCCTTAAATACTACTATTGTAGTTTCAGTTATCTGTAAGCTATAATCATTAATACATTGTTGCCAGTATTACTTGAATGAAGAGCTACCTATTACGTAAATTAAGAATTAAAGTACTTTATTTTAGATTTACTTATTTCTTCTTTGGCACTCTTGTTTATAAACATCTGAGTTTGTGATTTATATTATTTTTCCCCCTTGAATAACTTAATTTTAATGTTTATCATGACAAATATTAAAACTACAAAGTCACTCAATTTTAGTTTGACCAAGTCTCTGTTTTTCTTCATATTGAAGAATAATTTGTTGAGTATAGTATTATAGTGTAGTGAATTATGTTATTTAACGTTTCAAATATTTAACTTTACTCTCTTCTGCTTTCCTAATTTCTAGTAAGAAGTCCAACTTAATTCTTATCACTAGTCATTAATAAAAAAGTTGTTTATCCCTCAGGTTTCTGTCAAAGTTTTTTCCCTTTTCTCTGGTTTTATGCAGATTGAATATTGTTTGTTTTGGCAAGGATGTACAGATTCATATGAGAACAGATAGTCTGGTGTTTCTATTTTTCCCAGTGTTACCCATAATTTATTACGATCTATACAGATGAGTATGTTAGCATAATCAGTGAAAACTATATAAACATCTTTCTAGCATTCTCTGCTTTTGGCCAAGATTCATCTGACATCAACAGTGATACCCCTCACTCTATGTCCTCTTCTGAACAGTTTCACATCAATCAGTTTTTTAGTTATTTTCAGCACCATATTCTTTGCATGTGGTATTAAATATATCATTTGATAATTTACGCATGCCATTGGATTGTCTTTCTTTGGAATGGGCACAGATAGAGTTCTCTTTCAGTTGGTTAGCAAAGGTGCTGTCTTCCAAATTTCTTAGCATAGACAAGTAAGCTCTTGCAGCTTTGCGTGTGTTTGTTGAAACGTCTCGCTTGGTATTCTGTCAGTTGCTGGAAGCTCACATTTTACCAATGCTTTCAGCCCATCTTAGAATTTTTCCTTCAGTCATTGATTTTTGAGCACATGTAACACTTGAAATGGTTGAACATTTGACCAGAACTTTCTGGTGCAGTGACGCAGTGTATTTTTCCATCTTGTTTTGATGCTTTCTGTGCTTTACACTATTTTGTCCATAGGATCCTTCAATATAGCAGTTTGAGGCTTGAGTTTTTTTATTCAGTTCTTTTAGCTTGAGAACTGCCAAATGTATTTTCTAATGACAAGTCTTTGCATGTTTCATTATATTACTTTGTCTTTTTCAGCATCTTTTTGAAATCTTTTTAGCTCTTCCTTCATCATTTCTTCCTTTCACTTGAGCTACGCTACATTTAAGAACACCTTTCAGAATCCCTTCTGACATCCATGGGGCCCTTTCTCTGCTGTCTGGTCTTTGGTCATTAGTGTTTAATGAACGAAATCTATTATTAAGACGGTCTCTGCATTCAAGGGACAGTAGCTGTGATAATGGCCTCAAACACGGAATGATTGTGACTGTGCTACAGGGGGGAGCAGTCCAGATATTCTGTATGAGTCAAAAATGGCTGGAGAGCACCTAACAAAGACAGATGTTGATCATTTCATATTCATTCTGTTTACGTTTCTCCATCTTTCTTTGATCTGTGGTTTGGTATCTGGCATTAATTTGGAAACTTACTGGTCATTATTATTCCAAATATTTCTTCTACTGTTCTCTCCCCTACTTTTACTTCTAGTATTCCCATTGCATGTATGCTACAATTTTGTGATTGCTCCGCTCTTAAAGTAAAAACTTAAAATCTAAAATCAGTTTTCCACTTGAAACCTCTAACCCACACTATTGTGCAACTTTAACTGCTTTCTCCTCCTCCTTCATGCCACGTGACAGCACACTCCTCTTTTCCACTCTGTGCTTCCTGTATCCATTCAACCAACTCTTGTCCCCATGTATCCATCCTTTCATGTCACCTCTGGACAAGAGCTGCTCAGAGAGCCTCATGTACCTGTTTAAGCCAAAAAGCTTATTCTTTGCCAGAATCACTCTATGTCTCACAGTCTAGTCCAGTCTTCGCCTGAAGAGTTAGCTTAAGTACTAATTTCAACTCTGGGCTAACAGGGATTCTGGGGACCAAGTCCTCAGGGGGTCCTCGAGTCTGATGGACCATCAAGCATGGTTCTTTAATAAAATTCTCATTTTGTACATTCATTTCCCTCCTGCTACAACAGGAACTTTACATTGTGTTCCCCGTCAGGGCAGTGATTGGTGGTGGCTGGGTACTACCCAGTTCTGATCTCAGGCTGAGGTAGTCTCTGGATCTTATGGCGATGTCTGTCTCCTGGGCGCATCTTATCTTCGTGTCTTTGATGTCCTTCATTCTTCTCTGGTCCAGGTAGACTGGGACCAAGTGATGCTACTTAGATGGCTACTTCCTAGCTTTAAAGACTCCAGGCGCCACTTACCAAAGTGGTATGAAGAACATTTTCTTAAAAAAAAAAAAAAAAAAAAAAACACTTAGTTATGCCAGTTGGGCTAGATGTCTCCGGAAAATGTGGTTTCAAGACCCGTGTCCCCGCTACTCTATCCTCCAGAATTGTGGGCTGTTTGTAGAAACCCTTTTCACTTTTGATGTAATCCAGTTGTGCTAACCTCCCTTCTACTGCATGCTGGGACTCCTGTCACCTAATCCAACTCCTGTCTTCTATTTACTCTATGAATATCCCTCTTCCTCCCTCCACACCCTTGTAATCAGCAAATATTATTTTCTTCCATGCTTTAACCTTTTAAGTCCTTTTAACAGTGTTCTCATACAATCTTTGTCCTTTTGCAACTGACTAATTTTACTTAGCATAATGTATTCCAGATGAGTCCATGTTATGAGACGTTTCCTAAAATCATCATTGTTCTTTGTCATTGCATATACAATTCCACCGTGTGACTTTACCGTAGTTCATTTATCTATTCATCTGTTAATGTGTATGTGGGTTCATTCCATTTTTTTTGCTTCAGTGGACAGTGCTGCAATAAAAATTTGGATATATCTATTTCTTCATGTGACAGCCTTTATTTCTGTTGGGTATATTCCAGACAGTGAGATTGCTGGATCATATGGTATTTCTATTTCTAGCTTTGTAAGAAAGTTTCAAACTGATTTCCAAAGTGGTTGCAGCATTTTACACATCCACCAACAATGTAGAAGAGTTCTAATCTCTCCACAACCTCTCCAACATTTATTATTTTGTGTTTTCTGGATTAATACCGGCCTTGTGGATGTGAGATGTTGTCTCTTTATAGTTTTGATGTGGATTTCTGTAATGGTTAATGATCATGAGCATTTCCTCATGTATTTGTTAGCATCCTGGATATCTTCTTTGGTGAATTGCCTTTCATATCTTTTGCCCACTTTTTAAATGGGGTTATGTGTCTTTTCTTGTTGAGGTTTTATAGTACCCTGTAGATTAAGGAGATAAAATGCCAGTCAGATCTGTGACAGCCAAAAATTGTTTCCCTGTTGCCTCAGTCACCTGGTACTGCTCTAACAGAAAATATCTTGAGTGGAAGATTTCAAGAAGAGAAGTTTTTGTTGTCACAGTTCAGTAAGCCACAAATCCATTAACAAGATGCAAGTCCATTCAGTAAGAGAATCTACCACAGTCTGGTAGGCTGAGTCCACATCCAGTGAGAGCATCTTGGCACAGGAACCTCGGGTCCAAAGGGCGTGCTCTGCTCTTGGTGCTTCTCTCTCGGTGGTGTGAGGTTCCCAACTTCCTCAGCTCACTTCTGTCCCTTATATTCCACAAGCTTGAATCCTGCCTCACTAACACAACTGCAAACCATTCTCCATCATCAATATCACAGAGGCAGGATACACAACACATGGGAGGAAGGGCACCACACTGGGTCTCATAGCCAAGTCAAGTCAACACACACATTTTTGAGGGGACACAATTCAATCCATGACACCTGTCTGCAGGTAGTCTTTTTACTCTTTTGGTGAAGGTTTTGGATGAGCATAAGTGTTTGAGTTTTAGGAGTCCACAGTTATCTATTTTGCTCTCATGATATTTGTTCCATTTTTTCATATTGCATTTCACAATGAGAAGTTTCTGAAAACTAATCTTCAAGCTTACTGATTATTTCCTCAGTTGTGTCTAAATCTACTGATGAACCCATAAAATAAATTCTTCACTTCTCTTTTGTTTTTGATTTCTAGCATTTTCTTTTTATATTTCTTAGGGTTTCTATCTTTCTACTTACATTGTCTGTATGTTCTTACGTGCTATCTAATTTTTCCATTAGAATTCTTAACAAGTTAATCCTGGTTATTTCAAATTTCATGTGAGGATGGCATAGGACCAAACAAGGTTTTACAAAGGGTCATGATGAATGCTGTCGTACAAAGAGTCCTAATGAATGGGAACCAAGTAGACAACATCTGACAACAGCAACATAGTACTTTCACCATCTGTCTTATATCCGATTTCTGTTTTGACACTTACTTTGTTTAACCATTTCTTCCTCAAATAAGAAGTCCAAGTTTGGCATTAGAACACATTTTGTTGTTTTAAGTCCAATTCTTAATAATATCATCTTGAATGTCAGTGATGGCTATGCTGTTTATTTTCTTTTGAGCAGTTGATCTCCTAAGAAAATTATCTTCAGATTTTAGTAAACAAGTAACCATGACTACTTTGTAAACCCGTATACTTCCAGGACTTAGTCCTGAGTTTCAAATCCATTATAACTAAAACTATGTGTGATAAATTACTTAGATGATTCTGACACATGTAGAAAAACTGTATTCAGGATTAACTAAATGCTTGGCTTGGTCTGTGCCTAATGCATCCCAGTCTCTGCCATTTGTCACATAATAGATATTGATGAAATGTTTTGAATTATACAAAACAAACACACACTGAGTGCTTTATATATGCTGAGTGCTAGGAAGACACACTGATATTTGTTTCAGTTTCTTGCTAGGCAGTGTCTTGTATTCTCACACTTTCATTATATTCTTACACAGAGGCATTACTAAAGATGCAGAGCAGTATCAACTATTTGCTGGATGATTACCCCTAGAAATGAAAGCTGTCAAAATAAATTAAAAATAGTCTGTTGGGAATACCAGAGCTTAAATTAGACCTAAGACTGGGATGATGATGACAGGGAGAAGTTAAAGGAAGCGGAGAAATAGGACAAGGAAGGGGAAGATGAGTAGAAATAAGAAAATAACTATTTCTTGCCATGGCCAAGTATTTTACATGGCACGGATTCACCCTGTGATCTTCCATTTCACCAATGAAGAAACTAAAGCATATGAATGTTGAGGAAATTTCCCAGGCTCAGACATTTAGTGATAGTCAGACCTGAGGTTTGATATCAAGGACAAAATGACATGCAAGTCCAAATACAAGACAAAAGTCAAGTCATAAGAATGTGTGCCATATGTCCGATAATGAAACCCATAAAGAACATTTATGTTGTTGTCTGTCTGATAGTGGGAACTGCATTGAAGGGAATGGTTAAGGTAGGTCAGATGTACAAGGTAAGTTCATGGAATCTGCCAGAATAAGGGAAAGGTTTTTCAGAAAGAAGCTCAGGATAAAATATGGAACAAAAATAGGACTTGAGTTCATACCAAGGTGACACAAAGGAAACAGAAGATGCTATGTTCAAACAAGCAACCAAACAAAACTTCATCTCCTTCCCTCACAATCATTTTTTATTTTTTTCTCAACTGCAGCAATCCCAGATGTTTTTATGTAAATCTAACACTTTCTAAGCAAATATAGAATTCCTTGAGTTATTTAAACGAAACAGTGCCCAGCATCCATGGGAACAAAATAGTTTTGCATTTTGCAAATGAGTAAAGTGATCTGAGGAATTAATTTGCTTCTTCAGAAAACCAGTGCTATTCACAACAGCACTAGAAATGCTATATTAAAACTACATTTTTTTTAAAGTGATTTTTTTTTTGTTCATTTACCTTCTGGATAGACTTTTACATGTAAATTTCTTATATATAATTTTACAATGTAAGTATATTAACAACTGTGTTTTCTAATTTAACTTATATGCATATGTTTATATCTAGACATTATTTCATATATATCTGTGAATGATGAATAACAACTCATATTTTACATGGCCATTGGAAAAGAGAGGTTAGATAATACCCTATATTATTAAAAGATACTAAAACTGAAACATTAATGATGATGAAACACAAATCGAGCTCTTTGTGGGATTATACACATGCTTTTGGGAGGGGCACATTTTTATTCACATTAAAAGCAGGGAAAAGAAACTTAAAATACAAAAAGTAAAATAATTTTCTCCAATAAGCTTTTAAACTTATATTGAATCCGCATACCTTAGCTCTGAAAATCAAAATTTGATGTCCCTAGAAATGTCCTTAATTTGACAAATGGCAAGCAATATTTACTGTTTTGAATGCAGTTTTAGTTTAATTTTAAGCACTTTGTAGTGTTGGGGAAAAATAAAATCATCTTGAGAAAGACTCTGGAAGACACACTTTTAAGTAAAAACAGATCAAAGTAAATTTATAATTTTACTTATTCATTTGTTGTTTTGTTTGTTATTGTTTCTCCCTTTGTGGAACAGGAATGTAGATTGTAGATCAAGATAACATCTGTTCAAAAAAATTCAAGTTTGTTCATCTGATGAGCATAGTTTAAAGGTCTAATTCCAAGTATAATAATAGTTTAAGAAACCATAAAAAGACTATTATAGGCAAAACAGTATAGAATTTGAGGCTGGAAGAAATTCTTCTGGGATGTGATAAACCTGAGTTTCTTTAACACATAATGCACCTGAAGCAGTTTTAAAACATTTGATTGGGAGGTTGAGTAGAGGAAAGAAGACACTTTAGCTGAGGAATAGACAAGAGCAAGAAAACCTTTAAAGTGATTGACAGAAGGCTGAAAAAGCTAGCACCTCATCTGTGGGAATAAATGAGTGATACTCTGATGACACTTTCTAGGCAAGATGACTCTGACACTGTACTTCTTCAATGACACTTTGTATCTAAAGGATTTATGTTTCTTTGAACAACTTTGACATTGTAATTCTTTGTAGCTAAACTCGCCTAAAAATGCTTTGAAACAAGACTTTGTTTGACATTCTGCAAAAGATGACAGTATATTCTCTCATCTAGTTTTCTATGTGGTAGAAGGGAGGTGCCTGACAAACAGGAAGTACTCTTAAAACTTGTTTCCTATTCCATCATTTCTCTTAAAAATATTTAAACATATTACTTTTCTTGCTTCTTTTTATTTCTTTCCTTCTTCTTACACATGTGCTTTTTATTGGAGAACTGTTTGTTTGCTTGTGCATCTTGAAAAATTGTCTGTTAAGACATTCCCCAAATGGTTTACTTGTTCATGCACTTAAACTTAACTTCAACAAGTAAAGAAATCTTTGTAATCAAGGCTGTAAGACTTTATAGCATCTCTATGAGCAATTTTAGAAAGTTCTGTGCTAAGCAAGTTCTTTTACCACCAGTGGAAAAAATTTGAATCAAAATAAACCACAAGAATTGGCACTTCATAACATTAATGAAGCAAAGTGGTTACAAATGCATATCTGTTTAGAGCAAACATATCTGTATTTGAATTTTGATCCTGTCAGTGATAACTGTGTTAATTTAAACAACTCCTTAATCTCACTCTTCCTCAATTTGTCTCAATGACCCAATGAGGTCATTGATTAATTTGTCACCAGACAATGGACAAATTTAAAGTTTTCCTACAGGGATTGTAAATCATATGCAAAATATCATAGTAACTACAACTTTTCTTTTTTTGAAGATCAAAGATTGCAGCCCTCAGTATAGATTACACCTCAGCATAAAGAAAACAAAAATCCCCTCAACTAATTCAATAAGCAAAACCACAAGTGGAGAAAAGACAGAAGTTGTTGGGATTTCATTTCACTTGGATCCACAAAATGCCCATGGAAGCAGTAGTCAGTAAATCAAATGACATGTTGCATGTCACAAATCTGCTGCAAAAGACTTTTTTAAATTGTTGAAAAGCAAAGATGCCACTTTGAGGACTAAAGTACACCAGAAGCAAGCTATGATATTTTCCATCACCTTCTACGTATGCTAAGGTTGGACAATGAATAAGGAAGACCAAAGAGAAAAAATGCTGAATTATGGTGCTGGGAAAAATACTGGGTGTATTATGGAATGAAGTCTGTCTTGAGAGAAGTGCAGCAAGAATCGTGAGACTTGTCTCACATACCATGGACATGTTATTGGGTGGGGTGACTCCTTGGAGAAAGACATCATACTTGGTAAAGTAGAAGATAAGCAAAAGATGAAGACCCTTAATGAGATGAAATGAAACACTGGCCGCAACAATGGATCTTAAACACAGTAACAATTGTGGGAATGTCACAGGACCTGGTGACATTTCCTTCTGTTACCTGTAGGGTCATTAGGACCAGCTTATTAGCATCTAACTACAACTAACAACTGTTAATAGAATATCACCAGTTGACTTGAAAGATCCCATAAACATTCTATAAGAGGTGGGAAATAAGCTATACCTGCATGTTTTCATTTGGATGAAAATTTATAAGCACATGAATAACAGGAATTGGTTACTGAATCAAATTTTAAACTAATTTCAAGTGATAAACAATTGAATGCTATCTGAAGCCAGTGATGAGTCAATAAAACACTTTTTTGACTGTCACCAAAATCAAATAGGTAAAATGGAAGTCAATACATATTTTATAAGAGATGATAACTAGATGGATGCCTAAAGAACTGGATAGAAATTCTGACTCTGACACTTACTGGCCATGCAGCTTATGGCAAATTCATTAATTTTGCCCTAAGGGCCTCACATTCTATTAAAATCGAGTTAGTAATACCTGCTCTTGTCATTTAATAAAAGGTGGTGAAGACCAACTGGAACAATACTTTAAAACTGTGTTTTACATTATAAAATGTATTACAAATGTGGATCATTAAATTTTCCACATATTTGGAAGAGAACATAATTATTTGATGGTATTCTTGTTCTCTTTCAATCTTTCATGCATGGAGGGAGGAAAGAAATTCACTGTAGTTCTCATAGTCTCATTCAGAAAATACAAAATAAGAATAAGACCTGGTGTCTCAGGAAATATGAAACAACTTAGTACATGTCACGACTCTCCAGAATTACAGGCAATGCTACTCTGGTGCCTGCCTGTAGCATTACAAATTTTAATCATAGTACAACTGCTAATCTGAAAAAAAAAAAAGTAGAATGAAAGACTGTAAAATGGAATTATTGCTCCTTGCTGTTATTATTAGGTTCGTAATTAATATGACTCAACTCAGAATAAGAAAGCAACTAGCAGTTCACCCATTTCATGATTTATGATGATTAGTATGTTACAGCCCTCTTAAGTCATCTTGGCATGCATGATTGGCACTCTGTTTGCATACCCTCCTTTTGTTTATTAATGTGGACCAGGTACAAAATGACAATGAATGCAGAAAGAAGCATGGATTCTGCTTGTTTTATATAACTAAAGCAAAACAGAAAACTGGCTTCCGAAAAGACAAATATTTCTAGTGAAAATATTCCAGAGTTTGTTCTTTACTTGTCTAATTAAAACTTTGAATTCCTGAAAGATGCACATTAACTGCCTCATAAAGTTGTGTCTTTACATTTCCAGTCACTGAGTCTGGAATTACATACACACAACAGTTTCATATAGAATTCACAGTTTTATCCTTAAGATTTTTCTTTTCATTGAATGGACGATTTATTTCCATCTGGAATGGCAGATTATATGAGGGGTGATACACACGAAAAGTATAGGTTTGAGGTATTTCATTAGCTGAGCATTGATATTAATAGCTAACTTGTGCTGTCAGCTGCTTTTTAATCTTGTTTACCCCATTTACCTTTTCACAATGAGATCCACACTTGGTAGGATCATTGTAGAGAACGAGGCAGCAGACTCTGAGAAAAGCACATTATGAGCAATACCAGTGACTAATTAGACTCTAGCAGAACTCTCATCGGCAATGATTAATGTGCCCTTAACTAAAGAAAAAAACCATCCTTGTATATGAAATAAATTTGGTTAACATTACAATTAATCCTCTCATTTATGGGAGAAAATTGTTAACTGCAAATTTTACTTATCTAACAAACTCAGACGATTCATCCTAGATGCCAGTCAAAGTAATTTCAAGCTATGGTCTCCCTGTGACTCAGTATTGTTTAACTTGATCTCATATTTTCTTGGTATTCTGGCCTTTATTTTTATTTTTTAATGTTCAATTACCAAGATAGCTGAAGCTTTATCATCATCACTGACATTACCAGAGAAAAATCACATAAATTATTCTTATTCTGTGCAGTTACACATACTTTAAAACACAGTTAAAAAGAAAATACAAAATATCTCTGTTGATCTGAAAACAAAGGGATTGAATGATGCTGATGCTGAATGTGAAGAAAAGTGTGATCAATGAAGTTATAGTAGGCATTCTTTCCAATCTCATTGTACTCACTTTAATTACTTGCTTTCTAATTCAATTACTATTATGTATTGCAACATGAATTATAATATTTTAGGGGATATAAAGATCTATTGCAGCTATTTATAAAAAGGAAACTATGTGATTCAGAATTAGTGAGTAATTTGTCTGAGCTTCTTTTAACTGAATAATAGCACTTACTATTTCTATTAATCATAAATTCACCTTTAAATAATGTCTTTCTCTGGCCCAGTGTACCGTTCTCTAAATTATTGTGTTCAGGTGGAAAATTGTTTTTTTAACAGAGGCAGTACATTAAATTGAATCAAAAGTGTTTTCAAAATGTATTTGAAACACAAGTAAATGAATAATATGAAGAATAATTTCACCTGAAGAAATAGACTCTGAATATTATACTGTATTCTTAGGGTTACAGATGTAATTCAAAATCAGTTTTTTTCTCTTCACCCTTAAAATAAACCTTGGTAGCATAGTGGTTAAGCGCTGTAGTTGCTAACCAAAAGCCGGGAGTTCAAATCCACCAGGTGCTCCTTGGAGACTTGAGGGGTTAGTCCTACTCTGTCTTACAGTGTTGCTATGAGTCCAAATTGACTTGATGGCAACAGATAATTTTTCAAAAGCTAAGATTTCAATTTTGAAGACTAAGGCGTGCCTGACTCAAGCCCTGGTGTTTTCACTCATCTCATATGCATGTGAAAGCTGGACAATTAATAGGAAGACCAAAGAACAAGTGATGTCTTTCAATTATAGTATTGGTAAAGAATACTGAATATACCACGTACTGCCAGAAGATGAAACAAACCTCTCTTGGAAGAAATACAGCCAGAATGCTTCTTAAAATGAAGATTGTGAAAGTTGTCTTCGATACTTTGTATATGTTATCAGTGGGGACCAGTTCCTAGAGAAGGACATGGCACTTAGTGTAGTAGAGGGTCAGAGAACAAGAGGTAGACCCTCGAGCACTTGGACTGACACAGGGGCTCCAGTGTAACGATGACTGTGAGGATGGCAGCGGACAGAGAAGTGTGTCATTCTGTTGTACACAGGGTCACTGTGTGTCAGAACTGATTGGAGGGCATCTAAAAATGCCAGAAATAATGTCAGTGAGCTCATGATTTATTAATAATGTAATATTACAAAACACGACCTTTATCTGTATTCTCATACGTCTTCAAACTTTCATCGTATCTATATAAACTGGATGATCCTACATAATCTTATCAAATATAAAGTGACTAAATCACTATGAAAGAGCATGTCAAAAGTGAAATAGTAAGCTGGAAGAAATTCACAAGTTGAATTTAATATCTCATTCTTTGCATTTGGCATATGATTTGAGTCAGTTGGTTATTCCATTAATTTGTTAACTTACTCATCTGTTCCTTCACTTACTCATTCAATATTTATAGTGCAATAATTTATCCAATATATATTTGATCAACAAGGATACACATATAAAGAACATAAAAGAACTCTGCATGAAGTTCACTAATTATGTGCTGTTAAGAATTGAACCTCTGTATTGCCCCAGAATATGTGTTATAACTCTTACCCCCTACATCAGTGGCTGGAAACCCTGGTGGCTGGCGGTTAAGTGGTATGTCCGCTAGCTGAAAGGCTGGCAGTTGGAATACACCAGGTGCTCTTTGGAAACTCTGTGGGGCAATTTTACTCTGTCCTATATGTTACTATGAGTTGGAATTGACTTTGCAGCAGTGGATTTAGTTTGGGTATATCAGTGCTTATAATTCCATCTGGGAATGGATTTGTTTGTTACATCAAGAAGCACCTCAGTACAGTGTGTGCATTAAGTCAGTCATCTTTAGGATGTAGAAACAGCAACTTAGGCATGGAAAGCTTCATTCAGAAGCAGACGTGGAACCAGGGATATCATTGCTGATAACATTTCTGATGTCATATGGATCTTGGCCACAAGCGAAGAATACAAGAAAGATGTTTACCTGTGTTTCACTGACTATGCGAAAGCATTCGACTGTGTGGATCATAACAAATATGGCTAACATTGCATAAAGTGGGAATTATAGAACACTTAATTGTGCTCTTAAAGAATCTGTACATGAGTAAAGAGGCAGTCATGCAAACAGAACAAAGGGACACTGCATGGTTTAAAGTCGGGAAAGGTGTATATCAGGGTTGTATCGTTTTACCACATCTTTCCAATTTGTATGCAGAGTAAATAATCCAAGAAGCTGGATTATATGTAGAATATTGGGCATCAGAATTGGAGGACGACTCATTAGCAACCTGCGTCACACAGATGATACTACCTTACTTGCTGGAAGTGAACAAGATTTGAACCACTTACTGATGAAGATCAAAGACCACTGCCTTCAGTATGGATTGTACTTCAACATCAGGAAAACAAAAATCCTCACAACTGGACCAGCAAGGAACATTGTTATAAATGGAGAAAGGATTGAGTTTGTCAGGATTTCAGTTCACTTGGGTCCACAATCAATACCCACAGAAGCAGCGGTCAAGAAATCAAAAGACACATTGCACTGGGAAATTCTGCTTCAAAGGACTTCTTTAAAGTACTGAAAAGTAAAGATGTTACCTTGAAGACTAAAGTATGCCTGACCCAAGCCTTGGTATTCTAAATTGCAGTTCTCAAGAAGTGCAATTGGTATTCTCAATTGTATTCTCAAGAAGCACTGAGGGGGTAGCATTCCATACTACATGAAAAGCACCAGAGCTGGCAGAGAGTGCCTTCCCCTAGAGCCAGTGTCCTGAAGGCAGATTTCAAGTTTCCTAAACTGTGAGAAAATAAATTTCTGTTTGTTAAAGCAACACACTTGTGGTATTTCTGTTATAAACATGCTAAATAACTAAGACATTTGGGTAAACAAATACTAGTAATTTAACAAATAATTGGATAGATAATGAAGAGTGTTAAGACAGAGAAAAGCTATATGATGTCTAGTCTTGTGTTAGTTCCATGGGTGTGTGAAGATGGTTTTCAATGATGTGGGTGAAATCAGTTCTAAGTAGAATGGCAATGCAAAGTGTTGGAAGTTGGAGAGTATATGACATTGAAAAGCTTGAAGAAACACAACTTGACTAAAACATAAAGGGCATGTAAGAAAGAGAGAAAATTTGAAGCTCAAACACTCCATGCTATTAGCCAATCAACTCAGTCGTAAAGTTCAGTACTCACTCTCCGTGTAGTAATGGTCAGAAGTTAATCCACTTGGACTGTCATCACTGTTTTCGGTGCTCAGCACACAGAGTAAAACCTATAAGAATCATGTGACCACTGTTGTCCTCATGTGGATCTGAAACCTGTGTCTATTTTTTGTTGTTCTAAAATTTAAGCTACATTTTAGTAGAGTATGTAGTTCCTGATGAAGTGTATACAGTCTGAACCCTTTTCTGACTAATATTGCTACTGAAAAAAAAGTCTTTATAAAATGAAATACTTTCTCAGATAATCTCTCATTTATTTCAAGTTGATTTCAGACTAGATAATTCTAAGAATAACTGGACCCACAAATAAATACCCAAATAAACATCAAGGTATTTTATCTGTTTTGGAAATTAGTAGTTTCCCTCCTTAGCTCTTCCTTCCATTTTTTTCCTTCATTCTACCCTCTGTCTCCTCTTTGTTTCTTGTTCTTTATTTTACTTTTCCTTCTTATTTTCTTTTTCTTTTATTTTTTTTTAGGGGCAGAGTCAAGACGGTGGACTAAACACACGTCTCTCTAAATCTCTCTGGAAATCAAGACCTGAAATAATAATTAAACAGAGCCTTCTGGACACCTCATGAACCCTGGGATATGGCATAGGGCTGTTAATTTGGACTTCATACCACTGAATGCAAAACCTCCTCTTTTTCATTGACCCTGCTCTTGGCAAGCAGAGGCTTACACAGACTGAAGGTAACTCACCGTTTTGATTTTTTTTCCTCTGTCTTGGCCATGGGCAGAGCTGAGACTTGACTGGCTGCTGGTCTCGGATGCACTGCTGGTGGGACTGGCAAGCATAATTGCCAGGTTCTGAGAGCCTGGCTTTGGACTCTATACACCTCGTCTCCTCTGGCCTATCTTTCTGCCTCCGCCATGTGGTAGCTGTACAGATGTGCTTGTGCAGGATTACATCTTGATCCACTGGGAAAAGGAGAAGCCCAGGCAGAGGCCCCAGCTGGACTTGGTTCCTAGGCTGGGAGGTGGCACCTACTGGGGGGAGAGTGCTTTGCCAGCAGGGAGGCAGTGTTTCGCACAGTGTCACATGGGGCTGGGGCCCAGCGGCGGAGGCCGTGGACTCTGGGCATTTCAGAGCTCTTGTACTCTCTTTCTGCCGGGAGCCTGGTCCCGACCAGCTGGTGAGCTTGGGTGGGATGCCATCTTATTTTGCTGGAAGGTGGAGTCATCCATATGGAAGCCTTAGCTGGACCTAATTCCTTGGCTGGGAAGCAGTGCCTACCCAGAAGAGACCACTCTTTCAGCAGAAAAGCAGAATTCTATACAGTATTGCCTACAGCTGGGGCCTGACAGCAGAGGCCAGCAGGCCAGTAGCCTTTCTGTATTTTAAGCTAGTTTATAACATCTCGGGTTCAATACAGAGGTGCTTACTTTGCCAGCTGGGAAGAGGGACATATACACATGAAAACCTGACTGACTTTGGAAGTTGTCAGATATTTTTTACTTTTCATTTTAAGACAGCCTAGAGAAACAACTGTGGTGTATCTTCACAGCATCTCTCCCAGCCTCTATTGACCCAAATGAAGCCCCAAAAGTAACAAACATTGACAGTAACCCAGAAATCACCCATGGCACTGGAAGGCCCCCAAAAGAAACCATCTCAGAACTTCCCAGATGAAGAAGCTTTCTGAAACTATCAGAAGGTGAATACAAAAAGATTATGTATAGAGCCCTCCTAGACTTTATACAAAATGCAGCAAAGCAAAATCAAAAATTAAGCAAGATGTTCAATCTGATAGAAATCAGTACTTGTAAATCCAACAGATCGAGAACAAAATCAAAGACATAAAAACTTCAGTTCAAAGCCAGGAAAACAGATGGAACAAACAGAAAAGAGAATTTCTGATTTGGAAGACAGAGCTACTGACTCCAGTATCTATGAGGAGAAATCAGAAAAAAGAAACAAGAAAAATGAAGAAGCATTAAGAAGTATGTGGGACTCTGTTATGAAGAATAATCTTTTTTATATTTTACTAGATAAAATAGAAATTGTAATAAGCTTTATATTGAAATTTATATTGTTTTGGTTTTCTTTTTCTTGATCCAACATGAATCTTTTCCATATTCTATCAAATTTAATTATTACCAGTTAATTTTATATCTACAACTTTTAAAATACCCTGACTCTTCACCTCATTACTTTTACTACAACTTGGCTCTTTCTAAAGATACGAGTTGTTTTATATCTCTTCTAAGATATAGCTATTTTTCTTTTACTTGTTTTGTGCCTTTTAATTATTTACCTTTATCATCACTCTCTGTTTCTTTGTCTTGCATCTAATAAATGTTAGGGGTGTTTCTTACTGAGTTAAAAAAAAGTAATCTTGAAAACTAAGCCATTTGGCATTAAAGCTACCCAACATTAAATGTTTCTTGTCTGACTTATTCACCCACTGATTCTTGTGGATGGAGCCCTTATGTACAGGACTGGAATCAGGCTACTCTTATAGACACAAACGGGTATAGTTGGTGACTCATAATCCCAAAGAGTCTACTTATGCAACATTTAATTTTTTCCTCATCTAATAGTTAATGAGTTCCTATGACCCACTGGCTAGGTTGCAAAGAGTTTTTCTTTATGTGTTCTGATGAACTGGACCTAGACTCATATGATATTACAGACCTGATTTGAAAGATACTGACTGATGGATAGTGGTTGGTAGATTAGTCAAGCATATAAAAACTTGGAAGAATCAAGATTACGGGATTAATGGTAAGAGATGAATGAAGGACGTTCATTATGAGAGTTCTGACAATTAAGTTCAGGAACTCATCTTAGAAAAAGTGCTACATGACTTCTTGCTGAATATCACTATGGTCACCTTCAAAGTACACCCCTTGGGAAGCTATGCATTGATGTTAGTGCCTAGTTCACCTTTCAAAGAAATTTTGTAACCCTTTTTCTGAAATGGCCATCAGAGCTGCCGTCCTATTACACTTGATGTCCTGAATGTCATCACAATGTCTTCCTTTCAATATTTCCTTTATCTTCAGATAAAGAAAGAAGTCACTGGTGACTAGATCAGGTGAGTTATTTGTTTACTGGCTAAAAACTCCCTTATAGACAGTGCTATGTGAGCTAATATATTGCTGTGATGCAAGAGCCATGAGTTGTTTGCAACAACTTGGTGTCATTTTCATCTAGCTTTTTCACACAGCCTTTTCAGCACTTCCAACTAGTAAACTTGGTGAACTGTTTGTCCAGTTGGTACAAATTCATAATGAAAAATCCTTCTGATATCAATAAAAGTTAGCATTATTGTTTTGACTCTTAATTTGAACTGACAGAACTTTTTGGTCATGCAGAATTGGCTGACTTACATTGTGCAAATTGACACTTTGTTTCAGGGTTGTATTGGTACACCTATGTTTCATAACCAGAGATAACACAGCCCAAAACATTGTCTTGCCTCTCCACAAGGTCCTGGCAAACTTAAACTCTGCTTTTGTTTACCAATTAGCTCCTTCAGGACCATTTTTGCACACAGCTTTCTCATGTCAGGTTTTCAGTTAAGATTTTCCTATTTCTCTATTCATGTTTACTCAGTTTCCTATGCTTCTCATAGTCAGTCAATGATTTTCTTGCACAATTCAATGAATTTTTTGCAATGTTTTTGTCAGTTCCACTCATTACCGGCTACCCTGACCTCTCTTCATCAGTGACACTTTCTCTCCCTTCAGAAAAACATTTAATTCATTTGTACACTGCCATTTCTTCATGGTATCATTCTGCATAAACTTGGACTAACATGTCCCTTATTTCACTTCCACTTTTACCAAGTTTAACAAGAAATTTCATGTTTGTTCATTGTTATAATTAAAGCTCTCACATTCTCACAATAGCATGAAAAAACCATGCAACAACAATAATGAACACCACACAAGACACTGCCTCATGTCAACACAAATACACCCGTGAAACACTGATATAACAAGGTTATGAAACCATACTAAGTTGTTTGTACAGTTCTGCCAAAGTAAGCAAACTACAGCAAGTTTGCAAACTTAATTGTCAGACTTGCTAGTTTCAGACAGATAGTAAATCTGTTCAGAGTGAAAAGTCACCAAATGATATTTACTGCAAGAAGCCTCTCAATAATTAGGTGACAAGATAATCTACCTTCTTAATCAGCCTTTGCTCTAACTACCATATTGCTTGCAAAATAGGAGAGGGAAGCTTATGATATCATTGTTCAACAAGGCTGAATTAGCTACCACAAAAACTTGATATTTGCTCAAATCTAGATATCAGCAATCCAGGACATTTCATGTGCTGCTTTACATTGGGGGATCCAGTTTATCTTACAATGGCAGGTTCATTATATTGAATGTCTTGTACCAGGAAGCTGGCTGATATTTTCCCTTACTAGTATAGAGATGGCAGCATAGTAGTTAAGAGCTATAGCTGCTAACTAAAAACTTTGTAGTTCAGATATTCAAGCTACTCCTTGGAAACTCTATTGGACGGTTCTACTTGGTCCTCTAGTCTTGCTATGAGTTGAAATTGACTCAAGGACTACAGATTTGGTTATTCATTGTTCAGTATAGGGATTTGTTAAGGATGCGGATTTGTCTTCCTCGTTCACCATTCTGCAACCATTTGCATCCTTACTGAATCTTCATTCATTCATACATCTGATGTGACTGTTCTTTGATCAATGAACTATTTTGTAGCCAAAAAAAGAAAGAAAATATATTTAGACTTACAAACTTATTGGTTTTAGTTTACCGCCCATCACACCAAGGAAGTCAGCCGTAAAGAATAGTAGAAATATTCTACTGATGACTCAGTTAAGGTGCTATAAGGAATTTGGCTTGCAAATGTGGTATAGACACTGAAGTAATAATCAATATAGAGTGCTGTTTCTTCCAGATACTGAAATATGAGCCAAGGAACAAATGGTTAGAAGTTGAAAGCTGTAGTTTCCAATCACAATTGCTGGCCACATCACAAAATATTGATTTCCATGTACACCATTTTTGAAGGTAAACTATCTTGGAGATATTACTCTAGTAGAAAACATAAATATCTCTGGGAAACTAAAACATATTTCTATTGAATTTAGAACTGTGGCTGCTAAATAGCTATTTTGGACTTCTTACATTACTAAGACAAAAAAGAGGTTTATCTTGTCTAGAATGTTTGCTTCTAATTAGCAAAGAGCATACACTATTGTTATTCGGATATGTAAATGTGAAGATTTAAGACACTGTAAGAAATTCTGTCCCCAATGTTTAAGCCTTTCATAAATGACAGAGTAGAACTTCTTCATAGACTTTCCAAAGTTGTCATTTTTACTGAAGTTGACTGTCACATCTTTCCCTTGTGGAACAACCAGGGGGTTCAAAGTTCTAAACCCTTTGGTTAGCACCTGAGCAGCTTAATCATGGTGTTACCAGTAGACTTGGAATCACTGTGACCTTATAGGACAGAGTAGAATTTCCCATAGTTTCCAAAGAGTACCTGGAAGATTTGAATTGCTGGACGATTTTGATTAGCAGTGTAGCTCTTAACCACCATGCCACCAGAGTTTCCAGCTAATAGTTTAGGTGATTTACATGATGACATTAAAAAGTCGATGGGATACATCTGTTGGCCCCATGAGGTTTGTAGTAAAGGAGAATGAAGGAAACCAAAGGCACAAAGAATATACAGCTCTAGAGGATTAAGAGATCATGGATCACAGCCTCCAATAGCTTAAGCTTGGAAGAATTAGATGGTGCCCAACTACCACAACCAACTTCTCTAACAGGGAACACAAGAGAAGGTCTGAACAGAGTGGGAGAAAATGTAGAACAAAATTCAAATTCTCAAAAATAGAACAAACTCACAGATCTGACAGTGAGTAGAAGAGCATGCCACATTATAGACTTTGAACACTGCTAACTCAGAACTGAAGCCACTCCTAATGTCACCTTTCCATCATAGACTAGACAGACCTATAAAATAGACAATAACCCATATAAGAAGGCGGCTTCTTAGCTCAATCAAGTGTGTGAGACCAAACAGACAACACTTGCTGTGTTAGTCAGCTAGTGCTGCTCTAACAGAAATACCACAAAGTGGATGGCTTTAGAAAGATAAATGTTTATCCTTACCCAGTCCATTTTCCAAATTCAGGATGTCTGCACCAATGGAAGGCCTTCCTCCGTGTCAGCTCTGGACAAAAGTCCTTGTGTTACATCAGTCTCCTTTCCGGGAGCATCTCTGTGCAGGAATCTCAGATCTAAAGGACCCATTCTTGTACCAGTGCTGCTCTCTTGATGGTGAAATGTTCTCAGTTCTCTGCTTGCTTCCCTTTCATCTCTTGTAGGATGAAAGGATAAAGGGTAGTACAAACCATACTGCGGGAAATTCCGTTTACAGTGGAGCAGGGACATGATCTCATGAAGAGATTTACAGTCCTACCTCAATCCTCTAACAGACAACATAGGAAAATCAGAAAAATAGAGAACAATCACAAAATATTGGGAATCATGGTCCAGACAGATGGCTACACACGTTTTGGGGGCATGCAGTTCAACCCATGACAGTTGCCCAAAAGCAAAATGAGAAGGCAGAAGGAGGAGGAAAACTGGACAAATGGACACAAAGAAACTGATGTATCAAGGGTAACGGAGGACAGTGCTGACCCGTTGAAGAATGGCAGTGAAGGTTAGAAAAAGATAAAAAGTAGTATAAAATTTTCAAATGCAATCTATTTTGCTTTGTAAACTTTCACCTAAAACTCAATTAAAAAAAAAAAATCAAAGACGAGTAAGATTAGTTTGCTGGATTTGTTTCCAGATGGCCCCTCACAAATTATTATTGTTTTTCCCAATGGAGATCTTTAGCAACGTTGTGGCAGATGACATACACCTACACTGCACAGTGAAGAATATAAAAAGTCTCCATTTGCAGCCCATTGTTAATTTTATTAACTCTTGATAAAACTAAAGGAAACAAATTATTCACTGAAACAGAAAACTGAGAATAATTAGAAGGTATGTCAAACTATAGTTAAACAATAGTTGAAACCTTGCCAATTTAATGGGTGTGAAACTGTCAGTAATTATTGTTTTAGTGTGCATTTTCTGAATTACTTATGAGTTTGAACATTTTTTGTTTGATTTTTGGCC
The DNA here is from genome assembly GCA_028571685.1 of Heterohyrax brucei. Taxonomy (NCBI): domain Eukaryota; kingdom Metazoa; phylum Chordata; class Mammalia; order Hyracoidea; family Procaviidae; genus Heterohyrax; species Heterohyrax brucei. The sequence goes on along the minus strand of CM053142.1, from coordinate 137,640,922 downwards.
ATGTGGGGCTCCTCTTCTGTGATTTGCCTTAGTTTGCTGTGAGCTCAACCTCGTTCCCAATCATAAACCTTCTGATTCTTTTGTTATGGGATGTTACTTGGATATTCGGGTTATAATAAGCTCCCCTGATAGTTCTAAGCCCAGAAAAATTTGGGAGCGTTTGCATTAAGTTCACCCTGGATTGCTAGTGTCAGAAAATAACCTGTGCCTTTCTTTTCACCTTAACAGGTAGAGGCTTGGTGGCAAGAAGAAGGGACAGAAATAGTTTAATCAACAAGTAAAGGTGAAATACTTTAACTTATTTTATTTGGTAAAATAATATCCAATCACCTTTGGGTGGAGAAAGGACTTAACACTGTGATAATGCCGAGAGGCATTTGTTTGTTTTCTACTTAAGATGAAAGAAAGAAAAAAAAAAAGTTAGGTAAAGACAGGAAGCTAAGAATACTGAGGTGTTATTTTGAAAGCAAAACTGTCATGGATTACATTACGACCCCCCAAAAATCATATGCTTGCACCATACAGAATGTACTCACCTCATAGCAAGAGTCTTAAAGTCCAAGTCCAAAATCCCTAAATTCATCTTCAACTACGGTATTTAGAATACACGTATTTTAGTTAGCTAATGCTGTGCTAACAAAAATACCATTAGTGGATGGCTTTAACAGAGGAAAGTTTATTCTTACAGAGTCCACTAGGCTACAAGTCCAAGTTCAGGATGTCCACTCCAGGGGTAAGCTTTCCCTCTTTCTCAGCTCTGTAGGATGGTCCTTGTGTTGCACCAGTCTTTGGTCAGGGACTATCTTGGTGCAGGAACCTCGGGTCTGAAGGATTCACTCTTCTCCCAGTGCTGCTTTTGTTATAGTGTGAGGTTCCCAATTCTCTGCTTGCTTCCCTTTCCTTTTACCTCTTGCAGGATGAAAGGATAAAGGATGGTGCAAGCCAGTAGACTGAGGCAGCTCAGCTTCTCATACACCTTGTCTTTTCAGCTTCTGCATTCTGTGGCCTCATATGCTGGGCTTCAAGCCTGCATCTGCCTTGCTAGGGAAAGTGTTCCTCAACTCTGTAACTCTGCCAATTTAAGTACCTGGAGACACCTTACTCTGACGGGAAGCCTCCTGCGTACAGGCACTTGAGCTCTCTTTCTCTGTGGGTCAGCAAACCTAGCTCTAACAATTTAAGTGTCTGGAGGCACCCCAGTCCACCAGAAAGCCTCCTACTTACAAGCATTCAGCATTCTATCTTCGTGGACTGGCTGTTGATTCATTGCTGCTTCTCAACATCTACACCTTCTCACATATTAGCAATGTTTTTGGGTTCATGCTAAGTCTTCTGTCCATTCATAGTTTCTAAACCGCATCCACATTTTAGGTATCTGTTAGAGCAGCACCCCACTCCCAGTACCAAAGTCTATCTCAGTCATCTGGTACTGCTCTAATAGAAAATATCGTAAGTGTATGGCTTTAAGAGGATAAATTTTATTGTTACAGTCTGATAAGCTATGAAGCCTTTCAATATGAGAAACTATCACACAGTCCTGTAGGCTAAGAGTTCAATTCCATATGAGACCGTCCTGGCATCAAAACCTCAGGTCCAAGGACAAGCTCTGCTCTCAGTGCTGCTTTCTTGGTGGTATGATGTGTCAGGATGCTTTCATATGGCATTAGGACTCTTGGCCTACTGGACCATGTGACAACTTCTCATATTGAAAGGATTTGTAGTTTACCAGACTGTTACCACTTAAATTTCTCTTCATGGAACCACCCGTCCAGTTTTGGTATTTTCTGTTAGAGCAGTACCAGATGGCCGAGACAGTTGATATTAATGTCAGAGTGATTAAAATAATAGACTTTAATTTGGCCAAACTTTTGGACCATCTAAAAGTAAAGTGCTTCTGAGAAATGGAACTTTCTTTCATCCAATCTGGCAGATAAATTAAACATGTGCTGGATCTATTACCAGTAACTTACTCTGCCTGGCTGATATGCTCAAAGCCTAAGTCTCCAGAAAAGTTTATGATGAGTATACACATTTCCCTGGGAAAGGAAGCAATCTTCTGGAAGCACCTACAGGATCCTCACCACCCTCTCCTGCATCCTCTTTGGGTACTTGGAGTTCACCCAAAATGAATTCAAACTAAGACTGCTCCTTCCCAACTTTATAGAGAGTAATATGTACTAAGTTGTATACATCATTCATGATAAAGAAACTCACATCTTTTGCAGTGTCATCTTGAGTCAATCACTCCACCAGTGTTAAAGTCACCAGGGAATACTATTACAGCAAAATAAAAGGAAATGCCATCACTGGCCTACATAGGTAATGCCAGTCCTCTAGAAATGAAACAAAAATATTATCACGAAGTTGATTCTTCTCAGACGTAGTCCTCTAGATCAGAAATTAAACTAACATATGGAACACTGGCCACTCTTACATATTGACTTCCAGAGACCAATTTAGCTGCCACTTATAATTTAGTTCTCTTTCTCTCTCAATATTAGAAATTATAGATATGCTTTGCTTTCTTATCTTACTTTGTGAAGAACACCAAAAGCATAGGAAGGAAGGAAGGGAGGGAGACAGGGAGGGAGAAAAGGAAAAGAAAGAAAGAAAGACAGAGAGAGAAAGAAAGAGAGAAAATTCTTGGTAAGATGTTATATAACTCATTTTTTATTTTTTTAAACACAATAAACAAGAAAAATCATATATTTTAAATCTTTAAAAATATATTAGACAAATTTTAAACTTTCCAAGATATTGCAATAAAAGTACAGAGACTTCCTTTGTATCTCTTATCCCTTAACCATTAACTTTAATAGTGTGTGTAACCATAGTGTAAGTATCCAAGCAGCCCTGGTGGTAAAACAGTTAAAATTCTTGTCCATCAGGAGTTTGAACCCACACTGCAGATCCGGTGATCTATAGCTGTAAAGAAAAGCCTAAGGGTTACTTCTGCTCTTTGACTTGGGTCACTATGAATCCAATAGACTTGAGGGCACCTAGCAAGGAAAATCATCAAGAACAAAAAATTAACATTGTTTCAGCATTGTTTGCAGATCTTACTCAAATTTCACCTATTTTGTGATTAGTGTCTTTTTGTCTCCTAGGATCCTACAGGATCCCACACTGCATCTAAGTATATCTTCTTAGATTTCTCCAGTATGTAAAATTTCCCCAGTCTTTACATCTTTCCTGACCTTGACTGATGCTTTTGAAAAATACTGACCTACTATTCTGCAACATGTCCTCAGTTTGGTTTTGCCTAGTGTTTTCTGATGATTGAAGTGAGGTTTTGCATTTTGAGCAAGAATGCCACACAGATAAGGTGTTCTTTTCAGTTCATCATGCCAAGTTTTTGTGATGTCAGTATTCTTTAAGGGAAACAAAGACAGGTTGTTAAAATATGATTATTGAGGCAGTAGGTCGAAACTAGTGAAATGTGCCAAGAACAATTTAATACCATATGAACATACAAAGACTATGACTGACATAATGTTAATGTTTCCAAAATGAATCTGACAGTGAAAAATGCAGTAACATTACCCTGTCCATAACCAGTAGAGTAGATGAAAACAGTGTTTTATTATAAAACAAAATAATTTCAGTAAATGCTTAAAATGTGTTTTAATTGTTGTACAAATGCAAGCAAGCCTAAAAAGTAGCATCTCTGGTGCAAGAACGTTCCTAGCAACAACTACATTAAACTAGCATTCTTGGAGCAACACTTTAAATCAATCATGTAGATTGTGAAGGAAAATCTCCAGAATGTTTTTGTAACTAAAGAGAGAAGTCTTGGCTGGGAACAGAATAATGAAAAGCACAAACAAGATGGCTTAAAGCTAAAATTCAGATCTGTTTCTGAAATACCATTGGAAGGTGAATAATTAGGGTGTTTGATGATAGTCTTCAGTGTAGCTAAAGATTAACAAATTTTAGGCCCAGCAGACACATTGACAAATGATTTCTGTCACCATACATAAACACATACTTAATTAGAGGCTGAGAATAGCTTCTTCTCCATTTCCTCTCTCTGTAACTACTCCACCTTCTTTTCATCCTTTTATCCATAGTTATCTATAGTAAATACTTCAGCAATTTCATGGCCTTTTTGAAACTGTAGATTAACTCTTAGTCTATTGCTGTAATTGATTCCATTTTTTTTTCTAATAGGTAAAAAGTTGTATGAATTCATTGAGGCTCATTATCATTAATATAAAATTGATAGTATTTCTATTAATGGAAAAGTCAGGTCAAGAAGTGAGAGTGCTGACATGTCACAGGGTTTTCAACCAGTGTAATGAAAAAACATGCTTACTATTTAATGAGAAGCTACTTTGTTCTGTAAAGCTTCATCTAAAGCACAATAACAATAAAAAATTAGTTTAAAATATAAATACTACATATCCGTAATTTTATTCAGTATGTAATTGTTAAGTTGAAAAATGTTCTTGCTATGAGTACCATTTTCAAAGTTATGGTTTTGTAAAGTTATACTTTTGCATGAATGCCATTGTTGTTGTTAGGTGCCTGTCTTGGGCTAGGTTTTCTAGGGAAGCAAAACCAGTGTACGTACGAGGAAAGATTTATATATAAAGTACAAGGAAAGATATATCATGCAATTGCAGAAGCTGAACGTCCCAAGTCCTGGCACAGGCCTCATGTGGCCATGGGAGCTGGTGAATCCCAGGTCAGCAGGTCAGAGACCAGAGTTCTAGATTACCAGTTGTATAGGTCAGCAGATCCCAACCTGGTGGTGAGATGGAGCTGCAGAAACTGGCAAACCCAGGATCGGCATGTCAGGGAACAGGACTCTGAAGCACCAGCAGTAAGGATTGATGAATCCAACAGCTCTTAGTTCAAGTCCAGGAACCAGACTCCAGAAGACAACAGGATCTGCTGGCTACATGAGCAGACCGGTAGTAAGTGGTCAAAGGTGGAGAGAAGAGAGCTGAGAGACAGGAAGCCACCAGAGGCCCCACCCTGCCACTTAAACAGCAGCCAAACGTGGAATAGCCAAGTTGACATAATCCTGACCACGACAGTGCCATTGAGTCAGCTCTGACTCAGAGTGGCTCTATGCACAACAGAACAAAACACTTCCTGGTCTTGCATCACGTCCACAATTATTTTTTGTTTAAGCCCATCATTGCACCACTGTGTTAATTCATCTCACTGAGGGTCTTCCTCTTTTTCACTGACTCTCCACTCTATCAAGCATGACGTCTGTCTCCAGTGACTGATCCCATCTGACAACATGTCCAAAGGATCACTCTGGTTGTATTTCTTCCCGTACAAATAGTTTCAGAAAGGCTTCATCTGGGAAGTTTTTTGATCCTTTATTTTGGGAATTTTCCATAGTTACGGTCGACTGCCTTTTGAAATAGTAATTGATTGTTGTCCGTGTGACATCTAGAAGCTGTTTGATTTATCTGGTGTTACCTCAACAGGAGCTAAGGTGTAGTTATGGGAGTTGGTCACCAGCCATCTTTGTGTACTCTAGTGACTAGCCCCACGTGGACTCTCGGGGTGGCAGGCATTGTCTCCTTCATTGTCCGAGACCCCACCCATCCAGCAGGTAGAGAACAGACACACGGACCACCACACGCGGTTTCAAGATCCTTCTTCTACTTTATTTCCTGGTCACACGGCTTAAATAGCGTTGCCTGCTGTATTCTGATAGGGCAAACAATATCCAATCACAGAGGGGCTTGCCTAGTCTCTAGGCAAAGCCTTACACTGGGCAGGCCATCAAGCGGGGGTAAACAAGGGTGTGGCCCTGCAGCACGATGCCATTTTGCAGGCAGCAAGATCTAAGGCTTAAAGGAGGTATGTGGGCCATGGCTCCCAACATCTCCCCCTTATACATTTAAATAAATGAAGCGTGTGCTTGAAGCGCCTGGCTTAGGTCATTCTTGGCTGAGGCGTCTCTTACCCGTCATGGGGAGAGTCCGCAGCAAAAGGCAGAGTCCCTGTCTTAGGTTGATGACACCACCAAAGAAGGTTGCCCGTCATTGACTGCCTTCAAGCATTTGTAGCCAGACCCCTGGGCTAGAAGAGGGATCTCCGATCTCAGCAATTGCCTGTACTAACATGGTATTTTGCGCCTGCTGTCGAGCACGCATTCTTCTAAGATGAGACACAATCAGTATGATGGCCAAAAGGCATACCCCAAACATGGCCCCCGTCCCGGCCCAGTTTTTCACAAGCGTCATGGCGTTGGAGAGCCACGATAGGAGGGATTGAGCAACGCTAACATCTACCCGTGTGGAATTGACACGAGTGATTTCCGCACGCAGTTGGGTCATCAAAGTCTCCATCTCAGCGGTCCAGTTGTTCCTCAGGTACATTGATAACTGGTGAGAAAGATACGCAGCTAGAGAATGATTCTGAAAAGGCACAGACACGACACACAAACTGCTAAAGCGCCACTCACAGCCTAGCTGTATGACCTGCACTAACGAGTCAATCTGCTCTTGTACTACATCTATGCGCTGGTTCAAGATGTGGATGGCACCCAGCACATGTCCATCAATTCGGCCTTGGGCAGATAGAACAGCAGTCGTCCCTTTGGCCAAAGCGTTGACAGTGGCTGCGGTGGAGACAGTCTGCGTGAGGGCCACGGCAGCAGTGGCAGCGGCCGCAACTGAAGCGGTGACAGCGGCTACAATGGTGGCAGTGATTCCAAAATCTCGTTTACTTCTCCAAAGTACCTCCGGGGATGGTGACTGCACCGGCCAGGGGACGTAGCGCAGCAACCTGGTCACTAGAGCTGTAGGGAAAATAGATGCATTCCAGCAGAGAGAATAAAAGCAAGTAGAATTTGTACAAACAACCGAACTTTCTTTGGAGTTATTAAAAAGGAGAAACATAAACGGAGGCTGAAGGCATACGGGTGTCGGGGAAAAAGTTAAGTTGGAATTAGACTCAAACTGATTCACAGAGGTTTCAAAAATCTCGGACTCATTCCAGCGAACACTAGCATTCTTAAGTACCCCGCCCATGATCATAGACGTGGCGGTAATATCTGTACAGCTGCTATTAACACCACAGAGGAGCCAGACGTCAAAAGGGTTGGTGGGTGAAACCTGAGTGGGGCTTTGCCAGGTATAGCTGCACCCAGGAGACGTCTGATTCGCCATAGTCCCAATGTTTGGGGAAAAGGTGAAGTAGGGTTTCACCGCCCACTGTAGGCGATGACTTTGACAACCTGTCCATAACTGTGGCCAATCTCGTGTACTTTTGCAATATGGGGCCCTGCGAGGCTGTGAAGGCGGGTTAGTGCCATATTTAGAAATCATAAGGGGAATGCGACCCTGCAAGAGGGTGCCGTTGGCGGTGCTATTTCTTGGCGTGTCAAACCACCCTGCTGACATATTATACAAGGTGACACAGGAGTTGTCATCAGGTGCCAAGTCCGACAAATTGTGGGATACTGTAAAGCAGAGGAGGCCTCGCAGAGTGATGTTGATACGACGGGACTCCGGGCTAATTTCAGAATCTAGCCTAATAGCAGGGATTTGTAGGCTATGATCGGTGGTGAAAAAGTGAGGCAACAAAGGGGAGGTATGATGTACAGGGATAGGAAGAGGCAGGACATCCAACAATCCCCATCTATACTTATCCTGGGATTGTCCCATCCATGTTATGATCGTCACCAGCAGCAGGAGGATCAAGGATTTTCTCTTCATCTTGCTTATGTGCGATGGGGCGGACCAGACGCTCTGGGATCCAAATGGAGTCCTGTGCGTTCTGTGGAAAGACACAAACAGCTCCTCGGGACAATACCAAAACTGGATCTGGTCCTTTCCAGAGCCCACTGATTACATCCCTCCACAGGACTTTGGCTGTGGATCCTCCATGAGGACCCATGTGACGACTGGCTGCAGAGCGTCCCTCAGCATCCAATGACAGAAAATTGAGTGTAAATAGGGCGAGTGAAAGGCGGTTCTGTGGTGTCCGGCCTTCCCCAACTCCCCCTTTTTGTTTATTAAGCATGGTTTTTAATGTTAAGTGAGCTTGTTCAACAATGCCTTGGCCTTGAGGGTTATAGGGGATGCCATGGGTGCACCGCGTTCCCATTTGTTGTAGGAAGTGCGCAAAAGTTTGGGAGGTATAAGCAGGGCCATTGTCCGTCTTGATTAGTTGGGGGATACCCCAAGCAGCCCAAGCAGCAAGACAGTGGGTGATGACATGCTTGGCAGTTTTGTCTGCTAAGGCTGAGGCACAAATCAAGTCAGAGGAAGTGTCTACGGAGACATGGACATACTTAAGTTTACCAAACTCAGCATAGTGGGTAACATCCATTTGCCACACCTGCATGGGTAAAATACCTCGGGGGTTCACCCCCACCAAGGGGGAAGGGAGGTAGGGAGCACAGGTGGCACAATTGCGCACTATAGTGCGGGCTGCCTCTCGTGAGATTTGAAACCGGGATGACAGGGTCTTGGAGTTGACATGGAAAAGTTTATGAAACTGGACTGCATGTTCCATTGCATTAAGGATCACAGGCACGCGAGTCAGTGCGTCAGCCGTAGCATTACCTGTTGTAATAGGACCAAGGAGGGCCTGGTGAGCTCTATGTTGAACTATGTAAAATGGATGTGTTCTCTGGTGGAGTAGGCGCTGTATAGAGCAGAGCAATTGACTAACAGGAGAATGGGGGTTAATATAGCCTGTGGCTTCGAGGAGTCTGACAGCATTCACTACATATGCAGAGTCAGAGACAAGGTTGAAAGGGTCTGGGATGGTTTGGAACACCTGCAAGACCACATGGAGCTCAACCATTTGTGCGGAACTGGCTGGGAAGAGGTGTACTTGGGAGGATATATCTGGGATATGAATTCCCCCTAGTCCCGTGCTTGAGCCATCAGTGAAGATAACCATTGCTCCTTCGATGGGTGTGGAAGAAGTAATTTTTGGAAATACTATTGGATGTGTCTTGTAAAATTGAAGAAGAGGGTCTTTGGGAAAGTGATTGTCTATCTTTCCTTGATATGTGTACATTAAAATGGCCCAGTCATCAGAAACAGCAGCGAGAGTGTTCACCTGACGTTTGTCATAGGGAGTGACGAGCGTGTGTGGCACAAAGCCGAAGCTCTGAATACACTCACTAATTCCCACAAGAGCTAGCTGGGCAACAGTGGCAGGGTACCACGAAATGGACTTCCCCGCGGAAATGCGGGGGTGGATCCAATAAAGAGGGCCTCCCTGCCGCAAGGTTCCAGTGGGTTGACTTTCAGTGGGCAGAATACAAAGAACCAAAGGCTGACGAGGGTCATTCCACCAGAGGGCGGCACCGGACAATGCATTTTTTACTTCTCCCAGAGCCGACAAAGCCTCCTTAGAGATGGATCTAGGAGAAGAGAGCTGAGGGTCTCCATTCAGGACCTCATACAGTGGGCACAGTACATGATTAGGCAACCCAAAATAGGGTCTGACCCACTGTATATCTCCCAAAAGGCGCTGGAAGTCATTTAAGGTGCGCAGGGAATCTCTGCACAGAGTTATTTTCTGGGGCTGTACTTGGTGTAGCTCTACTTTGGCTCCCAGAAATTCTATTACTTGTCCCTGTTGGACCTTTTCGGGGGCAATGTGTAGGCTCTGAGAAGAGAGGGCTTGCGATAGGTCAATAAAAGCCTGATGGAGTTCATTTTGGGAGGAGGAGGTGAGCAAGATGTCATCCATACAATGGAGGCAGCGCACCAAGGGGTGTTGATCTACAACAGGCTGCATTACCCGCTGAACGAACATCTGACACAAGGTAGGGCTATTAGCCGTGCCTTGAGGGAGAACTACCCACTCATAGCGGCGATCTGGCGTCCCATGATTGATTGAGGGCAGAGTAAAAGCAAAGTGTGAAGTATCCAGAGGGTGAAGGGGGATGGAGAAGAAACAATCCTTGATATCAATTGCCACTATAGGCCATTCTCAAGGCAATGTGGAAAGAACCGGGAGGCCGCGCTGGACAGGCCCCATGATTTCCATTGCAGCGTTAACAGCGCGGAGATCTTGCAAAAGTCTCCATTTACCTGATCTTTTCTTGATTACAAATATGGGTGTATTCCAAGGGGATATGGACTCTTTCAGGTGACCAAGCATGAGCTGCTCCTGTACCAGCTCTTCAGCAGCCCGCAGTTTCTGCTCTGGGAGGGGCCACTGAGGCACCCAGATGGGCTGCTCAGTTTTCCATTTGATTCTGGGCGTATCAATGGCCCCTAAGAAAAACCCAGTCCCTGTTTTTCAGGTCTCTGGGTGGAGGGGCTCCTTTTCCCCCTGCAACCGAGATCCAAGTCCAAAACTGGGGATATATCCCATGTCAGCCATAATGGCTCTCGACTGCGGGCTATACAATTGCTCATTAGTAAGTCTTAACCCAAGGGCATCTAAAATATCTCTGCCCCACAGAGTCACAGGGGTGTCTAGCACATGGCTGAAAAGTGCCCCGATGTCCCTCCTCATCATGCCTCTGCAGTTCTGAGGAGCTGATACTAGGGGAATCAGAGTACCCTAGGCCTCGAAGAAGACTCTGCGACTGTTGAGTGGGCCATTTTTTGGGCCAGTCTCGCAGGCTAACAACACTTCTATCAGCTCCTGTATCTAATAAGCCTATCATTTGCTTGCCATTAACCTTAAGAGAATACATAGGTCGGCGGTCCAGGTCCAGAGAAAGCATGACACTGGTGGGGCCTCTGGACCCAAAACCCTGTGTCCCTCGTACTCAGGCAGATGCGGGGAAGTGCTGATGTTTACTAGGCAGAACCAACAATTGTGCAATCTTATCCCCGGGTGAAATCGCAAGAATGCCTTTCAGAGATGAGACCATAATTTTTATGACCCCAGTATAATCTGGGTCTATTACCCCAGGATAGACTATAATTCCTTTTAGCGTAGCAGAGCTACGACCCAGGACAAGCCCAACTGTATCGGGCTGTAACGGGCCAGACATGTCTGAGTCTATTGGTTGTACCCCCATTTGGGGTGTTAATACGAGTCTGGCGGTGGCACGGAGGTCCAATCCGGCGCTGCCTGAGGTTGCTCTACGTGGCTCGGCATGGTCAGTGGCTGTCCCTGTTCCAGAGGCCGGAAGGATGGCCATTGGGGTGTTGGCGTTACACTGTGGGCCCCATATATTTGCGGGCCCTGGTGGCAAGGGCCTCTGTGCCCGTTTTTTGGATGGGCTCCCAGGTTTGGAGTGGGCAGAGGGGTTCCTTCCACTGTTTTCAAAGAGAAGCAGTTGGAGGCCTAATGATTGCCCTTACGGCACCGGGGGCACAGCCCGGGACCAGCATTAGGGGCAGAGGCCCCCGCTGAGCCTGTGCTCTGTTTATAAGGGCATTCACGTTTGAAATGGCCTGGTTGTCGGCACTGAAAACAGGTGGGCTGGCCTTCATGGCGATTTTGACGTGGGGCCCCACCCTGACGGACCCCCCGGGGTCCATGAACAGCGGCGACCACCGCAGGGGCCAGTCCAGAGTTAGTAAGAGAACCGCCCAACTCCCGGCAAACTTGCATCCATTGTTCGATACCTTTTCTCTTGTGGGGGGTGATAGCTGTCCTACACTCCTTAGTACATTGCTCATAGACGAGCTGCTTGACTAGGGGTATGCCTTGATTAGCATCCCCAAAGATCTTTGTGGCACAGTCAACCATGCGGGCCACAAAATCTGAGAAAGGTTCATTAGGTCCCTGTATAACCTTAGTGAGATTTCCTGCCGGCTCGCCCCAATTAGGGAGACATTTCCAAGCTTTGGTGCATATTTGGTTGATCTGCTCATAGACTTGCTGTGGATACCCAATCTGATTGTTTGCAAAGCGGCCATACTCCATTAGCATTTCCATATCCCAGACCTGATTGCCATTCCTAGCATTTTCCGCTGCCTTCTCTACTGCTAGGTCTTGGGCCATAGACTTCCAGTCCAAGAACTGTCCTGATGAAAGACAAGCTCGGGCAAGATGTTGCCAGTCGGAAGGGGTCATAGCATAGCGCCATAGGCTTTCCAAAGAGGCCACAACAAAAGCGGATCCCGTACCGTATGTCCTAACAGCTTCTGCTATGCCTTTCACCAGTTTCCAGTCTAGAGGGTCATGATAACGATTGCCCTGTTGATCCTGAAAAACAGGGAAGGCAGCAGGGCTGCCCTCCCATATCTGCGGGAAACGACTCCTCTGCGAGAGGGGAGGTGCTGAAGGGTTGTACGGGGGAGGTACCGTGTTGGCACCAATCTTCCCTGGGGCCCCTCGGGCTCGGGGGGAGGAAGGCGGTCGCGGGGGCCGGACGCACATCCGGCCAACATCGCGCGTCAACTGCGTCACTGTTGCCTCCCCTTCTTCCTCCTTCCTTTCTTCTTTCTCCTCCAGTTCTCCCTCCCCTTCTGAGTCACTGCCGCTCCCCTGCACACTCTCACCAGACACACTACCCTTGTCGCTACCCTTTTGGGAAGCTTCCTCTTGAACACGCTCGAGGGCGTCTTGTCCCCGGGTGAGGACTCTCTCAAAAACGCTCGACTCATCCTCCAAGCAAATCAAAATTAAGACCCAAATTCCCATAACTCCCGGGGGCAGGGTACCTTGCATATCTGCCCTAGTCAAATCCTCTCCCAACTTGTTCCATGCAGACAGAGTGAGGTGGCCAGAAACCAGGAACCATGGAGCCACCTCCTCCACCGCTAGAAGGAAACGCTCTAAGGTGGCCTGTTTGATACCGATCCCGCGCTGCTTGTAAAGGGATTTACAGGCTATTAATAGCCTCTGTGAAGAGGGGTGATTACCCATTTTATACAATTATTAATTACTTTCCCTGGTCAATGCCAGTTCCTTTCCCCGGGCGTCCCCGGATGATTCCAGCTCTATACGGCTGCTAGATAAGAGCTCTATCAAAAGACCACCCAGCCGTGCTGGATTGATTGCCCCTCCCAGGGGTCCTTACCGCTGCATTCCCGGGGTCTCTCAGGCTCCCCCTCCGGGACACCAGATGTCTGAGACCCCACCCGTCCAGCAGGTAGAGAACAGACACACGGACCACCACACGCGGTTTCAAGATCCTTCTTCTACTTTATTTCCTGGTTACACGGCTTAAATAGTGTTGCCTGCTGTATTCTGATAGGGCAAACAATATCCAGTCACAGGGGGGCTTGCCTAGTCTCCAGGCAAAGCCTTACACTGGGCAGGCCATCAAGAGGGGTAAACAAGGGTGTGGCCCTGCAGCACGACACCATTTTGCAGGCAGCGAGATCTAAGGCTTACAGGAGGTATGTGGGCCATGGCTCCCAACACTTCATGGCAAAGATGGCACCCTACTTATGGAGTCACTGGGCTGCTGTCAGACAACCCTACGATGTGCATCATTGAAGGGTGGAAGGGATTCTGCCAGGCATCTCAGCAGTCGCTTCTCAAGGCTGTGTTACTTTAAGAGTGCTTTGCTGCTGAGCAAGGACTTGTCCAACAGCTGCTAGAAACAGTCAGGCCCTCAGTTGTCATAGGTCCTGCTTTCTAGCTGACAACAAAAGTAACTCATAGGCCATCCCCAGATGCTATGACATGTTTCAAAGTAGGGAGGGGCTAGGACTTTCCTGCCATCCTGTGCCAGGCCCTACTTGTAAATTTAGACATGAATTTTCTCAAATGTCACTTTCCTGGTGGAGAAGCACTTGCCAGACCTGAGCTGCTGTTCTGCTTGAGAATCAGCTGCAGCTAAGGCCCCTGGCTGGTGACTCTGCCTCCCAGCTAACCAAGATAGTGTCTCAGATGAGCTTATCTTGCTGCCATGAAACAGTAGAATGTATGGAGCAGCTCAGAAAAGAGAGCATGGAGGGGAAATGGTGCCCTTGGTCAGCAGCTGGGATCTCAAAATGTGGCTCTCCCAAGCATAGTCTGTCTGCTGTGCTATACTCTATTTACTTAAGCACTACAGATCAGCATATTTGCTGGCTCATGCCCACTCCCTGCTTCCTGGATAACAAAGAAGGTGTCAGCACCTGCAGTCCTCTGAAACAGTGAGTCTGCTGGAGAGTGAGCAGCCACTGGCTCGACTTTGAGAAAGGTAGTTTAGTCCATTTCTGATGCCTAGTCAAATCTGACAACACTATGCCAGATCCTAGGGCTCACTGGATGTCCACGGTGCTCCATTCAGTAATCATTCCAGGCCTTAATTCTCAGAGGTGATTGAGGGGATGTGTGTCTAGTCCACTGTCTTAGCCTTGCCCCACCTTGTTGCAGTATTTCTAATGACCCATACTCTCTATACCCCAAAGCTGTCTTCTGTTGGCTATGTTAACGAATTCCTTTACACTAAGTCTTTTCAATAAGTTTGGCTAATGGGAAGACATAATCCATCAATAATTCAGTGGAATACGTTCAAAGTATTTATTCCCTGGTTCTATTAGTTTGAGCTCTCAATGAGTTGGCTGTTTCCTTCCACAAAAATTCATAGGTAATATCCGGAGGCACTAGCTTTAAATCTATCTTTGGAGTTCCTGTAACTCTTCCCTGAATTAGACTACATATGGTAAGAAACTTCCTCTCCCAAGAATTCCTAAAGCATTACACTGTTCCTTATTGATTTTCTTAAATTTAGCACGAAATTTTGTACAAATAACTTTTGTAAGTTTTTTCAAGTAACAATTTGAGTGTACTGTATATTTCCTGTCAGTACTCTAAAATATTTTCTAAGATAGAAACAGGCTTGAAATATTTGATGGAAAGAAACGATTGAAACGTCTTTAATGAGAGAGTTCAAAACAGAATCATTTTGAGAAGAGGTGAGGGAGACTGGCTAATGCCACTCCATGATGAAGAGTGTGGATTTTCCTCTAAATGCCATGGAAACATTGGAGACTTGGAAGCTTATTCTTATTTATAATTTAATAGAAATAATTCTAGATGAGATATCACTACACTAGAGTAACTAAAACAAAAAAAGTATTGGTTGTACCAGATGACGATAGGATGTAAAGACACAGAATCTTTCATTCATTGCAGGTACAAAAGTAAAATAATACAACCATTAAGATACTCAGCATCTTAAGAGGTTAAATATGTATATACACTTAACGTAAGAATTCTACTCATGAGCATTTATTGTACAGAAATGAAAATATGTATTTCCATTTTAGAATAATGAAGGTAGAAGAATAGTCTTCTTACTAGGCCTTTATTGTTGGCAGTGGAGTAGGACCACAGTTTTTTTTGTCTCTAGTATTTGCCTAGAATAGAGAGCTTATTGTCCATAATTTTCTGTCTTGTCAAACTACCTGTTTGTTTGTTTTGAAGTTTTTATTTACTTTTTTCTTTCTTCGTTTCTACAGCCATGGGTGTTTATAGGTTGCTGGCATCTTCCGCAATGTCAAGGTTTTTAGTTGTGCTTAGTGGGAAAATAAGAAAAAGTAGATGTACTATATCTCCCTGGAAGCTGAAGTCAGCACACATGTTTAATTTAGACTGTGACTTTCAAATTC
Organism: Heterohyrax brucei; assembly: GCA_028571685.1. Taxonomy (NCBI): domain Eukaryota; kingdom Metazoa; phylum Chordata; class Mammalia; order Hyracoidea; family Procaviidae; genus Heterohyrax; species Heterohyrax brucei. Next base: position 137,625,470 of record CM053142.1, on the reverse strand, counting down.
TGCAGCTGACTTAAGTACTTTTCCACAATAGAGTAAGTACATCTCTGAATGGCAAAAAGTAAAAATTAAACAAAATAAATAAAAATATAATTTTCTTAATCACTCCATGATACATTATTAATTGTTTTAATAGTTATAGTAAGATAATTCCTATATTCACTTAGATGGTTATCTATAAAATGCAGTAACTCACAATAATGCTAAAAGCAACACTCCATGAATAATATTCCACCAATTCTTCTTGTACAAACACTATTCTTGTTTCTTCGTATCTTCTAAATTGTAAAAGAAAATTGACAATCTCATGCATGGACAAAGTGCAGATGAAAGAGTCAATCCTCTTACTGAATATTAATAAAACTTTGTTTCTTTCTAAATTTTAGTAAATAAAGACAGGAGTTACAACATTTCTTTTTAACAATGCAGTGAATTTTCTTGTACTTTCCACTAGGTGTGAATCTCTTCTTTAAAGTTCACTTTTAATTTAGAGAAGAACAAGTTAAGACCAAGAAAACCAAAAAAAAAAAAAACCAACCCACTGCCATTAAGTCCAACTCACAGTGAATCTACAGGACAGAGCGGAACTGCCCCATAGAGTTTCCAAAGAGGCCTGGCAGATTGAAACTGCTGACCTTTTGATTAGCAGACATAGCACTTAACCACTAAGCCACCAAGGTTTCCAAGAAACAACGAGGTTAAATAATCTCTGAAACAGAAGATCTCCTGGAGGAGAAATGCTGTTAACCGGAACTTTCAACAGTGAGAGATGTTTAGTTGAGCCCACTCGGTTTGTACCACACAACAGAGCAGACAGAGTGCTTGCTTGATAACCTGCCAGACGCGGAGAAGAGCAGAGACAATTTTCACACATTCTTCTGATAAGGCAGTGGGTTAATTAAAGGCAATCAATCTAGTGACAAATAAAATGAATTGCAAAGTTTATTTTAACACAAAAGCTTTTCAGGATGGAGTAGACATTTTCAGTGGAGAAAGACGTGGAATCAGAGGAGTTTGCCTGCTTGTTCTGAGAAGGGCAGAGAGAAACTGATAATCGGGTCTCAGTCTAAATTCTCCACTAACTTGTTACATTAGTAAGACTCTTTAACTTTTTGTTTTGTTTTGTGTGGATTTTCCAGTAATTTCTTTATCTCTAAAACAAAAACTCCTACGGTACAATTATCCCCTAGTGTGTATTTTACATACTTAGACTCAAAGAAAGTTTTTGAGTATACTCAATAGTGGAAACATTGAAATGCTCTTTTCAATTTACCCAGATCATTTTATTGGCAAATAAATTCTGTAAATGGTGATGAAGTTGTATCAGAAATGCCTAGATTTTAATAATAATAGCATGACATCTTATGTTTATATAGAATCTTTGCACTCGGCTTGGCTTCATTGCCAAATCTCAAATGGCTTAAATATGCCTTGTTAATCACTAAAGTATTCTTCTAGGTATGTAGGTGTATGTTTTTCACGTTATTATCAACAATTAAATAATACCATAGAGATCAATCTCAACTTTTCAAACATAAAGGAATTATAATTTTCATACCTTCAAAAGGCTCATAATGAATAAAAGGGAATGGCATTCAAATACAAATATACCCTCAAACTAACTGTCAATTATCAGTGGGATAATTACCCAAAATGAATTTGAATCTAATAGTGAATAAACTATTCTCTTTAGAATGACATAAATTTTTGTCCAAACAGCACTAGGTAGCTTCAGGCCTCTGGGACAGGATTAGATACTTTAAAACAGTGATTTAATTTGTCATTGATTCAGGTATGCTTTCCGTTTCCCAGTGAATCCTCTTTTGAAAAGTTTATGTAAATTAAATTTTTTATTAAACAAAAAGAATGGGAACATATTGTTAGTTGAATAATCATTTTAAGGACAAGTACAATTATTAATTCATTTGTTATATGCAATTGTTTCAAATATACAGATTTTATTTAGAAGACTTTATGTATTGGAGATTATTATATTAACAGCAGATTAAATCTATACTGTAATGTAGCAAAAGTAGAATTCATTTAAACATCCTAACAAGCTATTAATAATGCAAGAAACCTAATTACTACTATATTGTCAATAGTAAAATTGCTAAGAATATGTAATTCTATAAAAAAATAAAAAAACAATTGAAATTTCCTCTAGATAGTAGTACACACAAACATTTGGTTTTGATGTGAAGTTTGTGGATATCTAATTCAACTGTTACCTAAATTATTTATTGATCACAACTCATTTGTTCATGCTTTATAAAATACAGTTAAACTTATATGATAATATTACTGTACCACTGTAGTGAAATTTTCAATTTTACTACAAATTTTTATTTTATTTTTAATTGAACAGGTTATATTTTACTACACGCTGGACATAATTATCCCAAGATGTTTACCTAGACTCTCCTGAAAGAGATTCTGAACATAATTTTTTCCACCTATGACAATATGTTGTTGAAAATAGTGTTTTGGAAAACTAATTATAAAACACTACGAATCGTGATGTTAGAGAAGTATGGTGAACGTACCATGGACCTCCAAAAGAACAAGCAGATCTCTTCTGGAAGAAGTACAACCAGAGCGCTCCTTGGAAGATTGATGGCAAGACTGTGTCTTACATAATTTGGACATGTTGTCAGGAAGGATCAGTCCCTGGAGAAGGACATCGTGCTTGGTACAGTGGAGGGTAAATGAAGAAGGGGAAGACCCTGAACGAGATGGATCGACCCAGCGGCTGCAACAACAGGCTTGAGCCCAGAAAGGACAGCGGACACGGTGTGAGACCGGGCCATGCTTTGTTCTGTTGTTCATACGGTTGCTATGAGTTGGAACTGATTCACTGGCACCTAGCAACAACAAGGATTTACAACATGTCATTTTTTTGTCTATGGTTAAGAATTTGCAAAAGAAGTGGTATGTAATATTAAATGTTATTGATAAGTAACTGTAGATGTACAAATGAATGGTATGTCACTTTTTGTATAAAATGCTGAAGATTCATTTATTTTTCAAGTGACTCAGAAAAGTCAAGGGATTTTTTAAAAGTAAACTGTATGAAATAAAACCGTATATTTTTCACTACAATGTACAGTGGCTTTCTCTCAATCATTCTTATTTCACAAAAGTTTAAACCATAAAATATTCTCTATGTAAAAATTAACTTGCCATTTTAAAATGTAGGATTATTTATTGGTTATTTCAATCACAGCCATTACTTTTTTTATGAAACAATATTTCGTTTATGTGTGCGTGTGCATATTAACACATACATTTTGCATAAAATGAGCAAGAATTGTTATTTTAAGCTTGGGGCACTTAAAAAAAGATGTATAAAGATACACATTTTCAATTTTCACTGGGAACAGAACACGTTTTTTGCTTTCTTCCTCCAGAATACTAACTCTATTGTTTTCAACAAGTAGACAAACACATTAAGAAAAATTTATTTTGGGCTTTTAAAGTAAAGAAGCTCCACTTACGTTTATCTCCCCTAAATATCTTTTGACTCTCCCCAGAACAGTTAATTTTTAGTCACTTGTGGGTCATGGAGACTCCATATGTGTCTCAAACTGGAACTGTGGTCTGTAGAGCTTTTAAAAGATGAGTTATTTTGTAAGTAGATCTCTAGACCTTCCTTCTGAGATGCCACTAGGTGAACTCAAACATCCAATCTTGTGAGTAACAGCTGATTACATTAACTGTTTATTCCACCAAGGGACTCTTAATGCCTATTAAAAAAAAAAAAACTTGCATCCTGCCTAATAAAAACAATAAAATAAGTCATATATTTAATACCTGGATGTTCTCTACTCATCAGTTCTATGCCTGTACAACTGTACATTTGAATCGATGAAATAAAATAAGGAAAAATACTTGTTCTAACATTTTTTCACACTATCTCTGGGATTGGGTAAACTGCTTTGGCAACCACTACTCTAATATACCAAAATTTTCATACAGTCTATTCAAGATCTTCTATTTCATATTAAATAGGCTAATGAAACTGAGATCTGTCAGCTTTCTTGTTGCTGTGGTGCTGGAAGCTATGCCACTGGTATTTAGATACCATCAGGGTCAACCATGGAAGATCAGTTTCAGCTAAGCAGCCAGACTAAGATAGATTAGGAAGAAGGACCCAGCAGTCTACTTCTGAAAGGAATTAGCCAGGGAAAATCTTATGAACAGCAGCCGAACACTGTCAGATACAGTGCCGGAAAGTGAGCCCCCCGGGTTGGAAGGCACTCGGAAACAAGTGGGAAATGCTGCCTCCCCAAAGTCGAGTCTGTCTTAATGGCATGGATGGAGGAAGGCCTCTGAGCTCTTCATTCGCTGATGTGGCATGACTCAAAATGAGAAGAAACAGCTGCAAACATCCACCAATAATTGGAACATGGAAGACTAGATTAGACAAATACATACAGAGGAAGAGAGGAAATGCAAGAATGATCTACAAACAAAGGAAATAAAGATCAATCACTAAAAGCCAGGAAAGAGATTTACAGCCTGAGATTCATAAGCCTGAGACTCTAATTTGGATTTTTACCTCCATATTTGTAAGAAAACAAATTTCTGTCCTTTAAACCAATCACTTTTGCTATTCATGTTATGTTAGCTCTAGGTAACTGAAAAAGAGCCATACATATCTGAATCAGTGCCATTTAAGGTATATGAGTGCCCTAAACACAGATAATCTGTGGTGGAACTTCCTTGGTTTATTCAAGCATGTGGAAAGGATGTGTGAGTTATATATGTATATACATACACACATACACACTTACATGCATACTTATATGTATACATACATGCATATGTATATGTGCTCATATGTATGTGCATTGTAGCTATCCATGATGCAACTGCCTTTAAACTATAAATAATATTAGTGACTGAACACAAAAGGAGTGTATGCCATTTTAGGAGAGTGAGGTGAATATTTTAGTGGATACTAGGTACTACAACTTTTACTATACACTACATTTTCTACAAAAGATATTCCAGATATTCCACCAATAACAACAATAGACTCAGTGAAGTTAGTTGTCTCAACAATAAATGTAAAATTGTGTTGATCTCTGGATTTTGCTCTGAACAGCTTGTACTTCAACTTTGATCCTTGTTTTGTGATAACTGCTATAATTATAAATGAACAAACGAAAAGACATCATAAAAAACTGATGATCAGAAACAAACATTACAACAAATTATTATCTTTTATTTCTGGATAGATCTTTCATCTCTAACATGCTACCATTAAAACCTTTCTATTCTTCACTCTTAGAAACTCTTTAATGATTTCATTGCAGTTAAGCTGCTGAAAAATATCTGCTTCCAATTATAATACGGACAATGAATTGAGTCTGGAATCATATACCAAGGGTTTTTGAGTCTCTTTAGAGATAAAAATGAGTGTTCCATTGTGACATGTGTGATCCTTAAAGTTAGGGATATGTGTAAAGCAATTTCAACACTGGGAAATAAGTCTTACATTTTGTCTTCTATTACAGAACCATACTTGTCTGTTGTTGTCATTAGATGCCGTCGAGTTATTTCTGACTCGTAGTGACCCTGTGGGCAACAGAACAAAACACTGCTGAATCCTGAGCCATCCTCACAGTCATTTCACGCTTGAGCTCATTGTTGCACCCATATGTCAGTCCATCTCACTGGCAGTCTTCCTCTTTTTGCTGACTATCTACCTCATCAAGGATGACGTCCTTCTCCAAGGGCAGGTCCCTCCTAATAACGTGTCCAAAGTACGTGATGTATAATCTCACCCTCTTCCTTTTAAGGAACATTCTAGCTGTACTTCTTCCAAGATAGATTTGTTTGTTCTTTTGACAGTCTATGGTATATTCAGTACTCTTCATCAGCACCTAAATTCAAGGTATTAATCCTTCTTTGGTCTTCCTTAATTGTTGTCTGGCTTTCATATGCACGTGAGGTGATTGAAAACACCATAACTTGGGTCAGGAAAGCTTGAATCTTCAAGGTAATATCTTTACTTTTTAGCATTTTAAGAAAGTTTTCTGCACAGATTTGCCCAGTACAATGTGTCATTTAGTGCCATCCTTACAATTATAGCCATGTTTGAGCATTTTACTGGAGCTGCTGTGTCAAGCCATCTCATTGAGAGTCCTTCTCTTTTTGGGTGACCCTCCGCTTTACCAAGCATGATGTCGTTTTCCAGAGCTAGTTCCTTCTGATGGCGTGTCCAAAGTATATAAGATGAAACCTCACTATCCTTGCTTCTAGGCAGAATTCCAGCTGTATTTTTCCCAGACATATTTATTTGTTCTTCTGGCAATCTGTGGTGTGTATATTCAATGTTCTTGAGCAATATCATAATCCACATGCATTGATTTCTCTTTGATCATCCTATTGACTATGCAGGTTTCACACATATTTGAGTCCGTCACACCACACCAACATGCCAGCACTGCAGTACTACAAACTGGCAGGTGAGTGGTGGACATAATAAGTTAAATTTTCAAACGATAGACAGGAACTTTAATGCAAAAAGTGTCTGTATGTTATTTTCTTTTTTAAGTCTTGGTATACCATACTATCTTTGCAAATAAACTCTAGATTTGTTAGATATAGGCAAAAGAAAAAAAAACTGCAAAACCCAGTAATACCTGAAAGCTAAAGCATATACAATCACAAGAACATATAATTTAGGGCATTTAAGCCAGTAGCTTTAAGTTGCAGTGGAAAAACAAACACAACAACTATTTTTAAAAAATTTCCATCAGTTTGATTCCAACTCAAAGCAACCTCAGAGGACAGAGTTTCTGAGGAGCACCCGTCAACCTCTTGGTTAGCAGCCATAGCACTTAACCGTATACCACCAGGGTTTCCTACAACTATAGAGGGCATTGCCTCTGAACACAAAGAACGAACTGCGGAACTAGAGTCAAGAAAGCTGTGATTATCTCCAAGTTAGCATTTAAACTTTATAAATCTCATTTTACAGACTTTTAGTTAGTGTCCATTTTTTCCAACTGCAACTTAACAGTTTAGGGTTTCAAAAGAACTATTAAGACTGTCACTCAAAACAGTTTTCCTTTACCATTTACTTACTGTTCTTGCCAAACTTCAATACAAATGCTCTTTAATCACTACCAAAGAAGAGGAGATAGGGTGCAAGAAGTAAAGAGATGTTTATGGAAGAAACGTCAGACATCACAGAAGCTTTGGAGTTAGTCACTATGGTTGCAAAGAATTGTCATTGTCAGCAATGATGTGATTTTAAATAGGATTATAACCTTAAACACATACAGAGAGAGATGAATCAAAAGAAAAATATATGCTATTAAATGTCAGAAAGTTTCCTTGAAAATTACAACTTGCTAAAATTGACTAAAAATATAAAAACCTGAGTAAATTACTAATTATGGAATAAATCAGTCAAGCAAATGTTTAAACCTCTTTCTGAAAAACAGAAATTGAGTTCATGTGTGATTTATCAAGTCCTTAAAGAGATATGAAAGTCTCTGGGTGGTATCAATGGTTTGTAATGGCCTACTGACCTAGAGGAAACCTTAGTGACATAGTGGTTAAGAGCTATGGCTGTTAACCAGAAGTGTGGCAGTTGAGTTCACCAGGCAACAGATTTTTTTACTAACCTAGAAGGTGGAAATTGAAACCCATCCAGTGATAACTCAGAGTTAAACACCTGGTGATTGGCTTTCATTAAGATTATAAGCAATGAAACTCTCTGAAGCAGTTCTAGTCTGTAACAAATCAAGTTGCAAAGTGATAGAATAGACTGGATGGGAACTGATGACAACAAGACTGCTGGGAGGATGAGACATGTATGGAGCAGAGAGGAACAGTGTGCTGTCACCAGACAGGGAGAGCAGTGGAAGCTGCATACAGATGGGCATGTAAATTTATACGGGAATGTACATTTTCACTCAGTCATACTAAATAAATAAATTAATTAAAAAAAAAAGAAATAAACATAATACAATTTTTTTTTCCTGGATCTTCAAAGAGAAAAGGAAAAAAGTTTTTCCTAACTAATTTTATGAGGCTAGTAAGCCCTTACTTTTAAAGCTGCCAAGGACAGTGCATAAAAATAAAATGGTAAGTTGTTCTCTTTTAGGGGCAAATATTTAAAAAAATCCCAAGCAATTCACATTCAGCTGTGTGTGATAAAAAGTGAACCACTGACAAATAGTGTTTCTCCCTGGAATCAAAGGAAGGTTTACTTCAGAGAAATTTTCTATGTATATCAACATATTGGGGCCATGATGGTGCAGAGGTTAAGTGTGTCACTGTTAATCAAAAAGTAGGCAATTCAAATCCACCAGCTGCTTCTTGGAAACCCATGGGACAATTCTACTCTGTTCTATAGCAGAATGGACTCTAGAGCAATGGGTTGTATCAACGTCTTAATATAAATGAAGATAACTATTGCAATTCTCAGTAGATCCAGAAAATCATTTAATTGTACTTGGAAAATTATATTAACAAGGGTTTTTATTATTTCAAATGCCACTGGAACCCCAAAGCTGAAGGCAATATTATCCACAAACTGCCACTTTCTAAAGCAAGGCAAAAAAAGTAAGACAATTTATTCATATCATGTAAATGAACTTTGAGTACTGTAGCCCAACATGGAACCCTAGGACTTTGCTTTCTGTTGGTAGCCACCATACACATGTAACATTTTAACTTAACAAAAATAAAATAAAATTTAAATTTTGTTTTTCTATCATACTACCAAATTTTCCAGTGCTCACAGCCATATTGGAGAGCAAGAAGAATGCTTCAGTCATCCCAGAAAGGTCACTGCACAGCACTGCTCTAGGGGTTAAAGGTTCATATGATTGGGACAGTACTGGAAACCTAGTGCTTCTCCGAAGAGAGTTCCTGATGCCGCCTTTTGCTCACTCTCCTGTACCCACACTTCTTGGAACGCTGATGCTATTCAGCATCACCACAAGTCAAATGGGTTGTCACAATAACTACTGACAGAGAACTATGTGCCCATCAGGGGCTTTTCAGGAAGAAGATTGCCTATTCACCACTGGATGAGCCACTAAGAAGCCTGTTTCAGAGTGCTAAAAAGAAACATACTGTGTTTTCAGAGACACCATGATAGGCAAGCCTGTTTGTTAGAGAGTCAACAGAATGCACATACAACAGCTGGGCTCAAGTTTCTGTAAAAGGTTGCACCTTCAACGATTCTCCATCAAGGGAAAAGTAATCCTGCAGGAAAAAAATGCAGAGTCTGGGGAGTTAAACACTCCTATACTGTGACTTTGAAAAACTTACAAAATGTACCTCAGCAAGGCATGAGATTAAGTTTTAACCATTTGTCATGTCCAGAGGAAATCAATACTGGCTTACAAGTGTGTTGCTCAAGTAGGAGTTTTCCATGCTCTACATCACTCCTACCCTCACCTCAGTGCATAATTGCAGTGAGTGAGAGAGGAAAAGCAGAGTAAGGAACATATTCTCTAAGTAAGGTTGTACACCAAGCCATTAGAAAACAGTGCAGAACTGTCTCATTTATAGGACACAGAAAATCTTTGGAATTTGTTTTTCCTGAGGGGGTACATTTCTGGAGTTAGTAGAGTTAGAGAAGGTATCATTTTGTAAGCTAGGCTAGCCACAGTCCCAGTGATGGGTGGAAATAATATTTTGTGAAAACCTTCCAATGTAAATCTCGACAGCTACTTTACAATGCGTAATGAAGCCTAGTAAAGAAGAAATAATTCTTCCTACAAAATAGAAATACTATGAAAATTATAGCAATTAAGGCTGTCATTACTGAAAAAAATAAACAAATAGAGAATTGGGCTTAGAGGTGTAAAGAAATCTAGTATCCAACATTAGAAACATTTCAAATAAATGCAGAAACAATGAAGGCTTCAATAAATAGTGTTGGAGTTAAAGGGCTATCCATCTGTAAAACATAAAAATAAGGATTTCTGTCTCATATTATCCACAGAAATGCAAATCATTTGATTGTTGTTGATAGGTGTCCACAAGTTGGCTGCAGCTCATAGCTACTCATGTATAACAGAACAAAGCTGTTTCTGGTCCAGTACCTACTCACAATTGTTGCTATGTTTGAATCTGTTGCTGCAGCCACTATGGCAATCCATCTCATTGAAGAGCTCCTTCTTTTTCACTGATGCTCTACTTTACCCTTTACTATGATGCCTCTGGGAAACCCTGGTAGTGTAGTGGTTAAGTGCTATGTCTGCTAACCAAAAGGTGGGCAGTTCAGATGTGCCAGGTGTGCACTGGAAACTCTACATCCAGTCCTACTCCTCTAGGGTGGCTATGAGTCATAATCAACTCTGTTGCAGTGAATTTGACTTGCTGTTTTGGTATGATACCTCTAAGGAGCATTCCGCTGTACTGTCTTCAAGACAGATGTGTTGTGTTTTCTGTAAGTTTGTGATATAGTGAATATTCTTCACCAACATAACAATTCTAATGCATTAATTAGAGGTCTTTGTTTTTCATTGTTTAGCTTGTACATACTATGAGTCAATGGAAAATATCATGCCTTAGTCCTCAAAATGACTTGTGAGGGTCTTCCACTTTGTCACTTTACCAAATATGCTGTCGTTCTCCAAGGATGATCCCTCCTGATAACATGATTCGATTATGTAAGAGGAAATGATGTCACTCTCCCCCCCATGCCCCAAGGAGAATTCATTCTCTCTGTACTTCTTGCAAGACACATTTGTGGTCTTTCTCACAGCGTATTGTATATTCAGTACTATTTGCTAACATCATAATTCAAAGGCACTGATTCTCCTTTGGTCTTCCTTATTTATTTCCTAGCTTTTGCATACGTATGAGGTGATTGGAAAGAAAACATGGCATGGGTCAGGCACACCTTAACTCTCAAAGTGTTATCTTTGCTTCTTAACTCTGCAAAGAAGTCTTTTTGCAGTGGATTTACCTAATGCAATAAATATATTGTTTGATTTCTTGAGTGGTGCTTTCATGGGTGTTGAATACAGATCCACTTAAAATGAAATTCTTTACAATTTCATTGTTTTCTCTGTTTATCGTAGTGTTGTTTATTGGTCCAGTTGTGAGGATTTTTGTTTTCTATATGTTGAGGTATAATCTGTACTGAAGGCTGTAGTACTGCTCTTCAGCGGTAAGTTCTTCAAGTCTACTCCATTTTCTGGAAGCAAGATCACATCATCTGCATGTCCCAGGTTGTTAACGAGTCATTCTCCAATCTTGATGCCACATTCTTCACATAGTCCAGTTTCTTGAAGTATTTTCTCAGCACAGTATTAAATAAGTGTGGTGAAAGGACAAAACACTGACAGACACTTTTTCTGATTTTAAAGCACTCAGCATCTCCTTGCTTTGCTCAAATGACTTTTTAATCTGTATGTAGGTTATGCATGAGTACAATTACATGTTCTGCAATTTCTATTCATAATATTTTCTGTAATTTGCTATGATCCATATAGTCAAATATCTTTGCATAGTAAATAACTGGGTAAATATCTTCTGGTATTCTCTTCTTTCAGTCAAGTTTCATCAGTCATATCAGTAATGATATCCTTTGTTCCACATCCCTGTCATGTACCGCTGTGACCTTTTTGAATCGTCAGTAAAATTTTACTTGCATGTGATATCACACACTATGATGTCCAGTATCTTAAAACCTAGCAACAGAATAGTTAATCTGAAACAAGCACAACGAATCACAGCAAATTTTAAAAGGATGGTTGTTTAAATTGTTAACAAGAAAAAAGAAAAGCAAGTTATCAAACTGACAAGTATACTGATCCAAAGTTTACATAATAAAAAGGAAGAACTGGCACTAAAGAATGTAAACCAAGAAAGAGGTGAGAGACAAACAACTCAATGGATAAAAAACACATACTTTCATTTTCATTGGTTGTTTAAATAAATACGATTTCCCAGGATTTCAGATAAAAAAAATAAGGTAATGTTTTGAATACACACACACGCACATATATATATGTACACACATGAGTTATTGAAATACTAAACAGTGGAAACTATGGTCCCCATTGCCGTGGACTTGATTTCTACTCAGAAACTTCAAAGATACTGTTGTATTAGCTGAACAATACGTTTCATGGGAAATACTATTTCAAGATGATCAACTATTATTTTTTAAAATTTTGTCCAATATTTCTGTCTTGGCTGGCTTGGCATTTTTGTCTTCTGATTATTATAAGCCATTGTAATAAACGTTTCAAATTAATGATTTTGTGATGAAAGACTTAACAAAAATCAATAGAGGAAATTTAATAAACTTTGTGAATGTTGTTTCAAATTCTGATAGCAAAATACAAAAAGCAAACAATCTGAATTTTCAAAACTAAGTTAAACAATTGCCTAAGTTGCTAAATAAGTTAACAAGTTAATTTTATACCCCAAAATGAAAATCTTACACAAAAGGCCTCCAAGGAAATTTTCTTAATCTTTAAAAGTATCAGAAGGATCAGATTTTTTTTTTTAAAAAAATTGTTCTTTAAGTGAAATTTTACAATCCAAATTAATTAGCCATATGAAACCCCTACTGCTCTCTATCTCACTGTACCAGCCCCTACCCCATGACAGCACACTCCTTCTTTCCATCCTGTACTTCCTTCCAACTCCTGTCCTCCTCCACTCTCGTGTCTCACCCATAGACAAGGGCCGCTCAGACAGCCTAATGCATGTATTTAAGCAAAGAAGCATATTCCTCACAGGCATCACTCTATGCCTTAAAGTTAACTACAATCTTTGTCTGAAGAGTTGTTTTCAGTGCTGGTTTAACCTCTAGGCTAACAGAGTCCAGGGGCCATGTGCTCAGGAGACACTCCAGTCTGGTAGACCAGCAAGTATGGTATTTTGATAGACTTCTAGTTTTGCACACCCATTTTTCTCCTTCTACATCAGGAACTCTATGATGTGTTCTCTTTTGGGGCAGTCATTGATGGTGGCAGGATACCATATAGTTCTTCTGGTCTCATACTGATGTAGTCTCTGTAGCGTATGGTACCTTCTGTCTGCTCGTATTTTCCTCATATCTTTGATGGCCTTCATTCTCTTCTGCTTCAGGTGGTTTGAGAACAACTGATGCTACTCAGATGGCTTCTTGCTAGCTTTTAAGACTCTAGACACCATCCACCAAAGTGATATGCAGAACATCTTCTAAAAAAACACAAAATTAGGGATGGGGAAAAGTTAAAGTACTAGGTACATGTCTCCCCAATTTCCTCTAAAAACTAAGGCCTGGAATGATAACCGAACACAGCAGCATGGACATGCTGGGAACCCTAGGATCAGGCATAGGGCTGTCAGATTGGACTAGGTACCAGTAAGGGGGAAACTACCTCTCTCAAAGAGGAGGCAGCAGCACACTGTGTCCTACTTCTGCTGACTCATCATTTGGGAGGACTGCAGGTACTGACACTTTCTTTGTTATCCGGGAAGTGGGGACTGGGCATGAGCCAGCTAATATGCTGAACTGCAGTGCTTAAGTAAACAGTGTATAGCACAACAGAGAGATTGTGCTTGGGATGGATATACATTGACAGCCTGGCTGCCAAATGAAGGCACTACTGCCTGTTCAACAGCTCTTCTCTGAGCTGCTCCATAGATTCTGCTGTTTCACAGTAGGAAGGGCAGCCCAGGTGGGAGGCCATCTTGGTCAGCTGGGAGGTGGAGTCAGCCCCTCAGAGATCTCAGCAGGGATAAATCTCATGCTGAGCAGCAGCCCCTATCTGGATAGTGTTTTCCAGCAGAAAAGCTGTATTTAGGACAGTGGTGTCTAGAGTTATAGGTGGGACCTAGCAGATGATGGCAGCAAAGCCTTAACTCCTTCCTTCTTTGAACAACATCACAGCATTTGGGGATGGACCATGAGATGTTTTGTTGTCAGCTGAAAGGCGGGGCCTGCCAGACCTGAGGGCCTGACTGACTTTGGCAGCCTTTGGACAGCTCCTACCAGCAGTAAATCACCTTTATAAAATAAGACCACCTGAAGAACTGACTGCTGAGTGGGATGACAGCATCTCCTTCACTGATACACAACATAGCACCAGTTGATGTCCCTCCACCCCAGTGACTCCATAAGTAGGGTGCCATATCTGCCAGCCAGGAGATACAGGCTGTCACTCCAGAGAGTCCACCCAGGGCCAGTCCCTAGAGTACCTAGAGCTGACTGGTAAACAAATCTAGTAATGCTCTTACTCTCCTCTTAGAACTATGCCTCAGCTCCTGTTGAGGCAACACTAGACAAATTGAACAGCTTCTTCATTGTCCAAAAACAAAAATTAAGAGCTAACCATTTAAAGAAACAGTCCAGTATGGCTCCAGAAATCTCCTAAAATAAGGAATAAAAAATCTCCCCAGATGAAGAAGGCTTTTTCAAATTATTGGAGGTCAAATACAAAAGAATTATGTAGAGAATCCTCCTAGAGATTAAACAAAATGCATCAGAACAAATTGAAAAATTAAGTACGCAATTTGAACTGATAAAATATCAATGATCTGAAATACAGTAGATCAATACAAAATTACAGAATTAGACAACTCAATCCGAAACCAAAAGAGCAGAATTGAGGAGATGGGAGCCAGATTAAATGAGCTTGAGGACAGAGCAACTGGCACCACCATTTAGGAGGAGAAATCAGAGAAAAGAAATATAAACAATGAAGAAGCATTAAGAAACATGTAGGACTGTGTTAAGAGGCACACTCTATGAACAACTGGAATTACTGAACAGCAAAGGACAGCTGAAAATAGAGAGATATTGTTGTAGGGTTGCTGACAGAAGACTTCCCTGAAATTATGAAAGAAGAGAACGCAGATATCCAAGGTGCTTATCAAACACTACAAAAATTAGACTCCAAAAGACAGATGCCAAGATATATTATAATCAAGCTTAATAAAATGAATCATAAAGAGAGCCTCTTAAAGGCAGTGAGTCTTAAAGCAAGCTACAGCACAAAGGAAAGCCCTGTAGGCTTTTGTCAGTCCTCTTAGCAGAAACAATCTTGGCAGGAAGGCAGTGGGATGAGACATTCAAAGCACTGAAGGATAACAACTTCCAACCAAGAATTATATATCCTGCAAAACTCTCTCTCAAATATGAAGATGAAATTATATTTGTAGATAAACAGCAGCTTAGAGACTATAAAAATCCAACCAAAATTTACAAGAAATACTAAAAGAAGATCTTAGTTTAGAAAAACAAAAACATTAACTGTATACTTAAGAAGGCAATACAGGACACAGCATCCAGAAATTACAAAGCACAATCAAAGCTACAATGTTAAAAGAAGGGAACCAGTGATCTTAACACAAAAACTATGACATCATCACACTAAAGAGAGGGATGTATTACACTAGATATAATCCTTTCAGATGGAGAGGAAATTAAAAAGATATGTAGAAGTTAAAGACTGGTTTACCCTTAGAATATTAAGGGATATCATAGGTATAGCCACAAAGCAAAATAACAATGCACCATATCAACGTAGGAAACATAATACAAGAGTCTCAACAAACACAAACTTAACACTGAAAAAGATGAAGAGCTAACCTGACATAAGAAGAATGACCCAGAACAGAATGTTAAGAGCATCATAGAAAGCATCAACTGTTGGCACCCAACCTGGGGCCGTTAACCATTCCTTGAGGCAGTACCTTCCACTGATATTGTTAAGCTGGTCAAGAATTACTATAGCTAGGTACTGAGAAGGCAAACTTATTACAATCTTCAGGCTGTCATGGAATAGTAAAATAACAATCCCTCAAATTAGATAAGAATGTGATAGTTTTGAGAAATTAATGTTGGTTTTGGCAATACTGATTGTAAAGCTCCTATAGGGATCACCCTTTTATTAATTTATCTAAGTTCTCTCTCTATTGTTTACATTTGGGGTCCCACAGATAACTTTATACGTCACAAAATAGTCACAAAAAAAATCCTCTATTGAACTCTAGTCAGTTTGCTTATAACAGCCAAAGACAAAACTCACACAAAAATTCCTTAGCTAGAGAAACTAGCCTGCCAATTTCATCCCGAGACAAAGAGTAAGAAAGTCATGGACACAGAAAATGCCAAGCAGCCTTCCTAGCTGCTGTTTTCCAGGCTGAAGCACATTTCTTAGGACAGCAAAGAAGAGTGGAGAGACCAAAGTCACAGGAGCCGAGGAGGCTCTGCACCCATTGGGAAAGAGGCCAGTTCAGAGACTAGAGTAGCTGATGTAGTGAAAAACATTTACAGATTATTTAGAGTATCATGATGGCATTAGTTATGTGAAGCTCTCAATTACACATTTTGAAAAGGAGAAAATATGTTGCAGGGCATTAGGGTTCCATATTTCTCTATTTTGAAGCTTGGCCATACGTATTAATCCCAAGCCTCTACCTGGTCTCTTAGATTAATGTAGTTTGTCTGGCACTTTAAGAACATTATGTAATTAGAGACACGATTATCAAGGAAACTTAAAGAGTATACATTGCTGTCTTTGACTCTTGTAGTGGTCCCCCAGTTACGTATCAGACTATTGTAATTTTCTTTATAGTCTTAAAAATGGTAAAATTTTCCCTTTTTATCAGCCATTGTTCAATGCAAACTGGTGGGCCTGGAAATTATTGAGGTTTGAGCATGGGATCTTGTACAACAATGGTCGCTAGGTTAAATTTTTTCCCAATCATAACTTTTTGTTGAGTCAGTAAATCACATCCCATGAAGTAGTTGATAAGGGGAGAATATATGGACAAATAGATGCTGGCTCTCCAGACCAAAGGATGTTTACTTTGTTTAGCCTGTTGTTGTCATCCCCCAATACCTGTATGACTGTGTGAGGCTTGTTGAGTGTGCCAATCTGCTCTCCAGTCATTTTCTGCAATTATAGTAACATCAGCTCCAGCATCTACTAAGCCCTCAAATATTCAATCACTAATTTGTACAGTCAAGTAAGGATGCTGAGTTGTCGCTTTTGTAACCCAAAAGATATCAGCACTGCCAAAAAGTCTGGGACCTCTCAATTTAGGATTAGTCTTATTAAATGAACAAATGGGGAGGAGGAAAATTCGAGATAACAAATCTGCTCATTTGAAAGTTTGATAAGTAGAAGTTGTTAACATAATTTTAATTTGTCCCTCATAATCAGAATCTATCAATCCAGTTAAGATTTGGGTGCCTTGACCTGAGACACTTGAACAACCAATGATAAGTCCTACAACATTTTGAGGAAGTGGTCCCCATACCTCTGTCTTAACCACGTCCACTTTTCCTGCTTCACTTACAACATCATCAGCCAATGGCAAATCCAGACCAGAGCTACCTTGTGCTGTACCTCTCAAGTTTTCTACTCTTCTTTTTCCTTTTTCTGGGGTTCCTACTCTGGAGCCTCTACATTCCAAGTTACTCTCTGATTGTCCCTCTTTACTGGGCTCTCAAATTGTTTCAGGGCAAGAGAGCCAGCTCACCTCCTGTCATTTCCTGGATTCATTTCAGCACTAGCAGTAAAACTGGAGCGACATTGGCCCGGTGAAAAACTCTATTGCATTTTGAGCATCTTTTAGGTGGCTGAATAAAACCAGCATCCCTCCTAGTTCATTCCTTGTGGAGATGACTTTCTTTTCCACATTTGTAACACTCAGGGGGATGAAGAGCAGCAGCTAAGACCTGAGCCTTATAGGTCTCAGGGCCAGTGTTCTGGCATGCACGTATCATTTCAGCAATGGTGGGCTTTTGGGACATAAGTGAAGCCAAACCCTTTTGGCAGTCAGCATTACCATTTTCAAAGGTCAATTGAAGAGTCAATACCTCAGCTGCTCAAGGATTATCAATTTGTCTACTTATAGCCTCTTGAAGTCAGTTAACAAAATCAATATAAGCCTCAGTAGGCCTCTGTTGAATATTTGCAAAGGACAAGGTAGGATATTGAGTGTCAGGGGTTTTTATCCATGCCTTATAGGCTGCCTGAGAAGCCTGAGAGAAGAGTAATGATTACACTGACTCTGAGTGTGAGGAGTCACAAAATCACCAGCTCCAACAAATGTGTCAAGGCTGACTGGAATGTTGTTATTAAGATTGTCAGTGGACTGGAGAGTGCAGGCCTCTCTGTGTTCTAAAAGCCATACACTCATCTGAGCAGGAGTCAGAATTGTTTTTGTTAAGGCATTCGAATCCCAAGGGGTCATCTCATAACTAGTGCCAATAGACTTAACTATCCCCTTGGTGAAGGAACTTTGTAAGCTATTCTGTAGGATACCTTGCCTAAATTCCTTGAAAACCTGAAAAAGCAAAGAGTCATATAGCAGAGCTCCTCCCTGAACAATGTAAGGGAAGGCCTGGGGACCCTCTGATTCTCATCCATCCTGTAAGCATGTCTCTACCAGAGATTCAAACTTATGAAATTTAGGTGAAGCCGCTGCAGGTACTGAAGAAATAAGCTCTGGAGGGGGAGAGGATGGCTCCTTACTTCTGCAGCTAGACTGTACCGGGGCCAGGGCATGATGACAGTGATTCCATGTAATCAAATTTTGAGGGTGGCCAGTTCCCAAAGAGCCCCTTAAAGCCACTCCTATCATTTCCCAATCATCCAAGTCAAGACTTCCCTGAAGAAAATACCAAGAACACCAATGCCAAATGGTCTGAAGAGGCATAAGCAATGCAGAGTGAGCAACAGCAGCCTTGGTTGCATGCAAGAGATCGCAGCTAAGTCTTGTGCTGCTTTTGCTCTGAGGAAAGAGAGGTGCCCGTGGTAAAGCAAAACTTTTCTACCCTGAGAGCTCTGGAGAAAGCTTCAAGAGCCTTGTACAGTATTTACCCCTGATGTGCATCCTTTATGCCTCTGGAGCTATGGGAACCTCGATTGTCATCTCTGTCATCCCTCACACGGGGCACCATCTGGTGGTTTTCAACATGGGGCTGTTAACCATTCCTTGAGGCAGTAACTTTCACTGATACCGCTGAGCTGGTGCAAAATTACTATAGTTAGGTACTGAGAAGGCAAACTTGTCACAATCCTCAGGATGCCATGGAATGGTAAAATAACAATCTCTTAAATCAGTGATAAGAATATGATAATTTTGAGGAATTAATGATGAATTTGGCAATCCTGACTGCAAAGCTCCCATAGGGATCACCCTATTACTAATTTTTCTAAGTTCCTTACTTCAAAAGAAGAAGTGGCATTCCCTGGAAGCGGGATGAGAAAGTCGTTGAACTATTCTCAGTGAGTGCTGTTTTCAGCACGTACTGCTTTTCAGTACACTGAGACAAATTTGTCTCAAGGGCTTTGCCAGGCTTTTGCCATTCTCAAGACAAGTCCCTATCTTAACACAGACCAGCTTAGGGTAAGCAGGATTTTACATTCTTTCCAAGCATGCACATTCCCACAACCAACAAGAAGGCTGTTTCAACATTAGAAAACAATCTGATCACCCATATAAACTGCACAAAAGTTTGGTGATGCAGAGTGACCATATATTGGGTGCACTTTATGGTTCTATGCATCTATAGGATATCATCCTGCTGACCTTTGGCTGGAGGAAGGAGAGTGGGTGGAGAGGAGGGGAAAGGAGATTGTTAGGAAGATGAGACATGTATGGAGCAGAGAGGAATAGTGTGTTGTCACCGGGCAGGGAGAGCAGTGGAAGGGACATACAGGTGGACATGTAAATTTATATGGGAATATACATTTTCACTCAGTCATAATAAAAAAAAACCACCTGATTTTGTCAAGTGATGAAGAAGAGGCATTTGACAAATTCTGACATCCATTAATGCTAAAAAACTCCCAGCAAAAAAGGAATAGAGGGGAAATTCCTCAATGCAATAAGTGGCATCTATGCAAAGACAACCACCTTTATCATCTTGAATGGAGAGAGAATGAAGGAACACCCCCTGACAATGGGAACTAGATGAGGATGCCCATTCTTAGCACTTCTATTCAACAATATGCTGGAAGTTCCAGCCAGAGTAATTAAATAAGACAGAGAGGTAAAGGGCATCCAAATCAGAGAAGAAGTAAAAATTTCCCTACTTGTAGGTAATACGATTGTATATGCAGAGAATCCTAAAGAATCCATAAGTAAAATACTCAAAGTAACAGAAGTATTCAGCAAAGTATCAGGATGTAAGTAAGCATAAGTAAATCAGCGGGATTCCTTTATGTCAACAAAGAGATCATCAAAGAAGAAATCACCAGATCAATACTATTTACTATAGCTCCCAAGAAGACAAAATACCTAGGAATAAATTTAACTAGAGAAATAGGAGACCTATACAGAGAGAACTACAAGCCCTGTGGTGGTCAGGATTACGTCAACTTGGCTATTCCATGTTTGGCTGCTGTGTCAAGTGGCAAGGTGGGGGCCTGTGGTTGCTTCCCACCCCTCAGCTCTCATCTCTCCACCTTCCACTAGCTACTGCCAGTCTGCTCACATAGCCAGCAGCCCCTGCTCTCATCTGGCATCTGGTTCCTGGACTTGAACTAGCAGCTGTTGGATTCATCAACCCTTACATCTGGCAGTTGAGAGGCCTGTTCACTGACCTGCTGATCCTGGGTTTGCCAGCCTCTGCAGCTTCCTCTTGCCACAGGGTTGGGATCCTCTGACCTATACAACTGGTGATCTAGAATTCCAGCCCCTGACCTGCTGACCTCGGGTTCACCAGCTCCTGTGGCCATGTGAGGCTTGTACCAGGACTTGGGATATTCAGCTTCTGCAACTGCATGAGCTGTTTCCTTTATATATAAATCCTTCCTTGTATAAAAAAATTTCCTTGTACATAAATATTTCCTAGTACATATGTGTTTTACTGGTTTTGCTTCCCTAGAAAACCCAGCCTAAGTCAAGACCCTACTGCAAGAAACGAAGAGAGACTTAGATAAACAGAGAAACCTACGCTGCTCATTGATGGGAAAACAGAACATTGTGAAAATGTCTATTTTACCCAAAGCAATCTACACATACAATGCAATCCCAATGGGATGGAAAAACTAATCACCAAATTTGTTTGGAAAGGGAAGAAATCCTGGGTAAGTAAAACTTACTGAAGTAAAACTACTGAAGAAAGGGAATACAGTGGGAGGCCTCACACTATCCAACTTTAGAACCTATTACACTGTCACAGTAGTCAAAATAGCTTGGTAGTGGTACAAAAAGACATATAGACCAATGGAACAGAGTTGAGACCCCAGAGATGTCACCATCCTCTATGAACAGCTGATACTTGACAAAGCCCTTAAAATTGTAAACAGGGGTAAAAACAGTCTCTTTAACAAATGCTGTTGGCGAAATTGGATATCCATCTGCAAAAAATTGAAACAAGACCCGTATCTCACACATACACAAAAACTAACTCACACTGGATCATAGGCCTAAATATCAGACCTAAAATGATAAGGATCAGGCAAGAAAAAATAGGGCCAACCATGGAAGTTCTAATACATGATTTAGAAAGACTTCAAAATCTGACAAACCATGATCAACAGAAGAGAAATAGATAAATTGAAACTACTAAGAGTCAAATGCTTTTGCTCATCCAAAACTTCATCAAAAGAGTTAAAAGACCACCTACAGAATGGGAAAAAAATATTTGGCTACTACATGTCAGACTGACATCTGATTTCCATAATCTACACAGTACTGCAAAACATCAACAAGAAAAAGATAAATAACCCAATTTAACAATGGGCAAAAGAGACAGACAGCCACTTCATCAAAGAGAACTTCCAAGCAGCCAAAAACACATGAGGAAATGCTCATGATCATTAGCTATCAGAGAAATTCCAATCAAAACTAAAACGAGATACCATCTCAAGCCAAGGTTGGCCATAATCCAAAAAACACAAAACAACAAATGCTGGAGAGGCTGTCGAGAGATGGGAACTCCTCTACATTGCTGGTGGGATTTTGAAATGGTACAACCTCTTTGGAAAACAATTTGGCACTTCCTGAAAATGCTGAAAGTATATATACCATTTGATCCAGTAATCTTGCTGTTCGGAATATATCCTACAGAAATAAAGGCTGTCACACAAACAGATACATGTATGTCAATATTTATTGCAGCACAGTTCACGATAGCAAAAAAGATAGAATCAACCTAGATGTCAAACAACAGAAGAATTGATAAACAAACTATGGTACATATGCTCAGTGGAACATTAAGTAATGAGAAAGAGCAATAACGATTTTAGGAAGCATCTCATAATCTGGTTTCTTTCGGAAGACATTCTGCTGACTGAAATCAGAAGGACTTAACAGTACACTTATATACAGAAGAAAAGACTCTTTGGTGGCTACAAGAGGAGGGAAGGAGGGCAAGCGTTGGTCATAGATTAGATAGTTGATAGAAATTTCGTTAGGTAAAGCAGTGACAACATACAGTAGAAAGTGAAACATCTTAACTTGACTTCACCATAAACTGAATGCTCTTCTAATCTCAACCTAATATTGCAAGGATAGAGTAGCAGGGGCAGGAGTCTGGGGACTATGCTTTCAGGGAACATCGAGGCTATCTGGCATAACTAGCCTATTGCTTAGAGTCTTCTGCATCTCATATTGGTGAGTGGCATCCAAGGTCTTAAAAGCTGGCAAGCTGCCATCTGAGGTACACCAAATGGTTCCAACTCACCAGGAACAGATGATGACCAAAAATAACAAAGACATGAAGAAAAAAATTTCAGGAGACAGAAGGACCCATGCATGTGGAAGACTGTATCAACACATGACCAGAAGAACAAGATGGTGTCCAGCCACCACCAAAGACAGCCGTGATGGGCCACACCATACAGAGTCCCTGTGGCAGCACATCAAAAGATGAGTACAGCTCGACAACTCTACTAAAAGACCACACTTGGTGGTCTGATGCCCTGGTGAGACCCCTGGGAGGATGGCTCCTTGACCTGCTGCTGCCCCTGACCAGAAGACAGTACTGAGGTCAACTTTTCAGACAAAAATGGACTGGACTAAAGGACACAATACGACCATATGCTGTGTGTACTTTATGATTCTATACACTTATAGGATGCTGTCCTACTGGCCTCTTTCTAGATGGGAGAGAAGAGGGCAGAGAGGAGGGAACAGGAGTTTGTTAAGAGGATACTACAAATATAGAATGAAGAGGGGGAGTTCGCTATCACCATAAGGCAGAAGGATGTGCAGATAGGTGGGCCTGCAAAGTTGATTTGGATTGTAAAATTTCACTTAATCACCAAAAAAAAAAAGAAAAAAAAATCAGTCATGCTAATTAGCCTAGATGTCCCCTGAAACTGTGGTCCCTAGAACCCCGTTCCTGCTATTCTATCCTTCAGATTTTGGGTTGTATTTAGACTTTTTACCTTTTGGTGTAGTTCAGCTATGCTAGTTTATCTTTTATTATGTGCTGTCCCTCCTTCATCTAATCTATGAATATCCCTCTCCCCACCTCACCTCTTGCATCCATCAAAGATTATTTTCTTCTGTGCTTAAATCTTAAGTCCTTGCAGTAGTGGTCTCATACAATCTATGTCTTTTTTGCAACTGACTAATTTCGCTCAGCATGTCTTCCAGACGACTCCATGTTGTATTATCTAAAATTGTTGTTGTTCCGTACCATTGCATGGTATTCCATGATGTGAATATAGTTTTTACATCCATTCATCTGTTGATGGACACTTAGGTGGATTCCACCTTTTTCCATCATGGACAGTGCTGCAGTAAGCATTGATACGCATGTATCTGTTTGTATGACAGCCCTTATTTCTAGAGGTATGAGCGTAGTCTTGTCATTTTGATTCCTTTTTGTACATATTGTATACAATTCCTTTGTTTCATTACATTTTCTGTTCTGAATCCTTTTTTCTCTGTGCTTTTGTCTTTTCCAATGTTGATTTTTTTTTTTTTTTTTTTTTTTATTTTCTGAGGCTGAACGTTTTCTCTGTTTTTTGATGCACTGGATTGATAGTTTCCCTGTGGTTACCTTAATATTTACCTTTGCTTTTCTAAATTTAAATCAGTCTTTAATTTCATTATATCACTTTGACTTCATCTCTATATAGAAGATCTATGACTACATTTTCTTTTAAGTCCCTCCTTTTTGTTATAATAGTTACATAATGATATCTCTGTTTTCCTGCTTTCAGTGTTTTGCTCATGATTCATTTTTATGATTCCCTATTTGGGTTGATATCCAGTTGCTGTGTTCTGCATTCTGGTCTTGGATTGTTAACTGGTGTTAGTGGCTTTCTACTACAGAAAGTCATTGCATTCTCCTTTTTGGATACATATGAGAGCCCTAGATTTTAGGCCCAAATATGCATTTATCACTTTGCTTTTCTAGTGTTTCTCATGCTATTTTCTTTGGTAGATATAAAGTGCCTAAGTGAGTGATTGATAGAGTATATGCTTAATAAGCTTAAATTTCATTCACTCTTTTTGTCACTATTGCTTTCAATATCCAAAACACCATGTATGGCATCATCTTCTTAGTTGAGGTATTCATACTTCAGATTTAGGAAGGTTCTTTGCTTTTTCAGGTTCCATTTCTGCAGAAATGACAGAAATGATGCTGGGGATCACATGACAGAACTTTGAAAGACCAGAAACTTCTTCATTGCGAATACCTTTCTCACCAACATAAACAATGACTGTACACATGGACCTCATCAGATGGGACACATAGGAATCAAATTGTATATATTTGTGGAAAGAGACAATGGAAAAGCTCAATATCATCAGTCAAAATAAAACCAGGTGCTGACTCTAGAACAAACCAACAACTACTGATATGCAAGTTCAAATTGAAACTGGAGAAAATTCAAATAAGTGCTCAAGAGCCCAAGTACGAATTTGAATATATCTCATTTGCATTTACAGACCATCTCAAGAGTAGATTTGATGCATTAATCACTAATGACCAAAGACCGGATGAGTTGTGGAATCACATCAAAGACATCCTATGTAAAGAAAGCAAGAGGTCATTGAAAAGACAGGAAAGAAAGAAAAGACCAAATTCAATGTCAGAAGACACTGAAGCTTGCTCTTGAATAGCGAGTACCTAAAGCAAAAAAAAGAAACGATGAAGTAAATGAACTGAACAGAAAATTTCAAGAAGTGGCTCAAGAAGATAAAGTACTGTAATGACATGTTCAAAGAGCAGGAGATAAACAACCAAAAGAGAAGAACATACTCAACTTTTCTCAAGCTGAAAGAACTGAAGAAAAACTTCAAGCTTCAAGTTGTGATAGTGAGGATTCTATAATGAAATTATTAAACAACTCAAGACGCATCTAAAAAAGGTGGAAGGAATACACAGAGTCATTATACCAGAAAGAACTGGTGGGTTTTCAACTATTTCAAAAGGTAGTACATGATCAGGAAATGAAGGTGCAGAAGGAAGAAGTCGAAGCTACGTTGAAGGCCCTGATTAAAAACAAGTCTCCGGGAACTGATAGAATGTTAATTGAGATATTTCAACAAACGGATGCAGCCGTGGAAATGCTTACTCATCTATCTGAAGAAATTTGAAAGACAGCTACCTAGCTGCCTGACTGGAAAAGACTCATATTTTTTTCCCATTTCCAAGATGATCTAACCAAAAGCAGAAATTATTGAACAATATCATTGGTATCACCCACAAGTAAAATTTTATCCAAAATTATTAAAAATTGACTGTAACGGTATATTGGCAGGGAACTGCCAGGAATTCAAGGCAGATTCAGAAGAGGACAAGGGACCAAGGATATTGTTGATGTCAGAGGGATCTTTCCTCAAAGCAGAGAACACCAGAAAGATGTTTACCTGTGTTTCATTGAGTAAGCAAAGACGTTTGACTGTGTGGATCAAAAAAAATTATGAATGATAATTCCAGAACACTAATTGTGCTCATGAGGAATCTGTGTATAAATCAAGAGGCAGTTGTGAGAACAGAACAAGGGGACACTGCATGGTTTAAAATCAGGAAAGGTACATCTCAGGGTTGTATTCTTTCACTATACATCTTCAATCTGCATACCAAGCAAATAAGCCAAGAAATTGGACTATACGAAGAAGAACAAGATATCAGGTTTGGAGGAAGATTCATTAACAATCTGTGTTATGCAGATGACACAACTCTACTTTTGCTGAAAGCAAAGAGGATTTGAAACACTTTCTGATGAAGATCAAAGACCACAGCCTTCAGTATGGGTTGCACTTCAACATCAAGAAAACAGAAATCCTCACAACAGAACCAGCAAGCAACATTATGATAAATGAAGAAAGGATTGAAGTTGTCAAGGATTTCATTTTACTGCGTTCCACAATCAATGCCTATGGAAACAGCAGTCAAAAAACCACAAGGTTCATTGCTTTGGGAATATCTTCTGCAAAAGATCTCAAGTGTTGAAAAGTAAAGATGTCACCTTGAAAACTAAGGTATGCCTGACCCAAGCCATGGTATTCCCATCATATGCATGGACAGACTGGACAGTGAATAGGGAAGACAGAAGGATAATTAATAACTTTGAATTATGGTGTTAGAGAAGAATATTGAACATAACATGAACTGCCAAAAAGAACAAACAAATTTGTTCTTGGGGAAGTACAACCAGGGTGCTCCTTGGAAGCAAGTATGGTGAGACTATGACTTACATAGTTTGGACACATTGTTCAGACAGATCCATCCCTCAGGAGGAGGAACAACATGCTTCTTAAAGTAGAGGGTCAGTGAAAAAGAGGAAGGCCTTCAAGGAAATGGATTGACATAGTGGCTGTAACAATGGGCTTAAGTGTAAAAAGCATTGTGGACATGGTACAGTACTGGGCAGTGTTTTGTTCTGCTATTCACAAGGTTGGTGAGTCAGAACTGACTCAACAGCAGTCAACAGCAACTATATATATATATATACATATACATATATGTATATTAATTAATGGGGAAACACACACACATCTCCAAAGTTAATTACAATTATTTGATATCATTTGTAAAATCAAGGAAAATATTATCTGATTTTCCAATCTGAGTCCAACCAGTAGTTACAGGGAGAGTTATTTCACACTGCACAAAACGACTACTGGGGGCATATATGGGCAGTTCTACTCTATCCTATAGGATCCCTATGAAATGGAATCATCTTAATGGCAATGGGTTTGGTTTGGTTTGTTCAGAGAGCCCTGGCTGCACAGTAGTTAAGAACTTGGCAATTCAAATCCAGCAGCATCTCCTTGGAAACCTTGTGATGGTAGTTCTAGTCTGTCCTTTGGGGTCACTGTAAGTCAAAACTGACTTGTGTGTGATATTAATGCTATCATTTATAATTTTCTCATGCCGTTGGATCATCTTTCTTTGGAATGGGCACAAATATGGACCTTTTCCAGTTAATCGGTCAAGTAGCTATCTTCCAAATTTCTTGTCATACAGGAGTAAGTACTTCCAGTGTTGTTGCATCCATTTATTGCAACATCTCAATTGGTTTTCTGTGAATTAATCAATGCTCTCACTGCACCTTAGATTTTTTCCTTCAGTACCATTAGTTCTTGATCACATGCTACCTCCAAAAATTATTAACATCAGTTATTTTTGTTACAGTCATTCTGTGTATCCTTTCCATCTTATTTTGATGGCTTCTACATTGTTCAATATTTTGCTTATGGAATCCTTCAAAATCACAATTTGGGGCTTGAAATTTTCCTTCAGTTTCTTCTTTTTGAAAAATGCTGAGTGTGTTCTTCTCTTTTGGTTTTCTAAATCCAGATCTTTGTAAATTTTTCACACTTTAATATAAATATTCCCATATCCAGTTTTAACTGTAAATAGATCATGTATTAGGCCATAAAGCCAACCTTAACAAAATCCAAAGCACTGAAACATTCTAAAGCATCTCTTCAGACAATAAAACCATAAAAGCATAAACAAGTAGAAAAAGAAAGGAAAAAAAGGTCAAAAACATTAAAACTGAATAACACTTTGCTCAAAAGCTTCTGGATTATAGAACAAATTAAGAATGGAATAAAGTAAATCAAAGAACCAACTGAGAAGGAAAACACATCCTATCAGAACCTATGATACACAGCAAAAGCAGTGCTCAGATGTCAGTTTATCTCAATAAATGCATACATCCAAAAAGAAGAAAGGGCCCAAATCAAAGAAACAATCCTGTAACCGGAATAAATTAGAAAGAAAACAGTAAAAAAAAAAAAAAAAAAAAAAAAAAAGACAGAAAAAGAAAAAATCTTAGGCACCAGAACAAGCAAATAATAAAAACTAGAGCAGAACTAAATAAATTAGAGAACAGAAAAATGATTGAAAGAGTTAAGACCAAAAGCTGCTTGAAAGGGTCAACAGAATTGATAAACCACTGGCCAAACTGATGAAAGAAAAACAGAAGGTGAAGCGAATAACTTCAATAAGAAACAAGATGGGTGATATCAAAACAGATCCAACTGAAATAAAAAAAAATCACAATAGATTACTATGAAATACTGTACTCTAAAAAACCTGAAACCTAGAGGAAATAGACAGATTTCTAGAAACACACTACCTACTAAATCTAACACAGACAGAACTAGAACAATTTATTAAACCCATCACAAAATAAGAGATTGAAGAGCTAATTTAACGTTCCCGACCAAAAAAAGTCCTGGCCCAGATGGCTTCACAGGAGAATTCTACCAAACATTTAGAGAAGAATTAACACCAGTATTACTTAAAGTATTTCATAGCATAGAAAAGGATAGAACATTCCCAAACTCATCCTATGAAGCCAGTATAACTCTGATACCAACACCAGGTAAAGACAACACAAAAAAGAGCAATTACAGATCAATATTTCACATGAATTTAGATTAAAAAATCCTCAACAAAATATTAGCTAATAGAATACAACAATGTATCAATCAGGCAATCAACCCATAATTCACCAGACCAAGAAGGATCCATACTATGGATGCAGGGATGTTTCAACATCACAAAAATAATTAATGTAATCAATCACATAAATAAAACAAAAGATAAGAATTAATTAACTTTTTCAACTGAAGCAGAAATGGTATTTGACAAAGTTCAATATCTATTCATGTTAAAAACTCCCAGCAAAATAGAAATAAAAGCAAAACTTCTTAACATAATAATGGGGATCTATGCAAAGACAACAGCTAACGTCATCCTAAATTGAAAGAGTTTGAAAGTTTACCTCTTAAGAATGTGAACCAGTCAAGGATGCTCATTGTCACCACTTTTATTCAACATTGCCCTGGAGCTTTTAAGCAGAGCAATCAGGTAAGACAAAAGAAATAAAGGAATCAAAACTGGCAAGGAGGAACAGAAAGTGTTTCTGCTTGCAGATGATTTGATTTTGTACACAGAAAACCCTACAGAATCCAAAGAAAGAAAGAATGAATGAATGAATACTGGAGCTAAGAGTATATCAAAGTATTAGAATATAAGATAAACATACATAAACTTATAAGATAAACGTACAATTAGTATGTTTAGGACATAAGATAAACATACATAAATGTAAGATAAACGTACAGTTGGATTTCTTTACAACCAACAAAGAGACAGTCAAAGAGGAAATCACCAAATCAATACCATTTACAATAGACTCCAAGCGGATAAAATACTTAGGAATAAATCTAAACCAAGATGTAAAAGACCTATACAAAGAGAATTACAAGACTTTAATGAAAGAAACTAAAGGAGACCTATATTCAGTAAAGAAAATTACCTTGCTCATGCATAGAAATATTCAACATTATGAAAATATCCATTCTATCCAAGAAATGTATAGATAAAATGTAATTCCAATACAAATTCTAATGGTATTTTCTAATTAACTGTAAAAAAAAAATCACTAACCTCATATGGTAAGTGAAGAAGCCCCAGATAAGTGAAGCATTACTGAAGAAGAATCATGAAGTGGGAGGCCTAACATCTCTTGACCTTAGAAACTATTACACTGTCATAGTAGTCAAAACACAATGGCACTGGTACAAAAACAAATATATAGACCAATGTAACAGAATCTACAATTCAGATATAACATTATTCAACTGTGAGCAGCCAATATTTGACAAAGGCACAAAGTCTGTATATTGGGGAAAAGATAGTCTCTTCCACAAATGGTGTTGGCATAACTGGATATCTATCTGCCAAAAAGAAAAAAAAAAAATCTCTCACCATGCACAAAAATTAACTCAAAATGGATTAAATACCTAAATATGAAATCTAGAATAATAAAGATCATGGAAGAAAAAATATGGAAAACCGTAGGACTCCTAATACACAGCATACACAGACTACAACATTTTACTAAAAATGCACAAACACAAGATGAGAAAATAGATAAATTGGAACTCCTAAAAAATCAAGCACTTACTGTCATCCGAAGACTTCACCAAAAGAGTAAAAAGACTATGTAAAGACTAGGAAAATATTTCTAGCAAACAAATCTGGTTGACATCTAATCTCTATTTTCAACAATGTACTTCAAAATCTCAACAATTAAAAGACAAATACCCCATGCAAAAATGGGCAAAGTATACAGTTACTTCACCAAAGGAGACATTCAGGCATCTAACAGATACATGAGTAAATGCTCATGTGCATTAGTCATTAGAGGAATACAGATCAAAAGTATGTTGAAATACTGTCACACACCAACAGGACTGACATTATTCCAAATACTAGGAAATAATAAATGTTGGAGAGGTTGTGGAGAGACTGAAACTTTTCTACATAGCTGGTGGAAACATAAAATGGTATAACCACTTTGGAAATTGATTTGGTACTTTCTTAAAAACCTAGAAATAGAAATACACTATGATACAGCAACACCACTTCTTGGAATATATTCTAGAGAAATAACAGATGTCACACAATTAGATACATGTACATCCATGGTTATTGAAGCACTGTCCACAATAGCAAAATGATGGAATCAATTTAAGTGCTCATCAAAGAACAAATGAATAGATAAACTATGGTATATTCACACAGCAGAATACTACACAATGGTAAAGAATAATGATGACCTTCCATCTGATAATATGGAGCCATTTGGAAGACATTATGCTGAATGAAATTAGCCAGTTGCCAAAGGACAGATAATGTATGAGACCACTATTATAAGGATTCAAGAAAAAGTTTAATCATAAAAGAGAGTAATCTTTGATGGTTGCAGGGGAGGAAAGGGAGGATGAGAGGTATTCTAGATAGCAAGAGGAATTGGTTTAAGTGAAGGAAAGGACAGCATACAACAGAAGGGAGATTAACACTGGTGGACCATACCAAAAGCTAAGAGGTTTCCTAAATACAACCCAACATTTTGAAGGTCAGAGTAGTAGGGGGAGTGGACTGAGAACAATGGTTTGAGGGGCATCTAGGTCAATTGACATAAAAAATTCAATTAAGAAAATGGTCTGTCTCCCACTTTTTTCATTTTCCTCCCACTTTGGTGAGTTCCATCTGGGGTCTTAAAGGACAGCAAACTGCCATCTAAGTAGCATCAATTGATCACATTCCACCTGGAGCAGAAGAGAATGGAGGATATCAAAGACATGAGGAAAATATGAGGGGCCATATAATCCAAAAAGTACATCAGCATGAGACTGGAAGAACTGGATGGTGTCTGGCCGCCACCAAGGACCGCTCAGGTGAGGCACAACTTGTAGTCCTTGATATGGCAGGAGAAAAATGGGAGTGCAGAACTAGAACTCTGTTAAAAGACCAGACTTGATGAGATGATGGGTGGAAGGGTCCCCTGAGGACATGGCCACTGAACTCTCTGTTAGCCCAGAGCTGAAACCAGTATGAAGCCAATTCTTCAGACAAAGACTGCCTGAACTATAAGACAGAGAGTCTCATACACATGAGACTGTCTGAGTAGCTTCTGTCTAGAGGTAAGATGAGATGGTTGAGAGGGTGGAAACGGGAGGTGGTTGAATGGATCCAGGAAGCACAGGGTGGAAAGGAGGAGTGCTCTGTCACAAGGCGGGGAGAGCTGCTGGAGTGGCACAAGGGTGTGCATGCAGAGTTTTATACGGGAAACTGATTTGGATTTAAACTTTCACTTGAAGCACAATAAAATACTAAAAAATATATGTATTGATGTGGAGAACATGTCGTGGATTACCCATGTGGGTAGGCCCAATGCTGATACGCAAAGTGTAACATAGATTATAATAGGGTAGTTCTAAGTGGAAGAAGGAGCTCAGAGCAAGAGCAAAGAATGCAATGACAGAAGCAGATGTTCTATGTCAAAGAGGGGTTTGAAGGTGCTGTAGTACAGACTTCGATGATGAAGGAAGGGGCCACAAGGCAATGAATAAAAGCTCTAGACGCCAGAGAGAACTTAGATGCCCTTAAAATCTCCGGGTGGAAAGGAAGCCTTCTGATACTTTGATTTTAGGACTTGTAACCTCTAGAAATTTAAGATAATAATTTATTTGTTTAGAAAGCTACTCTTTTGGTGGTGTTTTACTACATCAGCATAGGAATCTGAAACAACCACTGTGTACAGGCAAATAAATTTCTCAGACTTTTTTTGAAGATTTCTGTCATGAATAAAATTGTGTTGCCCAAAAATATCTTTCAAGTTGACTAGGTCCTGATTCCCAGGATCGTTTGATGATTACATGGATTGAATCATGTTTCCCCAGAAATGTGTATAGCAACTTGCAGGAGTTGTGACTGCTGTTGTTTAATATTCCTATATGCTGTAACGCCTGCCTCTATGATGTTAATGAGGGAAGATGGGTGGCAGTTACATTGGTGGGGCTGGACTCTATGTGTAAGATTGTATTGTGCCTAGAGGCAGTCTCTGGAGATACAAAGCAGAGGGAAGCCACCAAATAGCATATTAACTCATACCATCAAGAAAGAAGTGCTGTGATTGAAGCACATTATGGACATAGGGCTGTTTTTTTTTAAATTGACGGTGCCTAGAGATCCTACAGAAACCCTGGTGGTATAGAGGTTAAGTGCTATGTCTGCTAACCAAAAGGTCACAGCTCAAATCTGCCAGGCGCTCCTTGGAAACTTCATGGGGCTGTTCTACCCTGTCTGTAATGTTACTATGAGTAAGAATTAACTCATGGCAGTGGGTTTGTTTTTTGTTTTTTTTAGTGATCTTGCTTCTTGAATTTATGGCAGAATGTATTCAATTTTATGTTTAGTATTTTTCATCATTACATCTTCAAATAAATATTAACTCTTCTCCATTTTTATCTTCATCGTATCTCACTTTAATTAAACGTATGTGTTGTGACGCAGTGGTTAATGATATGCTAACCAGAAGGTCAGCAGCAATTCAAATCCACCAGATACTCCTTAGAAACTCTAAGTGGCTGTTCCACTAGGTCTATAGGGTTGCTAAGAGTTGGAATTTACCTGATGGCAGTGGGTTCTATTTTTCTGGTTTAATGTTTCATATTTTGTTAAAATCTTTTGTCTATTTTCTCATTTCTTCTCTCAAAGCTTTAGTGCTTTTTGTTCTTCATTCTAATTTACTAAAACTATTTTGTACATCATTTAATCTGTGGTGAACAATGTTTTTGCATTGCTGATTTCTACTGTAATGCCAGCCTTTATATTTGATTCTGTTTAATTTATTTAATAAATCTGTCAGAGTTTTCCATTTTCTCTCTTTATTAACTTGAAAATATTAGGCACTGATTTTAAATTTGCATCCAAGAACTATAATATTAGCTTTTTATGAGAGTCTGTATCTGTGTCAGTCAACTGTTTTCTGGTCCTTTTACGGCAGCTAATTTATATTTAAATTATTGGAATTATATGTAAAAAACTGTACACATAATACATTTTAGATCATGTTACCTCTCTAATGAGAGTTTACGTCTAAAGTAGTTAGTATAAAAGTGGAATGTGCTGATACAAAATAGAATGAATCTAATTAGAAAATACAAAAAAAATGTGAAGTAAATAGCAAACATGCAGGCAAAACAATAATAATTTCATTGTTTTACTTATTTAGCAAAAAGATCTATTGTTCTTTGGACAAAATATTTGCCTCCTTTCAAGAATGATGTGGAATTCTGAATTATACACAAAATAGTTACATAAGCGTAAAACTTTGTACCCCCACCAAATTCATTTTAAGAAATTTGTAAAAGGCTAAGAAAAACTATTTCATATATCTTCTTCTGAGATAGGTTAAGGATATTGTAAACTCAATAGGTGGAGCATATAAACCTGAAGGTAAAATTCAAGTCAGGAAAAACTGAAGCCAGACACGCCATCGTAAGTTTGTTGGGGTAATTTTGATCAACAGTTCAAGAGGAAAAAACAACAAAACCACAAAATAGCCTCTATAAATACACACACTACAGAGGCTTTTGTAAAGATACTCTAGTGACAATGAATGAAGAAGTCTGGCTGCAGGCAAAGAGGATGTCGGGATCCTAAGAAAATTACTAAACAGCTAAACTAGTCATTGAAAGGTCTTGAAAGAAATATTGGAAGTGGATGATTGCAAAATAAATAGTAGCTTTGTGGTTTATGATAGCAGTGAATAGATTATAACTGCAATCCTACAACGACTTTGCAGAGTAGTGCCACACTACAAACACAATCAGAGGCTGGACAGGGTGTGACAACAACTTTCGTCTCAACAATGCAAGCTGGTGCTAAGTGTCAGGTTCGTTGTTTATCACAGCAGGGAATGCAGTTGAAGATGGTTCAGCCAAGCCTCCTTCATTATAGTGATGGTCACTCTGCTGAGATTAATCTAAAAGCCATTTTTAAAGGATCCTATTCTTATAGTGAAAGGCTTTGTCGTGTCTTTCCTCAAAACTAGAAACCTGTGATGACTCTTTTCTGTGTACTTTTTCTCACTGGCATTGCTTGACAATACCAATCCAAGTATTTTAAGGCAGTATGCAATTTAAGGGCAATATTTATGGCTATAAATTCCAAGTTTTACTGTGTATAAGGATGTGGAGATTTACATATATTATGTTATATTTTATATACATCTATACAGTGTTGATAGCACTTGGCATATAGTGCTAAATGACTGTCTCCCAACAAAGCGTCGTCTTCACAATATTTGAGGATGAGAAATTCTGCATAATGCATAGGTGAACTCAGCAGAAACTATAATTGAACATTAACACTTTGATAAAATGGTATAATTTTAAAAGGTAAATCGGACAACAAAATCTGAGTGTTTACCCTGTGACATACACTGTTCTTTCACCTGAGAACAGAACCAGCACTGTCATAGTACAAACAGCTCTGTTTAAATCAAGACAATTTTTTACTGCCATCTACCAGACTGTGATTGTGTAATTAAATACTACCGGACCTCCTTGAGAGGCTAAACCATGCAACTTTTCAAGCTATGCCAAAGCCAAGTGCCGTCGAGTCGAATCCGACTCATGGCGACCTATATATATATATATATATATATACATATATATATATAGAGGTCCTCCCTACGGTGACTGAGTCTCTGGGCCTCGATAAACAACAAAATATATTAGCTATATGCCACTGAATGTGCTGCTTAACTTCTCTGAGCCTGACTTTCTTCAGCTGTAAATTTAAGAAAATAAACCAATCTCTGATTCTGTGTAAGCCTCAAATTCTAAGATGTAACCTCCTCTAGCAAGATTTAAATTACTGCTCCTTGTCGCCAGACATAACAGACATGTCAGCTAATGCTTTCTGTCCATTTGCTTCTCAGTTAAGAGGTAGAAAATAATTGTTCTTTTGCTTTTTGAAAATTGTTACTTATTATTTCATCAGAAATTATATGGTGAGTAGGGATTTGTTGTGTCACTTTGTATCTAGTGGGAGGGGGTACAAGCTAACAATGAGGCTGTTGACAGGACAACGCATTTGCACAAAAGAGTTTGCCTTCTGAGTGAAGCTGATGAGGGATTTTGAGCAGGTTCATTTCCCTCCACATAGCTTCTTAAAAAGGTTTTCCACTTGCTGGGCCATCATTTAAAAAGCAAAATGAAGTTTATAGTGTTCCTTCCTTTGTGGAGTGTTTAGTGGGGCCAGATTTTCTCACTGGTAGGGCATTTACAACCATTTTAAGCTGCAATGATCACAAGCAATTATCTCCCCACTGCCTGTTCTTCACCATACAGATTTATCACGCCCAGGAGCTTTCCAAACCAAGCAACTGGTTTGGAAATTAGCTCTGTTACTTACTAGTTATGACGCTGTGGGCAGGCTAAATACCCTCTTTGAAAATGGAAACAAAATTTCCTGTATTACTGAGCAGTTTGAGGCTTGAGAGCAGTCATGTAGTGTTTAGACTATAGCTGGAACATACTAACTGCCCTGTAAATGTTTACTAGATCCATGACAATTTTAAAATCTAATACTGACCTGTGGAAGCCAAAAGCCAAGTGCCGACCTGTGGAAGGAGTTAATAATAAATCAGTGAATCGCCATTATTAAAAAGATGATCGCCATTATTAAAAGATGGCATAGCCAGCCATCTTTTAATATGTCTATACCTGTATACCTGTTGCCGTTGAATTGATTCCAACTCATAGAACCCCTATAAGTCAGAGTAGAACTGCCGCATAGGGCTTCCAAGGAATGGATGGTGGATTTGAACTTCTATCATTTTAGTTAACAGGCTAACTTTAAACCACCATGACAACAAACCCCCCAAAATTGACTGCTGTTAGTTGACTCTGACTCATAGTGACCCTACAGACAGAGTAGAACTGCCCCATAGAGTTTCCGAAGAGCACCTAGTAGGTTTGAACTGCCTACCTTCTGGTTAGCAACCATAGCAGTTAGTCACCCAGCTTTCCACTGTGCCATCAGGGTGCCTTAATATGCATAAGAATCTTTTATTATGCTAAGATGTTTATGACTATGGTGAATTTTATTGTTGTCCATAGGCTACAACTTACTTTTCATCTATTTGAGATCATAGCTGTCTCTCTTCAATGTGACATAGATACACAAAATGAAGTTATGTTTAGCTGGAAAGAGGCATATATCAGGAAAACACTAAGCTGACAAGAGAGCCACAAAACATGTAAACATTAGATATGTATTTAATCTAAACTGTAAACTTGAGTATAATGATTTATATATATATGTAAATTTATATATATATGGGGACCGTCATAATGTAAGTAAAATCAATATTTTTCTTATTTTTTAATTTTGATTATGCAAATAATAAATTGGTTACACTATTCTAGTACGAAAACTTTTTTCACAGAAGAAAGCAGTTGATTTGAAACAGGGTAAAAATAGTCTTCAAAGTCCAAGCTTGAAATCAGTTCATCTTGAAATAAAGCTTTGCCTTCTTTAAGTCTGAAAAGAATCGGATTGTTTTATAGACACAGGTAAGAATTAGAGAAACACAGATAAAATAAGTCTCATGAAATTTATTTTATAGTCTGGAGTATAGTTCACTCAAACTGGTTTATATTTTGTTTTCTTGAGTATAATTTGGGCTGAAAAGAAAGTGAGACTTTAAAGTTCAGTATCTAATTTATCTATTTTAAGAGGTTTAGCTCTCTGTGAGTAATTCCCACGATCTAGTGGAACCTCCCCGAGTCTTCAAATCATCACTAACATTTACTATTTCAATAATACATGGAGCGCATTCATATCATATTACTATTCAGAGAAAAAGTATTTTCTGATCACTTAAATACCTTATCTTCAGGAAATATATGCTATTTTTAAAAAATAAATCACTATAGGTCTCAGCACAATAATGAATTAGACAATGAAATAAAACTACACATAAAGACGCAAAACAAAAATAAACTTTTGTAACAAATAAAAGTTTCTCTGTTACTAAGGAGATCCTGATTGTGCAATGGTTAAGTGATGTGTCTACTAATCAAAACATTGGCAGCTGAATCCACCAGGCACTCCCTGAAAACTATACAAAGCAGTTCTACTCTGAACTATAGGGTCGCTCGGAGTCAGAATCGACTCAATGGTGATAGGCTTGAGTTTGGTTTGGTTTTCCATTATTAATGCGTATTCTAGATGTTGATACTGAAAGATCATAGCACTTTTTTTTCATGATCCTTAGGAATTTCCAGCCTGCCTCTCTCCTTCTGCCAAAAGCATGCATTTTTTAGCACTCCCATCATTTAAAAAGTAATAGTAATAATACTGTATCACTTCTGGAGAGTTGTCACTGAAGGGAAATTGTCACCATGAGTGAAGGAAATATTGAAGGATTCAAAAAGAAAAGTTTTGTGTTCTATGTTTATGACCCATCTAGTTTTCCAAGGTCACTGAAGGTTTCTCAAAGAATAAAAATAAAATAAAAAATAAAACAAAAAACCTATACAGTTCATCTTCACACACAGCTACATTTACTCCTTGATGATGACTGTCAGGATTCCTGATATTTCTATATATGCTCTGGGAGAGAGGGCCATAGAGTTTTGTCAGTTGTGCTTTTACCAAAAGAGTATCAAACACAGACTCAAATTAAGTGATCAAATGAGTGAGGCCATATTTACTCATGTAAAAATGACAGTGTACAAATGTACGTATGGACACTCATGATGAAATTGTTGGTGACAACCAATGTATGTCATTCATCCAAAGGTAAACAGGAATGGGGTAAAGCAATGAAGGAGAACATTCTGTCCTCAACATTTTTTGAGCTTGGTACATGCGATACTAATTACTAAAGGAAACACGGTTTAAAAAGGTCCATCTATTTTGTATCTTTTTGTATGTATTACAAGCATTTTTACTTATTTATGTGATATATAAAATATTTAAACCACATAGGTACACCATTGTTGTTAGTTGCACTGAAGCAGATTTTGACTCACGGCAACCCCATGTCTGTCAAGCAGAGCTGCTCCATAGGGTTTTTAAGGCTATGACTTTTCAGATGCAGATATCCATGCTTGTCTTTCTAGCATCTCTGGGCAGGTTTGGACAGCTAACTTTCTGTTCTTAACTGTGTTATTCAGGGACACCATACATAGTTATATTTACCCAGCAACCAGTTGCCATTGACTGACTTCAACTTATGGAAATTCCATGTGTGTCAGAAGGGAAGTGGTTTACATTTTGTTTTTTGCTTATAGGTTGGGCAGAGAAGCAAGTTGGACAGGGTGTTCAATGGCTGAATTTTTGGAAGTAGACTGCCAAGCTTTTTTTCCCAATCTTTTAGTTAGCAGTTTAGTGTGTGAACACTTTGCACCACCCAGGGACTTTATCATACATTTAGCATGCTGTCATACATAGTAATAATTATTAATAGCTGGGAGGAAATGTGAGATACGTATTTAATTTTCACATTTATTCAAGATAAATCTTAGGCCCAAAATAGATCTTTTTCATCAAAATCATGAAACTCATTTGTAATTGCAACCAAACCATAGGATAGGTCTTAGAGATTTCCAGTTCCTGATTAACTCATCAGGATTTTCTAACTTCTAAAATCATAATTTCTTTTATTAAACAGTAAAGTCTTATCTTTCCCCTAAAAATATGAATATCTTCCTTCCATCATGATATTCCAATATTCTTTCAGAAACATAGCATCTCATCAGGGTTCCTACAATCTAAAAGATTTTGTGCACCATCTCTTAATTTCTATGGAATATGAAAAATATATTTGTCCTTTTATGACTCGACGGCACTTGGCTTGGCTTTTATAATGTAAAACACAAGACATTTTGTGTTTTGAAAAACACACTGTTACCTCTTTCAAGAGGCCAATACCTTATCACAAGGCATGAGCATGTGCAGGTTCATGTCTTTTATTTTTTCTTGAGCATCTGTTTTGTGAGAATGTTCTGTTATTCTCAGTCACTCATTAAAGAGTAGTGAAGTAGCTCATAGGACCATTCTGTATTTACCTTCTGTGGATGGTGATGCAGCATAATAGTCTTGTGAAGGTTCTTACAAGGACTTTTAAGTAACTGTGTTTATATGAAAAGCTTGGATTCCATCATTTATAGAACGTCTGCTATATATCAGGAGGGTGGCACTCTTATACTCTAATATTAATTATAATATGTAAACAGCATATATTGTTATCCAAATTTTGACATTAAATAAATGAGATTTGGGAAGCCTGGAAAATTTCCAAAGGCACTACTTGCAGAAATGAGTTAGCGTTTCCAAACTTCAGTCGAAGCTCTGCACTTCATTATGTTATTGTGTATTTTTAAAAATTAGAGTCACTTTCTAATGTTTGGTTTCTGGCACTGTTGTTTAGACCAGGATTGTTATCAAAATCGCCTGAGAAGCCTTAGTAAATATATTTTCTCTTTTCTCAAATCAGTTTTAACGAACGAAATTCATTGGGAGTGGGGTCATGTCATAGGCTATTTTAAAATCCTCTCCAGGTTACTGTTACGTACAGTCAAGCTTGAAAATCAATACTATTTTTTGAAAATCTAATAATCTCAGGCCATTCAAAACTTGATATCTCTATAGGATCAGACAGACACACTTGACAAGACTCTTGCATATGATCACTAAACATGAGGTCTGAGAATTAAGGTTGCGAACTTATCTAGAAAAAGTACTATGTAACTCATTACTAAATATCTCTACAGTTGCCTTCAAAGTACCGATGTCAGCACTTAGTTCACTCTTCAAAGCAATTCTGGAACTCTTTTTCTGGAATGTCCATCAGAGCTGTTGTCATATTACCCTTGATGTCCTGAATGTTATCAAAATGTCTTCCTTTCAATATTTCTTTTATCTTGAGGTGAAGAAAAAAGTCATGGTGGCCAGATCAGGCGAGTAGGTAAAGTGGGTGTTGCAGCACAGTTACTTGTTTACCCACTAAAAACTCCCTCATAGTGCTGTGTGAGCCAGTGTGTTGTCATGATTCAAGAGCCATGGTTGGCGACGAAAGGTTCAGGTTGTTTTTATTTAACTCTTTCACATAGCCTGTTCAGCACTTCCAAATAGTAAACTTGGTTAACTGTAGTCCAGTTGGTACAAATTCATGATGACCAATCCCTTTGATACCAAAAAAGGTTAGAAACATCATTTTGACTCTTGATTTGGGCTCACAGAACTTTTTTTGGTCATGAAGAGTAGGCTGACTTCCACTGGACACTTGGACTCTCTGGTTCAGGGTTGTATTGGTTGGTATACCCATGTTTCGTTACCAACGATAACACAGCCAAAACATCATCTTGCCTCTCCAAAATGTCTTGGCAAACTTCAACTCGCCTATGCTTTTGTTCATCGATGAGCACCTTCTGAGCCATTTTCTGCACACACCTTTCTCATGTCAAGATTTTCAGTTAAGATTTTCCTGTTTCTCTATTGATGTTTACTTGGTCAATGGCACTTCCCCTCCACTTAGAAAAACATTTAATCTGTTTGTACACTGCTGTCTTCTTCACGGCAACTTGGACTAACAAGTACTGATGTTACTTCCACTCTTGTTAATTTTAACAAGCAACTGAATGTTTGTTCATCACTCTAATCAAGCTCCAACATACTTGCTAAGGCACACACACACAACACATAAAAACAATAAATGAATGCTACTCAGCAAGCCACCACCACATGTCAACCCAAACACAGTGGTGAGACACTGATATACCAAGGTTATGAAACCTTACAGAGTTGTTTGTACAGTGCTGCCAACATAAGCACACCGTGGCAAGTTTGCCAGCTTGTCAGACCTCATAAGACTTTCACATTTTACACAGAAATATAAAATTCCTAAGTCAGCAGAGGCATTAAATTGAAGCAATAATCACAAAATATATTCCATATACTCAAGATTTCAATATGTTGCTAGTCAGCAAAAATTTGAAGAATACTGTTTTGAGTTTCATCTACAAATATTCATACTAATAAAAACATTGTAGCAACTTCAAACTTCAAAATACAATATATCTAGGCTTTTCATCAAGCAAAAATCCATAGGATCAGTTACTTCAATTTTGAAAGTTGTCATATGTGGTGTTTCCATATTGGAGACTCTTTTTACTGTAAGTGAAGAAATATTTACAGATATAAATAAAAGTAAAAGCTGAGACAGGATTGTCATTGATGAAAAATGAATTATTTGTCCTCTTCATTAAGTCACTTGCTTTTAAAATTTTTTTATAGTTTTCCTTTGAAATAATTTCAGACTTAAAAAAGGTTTTAGAAATAGTACGGAGAGTTCATTGATACCCTTCACCTAGCTTATCCTAATGTTAATAGCTTACCCATAAATTATTAAATAAATTACATCTGCATTTTGGATTTCAACAGTTCTTTTCACTGACATCCTTTTTCTGTTTCATTATCATATTTAGGTTATTCATTTTCTCTAGATATCACGCCTTCCTAGGTTTCTCCAGCCTAAATGAGAGTTCCTTAGTGTTTTTTAGTCTTTCATGATTTTGATATATTTAAGAGCACTGTTCAATTATTTTGCATAACATTCTTCAATACAAGGCCATCTAACAATTTTTTATTAGATTTTGGTTATGCATAATGGGAAAAATCCCAGAGAGATGGTGGTATAAGGTGTACAGGATATAGATTTGACGTTTTACTGATGGTTTTATCTTTTTCTATCTATGAAGTTTCTTTCCCGTGAACGATTAATCTTTTCTTTTTTGTTATTAATAAATATTTGGGGAGAGGTACTTTTAGACTATGTAAATTTCCTGTTCCTTGAAAAACTTTGTTTTCTAATTGTAGCATCTGTTGGTGGATTTTGCTTACGAAAGTAATTACTGTGTACTTTAATGGTGATTTTATATTTCTTAATTCCCTGTACAGCACTTGGCTTTTGGCCAGTTCCTGGTAAATTTATTAAAGTTTCATAAAGACAGACTTGTCCATTCAATTTATTTATTGAATTATGTATTTATATCAGCAGACTCATGGGTGTATATATTATTCTTTCAGGTTTAATCTGTTATTGTTGTTAGGTACAGTTGGTTCCAACTCGTAGCTACTCTATATACAACAAAGCAAAACATCACCTCACCATGAAGAATCTCACAATGTTGTTACACTTGCACTCATTGCTGCAGAGACTGTAAGTTCATCTTGCTGAGGCTCTCCTGTTTTTCTCTGATCCTCTAATTTAACAAGAATGATGTCCTCCAGGGACTGGAAACTCCTGATAAATGTCAAAATTATGTGAGATCAAGTCTTGACATCCTTGCCCCTTAGACGCATTCTGTACGTACTACTTCCAAGACTTATTTGTTGTTTCTTTGGGCATTCTGTAGTATAGCCAATATTCTTTGACAACAGCATAGTTCAAAGGTGTCAGTTCTTCTACAGTCTTCCCAATTCATCTTCGAGATTTCTCATGGGCACGAGGTGATCAGAACATCACAGCTTCGATCAGGTGTACCTTAGTCTTTAAAGTGACATCTTTGCTTTTTGACACTTTAAAGAAGTTTCTTGAATTATATTTTCCTAATGCAGTGTGTGCTGATTGTAGATCCATGTAAAATGCATGGTTTTTTGATAACTTCAATCTTTTTTTATCAAGATCTTACTTATTGGTCCAATTGTGAGGATTTTTGTTTTCTTTATGTTGAGGTTTAATCAATATTGAAGACTGCAGTGCTTGATCTTCATCAGTTAGTGTTTAAAGTTCTCTTCATTCCAAGAAAAAAAGTTTGTGTCATCTGCGTGATGCAGGCTATTGATGAGCCCTCCTCTAGTTAAGATGCCATGTATTTCTTCATATGGTCCAGTTTCTCAGATTGTCCACTCAGTATATTTACTGAATAAGGATGATAAAAAGATATAATTCTGATGTATAACTTCTCTGTCTTTAAACCACGCAATATCTCTTTGTTTAAATGACTGCCTGTTGGTCTGCGTACAGGTTCCTAAGGAGCACAATGAAGTGTTCAGAAATTCCTAGTCTTTGCAATGTTATCATTAATTTATTATGCTCCACATAGTTGAGTGCCTCTGCATACTCAATAAAACACAATTAAACATATTTCTGGTATTCTCTGCTTTCAATCAGAATTCATCTGACATCACCAATGATATCCCTTGTTCCATGTCCTGTTCTGAACCTG
Organism: Heterohyrax brucei; assembly: GCA_028571685.1. Lineage (NCBI taxonomy): Eukaryota > Metazoa > Chordata > Mammalia > Hyracoidea > Procaviidae > Heterohyrax > Heterohyrax brucei. The sequence continues at coordinate 137,581,502 of CM053142.1, read as the reverse complement.
TATTGAATACCTGGCAGTTCCTTGTTGATGGACTGCTGCAAACATTTTTTTAAATATATATATATACATATATATATATATTTGTTGTGTTTTAAGTGAAAGTTTACAATTCGAGTAGGTTTTTCATACAATAGCTTATGCATATTTTCTTATGTGATCCTAGTTCCTCTCCCGACACTGTGACAGCACATCTTACCCTCCGCCCTCTATTTCTTCTGTCCATTCAACCAGCTCCTGTGCACTCTGCCTTCTCATCCCACCCCCAAACAGGAGCTGGCCAATTAGTCTCTTGTACCTACTTATGACAAGAGCACACTTTTCACCAATATAATTTTATGTTTTATACATATGCATACCAGCTCAATCTTTGTCTGAGGAGTCAGTTTCTTGGCAGTAGTTTCAGTTCTGGGCTGGCAGAGAATTGGAAGGCCATGTCTTCTGGTGGCCAACCAGTCTGTCATACTATCAAGTCTGGTCTTTTGACTAGAGTTCAAGACCCGCACCTCATGTTTCTTCCACTTCATCAGGGACACTTTATTGTGTTCCTTTTAAGGACAGCTATTGATAGTAGCTAGTCATCACCTAGTTCTTCCTGTTTCATGATAATGTAGTCTCCAGTTTATATGGCCATTTCTGTCTCTTGGGCTCATATTTTCCTTATGTCTCAATGCTCTTCATTTTCCTTTGCGCCAGGTGGGTTGAGGTCATTTGGTGCTTTCAGATGGCTACTTGCTAGCATGTAAGACCCAGCTACCACTCAGTAAAGATGGCGCAGAACATTTTCTTATTAAAATTTCTTATGCCAGTTGATCTAGATGTCCCTGGACCCCTGTGCCTGCTACTCTGTACCTAGATGTGTTTGGTTATATTTAGGAAAATCTTAGCTTTTAGTTTAGCACAGTTGTGCTGCTTTCTACTCCACTGTGTTCATCCCTTCATCTCCAATAATTCTTGTCTACTATCTAATTAGTGAATACCCCTCTAACCCCCTCTCCAAACTTGTAACCATTAAAGACTCTTCTGTGTTTAAGCCTTTTCGTGAGTTCTTGAGCGAATGTATGTTGGACTTTGTCAAATGCCTTTTCTGCATCAATTGATAAAATCAAGTTGTTCTTGACTTTTATTTATGTAGTTGATTACGTTGATTGTTTTTCTAATGTTGAACCATCCCTGCATACCTGATATGAATCTCACTTGGTCAGTGGAGCCATTATTTTTATTTTTTGAATTCTGTTGGCTAGAGTTTTGTTGAGGACTTTTGCATCTAAGTTCACGAGAGATAGTTTTAGTGTGACAGTTACGTTGTTATGTTGTTTTCACAGAACGAGTTTGGTAGTATTCCATCCTTTTTTATTCTCTTGAAATAAGTTTAGTAACAGTGATGTCAACTCCTCTCTGAATATTTGGTAGAATTCTTCACTGAAGTAATCAGAGCCAAGGAGTTTTTGGTTGGGAGTTTTTAAATTATCTTTTCAATCCTTTGTGATGAGTTTGTTTCATTGTTCTACCTCTGTTTGTTAGTTTAGGTAGGTAGCACGTTTCTACAAATTTGTCCATTTCTTCTGTTACCAGATTTGTTAGAGTATAATTTTTCATAATATTCTGATATGTGGATTTGAGTTTTGGTTGAGTTTGTGATATTGTCCATTTCATTTCTAATTCAAGTTGTTTTCTTCCTCTCCTAATTTTCTTTGGTTTGTTCAGCCAGTGGTTTATCAATTTTGTTAATCTTTTCAAAGAACCAGCTTTTGGTCTTGCTAACTTTCCAACATTTTTCTATTCTCTAATTTATTTAATTGTGCTCCAATTTTTATATTTGCTTTCCTTTGGTACCTGAATATGTGTTTTGCTGCTCTCTTTCTAATTGTTTGAGTTGTAGGGTAAATCCTTTTATTTGAGCTCTTTCTTCTGTTTGGATGTGTGCAATTATTGAGTCAAATTGATCTCTGAGCACTACTTTTGCTGTATCTCAAAGTTTCTAGGAGGATGTGTACTCATTCTCATTTAATTCTGTAAATGTCCTTACACTACTCCTAAAAAGAACCAAACCCACTGCCATCAAGTCAGTTTCAACTCATAGTGACCCTACAGGACAGCTTTATAGAGTTTCCAAGGAGTACCTGGTGGTTTTGAACTGCCAACCAAAAGGGTGGCAGACACAGCACTTAACTACTACACCACCAGGGTTTCTACATATCATCCGTAGCTATCTTTAAAATGCTCTCCTTTTCTTTAGTTTTGGAAAGTTTGATGATAACATATCTTGATGACTTTCTTTTGGGATTTACCTGTGTGGAGTCTGATAGGCATCTTGGGTAGATATTTTCTCATCTTTCATGATATCAGGGAAATTTTCTGCCAGTAAACCCTCAGTAATTTTCTGTGTATTTTTTGTTCTCTCCCTGACCCCCACCCCAGTCTGGTACTCCAGTCTCTCATAGATGACTCCTCTTTATAGAGTTCCATGTAATTTTTATAACTTCTTTATCTTTAAAATTCTTTTATCTGATTTTTTCCTCAAATATATTGGTGTCAAGCATTTTATCTTCACAAATATTTTACTTCCATTGACTCAATTCTGCTCTTTTGACTTTCTGTAGGGATGTCTAATTCTGAAATTTTATCATTAATCTTGTGAGTTTCTGTATTCTGTCTTTCTATGGTTTCTTGTGGCCTGTTTGATTTGTCAATATGCTCTGCTGAATTTTGCTTCATCTCCTTCTTGATCTCTGGAATAGATCTGTATATTAACACTTTGTGTGTTACTTCCAATAATTTCAGGAATTAGTCCTCATCTGGAAAATTTCTCTTTATGTTTTAGTCTTTCATAGAATTCTGTTCTTATTTTTGCTTAGTCCTTCTATGTGATTGCTTTGACTTTAATTTGCATTTTTGTTAATTTCTTAAATTAGGAACCTACATTTCCTTATGAACTTTTTTCCCCATAGCATCTATTTTATAAATTGTGCTTTACATGAAGGTTTACAGAACAAATTAGTTTTCTTTAAAAAGTGAAAACACTAAATAGTTTGTGCCATTGGTTGCCAACAGCACAACATATCAACAGTCACTCCTTCTCCACCTTGGTTTCGACCTTAACAGCTGTCGTGTCTCCTACTGCCTCGTTAGCCTTGCCTTTGACCGCATTTTGTTTTACAGGCTTGTGTAATCCTTGGCTGGAGGGTGAACCTTAGGTTTGACTTGAGTTCTGAGTTAAAAGAATGTCTGGGGGACATGTTCTTGGACTTTCTCCAGTCTTTGTCAGAGTAGCAAGTCTGGTCTTCTGTGAGTTAGAATTTTGTTCTGCTCTGTCTAGTTTCTTCTATTGTGATCATTGTCAGAGAGTTGGTGTTAGTAGCTGGAAATCACCTGGTTGTGTTGAACTCAGTCTGGTAGAGGCTATGGTAGTCTTTTAGTCACTTGGAAAATCCTTCCTTTGTGTTTTTTGTTTTCTTCATTCTCCCTTGCTCCAGACAGGGTGGGACCAGCGCAGTATTTTAGATGGCCGTTCATGAGCTTTTAAGACCCTAAACACTGCTCACCAAAGTAGACTATTGAACAGTTTCTTTATAAACTACGTTATGGCAGTAGAGCTAGAGGCCCCCTGAGACCATAGTCCCAAGCCCTCAGCCTAGTAATTTGGCTCATCAAGGAGTCTGGAGGTATCTATGCAAGGTCCATGACCTTGTCTTGGTCAAGATTTGCTCACTTCCCCAGTAGTGTATAAAATTTTACCAGTCACCAAAGTTATCATTTATCTGTTGCTTAGTGTTTTATTCTTCCCCATCCCTCCTTTCCCTAGAAATCATAATCATCTTTGCATACCTATTATGAGTTTCATGTGATCATGGTGTATTACTGTTATTTTCTTATATGATCCTGAATACTGTTGACTGGAATTGTATTGAGAATTTTTTCATCTATATTCATGAGACTCATTGGTCAATAAATTTCTTTCTTTCACTCTTTCTTTCTCTCTTTCTCTCTTCCTTTTGTCTGTCTTTGCCTAATTTTAGTATCAGGCTTCTCCTGACCTTGTAGAATGAATAGTTCGTGCAGTACTGTTCAATTTTTTGTCTGCGTGTTTGATAGAATTGTCCAGTGAAGCCATCTGGGCCAGGACATTTTTGTTGGGAATTTTACAGCCTTTTCAGTATCTTCTGTTGCTATGAGTCTACTCAGATTTTTTTACTTAGTTTGTGTTAGTTTAGGTCGTGTATTTCCAGAATTTGCCTGTATCCTCTGGATTTTCAGTTGTTGGAGTATAGTTTTTTTCATAGTATTTTATTTCCATTAGGTCTGTTGTAATATCCCCATTTCATTTCTTATTTGAGTTTTTTTTGCATCCTATCCTGTTTTTCTTTTGTCAGTTTGAGAATGGTTTATAATCTTTGTTATTCCTTTCAAAGACCAGCTTTTGTTCTTGATGATTCTTTCTATGATTTTCTATTCTTCATTTCTAATCTAATCTTTATTATTTACTTTTTTCAGGTGTCTGTGGGCTTCTTTTGCTGTTCTCTTTTTTGTTGATTCAAATTGAATAGCTAATGCTTTGATTTGTCAGTTTTTTTTCTTTTTTGTTGTGTTGCTATAAATTGGCCTCTGAGCCCTGGTATTGCTGTGTCCCAGAGGTTTTAGTACAATGCATTTTAATTCTGATTTGACTTCAGACTTTTAATTCCATCTTTGATTTCTTCTTTTAACCAGTTTTTTTTTTTTTTTTTTTAAGCATGGTGTTATTAAGTTTCCATGTATTTTATTTTTTGCTTTGCTTTTCCTATTACTAATTTCTACTTTTATGGTGTTATGATCAGAGAAGATGCTTTGTATTATGCCATTTTTTTTTTTTTTTTGGCTGATGGCTGCTTTATGGCCTTAGATGTGGTCTATTCTACAGAACACTTCATGTGTTCTAGAAAAGAATGTCTACTTTGCTGGTGTTAGGTGGAGTGTTCTATACACATCTATGAAGTCAAGTTGGTTGATTGTGGCCTTTACATTTTCTGCGTCTTTGTTGAGTTTCTTTGTAGGTATCCTGTCCTTTACCAAGAGTGACATGTTGACGTCTTCTACTGTTATTGCAGAACTGTCAGTTGCTGTTGTCAGTGCAGTTAGAATTTATTTTATGTATTAGAGATTCCTATCTTTGGGTGCATCAGTATTTATTATGCTTATGTGTCCTGCTGGGGACTGTCCCTTTAATCATTAGACAGTGTGCTTCTTTGTCTTTTACGGCTGATTTGGCCTTAAAGTCTGTTTTATTTTAAATTATTATTCCTACTCCTGCTCTTTTTTGGTTGCTGTTTGCTTGAAATTTTTTCCATCCTTTGATTTTTAATATATGTATGTGTTTCTAAGATGTGTATGTTTGTAGACAAGATATTGATGGGTCCTGTTTTTTAAATCTATTCCCCCACTCTTTGTTTGCTTATAAGCATGTGCAATTATTAATTATTGTGTGTTAATTGCTGACATTTTGTTGTGATTTCTATTATGCTATTGATAATTTCTTTGTTGCTTTTAACCTTCTAGGTTGAATTAATTTTGTTTGTGGATTTTTTTGTTTATTTCTTTTGTTTTTTGTAGATTCTGGGTTTACTAAGACTTTGTGTCTTTCTTCTTTACTTTGATGAATAGGTTTGCTAACTTTCTCTGTGATTACCTTGACATTTACCCCATCTTCCTAGGTTTAGGCAGTAATTTATTTCATCATATTGCCTTGATTTCCCTTCACTTGAAAGCTCTTTACTTACATTTTTATTGTTATGAAATTGCCACTTACAAATTCACCTCTCTACTACCCTGTTTTAGATATTTTATCTTGTTTTATTCTTAAGAGTTAATTATCTAGGTTGATATCTGGCTAATGTTTTCTTGTGTCCTAGATTCAAGTTGCTGTCTGATATTATTGGTTCTCTAAATGAAGGACCCTCTTTAACAGTTCTGACAAGTTTGCTTTGCTTTTTATATTTCATTAATTCATCTTAATCTGGAGAAGTCCTGAGTTTTCCATCATACTTGAGCAAGAGCATTGCAAGATATACTATTCCTGATTGGAAATTATTTTCTTTCAAGATTTTTTTATATGTTATCCCACTGTATTCTTTTCTGTAACATTTCTTCCAAATAATCAGAGCTTAGTCTTATTGCTTTCCTTTTTTATGTGAATATTTATTTTTCTCCAAGTGCTCTCAAGATTTCTTCTTTGTCTTAGCAAGTGTAATTATTTTATTTCTTTATACTTTTCTTTTGGAGTCTATCCTATTTAGGGTTCATTGAGATTCTTGTATGGTCAACTTCTCATCTTTCATGACATTAGGGAAGTGTTCTGTAAACAAATCTTGAGTCTTACTGTGTTTTCTATTTCTCCTGCTGCTCTGGAACTCTGATCACCTGTCAGGTTTTGCTACTGATGTGCACCACATCTTTCTCAGGTTTCATTCATTTGTCTTCACTCTGTTCTCTTACTTTTTTCCCTCAAAATGGAATCCAAGGGTTTGCTTTCAGTTTTGCAGATCCTGTCTTCCACTGTTTCAGATTTCTCCTAAAATCTTCTACTGTATTGTCTTTGTTTCTGAAATCCTGTTGTTTATCTTTTGAATTTTTAATTATTTTTCTTTTTGGTATTATTTCTAGTTGTTTTTTAATTATGACATTTTGTTTCTAAGTTATTTCCCTGAATTCTTTAATTTCTTTGTCTGTATTTTCTGTAATTTTGTTTGTATTTTCCATCATTTTTTTAGTTTGTGTCTTTATTTGTCAAATTTTCCTTCATCGCTTGGATAACCCTGAATATCAGAGTCGTGAATTTCCTATTAGATAGTTCTGGTGCTTATTATTATTGGAAAGTCATCTGCTGCTTTAATGTGGTTGCTTTCTGGAACCATCTTGTTCTTTAAAAATATTTTAATATTGTTTGCTGTTCATTAGGAATTTTGTTTTTTTATTTTATTTTTTATTTAACATGACTGAGTGAAAATATACATTCCCGTATAAATTTACCTGCCCACCTATATGCAGCTTCCACTGCTCTCCCTGTCCGGTGACAGCACACTATTCCTCTCTGATCCATACATGTCTCATCCACCCAACAGCCTCCTTTCCCCTCCTCTCCACCCACTCTCCTTCCTCCAGCCAGAGATCAGCAGGATGATATCCTATAGATGTATAGAACCATAAAGTGCATCCAATATATGGTCACTCTGCATTGCCAAGTCCAATCCATTTCTGTCCTAAGACTGGACCTTTGTTATAATTTATGGGTAAGGGCAGCATCAAGGCTGGGGGACATGATCTCAGGGGAACCCCAAAACCGTTGGACCATCAATTGAGGTCTTTTGTTCTTGTGTTGCCAGTGAGGCTCCTCTCTGTGAGCTCCATCATGGCTATCACTGGTGGTGGCCAGGCACCATCTGGTTCTTCCAGTCCCATGTCAATGTAGGCACCCACTCTTGTCGGTCTCTCTGTCTTCTAGGTTGTATTTACCGCACGTCATTTTGGTCCTCGGTGAGCATCCGTTCCTGCTGAGTTGGGACCATTTGCTGTGTCCTCAGATGGCAGCTTGGCAGCTTTTAGGACACCAGACGCCACTCACCAATGTGAGTGATTACCTTAGCAAAACGCTAGTTGTGCCAATTGGCCTCGATTTCACCTAAGAGCATGGTCCCCTGCCCCCTGCTCCAGCTACACTATCCTTGCAATATTGGGTTAAGATGGAAGGGGTACTCAAGTTATGCTGAAGTCCACTTAATGTTGTCTTGTTTCTAATGTGTGCTATCACCACTTTCTCCATAACCAGATTTCTAGCAACTATCTAAACTAAATCCTCCCCCCTCACCCTCCTTCCCTCCCTTCCCTTGCAGCTGTCAAACAGTCTTCTCTTCTGTACACAAGTCTGTTTTTGAGATCTTATCATAGAAGTCTCATACAATATTTGTCCTTTTGTTGCTGACTACTTTCACTCAACATAATGTCCTCGAGTTGAAACCAGGTTAGGAGATGTTTCCTGGAATCATCGTTATTCTTTATCACTGCGTAGTGCTCCATTGAGTATATGTACCATAGTTTACCTATCCATTCTTCTGTTGTTGGGCATCTGGGTTGATTCCATCTTTTTGCTGTCGTGGACTGTGCTGAGATAAACATTTTGGTGCATGTGTCCATTGGTGTAAAAGGCCTTGATTCTGTAGGATATATTCCAAATAGTGGAATTACTGGGTCAAATGGTATATTGATATCCAATTTTTAAGGAAGCACCAGATTGCTTTCCAAAGAGGCTGGACCATTTTGCAACCCCACCAACAGTGTAGAAGGGTTCCACTTTCTCCACAGCCTCTTCAGCATTTGTTGTTTTGTGTTTTCTGGATCATGGCCAATCTTGTTGGGGTGAGATGGTATCTCATTGTTGTCTTGATTTGAATTTCTTTAATAACTAAAGATCATGAACATGTCCACATGTGTTTTTTGGCTGCCTGGATCTCTTCTTGAGTGAAATGTCTGTCCATCTCCTTTGCCCATCACTTAATTGGATGGTTTATCTTCTTCTTATTGATATTTTGTAGTATCTTATAGATTGTGGAGATCAGGCGTTGGTCTGACATAGAGTTGCCCAATATTTTTTCCCATTCTGTGGATGTTCTTTTAATTCTATTAATAAAGTCTTTGGATGAGCAAAACTGTTTGATTCTTAATAGTTCTCATTTATCTATTTTCTCTTCGGTTGATTGTGGTTTCTTTGACAGATTTTGGAGTCTGTCCATATTGTGTATTAAAATTTCCATTGCTGTTCCTACCTTTTCTTGTATGAGCTTTATCGTTTTAGGTTTAATATTTAGGTCTTTTATCCAATTGGAGTTGGTTTTTGTATAAGGTGTAAGATATGGATCTTGATTCAGTTTATTGCAGATGGATAACCGATTTTGCCAGCACCATTTGTTGAAGACACTGTTTTTACCCCAGTTTAATGTCTTAGGGCCTTTGTCGAATATCACTGTTCATAGGCAGATGGTGTCATCTCTGGGATCTCAGTTCTGTTCCATTGATCTATCTGTCTGTTCTTGTACCAGTACTAGGCTGTTTTGACCGCTGTGGCAGTGTAGTATGTTCTAAGGTGAGGTAATGAGAGGCCTCCCAGTGTGTTCTTCTTCTTTAGTAGTACCTTACTTATCTGGGGCTTCTTCCCTTTCCAAACAAAATTGGTGATTTGTTTCTCCATCTCATTAAAAAATGACACTGGAACCTGTATTAGGATTGCATTATATAAATAAATTGCTTTGGGTAAGATAGACATTTTCACAATGTTAAGTCTTCCTATCCATGAGCAGGGTAGGTTTTTCCATTTATCTAAGTCTCTCTTAGTTTCTTGTAGTAAGGGCTTATAGTTCTCTTTGTAAAGGCCTGCTGTTTCTCTGGTTAGATTAATTCCTAAGTACTTTATCTTCTCAGGGGCTATCGTGAATGGTATTGATTTGATAATTTCCTCCTTAACAGTCTCGTTGTTGGTATAACGGTATCCTACTGATTTACTTGTGTTTATATTGTATCCTGAGACTTTGCTGAACTCTTCTATCAGTTTGAGTAGTTTACTTAGAGATTCCTTGGGGTTCTCTCCATATACAATCATATCATCTGCAAACAGGGAGATTTTAACTTCCTCTTTGCCAATGCAGATGCCCCTTATTTCTTGGTCTTGTCTAATTGCTCTGGCTAGAACTTCTAGCACAATGTTGAATAGGAGAGGTGAGAGTGGGCATTCTTGTCTAGTTCCTGATCTCAAGGGAAAGTCTTCAGTCTCTATCCATTCAAGATGATGTGGGCAATTGGCTTTGTATAAATGGCCGTTATTGTGTTGAGGAATTTGCCGTCTATGCCCATTTTGCTAAGAGTTTTTAGCATGAATGAGTGTTTGGACTTTATCAAATGCCTTTTCTGCATCAATGGACAAAATCAGGTGATCCTTGTCTTTTGTGTTATTTATGTGGTTAATCACATTGATTGTTTTTCTGATGTTGAGCCAGCCTTGCATCCCTGGTATGAATCTCACTTTGGTTATGATGTATTATTTTCTTGATATGCCATTGTATTCTACTGGCAAGAATGTTGTTGATGATTTTTGCATCTAGATTGATGAGTGATATCAGTCTGTAGTTCTCTTTCTTTGTTGGTTCTTTCCCTGGTTTAGGTATCAGGGTTATACTGGCTTCATAGAATGAGTTTGAGAGTACTCCATCCCTTTCTATATTGTGAAATAGTCTAATTAGTATTGGAGATAACTCTTCTCTAAATGCTTGGTAGAATTCTGCAGTGAAGCCATTTTGATTGGCAGTGTTTTGATGATATTTTCAATCTCTTCCTTTGTGATGGGTTTATTAAGTTGTTCCACTTCACGTTGTGATAATTTGGGTAGGTGGTATGAGTCAAGGAATTTGTCTATTTCCCCTAGGTTTTCAAATTTGTTACAATACAGTCTTTCATAGTATTTTGTTATGATATTTTTTATTTCTGTTGCATCTGTGGTGACAACTCATTTCTTATTTGGGTTATTTGTTTCCATTCCTGCTTTTCTTTAGTAAGTTTAGCCAATGGTTTGTCAATTTTGTTGATCTTTTCAAAAAACCAGCTTTTGTTCTTTTCCATTTTTTCAATTGCTTTTCTATTCTCTAATTCATTTAGCTCTGCTCTAATCTTTATGACCTTTTTCTTCTGATGCCCGAGGGGTTCCTCTGTTGTTCTCTTTCTACTTGTTCAAGCTGTAGAGTTAATTCCTTGATTTGGTTTCTTTTGTCCTTCCAGATGTGTGCATTTACAGAGATAAACAGACCACTGAGGACTGCTTTGGCTGTACCCCATAGGTTCTGGTAGGAAGTGTTTTTGTTCTCATTGGAATCCATGAATTTCTTTATTTCATCCTTGATTTCCTTTATAACCCATGTTTTTTTGAGCAAGATGTTGTTCAGTTTCCAAGAGTTCCACTTTCTATCTATGTTTTTTCTGATATTGATTTAAACTTTTATGGCTTCATGATCTGAGAAGATGCTTTGCAGTATTGCATTATGGCCTATCACATGGTCACTTCTGGAGAATGTTCCATGTGCACTGGAGAAGAAGGTGTAGTTGTCTGCTGATAGGTGGAAAGTTCTGCATATATCAGTGAGGTTTAGTTGGTTAATTGTGTCAATGAGGTTTTCTGTATCTTTACTGAACTTTTTTCTAGATGATCTGTCTAGTAATGAGAGTAGAGTGTTAAAGTCTCCCACTATTATTGTGGAGTCATCTAACTGTCTTTTGAGCATAGTCAGTGTTTTTTGATGTATTTAGGTGCTCTGATATTAGGTGCATAAATATTGAATATAGTTAAGTCTTGCTTGTGTACTGAACCTTTCAGCAATAAATAGTGTCCATCTTTGTCCACGATGGTGGATTTGACATTCAAATTGATTTTGTCTGAGATTAGAATTGCCACCCCTGCTCTTCTTTGTTCATTGTTAGCTTGATATATGTTCTTCCATCCTTTAAGTTTCAGTTTGTTCCTGTCTTTAGGTCTCAAGTGAGTTTCTTGTAGACAACATATGGATGGGCCATGTCTTTTGATCCAACATGACACTCAGTGTCTCTTTACTGGAGCATTCAGTCCATTCACGTTCCATGTAATTATTGACAGGTATGTGTTCACTGCTGCCATTGCGATATGTTTATTTTTATGTTGATGTTTTCTCTGTTGTTCTTATTAGTCTGTTCTGGGATGTTCTTTTTTGTGAGTTGATTTTTCACCTTTTTCAGAGCTGGTTTTGTAGTTGTTGAGACTCATGTGTTACATTTCTTGAAATGGTATGATATAGCTTTGTTGCCCTTATGATCCCCCTTAATAAACCATATATAAACTCAATTTTAATTACTACCAGTCTTGTCATCTTCCTCTCTATCTGGAAGGACTATAACAACTGTAGTACATCCCTCTTTTTATTATGATGACACCATAGTTTTAATGATGATCACTGGATTGCTTCTTTCCATATCAAAGCTATGGTTTACTTTGAAGCCTTCCCTAAATGAGTAGAGTATTGAGTAGTGTGTTGTTCTAAAATATAAAGTTAGTGGTTTCGTTCTTCTAAGCCAGAGTCAAGAACTTCTTTCAGTATTTCTTCTAGTTTGGGTTTGGTTTTTACAAAGTCTTTGAGTTTCTGTTTATCTGGGAATGTCTTAATTTCATTTTCATATTTGAAAGATAGTTTGGCAGGATATATAATTCTTGGTTGGAAGTTCTTCTCCTTCAAGGCTTTGAATGTGTCATGCCACTGTCTCCGTGCCAGCATGGTTTCTGCTGAGAAATCTGACGAGAGCCTACAGGGTTTCCCTCTGAATGTTAGCTTTGCCTTGAGTCTTGCTGCCTTTAAGAGTTGCTGCTTATGTTTCATTTTGTTAAGTTTGATTATAATATGTCTTGGAGTCTTTCTTTTGAGATCTATATTGGGTGGCGTATGATATGCATCTGAGATGTCTATATTCTCTTCCTTCATGATTTCTGGGAAATTTTCTTTCAGCAGCTCAGCAACAATACTCTCTGTGTTCTCAGATGTCTCACCCTGTTCAGGGACTCCAATTAATCGAAGATTGTTCCTCTTAAATAGAGTCCCACATGCTTCTTAATATTTCTTCATTTTTCTTGTTTTTTTTTCAGATTTCTGCTCATAGATGCTGGCATCAGTAGCTCTGTCTTCCAAGTCAGAAATTCTTTTTTCTATTTGCTCCATTCTGTTTTCTTGGCTTTGCTTTGAAGTGTCAATGTCTTTGATTTTGTTCTTGATCTGTTGAATTTCAGAGTACTGGTCTTCCATCAGATTGAACACCTTGCTTAATTTTTCATTTTGTTCCTCTGCATTTTGTATAAGGTCTAGAAGGGCTCTGTATATAATCATTTTGTATTCACTTCCTGATGCTTTCATAAAAGTTTCTTCATCTGGAAGACTCCTTGGTTGCTTTGTTTGAGAGCCTTCTGAAGCCATGGGTGATTTATTGTATGCCACAATTTTCTGTTGCTTTTTGGGTCCCATGTGAGTATGTAGAGGCTGGAAGAGGTACTGTGAGGATGGATTGCAAATGTTTCTCTAGGCTGTCTTAAAATGTAAAGCAAAAGGTATCTGACCACTTCACAAGTCAGTTAGGTTTTCAGGTGTAGAGGTCCCTCTTCTCATCTGACAAAGTAAGCACCACTGTATCCAACCCCGGACGATAACAAACTAGTTCAGAATACAGCAATGCTACTGCCCTGTTGGCCTCTGCTGACAGAGCCTAGCCTTAGGAGACACTATGTTGAGTACTGATTTTGTCATAGAAAAGCGCTCCCTTGTGGGCAGCCTCTGGCTCCCAAGCTAAGAATTAGGTCCAGCTGTGGCCACTGTATCCAAGATGGCGTCCTCCACACAGGTAGCAGATAGAGGGGCTAGAGGTGCCAAGAGGTAGTGATTCCTCTGCTTCTGTTGCAGGGCCCCCAACGTAGGTGGCCTTCGGTAAGTTACTGCTTTTCTGTCGGAGAAGCGCTGACCTGTTTGCAGGAGCTGGCTCCTAGGCTAAGAATTAGGTCCCACTAAAATCTCGGTACCAACATGGCGTCCCGCACACTGACTGCAAATTTCTGTACAAACTCTGCTGAGGCAGATATAAAATGAAAGGCTCAAAGTGGCCAGATTAACAGAGTCCTAAGCCTGGCTCTCAAAATATGGGAATTTCGCCTGCCTCTCCCCCCAGCAGCATGTCTGTGTCTAGCCGCTAGGGAAGACCCAGCTCCGCCCGCCGGCCAAGACAGAGAAAAAACAAAGTCAAAATGGTGCGTTTACCTTCAGTCTGTGAGAGCCCGGGCTAGCCAGGAGTGGGAGTCAGTGAAAGCGAGGAAGTTTTTTTGCTCAGTGGTATGAAGTACCAATTAACAGCCCTGTACTGTGTCCTGAGCCTGATTAGGTGATCAGAAGGCTCTGTTTGCTTATCAGTTCAGGTCTTGGTTTCCAGAGGGAGATAAGGAGACGTGTGCTTAGTTTGCCATCTTGACTTCGCCGCCCCCCAGGAATTTTGTTGTTTGATTGTAGATTCTTTTTTTTTTTTTTTTTTGCTTTTGTCTGAGAGGCAGACTGGGTGTGTTTTGTGGCATGCTTGCCTCTGGATATGATATTTCTAATCAGCTTGCGTGTGTGGGTGCAGCAGGTGGGTCCAGCAAGCTTAGGAGGTTATGGATGTGTTGTTTGCAGCACAAACTAGAGGTGACAAGTGGGGCCAAGGAGCAGTGTGTGACAGATTCTGAAAGACAGAATTGATGCTGCTCAGGGACATGGTGCTTTGTACACAATGCAAGAGGTAACATAGAGGATGTGATGTGTGGGGATAAGTGAGTGAGTGAAGAAAGAAAGAAGCAAAAGCAGAAAAAAAGCAACAAAATGAAAGAGTAAATAAAATGGTGGTGTGGTAGAATTTTGTGGGTGGGGGCAGGCAGACTTGGTAAGGCTTTATGCCAGTGACTGTCCTGCTTGTCTGGGTATGGACTATGCATAAGGGTACAAAGGTAGATGGTTAAGAGCCAGGAAGAGAAAGAAGAAAAAGAGAGAAGAAACCAACCAACCAAAAAATTAATAATAAAAAACAACAACAAAATATGATGGTTAGGGAGTCAGCAAATAAGCATGGTGTATAGTGTATAACTGAGGTGATGGCAAGATGATGCCTCTCTTGTCAGGTGGCTTGACATGGCCTGTCAAGAAGGGTTAGAGGCACGACAGGGCATAAGTGTCAGAGAGAAGGGAAAAGATAAATAAAGATAAAGCATGTGGCACCGAGGGAGCCAGCCAGCTGAGGCAATGCAGACCCAGGAAACCTGTGTAACAGAGGCTCTCCAGTGGTACAGCATAGCCTGCCAAAAAGGAAAAAGTGACACACAAGGCTAGGTAGATGGGAGAAAGGAAAAGATGTGAGACAGAGATTGAAAGAAAGAAGCAAGCAAATGAACAACAAATAGATAAATAAAATGGTGTTGAGGGAGCCCATCAGTGATGGCAGTGAAGGCTCAGGGAGGCTGCATGCAGTGACTCTTTCTCTGAGTGGTACAGTAAGACCCCACAAGAAGGGGTGGAGGAAATACACAGCAATAGGTTGGTGGGAGACAGGCAAGCAGGGAAAGGAGAGAGACAAGATACAGAAAAAAAAAAAGAAGAAAGCAAAGAAACCAAAAAACCCCACAGTCCATAAAGAAGGAGAAGTTATGTCACACAGGGTTAACCGAGCAAGAAAAAAGAAAGGAAGGAAGGGAGAGAAAGAGAGAAGCAACAAAAAATAAACCAATACAAACTATCAAATACAAAACAAAGGCTGCTAAAGGAGCCAGCCAGTGGAGGTAAACCTGGGCTGCAGTGAGCTGTTGTCTCTCTGGTTGAGTAACCATGGCCTTTGGGAAAGTGGGCGAGGCCAAACACAGGGAAGAAAGAGGAAGATGGGAAAGCTCGTATATTATTGGGAGCTCCTTGAAGTTCCCAGTCTTAGTCATCTAGTACCGCTCTAACAGAAATACCGCAAGTGGTTGGCTTTAACAAAGATAGGTTTATTTCTTCACATTAATGTAGGCTGATGTAATGTATGTGATCATCTCCAAATGAAAGCATTCTCTCTGTTGACTCCTGAGGAAGGCCCATCTTGTCAGTCTTCCTCTGGTGTAGGAACTCCTCAATTGCAGGGACCCCAGGTCCAAAGATCACAGTTTGCTCTTGGCTGTTTCTTTCCTAGTGGTATGAGGCCCTCAACTCTCTGTTTGCTTCCCTTCCCTTCCTTTTCCTTGATAGATAAAAGGCAGTGCTGGCTATATCCTAGAGAAACTCCTTTACATTGTACTAGGGACATGATCTGGTTAAAGGTCATAATTCTATCCTAATCTTTAAAATAAAATTACAGTCACGAAATGGAAGGCAACCATACAATATTGGGGATCACGGCCTAGCCAAATCTATAAACACCATATTGGGGGGACAAAATTCAATCTATGACAGCCTTCATATACTCCCTGTCCACTGTCCACAGTCCTTGGTGTCTGAGGTCCAAGATGGCAAATTCGTTCTGTGTTAGCTGGTAGAGAACTCCACTTTATCACTCTTTTTCTCCATTTTCTGCCAGTTTATTATTCTATTCAATGTTTGGTTGAGTTCTTTATTCTTTCATTTGAAGCTTAGGGTTCCAGGAATGACACTTGTATCTGTTTTGTTTAGTTTTTCAGGCTTTTGCTGTAGAGAAATGGCACTGAGTGTCTCTGTAGTGCCATGTTGACTCCACCTCAAATTTTATTCTTTTCTAATATTCTCATTTAGTGTTATAAATTTTGCTCAAATGCTGCTTTGGCTACATTACAGAAAATTTTATAGGCGTATTCTATTTTTATTGGGTTTAAAATATCTTTTAATATATTTCTTTGGTATTTGCTTATTTGATCCATTCATTATTTGAAAATGTGTTCTTTAATTTATAAATATTTTATGATATCTTAAGCATCTTTTTTTTTCTTTTATTAACTTCTGGCTTAACTCTTAGTTTTCAAGAATATGTTTTCTATGACCACTATTTTTTATTTATTTATTTTAGCCATGAACATGTTTAATTTGATATACATCTGAAAAAGAATGTATATTTTTCTATTGTTGATGGGAGCATTCTATAAATATCAATTAGGCCAAGTTCAATGGTAGTGTTCCAGAAAACACCAAACCCATTGATTGCAACTCATAGCAACCCTACAGGACAGAGTAAAACTGTCCCATGAGGTTTCCCAGGGGTATCTGCTGCATTTGGTCTACCAGCTTTTGTGGTAGCAGGTAAGCTCTTTACCACTACAATTTCTTCAAAAATATTATGTTGGTTCAACTGGATGTTGTGGTAGCCTGAACGGTTCCCCCAAGTATGTCCACATTCTAATCTGTGGAATTTCTTAAGGTTGCCATGTATTGCAAAGAAGACTTTTCATATGTGTTTCAGTTAAGGATCTTGAGATGGAAAGTTATCTTGGGTAATCTGGATGGACTTGGTATAATCACAGTGGCTCTAAAAAGAGGTTCAGTAGAAGTCAGAGTGAGAAGAGCTAACAGTGTGATAATTGAGATAGGGCAGGAGTTATAAACAAAAGACAAAAAAAGAGGCCACAGGCCAAGAAATACAGGTGGACATTAGAAACTGAGAAGAGCAAGCATACAAAGTTTACCTGTAAGAACCTCCTGAAGAAACTAGCCCTTTCAACATGTTGACTTTATCTTAGTGAAATGGATTTCAAGCTTAAAATTCTGTCGGTGTGAGCTACAATAGCGGTTTCCTGCCAAAGTGGAAGGAAAGGGAGAATATAAGAGGGAATAAAAAGTAATCTTATAGTGGAGAAACCTGACAAAAATTAGTCAGCTGACTAATCTACATTCATAGCAACAGGAAAAAGATATGTTGTTGTTACCCACTTTTTATCTAGTGATATAATAGTGAAAATTTACCTCTGTGGTAGTTTTCCTTAAACCTCATAGCCATATTCTAATGATGTAAAAAGCATCAATCCCAACTGAGGTGCAAATTACAAAATTGCTAATTGTCAAGTCTGTCAAAAACAAGGAAAATTTGAGAAATTGTGACTATAAGCATAAGGAGACAGGACAACTAACTGCTCTGTGAAAGCCAGGATGGAAAGTGCGGACATAAAAAGGGAAATTATGGAAAAGCTAAGGAGATTTGTATAAAGTATGGACTTCAGTTAAAAATAGTGATTGAATATCCGTACATTAGTCGTGAACTTTCCCTTCACTATACTTATGCATTCTGTATACCGAACAAATAATACGAGAAGCTGATCTGTATGAAGAGCAAAGTAGCATCAGGATTGGAGGAAGACTCATTAATAACCTGAGATCTGTAGATGATACAACTTTACTTGCTAAAATTCAGGAGCACTTGAAGCACTTACTGGTAAGAATAAAGACCGTAGCCTTCAGCATCGATTACACTCCAACATAAAAAAAAAAAAAAAAAAATCTTTATAACCTGACCAAAAAGCAACATCACAATGAAAAGAGAAAAAACTGATGTTGCTAAACATTTCATTTTACTTGGATCCACAATGAAGTAGCAGTCAAGAAATCAAACTACTTACTGGATTGGTCAAATCTGCTGCAAAAGATCTCTTTAAGGTGTTAAAAAGCAAAGACATCATTTTGAGGGCCCAAGTCGTGGGGTGCCTCATTTGCATGTGAGAGACAGACAATGAGTAAAGGAAGACTGACTAAGAATTGATGACTTTGAATTACAGTGTTGGTGAAAAATATTGAATATGCCCTGGACAGAGAAAGGAATGAAAAACTGTGTCTTCAAAGAAGTATATCTAGAATGCTCCCTAGAAGTGAAGATCATGAGACTTCTAGTTTTCCGGGAGCAACTGGTCCCTGGTGAAGGACATCACCATGCTTCGTAAGATAGAGGGTCAATAAAAGAGAGGAAGATCCTGAGTGACATATACTGACACAGTGAGTGCAATGACTGACTGTCTCATGGCACTGGTTGTGAGGATGGCACAGGAGGAGGCAGTGTTTGGTTCTACTGTGCATAGTGTTCATATGAGTCACAGGCAGTTGCATGTCACTAACACAACCACAGCTGTGACAATTTTACCCTATGAGGTGATAGTCTAGATTACACATGCCCTCTTAACTGCTACGCTCCATTACATTAAAGAGATAAAAACTACCCAGTAAAATTTTCTCTGGATGAATTTTTCTTGTTTTTTAGTTTAAGTATTTTAAAAGAATTACTTTTTTAAAACTGTCCTCTGTGATACTTTTCTAAGCAATTAACTGCAATTGTTGTAGGCAGACTATCTAGTGACATAGCAGTTTGGAGCTCAGCTTGTAACCAGAAGCTGGACAGTTTAATTCCACCAGTTGCTCTTGAGAAACCCAATGGTGTGGTTCTACCCTGCCCTATAGGGCAGCTATGAATTAACAATTATCTAAATAGCAACGTGGTTTGTTTGGTGTTTTTAAAGATATTCGAGTCCTAAGCCACAGAATTTGTGAAATGGTACCTTATTTGGAAAAACTTGACTTCATGGATATGACTAGTGACCTTGGGATGTGGAGATTATCCTAGGCTATCTGTGTTGGCTCTTTTTCATCATTACAGGCTGAGGTCTGAGGCAGAAGGATCTGTGACTAATGAAAGAATGGTCGTCAATTTTACAACTTTGAAAAAGTAGGAAGCAGGGCATTAAACAATGAATGTAAATGACCTCTAGAAGCTAGATAATTTAAGGAAAGAAATTCTCCTTCAGAATGTATAGATAAAGTGCAGTTCTACCAAACTTTTGATTTTAACCAGTGAAGTCCATGTCAGACATCTGAGCTGAATAACTGTAAGATGATGAATTTGTATTGTTTTAAACAACTGAGTGTGTGAAACACACTTCCAGAACAAAGAAAACCCACTGTCATCAAGTCAACTCCAGGCCCCAGTAACTCTATAGGACAGAGCAGGACTGCCCTAAGGCGTTTCCAAGGCTGTAAATCTTTACAGAAGCTGACTGACACTTTTTCTCACAGCACAATCAGTAGGTTTGAAATATTTTCTTTTCAGTCTGCAGCCAAATGCTTAAGCACTACACCATAATTCACAATTTGCTCATCTAAATGATCTTTAAATCTCTAGAATCTCATATTTTAGAAGGAGCATTGATTCCACAAAAAATGCAGTGAGTGTCAGCGGACAAAACAGACCAGTTCCAAATATATATATATATATATATATATATATATATTTTCTCGACAGCACCTGGCTGGCTCTAAAGTATTAATTCCTGAGAGTTTTCACAGCGACAGTGCAAATCTTCTCTTTAATTGAAATAATAAAGTTACTGTGCCCGGGAGTCCTGTGGATGCTGTAAGTATACACCACTGGTTAAATCTCATCTAACAACTATCGTGGGGTGATGCAGTGTAGGACTCTCCATTTAGTAATTGGAGGAGAAAATCAGCCTCTGTGAAAAACAGTGAGTCCAAGGTTACAGTTACAAATCAGAAACTAGTACAACTGGACATAGGGTAGAAGCATGAACAAGAAAGGTAAAAAGTCTAGTTCAGGATGTAGCTTCAGTAGAGAAGGAAGTGTAGGTCCAAAATCTAGTGCCTGAATGTACAATTGAGTATAAAGAACTCTTCTGAGATTGTTCTGGATTACTAGTTCACTTTTTCTAGCAGGAAATGCGCACGGCTCCAGCAGTCAGTCCACGGAAAACACCGAGGCCTAGCAATGACAAGTTGTCACTCTTTGTAACCTCACCCTACTAACAGCCAAATTCAAAAACCTGTTAGTTCTCAGTAATAAGCCATTGTTGCTGTAAAATTTTCATTTACAACTAATTTTAAAATCTTTTGGATCAGATACAGAGAAATTCCTTATATTTAATTACTTGTGATTTGCAGTTATTAAATTGTAAATCCATAGTATCGTGATTCTTTGGTGACAGGGAAGACTTAGAGGTCACGGAGAGGTTTGTCTCTAAGACAGCAGCCATTAGTCACATTGGCTACTGAGAACTTGAAATGTAGTCAGTCCTAATTGAGAAGTTCTATGAGTAGAAAATATATATCAGATTTCCAGGACTTAACACACAAAAAAACTAGCACGTAAAATTTCTCCTTAATGATTTTTAATTGCCTGTATATTGAGTTTATTGCATTAAAATTAATTTCACAGTTTTTTTCTTTCTTTTTAATATCTAGCTTCCAGAAACTTTAATATTTTATGTATGTTAACATCGGTGATTCATTTTTTAATTCTATTGGACATTCATGACCTAGCAAACTGAAGTATTTACTATTTGGCCCTTTATAAATATTTAAGTTTTATGGATCACACAGGGCTTCTACTGTATATTCCTCCCTTTCCATCTTTTTCTTCCTCTTTAAAATATCTATCATCATTTATCTTATCTTTAGGACTGTCAAAAAAAAGTGATATATATTTGGTCTCTTTGATGGAAAGTGTCACGGAAGCTACTCTTCAGTCCCTAGGATTAATGTTCTTCTAATATAGCATAAGATACTGATAACTAATTGAATACAAAACCTTTGGTATTCTTTAAGACTTATTCTGATAAAATTCTTTATATGTCCCTTGGGAGTACTTTCAGCATAGGCATATTTCAACTAGTTATTCACCATATTACCAACCTACTTTTCCATCAATGGCTTGTAAAATTTTTTAATAGTAAGCTTAATTTTGTACCATAGAAGAAAAGTTGCTTCCTTAAATTCTTAACATTGCACAGTCTATTTCCTTTTTCTTCTATAAATGCCTTCTTCACTGAGGTAGTACCACTGAGCCAGGCTTCATCTACTGTGTTCTTCAACACATTGCTTTATCAGACCGGTTAAGTTATCTTTCTCACTCACGTCTAGGGTTTGAGGAATTTTTTTCTGTTAGTCTCAGGAAAGTGAAGTTAGACTAGCAATGTAGGGTCTCATATGTCAGCAGTATTCAAACTTTACAATCCAAACCCACTGCCATCAAGTCAATTCCTACTCACAATTACTCTGTAAGACAGTGCAGTACTGTCCTACAGGGTTTTCAAGGACCAGTTGGTGGGTTCGAACTCTTAACTTTTTGGTTAGTAGCCTAAGCTCTTAATCACTGTGCCGCTAGGACTTCCAAAATTGTCGTGTTCAGCGTGAGATTAGAATCCGTGCCTCGGGGAAGGATTAAAACCTGAACACAGCACCTTAGACCATTTGGCAATCCTGAAGGAAAATTTAATAATAGATGGCATGATTTGGGGCTACTGGTTTCAGATTTGTAGCTGTGTGCTACTTGACTTCCGCTATGCCACTGCTTTTAAGAACATCCCCGGGGGTCAAGGTTATTTAAATCAATCACATTAGCAAGTTAAGAAAGAAAACAGAAATCTGACCTAGAGAGAAATAAGACTCAGATATACCTTCATCCAGCTTCTGTGAAAAGAGTGTCTTTAGATAAGTCCTTTAAGTAAATTAGCCATCATTATTATCCTCATTATCAGTATTTAACAAAAACATTACCATGCCTGTTTCCGAATCATGAATAGTGCAATCAGTGATTATTTCAATATTGCAAACTTGGAAAAGAAATCTTTCAGTTAAAAAGTCTATTTTGGAGGCTTATTTAAGGCTGGAATTTTAGGAGGCAATTGGATATTTTTCTTTCCTTTCTGTGCCCTGTTGTGGTCTGAGAATAAACAAACATTTACAGTAACCACTGGATTTATGAAATCAAATTCTGTATTTTAAAGTGAAGTAGTAAATAATCATTTGAAACATTCAGAATAACTATTTTTGTTGTGAAGAATAACAAAAACATGTATGTTAAAAATAAACACATTTCTTAACATTTACAATGACTGACTACCACTGTCACTTTGTCATACTGTGGTGGCTTGCATGTTGCTGTGGTGCTGGAAGCTATCTCACAAGATTTCAAATATCCGCAGGATCAGCTTGGTGGACAGATTTCAGTGGAACTTAGAGACTAAGACAGAATAGGAAAAAGGTCCAGTGACATACTTCCAAATACTAGTCAATGAAAACCCCATGGATGACTACAGACCAGTATCTAATGTCGTGCTGGAAGATGCTGGAAGACACTAGAAAATGAATTCAGGTGTACTACTAATCATGAAGAAGGCACAGGATTGGTCAACATTTTGTCTGCTGTGCATGGAGTTGCCATGAGTTGGAGCCTACTCAATAGCAACTAACAAAAACTGCTTTGTCTAAACTGATATTTCTATCGTATTTAAATATAACTTTAAAAATAAATAGATATTCTTGGATCTTGGAAATGGGTAAATCAGTAAGTGGAAGCATGGACAAAATTTATTTAAATGTGTTATCTTCTGATAAACTTTTAGGGCTTTTGCTTATTATATATTACCACAAAGAGCTAATTTTGCATGTTCTAGAATTAATTACACCCACTTGTCTGGCAGTTTGTCATACCGTGGGGGCATGCATGTTGATGTGATCCTGGAAAATATGCCACTGGTATTCAGATATCAGCAGGGTTTCTCAAGTCTGGTGGGTTTCAGCTGAGTTTCTAAACTAAGACAAACTAAGAAGGACCTACTGGTCCACTTCTGAAAAGAATTACCCAGTGAAGCCCTTATGGGCAGCAGTGAGACATTGTCTGATACAATGTCAGAAGATGAGACTTTTGGGTAGGCACTCAAAATGTTGCTAGGGAATAGCTCTCCTCAAAGAAGAGCCATGAAGTGGATGCAGTAAAGTATTCGGGATCTTAAACTGCTGAAGCGCCGTGACTCGAAATAAGAAGAAACAGCTATAAACAGCCATTAATTATCGGAGCATGGAATGTACAAACTATAAGTCTAGTGAATTTGGAAGTTGTTAAAAATGAAATGGAACGCATAAACAGTGCTATCCAAGGCATTAGGAAATGGATTGGTGTTGGCCATTTTAAAGCAGAGAATCATCTGGTTTTCTACGCCAGGAATGAAACTTGAAGAGGAATGGCATTGCATTCATTGTCAACAAGAACATTTTGATACCTATCCAGAAGCACAAAGCTGTTAGTGAAAGGATAATACCCCACATGCCCACAAGGAAGATCAATTAATACAACTATTCAAATTTTTGTACCAAACACTAAGGCCAAAGATGAAGGAATAGAAGAATTTACCAAAATCTGCAGTCTGAAATTGATTGAACATACAATAAAGATGGGTTGATAGTTTCTGGTGATTGGAACACAGAAGTTGAAAACAAAGAAGGATCTGTAGTTGAAATATATGGTCTTAGGGAGACAAACAGTATGGGGAATTGTATGACAGAAATTTGGAAGAATTTCTTCACTGAAAATACTTTGTCAATGATATAAATGATGACTATACACTTGGACGTTGCCAAATGGAATATACCATAATCAGATCAATACCTCTGTGGAGACAATGGAAAAGCTCAATGTCATCAGCCAGAACAAAGCAACAGGTTGACTGTAGAACAGGCTATCAACTGTTCATACGCAAGTTCAAGTTGAAACTGAAAAAAATTAAAACAAGTACATAAAAGACAACGTACAACCTTGAGTATACCCTACCTAAATTTAGAGACCATCTCAAAACAGATTTCAGTCATTGAACCCCAATGACTAAAGACCAGATGAATCGTGGAATGAAATCAAGGATATCATACGTGAAGCAAGCAAGAGATCATTAAAAAGACAGAAAAGAGAAAAAACCATATTGGACATCAGAAGAGACTCTGAAACTTGCTCTTGAGTGTCATCAGATAGCAAATGAACAAAGGAACTGATGAAGTAAAAGAACTGAAGATTTCAAAGGGAAGCTGAAGAAGATAAGGTATTATAATGATATGTGCAAAGACCTGGAATTAGGAAATAAAAAGGAAGAACATGCTCAATATTTCTCAAGCTGAAAGAACTGAAGAAAAAATTCAAGCCCTGAGTTTCTACAGTGAAGGATTCTATGTGCAAAATGCTGAATTATGCAGGAAGTTCCAAAAAGAGATTGAAAGAATACACAAGATCACACTAAAAAGAATTGGTCGATGTTAAGTCATTTCCAGAGACAGCATATGATCAAGCACCTGTGTTACTGAAGGAAAAATCCAACTTGCACTGAACACACTGCCCAAAAAACAAGACTCCAGGAACTGACAGAATATTAATTGAGATAGCTCAACAAACTCCATGGGGCAGTTCTACTCTGGCCTCTAGGGTTGCTGTGAGTTGGAATCAACTCGACAGCAGTGGGATGGGCAACAGACAGATACAGAGCTAGAAGTGCTCTCTCATCTATGCTAAGAAATTTGGAACAAGGATACCTGGCCAATCAACTGGAGATCCATATTTATAACCTATTCCACAGAAAGATGATCCAAAAGAATGTGGAAATTATCAAACAATATCATTAATTTCAGATGCATCTAAAGTTTTCCTGACGATCATTCAAAAGTGGATGCAGCAGTATATTGATAGGGTGCTGCAAGAAATTCAGCCAGATTCAGAAGAGGACATAGAATATATTGAACAAGGGATGTCATTGCTGATGTCAGAAGGATCCTTGCTAAAAGCAAAGATACCAGAAAGATGTTTACCTGTAGTTTACTAACTTTTCAAAGACATTCAACTGTGTGTTATTTTAGTTGTCAAGTGTTATCAAGTAGGTTCCTACTCATAGTGATCCTATGTAGTACAGAATGAAACCCTGCCCAGTCCCATGCAACCAATGTCACAGAACATGTAGTAATTGTTTACTGAAAAATGTATTTACTCTGTAAACCTTCATCTAAAGCATAGTTTTAAAAAAAAGATAACATTTGTGATTATGGTCTTTGTGTGAGTGAAATATAGTCTGCTCTAGTGGCACTGTGAT
Source organism: Heterohyrax brucei (assembly GCA_028571685.1). Taxonomy (NCBI): domain Eukaryota; kingdom Metazoa; phylum Chordata; class Mammalia; order Hyracoidea; family Procaviidae; genus Heterohyrax; species Heterohyrax brucei. The sequence goes on along the minus strand of CM053142.1, from coordinate 137,556,073 downwards.
TAAAGCATCACGTGCTCACCTAAAGGTTTCAGTCTGACCTCACCAGACGCTCTATGGAAGGATGTACAAAGCAGTCTGCTGCCATAAAGATTACAGCTTTGGAAAACCTACATGGCCGTTCTATTCTGACTTACAGGGTCACTATGCATTGGAATCTACTTGCTCTGGATTGTTTTGGTTTTGGGTAACTGTCATTCACCTTTTGACCTTAACAACAACTAAACGGACAATGAACAATAAAAGATGTTTCTTCAAACAATTTCTTTTCTGTTTATCGTCAAAGGATGTACTCTAAATTCTGTCTGCTTTTTTAACTTAGTTGTAAAATAGGAGTTTCATCTTAGAATTTGATAGAAGCATTATTTTACTCATAGGAAAACAAAACCTGAGCATCATTTTTGTGTTGATTGGCACTTTAATTCATTTTTATCAATTTATATTTTTATTTTATTATAAAAATAGTTTTTATTGTAAATAAGAAATAGTATATTCTCTTGGTAGATAAACATGTTTTTGAAGTAAAATTATGTTTATGTTAGAATCTTAGTTGATGTCGAAGGAGACATGCATATTTTTCTTCTAATATGAACCTATTCATATCACAAGAAACCCTAGCGGTATAATGGGTAGGTACTATGGCTGCTAAGCAAAAAATTAGCACACACTTCTTGGAAACTCTGTCCTACAGGGTTGTTATGAGTCAGAATTGACTCTATGACAGTGGGTTTTATTTATTCATATCAGAAGGGTTTTTCTTTTTGTGTAGCATGGAATCAAAATCAGTAAGTTCATAAGGTTTTCTTTTATTAGTATCAGTTAATAATAATAATTGAACTCACTTAGTTCCATGACATAGGAGTCACTACACTGTTTTTTTGTTTTACTTATTTACTTTTTTGGTTGGTTTTTACATTTATGATCTATTCATATAGCACCAGCATTTGTCAAAGTTGAGTACTGCTGGAGTTTTCTTAAAGCGTAAAATCTTGGACACACAGTGGAGATTTAGAATACTCTATGTTATGTCTATGAAGAATATAAAATATGATATTTTAAGTTATTTTACACTTACAAATATAAGAAAAGTTTATAGATTATTATTATTATTTTTTATTTAATATGACTGAGTGAAAATGTACATTCCTGTATAAATTTACATGCCCACCTATATGCAGCTTCCACTGCTCTCCCTGTCCGGTGATGGCACACTATTTCTCTCTGCTTCATACATGTCTCATCCTCCCAACAGTCTCCTTTCCCCTCCTCTCCACCCACTGTCCTTCCTCCAACCAGAGGTCAGCAGGATGATATCCTATAGATTTACAGAACCATAAAGTGCATCCAATATATGGTCACTCTGCATCGCCAAATCCAATCCACTTGTGTCCAAAGAGTGGACTTTCGTTATCATCTATGGGCAAGAACAACATTAAGTGGACTTCAGCATAATTTGAGTACTCCTTCCATCTTAACCCAATATTGCAAGGATAGAATAGCTGGGGCAGGGGGCGGGGGACCATGCTCTTAGGTGAAATTGAGGCCAGTTGGCACAACTAGCATTTTGCTAAGAGGGTGCTCTGGACCCCACATTGGTGAGTGGCATCTGGGGTCTTAAAAGCTGCCAAACTGCCATTTGAGGGCACAGCAAATGGTCCCAACTCAGCAGGAATGGATGTTCACTGAAGACCAAAATGACATGGGGTAAAGACAACCCAGAAGATATAGAGACCCACATGAGTGGGTGCCTACATCGACTTGAGACCAGAAGAACCAAATGGTGCCTGGCCACCACCAGTGATAGTCCCGATGGAGCTCACTAAGTTGAGTCTCACTGGCAACACAAGAATAAAAAGGAGTACATCCTGAGATCTCCACTAAAAGACCTCAACTGATGGTCCAGTGGTTTTGGGGTTCCCCTGGGAGCATGGCCCCTATAAATTATTTTTAAGTAGCAAAACTCAAGTTAACAAGAATATTAAAAATCAGTGATCATACTTTTAGCTAAAATTATCAATTAAGTTCTATATCCACATATATCCTGTTCTTGCAATTTGAGTTTAGTAATGTTAGTGAAGAACACATATATTAAAGAGAATGGTGTTCAAAATGGAATTAATATCAAACCCTTATTATTAGCTGGGAATAATCAGAGCACATATATAACCAAAGAACATTTGAAAATATCAATTTTAATGAGGTGTCACTGACTCTTGTTATTAACAGTCTTGTTAATACAAAGATACATTTAGTAATGTAGTATCATGAAAGTATGCAAAGTGCATGTTATATCTAATTAGTAGTAGAAATAGGAAAACTAAATACAGTTTGAAAGTTTGGGCTTGTAAATATTTTAATCAGCCAGCCAAAGGGTTTTAATATTATACAGGATTCTGTTTTATATGTACTTTTGAATTAGGAATGTCTGCCCACCATGTGATATGTGATGAATCAAAACTCATATTTTCCTCTATTGAAACTTCTGAAAATGCTGCTTATGTAGTACATTCTGATGCCATTTGGGAAAATAGAGACAAGTACACTGCAGTTACTCTTCTGGATACTGGTAGCATATTTTTTTTTTTTTTGTATTGTAATCATAATGTTAAATGACAAAATATGTTGGATATTTAATTTCATAATAAGAATACAGATTCGATAATTTTATAAGCAACATGTAGATACAACTTTAAAGCTTGCATCTCACAGTGATACCTCAAGGATACTTCATAAAGGATGGTTAAATGGAAAAGAAAGACATAATGATAGAATTTTATATACTACCTAAAGAATGGAATTTCCTTTATTATATATATATATTTTTTCAAATACATATACCTTTTATATCAGCCTGTACAGTATTCAGCCCTTGGTAAATTTGGAATTATCTATTCTACATAAATGTCCTATATTCTAATATGAAGCCTATTCTATAAGTGACATAGTTAATGTCCTCATACGCATGGTGGAACAGACAATAAGAACGTTCGATGCAATTCTGGGGGTGGAGAAACAGCATGATATAACATATTATGAACTGAACACATGCAAAGTAATAGAAAAACAAGAAAGGGCAATGTTGCTCTCCATTTAGTTAACATTATTTTGAAATTGAACCCTACTGTTGTGTGTACTCAAATTATTTCTGTTTAGAATTTCAGTTAAGCTGCTTATAACTGTTGTGGGGTTGAGGAAGTTTCTTAATTTTCTCACATGTAGGATGATAATATCTAATAATAGACAACAAGGATTGCCAGAAATTTAAACTGGATTTAAAAGAGGACATGGAACAAAGGATACCACTGCCTACATCAAATGAATTTTGGCTGAATGCAAGACTACCAGATGGACGTTTAACTGTGTTTGTTAACTACGCAAAGGAATGTGACTGTGTTGATCATTAAAAAAATATGGATAACACTACAGAGGGCGGAATGTTGGGAAAAATTAATTGTGCTCCAGATGAGTCTGTACATGGATCAAGAGGCTGTCATTCTGACAGAACAAGAGGATACTGTATGGTTTAAAGTCAGTAAGTTTGTGCCATAAAGTTGTATCCTTTCATCATTCTTCATTAATCTGTCTGCTGAGAAAGTAATCTGAGAAACTGTGCTATGTGAAGAAACAAAGTCATCAGAATTGGAGAAAGATTTATTAACAACCTGATTTATGCAGATAAAACAACTTTGCCTTCTGAAAGTGAAGACTTGAATCACTTCTGGATGAAGATGAGACCACAGCCCTCAGTATAGATTACATTTCAAAATAAAGAAAACCCAAATCCGCACAACTGGGCAAATAAGTATCACAATAAATGAATAAAAGACTGAAGTGATCAAAGATTTCATTTTACCTAGACTCCAAATCAACATCCATGGAAGTGGCAAGCAAGAAATCAAAAGACGCATTGCATTGTGGAAATTGGCTGCAAGCAATCTCTTTAAACTGTTAAAAATAAAAATAAAAATATCACCTTGAGGACTAAGGTGCACCTGACCCAAGCTCCTTAACCACCTCATAAGCATACAACAAATAAGGAAGACTGAAGAATTAAAGCCTTTGAAATGTGTTGGGAAAGAATATTGGATACCATAGACTGACAAAAGGAAGTGTCTTGGAAGAACTACAGCCAGAATGCTCCTTGGAAGCAAGGCTGGTGAGGCTGCCTTTCATATACTTGGGACATGTTGCAGGAGGGATCAATCCTTGGAGAAGGACGTCATGCTTTGTAAGCAGAGGGCCACTGAAAAACAGGAATGCCATCAATGAAATGAACTGACACAGTGGCTGCAACAAAGAGCTCAAGCATAGCGACAATTATGAGCATGGTGCAGGACTCGGAAGTGTCTCCTTCTGTTGCATGTAGGGGCGCTATGAATTGGAATCCACTTGATGGCCCTAACCAAGACAACAATGGTAGACCAACAGAGTTTCCATTGAGCGGTTGGTGGATGTGAACTGCTAATACTGTGCTTAGCAGTTGAAGGCTTAACCACTGCACCTAACCCACTCAAGTCTATTCTGACTCATAGAAATCCTGCAGACAGAGTAAAACTGCTCCATAGACTTTCTAAGGAGCAGCTGATGATTTGAATTGCTGATCTTTTGATTAGCAGCCTTAGCACTTAAGCACTTTCCCACCAGGGTTTCTATGGCAAACCCAGGGCTCCCTAATATCAACATAATATGAGTATTTTGAAAAATAGAGCTAATGATAGCTAATACCTTGCTTAAGAAAGTGTGCTGCACGGCAATAAGTAGATATTCATTTAATTATTGTTGTTATGCAGATCTGATGGTGCCGTGGTTAAGAGCTACGGCTGCTAACCAAAAAGTCAACAGTTTTAATCCACCAGCTGCTACTAGGAAATCTTATGAGCAAAGTTCTATCTCTATCATAATTTTGCTATGAGTTGGTGTTGACTGAATGGCAACAGACTTCCTCTTTTTTTTTTTTTTTTTGTACTGTCATCAGTAACAGAATTTATGTCTGGGCATCCATTTGTTTGATTAAAAAAGAGGTGAAAATCAGAGTGGGAAGGAGGGATTTATTTTATAGCATTTCTAAAGAGATTGTGTATAAAAAGCTTTTTGTAGTTAGTTGTTCACATCTAAGAAGCTCTTTTTCCATAAAACAGTAATATGTGTGATAGTAGGATTACCGTATAGCTTATATTTCTATTTAGCACTTAATGTAGTTGAAATAGTATGTAATTGGCATAGAAAATAGTAGAAAAATAATACAGTTGCAACACTACCAATTAAACAAGGCAAAAAAAGAATAAAATATAGTTCTTTGTATTGAATTCTTTGGTAAACTAAAAACATTTAATTAGAGATGAGAAATATCTATCTAAGATTTCTGTAGAAATTCTGAGAGTAACTTTACGTATTTTCAACGACTTACACTAATCATTAAAGCTAGTGTGAGTTCATCTCTTTGTTTTTTTTTCTACTTGAAATACAACAAAAAGAGAAGAAGAAAAAAACTGGAAAACATAGCATCTTGGTGATACTGGAAGAACAATAGGGTTCCAGGAGCAGGTGTTGTTAGGTGCCATTGAGTCTATTTCAACTCATAGTGACAAATATGCACAACAAAATGAAGCACTGTCTGGTTTTGTGTCACGTCCACAATTGTTTTTGTGCTTAAGCCATTGTTGCAGCAGTCTCTCTGTCAATCCATCTCACTGAGGGTCTTCCTCTTTTTGCTGAGTTTACATGCTACCAAGCGTGATGTCCTTCTGCAAGGACTGATTCCTGCTGACAGGAGCACGCTGGTTGTTCTTCTTCCAGAACAGATGTATTTGCTCTTTTGGTAGTCCATGGTACATTTACTATTCTTCTCCAAGGCTACAATTCAAAGGAATTAATTCTTCTGTCTTCTTCACGCATTGTCTAGCTTTCATATGCTTATGAGACTGAAGATACAGTAGCTTGGGTCAGCCACACCTTAAACTTCAAGGTAACATCTTTACTTTTTCAACACTTTAAAGAGGTTCTTTGCAGCAGATTTTCCCAAGGCAATGAGTCTTTGATTTCTTGACTGCCACTTCTAACGCTGTGCATTGTGGAACCGAGTAAAATGAAATCTTTAACAACCTCAATCCTTTCTCTATTTATCATAATGTTTCTTACTGGTTCAGTTGTGAGAAACTTTGTTTCTTGATGTTGAGATGTAAGCCATAGTGAAGGCTGTGGTCTTTGATCTTTATCAGTAAGTTGTTCAAATCCTCTTTACTTCCAGCAAGCAGGGTTGTATAATCTGCATAATATAGTTGTTAATAAGTCTTCCTCCAATTCTGATGCCTCATTCTTCTTCATATAGTCTGGCTTCTAGACTATTTATTTGGTATACATATTGAAAAGGTGTGGTAAGAGGATACATACAACCCTTATGCACATGTTTCCTGACTTAAAACATGCAGTGTCCCCTTGTTCTGTTTACATGACTGCCTCTTGATGCCCACACAGATTCCTCATGAGCACTTTTAGGGGCTCTGGAATTCCTATTTTCTACAATATTACCCATAATTTGTTATGATCCCCACAGTTGAATGCCTTTGCATGGTCAATAAAACACAGGTAAACATCTTTCTGGTATTCTCAAGATTCATCTGACTTCAGCAATGGTGTCCCATTTCTGGAGGTTTCCTATAAAAGTGCTGTTGCAAGCTCTTTTGAGTAATCTTTAACAAAATTTTACTTGCATGTGATATTAATGATATTTTGGTAATTTCTTCATTTCACTTTGTGTAAAATAGACATTTTCACAATGTTAAATCTTCCTATCAATGAACAGGGTAGGTTTCTCCATTTATGTCTCTCTTAGCTTCTTGTAGTAAGGTTTATAGTTCTCTTTATAAAGGTCTGCTATTTCTCTGATTAGATTTATTCTTAGATATTTTATCTTCTTGGGGGCTATAGTAAATAGTACTGATTTGGTGATTTCTTCTTTAACAATCTTATCGTTGGTGTAAAGAATCCTACTGATTTAAATATGTTTATCTTGTATCCTGATACTTTGCTGAACTCCTCTATCAGCTTGAGTAGCTTACATACGATTCTTTAGGATTCTCTGCATATACAATCATATCATATGCTAATAGGGAGATTTTTAATTCATCTTTGCCAATGTGATACCCTTTATTTCTTGGTCTTGTCTAATTGCTCTGGCTAGAACTTCTAGTATGATGTTGAACAGGAGATGTGAGAGTGGACATCCTTGTCTAGTTTCTGTTCTGAAGAGGGATTGTTTCAGTCTCTTTCCACTCAGGATGACATAGGCAGTTGGCTTTGTAGCTGGGGTGGGGGTCTGGGGACCATGCTCTCAGGGGACATCAAGTCCAATTGGCATAACTAGTGTTTTAATAAGATACACTTCTGCACCCCACACTGGTGAGTGGCATTTGGGGCCTTAAAAGCTGCCAAGCTGCCATCTGAGGTATAACAAGTGGTCCCAACTCAACAGGAACAGATAATCACCAAGGACCAAAATGACAAGGGGGAAAGAGACACGTGACCAGAAGAACAAGATGGCACCTGGCCCCCACCAGGGATAGCTATGATGGGGCTCATAAAGTTGAGTCTCATTGGCAACACGAAAATGAAAAGGGGTGTACCTTGAGATCTCCACTAAAAGACCACAATTGATGGTTCAGGGGCCTCAGAGTTCCCCTGGGAGCATGGCCTCTGGCCCTGATGCTGCCCCTTTCCATAAATCATAAGAGAGGTCAACTCTTTGGACAGGAATGGATTGGACTTGGCAACTCAGAGTGACCATATCATGTGTGCACTTTACGGTTTCATACATCTATAGGATATCATCCCACTGACCTCTCACTGGAGGCAGGGGAGAAAGTGAAGAGGAAAGGATAGGAGATTGTTAGCAGAATATGACATGTATGGAACAGAGACGAACAGTATGCTGTCACCAGGCAGGGAGAGCAGAGGGAGCTGCACACAGGTAGGAAGGCAAATTTATATGCGATTGTACATTTTCATTCAATCTTAATAAAATAAATTTAAATAAAAGGAAAATTACAGACAAATATTGCTTATGCAAAAATCCTCAACAAAATTCTAGCCAATATAATTCAACATATCAAAAAGATAATTCACCATGATCAACTGAATTCCTACCAGGGATGCAGAGTTGGTTCAACATTAGGAAAACAATCAATGTAATCAACCACATAAATAAAAAACTTGATTTTATCAGTCGATGCAGAAAAGGTATTTGACAAAATCCAGCACCCTTTCATTTTAAAAACTCGGTGAAATAGGGATATAAGGGAATTCCTCAACATAATAAAGAGCATTTATACAATGTAAACAGCCAACATCATCCTAAATGGACAGAACCTGAAAGCATCCCTCTTGAGACTAGGAATAAGAGAAGGATGTGCTTTGTCACCACTGTTATTCTACATTGTGCTAGAGGTTCTAACCAGAAAAAGCAGGTAAGATAAAGGAAAAAAAAGTATCAAAATTGATATGGAATATCCCATAATACTTCTATTTGCAGATGACACAGAAAACCCTGAAGAATCCACAAGAAAAGTAAAATATCAGCAAAGTATCAGGATATAACATCAACCTGAAACATCAGTTGCATTGCTTACACCAACAAAGGGAACATCAAAGAGGAAATCATCAACTATATAACATTTACAATAGCCCCAAAGAAGATAAAATACTTAAGAATAAATCTAACCAGAGCCACAAAAGATCTACGCAAACAAAATTAAAATAATCTAATGGTATAAACCAAAAGAGTGAGTAATCTAACTTGCTGATAGACGACTCAACATCATGATAATGTCTATTCTTCCCAAGGCATTCTATAGATACAGAAAATCCTAGTCCAAATTCCAATGACATTTTTTTAAATGAGATTGTTAACCAAATCATTGACTTCATATGGAAAGAGAAGAAGCCCCAGATAAGTAAAGCACTACTGAAGAACAAAGTGGGAGGCCTCACATTACCTGATGTGAGAACCTATGACACTGCCACAGTAGTCAAAACAGCCTGGTACTGATACAACACGAAATGTAGATCAATGGAACAGAATTGAGAAACTAAATACAATATCATCCACCTATCAGCAGGTGATATTTGACCAAGTCCCAAAGTCCTTAAACTAGAGAAAAGACAATCCCTTTAATAAATGCTGTTGGTATAACTGGATACCCATCTGCAAAAAAAATGAAATAAGACCCATATCTCTACATCATGACCAAAAACTAACTCAACACGGATCAAAGACCTAAATATAAAACCTAAAAATGAGTTTATGCCATGTATTAGGGCTTCCAGCTATATACCTAAAAAAAATAAGAATAACATTGGAAGCCCTAATACATAGTATAAACAGACTACTAAACATTACTACCAGTGCACAAACACCAGACGAGAATATAGATAACCAGGAACTTCTGAAAATCAGATATGTATGTTTATCCAAAGACTTTACCAGAAGAGTAAAAAGACTAACAATGGATTGGGGTAAAAAAAAAAAAAAAAAATTCACTACTACAAATACAGTCCATGTCTAATTTCCATGATCTATAAGATACTGTAAAATCTCAACAACAAAAAACAACCCAATTAAAAAATGGGTAAAAGATATGAACAGGCATTTCATCAAAGAAGATATCCAGGTGGCTAACAGGTACATGAGGAAATACTGATGATTATTAACAATTAGAGAAATCCAAATCAAAACTGGAGTGATGTATTGCCTCACACCAACAAGAGTGACATTAATAATAATAATAATAAAACACAAAGTAATAAATGTTAGAGGGGCTTTGGAGAGACTGGGAGTTTTCCATACTGCTGGTGGGAGTGTAAAATGGTGCAATCACTCTGCAACTCAAGTTGCCACTTTATTAAAAAGGTATACAATAGAAACAACATATTATCCAGCAATCTTACTTTTTGGAATATATCTTAGAGAGATAGGGGCTGTCACATGAATACATTCACATCTATGTTTAGTGCAGTAATATCTGCAACAGTAAAAAGATGGAATCAACTTAGGCATCCATCAATAGATGAAGGAATATACTGTGCTGTATTCACACAATGGAATAGTGTATGATAATGAAAAATTACGAACTTGGTAAACACCACGTAACATGAAGGATTGTGGATGACATTATCTGAGTGAATTCAGTAAAAGGACAAATATTGGTCCAGATTATTATTATAAGAAATCAAGAAAAGGCTTAAACACAGAAGAAAATACTCTTTGATGATTACCGAGTGTAGACAGGGAGGGTTAAGCGTATTCATTGATTAGACAGTAGACAGGAATTGAGTTAGGTGAAGGGAGTAGAAGGTAGGTCAGTACAACTGGACTAAACCAAAAGCTAACAGGTTTCCTAAATATAACCCAACACTTCAAAGGACAGAGAAGCGAGGGCAGGCTTCTGGGGAACATGGTTTCAGGGGATATCTACATCAACAAACATAACAATTTATTTTTTTAAAGAAAATTTTCTGCATCCCACTTCGGTGAGTGGCATTTGGAGTTTTAAAAGTCAGCAAGTGGCTATCTAAGTAGCATCAATTAGTCCCAACCCAGGTGGAGCAGAGAAGAATGAAAGACATCAAAGACATAAGAACAAGAGAGCAGAGACAGAAAAGGCTGTCTAATCCAGACTTCATCAACATAAAGCCGTAAGAACTAGGTGGTGACCAACCACCACCAATAACTGCCCTGAAACAAATACAACATAGAGTCCCTGATACAGAGGGAGAATATTGGGTGTGCAGACTTGACCATCTGACTGACTGGAGAGTCCCTGGAAGACATGACCCCATGAATTTCTGTTAGCCCAGAGATGAAGCTGGTCTCCAAGCCAACTATTCAGACCATGATATCAGACGATAGTGGTGAAGAACGTACTTGTTAAGTATACGTACAAGGACTGCCAATTACATTTGCCAGCTCTTCCTAGTACTGTTAAATATCACTAAAGTTACCTTGAAAGTACTCCCCTCGGGAGGCTATGTACCAACGCCAGGTCCTAGTCCACCTTTCAGAGCAATTTTGGAACTCTTTCTGGAATGGGCATCAGAGCTGTCTTCATATTACCCTTGATGTCCTGAATGTTGTCAAAATGTCTTCCTTTCAATATTTCCTTTATCTTCAGGTAAAGAAAAAAGTCATTAGGGGCCAGATAGGGTGAGTAGGTAGTGTGTTCCAATACAGTTATTTGTATATTGGCTAAAAACTCCCTCCCAGAAAACTACACAATTAAGTTCACGAACTTGCCAACTTGCCTCTGTGCGCAATGGTTATTCCAGGAAAAGTTCCAAAATTGCTTTGAATAGATTAGGTGTGGCATGGGTGCACAGCTTCCCAAGGGGAGTACTTCAAAGGTAACCATGGTATTTTTCAGCAATGAGGTATGTAGCACTTAGAACAATTAACTTAGTGGACCTAACTGACAGACTTCACATACCTGAGGCTAATCGATCATCTCCTGTCCAGAAGTAAGACGGGATAGTGGAGAGCGACAAGAGCCGGTTGAATGGACATGGGAAATACAGGGTGGAGAGTGGGAGTGTGCTGTCACAGAATGGGGAGACTGGTTAAAGCTACATAGCTGTGTGTGTGCTAGGCTTTGTAGGACAAATTAATTTGAATTGTAAGTGTTCTCTCAAGTCACCATGAAATATTAAAAATAAAATTAAATGACATTTTGTTGAAATCTTAATAAAACTGGCAAATATCTAGTGAGGCTAAGCAAGAAAAACAAGAAAGAGAGAGAGAAAAGGCATAAATTACTAATTTCAAAAAGTAAACAGGGGTCATCATCTCTCATCCTATGATCACTAAAAGAATCATAAAGGAATATTATGAACAATCGCGTTCTCCAAACTTTGGTAAAATAGATGAACAAGTTTCCTGAAAGACACTAACCACCAAATTTGCACAAGAGAAAGCAGATATCTGAATATGCCTTTCTATTAAAGAAATACAACAATAATTAATAGTTGTTGCTGTGTGATAATCAATTCTGCGTCACAGACTGCGGTCTTTGACCTTTTGACCTATTTGGTTAGCAGGCAAGTGTTTAACCACTGTGCAAACAGGTCTGCTTTTGTAAGTCAATAATTGACATACTTCCAACAAATGATTCCACTGGCAGGTTTATGAAAGAAATTACATTAATTTCAACAATCTCTTCAGGAAAATAGAATCAGAGAAAACACTTTATATTTCATTCTCTGAGGCCAGAATTACCATAATAACAAAACCTGATGGCATCGTTAAAATAAATGAAAACTCCATATAGATATGTGTCATAAACATAGATGAAAAAATCCTCAACAAAAAGTTAATAGAACCCAACAACACATTTAAAGAGTGGTACACCAGTACCACATGAGATTTATTCAGGTGTACAAAGCTCGTTTACAATTCAAAACTAACCAATAGGCTAAAAAACAAAAAGTATGATCATTTCAGCTGATGCATAAAATAAAAAAATCCAAAGACCACTCATGATTTAAAAAAAAAAAATCTCAACAAGCTAGAAATAGAAAGAATCGTGCTCAATTGAATAAAAAATATCAATGAAAGAGAGGAAGACCTTTAAGGAGGTAGATTGACACACTGGGCAACAACGGAATCAAAAAAAGCCACTATGGCAAGGCTGGTATAGGACCAGGCAGCATTTTATTCTGTTGTACGTGGAGTTTCTATGCGTCAGCAACTACTAACGGGGTGCATTATCCAGTAGGCGAGGTAAGCAGAATGTTTACCTTACTTATCAGATCATCTGCAGTGAACAAGTTCATATGTATATAAATATATATATATATTTCGTGTAAATAGAGAAATATATATATATTACCATCTCAAAGATTCTGCTTCTAGGTATGGCTGGCATCTATCTCTCAACTCGACAGCACCTTCTTAACAGCCTCAAAGCCTCTTTTCAAATTTGCAGTCCCTGACAGGAACCGATTAACAAGTATACAAGGTAAGCAGGAGTTGACTTATGCTTACTTATGAATCTGTAGTGAACAGTTACGTAAGTATTTTACCAAATCAAAGATGTGAAATTGTTCGTTACAAATTAGTAAGCTAGCTTACTTACAAATAAGTATGTGCTTACCTTACTTAATGGGTAACCTATCCCTGGCACAGTAACACCACACAGACCTACAGCTAGCATCACACTTAATGGTGAGAAACTGTGTTTTCTCCCACTACAGTTGGAAAAATAAGGCAAGACTATCTACGTTTTACCACTTTATCCCATGTTCAACACTGAGTTATAAACAAAATCAAGCTCAATGTTGTCGAATGGATTCTGACTCATAGCAACCCCGTAGGGCAGAGTAGAACTGCCCCCACCGAGTTTCCAAGGACAGCCTGGCGGGTTTGAACTGCCAGCCTTTTTGGTTAGCAGCTGTAGGACTTAACCACTATGCTGCTGGGGTTTCCATGCTAGGTTACAGAAGGTACTAAAACAAGAGTGGAGACAAGGTGATCAAATTTACATTATTAGTGTGACAAAAATCGGGTCTATCATGTTGATTTTCTATTGATTCTGGTGGTCTCTCATCTAAAACAGAAAAAATATCAGAGTCTGATTAATGACATGTAAGGCTTAACATAAACCTAACCCTGCTACTCCTCTGGATTAAGCTCCAGCCCTCTTTCCCACCCTCTTGGCTTCACCTACTTGAAATCTTTACTGTTTCCAGATCACATGTCTGGGAGAAGCCTCTTTAATTTCCTCTGACTTGAATGCCCTTTCTCACATATTGTATGGCTTGCAGTCACACTACCTTCATTTCTTTATTCAAACATTAATCACTCCCTCAGTAACTTCTCAGCAAATGCTACATAAAACCATAATTCTCTTATTTTTCATACTCCTTTGTTTGTCTCGTATCATTGTCCAACATACTTTATCTTTTCCTATTTCATTGCCCCTGGAAGGACCATTCTCTAAGAGTCAGTTTTTTTCCCCCTTATATTCACTTATTCATTTTTTTTCCCAATGACTTATTGCAGTTCCTGGACATCTCACTGACACTTAATCAACACTCAAGTATTATTTGTTAAATGAAAGAATAAAATGAATCATCAAAGATAATCTGTTGAGATAATTTTAAATAGAGAAAAACTAAAGTCCTGATATGTCCTGTCTCAGTTACTGTAACCCATAATGGTACTAACCTAGTTAACTTGTATTTGTTTTGAGAAAATCTTTTGGAATAAAGAAGAAATTTCTGCTCAAATCTAAGTTGCTTCAGATTTCAAAACTATGGTTTGTGTTTTTTTTGTCTGAAGAAGAATACTTTACTGGAAATAGATCACAGTGGGAGGAGAGGTTAGTGTGGTTAAAGAAGAAAAGCTGCAAGGGTAACATTCACTTATTTCTGTTTTATTGTTGACTACAGCATAGCAGAATCATTTTTCCTTCCTTTCCAGCTTACCTAATTTGCTGAACTCTCTCCATTCACTGATGCCTCCTCACCAGTTCGACAGGTCGAGTGAGTGTCTAGAGAATCTTCAGTCTTCACAAGCTATTTTTTTTCTTTCCTTATCTCCAGTTGATGTTTTGCCTTAATGTTTCCACTCCATCAAGTTTCACAACTACCGACATATTCTTTGTCTCCCATCTCTTCACTATTCAGTCCATGAACCATAAAAAGCCCAAATAAAACCCATTGCCATCTAGATGATTCTCATTCATAGTAGCTTTATATCTAGCCCATGTTGATATTGCTATTAGGTGATGCAGAGTTGATTCCAACTCTTACCAGCAGCAGATCCTGTACCATCCTGACAATCCTCACTATTCTTGATCCCCTTGTTGCAGCTAGTATGTCAGTTCTTGATAGTCTTCATCTTTTTTTACCCACCCTCTATATTACCAAGCATAATGTTCTTCTCTGGGGACTGATCCATCCTGAAAACATGCTTAAAGTATGTGAGATGCACTCTTTCCATTTTTGCTTCCAAGAAGCATTCTGGCTGTTGTTCCAAGGCAAATGTGTCCATTATTTCAGTAGTCCAGGATATATTCAATACTGTGTAACACTGCAATTCAAAGAAATCAATTTGTATTCTGTATTCCTTCTTCACCGTCCGGGTTTTGTATGCATGTGAGGCAACTGAAAACACCATGGCTTGTGTCAGGCACACCTTAATCCTCAAGGTGACACCTTTGTTTTTTAACACTTTAAGATTTCTTTGCAGCCAATTTGCCGACTGCAATGCATCTTTTGATTTCTTGACTGCTGCTTCCATGGATGTTGATTTTTAAGTCCTAGTAAAATGAAACCTTCACAGCTGCAATTGTTTCTCCATTTATCATGATGTTACTTACTGGTCCAGCTGGGAGGATTTTAGTTTTCTTTATTTTGAGGTGTAATTTATACTGAAGGCTGTGCTCTTTTATCTTCATTGATAAGTTCTTTAAGGCTTCTTCACTATCAGCAAGCAAGTTGTGCCATCTGCATAAAGCAGGTTGGTAATGTGTCTTCCACCAATCTTGATGCACTCTTGTTCTTGAGAGCCCAGTTTCTAGGAATATTTGCTAAGTAAACAAATTGAATAAGTATAGAGAAAGACAACTATGACACACACCTTTCCTCCCTTTAAACCACACAGTATCATTTTGTTCTGTTCAAATGACTGCCTCTTGATTCGTGTACAGGTTCCCTACAAGCACAATTAAGTGGTCTGAAATTACCCTGCTTTGCAATGTTGTCCATAATTTGTTATGATACACACAGTCAAATGCCTTTGCATAATCATTAAAACACAGGCAAACATCTCTGTAGGATTTTCTGCTTTCATCCAGGATCCATCTGAGATCAGCAATTATATCCCTGGTTCTCTGTCCCTTTCTGAATCTGGCTTGAATTTCTGTCAGTGCTCTATTAATACGTTGTTGCAGCTTCTTTTTAATCATCTTCAACAAAAATTTACTTGTATTTGATATTATTGATATTGCTTGATCATCTCTGAATTTGGTTGGATCACCTTTCTTATGAATAGCAATAAACATAGATTTTTTCCAGTCACTTCATCAGGTAGTTGTCTTCCAACTAGCACAGATGAGAGAACATTTTCAGTGCTGCATCTGTTTGTTGAAAAATCTCAATTGATATTCTATCAGTTCATGGAGCCTTGCTTTTCTCATTGCCTCTATTACCCTTTGGACTGCTTCCTTCAGTGCCATTGATTTCTGTTCATATGGTAACTCCTGAAACTGATTGTCAACCAATTCTTTTTGGTATAATGACTCTGTGCATTCCTTCCATCTTCTTTTGATGCTTCTTGTGTCATTGAATATTTTTTCCTGTAGAGTCCTTCACTATTGCAACTTGAAGCTTGGAGTTTTTTCTTCAGTTCTTTCTGCTTGAGAAATGCCCAGCATGTTAGATTTTGGTTTTCTGTTTCTAATTCTTTGTACATGTCATCATAATACTTTACATTGCCTTCCAGATCTGCCTTCTGAAATCTTCTGTTCAGCTCTTTTACTTCATCATTTCTTCCTTTTGCTTTAGCTATTCTACATGTAAGAGTAAATTTCAAAGTCCTTTCTGACATCCATTTTGATCTTTTCTTTCTTTTCTGTCTTTTTAATGAAGTATGGCTTTCTTCATGTATGATATCCTTGATATCATCCCACAACTCATCTAGTTGTTTGGTCATTAGCATTTGATGCATCAAATATGTTCTTGAGATGGTCTCTAAATTCAGTTGGAATATGCTCAAGGTTGTACTTTAGCTATCATGGACTTGTTCTCATTTTCTTCAGTCTTAACTTAAACTTGCATAGGTGCTGTTGATGGCCTGTTCTGTAGTTGGCTCCTAGCCTTGTTCAGATTGATGGTGTTAAGTTTTCCGTTGTCTCTTTCCATAGATGTAGTTGATTTGATTCCTGTGTTTTCCATCTGGCAAGATTCTTGTGTATAGCTGCCACTTATGTTGGTAAAAAAAGATATTTGCAATGAAGAAGCTGTTGGTTTTGACAAATTCTGTCATGAGATCTCTGGCTTCATTTCTATCACCAAGACTATATTTTCCAACTACTGAGTTTTCCTCTTTGTTTCCAGCTTTTTCATTCCAATCATCAATAATTAGCAATCTAGCCTCATTACATGCTCCATCAATTGCAGACTGCAGCAGTTGTTAAAAATCTTCAGTTTCTCCATCTTTGGCTTTAGCGGTTGTTGCATAAATTTGCACAATACTCGTTAACTGGTCTTCCTTGTAGGCATATAGATGTTATCTTATTACTGACATTGTTATACATTAAGACAGACCTTGAAATGTTCTTTTTGACAATGAATGCAACACTGTTCCTCTTCAAGTTTCCATTTCTGGCATAGTAAACCATACGATTGTTCATATGGCCAGTACCAGGCCTTTTCAGCGCACTAAAGCCTAGAACATGAATGTTGACATGTTCCACTTCATTTTTGATAACTTCTGGTTTTCCCAGATCCAATTCACAGCTCACATTAGTTCAATATAATTTTTATTAAAAAAAAGAAAAACACATTTAATAGGGATTTTGGTCTTCTGGAAGAGGTCCTCTTTTTCCTGTGACATATACAATATGGAGTTTGTTTATCTTTAGAGGGCAATCTCATGAATAATCTTCCATTAAGTCAGAGGAAAGGGGAAGAGGAAGTGAAAGGGCAAGGACAAGGAAAGAAGGTAGATGAAGAAATTGCATGACAGCAATGAATAATTTGTCAGTATCAAAATTTCAAATACATTTATTATTATTTCTGGCAGCCTCACATATGAAATCTTATCATGTTTATGATGTCATATTTGAAATGGTAAGTGTGCAGTGATGCACTGAAGGATTTTCTAATATTAGTGTAGGAGAATTAACCCAAAAATTCATTAATGTGGGAAAAAATGTTAAAATTAATTATGGTTTCTTCCTTACAATGACATAAAACAAGTTGTAAGGAGGGTGAAGAAAACTCTCCATGTCCTGAAATAGGAAGATTTTTAGCATACACTGTGTATGTTGTATATGATAATTTCTTTGAATAAAAAGGAAATAACAATATATTCAAATATTCTATTTACAATAGAAATGGGTAATATAAGAATATATGTGTACACGCATTCTGTAAGGATACTAAATGAACCAACAGTGATTACTTGTGAGCAAAGGAGTAGTACCTATAAACTTCATGAGTATTAAATTGAAAATATATGAATGCAGCTTTTTTATCACCTTGAACATAATAAACATTCTTTGCCTAAGTATATTTCAGATTCATAGGATTGAAGGGTGATTTCTTTTTTTCTCTTAAAAAAGAAATACATGTTCAAATTTCTTGATTTACCTTACAAAATCAAGCAGAGATTTTACACGAGTATCTTGGCAAATCTGAGATGCTAAGCTGTCCTTTTTGCAAAACATTTACCTAGAAGCTGGATTGTGTCTGATCATCCTTGATTTACACAAATAATGACAATAGTCTTCCACATTCAGTTTTTGATAATGACTTGGTTGTGAGGAAATATGGCATACCCCCCAAAAAGTAAAGATAATCTGAATTCAAACCACATGTCTAAGTTTTCTGTGATTTTAGAACCCTTTTAATATGCCCAAATCCATCATATTTACAACAATAACCACTATCAAATCCACAGATAGTACTTGTGTTTGTTTCTCCACTTTGGCTGCATGCCAATGCCATATTCAGCAGGAAGCCAAACCTCCAAATGGGAAGCTGTGTCCCCTCATCTAGCTGCTGATTGATATATGCTTCACAGTCTGGGGGCTGAGTTTCTCTTTGAGAAATTGGAAGGATTCCTATGGGCTGCTGTGAATTTTTAATGGAAAGGTGGTAAGTGAACAGATTGTCCTCTAGAATTGGCCAAATTTCATTTTTCATGTTCAAAAACATATTCTAAGAAGTGAGTTCTTCCTTTTATTCCTTAGTGCTCTGTTCTGTCAACTAAAAATGACATAGAACCTACCCAAGATTTTTGGTGTCTCATTTTTATGATAGTTGACGGCATATAACCTGGCTACCCCAGTGCCATCTTGCTATGTTTTGAGTCTGAGTGTTGCTAGGTAGGTCAGTATCAACTGCCTACACAGTGTCAATGTTCTCTTGACAATTCCCAGATGTGGCCTGGTAGGACTCTGCCTCTCTTTATAGAGTAAGATGGCACTCAGTGCCAGCATTTCTCTGTTTCAGTTGTTCAAACAGAACAAAAGAGTACTCAGTGGTTTAAAATCAGGAAATGTATATAGCAGTGATGTACATTTTCACCATGTCTAGTCAATCTGTATGCTGAGAAAATAATCCTAAAAGTTGTACTTTATGAAGAACAGGGCATTAGTATTTGAGAAAAACTCATTAACAAAGTGGAGATCTGAAGCACTTACTGACGAAGATCAAAGACCACAGCCTTCAGAATGTGTTGCACTTCAACATAAAGTAAACAAAAGTCCTCACAACTGGACTAATAACCAACATCATGAAAAATGGAGAAAAGATTTGAGATTGTTGAGGATTTCCTTTTGCTTGGATCCATAATCAACATCATAGAAGCAGCAGTCAAGAAATCAAAAGACTCATTGCATTGGACAAATCAGGAGAAAGGAACTCTTTAAAATGTTGAAAAGCGAAGATGTCACCTTGAGGACTAAGGTGCACCTGACCCAAGACATGGCATTCTCAATATTCTCACATATATATATGAAAGCTGGACAGTGAATAAGGAAGACTGAAGAAGAACTGAAACTTTTGAATTGTGGTGTTGGCAAAGGATATTGAATATACCATGGACTGCCAAAAGAGCAAACACATCTGTCTCACAGGAAGTACAACCCAAACACTCTTTAGAAGAAAGATTAGCAAGACTACATCTCAGATGCTTTAGATTTCTAATGAAGAGGGATATTAGAGGGAATGTTAGAGTGTAAGAAAAGGAGAAAGACCCTCCGTGAGATGTACTGATACAATGGCTGTAACAGTAGGCTCAAGCACGACAACGATCGTAAAAATGGCACAGGACTGAGAAATATTTTATTTCATTGGACATAGGGTCACTATGAGTGTGAGCCAACTTTATGGCATCTCACAGTAACATCTTTGAACAGTTACCTTTTCTCCCTGTCAAGAGTATTAGCCAAAAAATGAAACTGCTCAATAAGTTTCTTATTTCATTTGAGTTGGCATGAAGAACTTTCACGAAGCAAAGGGAACCATGGGACGCACTACTTGCTTTCCAAGTTCAGGGAACTTCCAAAGTTCTAGTCTGGCTTTTCCCACAGGACTTTTTGAGGTACACGAAGGAGAAACTGGTCACATAAATTCCTTACCTCTTAAAAAGAGGTGGGTGAGGTACATTGTATAACTTGAATTCCTTATTCCTCCCTTCTTTTCAGTATATGCAACCTCTGAGTTATGAATGTCCAGTTTGTGTATAGCCCATAGTTACGAACAAATCGCCATAAACTCTGTAATGTCAAAAATTAGAGGTACATGTTAGGGTTCATAACAACAAACAGTCATTACTTTGTGCTGCACATCAAAAACATATCAACATTGTTAAGATACTATTATGCTAAGGGGGTTTCATTGTAACTGTGTTTCTTGAATGTTTTTATGCACAGAAAAGTACCCCATATTCAAGATGCTGAGACAAACATTGACTAACTGACATTAGATATGAACTATACCTGTTTCAACATACACACAAATTCTACTTAAAGTTAGATTTAAGGATTGAATTAATTTATAATCCAGGGAATGCCTGTAATTCTTTTCTTCAGAAAAGCTATCTGCTTTAAGCCTCTTTCTCTACATAAAGTAAAAGTGTCAAGAACTTTGTGATGTTAACTCTGACCCCTACCGCTGTTTTTGCTCTAACTCCTTCCCAAGACATCTTACTGATATTCTTAGATTCCCCGAACCTGTCTCAGCATTCTAACTAGACACTCGTTACTCAGGCTCTGTGGCAAGCCTTTGAATTAAAATGTCCAGGAAGTGCCTCATGCCCCCAGTCTCCTGTCAAACACTTCTGTCTCCTTGTCCTTTGCTCTGGCTCTCAGGTCCTCTGTTACTACAGAAGTCAATTTTCAGGCAAGAGAAAATACCTAATCTAACTGGTGAATGCCCTCCGACTCTAGTACCTTTTTCCAGAAACAAAAATAATTTCTTCTTCTTTTTTACATAACTATATGTTCTTAATGTAACACAGTAACTTCAATTATGGTAGGCATAATTATAATGTTGCTACTTTAGTACTCCTATTAAATATTTAAAGATTTGTAGCACCCCTATTGAAGGTTTTAAAATTTTTATTTCAATAATTTTGTCAATTAAAAGATTTTCATTTTTAATGTGTATCTCAGTACATAAAAGTTTCTACTTTCTTCAGAATAATTAATATTTATCTGCAGGGTTCAAACTTATTATAAAGTATTGTAAATATATCTCTGTGATCTCCATTTCCTTAAGTTATAATGTTTCCTTATATGTAAGTCTTAGTAGGTCTCAATATACTAAAACTTTTCTGTAGGTTTCTCCATTATACACCCTTACAAACCCAGTATCTGCCTCAACTACAACTTGGCATGATATAAAAAGCCAGTACTACATTTATCAGTTTGTTTCAAGGAATTGACACTCTGCAAATGGAACAGTCTTAATGTTGCACTGACAACGTGACACAGATCCAAATACTGACCATTTGTGAGTGTATTTAGTTTGCCTCACTAAATATTCAACCTCACATACTAATGGTTTCATCTCAAATTGATAATCAGAGATAATTCAGCAATGGAAATTTTGAACTCTAGTAGTTTCCTGCTATCATGGGATCATACAAGATGATAAGTTGTGCCAAACACTTCATATATGGTATAAAATTTTCCATCAGTTCAAAGCCTCTAGTGAATTAATTTTTTGTTACCACTGTGTTTTTTGGGAATCTTCTTTTTATGTTGGGCACTTAGAATAAATCACTTTCTGTGTCACTGTCATCATTAATCTTTTATGTACCCTGTCTATAGAGTACAAAGAATAAAGCTATTTTGCTATTTTTACCATCTAAATTTAGATCTCACATGTTTTAGTGAAACAAAGTTATATCAAGCTTATATTTTAGTTATATTTTAGCATGTATTTTAGTAAGCTAGCGCTGCTCTAACAGAATTACCACAAAATGGATGGCTTTAACAAAGGAAAGTTTATTCTTACACAGTCTGGTAGGCTACAAGTCCAAATTCAGGATGTCCACTCCTGGGAAAGGCTTTTCCCCTTGTCGGCTCTGGAGGACATTCCAGTACTGCATCAGTCTCTGTCCCAGGAGTATCTGGACACAGGTACCTCAGTTCTGAAGGATGCACTCTTCTTCCAGTGCTGCTTTCTTGATGTTGTGAGGCTCCCCATTCCCTGCTTGATTCTCTTTCCTTTTATCTCTTGTAGAATGAAAGGATTAAGGGTGGTGCAAACCATACTCTAGGGAAACTCCCTTTACAGTTGAGCAGGTAGGTGATCTCATGAAGAGATTTACAGTCCCACCCTAATCCTTTAACATACAGCACAGGAAAACTACTAAATGGAGGACAGTCACAAGATACTGGGAATCATGGCCCAGCCACATGGCTACACATATTTTGGGGGGAACACAATTCAATCAATGAATCATGCAATAATACCAATTCATATACATTATTGTTCCGTGTTATGTAGAACTTTCACATATGATTTAAAGATATGAAAAATATTTCATACCATATTATTTTATTTTTTATTGAAAAGTATGGTTTGGAACATTTCAAAATTTATACAGATTTGAAGAAAACAGTCTCATCTTGTACTAATTTTAGCACTAGAAAGCAGACACTAAGGAAATATGAAAATATGTGACTAGAAAAGAACACAGAACATAAACACAAATGCATGAAACTAATAAAATTTTAGTCCTGCTTTTCTCATCAAAGTTTTTCAAGTATTATTTAAAAAAAAAAATTTCAATGTGTAAAAAAAGAAATAAGAACATAATCACTAAGCTGATAATTTTTTTATCTCAAATACATATACAGAGTGTGTATGTGTGTTCATTTTCTGAATATTACATGTATAAAATATAATTATTTGGAAATATTATTTTATTCCCCATTTATTTAGAAATTAGAAATCATGAGTTAGGCTAAACAAGATCTGTGTACTTATAAATATTTGTCTTTCTCTTAATGTTATGCTATTCCTTAAAAATCTCCAAACCACTACATTGAGAGTAAAAACAGTGTTTTCTCTTATTTTTCTTTTCAGATAGTGTTTAAATTGCCAACTGTCATATTTCTTTGTTTTGTTCCATATATAATATTTAAAATTTTAATTTTAAAAAACCTCAAAGCAGTTTACTTTCAATAGCTTTTCAAATTGTATATCTGTATCACAGAAATCGAAATACTACTCAGGTCTCTGAAAATAAAATGATCCTATTTCACTGTTAGATATCTTTCAATTCAGATGAACTGAAGTTTTGTATCTGATAAAACCCTGGATTGGAAACATTCTCCAGATTTAAAAAAAAAAAAAAGGAGTTGTTTATATAGAACACAAAGTCAAGTGTGTTAAAGACAAATACTCCCAGATATTCGGTCACTGTTTATATTTCAAGGGCTTTTAGTAAAATAAAGCCTTCAAACTTAATATAATTTCTCATTATGCTCCTTCAGACTGGCTTACTTTTATTATTCTTAACAAGAGGAGTGCAACTTCTGTTAGAATTGAATGTGAATAGTAAGTATAAGCTTGTTTGTATACAGATTTGAATGTTCAATGAATATGTAATTATTTAGTCCACAATCTAATCATTCTTTTTAAACCCAGAAATCCTTTTTCTTCCTTCTTTTCATTCTCCTTTTCTTCTTTCTTTTTTTCCTTCCATGGGTATTTACTATCACTTGAATGTTTTCCTGTCACTCAAGTCCTCTTCTACAACAGTGTCAACAAGCTTCAACACTTGAAGAAGAGTTCACACATTTTAAGAAAAACTCATATTTCATACGCTATGGAAGCTCTATGATGTCAAGAGAAATGATCACAGTAAAAACACCATTAGGGAGTATGGGCAAAGCCTATGTTTCAAAGAGTTGGAGACCGTTTACAGAAGAAGGGTAAAGCTGTGTGTGGCAAACTAAAACTACTTTCATACTGTATGTAAGAATGATTCATTGAACTTGGGGAAAAAAAATTGTTGAAACTGTATCACAAGCAATGTCTGGAGTCCAGAGAACTAAATATAATTCTTAGCTCTGAAAATTGACTTGTAAAATTTATTGTACCTAATATTTACTTTAATAAACATGAATGTCCTTTAATACCACATAAGAATAACAAATCTCACTTTACATCATGATTTGGTAATTTAAATGATGAAACCATCTACAGTAGTTCACTAAAATAAATGTTACTTGAAAAATAATGTACAGTTATCTCAGTAACGAAATCAAAAACTTTTGGAGAAAAATAATTTCTGGTAACCTAAGTAATGTGCCAGCCAAGTGAAGTGCTGCCGAGTAAGTAATCTGCAGGTGTCTTAATCTATTAGACTTACAGATATTTGAATTTGGGACAAAAGATGTTTATTACTGTGTAAGGCTAAAATAGTGTGTGAAATAAAGAAAAAATGTGTTTGTTGAATACTGAGTTAGAAAGAAATTTTATGCCACTCTCCTTTGTTATCATGAGGATTTTAAATGTTCTTCATTTTTTCTCATTTTTTGTTTATAATGATGGTCAAGACCATCCATTGAGTAGCCTCCAGGCTCATCCATAATTCTCGTTGCCCACTATGGTTTTATTAATAGAGACAATGTTTGAGTAACAACATGCAGAAGAATGAAACCAGAAAGATAAAAATTACTATAGAATCTATAACAAAATGATTATCCATATATTTTAAAAATAAAATGATTAACATGGCTGTAGTGTCTGAATATTTGGTGCCTCAATTATTTTCAGATAACTTGCCTGTCTCATGAGAATTTGGACTTATCTTTTTAGTGATAATTCTACCTTAAAATATACTATTTACAACTTGACATTGTCCACACTTCAGAGATCAATATTCTAAATTACTTAACAGTAGCTTGTTTATTTTAATACTTTTTTTTGCCTATAGGAAACCTTGTAGTCTATTCTCAAAGAGATGGTGATTACCTTAATGTTAAGGAAATTACTGTAACAAGGATAAGCAATCAGTTCCATGTTTCATACTTCCTTGTGCATGCCCTGATGCATTGCTTTCAGTAATACAACAGCTGCTCTTTAATGCACTTTTTATGTCGCCAAGTAATTATTTCATGATGAATTATGGCACACTGAGACAGACTTAATAATACACCAAAAGCATGTGTGGAAAATTAAGTCAAATCTTCACTGAAGATTTAAATTTGACTTGAGTTTTTTTTTAAGAAAAGTATAACTTTTCAGCTGATGAAAATCTTAGCTATCAAATACGTTCAATGCCCAGGAATGTTACAATAGTTAATTGAATGAAAAGTAACTTCTACCTACATAAAGAAACATACATTGTTCACTTGTGGTCAGTAATAAGGAATAAGTTCTTTGAAAGAACTAATTCAGGTAAATATTGTTAACATTTGTAATTTTAACATTAAAAGATCATCTTGTGATGCATATTTTGTAATTTATGCATTAGGTCCTCTTGCCTAGTCACCAGTGGAAAATATCCAGTGATTTTAATTCTCTTCATTCAATTTCACCTAAATAAATTTTATGGGAAATATCTTGAGGTGAGACATTCATACATTAATATGAAGTGAAATCTATCCCATTAGCAAGTATTGTTGTAATGTGATCTTTAAGGTGCTGCATCAGTCTAAGCCTCTTGGTGGCGAAAGTGGTTTACACTAGACTCTTAACCTAAAAGTTGACAGTTCAAACCCACCCAGCCGTATTGTGGAAGAAAGACTTGCTTTCATAAAGATTCCAGCCAAGAAAATGCTATGGAGCTGTTGTACTTTGTAACACATAGGGTCACGATGTAGGCATCGAGTTAATGATAATGCATTTGGCTATTTCGGTATGAAAGTGAATCCAATCAAGAAAGATTACACAGTAATTTGAACAGAAAAAAATTAGTGGTATAAAGATGTATAACTGAAATGAGGAAACTGAGTTACTGAACATTAGGTTGTGAGAAGTAAACAGTAAATAATAGAGATATAATAGATATAAGGAATAGCTAGCACTACTGTGATTGAGAAAGAGCACCTGAGCAGAAGGCTTTTACAGGACTGAGATTCAGACCACATGGAATTCTTCAGCTGTGGGTCAGTGAGTATCAGAAAGCTGTGTTACCACACATAGAATTTTCTGGGGATTTGACCTCTGGAACATGCTGGATATTCTCCCGCCAGGGTGTTGAAGAAAGCTGTTCACTGGAGATGTCTCACTGGAGACACTGTTACAAAATCATCAGAGAAGGCTCTGTGACATTCCCTGACAGGTATTGCTGGATACCTTGCACTGAAGGAGTAAGGAAATGAAGAAGCTGCAAGCACTGGAGAAGTCTGCCAAAGATGCACATTAAGATCAGGGAACAGAACACTTTCATTCTGCAATCTCTCCATGGAGTCTACTGATAAAGCTGAACACCACACCAGCTGGAAAAATAAAATAAAATAAAGGAAACAAATCTATTTATACAAAACAGACAAATGTGATGAATTTGGAACTGAGAGGGAAAAAAAATGATAACCAGTAGAGTAACAAAAATAGCTAAAGGCAATAGTATAGGGTCTGAAAAAGATAATGTGATAGTCAATTCATTGGTTGTTAAATATGGCTGAAAAAAAAAAAGTTACAAGTAGATCAAGGAAGAAAATATTAGGCGAAGTATCATAGAAAACATGTCACATAAACAGGAGTTGAGGGTGGGATCTTTGAGAGACACCATGATCAAAGGACCAGAGGAGAAAATTAAAGGAAGGCAGTGAGAAACTCCAACCTGCTATTACATAGCTATTAGACTTGTGAGGTTCCCAAAGGCAAAGGATGGACTTGATTTAATAGGCATTCGGGACAATAAAAGTGCTTAAGTAAAGGACTAAGAAGTTCAAAGGACTAAGAACCTTGCTCTTATTAGTGAGACGGACAGAAGATAAAGATGTTTCAGACCCCTGAGTATATAAGCCTTATCTCTTACCGTGAAATTTACTGCCAGCCACATAAGTGTATGTACAGAGAAACAAGGGAAGGAGAGAATTCATGTGTGAAGTGCATGTTTGTGGAGGAGGGGAGAGTGGAGCTAGGACTCATGATGATCTCCTGTTTTCTATTTGAGAGTAGAATTACCCATATGAGGTAAAATATGTAATAAATAAGATCACATGAGGCTACAAAAAATAAAGGCAGAAGAAAACTATCCACGACCGTTCTATAACCTCACAAGTAATTTTTTTTTTAAAAAGTTATCATTGATCAATTCCCAGATCCACAGGTGTTCAATACTCTTCTCAGTTACCTTTAAGCATGCTGAAGCTTTAAACTCAGAACAGTGAAAAGTAAGCTGAACAGGAAGTTTAAAAATATAGATTCATGTTTAAACTCTAGTTTTTATTTATTACCCCTATAACTTCTGGAAATATGAGTAATTATAGGGATAAAATGAAATAATGTAAATCAATAGATTTTAGTTAATTAGACAACATTGTGTAAACACAACCCATTAATAATAGTACTCTTAAATTTAATTCACTAGTGTTGGTGAATGAGACTATTCAAAATCACAAAAGCTTAGCTCTTAAAGAATTAATTTTCAATTTTTTTTTGTTGGAATGAAAATGTACATTCCCATATAAATTTGCATGTCCAACTATATGCAGCTTCCACTGCTCTCCCTGCCCAGTGACAGCACACTGTTCCTCTCTGCTCCATGCATGTCCCATCCTCCCAACAGCTTCCATTCCCCTCCTCTCCACCCACTCCCCTTCCTCCAGCAAGAGGTCAGCAGGATGATAGCCTACAGATGCATAGAACCATAAAGTGTACCCGAGATACAGTCACTCCGTCCATTTCTGTCCGAAGAGTGGACCTTTATTATGGTTTATGGTCAGGGACAGCATCAGGGACAGGGGCCATGCTCCCAAGGGAAACCCAAAGACCCTAGACCACCAATTATGGTCTTTTAGTGAAGATTTCAGGGTGCAACCCTTTATGTTCATGTGTTGCCAGTGAGACTCAACTTTGCAAGCTCCATTGCGGCTGTCGCTGGTGGGGGCCGGGCACCATCCGGTTCTTCTAGTTATGAGTGGATGTAGATACTCATTCATGTGTGTTTCTCTGTCCTCTGGATTCTCTTTCCCCCATGTAGTTTTGGTCCTCGGTGATCATCCATTCCTGCTGAGTTGGGACAATTTGATGTACCCTCAGATGGCAGCATGGCAGCTTTTAAGAACCCAGATACCGCTCATGAATGTGGGGAGCAGAGAATCCTCTTAGCAAAATGTTAGTTGCACAAATTGGCCTCGATTTTGCCTGAGAGCATGTTCCCCAGCCCCGACCCACTGCCCTAGCTGCTCTGTCCTTGCAATACTGGGTTTAGATGGAAGGAGTATTCAAGTTATGTTGAAGCCCATTTAAGATTGTTCTTCTTTCTAATATGTGTTGTCACGGATTTCACCCAACCAAATTTCTATCAACTATCTAATCTAAACCCTCCCCCACTTGTCCTCCCTATCTTCCCTTCCTCATAGCCCTGAAAGAGTCTCTTCTTCTATGCAAAAGTCTGTTTTTGATTTCTTATCGTAGGGGTCTCATACATTTGTCCTTTTGTCATTAACAACTTTCACTCAATATAATATCCTTCAATTGAAACCGGGATATGAGGCATTTTCTGAAATCATTGCATTGTGTTCCATTGAGTATATTTACCACAGTTTACCTATCTACTCCTCTGTTATTGGGCATCTGTGTTAATTCCATGTTTTTGCTATTGTGGACTGTGCTGTGATAAACATTTGTGTGCATATATCAATTGGTGGAAATGGCCTTGATTCTGTAGGATATATTCCAATCAGTGGAATTACTGGGTCAAATGATATATCTATATCCACTTTTTTAAGGGAGTGCCAGATCTCTTTCCAAAGAGGTTGTACCATTTTGCAATCCCACCAACAGTATAGGAGAGTTCCACTTTCTCCACAGCCTCTCCAGCATTTGTTGTTTTGTGTTTTTTGGATCATGGCCAACCTTGTTGGGGTGAGAAGGTATCACATTATAGTTATGATTTGAATTTCTTTAGTAGCTAAAGATTGTGAGCATGTCCGCATGTGTTTTTTGGTGCCTGGATCTCTTTTTTAGGGAAATTTCTGTCCATCTCCTTTGCCCATTGCTTAATTGGATGATTTATCTTCTTCTTATTGATATTTTGTAGTACCTTCTAGATTATGGAGATGAGGCATTGGTCTGATGTATAGTTGTCAAGTATTTTTTACCCATTCTGTAGGTGGCCTTTTAATTCTATTAATAAAGTCAGTGAATGAGCAAAAGTGGTTGATCCTTATTAGTTCCCATTTATCTGTTTTCTCTTCTGTTGATTGTGGTTTATTTGACAGATTTTGAGGTCTATGTTCTGTATTAAAACTTCCACTGTTTTTCTTACTTTTTCTTGGATGAGCTTTATTGTTTTAGATTTGATATTTAGGTCTTTTATCTGGTTTGAATTGGTTTTTGTATAAGGTGTAAGATATTGGTCTTGTTTCAATTTATTGCAGACGGATATCCAATTTTGCTACCACCATTTGTTGAAGAGATTGTTTTAACCCCAGTTTAATGTCTTAGGATATTTGTCAAGTATCTACTGTTCGTAGGCAGATTGTGTCAACTCTGGGGTCTCAATTCTGTTCTATTGATCTATCTGTCTCTTTTTGTACCAGTACTAGGCTGTTTTGACTACTGTGGCAGTGTAATAGATTCTAAAGTTGGATAATGAGAGGCCTCCCAGTATGTTCTTCTTCTTTAGTAGTGCTTTACTTATCCAAGCCTTCACCCAAAATTGGTGATTTGTTTCTCCATCTCATTAAAAAATGATGCTGGAACTTGTATTGGGATTGCATTATATAAGTAAATTGCTTTGGGTAAAATAGACATTTTCACAATGTTAAGTCTTCCTATCCATGAGCAGGTAGGTTTCTCCATTTATCTAAGTCTCTCTTAGTTTCTTGTAGTAAGGGCTTGTAGTTCTCTTTGTAAAGTTCTGTTATTTCTCTGGTTAGATTTATTACTAGGTAGCTTCTGTTCCTAGGGGCTATAGTAAATGGTATTGCTTTGATGGCTGGCTGGCTTGATGATTTCTTCATTAACAGTCTCGTTGTTGGTGTAAAGGAATCCTACCGATTCTGGTGCTCTATTATTAGGTGCATAAATATTTAATATAGTTAAGTCTTGCTTGTGTACTGAACCTTTCAGCAATAGTGTCCATCCTTATCCATGGTGGTGGATTTTACATTAAAATCGATTTTATCTGAGATTAGAATTGCCACATCTGCTCTTCTTTTGTCATTGTTAGCTTGACATGTATTCTCTCGTCCTTTAATTTTCAGTTTGTTCCTATCTTTAAGTCTATAATGAGTTTCTTGTAGACAACATATGGATGGGTCATGTGTTTTGCTCCAAGATGTCATTCAATGTCTCTTTACTGAAGCATTCAGTCCATTCATATTCAATGTAATTTTTGATAGGTATGTGTTCAGTGCTGCCACTGTGATACGTTTATTTCTGTGTTGATTTTTTTTTTCTTTTCTTTTCTGTTCTCATTTATCTGGTCTGGAGCATTCTTTTTGTGAGTTAATTTTTCACCTTATTCTGAGTTGGCTTTGGAGCTGTTGAGACTCCTGTGTTACATTTCCTGATATGGTATGTTGTATCTGTTTTGTGCCTTACGGCTGCCCTATGACCCCCCTTAATAAACTATGTATAAACCCAATTTTAATGGCACCGTAGCTTTCATGATAATCACTGGAATATTTCTTTCAGTATTAAAGCTTTGATTGAATTTGGAGCCTTCCCTAACTGAGTATGATTCTGGATGATGTGTCCTTCTAAAATATAAAGTTGGCAGTTTTCTTCTTCTAAGCCAAAGCCAAGAGATTTTTTAGTATTTCTTGCAGCTTTGGTTTAGTTTTTAAAAATTCTCTGAGTTTCTGTTTATCAGTGGATGTCTTAACTTCATTTTCGTATTTGAAAGATAGTTTTGCAGGATATATAATCCTTGGTTGGAAGGTCTTCTCCTTCAAGGCTTTGAATATGTCATGCCACTTTCTCTGTGCCAGCACGGTTTCTGCTAAGAAATCTCATGAAAGCTTACAGGGTTTCACTCTGAGTGTTAGCTTTGCTTTGAGTGCCTTAAAGAGTTTCTGCTTATGTTTCATTTTGTTATGGTTAATTATATACATCTTGGAGTCTTTCTTTTGAGATCTATATTGAGTGACGTTCGATATGCGTCTTGGATATCTATATTCTCTTCCTTCATGATTTCTGGGAAGTTCTCTGGCAGCAGCTCAGCAACAATGCTGTCTGTGTTCTCAGGTGTCTTGCCCTGTTCAGGGACTCCAATTAATCATAGGTTGTTTCTGTTAATAGAATCCCACATATTTCTTAATGCTTTTTCATTTTTCTTGCTTCTTTTTTCTGATTTTTGCTCATAGATGCTGGAGTCAGTAGCTCTGTCTTTCAAGTCAGAAAGTGTCTTTTCCATTTGTTTAATTCTGTTTTCTTGGCTTTGAATGGAAGTTTCTATGTCTTTGATTTTCTTCTTGATCTGCTGGATTTCAGAGTACTGGTGTTCCATCAGATTGAACAGCTTGCTTAATTATTCATTTTGCTCTGCTGCATTTTGTATAAGATCTAGAAGAGCTCTGTATACACCCTTTTGTATTCACCTTCTGATAATTTCAGAAAAGTTTCTTCATCCAGAAAGCTCCTTGGTTGTTTCATCTGGGGGCCTTCTGAAGCCATGCATGATTTCTTGTTTACTGTTTTTTCAAGAGTCTGTTGCTTTTTGGGTTGCATGTGAGTCAATAAAGGCTGGGAGAGACACTGGGAGGAGAGACTGCAGATCTTTCTCTAGAACATCTTAAAATGAAAAATGAAAGGTATCTGCCCACTTCCCAAGTCAGTCAGGTTTTCAGGTATAGAGGTCCCTCTTCTAAACCTGCTAAGTAAACACCTCTATATCCAACCCCAGATGATGCAAACTAGTTCAAAATACAGCAATGTTACTGCTCTGTTGGTGTCTGCTGACAGACCCCAGCTGTAGTTGATACTGTGTAAATGACTGCTTTTCTTGCAGAAAAGCACTCTCCTGTGGGAAGGTGCTGGCTCCAAGGCTAAGAATTAAGTCCAGCTAAAATCTCCGTATCCAAGATGGCATCCTGCACAAGGGTGCTGTCACCTCCATACAAACTACACTGTAGCAGAGGCAGAAATACAGGCCAAAAGTGGTGAAATGCACAGAGTACTAAGCCTGGCTCTCAAAATATGGCCATTTTGCCTGCCTATGCCACCAGCAGAGTGCCTTAGACTAGCCACTAGGCAAGACACAGCTCTACCTGCCAGCCAAGACAGGGGAAAAAAAGTCAAAATGTTGAGTTACCTTAAGTCCATGAGAGCCAGGACTAGCCAGTAGCAGGAGTCAGCAAAAGAGAGGAGGTTTTTCTTTCAGTGGTATGAAGTCCAGATTAATGGCTGTGTGCTGTGTCCTGGGGCTCACTAGGTGACCAGAAGTTCCATTTAATTATCAATTCAGGTCTTGGTTTCCAGAGGGATTTAGGGAGACATGTGCTTAGTCTGACACCTTGACTCTGCCCCCTCGAGATTTTATGTTACGTGCTATATAAGATTTCGTGCTTCTGCTCTGAACATGTAAAGGTATTGGAAGCCATCATAGAAAAAGAGAAAAGTGGGACAAACTAAATCTAAAGACTTTTCTTGGATTCATCATAAAATGGGGGCATATGGCAAACCAACACCTCAAAATCTGAACAAATAAGCACATTCAAAGTGATAGAGCTAAAATTTACTGGTCTATAGAAGAAGCCACTGAAGCCATAAACTGGTAGGACCAATGAAACAGAAAGAGAGACTGAGTGAGTATATACTGAAAATGAGAAACTTATGGGGACTGCAGTCTTTGGGGTTCTACATGCTTTTATGGCTTTAACTTAAGGAATCCCACCAGGGTCTCAGAAAGATCCCTTTGTAGGTCTTGCAAAAAGGAAGGGATGAATAGTCATTGTGAAATACACCCTCTCCATAATAAAGGGCTATACATCAGGATAAAGAAATTTGCCAGAGTTTTATCCCAGCTGGGGAGATAGCA
Source organism: Heterohyrax brucei (assembly GCA_028571685.1). Lineage (NCBI taxonomy): Eukaryota > Metazoa > Chordata > Mammalia > Hyracoidea > Procaviidae > Heterohyrax > Heterohyrax brucei. Next base: position 137,522,679 of record CM053142.1, on the reverse strand, counting down.
CACCTCCTATTTTAGCATCCTTCATTTTTGAGTATCGCCTAAAGCCAAGAGGTGAACATTAAAAAAAAAAACAAAAAAACAGTGCTATAGAGTCAATTCTGATTCAAAGCAATCCTATAGACAGAATAGAAGTGCTCCATAGAGTTTCCAAGGAGAGCCTGGTGGATTTCAACTGCCTATCTTTTGGTTAGCAGATGTAGCACTTAACCGCTATGTCACTGGCATTTCCAAGTCAACAGAAATTAGTGATTCAAGACTGTAGGTAGTACTGCAGCTAGCGAAGAGAGCAGGGAGGCAAAGGTATACCAAAGCAAATACACCAGAAATTAAGCTTAAAAAAAAACCTTGAAAGATTATAGAACGCCTCCCTCCCCACTGACACACACATCTTCTTACCACTCCAACAATGCTTTGGTGTAATAAACAGTAAATTACAGCTGAAACCACCGCAAGATACATACTATATCTGAAGAGGAGTACCGAGGGAAGCCCAAAGTCAAGAGATGATAAAAAACAAGGGTGCTAGAGGCATTTGGGACTCGTAGTACTACAGCAGAAACCCTTGTGGCATACTACAGCAAAATTTACACACTGTCTAACACCTAGCCAGATTAACACAACCCTCCCACTAAAGGCCTGCTTTGCTCAGTTACAATTAAATATTACAGCATGCACGACTTTCAGGAGAAACAATTATACGAGATACCATAAGGCAAGCAAAAAGCATTCTGAAGAAACAGAGCAGTCAAGACCAGACTTAATTATGACACAAAAGCTGAAATTATCACATAAGGAATTTAAAGCATCTATAGTTAACATGGCAAGAACTGTAAAGGAAAAGGAGATAATAGTTAAGAACAGATGGGTAATGTAAACAGAGAAATGGAAACTCTAAGTAAGAATCAAAATAAAATGTTGAAAATAAAATATGTTAATCCAGGGGAATCTAAGTATGGGTTCTATGAGATTCTGTGTACTGTCTACATTTTTTAAAATTTATAAATGTTCTAAATGAACGGTTCTGCATACCACTTGAGTGAGTGGCGTCTGGATCTTAAAAGCTAACAAGCTGCCGTTAAAGAAACAACATTTGGTCCCAACACACCTGGATCAGTGGTAAACCGACAAGACAGTAATATGCTAACAGGACAGGAATTAAATATAAAGCCACCAAGTGGAAGGAGCCATAGGAGCCAGAGTCTGCCTCAGCATGGGACCTGAAGGACTGGATGGTACCTGACCACTACCAAAGACTACCCAAAGAAGCCAAGCCAAAGAAAGTGCATGAAAATGTTATGCCCACCACTTGGATGAGTGGCATCTAGGGTCCTAAAAGCTAACAAGCTGTCATCTAAGTAGCATTGATTGGTTCCAATCCACCTGGACCAGAGCTAAAATGAGGACATCAAAGGCAGGAGGACAATCTAAGTCCAGCTGATGTAAGGCATCATGTAATTTGGAGACCAATTTAACATAGGACCAGAAGAATCAGATGATGCCTGGCCACCACCAATGACTGCCAGATGGCGTGCACACTGTAGAGCCCCTGACATGGCAGGAGAAACATAAACATGCAGAACTAGAACTCTACCAAATGACCACAATTGACGGTCCTTCAGTCAGGAGGGCCCGCTGAGATCCTGGCCCTTGATTTTTAACCCAAACCACATCCAGTGATGATGCCGGTTTCCCAAAGACTGAACTGGACTGTATAAGACACGCTGAGATCCTGGCATTGAAAAAATCTGGAGGCTGAAATAAATTCACGGGGGCTATCCAAGAAGCTCATTGCTGGAGATGGGAAGATAGGGTGAGGGTAGACAGGTCTTGACTAAATGGGCTTGAGAATTTCTGGATGAAAAGGAGGAGTATGCAGTCACCAGAGGGTGGGGAACGAAGGTGAGAGCAGCTACAGCAGAATAGTGGTGTGAGTTCCAAATGTTAGATGGCAAATTGAACTGGATTATTGACTTGTACTTAAATCACAATAAAATTTACTTTTAAAAAAAAGTTATAAATGAACTTTTATTAGTAATATATAATTCCATCATTTATTAAAAGACTAAGAGGGCAATTCTACTCTGGCCTCTACTCTGGCCTCATGAATTGGATCTGACTTGATGGCACTGGGCTGGGCAAAAATAAGTAATCCTCTCCAAAGTAGTAGTTTGAATAATTTTGGACTTACTTTCCCACGTTTTCGTTCTTTTCCTTTAATGCCTCTAATTTTTACATTTTGTACATTGAATAACTATTTCTCTAATGGCTTTTCTTTAATCTGATGGTCTAATGTTTTATAGGCAAAAAAATAAAGGTAAACTCAATAGAAAAAAAAAATCACATTGTAAATTATCTCCAAGACATTAAGTAAGAATGTAAATAATTGTCATGAGTGATAGATAGCATCTCTCTCTATGACAGAATTCATTAATTACAGAAACATATAAGTAGAGGTATAAGGAGATATAGATACTAACACAATTTTTCAGTTAGCCACTACCAATTAACTGACTGGTTGACATGAGAAACTTCTTTTCTGATCTGAATAATGAAGAATGTAGCAGAATTTGAACAAAATTACCCAGTTTTGACAAACATTTCACAATCTCATGGAATTATCATTACATTATGTATAATTATTGTATATGTTACTTATAATCACTTTAACTTTTTATATTTATTTTTTAAATGAATATGTTTCAAATGCTTTGTGGCATATTAAATGATAATCTCTTTCCTTTTTCTCTTTTTATAGATCTACTTATTTCAAGTGATGTTAAGATTTATGATTCTAAAACTTTTGAAATATTTTGAATTTTGAACCATGATTTAACTATTCCTTTTCATGTCTTTTCATTTAAGTTTATTTTGAAAAATTCTTACTGGTAAACTTACAAAATAAATGAAAGCCTGTCAAATAAGTATTATTTTGTAGAAAACTGGTTTACATGGGTCACATAACTAAGAAATGAAAGTCATAGAGTACAATTCTACTTTCATTAATTAAAATAAATATTCAGCACTATTTTTTCATTTGCAGAACGAATCTAGCAACCGTTATTGTTTTGAATTATGCCACACCAAAAGGAAATGAGCCTCACATGTAGTTTCTAAACTGGTGTTTCTCCCAGAGGTTGAAAGAGATTTTTTCAAGTTTAAGAACAAAACTAGACCTTGTGTTTGAATCATATCCACATACATATAATGTGCTTTCTGCAGAAAAAAGAAATACAAAAAAACATATGGACAAGCAGAAAATTAGGGCCATGAGCATAAAGCAAACCAGAGGCTGAAAGACAAATCAAAAACTTGCCTATATTCATTTAAAGTGAGTAATTCAACAGAAACTATTTGTGCCACAATGTTTCTGACTTTGATTGAAATAAGTGTTGCTTGCTGGAGGATGACCCTGAAATAGAAAGAACTAGTCAAATATTAAGAAAAAGCAAAAGGTGACACAACTTAATTGAGGGGAAATTGCATGCAAATATCAGAGCTTGATGGTATTTTAAAAATACTTTAATTAATCACATCAAAATGGTAATTAGGTTAATAATAGACTTAGGTTACCAAAACTACTGAACTATTAAATAGATTTAGAAATTTTAAAAGTTATTGATTTATTCAGGTAATGTGTATCTTTTCTTCATTACACAGTATAATGATTTTACCTACACAGCAAAACATGAGCATAATCATTAATTATAAAAACTGCATATGTCACAAAGTATCCTGAGAAGTTTTTAAATCTAGCAGTTCAATTAGTTCATATATGCAATATGTTAAAAGCATGACTCCTTAAATTCAGTGATACTGTTGATTCTACCTACCCATTGCTTTTAAACTGTATTGAAAACTAAAAGCTATCAGCAAGTATGCTTCTAGAAGACAACATCTTTCACCTAGAATAAACCGAAAATCTTGATCAAAACCAAAAACTGCCACTTGAAGATATTGGAGAGTAATTAAGGCAGTCAGGACTTTAGGACCCAAAATTCCAGGGAGATGAAAAACATAGTTAGAGAAATCCAGCAGTGGCTCCCACTTCTCTGTAGGCATTTGCCTACTTGTCAGCAGCATAGAACCAAGAGGCCAAGCAGAAAGTGGAGGCTTAGAGTTCTCTGTCGCAGGCCAGAGCTAGAGCTACCACAATTTTTTTAAAAAAAAAGAGCCACCAAGTTGATTCCAACTAATGTCAAGCCCAAGTGTGTCAAGTTAGAACAGTGCTCCATAGATCTTTCTAATAAAGCCTCTATGTTCTTTCTTACCTTTAATATTCAATCGAGAGTTACTTGTTTTTTGTATTTCATGCACCAAGACCTAAAGTAGGTCTTGAATATACATAAGAATAACACATTATCTAAGTACATTAATTCAGTTTAATAGTGTGTCCATTCAAGATTTAGTATTGATTTTAATTCAGATTAAAAGTTGAAAAGAAGCACAGCTCAAAAGAAAGATGGTTTTTTAAAAAAAACTAACAGTAAATAACATATATTTATTTATAAAATACTGTATTCCTTTTATACAGTATCCAAATCAAAATTTCCATCCAAGATTTCTACAATTTTAGAATCTAATTTTTTTTAATTCTTTTGATTATTGATTAAGATTTATGGAATCATCATATCTTGCTGTTAGTCACGTTATTTTGTCTTGTTTAAAAATTTTCTGACTGATAGTATCATATGTGACTTTCTGATTGTAATCTTATTTGACTAAATTATAGTCATATTCTGTATACCTAGAAGTTAAGTATCATGTCTCAAATGTATTTTACACTAGACAGATAAAGTTTTGGTGCTTGAGTTATATTTGTCTTAATTCATAAGTTGGTTATATCTAATTCTGAAATTTTTGTTGTTTATTTAAAGAGATTTGGCAATTCATTTGTCTTCATTTGTTTTTCCTAGCAACTGGACAATGTTCTATGAATACAATGCAAACTAATGTTTCATCATAATAATTCTTTAAAAAATGTTAAGCCAGAAGTAGAACTCAAATTTATATAAGCATTTGACTGCATAAAGTGATATTAATGAAAATAATTAAAGTAATAATCAGATAAGTAAAAATTTCTGAGTTAAATCAGTTGAAGCCAACTACATGATAGGGTAGACCTCAGATGGTGTAATGAAAAGCTAGTTATGTTTTGTTCTGTTTTTTAAATTAGAATTTTAGGACATATTTCAATGGGTCAATGTGAAAAAGGTAAAAAGTGAAAAAAATTAGCTGAGAGCTAAAGAAACGAAGAACACAGCAATGCAGTTGCAAACAAATTATGACGGGGAGTAGAAGAGGGGTGCTGATCTGGGTTGATGGAAGGTTCTTCCTCGATCTCTGGAAACTTTTCCTTTAGGATTTTTTTGGTTCATGTTTTAAAGATAAATGAATAAAAACTTTCAGTATCATATGACTACACATAAAAAGAGGGTGGAAAGACAATCTTTCTCACTTGACAGCAACATTTATGTAAAAGTTGAAGCTATGAGGTTCTCTTTATGTAAAACACCATTTTTTTTAAGTGATATGCCAGGCAGAACCTCATTCTTTTTGTACCATGGAGCTAGAACAAATTACTTTAGATCCAGAAAGCCCCCTACCTAGCCTTTCGACACATTCCTAAAGTCCAACTCAACTTGATTACAAACATAGAGAGTAGGAACAGCTCTGTGCTAAAGATTTTCATAGTCTGAGCTATGTTTAACATATTGCTTGCTATCTGGTAAGTACCATTTATTGTTGATGCCAATCTTTCATAAATTATTAATGTTTGGAAAATACTTGTTTAACACAATTTCTCAGATTCCTAAAGCTTCTTATGAATTTCTAACTACTCCCAGAATAGTTTTAAAAATACTAGTTTCATTGATTATTTTAATTGCTAGATAAACTAATAATATAAAGAGAGACAAAAGTAGTAAGACTTATTGAAAGACTATGCTATTCACAATCAGAAAAAAAAATTAAATCTGGATGAGGGAGGTATCAGTTGTATGCCATCTGTGATATATGTCTGAGAATGATTTATAGAATAAATGAAAAGAAATACTAGAAAATTAGTGATGATGAGCTATAAAAAATGGTAAAATACATAACTTTGAAGTGGCCAGTAGTAAATCTCAAAAATTAAAGTGAGATTATATTTTAATTTGAAATAAAGTGTATGTATGTTTGTTTGAGGGTGAGATGATGTAGACACACTGAGCTAATCAGATTTTGTGTTCAGAAATGATTTTGGTTGGCAACAATTTGAAGAGTAAATTGTTATTGTGTCCCATCAAGTCAATTCCAACTCATACTGACTCCATGTGACAGAGTAAAACTTCCCTATAGGGTTTTGGCTATAATCAGAGCCACTGTGTGGAACTGAATGGCTAACTTTTTGGTTAACAGTCCAGGGCTTTGGATCATTGAGGCTCCGCAAAGAGTAAATTAGATCAGGAGACTATGGCAAGTCTGCAGACTAAAAACAAAATAGAGAGACCCACAAGAGTGGGTGCCTACATCGGCTTGGGACCAGAAGAACCGGATGGTGCCCGGCCACCACCAGTAATAGCTGCGATGGAGCTCACTGAGTCTCACTGGCAATACGAGAATAAAAAGGGGTGCACCCTCAGATCTCCACTAAAAGACCTCAAATGTTAGTCCAGTGGTTTCGGGGTTCCCCTGGGAGCATTGCCCAAGCCCTGATGCTGCCCTTGCCCATAAATCATAACGAAGGTCCACTCTTTGGACATGAATGGATTGGACTCGGGGATGCAAAGTGATCATATATTGGATGCACTTTATGGTTCTATGCATCTATAGGTTATCATCCTGCAGACCTCTGGCTGGAGGAAGGAGAGTGGGTGGAGAGGAGGGGAAAGGAGACTGTTGGGAGGATGAGACATGTATGGGGTAGAGAGGAATAGTGTGCTGTCACCGGGCAGGGAGAGCAGTGGAAGCTGCATATAGGTGGGCATGTAAATTTATACAGGAATGTACATTTTCACTCAGTCATAATAAAAAAATAAAAAATAAATGAACACAGTGACTTAATCAATAATGATGGCCTGATGGAGCACAGTAAAAGAGGACTGTGAACATTTAACAAATGCTGAGATAAATGAGAGTTGAAAACTAGTTAAATTGTTTGATAAGTTAAGTAGACATTAGGGAACACTCTGACTTTCTCAGTCTAGGAGAAGTGGAGACTGTTTATAAGGGGAAAACAATACTTTCCACAAAATAGTAATTTCTTAATTAAGCAGAGGAGTAAAAGCATGTAACTTTTTTTTCTGTAAAAAGGGCTTTTTCTTTCATCCACACTTGGCTGGCAAGTATCTTTTTTATTATATTTCCTTCTTCAAAAAACATATGAAATATCAAACAGTTATAATTTCATAATTGCAATTAACTTTTGTTCTATAAAAAGCTTCAATTTAATCATTTTAGCTTTTATCATCAAAGATCATGAAGAAAATGTCACCACTGACAGGCAAATGCTCATAAGCAATACGGAAGCCCTGGTGGTGTAGCGGGTTAAGTGCTGCATCTGCTAACCAAAAGTGCAGCAGTTCAAATCTGCCAGGTGGTCCTTGGAAATTCTACGGGGTAGTTCTGCTCTGACCCCTAGGGTCCCTATGAGTCAGACCCAACTCGATGGCAGTGGATTTGAGTACTGAGTTTAAGGTTTGCCAGTGCCTCTATGCTAGTTATGATTATTATCAGTTAAAAATAAATTTGATTGCTGTAAAGAGAAAGATAACTACAATGGTAGTCTAAATACAGTTATATGTTTCTTATTAACAAAGCTGTGTAAAGATAAGCAGTATAAACTGTAATTAAATACTCCTATAATTCAGCATCCTTCAAATGTGTTTTCCACTACTTGTCTGTCAGTTTCTCATACCATAATTGCTTGCTTTTTGCTGTGATACTGGCAGGTATGAAAGGACTATTTCAAATACCAATAGGTTCATCCCTGGTGGACTAATTTTATCAGTTTCCAGACCTAGACAGACTAGGAAGGAAAACCCAGTGATTTATTTTTGCAAAAGATTGGCCTATGAAAACCTTATAGATAGCAGGAGAATATTGCCTGATGAACTGCCAGAAGAGTCTTTCAGATTGAAGGGTACTCAAAATGTGAATGGGACAGAACTTCTTTCGCTAAGTAGAGTCAACCATAATGACACAGATAGAGTAAAGTTTCAGGGTCTTCATATGCTGATGTGACTCAGAATGAAAAGAAACAGTTGCATTTAAACATCCATTAATAATCAAAATATAGAATGTAAGAAGTTTGAATCTGTGAAAATTGGAAGTTTTCAAAGATGAAATGGAATACGTAAGATCAATATCTTAGGAATTAGTGAGATGAAAGATAGGAAGATAGGAAAATCTACTATGCAATGAATGACAAACTAAAGAAGAACAGCGTATCATCCATTATCAGAAAAAATTTCAAGATCAATCCCAAAGTAGAATGCTATCAATCATACAATAATATCCATACTCCTACAAGAGAGACCAGTTAATACTATTATTATTCAGATTAACTCAACAATGACTAAGTTCACAGATGAAGAAATTGATAATTGGTACCAAATTCTGCAATCTGAAGCTGTTCAAATGTGCAATCAAGACTCAGTGATAATTATCAGTGACAGGAACACACAAAACTTGGAAGCAAAGAAAGATCAAGGATTGGAAAATAAGAATTTGCTGATAAAAACTATGCCAGAGATCACATGATACAATTTTGAAAGATCAATGACTTCTTCATTGAAAATACTTTTTTCCCCCAATAAGATAAATGGTAATTGTACATGTGTACATTGTCAGATGGAACACATTACATTCAAATCAACTGTATTTATAGAAAGAGATCATGGAAAAGCTTAGTATCATCAGTAAGAACAAATCCCAGGACCAAATGAAAAAGACCAATGGTCGTATGCAACTTCAAGTTGAAGCTATAGAAAATTATAAGTATGACTTTGAGTATATATCACCTAAAAGCTAGACACCATCTCAACAATAAATTTGACACAGTGAAGACTAATGACTCATGACCAGAAGATTTATTAGACAACATCAAGGATATCGAGAAAGCAGAAGATAATTAAAAAGAAAGGAAAAAAGACTAAACTGGATATTATAAGGGACTCTAGAAACTACCTCTTGAATGTAGAGTAACTAAGGCAAATGGAAGAAATAGTGAATCAAAAGAACTGAAGATTTCAAAAGGGAGATCAAGAATATAAAATATTTTGAGGCAGAGACAGACATCTCCTGAATTCCCTCTGAGAACTAAGGCCTGAAATGATAACTGAACATAGCAGCATGGACTGTTCAGATGGAACTAGCTGCCACTAAGGAGGAAACGACCTCTCTCAAGGATGAGACTGCAGAACACTGAGTCCTGCTTCTGCTAACACATCGTTTGGCGGGACTGCAGGTACAGACACCTTCTTTGTTACCTGGGAGGGAGAAACTGGGCATGAGCCAGCAAATACACGGTTAGGGAAGTCACAAAGCTCAATCAAAGCTACAATATTAAAAGAAGGGAATCAATGATCATAATATGAAAACTATGACATTATCACACAAAAAGAGGGATATATTACAGTAGGTATAACCCTTTCAGATGGAAAGGAAACTAAGAGGATATGGGTAAGTTGAAGTCTGGTTTAAATTTAGAATTTTAAGAGGGTCCATGAGATAGCCACAAAGCAAAATAATAATGTGACGTATCAAAACATGAAACATAATACAGAGGTCTCAAAAAACGTGTAACGAACACTGAAAAAGATGAAAAGTCAACCCATAAAGAAGAATGTCCCAGATCAGACTATTTGATCAACATAGAAAACACTGACAACACAAAAATAAAGGCATCAAAATTACTGCACTAAACACATACCTATCCATAATTACACTGAATGAAAATGGACTGAATGCTCCATTAAAGAGACAGTAGGTGATGTCCTGGATCAAAAGACATTTCCTGTCTATATGTTGCTTACAAGAAATAAGTTTTAGGCTCAAAGTTATGAACAAACGGAAAATCAAAGGATGGAAAAATATATATCAAGCCAAGAACATACAAAGAAGAGCAGGAGTGGCAATACTAGTCCAGATAAAACAGACTTTAATGTAAAATCCACTGTCATAGACAAGGATGGTCATTATTTATTGCTGAAATGTTCAATACATAAGCAGGACATAACAATATTAAATATTTATGCACCTAATACTAGAGCATCTAAATACACCAAACAAACACTGACTACTTTGAAAAATGAGATAGATCACTTCACAGTAGTAGTTAGAGACTTCAACACTCCTCTTTCAGTAATGGACCCATCATCCAGAAAAAACTCAGTAAAGACACAGGTCTTATTACCACAATTAACCAACCAGACCTCATTGACATATACAGAACTTTTTACCCATACACTTTCTTCTCCAATGCATGTGGAACATTTTCCACAATAGACCATGTGTTAGGACATAAAACAAATCTCAGCAAAATCCAACCACTGAATTATTGAAAAGCATCTTCTCAGATCATAAAGCCATAAAAGTTGAAATCAACAGTAGAAAAATCACAGGTAGAAATTTGAACTCATGGAAACTGAACAATATCTCAAAAATCCATGGGTTATATATGAACTCAAGGATGCAATAAAGAAATTTATGGAATCACTTGAGAATGAAAATACATACTACTGAAATCTATGGGATACAGCTAAAGCAGTGTTCAGAGGTCAGTTTATCTCTGTAAATACACACATTTGGAATGAAGGACCCAAACCAAAGAATTAACCCTACAGCTTGAACAAGTAGAAAGAGAGCAGCAGAAGAACTCCTCAGATACCAGAATAAAACAGATCACAAAGATTAGAGCAGAACTAAATGAATTAGACATTAGAAGAACAATTGAAAAAATTTGTAAGACCAAAAGCTGGTTTTTTGAAAAGATCAAAAAAATTGATAAACCATTGGCTAAACTTACTAAGGAAAAACAGGAGAGGAAACAAAGAACCCAAAGAAGAAATAAGATGGGATATGTCACAACAGACTCAACTGAAATCAAAAGTATCATAACAATACTATGAAAGACTGTATTCTAACAGATTTGAAAACCTAGAGGAAATAGACATATTCCTAGATTCATATCACCTACCAAAATTAGCACAAGGAGAAATAGAACAACTTAATAAACCCATCACAAAAGAAGAGATTGAAAAAGTCATCAAAAAACTACCAACCAAAAAAAACACTGGCCCAGATGGCTTTACAGGAGAATTCTACAGAACTTGTAAAGAAGAGTTAGCTCCAGTACTACTGATGTTATTTCACAGCATAGAAAGAGGTGGAGTATCCTCAAATTCAGCAAGCATACCCCTGATACCAAAGCCAGGAAATGATTTCACAAAAAAAGACAAAGAAAGAAAGAAAATCATAGACCAATATCAGTCATGACCTTTGATGCAAAAATTTCCAAGAAATTCTTAGTCAACAGAATTCAAGAACATATCAATAATAATAATAATTCATCATGACCAAGTTGGATTCATATCAGTGATGCAAAGCTGGTTCAGCATCGGAAAAAACAATTAATGTGATCAACTACATAAACAGCACAAGGGATAAGAATTATCAGATTTTGTCAATTGATGCAGAAAAAGTATTCAGCAAAGTCCAACACCTATTTGTTGGACAGGACAACAGGAATAGAGGGGGAATTCCTCACTGTACTATGGTGTGTGTATGCAAAGCCAACTGCCTACATCATTCTGAGTGGAGAGTGACCGAAAGAATTCCCATTGAGAATGAGAACTAAGACAAGGATCCCCACTCTCACCACTTCTATTCAACATTGTACTAGAGATTCTATCCAGAGCAAGTAGACAAGATGAAGAAATAAAGGGCATCCACGTCAGAAAGAAGAAATAAAAATCTCCTGTTTTAGTCAGCTAGGGCTGTTTTAACAGAAATATCACAGAGTGGATGACTTTAACTAAGGAAGGTTTATTCTTACATATTCTGGTAGGCTGCAAGTCCATATTCAGGGTGTCCACTCCAGGGGAAGGCTTTCCCCTTGTCAGCTCTGGAGGAAAATCTGGTATTGTATCAGTCTTTGTCCAGGGAGCATCTTGGCGCAGGAACCTCAGGCCTCAAGGAAATGCATTTCTCCACAGTGCTGCTTTCTTGATGGTACGAGGTTCCCAATTCTCTGCCTGCTTCTCTGTCCTTTTATCTCTCATAGGGTGAAAGGATTAAGGGTGGGGCAAGCCATACTCCAGGGAAACTCCTTTACAGTGGAGCAGGGAGGTGATCCTATGAAGGGATTTACAGTTCCACCCTAATCCTTTAACACACAGTTTAGGAAAACAACAAAATGGAGGACAGTCACAAGATACTGGGAATCATGGCCCAGCCACACGGCTACACATATTTTTGGGGGGACACAATTCGATCTATGACATCTCCTAATTTCCAGGTGATGTGATTGTGTATGCAGAGAATCCTAAAGAATCCATAAGTAAACTACTCAAACATAGAAGAGTTCAGCAAAATCTCAGGATATAAGATAAACATAAAGTAAATCCTTTGTACTAACAAAGAGATCATCAAAGAAGAAATCATCAGATCAATATCATCTACTATAGCCCCCAAGAAGGTAAAATACCTAGGAATAAATCTAAATAGAAATATAAGAGACAGATACAGAAAGAACTATAAGAGTTCAATACAAGAAACCAAAAGAGACTTACATACATGGAAGAAGGTACTCTGCTCATGGAGCAGAAGACTTAACATCGTAAAAATGTCTATTTTACCCAAAGTGATCTACACACACAATGTGATGCCCATAAAATTCCAGTTTCACTTTTTAATGAGATGGAGAAACAAATCACCAACTTTGTTTGGAAATGGAAGAAACCCCAGGTAAGTTAGGCACTACTGAAGAAAAGGAACACAGTGGGAGGGCTCACAAAACCTGACCTTAGAATCACCACTACAGAAGTCAAAACAGTCTGGTACTGGTATAAAAAGAGACACATAGACAAATGGAACAGAGTTGAGACCCAAGAGATGCCACCATCCTCTTATGAACAGCTGATATTTGACAAAACTCCTAAGATTGTAAACTGGGGTAGAAACAATCTCTTTAACTAATGGTGTTGGCAAAAAGATATCCATCTGCAAAAACCTGAAATAAGACACATATATCACATCTTACATACAAACTAACTTAAAATGCATGAAAGACCTAAACATCAAACCTAAAACAATAAAGACCATGCAAGAATAAACAGAGTCAACAATGGAATTTCAAATACACAGTTTAAACAAACATAAAAATCTGACAAAGTGTGATCAGCGGAGGAGAAAATCGATAAATGGGAACTACTAAGAATCAAACACTTTTGCTCATCCAAAGAGTTTATAAAACAAGTTAAAAGAGCACCTACAGAATGGGAAATTATGTTTGGCAACTGCTTATCGGAGTAACATCTGATCTCCATAATGCAAAATATCAAAAAGAAAAAGATGAAAAACACAATTAAGTGATGATCAAAGGTGATGGACAGACACTTCACCAAAGAGGACATCCAGTCAGCCAAAAGACACATGAGGAAATGCTCACGGTCATTAGCTATCAGAGAAATCCAAATTAAGACTGCAATGATGTACCATCTCACCCAACAAGTTTGGTCATAATCCAAAAAACAGAAAACAACAAATGCTGGAGAGGCTGTGAAGAGATCAGTACTCTCCTGCACTGCTGGTAGGAAGGCAAAATGGTACAACCTCTTTGGAAACAATTCGGCACTTCCTTAAAAAGCTGGAAATAGATATACCTGTTTGATTGCGTAATCCCACTGATTGGAATGCATTCTACAGAAACAAGGCTGTCACATGAACAGATACATGCACACGAATGTTTATTACAACACAGTCCATGACAAGAAAAAGATGGAATCAGCCTAGGTACCCATCAACAGATGAATGGATAAACAAACTATGTACATATACTCAGTGGAACGCTATGCAGTGACAAAGAACAATGATAATTTTAGGAAGCATGTTATAACCTGGTCTCAACTGGAAGCCATTGTGCTGAGTGAAAGCAGCCAGCGGCACAAGGTCAATTATTGTAAGAGACCCCAGCTATAAGGACTTAAAAATAGACTTTCTACAGAAGAAAAGACTGTTTGATGGCCAGAAGTGTGGGAAGGGTGGTTGATGCTTGGTCACAAATTACAGTCGTTAGAAATTTAGTTAGGTTAAAGAAGTGAGGGCACATAGTGGAAAGTAGATCAACTTAACTGGACTTCACCATAAACTAAAAGCTCTTTAAGTCTCAATCCAGTACTGCAAGGATAGAGTAGCAGTGGCACGATCTGGGAGCTATTCTGTAGCGGGGACATCAGTGCCAATTGGCATAGCTAACCTATTGCTAAGAGAGTCTTTTGCACCCCATACTGGTGAGTGGTGTCTGGGGTCTTAAAAGCTGCCAAGCTGCCCTCTGGTGGACACCAAATGTTCCAAACTCATTTGGAGCAGATGATCACCAAGAACAACAAAGACACAAGGGAAAAAGAGATCAGGAGACAGGAAGATTCATGTAAATGGGAGCATGTGTCAACATGCGACCGCAAGAACTAGATGATGCCCAGCCACCACCAAAGACAGCCATGATGGTCCACAAACTATTGAGTCCCTGTGGCAACACAAGAATAAAAGGGGTGCAGCTCAAGTACTCTACTAAACGACCCCAGCTGATGGTCTGACCGCCTGGTAGATTCCCTGGGAGTATTGCCCCTAGACTTGGTGCTGCCCCTGATCAGAAAACACTACTGAAGTCAGCTCTTTGGACAAAAATGGACAGGACCTGGGGATACAGTGTGACTGTATCATGTGTTGACTTTATTGTTCTATTCATTTATAGGATGCTGTCCTAGCGGTCTCTTTCCAGATAGGAGAGAAGGTGGAGAGTGAGGGACAGGAACTTGTTAAGAGGGTATGACTAGTATAGAATGAAAAGGAGGAGTGTGCTGTAATCAGGGAAGGAGAGCAGAAGGACCTGCAGATAGATGGGTGTGCAAAATTGATTTGGCCTGTATAATTTCACTTAGTCACAATAAAAGGAAAGAAAGAGAAAAAGAATGTAAGATATTCTAATGATATGTCCAAAAACCCGGACAAGAAAACCACATGAGAAGAACTCAGAATTTTCTAAGCTGGAAGGCCTTAAGAAAAAATTCAAGCCATGTGTTACAATATTGAAGAATTCTGGGGGTGAAATATTGGGCAACACATAAAACATTAAAGGAAGATGGAATAAATCCACAGAATCACTGTACCAAAAAGTACTGGTCAACATTTAGATACTTAAGGAGATAACGTACGATCAAGAACCAATGGTACTGAAGGAAGCAATCAAAGGTGCATAAAAGATGTTGGCAAAAAACAGGGCACCAAGATTTCATAGAATATCAGCGGAGGTGTTTCAACAAGTGGATGCATAGCTGGAGGTGCTTACCCATTTATGCCCAAAAAAACTTGAAAGACAGCTACCTGGCGAAGTGGTTGGGAGAGATTTATAACTGTGACCAGTCCAACGAAACATGATCCAGTGGAATGTGGAAATTATCAAACAGTACCTGGCTTGGCTAGTATTAATATCACACAAAATAAAATTATTGCTGAGGATAATTAAAAATGGTTTCAGTAGTATTTCGACAGGGACTGCCAGAAATTCAAGCCAGATTCAGAAGAAGAGGTAGAATGAGGGATATCACAGCTAACGCCACAAGAATCTTGGCTGAAAGCAGAGAATAGCAGAAAGATTGTTACCGGTCTTTTATTGACTATGCAAAAGCATGTGACTATGTGGTTCATAACACATTATGCATAACACTGTGAAGAATGGGAATTACAGAACACTTAACTGTGCTTATGTGGAACCTGTACATAGGATATGAGGCAATTGTTCCAACAGAAAAAGACGATTCTGCGTGATTCAAAATCAGAAATAACATGCATGAAGATTGTGTTTCATCCTATTTTTCAATCTGTATACTGAGAAAATAACAGAAAATAACAGAAGTTGAACTATATGAGAAGAATATGGTACCAGAACTGGAGGGTCATTAACAATCTGTGATATGCAGATGGAATAGCCTTACTTCAAACAGCAGAGATGACTTGAAATACTCATTTATGAAGACAAATTATCACATCCTTCAGTATAGATTATACCTCAATGTAAAGAAAACATAAATCTTCACAACTGGACTAATAAGTAACATCATGATAGATAGAGAAAAGGTGAAGTTGTGAAGGATTCTGTTTTTCTTGGATCCATAATCAATACTCACTGAAACTGCAGTCAAAAATGTAAACTATAGATGGGATCAAGACAATGAAATAGAAGCTTCCTGTCATCCCTCTTAGAACAAAACCAGAAAAACCTACTGCCATCAATCGTGTTCTGACTCATAGTGATCCTATCGAACAAAGTAGAACTGTTCCATAGAGTTCCAAGGAGCACTTGGTGTATTTGAACTGCCAGCCTTTTGGCATGGTTGCATACTAGTTAAGTGCTATGTCTGCTAACAGAAAGATCTGCAGTTTGAATCAGCCAGACATTCCTTGAAAACTCTATAAAGCAATTTTACTCTGTCCTGTGAGGTTGCTATGAGTTGGAGTTGAATCAATGGCAATGAATTTGGTTTCTTATAAGAAATATCCCCCTCCAAAACAAGTGAATTGACTATGTATGACAATGTAGGAGCCCTCATCATCAAAAACAAAGCAGAAGCACTGGAATGAATGTCAGAGGGAAGGAAGACAATTTCAAAGCTGTGCAGAATTGCTGATCATTAGGTTGTTGGCACCCTGCTGGCTGGCACATGTACACTCATGTGGGTAACATTATTCAGGGATAGTCTCACCATGTCAAGTATGGCTAACCAGTGGTGACTTCACACACATCCCTAGAGGCAGGTAGAAGCAGGACTGAACCTGAGAAAGTCAAGTTTAAGCATCTGACTTACTGTGAAGGAGCAAGATAATTCCTCCCCCTCTCAGAGTTTCACAGTGGAGGAGTACTTCTTTCCTTTTACCTGTACTCCTACACCCCTATTCTACTCTGATGCCAGATCTTCAATATTAAAAAATGCCACTCCACCTGTTGTGTATTGCATTGTGTCCCTCAAAACTATATTTCAATTTTTCTAGGCCATGATTCCTGGTATTGTGTGATTGTCACCATTTTGTCACCTGATGTAATTTTCCTATGTGTTATAATCCTACTTTTATAATGCTAATGAGGGGGGATGGGCAACTGTTGCATTAGTAAGGCAGGACTCAGTCAGCAAGACGGAACTGTGTCTTGAGACAATTTCTTTGAGATATAGAAAGATAGAAGTGAACAGAGAGACTGGGGGACCTCATACCACCAAAAAAGCAGTACCAGGAGCACAGTACGTTCTTTGGACCTGAGTATTCCTACATAGGAAAACTCCTAGCCCAGAGGAAGTTTTATGAGAAGGACTTTCTTCCAGAGCTGGCAGAAAGAAACCTACCCATTGAAATAAAAACCTAAAATATAAAAGACTCAGCAAACATAAAATCAACAATAAAGATGAAAAGAAAATACAGAAAAGAGGGGGAAAAAAGACTAAGCAGGGAATTAAGTGGAACAAAGTGACTGTCAAAACACACACACATGAAAAAGAAAGAAATGAAAGAAGTAAACTCATATCTTTGTCAATAATTACACTGAAAGTAAATTGCCTAAATGTACCACGAAAAGGACAGACAGGAGCAGGACTGAATTAAAAACAACCAATCTGTTTATATTGTGCTTACAAGAGGCCTAACTTAGACACAAAGATACAAACCAAAACACAGAGAAATAGCTGTCACTCAGACACACACACACACTCCTGTTCACAATATCAAGAAACAGAAACAACATCAACAGATGAACAGACTGACAAATTACGGTACATGCACAAAATGGAATATTACGCAACAGCAAAGAACAATTATGGATCTGTGAAACTTCTCAACACGGATTAATCTGGAAGGTATCGTGATGAGTAAAATAAGTCAGTAACAAAATGACAAATATTGTGTGAGACCACTATTGTAAGAACTCAAGAAAAGGTTTAAACGCAGAAAAAATTACTCTTTGATGATTACAAGTATGTGTGGTGTGGGCAGAACGGGAAAATCACTGAATGGACAGCAGACAAAGTTCGAGTTCAGTAAAGGGGAAGTCAGGACAACAGGACCAAAGCAAAAGTAGTCTCCAAATACTTCGAGAGACAACGTATCTGGGACTGGGACCTGGGGACCTAGTTTTGGGGTACATCTAGATCAATTGGCATAACACAGTTTATTAAGAAAATGTCCTACATCCCACTTTAGTAAGCAGCATCTGGGGTATTAAAAGATTGTAAGTGGTCATCTAAAAAGCATCAGTTGGTTCCAACTCACCTAGAGTAGAGAATGAAGAACACCAAAGATGTGAGGGAAGTATTAGGCCAAAGGAATAAAGGACCACATGAGCCAGAGACTTCACCGGGCTGATACTAGAAGAACTAAATAGTTCCCAGCTGCCATCACACAGAACTGAAATCATTTCAAAAACTCCCTTTTCAGAACAACATAAGACAGGACTATAAAATAAAAATAGCTTTTTAAAATGAAGATGGTGACCAAAGTAAAGAAGCAAGCATCTGCTCCTCCCAAAACTGAAGGTGAAGAAGGCAGTGCTGAAAGGTATCCACAGCCGCAAAGAAAGATCCACACTTCACCCTCTTTCTACTGGCCGAAGACACTGAGGCTGCGAAAGCAGCCAGATATCCTCGGAAAAGTTCCCCTGGGAAAACAAGCTAGTCCACTACGCCTCTGACCACTGAGTCGATCATGAGGAAAATAGAAGATAACAGCACACTTGTATTCATTGTGGATGTCAAGGCCGACAAGCATGAGATCAACCAGGCTGTGAAGAAGCTGTATGAGATTGATGTGGCCAAAGTCAACACCTTAATCAGTCCTGATGGAGAGAAGGTTTATGTTAATCTAGCTCCTGACTATGATGCTTTCAATGTTGCCAACAAAATTGAGATCATCTAAACTGAGCCCAAGTGGCTCATATCTCTTTTTCTTTGTTTTTACACACACAAAAAAATAGTAATACACTTGAGGATTGTGCATCCTAGTTCAATCAATGAGACTAAATGAGCATCTCCTACCCAAAAGCAGGATGAGATGTCAGGAAGGGACAGGAACAGGATTAACAGACACAAGGAATCCAGTGTGGAAAGATGGAGCATCCTGTCACATTGTGGGGATTGCAACTAATATAACAAACAACATGTGTGTAAGTTTGTAACTAAAAAATTAACTTGAACTGCGTATTTCACCAAAAGTGAAATTAAAAAAGAAAAATTGAATGACATATTGCATTTGACAAATCTGCTGTAAAAAAATCCTTTAAAGTATTGGAAAATAAAGATGCCACCTTTAGGAGTAAGGTATGACTCACCTAACCATATGTTCAGTCTTCTCATATATGTGCGAAAGTTGGCCAATGAATAAGGAAGATCATAGAAGAATAATTGCCTTTAAACTATGACATTACTGAAGACTGTCAAATACGTACCATAGACCACCAGAAGGATGAAAAAATCAGTCTTTGGAGAAGTCCAACCGGTGGTCTCCTTAGAAGCAAGGATGGTGACACCCTGGCTTACACACTTTGGATGTGTTATCAGAAAGGACCAGTCCCTGGACAAAGATAGCATGCTTGGTAAAGCACAAGAAGGCCCTTAAGAAGTCAGTAACGGTCTCAAACATAGCAAAGACTGTGAGGATGGTTCAGGACAGGCAGTGTTTCATTCTGCTGTAGTAAGTGGGGCTGTGAGCAGCAGTAGCCCTGAGGGCACCTAACAACAGCAGCATGTGTTTCCTTCTTCCTTTCATCCTTCTGATTGCAAGACAGTCCATTTCCTGACATCATGTATGCACTATAGGCAGAAAGAAGGCGAAGAGCAAAAGTTAAGACTATTTTTTTTTTCTACAAGGAAAACTATATAAGAAGTTTGATGTGTATTCACACGTCATTGGCCGTAAGGGTATCATACAGTTACCTTTATCATCAAGTTGTTGTTACCTTTTTAAGAGTTGATTCCAACACATAGTGATTTCACGTGTGCAGAGTCGAACTGTTCCACCGGACTTTCAAAGCTTCGATCTTTCAGAAGCAGATTGCCAGGCCTGTCTTCCAAGTACTGCTGTAGAGGTTTGTTCTATAAACCAGCACATAGTTTGTTCTATAGTCCAGCACATAATCATTTGTGCCGCTAGGACTCCTATCATGAAAGTAGAGGGAGTAAACAAATATTTTTAGTGAGACATATAGGCATCCAAATAAAACTGATGTAACATTAATTTTACGAGTGTGGATATTGAGTAGTCAGCTAAAAGATCTATCCCTGTAATTTTATTAGTCTCATTTGAAAAATGAAGAAATTGTCTGATCTGAAAAGCAGTGTTACCTGTAAGAATCTATGATTGCATATCAACCAAAAAAAAAAAAAGATCAATATTTTTGGACACCATTCATATTTCATATCATTTTCATAACTTAAGCACCAATTGCCTACTTGTAAATGGCACAATCCTGGGGATTGCATTTGTGATTACGATGGCGAAATGTTCCAGTAAAACTCAAAGTTTCTCTTTCATTAGAATAAGCAGTATTTCTGAATACTGAGTAAGCCAATGCCAGAAATGAGTTAATTAGACTTTTTACTTTTTATATTGTTTACATCAGATATAAAGAACTCTTGCATTCCAAAAGAGCAGAAATGCAATTTCATGGTATTCTGCTTAAGTGACTTAGAGATATATACCAACTGCCTGAAGTTTGATTATTTTAATGATTTTAAGTCTACCGAAACTCAAATACAGATTTGTGATTTTCTAGCCAATACAGTTGTTACAGAATGAATACTTTAATCTCAACATCAAATTATAAACTTGCTTATCAAAACTAATGTGCACACCGTGGAGAAGATAATTTTAATAAAAGAAACTAAAGGTCTATAAAAGATCTACTCATAATTTATGACTAGTATTCATCCATAAAATAGATTATCACAGGACCTAAACACAATTACCAAATAACCTGAGGTTACTGGCAAAACTAATCTAGATTTTTAATAAAATATTCACTAGCATAAGTTTAGACTATTGACAAAATAATTATGTAAAGGAAAATGTAGTTTTTATCAACTGTCTTCTTTGTTATATAAACACAAATAATATTTTTAGATCCTCATAGATGTTGAATTAAAATAAAGTATTAAATTTTGAAGCTATACAGTTTTTTGAAGTTAATAGAATGATGTATTACCTTGGAATGATTTAAAAAACCACATTTAAAAATTCATTTTCTGTTTTAAATTCACTCATTAATTCATTTATTCATCGGAACTTATAAGGATTTCTACATGATGATTTAATAAAATTTGCAATAAACAAGTGCTTTGGAAATGTAAACGCAATGTCATCCATTTAATAAATATAATTCTAGAACTTAATATTATTATATATTTACATAGTTAAATTTTGCTTATGTCTTTTAAGAAATGTAAATTATTTTGATGTGATCATAATTTTGTTGCATGGCTTCCCTTGACTGAGAATTTTTATTATATATCATCTAAAATAACAGTCTCTTATGTAAGTTTCAACTAGAAATTGATAAGCGATTGTTGGCAACTTTCTGGTAGATAATTCTTAATAAATAAATGCACATACATCTGCACACATATACATTGCCTGAAACTATCTGAGTGTATAAAGTATATGCAGTGTTTTCCAATAAATGTATGTATATATTTATATTGATTAGCCAGTGCATAACTATGTATGTATCCAGTTTTGTATTAAAAACATATGTAAGAAAGCCTATAGCATTGAAAAGGAATTGATAACAAGATGTAAGTGATGAAAGATGAGACAGGTCACGCTGCTCATGTGTTCCCAGTAGTGAAAAGCAAATAATTTACAGAGCTTTCCAACTGAGAATCACCAGGGGAGCTAGGCAAAGATAAAGTTCATATACTTTATTGCCTTAGACTGACAAAAAAGTGAAGAATTTCTTGGCTAATATCTGAAGGAAGACTAAGGTCAAGGAAGGTTATGATGAGGTTTGCAGATTTTTTACTCTAGGGAGGTATTTTATAATTCATATCAGGGTGTCCAAGAAGTTAATTTGCAAGGTTAAGTGTTAAATAATTGACCCGAAGTATCTGTTAACTGGTGGTGCAGTATTGAAACCCTTCATTTGGGGCTGGGATTCAAAGAACATGCACACTACTGAGTCAGGCTAACTAAAAGCATACAAGGCCATTTAAGAACTGATGTTCAGTCTCTAATAATCTCAGCTCCTAACAATATAGTAATCACATCTTGCTGGGGACAAAAGCATTCAGAAAAGTAACACAAAATTTTCTCTAGAGGAA
Organism: Heterohyrax brucei; assembly: GCA_028571685.1. NCBI lineage: Eukaryota > Metazoa > Chordata > Mammalia > Hyracoidea > Procaviidae > Heterohyrax > Heterohyrax brucei. Next base: position 137,500,126 of record CM053142.1, on the reverse strand, counting down.
TAGAACACTTGTATGAGGTTTCAAATTGTTTATACAGATAATTCTGTTGTATCCAGCAAGCAAGGAAGAATAGCAGGCAGACTCAGAGAGATAAAACTGCATAAGTAAAATTATACAGGAGAAACAACAGATAATAAAAAGCAAATTAAAGATACTTTAAACATTGTAAGTATCAGAAAAAGACCTTCATACTGCTCAGATCAGTTTGTTCAAAGACATTAAGACAAGATTAGGAATTTTGACAAGGCACTGAAAACAAAACAAGTAAACTCAAGCTAAATATCTAAGACCAGGGTAGTAGATGTAGTTGAAAAGATGATCAGTAAACTGGAAGATGGATCCAAACAAAAGAGTCAAAATGAAAAACAGGAATAAGTGATGGGTAGATATTCTAGAGAATAAAGCATAAAAAGGGAGGAGAAGGAGGAGGAACAAGAAAAATACTTAGAGATAATAGATAAAAGCATTGCACTATTAAAATATAGCATCTAGTGTTTCCAGAAGTTCTTTGAACCACATAAAGGATAAAGAAAAAATGCATACATCTCTAGGTACCTGCTAAAAATCAAAGACGTGAGAAAGTCTTTTTAAAAATGATTTATTACTTGCAGAAGAACATGTTATTCAATGAAATAATATCTTTATAATTCTAACATCTATGTGACATTTGTTAACTTGTTGTTAGGTGCCATTTGAGTTGATATTGACTCATAGTGGCCCTATGTGCAACAGAACAACACCTTGTAGGGTACTATTTTATCCTTAAATCAATATGATTGAGCCCATTGTTGCAGCCATCATGTCAGTTCATCTCCTTGATGGTCTTTGTGTGTTTAATTGGCCTCTACTTTACCAAGGATGATGCCTTCTCCTGGGACTGAACCTTACTAATAATGTAACCAAAGTATTTCAGACACAGTCTCACCATCCTCAATTCCAAAGACATTCTGGCTGTACTTAGACTTCAAGGTGATATCTTTGCTTTTCAACACTTTCAAGAGACCTTTTGCAGCAGATTTGGTATCTTGCTTTAACGACTGATGCTTCCTTGGGAGTTGATTTCAGATTAAAGTAAAATAAAACACTTGATAACTTCAATCTTTTCTCTGTTTATTGTGATGCTGCTTATTGGTCCATTCGTGAAGATTTTCGTTTTCTTTATGTAAGCTCTGATCTTTCGCGTTTATCAGTAGCATTTCAAGTCTTCTTCACATTCAGCAAGGAAGGTTGTGTCATTTGCCTAACTCTGGTTGTTCTGGGGTTTTCCTCTGATCTTGATGTCCTGTTGTTCACATAGTCCAGCTTCTCTTATTAGTTCAGCATTCAGATTGAATAGGCATGGTGAAGGGTACAACACTAATGCACAACTTTCCTGCCTTTAAACCATGCGATACCCCCTTGTTCTGTTCTAACAACTTCTTCTTGGTATGCATACAGGTTCCTCATGATCACAATTAACTGTTCTGGAATTATTCTTTGCAATGCTACCCATAATTTGTTATGATCCAAATAGTTCAGTGTCTTTGCATAGTCAATAAAACAAGTGTAAACATCTTTCTATTTATAGCCAGGATCCACATGACATCAGCAATGATATTTCCATATCTGTCAGTTTGTTGTACTATGGTGGTTTTCATGTTACTGTAATGCTGGGAACTATACTACTGGTATTTAAAAACAGCAAGGTCACCCATGGTGGAGATGTTTCAGGTGAGCTTCTAGACTGAGACATTTCAGGAAGACAGACTTGGTGCTCTGCCTCTGAAAAGAACTAGCCAGTGAATATTTTATGAATGTCAGCAGAATATTACATAGTGCTGAAAGATGAGCTCTCAGGTGGCAAGGCACTCAAAAGATGACTGGGGAAATCAGCATCCTCAAAGTAGAGATGACTTTAATAATATGGATGGAGTCAAGCACTCAGGAACTTCGTTTGCTGATGTGACATGACCCAAAATGAGAAGAGACAGCTGCAAAACACCCACCAACAATGGAAACATGGAGCGTATGAAGTAAGAATTGAGGAAAATTGGAAATGGACTGTGAATTGAAATGGACTGGTACTGGCCATTTTAAATCAACCAATAGTATGATCTTCTATGCTGGGAATAACAACTTGAAGAGGTACCAAGTTGCATACATTGTCAGAAACTACTATCCTGAAGTACAAAGTTGTCTGTGATAGGCTAATACTCACATATCTACAAGGAAGGTCAGTTAATATAAGTTAATAATAACTTGTAAACTAACAACTAGGACCAAAGATGAAGAAATAGAAGATTTTTACCAACTTCTGCAGTCTGAAGTGGATCAAACAGGCAATCAGGATGCATTGATAATTATTGGTGATTGGAATATGAAAGCTGGAAACAAAGAAGGACTGGTATTTAGAAAACATGGCCTTGGTGATAGACATGATGCCAGAGATCACACCATAGAATTTTTCAAGACCAATGACTTCTTCATCGCAAACACAATTTTATCAATGTAAATGGTGACTAGACAGATGGACATTGCTAGATGATATATGCAAGAATCAAATCAGCTATGTACGTGGAAAGAGATGATAGAAAGCATAATATCATGAGTCACAACAAGGCCAGGGCTAGCTATGTAAAGGACCACTGATGGTCCCTACGCAACTTCAAGCTGAAGCTGAAGAAATTTAGAAAAAGTTCAAGGGACGCAAAGTATAACCCTAAGTATGTTGTTACTGTTAGTGCTGTCAAGTTGGTTCCAGCTCATGGCAACTCTATGTAGCAACTCTATGCACAATGGTATGAAAAGCGCCCAGTCCTACATCATCCTCGCAATTGTTGTTATGCTAGAGTCCACTGCTGTAGCCACTGTGTTATTTTATCTCCCTCAGGGGCTTCCTCTTTTTTGCTGACCCTGTACTTTACCAAGCATGACGCCTTTCTCCAAGGACTGATCCCCCCAGTAACATGTCCAAAGTATGTGTTCACGGTATGCGAGATGCAGTCTCACCGCCCTTGCTTACAAGGAACATACTTGCTATATGCCTTTTAAGACAGAGTTGTTTGTACTTCTGATGGTCCAATATGCTTTGTTAACAACACAGTTCAAAGGTGTCGATTCTCCTTCAGTCTTCGTAACTTGTTGTCTGGCTTTCAGATGAATATGAGGCGTTGAAAAAGGATCAAATTTATTCTTGAGTGTATCTCACCTAAGTTTAGAGACCATCTCAAGAATGGACCAAAGACTAGAAAAATTGTGGAATGTTATCAAGGACTTCATACATGAAGAAAGCAAAAAGTCATTAATAAAGACACAAAAGAAAGAAAAGAGTAAAACTGCTGTCAGAAAAGACACTGAAACTTGTTCTTGAATACAAAGCAGCTAAAATGAAAGGAAGAAATCATGAAATAAAAGAGCTGAAGAGGTGATTTCGAAAGGTGGCTCAAGAAGACAAAGTAGAATATTATAAAGACACCGGCAAAGAGCTGAAGATGGAAAATGAAAAAAAAAGAACACACTAGGCATTTCCCAAGCAGAAAGAGCCAAAGAAAAAAATTCAAGGCTTGAGTTGCATTATTGCCGGATTCCACTGGGAAAATATTAAAAGATGCTTAAAACATCACAAGATAATGAAAGGAATACAAAGAGACACTGTACTAGAAAATATTGGCTGACATCCAACCCTTTCAGGAGGTAGCATATTATCAGGAACTAATAGTACCAAAGGAAGAAGTTCAACCTGCACTGAAGCCATTGGTGAAAAACAAAACTCCGGGAATCTACAGAATACCAATGTGAGATGTTTCAACAAATGGATGCAGTGCTGGAAATGCTTATTTGTCTATGTCAAGGGATTTGAAAGGTAATAATCTGGCCAACTGAGTGGAAGAAATACATTTTTATGTCTCTTCTGAAGAAAGATGATCCATTGGAATGCAGAAATGATTGAAAGGAATCATTAATATATTAATATCACAAACAAGTAAAATTTTGCAGAAGAACTTTGAAAAGCAGCTGCAGCAGTATATCAACAGTGAACTGCCAGAAATGTAAGCTTGATTCAGAAGAGGGCTTGGAACCCAGGATGTCAATTTACATTAACATCTGCTAATCTAGTATTTTTTTGTCATATGAAACTATCCTTTGAGAATTACAGTACAGACTTTGTCAAATAAACATGAGGTTTTTTTCTTTATTAGTTTCCTGAAGAAAAATCTTAATTTATATATAAAAGAGACAAATGTATACATGGAAAAATTAATTAAAAAGATGGTAGTTTAGATACATATTACATTATATATGATTATATAATTACATATGTTTATATAAGTATTTTTAACAACAACAACAAAAAGAATTATAATATTTTATGATGTGGCTCCTGAATTTTATTGTTACTGTCAGAGGACAGCTGCACAACATTTAAAAAATGCCATATGGGAACTTAGATCTAGAGACTTAGTATAAACTTTTATCCTATAAAATAATTTATATGATCCCAAACTATTATACATGAGTCCAGCTTTTTTTTTTTTACTAGTTCTCTCCTAGAGACAACTGTACCATTTCTAATTTTTTGATGAGAGTCATGAAGTGAATTCATCTCCAAATTTTTATCGGCATATGAATTTACACCCCATTGAAAATATTTTTGTCCTAGAAATATCTACCCTTCATGTTAATTTGCCCTTCGTCTGCCCAAATATTCAGAATGTCAAGAACATAGTCAGTGGTACCCAAATAGACCTTTCCTTTTTCAATTTTGCTAATCTAAGGAAAGACCATAATACTTATAGTCAGGTTTTAATCTGTTTTTGAGAGACATCACAATAATAAACAAGATTTAAAATATAAGACCACATCCCCTTTGTTCTAGTGCTTTAATAATACCACAAGCAATTATTTTTAATTAGCAGTATATTGATCAGTTCCAATGTAAAAAGTAGAAAGAATTAAAGTATTTTTATTTTAATTATGTTAACTACTAGCCATTTGCATGAAATTTATAAAGTTCGTATTTTGCAATTTAATAAAGAAATTTAATATGGTGATCCATGATCAAATCAAAACTTTGAAATAAATATGTAACAGTTATAAATCAGTCCATTTGAAAGAAATATTTTCTTTTATTTCTTGCACACAAATATGTACCTATATTTATTCCACTTCTCTTGTGCTGTTCTTACATTTGAGCTAAGTAACTGTTAGCATCCTTCCACTCTTTTTCCTTGGTTCCAAGACCTTACATATTCAGAGTCCAAAGGCAAGGGTGACTCTTGTCTTTAGTTACCTATCTATTCATGTCACCAAACAATCATATGCATATACTTTCTTCAGGCCTAGTCAATCTCTGCTATTTCACTGAAATTCATGGTGCTTAGAAATCTTTGTAAAGTTGTGAAACTCTGTGCTTAGATCTTCACTCTTCTTTGTTCATTGTTAGCTTGATATATATTCTTCCATCCTTTAATTTTCAGTTTGTTCCTGTCTTTAGGTCTCAAGTGAGTTTCTTGTAGACAACATATGGATGGGTCGTGTCTTTTGATCCAAGATGACACTTGGTGTCTCTTTACTGGAGCATTCAGTCCATTCACATTCAATGTAATTATTGATAGGTATGTGTTCACTGCTGCCATTGTAATACATTTATTTTTATGTTGATGTTTTCTCTGTTGTTCTTATTAGTCTGTTCTGGGACACTTTTTTGTGAGTTGATTTTTCACCTTTTTCAGAGCTGATTTTATAGTTGTTGAGACTCGTGTGTTAAATTTCTTGAAATGGTATGATACATCTTTGTTGTGCTTTACAGCTGCCCCTATGAACCCCTTTAATAAACTATTTATAAACCCAATTTTAATTACTACCAGTCTGGTCATCTTCCTCTCCATCTGGAAGGACTATAACGACTGTAGTACATCCCTCTTTTTATTATGATGACACCATAGTTTTCATGATGATCACTGGATTGCTTCTTTCCATATCAAGGCTGTGAATTACTTTGGGGCCTTCCCTAAATGAGTACAGTATTGAGTAGTGTGTTGTTATAATATATAAAGTTAGTGGTTTTGTTCTTCTAAGCCAAAGCCAAGAACTTCTTTCAGTATTTCTTGTAGTTTGGGTTTGGTTTTTACAAAGTCTCTGAGTTTCTGTTTATCTGGGAATGTCTTAATTTCATTTTCATATTTGAAAGATAGTTTGGCAGGATATATAATTCTTGGTTGGAAGTTCTTCTCCTTCAAGACTTTGAATGTGTTGTGCCACTGTCTCCGTGCCAGCATGGTTTCTGCTGAGAAATCTGACGAGAGCCTACAGGGTTTCCCTCTGAATGTTAGCTTTGCCTTGAGTCTTGCTGCCTTTAAGAGTTTCTGCTTGTGTTTCATTTTGTTAAGCTTGATTATAATATGTCTTGGAGTCTTTCTTTTGAGATCTATATTGGGTGGCATACGATACGCATCTGAGATGTCTATATTCTCTTCCTTCATGATTTCTGGGAAGTTTTCTTTCAGCAGCTCAGCAACAATACTCTGTGTTCTCAGATGTCTCACCCTGTTCAGGGACTCCAATTAATTGAAGGTTGTTCCTCTTAATAGAGTCCCACATGCTTCTTAATGTTTCTTCATTTTTCTTGTTTCTTTTTTCTGATTTCTGCTCATAGACGCTGGCATCAGTAGCTCTGCCTTCCAAGTCAGAAATTCTTTTTTCCATTTGTTCCATTCTGTTTTCTTGGCTTTGCATGGAAGTTTCTATGTGTTTAATTTTCCTCTTGATCTGTTGGATTTCAGAGTACTGGTGTTCCATCAGATCGAACAACTTGCTTAATTTTTCATTTTGTTCCCCTGCATTTTGTATAAGGTCTAGAAGGGCTCTGTATATAATCAATTTGTATTCACTTCCTGATGCTTTCATAAAAGTTTCTTCATCTGGAAAACTCCTTGGTTGCTTTGTTTGGGAGCCTTCTGAAGCCATGGCTGATTTCTTGTGTGCCACAATTGTCTGCTGCTCTTTGGGACCCATGTGAGTATGTAGAGGCTGGAAGAGGTACTGTGACGATGGACTGCAGATGTTTCTCTAGGCTGTCTTCAAATGTAAAGCAAAAGATATCTGACCACTTCACAAGTCAGTTAGGTTTTCAGGTGTAGAGGTCCCTCTTCTCATCTGACAAAATAAGTGCCACTATATCCAACCCCAGATGATAACAAACTAGTTCAGAATACAGCAATGCTACTGCCCTGGTGGCCTCTGCTGACAGGGCCTAGCCTTAGCCAACACTGCGTCAAGTACTGGTTTTGTGGTAGAAAAGCGCTCTCCTGTGGGCAGGCTCTGGCTCCCAAGCTAAGAATTAGGTCCAGCTGCGGCCACCGTACCCAAGATGGCGTCCTCCACACAGGCAGCAGACAGGGGCGCTAAAGATGCCCAGAGGCAGCGATTCCTCTGCTTCTGTTGCAGGGCCCCCAACATAGGCAGCGCTGTGCAAAATCACTACTTTTCTGACGGAGAAGAGCTGTCCCATTTGCAGGCGCTGGCTCCCAGGCTAAGAACAAGGTCCCACTAAAATCTCGGTACCAACATGGCGTCCTGCACCCTGACCACGGAGCCTGGCTCTCAGAACATGGGAATTTCGCCTGCCTATCCCCCCAGCAGTGCGTCTGAGTCCAGCAGCCGGGCAAGGCCCAGCTCCGCCCGCCAGCCGAGACCGAGGAAAAAAAAAGTCAAAATGGTGCGTTTACCTTCCGTCTGTGAGAGCCGGGGCTAGCCAGGAGCGGGAGTCAGCGAAAGAGAGGAGGTTTTTTGCTGAGTGGTATAGAGTCCCAGTTAACAGCTCTGTGCCGTGTCCTGAGGCTGATCAGGTGATCAGAAGGCTGTGTTTGATTATCAGTTCAGGTCTTGGTTTCCAGAGGGATACAAGGAGACGGGGGCTGAGTCCGCCATCCTGACTCCGCCTCTCTGTAATTAGATCTTCAGACAACTTTCATATCTCTCTAAAAGATGCCTTTATCACAAGCTGACTGCTATAAAGCAGATTCTGGTTTCCTGTTATTTCTACTCTCAAAGATTCTCTTTCTTCCCTTTTCTCAGATTAAAGTGGCTATAAATTCCTGATTTAAAGTAAGCTTGCATATGCAATGAAACTTAAAAAACTGAGTAAACTCACTGACTTTATGAAATATATTTATGCATATTTGTAAATGTGAATAATGATGGGTTTCTGGGAAAATATGGCACTAAAATGCTATACCACCCCTTCATCAGCTGAAAGTGTTAATACAAGAAATTGTTGACAATGTGATATTTTTGACATTCTGCTATCTTGTCTTTAGAACAAACTGTGTGGTTTTACTGGGATTAAATCTATGACTATGACATAGAAAATCTAACCTGATCCGTATGGAACAGTGGAAAGTCTGTGTCTAGTAACCTTGATACTTCAACCAGCTGTTTTACTCAACTTTTACCACCAGTCTTTAACAATATACGTAGTAGAAATTCACACATTTATGTATTATTCCTTTGTAGTTAACTACATTAATTTGCATGATACCTGTTATGAATTGAACTGTGTGACTTAAAAATATATGTCAAGTTGATTAGACCAACATTCCCAGTAATATGTGGTTGTCCTTTATTTTGTGGTTATAATTTTATGTTAAAGAGGATGAGGGTGGGATTTTAACACCCTTACTAAGGTCACATCCCTGATCTATTGAAAAGGAAGTTTCCCTGGAGTGTGACTCACACCACTTTTGTGTTACAAGAGATAAAAGGAAACAAAACAGGCAGATAGTGGGGAATTCATGCCACAGAAATTGTCAGTAGCACAGTGCATCCTTGGGACCTGATGTTCCTGTGCAGAGAAGCTCCTAGTCCGGGGGAAGATTGACGAGAAGGAACTTTCTCCAGAGTGGACAGAAAAGGAAAGCCTTCCCCTGTAGCTGACATTGTGAATTTGGACTTCTTGACTACCAGACTGTGAGAAAATAACATTTCTTTGTTAAATCCATCCAGTTGTGGTGTTTCTGTTATAGCAGTGCTGGATGACTAATACCATACCCAAATTCAGATGGATTCAAGTTAATCATCATAAAGGCAAGTACGGTGATCCTTTATATTTGTTTGGAGCCCTGGTGGCACTAACCAAAAGGTCAGTAGTTTGAATACACCAGCCAGTCCTTAGAAATCCTATGGAGGAGTTCTACTCTGTCCTGTAGGGCCGCTATAAGCTGGAATCAACTTGGTCTCAACAGAACTTGTTTTGGCTTGGTTAATTTGCTTGGGATATAAGTACGTTATGTTATTCTAAAGCCTAGTGACTAAATTATCTTGTAGCTTGCTGGAAAAACTTTAGAATCCTGTTAGGTAATTACAGGAGAAAATCAAAGTACTTATCTTTGTAAGTAAAAGTTACCAACAAAAATACATAACATCATGAAATCAACAATTGTGTTATTCAATTTTTCTCTTAATTTCCCTACTCTTCTGAAAATCCTAGTGCTAACCAAAAGGTCAGCAGTTTGAATCTGCCAGGCACTCCTTGGAAACTCTATAGAGCAGTTCTACTCTGTTCTATAGACTCACTGTGAGTTCTAAACTGACTCACTAACTTTTTTTTATTGTTGTTTGTTTTCTTATCATAGGACCAGATGTCTGTGTGTGAGTGTGTGTGTGTGTGAGTGTGTGAGTGAGTTTGTGTGTGAGTGTGTGTGTATGTGAGAGTATGAGAGTGTGAGAGTGTGTGTGTGTGAGTCTGTGTGTGAGACTGAGAGTGTTTGAGAGTATGAAAGTGTGAGAGTGTGTCTGTGTCTGTGTCTGTTTGCTGGTCAAGGCTTAGGTTGTGCTCAAACACTCTGTGCCCCAAAAGCTTTCTCTCTCTGCTGATGACTCTGGCATGAATTTGGGCAATTCTTAGGCCTGCCTCAACTTTTGCTTTCCACTGGGCAACTCAGCCTCACTTGCTCACATCTACTGTTTTGAAGTCAGCAAGGATGTGCAGAGAGCTTACCTGTCCCTTCATAATGCTTTCTTTCCTAAGCTCACACATTCAAAGCCCTGGCTTGTCTGCCACTTACCCCAATGAGGTCCACAATCTCACGCTAGTAGCAGCACGTTTCCACCTTTAGTTTACTACCTTGTTTGCTAATTTTACTAATTTTCATCAGGTGGAGTTTTTCAGTCTCCCTTTTAAATCAAGTCAACATCCTGTGTCAGCAAAGTTGTTGCTTTTCTTGGTCAGGCCCACCCTGACCAAGATTAAAGCGCTGTACAGGTGGAGCAGGGAGTGAAGGTCTGGGGAGGAGACTACAAGTCCCATTGTTTTAACCTGAGGTTCCACCTGTTTTTCTTAATAAATGCTTCTTGATTCATTTTGCCTTTGGTTAATTTATGGAGTCCTCAAATGGTTATTATTTTGACAGTACAGTTTCGTACTTATAATTAGACAAGAAATTTTATGAACATCCTGACTCTGTCCTAGGTGAAAGTTAAGCCCACATTTATTACATTTCCAAAGAATTTTTCCTGAAGATCTCATTTTATCATAACTAGTCTATGAATGAATGCTATTTATATTATAGAAGACCAAAAGTTTGGCAGTTTGAATCCACCAGGTGCTACCTGGAAACACCTAGGGCAGTTCTACTCTGTCCTACGGGGTCTGACTATGAGTTAGAAGTGACTCGACAGCAGTGGGTCACCTATGTCCAAATTATTTTATGTTAAATATTACAATTTTTATATTTAAATATAGATATATTTAGAGAAGACACAGAACTCATTGTCAAATAGATTTGGAAGAATAACCAGGAGTAGTACCTATATATATTCAAATATATTACTACTGTATTCCAGAAAGTGTATTCATATCAACATAAGTGGCCATCCTTTGTATAAATAGCTGTAGACAATAAAAGAAAATCATAGCTTTTCATAAACACACATTCACACGTTTTTCTCAACTCTCATAACTGAGAACACTTTCCCTTTTCACTCCTTGCATACTATTTTTTCCATTCTGCGTAATATCCAAATCTCAGCATTGTAATAAACTAATTGCTTTTATTAGGTCTAATGAGTGCATCTGAAATTAGGAGCATACTTGGATTACAAAGAAACCCAGGAAGTGACTTGTTTATATAAGAGGGAACAAAAGCACTGCTCCATTAGGAATAATACTTTTAAAAACACAGCATAAAGGTGACAGAGTATTTCAGCTTCTAACAATCACTTTAATTATGCTTTTCAATTGTATCATATCTGAGTTTGGAAACATATTATCATAAAAGGTTTCCCACAAGTCTTTCCATGAAGCCCTCAGTATAATAACAGCAGAGCTCATTTTGTGTGTGGAAATTCTAGGCAGCCAAATGGTAGTCTGTGTAAATTCTGAAGTTAAATGCTATCATGAGACATTGTGAAATAAAGAGTTTTAAATTCTGATCAGCTTTTCAATTTCACTGAAAATGTGCATGTAATACCTCAATTTTTATTTGTACCTCAAGACTGAGTTTGGCTGAGTGCATGATACAGTGTTAGAACTGCAAACTATCTTAGATTGTTGATGTAAGTTCACTTGCAGACACATTCTGCACAATATTTATTTGCAGGGCTGGGTGTTAGAGAATGAGTCAGGTGGACTTTATACTTGTCCTCATGTAGCTGAAATCTAATTTACTTTATCTTTCCTCATGCCCACCTTGGGAAAAAATTCCCACTGAAATCCACAGAATCTATGGAAAGCTGTATTTATATTGAAAGTAAGACTCCCTGGCTGTGTTTTCCATTAAAAATTGTAATATTTAACCTAACATAATTTGGACATAGGTGACACACTGCTGTTGAGTCACTTCTGACTCATAGGCAGACCCTATAGGACAGAGTAGAAATGCCCGAGGTGTTTCCAGTGAGCACCTAGTGGATTCAAACCGACAGCTTTTGGTTGGCAGACAGGACACTTAACCACTACACCACCAGGGTTTCCAAGATAGTAAAGAAAAAAAAAAAAACGAACAAACAAAACACTGCCATTGAGTCAATTGTGACTCACAGCAACCCTGTAGGGCAGAGAAGAACTGTACCGCAAAGTTTCCAAGAAGCATCTGGCAGATTCAAACTGCTAGATCTTTTGGTTAGCAGATTTAGCACTTAACGACTGCACCACCAGGGTTTCCTTCCCAGATGTAAGTATTAATTAGTAAGCATACCATGTGATATTCCCCAAGGTTTTATTTTACTGTTGTTAATTCTATATGATGATCTCACAATTACATCAATTCCTCATAAAAACAGTGTTACACTAATTTCATCTCTGCTTCATCTTCTCCACTTATGTAAAGCAAAATGAAGAGGAAAGATGAGATTTTTTGAGAATTAATTAGACAAAAAGACGTAGCAGGAATTCAAAACAACATAACAATAATTGAAAACTTATTAAATGACAGAAATATTTGAAGCCCAATTATAGCTATTCTCTTATAATATAGTACATACCCTAAATCTGATTAGAAGCAGAATTTATGCATTAAATTTTACTTTTCTTATCTTTTCAACTTTTAAAATTTATCCCATTCTCCTTCAGTTTCTTAGAAATACCTATTTGGGAATAAGCTGCTACTCAGTGCTCGTTCATGAAATTTAGCTGTCATTTTTACCACATCTTGGAACGCGCTCTAGCTTTCTTTACTTGAGGATCGTTGCGCCGTTCCATGTCTCTGCGTGTAACCGCGGCAGCATGTTGCAGAGCTGTTAGGCGCTATGCTGCCAGTGGAAAGATTGGGGTTCACATTCACCGGCAACTCCTTGAGAATGAGATGCAGCAGTCTGCCTTCTTACAGATTTACAACCTTGTAAAGCATATTGGACAGCTCTTTTCTGTCCTTTAGGGCCATTATGAGTCAGAGTCAACTCAACAACATAGAACCACAAACATACATTTGTAGTTAGTGTGCAGTCAAGGCTTTTCATTCGTTGATACAGATGAAATGCTATCTTTTGTGTCTCCTCCCTTGTCTTCCCTTGTCTGGTCTCACCATACTCAGTTTGCAGAAAAACTGGATTAGAAACTGTCGTGGATTGAATTGTGTTCCCCCCAAAATCTGTGTATCAGTTTAGCTAGGCTATGATTCCTGGTACTGTGTGAAGTTCCTCCACGGTGGAAATCCTGCCCCTATGATGTTAATGAGGGTAGATGGGCAGCAGCCGTGTTGGTGGCGGAGGGCTCAGTGTGTGAGACTGTTTGGTGCCCTGAGAAATTCTGGTGAGATATAAAGGCAAGAAGCTAGCAGAAAGATTTAGGGACCTCACAGAAGTTGAGAGTGTTCTTTGGAGAGGACCAGGGTCCCTACTCCTCATAAGCTTCCAGTCCAGGGGAAGGTTAGTGACAAGGAATTTCCTCCAGATACAGGGAAGAAAATTTTCCCCTGGAAGTAGCACCCTGAATTTGGACTTTCAGCATACTGGGCTGTGATAAATAAAATTTATCTTTTTAAAGCCACCCACTATATTTCTGTTAAAGTAGTACTAGATGAGTAAAACAGAAACTAGCATTCTGACATCTTTGCCATTTTTAATACTGCCCCGTACCAGGAGTGGGAATATATACATATGTACATATATATACACACAAACATACACACGTAGATACCCATATTCATACCCAAATTGGTATATATGTGAACTGGTCAATATTCAACCATTTGAACAGGTATAATATGATCAGAAAGTGATGATACTGAAGGAATTAGCAAAAAACAAGGCTTCAGAAATTGATGGAATATCAACTGAGATATTTCAACAAACAGGTGCAGCATTGCAGTGCTCATTCATCTTTGCCAAGTAATTTGGAAGATAGCTACCTGGCCAACTGACTGGTAGAGGTCCATATTTATGCCCATTTCAAAAAAAGGTGCTACAACCAAATGCAGAAATTACCAAACAATATCATTAACATCACATGTAAGCAAAATCCTGCTCAAGATCATTCAAAAGTGACTGCAACAGTATATTTAAAAGAAACTCCCAGAAATTCAAGCCAGTTTCTCAAGAGGATGTGGAACTAGGGATATCATTACTGATCTCAGATGTATCTTGGCTGAAAGCAGAGAATACCAGAAAGATGTTTGCCTGTGTTTCACTGACTATGCAAATGTATTCTACTTTGTCGATTGTAACAAATCATGGATAACGTTGCATGAAATTTCAATTCTAGAAAACTAAATGCTGCTCTTAAGGAATTTGTACATGGATCAAGAGGTAGTCAAGGGGACATTGCGTGCATGGTTTTAAGTTAGCAAAGGTGTGCATCAGGGTTGTATCCTTTCACCACATTTTTTCAATCTGTATGCTGAGCAAATAATCTGAGAGACTGGATTAGATGAAGAAGAATGAGGCATCAGGATTGGAGGATGACTCATTAACAATCTGCATTATGCAGATGACACCACCTTGCTGGAAGGGAAGAAGATTCAGACACTTAGTGATGAAGATCAAAGGCCTCAGTCTTCAGTATGGATTGCACCTCAACATCAAGAAAACAAAAATCCTTACAACTGGACCAGTAAGCAACATTGTCTTAAACAGGAAAGGACTGAAGTTACCAACAATTTCATTTTATTTGGGTCCACAATCAATGCCCATGGAAGCAGCAGTCAAGAAGTCAAAAGATTCATTGCATTGGGAAAATCTGCTGCAAAGGACTTCTTTAAAGTTTTGAAAAGTAAAGATGTTGCCTTGAGGACTAAGGTGCACCTGATCCAAGCTATGGTGTTTTCAGTTGCACTGTATGCATGTGAAAGCTGGACAATAAGGAAGACAGAAGAAGAGTTAATGCCTTTCATCTGTGGTGGTGGAGAAGAATATTGAACTTACCATGGACCACCAAAAGAACAAAGATCTGTTCTGAAAGAAGTACAACCAGAATGCTCCTTGGAAGCAAAGACGGCAAAGCTGTATCTTACGTACTTTGGACACACTTTCAGGAGGGATCAGTCTTCCGGACATCATGCTTGGGAGCATCAGCAAAACAGAAGGCCCTCAATGAAACAGATTGACCCAATGGCCACAATAATGCACTTGAGCATAGAAATGTTTGTGGAAGTGCCACAGGACTAGGCAGTGTCTTGTTTTGTGGTGCATAGGGTTGCTATGAGTCAGAAGTGACTTGATGGCACCTAACAATAAGAATAACATACCAAAACCAAACTTATTGCCATTTGTTGATATTAACTCCTAGCAACCTTACAGGAGAGGGTAGAACTGCCCTCATAGGGTTTCCAAAAAGCACCTGGTAGATCTGAACAATGATCTTTGGGTTACCAGTCAAACTCTTAACTGCTGTGCCACATATATACACTGAGGTGGCTGGGAAAATTCAGAAATGTGATATGTTGATTATGCCTTAAGTGCCTTCGAGGAGGTGTTGTATATATCCCAAATCAAATGAAACCAAACACACAGTGGTTGAGCCAATTCTGACTCATAGTGACCCTACAGGGCAAAGTAAACTTAGATTTTTCAAGGAGTGCCTGGCAGACCCAAGCTGCAAACCTTTCTGTTAGTAGCTGTAACACTTAACTGCGATGTCACTAGGGTTTCCATATAGATCCCAAGAATACATAAACTGGATATACCGTAAAGTCTACAAAAGCTGGAATCTATGTAAGGCAGAAACTTGTCAGAGAAAGAAAACAAATATTTTCTACTAGTGGGAAGCAATAGAAAAGTGGTAAGACTGTAATCCATCAAAGGCAGAAAACTGGCAAGAACTGGGAAAACAAGGTATTCCTGTCAAGTTCCTTCTCTCACAGGTTTCAATTATATGTAAATCTATATATACGAGTCGGATCCGACTCGACAGCACTTGGCATATAGGAGACTTACAGCATTAGTCATTCAATGCGTTCCTGGATTTTCTGATCACCGCTATGAATGTTACTTCAATGATGTCTCATTCATGCTTTTGAACTAAATGTGCAGAAAAATCTTTAGCGTTTTCAAATCATTTGTTATAAGGGCAATCACATTAAGAACATTTTTCAGTTCCTACAAAATTAAACTCCTAAAGGTGTTTTTTTCTTATGTAGTTCAAAGCTTCATAAATTATAAAAAAAGGTATACTTATATAATGTGTTATATGTATACCTATAACATGTACTTTTGAGTTTCTTTGTCAAAATAACTTTGTACTTTCTTTGTCTCCACAGTCAGGTTGTTGAGAGGTAAATTTGAACCATATTGTAAGAACTATAGGCAAGCATTAGTTTCCAGAAGGTTAACTTCTTATTTATAAGGTAGGGTACATACCTGAATCATAGACTCAAGGGCAAAACCAGAAATATCAGGCCCAATTTGGAACTTAGTGACTACAAATCCTAGGCAAAACAGTTTGGAAACTGTGATCTATGGGTACAGGCTAAAACCCTGTTTTGGAAGAAAGGAAAGACACAGATGACGTTCTAGGCAAGGCAAAACACAGCAAGTCTTTCTGTCTGGAAATGGTGTAGATATTTTTGGAGCAAGTCTGGCTGATCTACTGGCTGTCTGTAGTGCCAAGGGCCTCATTCATCCCTTCACTGAACAAATACAGACTCTGAGTCTGCTCTGTATCTGTACTATCCTAGATGCTGTGATACTGTATTGAACAAAATAAAGCTGCTGCTCTCATAAAACGTCCATTCCATTGTAGGGTCATAGACTACAAATAAAGACACTTAAACCTTGACAAGGAATAAAGAACAAAAATGAAGTACAGTAATAGGAAAAGGAGCATTACATTAAATAAGGTAGACAGAAAAGTCAAAGGTTTCATTTTACTTGTATCCACTACTGGAAGCATCAATCTAGAAATCAAACAACATATTACACTCGCAAATATGCTGCAAAGCACCTTTTCAAAACATTAAAAATCAAAGATGTCTCTTTGGGAACTAAGGTAAGCTTGACCCATGCCACAGCATTTACAATTTCCTCATACGCATCTGAAAGCTGGACAATGTAGATCATGAATTGAATTGTGTCCCCCCAGATATCTGTCAACTTGGTTAGGCCATACTTTCCAGTAGTGTATGGTTGTCTACCATTTTGTCATGTGGTGTGCTTTCCTTGTGTGTTCTAAATCCTGTCACTATGATGTAAGGAGGGGGATTATTGACAGTTATATTGATGAGTTGTGCAAGATTGGCTAGTGTCTTAAGCCAAACTCTTGTGAAATACAAAAGAAAGAAAGGAGAAGAGAGACATGGGGACATCACACCACCAACAAAGCAGTGCCAGGATCAGAACTTACCCGTTCAACTTCAGGTTCCTGCACCGAGATGCTTCCAGACCAACGAAGACTATGCATCACAGGGGCCTTCTCCTAGAGCTGACAGATAGACAAAGCCTGCCCTTGGAATTGCCAGCCTGAATTTGGAGTTGTAACCTGTAAGATTGTGAGAAAATAAATTTATTTTTGTTAAAGCTGTCTACTTGTGGTATTTTTGTTACAGCAATACAAGATGACTGAAGACTGTGAATAAAGGAGATTGAAGAAGAACTGACACCTTTGAATATGGTTTTGACAATGACTATTGACTGTACCACGGACTGCCAGAAGAATTAATGTCTATCTTAAAAGTACATCCAGAATGTTTCTGACAAGCAAGGATGGGGTGATTTGGTCTCATCTACTTTGGATATGTTATCATGGAGGATCGTTCCCTAAAGAAGGACATCATGCTTGGAGTCAGCAAAAGAAAGCAGTCACCAAAGGAAAGGAAGATCCTTAAGGAAATGGATTAACACA
Source organism: Heterohyrax brucei (assembly GCA_028571685.1). Lineage (NCBI taxonomy): Eukaryota > Metazoa > Chordata > Mammalia > Hyracoidea > Procaviidae > Heterohyrax > Heterohyrax brucei. The sequence continues at coordinate 137,482,377 of CM053142.1, read as the reverse complement.
CTGGCTGCGACTCAAACATAGCCATGATTGTAAAGATGGTGCAGGAATCAGACAAGAAAATATTGGAGGATCACGGGAAACATGGGCTACCCAGGTTGACAGATGTTGGGGGTGGCAGGGACAAAATTCAATCCATGACACTTGGGAAAGTAAAGTTTCAGCGAAAAAGATTAATACTCTCAACGAGATAAATCAACACACTGTGTACAACAATGAGCTCAAGAATAACCATTATTGAGAAGGTGCAAAACCTCACAGTGTTTCATTCTGTTGTACACAGGGGTGCTCTGAGTTGGAAATAACTCAATGACCCCTAACAACAAGACAAAAAAGACCTTTAGGATTATGTAAAATATTTACCGGGGACCTGAATAAAGTTCACAGAGGGAGCCACAACTGTTTCTGAGGAGTGTGCCTGTAAGGCAGAGAAAACAGAAATGTCAGGCTACATTTGGTTGTTTGAAGGACAGCAAGATAACCACTACGGTGGGATAAAGTGAATCAAGAGAATGGTGTACATGGGGTCAGAGATGGCCATGTTAAGGGCATCTATTTGTTTTTTTTTTTTTTAATAAAACAGTAAGTATTTCTGAAATTGGAAGACTAGTTATAAGACTGTGTTCTGACATATTTTTAAAATAATCACATTGTCAGCTATACATCAAATAGTTTGTAGAGTTACAAGAATGGAAGAAAAGTATGAGTTTGGAGGTTTTTGTAAGAATCCAGATGAGAGACATGGTGATAAAGATGGGAGTATTGATGTGGTAGGAAAAAAAAAAAAAAAAAAAAAAAACAGAAAAACACCAAATTTGGGATGAGCTGATTGGATTTGAGCTGTCAAAGGAAGAATGGAAAGATAGATAGTGCATACAGGCATGTGTAGTGAAAGAATTGTGGAATTGCTTCCATTGGGCGTTAGTGATTATGAGAATTGCATATCCCTACACTTTCAAGAAATTCATGTAAGAGAAGTTTACATAGACAGAAAGGATTTTTTTTTTTTTTCACAGAGATTCTGCATTATTATCCTTGATAACTCACCTGAGTGGCTAAGTCCTGAGGTTTGATAAGCAACAACTTGGTTTACCTCCCAATTCCTCTAGGGATGGATGTGATAAGAGTATTTCTTGTGACACTTCTCTAGAACATTTTGTTTTGTATTAATCAATACATTTGATTTATCTTTATTCCCATGCTAAATAACCTTCAATTACAACAGATGGTAGTTTCTAAAGTTTGCAGTGTCCTTTAACAATATTCTTAACATCACCACAATTTTAATAATGAAAATTAAATATTGAGTGCAATTCTTCCAAAGTTAATATTTGACTCAATATATAATAACTTGGGCTTTAGTATAATCAGTTTTATTTTCCTATACTTTATATCTATTGAGTTTAAATAATTCTAACTCAAAATTATAGAGTTCAGATTGCTATTAAATATTTATTCCTATATATGTTATATCTATAAATTAATATATATGTGTGTATGTATACACACACACATACATACACATACATATATATTAGACCCAGACTTATGGAATGATCTCTACTTGAGAATACTTTAGCATTTTAACAGAAAACAAGTAGGAATAGAACACAAAAATTTGAAAAGTAGAATGAGAGTCATTCTGTGTTATGCATTGTGCTAAATGATTCAACTCTGGGCAGTTTGCTTCATGATTCATTTCACTATTTTAAAATAATTTAAAAACTTATGCCTAATGATGTGTTATTTATTTAGTTAATTTTTCCGAAGCACAAGGAAAATCGTGTTGTTTTGGAAACGAAACATTTGGCTTTCACTGTAGTTTAATTTTCCTAGTATAGTTATTATTTATTTTAGGCTAAAAGTGGAAATTGCATAAGATCATTGACAGCAGAATGCTTAAACTGACTGTAGTATAGTCATATGAAGGTATCCGGTTTAAAACTATACAATCTGCATTTACACACAGCAAGCAGCATGGATAGCTCTTGTGTATATTACACACAGTGAAAGATATCTTAAAGTATACACTGATGTTAAGCGCAGCCAAGTCGGCACAGACTCACAGTGACTCTTTGTCACAGACTGCCTGTTCTTGTGCCATCCTCACAATTGCTTAGACTTCTTCCTTCAGTCAGTGAAAAGGAGAAGACCCTCAACAGGATGGATTGACACAGTGGCTACAGCAATGAGCTTAGGCATAAAAAAGTCCTTGGGCATGGTGCACGACTAGACAGTGTTTCATTCTGTTGTCCACAGGGTCCCTGTGAGTTGTAACTGACTCAACAGCACCTAACAACACAACTGCCTTCAGTACAATTGGCCTTTCTACAATTGACACCTTCTGAAGTGGCTGACCATTGACCAAATCTTTTAGGTACAGGGATTCTTTGTGTTCATTCCATCTTCTTTTGATGCTTCCTATAATTCAGTATTTTGCTCATAGAACCTTTCAGTGCTGCAACTCCAAGCTTTAATTTCTTCTTCAGTTCTTTCAACTTAAGAAATGGTGAGTGAGTTCTTCCCTTTTGGTTTTCTAACTCCAAGTCTTTGCGCATGTTGTGCTTGAGCCTATACTTGCAGCTACCATTTAAATCCATCAGTTTGAGAATCTTCCTCTTTTTCACTGACCCTGCACTTTACCAAGCGCAAGCTCCTTCTCCAGCAGGCTGGACCTTACCGATACTATGTCCAGAGTACATGAGACCTAGTGATACCATCCTCACTACCAAGAAGCATTATGGCTATACGTCTTCCAAGACAGATTTATTTGTTGTTCTGGCAGTCTATGGGGTACAGTCAATATTTTTACCCAACACTGTAATAGGTGTAATGTCACCTCTTCTATTGTACAATCTTCCTTATTCAGCATCTATTTTAACACATATGTGTCAACTGAAATTAAATGGCCTGGTTCAGGCAAACCTTAGTCTTCAAAGTAACATCTTCACTTTTCAACACTTTAAAGAGGTCGTTTGGAGTGAATTTGTACAATGTTCTTGACTCTTGTTACCCTGGGTGTTGATTGTGAATCCAAGTAAAATGAAATCCTTGACAACCTTAAACTTTTCTCCATTTATCATGATGTTGCTTGTTGATCTAGGTGTATTTTTGTTTGCTGTGTGTTGAAGTGCAGTCTGTACTGGAAGTACTCTTTGATCTGCATCAGTAAATTCTTCAAGTCCTCTTCACATTCAGTATGAAAGGTTGTGTCAGCTGCATATCACACAATGGTAATGAGACTTCCTCCAATCCTAATAACACATTCTTTTTCATATAGGCCAACTTCTCAGACTATTGGCTCAGCATACAGATTAAATAAGCATGATGAACAGACACCACCTGCTGCATACTTTCCCTAACTTTAAACCACAGTCCTCTCATTCTGTTCCAATCACTGCCTTTGTTTATATATGTGTTTGCCGTGAGCACAGTTAAGTGTTTTGTAATTTCCATTCTTCACAACATTATCTGTATGTTGTTATGATCCACAGAGTCAGATGCCCTTGCATAGTCAGTAAAACACAGAAAAATATCTTCTGATATTCTCCCACATTTACCCATGAGCCACCTGTCATCAGCAATGTCAGGTCCCTCATTTCATGTCTTCTTCTGCACTTGACTTGAATTTCTGACAGTCTCCTGTTGATGCACTGCTGCAACTGCTTTAGAATGATTTTCAGCAGAATTATATTTAAGTGTAATACCAATTATAATATTTGATAACTTATGTAGTGTGTTGGAGTACCTTTATTTCAAATGGGAGTAAATATAGATCTCTTCCAGTTAGCTCACCAAGCATCTCTTCTCCAAATTTTTTGGTAAAGATGAATGAACACCTCCAGAGTTTCAACCCTTTGTTGCAATATCTCAATTGATATTCCATCAGTTCCTGGAAGCTTGTTTTTTGTTTGTTTGTCTTTTGTTTCATTTATGCCAGTGCTTTTAGTGCAGGTTGGAACTCTTCCTTAAGTACAACTGGCTTTTGATCATGAGGTGCATTCTGAAATGTTTAGTCATTGCCCAAATTTTTTTGTGCAGTAATACTGTATATTCTTCCTATCTTCTTTTGATGCTTCCTGTCCCTCTGTATTTTTCTCATAGGATCCTTCAGTGTTGCAAAACCAGGCTTGAAGTTTTGTTTCAGTTCTTTCAGCTTGAGAAACACAGAGTGTGTTCTTCTCTTTTGGTTTTCTATTTCCAGCTCTTCGCACATATCATTGTAGTATTTTACTTTCTCTTCTCGAGCTACCCCTGTAATCTTCTTTTCAACTCTCTTACTTCATCATTTCTTCATTTCACTTTAGATACTCAACATTGAAAAGCAAGTTTCAGAGTTTGTCTTGACATCCATTTTGGTATTTCCTTTCTTTTTAGTCTTTTTAATCACCTTTTGCTTTCTTCATCTATGACGTCCTTGATGTCATTCCATAAATTCTCTGGTCCTTGGTCATTGATGGTCAGTGTGTTAAGCTGATTCTTGAGATGATTTTTTATAAATTATGATGAGATACACTCAATACTGTACTTTAATTTTAGTGAACTTGCTCTAATTTTCTTCAGCTTCAGCTTCAAGTTTCATATGAGCAACTGACGACCTGTTTCATAGTCGGCCCTTGTTCTGATTGGTGATATTGAGCTTTTCTATCATCTCTTTCCACAAACGTAGTCAACGGGATGCCTCTGTATTTCATCTGGTAAGTTCCGTGTGTATCAGCTTCATTTATGTTGTTGAAAAAAAGTATTTGCAATGAAGAAGTCATTGATCTTGCAAAATTCTGTTAGAGGCTCTCCAGTGTCATCTTTATTACCAAGGCCATACTTTCCAACTACTGATCCTTCTTTGTTTTCAGCTTTCAAATTCCAATCATCAGTAGTTATCTGTGCATCTTGATTGCATGTTTGATCAATTTCAGACTGCAGAGGTTGGTAAAACTCTTCAATTTCTTCATTTTTGATCTGAATATAAATTTGAATAATAGTGTATTTTTTCTCAATATAGGAAATGTATTTATATATAATTTATTTCATGTGCATCTCTAAAACAGAAAAGTTTACTCCATAATTGATAACATATCACACCCGCACATCACTCTAGTGATGAGGTAAGGATAGAGATCAACTAGAATAAAGGGAGAAAGGATCTTTTGGGATGATAGTCATGTTTAATATATGGTAGATATTTGGATTGCCTATATATGTGTTTATTAGGCGTATGATAATGATGAAGTACAAATTAAGTGCAATAGATGCTCAGAGGTAGAAGATAGTCAGTGTCTGGATGCTCAACTTTGTTTTGCTCCTTTTGTTAGCTATCTTATATGTTTACAGAAGGTCCCTCTTAGTATCCATCTCTGATGTGTTATATCAATGAAATATCTTCTCTGATTTTGTTTGTATCTGAAAACTGGGGAACATATCCCATTATGGCATTATCAATCATTTGTAAAAATATACTTGTAAGTGAATAAGAGGTAATAATATTGAAAGAATTTTGTTGCAGATGTAAGCAAAGAGTCATTGTTCTGCATCTAATTACATCTCAATCCAGTCACCTCATTCTTGTAGAAAAAATGATAACCATTTTGCTCACACTTCTTGATACCTTGTGGAAAGTAGGGAGACAAGTAGTACATAGCCATTTATTTGTACATTGACAGGCATAAAAAAATCCTTGGAGAAATTTATGGCCTGTTTCTTTTCTACTATAAAGACTAGGTGTTTGTCTCTGTATAGAAAAAAATCAGTTTGTAAGTTTCTTCCTGAAAACAGCTCTTCTTTTTTAATGTAATGTCTTAGTCTGGGTTCTCTAGAGGAGAAAAGCCAGAGAGATGTATACACAAAGACATACATACACACACAGAGAGCTGACAGAGAGTGAGAGTCTTCCCCTGGAACTAGCACCCTGAACATATGTGTGTGGATACATATATGTGTGTATGTATAAGTATATATGTATGTATATATGAAGAGACAGAGAGAGATAGGGAGAGAGAGTAATGCCTCACCCAATTGTGGGGGCTGGAAAGTTCCAAATCCGTATGTTAGACTACAGTTTGGAGACTTCTGATGGCTTTTGGAACTATCGAGGCTGGCAGATCCAGAATCTGCATGTCTAGTTGCAGGCTGATGAGTTTTGCAGGCTTGTGTATCAGAAACTAGAAGTCAAGCTAAAAGAAGAGTGCAGGGTGGAAAGAGAGCAGGCTTGACTAGAATATTTATTTGAATTCTTCTAGCTGGCCACACCCCCATGGAAACTCTCTGTCCTGGATTTGACCCACACCCCAAATATATGTATCAATTTGGCTGGGCCATGATTCCAGCTGTTGTATGGTTGCTCTCTATTCTGTGATTTTTCCTATGTTGTGAATCTTAACCTCTGTTTGTGATTAATAGGGAAGATTGGACTATGTTAAAGAAGGTCAAGGTAAGACTATAACACCCTGACTAAGGCTGCCTCCTCGATTAAACGTAGGGAGCATTTTGCTGAGGTTTGGTTTACACCACCTTTTATACTTTTGTCTTACAAGAGATATAAGGAAAGAGAGTTTGGAAACTTCGTACTACCAAGAAAGAAGAGCAAGGAGCAGACTGCGTCATTTGGGCCTGAGATTCCTGAGCTGAGATGCTGCCTGGCAAGAAGAAGAGTGATGACAAGGACCTTCCTTCAGTGCTGACAGAGAGACAGTCTTCCCCAGGTACAAGCACCCCGAGTTTGGATTTCAAGTTTACTGGCCTGTGAGAGAATAAATTTCCCTTTGTTAAAGATGTCCACTCACGGTACTTGTGTTACAGCAGCACTAGAATCGTTGCTTGGTGCATCACCTGAGGCAGATACTTTACAAGAAGATGCTGAAAGTTCTGAAAACAATTCCACACCATCAATTCTGGCTCTTAGACAAAAAACAAGACTTAAGTCTTAGTGAGCCCCAAAACGCGAAGTATAAATTGTGACCCAGGGGGTGGTACACTACACTCCAGAAGAACTTTTTGACTTTCCTAATACATACAAACAAACACCGGGGAAATATGTGTGTGAATAGCTATTGGGATAATGATGCAAGGGACATAAAGTTGAATCAGCCTCAGTTTATTGATATGAGGCCTCTAGGCACAAATTTTGCATTCAGTGCTTCAGCTTGAGAAGTTAGGAAAGAATCTAATCGTTTGGTTGGTTGGTTTGCTGAAGCCAGGATTATGTGGTGGCCTATACCATGTCAAGATGAAGTACCAGTCATGCCTTGGACAGCTGTAGAAGATATCAAAAGGCTCAAGGAATTAGCATGCTAGTGTGGATTTATCAGGTGACACTTGCACACCTACACATAGAATGCCCGGGGGACACACCTTTTACCACAATTGTGAGGGACAAATTCATGAAGGGAGCTCCAAAATCCTTGAAGACTGCTGTGATTGCTATTTTACGTAAATCAGATTGCCAGAGGAAACTACCCTAACTGAATTAAGAAACCCAGCTACAGTGGAGCAGATCAGATCCCACGGCAGCAGTGGTGAAGTGTCTGTAGTCGATCAGCAAAGACAGGGTGGGTGTGGCTGCAATGACAGCTGCAGTAACAGATCGCAGCGGCAAAGCCGTAATCAGGAGGATCTGACTAATGTGGACTTACGAGTGGACTATTTAGACATGGTGACCCTAAAAGTGAAATAGATATAGAGCCAACTTAATATTCAGTTGATCTGCACAAACAGATGAATTCTGGGTCAGATGAGCACATGTCTAACTTGAATTATCAAAATAGAGTCACAGTCCTTCAATCAATTCCCAGGCCTGAGCAAGTTTAAGGAATCACGACTCCTCAAAGGGTAGACAAGAGTCCTATGAGGAAAGACTTCAAGGTGGCCAAAAATTTATACTGTTAATCTTTCTCCTAGCCTTCCCCAAAAGGATCTAGAGCCTTTTATGTGTGTTCACTGGGGAAAAGGAACTAATTAGATTTTTTGGAATTGCTGCAAACCCTCATGCTGTAGTGATTAAGTGCTATTGCTGCTCACCAAAGGTTTGAGGGTTCAGATCCACCGGGCACTCTTTGAAAACTCTTATGGGGCAGTTCTAGTCTGTCCTACAGGGTCACCATGAGTTGAAATTTATTCAATGGCAATGAGTTTAGATTTTTTTTTTTTTTTTTTTGGTTTCGCTCTAAACTGACCCTAATTCCTGGAGGCCCTAAAATATTGCTGTGGTCTACCAGTCAAAATATGCACACATAGAGGTCAGATTATTAATGGATTCTTGGCTCATGTTCTTCTCACAGTGTGTCCAGTGGGTACCCAAATCCATACTGTAGTGATTTCCCCTTGCCCATAATTCATAATTGCAACAGATATACTCAACAACTGGCAGAACCTCCATGTTGGATCCCTGACGAATGGAGTAAAGACTATTATTGTAGGAAAAGCCAAGTAGAAGCCATTGGAACTGCTCATACTGAGGAAAATAGTAAACCAAAAGCAACTCTGCATTCTTGGAGGGGTTGCAGAGATTACTGAATTCAGGCTTCAGCAAACCAACCAAAGAAACTGTTAGATCCTTTCCTAACTTCTCAAGCTGAAGCAATGAATGAAAGAGATTACTGATACTATTAAGGACCTGAAGGATACTGGTAGTGATTCCCACCACATCCCTGTTCAACTCACCTATTTGGCCTGTGCAAAAAACAAGTGGGTTGTGGAGCATGACAGTAGATTACTAGAAGCTTAACCAGGCAGTGGATCCAATTGCAGGAGCTGTTCTAGATGTAGTTTATTTGACTGAGCAAATTAATACATCTCCTGCTATTTGGTATGCAGCTATTGATCTGGCTAATCCCTTTGTCTCCATACCTAGTTCAAAGGACCACCAGAAGCAGTTTGCCTTCAGCTAACAAGGCCAGCATTATACTTTCACTAGCCTGCCTCAGAGTCGCATTAACTATCCAGCCCTATGTTGTAATTTAGTCCACAGGAAACTTGGTCCCCTCTCCCTTCCACAAGAGGTAACACTGGTCCATTATACTGATGACATTATGATGACTGAACCTGTTAAGGAAGAATTGTCAATGACTCTGTATGTATTAGTCAAGCATAGCAACCCTATAGTACAGAGTAGTACTGCCCCATAGAGTTTTCAAGAAGTGCCTGGGGGATCTGAACAGCTGACCTTTTGGTTAGCAGACATAGTACATAGCACATAGACTAGGCCACCAGGGTTTCCATTTGCATGCTAAACGGTAGGAAATTAATCCCACAAAGATTAAGGCACTTTCCACCTTCATTGAAATTTCTAGGGGTATGGGGCATGGCAAGACCTCTCTTCTAAATCAAAGGATAAGTTGTACCAGCTACTCCCACAACTAAGAAGGAGGTACAGTGCACAGTTTTTGGATTTTGGAAGCAACATATAACTCATTTGAGTGTGCTACTCTGGCCTATTTATCAAGTGGCTCAAAAACCTCCTAGTTTTGAGTGGAACCCAGAACAACAGAGGGCTCTGCAATAGGTTCAGGCTGCTGTGTAACCTGTTCTGATACTTGGGAATATGATCCAGCTGAAGCCCAGGCCCAAAAGGCCTCTACTCAGAATAGGGAGAGTGTGGCTAATGCCTAATGTCTGGAGGGCAGGGCCATTGTGCAAATTGTCTTAGAGAGCAGGGGATTATTTTCAAAATCTTGAGGACTAATGTAATGTGTTCTACAGTCTTGTTTGGTATCTGTTATCCCTTCTTTTCCTCTTGTTTGTAATGGAAATGTCTAGTTTATACCTGTTCTTCCACTGTACCTTTGAAAGCAGATAACTTGTACTCTAGATTTCACAGATAAAGAGAAATTTTTGAATTTTGGACTTGCAATTAAAACTTCAGCTATGATAGGAATATGTTTTGCAAGTTGCAAAGATGTGGTTTTTGAGATGCCAAAGGGTAGAGTGTCAAGGATTGAATTATTTGTAGCAATTTTACTCGGCCATAATTTCCAATGTTGGATGGTTTTCCTTCATTGTGTGATTTTTCTGTGTTGTAAATCCTACTCTGAGCCTTGCTTAATAGGACAAGATGACTGGATTATGTTTAAGAGGACTAGAGTGAGACTGTAATATGCATAGTAACGTCACCTCTATGATCCAATGTAAAGGGAGTTTCCCTGTGTTGTGGCTTGCACCATCTTTTACCTTTTTATCCTACAAGAGACAAAAGAAAAGGGAAGAAAGCAAAGAGTTGGTGACCTATTATTATCAAGAAGACAGTGCTGGGAGGAGAGCATGTTCTTTGGACCTGAGGTCCTTGTGCTGAGATGCTACTAAAGGAATACTGATGCAACTCAGGGTCCTTCCTTCAGAGCTGAGGGGGAGAGAAGGCTTTATCCTGGTGCTGGTGCCCTAGATTCAGACTGTAACAGAATAAACTCTTTGTAGAATCCACCCACTTGTAGTACTTCTGTTTCAGCAGCACTAGATGACTGAAACAGTCACCCTTCAAAGGATTGGCTGATTACATCAGATCACATAACAGAAAGTGGTTACATAATATTACATTATAGAAAACCAGCCAGTCCAGTGTCTATGAAACCACCGAGAGCATAGTCTAATGAAGCTGATACACGTATCACCAACCATCACATTTGACAGTCTTACTTTGAGAAATCTAATATTTTAAATATTAGAGAACAATGTTAGGAGAGAATTTGTTCTTATTTTTATAAAATCAGTCAAGCACACTTAAGTTTCTTCTGATTATGAGAGATTTATCAAACCAACATACTGGGGAGAGTTTGAGGACTCTTGTTTTTTCTTTTTACTAATAAGATATGCTTTTCTAGAAGATTTAGAAAGGATATGATTTAAGCTTACTTTTAAACTGTAAGATTAACCTAAGTTGGAATGTCCTTATGCTTGTGAGAGTCTCATTAAAAGCATTTATAGTAATTGGATATAACCCAGGACAGCCAGACTTTCCTAAAAGTAAGACAAATTTAATAGCATTTATTAGTATTTAAAAGATGAAATAAGTCAAGAAGATGGTTATAAGGCTCTAGATACTACAAATAATAAAAATGTATATAATTTATCACTAACATATTAATTAATATTGGTTCTTAAGAAATTCAGGCTATAAATATTAAAATGTAAGTTAAATTAAGCAATTCTTTTATTTTCAAATACACATTCAGTAAGTATAAACCTCTGCTGAAAACTCCATGTACAAGTATAACTAGCAAGCAACAACAATATAGATAGGTCTTACAAGGAAACTTCTGATTAAAGAACATACAATGAAGTAAAATCCATGATCCTCGACAAAGGCTAATGCAGACTCAGCATTAGAAGTCAGGATGTTGTTATCTTGGATGGAAAAGAAAAAGTGATGATTAGACAGTGTCAAGACGTGGCTTCTGGGTGCTGGTAACATTGTCCTTCTTGATCTGAATGTTGCTTGCTCAGGTGTTCAGCTCTTTTTTCAATGAATTTTCCATTTATTTTATACTAACTTTATGTTGTAGTTTAATCTATAAAATACACAAATGTAGCCATATTTTGCTCTCCAACTTCACCAAAACCAGAGAAACTGACTAATACAGGTGTATTTTCTTCTTTCATATTTCGGAGCAGATGTTATTGCAGTAGCCATCTATATTAGAAGTAACTCTGTAAATGAGACATAATTGAGAATTGACTGGGATACAGAGAGGAGAAACTTACGTGGGTAAATTAACACATACAGATAGTCAAATGTAGATATAGAGGAAAGCATGTAAGCTAACCCTCAAATGCCAATAAACCACAGCCTAGTGACAGTGCCCAAAAGAGTGTTAGTGAATTTCAAAACTAGTGTGGGCAAATAATATAGAAAGATAACAAAGAAGACAAGAAGGAAAGGAGACAGATGGATAAGTGATTGTGTATTTGTATACGTTGCACACTATATCAGATGTGTATCAAATTACTTGCTCTTTCATTCACCATCTTCTCGTATATATACTACGCCAAGTGCCGTCGAGTCGGATATATGTACTGCAGTGGGTACTAAATGCTATTAAAGCAAAACAAAACAAAACGTCTCAGGCAAATAATTAACTTACGTGTAAAAAAGGCAAGCACTTGATCCGACTATGTTTAGAAGAGAGAAAAGGTTACTAGAAAGACATGGGGTTTGGAGTCAAATGTACCCAAATTTAAATTAGCTGTCTAGCTGTGCCATCTTGATTACATTTCCATAGGCTTAAACTTCTATTTTCTCAACTGTAAAACTGCCATGTTACTTCACACAGATGGTGCCAAAATTAATATTGTTTAAGAATTATTTTGGTGTCTGACAGGAATATGCAATACAAAATAGTATTTCATGTTGATATATGTGTACATGCATATATATGTATACAGGTAACATAATCAGATGTTAAACTTATTGTCTTCATCTTCAAATTTCTTAAAACCAAAACCAGTTGCTTTTAAGTAGATGTCCAGTGATAGTGACTTCACATGTTGCAGGGTAAAACTATCCGACCCAGGCTTTTCAGAAGTAATCTTCAGAAGTGGATCACCAAGCCTTTCTTCTAGGATGACTCTAGGAGGATTTGAACCACCAACCTTTTGATTAGTAGCTGAATGTTTAACCCTTCATATCACCAAGGATTCCTTCAGATTTCTTAGGTGGAACTTAAATTCATTTCCATTTTTATGCTCTGATATATGGTAGATATTCAGGAAAATGAGTGTGATACATTTTCAAGAGATTAGTTGACTAAACTCTCAGTGCCTGGAAATAACCTCAGACTTGTTTGACCACAACCGTCAGGGGGAGAAGGCTCACAAAAAATGCTGGAGAAAAACAAAAGCATTAAGAAGGAAGAATTTAACAGGTTGGAAGAAAAAGACAAAATCAGAGTGAGTAGCAAAGTGAAAAAAAGTAGAATAGCATAAACAAATTTGGGAGACAGGCTGGCAATTTAAGCAGGCTTGGTAAATCATTAAAAGAAATTTGGATTGTAATTTGATTGCAAATGAAAGCCATTGAACAGTTTTAGACAAGAGCTAACTGTACCTGGTTAATGTTGCAAATAACATCTTTATAGACCATGGACTATAATACAGCAAGTGTAGAAATGAAATGAAGCATTGGGAACATACTACAGTAATCCTAGAAATATATGATCTTGCACTAGAAATGGAAAGCAAGAGCAGGTTAGAACCATGTATTGGTGGTAGAATCAACAGTACGGTGAAGAATTTGATGTGGGAAATGGCGGCATTGTTGCTAAAATTCAAGAATCATGGGAGATCTTTATACTTTTATTGAGTCTTGGAATAACAGCTGGGGGAGGGGAAGGAATTTATTTCTATCATCTTGACTGTCATCTGATCTGCTTCCAATGTCTTATTTTATCTCCATGATCACAAGTTTGAAGACAGGAGCCAGGATGTTCACCACATGTCCACTAACTGACAATCAAGTAGTTTATATATTTCATTTTAATAAACAAATAAAGTCAAAGCTGAGGGCTTTGTGTAGGACAAAAGTCAATGAAAAATTATTTGTCCTAAGGAATTCCAGAATAAGTGAGTGTACACTGATAGCAACAGTTTTTTGTTTATTTTCCGTATCAATATGCATAAAGTAGAAGCAAGTATTAAATATTATTTTCCCTCTTGTCTAAATTTGGCTGGCTTGTCTAAATTACATGAACTTCATATCAGCCCCAAATATGATAGGACATTTTTCAGTGGATCTCAAGAGCTTCCTAAAATAATTTCTAAACTAAAAACAAGGTTTTGTACTAACAGTTCCACAAATTGTCACGGAACTGTGTCCAATACGTTGGGATCCTATAGGACAGAGTAGAACTGCTCCACAGGGAGTTGTTGGTGGATAGAAAGTGCTGACTTTTCTTTTAGCAGCAGTAGCACCCAACAGATCTTAACCACTATGTCAACAGGCCTCTGTGTTATAATTTCAAAGGAAATAGAGCAACTTTTAGGCACATACTCATATTTTCTGTAAAGAACATCAAGGAAAGGCTATTAATACAAAGTGTCCTCTTTTGGGCCACAAAGATTCTACAATGAGTCATAACACTGTTGACAGTTCAAATAAAGGGGCATTGACATATATTTAAGGATATTTGGCATGACAGGGAATCTCATGAATCACAAAAGCATTCAAATGACAGCATACATCTCAGCAAATCCCCCAAACTGCTGACCTAGGTAGCAGAAGAGAAATGATTACAGTGACAGTCTTAGTAACAGAACCAGTGACTCTCTACTGGCAATGATAGAACCAAGTCAAGGGTTTTACTGTTCATATAATTTTAATCTTAACTAAGAGATAAGATTTGTTTAATAACTACAGTTTTTCTGGTCTTATTTTGGTTCCTATTTATGTTAGTGAAACAGGTATGCTTAAAAGGAACATGAGGAATCAATGGAAATTTGTACAGTGGCTAGAGCACTGGCTGCTCGTGATTTATGATAGAGTTGCTTTCACCACTCATTTGCACATGGCTAGGTGCATGTCACTTGATCTATGTTAGTTTCAGTTCCAAAAGATACACAATACAAAATATTATTTCATTTGGGGTCTAATGTATATATTATATATGAAATAATTCTCCTGCAGCAGCACTGGTAGTTTTCAACCACCAATGTTTCATTTTTAGGTTAGCAGTCGATCACTTTAACCATGCAGGAGCCCTGGTGGTATGGCAGTTAAGAGCTTGGCTACCAACCAAAAGGTTGGCATTTCATATCCACAAGCCACTCTTTGGAAACACTATTGGGCAGTTTCACCCTGTCTTACATAGTTGCTAAGAGATGGTATGGACTCAACTTAGCACTGTGTATACATACATATACATACGTATATATACATACAGACAAACATGCATATTACATTGCAGAGATAAATACCATCTTTCTTACATTGTTTCCCTGAATTTAGTAACAAAGTTGTTTTTTTTTAACAAGGTTCTCTCTCCCTAGAATCCCTAATATATTTACTTTTTAAAATTTTGATATCCCAGACTGAAAGAAAGAAATGTGATAAAGATTGCTCTTGTTAGGAGCTATCAAATCGGTCCTAACTCAGAGATGCTGTCCACAACAGAAAGAAACACTGCCCAGTCCTGACCCGAACCAACGATTGTTTTTAGGCTTAAGTCCATGATTGCAGCCACTATGTCAATCCATCTCATCAAAGGTCTTCCTCTTTTTCACTGACCCTCCACTCTACCAAGCAGGTTGTTCTTCTCCAGGGACTAATCCCTCCTGGCAACGTGTTCAAAGCATGTGAGATGCAGTCTCAATAACTCTGCTTCCACAGAATGCTGTGGTTGTACTTCTTCCAGAATAGATCTGTTTATTTTTGGCAGTCCCTGGTGTATTCAATATTCTTCTCCAACACCGCAATTCAAAGGCACCAATTCTTCTTCTGTCTTCTTTATTCACTGCCCAGCTTTCACAAGCTTATGACGCAACTGAAAATTCTATGGCTTTGGGTCAGACATACCTTAGTCTTCAAGGTGACAGCTTTACTTTTCAATACTTTAAAGAGGTCATTTGTGCAGATTTTCCCAGTGCAATGTGTCTTTTGATTTCTTGACTGCTGTTTCTATGGATGTTGACTGTGGAGCCAAGTAAAGTGAAATCCTTGACAACCTCAATCTTTTCTCCACTTATCATGATGTGACTCACTGGTCTAGTTCTGAGAATTTTTATTTTCTTACTATTGAGGTGTAATCCATACTGAAGACTGTGGTCTCTGATCTTCATTAGTAAGTGTGTCAAATCCTCTTCACTTCCAGCAAGCAGGGTTGTGTCATCTGCATAACACAGGTTTTTAATAAGTCTTCCAATCCTGGTGCCTCATTCTTCTTCACAGAGTCCAGCTTCTCAGATTAGTTGCTCAGCACACAAACTGAAAAACTATGATGAAAGGATACAACCCTGACAAACACCTTTCCTGACTTTAAAACATAGAGTGTCCTCCTGTACTCTTCACACAACTGCTTTTCAATCTATACACAATTTCCTCATGAGCACAATTCAATGTTCTGGAATTCCCATTCTCCACAGTGTTATCCCTAATTTGTTGTGATCCACACAGTCCAATGCCTTTCATAGTCAATGAAATGCAGGTGAGCATCTCTGTTATTCTGTGCTTTTAGCCAAGATCCATCTGACATCAGCAATGATATCTTGGGTTCCATGTCCTCTTCAGAACCCCGTTTGAATTTCTGGCAGTTCCCTTGTAAATGTATTGTTGTAGTAGCTTTTGAATGACCTTGAGCAAAATTTTGTTACCATGTGAAATTAATGATACTGTCTGATAATTTCCTCATACAGTTGGATCACCTTTCTTGGGAATAGGCCTAGATATGAATCTCTTCCAATCACTTGACCAGCTAGCTCTCTTCCAAATTTCTTCGTGAAAATGAATGAGTACTTCCAGTGCTTCATCTGTTTGTTGAAACATCTTGACTGATGTTCCTTCAGTTCCTGGAGCTCCGTTTTTGCTGGTGCCTTCAATGCAGTCTGGACTGCTTCCTTCAGCACCATCGGTTCGTGATCACTTGTTACTCTTCAAATGGTTGAACACTGACCATTTCTTTCTGTGTGAGCATAATGACTCTGTGTATGCCTTCTGTCTTCTTGTGATACTTCATGATGTGTAGAATAATTTCCCTGTAGAATCCTACACTATTGCAACTCAAGGCTTGGATTTTTTCTGCAGTTCTCTCAGCTTGAGAAAAGCAGAGTGTATTCTTCTCTTTTGATTTTCTATTTTCAGCTCTTTGTAAGTGTCATTATAATACTTTGTCTTCGTCAGCCATCCTTTGAAATCTTCTGTTCAGTTCTTTTTCTTTGTAATTCCTTCCTTTTGCTTTAGCTGCTCAACATTCAAAAGCAAGCTTCAGAGTCTCTTCTCACATCCAGTTTGGCCTTTCTTTCTTTCCTGTCTTTTTAATGACCTTTCACTTTCTTCATGGATGATGTCTTTGATGTCATTCCATAACTTGTCTGGAGTTTGGTCATCAGTGCTCAACACGTCAAATCTGTTCTAGAGATTGTCTCTAAACTATGGTGGGGTGTACTCAAGGTGGTACTTTGGCTTTCCTTCCTAGTCTGTCTTAGCCTGGAAGCTCAGCTGAAACCTGCCCACTAGGATGGGCCCTGCTGCTATTTGAATACCAGTAGCATAGCTTCCAGCATCACAGCAGCACACAAGCCCCTACAGTAGGACAAACAGACAAGTGGGTGTGATCAGGATTTCTACGCCTGAGTGGCTTATCATAACAACCAGTTACTGCTACATTAATCACTTCATATCAAGAGATTGCTTCATTGCCAACACTTGTCAGTTTTCCCGAATAACTTCCATTATCAAATATTCTCTCTTGTAAGTGCATGACAGTGTGTCCCAAATACTAATGTAAAAATATACTCACTAAATTTCTTTTTACCAGAAATACATAGTAAGCTGTAAGGTGATAGAAGACAAAGCAGTAAAACAAAAAATCTCAATGAAATATATTTTGAAAGATTTAGGAAAATTTATAGAGAATGCCATCCTATAAGTTAAAAACTTTGAAGACTAGTAGACTCCAATAAATATTGAAAAAATGCAGTTCATTAGGGGAGTGAAAAACATGAATAACTAAAAATATCAACATATGAAGGAGTGTTTTTGTTGGGATCCATTTCATGTGTGACTAGGCTCTGATTTCATTCTATCATAACCACATGATCAGTTCTGACATGAATCACAGTGTTTTTTCTCTATGACATGTTCACTAGAAGTTTTCTGAGTTATTCCAGGTGCCTAGACAAATATCAAACTTTGTCATCAAATATTCCTTCAGTCTATCTCTAAGCCGGGTATTTTAAATTTAGCGTGCCTAAGAATCACCTAGAAGGATTTTTAAAAGCTCTAGCTCCTTAGCCCACTTCTCCAGAGATTCTGATTCAGTGAGATTGAGTGGCACCTAAGAATGTACTAGCTCTCAAGCGATGCTGATCTTGCAAGTCTGTGGACTCTGCTTTGTGGTTAAGTCCTATGGCTGCTAACCAAAAGGTGGGCAGCTCGAATTCACCAAACATTCCTTGGAAACTCTTTGGTGCAGTTCTACTCGGTCCTATGGGATTGCTATGTGTTGGAATTGACTCAGCAGCATCTTTTTTTTTTTAATTTTAAACAATAATAGATGATCATCTAAAACCTAACTAAAGTTCAAGATTTAGCCCATCCTGTTTCCTTAAGTTCCAATACATCATCTCTCAGTGCATATATTAAAGAGAATCACTTATTGTCTATTTTTAGATACTTATGAAATAAGTAAACTGAATAACAGATGTTTTTAACTAGGAAGGTGCAGTTTGTTTGCCTAAACAAAGCACTTTACAATGGCTGTCTAACAGCTCCAAATGACTATGTATTTCAGCTGTGTCAAGAGAGAAGCTGTAACTGTTTATTCTTACTGGCTTTCAAATTTTCATAAATTGAAAATAATAATTGCTTATTTTTCATTCTGTATAAAGTGGGGTTTTTTTTGTTTGTTTTTTGTTTTGTCTTAGATAAAACAGAAAAACGTACTGTGTTTGGAAGATACCCAATTCCTCTTTGATGTTAATTAACACAATTGGGTGATAATGTTTCAGCTCCTTTTTTTTTTTTTTTTTTACATTTTCTTGCTAACCCTTGACTCCACGACTGAAGCATTTCTCTCTAAAACTGGAGAAAAACAACTGAGTCTTCCATCTAACATAAAGAAAAGTTGTGTATGTTGATGTTCATACACCTGTATCTTTAGCTTTGGAAGCTGAGGTTACCAATTTAAAATGTAATTTAGCTTTGCTAGACAACTGTATTCATCATATTTAAGGATAAAATACAGGAAAGACAAAAAGAGGCGGGCTACTTTATCCTACGTTATTTTGAAAGGTCTCAAACAAACATTCTCTGAACAAAATATTCTGAGAAACTATACCTGTCATGTTACAACAGTCCTGAAGGAGATTCATGCTTTGCTATTCCAGGGACAATGAAAGACAAATGACATTTGTTAAAATGATGACATTATATTACCTTAGTGACAAAGGTAGAACTAAATAAATGCTTTATTGAGGAACAAAAAAGAAGAGAAAATTGTTGTAATTAAATAAGGTACTATAAAAAGAGAAAAACGAAATACAAACTAAATTACCTTGTTTTGCAAAAATACGCTATCAATAGAATCAATCTAAAATGACTTTTCATAATGATGCCACAGATATATATTGTGATGTAAAGTGTATTTCTAGAGAAATAAAGCATTTTTAAAAACTTCAAAAGATTTGGTTTAGTTAATCATTTTCTCATTAAGTGAAATACAATTTTGCCACATGGCTTCTGATTCTATGTCAAAATATTAATTTAATATTTGATCTTACAAAACCAGTATATATGAAAAAAAATTATGTTCAGTTACTACATATGGTTTACCAGCTGTTGGGCTGTTCTTTTTGATATTAGGTGCTGTCAGGTAGACTACATGTGACAGCAAAACTGCCCTGTAGAGTTTCCTAGGCTGTAATTTGTACAGAAGTAGATCACCAGGCCTTCTCCCTAGAAGCTACTGGGTGGGTCTGAACTGTCAGCCTATCAGTTAGCAGTAGAGCTCTTAACCATTCCACCAAATTTTATACTATTTTTTGTTTTATTATCTATATTAATATGATTTGATAATGTAAAATATATGTTTTGCCTTAATTTTATTTTACTTTGTAAAATGATGTCAAGCAGATATATATTTTTGAAACTTTATAAGCCAGTATTAGAACATATGATTTGTAGGATTCAGCAATGTAAGATTTAGTGGGGGAGAAAAAACAAGAAATCAGCAACTAACCTAAAGGTCAGTAGTTTAAGTCTTCAAGCCATTCCTCGGAAGCCCAGTGGAGGAGTTCATGGTATCCTACAGGGTCACTGTGAGTCAGAATTGACTCTAAGGCAACAGTGTTTTTTTTTTTTTTTTTTTTTTTTTTTAATGAGCCGAAACAATACTCAGGAAGGCTTAATGTGCCTTATGAAAATCAACTCCTAGGAAAGTTCTCAGTAGGTTTAATGAAACCACTGAGATTTTATTATTAAAGACAGCCATTCCTATTTTTAATCGTGTCAAGCATAGAGAAAAATGCAATAAATCCTCTCCTCACTTATTGACGTGGTTAGATTACAAAGGCCAGGTCATAATGCAATATTGGTAATAAGAAAAAATGTAAGATGACCCCATCAGATCACAAAATGAAGGGTTACTTCATCATTACATGATGGCCAAATCACTGTGAATCATGGTGTAGCCAAGTTGACACATAATCTTAACCATCAAAGCTAGAGTTATATCACCTCACATCTTGGCATTCATTACTACTAATGATATGTCATCAATGAGCAAAATGGAATGAAAGGAGAAATTTTTACTATTGTTGTAAATTCAAAATACCAGGTAATGAGATGGTCAATAAGTGAGGAGAAGGTGTAATAAAAAGAAGATTTAGAATGAGATGAAAACACACAAGCAAACTGGATGTGATTTCAGAACCCACCCATTACCAACTCTGCAAATTTGGGAAGGGTATTCAATTATTCAAAGAGCTCTGATGAAGCCCTCACAGCTAATCAAAAAGTTGATGGTTAGAATCCACTAGCCGTTCCACAGAAGAAAGTTGTGGCAGTCTGCTTCTATAAATGTTAGTCTTGGAAACCCTATGCAGCAATTCTACTGTGTCCCATAGGGTCATTATGAGTTGTAATTGACTAAATAGTGATGGCTTTGGTTTGGGTTTTATGCAATTTTTCCAACCTTCATTTTCTATCACATGAACTACCTGAATGTTTCTTCATTTTTCTCTGTTATTTATATTAATTTATAGTGATGTAGAACTTGCAAAATTACCATTTTTTTAGTGCGCTTAGTTTGGGAATCTAAATTTTGCTATTGAGAGAAGTTATACAGAAGAAAAAATGTTATTTCATTGTTTAAAACTTCAATGTTAGTGTGAAAAGAAGAGTTGGAACAAAATTTTTAATGACTTTGAAGAGTTCTGATTCAAGGCATCTATTAGTTTTGATCTGTTTGGAAGATCCATTGAAGTGACAGAGAGCTCATGAAAGATAAACAGCAGTAGAAAATAAAAACATTTTTTGTTGTGTGTTTTTTTTTAATCAGAAGTATTGAGAAGAGCCTATGAAATACATTTCTATGTATTCATATAAAAGTAAATAAACACATTGTGGAAAGAACTAGAAAAGCACATCAAATCACATAAGATAGGAAGTTAATGTCTTGGAAAAAAATAGTGTTAAATGGAGACCGAGGAGGTCTGTTGTTTCACCTAAATTGTTGGAATTGCTCAGTTAAATAAAGTATTTTAGGCCAGGTTCTCTAAAGAAGAAAAATCTGTAACACATATAACATGTATAGAGAATGATTTATACAAAGGAAACTGCTCATGCAATTGTAGAAGCTGAAATGTCCCAAGAGTACAAGCCTCACATGGCCATAAAAGCTAGTGGACCTAGGTCAGCAGGTCAGAGATTAGAGTTCCAGATCCCAGGCTATGTAGGTTGGTGAATCCCAAGATGGCAGGCGAGATTTCGAGGTTTCTGCTGATTCACAGAGCTGCAGAGGCTGGCAAACCTGGGGTGATCAGGTCAGGGAACAGGACTCTTACAGGCTGTGATGGTCAGTGAATCTCAAGAACCAGACTTTAAAAGACAAGAGAGCAGGAGCTGCTGGCAACGTGAGCAGACAGACAGGAAGCAGTGAAAGGCAGGGAGATGAAAGCTAAGGGTGGGCAGTGAGCCATCACAGGCCCCACCCCTACCACTTTACACAACTGCCAAAACATTGGTCCAGCCAAGACAACATGCAGTCTTAATCATCATATAAAATATCCCATGTTATTTACACATTTTAAATTTATTAATAAGTAGAAAGAAGGTATGGTTTTATTGAGGGAAGAATGAAGAGTATATCAAATCCACATAACCTCAAAGACATTGTTATATTCTCTTATCAAGGCCAGCACACTTTTCTTTTCTGCAGTTCACAGTTTTACCTGTGACTTGAGAGCAGGGACCAGGCACAAACAAAGGACAATTTAATTTTTTAAAAAAATAATTTGCCACTTTCTTCTTCCAAAAAAAATCCCAAACCCATTGTCACTGAGTTGACAGAGTAGAGCTGTCAAACATGGTTTCCTAGGAGCAGTTTGTTAATTTGAACTGCTGATGTTTTGGTTAGTAGCTGAGCTCTTTAACCGCATGCCAACAGATTTACACTTTCTGCTCAGCTTCTGCCTTTCCCACATACTATGCTTCTCCCAACTCTTTCAGGATCAAGGTGTGGAAATTAGACATAATAGACAAAGAAAAAGAACTTTTTCTTTTCCCCATTTGGAGTTGTTCATAAGTTTCTCTTATCTGTTGGCTGTCATGGCAAGAAAAGGATCACTGCACCCCTGGGGGAACCCTAGTCATGTAGGGGTTAAGTGCTACATCTGCTAACCAAAAGGTCAGAAGTTCAAATCCTCTAGGCATTCCTTGGAAATTCTTTAGAAGAGTTCTACTCTGATCTATGGGGTCACTATGAGTCAAACTCCACTAGACAGCAGTGGGTTTTTGTTGCAGTGGTGGTGGTGGTGGTTCCATTGGGAGACCACCTTTCCATGAGAAACTGTACTGACTTGACTCAGAAGAGACTGAACATTGATTGTTACAGACTGAATTGTGTCCCCTAAAACGTGTTGGAATCCTAATCCCTGTACCTGTGAATGCAGTCCTGTTTGGGAATATAATTTTCTTTATTATGCTAATGAGGTCATATTAGTGTAAAGTATGTCCTAAACCTAATCACCTTTAAGTTATTAAGTTTAGACACAAAAGGAAGCACAAAGTGAGTAAGACAAATACCACGTGAAAAATGCCAAGGAACTGAGTTTCCCAGGTATTGCAGATGACGAGGAAGACAAAGATCTCCCTTCAGGACCAACAGAAAGAGAATGTTCCGCTAGAATCAGTGTCCTGAATTCCGACTTCTAGCCTTCTGGGAGAAAATCAAGTTCTCTTTTGAAACCTGCTGACTATGATATGTTCATTACAGTGTGCTAGGGAACTAAGATTCTGATATTATAAATATTTCCTCTGCCAAATAGATTAGCAGTTGCTTCATCTTCTTTCATCTTTGTGTGGATCCAATCAGTGGACTTCCACAGTCCATATTCTCATGATGAGAAGTGGGCATAAGTACTTATTTTAATGTCTCCATGCCTTTGAGACCCCTGTGAATTTTTTGAAAAAAATTCTTTCATACTGTGCTCTCCTGGGGCAGGTGTACAATTTCTACACCATAGCTCATGTTCTGCTGGGGACCAAGAGTCCAGTCTTCTCTTTATTTGTTTTTGAGGTTGTGTGCCATCAAGTTGATTCTAACTCACAGCAACCATTCAAATGTCTTTAAATGTTTCTCTGATTTTTATCAGTCTGCTGTGAAAGAAGTGTCCTTAAGGGGGTAGACATTACAAGACTCTGAATCTCTACACAATCTCCCCAAATAATCAACCTTCTCCTACAGAATCTATTATACATATAGAAGACTGAAGCTACGTTTGTTAGGTTGCAATTAATTTCATTATAACCCTCACGGTTGTGTCTTGAACTGCTCTTGAAAACACACAGAGGACTTCACCTATTGTCTTTATATTTAATACCTCAGCCAACATTTCAGAGACAACATGAAAAGTTCCATTCAATACTCTGTTGCTATTGTAAAGCTTGAAAATACAAAAATGTTAAATCATTGAAGGAAAATTGGATGTGAATAGAATCACGAAGCAAGTATGATTGCATTAACTTTGCTTTCTTTTGTTTGTGTATTATACATGTATATAGTTAAGGAAATAGGTATTACCTAAACTTATAGATAAATAGAGTTTTAAGTATGTTAAAAATTAACGGTTACAGGAAAAAAATATATTGGAATATGTTAACAGCAATTACCTTCGTAAACTGCCCTGAGGATTGGGAATTAAAAAGACTTATTTTCTTAAATTCAAGGCCACTGTTCAGCTATCTGGTGTAAGCACACGAGTGTGTTTGTGTTTGTGCTCCATTTGGGCCTTTGGCCCATGTACATGTATTTGCTCAAATCAGATATTGGGGCAGATTTCTTTAGATATAGAAAGTGGGCATGAAATACACAAAAAAAGATGATAGCTTTCTCTCAAATACACCAACATATTTCTTAGTAGAGATGCATTCAGTGTTCATTTTAATAAACAGTAAAATTTAAGCACTTGTTTGCTAGAAAGTCAAGACATAAAAATTACTAGAACATACTTTCCATGCTGCAAGAACACAGAGTATATAAATGTGTGTGGAATATTGTTAACAAAGATTTCATGGTAGAATTGGGGAATATAATTTCTTTTTCACATAGCAATAGTTTCCCTGGGACTGTTGAACAAGTAATTTAAGTCTTTCCAATCAAGTGTTTTCAGGCAAAGAAACTGAATATTTGATTCAACACCATAGAATTTGACTCACTTGATATAGCTTCTTTTTTTTATAAAACTCATAAAAATGTATATTAACAGTGTCAGTATTGATTGCATTCTAATTACGCACACTTACAAGCTGAAATTAAGAAAAAAATTATGAAAACAGTACTGTGAATTCTTTTTTCTCATCCTGAAAACACTGATGCCCACCCATGGTTAACAATACTGACACTGTAAAGATTTTATGTTATAAAATGCTCTGATTTTTCTAGCAAAATTCTTTAGCTCTTGTTTCTAAAATATCTAAGCTCTTCTATCTCCTTATAGGCAAGAGGAGTTATGGAATTCTTTTCTTGAAACAAGTCTGGTTAAAATAATTACTTCCTTATGCCCATGTCTACTTTCTAGTGAAAATGAATACCTTTTGTTTCACTCTATTCCTTGTATTTGGTTAATTCTAAACTCTAACTTATTATTTAATAGTACATTTATACCATGTTCTGATACTCCTGGCAATGCAAGGGACAACTTTATGATTTATGTGTGTGTGTGTGTGTGTGTGGTTGTTTATAAATCCAAGTAAGAACTCTTCTGTGAACAGTCATACCTGGTTCTATGATCACTTTTCTTGTCACCAGAGTAAAAAAGAAAACAAGCAACTTCTCATGTCATACACTGCACTTTAAGGGCAGATGATTTCTGCCAACAGTGTGACAGTTTCCATGTAGCACAACATTGTTTAGAAATAGTTGTAATGTCAATCTATATTCTGCTTGAACGGAATCAGTGCATACTTTCTCTTTTCAAAACACTAAAGAATATGAGTATATATACAGATGTGAACTGTGCTATGCCCTTAAAATTGCTATGTAACTTAATTTATGTACTAAAAATGTGAAAAGTGGTTAGAATATGCCGGAAATTCTTCTAAGTCTTTAGTACATATCTGTGCTTAAAAGATACCAGATTCCTATATCCATAGAACTATATTCCAGCAAGGAGAGACAGACAATAAAAATGATACAAAGAGTGGATAAATTATCTAAAATTTTATGTGTATATAGATTTAAAAAGTGTATTTTTCATACAGGGGATCAAGAGTGCCAGGGTTAGAAGGCTCAGATTGCAATGTTAAACAGTGAGACCTGGTAGTTTCATTGAAATGAGAAGACTTGAACAAATACTTACAAAAGTCAGTGATTTCTGGATAAAACTAATTCCAAAAGACATGAATAGCTGATACAGTCTTTGTGGTGGAAACAAAGAGGCTAGTGTAGTTACAGTATTTTGGCAGGAGTGGGAGGTAGTAAGAAGATAGAGGGGAGAGAAATTATATAGGATTTTGAAGGCCGTGCGGAGCCCTAGTGGTGTTGTAGTTAGGATTTCAGCTGCTAATCAACCCCTAAGCCACTCAAGTCTACCAGCCTCACCTTGGAAACGCTCTAGAGCAGTTGTACTCTGTCCTATATGGTTGTTCTTCACCAGAATTGACTCGACAGCAATGAGGGTTTTTTTTGTTTGTGTTGTTTATCTGCATAAGCTATGGAAAGGCTGTAGTTTTTACTCCAAATTAGTCACTGCAGGGTTTGAGTTGTAATAATCTGATGTAAATTTTAGAAGAATCTCCTCACCTCCTGACTTCTGTAATAAGAATAAATCATAATGGCCCATTAAGTGACTTAGGGTAATTCATGTCAGAGATAATGAAAACTATAAGAGAAGTACATACCATAGAACTAACGAGAAACTGTCAATTTTGAGAAAGCCAATTTTTAGGGGTGGGTGAGGAAGGTGGGAGTCAAGGAAGACTTCAAGTGTTTTTCCAATTAAAAGGATAGATTTTGTTGTTGAGAAGTTTTAAGAGGGAGAATAGGGACCAATGCTGCACATAAATAAATGGAGAGTTTCAGTATATAGCCAAGTAAAGCTGTTGACTGAGGATCTAATACAAGAGTGGGAAAATCAAGACAAAGGGCTAAGTGATAAAATAGGAATCATTGGCACACACATGGTATTTAAAGTCAGGAAACTGCACAGACTCACCAAGGAGAGGAGAATAGTTAAAGAAGAATAAATAATCAAACTCCGAAACTTGAAGTATTCTTCCAATTAGAAATATTCTTCCAATATTGAGGATATTAGGGTACAATAGCCAAGAAAATTGAGAAGAAACATCTTAGTAGCAGCAGAAAAAATATAAGATAATAGTGTCTTAGGGGATAAATGAAAAATTCTGTCTAGAACAGGAAATAGGGCATCTATGCCAAATGCCACTAACAGGTCAGTTAAATGAAGAATGTGAATCAATCATTAGAGTTAGCGATGTGGAGGTCAGTGGTTATCCACAAGGCAGCAGTATTGGTGAAGTGAAAACATAAAGGCTCACAGTTCTATTGAGACACGTGTAAGATCACCGTTAGTCAAAGGTGACTCCACAGCAACAAGTACTGCGCGGCAGAATTCCAGAGTATCTGAGAAAACACCAAGGAGAGAGTTGCTGGAGATAGAAAATGTAGGCAACTCTTTGGTAGTTGTTGTGGATTGAACCAAGCCCCTCCAAAAATGTGTATAGCCATGTGGCTGGGCCATGACTCCCAAAATTTTAAGATTGTCTTCGATTTTGTGATTTTCCTATGTTGTATGTTAAAGGATTAGAGTGGGCCTATAAACGGCCTATAATCTAGTCATAAGATCACCTCCCTGCTCTACTGTAAAGGAAGTTTCCCTGGAGTATGGCTTGCACCATCTTTTATCCTTTCATCCTATGGGAGCTGAAAGGGAAGAAAGCAGAGAATTAGGAACCTCACACCATCAAGAAAGCAACACCAGAAGAGGGGGGTCTTCAGACGTGAGGCTCCTGCACCAAGATGCTCCCTGACCAAAAACTGATGCAACGCAAGGACTTTCCTCCAGAGACGACAAGGGGGAAAGCTTTCCTCTGGAATGGATATCCTGAATTCATACTTGTAGCCTACCAGACTGCTTAAGAATAAATTTTTCTTTGCTAAAGCCATATACTCTGTGGTTAGGCTAGTATCAGCTGATTAAACCAGTAGTTTTATTGCAAAAGAAAGCAGTAATTCAAGGCAGGAATCACTTCTCTTTCATAGTTAATAAAAACAAAACTAGTAGAATACACGCATGGTTTAGTGTCACACAGCTTGTAATTTTGCTTTTATTCAAGATTCAAATTCAGACTCCATTCATGCTTCCTACGGTTTTCTGTTGTCTTCCCAAGTGAAGAGATTGGAGAGTAATCAGGTAATCCATATTTTACTTGGTTTTGTGAGATTAAAATGCTTTCATTATAGAATTTGTATAGCACAAATTCTAGCACATTATAGGTTAAAAATATGTCTTGTATTTCTTTACTTTTTATTATTTTACTTTCTAAAATACATAGGGTCATTAGTAAGTGTAAAGCATGTATTCATTGCATATGGAACAAATGATAACATGAAATATATTATAAACTACTTTAAAAAAACAAAAATTTATAATTTACATTTTCTGACTTATTATTTTCGGCTCACATTTTACTTGTCACAAGAAAAGGAAAAGAATGTATTATGCTAGCTAGCTGTCTGGTAATAAAAGATATGAATATGTATTTTGTAAACTTACATTACTCTAAAAAATAGTAATTCATCTATATAAAGAAGAAAATTTAAATGTACTGTAATGTGTCCCAATTTTCCTGATAATACTTTAAAGCGATATTTTGTTACTATTATAGTTTTTTATTTAAGGACAACAAAATCTAAAAAGGTACTGTGTGTAGTACTAAATTATTTAAATTTTTTAGATAATTATTATAGCTGCTGAACAAAAGAAATGAAATTAAGCTGTACAAATTCTTACACAGTAATAATAAGGATTAATGGCATGTATTTTTAAACTTCATAGAAAATACTCTTTTAAAAAATTCTATTATGGGTTTAAAATGTAGGCATACTCTGAAAGTAGTAACTGGTTTACTTTGGCTGGAACTTATACAAATAGGTAAATTGTAAAGAGAGATACATGTGGAGATATGGACATTCATATACATAAAATGAGAATGTGTTCTGGCATAAGAAGAAATCTTTAAAAAATCCCAGATTTTACAGCTTCTTCCCAGTTGAAATCAATAAAATAATACAAAAAAAAAAAACTTTCATTCAAAATTATATACAACCATGAAGGGTGGTAAACCCTGGTGGCATAGCGGTTAGTAGCTATGGCTGCTCACCAATAGGCTGGAAGTTTGAACACAACAGGTGCTCTTTGGAAACTCTATAGAGCAGTTCTACTCTGTCCTATGGGGTCACTATGAGTTGGAACCAACTCGTTGGCAGTGGGCTTGGTTTTTGGAGGGTTACCATACAAAGCCTTTCCTAGCAAGCTTCTCTCACTTTCAGTCTCTTCCCTCTATCCATCTGTCCAACCCTAATGTATTTATTATTTATGTCTGTGATTTTTCCCCATTATACTTATGCCACCATATTAGATACAGCATGGTTTAAAATCAGAAAAGGCATTCATCAGGGTTGTATCCTTACACCATACTTAATCAATCTGTACTCAGAGCAAATAGTCTGAGAAGCTGGACTATAAGAAGAATAGGGCATCAGTTGAAAGGAAGACTTGCTAATAACCTACAACATGCAGATGATACAACTTTGCTTTCTGAAAGTGAAGAAAATTTTAAGCACTTACTGATTAACATCAAGGACTACAGCCTTAGTATGCATTACACCTTAACATAAAACAAGACTCCTTACCTCTGGACCAATAAGGGACATCATGATAAATGGAGTAAAGACTGAGGTTGCCAAGGATTTCATTTTACTTAGATCTACAATCTACACCCACAGAAGCAGGTGACAAGAAATCAAACGTATATTTCATTAGGCAAATGTGCCACAAAAGACCCCTTAAAAGTATTTAAAAATAAAGATGCCATTTTGAGGACTAAGGTGCACCTCACCTATACCATAGTGTTTTCAATATCCTTATTTGCACACAAAAGCTTAACAAAGAATAAAAAAGGCCTAAGAAGAACTGTGCATTTGAATTATGATAGTGGCATAAAATATTGAATATACCATGGACTGCCAAAAGAAAGAACAGATCTGTCTTGGAAGAAGTACAGCCTGAATGATCAACGATGGCAAGAATTCATCTCACTTATTTTGATGTGTTATTAGGGGGAACTAGTCTCTAGAGAAGGAAATCACACTTGGTAAAATGGAGGGTCAAAAGAAAAGAGGAAAATAATTACTGCACTGAACTGACACAATGGCCTCAAATACAGCAAGGATTCTGCCGGTGGTGCAGGGTCCAACATCATTTTGTTTTGTTTTACAGAATTGCTATGAGCTGGAAATGACTAAATGGTACCTAAGACACGTGAACACATTTTAGATAAGTTTAGATTTTCTTTTTTTTTTCTTATTCCACTTTCTAATGCATACTTTATCAAGGTCAACTCAAGAAACACCATCAGAAAAGCATATTTAACAGATCATCCTCTCCAAAAGACATGTGTGTGTGTGTGTGTGTGTGTGTGTACATGTACATGTACATGCACATGTGTACGCTTGTGTGAGCTGAGGGATGGAGAGACTGATTACTTCTAAATTAATAAATCTTGTCCCTGAGATACGAGATACCATTTAGGGAATTTTGTTTATTTATTTATTTAGAAAAGATTTGTAAACAGTCTTCTAACAAAAACACAGTCTCTGAATGATGAAAACAGTTAAATTTTCTATTCAAACTAAAGTTTGAGTTCTAAATCTTAAGTACTTCTAAACTTAGCCAATAATCAGAAACTCTCAGACTTTCAAACAAGAAGTGTTAATAAATAAATAAATAATTTGTCTCCATTTTAATTAAATGATGGAACAATTCAACCAACTCAGCTTTTAAATTTAATCATAATTAATCTAAATAGGTACAGAATGCTTTATTAGAGTGGCTCAATATGTGACTGTAGGCATCTGGCAGGAACACTTCAACTCTATAGGTTGTTTCATTATTCAAAAAGTGATAAGAGGGCAGAAAATCATTAAGAAGTTTTTTGCTGAGATGACAGTTCATTTTTTCAAAGTTTGTCTCTATATACTAAAGGATATAAACCTCTTTCACATCTAGAATCTACAAGAGTCTTTAGATCTGATACTAAAAGCATAAACCATAAAAGAAAAAGAAAGTGATAAATTGGACCCCATAAAAATTAAAAATTATGTTCTTCAAAAGACTCTGCCAAGAGAATGATATGATAATTAAAGCCATAATAAAATATGTATTGAAATTTCACATTTGTGCTGCCTCCATTATCTGGTACTGCTATAAGAGAAATACTATAAGTAGATAGCTTAAACAAAGAGAAATTTACTTTCTCATTGCCTAGCACACTAGAAGTCCAAATTCAGGAGATCAGCTCCAAGACAAGGCTTCTTCTTCTCTGTCATTCTGGAAAAGGTCCTTGTCATCAATCTTCCTCTAGTCTGGGATATTCTCTGCCCAGGAACCTTGGATACGAAGGATATGCTCTGTTCCCAGAATAAATTTCTTGGTGGAGTGAGGTCCACATATCTCTCTGCTTGCTTCTCTCTTTATTTCTGAAAAGAGATTGGCTGAAGACACAATCTAATCATATAGATTGAGTCTTGCTTTATTGACATAATTGCTACTAATCCATCTCATTAACACAAAGGAAAACCACATCAGATTACAAAATAGACAATTGCATAATACTGAAACTCTTGGATCAGCCAAATTGACACATGTATTTTTGGGAGATGCAGCTGAATCTATAATGCGTGCCAATAATATAACTTTAATGATGTTTCACACAGAATATTCTGAATCCTATATGACAGTTAAAACAGTAACCAAAAGAAGCCAACCCAGGGGAGGGGCCAAGATGGCAGATTAGACAGCTCTCTCCTCAATTCCCTCTGAGAACTTAGGCCTGAAGTAATAATTGAATAGGGAACTCTGGACACCACAGAAGCCCTAGAATACGGCATAAGGTTGTCAGATTGGACCATGTGCCACTGAACACAAAGCAACCTGTCTCCAATGAGGCAGTGCATGATGAGCCCTGATCCTGTTGATTTACTATGGGCGGGCTGCAGGTACTGATGCCATCTTTGTTATCCAAGAGGCAGGGGATGGGCACGAGCTGGCAAATATACTGAACTGCAGTGATAAAGTAAACAGAGTGTAGAGCAGTAGACAGAGTGTGCACAGGATAGCCACATTTTGACAGCACAGCTGCTGACTGAGGGCACCATTGCCCCTCCACCCTCTCTTTTCTGAGCTGCACCCTACAGTCTGCATTTTTATGCCAGGAAGGGTAGCTTAGCTGGGACACCATCTTGGTCATCTGGGAGGCAGAGTCACCAAACTGGAGTCCTCAGCAGGGGTTAATTCCCAACCTGAGAAGCAGTGCCAGTCCAGAAAGCACTTTTCCAGCAGAAAGACTGTGTAAAACAGTGTTAACTTAAAGGAATGGCCTGGTTGAAGATGGCAGCAAGGCCGTAATGCCTACTTAATTGAACTACATAATATCACGTGGGGATGACTGAAGAGGTGTTTCGATTGTCATCCAGAAGGTAGGGCTAGCCACACCTGATGGCTTGATGGTCAGCTTCCAGCTTCTTAAAATAAGACTGCCTGGATGATTGACTGCTGAGCAGCCTGGCATCACCTCGTCCAGCCTTTACTGATCCACGTTATAGAGTCAAGTGATAGTCCCCTAGTGAATTCATAAGTAGGAAGTCATCTTTGCCAGCCAGGAGACAGAGCCTGCTACCCAGGGAGTCCACTGGGGCCAGTCATTGGAGTACACAGAGACAGCTGGTAACCAACTCCCTTCTCAGAACTATGCTTCATCTCCTGTTGAGGTAACATCAGTGAAACTAAACAGTCTCTAGATGGCTTGAAGACAACAAACCATTCATAATCATTTAAAGAAGCTGTCTGCCATTGCTCCAGAAAACTCCCAAAATAAAGAACCAAAACACTTCTCAGATGAAGAAGACTTTCTGAAATTATCAGAGGTTGAGTACAAAAGAATTATATATAGAGATTAAACAAAATGGAGCAGAGCAAAATGAAAAATTAAGCAAGCTATTTGAACTGATGGAACAACAATGATCTGAAATTCAGCAGATCTATGACAAACTTACAGAATTAGACAATTCAATCCAAAGCCAAAAGAGAAGAATTGAGGAGAAAGAAGTCAGACTTAGTGATTTTGAGGATGGAACAACTGATACCAGCATTTATGAGGAGAAATTGGAGAAAAGAAATAAGAAAAATGTAGGAGCATTAGAAACATGTAGGACTCTATTAAGAGGAATAATCTAGGATTAATTGGAGTTCCTGAACAGGGAGGGATAGCTGAAAATACAGACAGTATTGTTGATGAGTTGCTGACAGAAAACTTCCCTGAAATTATGAAAGAAGAGAACATAGATATCCAAGATGTGTACTGAATGCCACAAGAACTAGACCCCAAAAGAAAGACAACAAGACATATTGTACTCAAGCTTAATAAAAAGAAAAATAAAGAGATGCTCTTCCAGATAGCAAGGCTCAAAGCAAAGCTAGTATTCAGAGGGAAGCCCTGTAGGCTGTCATCTGACTTCTCAGCAGGAACAATGTTGCCAAGGAGGCAGTGGGTTGATACATTCAAAGCCTTGAAGGAGAAAAACTTCCAACCAAGAGCATATATCCTGCAAAAATGTCTCTTAAATATGAAGATGAAATTAAGACATTCACAGACAAACAGAAGCTTAGAGACTTTCTAAAAACCCAACTAAAACTACAAGAAATACTGAAAGAAGCTCTTTGCTTAGAAAAACAAAACCATTAAGTGTGTATTTAAGGAGCAAAGCAAGACAGAGCACCCAGAATCCTACTGAGTTAGGGAAGTCACAAAACTCAATCAAAGCTACAATATTAAAAGAAGGGAACCACGGATCATGTCATGAAAACTATGACACCATCACACTAAAAAAAGAAAGGTGTACTGTAGTGTTTATTGTCCTTTAAGATGGACAGGAACTTAAAAATACTAAAATACTAATACTAATGTCAAATAAAATAGATTTCAATGCACAACGATGGTTACCATTTATTGCTGAAAGATTTAATACACAAGCAGAACTTAACAGTCTTAAATATTTATGCACCCAATATCAGAGCATCTAAATACATCAGACAAACACTGACTACATTGAAAAATGAGATAGATCACTCTACAATACTAGTTGCAGACTTCAATACTCCATTTTCAGTAAAGGACAGATCAACAAAATAAAAAGCTTAGTAAAGACACAGAAGTTCCTATTGTGACAATTAACAAACTAGACCTCACTGACACATACAGAACTTTTTATCCATCGACAGATAAGTACACCTTCTCCAGTGCACGTGGAACATTCTCTAGAATGGACCATGTGTGAGGACATAAAGCTAGAAAGCATCTCCTGGGACCACAAATTCATAAAAGTCAAAATCAATAGCAGAAAACAACATAGATATAAATTTGATTTCATGCAATCTGAACAACACCTTGCTCAAAAAGCCTTGGGTTATAGAAGAAATCAAGCATGAAATAAAGAAATTTATGGATTCTAATGAGAACAAAAACACTTCCTACCAGAACCTATGGGATACAGTGAAAGCAGTGCTCAGAGGTCAGTTTATCTCCATAAATGCACACACCTGGAAGGAAAAAAGAAACCAAATCAAAGAACTAATGTTACAGTTTAAACAAGTAGAGAGAGAGCAACAGAGAAATCCTTTAGGCACCAGAAGAAAACAGATCGTAAAGATTAGAGCAGAACTAAACAAATTAGAGAATAGAAAAACAACTGAAAAAATTGAAAAGACTGAAAGCTTTTGTTTTCTAAAAGATCAACAAAATTGACAAACCATTGGCTAAACTTTCCAGAGAAAAACAAGAAAGGAAACTAATAACCTAAATAAGAAATGAGAGTGGAGTTGTCACAACAGATTCAACAGAAATTCAAAATATTGTAACAGAATACTACAAAGGACTGTACTCTAACAAATTTCAAAATCTTGAGGAAATGGACAAATTCTTAGTTTCATATCACCTATCCAAATTATCACAAGGTGAAGCAGAACAACTTAATAAACCTATCACAAAGGAAGAGACTGAAAAAGTCATTCAAAACTACTAACCAGAAAAAGCTCGGGTCCAGATGGCTTCACTGCAGAATTCTACCAAGCTTTTAGAGAAGAATTATCTCCAATACTACTGAGACTATTTCACAGTATAGAAAGGGATGGAATATTCCCAAATTCATTCTATGAAGCCAGCATAACCTTGATACTAAAGCCAGGGAGAGACTCAACAAAAAAAGCAGAACTACAGACCAATATCACTTGTGAATCTAAATACGAAGATCTTCAACAAAATTCTTCCCAGTAGAATACAACAACATATTAAAAAAATAATCCATCATGATCAAGTTGGATTCATACCAGGGATGCAAGGCTGGTTTAACATCAGGAAAACAACTAATGTGATCAACCACATAAATAACACAAAAAACAAGAATCACCTGATTTTGTCTATTGATGCAGAAAAGGCATTTGATAAAGTCCAACACCCATTCATGCTAAAAACTCTCAGCCAAATAGGAATAGATGGCAAATTCCTCAATGCAGTAAGGGCCATTTATGCAAAGCCAACTGCCTGAATCATCCTGAATGGGAGAGACTGAAACAATTCCCTTGAGGCTGGGAACTAGGCAAGGATGCCCACTCTCACCTCTCCGATTCAACATTGTACTAGAAGTTCTAGCCAGAGCAGTTAGACAAGACCAAGAAATAAAGGGCATCTGCATCAGAAAGGAACTAAAAATCTTCCTATTTGCAGACAATATGGTTATATACACAGAGAATCCTAAAGAATCCATAAGTAAACTACTCAAACTAACAGAAGAGTTCATCAAAGTATCAGGATATAAGATAAATGTAAGTAAATCAGTAGGAATCCTTTATACCAAAAAAGAGATCATTAAAGAAAAAAATCACCAAATCAATGCCACTTACTATAGCCCCCAAGAAGATAAAATACTTAGGAATAAATCTAACTTGGGACACATGAGACCTACACAAAAAGAACTGTAAGACCTTACTGAAAGAAAAGAAAAGACACTTATGAAAATGGAGAAACCTAACCTGCTCATGGATAGGAAACTTAACATTGTGAAAATGTCTTATTTTTACCCAAAGAGATCTACATATACAACGCAATCCCAACACAAATTCCAGCAACATTTTTTAATGAGATGGAGAAACAAATCGCCAACTCTGGAAAGGGAAGAAACCCTGGATAAACAAAGCACACTGAAAAAGAAGAACACAGTATGAGACTTCTCACTACCTAACCTTAGAACCTATTACATTGCCATGGTAGTCAAAACAGCCTGGTACTGGTACAAAAAGAAACAGAGCGACTAATGGAACAGAGTTGAGACCTCAGAGATGACACCACCCTCTTATGAACAGTTGATATTCCACAAAGGTGCTAAGACTATAAACTGGGGTAAAAACAGTCTCTTTATCAAATGATGTTGGGAAGGTTGGATATCCACTTGCAAGAAATTGAAACAAGACCCATATCTCACACTGTATACAAAAACTAATTCAACTTGCATAAAATATCCTTGTATCAAAACTAAAGCAATAAAATTATGGAAGAAAAAAATAAAGTCAACAAGGGAACTTTTAATACAGAACTTAGACAGACTTCAAAATCTGACAAGCAAAGCACGACCAACAGAAAATAGATAAATGGGAACTACTAAGGATCAAGGACTTTTGCTCATCCAAAAACTTTATCAAAATAATTAAAAGACCACCTACAGAATGGGAAAATACATTTGGCAACTACATGCCAGACTGATGTCTTATATCCATAATCTGCAAGGTACTGCAAAATATCAGCATGAAAAAGGTAAATAACCCAATTAAGTGATGGGCAAAGGAGATGAAAACACACTTCACCAAAAAGGACGTCCAGGCAACCAAAAGACACATGGGAAATGCTCACAACCATTAGCTATTAGAGAAATCCAAATCAAAACCAAAATGAGATACCATCTCCCCTCACCAAGGTTGGCCATAATCCAAAAAACATAAAACAACAAATGCTGGAGAGGCTGTGGAGAGATTGCAACTCTGCTACACTGCTGGTGGATTGCAAAATTGTTCAACATTTATGGAAAGCAATTTGACACTTCCTTAAAAACCCAAAAATAGGTATACCATTAGATGCAGTAATCACACTGCTTGGAACATAGCCTCCAGAAACAATAGCAGATACATGAACACAAATGTTTATTGCAGCACAGTCCACAATAGCAAAAACGTGGAATCAACCCAGATGTCCAACAACAAATGAATAGATAAACAAACTATGTTACATATACTCAGTGGAACACCATGCAATGATAAAGAACAACGATGATTTTAGGAAGCATCTCATAACCTGGTTTCAACTGGAAGACATTATGCTGAGTGAAATCAGTTAACAGCACAAGGACAAATATTGTATGAGACCCCTACTATAAGGGCTTAAAAATAGACTTATGTACAGAAGAAAAGATTCTTTGAAAGTTGCAAGTGAGGGGAGGGAGGATGGAAGAGAGAGAGCTGGTCATAGATTACACAGATGATAGAAATTTGATTGTGTGAAAGCAGTGACAGCATGCAGTAGAAAGAAGTTCAACTTAACTGGATATCAACATAAACTGAAAACTCTTTTAACCTTAACCCGATATTGCAAAGGTAGAGTAGCAGTGGTGGTGGTCTGGTTACTGTGCTCTCAGGGGATGTTGACATCGGTTGGCATAGCTAGCCTATTGCTAAGAGAGTCTTCTGCAGCCCATGGTGGTGAGTAGCATCTGGGGTCTTAAATGCTAGTAAGCTGCTGTCTGAGGTACACCAAGGGGTCCCGACTCATCCAGAACAGATGACAATCGAAATAACAAAGACACGAGGCAAAAAGAGCCCAGGAGACAGAAGGACACACGTGAATGGGTAACTGTATCTACATGTGACCAGAAGAACAAGGTAGTGCCTGGCCACCACGAAAGACAGCCGTGATGAGACACACAGTGTGAGTCTCAGTGACAACACAGGGCAAAGAGAGATGCACCTCAGGAACTCCACTAAAAGACTACAATTTGTTGTCCAGCAGCCTGGGGGTTCCCCAGACAGCATAGCGCCTAGACCTACAGCTGTTCCTGACCAGGAAACATCACTGAGGTCAACTCTTCGGACAGGAATGGACTGGATATGAGGACACAATGTGATCATGAGATATGTGTACTTTATGGTTCCATGCATCTATAGGATACTGTCCAATGGCGTCTTACTAGAAGGCAGAGGAGAGGGTGGGGAGGAGAGGACAGAAGATTGTTAAGAGGATATGACATACATAGAATGAAAAGGAGGAATGTACGGAATGTATTGTCATTGAGCAAGGAGAGCAGAAGGAGCTTCAGATAGGCCGGAGGAAATTTAATTTGACTTGTTCACTTTCACTCAATCACAATAGGTAGTGCATCCACAACAATAAAAGGAACATAGTAAGTTGAGTGAGTTAGAGGAAGACTGATTAACAGTTTGCAATACGCAGATGACACAACCCACTGGAAGCAAAAAGGACTTGGAACACTTACTAAAGATCAAAGATCACAATCTTCAGCACAGATTATACCTCAAATAAAGAAAACAGAGCCCTCACAATTAGACCATTAAGCAACATCATGATGAGCATAAAAATCATTGAAGTTGTCAAGGGTTCCTGTTTACTTGGATCCACAATCAATGTCCATGGAAACAGAAATCAAGAAATCAAAATAACTATTGCATTGGACAAATCTGTTGCTGCAAAAAAAAAAAAAAAAAAAAGAAAGAAAGAAACCTCTCTAAGGTGTTAAAAGGTGAACATGTCATTTTGAGGACTAAGGTACACCTGACTGAAACCACGGTATTTTCAGTTACCTCATGAATAGACAATGAATAAGAAAGACAAGAAGAATCAATGTCTTAGAGTTATGGTGTTTGCCAAGAAAATTGAATATACCATGGACTACCAGAAAAACAAGCCAATCTGTCTTAGAAGAAGTGCAGTCAGAATGCTCTTTAGAATCAAGTATGGCAGGATTTTGTTTAACATACTTTGGATATGCAATCAGAAGACACCAGTCCTTCCAGAGGGACATCATGTTTGGTTGAATGAAAGCAAAAGAGAAAGAACAAGGGGATGAACTGACACAGCGATCGCAACTGTGGGCTTACATATAGCCTATCAAGCACGCTCAAGAGTGAACACAACTTCAGTGGATCTGGAGGAGAGTAGGATGAGTGAAAAAAACCTAATCTCATAAGGTTACATTGTGTATGATTCCACTTAAATAAAATCACTGAAATGACACAATTGTCAAGATCAAGAAAAGATTAGGGGCTGCTGGAATTTGCAGGATAGGGTGAGAGGGTATGGATATAAGAGGGTGGCGTGGGGTTCTTTCAGGCAGAACTACTCTGTGTCTGTAGAGTAGGGGTAGTCCTGGTCATCAGTTATGTGATTATATGACATAAAAACAGATACACCCACAAACACACACCTATGCACACACATGAGGCTGGCTGCCTCAAAACCTAGCCTTTCTAAGAGACATTTGTTCTGGCTTATCCTCTTAACCCTGAGCAGAACAGGCTACACACTCTTTTGAAATCATCCTTGACAAGATAACCATGGAACAGCCACAGTGAACCTCAACTGGTTTTAGCAGGTTTTCTGTTCCATCTCAGAAGTTGGACAATTAAGTCCACA
The DNA here is from genome assembly GCA_028571685.1 of Heterohyrax brucei. Lineage (NCBI taxonomy): Eukaryota > Metazoa > Chordata > Mammalia > Hyracoidea > Procaviidae > Heterohyrax > Heterohyrax brucei. The sequence goes on along the minus strand of CM053142.1, from coordinate 137,442,980 downwards.
AACATAATTGTACAAATGTTACATATCTCATTGCTGAGTATCACTACAGGCACCTCCAAATTACTCCCCTTGTGAAGCTATGCACGCATGCCAGCACCTAGTCCACTCTTCAAAGCAACTTTGAAAGTCTTTCTTGAATGACCATTGCACACAGTGACATGGGCAACTTTGCAGACTTAGTTGTACAGTTGTCTGTGAGGGAGTTTTTAGCCAGCAAACAAATAACTGTATTTGAACACCATGCTTATTCACCTGCTCTGGCCCCTTGTGACTTATTTCCTTACCCGAAGATAAAGGAAATACTGAAAGGAAAATATTTTGATGACATTCAGGACATCAAGTGCAATACAATAACAGCTCTGATGACCATTCCAGAAAAAGAATTCCAAAATTACTCTAAAGGGTAAAATAGGCACTGGCATGGGTGCATAGCTTCCCAAAGTGAATATTTTGAAGGTGACTGTAGTGACATTCAGCAATGAGGTATATAACATTTTTTCTAGGATGAGTTCTCAAACTTAATTGGCAGTCCTCCTTCAAGCTCTCTACCTACCTCTGGGTGGAGACTTAACATGCTAATGAAGGAGAATGAACCTCTTCTACCATCTCAGAATCAAACCTTTGTCTAAAGAAGACGTATAAACACCCCCAAGCCCTGATCATCTGCATGAACATAAGTTCTAAATATTCATAATGAGCTTGCATTTCATTTTATTGCTGTCTGTGAAAACACACCTCCCAAACCTGCCTGCTAGCAGCCTAGGAGCTCTCTGGCTCAGAATCAGCTCACTGGCAGTGGGTTGGTTTTTTTCAGTCAGTGCAGTTTGGGTGTTTCAGAGGGGATTCTCTACTTTGGCCTCTCATTTATTGACAGTAATGAGTCACAAGAGATATAATCTGGAGTTTCCACCTAGCAAGACATACATAATGAGTGCATATAAAACTGGTAGATATGAATAACATCATTGGATTTTCTCAAAGACAATATTCTGGTCATGATATTGTGATATAGCTACAAAATATGTTACCATTGGGACAAAATGGGTGACGGTTATACAGGGGCTCTATTATTTATTATATACCTACACGTGAATTTACAATTTAAACGTTTTAAAAAATTGAAGGGCATAATTTACTTTAAATATAATTCATTGTGAAGATTTGCTAATCACTGTAAATAAACACTGGTCATAAAAACAATATCCAGGTTCATGGACTTATGATGAGAGAATTAGGAGCTGGCTTATCATATTAAATGATTAAACAATATAGTTAAGCAGATTGCTTTTACAAAAAAGTTGATTAAAAGAAATTAAATGAGATTTTTGAAGTACATTATTTTACATCTCAAGACATTACTTAAATTCATTAGCAATCAGAGGAAATGAAGGAGAAAAATATGTGGTCTCCAGTATGCCTTCCTGCTCCAAGAGGGCAAGATTTGTAGTTTAAAAAGTTTATACAACTAAAGAGGTATTGACTGATGTGGACCTTCCATGCCAGTAGTTTCTGATGCCATCATTGTCATTAAAACATATAGTTCCCTCAACATTAGCTGATGAAAATACACTTGGTAAAATACAGAATTTTTCACAGTAAGTAGACGTCTGTCCTGGATTGCGTTGTGTCCCCACAAAAGTATATATATTGTCTTGGCTATGATTCCCAGTTGGTGCTGTTCCTCCCACGTGTGTGAATCCTGCCTCTGTGATACTGCTGACAGAGAACGGGCAGCAGCTGTGCTGGTGAGGCAGGACTCAAGTTACCAGCTGTGGGATAGAAGGGAGAGAAGGGAGCATGGAGAGTGGGAACGTCATACCACCAAGACCGAGAGCAGGGTACATCATTTGAACCTGTGGTTTCTGTGCTGAGATGTTCTCCTGGAACTTGAACTCAGTCTACTGGACTGTGACAATTTCTCCTATTGAATGGACTATAACTCATAAATGGATTTTCAGCTTACTAGACTGTATCAATAAAACTTCTCTTCATAAAGCCTTCCATTTGTGGTATTTTCTGTTGGAGCAGTATTAGGTAGTGACTAAAACAACATCCTTCTGCAATGGGTCAGTAGATTAACACAAAATATGGTGTAAATGTAATATAAGGTAATAAAAATTAAGTATGCATAATAATACTATTTTGTGAGTAAATAAGTGATTTATACTCATGCAGTTAAATTGTCATTTAAGCTTGTATGCAGAGTGGACTAATATAAATTTAGATTTACTGAACAGGAACATAATGAATGGTCAGTTGAAAATACAGGTCTCATGTCCAGAATGAAGCTGATACCAATAGATTCAGAAATTACCAGTATGTGGAAGGTGCTACAATATGTAGGGGTAAACAAGATTATTCCACATTAAACAGGAAAAAAAAAAGTGCAGTGACAATAATCTAAAACATGAAAAGAAAAAGTAGAGAAAAGTATGGCCCAGGTGTTCAACATTTGAATAATAAATATAAGAAGAAAAAAATAAAAGGTGGGGTGTTGAATTTTCCTTAAACTTTACCCAATTAATAATGTGTGCAACTTTGTGAACACAACCATACATAGGAATCTGCATTATTAAAATATAAGTGCTCAGTGGTACAAAATATTTTATCCCATTAAAGAACTATATTCTCAAATTAAATCATTCTGGGATCTGCTCATTAGACTTCCTACAGCAATGTATGAAGATTCCAACTTCTTAATCTTGTTTAGTTATCTTTATTCTCTGATTTTTATATTTTCTATTAACAATTCTCTATCATCCTCGACTAATTCTTCTGTTTATTCAAAGCTGTCAAAAAAACCGTTTCCTGACCAGACAACCAATGCATTCTTTTTGTGATCCATGTGCTATTTCCATGTGTTCTGCATTGTGCTTTGATTGCTTCAGGCTTGATCACATTTAGTCATCAGGGTTCTTACCAATGCATATATACACATTTATATATGTATGTTTGTGTGTGTAGTTTTATGGAAAGAGTGCTTATTAGATGAAGAACTTGATTTGACCTTTGTCTCTCTAGTTCGGGAGTGGTGTTATGGGAAGATTGCTGAGTTGATTCTGACTCACAATAATCCTCTAGGATGAAGTACAACTGTCCCATAGGGTATTGAAGTCTGTAACCTTTAAGGAAGCACACTGCCATATCTTTCTCCCACAGAGCGGCTGGTAGGTTAGAATCGTGGACCATTTGGTTAGCAGCCAACCTCTGTACTAATAGCCCTGGAAATTCCCCAACAATCAAGGAGACTTTGTTTTCTAAAACAGGCATTCATCATTGCTGTTATAAATAGGTCCCCTCAAGTCCTTTCGGAAGGAAACACTGCCTGGTCCTACACAATCGTCACAACCATTGCCATGCTTCAGCCCACTGTTGCACCCACTGTGTCAGTTCATCTTGCTGGGGATCTTCCTCTTTTTCACCAACCTTCAGCCTTACCAAGCATGATGTCCTTCTACAGGGGCTGGTCACTCCTGATATTATGTTCAAGGTATATGAAGTGAAGTCTGCCATTCTGGCTATACTTCTTCCAAGATTTGTTGTATTTGTATTTGTTCTTCCTGCAATCCATAGAATATTCAATATTCTTCACCAACACCACAGCTTTAAGGTGTCATTTCTTCAGTTTTTCTTATTCACTGTCTAGTTTTCATATGCTTGTGAGCTGATTGAAAATACCCTGGCCTCTATCAGGCACATGTCAGTCCTCAAAGTGATGTCCTTCCTTTTTAACACTTTAAAGAAATCTTTTGCTGCAGGTTTGCCCAATGCAGTGAGTAATCTGATTTCTTCATTCCTGATTCTGTGGGTATGGATTGTGGATCTAAGTAAAATAAAACCCTTGACAAATTCAAACTTCTCTCTGTCATGATGTTGTTTACTGGTTTAGTCAGGAGGATTTTTGTTTTCTCTGTGTTGAGTTGTAATCCATACTGAAAGCTGTAGTCTTTCATCTTCATCAGTAAGTGCTTCAAGCCCTCTTTGCTTTCAAGCAAGGCTGTGCATATCACAGGTTGATAAACAATTAAACATGCAAATAAGCAGAAGCTACAGAAACTACATGCTGACAACAGGCCCTTCAAAAGAGGAGGAGGGACAATCATGCATATTCATAGACTGGATAAATTATAACTATGGGTTAAGCCCCTAGTCATGCATATTCGTTGATGTCCCAGTGACTAAGAGATACCAAACCTTGGAGCTCTCTTTCTGGACTAGCAGGAACATTCAAGTGTGGGACATGGTGTGGCAGATCTACTGGGAAAACTGAAGCCTTCTGGTGGGAAATTGGCCAGACCTTTCCTTATGTGTCTCTTGACTTGTATCATTTTCAGTTGTATTAAAATACACGAAATGAAATGAAACATCAAACTCATTACTACTGAATATTCTGACTCACAGTGAACCTATAGGACAGAGTAGAACTGCCTGATAGAGTTTCCAGGGAGTGGCTAGTGTGTTCATTAGTGCCCAGCTGTTAACGACTGTGCCTTCAGGGATCCATGTATAGGAAATAGTCTCAGTCAATTTCGGGAGTCAATACAGAAAATTAACTGAACCCACTCTCGGTGAGCACAGGCTTGCGCAGACCGAGGGTAGCTCACCATTTCGATTTTTTACCCTCTGTCTTGGCCAGTGGGAAGAACTAGGACTTGACTAGCTGCTGGTCTTGGATGCACTACTGGTGGGACCAGCAAGCCTAATTGCCAGGTTCTTAGAGCATGGCTTTGGACTCTATACACCCCGGCTCCTCTGGCCTATCAGGAAATGGAGAAGCCCAGGCAATAGTCCTCAGCCAGACTTGGTTCTCAGGCTGGGAGGTGGCTCTTGCCAGGGAGAGAGTGCTTTTCTAGCAAGAAGGCAGTGTTTTGCGCAGTGTCGCCTGGGGCTGGGGCTCAGCAGCGGAGGCTGTGGATTCTGGGCATTTTGGCACTATTGGCCTCTCCTACTACTGGGAACCTGGTCCCAGCTGGCTGGTGAGCTTATGCTGGACACCATTTGTTTTGCTAGGAGGCAGGGTCAGCCACACGGAAGCCTCAGCTGGACCTAATTTCTGAACTGAGAGGCAGTTCCTACCCAGAAAAGACTGCTCTTCCAGCAGAAAAGCAGAATTCTACACAGTATTGCCTACAGCTGGGACCTGACAGCAGAGGCCAGCAGGCCAGTAGCCTTTCTGTATTTTGAGCTAGTGTATAACATCAGGTGTTCAATATAGAGGTGCTTACTTTGCCAGCTGGGAAGAGGGATGTATACACCTGAAAACCTAACTGACTTTGGAAGGTATCCAAGACTTTTTACTTCTCATCTTAAGATGGCCTAGGGAAACAACTGTGGTACATCTTCGCAGCATCTCTCACAGCCTCTATTGACCCACATGATGCCCCCAAAGCAGCAGATGTTGGAGAGGATGGTAACCTGCAAGTCACCAATGGCATCAGAAGGCCTCCAAAAGAAACCACCTCAGAACTGCACAGACGAAAAAGCTTTTCTGAAACTATCAGAAGGAGAATAAAAAAGGATTATATAGAGAGCCCTACTAGACCTTATACAAAATGCAGCAGAGAAAAATTAAAAATTAAGCAAGCTGTTCAATCTTCTAGAATATCAGGACTCTGAAATCCAACAGATCAAGAACAAAATCAAATACATAGAAACTTCCATTCAAAGCCAAGAAAACAGAATGGAACAAATGGAAAAGAGAACTTCTGATTTGGAAGACATAGCCACTGACTCCACCATCTATGAGGAGAAATCAGAAAAAAGAAACAAGAAAAATGAAGAAGCATTAAGAAATATGTGAGGCTCTATTAAGAAGAACAATCTAAGGTTAATTGGAGTTGCTGAACAGGGAGAGACACTTGAGAACACAGAGAGTATTGTGGCTGAGCTGCTGACAGAAAACTTCCCATAAATTACAAAAGAAGAGAATATAGATATCCAAAATATGTACTGAACACCACTCAATATAGATCTCAATAGAAAGACTCCAAGACATGTTATAATCAATCTTAACAAAATGAAACACAAGCAGAAACTCTTAAAGGCAGCAAGACTCAAAGCAAAGCTAACATTCAGTGGGAAATCTTGTAGGCTTTCATTGGACTTCTCAGGAGAAACAATGAAGGCACAGAGACAGTGGCATGACACATTCAAAGTCTTGAAGGAGAAGAACTTCCAGCCAAGAATTATATATCCTGTAAAACTATCTTTTAAATATGAAAATGAAATTAAGACATTATCAGATAAATAGAAACTCAGAGACTTTGTAAAAACCAAACCAAAGCTACAAGAAAAACTGAAAGAATCTCTTGGCTTGGAAGAACAAAACTGCTAACTTTGTATTTTAGAAGGAAACGTTATCTAGCATCCTACTCAGGTAGGGAAGGCTCCAAACACAATCAAAGCTATAGTAGTGAAAGAAACAATCCAGTGATCATATCATGTAAACTATGATATCATCATATTAAAAAGAGGGGTGTACTACAGCCATTATAGCCCTTGCAGATGGAAAGTTGACAAGACTGGTAGCAATCAAAATTAGGGTTGTATATACTTTATTAAGCGGGATCATAGGGGCAGCCATAAAGCATAATAAAAAAGCAACACACCATATCAAGAAATGTAATACAAGAGTCTCAACAACCACAAAACCAACCCTGAGCAAGGTGAAAAATCAACTCACAAAGAAGGTCGCAGAACAGATTAATAAGAACAATAGAGAAAACATCAACTCAAAAATAAACATATCATAGTGGCAGTACTGAACACATATCTATCAATAACTACACTTAATGTGAATGGACTGAATCCTCCAACAAAGAGACATTGAGTGACATCTTGAATCAAAAGACATGATCCGTCTATATGTTGCCTACAAGAAACTCACCTTAGAACTAAAGATACGAACAAACTGAAAATCAAAGGACAGAAGAATATATATCAAGCTAACAATGAACAAAGAAGAATAGGTGTGGCAATTCTAATCTCAGACAAAATAGATTTTAATGTAAAATCCACTGTCGTGGACAAGGATGGACACTACTACTGAAAGATTCAATACATAAACAAGACTTAACAATATTAAATATTTATGGACCTAATATCATAGCACCTAAATACATCAAATAAACACTGACTACACTCAAAAAGGAGATAGATCACTCCACAATAAAAGTAGGAGACTTCAACACTCCACTCTTAGTACTGGACAGATCATCTAGAAAAAAGCTCAATAAAGCACAGAAGACCTTACTGCTACAATTAACCATCTAGACCTCGTCTACGTATACAGAACTTTCTATCCATCAGCAGACAACTACACCTTCTTCTCTGGTGCAAATGGAACATTCTCCAGAATAGACCATGTGTTGGGACGTAAAGCAATCCTCGACAAAATTTGTACCATTGAATTAATGCAAAGTGTCTTCTCAGATCATGAAGCCATAAAAGTCAAAATCAATAGCAGAAAAAACATAAATAGAAAGTGGAATTCATGGAAACTGAACAATGCCTTGCTCAAAAACCATGAGTTAGAGAAGAAATCAAGGATGAAATAAATAAATTCATGGATTCCAATGAGAATGAAAACAGTTCCTACCAGAACCTGTGGGATACAGCCAAAGTAGTGCTCACAGGTCAGTTTATCTCCATAAATGCACACATCTGGAAGAAAGAAACCAAATCAAAGAACTGACACTACAGCTTGAACAAACAGAGAGAGAACAACAGAGGAATCCTTCAGGTACCAGAAGAAAGCAGATCATAAAGATCAGAGTAGAACTAAATGAATTAGAGAATAGAAGAACAACTGAAAAAATTGAAAAGACCAAAAGCTGGTTTTTTGAAAAGATCAACCAAGTTGACGAAACACTGGCTAAACTTACTAAAGAAAGACAGGAAAGAAAACAACTAACCCACATTAGAAATGACAGGGGAGTGGTCACAACAGATCCAGAAGAAATCAAAAACATCATAGCTGAATACTATGAAAGACTGTATTCTAACAAATCTGAAAACCTACAGGAAATGGACAAATTCCTTGATTCATATCTGTTCTATACATCTATAGGATGTCATCCTGCTGACTTCTAGCTGGAGAAAGGAGAGTGGGTGGACAGGAGGGGAAAGGAGGCTGTTGGGAGGATGAGACATGTATGGAGCAGAGAGGAATAGTGTGCTGTCACCGAACAGGGGGAGCAGTGGAAGCTGCGTATAGGTGGGCATGTAAATTTACACGGGAATGTACATTTTCACTCAGTCATGTTAAATTAATTAATTAATTATTTTTTTTTTAAAAAAACTGCTAACCAAAAAAAGCCCAGGCCCAGATGGCTTCACCACAGAATTCTACCAAGCTTTTAGAGATGAATTATCGCCAATACCACTGAGAATATTTCACAGTATAGAAAGGGATGGAATATTCCCAAATTCGTTCTATGAAGCCAGCGTTCCCCTGATACCATAACCAGGGAAAGACCTCACAAAAAAGGAGAGCTATAGACTGATATCACTCATGAATCTAAATGTAAAAATGTTCAACAAAATTCTTGTCAGTGGAATACAATGACATATCCAAAAAATAATCCATCATGAGCAAGTTGGGTTCATACCAGGTATGCATGGCTGGTTCAACATCAGAAAAACAATTAATGTGATCAACCACATAAATAACACAAAAGACAAGAATCACCCGATCTTGTCTATTGATGCAGAAAAGGCATTTGATAAAAGTCCAACACCCATTCATGCTAAAAACTCTCAGCAAAATAGGCATAGATGGCCAATTCCTCAATGCAATTAGGGCCATTTTACAAAGCCAACTGCCTACGTCATCCCAAATGGAGAGAGACTGAAAAGGTTTTCCCTGAAAACAGGAACTAGACAAGGATGCCTACCAGATGGTCCCTGGCTACCACCAGTGATAGCCATGATGGAGCTCACAATGTTGAGTCTCACGGGTAACACAAGTATAAATAGGGGTGCACCCTGATATCTCCACTAAAAGACTGCAATTGATAGTCCAGGGGCCTCAGAGTTCTTCTGGGAGTGGGGCCCCTGGCCCTGATGCTGCCCTTGTCCATAAATCATAATGAAGGTCAACTTTTCAGACAGCAATGGATTGGACTTGGTGATGCAGAGGGACCATATTGTGTGGGCACTTTATGGTTCTAGGCATCTATAGGAGGGCATCTGTTGACCTCATAATGGAGGAAGGGGAATGGATGGAGAGGAGAAGACAGGAGACTGTTGGGAAGACAGGGGTGGAGCAGGGGGGGAAGAGTCTACTGTGCAGGGAGAGCAGTGAAAGCTGCATGTAGGTCAGCATGCAAACTTATATGGGAATGTACATTTTCATTCAATCATAATAAAAAAAAGAAAAAGAAAAGCAGCCAAAAGAAGCTATTGAGTTGATTCTTACTCATAGTGATTAATGGTGATCCCATGTACTGCAGAGTAGAACTGTGCTCCACAGTGTTGTAAAAACTGTGACCTTTGGGAAGCAGACAACCAGAGCTGTAACCCTAAACACCTCTGAATGGGTTTAAACTACCAACCTTACAGATGGTAGTCAAGTACTTAACTCTTTATGTTACCCAATGTGTCCTAGTTGACAGAAGAATGATGGTAATTGCCTTCATCTAGAAATTACTCTGGTTAAGAGAGATGAGAAGGGAAATCAAGTTGAAAAGGGATGCAGCATGGCTTTGTATTGTACAACTTAACTAAGCTGGAACTACATTTCCCATAACATTTTCCCTATACATATTAGGCACTGTCTATATCATCTTCAATATTAAATTGCCAAGGTGAACATATTCTACTTATGTCAGTAATCTTTAATATATGTTGTTGCTAGCTCCTGTTAAGTCAGTTCTGACTCATAGCAACTCTACGGACAACAGAATGAAACATGCCCAGTCTTGTACCATGACCATCATTGTTACTACGCTTAAATCTATTGTTGCAACCACTGTGTCTATCTATCTTCTTGAAGATCATTCTATTTTTTGCTGACCCTCTACTTTACCAAACATGATGTCCTTCTCCAGGGATTGATTCCTTCTGACATGTCCAAAGTGTGTAAGATGCTGTCTTGCCATCTTTACTTTCAAGGAGCATTTTCGTTGTACTTCTTCCAGAACAGATCTGTTTGCTCCTTTGGCAGTCTGTGGTATATTCAATATTCTTCTGCAAAAGCGTAATTTGAAGGCATCAATTTTTCTTCTATGCTGCTTACTTATTATCTAGCTTTCACATGCAAATGATGAAATTAAAGATATAATGGCTTGAGCCAGGCACACCTTAGTCTACAAAGTAAAATGTTTAATTTTCAAAACTTTAAAGAGGTCCTTTGCGGTAGATTTTTCCAAAGGAGTGTGGCTTTTCATTTCTTGACTGCTGCTTTCATGGGCTTTGATTATGGAACCAAGTAAAATGAAATCCTTGATAACATCAATCCTTTCTCCATTTATGATAATGTTGCTTACTGGTCCAGTTACGAGGATTTGGATTTTCTTGATGTTGAACTGCAACCCATACTAGAGGTTGTGGTCTTCTGTCTTCCTCAGTAAGTATTTAGTCTTCTTCACTTTCAGCAAGCGAGATTGTGTTATCTGCATAACATAGGATGTTAATGAATCTTCCTCCAATCCGGACTCCTCATGCTTCTTTGTATAGTCCAGTGTCTTGGATTATTTGTTTGGCATACAGATTGAAAACATACAGTGAAAGGATACAATACTGACATACACCTGTCCTGACTTTAAACCATGCAGTGACCCCTTGTTCTGTTCTGACTCAGCAACTCATAGCAGGACTGCTCTTGATCCATATACAGATTCCTTGTGAGCATAATTGTAATGGAATTACAAGTCTCATCAATGTTATCCACAATTTAATATGATCCACACATTCAAATGCCTTTGTATAGTCAATGAAATACAGGTAAGCATCAATCTTGTATTCTCTGCTTTCAGCCAAGATCAATCTGACATCAGAAATTATACCCTTGATTCCCCATCCTCTTCTGAATCCAGCTTGAATTTCTGGAAATTCTCTGTCAATCTACTGTTAAAGTCATTTTTGAATGATCTTTAGCAAAACTGTACTTGTTTAAAATACTGATATTGTTTGATAATTTTGACATTTGATTAGATCACCTTTCTTGGGAATAGGTATAAATATAGATCTCTTCTAGTTGGTTGGCCAGGTAACTCTCTTCACATTTCTTGGCATAGATGAGTGAGCACTTCCAGTGCTGCATCCATTTGTTGAAATAGTTGCTAATCCATCAATTCCTTGTTTTTGTCAATGCCTTCAATTCAGCTTCAACTTTTTCCTACATTACCCTCAGTTCCTGATCATGTGCTACCTTTTAAATTGATTGAATGTCAATCAGTTCTGTTGGGTGTAATGACTCTGTGATTCCTTTTGTTTTCTTTTAGTACTTCCTGAGTCATTTAATATTTTCTCTGTAGAATCTTTCACTATTGTAACTCGTGACTTGAGTTTTTCCTTCAATCTTTTCAGGTTGAGAAATGCAGAGTGTGTTCTCCCCTTTTGGTTTTCTATTTCCAGCTCTTTGAACAAGTCATTACAATAATTTATCTTCTCAAGCCACGCTTTTAAGACTTATGTTTTTTTACTTCATCATTCCATCCTTTTGCTTTATCTCCTTGATGATTGAGAACACGTTTCAGAGTCTCTTCTGACTTCAAATTTGGTCTTTTTTTCTTTCCTGTCTTTTTAATGACCTCTTGATTTCTTCATGGATGATGTCCTGGATGCCATTACACAACTTGTCTGGTCTTCGATCATTAGTGTTCAATACATTAAATCTGTTTTTGAGATGGTGTCTGAATTCAGGTGGAATATACTCGAGGATATACTTTGGCTTTCAGGGACTAGTTCCAATTTTCTTCAGTTTCAGTTAGAACTTGCATAGGAGCAGCTCATGGTCTATGCCACAGTCAGAAACTGGTCTTTTTCTGACTTATGACGTCGAGGTTTTCTTGTGGAAGGCGGAAAGAGGCCCAAGATGGCGCCTGGGCCCTTTGACAAAGCCAGACCGCACCCTGTCATTTCCTGTTTATCCAACCTTGGGCTGGCACGGCGCATGCCTGCACTAGAGCCGTGAGATGGCGTCCAATCGCTGATCTCCTCTGGCAGGAGTGCGTGTCTGAGTGTGGCTGAATGGGATTGGAGGAGAGCATGAGTATATATACAGGAGAAAAACCACCCCTGAGTAGTAGTAGGAGGAGTAGGAAGAAGAAGAATAAAGAAGCATTGCAAGCGGCTCGAATCCGTGTGTCCTGTCTTCTTTCCGCCGGCGGACAGTTAGGCAGCGACATTTTCTATTGTCTCTTTCCACAGATGCAGTTGATTTAATTTCTGTGTTTTCCATCTGGCGAGGTCCATATAGGTCCACATGTACAGTAGCCATTTATGGTGGTGGAGAAAGGTATTTGCAGTGAGAAAGTCATTGGTCTTCAAAATTCTATCGGGTGATCTCTAGCACAAACTTTATCACCAAGGCCTTATTTGCCAATCACAGATCTTTCTTTGTTTCCATTTTTGCATTCCAATCAACAGTAATTATCAATGCATTCTGATTGCATGCCTGATCAATTTCGGGCTGCTGAAGCTGGTAAAACGACGTACTTGTCTATCAATTTGTCATACTGTGGGGCTTGTGTATTGCTGTAATGCTCAAAGCTATTCTTCCGGTATTCAGACATCATTAGGGTCACATATAGTAGAGAAGTTTCAACTGAGCTTTCAGAATAACACTAGGAGTAAAGATCTGGCACACTATTTCTGAAAATATTTATCTAGTGAAAACATTATGAATAGCAGTGTAACACTGTCAAATATAGTGCCAGAAAGTGGACCCCCAGGTTGGAAGACACTCAAAAGACAACTAGAGAAGAACTGCCTCCCCAAAGTAGAGTCAACCCCAGTGACATGGATGACAACAAGCTTTCAGGACCTTCATATGCTGATGGAGTATGATTCAAAATGAGAAAAAAACAGCTGTAAACATCCGTTAATAATCAGAACATGGAATGTAGTAAGTATCAATCTAGGAGAACTAGAATCTGTCAAAATTAAGTGGAATGCATAAACATTGACATCCCAGGCACTAGTGAGCTGAAATGGACTGCTGCTGGCCATTCTGAATCAGACAGTCAGATGACCTACTATACCAGGAGTGAAAACTTGAAGAAGAATGGTGCTGCATTCATTGTCCAAAAAAACATTTTAATATCTGTCCTGAAATACAGTGCTGTCATTGATAGGATAATATGTATCTACTTACAAAGAAGGCTAATTCATGCAGCTATTATCCAAATTTACACACTAACCACTACGGCCAAAGATGAAGGAATTCAAGATTTTTGCCAGCTTCTACAGTCTGAAATTGATCAAATATGCAATCAGGATGTATTAATACCATATGCAAACACATAATTCAATATATATTTATTAATATATACTATACTATGTTATATATGAGTAGGTATAATATTATATGTAGAGAGAGATGATAAATGATAGATAGATAAATATATAGTTGGTGCAGCCTATACCAACTGCACTATTAAATGATCAAGGTTGACAGAGTCTACCTATTTCACTCACCCACTAATATTCAATACTGTTTGTATATGTATACAGAATGAGACAGACAGACAGATAAACAGAGACACAGAGAGAGGTGATAAATTATATGTATGTATGTATGGTTAGAGTACACACGAGGTCTCACAATTAGGTTCACGAACTGAACCTAAAAAATGTGCTACATATCTCATTGTTTAATATCACTACAGTCACCTTCAAAGTACTCTCCATGGGAAGCTATGCACCAACGCCAGTGCTTAGTCCACCCTTCATTACAATTTTGGAGCTTTTTTTTTCTAGAACTCCCATCACAGGTGTTGTTGTTATATTACTCTTGATGTCCTGAATGTCTTCAAAATCACTTCCTTTCAATATTTCCTTTATCTTCAGGTAAAGAAAGAAAGTCATTGGGGGCCAGATCAGGAGAGTACTCAGGGTGTTCTAATACAGTCATTTGTTTACTGACTAAAAGCTCCCTCACAGACAACTATATAGTTATGTTCACAAACTTGCCACCTTGCCACCATGTACAATGGCCATTCCAGGAAAAATTTCAAAGTTGCTTTAAAGGGTGAAATAGGCACTGACATTGGTGCATAGCTTTCCAAGGGAAATATTTCAAAGGTGGCTGTAGTGATACTCAGTAATGAGGTATGAAGCATTTAGAAGAATTGTGTTTGTAGACATAATTGTCAGACTGAAGATCATCTAGATATGGAGATAGATTGTTAAACAGTAGATAAATGATCAATGGATGGATAGCTAGATGGAGAGGGAGAGATGGATGTAGAAATAGATAAATTAATGGATAGAGAAAGGAAATAATTATAATGAAAGCAGTTGTAATTAAAAAAAATGTCTTGTGCCAGGGAGTCAATTCCAACTTGTAGTGACCCTAGAGGACAGAGTAGAACTGACCCATAGAGTTTCCAAGGAAAATCTGGTGGATTTAAACAACTGACCTTTTGGTTAGCAGCTGTGGCCCTTAACCACTGCACCACCAGGGTTTCCACAGTTGTAATAGAAAGTAGTATTTCAATGCATTTTTTTTTCATGTTACCAGAATAAATGTAACTTATTTAAGATCTGGAAACAAACAGAAAAACAAGATAAGTAGAAAATAAAAGACTGGACATAAAATTGAATGGTAATTTTTAGAGTTTCTTTGGAAAACAAATTAAAAATGCATATCATATTTAAAAAAGAAAAAGTGATTTAGCAACTCTATGGCTCACTATTTAAATGTTGTATCACAAGAATGTTATCCTACAGTTACACCAAATTTGAGAGTGGTTTAGTTTTAAATTCCGTAAATTATTTCTACTTTAAAAAATTACATAATAGTCTGATTTTAAAAAATGGACTAACACATTAAAAATGATTATATTACTATAATAGCAATAATAATTATAATCAATGGAGTACTTGCTTCCTGCCAGGGACTACACTAATTATTCTACATTTATTAATTTTTTTACCCTCGTTTTATAAAGAAAGTGGTAGTTTTCTTCTGTTCTCTTTTCTGTCCTGGAGGTTCTTACTCATCTTTGCCAAGAAATTTGGAACTGAAGAAAAAAAATTCAGCCTCGAGTGGCAACAGTGAAGTTTTCTACAGGGAAAATGCTGCTCAGTAGCCACCAGAAGAAGATGGAAGGAACATAAAAAGTCATTGCACCATAAAGAACTAGTGAAAGTTCACCCATTTCAAGAGGTAGCATATGATCAGGAACTGATGGTACTGAAGGAAGAAGTTGAAGCTGCACTGAAGTCACTGGCAAAAAACAAGGCTACAGGAATGGACAGAATATCGCTTGAGATGTTTCAACCAATGAAGGCAGGGCTGGAAGTGCTCACTCATCTATGCTAAGAACTCTGGAAGACAGTTACCTAGCCAACAGGCTTGAAGAGATCTATATTTATGCCTATTCCCAAGAAAGATGACCCAATTAAATGCAAAAATTATTTAGCAATATCATTAATATCACATGCAAGTGAAATTTTTCCAAAGAGAATTAAAGGTGACTGCAGCAGTATATTAATAGGGAACTGACAAAAATTCAAGCTGGATTCAGGAGAAGTCTTGGAACAAGGTTATCACTGCTAATATCAGATGGATCTTGACTAAAAGCACAGAATGCCAGAAACATTTTTACCTGTGTTGTATTGATTATGCTAATCCATTGGACTGTGTGGAAAATAACAAATTATGGCTAACATTGTGGAGAATGGGAATTCCAGAACACTTTATTGTGCTGATGACTAATCTGTACCTGGATCAAGAGGCAGTCGTGTGGACAGAACAAGGGAACACTGCACGGTTTAAAGTCAGGAAAAGTGTACATCAGGTCTGTATCCCTTCACCATACTTTTTCAATCTGTATGCTGAGCAAATAATCCAGGATCGATTATATGAAGAAAGAGACATAGGACTGCAAAAAGACTCATTAACAATGTGTGTTATGCAGGTGACACAACCTCGTTTGCTGAAAGTGAAGGGGATTTAAAACACTGACAAAATATCAAATATCACAGCCTTCAGCGTGGATTGTACCTCAAAATCAAGAAAACAGATGTCCTCACAACTGGACCAATAAACACATCATCATAAATGGAGAAAAGATTGAAATTGTCAGAGAGTTCATTTTACTTGTTTCCACAATCAGTGCCAATGGAAGCAGCAGTCAAAAAAAATCAGAGAACAGATTACATTGAGAAAATTTGCTGCACTAGTCCTCTTTAAATTGTTGAAAAATAAAGACGTCACTTTGAAGAGTAAGGTCCACCTGACCCAAGCCGTGATATCTTTCATTGCATCGTATGCAAAAGGTGAAAAATGAATAAGGAAGACAGGACAACTGATGCCTTTGGGATGTAGTATTGGGAAAGAATATTGATTGTACCACGAACTGCGAAAATAACAGACTTGTTCTGGAAGAAATACACCCAGAGTGTTCCGTAGAAGCAAGGATAGTGAGACTGTGCCTGATATGCTTCGGATGTGTGTTGTCAGGAGGGATCAATCCCTGTAAAAAGACATCATGTAATGAAGAGACACAAAATGTAATGGAGGCTTTCTAGTCTCAGAGAAATTATGCTTATCTGTTTTGACATAATTTTTTGAAATACTTTTGAAAAATCACTGCAAAAATACCAAATATAGAGCATTCTTTGTAAAACATTGACTCATTATTCCAATTTATGAAATAATCTTTATTAAGTTAATTAAGAAGGGGTTCAAGATGAAAATTAAAAGAAAGAGTAAATGAAGACGAGAAGCTATAAAGGTACAGAATATACGTTGTTGTTGCCGTCATTAGGTGCTGCGTAGTCGTTTCTAACTCACATGACCGTAGGTACAGCAGAAGCAAACACTACCTGATTCCGTGCCATAACCACAACTGTTAGTATGCTTGATCGCATTGTTTCAGTAACTGTGCCAGTCCATCTTATTAAGGGTCTTTCTTCTTTCTACTGACTCTCTACAAGGAAACCGTGCTGGCATAGTTGGTTAAGTTCTGTATCTGCTAACCGAAAGTTCAGCAGTTCAAATCCACACTCTATGGGGCAGTTCTACTCTGACATCTAGGGTTGCTACGAGTTGGACCCGACTCAACAACAGTGGGCTTTTTGGGTTCGGTCTATTTTACCCAGCATGATGTCCTTCTCCACGGACTGATCCCTTTTGATAATGTGTCCTAAATACGTAAGATGTAGTGTCTCCATCCTTACTTTTAAGGAGCACTCTGGTTGCATCTCTTCCAAGACCAGTCTGTTTGGTCTTTTGACTGGCCATGACATATTCAATATTCTTCTCTAACACTGCAATTCAAAGACATAAATTCTTCTTCTATCTTCATTATGCATTATCCAGTTTTTGTATGCATATAATAAGACTGAAAACACTACAGCCTGAGATGGGCACCTTTTAGTTTTCAAAGTGATGTTTTTTATACATAGAAAATATGTATGACAAATTAGATAACATTAGATAACTGTTAATGAAATATGAAAGCACTTTAAAATATTTTCACTTATGTTAGATTTTTCTTCTGGTATCTTTTATCCTATTCCTAAATTGGTATTTATGCTGCTATATCTTGATGTTTCAATTATAGATGTTTTCCATTGATTTGCTACCTTATTAAAATAAACCCTCTTACACTGCATGCAGTAAAAACATTTTCCCCTACTGTATTTTCTCAGTAAAGTTTAATCACAGTTATTTCTTAAATAAATATTATAACTACATCATGATGATATGCAAATATTTGTCACATCTGATCAATATAATGTCCTAAAATCACTTTCATTGGTGTGTGGGGGTGTGGGGTGGATAGATGTTTGTTTTAATTGGGGATAACAATTATCATGTATTTTACATCTTGTTTTTCTTTTTTTCTCTATTGTTACTGTTAATAATCACCAATCTCTAGTACTATATTTTGTATTTTCAGCTACAGATAATCTACAATTTTTTTTTTTTCAATTATTTAGAGGCAATTTTCCTAGATCTATTGTCTTCCTTTTACAGCCTGGTTTGGTTGATTAGCTGAATGCTAGTATGCAAATGATCTTTCTCATCATGCTGAAATTTCCCTTCTGTTCTGTTTTACATTCTATCTGTGTTTCCAGGATGTTGTATTTTTCTCTTTCTTCTTTAAATTTCTCATCTGCAGGAGAATGTTTACTCCTCAGCATCATAGTAAGAGGGTTCATGAGAGACAAAAATTATTACAGATTGATGAAAAATATCTAATTTGTTTGAGAACTCAAATTTTAAATGTCACTTTTCCACAACAATTTCTAGATCAATTCCCTTACATTCCAGGTTTGCTCCTGAGAAATCCCATAACATTCTTACACTCAGAATGGTATTTTCCCTTCATTTATGTATTTGTTTCATGTTGTTTTTTTCTTTCTGAAAGATTTTAGTTTTTTTTTAATGTTTTTGTTTATGTTCTAAAACATCCGTATAAAAAACTTGTAGATATGAATTTTTAATTCATTGTTCTGGGCTCTTTGTGGATATTTTTAACCTGTAAATTCATAAACTTAGAAAGTGTTTTCTGTTTTTTTCTGTCATAATCACATATATTTTATTTTTCCTCATTTTTTAAACTAGTTATTCTCTATCCTATTTTTTGCAGCTCTTAATAAGTGAGATGTTATATTACTTAAGATAAGCCAGTCATTTTCCTATCTATACTCTCAAACCTTCCACCTCACTATCTCGTTGTAATTTCTAGAACTTCTGAGAATTTCCTTCATTTCTTCTAGATTTTTGTTTGTTTCTAATAGAGCTTTGTGCTCATTCTCTGAAAGTGATTTTTAAAAAATATATTATTGTGCTTTAAGTGGAAGTTTACAGTCCCTATGAATTTGTCATGTAACCTCCTGCACACTCACTGCTATGCAACTCTGGCGGCTCTTAGCACCCTCATGCAGCACGCTCCACCTTTCCACCCTACAGTTCCAGTATATCCGTTCAGCCAACTCCTGTTCCCCACCATTCCATAATGCCTTTGGACAGGAGCTGCTCAGACAGCCTCACAGATATTTTTAAGCCAAGAAGTACACTCTCCACTAGTGTCGCTGCTTCTTATTGTCCAGTTCAATCTTTGTTTGAAGAGTTGGCTTTAGTACTGGTTTCAGCTCTAGGCTAACAGACAGACTAGGGGACATGTTCCCAGGGGACCCACTAGTTGGCTTTGTCACAGCAGTCATTTGTGGTGGCCAAGCACCGACTAGTTCTTATGGTCTCATGCTGATGTCGTCTGTGGATTATATGGCCCCTTCTGAAAGTGAACTTCTATGGATACATTTACTTCTTGTCTCACTAAATTTGGAAATGCATAAGTGTCATAGACTAAACATGTGTCCCCCCAAAAATGTGTGTAGCAATTTGGTAAGCTGTGATTTCTGGTATTGTACCATGTCCCTTATGTGTTGTAAATCCTGCCTCGATGACGTTAATGAGGGAGGATGGGCAGCAGTTGTGTTGGTTGGAGAGGACTAAATGGTAAGATTGTACTGCATCTAAAGGCAATCTTGTGGAATATAAAGGAAAGGGAAGCAGAGAATTGGGGACCTCTTAATGCTGAGAAAATAGTGCTGGGAGCAGAGCGTGACCTTTGGACTCCGAGTACTTGCACCTCAGAAACTCTGAGTCCAGGGGAAGTCTGACAACAAGGAACTTCCTCCAGAGCCGACGGAAGAAGAGTGCATTCTCCTGGAACCAGAACCCTGAATTTGGGCTTTTAGCCTACTTTGCTGTGAGAAAATTAATTTATCTTTGTTAAACCACTTACCCGTAGTATTGTGTTACAGCAGCACTAGCGATTAAGGCAGAATATGGTACCAAGAGAGTGATGTGCTGCTCTAACAGATACCTAAAATGTGAAAATGGTTTTGAACTGTGAATGGATAGAAGACAAAAAAATCTGAGAACTGTTAATACCAAGGGAGGGTCAGATGGTGAGAAACAACAGCAGCAAACTGGCAATGTAGTACCCAGCATCTGAAATGAAACAGTGCTGGAGCAGATCCACGGAACAAGAGAGCAGTGTGCACGGGTTCAGAAGACTTCCTGGAGTGTACATCTGGGCTCTTGTGAATGGATCTACAGAGTTTTGGAACACTTGCCTCTGCAGGGCAGGTGTGGGTGTGAGGCCTGGGCCAAGAGGGCCCAGGAAGCAGAAGCTGACGACACAAGAAGTGTAAGAAGCCAAGCTACTTCAGTCTCAAAAGGGATGACCATGACCTCAGGGGTTTCAAAGGTGGAGCCATGGCCACTGGTGTCTGTAAGAGTGGAGTTCCCACTTAGGTGGACCAAGAAAATGGTGCTTCTAAAGCCAGGGGAGCAGACCTGTTTTCCCAGTGGTCCCGGAAGGCAGAGTTGAAATCCAGGTTTGAGTGAAATGCACTCAGAATCTGGAGAATGTGGCCAATATCTAGTGTCTGGAGGTCAGAGTTATTGTGTATATCATCTCAGAAAACAGAAGATTGTTTTCAAAGCCTTGAGGGCTAGTGTAATGTGTTATGCTAATTTGCTTGGTGCATGTTATGCCTTCTTTTAGTGCAATTTCTACCACTGGTAACAGAAATGTCTAACTTGTGCCTGTTCTATTGTACCTTTGGAAGCAGATAGCTTGTGCTGCAGATTTCATAGCTGAAGAATTTCTGGATTTTGGAGTTGGACTTGGATATTTACTGTAATTGGGTGAAAATGTTTTGCATGCCACATGAATGTAAAGTTTGAGGACCCAAAGTGTGCAAAGTCATGGATCGAATTCTGTCCCTCCAAAAATGTGTGTAGAAATATGGCTAGGCCTTGATTCCTGGTATTATGTGATGCTCCTAAATGTTGTAAATTCTGCCTCTGTGATGTTAATGACAGAGGATGGGCAGCAGTTGTGTTGGTGGAGCAGGACTCAAAGCCTAAGATTGTGTTGTGTCTCCAGGCAATCTTCTAGGATGTAAAGGAAAGGGAAGGAAGTGGCAAATTAGGGACTTCTTTCACTAAGAAAGCTGTGTTGGGAACAAAGCTTGTCCTTTGGACCCTAGCGTCCCAAGTTCCCTACCTTTGGGAAGGTTGACAACAAGGACCATTCTCAAGAGATGACAGAGAGAATGTATGTGCCCCTGAAGCTGGCATCCTGAATTTGGACTTTTAGCCTACTTTTCTATGAGGAAATGGTTTTTTCTTTGTTAAAACCATTCATTTATGGCATTTATGTAACAGCAGCACTAGATGGCTAACACATTTTTTTTTTTATGAGAAAATCTTTTTAACAGAGATATACAGACAGAAAGAGATTTTCTTCTGTTTCCAATCTTTAGTCTGTGTCTTCTTGAGTTCCTCTTCATTTGTGTGTTTGTTTACTTGGTGACCCAACTTTCGCACCAGGAGTACTTTCTAATATCTACTGAATTCTGGATATCATTCATGTTTAGGTGTAGTGTATTAGAAGGTTGATTGGCAGAGATTGTATATCGACTGGCATATTTTAACACACAAGGGATGATAAAAACATAAGCTGGTCTCTGCATTAGAGATCCCCCAAAATCCACTGAGTATTTTTTCTTGGGCTTCTCAGGGACTCCCACTTAATGCTGCTCTTTTGAGTACGTATTTCATCTCTGATATACACAGTACAAACATTTCCAGAACATAAATGTACTCTTTTGACAGTCTGGCATGGGTGAGTACAGCCACTTACCTTTGAGATGTTTTTACACTTTACAGAGATCATTGTGTCTTACCTGCACTTACCTGATATATATATATATATATATATATATATACATACACACACAGATTTACACAACATAGACAATGTGTATGACTACCTTCTGATTTCAGTTCCACAACTACACTTCACCGTTTTAAGAAGAGTCGAACCTTTCCAAAGTTCTATCCCACAAGTCTGAAGTTTGTTTTTCTCTGGCCTATAGTCAGATAAAAATTCATTAATTTTTCGTACACTTAGCAATTTCTTCATTTTTACACATGCTTCCTAGTTGACTTTTCTACCATTCTCTTTGTTTGGAAGGCATTATTTTTTATTCTTTTATTTGCATAGTTACAATGAATTTTCTTGAGGTGGAAGACTGAAACAGGTATATTGTTGAGTTATAGTAACAAAGACTTTTTTGTTGTTATTTTAAAGTGAGAAGTCAATTTATGTCTTCTATATATTTTAACTGGTATTTTTTTGTAATAAGAACAACTCCATATTGAAAATCTGGGTCAGGATATTTCAACAAGACTATTAGCTGCACTAAAATTATGATGTCAACTTGTTGATTTCTCAGCTGTTACCAAACAACTTGTGCACTGAAATTACATTGTATTTGTGTATAATGTGTTCTAATGAAAAGCTAACTTGAATACTTCATTTGGGAAATGCCAAGCCAAAGCCAAGTGCCGTCGAGTCAAATACTCGGCAAATTAAATTTGTTTCCATAGCAATATAGATTTTGGCACTTGGCTTGGTTGGCTATGAAAAAAATGATATTGCTGTTAGGTACTATCTACTTGGTTCTGACTCATAGTGACTCTGTACAACAGAAGTAAACACTGCCCTGTCCTGAACCATCTTCACAGTCATTGCTGTGTTTAAGCCCATTGTTGTAGCCACACTATCAATTCATCTCGTTATGTATTTTCTTCTTTTTCACTGACCCTCTACTTCACCAAGCATGATGTTCTTTTTTAGGGACCAGCTCTCCTATAACATATCTAAAGTTTGTAAGAGCACATCTTGTCATCTTCCCTTCTAGGTACATTCTCGGTGCACTTCTTTCATGGCAGATTTGTTTGCTCTTCTGACAGTCTATAGTATACTCAATATTATTTGCCAACACCATAATTCAAAGATATCTTCCTTGGGCATCGTCATTCATGGCCCAGCTTTCTCATGATTTTGAGGTGACTGCAAATACCATGGTTTGGAACAGGTGCAACTTAGTTCTCAAAGTGAAAGTATGGGGACAATGCAGTATGGAAGTTGTCTTGCTCTGATCTTCTGGATGCTGACTGGGAGCAGGCCTTCTGGCCAGCTGGGATTCAGATGATTTAGTAGCAGTTATATAACTAGTCTATAATCTTGAAGTTTCTGTAATTGGCAGCCAGCCACCTTTGTGTAAGATAGTATATAAGATCACTGCTCCACAAAGTGCTGCCTTCAGCCATTTGCTGCTGCTTGAGATGCTGTGCTGCCTTGCTGTGCCTTCACTCCAATAAACCTGCTATGAGTGCTCTCTCTGAGCATCTGCCCTTATTGGGTCTACCTGAATCTCGAATCTGCATCCCTGGTCTTGAGTACCTGTGTTTTGACAGTGACATCTTGGCTTTTCAACATTTTAAAGAGATGTTTTGTAGCAGATTTTCCCAGTGTAACATGTTATTTATTTCTTCACTGCTATTTCCACTGGCACTGATGCTTGATCTAAGTAAAATGAAATTAATGACAACATTAATATTTTCTCCACTTATTATGGTGTTGCTTATTTGTCCAGTTGTGAGGGTTTTTGTTGTCTTTATATTAAGGTGTATTTGATGCTGAAGGGTGTCATCTTGGGTCATTATCAGTAAGTGCTTCAAGTCCTCTTAACTTTCATCAAGCAAAGTTGTCTCAGCTGCCCAACACAGGTAGTGAGTCTTCCTCTAATCCTGATGCTGCATTTTATTCACATAGACCAAGTGCTTGGATTGTTTGCTCAACATAGAAATTATATAAAAATACTGAATGGATACAATCCTGAGGCATACCTTTCCTGATTTTAAACTATCTTGTATCCTCTCATTCTGATCAAATGGCGGCTGCCTCTTAGTCTATGTATGGGTTCTATGTGAGTACTCGTAAGATTAATGTCTATTAGTCCACCAGGTTATTTATTTCTTTATTGCTACTTTGAGGTGATACAAGATGTTCTAGAAACAAACCTCCAGATTAGAAAACAAATAATTTGAAATCAGGTGAAAGTTCATGTTACATAGAATCCTGTCTCTTGTTAAAGATTTGTTTTCTGAGACAGGAGTCTGGGACTAGAAATTTCAGCATGTATTTCTCAACTTCATCTCTCTCCCAGCTCTTTTTCAGGATAACTCAGCCATAGTAATTACCTTAACTAATTGCCTTTAGCCTACTAAAAACAAAGTCTCCCATGTATCTTCCACCTCTCATCAATTTTTCACTGCCCAGGGTACTGACAGCCCAATCTTCACAGGCATTCAGGATTCTCACAACAACTGAAAAGGAGCAGAAGAAAAAAAACTTTCAGCTCCTATAATATGACGTGGGAAAGATCACACTAAATAAATAAAATCACACTAAATAAACAGAACTTAAGAAAACTTTAACCAAAATAAATAAGCCCTGGAGGACATACAATTAGAGTAATATGTAAGAGAAAACAGAAGGGACAAATTGACATGATAAGGGCACTCTGGTTGGTTAGACAAGAAACTCACAGTAGGGGGTAAATGAAGGAGCTGAATCTTAGAAATCTACGAGTGTCTGTAAGACAAACCTATTCTCCCAGGGTGTTTGACATTGTGATGGACAAAAGAGAAGCAGATTCATTTAGGATCCTCTCATTAGTTTAAAGAAAGTCTAAGAAACAGAAGGACCCAGGCCGAGTGGCTATATACCTTTAGGGTCATACACAGTGACAGATAACACAGATATAACTGGAAAGGGGATAAAATGAATAAACTATACTTGCTAACTAATTTAAAATCAAGCATCCTTTCTTTGACTTCAAAATAGGTAATATAAAGCTGGCTTCACTGAAAGTTAAAATTGAATAAATTTTCCCATGTTATCTCTATAAATTACTGGAATTCCTTAATACTATTTACAACACAACCATCAAAATTATTATAACTGTACCTAGTACTCTTTACGACAAAGTATATGTAAATAATATCAAGTGGTGGAATAATAAAAGTTTTCAAGTATATATTTTATGGCACAGAATTGGTAGGCTATTTTTTGTGTACTATGACTTAAAATTCATTAGCATAAGTAATAACAAGAGAGACAAATGTTATGGAAGCACAACTATCATCTTTGAAGATGAGATTATTTCAAGAATCAAGCTACAAATAAAGCTGTATCTCAGGTCTGCAGGATTCTGATTTGTGGTGTAAATAACAAAACTGGTTGCCACAGAACCACTTCCAAATTATTGTTACCCTAGAAGTCGGAGTAGAGCTGCCCATAGGATTTCCAAGGATCACCTGTTAGATTTCAACAGACAAACGTTTGATTCACTGCCATCCACAGTACCTCCAGTGTCTGGCCTCAGCAATTTACAAAACCCAGAATCATATGAGGTGACTGTGTCAGATTAAATGGAAGGCACTAGAACTGAGACATTTGGGTGAGTAAGAGAGTACTCTAGATAACAACAACATATTAAAAATAAAAAGATAAGGAAGTGTTGTAATGCAAGTACTCAAGGCCAGGAATATTGATCCATGATTTGTGCAGACTCAGCAACGGAGGCACAGCAGGTGTTGTCATACCAGTTTTATCGGTACATTGATGGCAGGCAGATACAGCGTTCAATGGGTCCAACTGCCTTGTGGCACAGTGGCTTTATATACAGGCATGAACAAAGGTGGCCAGCAGCCAAATATGTGAGTCCTCAAGGCTTTAAACAAGTTATATAACTATTGCTGAATCAAGTGAATTATTTCCAGCCAGAAGGCCTGTCGCTGGCTGGAAGACTTGGCTGCTGTGTCACTCTCAGCTGGAAGACCTAGGCCAAACAACCCTCCATGTCCCCACACTCCACCCTGAAGTGTGTTTTGTTCACTGTACAATCTATGTGTTAATTCTTCTGCAAGGGTCCCTGGGTGAGATATGGGGCTATATTGATCCACAGGCCACAGCAACAATACAGGCAACAACAAACAAAAATGAGCTCATAGGCCACTCCTAGTACAGTAACTAACACGACCTGCCAAAGTTTATCCAGTTTATGCCACTGTTCAGCCAGGGGAAGCACAGTGAGGCTAACAATGGACTGCGTCTCCTTAGTCAGTTGCTATAATGCTTGGCTACTATTGTTATAGACGTCCAGAATGTAAGTACAACATTCTGTGTGGAGGAGAATGTAGGTCCCCCATTGGGCTGCAGTCGAGTTATCTAAGGTCCTGAGGATTTGCAATACCACTGTTCACAGATAAAATAAAATAAAAAGATAAGGAAGTGTTGTAATGCAGGTACTCAAGGCCAGGAATACTGATCCATGATTTGTGCATTTAGTAGGGTCAAGGCCCAAAGTGAGGCATTCAAATCTCTGGTGGTGAGCAGCGCTGGTGGTGTGCAGCACCACTGTCACCTGTGTCTTGATCACTACAGTAGCAGCAATGGGGCATAAACAAGGCTACTCACCCAAATTACACCATGTGGTATGCTTTACCCAGTTACTGGGCCTGCTGGACAGGGACTTCAAAATATGGCCTGACATGCATGGCCATCCCCATGTATAATGGCCAGCTCAATTAAAAGGGCCACTCATGAAAGCCACAAACTCACAGACTTCCCTAGGGTACTAGGTGGGCCCTTGCCCTTTTCTTTTCCCATATTCTCATCTCCCATTGTATGGTATCATTCTGTGGAGCAAGGTTCTGATATAGGTCTGCAGGGATCACCTGACATGTGATCCTCCCATGTCTCCTGCTCTATGCACAGGGGAGCTATGTCTCATAGTTCAATGGCCTCAGCTATAAGCCACCTCAGGGTGCTCTGGATGGCATATTATATCCAGGGTCAGGCCTGGCTCATTTATTCTCTTATCAGGAGCTTCACATGCTCCCAGGTAGCAGTCCAGAGGCGGATGTCATGCTCTTATTCTTGCAACCATGTCCAGTTTTCCCCAGTGGCAGGGTGGATTCTCCAGGGGAGGGCCCCTGCATCACTGAGCAGCATCAGGGCTCAAATCCAACAGGCTGATTGGCCAGAGGCCTCTGCCACATTGTGAGCCCTGTCAAGCAAAGTGTTTCCATTGGCTAGCCTATGGCTGCAAAGAGAGAGAGAGGTTACAGAAACCAATAGAGAAAAGTCTCTCCTATCTGGTAAGACACATGCCTCTGGTCCATCCTAAGACAAGAGAGTAGCAGGCAAGGGGACTCTCACAGGCCTCTCATTACCGTACCTTAGCCACTGTATCAGTAGGCAAGATGGGCTCAGTATTGACAAGTATAGGCCCTATATGTATAGACCAAACAGTACAAATGTGCCTTTGAGAATGGCAGATGCACCTGCAGGAAGGGATACTGTAATCTTCGGAGACCACTCACTCAGTATCCAAGTGCGGGCATTTAAACCTCTCTCTTCTCCGATCCCCAACAAGGACACAAAGCCAATCCAAGTGAAGGGCTGTATATCCATTTTCCAAGGCGATGTCTATTCAGCAGTCTCTCTTCCACATAGGACTGTGGGAGCTGGGAGAATGATGTTCCGTGGGGGCCCTTTGCCAGGTTTTAGAAATTCTTCTGCTGTTGCAATGCGCAGCTGTATAGGTGCAGCAGTATAGTGAGTGCTCAAGCAAACTGGGATTACTTGGCCCGGATGGGGCACTTCTTCACCATTTGTAGCATCTGCCACAGTTTGGCTCTCCAGTTTCTCACAGTACTGTCTGGTGCACTGACTTGGAGATCTTGCTCCAATATACCTTTGCTCCAATATACCATTATGCCTCACTATCGTCTACTAACCAAAAGGTTGGCAGTTCAAATCTGCCAGGCACTCCTTGGAAACTCTGTGGGGAAGTTCTACTCTGACATCTAGGGTCACTATGAGTCAGACCTGACGATGACAGTGGGTTTGGTTTGGGGTTTTTGATCATCCCTGAGGCCTGTCGATGATAAAGGGTGTGGAATTCCACTAGACTAATTGCTCTTTGGCCTTCTGCTGCACAAAGTGCCCAGTAAGATGAGTTCCATCTTCTGATTCAATTACCTGGGGTCACCTGCAGCTGACACTAAGCTGCTTCACAGCCTGCAGCACCACCTTCTGGCCCGCAGTGGCAGCTGGATGGGCGGCTAGTAGACCAGTCGCCTTGTCTACTGCTGTCGCTACATACTTAATCCCTTCTGACAAAGCAGGGGTCTAGTCATGCCTGTCTGCCAGTCTTTCAGGGACCATAGCCCTTGTTGAATGTGTCCAAGGGTACTGGGTACCACCCATCGAGGGTGCTCCTCAGAGCACACTTGGCAGGTCTGTTTCCTGCTGCACTTCTTTGTATGTCTGTCACTGGTAAGCCCCAAGCTCTCTCAGTTGCCACATCAATTGTGGCCTGGCTTGTAACAGTCAGAGGTATAGCCAAGCGGTCAAGTCCTATCCATCTGCCTGTTCCAACCAGTGGACGCTGGCAAGGCCATCAGCCTCATCATTGCCTGGGTGCTCTCATGGGCTATGTCTGGTCACATGGAACACAGTGGCCTGTGAGCAATGTTTCAAAGTTCCTCCCACATGTCCCATTCCCAAAGCAAGCAATTTCCGATTGTCCATCAGTTGCACTTCCAAGTGAAGTGGCAAGCCACACGGTTAGTCCATGAAATATGGCCCAACTATCTGTTCAAATGTGCAGTGGGCCAGGCTCTTGAGAAAGCACCATCCATAGGGCTCTCAGTTTAGCCCACTGAATGCTCTGCCCAGCGCCAGAATTTCACCAGATGGTCTCTGTTTCTGGCTAATATGCAGCTGCTATCCAATTAGCAGGGATCCCCTGGCTTGAACCATCTGTAAACCAAGCACTAGTGGGGACTGGGGCCTTTCCCTCCTCACACAGGCAAGGTTGTGATTTCAGCAAGGAGTGCTCTTCCCCAGAATCTCTGTCAACCACAGGGGACATGTGCTGCGACTCTTCTTGCAACTCTTTATTCAGAGGGGATATCAACAAAGTGGCTCTTTGCTGTAAGCACACTCCCCATTTTGCTAGAGTAGGTGTTTGGGTGACCCCACTCCAAGGCTTGGCTGTTCAATCATGCACCCACCCTGCTATGGGGTAGATTTTCTGTGTGGTAACTTCAGCAGTTCCTGTAACTCCTTCCAGGGTCTATAAGGCTACTTACACAGCAGTTGGCTGTTTCTCTATCAGTGTTCAGTGTTGCTCAGCACCTTTTCATAGCTGTGACCAAAACCCAGAGGGTACTCTAGTTTGGCCTTGGCACAGCCACAACCTCTAGCCAAAACCTGTTGGGTGTCACATGCACCGTGAGTTCAGCTGGTAAAGAAGCATCAAAGATCTTCTGAGTGTGAGCCTGCTGCATGGCCTGTTTAGCTGCCCCAAAGGCTGCTTGAATTTCCTCTGTCTAGTCCCAAGTGGCTTCTTTCTTCACCAAAGCATATAAAGGCCATAATATCTAGGCCAAATGTGGGACGAAGACCTGCCAATATCCTAGGAGACCCAAGAATTCTTGTAACTGCTTCACAGTGCTAGGGATGTGGAAAGCCTGTGCTTTATCTGTAACTTCTTCTGTGATAACTTTAGTCTTACCTGACCAAACAACTGCCCCAAATTTGACTGATACCCTTGCAACTTGGCCTCATTAAACTCTCAGCCCCATGACTGCAAGTGTTACAAAAGTATTGGTGCTGCCTTTTCAAGAAGAGGGTGAGAGTCACTTGTGGGCAACAAATCATCAATACAGTGATACAAAGGGATCTCCTCAGGGGATGTCCACAGTGCACATGTTCTGTGACCAAGCCACTGTGTATAGCTGGGCTGTGCAGGTAGTCCTGGGGCAGCACATTAAAGGTCCACTGCCTCCCCTTGCATGTGAACGTGAACTAGTCTTGGCTCGCTTCAGTATAGGAAGGGAGAAGAAGGCATTAGCAAGGTCAGCCATGAAGTGATATGTGCCTAACTCACGGCTCAAAGTGCCCATCAGAGCAGCGATATCAAGCACTACTGCATGCATGGGCTGCACTACCGTATTTAACCCACAGTCGATGACCATCATTTGCCAGGAACCACTGGGCTTCTTCACTGGCCACATTGGAGAGTTGAAGGGGAATCAGGCAAGCTTTACTGTTTGCACTCAGTGCAATTCTTCAGCAGTTTCCCCATTTCCTTACACCCTCCTGGGAAGCACAACCTGCCTAGGAATGGGCAGTTCCACAGGGGCCACTTGGGCTCAGCCCAACTCTGCAGCTTTTACGGCCCTTAGCCACAGTCTAAATTCCCTGACTGTTGTTTGCAGTACCTGGCCATGCAGGATACCTACCCAGAATGTATTCTGCTACTGGAGAGGTATGCACTCTGTACACCCTAGGGGGAAGATGGCCAAGGGCCAGAGGCAGCTGGACTTCTCATGCCTGAATGGCCTGGCTGCCATATCCATCTTTCACTTCTAGGGGCCCTGAGAAATGTTCAGGGTTCCCATGGATCAAGGAGCACTTTGCTCCACTATCTACCAATGCCATCACATGTTACACATTTAAGGGGGACCAGTAAATGGTTAATTCTATGTAGGGCCTCCAGTCCCCACTGGGACCCCCACTCCTCACATACGTGCCTTGGCCTGAATCCTAGGCAAAGCACAAGGTGGCAGAGCCACCATGGTCACTGGGGTCCTCCAAATAATCTTGGAGTTTTATGGCTTGTACCTCTCTTCCCCCTGGCTGGCAGGATCCTCCCTATGCTCAGCTTTCTTTGACCTAAAAACCAGACCAAACCCACTGCCACTGAGTTGTGTCCCACTCATAATGACCCTATAGGTCAGAGTAGATTGCCCCACAGAGTTGACAAAGAGCACCTGGCAGATTTGAACTGCAGATCTTTTGGTTAGCAGACATAGTACTTAACCCACTACGCCACCAGGGTTTGGGGTGGTATAATGCTCTTCAGGCTTTAATTACTGCCACAACTCCAACAGCACTGCATTGGGCTTCATTTCCAACTTCTCTCAGGCTGACACCTGCCACCGGAAAGTCAGCTCATATCTTTGTCTGTGTTACCTTGGGGGGCCCCCCTTTCCTCCGGGGCATCCGTCCCCTCTCTGATACCTGCAGGGCCCACACACCACACTTCTACCAAAAGGTATTGGCCTCTCCCAAATCAACTACTACCTGAGTGACTTTGGTGATAGTTTGATTGACATAGGGGGCCAGCACTGTCATCAGAGACCCAAATACAGAAGCAAGGCTGTTTGCAGAAGGGTTACCCCATACCTGGTGTAAATATTTCTTCATCAGGTACCTGTGCATTTAAGTCATGGATGGCGTTTTTCATGTCTAAGTCCCATACAGCATTTTGCAGCTCTGCATACAACTACCGGGTAGGTCACTGGCATTAGCCTGTACAACCTGGATTACTGCTGTCAGCCACTTATGCTGTCAGGGAGTGTATAGAGTCATTTTCAGCAAGAAGGCACTGCAAGAGCTGACTAAGGGAGGGTTGAACAGTAATGGATGCCAATTTCTCTATTCCTGCCTGAGTCAGCGTAACATTATCTGTCCCTGTGTCCCATAGCCAAAGTCAGGCAATGACTTTCCCCCTTTTCCAGTGAAGGTCATGAGCTAAACCCACCAATTCTAACTGAATATACATCATAATGGCTGAAAGGTCTACAATCTCTGTCTGGGCACCATCCCTTCACAGGTGCTGGGTCTTAGCCTTCATAGTAACCAAAGGGCAGACATGCAACACCCTCCCCCTTGGGGACTCTTCTTACTCTTCTGAGAAGTTCACTATGATAGGGGTGAGGAGATGCATTCTCACATGAGGTACTGGGGAGGCTGGGTGAGAAGACTGAGTGTCCAATGAAGCAACTTGCTCCTGGAGCTTCTCCTGGAGGCTCTCAGCCTGCAATGCCCATGCTGCAGCTTGTGCCTCCACTAGCTGCTCTCAAGGCTGTAAAAAAGATCTAGCCTACTACCCTAGCACCAGCCCAGGCTCCCTTTTTCTCCAAAGCTTCCCCCAAAGCATGCAGGGCATTCTCAACACTAGCTGGAGTCCCATCTACCTCTGGTCAGTTTTGGGGTAGAGGCCAGTTTGGGGGTACAGGACCTTTGCTAATTGGGTACCACATACTAGAGGGCAGCTAGCCCTCTAGTCCACCCTCTATTGCCATACTGGCCTGTGCTGAATCCTGCCGGTGAGTACCGGTCGTAATACAGGTACTCAAGGTGAGGACTAATGATCCATAATTCAGGAAGATTCAGCAATGGAGGCACAGCAGGTGTAGTCCTACTAGCCTTACTGGTACGTTGGTGGCAGGCAAATACAGCATTCAGTGGTTCTAATGCCTCATGGTACAGTGACCTTATATACAGGCTTGAACAAAGGTGGCTGGCAGCCAAATACATGAGCTCTCAAGGTTATAAACAAGTCATGCAACTATTGCTGACTCAGCTGAATCATTTCTAGCTAGGACGCCTTGGCTGCTGTGTCACTCGCAGCCAGAAGGCCTAGGCAAAACAGTCTTGTGTGTCCTTACAGGATGTTCTGAGGAATATAGAAAGCAACAATTGAAATCTGAACTTGTTTGTAAAGAGAGTCAATAAAGGACATCCCCAGTCAGGAGCTCACAAAGCAAGCCTGCTACTGAGGGGTAATTCTAGCCCTAGGTTAATCTTGCACAACAGTTCTCTTCATTAGGTGAGTTTTGATGCAGTGACAACCGTAAGATGAAAATGATCAATAGAACACTGAAATGAGAGGGGGAGACATTTAATAAAATGTAGTCAATCCATGAATCACAGTTTTTGTTTGTTTGGTGATGCTTTCTAGACAGAGTGCATTCTTGCTTAAGATAGCAAATTCTGATTCCCAATGGGCCGGGTTTGAATCTTACCACTATAACTCACTAAATCCATGTATTAGGATAAGTTAACCAACTTCTGTGCTGCAGTTACATCTTCTGTAAAATGGGCATAATATCATTAAGTAACTCATAAGGCTGCTGAGAAGTAGTTAACTTATAAGTTAGTATGTGTAAAGTACTTGAACAGCACCTGACACATAGTAGCATACAGGTGGTGGCTATAGTTGTTATTATTTTAGGTTTTTAAATAATGAATTCTACTGTGTGTCAGGCACTGCAGGTGATCTCACTAAGGCCATGATTGTAGGTGACTGAGGGAGATGAACAAAATTCCTACCAAGTACACAAGCTGACCTGGGAATGCCTGTCACGGAACACATTGTATACATCATATAACCCAAAACAATTACAACAATCACAACCATTGCCCTTCCGTTTAGTTAATTCTGAACCCTGGTGAACCCATGTGTTTCAGAGCAGAACTACATACCTTCAATGGCTGTAATTTTAGGGAGGTAGAGTGCTAGAACTTTCTCCCAAGGCACCCTAAGAGAATGTGCACCACCAACTTTTGGTTAGTAGTAGAGCACAACTGGAAACCCTGGTGCCATAGTGGTGAAGTGTTACGACTCCTAACCAAGAGGTCAGCAGTTCAAATTCACCAGGATCTCCTTGGAAACTCTGTAGGGCAGTTCTGCTCTGACCTATAGGGCCTCTACAAGTCCAAACTGACTCAACAACACTTAACAACAACAACAGGGTACAGTCATTTTTCAATATCTGAGAGCCTTCGGAAACAAAATTAATGTGATTGTGTTATACCTTTTAATCCTGCTCCATGCTTTGGAGACATTCTAATATTATTTTTAAGAATTTTTCTGTGTTATTGCTGTTGGTGATTTTTGAAAGCTATGTTTGGGAAATCTATACGACCCTTTAAAAAGTACTATTAACAAATAGTAACTAAAAAAATGTACACTTTACAGGAAACAGAGGAAGTAGATATTCCTTGCAGCAAGAAAGACAAATGCAGAACTAAGGAATCAATTTTCAGTACATAGTTAAAACAGTATCATATAAATAAATGTGCATTCTTGGATACCTGTCTTCCTGTCCAAAAAAAAAAAAAGAGTACCAAGGAAACCCTGGTGGCGTAGTGGGTTAGGTGCTATGTCTGCTAAGCAAAAGGTCAGCAGAGGAGTTCATATCCTCCATGTGCTCCTTGGAAACTCTGTGGGGCAGTTCCACTCTGACTTCTAGGACTGCTATGAGTTGGACCTGGTTTGACCACAGTGGATTTTATCAGAGTACCAGTCCAAAACAGTGTATCAATCTCCAGTTTTGTTTTTGCATCTTCAGAAATTTTGTTGACAGGAATGTGACATACATGATTTCATCCACCAGTACCTGTGGAAAATATGCCCACCCATCAGTGATACAGTCTAAAAGATCTCTGGTTCACAGATATGCTTCTGAAACAGATTTACAAAATTATTATTTTTCAAATAAACAGTAAACTTTCAAGTGTAGTACATGAGGAAAAAGCCTTCACTGTACAGTAGGATTGAATCAACATTTAATTACACACTTTAGGCTTCTTGCAAAGCATTGTACTGTAAAAATACATCTCACAATGTATTCTAGTCATTCTATTTCTAGGTTACAGTAACCCATCTTATCATTTTCCTGATAACAATAATAAGCTACATCACATATCCCCTTGCCATGCACTGTTAGCAATCACTTAGAACAGCAGCTTCTTCAGCTGAGTAGGTAAGACACAGCAGGATTTAAGGAGAGTAGCCAATAATCAGCAGGTTTATTGGATCTGCCAGCAGGTTGATTATTTTAAAACTCCAACCTGCTGGGATTTTGCTCTCTGAAGAGCCTATTTGTTTTTTGTTGTTGCTTTTGCTGTATCTTTGTAGTCGTGAATTTTACATTAGCACATACCATCAAGAAATTCTGACATCCAGATCAGGGGAAGTTATTTACTCACCAGTAGGGGTCATTGTCAGTGAGCTTGCACTTAACACCGGAAAAATGGGAATTGACAGCCGTAATTATATGGCTGCAAGAAGACCAATCTGTGGAGTACATTTCCAGTATCGGGGCTTATATGCATTTACTTATTGTATCAGAGTTGGTTGATTTAAGGCACATCATCTTCAAATACAAGAAAGTAATGAACAAAATTGTTGGTACTGATGAATAGTGGAGAAAAAGATTTAAATGTTTTTTTCTTATGCATAAACTTTTAAGGAATATTGAGCCTGCCTTCATAATAGCAGTTTGTGATTATGTTAGCCAATCACAGCAAACTATTAAGGTTTGCTCTGTGGCAAGCACTGTGTAGAGAGTCCTATGGCTTATTTCCAATTCTTCATTAGGGTAGTTACAATTTTCCAGTTTTAGAAAGTGAGAAAATAAGTCTAATTTAAATATCTTACCCATAACACATCTAGCTAACGTTTCATGAGTTGCTAAAAATATAGTGGGCCAGAAAGTTAGGAAACCTTAAAAGTCTCAGTACAGAGCCACAGTATTGCTGCTTCCTTCTGGCAATAACAATTGTAACAATGATTTTAATTGTTAATGTTTTCATAACCCTGGTTGTATAGTGATTAACTGCTACAGCTGATAACCAAAAGAGCTGCACTCAGAAATTTTGTGCTTTACTCTAGTTGTGCCTCTCCGAACCAATACCAAAACCGTTGCTGTACAGTTGATTCAGATGCATAGTGACCCTAACAGACAGAGTAGAGCTGCCCCATAGTTTTGAAGGTGCTGTGTGTAAATTTTTAAGGAAGCCAACTATCACATCTTTTCTTTAAGATGTGGCCAACTGGCTGACTACCATATCTTTCTCACAGGGAATGGCTAGTGGGTTTAAATTGCTGAACTTTTGGTGTCAAGTTGAGCAATTAACCACTAAGCTACCAGAGTTCCTCAACTCAAAAACAAATTCATTGCCATCAGGTCTATTCTGACTCATAGCAACCCTACAGGACACAGTAGAACTGTCTCATAGAGTTTCCAAGGAGCATCTGGTGAGTTTGAACTGCTGAACTTTTGGTTATCAGCCCTAGCACTTAATCACTATCTCACAAGTTTTTCCCTCTCTAAATAGAACTGTAAACCAATGCCATAAACTACTAAACAAGGGAAATATCTCACTCATGTATTCATCGCCTTTCTTCTGTATTCTCACACCAGAAGCTTAGAGAATTCACCTCAAGAGAATAGTGTTGGCATTTTCCAGTAAACATATAGCAATATTCCCTTAATCAGCAACATAAAATACATGCATTTCTGTTTCATCAACTACAAAATAAAACTATGCTGAATTCTAGTCCAAAGCTCCATTGTGATAAATTACACTTAAGTAAGATTAATTTCAGTAGATTAAATTCAACTTTTTATCTATGTTCTAAGCTTTATTAATATAGGCAGGTAGATAATCATAGAACACAGTATCTATACCCAAATGTTATCACTTAAATGATTTTATGACTTTCCTGAGGTTTGAAGGTAATCACACACTTACATTATAAAACTTTTTATTTTTACTATTAAAGAAATGTCCCTATTATTTTCAAAACTGTTGGTTTTAGAATGTTTTATAGGACTTTGTCTCCTAAATCACATGGCACAATATTTAAGAGTTCAGCTGCTAAGCAAAATGTCAGCAATTTGAATCCACTAACCACTTCTTGGAAATCCTATGGAGCAATTCTACTCTATCTTACACAGTTGCCACGAGTTGATTTACTCAACTCAATTTTTTTTTTTTTAAATAGGAATCTTTACCTATAGACTTATTAAAAAGAGAGAGAAAAACACCTCAGAGGAAACTTTTTTTCACTTATTTGGTAGAAACAATGAATCATGAATTCATCATATTGTCCTTAATCCAAATTTCTAAGAACTCAGTGCCAAGTTTCATTCTCAGCTCCTATAATCTCATAGGACTTAATCTCACATTTTATGACCTTATTCTTGTCATTGTTTTAACCCTTTTGTAACTTACCCATGTTGTTTTCAAATAAGACAATTTGAATCATGCTATGTTTATGTATCAGCTGTGTCAAATGATTTTTTTGGCAATGGATAATGTATAAAATAAATAAATAAAATAGTTGGTCATGTTTTTAAAAGATGATTATTCTCTGGATGTTTTAATCTGGCAAATATATGTGTAACCTGATTGGAAACATAGTTCCAGTGTACTTCACCTAAGGTTAGGGAATATTTTAGAGTGTTTTTGTTGCTATCAGTCTATCATAATACTTAAACATAATACAAAAACTTAAACATAATACAAAAACCATCATCAGAAAATTACACTACTTGATATAGTATACTGATGTAAAATGGGCTGTTTCTCTGCATTACAGGCATAAAAGATTATAAAAACAGAATTTTTAATATTTGCTAAAAGTCTGTGAGTATGATAATTGATTTCTAAATTAAGGAAAAGTTTTAAGTAACATTGAATTTACTTTACACCATGTATATTTTCCACCTTAATTATTCAACCTCCCTAAAATGTTCCTTTATATGCAGTAAGGTTAGTTGCTGAAGGGTTAACTTTATGTATAAAGAACTAAGAACAAATATATCTTTTTGTGCATTTTTTTCAAAAGAAGCAAATTGAAACATAGGCAGTGCCCAGGTTATGAACACATAATTTACATACATCCTGGCTTTGGCTGTATGTAAATGCTCATATAGCCTATTATATTAAAAATTTGAAGTACCTACCATGGTTCATAGTAACAAATGAGTCTACTTTGTAAGACGCATCAAAACATTACTGTTATTATAAATGCATGATTCTGTTAGAGATGTTTTAGTGTTTCCACAAGTGTTTAATATTTTGTAAGATTAGAAGTATACAGTATATATTACATACTAAGACAAATATTTGACTGACATTAGATATAGACCATACCTAACCATTTCTCAAAAATGAACATTTTTCAATTAAACAAAATGTTTTTATGTACCTATTGATCAGTTTTTTTAATAACTTTAAAATATTATCATATGTCTTTTTACCTTCTACACATGTAAGCTTTCTTAAAAACCAGGAATCAATAAATAATTGTTTGCATTATAAATCTCCACAACACATTTTATGATGAAAATCTATGTCACACACTCCAGTTTGACAATCTAGATATTTCTTTCAAGGATGAGCATTTGGAACTAAGAAATCACAACACTCCGTTCTTTGACAAGTGTAGATTATTCAAATGATTGGAAATGAAATGAAATAATCCTCTTTCCTTCAAAAGTAGTTTATTGCTGGCTGTCTATTTTATTAAATCTACCATTTGGCTGTCAGTTCGTTATACTGTGATAGCTTGTATATTGTTGTCATGCTAAAAGCTGTAACACTGATATTTCAAATGCCAGCATGGTACCACTTGGACAGTATCAGGAAAGTTTCCAGACTAAGACTGGGAAGAAGTACTTGATGATTTCTTTTTGAAGACATTGACCAGTGAAAGTCTTAGGAATAGCAGCAGAACATATTCTGATGTAGTGCCAGACGATAAGCTTATCAGTTTGGAAGGAACTGAAGACGTGACTGTGGAAGTTCTGCCTCCTCCAAGTAGAGTCTACCTTAATGACACAGGTGAAGTAAAGGTTCTGGGACCTTCATTTACTGATGATACATGACTCAAAATGAGAAGAAACAGTGGCAAACATCCATTAGTAGTTACAATAATTCAAAATTATGAAATTCGAGTATAGGAAACTACAAGTTGACAAAAATGAAATGGAATGCGTGAAGATATGTTTACCAGACATTAGTGAGTTGAAATGCATTAGTATTAGCGAGTTTGAACTGGACAGTCATATGGTCTACTACTCCAGGAATGACAAGTTGAAGAGGAACAGCACAATATTCATTGTCAAAAAGAACACAATAATATCTACTCTGAAGTACAATGCTGTTTGTGCTAGCATAATATCAAAATGCCTACATGGAAGACCAATTAATATAACTATTATTGAAATTTACACACCAACCACTAATGCCCAAGATGAAGAAATTGATCTTTACTAACTTTTGAAGACTGAAATTGATCATATGTGCAATTAAGATGCATTAACAATAATAATTAATAAATAATAATACTGGTGGTTAGAATGCAAAAGAAAGGTCAGAATTTGCAAAATACAGTCATAGTGGTACAAACGAAATCAGAGATCTCATGATAGAATTTTGCAAGACCAACTCCTTGTTTGTCAGGGATTTTATTGTTTCCCCCAAAAGTGTGTGTAGCCATTTGGCTAGGCCAGGATTCTAGATATTCTGCAATGTTTCTATATGCTGTAAACACTGCCTCTATGGTGTTATGAGGGAGGGTGGGGAGCAATTGTGTTGGTGGGGCAGGACTCAGTGTATAAGATGTATATTATACCTTGAGGTGATCTCTTGAGATACAAAATAAAGTAGCTAGCAGAGAGAGCTGGGGACCTCACACCACCAAGAAGTAGTGCTGGGAGCAAAGCACATCCTGTGGAAAGGACCTGAGATCCTCATGCTCCCCAAAGCATCCAGTCCAGGGGAAGGTTGATAAGAAAGATCTTTCTCCAGAGCCAACAGAAAGCATTTCTCTGGAGCCGATGCCCTGAGTTTGTTCTTCACAAGCCTATTGGACTATGACAGAATAAAATGTCTCTGTTTAAGGCCATTAATTTATGTTATTTCTGTTATAGCAACATTCTTCATTGAAATAGCTTTTTTCAACAACATATCCGTGTGGTGGCTATACACAGGGACCTTACCAGATACAGTACACAGGAATCAAATCTGAGGCAATGAAGAAACTCAATATCAGGCAAAAGTAAGTTCCACGGCTCTTACTGAGGTTCAAGTTGAAGCTGAAGAAAATAAAAGCAAGTCCAAGAAAGACCAAGTATGACTTTGAGTATATCCCACTGGAACTTAGAGACCATTTCAAAATAGATTTGATGCATTGAATGTTAATGACCAAAGACCAGACAATCTTTGGAATGACATCAAGGACATCATATACAAAGAAAGCAAGAGGGCATTAAAGAGAGAAGAAAGAAAGGAAAGACCAAAATAAATGTCAGAAGAGATTCTGAAATTTGCCCTTATAGGTAGAGTATCTACGGTGAATGAAAGAAAGGATAAAGTAAAAGAGGTGAACAAACTTTGTTGGACAGCTGGAGAAGATTAAGCGTTATAATGAAGTGTGCAAAGACCTGGAGACAAGAAATTAGAAGAGAAGAACGTGCTCAGTATTACTGAAACTGAAAGAATTGTAAAAGGTTAAAGCCTTGAGCTGCAATATTGCAGGATTCTGTTTGCAAAATGCTAAACGACGTAGCAGAATCAAAAGAAAATGGAAGATATCACAGTCATTGTACCAAAGAGAAGTGGTCATTGCTCAACCATCTGAGGGACAGCATATGGACAAGAACTGATGGTACTGAAGGAAGAAGTCCAAGATACACTGAAGGCATCAGCAAAATGTAGACTCCAGGAATTGACAGAATACAAATGA
Organism: Heterohyrax brucei; assembly: GCA_028571685.1. Classification (NCBI taxonomy): domain Eukaryota; kingdom Metazoa; phylum Chordata; class Mammalia; order Hyracoidea; family Procaviidae; genus Heterohyrax; species Heterohyrax brucei. The sequence continues at coordinate 137,402,519 of CM053142.1, read as the reverse complement.
GATGTTTTAACAAGCAATTTCAATGCTGGAAACACCCACTCATCTAAGCCAAGAAAATTGGAAGACAGGCATTCAGCCAACCAGTTGACAGAAATTCATATTTGTGCCCATCCCAAAGAAGGGTCTGCATGCTGAGGAAATAATACAAGAAGCTATTTTACATCAAGAAGAAGGAGGCATCAGAATTGGAAGAAGACTCATTAACAACTCGTGACACGGAGATGATACGACCTTACTTGCTGAAAGTAAAGAGGGCTTGAGATACTGATAGAGGTTAAAGATTACAGCCTTTGTTAAAAATTACACCTTATCATAAAGAAAACAGAAATTCTGACAACTCGACAAAAAAGCAATGTCATCATCAATGAAAAACATATTGAAGTTGTCAAGGATTTCATTTTACTTGGACCCACAATCAATGGTCATGGAAGAAGCAGTTAAAAAATCAGAAGATACATTGTGCTGGGCAAATCTACTGCAAAGAATCTCTTTAAAGTGTTGAAAATCAAAGCTATCACTTTAAACACTAAGATGTACCTAACAGAAGCCATTGCATTTTCAGGTTCCTTATACATCTTCAGAACTTGGAGCATGAGTGAAGATGATTGAAGAAGAATTGATGTATTTGCATTTTTATTTTTTTGAAGAATATTGCATATATAACAGACTGTCAGAAGAATGAACAAATCTGCCTTGGAAGTAGTACAGACAGAAAACTTTTTTATAAGCACATGTGTCAAAACTGTGTCTTGCATATTTTGAACATGTTTTCAGGAGGGACCAGTCCCTGGAGTGGGATATCACACTTGGTAAAGCAGAGGACAGTGACAAAGAGAAACCCTCTGAAGGAGATGGATTAATAGGGTGCCTGCAACAGTGGGCTCAAATACAACACTGATTGTGAGTATGGTGCAGGATGGAGCATTTTTCATTCCACTTCACTTTGGATTCCTGTGACTGGAAATAAACTCAACAGCACCTAATAGCAACATATTATTAAATCCATTGTACATCAATCAAAGTACTACTTTTCTTTTTCAGTACCTTAGATAGGAGATAGTTACATAGTCTAAGGTCATGTAATGGTAAGTAGTCCTCTCTCGTACAGAATTATCACTCCACTTTTTCGTGTGTGTTTTCTCTCTCAGCTGTATTTTCATGGTGCTTATCTAGTTGAACTTTACAAGTTACGGTGAAAAATTATTTCTGTTGGATTTTGATGGAGTCTAACTGCAAGTCACTCTTTTTTCTAACATAAGAGTGACTGAAATGGATTAAAGGAAAACTTCAGACTTTAAAGAAATGTTTCACTATTACTTCTTTTTGACCCGGAGACATTGATACATGACTTCATAGATGAAAGAAATTTTCTGTTCTCCTTTTCCATGGACTGAATGCTTTTTTATTTGAAAATATGAGTAGTTAATGTTAGCTTTCCATAGCTCTGACACCTTATTTCAGATGAGTGTTGGTCAAAACTTTGGACACCTGTTCCCTGAATTTTCAATTGCCTAACTTTTCTAAAGTATACTCTCTAAAATCTTATATGCTTGTTTCTCTTACTTTTATCACTCTCTGTGTCTTGACAAGCAAGAAAAGATTCTAGACTTCCAATTTATTATAAGCATAAGGAAGTAGAACTATTAATAAAGCTTGTTTGAAATTGTGTGCTGCAAATATATTTTTTCACTTAAAATGCAGAATATGAATTATATTTACCTTCATCTTAGGATCACTATGCATTACAGTTTAGTGCTTCTAGTCCAACTGGAAGGGGTCCTGATAGCAGAATATTTAAGTGTCCAGCTGCTAACCAAAAGGTTGGCAATTGAAGTGCACCAGGCACTCCTTGGAAACACTGTGAGGCAGTTCTACTCTGACCTATATGGGCACTATTCTTGGAATCAACTCAGTGGCATTGGTTTTGGCTGCTTTTGGTTAGTCCAACAAGATAGAAAGACTGAAGACCAAGTGTCATCAAAATTTTAAGAAGCAATGGGTTTGAGAACACTGTATATATCATTTCTTTTATTCTTGTAGATTATACTTTGCGAAAACAAAAGGAAATAATAGAAAGTTTGATTATTCTAAGAGCATTTCCTAAAGTTAAAATTACACAGAAAGGTAATCACATGTGGTATTGATAATGGGTCTAAAGCACTGATCTGCCCAAACAAGGTAATATGTCCTTCTTACTTTAACTCCAGTCACAGTTCAATTCCACATACATATTTTCTGAAGTGTACTCTTCTTAGGAGGAATTCACTTACCTGGGTAGAAAAGACTTTTTTGTTCTTATTGTTATTATTAAAATAAAATTATACTCCTTGTTAGATACAAAGCACGTTCTTAAACTGGAGCTATTTTTTTTAACTTTTATATTTAATATGTTCTTTGAAAGACTGCCTATATTTGTATTAATTAGTAATAGAACACACTGGAACATAAAATATACATATATTGCTATTTCTCTCAACTATTTTCTGGAAAAAATCAATTATGCTGATAATACTCTGGGGGTCGATTCTACCCTGGCCCCTAGGGTTGCCATGAGTTGGATCCGAATCGACGGCATTTGGCTTTTTGGTAATAATTCTTCTAAAAAAAATAGTATCTGTTTAATGAAAGCCTATTATATAAGAGTTTGGCACAAGGATCTTAACAACTAAGTAGTTAAAGGCTTAAAACACATTAGATAGATCTTCCACCTTGCTAGGTGATAACATTGTATTAGTATAGCTCTAGCTATTATAACAAACAGATCAAAACATTTTAAACATAATAGAAGATTATTTCTTGTTTCTGTGCCAAGCCAAGCCAAGTGTAACAGTCAAAAATATGCATTCTGGTAGACAGCAAATTTTCATTTCGAGTTGTGATTCAGAGAAACAAAGGCATTTCACCTTGCAACACCTGCCTCTCTTAGGACTGTGTGGTTATCTGAACTTGGTGAAGGAGTTTGCCTTGAGCGATAGTGGTGGAGGTATATTTGTTTATATTTACTGCTAGAATACAACCACATGTTTCTTAGTTAATTGGAAGAGAGGATGAGAATTATTGATTGTTTTCTTAGGAAAAATATGATTTTTTATTTATGAAGAGCTAATATCATTCCATAGTCTAGAATTTTGATCAACAAATATTTATGTGAAGACTTACTTACACACTTACAATGTCCTCAGTTTTCTCTGTAAGGCAAGCAACTGGATGACCCATGCAGTCACTGTATCCAGTTCAAAGTCTACTATTAGTGGTATACAGTGACATTTTAAGAGGGGATATCATAAATTATTGTTATGAAGTCAAAAGAACTTTCCTTAAACATAAATTTCAAAAGGTGAAGATACAGTTTTTGGACAAATTGTCCATCTAGGTCTGTATAATGTTGTGCATCTGTTGCTTTTCTTGTGTTGTATATCATATTGCTATGATGTTCAAAGTTATACCTCCTATATTTAAATACAAGCAGGGTCATCCATGGTGAATAGGTATAAACCAGACTAAGATGAACTGGGAGAAAGGGTTAGACACTCCATTTCTGAAAAGAATAAGCCAGTGAAACCATTACAGAAGATGAGCTCCTCAGGTTGGAAGTCACTCAAAACACAACTCTGGAAAAGTTGCCTGCACAGAGTAGAGTTGAATTTAATGATGCGGATGGAGTCAAACTTTTGGGACCTTCATCTGATGATGTGGTATGACTCAAAACAAGACACACAGCTGCAAACATTCATTGGTAATGGGAATGTGGAATGCATGAATCATAAAACTAAGAAAATTGGAAATTGTCAAAAATGAAATGGAGTGCATAAGCACTGGTATCTTAGGCATTAGTGAGTTGAAATAGACTACACAGTTATATGGTCTTCAATACTGGATATAACAAGTTCAAGATGAATGACTTCATTGTCAAAAACAACATTTTGAGATCTATACTGAAGTACAATGCTGTCTATCCATACGTCTACAAGGAAGAACAGTTAATATGACTATTACTCAAATTTATGCACCAACAACTAAGGCCAACTGAAGATTCTTACCAACACTTCCAACTAATTTTTGCTAAATGGGTAAGATTTTTACTAACTTCTGAAGTTGATCAAATATGCAATCAGAAAGCACTGATAATTGCTGGTAATTGAACTGAAAAGTTGGAAACAGAAGAAAGATTGATAGTTAGGAAATATGGACGTGATAGAAACCATGCCAGAGTTGACATGATAGAATTTTGCAAGACCAATAATTCCTTCATTGCAAATACCTTTTGTCAACAACATAGACAGCAACTAGACACAGATGGCATCCACAGGAATAAAATTGACTACATCTGTGGAAAGAGATGACGGAGAAGCTCAGTATTATCAGTCACAAGTCCAGGGCCTGACTGTGGAACAGACTATTAGTTACTCACATGTAAGTTCAAGTTGAAGCTGAAGAAAATTAGAACAAATCCACAACAGCCAACAGCCAATATGACCTTAAGTATATCCCACTTGAATTAGAGACCATTTTAAGAATAGATTTGATGAGTGTAACACTAATGAATGAAGACCGAATGAATTCTGGAATGACCTTGAGTACACTACGCAGAAGAAATCAAGAGGTCATTGAAAAGAGAGGAAAGACACAAAAGACCAAAGTGGATGTCAGAAGGGACTCTGAAACTTGCTTTTCAATGTTGAGTAGCTAAAGTAAGTGGAATAAGCAAAGAAGTAGAAGAGGACAACAGAAGATTTCAAAAGGTGACTCGAGAAGACCAAGTAAGATATAGTGACTTACGCAAAGACCTGGAGATAGAAATCCAAAAGGGAAAACAACACTAGGCATTTCTGAAACTGAAAGAACTAAAGAGAAACTTCAGATCTTGAGTTCCAAGACTGAAGGTGTCTATAGTGAAGACATTCATCAAAGCAGGAAACATCAAAAGAAATTGAAAGGAATACACAGAAGCACTATACCAAAAAAAAAAAAAGGTAACATTCAGTAACCTCAGAAGGTATCATATGATCATGAACTGACAGTACTGAAGGACGAGATCCAAAATGTACTGAAAACCTTGGGAAAAGGTCTGAAAAAAGCCTGGTGAAAACAACCTGGCTTCAGGGTCTGGGAGAATATCAACTGAGATGTTTCAACAAATGGAAGCAGAGCTGGAAATTGGAAATGCTCACTAAGCTATGTCCACAAATTAGGAAGACAGCTACCTAGCTAGTTGAGAGGAAGAGAATCTATATTTATGCTTCCAAAAAAAAGGTGATCAAATTCCAAAATTATCAAACAATATCATTATCACATGCAAGTAAAATGATGTTGAAAATTGTTCAATGGCAACTGTAGCAGTACACTGGCAGGAAATTGCCGGAAATTCAAGCTAGATTCATAATGTTTCACTGGTTTATTCTTTTCAGAATTGACTATCTAATCCTCCTTTGTCTTAGTCTGGAAGCTCAGCTTAAACCTATTTGGCATGGATGACCTTGCTGGTATTTGAATACAGGAAGCATAATTTTCAGCATCATAGCAATACACAAGCTAATGTCACCTAAGGTCAGATGCTGACCAAAAGCAGAAAATGCAAAAAAGGTGTTTACCTATGCTTTATTGACTGCAAAAATGCATTCAACTCGTATGCAAGTTCATGGATCATAACAAATTACAGATAACATTGCAAACCATAGAAATTCCAGAACATGTAAGTATTCTCCTAAGAATCCTTTATGTAGATGAAAATGCAGTCAGTTGCTTGAATACAACAAGAAGATATCAAGTAAGTTGAAGTCAGGAAAAATGTAGGTCAGGGTTATAGCCTTTCATCAAACTTATTCAAGTTGCATGCTGAGTAAATAATCCAAGAAGCTGGAGCATGTGAAGGAGAACACAGTATCAGCAATGAGGCAGTTTAATTAACAATCTTTGTTATGCAGTTGACATTACCTTTGCTTGCTGAAAACAAAGAGGACTTGCAGAACCTTCTGATGAAGATTAAAGACCACAACTTTTGTTATGGGTTATACCTCAAATTAAAGAAAATAAAAAATTCTCACAGCTGGACCAACAAGCATCATGATAAATTGAGTAAAGATTGACGTTTTCAACAATTTCATTCAATCAACACCCATGAAAGCAGTCAGTAAATCAAAAGACACATTGCATTAGGCAAACCTACTTCAAAAGAGCTTTCTAAAGTGTTAAAAAGCAAAGATGTCACCTTGAAAACTAAAGTGTGCCTGACCCAAGCCATGATGTCTCAATGGTCTTCTACACTACTTGAAAGCTGAACAACGAATAAAGAAGACCAAGGAAGCACTGATGGCTTTGAGTTGTGGTGTCGGTGAAGAATGTTGACTACAAAAATAATCTGTCTTAGAAGAAGTACAACTAGAATTCTTAGAAGCAAGAATGGCAAGAGTATGCCTCACATAATTTGGATGTACTATCAAGAGGGCCAAATTACCAGAGAAGGATATCATGCTTGGTAAAGTAAGGGGTCAGTGAAAAAGAGGACAACCCTTGATGAGATGGATCAACACAATGGCTGCAAAAGTGGACTCAAGCATAACAAGGATTGCAAGGATGCCACTTGATGGGACAGTGTTTTGTTGTTCAATGAGTTGCTATGAGTCAGAATGCATTCTGTGGCACCCAACAACTACAACGCTGTATGCTTCTAAAAACAATTTTTTTCATTTCTTTAGCCCTTCCTGGGAGAATTCTGCACTTTTCTAGTTATGCCATGACAAGAAGGCTGTTCTGTCATCCTGGAGGCACTCAAACTGTGCTTCTTTTGTATGTTCTGTGAGTTTGGGGAACAAAAATAAATCTGAAGGGGCAAGATTAGGGTTGTAAATTGGATACAGTAAAGTTTCTCAAGAAATTATTGTAGGACAATCTTTGCTACCCTTGAGGGATGAGCAGGTATACTGTAGTGACAGGAAAAAAAAAATCCTTGACACAACTTTCCAGGACTTTTTCTCACCAATTCTCTTTTCAACTGTCTTACAAATTCTTCAGAATAACCCCTATAATAAATGATTGTCCTATGTCCTTTGAGAAAATCTGTCAAAATTACTCCTTTTGAATCCCAAAGAAAAATGGTTTCCTTAACTTTCTGAGCAGTCTTCTGTCTCTTGGCTCATCTCTGAGGTGTGGTCTACCCAACCTTCTTAGCAATGTTTAATCTGTGTAAAAACTCTTCTTTGATGTAGGGTAGCATTCATATAAATTGTTGCAAAACTTCAAGGATTTGGGAACATGTCCCTTAGAGTTTGGGTTAAAATTTCTCATTAGTCCTGATCTCAAAATCATTTTTATTTGTGGCAGAGAAAGTATCCTTTTTTTTTTTTTTTTTTTTTTTACTTGGGAGGCATCCTAACAAGATTAAGTCACATATATTACTGAGAGAATGTGTCTGCAAATGTCCATTTATCACAAAGACATGTTTAAACATGTTTTGTTTGGAATAAACTCATTCACGTTTGAACTGGAACTGTACTTTTTGACTTACCCTGGTATATAGTTCTGCAACATATAAACTGAAAACTAAGTAATATACCCTCACCACATTAAAGCTGCAATGATGGAGCAGGAATGTAATAGAATAAAAAAAAAAAAAAAAAAACATTATTTGAAAGAAGGAAGAACAAGTAACAAAAAATAGCTTGATTCATCACCATCAGGCAACCCACCTGGTCAGGTGCTGTGAAGACTCTCTTATACTAGCTATAGGGAAGATTCATTGATTTGACCACTTCTGGTCTCTGGGACGATCTCTTTTCTCCATTATCTTTATGAAGTCAGAAGGTCTGCGTGTTTGAAACCATACCTACTTGGAAGAAAACAAATTAGCCTCACACAGCAGAAGGTCATCAGACCTTCAGGTTACAGAAATAGACCATTTATTACTCACAGTAAAAACAGCAATCAAAGCAGTATTCTACATCAGTTTCTCATTGCCCAATCCCAACAAGGTGAAATAATGAGAACCAGATGCTACCTTCCGTGCATGGAGCTTCAACACAGGAAAGGAACTCTCAATTTTAAGAGACACTGAGAATGTATTGGGCTGTTAGCTCATCCATGCATCATACTTTGTGAAGACAAACTGTTCGTTACCTTGGAATAGAAGTTTCCAGAGAAGGGAGAAGAGAGAGCTTAATATTTTCCACACTGTGGGTATGTATATCTCTCAATGTTTCTTGAGACATAATCATCTCTAGTTTTTAAGAGCATTTGCTGTTCCTTCGTATCTTTGCTCAGAAGGACTCGACCTCACAGAAACCTGAGCATTCCATGGAAAATTGTTGAAAGACAATTCTTCAAGATCACCTCTGAAATGGACATATGGACAAGCTGTTAATCACACTGTAAATCTTTTTTGCTCACTTTCTATTAGGCTTTCAAGCGTTAAAACTTGTATATTCAAAAACATTTTTAGTTTCACACCAGCTTTTTAAATAAATAAATAAACTCTCCTAACATTGAGTTGTTGTTGTTGTTGTTAGGTGCTGTCAAGTCAGTTCCAACTCATAAAGCCCCTGTGAACAACAGAAGGAAACACTGCCTGTTCTTGCGCCGTGTCTACAATCGTTTTTATGCTTAAGCCTATCGTTGTGGCCACCTTGTTGATTCATCTCACGCAGGATCTTTCCCTTTTTTGCTGACCTTCCACTCTACCAAGCAGGACGTCCTTCTCCCGGGACTGATCTTTTCTGACAACATGTCCAAAGTGTGTAAGAAGCAGTCTCTCCGTCTTTGTTTCCAAGGAGCACTCTGGTTGTACTTCTTCCAGAACAGATCCATTGGTTCTTTTGGTGGTCCATGGTACATTCAGCATTTTTCTCCAACACCACAATTCAAAGACATCAATTCTTCTGTTTTCTTTGTTCATAGTCCAGCTTTCTCATGCATGTGATGCAAATGAAAATACCATGGCTTGAGTCAGGCGTGTTTAGTCTTTAAGGTGACATCCTTAACTTTGACTACTTTGAAGAGGTCCTTTGCAGCAGATTTTCTCAGTGCAGTGTGTCTTTTGATTTCTTGATTGCTGCTTCCAAGGGCATTGATTGTGGACCCAAGTAAAATGAAATTGTTGACAACCTCAATCCTTTCTCCATTTATGACAATGTTGCTTACTGGTCCAGTTGTGAGGACTTTTGTTTTCCTGATACTGAGGTGCAATCCATACAGAAGGCTGTGGTCCTTGATCTTCATCAGTAAATTCCTCAAATCTTCTTCATTTCCAGCAAGTAAGGTGGTGTCATCTGCATAATGCAGGTTGCTAATGAACATATTTAGCAGAGTTTCTGATTTATTTTTAAAACAGGTTATTTGGCCTGTAGTCATACTCAACAATTCCTTCTATATTTAGTTTTCCATTCTGTTGTATTTATTTTATTTGTTCAAGCATTTGGGCTTCCTTACTCTCAGTTTAATGGTGGCTACCTGAAAACCCTGGTAGAACTTGACTGTTGCCCAAAGGTTGTCAGTTTGAATCTACCAGCTGCTCCTTGAAAACCCTTGGGGCAGTTCTACTCTGTCCTATAGGCTTGCTAGAGTTGGCACAGACTCAACAGTATCGAATTTTGTGTTTGGGACCTGAAAATCATATACAGCAATATGCTTGGACAGGTAGCAAATTTCCCTCAGACTGATCTTGGCTGAACCTTAATAGACACTTATTTCTGAAAGCCTTTTCTGTCATATTTCCTATTTTGCTTGGTCCATAAATGGTTATCCCAATTGTATAGATTCTTAAGATTCTTATTTGTTTCAGATTACAGATGTCACTTCTACATAAACTAGCATTTTTCTTGTAATATGTCACTATAAGAACAAAAACAGCAACAAATTATACTCCAATTAAAAAAAAAATGCCAAGCTCCTTTCATTCGAGTAAATTCCCACTCATAGTGACCCTAAAGGACAGAGTAGAACTGCCCCATAGTTTCAAGGAGTGGCTGGTAGACTCTTAGGTTAGTAGCCATAACCTTTAACCAGTATGCCACCATACTCTAACAAATTTTTAGTTCATAAACTGTGGCTGTAGAGTAAATGTTATATAATACTTCATTTATTACAGTATAATAAACTAAGCATTTATAATTGATTATATTCTAAAAACTGTTATTTAATACTCTAGAGCTGTAGTTTATAAACTAAAAATAAACAAACAAAAAGGAGCTAAATTAAGACTATAATGAATGGAAATACAAATATTCCTGCTGGTGTGCGTATAGCTTTATTAGCAGAAAATATTAAGAACCTCCGATTCGACGGCACTTGGCTTTGGCTTTCAAGTCCTTACATGGTGAAGAAGACTTGATTTTTATTTTGAATGAAATTATAACGTCAATATGATCAATTTTGAATAAGCCTAGAGTAAGTTAGCTTAATAATTGCAATATTAACTTTTTACATTTTGTCGATTGGTAAAATACACTAGAATGGGTGTGATCGTATTTCCTTAGCTCAGACTATATTCCCACTTCCCAGCCATGTGTGTACCACACGAACGCTGAGTGAATTAATGAATTAATGTAGGTTATTCTTCCAAAAACTCTGTGACATTGTCTTTATTATAGTGACCTTACAGATGAACAAACTGGGAAATACAAGGTTGACTGATTGTCTAAAGTGACACAGACCCTCAAAGAAACCATAAAGTCTAATATCTGTGAGTGAAAATCCTTCTTCATTAACTATGTAAATATCAATATGACTATAGTTGAGATGAAAATAGCACATAAAAATATATGTACATATGCATGGAAGTCTATATGAGAGTATATAAACAGAAGTATCTCTGTGTTGGTGTGTATGTAGGCGGTATATATGTGTATTCACACAGGAACATGCACATTCTTTTCATTTTGTGAAGGGAATGGAGGGGCTAGATACCATCTAAGGTCATTTTCAAGTCCCTAATTCCAAGTAGAGTATATGTAGAGTATTTTTCTAATAATTTGTGACTGCTATCTATTCATGCATAGACTTGCTTTAAAACCATTAATCATTAGCTGATTTACTTATAGGTAGTGACTCATATATTCTAGTGTGTTTTCTCCACTATAGAGCAGGCAACACTCATAAATAGGGAAATCAAGTGCAAGTTATCCATACCAGTTACACAACTACACTGTTTTTTATACTCCTTTATTTAGGGTATATGTAAAATTCTTCTTCAGTGAGATGAAGTGATTAGATTAGACATCTCAGAAGTCTGTGTAAATTCTAAGCCTCTATGATTTTACCAGGAAACCTTCCAAATCTTTTTTTTTTTTTAATCTCAAGAAGCTATAATTACATATCTTCCCTTAATAGTCACTGTTGGAAATCATGTTTAATAAAGTAAAATGTACAAATATTTACATAGATTAATTAATTGAATGAATTTTTAACAGTTACTGTATCTGGAAACAATAACATATTTTCTGGCTCTGGGGAAATGTTTTTAAACCTGTGGCTGACAGACTGTTTGACAAGAATAAACATTCTCTACTTCAGTAAACACACTTGGGATATTATATCTTGTTCTAGCTCTTCCATGTGTAAATTTATTAATTTACACGTTAATTTATTAAATTTAAACATAAATGTATTAATTACTGAATATGATATTGATAAAAATAACTGATTGGATTACTAACAACATTGCAAGAAAATGCTAAATTTAATTGTCTGTTTCCTAACTTAGAAAAAATCTATTAGTTTTTATAATTTCATGTACTCTTTTTACCTTAACAAATTAAAAAAAAGAGAGTAAGGTAAAACTTTTTCTGAGAATAATACAAATATCAATACAGTAGTAATTTAATAACTTACAAAAGTAAAATTTTTAAAGCAGGCTAGAAACCAGCACTGATGATACAGTTACATACTATGCCCTTATTTTTATTATAGAAAATCAATGTTCCATTGAAATACAAAGTTACCCCTAGTTTCATTTTTTCCCACAATTTTTTTCCTTTAAATTCATATAGCTATAAATCTCCAACTCAACTCTACCATTCTTGACATAATAATTGTAAGTGAAATTTTTAAAAATTAAACTCTCCAGTTGAAGTGTGAGTTTTATGCTTCCGATAGTAAACATCATCATTGGGCTTACTGTGGGACAAAATGCAATGACTGCTTTAGACAAAATCTTCACATTGCACCTCCTCAATATGACCACAGAAATGCTACTTACCATTAATTTGAGATTTATAGAAACGTTCTTAAGAAATACATAAAAAGAAAAAAAATATTTTATTAATGAAGATGTAGTTTATCTCTTAATGAAGAGCCCTTAAGGGGCTAGCATTTTGTGCTAGACTGCCAAGGTTCAGATCCTCAAAAATACTTTTCATGTGGGAATAGACAGAGCTTTTATTTCTTAATGTTTTATTTTTTTCTCTAAAATGAAGAATCAGGATAATAAACATACTCACTTTATAAAATTGTAATGGTTTTATGATTCAAAATATCCAGAGTTATTAGACCAATGCCTAGCACGTAGTGTTTTGTCAGTGTTGGCTAATATTATAACTTGTGTGTTTGAAAGATACTGAAAATATAGTAAATATTTTAATAAATCTGTTCCTCTATTCTTTGTGGTATTTCTCAAGTTATGTAAGAATGGATATATGCTGCTTTCAAAACAATTTTCTTATATTTGAAAACATTTAATTTATGATAAAAATGGCCTATTGATGTGATATTATGTCTGAAAATGATCGAAGAATTTACCAAGACAAATAATTTACTTGTTATTAAGTTTAATGGGCCTCATTTGCCTATAACTTTAAGGAAGGACCATGATTGAATATACATTGCAGATGTGGGTAATTATGAAGCAGTGAGTAAAAGAATCTTAGCTATGCATGAACTTGGTAACATGGATAGTTTATCATACAAAAAGTTTATTGGGGTTTTTCTTCGTGTTATAATAATGGATTCTGAGTCCATTGCACAGGAGAAGAACACATTTGGCCCTACATTTCCCCTAAAACGGCAGGGGCGTAGAGATGGTATTTAGGCAACAGGACAGAGCAGACGTGCCCCACAGGGCCAACAGTGAGTGACAGATAATGGTTATTCAACAACTATTTCATGAATAATTAAATTTATGAGTATTGATTATTACACTATTATAGCAAGTAATTAAATCTGATTAACTTCAATATTGGTTGCATATATGGTTCAATAAGATTGGTAGCAAATTTAGGGGATGGCACACATGCTGCTCGGTTGCATTTCTAGTTGTCTCTTGATGGGGGAGTTAGAATTTGACTGAAAAGTGGAAGGTTTATATTATATTTTAGTCAAAGGAAGATGCATGAGAAATCTTCATAATTGTGAGCAAGGTGCATGCAGGGAATTTTAAGATACTTGATTACTGTGTGGGAGCGTGAGAGGAACGCTGAATTTTAAGAGAACTGACTGTCATGTTAAGGAGTTTGGCAATTATCCTCTGAGGGAAGAGCTTTGAAGGATTAATCTAACTTCTAACCATAGGTCTTAATCAGGGACATCTGTTGAGAATTTCTTCTTTGTCTCTTCATATAATACTTCCTTCAAGTTGCCCTTAAAACTCACCAGAATTCAGTTCAGCCCAGATTTGCTGCACAACGTACTCCCACACACATGATATAAACACGGAGGGAGAGAATCCTTAAAACTAGTTAGATATTTGCACCTATTGTCAAATTAACAAAATTGCCTCATACACCATAGTAAAATCATAAAAAGGATCTAAAGCTCATAGTCCTCTAAGTAAAAGAATTCTAATGGATTTTGCATACATGAATGGATGAGGAAAGGAAATGAAAGTAGAGTTTCAATTTTGAACTTCAAGTTTAAATAGATTTGCACTTTAATATCAGCACATTCTTTTAATATACATGTTTGCCTCAAGTCATCAAATAAATGCATTAGAAGGTACTTTGTCATTATAGGCATGATTTTATTACCTTTGCATGTCATTTTTTTAACAGTACGACAGACATGAAAATATTGGTATTCACTGCACACGCTGATACATGGAATAAGTACAAGGTTAATTTATATTTGTAAGGAGTAAAGCATCTATACTTTATTACACTTTTATATTCACTAAAACTTATTATTTCCAGGTGTTTCTTTGGCAGATGCTTATATCCCTCTGGGGCAACAGTGGCATAGTGGTTAAGTGCTATAGCTGCTAACCAAAAGGTCAGTGGTTTGAACTTACCTGGTGCTCCTCAAAAACTCTCTGGGGCAGTTTTGCCCTGTCCTATAGAATCACTATGAGTCAGAATCAACTCAGCAGCAGTGGGTTTGGTTTGGTTTATATTCCTTTAGATATCTGGTAGAGAAATGGTTAAGAACTGCAGTTGCTAACTGAAAGGTTGTCAGTTTGAATCAGGCAGTTGCTTCTTAGAAACCCTATGTTACTGTTCCACTCTGCCTATGGAGTTGCTATGTGTCAGAGTCACCTGATGGCAAAGGGTTTTATATCTCTTTACTTTAAAACAATGATCAGTTAATTTGAAGAATCAATTAATTTGTTCTCCCAGGTTCTGAACTGAGAATTTGATACACAAAATCAATCAGTACCAAATTACGTGTAATATTTAACTGTCAAGGTTAATTATTTAAAGTCAAATTCAGCTTTTCCTTAAAAAAAAATCTATGTGTGAGGAAAATGGACTCAGCTTAATCAATTATATATTTTATAACAACATCAAATGCACAAACTGAACAGCCACTAAAAATCGTATTAATTTTTAGCTTCCAACTTGTTACAAAGAGTTACAGGTAAAATAAAAAAAAAGATTGAGGAATGTTTTACTATGAACTATGAAAACATTAAAGCAGTCTTACAATTTAATCAGACATGTATTTTTAAATTAACTCTGTTCCTCAGAACAAATAGACCCACATTTATTTTAAAGTTCATTTTTTTGTATTTGGAAGGTTAGATGAACTGATCACCAAGTTTCCTTTCTACTCAGAGCTTCATGATTCACTCCTCTTGCTTTTGTTTTTTGTTATTTTTCAAACTCCAACATTCATGCAGTGGTCAAAGAGCTTGCTGAAAAAGGCTGTCATTTTTCTTGGCATTTTCAGGGTCCTTACATACTCGTATACTCATTTCTCCCTTGCAAATATCATCAAGTTTGTAAACTAGTCTATTTTGAAGAAATCCCTTAAGGTCACTGGTATGATAGCTAGCTTAGAGCATTCTTAAATTTGTTCCATACAGCACTTGCCAGCATTTGTTGAAGTACCTGGTTTCCTCTAAATGCATTACAACTTTCCATCTTCATTCTGCAGCTCAAAATACTTATCTAACTCACCACTATTTCATTTAATGTACTTTGCTTCTGGGTAGTATTTTTCTCTTCAGATATCTATTATATGTATGTCCATATTGCCAAGCATCAAAATCATTTTGTATTCAATTTCTTTTTTCCAGATGCCATTAATTTCAGATACAGGTAGAAAACTTCCTTACACTCCAACCACACAAGGGACTATTTTACTCAATAACAACTTCTCTTTTTGAAGGCTTAATTTCATTTTATACATTTAGCAATGGAAATCCTGTTGTCAAAAGTCTTTACCTTAATAATTTTTTTGGTTGTTTGAACTTTAGCAACAGATCTACATTTAAAGAAAAAAATAAGTCCTTTATAAAGGGGGATAATTACAACTCTATTTAAATGCACATATTTTGACTTTTCTTCATGATAAAAAATGAGAAATCAAGCCTGAGATGTTTCTGAGTAGTGAACTAAATATAAGTCAGTCCTTCAATGGGCAGTGAAGTACCAAGAGATTTTTTTCGATACCATAGGTTATATCTTAAAATGGTCATTATGTGTCCATCTTTTAAAAAAAAATTCCAAGTAAGTTATTTTACTTAAAATAGTTAGACTGTCAGTTTATTGAATTTTAGGTCCCATGTCATCACATCCATTGTAGTTCACATTGAACCAATTATATTTGTTAAAAGAAATTGTAGCTGATTTTAGCCGTTTTCTCTACTAGCTTGGCAAAGAGATGAAAGGAACAAGAATAGAATAGGATAGCTTTTGATATAGGAGATAGATTGGCAATGGGTATGGTTAGGCACCAAATACATTTCAGGTGGTAACATGAGTGATAACGGTAAAACAAAGAGATGATAGGTAAACCAAACTGATTTTTGAAATTGCGCAGTGAGGATTATTTTTGTAAAACCAAAGAACCAAACCCACTGCCACTGAGTCAATTCTTAACTCATTTATGTTGTAAGTTTTGTTAGATGACCTAAGTCATTTCTGAGTCATACTGACCCTACGCACAACAGAAGGAAACACTGTCAGGTCCTGTGCTGTGCCCACAATCATTTTCATACTTAAGCCAATTGTTGCAGCCATTGTGTCAATCCATCTTGTTGAGGGTCTTTCTCGCTAACCGTCCACTTTACCAAGCATTATGCCCTTCTCCAGGGATTGATCCTTCCTGATAATGTGACAAAAGTATGTAAGATGCCATCTTGCCATCTTTGCTTCCAAGGAGCACTCTGGTTGTACTTCTTCCAGAACAGATCTGTTTATTCTTTTAACACACCGCAGTACATTCAATAGTCTTACGCAGCACCACAATTTAAAGGCATCAGTTATTATTTGTCTTCCTTATTCGTTGTCTAACTTTTACATGGATATGATGCCACTGAAAATATCATGGCTTGGATCAAGCACATCTTGCTCTTCAAGGTGACATCTTTACTTTTCAGCACTTTAAAGAGTTATTTTTTTCAGTAGATTTTCCCAATGCAATGTATCCTTTAGTTTCTTGACTGCTGCTTTCATAGGCATTGATTGCAGAACCAAGTAAAATGAAATTCTTGACAACCTCAATCCTTTGTCTTTGTATCATGATGTTGCTTACTGGTCCAGTTGTGAGGATTTTTATTTTCTAGATGTTGATGTATAATCCATACAGAAGCCTATGGTCTCAGCTCTTCATCAGTAAGTATTAACTATCCTCTTCACTTCTGTCAAGCAAGGTTACGTCATCTGTGTAACACAGGTTGTTAATGAGCCATCCTCTGATCCTGATGCCTCATTTTTCTTCAAGTAGTCCAGCATACAGATTGGAAAGGTATGGTGAAAGGATACAACACTGACACACATCTTTCCTGACTAAACAATGCAGTGTCCCCTTGTTCTGTTCACACAACTGCCTCTTGATCCATGTACTTAAAGGCATAATTAAGGATTTTGAAATTCTTGTTTTCCTCAGTGTTGTACATAATTTGTTATAATCCACACAGTCAAGTGCCTTTGCATAGTCAGTGACACACAGGTAACCATCTTTCTGGTATTCTCTGTTTTCAGCCAAGAGCCATCTGAGATCAGCAATGATATTTCTGGTTCCACATCTTGTTCTGACTCTAGCCTGAATTTCTGACAGTTCCTTGTCAATATATGATTGCAGTGGCTTTTGATTGATCTTCAGCAAAATTTTACTTGAGTGTAATATTAATGATATTATTCAGTAGTTTCTGGATTCTGCTGGATCAGCTTTCTATGGAATGGGCAAAAATGTGGATATCTTCCAGTTGGTTGGCCAGGTAACTGTCCTCCAAACTTCTTGGCACAGACCAGTGAGCACTTTCAAGTGCACGCATTTGTTGAAATATCACAATTGATATTCCATCAATGCCTAGAGCCTTGTTTTTTGCCAATGCCTTCAATGCAGCTTTGAACTCTTCTTTCAGTATCATCAATTCCTTATCCATTCAACCTCTTGAAATGGTTGAATGCCGACAAATCCTTTCTGGTATAATGGCTCTGTATTCCCTCCATCTTCTTTTGATGCTTCCTGAGTCATTTACTATTTTTCCTATAGAATCCTTCACTATCACAGCTCAAGGATTGCTACCGTGGGGGCTTGCATGTTGCTATGACTCTGGAAGCTATGCTACCAGTATTTAGAGACCAGCAGGAGAACACATCATGGACGGGTTTCAGCTGAGCTTTCAGACTAAGAAAGACTAGGAAGAAGGATGTAGCAGTCTACTGCTGGAAAGAGTTAGCCTGTGAAAACCCTGTGACCTAGAAGCAGAACACTGTCAGATATGGTGCCAGAAAATGAGCCTCCAGGTTGGAAAGCACAAAAGAGATGACTGGAGAAGTGCTGCCTCCTCAAAGCAGAGTTGACTTTAATGATATGGATGGAGTAAAGCCTTCAAAACATTCATTTGTTGATGTGGTGTAATTCAAAATGTGAAGAAACGGCTGCAAACATCCATTAATTATTGGAATATGAAACATATGAAGTATGAATCTAGGAAAATTGGAAATCCTCAAAAATAAAGTGGAACACACAAACACTGATATCCTAGGCATTAGTCAGCTGAAATGGACTTGTATTGGCCATTTTCAGTTGGGCGATCACATGGTCTACTACGCCAGGAATGAAAACTTGAAGATGGACGATGTTGTGATCATTAAAAAGAACATTTCATGATCTGTCCTGAAGTACAATTCTGTCAGTGGCAGGCTAATATCCATACTCCTGAAGGGAAGAACTGTTAATACAACTATTCTTCAAATTTATGCACTAACTACTATGGCAAAAGCTGAAGAATTGAAGATTTTTTTATCAGCTTCTGCAGTCTGAAATCGATCAAACATGCAATCAGGATGCATTGATAATTACTGGTGATAAGTAGAAGGACTTGTAGTTGGAAAATATGGACTTGGTGACAGAATTGATGCTAGTGATCGCATGGTAGAACTTTGTAAGACCAACAACTTTTGTGTCACAAGTACCTTTCTTCACCAACATAAGTGGTGGCTGTATACATGTACCTGACCAGATGGAACACACAGCAATCTAATCGACTACATGGACAGAAATGAGAGATAAGCTGAACACTAGCAGTTAGAACAAGAAGAAGTGCTCACCATGGAACAGACCAATTGTTCACATGCCAGTTCAAACTGAAACTGAAGAAAATTAAAACAAGTCTACAAGAGCCAAAGTGCAACCTTGGGTATACTCCACCTGAGTTTAGAAACCATCTCGAGAACAGATTTGATGCATTGAATGCTAATAACCGAAGTCCAGATGAGTTGTAGAATGACATCAAAGACACCATCTACGAAGAAAGCAAAAAGTTGTTAAAAAAGACAGGAAAGAAAAAAAAGACCAAATTGGATGTAAGAAGAGACCTTGCAACTTGCTCTTGAACATTGAGTAACTACAGCAAAATGAAGGAATTATGAAGTAAAAGAACTGTACTGAAAATTCCAAAGGGCAACTTGAGAAGACTCATTTATAGTCCATGGAAAATGCTAGTTCCAAACCAGTAAACAATAGCTAAGTGAAGGCTAGAAACCTAGGGAAGGAATGGAAGCAGTGAAAAGATTTATCTATACTGTTACTTTTATACCTGGCAACATAGTCTCTGCCTTGGGTGCTGGCTTTATGAGGTCCCAAATGTGAAAAGGAGGCCAAAGCATAAAATTAAATAAATTGCTATTGAGTCAATTCTGATTCATAGTAACCCTATAGGACAGAGCAGAACTGCCCTACAGGGATTCCAAGGAATGCCTGGTGGGTTCAATCAGTGAACCTTTTGATCAGCAGCCGTAGCACTTCACCATCATGTCTGGCTATGCTGCCTGGGATCTACAGCTCACCACCAACACAACACAGCCTTTAACCGAAACATGAAGCCTCTTAACACTATTCAGGTTTCTAGGCAACTCGTCACATCTCTTGAAACTGAATTCCAAGATGTGTAGGGTCATTTTACCACTGTCACAGCAACAGACACACTTACAGGAGAGCAGACACATCACTAAACTTGATAAATCTATCTCAGATGACACAAATATGATTTATCTTCAGAATAAAGTCTGTTATGAAAAGTTTAAAAAAGTAAACTGAATTTTATTGTTATTTAATTTTAAAAGTAAATTTAAATAAATATTAAAAATAAATAGTTGCTACAAACTATACAACTAAAATGACATTGTAAAATACCAAAGAAATGCAAATTTAAAAAAATCATTTTCTGAAAAGAGAATTATATATAAATAATATATCTATAGAGGCTACTTTTGGATTACTATAAATCAAGGTAAAATGTTTATAGAAAATAAATATGAAAAAAGGAACTAGTTTGCTTCTTTACAAAATCTTAACTTGGAAAAAAATGAAAATACATTGCCCCAGTAAACCCATCAGATAGTAAAAACAAACATCACCAGTTCATGAAAAAAAGCCATGGCACCAACACTGATGTTTAAGTTAGTGTATATGTGCATATATATATTTTTTTGGACTTAGATGTAATTGATTTCTTTCTGTTTATTTATTTAATATGACTGAGTGAAAATGTACATTCCCGTATAAATTTACATACCCACCTGCTCTCCCTGCCCGGTGTATATTTGATATCTGAATAACTTTCAGTCGTTGGTTTATACATATTTTCCAATTTTGTCTAAAATGTTCTTGTTGCTGTCGAGCTGATTCTCACTGGCACTGATCAGCTGTATGGCGGAAAAATGTGCCATGAGGTTTTCCATCCTATCACCTTTCAGAAGCAGATTGCCAAACCTGTTTCAGAGCTACCTCTCAGACGATTCTCATGCATCTTTAGAGAAGTATACTTTCGCAAGGTAAGAAAATAGGTGATCCACTATTTCATACTTGGTTAGTGTTATTTATAACTTCTGTGCTAGCCTTCATTTGTGCTCTAGACAAACTCTCTGTAGGGATAAGCCTGATTACTTCAAATATTAATTTATTTCTGTAGAGATTATTCTAACAGATTTACCCACCCTTTGGTCTTCTTTTCACATCAACTAGTTATGGAAACATTAACCAAGACAAAAGAAATCTTAGATATTTAACTATGGTTTGTGTGTTTATGTTTCTCTCTTATCTACTTTATCAGTCCTTCTTTCCACGTGAAACTTGTATCTAGGATGTTAGAATTCATTCCACTCTCTTCTTATGCTCCTCCTCAATCTGAGTAAAAGGATCATATTTTTTTCTAACAGAATACATATGAGTAAAAAATTGCTTTCTTTTATTTAAATTAATTGCTATAAAGAGTTATATCAAGTATTAAGATTGACTAAATACACTTTGTAAATGAATAAAATTGTATAAAATAATTTTATTTTCCAAAAATTTGGAATAATATTCCTTGTCAAGTCATCAAGTCAAACAAATTGTGTAGGGAATACAGACAAACATGAAAGATTTGAAGGAAAATCTTGGCATACTCACATCAAAAGTATCTGCATGCATTAATGCAGAAAGACAGAAGCGACCTCTCCGAGAGTGAAATTTGATACCACAGAGGACATGTATAATGATTATTTGAACTGTGGCAATTACTTCTCCCATTCCCCCAAATGAAACAAGGGAATACTTTCAACAGCTGAGAGAAAAAAATTATAATTTTGCAAGCATGTATCTGATACACACTTGTATCCTGCAAAATGAGTCCCCAGGCCCACATGTAAAATCTACATACCAATTTAAATTAGAAATTTCTACAATATTTTAACGGAACACATTTAAAGCAACACACATAGCTACCACTCCATTTCTAAAGTATTCAGTGTATTGTCATTCAAAAATCTTACCCTTTATTGTTGAATCCAGGAAAGACTTTCAAAATGCATCTTTCATGCCGCAGTCAATGAAACAACAACTAATTCTTTAAAACCTAAAACAAGACCATTTTTTAATCATTCAGGCATTTAATTAGAACTTCAAAAATAGATTAATTCTAATTGAAAAAGTAATAAAATATAGTTTGGCATTTTTAGAGGATTCTAAATTAGTCTGGTTAATGAAGTTCCTTTACTTTTTGCTTTGTCAGGAAACTTAGTCCCTTTCTTTGTCCTTACAGTTGAAAAACAAATAATCTGCAAAATTAGATGATTTTTTTAATACCCTTAAGATCACAGGGTCTTTCAAGGCATATTTTATTTACTTGCAATAAACAAATAAAAAAAAGAACAAGCAAAAGCCTCTTGCCATTGAGTTGGACCTGAGTCTGAGTATCTCTGCCCTATATGGTGTGCAAAGCTGTCCACTTTAGTGAATCAGACTGCCACATCTCTCTCCTACTGAGCAACTGGTGAGTTCAAACCACCAAACTTTCTTTCAGTCAACAGCCAAACATTTAACCACTGCACCGCCAGGGCTGAATTTTATTTAAATGTGATAAATGATGTTTAAAATAGACACTTTTTAAATTTAACTTCGTTGTTGTTGGGAATAGCAAGAAGCTGACCAATTCAACTATTTCTACATGTACAGTTCAGTGACATTGCTTATTTTCTTTGAGGTGGGCGGCTGCTCTCAGCCTCCTTTTCTGAGGTGTTCTTCCCACACTAATGTAAAATCACTGCCCCAACCCCATGAGTTCTTATCTAATCTTTGGGGTTGTTGTGGTCACTTTGGCTTCACATTGATAGTTCTTCAAAGAGCACAATGAGCAAGGAAGACAGATTTTACTAAATAAATCCAGCTATTAATTGGTATTAGGAAGTCTTCAAGGGGATCTTTGGGTTTAGGTTTTACAATTACCTCAAAGTAATACTTTGAGGAGATCATTTACCCCCAAGATTCCAGAAAGTCAGAAGTCTAGTAGAATATGAACTTCTGTTCCATATCTTCCCCTTTTTGTTCAGGATTATTCCATAGCATCTTTGATAAAAAATGTTCAACAATGGTAGTCAGGCAGCATCCAGTTCTGGTAAAGGAGGCAACTGTTTATGGAGGCAATTATCCATACATTCTGTATACTTTTCCTGTTCTTGATACACTTTTTCATCTGTTGGTCCAAGTGAATAGAAACCATTTTTTATGCCTTGGAAGGCACCTTGCAAGTTTTTAAGACTATAGGCAAGGTGCAATAAATCAGGAGGTAGAACAGAAGCAATAAACATGATATTAGGTCAGTTAACTGGAATGTCACATGAAGTTATAACTCTAAACCTCCAAACCAAGAAACTAAATCCCGTAAGGTTTTTGGTTATACATAAGCAGTCTGAGGAGTTACTATTTTGTTATTGTTGAAAATATGCCTATCACACAATTTCATTAGATCAACTTTTTACAGATTAACAAACTATTGATAATACTTATAAACTTTTGATACACAATATATATATTTTTTCCTTTGGGTAGCAAAAATATTTATTTTATGTAACAATTCTTCTTTTTTTTTTTTTTGCCATTATTTACTCACCTGAGTAAACAGACTGAGAACAATCTGATGACCTTCCAACCTAAGAGGCTCATCTTCTGGCACTATATTTTTACTGACCAATGGTTTTACAAGTAGACTGCCACTGCCATCTACCTGGTTGTCTAATTTTGGAAGCTCTGCTGGAATCTGTTCACCATGTGTAACACTGATGATGTATGAAATATCAGTAGCATAGTGACATAGCTTCTGCCGTCACAGCAATAGGCAAGTAACCACATACAGCAAACTGACAGATGCCTGGTGGCCAAGAACTGCAGCTATTCAGACTTACATGAAACAAAACAATTGAGATAGAAAGACAGAAATTCAATAGCACATACATTCAGCAGCCTAAAATCTATTAAATACCAGGAATTGGACTGGAATTTATACATGATTTGGTTCTCCATCTGTATTACTAAGGATGGATCTTCCATCTCTGTAGAACTAAGAAATCCTAGTAGTTGCTACTATGCACCTGAGAAAGAGTGAAAAATATCACAATATCTTCATCCACTACATATTTTGGGATCTAAATCACGGTGAAGGTGAGTAGGAAAGAATTTTCAAATTGGGTAAGAGATGTTAGCCTTTGATAGAACATTATTATTGAAGTAATTAATTAACATATTGCTTAAGTAACTAAAGCCTAACAAATATGCTAATACAGTCAACAATTGAAAGAGCTGTGAAATAGATTTGACATCTTGCACATGTGGGAGGAAAAATAATTCTACCAAACAGGTTTAAAAGTGCAGTGGTTCAAATCAATTATATTTATTTCTACATTTATTTATTTCTGACAGTCTACTCAAACTACTTTATCTTGGCTCATATACTTAGAAAACATATACTTCTCATAGCAACTTTATGTAGTAATTTCTCAGATGTGGAAAAGGAATACTGAAAAGGTTAATAGCTTGCTTGAGAACACTGTTAGTAAGGGCCTGGGCAAATGCTCTTGTAGTCTAGTGCAGGATTTGTGCTTATTAGTGCTTTACGGCTAAAATTTCATTCCCCCAAATGACATCTTGACATCCTAACCCCTGAATGTAATCTTGTTCGGAAACGGGGTCTTTGAAGTTGTCATCAGTCTAGTTACAATGGGCTTAAGCACAGAAAAGATAGAAAGGATGTCACAGACCCAGGTAGTGGTCTGTTCTGTTGTGCATAGGTTCATTTGGACATGACTCAGTGGTACCTAAAAACAACATCAGTTATCTTAACATGGCGTCATACTGGAGTAGGGTATATCATACTCAAATGTGAGTGATGTCCTTGTAAAAGAGAAGAGACACACATAAAGGAGGGATATCCTGTAAAAGATGCATCTAGACGCTACGGAACACTTGAGGATACCAAAAGTTAGGAGAGACAAGAAAGGATATTTCTCTAGCGATGCCAGAGGGAGAATAGGCTCATTAACATGTTGGATTACTCCCTTCTAGAAAGATAAGAACTTCAACTTCTGTTGTTGAAAGTCATCCACTTTGTACAGCAACCCCAGGAAATAAACACAAACCATACACTATAAAACATTAACAGTAGAAAGTTGAAGTGGACACAGTCACTACTTGGAGGTTTTCAAAATTAAAAAAAAAGCCATTCAGCGGAGCAATGGTTCCTAGTCCTAACATATACCAGTATTTACAAGAAATACACAGAGCTCTGTCTCCCTGTTACAATTCCCATTAATGCGGACACTACCAAACAAAATTTACAGAGATTTGCAGAGCTCTTAGGAAGACTGTCCCTCTGTTGGCCTACATGCAGCCAGCTTACAAACTCTTTAACAGATTAATCCTAAAAAGGAAGCTATAATTAGAATTAATTACATAGTTTCCACTTAAAAAAAAAAAAAAACCATCAGTACTAATCTAATCGTTGTACAGCCCTGTTTATTTCAGAAACAATCACAATTGCCCAACTTTCACAATCACCCATATGGCTCAATGCACCCCCTAATTGTAACCCAATATCCTAACATTTCCTGACTCCCCATCCACAGCTCCTGGACTCTCTGCCAACAGAAAATATCTGTTAAACCTTCAATATTTCTCTGTGTTTGAATTTTATTCTTATTCTTTCAAAGCCTATACAATTTTTTTGAAGGCATGATTTCCCCTGCTGTTTTTCTTCCAAAATGCCTGTATTTGTATCTGGAAGAAGAAAAGGAGTGTGCTTCTCCCCATCGCCCAAACAGGTCACTGTTTCTCCTCTCTCAAAACCTCAGTTCATTCTTGTTTACACTACTCACCAACTCTCTTTCCTGTGCAAAGTCCATACACATTCCCACTTTATCCTCTTACTCCTTGATGATTTTAACACCTGGCTTATGATTTTTCTTATTACCTTTCTGGTAAACTGTAGTATTCATACAGATATTTTCTCAAGTGCGTTAGCTTCTCAGTCTAATGGCATTGTCTTCTGCACTACTTTAGCTATCCATTCTTACCAGTAAATATGTGCCGTGGAAAATGAGTGCCATTTAAAACAAGTACCAACATCTCTGCTTCTTCTTGCTCACTTTCTGACTTCTACTTTCCAAGCTCACATAGACAATCTCATTTCTATTGAACTTTAGGTTGCAATTTTGGACTTCCATTAAACTGGGCTCTTTCAGTTTTTGTTACTGTACTTCTTCCTTATTTCTTTTGTTATCCAACTCAGATTCCATGAATCATTGTTGGAATAACTAGCAATCATCAATTGTCATTAAGTTGATTACAACTCACAGAAATGTCAGGTATGTCAGAGTACAAACACATTCCACAGTTTTTCAAGAGCTGATTTTTTTTTTACAAGTACATTGCCAGGACTTTCTTCCAAGGGACCTCAGAGTAGACTTTCAAACTTTGGTTAGCTGTCAAGTGCTTTAACTCTTTATACCACTTGAATGTTTTATCCACTCAACTGTTATTTCTTCTCCAGGATACTCATCTGGATTACTGCTTAGAGTGAATCTCACCAGTACTTTGTTGTTGTTGTTAGGTTTTGTCACACTTTCCACCTTATAGTGATCCTAGGCAGAGCAGAAGGAAATACTGCAGTGTCCTGCACCATACTCATGATTGTTTTTATGCTTGATCCCACTATTGTAGTCACTGTATCAATCCATTTTGTTGAGGGCCTTATCTTTTCCACTGACCCACTACTTAACCAGGAGCCCTATCAGCTGCTCCTTGGAAACCCTATGTTTTGGTTCTGTTCTGTCCTCTAGGTTAGCTATGAGTTGGAACTGACTCAATAGCACCTAACACCACCAACAACTGCTTTACCAAGCACGATGCCCTTCTTCAGGGACTGGTCCCTCCTGATAATATGTACAAAGCATATGTGATGAAGTCTTGCTGTTCTTGCTTCTAAGTAGCATTCTGGCTGTACCTACTTCTAAGATTTCTTCATTCTTTTGGCAGTCCATGGTATCTTCAATATTATTCACCAACGCTATAATTTGAAGTCATCAATTCTTTTTCAATCTTCCTTATTGACTATACATCTTTCACATGACTAGGAGGCAATTGAAAACACCATGGCTTGGGTCAGGGGCAACTTAGGCCTTAAAGTGACATTTTTGCTTTTTCAATTCTTCATCACTTTCCTTTTTAATACCAGTATTTTAGATCTTATTCCCTGGCCTATGAGAGTACTGGAGCCCTACTGGTGCACTAGTTAATAGCTATGGCTGCTAACTAAAAGCTCAGCAGTTTGAATCCACCAACTAGCTGCTCCTTGGAAAACCTATATAGAAGTTCTCCTCCATCTAGTAGGATCGTTATGTTTCCATGAATCAGAGTCATCTCATGGCTACAGGTTTAGATTTTTTTTTCATTTTTGAGAGAGAATATTGACTAACTTACTTTGATGCTTCGCTTGACAAAAAAAGGAGTGAAAGTACCGTATGCTACTTCTTCCTGCAAGTGTTAAAGCGCCAGTGTGCAATTCCTTATGTCTTCTCTTTCTTTGCTGAGACAATCATAGAAATGTGTTTTTTGTTGTTTTTATTTGTTTGTTTGTTTTTTTATGGAAGTGCCAAAAGATCAAGGATCCAGAGTGCTGAAACAACACAAAGAAAACAGATCTGGAGAGTTTTCTAAGTCATTAAGATTTTTTCAGTCAATGAGAATGGTACATAGAAAATCTCTAATCATGGTTAAATTTAATTCTCAGCTTATGTATGCTTTTAGCAGTGAAGTTTGTGGCAGAAAAAAATAACAACCTTGCTGACTGGCCTTAATTTAAATCTGTGACTGTAAATCTCAGATGGTCCCTACTATCTTCTCTCTATAGCTCTTTAAGATAATCATTTCACAATTGTTACACTTTCCAAAGAATCAGATTTAGCCCCACTCTCAGTTTATACTGTTTTCTTATTTTACAGAGAATTTAGAAGCTATGATAAAATAAATGTCAAGCCCTCCACTACAACACCAATTCCATCAATTTACCTAAATTTATTCCTACGTATTCAGCATCCCATTCTTATTAAAATAGAACAAGCAACTTGTCTTGCTGTCATCTAAAGAAAACCATCCAAATTTTACCTGAATCTCCTCCATACTAGTGAAAAACTTTGCTTCTGAAACTATCACCTTTTTTTTACATTGTATTTTCTTTATATTGGATCTCTCTTAGGGGCCAGGATGGTGGAGCAGTCAGATGCTTCCTGTGATCCCTGTAATAACAAAGACCCCAAAGAACAAATGAATCAATTATATATGACATCCTAGGTGCCCTGAACATCAAAGGCAAAGTTGAGAAATCAGACTGCACAATGAGGAAACGAGGGTAGGTCTCAAGTACCTAGAAACTGACCAAATCTGACCCACTAGAATCAGCTGTGACCAGCCTATTGAGTAGAGCAGTGGTGTATGAAGGGCATCCTCCTCAGCAGGAGAAAATAGCACAGGATCCTAATAAGCTAAGTGGTTTGTGAGTCTAACCTCCCACCTAAATCTTCCCTTTAGGATAAACTTCTCTCCTTCAGCCTCCCTTCTCTGCACTGTATCCAACTGGAGTCTGACTCCATTAACTGTGGTGGAAATAAGATTCTTTAAGCTCACCCTGAGCCATCTTCTGAGATTCAGAAAGTAAACAGTTTAACAAACTGGAGGAAGAGGGGAAGAAATATCTACCACCTCCCCTGAGCCAGAAATTTAGGGCAAAATATTTCCTTCACAAATAGCCAGACATAAAGAGACATACCATCCTCACAGAAACTCGGTGATGACTGTTAGCACCTTCCCTGCCTTTCTTAGTGCCTGTAGTCAGATATCTATGCCTACACCAATCACCTTTGCCCATCAAGCAAAGCGGGTGACAGCCTACACCATATACTTAATGACTGATTACCTGGACACCTGAGTTGAATCCATACCAGAAAAGTAAACAGACTCTTGTGCTCACACATTCAGTAAAATCTCCACTCACCTGGTGACAGGATATTAGAGCTTCACAGGCACCAATAACCAAACTAGCACACATGATCAACCTATTTGGATATTTCTAAACAAAATAAAATAAGAAGCTAGAATATAGTAGCAAACATAAAATAAATAAATACAATAACAATGATGGCTTAGAGACAACAGTCCATATCAAATCACTTGAGAAGGCAGACCACATGGCTTCAGAAAGCTCCCCAAATAAAGTTAAAAATATTTTCCAGATGAAGAGAACTTCCTGGACTTATTAGAGGTAGAATTCAAAAGATTAGTTTTTAGAACTCTTCAAGAGATGAGGAAGGAGATGAGGCAAAATGTAGCAGTGCATAATGATAAACTGAACAGGCTGTAAGAAAGCATACAGAGACAGGACTTAGAATTTCACAAAATTAATAATAAAGTTACAGAATTAGATAATTAATCAAAGGAGCAGAAATGAGTCAATGGAAGGCTGAATTAGTGAGACTGAAGATGACATACGACATCAATGTATCTGAGGAAAAATCAATAAAAGAATTTTTTTTAAAAATTGAGAAACACTAATAATTATGTGGGACTCCATCAAGAGTTGAAATTATGAAGGATTGACGTACTATAATAGGGTGTGATAACAGCAAATAGAGAGAACAGTTGAAGATTTGTTGACAGAAAACTTCCCCAATATCATGAACTATGAGAAGACACCTAAGATGCTCATTCAACTCCACATGATTTAGATCCCAAAAGAAAGACACCAATGCATATTATAATCAAACTTGCCGAAACATAAAAGACAGCCAAAGCCAATTTTAAAATTGGCTACAGATAATTGAAAAATAATCCTCAAAGGAAGTAAATAAGACTAATTTTGGACTACTCAGCAGAAACTATGCAGGCAAGAACATAATGCAGTGAAATATACAAAACTTTGAAGGAAAGAAATTGCCAGTCAAAAATTATATAACCATCAAAACTGTCTCTCAGATATGATGGTGAAACTAAGACATTTCCAGATAAAAGGAAATTTAGGATATTTTCAAAAACCAAACCAAAATTACAAGAAATACTAAAGCAAGTCACTTGGTTAGAAAATCAGTGACATCTGATAATAACCCGAGACTAGAATGCAGAACACAGAAACTGGATATCAATCCAAATAGGGAAATCACAAAATAAATCAAAGGCAAAACACTAAAAATAGGGAAACAGAGAACAGAGATGCCCTCATGTAAACAATGTAACTGAAAAGGGAGACTTTAAAAAAAAAGTGTAGTCATGGATCACTCTATCAACATACCAAAATCAAACCTGTTGCCATCAAGTCAACCCCAGCTCATAGTGACAAGGTAGAACAGCCCCATAAAATCTCAAAAGAAGTCTTAGTGGATTCAAACTGCTGACTTTTTGTTAGCGGCTCTTAACTGTACTACCAAGGTTTCCTCTATCAATCTGTATATGCATAATACATATTTTATTTAAAAAAATATCTTTATCATTTCAGTTCCTTTTTCTGCTCTTCTTCCCATAAAATTCCCATAAAAAATTGGCTTTTAGTCCATTAAAACCACTGTAGTCAAGGTCACCAAGGAATTTCATCTTGTCAAACAAATGATTAGAAATATTGGTGGTGTAGTTGTTAACAGCCAAGAATGCTAACCAAAAGATATACAGTTCAAATCTACCAGGTCTTCCTTGGAAGCTGTATGGGGCAGTTCTACTTTATTCTACAGGGTCACTTTGAGTTGGAATCAACTCAACGGCAAGGTTTTCATTTTTATTTTTTGTTGGTTTAATAAATACTTAATTTCTGTCCTCTGCTTACCCGACCAACATCTTAATTGTATTTTACATATCTACTTACCTCTTTGTTCCCTTTAGGGCCCTGGTGGCAAAAGCTTGAATGCTAATCAAAATGTTTGTAGTTCCGTAGTTTTAACCTACTAACAGTTTCATGAGACAAAGATGTGGCAGTCTGCTTTTACAAAGACTATTATAGCCTTGGAAACCTTATGGGGCAGTTCTACTCTGTCAAATAGGTCCCCTAGGAGTTGAAATTAACTCTGTGGAAACCAATTTCTTACCTCTAAAATGTTTTTCTTTACTTCAGAGATATTTCTATCTTAGCTTTTTTTCTAACTTAATATTAAAGAATTACAAGGTTTAACAGGGACCCTCCCTGTTCTTTCTTCTTCACATTCACTCCTCACATAATCTTATCCAGTCCCATGCTTTTAATATGTAGATAAGCTGAAGAGTGCCTTTTTATATTTTTAACTTGATCATTTCCCGTGAGCTTCAGAACTAGATATGAACTTTGCTTTTAGAGTCTCTGTGAGTCAGAACAACAATGGGTTTGGGAAGATTTTTGTGTTTAGACATCTACGTTCACAGGCCTGATAAAACGAAACCATTGCTATCAAGTGGATTCCAGCTCACAGCAACTCTATAGAACAGAGTAGAATTACCCAGTAGAGTTTCCAAGGAGCTGATGGTACCTGATAGACATCTCAAATTTAATGTATTCAATCCATTTTTTATATAACCTATAATCCCTAGGTCCTACTGAACTTTTGTCAGTGTGACTGCTAGCTACCTCATTGCTCATACAAAAGCTTTGAAATTACCCTTAATTTTCTCTTTATCCTTGACCTAGTGGAATAACTAAAGTATGTTCTTCTCATGATGATGGCAGCAGTTGAAGAGGGAGTATGGAAACATGTTATGCTTCTTAAGAAAGGGCTTGGAACTGGCAGACTTTTACTTTTGCCTACATACCATTGACGAAAAAACAATTTACCTGACAAGACTTAAATTAAGGAGTAAAAATGTAGATCAGCAATTCAGTCAAGCACAGTATTGTTAAAGGTAAAAATTGTTTAGGTGCTACCACCTCTTTGTAGTTCAAAGTATTAACAAATCAATCAATAAATGCATGCTAGGTAGAACTTTTTAATGTGTAAAGCATCTTGACAAGCATTGAAGATTTAACCATATTATCCTACTTGATTCTCATAGCAATATTACAGTATGCATATTCTTGCTGTTTTAAAGTGAGAAAAAGGATCAGTTAGGCAATATGCCTTGTCACACGTTGCTCAACTTTATTTGAAAAGATGCAGGAATTCACTACTCTTGTTTACACTCTAGCCATTCTCTTCCCTCTTTTCTCTGTTGAACCTAACTTATTACAAAAATTGATATACAAATAAATCATTTATTGTTTACATATTAACTAACAACTGCATATTAAATACAAGCATGTATTCATGTTGCCAACAAATGTTCACTTTATAAATTTCACTACGATCCTTACAGTCACCTTTGATAGATGATGCTATTACTATTGAACTCAAATCTTTGACAGCAGCGCTGCCAAATCAATATTCTTTCCAATGTATCGTGTAAGAAGTCTCGAAGAGATTACAGAATAAAAGCATCCCACACTCTCAGAATATTCTTATGATGATTATGATGGTATTTCTAAATAGAAGCTGCAAGCAAATGCTTTTTTTCTTTTGGTAGTCAAAATAGTATATCAAAAGATTAGAGTTTGAGTTTCAAAACAAAATTCTTTTTTATTCTGGTCCTTATCTTACCAATTGTTGAGAGAAACTTCTGAACTCCTTTAAGTGTACGAACTCTTGCCATCATATCAGATAGACAGTGTTTCAGTAAAGGACGTCATTTCCTAATACAGTGAAGATGGACAGATTTGCTGTGTTTTAATCACAATGAAACAGCTGTATTTATCATCAAGTCTACAGCATTGTAAGGAAGAGAAAACAAGTTCCCCTTCCAACATGCGCAGATGAAGGGATCTTAGCTGGTTTTCTACCTTGCCTTTTGTCTGAGCTTTTGCCTCAGTTCAGCTACCATGTTTGTTGACCTCAGGTCAGCTTGAAACTGCAGAGGGAAGAAGAATGGTGCAGAAGGCTTAAAATTTTGCAGTAACTGTCCAGTTTCTTGTCTTAAAATTTTGCTTTCTCTAGCACTAGGAGCAATCTTGTGCCACTGTACCACACCAGTGGTTCTGATTCTGAGTATATTCATAAAGAGAAGACTCTAGAGAACTCAAACTGCAATTATGTTCATGATTCTAGGAATCAGATATGTTCTGTTTGCATTATGTTCACAGTACCTAGCTAGTGTCTGACACTTGAATAAGCAATCACAAATATTTGGTAAATTAAATCAATCAACTTATGAGACTTTTACACTAGAATTAAGAAATTACTGTGTATCTAGTGGAAATTGTACATTTTGTGCCAGAAACATTATTAAGGAAAGTAATACTTCAAATTCACATAAAATTTCTATTAGAATCAACTAACAAATAATAACAGAACTTTCAAATAAACAAACAAAATAAAACACTTCCATGATATGAGAAGTGTAAGTACTTATGAAACTTAGAAAAAGCTATAAAACATAAAATTCAGACAGCATTCTTACATAAAATGAATCTACAAGGGAAAACAAAAAAGAAAAAACAGAACTATTTTATAACAAAATCAGCAATAAAGAAAAATATGTACAAAAACAAGGAAAACAAAGTGGAGATTCAATCCATAAAAAGGAAAAAGTTGAAAGGTCAACTTTCCTCTTAAAAACAGTTTTATTTTTGCAAGTACATATGATTCATATCTTACTCAAATAAAAGATGTAAGTGATGTGAAGAGCTGAGCCCTTACTGCTTAAAAACTTAGGTTCAGATGCTATCTTTGTCATTTCCTGATTCTATGGTTTATAGTTTTATCATACATGAGTTTTACTATATGTAAAATCATTGACTTTTAACTTTTATGCAAGTTTATACAAATGTATACAAAATATAACACCAGAACATAAAATGTCTTCAAATTATTTCATTTGCAGATCTTAGAATGAGATAATAGATTTAAAGGTATTTTTATGTTATCAATCTCTTCACAGATATAAACAGCTTTATCATTTGTTTACTACTTAAGTGTATTTAACGTCCACGTGTTCAAACGATAAAGGTCCAGAGTATTGAAGTAATGGGAATGGAAGAACATTTTTCAGTGACCTCCCATCATCCTTGAAATCTTACATAATCTAACTCTAGCCTTCTACATTTTTTCTGTCCATGAAATTTTCACTCTCACTCACTGCTCTGTAGCAACATTAGTCTTTTCCCAGAGTCTAAAAACATGTCAATTTTATTTTCACCTTAGTGTAGGCATTGTATCCTCTATGTGAAATGTTCTTTCCCAAGAACATTACTGACTTCTGGTCATTTAGGTTTGGGATTTTCTCACACCAATTCTTTTAAATAGTACCTAATACTTTGTCAGATACTAGTCATCTAATGTTTTCCTGTGTCTTCACTTGTTTTTTCCTTTTTTGTTGTTGACCTCATCCATCAACTGTTAAACTCCATAAATGAAGGATCTTGCCTTTGCTGTTTATCATAGCAGGCCCAGCACCTAGAATGGTGCCTGTCAAGAGGTTTTTCTTGAAAAAAATATGTGGTGCCTGTCACCAGTGACTGCCCTGATAAGGAACTCAACACAGAGTCCCTGAGAAAGCAGGAGATTAGTAGGTTGTAGGACTCAAATTCATGTAAAAAGAACAAACTTAATGGTCTGATGGAGACTAAAGGAACCGTCGAAGACTTGGCCACGAGACTGTTAACCCAGAGCTAAAACCATTCCCAAAGCTAGTTCTTCAAAGAATTGACTGGGCTATAGGACATAAATTGATACCTGTGAAGAACGTACTTATTAGTTCAAGTGTAAATATGAGACTAAATGGCCTGCTCCTGTCCAGAGATAAGATGCAAAGGCAGAAAAGGACAGGAGCTCATTGAATTCACACAGGAAATTTGAAGTGGAAGGCGAGAGTATGCTGTCACATTATAGGGATGGCAACTAGAGTCACAAAGCAATGTTTGTGTAAATTTTTAAGTGAAACTACTCAAGCTATAAACTTTCACCCAAAACACAATTAAAACAAATGATTAAAAAGTATATAAAGACAGTATTTTTATGAACATAAACATGTTAAATAATCATAGAAATATTTTAGCCTAAACACTGTTTTATGTTGTTAGAGCATAAAGTCTCAGAGAAGTATAATTTCTTGTCTAAGGATACACATCTAGTTTTTGAATCTGAGTTCCACTTTCTGTACTCTGCCATGCCAATTAGTAACAATTTATCTTATTTATCATTTTTATATCACAATTTACAGTTTTACTTGCAAGATTACTCCAAGCACATAAACCTACTCTATTTCTACAAGGTTAGAAAGTGTTTCCAGAGCTCCAAGAAAAGAAACAGGCATCCTGCTGACCAAATAAAAAGCACTGCTGACAAGTTGATCAGGATCAATCATCCCCTCGGGTAAGAGAAGCCTAAAGTGTATATATAAAAAGAATGCTTTAGTCAGAAGAAACCTAAAGGCACCTGAAACTTCAGATTTGGAAGTGACATCAGAAGGAAATCAACAGAACTAATTGATCCTTATGGTTATAAAGTGTTGCTTTTAGGAATTTCAACACAGACAGGCATCACAAAAATTAACAAAGAATGGTTACTGTTTCTGAAGAATATTGAAAAGAAGATAAACATCCACACTAAAAATAAATGAATTAAAAAGATTAAAGACAACAGCCATCTCTCATGTTAGAAAGAACCAAAAGCATAAATACTTAATCACTTATTTTGAATGACGGGCAAAAAAGGAAGATTTTCAATTGGTAAAACATTTTAAGTTATATCTGACCAAAGTACTCACATTTTCATAGCTTTCATAGTTTATAAAACTAATTTCTTTCCATTCTCAAATTTCATACTCATTTCAAATGGCACAGGACTGAATATTTCATTTTTATTTATTTATTTATTGTATTTTTACACATGGTCAGCATGACTAGGACTCAACTCAGTGGCACCTAACAACACTGTTTAGTATTGGATGCCACTTAGTGAGCATTTGAGACCCATAATGTAGATATCTTCAAATTGTGCACCAATTTTAAGCAACTTTTCCAAATATTTTTCCCAAGAGTACTTTGTCACCCAAATTTCAATCCCATTGTTTACAAATCTTTAACCACAAAGCAAATCATTAATTATTACCCATGTATCAATATAGATACATACTTTTCTAGGTATCCCTTAAACAACAAACAATGAAATGTACTTCTTGCAGATATGTTCATCAGAAGGATTTCCCCTTAACTATTTTTAAAGACACCGCTTGGAGTTATATTGCTCCAGCAGTCTACATCTGGGGGCAGTTGTCACTAGGTGCCAGCAAGTTGATTTAGACGCAACAACCTTACATACAACAGAATGAAAACTGGCCAGGCCCGCATCATCTTCCAAACCCTTGCTATGCCTAAGCCTGCTGTTGCAGCCTCTGTATCAGTCCTCCACACTGAAATGATTCCTCTTCTCTGCACACCCTCTACATTGCCAAGTACAGTATACTTCTCCAGGGCCTGATCGCTGCTGATAATGTGTCCAGGGTATGTCAGACCTACTCTCTCAATCTTTGCTTCTAAGGAGCATTCTGGTTGTACTTTTTCCAAGACAGATCAGATGTATTCATTCTTTTGGCAGTACATAGTATATTCAGTATTCTTTTATGCAGATGCATCTGCAAACTAGCTGTCAAGTGCTCATTCTGCAGGCAACTAGTTACAAGGATGCTCTTATGAGGTAAGTGTGGATTGAGGGAAAGAAGGAAATGTAAAAAGAGGAGATAAGGAAAAGGAGTCTGAGCCATTTGTTCATGCATCATATTTGTGTCCTCCAGCCTGCCACAGCCCAGTTTCTTAAATGATAAAGGATAGCTTATAAAAGATATCACTCAGTTGATGATGGACAAGTTAAAGGGTCACTTTGTCTCTACTGTGGGTCTCTAATAATCATCTCCAGGGAAAACATGAGCTTACCTTAGAATTTTAGATATCTGACCTGTAAATCTCCTACTGATACTCCACAGATACTCCATAAATATCTCCATTTTCCATCTACCAGTTCCACTCAGAGATTGTTTACAGCAGATTATAACTATGAATTATTGTATTGCTTCATTGATTGACAACAATTTTATAAATAGGTTACAGATAGATAGAAAGATAGGTAGGTAGCTATTTTCAGCAGTTTGAATCCATCAGTTGGTCCTTTGGAAATGCTGTGGGGAAGTTCTGTTCTGTCCTATAGGGTCACTATGAGTCAGAGTAAACTCAATGGCAGTGGTAACTAACTTACCCATAAATATGAGCCCTGATGATGCAATAGTTAAGAGCTTGGCTGACGATCAAAGAGTCAGTAGTTTAAGAATTGGAAATATTTCAGGTCAGATCATATGAAAAAGATTATTTTCTTTTATAACACTGCATGACCTCAATATGAACTGGCAGATGGAGAAAAGTAGTTTGCAAATTGGTCTCTAAATTGTATTATCCTCCCGCTTAATCTTTTCTGTACTCTCGAGGGTAAATGAGATGAAAAGTATTATGTGAAAGCTTTCATGACTCTGTATCAGAACAGAGTTACAGAAAAATGTAAAATCGTAGTTCAGAAAGAGACTGATAAATCAAAACTTCAAGTCCTCCCTTTTGACTCTGAGGGGGGTCATCCGGCTCCCATGACACTCTCTCACTATGCCCTGCCTCCACCTGATGGATCCGCCGTATCAGTGATAGCCTCTACTGTTAAGTCTCTTCAATATTTATGTGCATCCCTCCCAGGCCCTCTGTCCCACCACTGGGCTTGCTGTCCCCTTCCCACCCCTGCCCTCCCAGAAGAGAACTTTGGATGCTCTGATATGGCCATTATAGAAGGCTAAAATACCCGTGAAAGACTAATTCTTGAGAGAGTCATTGTATCTTAGGAAATGTTCACAAAGTTTCACAGGTGTAAATCCCAAAAGCCCCTTAAAAAAAAATGAATGAACTTTCAATGTAATTTTTACAAATAGCCTCAATATGAAAAGAAAGCATCAGAAAACAGGCAAAAGGTACAGTGTTAAAATTCTCTCAGCTAGTGGAACCGGCCTGCTAAGTTTATTCTGAGAAAAGGAGCAAGCAAGCAACAAAATAGTAGACAAACTTTCCAGGATGCCTTCTTAGCCTCCACCTTGATGCTGAAGGCCATCCTCCTAAACAACAAAGAAAAGGAGGGATACTAAGACAACAGGCACAGAGGAGGCCCTTTGAAAAGAGACTAGCGCAGCTAGTAGAGAACAGGACATTGAAACCAAAGCTACCAAGCTACCAAACAAAGGAAGTAAAAAAAAGAGAGCAGTGACCCAGTGCCCTTTCATGTCACTACGAGTCAGGCTGAGAGAGACTGGAGACAAGTGCTGTACCACAGCCTCTAGTTAAAATAAAGGTGAAGAGAGGACCTGTAAAGTTTCTGGGAGATACCAGAACAACCCACTTCTAACACCCCCTACCAAAAAAATAGCTACTCTGATAAGGCAGACTCTGATCATTGCAGAAGTTATTAGGAACAGAAAGAAGTTCTTTATTCCTACAAACTCGAAATTGATCTGTACAAGAAAAATCTTTAACACATTCCTTCCTTTAGTAAAACACACTCCTTCCTTTAAGAAAAACAGTGACAAAGGACCCATACTATTAGCCTACCACCTAGCTATGAGAAGGAAGAATATTACTGAGGGTTAACTGATCCAGGTATCAGAGGTGCAGTAGTATCATAGATGTGGGCCAAAAAATACCAGGGGGGAAAATGTGCCTCTCATTGTCATTGAATTGTAACCTGATATAGGAAACTCTGGTGGCATAGTGGATAACCAAAACTTTTGGCAGTTAGAATCTGGCAGGGACTCCTTGGAAATAATATGAAGGAGTTCTACTCTGCCCTATGGAGTCTCTGTGAATTGCAATCGACTTGATGGCAGTGTGTCTATTTATTTATCTATTAATTTTTGGTTTATAGATCCCCTAAGGCTTAACAAGTTATGGCTAATGTTGTATAAAATAATTCCAGAACACTTAATTATGCTCATGAAGAATCAGTACATAGATGAAGAGGCACTCGTGCAAACAGGACAGAAGGCCACTACATGGTTTAAAGTCAGAAAAGGTGTGCATCAGGGTTGTTTCCTTTCACCATACCTTTTCAATCTGAGCAAAAATCTGAGAAGCTGGATTCTACAAAGAAGAAAGAGGCATCAGGATTGGAGGAAGACTCATTATCAATCTGTGTTACACAGGTGACAGCACTTTACTTGCTGGAAGTGCAGAAGATTTGAACCACTTACTGATGAAGATCAGAGACCGCAGCCTTCAGTACAGATTGCATGTCAATGTCAAGAAAAAAAAAGTCATCACAACTGGACCAGTATGCAACATTGTCATAAATGGAGAAGGATTGAGATTGTCAAAGATTTTGTTTTACTTGGGTCCACAATCAATGTCCGTGGAAGCAGCAGTCAACAAATGAAAAGCTGCTTTCCCTTGGGAAAATCTGTTGCGAAGGATCTCTTTAAAGTATTGAAAAGTAAGGCTGTCACCGAAGACTAAACTGTGCCTGACAAAAGGCATGGTGTTTTCAATTTCCTCATATGTACATGAAAGCTGGAGAATGAACAAGAAAGACAGAAGAAGAACTGATGAATTGAACTGTGATGTTTGACAAAAGTACTGAATGTAGCATGAACTATGAAAAGAACAAACAGATCTGCTCTGGGAGCAGCACAACCAGAGTGCTCCTCAGAATCCAAGATGGCAAGACTGCATCTTACATACCTGGGACAAATTGTCAAGAAGGATCAGTC
Organism: Heterohyrax brucei; assembly: GCA_028571685.1. NCBI lineage: Eukaryota > Metazoa > Chordata > Mammalia > Hyracoidea > Procaviidae > Heterohyrax > Heterohyrax brucei. The sequence goes on along the minus strand of CM053142.1, from coordinate 137,363,078 downwards.
CCTGGAGAAGGACATCCTGCTTGGTACATTGGAGGGTCAGCAAAAGAGGAAGACCCTCAACAACATGAATTGACACAGTGGCCAAAATGATGGGCTAAGCATAAAAGTGACGTGGACATGGGACAAGACCTGGCAGCGTTTTTTTCTGCTGTTCACAGGGTCACTGTGAATCAGAACTGGCTGCAGCCCAACAGGCAATGGGCAAAATCAGCATCAGATCCTTGAAACATGGACTGCCCATACTGTGTCAGTCACAGCACAACACTCCCATCATTCAGAATCTGTAAGCGGCCAGCCGGGTACCATAACACTTTACCCAGTAGTCCCTAATATGCTGCTGTTGACCTTGTTTCCCACCTTTTCCAGGTTCACTGTGTTAGACCTGAAAGATGTCTACTTTTGTATTCAAGTAAGGGAAAATGGTCAAGAAATCTTTGCCTTCAACTGTAAATATCCAAACACAGCAATTTTTTTGGCAAGTTTTCTGAAATGAATTTAAAAATAGTCCTATTCTTTTGGGATCAGCCTTAGCCTAAGAAGTGACACAATTGACCTAACTAATGATGCCTTCCTCCGATATGTGGATGACCTTCTCATTGCCAGTTGTGCGCTTGAACTGTTCGTAGATGGAAGCAGTTGACTGGAGTGGGGAAAAAGAAAATCTGGACATGCAGTGGTTACTTTAGAGGAGGTTCTAGAGGCTAATATACTTACCCCAGCTACCACTGTCCAGAAGGTCAAGCACCTTGTCATGCTTCAGGCCCTTACAACTGCCTAGGTTAAGCAAACTACAGATTATACTTCATACCGAGTACATATTGCAGTGTTACATAGGCATGGGATAATTTAAAAGAAACGACGATTCCTAACAGCAGAAGGAAAAGACACTAAATATTTTCAAGAGGTCTTATAACTTTCACTGGCTATTTTGCTACCCACCCAAGCAGCAGTAGCATACCACAAAACTTCGGAAAGTGACCACCATGGTGACCCAAAATTACAAAACGGATGCAGCAACAAAGAAAGTTCAATCCAACTGAAACCTGTCATAGTAGCCTTCATTCCCTAATTCCCTATTTAAAGTTACCACCTCCTGACCTCCACCTGGACTATTCCCCAGAAGATGATGAAATTGCCAAGACCTGGGTGGGGGAGACTGCCCAGGGAGGGGGCACTACAAAGTGGATGACTATATATCCCCACTGGAAAGCTTTTCATTCCACCAAAATTCATACTCACATACCCTATCCTACAGATAGCCCACCAATCCACCCACTATGGATAAGGGATTCTGTAATTGGGTTTAAAGACATTTTAATTGGACTAAAGTTCAATGCCAGTGTTTTGGTAGTGGTAAAGAGCTGTCCCATCATTGAAAAAAATATCCCCGAGAATACTGCCAAAGCACCCGCAAGGGATCCAGTGAGCTGGAAAAATTGATGAATCAGTTTAATTATAACCAAAAAAAAAAAAGAAAGAAAGAAAATATACACCTTACTAAAAATCAAAGGCTGCTGGATGGCACCAAAAGTTTGCAATCAACTATTTAGCGTAAAGGTTGAAGATCCAAACTCACCCAGTGGTGCAAATAGATAACAACGGGTTGGGTTTTTCAAGTTTCTAGTGATGTTAGAAATAGAAAACAAATTCTACATTGTTTGTAAATGATGATAAAATAAAATGATGGGCCCAAAACACATAAAAAGCAAATTTATTAACTAATACAAATAAGTTTTAACCAGAAATGTTATAATTGCATTATTTCACTGCAGAATTCCTATGGTCCAAAGAAAATCAAATGAGTGAAAGCAAGTATGGTAGAAAAACAGATCCAAGAGCAGATACATATAATAAAACCATAAAAATAATCAATACCATGACTCGTATTGGTTCTTACATTAATGAAACTTTTCTATATATTTACAAACATAAATGTTAACTCTTGAGGCAGAAAAAAGTGAATAGTTGGAGTAAATAACCTGCCATTTTCTGTACAGCAGGGAAGTAGTGGAAGCAAATATCAAGCCTGGAAAATATGACCTGAGATCCCAAGCTGTAAGCACTTCTGCCATATGTAATGTCATTACGAGGAACGCCTAGTCAATTAAATGTACTTAAAAAGTGGAAAAATGAAATGACTTTTGAAGATTACTTCACTGCTTTTTCTCCCATCTTTTCTTGTTTTTAAATTATGTAGCTAACCTTAGAGACAACTAAAAGTTGTAATTCAATTATGAACAAATTCAGTGAAAGAAAAATATACGTCCTCTTTCTAATCAAATATAGTAGTAGCTTTGCTTTCATTCTTCTTATATTAAGCGAAATGCTACCTCTTCACATATAACCTGAGACCATTTTACACCTTTCTGTTTCCATTCCAGGAAGAACACAAAAGTGCTGACAGGAGATTTTTATTTATTTTATTTTTTATTGTTCTTCTTTTTAAACATTCTGTTATGTGACAGGTCAAGACTATAGGTTATAGAACAAGATTCAAAAGAAATGAAAAAAATGAACTGGATACAATTTCAGTAGACTCTTGAGGCTTTTCAGAATTAAGGTCAACCCCCAAATCCCATATTATTACCTTCATCACCCTTTGTTAAGACAAGCCCAGGATTTGTTTTCTTCTCTTCTTTGCTGCCCTAGAGAGACTGCTATCACTGCACTTTATTCCTTCCCTCGTCATACTACCGTGACTTTAAGGTACAGAAAGAAGATGCACTATTTTCCTTACACCCTAGAAAATCGCAGTAGTCTTTACTACAGGAGCCAGCATCAGAGAACAAAGCATCATTTACTCTTTTAGCTGAACCTGCGCCGTGCAACAGCCCATTGCCGTAACCAAGGTTATGAACACCTCCAAAGAGTGAACATGCTAGTACATGGAGAGAAACGTGAAGTAAAAATATATTGAGAACAGAAATTAAATATGTATTTTTGGCATTGGGTCCTCAAAACACCTCATAGAATATTGTGTAAGATTTATGGACACAAGGAACAGTTCTTAAGATTTGACTTGATATACTTCAGAGTTAGGCCACTCAGTTTATTTTTTCTAAGAAAGTATTTTCTTTATATGTAGTAGAGGAGAAGCAGGAGAAATGAGCTACAAGATTATCATGCGATTATCCAGATTAAATTCACCACTTAAGCACACATATCATCAGTTCCTCCAATCTGTACCTAGTAATTCACTGTAATCCATGTATTTTTTCTTCTCGTTGTTTTTCTTTATTGTGATTAAGTGAAATTACACAATCCAAACCAATTTTGCATGCTCGACTGTCTGCAGCTCCATCTGCTCTCCTCACCCAGTGACAGCGCATTCCTTGTTTTTACTCTATACTTCTAGTATCCTCTTAACAAGCACCTGTCCTCTCTACCCTCTCCTCTTGAATCTAGAAAGAAACCAGTAGGACAATCTCCTATGAATTTGTGAAACCATAAGATACACACACCATATGGTCACTCCATGTCCCTGAGTCCACTTCATTTTTGTCCGAAGAGTTGACCTCAGTACTGGTTTCTGGTAAGGGTCAGCAGCGTACCTAGGGGCCATGCTCCCACAGGATCCTCCAGGCTGTTGGACCGTCATTTCTTGCCTTTTAGTAGAGTTCTTCAGCGGCGCACCTCTTTTTCTCCTGCTGCCTCAGGGACTCTACATTGTGTCTTCCGTCATGGCCGCCTTCGATGGTGGCCAGCAACCATATGGTTTTTCTGGCCTCATGCTGGTATAGTGTCCCTTTCATATGGGTCCCTGTGTCTCCTGGGTTCTTTTGTTCCTCATGTCTTTGTTGTTCTTGGTCATCATCTGTTCCAAATGAGTTGGGACCATTAGGTATACCTTATACGGCACCTTGCTAGCTTTTAAAACCCCAGGCACCACTCACCAACATGAGGTGCAGAAGACTGTCTTAGCAAAAAACTAGTTCACCAATTGTCCTCATTGTTCCTTGAAAAAATGGTCCCCAGCCTCCCATCCTTGCTAATCTCTCCTTCAAAATCCTGGGTTGAGTTTAGAAAACTGTTTAGTTTATGGTGTAGTCCAGATAGGTTGATCTGCTCTCTACTGAATGTTGTCACTGGCTTCACCTAAACAAATTCCTATCTACCACCTAATCTATGACCAACCTTCTCCCTCTTTCCCCACCATTGTGGTCACTGCAGAGTCTTTTCTTCTGTACATCAGTCTATTTTTAAGTTCTTATAGCAGAGGTCTCTTTCAATACTGTCCTTTTGCAGCTGACTGATATCACTCAGCACAGTATTTTCCAGTTGAAACCAGGTTATAGGATGCTTCCCAAAATTATCATTGTTCTTTATCATTGCATAGTGTTCCACTGAGTATATGTACCATAGTTTGTTTATCCATTCATCTGCTGATGGGTACCTACTTTGATTCCATCTTTTTGCTATTGTGGCTTGTGCTGCAGTAAACATTTGTGCACAAGTATCTGTTTGTGTGACTGCCTTTATTTCCATAGGATATATTCTGAGTAATGGGATTGCTGGATCATATGGTATTTCAACCTTTTTAAGGACGTGACAAATTGTTTTCAAAGAGGCCAAACCATTTTACATTCTCACCAGCAGTATATGAGAGTTCCAATCTCTCCAACAGCCTCTCTAGCATTTGTTGTTTTGTGTTTTTTGGATTAGTGCCAAGCTTGTTAGGGTGAGATGGTATCTCACTGCAGTTTGATTGGGATTTCTCTAATAGCTAATGATCATGAGCATTTCTTCATGTGTCTTTTGGCTGTCTGGATGTCTTCTTTGGTGAAGTGTCTGCCTATCTCCTTTGCCCATTGCTTAATTGGATTATTTACATTTTTTGTTGTTGCTGTTGATATTTTGCAGTACCCTGTATGTTAAGGAAATCAGACGTCAATCCAACATGTAGTTGCCAAGTAATTTTTCCCATTCTATAAGTAGTCTTTTAAATCACTTAATGAAGTCTTTGGATGAGCATGAGTGTTTGATTATTAGTAGTTCCCATTTATCTATTTTCTCTTCTGTTATTCACGCATTATTGGTCAGACTGTAGTCTGTCTAAGCTGCGTATTAGAACCCCATTGTTGAGCCTACTTTTTCCTGCATCATCTTTATCATTTTAGGTCTGATACTGAGGTCTTTTCATCCATTCTAAGTTAGTTTTTGTGTAATATGTAAGATATACATCCTTATACAGTTTTTTGCAGATGGATATCCAATTTTGCCAACACCATTTATTAAAGAGACTGTTTTTACCCCAGTTTACAACTGTTGGGGATTTACAACTGTGTCCCCCCAAAAATAGGTGTAGCCATGTGGCTGGGCCATGATTTCCAGTGTCTTGTGACTGTCCTCCATTTTGTGGTTTTCCTATTCTGTGTGTTAAAGGATTAGGGTGGGACTGTAAATCCCTTTATAAGATCACTTCGCTGCTCCAATTTAAAGGGAGTTTCCCTGGAGTATGGCTAGCCCCACCTTTAATCCTTTCATCCTGCAAGACATAAAAGGAAAGGGAAGCAGGCTGAGAATTGGGAACCTCACACCATCAAGCAAACAACACTGGGAGAAGAGCATGTCCTTCACACCTGAGGTTCCCATGCCAAGAGGCTCCCTGGACAAAGACTGATGCAATACCAGACTTTCCTCTAGAGCCAACAAGAGGGAATCATCCCCTGGAGTAGATACCCTGACTATGGACTTGTAGCCTACCAGACTGTGTAAGAATAAACCTTCTTTTGTTAAAGCCATCCACTTTGTGGTGTTTCTGTTAGGGCAGCCCTAGCTGACTAAAACAACAACCTTTGATCCTTTTTCGAATAACAGCTGTTCATAAGATGATGGTGATATTTCTGGGATCTCAATTGTGTCCCATTGGTCTACATATCTGTTTTTCTGTCAGTACCAAGCTGTTCTGACTACCATGGCAATGTAGCAGGTTCTAAAGTCCGGTAGTGTTAGACCTCTCACTGTGTTCCTCTTCTTCAATAGTGCTTTACTTATCCAGGGTTTCTTCCCTTTCTAAACAAGATTTGTTTCTCCATCTCATTAAAATAGTGACACTGGAATTTGTATTGGGATTACACTGTATATGTAGATCACCTAGGTCGAATAGACATTTTTGCAATGTCTTCCTATCCATGAGCGAGATAGGTTTCTCCACTTATGTAAGTCTCTTTTGGTTTCTTCCAGTAATGTCTTGTAATTTTCTCCGTATAGGTCTTCTATTTCTCTGGTTAGATTTATTTCTAGGTATTTTATCTTCTTGGGGGCTGTAGTAAATGGTATTGATTTGATGATTTCCTCATTGATGATCTCTTTATTGGTGTAAAGGAATCCTACTTATTTATTTATGTTTATCTTATATCCTGATACTTTACTGAACTCTTCTATTAGTTCCAGTAGCTTATTTATGGATTCTTTAGTGGTCTCTGTGTATATGATCATATCGTCTGAAAATAGGGAGATTTTTACTTCTTCTTTACTGATGTGGGTGCCGTTTATTTCTTTGTCTGTCTGACTGATCTGGCTAGAACCTCTAGTACAATGTTGGGTAGAAGTAGTGAGAGTGGGCGTCCTTATCTAGTTTCTGTTCTCAGGGGGAATTCTTTCAGAATCTCTTCATTCAGGATTATGTAGGTTGTTGACTTTGTGTAGTTGTCCTTTATTTGGTTGAGGTTTTGCTGGAAGTTTTTTTTAACATGAACAGGTGTTGGACTTTGTCAAATGCCTTTTCTGCATCAATTGAGAAAATAAGGTGATTCTTGTCCTTTGTGTTTTTCGTGTGGTTGATCACATTAATTGTTTTTCTGAAGCTGAATCAGCCTTGCATCCCTGGTATGAATCTCACATGGTCATGATTATTTTTTGATGTGTTGTTGTATTATATTGGTTAGGATTTTGTTGAAGATTTTTGCACCTAGGTTCATGAGTGATATTTCTTTTCTAGTGGAATCTTTCCTTGGTTTTGGTATCAGAGTTATGCTGGCTTCACTGAATGAATTTGAGAGTATTTTGTTATTTTCTACGCTGTAAAATAGCCTCAGTAGAATTGCAATTAACTCTCTAAAAGTTTGGTACAAATCTCTGGTGAAGCCATCTGGGCCAAGACTTGTTTACATTGGTAGTTTTTTTTTTTTTTTTACTACTTTTTGAATCTCTTTTTTTTTTGTGATGGGTTTATTAAGTTGTTCTACTTTTCTTTGTGATAAATTTGGTAGGTGATGTGAGTCTAGAAATTTGTCCATTTACTCAAGGTTTTCTAATTTGTTACAGTACAGTTTCTCATAATATTCTGTTATGATACTTTTAATTTTGGTTGGGTCTGCTGTGACATCTCCCATCTCAGTTCTTATTTGGGTTATTTGTTTCCTCATTTGTATTTTCTTTTGCAAGTTTAGCCAGTGGTTTACCAATTTTATTGATCTTTTCAAAAAATTAACTTTTTTTCAAAAAATTGTGTCAATTGTTTTTCTATTCTCTGATTCATTTAGTTCCACTCTTTATTATCTGTTTTTTTCTGATGTCTGATGGATTCTTTTGTTGTTCTCTTTCTACTTATTCAAGTTGTAGGGTTAATTCTTTGGTTTAGGCCCATTCTTCACTCTGGATATGTGCATTTATGGAGTTAAACTGACCTCTGAACACTGCTTTGGCTGTATCCCATAGATTCTGGTAGGATATGTTTTCATTCTCATTTGATTCCATAAATTTCTCTATTGCATCCTTGATTTCTTCTGTAACTCATGAATTTTTGTGCAAGATGTTGTTCAGTTTCCATGAGTGCAAATTTGTACCTATGTTTTTTTCTGCCTTTGATTTCAACTTTATGGCTTTTTGGTCTGAGAAGATGCTTTGCAATAATTCAACGGTTTGGATTTTGTTGAGATTTGCTTTATGACATACTACGTGGTAGACTCTGGAGAATGTTCTATGTGCATTGGAAAAGAAGGAGTACTTATCTGTTGTTGGGTAAAAAGTGCTGTAGTCAACGAAGTCTAGTTGGTTGATTCTTGCAATAAGATCATCTGTATCTTTACCGAGCTTTTGTCTGGATGATCTGCCTATTAATGAAAATGAAGTGTTGAAGTCTCCTACTATTATTGTAGAGTGATCTATCTCATTTTTCAGTGTTGTCAGTGTTTGTTTGATGTATTTAGATTCTCTAGTATTCTAGATCTATATTCATGTTTGATGTATCTAGATTCTCTAGCATAAATATTTAATATTGTTATGTCCTGCTTATGTATTGAACATTTCAGCAATAAATAGTGACCATCCTTGTCCATAATGGTGGATTTTACATTTAAATCTATTTTATCTGAGATTAGTATTACCACTCTTGCTCTTCTTTGCATTTTGTTAGCTAGGTATATATTTTTCTGTCCTTTGAGTTTCAGTCTGTTCATATCTTTGATTCTAAGGTGTATTTTTTGTAAGCAATAAACAGATGGATCAGATTTTTTTACCCAAACCCATATTCTCTGCCTCTTTATTGGAGCATTCAATCCATTTACATTCAGTGTAATTGTTGACAGGTATGTGTTTACTGCTATGATTTTGGTACCTTTATTTTTGTGTTTTTGATGTTTTCTTTGTTCCTATTAATATTCTGTTCTGGACCACTGTTCATTATGGGTTTACTTTTACTTCCTTTTCAGTGTCAGTTTCATGTTTATTGAGACTCCTATGTTACTTTTCTTATTTTGATATGTAACATTGTTAGTTTGCTTTGTGGCTAGCCTGTTGGTCCTCTTAATGTTCTGACTTTAAATAAATCTTTAACTTCTGCATGTCTCCTTAATTTCCTCTCCATCTCAAAGGGTTATAACTGTTGTAACATATCTCTCTTTATAGTATGATTATTTCATAGTTTTCTTGTTGAGATCTCTGGTTCTACACTTTTAATATTTTAGTTTTTATTGAGCTTTGTGTCTTCCCTAACTGAGTAGGACTCTGGATGTTTTGCCCTCCATTGCATACTTAAGTATACATCTGATATTTTTATTATTCCAAGCAAAGAGCTTCTTTTAGTATTTCTTGTAGTTTTGGTTTGGTTTTTGCAAAGTCTCTAAGGTTCTGTTTATCTGAGAATGTCTTAATTTCACTGTCTTACTTGATGGACAATCTTTCAGGTTATATAATTCTTCATTGCAAGTTTTTCTCCTTTAAGGCATTGTACATGTCATCCCACTGCCTTCTTGCCAGCATGGTTTCTGCTGAGAAGTCAGACAAAATCCTACAGGGCTTCATTTTGTACATTAGTTTGCTGTAAGCCTATCTGCCTTCCAGAGTCTCTTTTTATGTTTCATTTTATTAAGCTTGATTATAGCATGTCTTAGTGTCTTTTCTTTGGGGTCTAGCTTTTATGGTGTTTGATAAACATCTTGAATATCTATGTTCTCTCCTTTCATGATTGCAGGGAATTTTTTTGCCAGCAACTCTTCAGCAATTCTCTCTATTTTCTGCTCTCCCTCCCTGTTCAGGTACCCCAATTATTTGCAGATTATTCCCCTTGATAGAGTCCCATGTGCTGCTTAATGTTTCTTCATTTTTTTTGTTTCTTTTATCTAATTTCTCCTCATAAATGCTGGTGTCAGTTACTTTATCTTCAGTCTCACTAATTCTGCATTTTATTTCCTCCATCTGGCTCTTTTGACTTTGCACTGAATTGTCTAATTCTGTAATTTTATTATTGATCAGCTGGGTTTCAGATCATTGATATTATGTAGTTCACATAGCTTACTTACTTTTTCATTTTGTTCTGCTGCATTGTGTTTAATGTCTAGATGGGCTCTATACATAATTTTTTCATATTCTACTGCCAGTAATTTCAGAAAGTCTTCTTCATCCGGAAAGTTTTTTGATTCTTAATTTTGGGAGTTTTCCAGAGCCATGGTGCTTTGCTTCTTTAAATGGTTATATTATGATTTTTATCTCTGCACCATCAAGAAGCTGTTAAGTTTCTCCAGTGTTACATCAGTGGAGCTGTGGCATAGTTCTAAGAAGTGAGCAAGTGAAAGCACTGCTAAATTTGGTTGCCAGCTGCTGATTCATAGTCTAGGTGCTGACTTATGTATAGCTTCTTTGTCAATATCAACTCTGTCAAGCCCCACCATGATGCTCAACTTTGTGACTGGCCCTCAGGGATGGCAGGATCCGCCTCCAGGCTGATAAAGGTGGCAAGCCTCTTGTTCTGACTCTCCAGCATCACACTATTCAAGGTTATGTTGTAGCTCAGGGAAGGGAGGAGAGAAGGATACCAACCACACTCAGCTGCCAGGGACTGCTGTGTTCTCTAGATGCACTTTTCTTAAAAATTGCTTTTCTGCTGAGAGAGGCGCTGTCCAGGGGCAGCCAAAAGCAGCCAAGCTCTCAGTGGTGGCAGACCCCACCTTCTGGCTGGAAAACATGGTACCCTACTTATGGAGTCTCTGGGGGGTCATCAGCCAATGCTATGATGTGGCTCAGTGAAGTGTGGTGAAAGTGGTGCTGCCACACTCAGCTGCCAGTCACTGCTGCAATTTCTAGCTGCTCCTACCTTAAAAGCTGCTTCTCTGCTGAGAGAGGCATTGATCAATCACAGCTGATAGCAGCTGGGCCCTCAAGTGAGGCAGGCCCCACCTTGTGGAGCCTTGTGGGCTGCCTGCAAATGCTGATATGGCTCAAATAAGGAAGGGGTTAGGGCACCATCACACTTTGCCACCAGCTGCTACTACATTCTCTAAGTAGGGCCATCATAAAAACAACTTTTCTGCCTCAAGCAGCACTATCTAGACAGACACTGTTTCTCAGCATGGAAATTAGCACCAGCTGAGCCCTCTGGCATGGCTAGCTCTGCTTCTCAGCTGACCAAGATAGTGTGCCCCCTGAGCTGCCTCTTCTACAGTGAGTCAGCAGTATCTATGGCACAGCTCAGAGAAGAGAGGGTGAAGGGGCACTGGTTCCCTTGGTCACCAGCTGCTGTTGGGTTGTCTAGACGTGGCTGTCTGAAGCACAGTCTTTGCGTTGTGGGATACACTGTTTACTTAGGCACAGTAGCTCAGCAAAGTAGCCAGCCTATGCTAGGCTAACAAGCTCAGCAGACTCAGTCCTAGCCTCCTGGTTAACAAAGAAGGCATCCATACCTGTAATCCACAAAGCTGATGTGGAGGAGAAATGGGACTCCAGGCGCTGCTGCCTCGCCTCCAACAGAGGTAGTTCCCCCTTCTTTCCACTCAGTCCAATCTCACCAGGCTATGCCTGATCCTGGGGATCCCAGAATGTCCACACTTTTCTGTTCAGTTACTCTTCTAGGCCTTAGTTCTGAGGGAACCAAAGAATCATGTGTCTAGTTTGCTATACCGGACTTGCCTCTTTGACATTTGTAATCTGTATTTTTGCACAATGGAAACAAACTATTTAAAATTAATAAGAAACAATGAGTCTGTGTTGTCTATGGTTGAATTTTCAAAACTTTGTCTCATAAATATTTACTTCAGGCTGTGAGGACCATGGTCTTGGAAAGCATTTAGCTCAAACAGCAAATGTATTTTATGAATAAAATGTTCTGAAGTCTACTTTGGTAAATAGCATCCGGGATCTTAAAAGCCTTTGCATGACCATCGAGGATACTCTAATGGTCTCATCACTTAGCAGGAAAGTACAAAGAAAACAAAGCAACAAGGGAAAGATCAGTTCAAAGGACTAGCAGTCCACATCTACAATGGCCTTCAGTAGACTGAATCCAGTCAAAGTAGATGGTGCCCAACTATCACTGTTGACTACTCTGACAGGGAACACAGCAGATGGTCACAAACAGAGCTGGAGAAAATGTAGAAAAAAATTATTTCTCAAAAAGAGAGACCAAATTTGCTGGCCTGACAGGAACTGGGGAAACTTGGAGACACTCTTTCAGCTGAGTAGTGAAGTCACTTCTGAGGTTCACCTTTCAGCCAACGATATACAGTTTCGTAAAACAGAACAAGACTAAAAGGATACACCAGTGCAGGGCAAGGACGAGAACATAGTAGGGAACAAGCTTGTCACACGGAACTAGAGGTTGAGAAGGGAGATTGTTGACCTGTTATGGGATTGTTAACCAATGGCATAAATCAGTATGTGTAACGTTTAAAAAGAAACTGGTTTGTTCTGTAAACTTTCATTTAAAGTGCAATAAAAAAAAAGATTAAAAAAATTAGCAATTAGAACTTAGGTTCACAGTGAAGAAAATGTTCAGGCATCTAAAGACATTTTGATAACATGCAAATTGACAGTCATACATGAAGTGAGATTTCACACATTCAGATGGCAATACTTTCTGTTGATTGTCATAAGAGTAAAGAAGTGTGAAACTGTTCAGAAAGTAGATCAAGTGTTTGCTTTTTACTCTCTTTGAAGTAGCTTAAATAAAGACCACTTTAAAGAATCGCTATGAGTTGGAAAACACATGACTGCAATGGTGGTTTTCTTTTGTCCTTGATGGGTATTTTTGGTTTTACAGAATTGTACTCCTATTGTTGGAAGTGAAAGTACATATTACTGATGTATCAGTTGAGTTATGTCTTTTGTTTTTCTCCATGGAACTTGTATGATAAAATCATGCGTGTGTATTATAATATGGCCTTGGTGATAGAAACAATGCCAGAGATCACATGATAGAACTTTTTAAGACCAGTGATGTCTTCATTTCAAAAACTTTTTTTTTTTTATTGTGATTGAGTGACAGTTTACAATACAAATTTATATGCCCTTCTCTGCAGCTCCCTCTGCTCTCCTTGCCTGGTGACAGCACACTCCTCCTTTCCATTCCATACATGTCATATCCTTATAACAATCTCCTGTTCCTTCCTCTCCACCCTTTCTACTCCTCTCTAATAAGAGGCCAGTAAGATGGCATCCTATAGATGCACAGAACCATAAAGTGCACACATGATATGGTCACTGTGTGTCCCCTAGTCCAATCCATTCCTATCCAGAGAGTTGAACTCATTAATGATCTGTGATCAGGGGCAGTATCAGGTCTAGGGGCCATGCTCCGAGGGGAACTCCCAGGCCTTCAGACCATCAGTTGCAGTCTTTTAGTGGAATTCTTAGAGTGGACCCCTTTTTCTCTTGTGCTGCCACTGGGACTCAACATTGTGAGCCCCATCGCAGCTGCCATTGGTGTTGGCTGGGCACTGTCTGGTTCTTCTGGTCACATGTTGATAATTACCTATTCACACTGGTCTTTCTGTCTTTGGGGTTCTTTTTACTTCATGTCATTGTTGGCCTTGGTGATCACCTGTTTCAGCTGAGTTGGGAACATTTGGTGTTATCTGAGATGGCAGTTTGCTAGCTTTTAAAACACCAGACACCACTCACCAATATGGGGTGCAGAAGACTCTTTTTAGCAACAGGCTAGTTATGCCAATTGGCCTTGATGTTCCCTGAGAGCATAGTCCCTGGACCCCCACCCCTGCTGCTCTGTCCTTACAATATTGGGTTAAGATTAGAAGAGTTTTCAGGTTATGTTGAAGTTCAGTTAAGTTGGTCTTCTTTCTACTGTGTGCTGTCACTGTTTTCAGCTAACCAAATTTCTATCAACTATCTATTCCATAACCAACCCTGTCTCTCCTTCCCTCCCCTCCCTTGCAGCCATCAGATAGGCTTGTCTTCTATACATGAGTCTGTTTTTAAGTCCTTATGTTAGGGGTGTCATACAATATTTGTCCTTGTGCTGCTGACTAATTTCACTCAATACAATGTCTTCCAGTTGAAACCAGGTTATGAGATGCTTCCTAGAAACCATCATTGTTCTTTCTCATTGCATACTGTTCCACTGAGTACATATACCACAGCTTATTTTTCCATTCATCTGGGCATCTGGGTAGATTCTAACTTTTTGCTATTGTGGACTGTAGCAGGCATGGAGAGTTCCCCAACAAACAGGGACAGAGATGTGGGTAATATCAAGATTAAGGAAAAAGACACACACCAAAAAGCCAGATAGGGGGCTAACGGTCATCACAGCCGAGAGCCCAGAATTGAGCTTTATAAGAGTATTTATAGTTTGTACCAGGGGAAGTCAATCTCTTTAATGTTAAAGAGTTAAAGACATCCAAATCTGTTTAATTCCTTATATGAAAGGGAGCAGTTTTCTGCACCTTTTGTTTTCTCACAGTTTTCCATGATTTATCTGTTTGATCTGGACGTACTCTTAGATCACCTCTAGGTTAAAGGACTCAAGATGTTAATGTTACGTTGCCTGGTACAAAAGGTTAGGCAGAGTTGTGATAAACAGCTTATGGTAGCTCAAAATGGCCTTGGTCACGTTAAGAGTGTATAATTCCCACAGGACTGTGCTGCAATAAACGTTCACGTGCATGTTTCTATTCATGTGACTGCCCTTGCTTCTGTAGAATATATTGCAAGCAGTGAGATGACTGGGTAAAACGGTGTATCTATTTCCAGCTTTTCAAAGAAGTGTTAGATTGCTTTCCAAAGAGGTTGTACCACTTTGCAACCCACTGGCAGTGTAGGAGAGTTCCAATTTTTCCAGCATTTGTTGTTTTGTGTTTTAGATCACGGCCAACATCATTTAGGTTAGATGATATCATCATAGTTTTGATTTGGATTCTCTTTAATAACTAATGATCATGAGCATTTGCTCATGTGTCCTTTCACTTCATGGATATCCTCTTTAGAGAGGTGTCTGTCCATCTCCTTTGCCCAACACTTAATTGGGTTATTTATCCTTTTTTGTTGATATTTTGCAGTACCTTGTAGATTATGGAGATCAGACATTGGCCTGATATAAAGTTGCCAAATATTTTTTTCCCATACTGTAGGTGGTCTTTTAGTTCTTTCGATAAAGTCTTTGGACGAGCAGAAGTGTTTGATTCTCAGTAGTTCACATTTATCTATTTTCTCTTCTGTTGATTGTGGTTTGTCAGATTTTGAAGTCTCTACCTTTCTTTTTTTCAACAACATTAAGTATTTACTATAAACAGGGACTCTGCTGGATGGAAGACAGAGCAATCAAATCGACTATATCTTTGGAAAGAGACTACAGAGAAACTCAGTTTCACTTTCTTGTTTTCATGTAAATCCTGAGCCTATGTAATGTAGCATACGTTACTTACGTCGTTTCTGTGCATGTGCTTTAAGAACAAATGCATGAACACTTGATTTTGAATCTTCTCTTTCCCTTGAAGCCATCTTCTTTTGTTTGAGTCCTTTAGAACTTCCAACCACCCTGTTTGGGGAACATGTAAATAATAGGAACTAGGTTTGGGTTGTGATTAGCTGTTGAAATTTACAAAGCATAGCCTATAAGCTAATTTATCCTGACAAACACGTGTAAAAATCCCGTTTTATGTATTCTTTGCAAAATGTTGCTGCAAAATCTCTGATTGTCTTTTATGCAGTCTACACTCTAGCTTTAGTTACAGAATGGACAAATTGAAAATTAAAGCAAAATAAGTCAGAATGGGATAAGAAAAGGGAGAAATATTGGTGACAAAATTGAAGTTGTGTACTTATAGTAAATCTTACGTGATCTGTAATTTTTAATGATTGAGAAGGCTGATGTAATATTCAGCCATCAACTCTGACCTTCCTGTATTCCTCAATGTTTTCTTTTCATACAACTGTTGACACTGTTAATGCTTTTTGAAACTTTCTAAATCCTTCCATCTTAATCGCAGTAAAGAATTAGATTCAGAAACACCTTACTTTGTTACATACATCTCAGGTCACCAAACCAAATATGTTTATAAGGCTATTAGCCTCATCTTCTCAAGAGAACTGACTCAAGTTTACTTTGGATGTTTACACCAACTTCCATTCTTCTGCTGGTGCAGGGGGTTTGGGGGCTGGGACTTTGCTAAATCATAACACTTATATTAAAGTGGTACCCATTAGGAGAATAAAAGTCATATTTAAAAGAGACCTTTGCTGAAGGTGAATTCAGCTTAGAACTGATAGCTGTAAGAAACAGGGAACTGGCAATAAAACAGTTCATGGAATACAAAGAACTTTACATAGGTTAACCATCTTCTCACAAGGAGACTCCCAGCATCCTTCATCTTCTCCCCAGTAGATTTATATTTTTCAGCTCTGCCACTACTAAAATTCCACAGAAATGGTGGTTCTTGCATAACCCTTCTATTTAGCAAATTTAATAACTGCTTTATACAGTGTGTTTACTAACAACAGCTACTTTCTGATTCCTTCCATTAAAATATGGCTTTCAGTTTTCTAATTCACTGTGTGAGTACATGGTTATTGAAATGAATGTGAAAAAATTTTTTAGGTGAAAGGTAGTAACTATAAAGGCCAAAATAGCAATCTCTAGAAACTATCTTTAAACTGAGTTTAATGTCAGCTTTACCACTTAAAAATCTGCACCTTAAACATGAACTAAATTCTTTAAGCATCAGTTAAATGATCTTTAGGATGTGATAAGGATGAATGTGACAATAGTAGCATTTACCTCATTTGCATTAGTAATAAAAAATGTACATATATTAAGCATTGCCAGATAAAATGCAAGTAAGGCATCCAATTACACTTCAATGAAATAGAAAATAATTTTTAGTATAAAGCCAGCCAAGTGCCATCAAGTTGGATAAATATATTTTAAATATTGGAATGAATTTATACTAAAAATATTTGAAAACACTATGAGTCGGATCCGACTCGACGGCACTTGGCTTGGCTTGGCTAATACAAAAAATTTAAGATTCGAACTAAGTGGATGTGCAGTATTTTTATTGGATAAATATGAAAACATTATACATAATCCTCAACACAATTTGCAAAACATGATATTAGCCAAAGCCAAGTGCCGTCGAGTCGTGATATTAGCTAAATAATAACTGAGGTGGGGCCAGGATAACAGAGAAGTCAGACATGCTAAGTAGCTTGTGTCTAAGCTATAGCACATGGCACTAAACCTTTCCTTCTGGATAATACTCTATCCCTTTTTTCAGTGTTTTCTCCCCCTTTTTCTGCATTGTACAAGCTCTGAAATCTGACACCATTACCTGAGCCTCAGTAAGGACTCAATAAACCCACCTTGAGCTATTCTCCTAGTCTCATTGAGAGAACATTTAACGAACTGGAGGATGAGGAGGGAAACTGGACCACTTCCCTGAGCCAGAAATTCAGGGCAGAAACAATTTATTCACCCAGAATTAGATATAAGGAGACACGGCCATTCTTAGAGAAACTCAGGGATTGCTATTAGCCCCTGAGTTTTTCAGAACCTGCAGCCAGACACTTGTGCATATACCAATCACCATTTCCCATCAAATGTGTTTTGTTTGTCAGATTTTGAGGACTGTCTACATTGTATATTAAAACATCCATTGTTGACCCTATCTTATCTTGGATGAGCTTTATCATTTTAGCTTTTATATTCAGATTTTTTATCCAACTCAAGTTGATTTTTTTATAAGGTGTGAGATATGAGTCTTGTTTCAGTCTTTTGCAGATGGATATCCATTTATGCCAGCACTATTTGTTAAAGAGACTGTTCTTACTCCAGTTTAAAATATTAGGACTTTTGTCAAATATCAGCTGTTCATAGGAGGATGGTGGCATCTCTGGGGTCTCTACTTTGTTCCATTGGTCTGTATGTCTCCTTTTGTACCAGTAACAGGCTGTTTTAACTACTGTGGCAGTGTAATAGGTTTTAAAGTCAGGTAGTGAGAGGCCTCCCAGTATGTTCTTCTTTTTCAGTAGTGCTTTACTTATTCGGGGTTTCTTCCTTTTCCAAATGAAGTTGATAATTTGTTTCTCCATCTCATCAAAAAATGTCACTGGAATTTGTATTGAGATTACATTATATAAGTAGAGTGCTTTGGGCAAAATAGACATTTTCACAATATTGAGTCTTCCTATCCATGAGCAGGGCAGATTACTCCACTTATATAAGTCTCTCCTAGTTTCTTGTAGCAAGGTCTTGTAGTTTTCTCTGTAAAGATCTCTTATTTCTCTAGTTAGATTTATTCCTAGGTATTTTATCTTCTTGGGGGCTATAGTAAATAGAATTGATTTGGTGATTTCTTCATTAATAATTTCACTGTTGGTATGAAGGAATCCTATTGATTTAGTTATGTTTATCTTGTATCCCAATACCTTGCTGAATTGTTCTACTAGCTCTAATAGTTTACTTATGGATTTATTTGGATTCTCTGTATAAACAATCATATCATCTGCAAAGAGGAAAATCTTTACTTCTTCAGTGCCAATATGAATGCCTTTTATTTCTTTGTTTTGTCTAATTGCTCTGGCTAGAACTTGTAGCACAGTGTTGAATAGAAGTGCTGAGAGTGGGTATCCTTGTCTACTTCCCGTTCTGAAAAGGAATTCTTTCTGTCTTTCACCACTCAGGATGATGAAAGCAGTTGGCTTTCCATAGATGCTATCGATTGTATTGAGGAATTTCCCTTTTATTCCTATTTTTCTGAGAGTTTTAAGCATGAATGGATGTTGAACTTTGTCAAATGCGTTTTCTGCATGAATTGACAAAATCAGGTGATTTTTATTGTGTTATTAATATGGTTGATTACATTAATTATTTTTTTCTAATGCTAAACCAACCTTGCATGGTTCTGGAATGAAACCAACTTGATCATGATGAATGATTGTTTTTATATGCTGTTGAATTCTATTGGCTAGAATTTTGATTTTTGCATCTAGATTCATGAGTGATATTGGTCTGTAATTTTCTTTTCTTGTGGGATTTTTCCCTGGCTTTGGTGTCAGGGTTATGCTGGCTTCATAGAATGAATTTGGAAGTATTTCATCTCTTTCTATGTTGTGAAATAGCCCCATTAATATTGGAGATAATTCTCTAAAAGTTTGGTAGAATTCTCTGGTTAAGCTGTCTGGGCCAGGACTTTTTTTGGTTGGTAGATTTTTGATGACTTCCTCAATCTCTTCCTTTGTGATAGATTTATTAAGTTGATCTATTTCTCCTTGTGATAGTCTTGGTGACTCATATGAATCTAGAAATTTGTAAATTTCCCCCAGGTTTTCAAACCTGTCGGAATATAACTTTTCATAGTATTCTGTTACGATATATTTTATTTCAGATGGGTCTCTTGTGACATCTCCCAACTCATTTCTTAATCAGGTTATTTGTATCTTCTGTTGTTTTTCTTTTGTAAGTTTAGCCAATGGTTTATCGATTTTGTTGATCTTTTCGAAGAATCAGCTTTTGGTTTTGTTAATTTTTTCAATTGTTTTTCTATTCTCTAATTCATTTAGTTCTGCTCTAATCTTTATAATCTGTTTTCTCCTGGTGCCTGAGGGGTTTCTTTGTTGCTCTCTTTCTACTTGTTCAAGCTGTGAGGTTAATTCTTTAATTTATGCTCTTTCTTCTTTCCAGAAGTGTG
Source organism: Heterohyrax brucei (assembly GCA_028571685.1). NCBI lineage: Eukaryota > Metazoa > Chordata > Mammalia > Hyracoidea > Procaviidae > Heterohyrax > Heterohyrax brucei. The sequence goes on along the minus strand of CM053142.1, from coordinate 137,343,723 downwards.
CTTTTATAGAGATAAATTGACCTCTGAACACTGCTTTTGCTGTATCCCATAAGTTCTGGTAGAATGTGTTTTCATTCTCATTTGAATCCACAAATTTCTTTAATGTGTCTTTAATTTCTTTTATAACCCAAGGCTTTATGAGTAAAGTGTTGTTCAGTTTCCACAAGTTGGAATTTTTACCTATGAATTTTCAATTATTGATTTCAACTTTTACAGCTCTGTGGTCTGAGAAGGTACTTTGCAATAAATCAGTGGTTTGAGTTTTATGGAGAATTGTCTTATGACCTAACATATGGTCTATTCTGGAGAATGTTCCATGTACTTTGGAGAAGAAGGTGTATTTATCTGTTCATGGATGAAAAGATCTGTGTATGTCAATAAGGTCAGGTTGGTTGGTTGTTGTAATAAGATCTTCTGTATCTTCACTGAGCTTTTTTTCTGGATAATATGAAAGGGGAGTGTTAAAGTCCCCAACTATTACTGTGGAATGATCAATCTCATTTTTCAATGTTGTCAGTATTTGTTCAATGTATTTAGGTGCTTTGGTATTGAGTGCATAAATATTTAATATTCTTAAGTCTTGCTTGAGTATTGAACCTTTCAGCAATAAATAGTGACTGCCCTTGTCCACAATAGTGGATTTTACATTAAAATCTATTTTATCTGAGATTAATATTGCCAAACCTGATCTTTTTCATGTATTATTAGCTTGATACATATTATTCCAACCTTTAATTCTCAACTTGTTCTTATCTTTAAGTGTAAGATTTGTTTCTTGTAAGCAACATATAGATGGGTCATGTCTTTTGATCCACGATATCATTCACTGTCTCTTTACTGGAGCATTCAGTCCATTTACATTCAGTGTGATTATTGATAGGTATATGCTTAATGGTGTCATTGCAATATGTTTATTTTCATGTTGATGTTTTCTCTGGTGTTCTTATTAATCTGTTCTGGGACACTCTTCTTTATGGATGGTATGAGTTTTGATTTTATATTTGTTGAGACTCCTATATTGTGATTTTTAATTTCAAATGATACATTGTTAATCTGTTCTATGGCTACATGCCTAATCCTCCTTAACATATAATTATTGAAATCAATTTTAACTATTTTAGAAGTCACAAATTGTTGCTGCATCAAAAACAACTGTAACTATTGCAGTGTATCCCTCTTTTAATGTGATGATATTATAATTGTGATATGATCATGGATTCCCTTATTATAATACTGTAGCTTTTGGCTTGGTTTGGTGAAGTTTTGTGCCTTCCTTAGCTGATTAGAAATTTGGATGAAGTGCCTTAAATTATCACCTAAAACATATATTTAAGGAAGAGCTTCTTTCAATATTTCATGTAATTTTGGTTTAGTTTTTATGAAGTCTTTAAATTTCTCTTTATTTTCAAAAGTCTTAATGTTACCATTATATTTGACAGACAGTTTTGCAGGATAAATTATTCTGGGATAGAAGTTTTTTTCATTCAGGGCTTTGAATGGGTCCATTGTTTTCTAGCTAGCATTGTTTAGGCAGAAAAAGTCAGATGAAAGTCTACAGGGTTTTCCTCAGAATGTTAGCTTTGATTTGAGCCTTGCTGTCTTCAGAAGCATCTCTTTGTGTTTTAGCTTATTAAGCTTAATTATAATATGCCTTGGTGTTTTTCTTTTTTGACCTAACTTTTGTGGTGTTCGATAAACATCTTGGATATCTATGTTCTCTTTGTTCATAATCTCAGGAAAGTTTTCTGTCAGCATCTCTACAGCAATACGCTGCATGTTGTCATTAACCCTCCCTTGTTCAGGAACTTCAATTAAACATAAATTATTCCTCTTCATGGAGTCCCATATATTTCTTAATGTTTCTTATTTCTTTTCTCTAATTTTACCTCATAAATGTTGGCATTAGTTACTTTGTCTTCTAGGTCACTGATTCTAACTTCCACCTGTTCAATCCTACTCTTTTGGCTTTGGATAGAGTTATCCAATTCTGTAATTTTGTAATTAATCTGATGTATTTCAGATTGTTGATGTTCTAGCATATCAAATAGTTTATCAAATTTTTCATCTTGTTCTATTGCATGTTGTTTAATGTCTAGGAGAGTTTTATATATAACTTTTTTGTATTAAAACTCTGTTAGATTCAGAAAGGCTTCTTCATCTGAGAAGTCTTTTGAATTTTTTGAATCTTTATTTAGGGAATTTTCTGGAGCATTTGAAAACTGCTTCCTTAAATGATTAATTATGGTCTGTTCCCTGTGTGCCATCTAGATGCCATTTGATTTCTCTGATAATGCATCTAAGAGAATTGGTCACCAGCTGACTCTAATACTCTAGTGATTTTCCCCAGGTGGACTTTCAAGGGTGGAAGACTATGCTTATTGAGTCGTAAAGAGGCTGCTCTGTTTATGGAGAACCTGTGAGCTGTCAGCCAATCTTATAATGTGAGTGAGAGAAAAGAAGTTTTTCAATAGACAGATTTCCAGAGAGGAAATACAAGCCTCTCAGCCTTAAAAAAGTAAACCTTAAAAGTAAAAGTAAACTGCACTTCTATGCATGGAGCTGTCTGGGTGCTGAATTGGGAGCTGGCAGCTGTCCAACAGGCTGTCCTGAACAGGCAGTGGGGAACAGCAGAATTCACCTGCCAGCTTATAATGAAAGTATGTTACCGTTACCGGCCATTTGGGAAAGCTGCAGTTCTCTGTTACAATGTAGTAGCAGAAGCAGAGGAAAAGATTGGTCTGATACTGTTGCTCGGTAAAATATGTTAGGTCCCAAGGCTTCTCAGCTATTCAGTGCTCCAGAAAAAATATTGTCCAGGCCTTAGTTGTCAGAGGGAGATGAGGAGACATCTGTTCACTCTGCCATCTTGTAATGGAATTTAGAGATAATTATTGAAGATTTATTTATAGAAGAGTTCCCTGATATTATAAAATATGAGAAGCTATCTAACCAAGAAGCTCATTAAACTCCATATAAGGTAGATTCCGAAAGAAAGATACCAAGGTGCATTATAATTAAACTTCCCAAAACTAAAGGAGAAAATTTTAAAGGCAGCTAGGGATAAATGAAAAATAGTCTACAAAGGAGAGTCAATTAAACTATGTTCAGAATATGCAACAGAAACCATGCATGTAAGAAGGCAATGAGGTAAAATACACAAACACATGAAGGAAAATGATTCCCAGTCAATAATTATATATCCAGCAAAACTGTCTCTCAAATGTGATGGTGAAATAGGACATTTCCAAATAAACAGAAATTTATGGAATTTTCAAAAATCAAGCCAGAATTACAAGAAACACTAAAGAAAGTCATTTGTTTAAAAAAATAAATAGCATCAGCTACAAATGCAAGACTAGAACACAAAACAGAGATACTGAATAGCAACTCAAATAGGAAAATAACAAAAATAAATCAGAGGCAAAACATTCAATAGAGGGAAACAGAGGTGTCATTATGTAAATATTATAGTAAAAGAGAGCAACTTAAAAAAATGAAATCATAGCATTTTCACACAGACAGGATATCAAGGTAATATAAAGAAATTAAAGGCTGGTTTAAATTTAGAAAAATAGGAATAAATGTTATAGCAACCACAAAATAAATTATCAGTCCAATACATAAGAACAAACAAAAAATGAAGTCTCAGCAAACATAAAATTACAAAGAAAAAGAAAACATATAAAGACAACTCAGCATAGAAAATTAAGTGGAGCAAAAGAATTGACTACAGTGCACAAAAAAGACATCAAAATGATAGCACTAAACTCATACCTGTCAAAAATTACACTAATGTAAATGAATTAAATACATCAACGGGTGTAGAGTGGCAGATTGCCAAAAAAATTAAAGAAAATAACACCTAGTCAAGATCTCCAAGATCTACCTACATGCTGCCTAAAGTAGATATATCTTAGACTTAAACACATGAGCAACCTAAAACTAAAGTGATGGAAAAACTCATATCAAGCAAACAATATTCAAAAAACAGCAGTAGCAGAAAGGGCAATATCAATGTCTGATAAAACAGACTTTAAAGTAAAATACACCACACTGGATACAGGTCACTATATAGTGATTAAAGGGTCATCTAGAACATCTATAAAAAAGCTAAATAAAGACATGCAATTTCTAAAAGCCCTGATCAACCAAACTGGCCTCACAGACTCACACCACAGCCAAGTATACTTTTTTCCCAATACACGTGGAATATTATCCAGAATAGACCATATGTTGGGCATAAACCTAGCCGTAACAAAATTAAAAGCATCAAAATATTACAAAGCATCTTTTCAGGCAACAAAATCATTAAAGTAGAAATTAACAACAGAAAAAAAAACAAGGAAAAAAATCAAACACATGGAAATTGAACAACACCATGCTCAAAACTATTGGATTAAAGAAGAAATCAAGGATAAACTAAAAAATAAAAAAATTCACAGAAATAAATAAGAATGAAAATATCCTATCAGAATGTTTGGAACACAGCAAAAGCCATGCTCAGAGACCAACTTATCTCAATAAATTAACACTATCAAAAAGATGAAATGGCTTAAATCAGGGCACTAACCCTACAACTTGAACAAGTAGAGAGAGAAGTAAAAGCAGCTGTCTGACACCAGAAGAAGGTAAATAATAAAAATCAGAGCAGATTAAATGGATTAGGGAGTAGAAAAATACTGAAAGCATTAACAAGACCAAAAGCTGGTTCTTTAAAAAGACCAACAAGATCAATAAACTTCTGGCCAAAATGACAAAAAAGAAAAAAAGAAAAAAAAAAAAAAAAACAGGAGAGGAAACAAATAACCTGAATGAAAAATAAGATGGGTAATATCACAACAGAACCAACTGAAATTGCAAACAAACAAAAACAGGAATATGATGAAAAACTGCACTGCAACAAATTTGAAAACCTAGAAGAGATGGATAAATTTCTAGAAACACACTACCTACTTAAACCAACACAAACAAAGGTAAAACAACTAAATAAACCCATCACAAAAGAATAGATTGAAAAGATAATTTAAAAACTCACTCCCCTTCCCCCTGCCAAAAGAAAACCTTGGCCCTGATGGCTTCACTGAAGAATTCTACCAAACTTTTAGAAAAGACTTAATATCACTGTTACTAATGATATTTCAGAACATAGAAATAGATGGAATACTGCCAAATTAATTCTGTGAAGCTAGAATAACCCTGATAACAAAACCACTTAAAAGCAGCACAAAAAAGGATAATTACAAACAAATACCTCTCATGAACTTAGATGCAAAAATCCTCATCAAAATTCTATTCAATAGAATTCAACAACATATGGGGGGGGTGGATTTCACCATGACCAAGTGAGATTGACACCAGGTATGCTGGGATGGTTCAGCATTAGAAAGGCAATCAATGTGATCCATTACATAAATAAAACAAAAGACAACAACCACTTGTTTTATCAACTGATGCAGAAAAGACATTTGCCGAAGTCCAACACCCATTAGTGTTAAAAGCTCTCAGCAAAATAGAAACAGAAGGGAAATCTCTCAATATAATAGTAAACATTATAGAAAGCCAACAGCCAACATCACAACATCATGCTAAACGGAGAGAGTCTGAAAGCATTCCCCTTGAGAGAGGGAACCATACAAGGATGCCCTTTGTCACCACTTTTATTCAACATTATACTGGAGGTTCAGCCAAAGCAATCAGCCAAAAAAAAAAAAAAAAAAATCATTCAAACTGGTAAGGAAGAAGTAAAAATAGCTCTGTGTGTAGATGATACGATCTTGTGTACAGAAAATACTAAAAACTGGACCAAAGGGGAGAAAACAAAAATAAAAACAAACAAAAAATCTATTAGTGCTACTAGAAGTGTTCAGCAAAATTTCAGGCTACAGGATACACACACAAAAAAGTTGAATTGTTTTTTATACTAACACAAAGAACATCAAAGTGGAAATCACCAAATAAATACCATTTACAGTAGCCTCCTGTTTTAGTCAGCTGGTACTGCTCCAACCGAAATACTACAGAGTAGATACTGTTAACAAAGAAAAATTTATTCTTACACAGTCCGGTAGGCTGCAAGTCCAAATTCAGGGTGTCCATTCCAGGGCAAGGCTTTCCCTCCATTGGTTCTGGAGGAAAGTCCTTGTGTCATAACAGTCTGTGGTTAATCAGCACAGGAACCTCATGTCTCAAGGATGTACTCTTCTCCCAGTGCTGCTTTCTTAACGGTGCGAGGTTCCCAACTCTTTGCTTGCTCCCTCTCCTTTTATCTCTGGTGGGATGAAATGAGAAAAGGTGATGCAAGCCATATTCCAGGGAAACTCCCTTTACAATGCAGCAGGGAGGTGACTTTAGGAAAGCATTTACAGTCCAACGCTATTCCTCTCTAATATAATCCACTCTGTTAACACAGGCAGAGATTAGGGTTTACAGCATAAGAAAATCATGAAATGGAGTGCAATCACAGAATACAGGGTATCCTGACCCAGCCAAATTACTACATATATTTTTGGACGACACTGTTTAATCAATGACATCCCCCAAAGAAAAAAATACTTAAGCATAAATATAACAAGTGATGTAAGACACCTATACAAAGTAAACTGCAAGAGAATACTGCAAGGAACCAAGAGACCCAAGTAATTGAAGAAAGCTACCTTGCTCAAGAATAAAACTCAATGTTGTTAAAATATTCTACCCAAATCCGTCTATAGATACAGTGTAATCCCTGTGCAAATTCCAATGGCATTTTTTAATGAGTTTGAGACACATGTCACCAACTTCTCATGGAAAGGGAAGAAATCATAGATAAGTAAAGCATTACTGGAGAACGACAAAGTGGGAGAGCTCACACTACCTGCCTTTAGAACCTATTCCACCACCATGGTAGTCAAAACTGCCTGTCACTGGTACAAAAACAGACACATAGAGCAATGGAAGAGAACTGAGACTCCAGACATAAAATTATCTGCTTGTGAGCAGCTTATATTTGACAAAGGCCCCAAGTTGGTAAACTGGGTAAAAAACAGTCTCTTTAACAAATGGTGTTGACATAAATGGATATCCACCTACAAGACACTGAAATAAGACCCATTATCTCACAGCATGCATTAAAACTAACTCAAAATGGATCTCGGATGTAAATATGAAATCTTAAACAATACAGATTAAGGAAGAAAAATTAGGGACGACTCTTGGAGCCCAAACACATGGCATAAACACAACATAAAACATTACTAACAATACAGAAACACGAGAAGAGAAAACAGATAACTGAGGACTCCTAAAAATCAAACATTTATCCTTATCCAAAAAACTCACCAAAATTGAAAAACGGCAGCCTGCAGACTGGGAAAATTAAATGGGGGTATGACAAAACTGACATTATCTCTATGATCTACAAGATACTGTAAAAACTTAACAACAAAAAGCAAGTAATTCCATTACAAAATGTGCAAAGGATATGACCAGGCACTTCACCAAAGAAGACATTCAGTGGACTGACTAATACATGAGCTGTTAGAAAAATGATCACTAACCATTAGACAAATCCAAATAAAGCTACAAGTCACTATCTCACTCCAACAAGACTGGCATTAATCCAAAAAACACATAGTGGAGAGGCCATGGAGAGTCAGGAACAGTTCTACATTGCTGGTGACAATGTAAAATGGTGCAGCCTCCTTGAAAAACAATTTGGTACTTTCTTAAAAAGCTAGAAATAGAAATATCAAAGGATATAACAATCTCGCTTCTTAGAATATATCATAGACAATTCAGCATCACATGAATAGATACATGCATACCAGTGTTTATTGTAGCACTACCCAGAATAGCCAAAAGATGGAATCAATCGAGGTGCCCATCAACAAGATAAATGGATATACAAAGTGTTGTATATTCACAATGGAATACTGTGCAATGATAAAAAAACAATGACGATCTTGGGAAACATAAAATTACATAAAATCTTGGGAAACATAAAATTTTACTGTGTAAAATTGGTCATTTGCAAAAGGAGGAATATTGTATGAGATCACTATTATAAGGACTCAAGAAAAGATTTAAATAACAAAGAAAACAGTCTTCAATGGTTACAAGGATAGGGAGGGAGGGTGAGAGGTATTCACTGATTAAATATTAGATAGGAATTGGGTTAGATGAAGGGAGGGACAACATGCGGCAGAGGGGAGGTCAGCACATCTGGGCTAAACCAAAGGTTTCCTTGACATAACCCCACATTTCAAAGGACGATGTAGCAGGGATACAAGTTTGGAGACCATGGTTTCAGGAGACTTCTAAGTCCATTGGCATAAACAAAATTTAAGACAGTGTTCTGCATCTCACTTTAGTCAGTTACTTTTGGGTCCTTAAAGATAGTGAGTGGCCATCTAAGTATCCTCAATTGGTCCCATGTCACCTGGGGCAGAGGAGAATAAAACACATCATAACATAAGGAAAACATGAGCCCCAGTGACAGACAAGGCCACATATTCCAGAGATTACCTCAAGGATGAAATCAGAACTAGATGGTGTCCAGCTACCACCAACGACTGCTTTGGCAGGGAATACAATGTAGAGCCCTTGATGTAGTAAGAGATAAATGAGTATGCAGAACTTCAACTCTGTTAAAAAGACCAGACTTGATAGTTCTACGTATGGGAGAGTACCCAGAAGACAGGGCCCTTGGACTCTGTTAGCAGAGAACTGAAACTAATTCTGTAGCCAACTCTTCAGGCAAAGATTGGACTGGAGTATAAAACATAGAGTGATGCTAGTGGAGTGTTTTTCCTGGTTTAAGCAGATACGTAAAGGTAACCAGACCACTCCTGTTCAGAGGTGAGAGGAGAGGGTGGAGGGGAACAGGAGCTGGCTGAATGGACACAGGAAACACGGGGTGGAAAGGAGAATGGTGTCACAGGATGGGGAGGGCAGCTAGAGGTAAGTAGCAGAACATGTACAAGTTTTTTTGTGATAAATTGACATGAATTATAAACTTTCAGTTAAAGCACAGTAAAATATTTGAAAATAAATAAGTAAATAATAGGTGATATTTTTACTTTTGCTATTATTATGCCAGTAACTTGGGGCTGTTTCCAGAATTTCATATTTTAAAACATGCTATTTGGCATTAACAAAAAATAAATAACTGTGTTCTTTTAATGCAACTTTATATCTCATCCTTACCCATCTCTTTCTCTACCTATTACGTGTACTTCAAACAGAGATTATCCTCATCACTGTCTACTATCTGTGGCAGACTAGCCTTTAAGTTAGCTCCCATGGATCTACCACCTGGTATCCATTCTCTTGTGTGATACCTCTCTCAAATATATGGTAGAATCTATGACTTGCTTCTAACCAACAGAACAGGAGGTCTATCAATTAACTCCACAAACTCAATTGTTCTGATGCCACTTACCTCGTTGCTGAATAGCACTACAGTCACTTTCAAAGCATGCCTCTTGGGAAGCTGTGAATCAATGCCATTGCCTAGTCTACCCTTCAAAGCAATTTTGGAACTCTTTCTGAAACAGCCATTGCACATGGTGGCATGCTGACAATTTTGCAAACTCCATTGTATAATTGTATGTGAGGGAGTTTACAGCCAGTGAGCAAATACTTGTATTGGATCAGCCTCCCTAGGCACCTGCCTTAGCCCCCAGTGACATTTTTCTTTACCTGAAGATAAAGGAAGTATCAAAATGAAGTCTTTTTGATGACATCCAGGGCATTAAGTGTAGTACAATAACAGCAATGATGGCCATTCAGGAAAGACAGTTCCCAAACTGCTTTGAAGGATGAGCTATGTGCTGGAGTCAGTGCATAGCTTCCCAAGGGGAGTATTTTGACTGTAGTGATATTTATCAGTGAGGTATGTATCAGTTTTTCTAAGATGAGTTCATGAACTTAATTGTCAGAACTTCACATGTCAACAGTGACAGGATGTGTGATTACGTATACATGGTTATATCTGTGTGTGACTATCATTATTTTGCATTAGCTGGTGGTGCCTTTCCTACTGGAGTGCCGCTCCTACTCTTTTTAAGAAAGCAAGAAGCCACATTTGATAACCAAGGATAGAAAAAGACTTCAGGGGGCCCCCAAGAGCTTGAAGTGGTTTTCAGTGAGCAGCCTGCAAGGAACTGAAGCCCTCGGACTGACAGCCACAGGGAACTGAATTCTGCCAAGAAGCTGCTTGTTAACCAACTGAGCCTCAGATGATCTTGTAACACTAGATGTGAATTGTGTCCCCCCCCAAAATAGGTATAGCCACACGGCTGGGCCACGATTTCCAGTATCTTGTGACTGTCCTCTATTTTGTGGTTTTCCTCTTCTGTATGTTAAAGGATTAGGGTGGGACTGTAAATCTCTTTATAAGACCACCTCTCTGCTCAGCTGTAAAGGGAATTTCCCTGGAGTATAGGTTGCCCCACCCTTAATCCTTTCATCCTGCAGGAGATGAAAGGAAAGGGAAGCAGATTGAGAACTGGGAAGCTCACACCATCAAGCAAACAGCGCTGGGAGAAGAGCTCATCCTTCTGACCCGAGGTTCCTGCTCCCAGATGCTCCCTAGACAAAAACTAACATTACCAGAACCTCCTCCAGAGCCGACAAGGGGGAAAGCCTTCCCCTGGAGTGAACATCCTGAACTCTGACTCGTAGCTTACTGGACTGTGTAAGAATAAGCTGTCCTTTGTTAAAGCCATCCACTCTGTGGTGTTTCTGTTGGAGCAGCCCCAGCTGACTAAAACAGAATTTGGTACCATGAGAGTGGGGTGCTGCTCTAGCAAGTACCTAAAATGTGAGAACCATTTTGAAAATGCAAATAGATAGAAGATTCAGAAGAAACCAAGAAGGTGCAAATAATGAGAAACAACAGAGGGCTGGTGGCCATAGCAGTGGCAGCAGAAGAACCAGAGGCAGCGCTGGAGCCAACTCATGGAGCTAGAGAGGTCAGTGCCTGTGCACAGTTTTCCTCGCGGAACGGGGTGCCTCTGGGTACTTGAATCGGTAGAGCTACAGAGCTTTGGAACACTTGCCCTGGAAGGGCAGATGTAGGCCTGAGGCCCCAGCCATGCGGCCCTAGGAACCTGAAGGTGAAGAGACAAGTGGCGCGAGAAGCTGAGCTGCCTCAGTCTCAAAAGGTATGACCGTGACCTTAGGAGTCTGAAAGGGTGGAAGCTTGGCGTTCTTTGTTTTGTCAGAGTGGAATTGCCACTCAGTTGGGTTTAGGGTGCACCTAAAGCCAATGGGGCAGAGTTTCTGTCCAAGTGGGCCTTGAAGGCAGAGTTGTAGCACAGGGCTGGAGGTCTCCACTCAAATCGAGAAAGCGTGGCCAATAATTAGAGTCTGGAGGGCAGGGCCATTGTGTCAAATGTCTCAGAAAGTAGAAGATTATTTCCAAAGCCTTGAGGGCTAATGTAATGTGTTCTGCTGACTTACCTGTCGCCTGTTAATGCCTTCATTCCCTGCAATTTCTCCCATTTGTAACGGAAGGTCTACCTTGTGCCTGTTCTGCTGTTTGACCTTTGGAAGCAGATAGTTTGTGTTCTAGGTTTCACAGATGTAGAAGAGTTTTTGTATTTTAGACTTGAAACTGATTTATGACTTCTATCTTATGGGATGAATGTGTTACATATTTCAATGATGTGATTTTGTGGTGCCAAAGGGTGGGATGTCACATATTCAATTGTGTCCCCCCAAAATACGTGTAGCCACGTGGCTGGGTGATGATTTCCAGTATCTTGTGACTGTCCTCTATTTCGTGGTTTTCCTATTCTGTATGTTAAAGGATTAGGGTGGAACTGTAAATCTCTTTATAAGATCACCTCGAGCTGCTCAGCTGTAAAGGAAGTTTCCTTGAAGTATAGCTTGCCCCACCCTTAATCCTTTCATCCTGCAAGAGACAAAAGGAAAGGGAAACAGGCTGAGAATTGGGAAGCTCACACCATCAAGCAAACAGCAGTGGGAGAAGAGCTCATCCTTCAGACCTGAGGTTCCTGCGCCAAGATTCTCCCTGGACAAAGACTGATATAATGCCGGACTTTCCTCCAGAGCTGACAAGGGGGGAAAACCTTCCCCTGGAGTGGACACCCTGAATTTGGACTCGTAGCCTACTATACTGTATAAGAATAAACTTTCCTTTGTTAAAGCCATCCACTCTGTGGTATTTCTGTTGGACCAGCCCTAGCTGACTAAAACAGTTTCTGGTAAGTTTAAGAAAAATGTGTTTAGATTTTTCTAATAATTTTCAAAACTGTTCAAGTGACAATCTGCTAAAAATGTATGTGTATGAAATCTAGATTTTTACATTTGGTGTGAAGAGGATATGAAGCAACACTGAAAGTTTCAAATTTTTTACATATCAATAAATTTCTTTTAGTGATAGTTATGTTAAGTAGAACAATAATGTATAGATAGCATTATATACATGCTCATATTATGATAAGAACTTTTCCTTACGTTGCTGTAAATATGAATGAAGGCTATGACAGAGAACCATCTTTTTGGTTTTTCATTAAGAACCACTTTAATTGCAAGCTTGGATCTGTGCAGAATAAAGTAGCAAAAATGAGAAATATTTTCGAAGACACATATCTGCTGATCTCTGTCTTCCCTTCCTTTCTTATTTCTCTTAATCTATCCAATGCCTTAGTAGCTTGTAATGAATAAGTGTTACTTTTTAGTTGGAAATTTATGGTTAGTTGATGCATAAAAAAAAAATAATTAAATGAAGGATTGCATAAATATTAAAAACAAGTCTTTCTCCAATCTTAATGCTGCAGTTTTCTTCATAGAGACTCGCTTTTTGGGTTATTTGCTCAGCATACAGATTGAATTTGTATAATGAAAGGATGAAATCCTGATGCATACCACCTTTATTTCAAACCATGTACTACTCCCTTGGTCTACAGTGCTTCTTAGCTTATATAAACATTCTTCATGAGAATGGTTAAGTGTTCTAGAATTCCCATTCTACATAATGGTTTCCATGATTTGTTATGATCAAAATAGCCTAATGCATTAGTGGAAGGATTGGGAAGACACATCAACAACCTGCAATATGCAGGTGACACAAACTTGCTGGCTGAGAGTGAAGCCAGCCAAGCCAAGTGTTGTCGAGGTGGATCCGACTCATGGCGATCCTAGGGGCCAGGGTAGAACTGACCCCCAGAGTATTCAAGGAGTGCCTGGTGTATACTTAAAGATGAAGATCAAAGACTATAGTCTTTAGCATGGGTTACACAAGAATGCTCCTTAGAAGTGAGGATGGTGAGACATTGTCTCACACATTTTGTACATATAATAAGGAGAGAAAGGACATCGTATTTGGTAGTCAGTTTCTAATTCATCCTATAGGGTCACTATGAGTCAGATTGACTGGATGGCAGTGACTTTAATTTTTGGGTTATAGTCAAGAGTCAGTAAAAAAGTAGAAAATCCTTAACAAGATAGACTGACATAGTGGCTACAAGAAAGAATTGAAACATAGCTATGATTGTGAGCACAGCACAAAACCAGGCAATATTTGTTGTATTTTGGGTCACTGTGAATTGGAACCAACTCAAAGGCACCTACCAACAACAAATAGCAAGTGTTCCAGTATTAAAAAATGTGTAACAGTTATGGAAGCTTCACTTACAGTATCGATGGCTGCACAAGTCATCAAATAAAATTCATTGTGACATGAATCACCATTATTAAGTATATCATTAGCAATTAGATCTGTGGTTAAAACCCTGGTGGTATAGTGGGTTAAGTGCTACGTCTGCTAACCAAAAGGTTGGCAGTTCAAATCTTCCAGGCATTCCTTGGAAACTCTATGGAGCAGTTCTACTCTGGACTACAGAGTCGCTATGAGTTGGAGCTGCCTTGATGGCAGTGAGTTTGGTTTTTTGGTTAAAACTTAAGTATACAGTGGTTAAAACCATAGATGACTTTAATAGGTAGTCCTTTGACTATAATAATGGCATTTTTTAACAGGTTGTATCAAGTAGTAATCCTTGGGATAAAAAAGTAGTTTATCTCTCCCACATTTTTCTTAGTTTACACTTTTTCCAAATAAGCTGAAGTAAGTATTCACAACTAGTCTGATCTGCTTCTTTTTTTTCCACTTTGAATGCAATCATCAAATAGATTATATGTACTGCCGTTCCAATTTTATTAGGTTCATTTTGTATGACTCTGGATCTTTGGTTCAAATTATTTTATTGAAATCAGCAGCTTTATCATTTTATTTCATTCAAGAATAGAAAGACCATCATTTTACAGAGTTGGCAGCTTTTCTGCTTCAGAGATTCTGTAATTTACTCGGCTACTCTAATAGGGTTATATTTCATGTATGCTGAATGCACTCTTTATGCTTGTGTTACTCCTTAGAGAACTCACAGAAAAAATAAAGTAGTTTATTGCATAAGAGATGGCAATTGCATTGACCATTAACCTCAACAACTTGCAAAGGCTATAGAGAAGCTTATAAAACACTTTGTAGTCAAGTTTAAAGTGGTGCAAGATGTTTGTTCAAGCTGAATCACTGATATATAAAGAAAAGTCTTACATTCTCCCTTCTAGTAAGTAGTACTAGCAATTTAAACTCACGTATATTTTGTATATATACATAGGAAGTGAAAAGTTGTCTAGGGTCTCCTAAAGGATTTTAGCTTGCACATTCAGCTGCATTGTCTATGGAAAATATTTATTCATGTAACACAATATTGTATCAGATATCCACAGAGTTATAATTAAGGTGCAAATAAATTTTAGACAAATAATAAATTGATTCTGTTAAGTGCTAATGAAATTGTATTAAAAATGCACAGACACATACATTCTTTACGTATCTAGAAAATCATATAATTGTCACCAAATAAATATACTGTTTGTACATATTCAGCATAAAATAAGAAACTATTCTAAACTATAATTTTCCCTAGACCATTAATTTCTATTTAATTTCTACTTTGCAAGCAAAGTCAGACATTATTCAATTGCTTTATAAGAAAAATTAATTGAATTACAAATGAGTATTTTTAATTACATTATTTTGTGCATAGTATATGTGGATATTTACTTCAACTGCTTCATAAATATACCTTAAAAACAAAAACTTGAACATTAATGGATGTAATGAACTTTTAACAAAAGTAGATTTAAGAAGTAATGAGCAGTTTGAAAGGAGGCTGTTTGCTAAAAGCAAATGACAGAAGAGCCAAGTCCTTTAAGTAGTATTATTACTATTATGTAGCATTACTACTTCTGACTTGTAAGTTAGATTGTTTCCCCAACAAAATAGAAATAAAGAACTTGATACCTATCTTACCAGCAGTAGGAGTTCTTATACACTTAGAAGGCACAGAATCATTCGTATAATATAATCATTACAGTACTCTCTAGAAGAAAATTTGAATTTGGCAATGATTGGAACATAAAGGTAGAGAAATGAGACATAAATAAATAAATGTTCTCTATTCCCTTGTAATATAGTTCTTGAATCTAAAATACATCAAGAACCTGAATGAAAAGTAACAAATAGCAACGAGGAAGCTTAAAGAAAAATGGATGGATAATGTATTACTCACCCTTAGGACATTTACCAATCTTTACAACAGAGTCTTGAGTTTTTAAAAGCTTCTTTGTGAATAGAGGCTAAGAGTCTGAAGCCAAGAAATATTTCTAAATGGAACTGAGATCTTGGCGTGAGGCCATTTCATTCAAAGAACTACCTTAGGCGAAGAGTGTACGGTAACACCTATGCAGTCATCAACACAGAGAAGACAAGAAAAAAAAGCATCTGCTCCAGTCTTCTTGTTGTGGCATAGGTAAAAAGAAAGTTCCTATGATATGTACTCTGTCTTTTGGGTGCCTTTGGAAATTTAATGTGAACTTTCTAAAATGAAGGTGGAAATTACAGGCAGAATAGTAATCTGTTTTACACTCATATCCAGTGAAAGTTAAACTTCATGGCAGCTAGATTTTTTTTATATTGTTGTCATTGAAATTTACTGATATATTTTTTATAATTTCTGCTACATGACAGGTGCTCAATAAATATTTTCAGTATTAATTAATGAATTTAATACCAGCTGGTAAGCCAGAGACTAGAAAGCTAAAAATACTTTTGGAGGGGCATAATCTTGACCAAACCTCTTGTAATCCCCACAGAAAAAGCACCATGCTATCTGAATTTAAATTAATACTACCGCTAATAATAAAACCATCTACAAATCTGCAGGATTAAATTCTATGAAAGTCACATAATAGAATCATTAAATGAAAATAATAAAAGAAGCATGGTTGAAATATTTAAAAGTATGAAAGATGAAACTTAAAATGCAAGAAAGCAAAAGCTCTAAATAAAAGAAAAGAACTTCTAGAAATTACGTGTAATTCTTCAAGTTAAAACTAGAAAAGAAACTGGTGGAATAGTGGTTAAGTGCTATGTCTGTTTAAATTTGGAAAAATATTCTGTCAGAACAAAGACACAAATGGAAAAAAAAATTCAAATTTATCAGTGTGAAGATCTTACAGATCAAAAAATTAGTGAACACTAGCATCATTTCAGGTTCAAATCCAGCGCATAAAGAGCTCACAAGTTTCTTCTTGCTCTCACAAGAAAAAAAAAAGTTGATAAATTGAAAATCAATGATTTTGGGGGGGATGGACTTACTATATTACATGAAACTCTCCTAGAACAGTTATTGAGAAGTCAGCCGTTAACCAAAAAAAACAACAGCTGAATCCATCAGCCTGTCTCTGAAAACACCATGGGGAGGTTCTACTTTGTTTTCTGGGGTTGCTGTGTTGGAACTGACTTCACAACAATGAATTTATCATAATACAGAAGTCACAGGCCAAACCACCTCCCTGAAGTTTGTAAGCACAGACAAATCTAGCTCATCAAAGTTACGCTCTGCTTATCTGGTACAGAAGTCACTGGCATCATAGATTGATAAGAACATTCAAATGCTAATTCCTAGAGGCTGAGTATTAATAGTAATGACAGTGAGAACTCTTGGGGTCAAGTTTAGGTGCTAAACTTCCACTGGTTTTTCCTCCAAATAACCGGTCAGGTTCTCACAGTGAAGAGTTTATAAAGATCTCCTACTGTCCTGCTTAAA
Organism: Heterohyrax brucei; assembly: GCA_028571685.1. Taxonomy (NCBI): domain Eukaryota; kingdom Metazoa; phylum Chordata; class Mammalia; order Hyracoidea; family Procaviidae; genus Heterohyrax; species Heterohyrax brucei. The sequence goes on along the minus strand of CM053142.1, from coordinate 137,326,606 downwards.
GTCCTGCTGTTCAGGTAAAAAGAGTTTAGTAGAGACTTATCCCATCCGACGAGAAAAAGAGTAGAGAAAGGGAAACAGAAGCTCAGAAATGCTCATAAAAGTAAAGACCAGACGACACAGAGCAACTAATATGAGATTTAATCAAAATACTAAATGTTCTTCCTTGCCCAGAATTTACCATCACACCAAATCATAGCAGTGTTCTGTAAGTAGTGAGCTGCAAGACACAGACTGTTTGTGAGAAGAATTCAGGGAAGTGTGAAGTCAAGAGGAGAGGTAACAATGAACCTAGGGGAATTTGAAACTTAAGACACCTAACCTACAATAAATACTAAGCATAACCCAATTCCTAACCAGGTGAACAGAAATCCTCACACTCATGAGTTCAGTTATTGTTACCTGACATATTATGCCTAGTTACCAACAAAACAGAAATCCTAATGGAATTCTTAACATCAACAAAAAATTTCAGAAGAAGCAAAAACCGCATCAGAATCGAGTTCAGGTATCAAGTCTTGGAATTATCCACTTGCTAAGGAGGATTTGGATTCTCTTCTCTATCTAATTGAAATCTCATAAAAAGTGTCTTTCAGGTATAACTTAATTAAAATGAACTCCTTTTTCTTGTTGTTATGTGCCGTCCAGTTAATTCTGAGTCATAGTAACCCCTTCTATGACAGAATAAAATATTTCCCAGTCCCACCATCCTCACAATTATTGCTACAGTTGAGCCTATTATTTCAATCACGATTGGCTGGCATGTCAATCCGTCTTGTAGAGAGTCTTTTTCTTTCTGGATCACTCCTTGCTTTGCCAAGCATGATACTCTTTTCCAATAATTGGTACTTCCTAATAACATGTCCAAAGTAAGCAAAACAGTCTTTCATCCTTGCTTATATGAAACATTCTCGATGTACTTCTTCCAAGATGGATTTGTTCTTTCTTCTGGCAATCCATAGTATGAACATATTCAACATTCTTTGCCAACACCATAATTAAAATTCATCAATATTTTTTGGTCCTCTTTTTTGTTGTCCACCTTTCACATACATGTGTATGAGATGATTAAAAACATCACGGCTTGGATAACAAATCCATTGCCACCGGGTCAGTTCCAACAATAGTTACTCTGTAGGACAAAGCATCCCATTTGAACTTCCAGCCTTTTGGTTAGCAGCCATAGCACTTAACCACTAAACCACCAGGCTTGAGTTAGGTAAGCCTTAATAATCAAAGTGATATCTTTATTTTTACGATTTTAAAGAGGTCTTTTGCAGCAGATTTGGCCAGTGCATTGCATCACTTGATTTTCTGACTACTGCTTCCTTGGCATTGATTGTTGGTCCAAGTAAAATAAAATACTTGACAACTTCCATGTACATGTACATGTATATGTACATATAAATTCATTTCATGTCACATATATGGATAGGGAGTATATATGTAGTAACATGTAAAGTAAGAAATACAGATGTAGATATATGTACAAAGACAGAGAAAGATATACAGTATTACAATGTAATCAAGCAGGAAAGAAATAAAAACAATCACATGAATATTAGCTGGCAGTCTTAGGAGTTTACTGTCTCAAGAAATGTGCTGTTTGGAAAAGACTATTTGTGGAGAGAATGGGCTACTTATTTTAAATAAGAATACAAAATGATAAGACATTTACTTTTTACAAGGTATGCAATTTAAGTACATCAAGAAACACTAATATTGTAGAAAACAAATCTTTTTGAACTTAGTTCCTGAATTTATATTTAGAAATTTTTCTTTTTTTGTAATTTGATAGTGCCTAATTGTATTTAGTGGAATACTAGAGGTTCAATAGGGAAAATACTAAACAGCACAGGAAGTATCAAAAGAAGATAGAAAGAATACACAGTCATTAAACCAGAAAGAACTGGTCGATGTTCAGCCATTAGAAGTGGAAACATATGATCAGGGACCAATGGTATTGAAGGAAGAAGTTTAAGCTTCACTGTAGGCATAGACAAAAAAAACAAGGCTCCAGGAATTGATGGAATATCAATCAAGATGTTTCAACAAACAGATGTAGTGCTGGAAGTGGTCACTCATCTATGCTAAGAAATTTGCAGGACAGCTACCTGGCCAACCAACTGCAAGAAATCCATATTTATGCCTATTCCCAAGAAAAGTGATCTAACTGAATGTGGAAATCACCAAAAAAAATGTCACTAATGTCCTGCTAAAGTAAAATTATTCTCAAGATCATTCAAAAGCACCTGTAGCAGTGTTTTGACAGGGAACTGCCAGACATTCAAGTGGGGTTCGGAAGAGGACATGGAAGCAGGAATATATTGCTGATGTCATATGGATCTTGGCTGAAAGTAGACAATACTAGAAATACATTTACCATGTTTTATTGACTATGCGAAGACATTCAACTTTGTAGATCATAACAAATTACAAACCACATTGCAGAGAATGGGAATTCCAGGACACTTAATTGTGCTCTTAAGGAATCTGAACATGGATCAAGAGACAGCCATGCAAACAGAACAAGGAGACACTGCACTGTGTGGTATAAAGTCAGAAAAGGTGTGTGTCAGGGTTATATAATTTAACTATACCTTTTCAATCTATATGCTAAGAAAATATTCCAGGAAACTGGACTATCTGAAGAAGAAAAAGGTATCAGGATTGGAGGAAGACTTATTAACCTGTGTTAGGCATATGGTACATCCTGCTTGCTGGAAGTGAAGAGGATTTGCAGCACTAACTGAAGAAGATCAGTGATCACAACTTTCAGTATGGATTGCACCTCCACATCAAAAAAACAAAAATCCTTACAACTAAACCAGTAAGCAACACCATGACAAATAGAGGAAGAATTAAGGCTGTCAAGGATTTCATCTCACTTGGCTCCACAATCAAAGCCCAAGGAAGTCATAGTCAAGAAATCAAAAGCCCCTTTGCATTGGGAAAATATCCTGCAAGGGACCTCTTAAAAGTATTGTAAGTAAAGATGTCACCTTAATGACTAAGGCACGCCTGATCCAAACCATGGTATTTTCAATGGCATCATATCCATGAGAAAACCAGAAAATGAATAAGAAAGATGGAAGTATTGATGCCTTTGAATTGTGGTGTTGGAGAAGAATATTGGTTGTACCACGGACTGCCAAAAGAACAAACATCTATTCTGGAAGAAATACAACTAAGTAGTCCTTGGAAGCAAAGATGGGGGAACTGTCTTAGATACTTAGGACAGGTTGTCAGCAGGAATCAGTCCTTGGAGAAGGACATCAGGCTCGGCAGAGTGGAGCATCAGTGAAAAAGAGGAAGATTCTCAATGAGACACAATGACACAGTGGCTACAACGATGAACCAAAGCACAAAAATGATCATGGTCATGACACAGGACCAGGCAGTGTTTTGTTCTTTTGTGCATAGGGTCATGACGAGTCAGAACCAACTAAATGGCACCTGACAACAACAAAAATGTTGCAATGGTTAAGTGTTTGGTTGCTAATTGAAAAGATTGTGTTTCTATTCTACCAGTTGCTCCTTAGAAGAAAAATGTGACAGTCGGCTTCAATAAATATTTACAGCTTTGCAAACCCTATGGGAGAAGTTCTACCCTATCTTACAAGGTCTGAAGCAGTTCAACAGCAGTAAGTTTGCTTTTGGTTTTTAAATCATAATTACGTGCTCAGCAGCTAAGCAAAAGGGTGACTGTTTGAATTACCAGTTACTCTGTAGGAGAAATACATGCCAGGAGGCTTATATCAAGATTACCTAGGAAACCCTATGAGGCAGTTCTACTCTACCCCACTAAGTTGCTAGACAGTGACAGGGTTTTTTTATTTTTTTTTTTTAAGTAATTCTAGTTTTGAAATTCAACATTTATTTTTATCCAAAATGTCTAGAAAAAGATCATTCATAAGCAAATAAAAAATTTGATGTTGTTAGATAATTATGATGCAATCAGATGTCCAAATACTCAAAGTGATTTAAACTATCTGGTCAAAGTTTAAAACAGCAGTTAATGCTCTATTTTGATATAAAGTTACTATTTTTAAATAAAGTCTAGCCGGTGTTTTTACATAGATTATTTCTCTCAGGTTCTGTTTCCTCATGGATTAATTTTCATCACTATTTTTCAGAAGGCATACTAATTAATACTGTACTTAATGCAAGAGTCAGTAATAAATGTATTTGTATATTAAACATGGATTACAGAAAAAAATGATGATTCATCACACTACCGTATTTTTCTTTTATAGAACACCCAGAGTCCTTTTCTAAATTATACCGAAGGTCATTAAACTCCCATAGTGGGAAGCTACTTCTGATTCAAAGCAATCAATTTATCTGAGGAGTTTGCAAGATATTTAGAATTATTTTAAAATGTTTCCAGTATTTAACACAAGAACAACTTTGGTATATATACAGCTTTTCTGTGAAGAAACTGACATTACAGCCTTATATTTTATTGAAATAGATTTATACAAACTGTAAGCCTAAAGGAGCCCTGGTTGTGCAGTGGTTAAGAGCTACACCTGCTAACCAAAAGGCTGGCAGTTCAAATCCATGAGCCGCTCCTTAGAAAATCTGACAGTTTTTTTCTGTCCTACAGCATTGTAATGAATCAGAATCAACTTGAGGGCAATAAGTTTGTTTTTTTAGGTTTTGGTATAAGCTTAATATTAGTGTACATTTATATTCTCTTTCTCCAAATGAAATTAACATTTTAAAGTTAATTAATGTAGGCTTTGGTGAATGTAAATTAAAGTTTAATATAAATTTCTTCAATAGTAATGGTAAATTTTGAAGGAATACAAATTAATAAATGTCATAAAAATCACTGTTAAGACATATAGTTTTGGAGCAATAACTCAGACATGCTAAGTGTTTTTCACAATATAATTACATTCATAACAAATTAACTTGATGTTATTAGAATGGTCTTAGGCCCTGTCAAGGGGAGCTATACTGTACATTGGCATTTTCCTCAACTGTTGAGTCTAAAAATAACAAATGAAAGCCCTCTCTATAATGAATCTTTAGAGAATATTTGCTTTTACTAAGACATATTTTTCTCTGAAGTCTCAGAAATTGAACTATTCCTGGTAATTGGGTTTAAAATGACTTAAGTTGAAATCTCATTTGCATTCATCTAGTAAAGAAGACAATTTCCACCAGCAATATTACTGAGATTAACACAATGTAAAATCATATGTTCTCAATAAATACATGCCCAGCTATTGAATATATGGGTTCAAATGAGATATGACTGGGTAATAGCTTTGAAAGCTGTAAAATCCAAGTATGAGGCAATTTTCTTCTTACATGCTTCCAAAATGGGCATTCATTTTTATACAGTAGATTACCCTTTTATTTTTGTACTACATGGATGTAAAGGAACTCTTTTATTCATTTGAATGTGTCCAATTTTTCCTACCTAACAGTCTGAATATATTTTTTCCATTTTTCATTTGGCCAGTGAATACTTATTTTCAAGTCAAACATAGATATAATTTCCTAAGGAAATCTTCTTCTGACCCCACATCAAGTCATCTCAGTCATTATACACTCTTAGGTGTCTGTCCATAACACTGCCCATTATTGTAATTGAATAATTGTGTAATTATTAGTATCTGTTTTTTTCCTCCAGTAAGTCACCATTGGATGCACTATATGGTGAGTTTGCAATGAAGCTCTGATGGGTAAATTAATGAAAAGGATATATCCAGCATACAATGGAGAAGTAGTGTATTATAAAGAACTAATCTTACTGTAGAAAAACTAAAAGAAAACTTTATCTTGTTTTAGTCCATCAAATACAGACTGTCTTTAAATGTTTTTGTAGCTTCATCTGTTTAGAGGCTTTCTGAATCTTTGACAGATCTTGTTTTCTTAGCATTACAAATTTGCAAAGGAATTCCAGAAAATTGCATTGTCTTGTTCTCAAAAGTAATCATAGGCACTGAAAATATTTTTATTATTCTACTGAAGTCAAATACATAATCCCTTAGATCATCAATGTTTAAGCAAGCTTTGGCTCTTATTAATGTATTCACAAAGTAGATAAGCAACAGAGTTGAATTAAGAATAATAACTATGACTCCAGTAGACATGACATTTATTGATGCACAAGATGCAGTCTATATATAAAGCTGATGGATATATGTTTTATTATGTAATGAAAACCAAATATTACCAAAAAGAACTGAATTAAAAATTCAAGCCTCGAGATGCAACAGTAGAGGATTCTATAGGGAGACTCTTAAACAACTCAGGAAGCATCAAAACAAGATGGGAGGAATACACAGAGTCATTATACCAGAAAGAATTGGTCGATGTTCAGCCATTTGAAGAGGTAGCCTATGATCAGGAACCAATGGTACTGAAGGAAGAAGTCGAAGCTGCACTGAAGGCATTGGCAAAAAACAAGGCTCACAGAACTGATGGAATATTGACTGAAATATTTCAACAAACATATTCAGTGCTGAAAGTGCTCACTCATCTAAGCCAAGAAATTTGGAGAGCAACTACCTGGCCAGCTGACTGGAGGAGATCCATATTTATGCCCATTCCAAAGAAAGGCTATCCAATCAAATGTGGAAATTACTGAACAATATCGTTGATATCACACACAAGTAAAATTCTGTTCAAGGTTGTTCAAAAGCAACTACAATAGTATATTGACAAGGAACTGCCAGAAATTCAAGCTAGATTCAGAAGAGTATATGGAGTCAGGGGTATCATAGCTCATGTCAGATGGATCTTGACTGAAAGCAAATACCAGAAAGGTATTTGTTTCACAGTGACTGTGCAAAAGCATTCAACTGTGTGGATCATACTAAATTATGGCTAACATTGCGAGAATAGGAGTTCCAGAACACCTAATTGAAATCTCATTTGCATTCATCTAGTAAAGAGGACAATTTCCACCAGCAATATTACTGAGATGAACACAATGTGTTAATGGATCAAGAGGCAGTTGTGCTAACAGAACAAGGGGACACTACATGGTTTAAAGTCAGGAAAGGTGTGTGTCAGGGTTATATCCTTTCACCATATCTTTTTAGTATGTATGCTGAGCAAATAATCTGAGAAGCTGGATTATATGAAGAAAAATGAGGCATCAGGATTGGAGGACAACTCAACAACCTGCCTTATGCAGATGACACCACCTTACTTGCTGGAAATGAAGACGATTTGAGACACTTACTGATGAAGACCAAGGACCACAGCCTTCAGTATGGATTGCACCTCAGCATTACGAAAAAAAAAACCTCACAACTGAACCAGTAAAGCAACATTGTCTTAAGTGGAGAAAAGACTGAGGTTGTCAAGGATTTCATTTTACTTGGGTCTATAAACAATGTCCACAGAAGCAGCAGTCAAGCAATCAAAAGACGCATTGCATTGGGAAAATCTGCTGCAAAGGACTTCTTTAAAATACTCAGAGGTCAGTGTTGAAGACTTAAAAGTTCTATAGAGAAACTTGAAGACTTAAGACTGTATAGCCTGAAGACTAAAACATACCTGACCCAAGCCATGGTATTTTCATTCACATCATATGCATGTAAAAGCAGGACAATGGAAGAATAACTGATCCCTATGAACTGTGGTATTGGAGAAGAAAGCTGAATGCACCATAGACCACCAAAAGAACCAACAGATCTGTTCTGGAAGAAGTACAACCAGAGTGCTCCTTGGAAGCAAAGATGGCAAGATTGCATCTTACATACTTTGGACATGTTGTCAGGAAAGATGAGTGCCCTGGAGAAGGACATTCTGCTTGGTAGAGTGGAGGGTCAGCGACCCTGGATTGACACAGTAGCCACACCAATGAGCTTAAGCATGAAAACGATTGTGGGCACAGCCCAAGATCGGGCAGTGTTTCATTCTGTTGTGCATAGGGTCTCCATGAGTAGGAACCAACTTGACAGCACCTAACATCAACAAGTTGCCAAAATCGTGAGTGCTTGTGTGTACATAAAATCTTAAAAAATAGTACTAAGGTGGAACATGATTTTTAAAAATTGTTTCCTCAACATTCTTTATATAACAACTGATTCAAAAGACCTTATTAAGGTTCTGTCCTACTTGTGATGAGAATATTGTGTCTTAACTGTGATAGTGGTGGTCATATGAATTTACCTGTGTTAAAATTTCATAGACCTACATGCACACACATATACAATGGAATGTAAGAATGATGAAATCTGTGTAAATTCCATGGATTTTATCAATATACATTTCCTGGACTTGATCTTGCATAAGTGTACAAAGACATTACTATCAGGTGAAACAAAATGAAAATATACAAAGTAGTATATTGCACAATTCCATGTGCATTGACAGTTAAAAAACTCAATCTAAAAATTAATAATAATAATTTCTCCCTGCCAATAAATTCCATGAGAGCACAGGATCAGTCTGTTCAATTTTATATCTCTAATGTCTAACAGACCTCCTTGTATATAGCCAACAGTGAATGTAGTTGTTCAATACACGCGTGAATTCCTAGGTGAACAAGGGAGTAAAAAGGGAGACTTCAACTTTGTGGAAAATTCAGTCGTGTGGAGTACTTTATTCCCTACAAATTGCTCACTAATAAGTGTTCAAATTACATATCCATTTTTTTCTGATTTTTGAAATTATTATGATTAGAGTTTGATAGAAAACAAATGCTTTCATTTGAAGACAAAAATATTTTTTCCATAATTTTTTATTCAGATTTGTTTCTTTCAGAAAAAGACTTGGAGAAGTCCATTTCCCTCTGTCTCACATCAAAAAGGAAAGGATTTGTTTCTTTTAGCGGTGTGATAAAAAGAGAAAATATTTCATCGACATAAAATTTTGAAGTAAGATATATATTAATTGCCAGTTTTTCCGTGGTTAAATGTCCAGCTGTTAACAGAAAAATTGGTGATTGGGATTCACCAACCTTTCTATGGGGGAAAGAAGTGCCTAGCAATCTGCTTCCATAAATATTCCAGCTTTGAAAATCCAATGGAGCAATTGTAATCTGTCCTATATGTTACTAAGAGTAGGAATTCAGATGACAGTGCATAACAGCAACACTCTCTTGTTAATTAAAATAAGAAATACAAAACTACAACAATGTGACTGCAACGGCTTTGTATCTCTTAAACACATTGTCCCATTTTATTTGATTATGGCTTCTCATTCAGTAATGGTAGAATGTAACCATAAGAACTCTTATGCACACCCAAATCAAAAGTTCTCTACTACTTGTTGCTTAAAAGGTCATTATCATTATCTGGATTAAATTTTCTCATTTAAAACTGTCCTTTAACTTTAACCAGTTCACTTTTCTAAATCTGCAGGAACAGTTTGCCACTTTGTATATTATTCAAAATATTAAGCATTACCATCAGTCAGACATCGGTTTCCTTTTAATATCTAACATTAGATCATGTCCCTTCTGGTATGAATTTTTTTTTTTTTTTTTTTCCTATAAACATTTCATCTCTCTAAACTAGAAACATTCTAATTCATCTACTGGTACAATTTCATTTACATAATCCACATGGTTCACGTTTCTAGGTATCATTTTCAAAGTTCATTTTCTTCTAATATTCTTTATATAAAGCTCATATAAGCTCAACATGGTAGCTGAACTACACAAGGGAAATATAACGCTATTTATTAGGTCATTGGTTATTATGTCCCCACTTACACTACTCTTGCATCTTGTTGCTGTCTTTGTTTCTAAACATCCCTGCCAACCTACAGATATAGGTTTACTCATGTGTCTGCAGTGATACTGTCTGTCTAATTTAAAAAATTGATAATTCTTAAAGAATATGTATTAAACAAACATAAAATATTCTTAATAAATCTCTTTGCTACTGCATGAAATGACTGTTGATAGGCTGCTTAAAAGTTAAATTTTATATATATTTTTCAAATTAAGTCAGAAGAAAAGGATACAAATATGATTTAAACACCACAGAGGATTAAAAATATACAGATTAGACAGTTCTATGCAAAGAGACTAGAATAGTAAAGATACAGCAATTTTACCTATGGAATACAGATAGATGATAGATATGACAGAATGAGAGTTCATTTCTTCTGACTGGTATATTATGTCACACATTAGGCTTCAACACATTCAAAGCTAATATTTAATAAAAAATTTAAATAATTTTATTAAAAAATCATCATTTTGTAGGAGTAAATGTTCCAGCATGAGAAGTCAATAAAAAAATCATCTATTTTTGCAGATATTATTGTCATATAATGGATACTTTCAGTAAAATTCACATATTTAATTTAAGTAGGCTCATTAATATTTTCTTCAAGTGCCAGTTTGTATCACACACACACAATTTCCCACAGACAAATAGAAGCTTGCTTCTTATTGTGAATATTCATTGTCGTGGATCGAATTGTGTCCCCCAAAATATCTGTCAACCTGGCTTAGCCATTGTTCCCACATAAAAAATAGTAGTAACCTGTTGCCACTGATTTCAGTTCCAACTCGTAGCAACTCTGTCAGACAGAGTAGAACTGTCCAAGATGTGTTTCTAAGAAATACCTGTGGATTCAAACTGCCAGCCTTCTTTTGGTTAGCAGCCGTAGCTCTTGCCAACTATTCCATCAGAGTTTCTCCAAGATTCCCAGTATCATGTAACTGTTCATCATTTTGTCATCTGATGTGATATTCTTATGTATTATAAATTTCAATCCTCTATGAAGAGGAACGGTGTTGCATTAATCATCGAAAAGAACATTTCAAGATCTGTCCTGAAGTACAATGCTGTCAGTGATAGGATAATATCCATACCCCTACAAGGACAGCCAGTTAATTCAGCTATTATTCAGATTTATGCACCAATCACTAAGGCCAAAGATGAAGAGATTGAAGGTTTTTACAAGCTTGTGTCTGAAATTGATCGAACATGCAGTCAGGCTGCACTGATAGTTACTGGTGACCAGAATGCAAAAGTTGGAAATGAAGAAGGGTCAGTAGTTGGAAAATGCGGCCTCGGTGATAGAAATAATGTTGGAGATCACATGACAGAATTTTGCAAGACTAATGACGTTTTCATTGATAATACCTTTTTTAAGCAACACAAATGGTGACTGTACACATGGACCTCACCAGATGGCATACACAGGAAGAAAATTGACTACATCTGTGGAAAAAGATGATGGAAAAGCTCCATATCAGCAGTCAGAACAAGACCAGGTGCTGACTGTGGCATAGATCATCAATTGCTCATATGCAAATTCAGATTGAAATTGAAGAAAATTAGAACAAGCCCAAGAGAGCCAAAGTATGACCTTGGGTATATCCCTCCTGAGTTTAAAGACCATCTCAAGAACAAATTTTATGTGTTGATCACTAATGATCGAAGATCAGACGAACTGTGGAATGACACCAAAGACACCATCCATGAAGAAAGCAAGAGGTCATTAAAAAGACAGAAAAGAAAGAAAAGACCAGTTAGATTTCAGAGGAGACTTTGAAACTTGCTCTTGAATGTCAAGCAGCTAAAGCAAAATGAAGGAATGACAAAGAAAAAAACTTAAACAGGAGATTTCAGAGAGCAGCTCGAGAAGAAAAAAGAAAGCATTATAATGACATGTGCAAAGAGCTGGACATAGAAAATCAGAAGGGAAGAACACATTCTGCATTTCTCAAGCTGAAAGAACTGAAGAAAAAATTCAAGCCATGAGTTGCATAGTGAAGGATTCTACAGCCAAAGCCAAGTGCCATTCTACAGGGAAACTATTATGACTCAGAGAGCATCAAAAGAAAATGGAAGAAATACCCACAGTCATTATAACAGAAAGAACTGGTCGATGTTCAGCCTTTAGAAAGCCAAGTGCCAAGTGCAGCCTTTAGAAAAGGTAGCATATGATTAGGAACCAATGATACTGAGAGAAGAAGTCGAAGCTGCATAGAAAGCACTGACGAAAAACAAGGCTCCTGGAATTGATGGAATATCACTTGAGATATTTCAACAAACAGATGCAGAACTGGAAGTACTCACTCATCTATGCCAAGAAATTTGGAGGACAGCTACCTGGCCAACTGACTGGAAGAGATCTGTATTTATGCCCATTCCAAAGAAAGGTGATCCAACCAAATGTGGAAATTACTGAACAATATTGTTAATATCACACACAGATAATATTCTACTCAAGACCATTCAAAAGCAGCTACAACAATATATTGACAAGAAACTTCCAGAAATGTAAGCTGGGTTCAGAAGAGCATGTGGAATCAGGGATATCATGATGTCAGATGGAACTTGGCTGAAAGCAAAGAATACCAGAAAGATGTTTACTTGTGTTTCATCGACTATGCAAAAGCATTCGACTATGTGGATCATACTAAACCACAGCTAACATTGTGGAGAATGGGAATTCCAGAACACCTAATTGTGCTCTTAAGGAATCTATATACAGATTAAGTGGTGGTCATGTGACCAGAACAAGGGGACACTGCATGGTTTACAGTCTGGTTTAAACTAGGTTTAAAGTCAGGAAAGGCATGCATCAAGTTAGTATCCTTTTACCATACCCTTTTAATCTGTATGCCGGGCAAATGACCCAAGAAGCTGGATTATATGAAGAATGAGACATCAGGATTAGAGGGTGATTCATTAACAACCTGCCTTATGAAGATGACACCATCTTATTTGCTGGAAGTGAAGAAGCGCTGAGGCATTTATTGATAAAAATCAAGGACCACAGCCTTCAGTATGGATTGCACTTCAACATCATGAAAACAAAAATCCTCACAACTGGACCAGTAAGCAAAATTGTCATAAATGGAGAAAAGATTGAAGTTGTCAAGGATTTCATTTTACTTGGGTCCACAATCAATGCCCTTGGAAGCAGCAGTTAAGCAATCAAAAGACACATTGCACAGGGCAAATCTGCTGCAAAGGATCTCTTCTAAGTATTCAAAAGTAAGGGTGTCACCTTGAAGACTAAAACACGCCTGACCCAAGCCTCAGTATTCTCAATCTCATCATATGTACGTGAAAGCGGGACCATGAACAAAGAAGACAGAAGAATTGATTCCTTTGAATGGCGGTGTTGGAGAAGAATGCTGGATGTAGCATGGACCACCAAAAGAACCAATAGATCTGTTCTGGAAGAAGTAAAATCAGAGTGTTCCTTGGAAGCAAAGATGGCAAGACTGCATCTTACAAAATTTGGACATGTTGTCAGGAAAGATCAGACCCTGGAGAAGGACATCCTGCTTGGTAGAGTGGAGGGTCGGTGAATAAGAGGAAGACCTTCGACAAAATGTATCAACACAGTGGCTGCAACAACGAGCTTAAGCATAAAAACAATTGTGGACATGGCACAAGACTGGGCAGTGTTTCGTTCAGTTGTGTGTAGGGTCGCTATGAGTCAGAACTGACAGGACAGCACTTAACAACAACATCTCTATGATGTTGATGAAACAGGATTAGTGTCAGTTACACTAGTAAGGTAGAACTCAATCTACAAGGTTGGATTGTGTGTTGAGCAAATCTCTTTTGTGATAAAAGAGAGAAGGGAGCAGAAAGACAGAGGACTTCATACCATCAAGAATATAGTGCCACGACAACAGCATGGTCTTTGGACCCAGGATTCCTGTGCTAAGAAGCTCCTAGTCCAGGGTAGAAGACTGATGACAAGGAACCTCCCCTAGAGTTGACAGAAACAAAGCCTTCCCCTAGAACCAGTGCCCAGATTTTGGACTTCTAGACTACTAAGCTGTGAGAGAATAAATTTATCTTTATTAAAACCATCTATTTGTGGTATTTCTATTAGAATAACACTGTATACCCAAAGACAGTCAGTATAGGTATTTTAATAAAATGTAGTCTATCTTACTTACTCCTAAAAACTCCTATGACTAGTGTCTAGAAGTACATAAATTGTGTTTAGATTGTAAAATAATAGATGTTCTAGTTAAAACTTTAAAAATAAGTTGAAGAAAATCAAAACAACAAAACAATTCATTTGACTAGGCCAAGAGCTATATTACTTTGAAAAACCCTACGAAGGAGGAGTCGCAACACAGGTATTTTGCTATTTCTACCTTAATTTTCCAAATAGAGGAATTCATTTTGTGCCAATAGATGCTGCTGAAATCTTACTTAGTTTCTCTGCCAATATAATGATTTGCATAACATTACCCAGAATGCCTCACATTGTGATTTTGCTTTGAAAACAGATTTAATTGAGCCTCACTGAGCTGCATTAATGTGTCTGTTTAAATTGAGTAAACCTAATTACCTCACATGAAAGTTATGCCACCACTGGTGTGACAAAGCTAATGCAATTAATGTCAGCCAGATGTATTAACTGAGTATTGTACACATGCAGTCTAACTGGTGGAGAATAGTTCACCATACATCAGAGACTGGATGGTTTGTAACACGTTCACACCAACTACAACAGAGCTTTCTATGTGAAAAACATCTTGGATGCAAAGGTCCGTAAACTCTAGAATCATAGAGCAACCATATATTGTAGAGGTTAATAGCCATGTGCATTTCAAATAATCTAGCTTACACAGTGTGACGGCTAAGGTTGTGTGTCAACTTGGCTGAGTTATGAATCCCAGTTTTGGCCGTTGTAAGATGTTAATGGCCACTGCCGTGATGGGATGTGCTGTGATCCCGGCAGGGGCAGCGCTGGTGGCGCTCACAGCCCCTTCAGCCTTCATCTGCCTGCTTCTGCTTCCTACTTCCTGCCTGCTCACCTTGCCAATGTTTTGGCCTGTAGATTAGCAGCTGCCATGCTCTTATCTTCGGATATGGAGTTCTTGAGACGTGAACTAGCAGTTCTTAAGATTCAATGATCTTCACAGCCTTTGAGTTAGAGTCCTCTTCCCTGACCTGCCACTCCTGGGTTCAGCAGCCCCTGCAGCTATGTGAATGAGGAGAAACCTTGCCATCGCACGTGCCATCTTGGGATTCACTGACCTTCACAGCCTGTGAACAGGAACTTTGAATTCTGACTTGCTAACCTTTGGTTTGCCAACTTCCTTAGCTGGGTGAGGCTTGTATTCTGATCCAGGGTTGGAACCCTGCAGCCTCTGCAGTGGCATAATTATAAGCTCTACTGGTTTTCCGTTTCTAGAGTACCTAAGACACACAGCTTGATTCTGTACTTGGCAAAGGCTATATTTTGAAACATTCTTAAAATAGGTATTTTAGCTCTTCGTGTTCTCCTAAAAACATTGAAATTAAGAGTGCATTGTAAATCTTCTTTATTCCTCTTTGGTTATGCAATTTTCTGTTTATTTTTTTTTAAAGATTTAATTGTACAAAAGTTTCTCTACACAATAATACCTCAAAAACAACACGGAGAGGAACAAACTCATAAAGAAAAACTTTGATCTCTCCATGCTTGACAATGAAAAAGAAAGACAGGAAACAAGACTAAAGATTTTTAAAGCTATATTATAAAATAAATCGGTCAAGAAATTTCTGAGATTACTGTATTAAGTTTGGCTTCCAACCAAGCCCTATCCCTGACAGGTATTTTCAGAGGCAGCCTGTGCTTTTTTAGTGTGCCTATAATAATAGTTGAGGTGGGGTTGCGGCTGGCAAATAAACTTAAAAGGTACACAGTGTTGTATGAAAATAGGTGTCAGTTAACAATTTGAAGTTCAATTTTAATTGATATGAGAACAGTCACATCAACAGAGAAATGTTGGCCCAAATGTGTTAATCAAAATATTTGGTCTTACAGATTAATGTAACCATAAATTTGATAGGAAATTTGACTTTGAGAGGAAAGACAATGGCAACAAATCCTGAGTGGAATTATTCTTACACACTGCCTTTTATTTTTTATTAGAATATGTTAAAATGTAAACAGAATGTTACTTTCCTTGAATCACCAAGTGGCACCTAAATCTCGTAGAGATTTGCGTTCTCCAAAATGTGTGGGTGTTTATGTATTTATTAGTTTACATACTGAAATCAATTGGCCATTTTTAAAGTTTATTGTTAAAAACTTTTTAAACTTTTTTTTTTATTATTACTGAAAGAAGCACTTAGTTTCCAGTAATTAAGGGAAAATAAAACAAAAAATTGGGTTTTATTTTTGTCCTTGGATTTTAGGATTTTCATCTAATTCAAGACTTAGAAATAGTGCTAAGACCAAAATTCTACTTCTTTTAACTAGATTTTTGAGAATCATTTTATTTTTTACAGCACTAAACTAATGGGACAAATAATTATTAAGTGTAAAATTTTAAGTGACAGTGAATTAATTTTGCTATGTATAGTTCTATTGTATGTCAAACAGATACACTGACTCTAAAGTATCTCTGTTAGTAAATTTGGTCAAATACAGAAAGATTCAAAAATAGGATACTTTGCTAGAACCATTCACAAGAAAATACGATGAGTTTTGCTCATTCAAGATATAGTCATTGTTGTGAATGAATGGTGTTACCCCCTAAGTCCTAACCACAGTGCTTGTTAATATGACCCTGTGGGTTTTTCATTTGGAAATACTTTTTTGTTATGTTAATGAGGTCATAACAGAATAGGTATGTTCCAGACCTAATCACCTGCAAGTGCTATCTGATAAAGTTTTTGTTCTTTAAAGCCACCTAAATGTGGTGTTTCAGTGATAGCAGCAATAGCAAACCCAGACAGTCATACATACCTCCACTTAAATGAGCCAACAGTTCCATAAAAATCTAAAGATTAAAGAGTAGGGTACTTCAACATAACTACTTAAGGTAATAATAGTGTATAATCAATGCCACTATTAAAATAAAATCTTTGTGCATAGTGACTACTAAAAATCCAATTGTGTGACTCAGTGTACAGTAAGAACTCACTGAATGAAGAACAAGTGTGCATATAGCTTCTTCATAAAAAAAGTATAAAGAATTCATAAGTTCTCTGCTACAAGTTTTATATCTTTAGAATAGTACAGATTCCTTAAACGACATTCCATGGTATGACGTTCTCTCACACATACCTGTCTAAACAAATTACCTTTCTCTGAAACACCTTGTATTACTTATCTATTCAGATTGCATTTGCTGTTTGTTCTGCTGTCCCACATTCCCTATAAGCTCATTCTTTTACCTAACTACTGTGAACCATTGAAGTCTCAGCCTAATGCTTATATTTTACAAGTAGTTTCCTGAATTATCCACAGTAAGCATAGACTCATACAGTGGTTAAGGTACCGTTTTTTGTGCTCTCAGAAAACTTTGTACATTTTTATTAGAACACCTGGTACCCTACACAAGAACACTGGGGTGAATAGAGGTCCCACAAAAGACATGTCCACATCAAATTCCGGGAATCTGTGAAGCTTACCTTATTTAGGGATGTAATTAAAGTTTTGAGATGAGAAAATCATCTTGAATTGCCTGGGTGGGCCCTAAATCCTTATCAGAAATGTGCAAAGGAGAGAGACACACACGTGGAAGAGGTGGCTGTGTGAAAATGGACACCGACATTGGAGTGATCCTATTGCAAGCCAAAGAACACCAGGGATTTTCAGCAAACACTGGAAGCTGGATAAGACACATGGGATGTTTTGTTGTTGTTTTTCCTCAGAGCCGGAAGGAAGCAACTTGTTTTGAGACTTCTGACCTCTACAATTGCAACAGAATAATTTTCTACTATTTAAACCATCAACCTTGTGGTAATCTGTTATGGCAGCCACAGGGCATGATAGCAAGTTCTAATGTTTCTCCTGTGCTTCATAATGAGTTCTATGATAGTACAGACCAGATTCTTTATGTCTATATCTGTAACTTATATACAACTTCTATCAAATCGCATTTACTTAGCACTGACCGGAAAAAAAAAAAAAAAATACTACATTTGTTTCCACATAAGTCAGTTATACTCGTTGTCTCTAAAACACAAGAGTTTGCAGAGGCTCTGTCTTCCCTTTTCAATGGAAACTGGATAACCTATAAGAAAACAAAATTACAAGATTTAGTCATATGATCTCTCAAGCCTGGGACCTCACCTCAGCAACCCTCTTGCATGCTAGATCTTTTCCATTTACTGGCAGACGTATTTCCCTCTATCCTGGGAGAACAGTACCGTTTACCATAGGAGTAGTTCTCATCACTGGATCATCCCCAGCTTCAACCTTCGGCTCAGTTCTTAAATTTCTATAAATGTCAGAGGCCTTAGCTTCCCTGAGTACTAATCCTCTCCATCAAGATAAGAACGAATCTGAGCTGAATCAGCAAGCAGCGATTCAAGATATTCTACATTAAGTTTTTCTTGTAGTTTGAGTTATCCTCACTAATGGGAGAAGAAAGCATGTCAGTTTACCTGTTTTTGTTTATGGAAATAGTACAAGAATTTAATTGTGCTCTCAGAATTTGTTTAGATTAGGGAGGCATATTTCCTGCCCATAATTCAAGGTGTTCTCAAGATCATGCTGAAGAGAGTTTCTGCTGTACCAAGGGATTGTTGTTGTTAAAATAGCTACAAATTACATCTCAATCTCCCTTCCTAGAGAAATGGTACAGACCTCAGTCAAACTTTTGGACTCAGTTACCCTCTGATAGCAGGGGAGGAGGAGCATGTAGAAGATGTTCAGATTCTTCTCATCACATGGTTTATCTTCTCTATAATGTATCCCTAAAAGAAATACTGCATATATGTTCCTCTCTCCTCACCTAGTAAATGCCTTGCATATAATTAAAAACTCCAAGGTTATTTTTTGAATGCGTGTGAGAAAATAAGATTATTTGTTTTATGAAGATGATGCCCTGCTTCAAGAAATTTCCCAAATGAAAGTGAAAATCAATATGAAAAAGTCAATGAATTTCTACTAATTAGAAAATGAAATAGAAAAAATATAACATAAAATCCTCAGAGTTCTTAGGAGTGACTTGAAAATATGCAAGGCCTTTGTAGAAAAAAACACAAATGGTTATTGAAGTACGTTGATGAAGATGTGAGTAAACAGATGACTCGTGTCAAGTTCATGTAGGTACAGCTTCAGTAAAATAGATACGCTAAATTCTCTCTAATTCTCTCTAATTTCAAGTAATCTATAAAAATAACAAAAGAAGTATTCACTGATCTCAAATAGTGGATTCTAAAATTCTCACAAAATTATAAAGGTGCAATAATGTCTCCTTTTTTTAATGAAAACCTATGATGAGGAAACAACATTGACTAGGTATTAAGATGTATTTTTTTTAGAGCTTCTGTAACAACGTATCACCTAGTAGGTGTTTTAAAACAGTAGAAATGTATTTTACTTATAGATTCTTTATGGTTCTATGCATCTATAGGATATCATCTTGCTGACCTCTGGCTGGAGTAAGGGGAGTGGGTCGAGAGGAGAGAAAAGGAGACAGTTGGAAGGATGAGACATGTATGGAGCAGAGAGGAATAGTGTGCTGTCACCAGGCAGCGAGAGCAGTGGAAGCTGCATATAGGTGGGCATGTAAATTTATACGGGAATGTACATTTTCACTCAGTCATAATAATAACAATAAAAAAGCACAATAGAAATGTATTGTCTCACAGTTCTGGAGGCTTGTAGTGAGAGTTCAGTGTGTCAAGAGGGCTGAATTCTCTCTGAAGACATTATAGATTCTTCTTTTTCTCCTGTGCCTATAACCAAGGAAGTCTTTGGAGTAGCACTTGATGCTTTAGGACAATGAAATTCGAGCTGAATAGACTGTGTATCTTTTATAAAATCCTTAAGTGTATTAAAGTAGTTGAAATCTCTCCTAATTAGATATCTTCCTACAGTAAAATATATGTCAATAAATCAACTACTGTATACTACATATGGTCAGTAAGTCTTTCTACACCTTTTGAGATGAATGGTTTACTACTTGCTTTCTGGGATAAAATGAAGTAACTGATTTTTAAATTGAATGGACCGCACTTGGCTTGGCATAGTTTTGATGTCCGTCAAAAATAATCCATGTTCTCTAAGAAACAGCAATATATAGTCTTACATTTTTACATATGAAGTTCATTTAGCTATTCAATCTATTCTTAATGAATAAAAAGTTTTTCTATATAAAGACTACTTGTCTTCTATAGAAAATTTGATATCTAGTCACCACTGGGTAGTTTCCTAAAGATATGTTGTAATATAGAATGTGACAATGAACTTTTCATACTCTGTTGCATTAAAATCCGCTGACTTATTTGTACTCTGAATGCTACCTATGCATGATTTTTTACCTTGATAATTTGTTCCTTTGAAAAATATCGGCATGCTGGGTTTCTTTAAATATTCCAAAGCTTAATACACTATTTATCACACTCTGTCATTGTTCTGGAACTGACAGACTTGTTTTGTTTCCTTTAGAGACAGTATCTGCTGAATGTATAGTCTGAATAACCACACTTTGTCTGCAGTTGTTGTTTCTATTAAACTGGTGTTCCAAGACAAAGAAGCTGGTCAGCCTGCCAGTCAAACAATTGCATGTGCATGTTGCATCAAGGCACACATGGTTTGGGTATGCTGCAGAAATAATTGAAATAAGGAGGGAAGAAGTGAAATAAAATAAAATAAATTGAAATAAAACTTTCAAGTGTCATTTATTTTAAATAGTATCTTAATACATTAAAATTATATGATTATATAATCATAGTTACCAGGACAGTCAAAATTAAAATGAAAGTATTAAATAAAAAGAGCTTTTATCAAGCTTAATAACTTACTGAGAAAATAAATAAGAGGAAAAAAACAAAAAACTAACCAGACAGGCAAATAAGATATTTACGTGTGGAATCTTAAGCCCAGTCTGACTCCCCAGGAACCCCTCTTCACTTGCAGCAGCAGGGTCTTATCTCTCAAGGACAGAAGTCATTTACTGACCTCATTCTCCTCACAGTCCTCCTCGTGTCTAGAGCCCAGTTCTCCCACAGGCATCCTATTCAGTCACCTATGAGACAAGGGTATGGCTCTTTTGATCCACACATGTAAAATGAATCCCAGCAGCTATAAAATAGCCTTCTTATAGTAACAGTCCCCAGGGTCCAAGAGCAACAGAAATGACCAGATGGCAAAGCACCTTTAAGCTATATCACAGCCAATCACAGCCACCTGGGAAAGAGGGTTTATTACACGTAAATCACACTACCTTCAGTAATTCCAGTAATCATGGGAATTTCAAACTGGGGAACAGTGGCAGAGTCTCTAGTGATTCACTTATAGTACCGGAAGAAGGTCATATCCATATGGGAAGAGGAGATACAAAACACCGATATCCATTGACAATGTCAAGCTGTCTTCGCATGCCTTAAAGTTACATTTTAAAAATTGCAAACTGTATGATGGGACACTCTCTTCAACTCATATCTTACCTATAATAAAAGAATATGACGTCATAGACAGACAGAGTAGTATGGCCATTCTTCTTCAGAAAAGTAGCCCAAGTCAGTCAGCTTCCCTTTTTTCCTTTCCTTCCCTCTCTCCTCCATTTGTCCCCGTCTCCCTTTTTCCTTCCCTAGTGAATGACTCCTACTGGGTCAAAAAGTGTATATAGAACTTTTTGACTTTTGGTGGAGAATGGGTACTTGGTCTTTAGAGCTGAGGCTTTTCCTCACTGTAGTGAGTATTTGGCACTCGGCTGGCTTGACTAGTGGGTATTACACTTTGCATTGAGTATTACCCTTTGAAAGTGTTGCACTTTTCATGTACAATGAGGCTTAGGGCAATATAAGGAATTCACAGATCTCAGCTTGCACAACCCATTGCCATCAAGTCAATTCCAACTCACACTCACTCTGTAGGACAGAGTAAATCTGCCCTCTAGAGTCTCTTAAGGAGCAGTTGGTAGATTTGAACTGCTGACTTTTTGATTAATAGACTAGCTCTTGTCTACTATGCCAGCAGAGTTCCAATTTATACCGCTATCACAAAAGTGAAAGAGCCTCAAGTGGGATAGACAAGTAGAGATAAATGTGGCTTATGAATGGTACCGTTCTGTCAGCAATGATCTCCATTTTTATTGAAAAAGTAAGAAAAATGTAAACCATAAAAAAGGAAGATTATTGTAAACTGTAAATATTGGAATTTGATTTTTTTGCATTGAAAATATGAACATAATAACTATTGATCTGAATGCAGTCCTGAAACAACCACTATGAAATGTTTCTAGCCATATAACTTTATGATTCTTAAATTTAACAAGTCAAGCCAGCAAAGTGCCATCTCGGATCCAAACAAAGTGCTTCTTAATTTTGCATTAATTTCCTGAACAGCTTATAAATTTATTTTGTGTAGCTCTTTCCATTTCACAAATACATTACAGTATTGTAAAACAGAACAGGACATTTGAGATTAGATTTCAAAATAATACATGGGTTATTTGCATCTATACCACCATGGATACATTTTTATTTTGTCATGCCTTGATCCCCCCATCTATGTAGTGGAAAGTACAGCATAGGAAAAGGTAAATAAACCTACTCCTCACTTATCAAGATGATTAGGTTCCAAAGCCCAGGTATTGTGGAAAATCGGCATTATGCAACAGTACAATTTTCTCTCAACTTCAGCACTAGCGTCCTCCTGGTCGTTGACTACACTTCGGGTCCCGTGGCATCTCTTGCAGAGCACCTTATGTAATGGGTCTCCATTTCCCACCACACCTTCCTACCACCACAGAAGTCACTGAGATTGGAGATGGTGGTTGTGATTGCTGGAGGTTGCCTGCCACAGCTGGAATAGCATGGGCCCATCTTACTTGGCCACCATCACCTGGCCCAGGCCCAGGCCTTCACATGAACTCTGCCTAGCCTTACTGTCTTCCCATTCTGTCAGCCCCAGGAATGGGGCTTGGCAGTGAGCAACTCTTTGGAAGAACAGACTTCCAAGTCCTCTGATGGACTCCAATTGTCCTGGCTCCCAGCATGTTTTCTTGACCCAGACACCTCACTTCCTGTGTGATGGCCACTGTCTGCCCTAAGATCACTATGGCCTTGTCAAGTTCCTCCATCCAACGTAGGCAATAATTTCTGCTGATATCCTATGCATCCTAGATTCTTCATACAATCCTGTCCCTCCTCTTCTTTTACCCTTTCACATTAATATAAAAAGTAGCTAAACAGTAGTGTTTACTATTTTCATAAATTCAAAATTTTGGATAATGAGGTAGCAGTTAAGTAAGGTGTACACATAATAGTTATTGACCTGTAAGTTTTATTTCATATCCCTGAGATTTGTATTATTTTTATCAACTCACAGATTAGGAAATGATGCCATGAAGAATTTAAATTATAGAGTTTATGTGTCATAATCAATCCTGCATCTTAAATTTGATCAGAGCTTTTCAGGATTTTTCTAGCATTCTATAACAAAAAAATTTAAACTAATTAAAAGAAACCATTGCCATCGAGTTGATTCTGACTCCCAATGAACCTACAGGTCAGAGTGGAACTGCCCCATAGATTTTCCAAGGAGTAGCTGATGGATTTGAACTGATGACCCACTGGTAGTTGCTGAGCCTCACTGGCCAGCAGGGTTCCGCAATAGAAAAAAGCCTCAAATGTAAGAAAAGCCATAAGGTGTATTTCTCCTGCTGTATTTTTCAGCCCAAGATAAATATTCCTGAGTATTTCTTTTTACTTTGAATGTTGATCTAAACTTAGTCCTGTGAATTTATCATAAACTGTCTCTCCTCTTAGCTGAATTTACTGTCCCTGAAATGCACTCTGTGGTATGTTTATAAGCAAAGCTACCTTTGATCACAAAAGATGACACCTTCATGAATTCATCTTCAAAGCACTTATTACCATTAATTATCCCACAGATAGTTTTACAGAGACAAAAATATCCAAAAAAAAAAAAAAAATGACAATCTCTTTGCTCAGTTGTCTTTATGGTCATTTACTAAGTCAAAATAAAACTAAACTAAAAATATTTTTCCCTTTTTATACCTCCATTCTCTGTAATCATCAAAAAATCTTGCTGCAACATTTCAGGCATCATTCTGTGTAAAAGAAAAAAGAGAGAGAGAGAGATTCTGTACAATAAAATTTGTATTTATCTTTCAGTCACAGCATATGAAAGGGAAAAGTGACACTCTTTCACCATCTATTTCATACATTTGTGTTTTACTGATTTCACATTGAGCATCTCCCAAACTCTTTTTTCTAAGGGTTCCTTTATATACCCTTAAAAATTATTGAGGGTCCTGAAAACTTGAATTTATGTAGGATACATTTTAGCTGGAAATCAATATTAAAAATATTTATTAATTTATTGAAAAACAATACAACTCACAAAACTTACAAAAATAATAGATATTTAATGAAAATACATTTTACAAAATGTTTTATATTTTTATAAAACTTCTTAACATCTGATTTAATTGAAGGTGTCAGGATTTTCATATCTGCTTCTGTATTCACCTGTTCTATTATTTCATGTAATTTCTGTGAAATTTCACTGGATACTTAATAAGAGTAAAGGGGTAAAAAAAGTCAAATAGCATCCTAACATTGTTTTTAGTACCTTTATTGAGATATTATTCACATACTATACTATAAATTTCACCTATTTAAGATGTATGGTTAAATATGTTTAGTGTACATAGGGAATACTGCAATAATTACCATAATCAAATTCCAAAATATTTTCATCAACCTAGAAAGAAACATTGCCACTCCTCGTTCCTCTCTTCCAGCCTGTGTTAGCCAAGAAACTTTGTCTCCATGAATTTGCCATTCTGAATGTTTCATACTGGTTTATTCTGACTGACCTCTTTCATTAGCATACTGTTTTCAAGGTTCATCCATATTGCAGTATGTATAAATACTTCATTACTTTTTATACCTAAATAATATCTCATTCAGTGTTGTATTTAGGTGTTTTTCAATTGATTTTGACTTGCAGAGAACTTATGTACAACAGAATCAAAATCGCTCCGCCCTTCCTCATCCTCACAATGGCTTTTATTTTTAACCCATTGTAGCCACTGCATCAACCCATCTCCTTGAGTGTCTTCCTCTCTTTTGGGGACCCTCTAACAAACATGATGCCCATTTGCAGGCAATGCTCCTTCCTGATAATATGTTCAAAGCATGTGAGTCAAGTCTCACCATTTTTACTTCTAATGAGCATTTGGGATGTACTTTTTCCAAGAAATATTTGTTCTTTTTTTTTAATTTTATATTTTGATTAATTACAGTAAAAGAATAACATTTCTAACATCTATCAATTATCTCACCTATGATAAACTCTCAGCCCCCACCCACCCATGTAGTCAACACAGTCATTTTCTTCTGTGGATAATTCTCTTGTTAAGTCCTTATAACAGGGATCTCATACAAAATTTGTCCTTTTGACACTGATTGATTTCACTCAGAATAATCTCTTCCAAATGTTATTAGATGTTTTCTAAAATTGTTATTATTTTTTATCATAGCATAGTGTTCCACTGAGTATGTGTACCTCAGTTTGTTTATCCATTCATCTGTTGATGGGCACTGGGGTTGATTCCAACTTTTTGCTATTGTGGACTGTTCTGCAACAAACATTCGTGTATGTATCTCTGTTCATGTGACAAACTTTGTTTCTGAAGGATAAATTCCAAGAAGTGGAATTATGTGATCAAATGCTATATCTATTTCCAGCTTTTTAAGGAAGCGCCAGATTGTTTTCCAAAGAGGTTGTACCATTTTGCAATCCCATCAGCAGTATAGGAGAGCTCCAATTTCTCCACAGCTTCTCCAGCATTTGTAATTTTGTGGTTTTTGGATCACGGCCAACCTAGTTCAGGTCAGATAGTATCTCATTGTAGTTTTGACTTGAGTTTTTTTAACAGCTAATGATCGTGAGCAGTCCTGAATGTGTCTTTTGGCTTCTTGGATATTCTCTTTACAGAAATGTTTATCTCCTTCACCACCGCTTAGCTGGATCCTTTTCTTGTTGATATTTTGTAACACCTTATAGATTATGAAGATCAGATGTTGGTCTGATGTACAACTGCCAAATATTTTTCCCATTCTATAGATGGTCTTCTAATTCTTTTGATGAAGTCTTTGGATGAGCAAAAGTGTTTGATTCTTAATAGTTCCCATTTATCTATTTTCTCTTCTGGTGATTGTGCTTCGTCAGAATTTTGAAGTCTGTCTACATTGTGTATCAAAACTTCCATTGTTGATCCTATTTTATTTTGGAAGAGCTTTATCATTTTAGGTTTTATATTTAGGTCTTTTTTCCAATTTGAGTTGTTTTTTTGTATAAGGGGTGAGATATGTGTCCTGTTTCAATTTTTTGCAGACGGATATCCAATTTTGCCAGCACCATTTGTTAAAGAGACTGTTCTTTCCTCAGTTTAAAATCTTGGGGCCTTTGTTGAATATCAACAGAGGATATCATTTATCAACAAAGGATGGTGGCATCTCTGGGGTCTTTACTCTGTTCCATTGGTCTATATGTCTCTTGCTGTACCAGTACCAGGCTGCTTTGACTACTGAGGCAGTGTAACAGGTTCTAAAGTCAGGTAGTGAGAGGCCTCCCAGTGTGGTATTCTTCTTCAGTAGTGCTTTACTTATCCGAGGTTTCTTCTCTTTCCAAACAAAGCTGATGGTTTGTTTCTCCATCTTATTAAAAAATGTTGCTGGAATTCGTATTGGGATTGCATTGTATAAGTAAATTGCTTTGGGTAAAATAGACACTTTCACAATGTTGAGTCTTCCTTTCCATGAGGACAGGAATCTATCAGTTAGATTACTCCATTTACGTTTAAGATTACTCCATCTATGTTTAAGTCTGTCTTGGTTTCTTAGAGTAAGGTATTGTAGTTCTCTTTGTAAAGATTTCTTATTTCTCTAGTTAGACTTATTCTTAGGTATTTTATGTAGTAAACGGAATTGATTTGATGATTTTTTCTTTAATAATTTCACTGTTGGTATAAAGGAATCCTACTGATTTACTTATGTTTATCTTGTATCTCGTTACTTTGCTAAACTCTTCTATTAGTTCCAATAGTTTATTTATGGATTCCTTTAGATTCTCTGCATAAACAATCACATCATCTGCAAATAGGGAGACTTTTACTTCTTCACTGCTGATATGGATACGTTTTATTTCTTTGCCTTGTCTAATTGCTCTGGCTAGAACTACTAGCACAATGTTGAAAAGCAGTAGTGAGAGTAGGCATCCTTGTCTAGTTTCTGTTCTCAGTGGAAATTCTTTCAGTCTTTCACCATTCAGGATGATGAAGGCAGTTGGCTTTCCATAGATGCTACTGATTGCATTGAGGAATTTCCCCTGTATTCCTATTTTTGTGAGAGTTTTAAGCATAAATGCGTGTTGAATTTTGTCAAATGCTTTTTCTGCATCAATTGACAAGATCAGGTGATTCTTGTCTTTTGTATTATTAATGTGAATGATTACATTAATTGTTTTTCTAATGTTGAACCAGCCTTGCATCCCTGGAATGAAACCAACTTGATCATGATGAATGATTTTTTTTTTATGTGCTGTTGAATTCTACTGGCTAGAATTTTGTTGAAGATTTTTGCATCTAGGTTCGTGAGTGATATTGGTCTGTAATTTTCTTTTTTTGTGTGATCTTTCCCTGGCTTTGGTATCATGATTATGCTGGCTTCATAGAATGAACTTGAGAGTACTCCATCCTTTTCTATGGTGTGAAACAGCCTTAATAATATTGGAGTTATCCCTTCTCTAAAAGTTTGGCAGAATTCTCCTGTGAAGCCATCTGGGCCAGGACTTCTTTGATGACTTTTTCAATCTCTTCCTTTGTGACGGATTTATTAAGTTGATCTACTTCACCTTGTGATAATCTTGGTGAGTGATATGAATCTAGGAATTTGTCCATTTCCTCTAGGTTTTCAAACCTGTTAGAGTACAGCCTTTCATAGTATTCTGCTATGATTATTTTTTTATTTCAGCTGGGTCTGTTGTAACAACTCCCATCTCATTTCTTAATCAGATTATTTATATCTTCTGCTGTTTTTCTTTTGTAAGTTTAGCCAATGGTTTATCAATTTTATTGATCTTTTCAAACAACCAGCTTTTGGTTTTGTTATTTTTTTGATTGCTTTTTATCCTCTAATTCATTTAGCTCTGCTCTAATCCATATAATCTGTTTTCTTCTGGTGCCTGAGGGATTCTTATGTTGCTCTCTTTCTACTTGTTCAAACTGTAAGGTTAAGTCTTTGATTTAGGCCCATTTTTCTTTCTGGATGTGTGCAGTTATAGAGATAAACTGATAGATCATCCAGAAAAAATCTCAGTAAAGATGCAGAAGATCTTATTGCAACAATCAACCAACTTGACCTTATCGACATACACAGATCTTTTCATCCATCAACAGATAAGCACACCTTCTTCTCCAAAGCACACGGAATATTCTCCAGAATAGACCATGTGTTAGGTCATGAAGAAATTCTCTATGAAATCCAAACCACTGATTTACTGTAAAGTATCTCCTCAGACCGTAGAGCTGTAAAAGTTGAAATCAATAACAGAAAATTAATATGTAGAATTTCAAACTTATGGAAACTGAACAACAGTTTGCTCAAAAAGCCTTAGGTTATAGAAGACAAAATAAAGAAATTTATGGAATCAAATGAAAATGAAAATACATCCTAGCAGAATCTCTGGGATACAGCAAAAGCAGTGCTCAGAGGTCAGTTTATAACTGTTCCTTCTTTCAGCACTCCATGATATATTTAATATTCTTCACCAACACCATAATTGAAAGACATTATTTTTTCTATATTTTTCCTTATTCATTTTCCAGCTTTTGCATCCATGTGAAGCAATTAAAAAACACCAGGGCTTGGCTCAGGCAACCTTAGTCCTCAAGGTGATGTTTTTGCTTTTAAGTACTGTAAAAAAGTTTTTTTTGCAGCAGATTTGCCTAATGCAGCATCTCACTTGACTTCTTGACTGCTGCTGCCATGGGCATTGATTGTGGATTAAAGTACAATGAAATCCCTGACAACCTCAGTCCTTTCTCCATTTGTGTTGATGTTGTTTATTGGTCCAGTTCTTTATATATATATATATATATATATATATATACACATGGGCACACATACATTATTAAGATGTAACCCACATTGAAGGCTATAGTCTTTTCTTCATCAGAAAGTGCTTCAAGTCCTCTTCACAGTCAACATGAAAACTGTGTCATCTGCATATCACAGGTTGTTAAGGAGTCTTACTGCAATTCTGATACCACATTCTTCTTTATATGGTCTAGCTTCTTTGATTATTTGCTCAGCATTAAATGATTAAATGGATTAAATGATTATGGTGAAAGGATATAACTCTGAGTTACACTTTTCCTAAAATGCAGCATCTCCTTGATCTATTCCAATGGCTGCCTCTTTGTGTAGGTACAGGTTCCTTGTGAGGACAACTAAGTGTTCTGGAATTCCATTCTTTGCAATGATATCCATAATTTGTTATGATACACACAGTCAAATGCTTCTGCATAGTCAATACAACATAGGTACTTAACTTTCTGCTATTCTCTGCTATAGCCCGGATCCATCTGACATCAGTAGTGATATCTCTCAGTCCACATTCTCTTTGGAATTCATATTGAGTTCCTGTTTATACATTGTTCCAACTGATTCTGAATGATCTTCATGGTAATATTAATTATATTGTTGGATAATTTCCACATTCTCTTTGACCTCTTTTTTTCAGAATCGGTACAAATATGGACTCTTCCAGTCAGTTGACCAAGGTAGCTATCTTCTAAATTTCTTTGCATAAACACATGAGCCCTTTCAGTACTCCATCTATTTGTTTAAATATCTCAGTTGGTATTCAGACAGTTCCTGTACCTTTGTTTTTCACCAGTGCTTTCAGGGAAGCTTGGATCTCTTCCTTCATTATCACGGATTCCTAATCATATGCTACCTCCTAAAGTGTTTGAATGTCCATCAATTCTTTTTTGTACAGTGACTGTGTATTCCTTCCATCTCTTTAGATACTTCTGGCATTATTTAACATTTTCACTGCAGAATCCTTCAGTATTTGCTGCTCAAGGTATAACATTTTTCTTCATTTCTTTTAGTTTGAGAAATGCTGAACATGTTCATCCCTTTTGGTTTTCTATTTCCAGATTTTTGCATGTTTCATTGCAACACATTACTTTGTCTTCTCTCATGGCCTTTTAAAATCTATTCAGCTGTTTTTCTTGGCCATTGTTTCATTCCATTGTGTGGATATGCCACACTACGTTTATCCATTCATCAATTGATGGATATTTGAGTTGTTTTTACTTATTTTGTCTATTATAAATTCTGCTGTTATAAACATTTTATGCCAGTTTTTTTGGTGGACAGTGTTTTCATTTCTCTTGAGCAGATACTAGAGCACAATTGCTAAGTTATTGGTAACACTATGTTTCACATCTTGAGGAACTGAAAAACTGTTTTCAAAAGCAGCTTTGCCATTTTATCTTCTCACTGTCATGTGATGCCCTTGATTGATCTCACCCACAGTGGCTGTATGTAACAGAGCAGAACTGCCTGTAGAGTTTCCTAGGCTATAATCTTTATGCATAAAGATTCTGATTGAACTATATCCTTACCAACACTTGTTATCATCTGCCTTTTTATTGTATGTACTCTAGGGTACGTGAAATAGAATCAGTTGTGCTACTGATTTACATTGCTCTATGGACTAATGGGAAATCTTGGTGGCATACTGGTTAAGTGCTAGAGCTGCTAACCAGAAGGTCAGCAGTTTGAATAAACCAGGTTCTCCTTGAAAACCCTATGGGGCAATTCAACTCTGTCCTATAGGGTCACTATGTGTCAGAATTGACTCAACAGCAATGAGTTTTTAAGGACTAATGAGGGCCCTGGTGGCACAGTAGTTAAGAGTTATCCTAAGCTGCTGCTACTAACCAAAAGATCAGCAGTTCAGATTCACCAGTTTCTCCTTGGAAACCCTACGGGTCTGTAATACTCTGTTCTCTAGGGTTCCTATGATTCTGAACCAACTTGACAGTAACGAGTTTTTGTTTTCCGAAATGACTAATGAAGGAGCCAGGCTAGCCAAAAGATTGGTGGTTCAAAATCACCAGCACTTCTAAGGGAAAACGATGTGACAATCTGCTTTCACTAAGATTATAGCCTTAGAAATCCTTTGAGGGAAATTATGCCTTGCCCTCTTGGGTCTCTATCAGTCCTGCAGCAAGAGGGTTGCAGTTTAAGGGTAATAACTAATGAAGTTAATCATCTTTTCAGGTGTTTATTAGACATTCATATATCTTCTTTGGAGACTGATCTATTCAAACTTTTTTCCCATTTTTAAATAAAGTTTGTCTTGAACTTTGTGTGTTCTATGAGTTTAAACATTGTGAAAAGAGTAGGCTGAACATTTGACCCCCAACTTCACAAGAAGGAAGGAGATTCAAGATCCAACACTGATTCCTACCAGGCAGAGGCCAGACATGCCTCCACTCTCTAAACATTTTACCAATTCTGACACCAACCATTCCTCCCACAGTATTTGCTACTTCTCTGCTGAGTTTGATAGTTTGTTGCAGTGATCACACAGAACTGACAATGTTTACAAGTATGGAGTTTATGAGAGAAGTAACGTGTTACAATTCAGATTTAGGAACAGTCAGGGATACAGCTCTTCAGTCAGGACAGCCTGCTCTCAGCCTTGCCCCTTGCCTTCTACTCTGTTTGAGCAAGTGTTAAAAAGCTCTTTTAGTTCTGCCAAAAACTGCCTGGACACACCCTACTCCTCTAGGAAGCCTCTCATCCAAAGGCACGCAGGCCAGGAAGTGACTACACCATGTCCTACCTCAGCTGCTGCCTTTTGTCTGCCACTATTTCCCACCATCTTTGGTGTTACAGATAACTTTTTCCTTCAGTCCTCTATTTTCCAGAAGCTTCACAGTACAGGGACCCCAGGTCCAAAGGATGCACTCTGCTCCTAGCTCTTCTTTCTTAGTGGTAGTGAGATCCTCCCTTCCTGACTCTGGGGTGACTCATTTTAAGCCTAGTAGGATGGCAAAACTGACCAATGCTCTTGTTAGGGTTTCATCTACCTTATTTGCATGGCATTACCCTGACAATTGTGCCATACACCAGATTTAAATTATTAGCAAGCTATCCAGCCACTTTGGCAGACCACAAGCTCCTGACTTGCATAGTTCCAACCAGTCATTTGGGGGAAGTTACCAAGACTGCAGCTCCAAGGACCCTTATTAAGGAATTCACTGTACCACAAATATGGGTATAAATACTTTGGATAGAATTCTTTTATCATACAATTTACAAATATTTTCTTCCTATCTGGGTCATTTTTCCCTCTGAAGCAGAATTTCTTAAAATTTAAGTCCATGAGGGAAAAATCAAATTCTGCTTTTTACTTTCCTCGCCAAACTTTGAGAATTAGTTAAATCTATTCATTTCTGTTCCATTTCTTCTCTGACACCAGCTGCATGCAGAACACTTTTTGCTCTGACTGTAACCCCACAGACCAAAAACCAAACCTGTCATATTATATTCTGACTTACAGCAAGCCATATTTCCCGAGTTGAAGAATATCATCCTCCATACTTCCAAGTGAACTAAGACATGAGATGTCAGAATCAAGCTTGAGAGTCTCCATGACACCATCACTTCTGATTTACTGGCTGCAGATTTGAGATTTCCCACTATCTTATCAGTATGACAGCTGTAAGCTTTAGGGACCCATAGGTTCCTGTACTTTTGAAGTGCTTGCTACAAAATCAGAGGTTCTCTCTACCACATCAGGATACCATGTTCCAACTAACCCCTTGGGTTTGATAATTTGCTAGAATAACAGAATTTATAAAATGTGCTATACTTTTGATTACCTTGTTATTACATCAAAAATGATAAAAATTAAGAGATACATAGAGTAAGGTCTGGTAGGTTTCACAATGCACATTCCCAGCACATCCTATGTCCCAATCAGGGCCGTGCAAATCCAACATATACGTATGCATCACTGTTTTCAACCAATAAGGAAGCTTATGAAGCTTTATATTCAGTGCCTCATTACCCAGTCATGATTGATTGAATCATGCTCCTACCAGGTCAGCTGATACCAGGAAACTGCCTTTCAGGTCTGGCCAACCCCCATCTAAGTCATTAGTATAATCTTTCAAGTCTGGCCTAGAAATCTGTAGATTACAAAGAGATTGCAATTACTCAGGAAATTCCGGGTGTTTAGAGTTATCTCTTAGGAACAAAAGACAAAGTTACTTCAAGTAAAGTTAAGTTCTTTATCTCACAGTCCAGTTTTTCAATATTCTCCATATTCTCTCTCTCTCTCTCTTTTTTTGTTTATGCTTCTAGTCTTATATTTAATAAATCATTTGCTTAACCCAAGTTAATACAGATTTACCCCTGTTTTTCATCTAAGGGCTGTACACTTTTAGCCCTTACGTTTAGGTCTGTGATCCACTGGAGTTAATTTCTGTGTAGGGAATGAGGTAAAAAACAAACTCAGTGCCATCAAGTCAATACTGACTCATAGTGACGCTATGGAAACGAGTAGAACTACTCCACAGGGTATCCAAGGAGCACTTGGAGGATTTGAACTCCTGACATTTTGGTTAGCAAGCCATACATGAGGATTCCCAGTTGTCTCAAAAATATTTGTTGATCCTGGCATAATTCTGAAAACAGTTTTGATCTCATACATCCCTAGAAAGGGTCCTTGGACCACTCTCTGAGAACTGCTGTCCTACATCTAGGTATGATTACACAGTAGATGTCGTTGTCTCAGGCTGGGTTCTCTAGGCAAGCAAAATCAGAAATGCATATAAATATGTATAAGAAAAGCTTTATATAAAAGGAAGCAGCTCATGCAATTGTAGAGGCTGAAACATCCTAAGTCCTGGATTGGAATACAAGACTCAGGCAGCTGTGAAAGCTGTGAAACCCAAGTCTCCAGGTAAGAGAATAGAGTTCAAGGTCTCAGCCTGTAAAAGTAGTGGATCCCAGTGTGGTAGGGAGACAGAGGTTTCTGGTAAGTCAAGGAGCTGCAGGGCTGGCAGACTCTGGATTGCCAGGTCAGGCTACCAGACTTTTACTCCACGGCTATGAGGGTCACTGAAACCCAAGAGCTGTCAGAGCAAGTCCCTAGAACCAAATGTAAGAAGGCAACAGAGTGGTAGCTACTGGACTCTCAACAAGCCAAAACTCTGGAAGAGTGAGCAGACAGGAAGTAGGTGGTGGAAGGTGGAGAGATGAAGGCTGAGGGGGTGGTGAGCCACCACAGGCCCTGCCCCTGCCACTTTACAGAGCTGCCCAAACACTGAGAAACATAGTCTAGCCAAGGCGACACACATTCTTAACCATCATATCACTTAGTTGAAAACTTTTGCTTTTCTAATCTACTCTTTACACATGCTTGTTCAAGTTTCTTATAGGTTATATATTCATTTTGTATTACGTTAGTAGAGTTTAGAAAAATGAGCATGTGTAACATCATGCGACAAAAAAAGTGGTTTTTTATTATTCCTCCAACCATGAGTTGAAGGCGTATTTTACTTTTTATTTTGTTTTCTGTCAGGGTTTTATAGACTTCAAATCAAGAATAAGACCAACTGACATTTTTCCCAGGATACCATTACTTGTGAGGAATCACTTCCTCCCTAATTGCTATAAAACCTTAATTTTATAGAACTAGAAGTGTGCTTATACTCTAGCTTGCTACTTATTATACTTCATCGTCTACAAAATAACATGCATAAAACAGATATTTTCCTCAGCATCTTTTTTAATGGTTTTGTAAACTGGAATCTCATTTCAGACTTATCTAAAAAAAAGCACATACACACAAAAAAGTAGTTACAATGTAAAGTACAACCTCATTTCAGACTTATCTAAAAAAAAAAAAAAAAATAGTCACCAATTTTTGAGTACTTAAGGGATACACCAAGCACTCAGATGTTAAAAGGAGTCCCTCAGTGGTCCAAACAGTTAAGTGCTTGTCTACTAACTGAAAGGCTGGCAGTTTAAATCCCACCAGAAGAAAAAGCTGGTAGTCTACTTCTGAAAAGATTTCCTTGTAAACCCGGTGGAGCACCACTCTACTCTGAAACTCATAGGATTGGCTTCAGTCAAAATTGATTCCTTCACAAATGGCTCGGGTTTCAGGTATTTAAAGTGAACATTATTTTAATCAAATGTGATGACAGTCTTGTGCAATTAGTATTACTCCTGTTGTTTTTTTATTTTATTTTTTTATTATGATTGAGTGAAAATGTACATTCCCATATAAATTTGCATGCCCACCTATATGCAGTTCCCACTGCCCTCCCTGCCTGGTGACAACACTCTCTTTCTCTCTGCTCCATACATGTCTTATCCTCCCAAAAATATCCTATCTCCTCCTCTGTGGAGATAGCTCTCCCGCCTCCTAGAAGAGGTCAGCAGGATGACACCCTATAGATGCATAGAACCATAAAGTGCACACATGATATGGTCACTTTGTGTCGCCAAGTCCAATCCATTCCTGTCCAAAGAGTTGACCTCCATTGTGATTTATGGACAGGGGCAGCATCGGGGCCAGGGGCCACGCTCCCAGTAGAACTCTGAGGCCCCAAGACCATCAATTGGTGTCTATTAGTAGAGACCTCAGGTTGCACCTCTTTTTATTTTTGTGTTGCTAATGAGACTCAATTGTGAGCTCCATCATGGCTATCACTGGTGGTGGCCAGGCACCATCCGGTTCTTCTGGTCAGAAGTTGATGTAGTCACCCACTCACGTGGGTCACTCTGTCTTCTGGGTTCTTTTTCCCCCATGCCAATTTAGTACTTGGTCATCATCCGTTCCTGCTAATTTGGGACCATTTGCTGTATCCTCAGATGGCAGCTTGGCAGCTTTTAAGACTGCAGACACCACTCACCAACATGGGGTGCAGAAGGCTGTCTTAGCAAAATGCTAGTTGTGCCAATTGGCCTTGATTTCCCCTGAAAGAATGGTCTAGTATTATCCTTGTTTTAATGTGAACAAAAGTAATGTTTTATGCTATCAGTTCTATAAATCTAATGCATTCATATTTAAATGTTGATAAGAGAAAAAGACAACAAGGAGCCCTGGTGGTAAAGTGGTTAAAAGCTATAGCTGCTAACCAAAAGGTCAACAGTTCAAATCTACCAACAGATTCTTGTAAAATATGTGAGACAATTCTACTCTGACTAGGGTGCTTAATAACAACAAAAGTACAAAAACTAAGCTTAGAAAGAAATGCAAAGAAATAGGATGCATTAAAGTACTTTGTTTTAAAAAAAAAATATGCCAGATTTTGTTACCTCAACTAGGCTGTATCACTGATGTGAAGAAACCTGTTCTGACGTAGAGACTTAAGGAAAGTTGGAACATTATAAACCAGAATGCTTTAGATTCTCAGACACTTCCTTGCCTATCACAGCTGATTACAAAGATATTTGCATGTAAATAGAAATTTTCCTGTGTAATCAGCAGGCTGTTCCTTCAGTCTGATATGCACGCATTCACCATGGATTCTTTTTTCCCCAGTCATCAATTCAGATATCAGAGACACTGGTCTATGACATCATCACATAATCTATGATTAGAAACAGTTAAGAGATCAAAAAGAGGAAAACAGTTTTTGCAAAAATTTCTTAACAATGTGTAGTACTGGTCGCTCTGAAGTATGAAAATTTTTTTATGGTTTCATGAGGCTGAAACAAAACTCATGGCTGTCAACTTTATTTTGACTCACAGAGACCATATAGGGTAGAGTAGAAA
This sequence comes from Heterohyrax brucei, assembly GCA_028571685.1. Classification (NCBI taxonomy): domain Eukaryota; kingdom Metazoa; phylum Chordata; class Mammalia; order Hyracoidea; family Procaviidae; genus Heterohyrax; species Heterohyrax brucei. The sequence goes on along the minus strand of CM053142.1, from coordinate 137,289,892 downwards.
TGCTCCATAGTGTTTCTAAGAAGCGGCTGGTGGATTTGAACTCATAGCTTTAATCCTCTTGCCATCAGGGCTCTTTATACCGTCTTTAAAAGAAAAGTACAGTCAATATAGTAATGCCAAAGCCAGCCAAATATTAACATTAATATGTCAGTCAGATATCCTGCTCAAGCCAAAGAACTACCCTATCACTTACACAGAATTTTCTCTTCAATTTGCAATTCTTTTTTGGACCTATTGAAAAATTTAACTGTTTTGGTACAGAATTTATATTTTGAAAGGTTGTATATATTGAGTGTCCCTCGTAAACTAAAGCAATAAGTAGGAAAATTTGAATTTTGTTTTTGTTTTTTCTTTAATTTCCTACTTTATCTAGCTGAGCATCTGACCCATATCATGTAGTAAATAATTATTTGCATTTGCTATCGAGTTAGCAAAGCTGAGTAATGTCAGATAACTCGGTGTTTCAGTACACATTAACACAGGGCATGTTTTCTCACCTGAAAGAATGTGTAGCTTGTCAAAAGCTGGTTATGCCAAAAAAGATAAAATGTCCTTAAGGAAACACATCTTTTGTCAAATAAACTGTATGTGGCTATCTTAAATATACATACCATTCTCAGCATCTTTCAGAAAGCTAGAATTGAAGATAGTGACCTTTAAAAATAATGCTTTTTAATTTTTTTCTAATTTTCAAAACTATAAAACAAGAGTATCAGACCAACTAAACATGCTATGGGAGCACTGGTGGTGAAGTAGACAAGCTTAGGCTGCTAACCAAAAAGGTCAGACGTTTGCATTCTGAATCTTTCAGAATCTCCTTGAAAACCATGTGAGGCACTTCTAGTTTGCCTATAGGGTCACCATGAGTTGAAATTGATTTGACAGCATGCAGCAACAACAATAACTACGAATATACTAGTAATAATAGGGACTGAATGAATGATACAAAACCCCAATTCCATTACCATTGAGTCTGTTCTGACTCACAAAAATACAGTGTGTTACAATGTAGCTGATCTGCTGATCCATAAAGGTTTTCTCAGCTATAATCTTCACAGAAGCACATCACCAGGCTTTCTTCTAAGGTGTCTACAACTGGGTTCACACTACCAACCTTTAGGTCAGCAGCCAATTGTAAACCATTTGTGCCAACAAGAGACTTTGAGTAAATTATATCTTCTCTCACTTAAGGGGAAAAAGAAAAGTCATAATTAAACAAACTCAAATACAAACTAATTGTTTCAAATCAACTCCCACAATTTTGGATGGCCAGCCCTCACTCCTTTACCCTTGAGTATTGATTCATACATCCAGCTACTTATTTGACATGACGCTTGAGTATATGACATCAAAAAACAAACCTGCTTCCATCAAGTTGATTCTGGCTCAAAGTTATCCTATAGGACCTAGTAGAATGGCCTCATAGGGTTTCTAAGGCTATAATCTTTGTGGAAATAGACTGCCACATCTTTCTCTGATGAAGTGGCTGGTGATTTCAAAGCATTTTAATCACTGTGGCACCAAGGATGCTTTGGAAATATAAGAGGCACTGCAAATGTAACACTGTTGCTGTTAGCCACTGTGAGTCAGCTGGTAACTCAAGGTGACCCCAGGCACAAAAGAATGAAGCCCTGCCCAGGCCTTGCACTCTACATAGTAAGTGGCAGATGAGACCATTGTAATCTATGGTATTTTTATGGGTTGGATTTTGAAAGCTGTTCACCAGGATTTTCATGCCCGTCTGCTTTACTCTGGAAATTTTACTGAAACCTGTTCAGAATCACAGAAACATGTAGATTCCACTGACAGAAGGGTGATGACTGTGCATCTCCTGATATGCTTAGAAACCCTGCTCACCTTTATACAAAAAAAAGAAAAATAAGAAGTAAAGGAGGGAGGGGGGAAAGAAGGGGGCGGAGAGAGAGAGAAAGAAAGAAAAGAAATCTATACGAACTTTCTGCTCAAGCTAAAAACAAAATGGTCACCCTTGATTTCTATCCCATCACGCACTTTCAGTCCACTAAATGACTAACTGTGCTTACTAGAACTACCAATTAAATTTCTGAACTCATCCTAGAAAAAGTACTGCATATCTCATTGCTGAATATCACTGTGGTCACCTTTGAAGTGCTCCCCTTTGGGAAGCTATGTATCCACACTAGTGCCTAGTCTACCCTTTAAAGCAATTTTGGAACTCTTTTTCTGGAATGGCCATCAGAGATGTCATCAGATTCCATCTGACAAGTTGGCAAACTCTTTCTAGAAAAAGTGCTATGTATCTCATTGCTGACTATCACTATGGTAACCTTTGAAGCATTCCTCTTGAGAAGCTATATATCAACACCAGCACCCAGTCTACCCTTCAATGTAATTTTATTTTTCTGGAACAGCCATCAGAACTGTAGTCATATTACCCTTGATGTCTTGAAGTCATCAAAATGTCTTCTTTTCAATATTTTCTTTATCTTTAGGTAAAGAAAAAGTCATTGTGGGTGAGATCAGGTGAGTAGGTAGGGTGTTCCAATATAGTTATTTGTTTACTGGCTGAAAGTTCCCCTCCAGAGAACTAGGCAATTAAGTTCATGAACTTTCCACTGTGCCACTACGCACAATGGCCACTCAAGAAAGAGTTCAAAATTGTTTGTAAGGGTGGACTAGGCACTGGCATCAGTGCATAGCTTCCCAGTGGGAGTGCTTCAAAGGTGACAGCAGTGATATTCACCAGTGAGGTAGGCAGCACTCAGAACAATTAAGTTTGGAGTTTTGACTGTCAGATCTCATGTATATCATGATCCTATACATTTCTCTATTTTCCTACTAACAGAATTTTAGTAACTGAAATAGAAGCCTAACTGAAGGCTTTCTTGGTTGAAGTCTTTTCAGTAGTCTTGGTGGTCCTTTTACGCATTTGTAATGTCTAAATTTAATAAATTAAGCATGTATTATTTTTAACAAGTTTATTTTAAAATAAAGTGAAATATGTAACTAGAAAAAGAACACACAGATGACTAATAGAATGAGAGGTATGCAAATACATATTTTTGCTTAGGGTGTATCCCTAGCTAAAGAAAGGTACTCTTCAGTGTTAAATGAAACATTTTGAGTAGAATATGTGTATCAAGTGGTTTGAGAGGAGCAGTTTCCTTGAATTTTTTTTTTAAAGCAGCATCTTTATACATATTTTATTAAATACATTTATGTTGATTGCTATGTAATTTACATAAACCAAAGAAGTGATTCGTAGTCTTTATGAGGTTTATTGTTGTTGTTTTTGGTTTTTTAATCTTAATTGTTGGTAGAATTGAGTATTATTTGCAGCTGGTTCTTGGTCCTGTGATTGGAGACACGGCAAATAAAAAAGAAAGGAATCAAAGCCTTAGAATCAAATGAACATGGGCACAAATCTGGGCACTGTTGGGTAACCTCACTCTCTCTCTTTCTCCTTAATTCCTCCCTCCCTTCATTGTTTCTTTTTAAAGACATATTTACGGAGCACCTTATGATATGAAAAGACTTATGCTAAGCAAGAAGGATAAAGAGACAAGTAAGAATATGATCCATGACCTCAAGAATTCTAGTTTAGTAATGAAATCATATAGAGAAGTATTCATCACATTAAGAGATAAATAACTCTGCCTTTAAAACAAGTGAGGGGAAGCTTCAAAAGAAGAAGCAGCATTTCAGCTCAATTTTGACCCATTAAAGAAGGTTCTTACTAAAATACATGACAGGGTTTCATGAATATTCTTTTCTCAGTTATTATTTTTCCTTTCCAAGTAACTTACTGTCCTGGGAGATTTTCAGTAAGTCTTTCATGAGAATCAGCATTCAACTTAAACCTAAAAAAATCATGCTGCAGAAATTAAATTCAACATTCATTTTTACATTTGCTGTTTTAGGTAACGGCCGTGATAGACAAGACTAATGACATAGCAGGCCAGTGAATGTTAGATTTAGTTTTCTCCATTTTTGATATATTGCATTTATCTGGTAAGTGAATACTTGGGAATAAAACCTGCCATGCATATTGAATAAATATGTGAAAATGAAAATTTACACTGAATATATGTTTAGATACTTCAGGGTAGGGCAAATTCCAAGAAGAAAGGTGAATCCAGTTTTATGGAGTATGAAATTTTTAAAGTTGGAAAATAGGGTATTGTCTTAGGCTGGGTTTTCTAGGGAAGCAAAACCAGTAACACGTGTAGGTACAAGGAAAGATTTATAATATATATATATAGACAGATAGATAGATACAAATATAGGAAACAGCTCACGTAATCACAGAAGCTGAATGTCCCAAGCTCTGGCACAAGCCTCACGTGTCCACGGAAGCTGAGGAACCCAAGGTCAGCAAGTCAGAGACCAGAGTTGCAGATCACCGGTTGTGTAGGTCAGTGGATCGCAAGCTGGTGGCGAGACGATGCGACAGAGGCTGGAGGTCGGTGGATTCCAAGCTGGTGGCGAGTCGAAGTGATAGAGGCTGGAGAACCCAGGATTGGCAGGTCAGGGAGCAGGACCGGGCAGAGGCTGGCGAGCGCAGGATTGGCAGGTCAGGGAACAGGACTCTCACGTGCCGACTGTAAGGACTGATGAGCCCAACAGCTGCTAGCTCAGGTCCCGGAACCAGACGCTGGAACCAGAGAGCAAGAGCTCCTGGCCACGTGAGCGATCAGCAGCCGTAGTCCAGGGTCACGAGATGAGAGCCGAGGGGCAGGGAGCCACCACAAACCCCGCCCTGCCACTTAATACAGCAGCCAAATAGGTAGTAGCCAAGTTGACATAATCCTGACTACCACAGGTATCCTAAGAAAAGGAAAAAAAAAACTAATGAGGCATTAGTAAAATTCCTGTGTGAATACCAAGTAAATCAGATGATTATAACTCCTGGCAATCCATGCTGTCAAAGTAAAACCATGCTCTCAAGGTTTTCAAGTGACTGACTTCTCAGAAGTAGATTGTCAGCCCATCACTCATCTGTCAGTTTGTCACACTGTGGTAGCTTGTATGTTGCTGTGATGCTGGAAACCATGCTACTAGGATTTCAAATACCAACAGAGTCAACCACGGTACATAGGGTCCAGCCAAGCTTTCAGACCAAGAGGGATTAAGAAGAGAGATGTGATGATCTATTTCTTAAAAAGAAATAAAGAAAGAGGTCAATGAAAACCTTATGAAGAGCAGCATAACATTGTCTAGTATAGTGCTGGAAAGAGTCCCTCAAGTTAGAAGGCACTCACAGTGCAACTGAGGAAGAGCAGCCTCTTCAAAGGAGAGTCAAGCTTACATGGATGGAGTAAAGTTTTCAGTACTTTCATTTCCTGATGTGGTGTGACTCAAAATGACAAGAAACAGCTGCAAGCACCCATTAGTAATCAAAGTATGGAATGTACAATGTAGAAGCCAAGGAAAATTGGAAGTTGACAGAAATGAAGTACTGGTCATTTTGAATAAGGCAATAATATGGTCTGCTATGCCTGGAATGATAAATTGAAGAGGAATGGCATCACATTCATTGTCAAAGAGAACATTTTAAGATCTATCCTGAATGCTGTTAGTTATAGGATATAATGCTGTTAGTTACAGGATAACATAAATATGTCTACAAAGAAAACAGTTCATATGACTATTATTCAAATTTACACACCAAAAAAAAAAAAAAAAGAAAGAAAGAAATCATGCCAAGGACATAGAAACTGAAGATTCTTATCAATTTTTATAGTCTTAAAATAATAAAATATGCTATGAAGATATATTGATCATTAGAGGTGATTAGAATGTAAATGTTGGAAACAAAAAAGGATCAGTAGTTGGAAAATATGGTTTAAGTGAGAAAGGTGATGCCAGAAACTGCATAAGATTATTTTGTAAGACCAATGACATATACATTGGAAATACTTTTTCAAACAACATATACAATGACTACATACATGGAACTCACCAGATATAATACATAGGAATCAAATCACCTACATTTATGAAAAGAGACAATGGAGAAGCTCAATATTATCAGTTAGGACAAAGCTAGGGGTTGACTATGAAACATACCATCAACTGCTCGTTTGCAAGTTCAAGTTGATGAAAGCTAGAACAAGTCCACGAGAGCCAAGGTACAACCTTGAGTATACCCCACTTGAATTTAGAGACCATCTCAAGGATAGATTTGACACATTGAACACTAATCACTGAAGACCAGATGAGTTGTGGAATGACATCAAGGACATCATACATGAAAAAAACAAAAGACCATTACAAAGATAGGAAAGAAAGAAAAGACCAAAATGGATGTCAGAAGAAGCTCTCAAATTTGACCTTAAAAGTCGAGTTGCCAATGTGATTAGAAGAAATAATGACATGAAAGAGATGAACAGATCTCATATGTTTGCTTGAGAAAAAAAAATAAAGGATTATAACGAAATGTGCAAAAACTGGAGTTAGAAAACCCCAAAGGAAGAACATGTTCCGCATTTTTCAGGCTGAAAGAAGTGAAGAAAAAGGTTAATCTTCAGGTTGCGTTATTGAAGGGGTCTTTGGGGAAAATATTGAATGGCACAGGAACCATGAAAAGAAGATGAAGGGAATATACAGCCACTGCACTGACAAGAACTGGCCAGTCTAACAATTTCAGGAGGTAGCGTGTGACCACAAGCCTCTGGTATTCAACAGTAAAGTCCAAGCTGCACTGAAGGTACTGGTGAATATCAAGGCTCCAGAAACTTGTGAAATACCAATGGAGATGTTTCCATGAGTGAATGTAGTGCTGGAGGTACTCATTTTCCTGTATCAAGACATCTAGAAGACAGCTGTCTGACCAACTGATGGGAAGACATCAATATCTGCAACCTTTCCAGTGAAAGTAGATCCAAAGAATTCAAAAGTTATTAAACAGTATCATTAATATCACACAGAAATACAATTTTGCTGAGGATCATTCAAAAGTTTTGCAGCAGTATATCCACAAGGTACTGTAAGAAATTCAAGCTGTATTCAGAAGAGGATACAGATGAAAGAGAGATATCATTGGTGATGTCAGACGGATCTTGGCTGAAATAATAGAATACCGAAAGATGTTGACATGTGTTTTATTAATTATGCAGAGGCATTAGAGTTTGTGGATCATAATAGATTATGGATAACACTGTAAGGAATGAGAATTCCTGAGTATTTAATTGTGCTCATGTGGAACCTGTACACAGATCAAGAGTCAGTCCTTGGAACAGAACCAGCGGAAACCAAGTGGCTTCAAGTCAGGAAAAAGGTGCATCAGGATTGTCTCCTTTCACCACGTTAACACAATATCTATGCTGAGCCAATAATTCAACAAGTATGAGGAACGGGGCATAGACTGGAGGAAGACTCATTAACAACTTGTGTTATGTAGATGATATAATCTTGCTTGCTGAGAAGTGAAGAGGACTTGAAGTACTTACTGATGTAGATCAAACACTCCAGCGTTCTCTGTGGATTACAAATCAACATAAAGAAAACAAAAATACAGCTGAACCAACAAGCAACATCATGTTAGAGAAATGATTGAAATTCTCAAGGATTTCATTTTGCTTGGATTCATAGTCAACACCCATGAAAGCAGTAGTCAAAAGACCAAGCGACATATGGTATTGGCAAATCCACTTAATAAGACCTCTTTAAAGGGTTAAAAAGTGATGTTGTCACTTTAAGGACTAAGGTACACCTGCCAAAGCCATGGTGTTTTCTTTCACCTCGTGTACATGTAGAAGTTGAGCAATTAATAAGGAAGACTGAAAAAGAACTGATAACTGAATTATGATGTTTGGCGAAAAATACGGAGTACACCATGGAATGCAAGAAGAATGAATGTCTGTACTGAAAGAAATACAGTTAGAATGCTCCTTAGAAGACAGGATGCAAAACTTTGTCTTATCTATTTTTGACATGTTATCAGGAGGCATTGATCCCTGGAAAAGGACATGATGCTAGGTAAAGTAGAGGGTAAGAGAAAAAGAGGAAGATCCCAAAGGAGATAGACTGGCACAGTGTCTGCAACAGTTGGCTGAAATCTAGTAATGACTGTGGGGATGACACAAGACTGAGCATGTTTGGTTCTGTTGTACATCCAGTCACTGTGAGTGTGAACCAACTTGACAGCACCTAACAACATCCAACAACTAAAGATTGCCAGCCTTTTCTTTTAAGATGCTTCTGGGTAGACTTATCTCCAACTGTGAGGTTAGCTGCTAACCATTTACACGATCCAGGAGCCCGGACACAGCATGATTAGCCTGGGCCAACGCAGGTCTTTGGAAGAACATGAACAAAGCACAGTCTAGCAGAGAGCCTACTTCAGCTGGTGTATAATGTACTTCCTGAGTACCAGTCTGAGGAACACTGGGACAATTTGATATGCATTGGATGGAGAAGGACCATGCATTGGTGAAAATGCTTAGACTATTTTCATAATGCTAAAATTTAAATATCTCTCTGTCTTTGAAGTCGCTAAAATGGAGAGCAGAAAATCACCTGGCTGTTTTTTTCTTTTTTCTTCCTTCCTCCCCAATGAAGTATGAACAATGGTCAAATTGAAAGAATAACTCTGATTTAAAAAATGAAGACTGAAGACCTAATTTTAGTAATAAAATATTTCTTATAACTATCCAGTCTAGAGAAACTGTGATAAATACATGAAGAGCAGAAAATATTATTGTCTTACTGGAACACAGAGCACAGGAGAGAAGTTAATTGAAATCTCATCTAGGATTTGGTTTAAACAGAGATCCATTAGCACTTCTACAGCAACGTCTTTGCATATGTATAGGGAAAATTCTGAGAAACAAAATGCACATTACATGCCATCTAAGTAAGTTCCATTTCAGTACTTTGAATGAATAAAACACTGCAAATGGAGCACAGCTGGAGAAGATCTACAGAAAGACTTGAAATAATATTTAAAAAGGGCCTTTAATGTCACTGAGGTAATTACTTTTCTCATGAAATAAGTGCTGTACTTTACCAGTAAAAGGAGAGGATGACACTGTTTTTCATGCTCACTGTTGAAACATGATTTATCACAGTTCATTTAGAAGAGCCTCACATTTTCTTGTCATATTTTGACCACGATTTGTTCAGAAAAAATGATTTCGCTTTTCAATTTAAAAGTAGTGTACAATCACACTAGTCTGGAAATATATTAAAATCTGTAACAGCAAACTTACAAATAATTAAGACTCAGCTAGTCTTTCCACTCTACCCAAACCATGAAAATGGAAAATAAGAGACTAATAATGAAGTATCTTCACATTCTCTTTTAGAAAAATTAATGACAGTTTTTAACCATATCCAAATTCACTTTGGTTAACTTTATCATGCCTATACAGCTTGTAATAATATAATTTTAGTGTCTTGTTGAAAACTAAAATAATTCTTTCTCAAGTTATTTTAGTATGTAAAATAAATTGCATTTCTAATCAAACTGGGAGTTAGGTCTTGAAACAAGTAAAATAAAGCTGGGTTTTGTCCAAGGCAAACCCTTTGAAAGCACTGGCTGTTCTAATCTTCAGGCACATTCTCCCAGATGCAGATGTGATAGTTTGTAAATCTGTACATGTATTTTAGGTACTTTTCTGTCACTTCTATTCTGATAGTGAAACTCATTTTCCTTCCAAATAGAGAGTCTAGAATATCAACATGCTATAAATATGTTGGAAACTCTGGTGGTATAGTGGTTAAGACCTACGGCTGCTAAATGAAAGGTTGATAGTTCAAATCCACCAGCTGCTCCTGGGAACCTCTATGGGGCAGTTATACCCTGCCCTATAGGGTCACCATGAGTCAGAATTGACTGAATACAATGGATTTAGTTTTTTGGGGTTTAATAAACATGTTAAGATGATTTATAGTATAAAATTAACTGAAATATCAAATATTACATAAAAATACATCAATTGTAAAATCAGATTTAACTAGTACCTTCTCAACAAGGTAGTATCACCAAGTATTTATAGGACCGTTGGTATATAAATTGATACCACTTTCATGAAGGGAAATTTAGTGCTATATAGTGACCATTTAAATGCACTTAATTTTTACACCAGCCTTTTCATTTCTGCTATTTATGATAAAGCAGTCATTGAATACATTTGCCAAACACATGCAAAAGACTAGTCAATGAACATTTTTAGAATATTAAAATATTGGGTATACCAAAATGTTAATAATCAGCATCAGTTTTAAAATTCAGTACACACTTATCTCTACAATAATTAAAAATGGCACAAGTGATGTTTAGAAAACATGTGCATAATATTTAAAAACCCACTGCCATCGAGTCAGATCTGACTCACAGCGACCCTAGAGACCCTAGAGAGTAAAGAGATAAGCCAAGTGCTGTCGAGTCAGATCCGATAAATTATAAGATGTTACGTGTTTCATGAACACATTTTTAAATGTATTTTAAATGCATATAGAAATAATTGTGAAAGCGCATTCACCAATGGGCCAATTTCTTATTTAACAGTAAAATCCAAAAGGCATTTCCCAAGTGCATAAAATAAACTTGATAATATTTGTGACTGAAATGAATAGATCAACGAATACTATAGACCAAAGCAAGAAACAGACAAGAATGTATGGTCAAATTCATAATGTTAAATATTTCTTGTTGACATTATTTCCATTGCAGCAAGATAAGGAACGAAAGAAAAAAAAATCACAACCATTGGAAAGAAGAAAGGGAAAGCTGTAGTTATTTACAAATGATACTACGTCATACAGAGAAAACACAAGATACCTAAAAACTAACTTAACATTTTTATTAGTGTGTCTGATTACCGAATTAAATTTCTAGAAACTCGTAGCTTTGCACATACTGCTGTAAAAATGATGTGGGGGCCAGTGTCCGACCTTCTGTAACTTCACAAGTGGATAGGACAATCAAGATCAATAGCCCAAAGACAATTACCATGACACAGTGGTCACACATGCATCCTTTCTAGCTGTGTTTACCAATGCTGACACTAAACATCCCTCATACAAACTGCAGCTTCGGTAATTCATTGCAACAGCCACGAAGAACATACCGACAATACCGTAATGCGCTTTATTAGGAAAGCAACAGCTGCCATTTAGGCTCAAGAACACTCAAGAGACAGTTCTTCCTTCAGGGCAGCTTATTCTCAGCCAAGTCTCTGCCCGAAGGCCCTCCGTTGTCTCACTTCCGGCGTGGAGAAGCCTAACCCACAGTCGCCTGTCACCAGGTCTCTCCTGCTAGCGCATCTCACTGTCGTCAGGGTTACAGTCCACTCCCTGTCTGTCTCCGGGATCCAGGAGCTTCACAGAGCAGGGATCCCGGTTCCACAGGACCCATTCTCTGCCCAAGCTGTCCTTCCTTACTGGCGGTGCTGGGCTGTTCTCCTGCCTTACCTCTGGAGGGTCCCCTTCAAACCCAGCAGGACGGCAAAACTGACCAGTCCCTTTGGGGGACCACAGTTATGCCATTACAGAGTCCCACCTAATTACTTGGGAGGAAATTAGAAGGCTATGTCAAGCAAGGCCATGTTAAATAATTTGTTATGTCATGACCAGGTGTAAGAGAAGTTGAATAGAAAGAAACAGATGCTTATATTCAAAATGGGAATAAAATAAACAATACAATGTCTACGAAGACACTAAACAAATTGTATCTATGTAATTAATCTGTTGCTAAAAAGTCAATTCCTGCTTATAGCAACCCTGTGAGAGTGGAACTGCCCCACAGAGTGTCCAAGGCAGGGCCAGTGAGTGCTGCATTCCAACTGTAAATCTTTCGTTTAGCAGCCAAGCTCTTAACCACTATACCACCGGGTTTCCAAAGATATGCATAATAAGAACCCATAATTTTATTAAGACTCACACGGGAAAGGCAAACATTAAGTGACCTATCATAATTATTGTCACAATTTCTCCTCAAAGAAGTTAAAGAAATTCCAAAAATTTTACAACAGTGATTTATGTCTAAATTTAAAAATAAGTAAAAAAGTAAGGCAGTTATAAGATTAAAAAGCCCAGAACAGTAATAAAAATTTAGAATAGAAAGTTAATAAAGAAAACCGATTAAATTAACTAGTAAATTACATTACAAACCTCAAATTCTTATAATAGTACAGTGCTGCTACAAAAATGGTCAGATAAATGAATTATGAGCTCATAGAAGAGCCGATTAGTATAAATAGAAGGCATATAATAAAGTTAGCATTTTTTAATTAGTACAGAGATGGTAGATTATTCAACAAATAGTAATAAGATAATTTTTAAAGATAAAAGTTCATATTATTAAGTACCTGTAACAAAATAAATTCCAGATGTACAAATGACAATATCAAAAATAAACAAAAATAATAATGGAAAATTAAAGATGACTAATCTATCTGACTAGATGGTACTTGACAATCTATATACTATTAGAGCCAGAATCACTTTTAAAACTTCACAAAGGGGGTAAAGAAAACTTGGCTAGATTATGTTGCTGTTGTTGTTAGGGGCCTTCGAATTGCAACTACTCGTAGCAGCCCTACGAGCGAGAGACAGAAACACTGCCAGCTCCTGCTCCATTTTCGTGATCTTTGTTATACTGAAGCCCATTGTTGCAGCCACAGAGTCAATCCATTTTGTTGAAGGTCTTCCTCTTTTTCATTGTACCTCTACTTTACCAAGCCTGATATCATGTTGAAAATATGTGAGATGATGTCGCATCATCCTCATTTCTAAGGAGCGTTGTGGCTATACTTCTTCCAGGACAGATTTTTTTTTTTGTTTGGCCGGTCTGTATTATATTCGATATTCTTCATCAACACCATAATTAAAAGGTGTCAAAACTATCCGGTCTTCTCTATTCATTGCTTAGTTTTCGTATGCAAATGAAGTGATTCAGTACACCCTGTCTGGTCCAGTGCACCTTTGTCTCTAAGATAGTATTTTTACTTTTTAGCAGTTTAAAGAAGTTTCTTGAAACAGATTTGTCCAATGCAGTGTTTTACTTGATTTCTCCACTGCTGCTTCCATGAGCATTGATTGTGAGTCAAAGTAAACTGAGATCCTTGACAACTTCAATCTTTTTTCCATTTATCCTGGTGTTGTTTATTGATCTAGTAGTCGGGATTTTTGTTTTCCGTATGTTGAGCTGTACTCCATACTGAAGGCTGTAATCTTCGATCTTCATCAGTAGGCACTTCAAGTCCTCTTCACTTTCAGTAAGCAAGACTGTGTCATTTGTATAAGTAATCAAGGATTTCATTTTACTTTGTTCTACATTTTGTTAAGGAATCTTCTTCCAATTCTGATGCCCCATTCTTCATCATACGGTCCAGTTTCTCAGAGTATTTGGTCTGCACTGGTAGAATAAGTATGGTGTTAGAATAAAACCCTGAACGGCATAGTTTATGGCTTTCAACATTATCCCACTGTTCTGTTCATTTTACTGCTTCTTAGTCTACCTACAAGTTTCTTATGTACACAATTAGGTGTTCCCATTTTTCACATTGTTATCCATAATCTGTTATGATCCACACAGTGGAAAGCCTTTGCATAGTCGATAAAACATAGGTAAAATCTTTCTGGTGTTCTTTGCTTTCAGCCAAGATCCATTTGATATCAATAATGACGTCACTTGTTCTACATCTTCTTCTAAATCCAGTTTGAATTTCTGGAAGTTCCCTATTAATTAACTGCTACAACTTCATTTGAATAATTGTCAGCAAAATTTCCCCTGTGTGTGATATTAGTGATATTGCTGGATAATTTCCACATTCTACTAGATCATCTTTCTTTGGAATGGATACAAATACAGATCTCTTGCAGTTGATTGGCCGGGTAGCTATCTTTGAAATTTCTTGGCATAGACAAGTGGGCATTTTCAGTGCTGTTTCTGTTTGTTGAAATATTTCCATAGGTACTCCATCAATTCCTGGACACTTGTTTATTGCCAACATCTTGTGCAGCTTTACCTACTCTCTTCAGTACCATTGGTTCTTGCTACCTTTTGAAATGCAGGAATGTAAACCAGTTCTTCTCGGTACAGTGACTTTGTGTGTTTTTTCCATCTCTTTTAGATGCTTCCTGTGTCATTTAGTTTCTTCACTGTGGAATCCTTCAATATCGTAAGCAGAGGTTTGCCTTTTTTTTTTTTTCAATTCTTTCAGCTTGAGAAATATTGCAAGGAGTTTCTTCCTTGATTTTCTATCTTCAGGTCTTTGCACATTTTGCTATAGTACTTTTATTTCATCTTTTCAACTCATCCTTTGAAATCTTCTGTTCAGCTCTTTTACTTTACCACATCATTGTTTTACTTTTAACTATTCTAAGTTCAACAGCAATTTTCAGTTAGTCTGTCAGTTTGTCTCACTGAGGGAACTTGTATGTTACTGTGATAATAGAAGTTATACCTCAGGTATTCACATACATGTGTTATGTGTACATAGAAAGAGAGAGACAGAGAGAGAGAGCTGTATCAAGGATATCACTCACGTGGTTATAGAGACTGTAACATCCCATGTCTGAAGTGCAGGGAAGAAATGCTCTTGATTCACACAGTTACACAGATTAGCGAACCCAAGAGCAACAGACAGGAGAAGAGGGCTGTTTCTCACAGAGTTGAAGACAGGCAAATCTCAAGATCAGCAGGCAAGACCAAAGTTAGCTTTGAGCTCAGGTCCCAAGAACTGCAGGCCTGAAGAACAGGGGTCAGCTGCAAAGCAAAATAAAGATGAACCATATCAAATCAGAAAACATAATACAGAAGTCTCAACAACCACAAAACCAACACTGAGAAAGGTGAAAAATCAACTCAAAAGGAGAATATTCCAAAACAATAAGAACAGAGAAAACATCAACACAAAAATAAACATATCACAATGACAGCACTAAACACATATCTATCAATAATTACATTGAATGTGAATGGACTGAAGGCTCCTGTAAAGAGACATTGAGTAACAACTTGGATCAAAAGACACTACCCATCCATATGTTGCCTACAAGAAACTCACCTCAGACTTAAAAGATGTGAACAAACTGAAAACTAAAGAATGGAAAATATATATGAAACAAACAAAACACAAAGAAGAGCAGGTGTGGCAATACTAATCTCAGAGAAAATAGCTTTTAATGTAAAATCCACCATCATGGAAAAGGGTGGACACTATTGCTGAAAGGATCAATACACAAGCAGGACTTAACAATAGTAAATATTTAAGCACCCAATACTAGAGCATCTAAATACATCAAAGAAACACTGACTACATTCAAAAACGAGATAGATCACTCTGCAATAATACTGGGAGATTTCAACACTCCACTCTCAATATTGGACAGATCATCCAGAAAAAAGTTCAGTAAACACACAGAGGATGTTATTGCCGCAATTAACCTACTAGACCTCATTGACATATACAGAACTTTCTATCCATCAGCAGATAACCACATCTTCTTCTCCAGAGCACATGGAACATTTTCCAGAACAGACAATGTGTTAGGACACAAAGCAGATATCAACAAAATCCGTACTATTGAATAATTGCAAAGCATCTTCTCAGATCTCAAAACCATTAAAGTCAAAATCAGTAGCAGAAAAAACATAGATAGAAAGTGGAACTCATGGAAACTGGGCAATATCTTTCTCAAAATCCCATGGGTTATAAAAGAAATCAAGGATGAAATAAATTTATGGATTCCAATGAGAATGAAAACACTTCCTACCAGAACCTATAGGATACAGTCAACGCGGTGCTCAGAGGTCAGTTTATCTCTGTAAATGCACACATCCAGAAGGAAGACAGAACCCAAACCAAAGATATAACCCTATAGCTTGAACAAGTAGAGAGAGCAACAGAGGAACCCCTCAGACACCGGAAGAAAACAGATGATAAAGACTAAAGCAGAACTAAACGAATTAGAGAATAGAAGAACAATTGAAAAAATTCAAAAGACCAAAAGCTGTTTTTTTCAAAAGATCAAGAAAATTGAGAAACCATTGGCTAAACTTACTAAAGGAAAACAGGAAAGGAAACAAATAAACCGAATAAGAAATGAGAGGGGAGTGGTCACAACAGATCCAACAGAAATCCAAAATACAATAACAGAATACTACAAAAGATTGTACTCTAACAAATTTCAAAATCTAGAGGAAATGGACAAATTCTTATATTCATATCACCTACCCAAATTATCACAAGGTGAAGTAGAACAACTTAATAAACCCACCACAAAGGAAGAGATTGGAAAAAGGCTCTGGTCCAGATGGATTAATCTCAGAATTCTACCAAGCTTTTAGAGTAGGGTTATCTCCAATACTACTGAGACTATTTCATGACATAGAAAGGGATGAAATACTCCCAAATTCATTCTATGAGGCCAGCATAACCCTGAGACTAAAGCCAGGGAAAGACCCAACCAAAAAGAACTACAGATCAATATCACTCATGAATCTAGATGCAAAAATCTTCAACAAAATTCTTGCCAGTAGAATACAACAACATATTAAAGACATAATTCATTATGACCAAGCTGGATTCATGCCAGGGATGCAAGACTGGTTCAATATCAGAAAAACAGTTAATGTAATCAAACCACATAAATAACTCAAAAGACAAGAATCACATGATTTTGCCTATTGATTCAGAAAAGGCATTTGATAAAATCCAACACCCATTCATGCTAAAAACTCTCAGCAAAATAGGAGTAGATGACAAACTCCTCAATGCAATAAGGGCCATTTATCCAAAGCCAACTGCCCACATCATCCTAAATGGAGAGAGACTAACACAATTCGCTTGAGAACAGGAACTAGACAAGGATGCCCATTCTCTCTTCTCCTATTCAGCATTGTACTCGAAGTTCTAGGCAGACCAATTAGACAAGACAAAGAAATAAGGACAACTGCATCAGCAAAGAGGAAGTAAAAATCTCCGTATTAGGAGAGGATACAATTGTATGTGCAGAGAATCCTAAAGATTCTACTGGAACTGGTAGGAGAGTTCAGCAAAGAGTCAGGATATAAGATAAACAAAAGTAAATCAGTAGGATTCCTTTATATCAACAATGAGGTTATTAAGGAAGAAATCACCAACTCCGTTTACTATAGCCCCCAAGAAGGTAAAATACCTAGACATAAATCCATCAAGAGGAATAACAGATCTTTCTAAAGAGAAGTACAAGACCTTAGTACAAGACACTAGCAGAGACCTACATAAGTGGAGAAACCTACCCTGCTCATGGATAGGAAGACTCAACATTGTGAAAATGTCTATTTTCCCCAAAGCAATTTATTTCTACAATGCAATTGCAATACAAGTTCCTGTGACATTGTTTAATAAGATGGACAAACAGATCACCAACTTTGTTTGAAAACAGAAGAAGCCCCAGATAAGTAAGACACTTCTGAAGAAGACCACACTGGGGCACCTTTCACTATCCAACTTTAGAACTTATTGCACTGGCACAGTGGTCAAAACAGCTGTTATGGGTACAAAAAGAGACAGATCAGTGGCGCAGAATTGAGACCCCAGAGGTGAAACCATCCTCCTATGAACAGTTGATATTCGACAAAGGCCCTAAGACATTAAACTGGGGTAAAAGCAACCTCTTCAACAAATGGTGCTGGCACAATTGGATATCCATCTGCAATAAGTTGAAACAAAACCTGTATCTCACACCTTATACGAAGAACAACCCAAGACTGTGAGAAAGGACAGATTGTCCTGAGTCTTATAGTCCCAGGGGCTGGTGAACCTAAGATCAACAGCTTGAAAAATAGGGTGGTATGAGGCAGTGAAGACTGAGGGATCTCAATACTGGCAGACAAGCTGCTAGCTCTCAGTCCAAAAACCGAAGGTCAGGTAAATAGGAGCCAGTAGCAGTACATAGAACAAGCAAAAACTCCAGCAAGGTGATCAGGAGGAACTAGGTGGAGGACAGCAGAGGAATGAAAGCTGAGAGGCCATGAGCTATCACAGGCACTGACTTACCTGGTACCAGTTAGCAGACTCCGTAATGAGAGCAATCAGATTTAAACTGGGAAGTTATCACAACATTACACAACTGCCAAAACACTGAGAATCACGGCCCAACAAAGTTGACACATAATCCTGTGCTGAACATGGAAACCCTGGTGGCACAGTGGGCAGTTCAAATCTACCAGGTGCTCCTTGGAAACATTAGGGGGACAGTTCTACTCTGATCTTTAGAGTCGCCGTGAGTCAGACCCAACTCAATGGCAATGGGTTGGTTTTTACACTGAACATGGAAGCCTTGTGGTATAACAGTTAAGGCTGACAGTTTGAATCTGCCAGGCAGTCCTTGGAAATTCTACGCAGCAGTTCTGCTCTGATAGCTGTGAGTCAGAATTTACTCAATGACATTAGGTTTGGTTTTTGGTGTTATGCTGAGCATTGGTGTACCCGAATCTGACTGTAGCGATTAATGAGAAATTGTTTTATATTCAAGTGTGTTATATGTGTAAGGAGGTTAAGAAGCTTCATTTTGGTGGTATAGGATGACAAAGGATGATATCCGAAACTAAGAAATGAAGTGTTTGCATTAAAAACAGTATTATTTGGTAATAAGCAAACAAGTCAAACTGTCTGCAATCAAATCAATTCCTGCTCATAAGACAGAGTAGGATCGCCTCACAGGGTTTCCAAAGAGTGGCTGGTGGGTTGAAACTGTCAACGTTTGGATTAGCAGCCACAACTCGTAACCATGGAGCAACCAAGGCTCCTATTTAGAAATAAGGAACTTGAAATCAATCTATTTAACTTGGGTAAAAAACAAAAACTTCTTTTGCATTGTTTATGAAATAGATATTTTGGATGCTGTCTAATTCATAAGGGTCAAAACAATGTTTTAAACATAATGAGTCATTCTGTTCACTTTTAAAATTGTTTTTAGTTTTGTATGCAGAGACAACTCCTTGAAGTTATCGAACATTGTATATGTACATGTATATGTGTATCTATATATGTATCGAAACTCTGGGTAGTGTAGCAGTTAAAGATTTTGATTGCAGTTGAAATCCGTCAGGAACTCCTTGGAATTCCTAGGGGCACATGTACTCTGGCCTATATGATTGACTAGATGGCAATGGGTTTTATATATTGGGAAGATGTTGAAACTTACTGGATGGCAATGAGATTTGTACCTGCATATAAACTTTTCTGCTTGCCTCTTTATCCTATATTTGAAGGTCAGCCTACTGTTAAGAAGAAATTCTTTTCTTTTGAATTAAATCAACTTCACAAGTTACCATTTAATGACTTTCTAAAACAAAAATTTTCTTCCTGATATGTTACACTGGAGACAATACTTTTCTCTAGATGGTGAGTTTAAAATTTTGTGTCCCCTTTTGTTAGAATTATTTTTTATATAAATTTACTTAGCAAATTTATCAACTTTTTATTTGCACCACATTCCATATGGATTTTGTGAAAGCTTTGAAACTCGCAGAGGCATTAATGCACCAAATCACTTTATTGAATTTATTTCTATAGGTAGTATCATAAGCCAGTAAAACTAGCGGGCTAAAGAAATTCCTTTGGCTGTCATGTCACACAAATTATCTTCAATGCCTGTTATTTTGCTTTCAGTTTTCCAGGAGGTGAAAAATCTCTTGGAGACATTCTCTTGCTTCTACTTTTGATGGCATTACAATAGCATCTCTGACACATCATTCAGAATACAACACAATTCTAATTTGAGGAGTTTCTCGAAGCGCCTTGTTAAGAAGTCTTATACTGTATATATAGACAGATATAAAGTGTATGGTGTGTGTGTGTGTATGTGTGTGTGTGTGTGTATGTGTGTGTGTGTATGTGTGTTAATTCCTAAAGCATCTATTAAACACTGGATTAGGTCACCGCTTTAAAAAATTTGATGCAACAAACTGTCTTTTTAATGTGAGTTTTAAGAACTACACAACAAAACTAATTTAAAAATTCTTTCTAACACTTGTCTAGAGTGCACACTGTTCTTTCTTATTCCTGTGTAAATGTATATAATGGTATTGGTATTACCACATTCTTATGAAAAATATCCACACATAACATGCATATGTTAGTCACTCCCTCTGCCTGTATTTTCCTAAGAGCTCATCTTAGTCATATAGTGCTGCTATAGCAAAAGGACAACTGGATGGCTTTGAAAGGAAAAATTTCACCTTGTCAAACTGTAATAGCCTAAAAATTCAGGGTGTCAGCTCCATGGGAGGGCTTTCTCTGCTGGCTGTAGAGGAAGGTCTTTGTCGTCAGTCTTCCCCTAGAAGGGGAGCTTTTGATGCCCAGGAGCCCTGAGTCTTCTCCAAAGGATGCACTCATTTTCCAGCTCTGCTTCTTTCACGGTGGTGTGAAGTCCCTAACTCTCCACTTGCCTCCCTTTCCTTTATATACAAGAGGCTTCCCCAAGGCACAGTACAATCTCACACATGGAATCATGCCCCACCAACGTAACTGCAGTCGTCCTCCCTCATTAACATCATGGAGGCAAGGTTTACAACATAAAGAACATCACACCATAGTAGGAATCAAGGAAGGCCTAGCCAAATTAATACATATATACACACATTGAGGAGGGGGGCTCAATTCAACCCATGACAATTGCCACAGAGGTGCTTATGAAAATATATCGCAGGGGACAGAATGATTGGGGAACAAACTTAGAAGATATGCCTCATTTGTGTAAAAATATGGTATATTGCTATTGTTAATCACTATTTATTGATCTATTAATCAGATTGTGTGCGAAGTATCTTATATGCACTCTATTACAACATAAGGTAGACTCTATTAATTTGCATACCAGAGATAAAAATTGATATTAGAAAACTGCTTCTAAATAAATCTAATCTACTCTATCTTTTTCCCTCATTCTTAATTCTAATTAGCCATGTGAAATATGGACAACCTGGTGACATAGTGATTAAGTGTATGGCTGTTAATTGCAAGGTGAGCAGTTTAAATCTACCAGCTGCTCTTTAGAAACTATTGGGCAGTTCTGTTCTGTCTTACACAGTCATTATGAGTCAGAATCGACTTAAGGGCTGTGGATGGGTTTATGTGATATGTGTTTCATACTTAACATGTCCAGGCCCCAAATCCTCTACTTTTCCCTATATTTGCTTCCCTATCCCCTTCCCTGTTAGCCTGTCAACCTCTTCCCTAGTAAATGCTGAAGTACATATATTTACAGCTACTCAACTCATTGTTGTCGAGTCGATTCTGATTCTTAGGACAGAGAAGATTTTCCTTGTATGGTTTCCAAGCCTGCAATATTGAAAGAAGCAAACTGCCACATCTTTCTTCTGAGGATCTGCTGGTGGTTTTAAACCACCAACCTTTTGGTTAGTAGGTGAGACCTTAATCATTGATCCTCTGGAACACCTTATATTCATGATTACTCAGGCAATAATTTTGGAGAACAGATAAAAGAATTCAATTATGAGTAAACATCATACTCTCATAATGTACTAATAGTAGGAAGAAAATAAAGAAGACTAAGAAGAGAATGACTCTGAGGGAGGATGTTTTGATTACAAAATTCAAGAAAAGACTTTCTTACAGTCTGCATTTCATTTCAAACCATTTTATTGAATATTTTAATAATTTCCAATATTTTTTCTAGTGAATAGTTATCATTATGCATTTGAAGTATTTTCATGTCATTGTAATTCAAGGCTCAACACTGGATAAAACTTTATTTATTCCCTTATTTTTGGCTACGGTTATCATTTTCCTGTTCTGTTAAGATGCCATTTTAGCTAATAGATCTTTGTCCTGCCTCAGTGACCTCTAGCTCTTTTATACGACCCAGATCATTTCGGTCAAATTAATGTGCTATGTAAATAGTTATATAAATAGTTGTGGCCCTGATGGCACAGTAGTTAAGAGCTTAACTGCTAACCCAAAAGGTCAGCAGTTTGAATATACCAGCTGCTCATTGGAAACCCTATGAGGCAGTTCTAGTCTGTAGGGTCACTATGAGTAAAATCAACTAGAAGGCAATGAATTTGAGTTATTATTTTTTATAAATAGTGTGCTACCTCTCTTTACAGAGAGACAGAATTCTTTAATTATTAAAATAACACTCTTTCCCCTAGACTTCTACCATTGAATTGTTTTTAAAGTATGTATTATTCATTATGTTGGTATTGATATAATAATTCACTGCCACTGAGTTGATTGTGACTCATAGCAAGCCTATAGGACAGAATAGAACTGCCCCATAGAGTTTCCGAGGAGAACCTGGTAGATCTAAACTGCAGACTTTCTGACCAGCAGCTGTAGTTCTTAACCACTAAGCCATCAGAGTTTCCAGTGATAGAATAACATCTACTAATGATGATTTTGTTTTTTCCATAGACACTCTCTCCTGTGTTCCATATGTTATTCTATTAATTAATGCATACAGATCCGACTCGATGGCACTGGGCTGGCTGGCTAATGCATACAGTGAATTAACGCAAGGCTTCACTACTCCAGTTTTATAGCTAAAGAACCCATCACAGAAAGCTAAAGTAAAAGGCAACACCACTAGTGGCATAGTGGATAAGTGCTATGGCTGTTAACCAAAAGGTCAGCAGTTCAGATCTACCAAGTGCTCTTTAGAAACTCTCTGGGCACTTCTACTCTATCCTATAGGGTCCCTAAGAGTTGGAATTGACTCAACAGCAGTGGATTTGGTTTTGGGGTTTTGTGAACATGTTTCTAAGTTCCATTTCTACTGCCTTAAAAAAATTTTAAACTATTTAAAAAGGTAGGAACCTTATGATTCTATTTAATGTTAATCTTGACAAAATCCATCTAAATGTTCACTTAATTAACTACTAAGACAGACTTCAGGTAAGGGAAGGGGCCAGCCAAGCCAAGTGCCGTCGAGTCGGATCCGGAGGAAATTCAAAATTTTGGAAGAGAAAAGTTCAAAATTATAAAGATGAAAAATAAACACACCATCTGGGAAACTACCAGTTAAGTCTAAAACTGACCAGAATCTGTTGAGAGTGACATATCTAAATTTTGCTGTTTGGAACATTTGGCGTTCACCTCAAGAAACTGATGCCTTACAAAGACAGAAAAGGAGAGAGAGTGAGACAGAGGAAGACAGAGAAAGAGGAGTGGAAAAAAGCACTCTATGTGCCTCCAAATCAAAGACTAAGAATTTAAAACAACCATAGAGTGAGAAAGATAAGTAGCGATTACTGTGGGACTGCAGCTTTTACGATCATCTGAAGCTTCATCTCCATTCTATAGATTTTTATTTATTAATTTATTTATTGCCAAAATAAATGGATTATAAACACATTAAGGCTACAAACCCAGAAAACATGGTAAAACCTGAAATAGAAAAAAAGAAAGACTGGCATAGCCTACTACATCCTAGGCCATCTTCTATGCAAACTACAGATTCCAAGATAGCAGTAGTTTTGTTGTTGATTTTAAAATAATAAATTCCTGCTACATAGCATATGGGAAACAATAATTAATTTCGCTATATGATAACCACTGTGATAATAACTGAGATCGATAAAAAGGAAAGAGAAAATACCCATTCTCATGGATTCTAAAATTTGGGGGCATAAACATACTACATAAAAATTCAAATAAGTATATTTATTTTTGATTTTAAAGTAAATGTATAAAATACAGTTGAAAAATAGTTTACCTTAGGCTGGTGTCTGTACAGACTTCCTTTAATTAGATGTCCTTTAAGCTGAGACATGAAGGACAAAGGAGTTTCCCAGGAAATTCTGAGTGGTCTGGTTCTGTTCTAAACTAATCATTTGAATTTTGAGTAAATTTGCCCTTCTAACCTGTAAATCCATGTTGCTCTAATCTGGAAATTACACACCATTATATTTAATCTACCTCCTGCACAGAATTGTTGTATTAGATTAAATATGTGTTTTTCCAACCTACCATATAAGATTGTCATTAGCATTCACTATCACTCCAGCTGTTGTTAGCTAGTACAACCCCTGTGGAGGAATGTACACAGAGAGAATAAGGCACATTAAGGCTGTGGGGTTGGAAGGAGCTTAGAAGATGTGGTTGGAACACCGTGCGCACTGGTAGTTGGGTTATAAGGATGATGAGGCCAACAGGGACCAGTTGTTACAGCATGCTGAAAGACCTAATGAGGTCATAACATATTTGTATCTAAGGGAAAATAAGAAGCAACTAAGACAGTAATATTGTCAAGTATAAATGTATAAACACTTGGACTCTATTTTAGGGAATGTATTAGAGTGCGAATAAGTGTGAATGCTAGAACACCATACATGGGAGTAGAATATTGGGAAATTAGGATAAGCAAAGAGCATATTGAGTACTTAAAGAAGCTGTTTAAAAGTTCAACCACAGCAAATGACTACATCAGTCTTGGAACATTAAAATTTTAGTATTTCCATACTCAGCATTATTTTAATTGTATTTTGAGGGAAAAAATGAATAACAGGGAAATGATTACAAAGATATGCAAAGTGGAATAGACAACACTTAAAACTATGTTTCTATAGATACAAATAACTTTCTATGTAAATGGCTGGTGTATAACAACAACCATAGTCCTCAAGTGAATTCCCAATCATAGTAGACCCTATAGGACACAGTAGAACTGCCCCATAGAGTTTCCAAGGAGCACCTGGTGGATTCAAACTGCCAACATTTTGGTTGCCAGCTGTAGTGCTAAACCACTATGCCACCAAGCTCCCCTAGTTGTACATAGGCACAAGTAAAATGATATTTAAGAAAAAAAAACTACTGTCGAGTTGATTCCAACTCACAGTGACCCTACATGACAGGGTAGAACTACCTCATAGAGTTTCCAAGGAGCACCTGGTGAATTTGGTGAATTTGCACTGTCAACCTTTTGGTTAGCAGTTGAAGCACTTAACCACTATACCAACAGGGTTTCCAAAATATTATAAATGTTATATAAACAATGTGGATACATTTAAAAAGTAAATGCAAAAAATAATAAAGGTGAGATATTACATATTTGATATCAACGGTAAATAGTAAAACTGTGTTTTAAAAACATTGCTATTCTTGGATGATTGGATTATACATACATGCATGTTTTCAGTCTGCCTTTACATTAGTGATGTATAACTCATCCACAGTCACTGAGTCAATTCCAACACATAGACACCCTAGTAATGTATGCTTTACTAAATTTCTAGCATTTTGTAATTTTAATACGTAACATTTCTAAGCAGAAAAAAATCAAAATCATGTATGTAGTTAGAAATGGAATACTGCATTTGATATCTAAATCTATTACAATTGATAAAATGTCAGACTAATAAAGGTTAAACATATTGTGGATGTGTCCTGATTTTATGACCTAGGTGACACTAATGAAGCTGTTAAATGGAGTGAAACCAAAAATTTAGAACAAGAGTTTTAAAAATTTCTGATTTTTACATTGTTTACTCTCATTGCATTACCAAAATCCTGAAATTATTATCATCTCACAAAGGTGAAAATAAAGCAAAGGAGAGTTGTCTAACATATTTAGAAACTGAACAGAAACTGTATGTCTGAAACATGGTTTTTAGAAAGAAAAAAAGCCCATGATTTGAAATAAAAAGGCCTATGGTTTATTCAAAATCTCCTGCTAAATAGTCTATCGGAGATGGGGACTTTGACTGAGTTGTCAGAATCTTTTTTTTTTTTCTTCCTGAGTAAATAACTCAGAAAGTAAAATCCAATCTCTTTCTTCACATGGCTGATTTAAGGAAGATGTGACATCATATGGGAAAATTATTTGCAAATCATGTTATACGAACATAAAAGCCCTTGCTTTGATGATAGTATCAATAATAACATGTAAACAAAAAGAGACTATGTTGAAAATATATAATAACAAATAATCAAAATGTATGTAAGGAAAGCCAGTAAACTTTCTTGTTTTTTTATTTTTTATTTTTTTATTCTTTATTTAATATGACTGAGTGAAAATGTACATTCCCGTATAAATTTACATGCCAACCTATGTGCAGCTTCTCCCTGTCCGGTGACAGCATACTATTTCTCTCTGCTCCATACATGTCTCATCCTCCCAACAGTCTCCTTTCCCCTCCTCTCCACCCACTCTCCTTCCTCCAGCCAGAGGTCAGCAGGATGATATCCTGTAGATGCATAGAACCATAAAGTGCATCCAACATATGGTCACTCTGCATCGCCAAGTCCAATCCATTCGTGTCCGAAGAGTGGAACTTTGTTATGATTTATGGGCAAGGGCAGCATCAGGGCCAGGTGCCTTGCTCCCAGGGGAACCCCGAAGCCTCTGGACCATCAATTGCAGTCTTTTAGTGGAAATCTCAGGGTGCACCCCTTTTTATTCTTCTGTTGCCAGTGAGACTCAACTTTGTGAGCTCCATCGCGGCTATAATGAATATATTTGTGTTGGCCTAATGCCTTGGTCTATCAGTGATAAAGTGATCAACTGCTAAATGAAAGGCTTGTGTTTCGGAACCAGCAGTGGCTCTGAGGGAGAGAAATGAGGCAATCTTCTTCCGGAGAGATATACAGCCTTGGAAATCCCTCAGTGTTGCTATGAGTAGGAATCACTTTGACAACAGTGGGTAATAATCACTAATCATTAGTTAAGCTCCTCCAAGATGGCTTGGAGAACACATACCATTTGATAAAAAACTTCATTAATTGATTTTAAACTATTTTTACTGTAACTGTATGTTTTTAACTCAACATACATAGATTGGAAATAAACTAGATGTACCATATTTGCAATGCAAATAACAAGGTCCTTCTTGTTTGTTTGCAAGCTTCTCCCTTTCCCCACAAGGTATTTTTGCTAGTACCACTATGTATTTTTTCTATGGTGCTGTAAAAATATTTTTAATTAAATGTATTAATTAAAAAAATAATTTGATATGTGCAAAAGAACTCTGGTGGTCCGTCTAGTGGTTAATGGCTCAGCCGCTAACCAAAAGGTCTGAGTTTGAATACACAAATTGCTTTGTGGGAGAGAGAATTAGCGGTCTGTTTGCATAAAGTTTACAGGTTTGGTGTGATAGGGTATAAGATGTCAAGTCCCAATTGCAACACAAGAAAAAGAGGGGTGCACTTCAAGAACTCCACTAAAAGACCACAATTGATGGTCCAGCATCCTAGGGATTCCCATGGAAGCATGGCTCCTGGACCTGCTACTGCCCCTGACAGAACACATTACTGAGGTCAACTCTTCAGACAGGAATGGATCGACTCAGGCATACAACGTGACCACATGGTGTACGTACTCTATGGTTCTATGTATCTATAGGATGCTGTCCTATTGGCTTCTTACCAGAAGGGAGAGGAGAGGGTGGAGAAGAGGCGACAGAAGATTGTTAAGAGGATATAACATACATAGAAAGAAAATCAGAAGTATACTGTCATTGGGCAAGGAGAGCTGAAGGAGCTGTAGATAGCAGGGTATGCAAATTTGGATTATAAACTTTCACTTAATCACAATTAAATATATATATGTCCATATATATATATGGGCTTGAAAGCCCCATGGAGAAGGGGCTATAAGGTTGCTGAGTCAGAATCAATTGGAAGGCAATGGGTTTGGTTTTAAGTACATGCAAGCAGAATAAGTACGGTTAGAATAATTGTAATTAACAAACTATTGAAAAGTTTGGCAAAATGAAAAGGATCATAGTAATAAAAGTGCAATGCCATTTATCTTTTAGTCTCTGGTACTCAGAGCAAAACAGACAAACAAGTTGATTAGCATCACATCTTTCCTCTTGTAAATTAATATGTGTCGCTTTAAACAGAGCTTTCAATCTCATGGTCACAGAACATTCTGTTATATTTTATAAATTCATGTGTAATACCTTCAGCCTTTCTTTCTCCTGGCCATATGTGGTCAAGAAAGACAAGAATCTCCCTTTGCAAACACCTACGCAGAAGAGGAATGTGGAGAAATATCTTTCATCCCTTTGCACTTGGTGCTGCGTTTTCTTGCACTTGATCTTAGTGTCTTGTTTCACATTTCTGGACCTAAGCCAACCTAACACCCCTGCCCCCCAGAGGCAATGAAATGACTTTAGTAGGAGATCATTTCTTCCCTCTATCCCACTTTAGACTTAATAGTCCTAATCATTTTGAGGGGCCTGAAGTAGTTTCTTTAATTTGTTCATGGTCAGTAAGGCACAAATCTATACATGGCTCATTTTCTACATAATGAGTAGGGTCAGATTAAGATATCTAGATGCCATAAGCATTGAAAAAATATAGATCTTCATTTTCTGTGACATTAAAAAATAAACACTATCTGTTAAAATGAGTGTGAGGAGATACCATATTATTGTATTTTCTCCAAGACAACTATTTCTTAACATGTTTTGACTTATCAAATATCAGGTTCATTTAATGTTTTACTAATTGTATGCTAATTCTTAACTAATGTACATGTAAATGATTATTAATACCTAAAAGATAAAGCTACATGAATTACATTAAATTAAATGTATTTTTATCTTTCTTAATTCTATCATATAGCTCATCCTATCAACGTCTTTGTTCAAAGCGTGTGATGTGTCTTCATGCTATGACAGCTACTCAGAAAAATAAAAAAGGAAGAGAAAGAAAGAAAAGCTTTTAGCAGAATATGGAGAATCTATTTGCAGTAAATTACTACTTCCCTCACAGTTTTAAGACAGGCATTTTGGCTGATGAGTTGAAATATCTTTGTCAAAATATTTAAAATATTTTTTGCATAGCACTAATCACTCAATCAGTACTTTTAGTATGCCAATAATGTCAAAAAAAATCTCTGAATTTCATTTACTTAAATTCTTTCCCGCAATTTGTAGCAAAGCTTATTTCCTTTGTCAAGGGCTCTTGCTGAAAGTGGAAAGGTAAGAACATATTCCCTAAAGTTTACATAACTGTGTTTTTTATGAATTACACTATGACCTTTGCTGTGAAAAGCCATATAACAGCAAAATGTATGAGTAATACTATTTTATTTTAGCTGCAAAATCTACATTTCACTTAATAATGTCAAAACTAAGATTTCCATTTTTGCAAACTTTAATTTTCAACACAAAATAGTTGTCTTTAGGTGCCCTTGGGCTGGTTCAGATTCACAGTGACCTTACGGATAACAGAACAAAACATCGCCCAGTCCTGCGCCATCCTCAAAATAATTGCTATATTTGAACTGCCATTGTGTCAGTACACCTTACTGAATGTCTTCCTTTATGTTGTTGACCATGTACTTTAACAAGAAAGGAATTTAGCTAATTGTTAATATGCATATTGTGGAGATGTATGCTGCATCTCTTCTACCTGTGTTCTGCTTTGCATAAAGTTCAACTGAGACAGATATTCTAAAAACATTTTATTGTTATGGATCTCTTACACAGTGTGTTGAATAAATTACATAGTTGCTGAGAAATGTGTGCTTTTGCTTTAAATCTACTTATCTGTCAACAAAAGGACACTTTCTGGATAGCCCATGACTGACAGTATTGAGAATAAAGTCATATATAATCAAACTTTATGTTTTCCAAATTATATATTAATTATTGAGCAAGGTTGCAAATACTAAATGCAAGCTATCTAAAGATGCTTTGAGTTCGATGGATTGTAACCATCTTGGCTGGTTCCCTTCGAACCTGAAATCTTGTTTTACTCTCCTATTCAACTTTGCATTATAATGAAATGTGCAAAGACTTAGATTTAAAAAAACCAGAAGGGAATAATACAAGCCCAACAACTAAGTCTGCTAACTTAATTGTTCTAATTGCTGCATACCTCGTTGCTAAATATCGCTATGGTCACCTTTGAAGCCCTCCCTTTGAGAAGCTGTGCACCAATGCCGGTACCTAGCCTACTCCTCAAAGCAATTTCGGAACTCTTTCTGGAATGGCCATTGTGCACAGCGGCACAGTGGCAAGTTTGCACACTTATTAGTTTAGTTGTCTGTGAGGGAGTTTTTAGCCAGTAAACAAATAATTGTATTGGAAGACCCTCCCTACGCACCTAATCCGGCCC
The DNA here is from genome assembly GCA_028571685.1 of Heterohyrax brucei. Classification (NCBI taxonomy): domain Eukaryota; kingdom Metazoa; phylum Chordata; class Mammalia; order Hyracoidea; family Procaviidae; genus Heterohyrax; species Heterohyrax brucei. Next base: position 137,259,884 of record CM053142.1, on the reverse strand, counting down.
CAGTGATTTTTTTTTTTAACCTGAAGACAAAGGAAATCTTGAAAGGAAGACATTTGAGTGAGATTCAAGACATCAAGGGTAATATGACAACATCTCTGATAGCCATTCCGAAAAAAAGAGTTCCAAAATTGCTGTGAAGGGTGGACTAGGTGCTGGCATCAGTGCATAGCTTTCTAGAGAGTACTTCGAAGCTGATCATAGCGATATTCTGCACTGAAGTACATAGCACTTTTTCTAGAATGAGTTCTCCAACTTCGCTGGCAGTCCTCGTAAATTTGATGTTGCTCAAGCTGAAAGAACTGAAGAGAAAACTCAAGTCTTGAATTGTAATACTGAAGAATTCTATAGACAGAATATTAAAACTGGTAGGGAGCGTCAAAGAAGGTATAAGAAGCACGTAGAAGCACTGTGCCGGGGAGGGGCGGAAACCTTGGTGGATGTTCAGCCATTTCAGGGGGTAGTATGTGATCAAGAACCAGTGACACTGAAGGAAGAAGTCCGAGCAGTACTGAAGATAGTGGGAAAAACAAGCCTCTAGGAACTGACAGAATACTAATTGAGATGTTTCAACTAATAGTTTCAGTGCTGAAAGCATTTATTCATCTGTGCCAAGAAATTCTGAAGATATGTACTTGGCCAACAGGAAGAGATAGATATTTGTGCACGTTCCAAAGAAAAGTAATTCAACAGAATACAGAAATTATTGAACATTCTCATTAGTATTACACATAAGTAAAATGTTACTGAAGAACATTAAAAAATGATTACAGTTGTACATTGATAGGGAATTACTAGAAGTTCAAGCCAGATTCATTACTGATGTCAGGTTTATCTTGCTGAGCGCAAAGAATGTAAGAGAGATGTTTATCTGTCATTGAACTCTGTAGATCATAACGAATCATGGATAACATTACAAAGAATAAGAACACTTAACTGTGCTCAAGCAGAACCTGTACGTAGACCAAGAGGGAGTCCCTTGAACAGAACAAGGGGATACCGCATGGTTAAAAATCAGGAAAAGGGTGTGTCAGGGTTGTGTCCCTTCACTATATGTATTCAATCTTTATGCTAAGCAAATAGCAGAGAAACTGGACTATATGAAGAACACCCATCAGGATTAGAGGAAGAATCGTTAACAACTGTAGTATACAGATGACACAACCTTCTTTGCTGAAAGTAAAGAGGACTCGAAGCACTTATCGAACAAGCTCAAGGTATACATGATGGCCTTCAGCGTGGACTACATCTTAATGTAAAGAAAACAAAAAGCCTCACAACCAAACCAATAAGCATAACTACGAAGAAAATACTTAAGTTATCAAGGATTTCATTTTACTTGGATCCACAATCAATACCAATGCAAGATCAATCAAGAAATCAAATGTTATATTGCATTGGGAAAAGCAGCTGCAAAACTACCTCTTTAACGTGTTAAAATACAAAAGTACCATTTTAGGGACTGAAGTGTGACTGACTCAAGACATGCTGTTTTCAATCTCCTCATATGCATGTGAAAGTGAGACAATAAATAAGGAAGCCCGAAGAAGAACTAATATCTTTAAATTATGTGTTGGTGAAGAATACTGAACATACTATGGACTGCCAGAAAGATAAACAAGTGAGTCTTAGAAGAAACAGAGCCAGAACACTCCTTAAAAGCAAAAGTGGCAAAACTTGATCCCATATGCTTCAGACACGGCATCAGGTATCAGCAAGGACCAGTCCGTGGAGAAGGACATTGTGTTTGACAAAGTAAAGGATGGGAAAGGAGAAGGAAGATCCTCAAAGAGAAGGACTGACAAAGAGGGGTGAAAACAATCGGCTAAGCATTTCAACGAATGTGAGGATGGGACAGGACTGGGCAGTGTTTCTCTGTTGCATGAAGGAGTGCTAGGAGTCAGAATCAGCTCCACAGTACCTAGCAATTCAACTCTTAATATATATATTTTGAATTTTGCATTATTATTTTATTGTTATTATTCCTAGATGGAACTCTCATCTCTAAGATCCATTAAGGGCTATCTGACAACATGCTTAACAGACAATGCAGCTCCTTCTTCAAGGCCAGCAAGTACCTGAAGACCAGCCCGAAATGAATACAATGTTGACCAAACTCAAGTTCACAATGACTGTTACTCTACCTCTAACAGTATTTAAGTATTGACTTTGTCTTTTGTGTGTATGTGTTTTTTAAATATCTTATTGTACCTTAAGTGGAAGTTTAAAATCCAAGCCAATTTGTCATACAAAAGCTTGTATACACACTGTTATACAACCCTAGTTCCTCTCACTACCCTGTGGCAACACACTCTTCCTTTCTACTGAGTATTTCCTGAGTCCATTCAATCAGCTCCTGTCTCCCTCTGTCCTCCCATCTCACTTCTGGACGGAAACTGCCTAGATAGCCTCATGTATATATTTAAGTCAAGATGCATACTCATTTTATGTCTTGCGGTCTAGTCCAATCATTGTCTGAATTGTAGGCTTCGGAAATGGTTTCAGCTCTAGGTTAACAGAGAATCCAGGGTCCATGTATTCCAGAGACCCTCTAGTCTGCGGGACCATCAAGTCTAGCCTTTTCATACAGGTCTAGTTCTGCACACCCATTTTTCTCCTGCTATGTCAGGGATTCTATTCTCTATCTCTGGCAGGGCACACAGTGTTGGTGGCCAGGGACCATGCTGCTCTCATGCTAATGTAGTCTCTGGATTATGTGGCCCATTAAGTCTCAGGCTCATATTTTCCTGATGTCTTTGATGTTTTTCATTCTCCTCTGCTCCAGATAGGTTGGGACTAATCCATGCTACTTAGACAGCTGCTTGCTAGCTTTTAATACCCCAGACTCTACTCACCAAAATGGGATGCAGAACATTTTCTTAAAAAAAATGCCCTAGATGTCCCTAAAAGCATAGTCCCCAGACCCTTGCCCTTACTACCGCGTCTTTTGAAGTATATATAGAAAATCTCTTAGCTTTTAGAACAGTCCAGCTGTGCTGACCTCCCTTCTACATCGTGCGGGCCCTCCCTTTACATAACCCATTTCCTATCTGCTGTGTAAACCATGAACATCTTTCTCTTTCCCTTTCTGCCGTCCAAGACTATTTTCATTGGTGTTTAAACCTTTTCTAGAGTCTTTATAATAGTAGTCTTAACAATGTTTGTTTTCTTTTTTCCAATTAATTAGTTTCACTCAGAATAATCTCTAGAAGATGAATGCATGTTATGAGGTGTTTTCCAAGGTCATCCTTATTCTTTATCATTACATAGTATTCCATTATGTGAATATGCCATAGTTTGTTTATCCTTTCATCTGTTGATGAGCACATAGGTTGATTTCATCATTTTGCTTTTCTGGACAGTACTGCAATAAACATTGGTGTACATGTATCTACCTGTTTGTACGACAGCCCTTATTTCTCTAGGACGTACGAACCTCAAGAAATGGAATTGCTGTATCACATGGTATTTCTTTTCCAGCTTTTTAAGAAAGTGCCAAATCACTTTTCAAAGGGATTGTACTATTTTATATTCTCTTTCAGTAGTATTTTATAATTTTCTTTGTACAGGGCTTTTACATCTCTAGCTGAATTTATTCCTAAGTATTTTATCTTTTGGGGGGTTACTGTAAATGGTATCGATTTAGCAATTTTCCTTTTGATGTTCTCTTTGTTGGCATAAAGGAATTCGATTGGTTTTTACATGTCAATCTTGTATCCTGATACTTTGCTGAACTTGTCTGTTTGTTCCAGTAGTGTTTGTTTGTTTGTTTAATTTTTATTGTGGCTTCATTAGGATTTTCTCTATATAAGATCATACCATCTACAAATAGAGATACTTTCACTTCTTCCTTACCAATTTGGATGCGCTTTATTTCTTCATCTTGCTTGAATGTTTCTCCAGCACAAGTGTGAATAAAAGTGGTGACAAACAGCATTCTTGTATCATTCCTGTTCCCAAGGGAAATGCTTTCAGACTCTCTCCATACAGAATGACATTGGCTGTTGGCTTTGTATAAGTGTCCTTTATTACACTGAGGAACTTCTCTTCTATTCATGTTTTGCTGAAAGAATATTGGAAAGAATATGAAAGAAGATTGGAATTTATCAAATACCTTTAATGCATCAACTGATAAAATCAAATAAGTCTTTTCCCTTATTTATGTGGTTTGTTACATTGATTGCTTTTCTAGTGTTGAAGCATGCCTGCATACCTGTTAGGAATCTCACTTGGTCAAGGTGAAGAGATACAGACATAGTTAGAGATGATAGAGATAGAGACGGAGACAGAGAGAGAGAGAGAAATAGACAGAGATAGAGTTAGAGATAGAGATAGACAGAGATTGTTGAATTCTATTGGCTAGAATTTTTTTTATCTAATTTCATGAGGATATTGGTCTGTAATTTTCCTTTTCTGTATTGTCTTTACCTCGTTTTGGTATTAAAGTTAAGCTCACTTCATAGAATGAATTTGGTGGTATTCCATCCTGTTTTCTGTACTCTGTAATACACTTAGTAATAGTGATGTTGACTCTTCTCTGAAAGATTGATAGACTTCTTCAGTGAAGCTGTCAGGGCCAGGACTTTTGGGAGGCTTGGGTGCTTTTAATTACCTTTTCAATCTCTTCTTTTGTGATGGGTTTATTTAGGTGTTCTGCCTCTGATTGTATTAGTTAGGTAGTGCGTTTATAGAGATTTGTGCATCTCCCCTAGGTTTTCAAATTTGTTAGAATATAGTTTAAAATTTTGGTTGGGTCAGTTGTGGTACTGCCATCTAGTTTCTTATTCAAATTATTTGCTTCCTTTCTGGTTTTTCTTTTGTCAGTTTGGTCAATGGTTTATGATTTTTTTTTTTTTTTTAATCTTCTCAATAAACCAGCTTTTAGTCTTGTTAACTCTTTTGGTCCTTTTTCTATTCTGTAATTCATTTAATTCTGCTTTAGTTTTTATTATTTGCTTTCTTGTGGTGCCTGAGGAGTTCTTTTGCTATTCCCTTCCTACTTGTTCAAATCGTAGAGTTAGCTTTGATTTGAGACCTTCTTCTTTGGGCATGTGTGCATTTATTGAGATAAACTGACCTTTGAACACTGTCTTTGCTATGTCTCTAAGTTTCTAGTAGGATGTGTTTTCATTCTTATTTGATTCTGTGAATTTCTTCATTCCATCCTTGATTTCTTCTGTTACTCAATAGTTTTTGACCTATGTGTTGTTCATTTTCTATGTGTTTTTTTTCCTTACTTTTTCTGTTATTGCTGTCTAGATTCATGGCTTTGTAGTCAAAAAAGATGCTTAGTGATATTTCAATGCTTTGAACTTTGTGAAGACTTGTTTTATGGCCTAATATGCAGTCTATCCTGGCAAATGTTCTACGTGCATTGGAAAAGAATGTATACTTATCTGCTGTTGGGTGAAGTGTTCTGTGTATGTCTATGAGGTCGAGTTGGTTGATTGTAGCATTTAGATCTTTCATGTCTTTACTGAGCTTTTTTCTGGATATTCTGTGCTTCACTGAAGGTGGTGTGTTGAAGTCTTCTACTATTTTGTGGAGCTGTCCATTTCACTTTATGTATTTTGGATCCCTTTTGCTGGGTGTGAAAATATTTCATATTGTTATATCCTCCTGGAGTATTGACACATTAATCATTGTATAGTGACTTTTCTCATCTAATCTGGTAGATTTTACTTTAAACTCTATTGTATAAGTGGCTAATATTACCATTAATTCTCTTTTTCAGGGTGGTTTTCTTGATATATATTTTGCTGTCTTTTGAGTTCTAGTTTGTTCATCACTTTGAGCTTAAGGTTTATACCTGGTAGATGGTTTGTTTTTTAATCCAATTTCCCACTCTGCATTTCTTTATTGGTTCATTTAATATAGTTATGTTGAGTGTAATTATTAATACATGTGAGTCTAATGCTGTCACTTTGATGTCTTATTTTGTGAATCATAAACAATTCCTTTGTTCCATTTAAGTTTCTGTGCTTTGGTGTTTTCCTTTATGTGTTTTCTTTCCATCTTTTTTATTGTTGGTGATTTTGTATTTGCTGAGACTTCATGTATTTCTTGTTTTTCATTTTGATGCATAGGACTGATAAGTTCTTTTGTGGTTACCTCAATATTTACCCTTATTTTTCTAAATTTAGTCCAGTATTTAGTTTCTTTATATTACCTTGACTTCCTCTCTGTATGAATGATCTACTAGTACATAATTTTTAGTCCCCCTCCCTTTTTTTTGTTATGACATTTACCTAGTGATATCTCTTTATCTCCGTTATCAGTGTTTTGTCTTTGATTTATTTTTGTGATTTTCCTGTCTGGGTTGATATGCAGTTGCTCTGTTCTGTGTTCTAGTCTTGGATTGTTGTCTGATGTTATTGGTTTTTCTAGTCAAGGGGTAACCTTTAATATTTCTTGCAATTTTGGTTTGATTTTTGCAAGTCCCCTAAATGTCTCTTTATCCAGAAATGTCCTAATTTTACTATCATATTTGAGAGGCAGTTTTACTGGATATATATTTCTTGGTTGGCAATGATTTTCCTTCAAGGCTTTGTATATGTCATTCAATTTCTTCTCACTGCATGGTTTCTCTCAGGTAGTGTGAGCTTAGTCTTACTGACTGTCCTTTGTAGATTATTTTTTATTTATCCCTCAGTAGTTTTAAAATTGTCTCCTTGTCTTTAGTTTTGGCAACTTTGATGTTTTGTCTTGGTGTCTCTCTTTTGGGATCTATCTTATGTGATGTTGGATGAGTGTCTTAGATACGTAACTTCTCATCTTCCCTGATATCAGGGAAGCTTTCTAACTGCAAATCTCTGACAATTCTCTCTAGATTTTCTGTTAACCTCCCCCTATTTCTGGTATTCCAAGCACTCATAAAATGTTCCTTTTGATAGAATCCCATGTAATCCCTAGTGTTTTTTCTTTTCTGTTTTTTAAACACTTTTATCTGATTTCCGCCCAAATATGTTAGTGTCATGTGCTGTATCATCAGTATCTCTGTGTCAGGCTTCTTTTGCTTCATTTCCATATCTTTGATTTTCCATTCAGTTGTCTAATTCTGTATTTTTATTGTTAATTTTCTGAATTTCTACTTTGTGTCTCTGTATGCTTTCTTTCAGCCTGTTCAATTTGTCATTATGCTCTGTTGCATTTTTCCTCATCCCCTTCCTGATCTCCAGAAGAGTTCTAAATATTACTGTTTTGTATTCTATCTCTGATAATTCCAGAAAGTTCTCTTCATCTGGAAAATTTCTTGATTCTTTGTTTTGAGAGCTTTCTGAAGGCATTGTGGACTGCTACTTTAAGTGATTTGATATTGGCTGTTGTCTCTGAACTATCAGGAAGTTGTAGTATTCATTTATTCTATGTTTGCCTACTGTGTTCTAGCTTCTTGTTTTATTTTGTTTTGAAAATTCCACAGAGGCTTTTCATGTGTGCTAGTTTGGTTATTGGTGCCTTTGAAGCTCTAAGGTCCTGTCACCAGGTAGTAGATATGTTGCTAGACATGTGAGCCTAAGAGTCCATTTACTTTTCTTGCATGGATTCATTTCAGGCATCTAGGTAATCTGTCAGCAAGTGTACACTTCAGGCTCTCCCTTCAGCCCTAGATGGGCAAGGTTGATTGGTGTAGACAAAGTTATCTGGGTGCAGATTCTGAGAAAGGCAGGACACTAACAGCTGTTTTTAAGAATGGCATGTCCTCTTATATATGAACCCAGGTAAAGGTACTGTTTCTGCCCTGAATTTCTGGCTCAAGGGAGTCTGATATTTACCCCAGTTTGTGTAATGTTTCCTTCTCTGAGTCCCTTAGAATTGTTCAGGGTTCAGGAATCCTACTGTCAGCTCAGTTAATGGTGGCAGACTCCAGAGTCAGGTGCAGTGCAGAGAAGTCACTGAGAGAAAGGACAGAGGTTTATTCTAAAGGACATATTTTGATTTGTGCAAGGTAGGTTAGAAGCAAATCACTTACATTTTTGACAGCCTAGTACTGTTTTTCACTGGTTCTAGAGGTGTGAGTGGATTCTGCAGTCAGTTTCTCTTCTTGAGGAGGGCATCCTCTAACTGAAACTGCTCCATTCATTATACTGGCTGCAGCCAATTCCAAGAAGGTCAGGTCTTACCAGTTCAAGGTGCTTCTGGACCTACTGTCCTTTTCCTATTGCTCATTCTGACTTGTCCACTTTCCTTTTCATGTTCAGCACTCCTAGCGTGTCATATGTAATCAATTCAGTTGTTCTTCTGAATCTTTGTTGTTAGAGGCATCACAGAAAGCATTTGACCACACTGCCATACTGACTTTGTCTGTTTTAAACTACAGTTGTAATTGATCAAGTGTTCACAGTTGCTCACTTTTTATACTCTGCCTTGTATTGACCACATTTTAATCAGTCTTCTCTCTCTCTACAGCCCCTGAAGTTTGACTTGTTCTGAAGTCTGAACAAGTACCGGATGAAAAACATTCATCCTTAACAACTCATCCTAAGAATGAGCTGACAATTGTGAGTAACATTTCTTGTCAGACACATCTATCATACTACCCACTTGCTATGCTTTCATAGCCCAATTTCCTTTTAGAAATTTCTGATAACTTTGCTTAGTGTGATTAGTTGCCATCCATTGCTTCTGACTCATAGTCCTCCAATGTGTACAGAATAGAACTGCTCACTAGGGTTTTCAAATCTACGACCTTTCAAAAACAGATTGCCAGGTCTGTCTTCTGATGTGCCTCTGGGTGGGCTCAAACCACAACTTTTCAACTAGCAGTTGAGCATTTCACTGTTTGCACCACACGAAAACTCCTAGCTTTGCTTACTCGTTTCATTATATAATCAGTTTTTATTTCCTCTGTTTGATTTTTGAGGCACTTGCAGATCCTGGGAGCTTTTGCATTCTCCCTAATGTGTTAGTCTTTTGTGTCCAGTCATCTCAAGGGCAACAGTTTATTTTTTTAAACTCTAAGTTTAGATTTGGTTTCATTTGATGCCATTTAACCTTAAAGTTAGAAAAAATATTTTATCCAGGGATAGATGTTGCTTCCGCTTCAGTGACAGAAATAAAGTTAAACAAAAGACAGTCAAAATGCTGATTTTATGTGTACTCAATATACATATGTACCAATTGCTATCAAGTTGATTCCAACTCATGGCAACTCTATGAGTGTCTGAGTAGAGCTGTGCTCCATAGGCTTTCAATGGCTATTTGGAAGTAAGCCACTAGGAATTTCTTTTGAGATGCTTCTTTGTAGACTCAAACCTCTATAACCTTCCAGTTAGCAGTCACATACATTAATAATTTGCCTTACCCAAGGGCTGTTGTTGTTGCTATTAGGTGCTCTTGAATTGATTCTAACTCATAACAACTCTATGTACAACAGAACAAAACACTGGTCAATCCTATGCCATCCTCACCATTGTTGTTATTTTTGTGTCCAGTGTTGCAGCCACTATGTTAATCTTCTTTAAGATCTGCCATTTCTATTTTTTTTTTTGGCTGACTCTTTGCTTTTTAATGACATGTTCCCCCAGGACTGGTCCATCCTGATAACATGTGTAAAGTACATCAGATGAGTATCATCATCTTTGCTTCCAAGGAGAACTCTGACGGTATTTCTTCCAAGACAAGCTTGTTAATTCTTGCAGCAGGGCATTATACAGTCAATATTATTCTCAATAGCATAATTTAAAGACATGAGTTCTTCTGTGGTCTTCCTTAGTCATCATCCAGGATTTAACACATATGAGGCAACTCAAAATCTAGTGGCTTGGATCAGAAGCATCTTAGTCCTTAAAGTGACATCTTTGATTTTTAACACTTTAAAGAAGGCTTTTTCAGCAGATTGTCCACATAGCACATCATTTGATTCCCTGACTGCTAATTCCATGAGAAAAATGTGCATATATATCTAAAATATCCACTAAATATCACATAATGTCCTCAGAAAAACAAATCATTTTCCCTATATATTTTTTCTCTTAAAGTAAGAAAAATCTGTATTTATAACTAGGAATTTTTACATACATAATCAATACACATGAACCCTGCATTTCTATTTTCCTGAAAATAAAACCCTTACATTCATGTACGCCATTTATTTTACAGACATACAAAGCAAGCTTGATTTCCTTGTCTCATGGATCAGAAATCTAGCCTTTCATTTTCACCAAAAGTACGCATGTTAGATGTGGAGATAACAATGAATTCTCCACGCTTAGCCAAGAAAGTCATTCGGCAGCCAGCCAACTACCGTCAAGTGGGATCCAAATTATGGTATTTAAAAATAAAACAAAAACAGTCACTGGATATATTTACTGTTGGCATCACATTTAGAACCTAAGCTTTCCCAAAAGTAATTGTGTGTGTGTATGCACACCTAGAGACCCTCTGGATATATACATACATATATATTTTTCTCCACAGGAGGTCAAACTAAAGCCAACATATGACAAAATTAATCAAGTACCACATTTATCATGTCTGATTGAATTTTAATGGACCTAATAATATAGTTTGACAACTTGCTGAATTATTTTCAGATATATTGAACAATCTCTTCTCATTATCTATGACATCTAGTTAACTGATATAAATAATGGGGCACTCCAAGAACTGGATGTGTTATAAAAACTTAGTAACATGTAACTGAGAAGTGGGAAGAATGCTGTTCTTAAGTGACCTCTGTAAAATTATACGAAATAACAGTTGTAACATTCTACCTGACCTCTTTTGTCCCAGTCAGAATAACAGTTACTCACATAAATAAGAAAATAATATATACAAATGAAATTCTTGTCAGAAACAATGCAAGAAGAGAGCAAAGTAAAATATTTACAGTGTTGAAAGAAAAAAATAGGATCACATGTAGAAAAAATTAGCTTTCAAAAGTAAAGGAGAGAGTAGAGTCAAGATGGCAGACTAGACACACATCTCTTTAATTCCCTCTGAAAACTAAGACCTGGACTGGTAATTGAATGGGGCTTTTTGGACATCCAGTGAGCCCTAGGACACGGCATAGGGCTGTCGATTTGGACTGCATGACACTGAGTGGGAATTGCTTGTCTTTGACTGAGCCCCACTGGTTGAATCGAGCAGCTACTGCAGACTGAAGGTAACTGGTGTTTTTAACTTTTTTTTTTTTCTTGTTGACTGTCAGGTGGGTAGTGGCTCAAGCAGCAGCTATTCAGACCTGTGGTTCTAAAGTGATCACTGGGTGGAATAGCCACATTTTGAGAGCTCCAGACTCGAGCACCACAGCCCCTTCACTCTCTCTTTTCAGACCTCTGCCATAGATTTGGCTGCTTTGTGGGAGCAGGACAAATTGACCATGACACCATCCTGTTTGACTGGGAAGCGAAAATACCCAACCAGAGGCCTGAGCAGGGGCTAATTCTCAGGCTGGGAGAAAGTCCCATTTCAGGGAGCAGTTTGCCAGCAGAAAAACTGTGTTTAGCCCAGTGTAGCCTTATAGGAGGATCCTGGAAGAGGATGACAGCAGACAAGTAGCTTGTCTTACTTTCAACCATATCACAGCATCTAGGAACAGCTGATGAGGCCTCTCTGTTGTCAGCTGGAAGGAGGGGCTTACCACATCTGATAGCCTGATTGATTTTGGAAGCAATCGGATAGCTTTTACCTTTTTAAAATAAGGCCACCTAGAAAAACAACTGCAGTGTAGCCTAATGGAATCTTGTCCAACCTTTACTGACCCACACTATAGGGTCAGCTGACAGCCAGCTCCCCGGTGACTCCATAAGTAGGGCCACGTCTTTGCCAGCAAAGACGTGAACCCTGCTACTCCAGAGATTCCACTGGGGCCACTCATTGGAGTACATACAGATGGCTGGTGATCAAATTCCTTCTTAGAAGCGTGCCTCAACTCCTGTTATGGCGTTACGGCAACCCCAGGGAAAATAAACATCCTCTAGATGTCAAGAAAGCAACAGATCCCAATGAAACACTTAAAAAAAACATTCATCCATGGTTCCAGAAAACTCCCAAAATAAAGAATCAAAGTACTTCCCAGGTGAATAAACTATTGGAGGTTGAGTACAAACAAATTATATAGATAGCCCTCCTAATTAAGTTTTCATTTTGCTCTGCTGCACTTTGTACAACTTCTAGGAGCCAAAAGCCAAGTGCCGATGAGTCGGATCTGACTCGACAGCACTTGGCTTTTGGCTCCTAGAAGTTATACAAAATGCAGCAGAGCAAAATGAAAAATTAAGCAAGCTGTTCATTCTGATGATGGAACATCAGCATTCTGAAATCTGATGGATCAATAACAAAATTCAGAATTACACAATTCAATTCAAAGCCAAAAGAGCAGAATTGAACTGAATTTGAAGACAGAGCTGCTGAAACCAGTGTATGTGAGGAAAAATCAGAGAAAAGAAACAAGAAAAATGAAGAAGCATTAAGAAATATGTGGGACACTATCAAGAGCAACAGTCTACAATTAACCGGAATTCTTGAATAGGGAGGGACATCTGAAAACCCAGAGAGTATTATTGAGCTGCTGACAGATCTGTTTAGCCATCAGCTGATAACCACACCTTCTTCTTCAGTGCACATGGAACATTTTCCGGAATAGACCATGTGTTAGGACATAAAGCAGATCTCAGCAAAATCCAAAACACTGGATTATTGCAAAGCATCTTTTCAGACCGTAAAGCCATAAAAGTTGAAATCAATAGCAGAAAAAACATAGATAGAAACAGAAAATCTTAAAAACTAAACAACACCTTGCTAAAAAAGCCATAGATTGTACAGGAAATCAAGGATGACTTGAATAAATTTATGGATTCAAATGAAAATGAAAACACTTCCTAACAGAACTTATGGGATACAGCAAAAGTAGTGCTCAGAGATCAATTTTTCTCTATAAATGCACACATCCAGAAGAAAGAAAGGAACCTGAACCAAAGAATTAACCCTACAGCTCGAACAAGTAGAAAGAGAGCAGCAAAGGAGCCCCTCAGGCACCAGAATAAAATAGATCATAAAGATGAGAGCAGAACTAAATGAATTAGAGAACAGAAGAGCAATTAAAAAATTGATAAGACCAAAAGATTTCTTTTTTTTTTCAAATGATTAACAAACTTGGCAAACCATTGGCTAAACTTGCTAAAGAAAGACAGGAAGCAAATAACCCAAATAAGATATGACAGGGAAGATGTCACAACAGATCCAACAGAAATCAAAAGTAACATAACAGAATACTACAAAAGACTGCACTCTAACACATTGGAAAACCTAGAGGAAATGGACAAATTCCTAGATTCATATCACCTACCAAAATCCTAAGGAGAAAGAGGAGAAACCTCCTGATACTTCAAAACAAAACAAAAAGCTAGCACAAAACCTGCCTAAAAGCAACAAAGAAATATATTGATTAATTTAGCACCTTACTGTCTCTGAGAGAGCAGACAGTAACAAATCAGATGAAGAAACAGAAATAGATGGCTCAAAAAAATTGAACACAGTAAAGTAGCAGAAAGACTTGTTGAGGAATAATTAGTAACAGAACTACTTGTTAGGAATCAGAAGACATATAGAGGATCCAGAAAAGATTAAGTAAAATACAGAAAAATCCTAGAATAATTCAGGAAAACAATACAAAAAGAAAATGACAAAATAGACATTTAGAAACTATGTAAAAACAAGAACTATAAATCCAGAAGTTTAACCACAATAACAACTGAGTTCAAAGGAAAGACATAAAAGTAGAATTGAATCAATGCATGAAAGAATCAGTGAAATAAAGGACAAATCCCTTAATAATAATCTGTGTGAGGAACAATCAGTAAAAAGAATGGAGGAAAATAAAGAAAGTCTAAGTGAGACACCATCAAGAAAAATGATTTTTTTGTGTAATAAGAATTCCAGAGGAGGAAGAGAAAAAAAATACCAAGGAATTTTTGAGGATTTATTGGCAGAAAATGTTCCTAATGTCATGCAAGATGAGAACGTTTCTTTCATGGACAGAATTATATCCCCCATAAATGTGTGTAGCAACTTGACTGAGCCATGACTGTGTGATTGTCCACTATTTTATGTGGTTTTGTATGTTGTACATCCTAATCTCTGTCTGTGCTTAGTTGGGTAAGATTGGAATATGTTAGAGAAGATCAGGGTAAAACTGTACTATCCTTAGTAAAATCATATCCATGATCCAATATAAAAGGAGTTTCCCTCAGGTGTGGCTTACACTACCTTTTATCTGACTAGAGATAAAAAAGAAAGAAGTAGGCAGTAATTGGGGACCTCATACCACCAAGAAAGTAGTGCAGGAAGCAGAAAACATTCTTCAGACTTGAAGTTCATATGATTATATGTTCCCAGACTAAGGAAAGACTGATGAATCACAAGGACCTTCCTCTAGAACTAACAGAGTGAGAAAGACTTCACCTGGAGCTGATCTCATGAATTTGGACTTGTAGCCTACTAGACTATGGTCGCCAAGAAGCAAAATAAACCCATTCAGATAAACCCTAAAAGAAAGCAGCTCATGAAATTACACACACACACACACACACACACACACACACACACACGCACATTATTGTATTTATATAAAATAAATCAATTCTTAATCTAACTGGTATTCTTTGTGATATATATAATAATTTCTTAGCAGAAATCATGCAGGTGAGAAGGCAATGAGATAATATACATAAAATCCTGAAAGAAAAGAAGAGCCAATCAAGAATCATACATCCAACAAAACTGTCTTTCAAATACCATGATGAAATTAGAATATGATCAGATAAACAGAAGTTAAGGGAATTTATAACCAAAAAAAAAAAAAAAAAAAAAAAACCTCAGACCAATCTTACAAGAAATATTAAAAGGAGTATTTGGACAGAGAACCAGTGACATCAGACAACAATCTGAGACTTAAAACATATGACAGTATCACCCAAACATCAATCTAGATGAAGTACAGCAAAGCTGCAAAACTGAAAACAAGGAACCGAATAAGTCAGTCTGTAAATAATAATGATCTGTAAATAATAACAACTTCAAAACAAAAAGGGGAAATAAATGGCATAGCTATAGAACTTCCATAAGAGAAAAAATCAAGGTGATATTAAAATACAACAGAATATTTTACACTGAGGAAAATAACCACAAAGCAAATTAAAATGTAGTGACTCAAAATAGGCTTCTTCTGTTGAACTTGAGTTTAAAGGATTCAAACTGTCCTAATACTGCTAGTGCTAAAATTACTAATAACCATACAAATAGAATTTCTCCAAATTTTGCATTCATTCCTTGCTGTACTTAAAAAAATTAATAATGATGTAAAAAGTGAAACTATTTTTCAGAATCTGAAATTGTTGCATCTGTGGACCCAAGACATAACAGAAATACAGATCTTGCTTTATGGAATAACTTTTCTTCTTATTACATAAATTAATGGATGGAAAGAAGGTCTAGTGATTGTGAATATCACATTGGACCATCTGAAAATTTGTGTGGAAAATCTCTGGATGGTAAACTAGGTTCTACAGTCGTAATACATTTACAGAGTGCAGAACTCTAATGGTGAACATTATGAGAGGCAGTGGCTACTGTATTCTTCAGTCAACTGCTTTAAAAAAAATTAATTGTGATTAAGTGAAAGTTTATAATCCCAGTTAATTTTCCATATAAGATCCCAAGTACTTACATCTCTGCAACTCAGTCTACTCTCCTCAGCCTAGTACAGCGCACTTTTCTTCTTCACTTTTTACTTCCAGTATCTACTCAACCAACACCATTCCCTCCTTGCTCACTTCTCCTCTCCCCTTTCAAAAAAAAAATCTAGTAGGACAGCCTCATACGTACATACATGCATATGTGTGTGTGTGTGTGTGTGCGTGTGTGTAAAGTACACACACCTCATGTATCGCTCTGTGTCCCCAAGTCCAGTCCATTCTTTGTTAGATGTGTTGTCTTCAGTACTGGTTTCAGCTCTGGGCTAGCAGCAAGTTTAGGAGCCATGTTCTCAGGGGGTCCTTCAGGTTGTTGAACCATCAGTTCTGGTCTTTTGGTAGAGTTCTTGATCTGCACATCTCTTTTTCTCATGCTACATCAGAAACCCTACATTGTGTCCCCTATGAGGGCTATCTTTGATGTTAGCCCAGCACTGTCTAGTTTTTCTGGTCCAGTGGTGATGTAGTCTCTGAATCATATGGGTCTTTCTGTCTCCTGGGCTCATTTCTCCTCATGTCTTTGATGTTCTCTGTTGTCTTCTGTTTCATGTGGGTTGTGATCAATTGATGTTCATCAGGTGGCAGCTTACTGGCTTTTAATACCCCAGATGTCACTCACCAATACGGGGTATAGAACACTTCCTTAGCAAAAGTCTACTCATGCCAATTAACCAAGACGTCCCCTGAAAACAGGGTCCTGCAACTCAGTCTGCTCTCCTCAGCCTAGGACAGCACACTCTTCTTTTCTACTTTTTACTTCCAATATCCATTCAACCAACACTGTTCCCTCCTCTCTCACTTCTCCTTTTGCATGTATCTCTTAACCAAGATGTTCCCTGAAAACAGGGTCCTCAGACTCTTGTCGTTGTTACTCTGTCCTTCGAAATATCAGGTCAAATTTAGAAAACCTTTCAGCTTACCATGTAGCCCAGTTATGCTGATTTATCTTCTACTGCGTGCTGTCACTCCCTTCACCTAGTTGAATTCCTGTTGACTGTCTAATCTATGAACAACACTCTCCCTCCCTGTGCATCCTTGTAGCCATCAAGGAGTATCTTCTTCTACACATACGTCCTTTCTCAAGTCCTTATAATAGTGGTCAGATACTATATTTGTCCTTTTGCAGCTGACTGATGTCACTCAACACAAGGTCTTCCTGTTGGCTCCAGGTTATGCAATGTTTCCTGAAATCATCATTGTTCTTTATCACTGCTTAGTGTTCTGTTATGTACATATACCATAGTTTGTTTATCCATCCATCTGTTGATGGGTACCTAGGTTGATTCCATCTTTTTGCTATTGTGGACAGTGTTGCAATAAACATTCATGTGCATTTATCCATTTGTGTGACAACCCTCATTTCTGTTGGATATATTCTAACCAGTACAATTGTTGGGATCATGATATTTCTATTTCTAACTTTTTAAGAAAGCACAGATTTTCTTTCCAAAGAAGTTGTACCACTTTACATTCTCACCAGCTGTGTAGAAGAGTTCCAAACTCTCCACACCCTCTCCAACATTTGTGTGTGTGTGTGTTTTGGATTGTTGCCAATCTTGTTGGGGTGAGATGGTATCTCATTGTCATTTTACTTTGGATTTCTCTAATGGCTAATGATAGTGTGCATTTCCTCATGTGTCTTTTGGCTGCGTAGATGTCTTCTTTGGAGGAGTGTCTGCCCTTAACCTTTGCTCACCATTTAATTGAGTTTTTTGTCTTTTTCTTGTGATATTTTACAGTATCTTGTAGATTATGGAAATTAGACATCAATCAGATATGTGGCTGCCAAGTATTTCTTCCTGCTGTAAGCAATCTTTTTAGTCTCTTGATAAAGTCTTCACATGAGCATAAGCATTTAATTTTTACTATTTCTCATTTATCTATTTTCTCTTCTGCTGTTTGTGTGTTCTTAGTAAGATTTTGTAGTCTGTTTAAGCCATATATTAGAACATTCAGTATGTTTTTTTCCATAATATTTAACATTTTAGATTGTAAATTTAGGCTTTGCTCCATTTTGAGTTATTTTTTGTATAAGATGTGAGATATAGGTCTTGTTTCATTCCTTTGCAAATGGATATCGAGTTTTGACAAAACCATTTGTTTAAAGAGACTTTTTCCCCTGAGTTCATTGCCTTTGGGCCTTTGTCAAGTATTGGCTGTTCATAGGTGGATGGTGTTATTTGTGGATTCTCTGTCTATATATCTGTTTCTGTACCAGTACCAAGCTGTTTTGACTATTACAGCAGTGTAATAGTCAAAATTCAGTCATTCCAAATCATTTCAAAATAGTCAAAATTCAATCATTTCAAAAGGTAGCGTGTGATCAGGAACCAATAGTACTAAAGAAAGAAGTTGAAGTTGTACTGAAGGCACTGGAAAAAGAAAATCAAGGCTCCAGGAATTGATGGAATATCAACAGAGATGTTTCAACAAACATATGCAGCACTGGAAGTGTTCACTAGTTTATGCCAAGAAATTTGGAAGACAGGTACATGGTCAACCACCCAGGACTGGACAGTGTTTTGTTCTATTGAACGTCAGGTCGCTATGAGTCAGAACTAATTTGATGGCACCTGACAACAATAACAACAAAGACAGCCGTTATAAAAGAGTAAATGTCTGTAGTTTTTGAAACATCTGTAGATGAGACTTATTTTTCTCAACAGTAGTACTCCATACTTCTGAGTAATTTTACATCAAGTTTTTTTCTTTTGCTTTGGCAAGGGGCCTGGAATAGAATGGCTTGCTACATCGTGCTTCTTCTTAAGTTCTTTTTCTCCCTAGTTTAATTAAATAATTTGCAGTTAAAAATCTAGGTTATTATGTTGTCTGTTTTTATACATGCCTCTACTTCCACAACTGTTTCTTATTGCTTGTATTAAATTTCATATCTGCTTTATTAACTGTTGCTTAGGTTCAATAACTTTATAATTTAAATTCTAACATACCTTTCACCTTTTCAATTCCTAAATGTCTTTTTTTCTGGGATGAATTACTTTCTCCAGTTGTAGTATTGTTTTGTTTTAAGGAAAATATATGATGAATGATACTTCTTTCCAGTCTGTCTCAGAATATCTTTATTGTGAACCTCACACTTAACAGTATTTTAACTGGATCCAGATTTTAAATTAGCTGTCTTATCCTACACAATTAAAACATTTCAATAATAAATTCTAAGAGTTATAAAACCAAAAAGAAATAAAACCCAGTATCTACTAATAATACTAAAAAAAAAGAGAGAGAGAGAATGCTTTATAATTAGTGCTGATACATCAAATGTTGAAACAATTCTTTTAGCCTAAGCTTAAAAAAAAAGGTTGGAAGATTTTTAATAACACAATTAATGTTACATGATTGTTTTTGCAAACTGCTTATTTAAATGACTTATATACTAACATGAAGTGTTTTCTTTCCTGGCATGTTATGTCATTTCTTTGTGTATTACAAAATTATTTCATAAGCAAATGAATAACAACAAAGTGGCTGTCATCTAATACAATTTGACAAGTATAATGGTTTTAAATTGTGACTGATATATTTAAGAATGATGATTACATGCTAATTAATTACCAAGTGTGTAACACTAAATGTAACTTAAATAAAATTTAATTAATCAAATTGAATTGACTAATAAAATTAATACACTAATTTTAGTCACTTAAAGGATGTCCTTTTACATTTAAATAGCTACAAGCTAAAGGATAATTCTTCACAGATTTCAGAAACAAGAGTGTATATTTCTTTAACATTTTATGTATACCTCAATAGTAATCAGTAGGTATACATAAATAGCTTTATGTATACCTATTGATTACTGAATTATTTTATGCATACCTCTTGATTACTGAACTGTTTCTCAAAGCTGTGTAAGTAATATATAAAAGAGATAGTCTACCTTCTTTGAAATAGGTTATATAAATATTTTATAACAAATAAACGGACACCACCTTATGTGCAGCGCCCTCCATTTTTGCATCCCCATGCTCACATCCTTCAAATGGATCAGAGTTTTAATTGTCCCGGCATCCACATTTCTTGATTTCATGAACGTTAGAGTAACCCACATAAAATACTGCTCTTATGTATCTTTCTGAAAAGTGAAAAAAAATGGCTCCTAGAGCCACTTTTGACTCAAATAATAATCCCAATATCATTTTGCTTTGGACGTTGTGATGTTTGAAAAAAATCAGTCAGTTTTGGGAAACAATCCCATTGGTTAGACTAGGAAGCCATGTTTAGCATAAATGGGTAACTATTTTAATTGTTCTTCTGGAAAATGCTGCATGAAAATCTTTCCTGACTGCTAAGTTGTTTATCAGTTCTGTTCCTACACCTTTTTCCCCACGGCAATTGTGATAAATTTGATATAAGAATTTTGGAAGCTCGTCTCACCTTAGGAACGTTGCTGACACTCTAGCTGAAATGTTAACCATGGTTTCTAAATCATACACTCAGTAAGTTTTAGTCAATTTCTATTAGTGGCTTAGTATAATTTTTGTTTCAATAGAACACTTAGAAAATCTAATAAATTGTTTCATCAAATTTTAACAGCTGAAACCCTGGTGGCATAGTGGTTAAGTGCTACATCTGCTAACCAAAAGGATGGCAGTTCAAACCTACCAGGTGCTCCTTGGAAATTCTATGGAGCAGTTCTACCCTGTCTCACAGGTTTGCTGAAAGTCAGAATCAACTCTACAGCGGTGAATTTGGTTGTTGTTGTTATTGTTGTATGAGTGTGTTTTACTTTTAAAACAATTATGTAAAATGTTCTTTTGTTGAGATAAAGTTAATCATATTAAGAAATGCTTGTAAAATATAATACAGCATAGTATATTAGTGGCAGAAAATCCCAGCTAGTTTCTGGGAAAGCTGGCATTCCTAGGAAGTCACTGCTAAACCATCAATTGTGCAGTGATATTATTCTATCTAAATGCGCATCCTAAGAAATGAGTTTCTTTATAAATGTATTCTCAATCACGTACCTAGTTTTAGAAACATCAAATTAAGTGTTCTTTAAGAGGATGCTTATACTCTGAAGTAAGGACTTAATAAACTCTACACACTTCATCATATTTAAGAGGACTGTTACCATAATACTGATCAGATCCATCCAGAATTAGATGATAAGTTGAATTTGGTCCCTGTTCTTTCATATTAAGTATTGAAATAGCAAAGGAAATTATCAGAAAGTGTAGAAAATTGAATCTAGAACTTTATACTAATGTTTTTTGTGCTCTAGTATTCAACTAAGTGTAGAAATGCTTATAATTCCTATAGGTGCCTACCTCTAGATTGAGTTTTATCTTAAAAGAGGGGGGAAGGTAAGATTTTATAACAAGAAATAGGGGAGTATAGTACCAACTAACGAATTTCATTTTAAAGTATTTTTTTAACACAAGTGAATAAATTTGCCTAAACAAACATTCTCTTTCTAAGACATTCAAATATAAATAGTTTAGTCCTCAGTTTTTATTCTTTTGAACTGTGCGGGAATGGGTGCAGAAAGGCAAGCTCGAGAGAGCATATCGTTGAAAAACTTAAGGGCAAAATGAACTAAATATTGAAATAGCCCAAAATAGTCTTCAAATTCACTTCTAATAATTTACGGGAAAAAAAATAGCAACTTGAGAAGTCCATAGTAAACGACCTTGTGAAAACTGGATTGATTCAACAAGATCTTCTTGTCAACTACAGTGACATCATACTTGCTCTGTTCAAATAATTATGTTTGTCTTTTTTCCTTAATCTCTTTTACATGAAGGTACAGTGGAGCAAGCACATTTGAAAAAGTTATTTAAAAATAGGTCATACAGTCTTTTCTCAGGGAGTTTTATCACCTGTTGTGTCCCCACAAAATATATGTGGAAATCCTGACTCCTGTGTGAAAAGGAGCCTTAGCTGTATAGCAGTTAAGCATTCTGCTGCTGTCTGAAAGGTATATGGTTCCAACCTACAAACCACCTGGAGGAAAGATGCCACCTTAAGATCTCTAAGAAACTGAGAAACTCAACTGTTAGAGAAGCTGAGATAAGGATTTTCCTCTAGAACTAATACAGAAGAAACCCTTCCCCAAGAGCTGGTGTCCTGAATTTGAGCTTCTAGCCTTGCAAGCTGTGAGAAAATAAATGCGCATTCTTTAAAAACACTCATCTGTGGTATTTCTGTTGGAGACGTACTAAAAAAAAAAAAACTAAGACATTCTCCAAAAAATAATTGTTTGGCTTGTTTTTTTTTTCTTTTTTCTTTTTTCCTCTGTACTATCAGAAGACTTTGACAAAACAATTATTAAATCATTGTCTATGATTTTCCCAACAGACTCATAACAGACTGAAATAACTTCCTTATGCTGTCTGACATAGCTATTTCCCTTAAACTGTTTGTTTTGTGTTATGGACAGTGAAGTTGTCTTCTATGTTCCTGTTTCAGTAAACATATTCCAATGTAGTTTTTATAGGGCCTATTCTAAGGAGTATTAATTCTTCTGTTTTATCTTTCTCCTCCTTACCCACCTATGTCTTTCCTTTGTTACCAATAGACACTGTTTTGTAGATATAATACTGAATCAAAGTTTTGTTCAACTGCTCTTTAACATCTGAATCTTAACAAAATGCTACCCATAAGTGTCCTTTTGATGTGATGTAATTACTATTTCCACCACTTGTCTATCAGTTTGTTGTACTGTTGTGACTCACATGTTGTTATGATGCTGGAAACTATGCCACTGGTATTTCAAATACTAGTAGGATCATTTTGGACAGGTCTCAGTGGAGCTCCCAGATTAAGACTAGAAAGAAAGGTCTGGCAATGTACTTCTAAAAATTAGCCTAAGAAAACCTTATAGATCCTAATAAAACATTATCTGACTTGCTTTTTTTTGTACATTTCCTCCAGAAGAATCAGTATCTGAAGGAGAACATCATGTCTGCTGATGGAGAGGGCCAACAAGGGTATGAGGGGCCCTCGGTGAGACAGACTGGCACAGTAGCTCCAATAACAGATTTAAACATGCTGGCAATTTTTAGGATGTTAGAAGACTGCACAACATTTTGTTTTACTGTATATGGAGTTACTGTGAGTCAGAGTCAGTTCGACAGCAAACAAGACTGATTAATATTTTAAAAAGTCACAGATCTTTGTATCATTTTTTTTCCCAAAAAATGATCGTTTCTATTATTAACTACTGGCTGTTTTGAACATCACTCCAACATGAGTTAAATGAATAAATTAACACTGTCAGATTAAAAAAAAAAATAAAGAGAAAGAAAAGCCTTGGTTGTTTAAGCCTACTAAACTATCAACTTTCCTAACACTCCTAAATCAAAGTTAAATAGCTCTCTATCTTACGAGTCTTTCCTAACTATCTGTAGCTTCGGAGCAGCTCTCTGTGCAGAACTGTACGTGATGGTTAGATTGAATGTTAGCTTGGCTGGACCAGGACTCTCAGTGATTTGACAGGTGTATAATGTTGTGATAACCCCGTGATGGAATCAATCTGCTGAGTGGTATCAACATAGGCCAGGCTGGGGTGAGTCACCGCCCTCAGCCTTCATCTCTCCACTTTCCCTTTCCTACTTCCTTCTTGCTCACCTTGTCAAGCTTTTTGGCTTTATTGCGGACCCAGCAGCTGCCTCTCTTGTCTTCTGATCTCTGTTTTGGGGGGCTTAAACTAGCAACTTACCTGTTGATCTTGGAATTCATATTGGAATTCACTGATCTTCACCGTCTGTGAGTGAAAGTCTTGCCCCCCGACTTGCTGATCTTGGATTCACCAGCCTCTGCAGCTACATGAATCAAAGGAATCTTGAGGTCTTGCCTTCCATCTTGGGATTTGTTGACCCTCATAGCCTGTGAGGCAGAGTCCTGCCTAGGGGTTGTCAGCTTTCATGGCTACGTGAATTGGGAGAGGCCATTTAACCTTATCTAGGACCTGGAACATTTTAGCTACTACAATCTCATGAGCTATTTCTGTGATATAAATCTGTCTACCTATCCATCCGTCCATCTTTGTTTTACTGGTTTTGCTTCTCTAGACAACCTAGGTTAAGACACTCCATCATGGCATTTTTCACATGACATATTAATCACATCGGAAGCAAAACCAAACCCACTGGCATTAAATCCATTCTGATTCATAGCAAACCTATAGGACAGAGTAGAACTGATACATAGAATTTCCAAGGAGCACCTGGAGGATTCAAACGGCTGACCTTCTGGTTAGTAGACGTAGCATTTAAGCACTATTCCACAAGCATTTCCATTTATCACATATAGCTATCTGTTTTTAGTGCTGTTTAAGACCATGTTCCTTGAAGACAAGAACTGTGACTCACTCCTTACTGAAAATGTGGTAGACGGTCAATGAATATAGTATTTTTACACAAATTTTTATCAGCTACACCCTCTGCCTTTGAGATGTTTTTGTAAGTGCACTATGCTATTTTTTTCAGTAACATGTAATTTTTACAGCATATTATTTGTGTAAAAATACAGTATATATTAAATGAATGACTGTATAACTGAATCAACAATGGTCATGTCAACTGTCAGACATATTCTATGACTGATTATATTATTATTATCTACCTCTATGATCCACTTACCCATTTATACATTGTCACCTGTTGCCTACTAACTACCAGTGACTTTTTCAGTAGGAAATATTGATGTTGGGCTTGGTCCCACTACCACTGGGCTTGTTCACGTAATGTGCTTTGATCAACGGAATATGAGTACATATATGAGCTTGAAGCATTACAGTTTCCGTCAGAATTCTACTTATAATTCCCAGTAGTGAGCAGTTGTATGTGTAATGTACATATCTTTGGTTGATTCAGTGGCATATATATCATATTGGTATCTATTGGATGTCTAATTGGCACATTGCACATTTCTATTCTGCAGAGGCTCACTCTACTCTTTCTGTTTAACTTTCACAATCCTCCTGAGTAATGCTCTCATCTCCATTACCTTTATAAAGTTACAATTACTGTTGTTATCTTTATTATTATCATAGAAAAGGTCCATTGTTCTTACTTCCCTTCTGCTTGTTGTTCAGGTCATTCCCTGCTTGTTCTATAAGTCTTGTATAAAACCAACAACCGGTTGCTATAAATCAGAATTAACTCAGCAGCAACCAGGTTATGGTCTTTTGTAGGTATTATAAATCAGTGACAACTTGACAAGATAAAGTACTGGTTAAGAGCTCAGGCTTTGGGAAGAGTCAGAAATAGATTCTAATATCATTGCCATCAACGAGACCAACAATCATGACAAAACGACTTCACCTCTGGCAATCAGTGGTTACCTAACATCTTCTGCCTTACAAAATGATGCAATATAGCACTAAGCTCATGGAGTTTTCAACAAGATTTTGTCGGTAAATTACTTAGCACCTGGATTCACTCAGGGGCAGTCTATCCATTTCTTGTCTCAGCTCCATCCAGTAACCTGATGGAAATGTCTGTCACCTGTGTCAGCACTTGCTTATGCGGAATCTGAAGAGTGGGGGCAGCACGTACCCTATGACTCTATGGGTGACTTGTTAAAAAACAGTTAATGAGAGCCAGTATATGAGAGCTTCCTCCTCCCTCCTTCTTTAGTGGATAATTTTCCACAGATTTCACAATCACTTCTTGAAAATGTCAAAATGTAATTGGCACCAGTTGTCCCCAACAGCCATCCTGCACCAGCTTTCTGTACTTCCATGTTTTACTATCAAGTTCCTCCTACACTTTCTCCTTCCCTGTCTGTTCCTCACACCTTCTCCTTAGAGTCACTTAGTCATTATAAGTTAAAGGCATGCAAGTCATTGATAAAGGCTCTATTTGGAATTGACTGATGGCAAAGGTTTGTTTCTTTTTCTTTGTTGTTACAGAGGAGAGAGCCCTGCTGGTGCAAAAAAAGAATCGTTATTTTTAACGCCTGAACATTAATTTTTAATTTAAAATGATATCATAAAACAAATAAGTCATCTTCATGATTAGCAAACAGAATCTCAGTAATCTAGAAGCTCATTAAAAAGTTGAAGGAAATTAAAAAATAAAACTTTTCCCATAATTTTGTTAATGTTCTATGATCTTCACTTCGAAGAACAAAACAAACACAGGTGATTTTTTTTTATGACCATTTAAATTACAGTCATATCTAAAGATCTATGGTGCTTAAATGCTTTAATTTATGATGAATAATAGTAATTAAACTGATAGAAACACTAGAAATACCACACAGGCATGTTTCCCTCACTGAGGTACTGAGTTGTTCAATTATGTGCCTTTAAATTTATCCTGGGAAAGACTTGCTCTGGAAATTTTCCAAATTAATCGGGTCTCCTGAATGTGCAAATGAAAATGTATTCACACTATAGTCAAAGTGTCTTACAATTCTTGGTATCTAGAAAGCCTATTATGGGTATTATATTGTCCACTGATCACTATAATATGACACTGGTAATTCAGTTTCTTACTTCTCTAGTCCTCCACTTCCTAGTAGTGACACTACCATCCTTCTAGTTGCTCAAGCTAAATGCTATTTGGTATTATCTTTGATTACTCTCTTTTCTTTAAAGTCTAATCCAATTTATATGCATTCTTAAAGACTCTGGCTTCACAACATATTCAGAAAACCCATTGTTTTCCAACTTCATTTCTATAATTCTAGTGGAATTCACCACCAGCTCTCACCTGAACTGCTGCAACAACCTCTCAGCTGGCCTCCCAGCTTCTATTCTCACTCCCAAACACAGCCGCTATAGTTCTCTACTTACACTATGCATTAATCACTGCCATTTGAAAACTGAATGTGGACTCCTGTCTTTGTTTATTAGGCTTAGCATAATTTGGTAATTCTATTGTATTTCAGCTTACATTTTATTGACTGTATTATAACAAATGCTGTCCTTTTTTTGTCTGTTCTTCGGACCTGGCTGGTTTATCCTCCGTTACAGATTATTCACTCTGATCTTCAAATGAATGGGTTCCTGTTCCTTCATATGCCATTCCATTTGTTACATTTTCAAATGATCTTTGTTGGCCACCCCACCAATGAGATGTCTCTATTTGTTTTATTTTCTTTGTAATACTTTGTAGTACTTATCACTGTCTGAAATTGGCTCATCTGTCCTGTTCAGAATTATAAAGAATTTCTGGCATATGGCTGGCTATCAATAAAACTTTTGAAGGAGTAAACTTAGTGTATGATGAGTTTTGCATAACAAGCTCTTAGATGGTACAAGAAAGTAAAAGGTCCTTAAAAGGTCAGATACCACTATGACTTTTAGATTGAACACAAATATTGTTGTAAATCACAAGACAATTATTCTATTATTTCTTTCTTGGATAGAATGATATACAAAATGAGTGTAGATCTTTGCATAGAAGGAAAAGATAGCACACAATACAAGGAAAATCAGTACAGCTGGACTAAACCAAAGCTAAGAAGTTTCCTGAATACAACCAAACACTTGGAGGGACAGAGTAGCAGAGAAAGGGATCTGGGGGCCATGGTTTTGGAGGACATCTAGGGCAACTGACATAGCAAGGTTTATTAAGAAAATGTCCCTCATCTCACTTTGGTGAGAGGTTCTTGGGGTCTTAAAAACCTATGAGCCATCATCTAAGACACATCAATTTGTCCCAACCCATTTAGAGTAAAGGAGATGAAGAACATCAAAGACACAAGGAAAATATCTCTCAGTAGACAAAAGGTCCACTACATAAATGAGAAATTTCACCAGCTTGAGATCAGAAGAACTAGACTGCCCTGACAGGAAAGAGAATAGAGATTCTCTGATGGAGCTGGAGATATGTATGAAGCAGAACTCAACTCACATTTAAAAAAATAGCCAAAATGTTCTGATTGAGACTGGTGTATCCCTCAAAACCACAACCCCTAACGCTCTGTTAACCCAGAACTAAAACCATGCCTTAAGTCCACTCTTCAGACATGATTAGACTAGATTATAAAATATAAATAATACTAGTAAAGAACACATATCTTAGTTCAAGAAGAGACACAAGACCAAATAAAACCAAAAACCAAACCCACTGCCATCAAGTCAGGTCTGATTCATAGTGACCCTTCAGGTCAGAGTAGAACTTCCCAATAGAGTTCCCAAGGACAACCTGGCAGATTTGGACTGCTGATCTTTTGGATAGCAGATGTAGAACTTAACCCACTGCACCACCAGGGTTTTCAAATGAGTAACTTTAAATGTAAATAAATTATTTCATCACTGGAGTGGAATGTCTAAATCAACAGAGTAATTTCTCACCAAATGCTGTGAAATACTTGTTATATTCCAGACATTAGGCTGTGTACACAGAGCAACCACCAGGAAAGAAGGCATCATAAAATTTTGTTTTTAAGCAACAGAGCATGGTATTTTAAATAACCATTTTCTTAATGTTAACTTGCTTTACTCACTTCGCCATTCCTTTAAAGTCGTCACCATCTGGCAGAAGGCTACTGATGCTTTACTTGTCTTTTAGTAAACGCATGCTTGTAGCTGCTTATGTGATCAGTCACTTATTTGCACTACTGTCTCCACAGAAAAACTTTTGTTTGTGGTATTTTCAGAATCTCTAATAAAAACTTACCATCCTCAGTGATCAGATGATTTAAATTGGGACAATAAAGTATTTGAAATTTCTGTCCTCTTGCCAACTGGATTACCCAGATAATCTCCCAAAATCATTGATATGCGAACTCTGTAGTCTCAGGTTAGCTCCTGTTTTAGTCATCTGGTACTGCTCTAACACAAATGCCACAAGTGGATGGCTTTAACAACAACAAAAAAAATGTTTATTCTGACACAGTCTAGTAGTCTATAAGTGTGAATTTAGTATGTCCACCTCCGGGGAAGGTTTCCCTTCTTTGCTGGCTCTAGAGAAGTTCCTTGTGTTACATCAGTCTTTGATTAGGGAGTATCTTGGCACATGAACCCTAGTTCCGAAGAACTGCTCTACTCCTGGTGCTGCTTTTATGACTGGATAAATTCTCCAACTCTCTGTTTTGTTCTCTTTCCTTTTATCTCTTGTAGGATAAAAGGTGGTACAAGCCATACTCCAGGGAGACTCCCTTTACAAAGGAGCAGGGAGGTACACTTAAGGATGGATTTACAATCCCACCTTCCTGCTCTTTAACATGCAGCAAAGGAAAATCACTGAATGGGGAGCAATCATAAAATAATGGAAATTATGGCCCAGCCAAATGGCTACACACATTTTTGGGAGGACACAGTTCAATCCATGACAGCTTTTTTCATGTTACTTCACATATTTTCCTGAACACTATTTTTAATATTCTGGAAATGCTGGTGGTGTAATGGTGTAATGCCTGTTAAGCAAAATTTGACAGCTTGAGTCTGCCAACCACCCCCTTGGAACCCTATGGAGCAGTTCTACTCTGTCCTACAGGGTCACTAGCAGTTGGAAATGACTTGATGGCATTTTTCTTCTTTTAATTAATACTGCTAGATATTTTGCATTTTACAAACAAACAGCAATTAGTGATCGTCTTGTTGCATAACAGTGTTGCTAGTTTAGAAGAGTGAATGCACTAAAGCTGATAATGTTCACAGAACTGCGGAGTTTTCTTTCAAACAATTGATTTCTACAGAAGAGTTGTGTATAAATTAATCAAATAATAGCATTTCTTATTGCCAGTTGACAACCATAGCTGTAGTGTCCAAAATGCATTTATTATGAATAGAGAACTTTGCATGCATATTCTGTATTTGCAGATAAAATTTGCCTGTAACAATGTGAATACATATTACTTTCTTATTATAGTTATTATAATTTATTTTGTTTCTGAAATATAAGTAGAGCTCAAAATCATTATTATTTTAATTGTTATGTTGATTTGCTTTTGTGATACATCTTATAATACATAGTCCAGTGTCTTAGAATTTAGAAAAAATGCAATACAGACTTTCATGAACTAGTCTTTTCTCTTGATGATGGTATGCTCTCATGAGATTCACAATAGATTCAAAATCAAATTTGCAATCTTTCACTTCCGCTTAGGATGTAGCAAGCCACTAGAGAGAGATATTTCTACCATAACATGCTGGAGAAGCCAAAACATCAAACATTTTTAAAATCTGTGACAGCTAAAGATGAAAAAAAAAAAGTAACAAAATTCCAAAAGTGAAGTCTTTCTGAAGACAAAAGATTCTCATAGCTATGAAAAGAAACCTACCAAATACTAAATAAACTTTGACTGTTCATTTTTACTGGTGTGAGTGATTGGAATCCTGAGGCAACTCACTCGTAAACTTGTTGAAAATAACCCATCAGTGGTTTCGCATAGGTCTTGCCTGGCATGCAGGGAGGGCAGGAGAGTTTAAATAACAGGCTTGTCTTCAGTGCAAAGCAACAATCCACCAAAGGCCAAGATAATCCACAAAAACACATAGCTAACATCACAGTTAGTTAGTGCTGAAACGTTAAACACATTTTTTTTCCAAAATAAAAAACAACTGCAGTAATTTCACTCTCTCCATTTCTATTCAACATTATTCTTAAGTCCTTTCCAGAGAAATAACACAGGCAGAAGAAATAAAAAGCACAAAGATTAAAAGTGAAATTATTTGCAGACAACAGAACTTTCTATGTAGAAAATTCCATGAAGTCAATGAAAACAAATATACAACTAACAAGCAAATTCAGCAAGTTTGCCAGACACCTATGGAAAACCTACAGCAAGCTTTATTTTTATTTCAAAATACTTTTTTCCGTTAAGATCTATACTAAGACAGTAGTCCCTTCTTGTCTTCAACATTGTGCTCAGGGTATTAGGCATCATGGTAAAAATGAAAAGAAAGTACCAGCATTGAAAAGTAAGAAATAATACTGTTATTATCTGATTCTAAAAGTTGAAAGTAGACTTCTCAAATTACTAAAATTAAAAAGTGAGTTTTACAAAGTTTGTTGAAAATAAGGCCAATGTGCAGCAAATCAATTCTATATCTATATGCATTCAAACATGAAACAAGGAAAAAAAACTTCTTTACTGTATCATTAAAAATGCCTTATAAAAAGTTGGATGCCTCTATACAGAAAAAATATATATGAATATTATGGCTTTTGGCTTTATTCAGAGAAACTAAGGAATACCTGCACTAGTTTTTTATTACTGCTAAAATAAATTACAGTGACGGAGGTCAGAATAATAAATCCTAGAGGCCACCTGCATTCCTTGCCTTATGATCCTCTCCTTCATTTCTAAGGCCAGAAGTGACCCCACAAGTCCCTTTCCCTTTTTATCACTCTGACACTGGCTCTCCTGTCTCCCTTTTTGAGGATTTTCTCTACCGGATTCTTCACTTCCTTTTTAGCTGTCGTTGGTAGAGTCTTTAATATCTCTGTTTTAACAATTTGCTCAATGCAACTTAGACTCTTCTATCATGCTCCTCAAAATTCTTCCATCTTCTGCCTGTTTCCCAATTCCAAAAACCGCTACCACATTTTTACCTATTTACTAGAGTAGCACCTCACTTCTATTTCAAAAGTCTGTATTACTTTCCAGTTGCTGCTTTAACAAATACCCCAAATATCATGGCTTCCAATAAAACAAATTATTTTATATTTCTGGAAGTCAGAAGTTATAATATCGAAATGCTGGCAGGGTTTTACTCCTTCTGGAGCTCATGAGGAATACCCATCTCTGTGAATTTTCCAGCTTCTAGAGGTTATCTACATTTCCTAGCTCCATCCTGTATATTGAAAGCCAGTAACCTAGCATTCTCTGATCTGTCTCTGAGCTTGACCTACTGGTTCCCTCTTATAAGGCTTACATTGGTTCCATCTGTATAACCTAGAATAATCTTCCTATAAAAAGCCTCAATTTAATTATATCCACAAAGTCCCTATTGCTGTGCAATACCCACTAGTTGTGGGAATTGGGACATGTATACCTTTCAAAAGCTATCTACCATAGAACTTAAATAACTGAAAATATTACAGTGTTACTAGTTAGAATGGACAATATGATAAAGAAGTTAGTGTTTTCTAAATTGATTTATATATTCAATGGAATTCTTAAAAAAAAAAAAAGAAAAAAGAAAGAAAATCCAATAATGCACAATTGTCAAATGGGAAAAAATAAATCCCTTCAATAACAAAACACCAAGAAATGAGTTAAGAGCTGATACACAGATTATCACATTCACTATGAAGCTTTAGTAAATAGGTACCGAGAAAGAAGAACAAGGAGCAGAGAGTACATCTCTAGGACCCAGAATCTCAGCACAGTGAAACTCTTGGTGCTAGGATATAGAGAGGGAAAAAAGAGAGCTTGAGAAGCAACAGCAGAGGCCTGGCATCAAAAATAGAGTGGTGGGCTTTCTGGGCCAAGAAGACAGAAAGCTAAAAGCTTTGGGGCAGACACCAAGGCTAGAGGGAAGCTGGAAAGAGAATATCTTGATGAAAGTATTGTATCTTGAGTGTTCCTAATTAACACCTTAATCATGAATATTGTCTGTGAGTCCTGTGTGGCCACTGCAATGATTACCGAACCTAGAAGACAAGTAGAAAGTGCCATGGGAGGGATGGTTGGTGTTAAAATTGGTAAAGACAGTAGATAGAGCAGACAGGTCTGGCCTCTGCTTCAGGAATCACCCTTAGGCTGCTGATCTTGAGTCTCCTTTTCCCTTGTGAAGTCAGAGGAGGGCAGAGAGAGCCTCCAAGCTGTTTTTACATCAATAATACTAGGTGTTGGCAAAGATGACGAGAAACAGGACTTTCATATCGTGATGCTAGGAATGTTAGTTGGCACAACTGTTCTTTGATAAATTTGGAAATTTCTACCAAAGTTGAACATATGGAAGTTGTGTGAGTCAGCAATTTCACTTCAAAATATATAGCTAATAAAAATGTATAGTATGCACATGAGCATCAAGAGATAAGTAGAAGAAACTGAGCTGCACTCTTACTTATGATTGCCCAACATGACATTGTCCAAATTAGGAATATAATGAAGATTGTTCTATGGTATATTCAGACAGATCTCTAATTTTAGGTGGGATGTACTCAAGGTTGTACTTTTGCTCTTGTGGACTTGTTCTTAGTTTCTTCAGCTTCACCTTGAAGTTACATGTGAACAATTGATGGTCTGTCTGTTCTGCAGGAGGTACCCTGGCACTTGCGTAGTTGCATTCCACAGATGTAGTTGATTTGATTCCTGTGTGTTCCATCTATAGATGTCCATATGTATAACTGCCATTTATGTTGCTGATAAAAGCTATTTGCAGTGAAGAAATCATTGGTCTTACACGATTTTATCATATGATATCTGGCATCGTTTCTATCACTGAGGCTATATTTACCAATCTTTCTCAAGAGTAGATCTGATATATCAAACACTAATTACTACAGGGCAGACAAGTTGCAGAATGACATCAAGGACATCATTCATGAATAAAGGGAGAGCTCATTAAAAAGAAAGGAAAGACCAAAATGGGTGTCAGAAGAGACTCTGAAACTTGCTGTTGAATTTCAAGTAGCTAAAGTGAAAAGAAAAAAAGATGAAGTAAAAGAGCTGAACCAAAGATTTTGAAGGGTAGAACTCAGGACAAGGTGAAGTATTATACTGGCATGTGCAAAGATATGGAATTGAAACCTGAAAGAAAAGAACACATTTGGCATTTCTCAAGCTAAAAGAATAGAAGAAAATATTCAAGCCTAAACTTGCAACAGTGAAAGATTCTACAGGTAAAATATTAAATGATACAGGAAGTACCAAAACACTGAATGAATACACAGAGTCACTATACCAAAAAGAATTGGTCAATATTCATCCATTTCAAGAAGAAGCATATTATCACTAACCAGTGGTACCGAAAGAAGAAGTCTACACTACTCTGAAAGCACTGTGATAAAAAAGCCTCTGGGAATTCATAAAATACCAACGGTGTTTCAACAAATGGAAGCAGTACTGGAAGTTCTTACTTGTTTGTGCCAAGAAATTTGGAAGACAACTGCCTGACCAACTGACTGGAAGAAATCCATACTTATGCCTATTCCAAAGAAAGGTGGTGTAATAGAATTTAGATTGAACAATGTCACTAACTTCACATGTGATAAAATTTTACTGAAGATTATTAAAAAGCGGCTGCAGCAATACATTGACATGAAAAAGCTAGAAATATCAGCGAAAATCAAAAGAGGATATGGAATGACAGGTATCATAACTGAAATCAGATGTATCCTGGTTGGAAGGAGACAATACTAGAAAGATGTTTGCCTGTTTTACTGACCATGCAAAGGCATTTGACTTTGCAGATCATAACAAATTATGGATAACATTGAGAAGAATGGCATTCTAGAACAATTAATTGTGCTCATGAGAAACCTGTACATAGACCAATAGGCAGACATTCAAACAGAACAAATGGGATATTGCACAGTTTAAAGCCTGAAAAGATGCATGTCAGGCTTGTATCTTCACCAAACTTTCTCAGTCTGTATGCTGAGAAAATAGTTTAAGAAAGTAGACTATATGAAAAAGAACACAGCACCAGGATTGGGGAAAGAATCTTTAATGAGCTGCATTATGTAGATGACACAATCTTCCTTGCTGAAAGTGAAGAGGATCTGAAACTCTTACAGAAGAAATCAAAGACTACAGCCTCCAGCATGGATTACACCTCAACATAAAAAAAAAAAAAGTCTTCACAATTGGGCAAATAAACAACATCATAATACATGGAGAAAAGATGGAAGTTTTCAAGGGTTTCATTTTACTTGAATCCACAATCAACATTCATCAAAGCAGCAGTTAAGAAATAAAAATACACATTGCACTGGAAAAACCTCATGCAAAAGTCCTCTTTAAAACATTAGGAGATGTCATCGTGAATACTAAGGTGTGCCTGATTCAAGTCTTGGTGTTTTCCACAGCCTCATATGTGTTATAAAGCTGAACAATCAACAAAGAAGACCAAAGAAGAAGAAGAAGAAATCAAACCCAATGCTGATGAGTTGATTCCAATTCATATTAACACTATAGGACAGAGTAGAACTGCCCCATATAGATTTTCCAAGGATCACCTGCCAGATTTGAACTGCTGACTTTTTGTTTAGCAGATGTAGCACTTAACCACTACTACACTGCCAAGCGTTCAAACTAAAAATAGATGCCTTTAAGTTACGGTGTTAGTGAAGAATATTGAATATATCATGAACTGCCAAAAGAATGAACAAATCTGTCATGGAAGAAGTACAACCAGAATTCTCCTTAGAAACAAGGATGATGAGACTACATTTCCATACTTTGGACGTGTTATTAGGAGGGATCAGCCCCTGGTGAAGGACATCACACTTGGTCAAATAGAAGGTCAGCAAACAAGAAGACCCTAAACTGGTTGGACTGACACAGTGGCTGCAACAATGGGCTCAAACATAAAAATGATGGGATAGGACTAGGAACTATTTTGTTGTATTTTGCATAGGGTTGCTATGAGTCAGAACTAACTCAGAGGCTCCTAACAGTAACAATATATTCAGACAAACAGAATACAACAATGAAAAAGCCCAATGAGTAAAGCTAACAGTTATGAATTGAATTTTGACCCCCCAAAATATTCATTGTAAATATTAACTTCTACTCCTGTGATTATAATTCCACTTGAGAATTGGTTGCCTTTATTATGTTAGTGAGACAGTATTAATGTAGGATATGTCTTGAGCCCTCCTGTTTAAATTTTCAGCTGCTATCCAAAAGTTCAGGGGTTCAAACCCACAGCTGCTTGGCAAAACCATAAGGCATTTGGCTTCCATAAAGTGTTGCAGTCTTAGAAATCCTATGTCACAGCTCTACTGTGCCCTATAGGGTTGCTATGAGTTACAATTGACTTGGGACAGTGGGCTTTTCGATTCGATATCTTGAGCAAATCTCTCTGTGATATAAGAGATTAAACAAGCAAGCTAGCAAGCAGGGATGGGATAAGAGAGACGCCAGTCACATAGAAATCTCTAAGAAATCAGGAAACAGAAGTTGAAGAGATAAGAACCTTCCCACTGATCTGAAAGAAAGAGAAAGCCTTACCCTAGAGGTGGTACTTCCAATTCCAAAGTTTAATCTCTTAAACTGTGAGAAAATCAATTTGTTTGTTAAAGTCATACACTTGTGATAAATCTGTTATATAGCAGCACTAGCTAGGACGTTAACAAATAAAACATAGCATAAGAGAACTCGGACATGAAAGTATACACTATATATTGATTTTATATAAAGTTTTTCTTTTATTTTTTAATGGTAAAATTAATTTGTATTGTCGGAATTAGAAGAGTTTCCCAACCCACTGCTGTTGAGTCAGTTCTAACTCACTGACAAACAGAAACCGTATAGGTAGAGCAGAACCACTCCATAAAGTTTCCAAAAGAGCAGCTGATGGATTCAAACTGCCGATCTTTTGATTAACAGCCATAGCTGTTAATCGCTGTACACCAGGGCTCTGGATTTAGGGGAAGGAAAAAGAGAGAGAGAGAAAAGAACTTCAGTTAAATTTGGATTTCAGATAAACAATGAAAAGATACTTTTTTTGTATAAAACTGAGGGGGTGGAAGGCGAAATAAAACTTGCTACCTTGAACCTATTCTGACTCACGGTGATCTTCAAGGACAGAGAAAAACCACCCTATAGGATTTCGAAGTTGCGACTCGTGGACCTTAACTGGTGATCGTTGAAGAGTCAAACTCTGCAGCACTGTGCCACCAGGGCTTGGGTTGGAATCAACCTGAAGGCAATGGGTGTTATATTTGGTTTTGTGTTAAATACTGAATATTGTATTTTATCGGAAAAACTTGCTTTGGGAATATGTAGGTGATGCGGGCTGTAAATAGGCTTGGACAGAAAGTATGTATTGCTGGAAATGTTTAATTCTTGAGTCAGGGTATATGTGTTTACTTTGTGATGATTTACTGAGCCATACAGTTATTAATGTTTTTATTCTGTGTGCTTTTCTGATGTGTGTTTATCTTCATAAAAATTATATGTACTTCTATTTATGTATATCATTATATATATATAAATTATTTATATTTTAAAACATATGCATCCCTTAAATGTAGTGGGTTTAGCAGAAAAACTCAAAGTGAAGAGGGGCTTAATAGGTAAATTAAAGAAGAGATTCAAACTTAAAAAAGATGATAAGATTCCAGAAAAACTCATTTCATTTTAGTGCAAAGAGTTACTGTTTCATGATTTCTTACAAGTTTGTAGTAAAGAAATTCTAGTAACTATTTTTGGTTATTTCCTTCTAAAATTTGCTAAAAACACAAGAGGTAATTATAAAGAACAAGTTGAATTCATTATTATTCATCCCTTTCACTAAATTAGGTTTAAATTTACTAAAATAGATTACAATAAACTGGCATTGTTTTTCAGTCAATACTATTTTTCAGCAAGTGTTAGTAAGCTTGGAAAATCAATTCTGTATTCTGCAGAAGTAGCTAACTAATGGAAACAAGGCTTTGCCTGCTAATTACACTTGACTAAATCAGTTCCAATAATCCCTATGTGAGGTAAGAAAGTAAGCATACGTCTCACTTCACAAATGAGAAAAGGTATATAAATACATTAGACCATTTCTCTGAAAGCACTGAGCAAATAGAAAAGGAATATTTGAATTAAGAATCTGTATCCTTTCCAAAATCAAACCAAACCCATTAGCAGAGAGTCAATTCCAATTCATAGCACCCCTACAGATCAGGGAAGAAGTACTTCTCCAGAGGGTTTCTAAAACTGTAAGTCTGAAGTATTTAACCACTGCACCACCAGCGCTCCTTGAATTCTTCCACTAATCTTTTACTGACCTGTGTTTGAGTGCCTTTTTTCTGCAGTTAAAAGGTAAAGGTCAAGCAAGTGTTCTTTTGTACAAAACACACTCTGTTGTTGTGAAATTGAGATATTCAGAAGTAATTAAGCAACATATGTAAACCTATTCTTATTTTTATATCTGAATGAATGTTTAGGCTACATAAATACTTTGAGAGGCTCATCTTCTTTTCTAATTTCTTAATCAATAAAAGTTTCTAGTAAAATGTTGTCATTACAGT
Organism: Heterohyrax brucei; assembly: GCA_028571685.1. Taxonomy (NCBI): domain Eukaryota; kingdom Metazoa; phylum Chordata; class Mammalia; order Hyracoidea; family Procaviidae; genus Heterohyrax; species Heterohyrax brucei. Next base: position 137,222,137 of record CM053142.1, on the reverse strand, counting down.
TTTTGCTGCAAATTATACTTACAAGACTGAATTTAGCAATTATGGATTTAAAAAAATGAATCGCTGCATTCATCTTGCTTTGTATATTTATCTGGATTATCTCTGAGTTTCACTAAATCTGTTTTCAGAATATTTATGGAAAGCCAAAGAAAACTGTAAGTGGTCAAGTATAGAATTGAATGTATACTGAAATCTAATCTAAGCATTTTTTTTTTCCAGAAAATATTTTTCAAAAAAGTATAGCAAAGTGTCTGGAGAATAATAACACCTGACATTTATTGAGATTTGCAAACATCCAAAGTATTATTTTAAGATTTTTTTTTGTGTATGATCTTAATGTATCCTTACCATATCACTACTCCTGTAGGGAGCCCAGTGGTACAGTAGTTAAGCACTTGGCTGCTAATCAAAAGGCCTATGGTTTGAACCCATGAGCCGTTCCACAGGAGAAAGAAACAGCAGTCTACTTCTGTAAAGATTAAAGCTATGAAAAAAAATGCCATTGAGTTGATTCTGACTCATAATAACCCCGCAGGGCAAAATAGAACTGCTCCACAGGATTTGCAAGCCTCAGCTGATAGATTCCATCTGCTGTTATTTTGATTAATAGCCAGGCTCTTCACCACTGTGCCATTAAATATTACAGCCTTGGGAAACCCCTACTCTGGAATCACTTGACTACCACATATTGGCTTTTGCTTATTGTTGTTAGTTGCCATCTAGTTGACTCTAACTCATGGCAACTCTACGTGTACAGAGTAGAACTATTCTACAGGATTTTGAAGCCTACAGCTTTTTGGGAACAGATCAGCAGGCCTGTTTTCCATGACACCTCTAGGAGGGTTTGAACTGCAGATTCTCTGGCTGGTAATCAAGCGGCTGGTAGTCAAGGGTGCCACTCAGGCACCGTACATCACTATTAGTTAGATTCTATTACTTTCTCCATTAAACAATGAGGACACTAAGGTTACAAAATTGAAAGCCTGCTTTAATCGCCAGTTGCACTACTTGTGGAGCTGAGTGGTAGTGAAAAAATTACTTAAATCTCAGTTTTCTCATCTGCGTCCCTGGGAAAATAATTTTTTTCTATCAAACAAAGCTTTTGCTTTTAATTTTTAGCACTTGCAAAGCCCTTCAATCATTGTTTTAAAATATGGTAAGAATTCCATAATGATCAGCAATTATTACAGTCTCTTGCCTTCCAATCAATATCTTCTCAAGTAAGATGCATTTTCTGTAATCCAAATTTAGCACAATAAAGACCCCCCAAAAGTTGCTTATTTTATTTCATAGTGTTGGATTGCTTATCAAATAACAATTTCTCACTCTTCCTTACTAATAGAACTCCAAATTAGTTCACTTCAGTCATTTGCCAAGCCAAAGACATTGTTTTTGGAGCCCTGTGGTTCTCCTAATAACCAAAAGGAGAGCAGTTTGAATTTATCGGATAATGATCTTTGGAAACCCTTTGTGGCAGTTCTACTCTGGCCTGTAAGGCCACTGTGAGTTGGAATGCCACTGGATAGAAACAGATTTGGTTTAGTTTCAGACTGCCTTATAGCTAAGATAGTCAAGTGACAGTTCTGAGCAGTGAGATGTAAGCTGAGGGTATCTTTAAAAAGTTTTGTTCATTACAATGGAGCTTCAGTACTTATTTGCATTCCCTTTCCATCCTTTTTGACTTGTAACACCAGTGTGAGAACTAAGCACCAAGAGCCATCTGGAGACAATGAAGCATTAAGGACGTGAACAGAATTCAACACATGAAGATAAAACAAACAGAAAAAAAAAAAAGTTGCTGTTGAATTGGTTCCTACTCTTAGCAACCCTTCAGGACAAAGTAGAACTTCCCAATAGAGTATCCCATGCTGTAAATCTTTACAACAGTAGATGCCGTATTTGTCTTCAGCTGTCAATCTTGATTAGCAGCTAAGATCTTAACACTGCTTTAGCAGGACTCTTCATGTTAATAAGGGTGAAATAAACATGAAAAGGTAATGGGGTTCCAGTTGCATCACTCAGCTGCACAGTATGGCTTACTGGACCATGAGTCTCTTGGCTTCTTATTGGTGATTCAAACAAACTTTCATGTTCCTGATCTTGCTGAATGCACTAATAATGATTCACTGGGCATGCTAACCAGTGACTTAAGAGTCATCCAGCTATGTGATTAATTCTTTTCTTTCCCTTAATAGATCCCCATAGGTACATCTTCAATCATATTACATTTAAAAATAATGATTAGTGATATGATTTGGTAGAAGTTCAAGTTATGAATAGACAGACTGTGGATATATGATTAGTAATTAAACTGTTCAAAGGCAGTTCTCCCAATCTGGAGAAGTTCTCATTTAGAAATCAGTGCTGTCATCTGCTACAAATGGAAGTGAATGATGCTTAATAGTTATCTAATACAGTTTTTTTTTTAATTCAGAGAGCCACAGATGATATATAAATTGCATGAGTGAACATATACTTGACCTCCTTGCCAATTTTATAAGACAATATTATTCTTAGAGCCCAAATCATCCATTTCAAATTTTTAAAATTAATTCTAAGAATAGGCTTTTTGAATTAGACTTACTTAGAAAGGAGTGATCATTTTATAAAAAGCATTTATTAATTAAAATTATAGTCTTCCAAGGAAGCGTTCCCAAATCAGAATATTAAATACTTAACGAATTCTTTCCCACAGGGTTGTAAGTATGAAATTGTTCATCTTGTTCCATTGTAAAGAAGGTAACTTCCTTATATATTTTGAAACAAAAATACCGCCTGCATAGTCCTACTGTGAACGAACATATGTGAGTGTCAAAACTTTTTTTAACCCCACCCCACACTAGTCTATCTGTCACATCAGTGACTGGAAAGGTATTTTTTGTTTGTTTTAAAATTATGGCGCTGTTGCAGCAATCATTCCATATTCAACCAGATTCTCAACGTGTTAAATTTATATTTGTTTCAGAGCGTAGTTTTCAAGGAATAGAACAGTTCAGATTCAGTGGAAGTCCCCCATCTACACCTCCATCTGAGTGTTAAGTCCTGTTAAGTTTTTAATATCTATGTCCATGTATGTCATCCGGAATTCAGACATGAAACATCTGAAGCAGAATAGATTATTACTTACTTACAGCAAATATTTGTGCTGGTTTCCCTTTGCCCTAATCCTTAGGGTGTCTACTATAGGCAACAGATCTTCATAAAATGAATCCGGGTGTTTATAGCTGTTCACCTGCTCTTCTGCAAGTACTTCCTTGAAAAAATGAGAAGAATCCCTGGTCCTCATACTCTGGAATATAAATATATGTCTCCGGAGAAAAATAAGACTAGTGCCTCTAGCTACAAACCCATGGATGCTTCTATCATCTGGAAACTACTTTCCCTTGAAACATAGCACATCCTCTCTATAGTCAAGGTCCCAAGATTTTGTAAGAGTTGCTCAGAAATTCTGTGCAAAAACTTAAAAACATTCTCTGTACAGCTCCACAGCTTCCTGTTTCCCCGTCTTAGGAAGTAACCATGATTCTGAAGTTACATTATCTCCTTTCAGTATATGTATTTACACTTAACATCAATAAAAAATATTTCACATCTTTCTGCTTTATTGATGTTATTTATAACTCTCAAAATTGCTGAGCAATTAAAAGGGTCAGAATTTTTTTTTCCAAATAATGAAAGGTCTGGACCTATTTTATTGAAATTGTTATATTTAATCTGAAAAGAAATTAAAGTTTTATCTTCTTTGGGGATAGCAAGTGAAAAGGTGACTAGTGAGAATAATTTTTTTTTTTTTAATTTCCTGGCACCAAATAATTTTAGATGTGTGTACATTCTGTAAGTTTGCCCTTTCTTCCAAAATCTCAGTATGTTCTAGAAATTAAGGTGTTCCAGCAACATCACTGTATCTTCTCTCTTTTATCAACAGAAAGATAAGCACATTATTGAACTTTCTATTCCATGAGCATACTCTTCCTAGTACAAATAGTTCTCTTTTCTCTGTAAGTCACCAATACACTGCAAAAAAAAAAAAAAAAAAACAAGGTTTTTTTTTTTTTTTGTACCGAGGTTATGAACAAAATATTTGTGGCTGTGCAGTAGATAGCTCTCGAAATGGCTCCCAATAACCCCGACCTCGTGATATCCGTGCACCATGTGATCTCCTTGTGTGGTGTGGACTTTCTGACTTGCTTCTAATGAACAGAATATAGTAAAGGAAATGTGATAATGCTTTTCGTACTAGGATACAAGATAAAGAGTTACTTCATTCTCAATTGCACTCTTTCTCAACCTTTCTCTCTTTACCTCTGATTGGCTTAACCCCTAGAAGCCAGCAGCCTTATTATGAGAAAAGCCTTTGTGCTAGTAACTGAGGGTGGGCTTAGACCAACAGCTCATAAAGAACTGAAACAAATCAACAACCAGATAAGTGAGCTTGAAAGCAGCTCCTTTACCAGACAAGCCTCAACATGCCTACAGCCACGGCCAACAAAACGGTTAGTCTGTGAGAGATCCTGAATCAGAGGGCCTGTCTAAACCACAACTGATTTCTGACCTATACGATCTGTCACATAATAAATATTGGTTTAAGCCACTGAATGTGGGGGTAATTTGTTACAGAACAATGGATAACTGATGCAGATTTTGATACCAGGAGTGGGGTGCTGCTGTCAAACACCAAAACGATGGAATGGCTTTGGAAACTGGCAGTATGTAAAGGCTTGAGGATTTTGAGGAGCACAAGAATGGTGCCCCAGATTGCTTTGTATAAGCTCTTAATAGAAATCGGAGTTTTTAGGACTTTGTTGGCACATACTGGAAATGAGGACCGTGTTATTGAACACTGGAGATTAATGTGCTCTTTTTTATATGATGGCTGAAAACTTCACAGTCATACTCATCTTCAATTATGTGAGAAGCAGAACATATGTGTTACAAACTTCGTGATGTACCCAAGGTGATTTCCAAGCAAATGGTTGAAGGTGCTTCTTAGATTCTTATTGCTGCTCATAGTAAAATGAGAGACAAGAGAGAAAAACTGAAGAAAGGACTATTAAGCGAAGAAGAACTCATTGCGTTGAAAATTTTCAGTATCTCCAGAAAAGATGATATTTTAAGAAATGACTTCTGTCACCAGACAGGGAAAGCAGTGGAAGCTGCATATAGGTGGGCATGTAAATTTATATGGAAATGTACATTTCCACTCAGTCATAATTTTAAAAAAGTTAAAAAAAAAAAGGAAATGACTTCTGAATTGTCACACATCTGTGACCTAGAGAAAAATAAAACCTATAAATATATACACTTCTGTTGAGACATCAGAAAAATTAAAGAAATAGATATTATTCCATGCAATGATGTTTCTGATGAGATTAGTGGTGAGCCACACAGATACTTTCAATCAAACGATCAGCCTCCTGGGAAGATTAAGGATATAATCCTTCCATCATCTGTAAGTACAGAACAGATTATTTTGAAGAGATTTGTGGGTATGAATGTTGTTAATGTAGAAACTGTAGTGGTATTCACAGAAGTCTACTTGGACAAAAATTAGAGAGGCTATCAAAATTGCGAAATTTTGTCAGCAGAAAGCTGACTAAGCAATTACAAAAAAAATCATTCAAGGAAAAGAAAGGATGACTCATAAAGCAATATGAAAAGTCAAAAGACAAAGTCAAGAACCATGGAGAATTATTCACAGGCAATGAAACCTAGTAAAAGTTATCTAGCCATGTTTCAGAATTGTTATAGATCAATGAAATCTTTGTGCCTCCATTCCCCCATTTTGAACAAGAATGTCCACAGTAGTTGTCTTATGGCTATTTTATCACTGTAGGTTCAGTGTGAGAGGGGACAAGTCGGGTGTCTATTTACTGTCACAAATCGGAAGAACTATGAGTAAGGAATTACACCGGATGAGGTTCATCCATATCTAGACCTGATTTAGAGGATGAGATTTGGACATTGTTCTGGTATTCTAATAGAGTAAGAATTTTGTAGACTTTGGGAGAAATTAACACATTACATCTAGAAAGAGCAAGAATTATTGAGGGCCAGAGGATGATTGTGGTAAACCATTCTGAAATGGCTCTCAATAATCCTTTCTTCCTGGTAATTACCCCAATGTGCAAGTCTCTTGACTGTGAGTTTTATCTAATGACTTGCTTCTAACAAACACAGCAAAAATGATAAGATGTCACTTCTAAAATTACGATACAAGATACTATTATCTTTGTCTCATAACAACTCATTCTGTTTCTCTCTTTTTCTTTCTTGATTTTTCTAATCAATCCAGTTATCATATTGCTAGTTGTCCTATGAGGAAGCCCATGTGGTGAAAAAACTGAGGACAACCTCTGTGTCAAAGCCACCAATCAACCGAATCCTACCAACAACCACATACAAGTGAGTTACATAGTTAAGCCTTAGGATGGCTGCAGTCTCAGATGGTCACTGGATTGCACAGTCTCAGAAACTCTGAAGCAGATCAATATAAGCTGCCATGGGTTCCTTACCCCTATAAGAATACTACAAGATAATAATTGTTACTTAGTAAACAATTACGTTCTGAGATAATTTGTTGTACTGCAATAGGTAACTAATGTAAATCGTTAGATAGTTTAAATGACTTTTAAAAATATTGGTTAACTATACGTATTATACCTGTATCTTCCAACTGACTGGATGACTTTTCAAATATTTTACGTTTTCAATAATTAGTATTTCTGTTAATCAAAGGAAAGGCATACTTTAAGCTCTGAAACTTCATATCAAGACTGAGTAAATATCATCTTTAATCCATAGATTGCCTATGGCACTGTAGTAATCAATAAACTGAATTTCACCATGAGAGCTTAAAGAAGGAGTTTAAGCAATTTAACTAGTTTGGAGCCTAAATATTTTTATTTACTTTTATTATGCAAGCACTTTTTAGCTGAAAAAAAAAATCTATTTAACAAACAAAATTGTTTCTTGTTTAGAGGTAACATGAGTGTTTGTGATTCTTAAATATGTCTCTACATGTACCCTATTTCAAGGTCTCAGTGCCTTGATCTTGGAGCAGAATATTTGCAGAGGATGAGAATTCCTAATTCTCTGAAGATTTGCTTCTGTTTCATGAAAACTTGTGCCTAATTTTGTGTCAGTCTTTCTTCTCGCTGCAGAATCTGAAGGCCTTTTTTAATACTTCCAAGCAATCTTTCTACTACTATCCCTGCTTGTATGTGTAGATTAATAAAACATAGTAGTCCCTGGGTGGTGGAACTGGTTAAGTGCAAAACTACTAACTGAAAGGTTGGTGGTTTGAACTCACCTATAGTTGTGGAAACCCTAGTGGCATAGTGTTAAGTGTTACAGCTGCTAACCAACAGGTTGGCAGTTCAAATCTGCAGATGCTCCTTGGAAACCCTATTGGGCAGTTCTACCCTGCCTTGTAGGGTCACTGTTAGTAGGAATCAGCTGAGTAGCAGTGGGTTTTATAGTTGAGGTAAACTTGGTGACATAATGGTTACGCGCTACAGCAGCTAACCAAAAGGTCAGCAGTTGCAATCTACCAAGTGTTTCTTAGAAACACTACTGGGCAGTTCAACTCTATCCTGTAGACTCGCTATGAGTTGGAATTGACTGTACAGCAACAGGTTTGGTCTTGCTTTTATAGATGCATCAGAAGAAAGACTTGGTGATCAGCTTGTGAAAAGCTGTGTCCTTGGAAGACCTATGGAGTGTAGTTCTACTCCATACATGTAGGGTTGTTGTAAGTTGGAATCTGTGTTAAGCATTCAGTTGCTAACCAAAAAATCAGTAGTTCTAATCCACCAGAAGCTTCCTGGAAATCTTATGGGACAGTTCCATTCTGTCCTATAGGATTGATATGAGTCAGAAGCAACAGCAACGGGTTTGATTTCCGCTTGGTACAAGATAAATGTTTTGTTGTTCTGATGAAAATTTCAGATTACTAAACTAACATAGGCAATCTGGAAGACTGATTATTTCTGTAAAAAGGAGGGAAGAAAGTAGAAAAGTATTTTGTTATTCATTATCATTTTTCAGAAACATATTTTTTCATTTCAGTCTCACAACTTCTGTAATACAGTGATTGTCAATCCCCTTTACAAAGTAGCAAAACAAACCAAATAAATAAATAAATAAAGACCTTTGGATAATAATTGTAAAAATGAAATTTCAACATAGATATGTCTGACAACTAGCAAATACCTAACCTAGTATTCAGCCAATAAATTTTGTTTCACAGTGTACAATACTATAGTTTATGACTTTCCATTATTATTTTATTTTTCACTATTCTGTTTCCATTTGAATACAATTTACTACCATGATTGAATTCTCCACAGTATTGTGAGTCAATGTTCTCGTATACGTGTGCAGTGCATTTTATTTTAATGTATTCATACTTCACCAGGCCTTTTATTTGGTATACAATGGAGCCCTGGGGATTCAGTGGTTAAGAGCTTCACTGATAACCAAAAGGTCAGCAGTTCAAGTCTACTCTATGTGTCAGTTCTATTCTGTCCTATAAGACCACTGTGATTCAGAATCCTCTCAACAGCTACAAGAGTTTTGTTTTCTACTTTCAAGAATTTCTGCTATTAATTCACATTACATGAATCAGTTTATTTTTCTTTTAACAAAATATACTATGACTTTATGTGTTCTCAGGGAAGGCCTGTCAGATTAGAAGTGAGAAAAACAACACTTTTGAATGTAGGAATAAAAAAAATAAAATAAAATAAAAAAACCATCTCCAAGCTACTGACGTGTGGTAAACATTTGGGAATTTAATAACCATGTTTGATAGATCAGAGCAAATTCCTGGCAAGAGCAGTCTGTACAGAGGACTGGATCTGAACTTAGTCACATGTGCAAGTACAGGAACTACAATTGAGATCGCTTAAAGAGTTTTATTTTGAAAATTATAAAATGTTAGTATTGCTTTTTGACTCACAAACAATGAGGCTCACCATGATATGTGAACAAGGAGAGTACAGGGTTGCCCATAGTTAGAGGGAGTCTGCATTTTATTTGCTTCAATTTTAAACTCCAACACAGACTTAAGCTTAAAATGCATTGGGCAGTTGTGATAGGAATAAAGACTTGAAATTGTGTCAGACTTAAAGACAAAAATTTATAATTTTTCTTCATCCTCAAGAATGGAAAAACAAATTTTCCATACTGAGAAATGTTTTAAATACCGTGACGTACAATGTATAGCCATCTTTTGGAGAATTATGGAAAAGAACAATCATATTAGCTCACTGACAGAACTTAATTTAAAAATTGTTTCCTGAATTGAACTCATGAGGTTAATAAACATTTAATTTTTAGAAAAAGCTAATGATTTTAAAGAAAATAAATATACGTTATTTGTGTGGAAATAATTTGTTGCTGCTGTTAAGTGCCATCAAATCAGTTCTGACTCATAGCGACCCCATGAACAAGAGAACAAAACACTTTCCGGTCTTGTACTATGTCCACAATCATTTTAATGCTTCAGCCCATTGTTGTGGCCTCTGTGTCAATCCATCTAGTGTTTCTTTTTCACTGACCCTCCACTCTACCGAGCATGATGTCTTTCTCCAGGGACTGATCTTTCCTGACAACATGTCCAAAATATGTAAGATGCAGTCTTGCCACCTTTGCTTTCAAGGAGCACTCTGGTTATACTTCTTCAAGAACAGATTTGTTTGTTCTTTTGGTGATCCATCATACATTCAACATTCTTCTCCAACACCACAGTTCAAGGCATCAATTCTTTGTTCATGGTCCAGCTTTCACATGGGTTACGATTTAAAATACCATGGATTGGGTCAGGCACATTCTAATCTTCAAGGTGACTTCCTTACTTTTGAATACTTTGAAGAGGTCCTTGGCAGCAGATTTTCCCAATGTAATTCCACTCGAATTCTTGACTGCTGCTTCCAAGGGTGTTGATTTTGGACCCAAGTAAAATGAAATCTTTGACAATCTCAATCCTTTCTCCATTTATGACAGTGTTGCTTACTGGTCTAGCTGAAAGGATTTTTGTTTTCCTTATGTTGGCATGTTGAGGAGTAATCCACATGGTAGTCTGTGGTTCTTGATCTTCATCAAATCTTCTTCATTTCCAGCAAATAAGGTGGTGTTGTCTGCATAACGCAGATTATTAATGAGTTGTCTTCCAATCCTGATGCCTCTTTCTTCTTTGTATAATCCACCTTCTCAGATTATTTGCTCAGCATACAGATTGAACAGGTATGGTGCAAGGATACAACCCAGACACATGTGTTTCCTGATTTTGCACCATACAGTGTCCCCTTCTTCTGTTCTCACAACTGACTCTTGATCTGTATGCAGATTCCTTAAGAGCACAATTAGGTGTTGTAGAATTCCCATTCTCTGGAATGTTAGCCATAATGGAAATATTTGGTAAGAAGTTATTTTTGCTTGTTTTGAGAAAAATGTGTTACTAATTTAAAAGTTGCTAATAAAATTGAATACAAATACTCTGTTATTTTGGGAAGGCTTGGCAAAATTATTTCTCTAATCTTGTAAAAAGATAACACTTTATTCATTTGATGACACTGAATAATAATAGCAAATAAATATCTATGTGTTATCTGCAGCACAAGCCATTTGACTCACGTGGAACCGCACATTACACTGCATTTTAGTGTTTAACCCAATAGAAATTCCAAATGCGAATTAACAACTGTTTATTCTTTTATCAAAAACAAACAAATGAACAAACAAAAAAAACTGTTGTATGAAGTTGATTCCAACTCATACCAACTCTACAGGGCAGGGTAGAATTGGCCCATCAGTTTTCAAGCAGCAGCTGATGGTATGCAAACGCAAACTTTTTGATTAGTAGTCAAAATTTTAACCACTGCGCCACCAGGGCCCTGTTCTTTTACAGGAGTTATTAATAGTTAAAATTTTAGTGCATGCTTCTGATCCCTTGTAATAGATAACGTGGAAACATTTTAGATTTAAAAAGCATAGAGCAAATGAGAGGCAATCTCATCTTTTTTCCTTACAATTTTAATGAGATTTCTGTTGCCCAGAGGGTATATTTCATAGCACAGTCTTCAAATATTTACCATATGTTTTACATGTAGTTAATCAATATAAATACTGACAGTTATTATTAGTTGCTCAGAGGTTGCTTAACCTACAAGTCACTTTAATAATATTCCCCATAAACTATGGATTGTTTGCCATTACTCTTCCTTGTGTACTATTGCTGTCATGTCATTAAGTGGCATTATCTTTGCCATTTGTGAAAAAATATTTGTATAGTGCAAAATACATAATTTTCTTCTCAACTAACATTGGTAATTTGTATTGGTATCAAGACTCACTCTTCTAGAAAATTTTGACCATTGTATAATTTATCATCACGGGATACAGTTAACAGTTCATGGTAGACATTGGGCAAAGGGTAAATAGGTAAAAATCTGGAAAAGAATATAGTTTTTTAATGACCAATATGGCTGATTCATTTACATAAATCATGGGAGGTACTGAAAATAATTCATAACATTTTTATAGACTATAAACAAAAAAAAATGCCACTGAGTCAATTCTGACTCACAGCAACAGTACTAGACAGCATAGAGCTGCCCCATAGAGTTTCAAAGAAGGGCCTGATGAAGTTGAACTGCTGACCTTTGAATTGGCAGCCATAGTGTTTAACCACCATACCACCAGGATTTCCTACACATAAATATAAATCAAAATTCATTCAAGTGAGAAGCATCCACCTATTTACTTGATCTACTTCATCTTCAGACATTTCTAGAAATGGGGAGCTATCCAGATCTCAGAGGTGTAGGCAGTCGTGTGTCAGTCGTAAGTTTACTGATTCTTTATTAAAGTTTGTATAGAAATCTGAAAAAAAAAAATATTTTCTTGGGATTTTTGTATCAGTAGTGATTTAGATTGACTGTAAGCTAATATATTTTCTTATTATTTCAGAAAATGTATTGTTTTGCAGGCTGGTGTGAAAAAGTAATGAAATAAGAAACATTGAAGACTGGGATGAGCAAAAAGCATATTTTTTATACTGGTAATAAAAGTCTTCTCTGCCCTTTCTTCTCTTAACTTTCCTCCTCTTCCATTCTCATTCTCTGTTCTTCCTTTTTCTTCCTTTCCTCCTAATCCTTTTCATTTTCATCTTTGTCTTCATCTTACTTCTTAAGTAATGCATTACTTTTGATACTGTCATACTTACATAATTCATATTTACAGTTCATAACCAAAGCTATGAATCATATACACAATAAGATGGAGTAATAAGGAAGACAGTATTTAAAATATTTCAAAATAAGCTAATTATTCCCAAGTCAAGTAAAGTTTTAAGTTACTGTCTAAAATTATTTTTAGCAATTATGCTAGGAACTAGAGTTTTTGTGAATTTGACACAGGTTCAGCCCTTACAGTGCTTATAAATTAGCGAAAACTCACTGCCATCCAGTATGTCCCAAATCATAGTGACCCTAGGGATCAGGGTAAAAAGATAGGGAAAAAAAGCAGATTTTTGTATACATCATTCTAAGTTAGGAATAAATTAAAACATACACATGTAGTAAAGCACAAGGAAGAGCATTTTAATGCATTTTGAATCAAAAAAGATGTACAAGTAGTTAACGTGTAAACTGAGGTATAAAGAATGAATTGTAATTATCTAGGCAAAGTGGAAGTAGGAAGATAGCAAAGAAAGTCTTTATGTAAATGATACTCCATTATTCATTTATGCAGGCTCAAGTGCACTCAGTGCATTCATTCAACAATCATCTATTTTGAACACCTACTGTGTCCTCAGCGTTGTTCTGGGCATTAGGAATCCAATTACGAGCAAAAATGAGGAAAGAGACACAAACCTTGCCATCACAGAGCTTACAATATTATTACAAAGAGGCACATTTCTGAAGTTTCCAAGGAGCAACAGATGGACTCAAATTGAAGACCTTTTGGTTAGCAGTTATACCTCTTAATCACTACCCTACCAGGATTTAAGACATCATTTGAGAGGCCACATGAATGATAAGTAGTAGAAAAGAATAAAAAATGAAATGGATATGAACATACTTCTATAAAGGAACTGTTGGACACAAATTATACAACAAAAATGCTTCCCTAGATGCAAATAAAATAAATATCTGCTCCAAACACTATTTTTAAAAATATTGCAAAAAATAAATGTGAGGAAAAAAGTAAAGCTTGGAGAAATCTCTCTGTTGACTCTTCAGCTACCAATATAATATTTGAAATGGTAATTTCTGTGAATATATTTAGTATCAGTTTATTCAAGCAGATATGCCTAAAGACCTAGAAAATTGAAGGATTGGTATCTTAATTATCTAGTGCTACTATAATGGAAATACCACAAGTAGATGAGTTTAACAAACAGATTGAGTCTCACATATTTCTAGAAGACTAGAAATATGAACTCAGGGTATGGTATCTAGGGGTGTGGTGCCTGGAGGAGGGCCCTTGTTTCTTCTGAGCTTTTTGTTCTCTAGAACAATGACCCATGACTTGGGTACCCTCTTCTCAGACCTCCACTTCTTTCGTTTGTTTAATGTCGTTTACATCGCAAGAGAGATTGATTTAAGACTCACCCACCATTAATCCTGTTTTATTAAAGTAACAAAAACAACCTGTCTCAAAAGGGTTTATAAAAACAGGACCAAAACCACTGAAGAAACCAAACCCACTGCTGTGGAGTCAATCTTGGTGACGGTACAGCTACAGTAGAACTACCACCTAGAGTTTCCAGGGAGCACCTAGCTGATTTGAATTGCCAGTGTTTCAAACTGCTGACCTTCTGGTTTTCAGCCCTAGCATTTAACCACTATGCCACCAGGGTTTCCCAAACAGGCCTAGAGGTTAGAATTTACCATATTTGTTTTTGGGGGACTCAATTCAATCCACAGCAATTGGTCATGTGAATTTTACAGAATGACACACATAAAAGCTATAAATAAAACTTCAGATAAACAGAAAATTAGGCAAAGGTCTAGCATATCCAGATGGGTTTCTGAAAGTAAGGATGAAAAGAATTGGAGAGAAAAAACATTTTGAGAGAATAATGTCTGAAAACTGTTTTGATATGATAAAAATCAATTTGCAGATTCAGGGAGACTAATAAATCACAAAGATAATATATAAAGTATACTGTAGACCTACCTAAAATTATTACAATTTCTTTAAAACAATCAGGTTAAAAAAAGACTAACTTCTAAAGAGCAGTGACATTAGTGTGTTTACTTAATATTTTATATTGTCATTCCAACTTTATTGCCAAATTGTACCTCTCTGTACTATTAGATTAATTTTAGCCTTGTAACCTTGGCTAATAAAACCTAAGCAGAAGTTATATGTATCATCTGTTGGTGGGAACTCAAAGGATTACTATGAGTTGGAATCAACTTGATGGCAGTGGGTTTGTGTTTTGGGATTTGGTGCAGCTAACTGCCTTTCTGTTCTACTTCTGTGATGAACATAACAGAACACATTATGAGGAAACTTTCATTAACCTGAGTTCCTTAGTAACTATGGTAGGAAGAGATCTCATGGTCAGGTGATAAACTTTTTATTTATGAACCCACTGAGATCTGAAGATTTTGTTTGCTGAAGCATACTCAATCATGACTCATACAGGCAACTACAATGACAGTGAATTTTCATCAGTGGAATTATATTTAATTATATTTTAATGTAAGTGCTATGGCTGCTAACCAAAAGGTCGGCAGTTCACATCCACCAGGCACTCCTTAGAAATTCTGTGGAGCAGTTCTACTCTGCCCTATAGGGTCACTGTGAGTCAGCCTCGACTCAACAGCACTGAGTATGACTAGAGAAAATGTCAGTCTGGAATTTTATATCAAGAAAAACAACTTTCAGAAGTAATAGCAAAACAAAGATGTGTTTTCAGAATCTACTGTAATATTTTGCCACCAGTAAATCTTCACTAAGCGAAATCAAAAATATTTTTTGTAAGCTCAAGTGATACAAACTTGAAAAGAATGTGTAAACTTTGAAAAGCAAGGTAAGCAACATAAATATGTGGACATAATAAAATATACATTAATTGTGTAAACTATAATTATAATTCTATCTTTAGAATAAAGTAATTAAAAGTAAATGTTATGAAAAACATAAACATTATTTCCTTTGGATGGGGCAGAAAGGAATTAGAATATTATAAGTTCCTTACACTATTTGGAAGGAGAGTAAAGAAACTGACTAATTTTAGTATTTGATAAATGTGTATCTTATAATATTTTAGCAACACAGAAGAATAAACTAATAAAAGAATAATACATGATTTTTTTCTTACCATGTTATTCCTTCATTCTTATTGTTCTAAGGTTCCTTATTTTATCACTCCTCTTCTCTTTAGAGAATATATTCTAGCCATTCTTTTAGGGTAAGTTTTCCAACAACGCTTTTTCTTAGTTTTCCTTCTTCTAAGAATGTCTTAAGTTCCATTTGATTCTTGAAGGAAAATTTGATGGCTTTAACATTTAGACTAGACAATTCTTACCTTACAGTGTATGACAACAATGCCGCTTCCCTCTGCCTTCTTTGGTTTCTGATAAGAAATATACTGTTATTATAGGTGTTGTTTTTGCCTTTACAGTTATAATATAATAAAGGTATTCACTTTGTCATTTGCTTCAGAATATTGACTTTGTTGTGACTTGGAGAGGATTTATTTTGTTTATACAATGTGGCATTCTCTCACATACTGCAATCTATAGGTTCATGCCTTTTGATAAATTTTGGAAGTTTTCAGGCATTTTTTCCATCTTCCCTATTAATTTCCTACTTATGAGACTATAGTGACCTGGATCCTTTTAATCGTCATACAGTCTCAGGATTTCTTGACTGCTCTTCCACAGGTTTTGATCATGGATCCAAGTAAAATGAAATCCTTGACAACCTCAGCCTTTTCTCCATTTATCATTAAGTTGCTTATTGGTCAAGTTGTGAGGCAAGAAATAAAAAGACATTTTACTGGGAAATATATGCTGCAAAAGACCTATTTAAAGTGTTGAAAATCAAAGACGTGACCATGAAGACTAGCCAAAAGCCAAGTGCCGTCAAGTTGGATCTAAGGTGTGCCTGATTGAAGCCACAGTATTTTCAATCACATCATAAGCATATGAAAGCTGAACAATAAATGAGGAAGACATGAGAACTGATGCTTTGAATTGTGGTGCTGGAGAATATTGCCTATGCTTTGGAAGGCCAAAAGAATGAACACATATGTCTTGGAAGAAGTACAACCGGAGTGCTCCTTAGAAGCAAAGATGGTGAGACTATTTCTTACATATTTTGGACATGTTGTCAGGAGGGACCAGTCTCTGGAGAAACACATCATGATAGGGAGAGTGTCAGTGAAAAAGAGGAAGACCCTCAGCAGTATGAACTTGACACAGTGGCAATAACAACAGGCTTAAGTATAGCAATGATTGTGGCACGGTGCATGACTGGACACCGTGTCCTTCTGTTGTGCATAGGTTTACTACGAGTCAGAACTGACTCGACAACACCTGACAACAAGCATCTCAAGAGTTTCTCACTCTGTTTCCCTCTGTATTTCCTTTCTATTCTTCAGGCATGGTAACTTTCATTGTTTCAGCTTCCTATTCACTGATTCTTTCCTCTGTTCCCTCCATTCTGCTGTTGAATCCATTTGTTGTTTCAGTTATATTTTGCAGTCATGAAATTTCCAATTTGCTCTTTGTTATATCTCATATTATGACTATTTTCTGTGTCTTTTGCCTTTTTCATTTTTTAAAATCATGTTTTTGATTTTTTTGTTGAAAACCTTTCATTGTATCTTCTTTAAAAATGTCAGATAATTCTGTCATCGCTGTCACCTATGTGAAGTTATGTATTGATTTTCTTTTTCTTTTGAGAACTTGGATCTTGTTACGACGTCATTTTTTGTTTGAAACTTAGACATCATGCTGTTGTTGTTAAGTACCATCAAATCTGTTCTGACTCATAGCAACCCTATGCGCAGCAGAACAAAACGTTGGCCAGTCTTGTGCCATGTCCACAATCATTTTTTATGGTTAAGCCCATTGCTACGGCCACTGTGCCAATCAATCTCGTCAAGGGTCTTCCACTTTTTCACTGATCCTCCACTCTACAAAGTGTGGTATCATTCTCCAAGGACTGATCCTTCCTGACGACATGTCCAAAGTATGTTAAGATGCAGTCTTGCCATCTTTGCTTCCAAGGAGCACTCTGGTTGTATTTCTTCTAAAGCAGATCTATTTGTTCTTTTGGTGGTCCACAGTACATTCAACATCCCTCTCCACCACAATTCAAAAGCACAACGCTCTCCTACCAGCTAAGATGAAAATTGGACATTGTAGTACCGTGTATTTTAGCTGGGACACTTTGGCTGTTAGTTAAGTCTTCTGTGTAGCTGACTTCCTCTGACATCACTGTGGCAGAAGGATGAAAAGTGAAAGTTCAAATTTCCCATTTGTCCTCTGTTGACACTCAAGTAGGTAAACTCTTCGTTACTACCGCGTGGAGTAAAGTTCTGTATTCCTACTAGGCCACCAGTGGTACTTCCTTGACTAGGCGCTTTCCACCTCGCCTCTGCTAACATGATAGAGGTTGAATAGCCTACAACTTAGCAGCGAATAAATTCTTAGCTTTCCACTAAGTCGTCTCTGTGATGAGAGGGAGAAGCACATGATCATTGCTGGTTGGTGGTAGAAGTACAGGTTTTCCATGTGGCCACTGTTCACCTCCCAAGGCAGAAAAGCCCTCACTTGCGCAAGCAAAAATGAGAGTATCATCTCTCTACTCAGCCTCTCTGTCTCAACACTAACAAAGGATGCAGGGTTCCTCATTACAGGACGGTGAGTGTAAAATTCTAGACTCCATATTTGGTGTTTGCTGGTGTGTATAGGAGTTGGGTCACAAGTTTTTCTTTGTTGTTTGATTAGACAGTCACTGTCTGGTAATTTTCTATCTTGTGAGACTTTCTGTTTTCTGATCTTGTTTGCTAGAGACAGCTGATGTTTCTGGAGTTTTCATTCGTTAACTTACGTAATCTTCACCTGTTTGCATTTGAAGATTTCTAGAGATTTGGTAACTGGTATAATCACTTTGAAGAAAAATATGTTATCTAATAATGTTGCAAATATGCATGCCACATAATGCAGCAACTCTACTTCAAATTTTTCATAGTTCTCAAAGTTTAGAATGTGCCAGAGTCAACTGGAGGCCTTGCTAAAACATATGGTTTGTCAGCAAATTCCAAGTTTCCAATTAAATACAATAGGAGTGGGACTCAGTTTTCATTTCTAACAGGCACCCAAGTATGCTGCTAGTCAAGAACCACAATATCTGAAGGAATTTTATACCCTATCCCAACAAATATACATGTGTTTGTAGACTTTATAAATAGTATTTTAATAAAAGCTAAAAATACGTAGTTGAATGGATATGTCGAGCATGGCCATGTAAGGAAATTCTATGCACTAATAAAAAATTACTGCCAAAAGTGAAGATGTCCTTAAACACTTACTAGTTAAGATTATGGATTATGCCTCAACATAAAGAAAACAAAAATCATTACAAATTGACCAATAAACAACATCATGATACATGGTGAAAAGATAGAGAATCTCATCTTACTTGAATCGATAATCAATGCCTGTGGAAGCAGCAGTCAAGAAATCAAAAGATGGAAATATATTCCCCAAAATATCTCTTTAAATTTTAAAAAGTAAAGACATCAGTTTCATGACCAAGGTACACCTAACCCAAGACATGATATTTCAATTACTTCTTATAAATTCAAAACAGGGATAATGAAAATGGAAGACTTAACAAGAATTGATGCATTTGAATTACAATATTAGCAAAGAGTATTAAAAGTAGTCTGACCTATTAAAATAATGAACAAATCTGTCTTGGAGGAATTGCCGCCAGAATGCTCCTCAGAAGCAAGGATGGTGGGTCTTTGTCTTGCTTACTGCGGACACGTTATCAGGAGAAACCAATCCCTGGATAAGGACATTATGTTTGGTAGAGGTGAGTGAAAAAGAGGAAGACTTTGACTGAGATGAACTGACACGGTTGCTGAAACAACAGGCACAAATACCTGCTATTGTGAGGATGGCAAGGGATCTTGCCTTATTTCATTTGGTTTTATGTATGAGGTCTGACAATTCGGTCCATGAACTTAAGTGCTCTGAGTACTACATACCTCATTGCTGAATATCACTACAGTTACCTTAGAAGTACTCCCCTTGGGAAGCTATGCACTAACACCAGCACCTAATCCACCCTTCAAAGCAATTTTGGAACTCTTTCTGGAATGGCCTTTGGACACCAGGGCATGGTGGTAATATCACGAACTTAATTGGATAGTTGTCTGTGAGGTAATTTTTAGCCAGTAAGCCAATAACTGTATTTGAACATCCTCCCTACTCACCTGATCTGCCTCCATTGACTTTTTCTTTATACAAAGATAAACAAAGTAGTGAAAGGAAAACATTTTGATGACATTCAGGACATCAAAGGTAATATGACCGTAGTTCTGATGATCATCCCAGAAAAATGGTTCTGCTTTGAAGAGTGGAATAGCTGCTGGTGTTGGTGCATAGCTTCCCAAGGGGAGTGCTTCAAATGTGACCATAGTGATAGGCAGCAATGAGGTATGTAGCACTTTTTGTAAGATGAGATCACGAACTCGTTGCATGTAACTGTATATTTGTAATATAGATAAATATTAAGGTATCTAAGAAAAAGCAATCTAAATTATATTGCAGAGAAAGGCATGTGTTATTGTTGTTAGGGGTTCCTAACTAGTCCTAGTTAGAAACAAAACACACCATACAGTCCTGTGTCATCATCACACAGGGGGTATTATGTCTGAGCCCACTGTTAGAATGACTGTGAATGCACATAAAGTGTATATTATTCTTAAATGCAAAGGTGGTTACCAAAATTCAAGAAGTTGGTTGATTCTGGAGACAGGGAAAGATTTGTGTTAAAGGAGGGGAATACAAGGTGCTTCTGAATATTAACAATATTGTATTTATTGACCTGTGAAGTAGTAGTATATAGATGTTCACATTATAATCATCCTTCAAATTGTGTATACATATTTTATGTGCTCGTCTGTATGTAATACATTTCATAATAAAATAGAAATAAAATAAATGGCCAGCATAGAAAATTTCTATAATGAGAATTCTATTGAAAAGATTAACTCTAATACAAAATCATTGTATCTCGTTTCGCAGCTATTTGGAATCTCATTAAGTTTACAACAATTACTTCCAGTGGAAATTACTTCTCTACCCTGAAGAGAGTGTTAAATGTAGGTAGGTATTTCATGGATCCATTAGTATCTGAACTTGTCCTGCCTTTACAAGGAGGGCTTTGGAATCGTGTAACACTTTCACAAGGCTTTGGCTCTTCCCTACAGCATTACCCATGAAAAGGCACACAGCACACCTTTCCTTTGGTAATTCAGCATTGCATTAAGCAGACTGAAGACTTAGATATTTCCAAATAATTTCAGGTAACTGGCATTAATATAATTAAATGAATTCAATTATCAAAAATAAATAAAGGGGTGGAGTCAAAACTGCACACTAAACACACATCTCCCTAAATCCCTCTGGAAACCAAGACCTGAATTGATAACTAAATTGAATTGACAACTAAACATAGCCTTCTGGACACCTAGTGAGCCCTAGGACATGCATAGGGTTCTTAATTTGGACTTCATGTCGCTGAACGGAAAACCTCCTCTCTTTCACTGACCCTTGCTCTTGGTGAATGCTGGCTTTCATGGATCAAATGTTACTCACCATTTTAACTTTTTTTTTCCTCTGTCTTGGATGGTGGGCAGAGTTGGGTCTTGACTGGTAGCTCGTCTCACGTGCACTGCTGGTGGGATCAGAGGGTGAAATTGCCACACTTGAGAGCCTGGCTTTGGACTCTGCATCTCAGGACCTTTGGCCTCTCTTTCCACCTCCACCATTGAGTGGCCTGTGCCACAGCAGGTGGGGAGCTTGTGGAGGATGCCATCTTGTTCCACTGGGAGGTGGAGATACCTATCTGGAAGCCTCAGATGGAACTAATTCCTCGGATGAGAGTTAGCACTTGCCCAGAGGAGAGCATTTTTCCAGCAGAAAAGTAGTATTCTACACAGCGTCACCTACGACTGGGGCCCGGCAGCAGAGGCCAGCTGGGCAGTAGCCTTTCTGTATTTTGAAGTACTTTGTAACATCTGGGGTTGGATGTATAGGTGCTTACTTTGCCAGCTGGGAAGAGGGACCTGTGAACCTGAAAACCTAACTGACTTTGGAAGTTGTCAGATACCTTTTACCTTTCATTTTAAGATGGCCTAGACAAAGAACTGTGGTCCATCCTCACAGCATCTCCCCCAGCCTTTATTGACTCAAATGATTATCCAAACGCAAAAAACTCTTTGTAAAAGTATAATAAAGAAATCACCCATGGCTTCAGAATGCCCCCAAAAGAATCAACCAAAGAACTTACCAGATGTAGAAACCTTTCTGAAACTATCAGAAGATGAATACAAAAGGACTATGTATAGAGCCCTCCTAGACCTTATATAAAATGCAGCAGACCAAAATGAAAAATTAAGCAAGCTGTTCGATCTGATAGAAGACTAGTACTCTGAAATCCAACAGATCAAGAACAAAATCAAAGACATAGAAACTTCAATTCAAAGCCAAGAAAACAGAATGGGACAAATGGAAAATAGACTTTCTCACTTGCAAGACAGAGCTACTGACTCCAGCATCTATGAGGAGAAATCAGAAAAAAAGAAGCAAGAAAAATGAAGAAGCATTAAGAAGCATGTGGGACTCTATTAAAAGAGGAACAATCTATGACTAATTGGAGTTCCTGGGCAGGGTGGGACACCTGAGAACACAGAGAGTATTGTGGCTGAACTGCTGACAGAAAACATCTCTGAAATTATGAAAGAAGAGAATCTAGATAACCAAGACACATACTGAACACCACTCAATATACATCTCAAAAGAAAGATTCCAAGACATTATAATCAAGCTTAACAAAATGAAACATAAGCAGAAACTCTTAAAGGCAACAAGAATCAAAGCAAAGCTAACATTTAGAGGGAAACCCTATAGGCTTTCATAGGACTTCTCAGCAGAAGCAATGCTGGCACAGAGATAGTGGCATGATACATTCCAAGCCTTGAAGGAGAAGAACTTCCAACCAAGAATTATATATCCTGCAAAGCTATTTTTCAAATATAAAAATGAAATTAAGACAGTCATAGATAAACAGAAACTCAGAGACTTGGTGAAAAACAAACCAAAGCTACGAATCTCTTGGCTTTGAAGAATAAAACCACTAACTTTATGTTTTAGAAGCAAATACAGGACACATCACACAGAATCCTACTCGGTTAGGGAAGGTTCCAAACTCAAAGATATAAAAGTTAAAGAAATGATCCAGTGAGTATACCATGAAAACTATGATGCCATCACATTAAAAAGATGGAGGTACTACAGTCATTATAGTCCTTCCAGATGGAGAGGAAGTTAATAAGACTGGTAGTAACTAAGATCGTGTTTACACATAGTTTTAAGAGGGATCATAGGGGTAGCTGTAAAGCACAATAAAGATCCAACATATCAAATCAAGAAACATAATGCAAGAGTCTCAACAACCACAAAACCAATACTGAAAAAGGTGAAAAATGAACTCACAAAGAAGAATGTCCCAGAACAGATTAGTAAGAACAACAGAGAAAACATCAACACAAAAATAAACATATCACAATGACAGCACTAAACACATATCTATCAATAATTACATTGATTGGGAATGGACTGAATGCCCCAGTAAAGAGACATCAAGTGACATCTTGGATCAAAAGACACGACCCATCCATATGTTGCCTATAAGAAACTCACCTTAGACTTGAAGAAATGAACAAACTGAAAATTAAAGGATGGAAGAATATTTATCAAGCTAACAATACACAAAGAAGAGCAGGTGTCAAAATTCTAATCTCAGATAAAATCGATTTTAATGTAAAATCCACCATTGTGGACAAGGATGGATATTATTGCTGAAAGTTTCAATACACAAGTAGGACTTAACAATATTAAATAGTTATGCACCTAATATTAGAGCCCCTAAATATGTCAAAGAAACACTGATTACACACAAAAATGAGATAAATCACTCCACAACTATAGCGGGAGATTTCAACACTCCACTTTCACTATTGGATAGATCATCTAGAAAAAAAGCTCAATAAAGACACAGAAGTGCCACAATTAGCCAACTCGACCTTATCAACATATAGAAAACTTTCTATCTATCAGCAGAAAACTACACCTTCTCCAATGATAAAGTACAACACTGATTTTAGGAAACATCTCATAACCTGGTTTCAATTGGAGGACATTATGCTAAGCGAAAGTAGTCAGTGACAAAATGGCAAATATTGCATGAGACCCCTAAGACAAGAGCTTAAAAACAGACTCATGAGCAGAAGAAAAGACTCTTTGACAGCTGCAAGTGTGCAGAGGAAGAGAGGGTTGAGGGGGGAGGGTTTAGATTAGATAGTTGATAGAAATTTGGTTGGGTGAAATCTGTGACAGCACAGCTTAGAAACAAGATCAATATTAGCTAGACTTCAACATAACATGATTACTCCTCCCATCTCAACCCAATATTGCAAGGACAGAGTAGCTGGGGCGGGGGCTGGGACCATGCTCTCAGGGTAAATTGAGGCCAATTGTCACAACTAGCATTTTGCTAAGAGAGTCTTCTGCGCCTCCCATTGGTGGGTGGCGTCTGGGGTCTTAAAAGCTGCTAAGCTGCCATCTGAAGGTATAGCAAATGGTCCCAACTCAACAGGAACAGATGATCACCAAGGACCAAAACGACATGGGGGAAAGAGAACCCAGAAGACAAAGAGACCCGTGTGAGTTGGTGACTACATCGACTTGTGACCAGAAGAACCGGATGGTGCCTGGCTACCACCAGTGATCCGTCATAGAGCTTGCAAAGTTGAGTCTCACTAGCAACACAAGAATAAAAAGGGGTACACCCTGAGAGCTCTGCTAAAAGACTGCAATTGATTGTCTGGGAGCCTCAGGGTTCCCCTGGGAGCATGGCCCCTTGCTCTGATGCTGCCCCTGTCCATAAATCATAACAGAGGTCAACTCTTCAGACAGAAATGGATTAGACTTGGCCATACAGAGTGACAACATCATGTGTACACTTCATGGTTCTGTGTATCTATGGGACATGGTACTGCTGACCTCTTACTGGATGCAGGGGAGTGGATGGAGAGGAGGAGATAGGAGATTGTTTGGAGGATAAGACATGTATAAAACAGAGAAGTAGAGTATGCTATCACCAGGCAGGGAGAGCACTGGGAGCTGCGTATAGGTGGGCATGCAAATTTATATGGGGATATACATTTTCACTCAACCATAATAATAATTTTAAAAAAATCAGTTGCAGAATCAATTATGATTCATGATGACACATGATGACACACAATACAACTGTGATCGAAAGTATCTTCAAGGCTGTGTGGCCTTTGGAAGAAAATCGTCAGGTCTTTCCTCTATGATGCCTGCTGGGAAGGTTTCAACTGTCAGACTTTATCGTTGGCCAACTAGCATTTAACCATTTGTACAACCAGCTCCAACAAAGTTACTACCCATTTTAATTCAGTAAGATGTAAATGGTGCTTAACTTTAAGAAATTTCTTGTAACAAGTTTAGCTGCCGTTGCTAGCTGTGATGACTGGGCATGTGTATGTTTCAATATTTTTCTTAACATCACAGCTTTATCAATTTATTCCCTCAGAGTCATGGGTGTTACTACTATAATGTATTACCAAATGTAGAAAAAACTATACATAAAAAAGAACACAGTCAACCAAAGAATTAACATAATCCATGACAGTGCAAGAGGGTCATTTATCTAAAATAATGACTATATATTCACTTATGACTGTTCTGCAACTTTGTAGAAGTTTTCTTAGGATATCATGAATAACATAGCTGTCATATCTATTGCAATAAGTTCAAACAAGCCTTAGCACTTGGACTTGTTCTTTAGAAAGATTATCAACAACACCTAAATCATGTTCTGCATTTCTCTGATGGGACAAAATTGTTAAAATGGGAAATCTAGAGGTATTTATTTACTTATTTCTGACAAGACCACTTGCATCCTGTTTCACTACTTCCCATAGGAATTGATATTGGCTGCCACATTCATTTGAATCTCTTTGCGTGACAAAAAAGCTAGGCTCCATTAAAGTATCATTTGCAATGAATTTACATCCTTCCTCAGGGTAAATCTATCAGACGTTATACAGGAAGACTGACTTTTGTAAAACACTGCTGTAATCTAAGTTCTAAACTGTACCCCCAAATACACAAAGATAAAACAAATTTTTGAAGGGAAAGTGAAATAAATTAATTTTCCTATGACCTTGAGAAGCCATTTCTCAATTTCAGTTAAAACACTGGGATATGTCTGCAATTTAGGGGATTATCTAAAGACTATCATCTTCTATTTATAAGCGTTTGTATTCTTCACACAAAAGGCTTGATTGTCTAGCTTCAAACACAAATTAGGAACGCCTTGAAAAGTTTAAGAGTTCATTAAAGACCCCAGGTTCAAGAGCCAGGTTTACAAAAATGTTTAAGCTGTTCTTTTATTAATTACAAGGCATCTTCGGGGTTGCTTATAATACTCTTTAATTCAAAGGGAAAATATGATATCAGAAATATTTATGTTGGTACTTTCTAAAGATATTTTTAAAAATGTCATCACCTCACAGTCAACTCCACGTAGAACCTGCATATGAGCGACTGATGATCTGTTCTGCAGTCATCCCCGGGTCTTGTTCTGGCTAAAAATGTTGAGCTTTACCACCATCTTTTATCACAGATGTAGTCAGTTTCTCTCCTGTGCATTCCATCTGGCAAGGTCCACTTATACAGTCATCAGTAGTGTTGTTGAAAAAAGGTATTTATGATGAAGACGTTATTGGTGCTGCAAAATTCTATCGTGCTATCTCTGGTGTCATTTCTATCACTTTGGCAGTATTTTCTAATTAACTGTCCTTCCTGTTTGTTTCTAACTTTCGAATTCCAATCACCAGTAGTAATCGATGTATCTTGATTGCATGTTTGATCAATTTCAGGCTGCAGAAGTTGGTAAAATCTTCAATTTCTTTATCTTTGATATTGATACTCGGTACATAAATTTGACTAAAAGTAGTATATAACTAGTCTTTTTTGTAGGGGTATGTATATTATCCCAGCACTGATAGCATTTACTTCAGAATAGATCTTGAAGTGTTCTTTTTGACAATGAATGCAACACAAATCCTTTTCAATTTTTGATTCCTGGCATAGTAGACCACATGACTGTCCAATTCAAAATGGCCAGTACCAGTCCATTTCAGCTCACTGATATCTAGGATATTGATCTTTATGCATTCTACTTACATTTTGACAATTGCCTGTTTTTCCTAGATTCATACTTCATACATTCTATGATTTATTAATGGATTTTTGCAGCTGTTTCTTCTCATTATGAGTCATTATACCTGAGTCAGCAAAGGTGCCAAAAGCTTGCCACCATCTGCATCATTATGGTTGAGTCTACTTTGAAGCAGCTCTTCCCAGTTGTATATTGAATGTCCTCCAACCTGGGAGGCTCATCTTCTGGCACTATACCAGACAATTCTTTGCTGCTATTCATAGAGTTTCTGCTGACCAATCCTTTTTAGAATGAGGTTTTCAGTTCTTTCTTCCTAGTCTCTCCTAGTCTGAAATCTCTGCTGAAACCTGTCCACCAGGGGTGATCCTGCTGGTGTTAGAAATAAAGTAGGGTAGCTTTCAGCATTACAGCAACACAGAAGCTTTCACTGTATAACAAACTGACAGATTTGTGGAGAAGAAAAGATTAGAAAATTTAATTTATAGAGCAATTAAGCTCTTCAGAAATTACAGAGGAAAGAGTAATATGGTTAAAAAATGGATTTCTGACACGTGAGTACATAGTCTCCGAAATTTGGATGATAAAGGAAAAGTTCTCTTTTTCTCATAGGCAGAGACTGATGCCTTCTGGCACCAGATTTGTTTTAAAGGGTTAAAAGTATGTTAATGATCTCTTAATACAGAAATATAAAATAGAAACTTCTTTTGTCAGGGGAAAAACATATACATATTGTAACCCAAGATGTTTAAATTATTCTCTGAACTAACAAAGCATGTTAATATAAGGAATGAAACTTGAGTTCTCCTAAATTCTAGCTAATCTTTAGTCCATTTCCACTATATCATAGAGACAAGATCTAGCAGCCACTTTTCCAAACAGTTCAACCAATTTAAAAGCTTGGTAGAACTCTTTGGTGAGGTCTTCTGGGCCAGGACTTCTTTTGGTTGGTAGTTTTTTGGCAACTCTTTCAATCTCTTCCTTTGTGATGGGTTCATTAAGTTGTTTTATTCCTCGTGATAATTTTGGGAAGTGATATGAATCTAGAAATTTGTCCATATCTTCCAGGTTTTCAAAGCTGTTAGAGTATGGTCTTTTGTAGTATTGTGTTACGTGATAGTTCTATTTCAGTTGGGTCTGTTGTGACATCTCCCATTGCATTTCTTATTCGGGTTATTTATTTTCCCTCCTGTTTTCCTTTTGCATGTTTATCCAACGGTTTGCCAATTTTCTTAATCTTTTCAAAGAACCAAGCCAAATTTAGTTTTGTTAATTTTTCAATTGTTCTTCTGTTCTCTAATTCATTTAGTTCCACTCTAATCTTTATTATCTGTTTTCTTTTGGTGACTGTGGATTCATCTGTTGCTCTCTTTCTGCTTATTCAAGCTGTAGGGTTAATTCTTTGGTTTGTGCTCTTTCTTCATTCCAGATGTGTGCATTTATAGAGATAAATTGACCTCTGAACACTGCTTTTGCTATATCCCATAGATTCTGGCAGGATGTGTTTTCATTCTCATTTGATTCCATAAATTTCATTATTTTGTCCTTGATTTCTTCTACAATCCATGGCTTTCAGGGCAAGGTGCTGTTCAGTTTCCATGAGTTCAAATTTCTACCTCTGATTTTTCTGCTGCTAATTTAAACTTTTATGGCTTTGCAGTAATAATGATTTGCAATAATTCAATGGTTTGGATTTTGTTGAGATTTGCATTATGTCCTAACACATGGTCTATTCTGGAAAATGTTTCATGTGCATCGAAGAAGGTGTAATTATCTGTTGGTGGGTGAAAAGTTCTGCACATGTCTATAAGGTCTATTTGGTTGATTGTTGCAATAAGATCTTTCATATCTTTACTGAGCTTTTTTCTGGATGATGTGTCCATTATTTAAAGTAAAGTGTTGAAGTCTCCCACTATTATTGTGGAGTGATCAATCTCATTTTTCAGTGTTGTCGGTGTTTCTTCAAAGTATTTAGTTACTCTGATATCATGTGCATAAATGTTTAATATTTTTATATCCTGCTTATATATTGAACATTTCAGCAATAAATAGTGACATTAATGTCTATTTTATCTGACATTGGTATTGCCAGTCCTGTTCTTTGTAAGTTGTTAGCTTGGTATTTTTTTCTCCCTTACTATTCTAAGTTTAAACTACCCTTTACCTTCTGCATATCTTTTTAATTTCCTCTCAATCTGAAAAGGTTACACTTACTGTAATGTATCCCTCTTTTTAGTGTGGCAATGTCATAGTTTTTGTGTTGTGATCACTGGTTCCTTTCTTTTAATAATGTAGTTTTGATTAAGTTTATTGACTTCCCTTCTGGACACTGTGTCCTACCTCACCACCTTGAATGTATACTTCATGCTTTTGTTTTTCTAAGCAAAGAGTTTCCTTCAGTTTTTCTTGTAGTTTTGGTTTGGTTTTTACAATGTGTCTAAGTTTCTGTTTATCTGCACATGTGTTAATTTCACCATCATATTTGATAGACAATTTAATAGGATATATAATTTCTTGGTTGAAAGTTTTTCTCCTTCAGAGCTTTGAATGTGTCATCTCTCTGCCTTCTAGCACTGTTTCTGTGGAGAAGTCAGATGGAAGCCTATAATGTTTCCCTCTAAACGTTAGATTTTCTTTGAGCCTCTCTGCCTTTAAAAGAATCTGTTTATGTTTCATATTGTTAAGCTTGAGTATAATATGTCTTGAAGTCTTTCTTTTGGGGTCTAGTTTTTGTGATGTTTGGTACACATCTTGGATATTTATATTCTCTTCTTTCATAATTTCAGGGAAGTTTTCTGTCAGCAATTCTACACAGTTTCTCTGTATTTTCATCTATCCTTCCCTGTTCAACTCCAATTATTCATAGATTATTTCTGTTCATAGTGTTCCACATGTTTCTTAATGCTTCTTCATTTTTCTTATTTCTTTTCTCTGATTTCTCCTCATAAATGCTGGTTTCAGTTGCTCTGTCTTCAAGTTCACTAAGTTTGACTTCTATCTCCTTAATTCTGCTCTTTTGGCTTTGGATCAAACTGTCTAACTCCATAATTTTGTTATTAATCTGCTGGATTTCAGATTGTTGATGTTTTGTCATTTCAAATATCTTACTTAATTTTTCATTTTGTTTTGCTGCATTTTGTTTAATCTCTAGGAGAGCTCCCTATATAATTTTTTTGTATTTGACATCTGATAGTTTCAGAAAGACTTATTCATCTGGGAAATTTTTTGATTCTTTATTTTGGGAGTTTTCTGGAGCCGTGATGGACTGTTTATTTAAGTGGTTAGCTATGGTCTGTTGTCTGTGTGCCATCTAGAAGCTGTTTGATTTCTCTGGTGTTATCTCAACAGAAGCTGAAGCACAGTTCTAAGAGGGGAGTTCATCACTAGCCATCTATATGTACTCTAGTGACTGGCCCCAGGTGGAGTGGCAGTCTCTATCTCTTGGCTGGCAAAGATGGCACCCTATTTATAGAGTCACTGGGGCACTATCAGCTGACCCTATAATGTGGGTCTGTGAAGGGCAGAGGAGAAGCTGCTGGGCCTCTCATCTGTCAGATCTCCAGGTCTTATTTAAAATGATAATTTACTCCTAAGCAGGGAGCTGCCCAACTGCTGGCCAAAACAGTCAGGCCCTCAGGTATGGTATGCCCCACATTCCAGATGACAACGAAAGTACGTCATAGGCCATCCTCAGATGCTATTATGTGCAAAGTGGGGAGGTGTTAGGGACTTAGAGCCATCCTCTGCCAGAACCCACCCATGAATCTAGACATGAATTGTCTCAAACACTGTTTTTCTGCTGGAGAAGCACTTGCCAGATGGGCTGCTGCTCTGCTTGAGGATCAGCCACAGCTAAGATCCCTGGCTGGATGACTCCACCTTCCGGCAACCAAGATGGTGTTTCAGCCAAGCTACTCTTCCTGCTGTGAAATAGCAGTCAATGGCACAGCTCAGAAAAGACAGAGTAGACGGGCAGTGGAGCTCAGTCAGCAGCTAGGCTCTCCATATGTGGCTGTCCCATGGACTATCTCTCTGCTGCACAATACAGTTTACTTAAGTGCCACAGTACGATGTGGTTCATGCCCAATGTCTGCCTCCTTGATAATAAAGAAGGCATCATTACCTACAGTTCTCAAATATGGTAAGTCAGCAGGAGCAGTAGTCAGCAGCCACTGCCTGAACTTTGAAAGGGTCAGTTTAATCCATTACTGGTGCCTAGTCAAATCTGACAATACTACATCAGGTCCTAGGGCTCCCTGGATGGCCACTGCTCCATTCCATTATCATTCCAGGCTTTAATTCTCAGAGGGAATTGAGGAGACATGTGTCTAGTCTGCCATCTTGGCCCTGCCTCATTATTCAATTTAAAAAGAAATGATCACTCTACCAAATCAAGTTTGTTCAAAGCTCCCTCAAAAATTTCACATGTTGATGGTATTAGTTGCCACCAAGTTGGCTCTGAATCATAGGACTCTGTACAACATAATGAAATGCTGTCCAGTCCTGTATCATTTTCTTAGTTGTTTCTATTTGAGCCCATTGTTGCAGCCATCATGTCAATCCATCTTGTTGGAAGTCTTCCTCTTTTTCACTAACTGCTACTTTACCAAGCATAATGTGATTCTCCAAGGACTATTGGGACTGATCATTCCTCATAATATGTCTAAAGTGCATGAAAAAAAGTCTCGTCATTCTCATTTCTAAGAAACATTCTGGCCAGGTACAGACTATACAATAGGCAAGACAAGCATGGACATCCTTGTGCTTATCTACTAATCTATTGTGAACAATTTCACATGTTTCTGCATACCAAATTACACATCTTACTGAGTCTTTCTCCAATCCTGATCCTGTGTTCTTCTTCACATAGTCCAGTTTCTTGGATTATTTGTTCATCATACAAATTGAATAAGTATGAGGAAAGGTGTACACCTAGTGTACACCTAGTGTACACCTTTTCTGATTTTAAACTACCCAACATTCCCTTGTTCTGTTCAAATGACTGCTTCTTGATCTACATAATGGGTTCTACATGAGCACAATTAAGTATTCTGGAATTCCCATTCTTCACAATATCACTCATTATTTTTTATGTTCTGATAGCCTTTGCATAATTAATGAATACAAGCAAGCATATTTTTGGTATCCTCTGCTTTCAGCCATGATCAGTCTAACATCAGAAGTGATATACCTTTTTCCACAGACATTTGTGAATCCCACTTCAATCTCTGGAAGTTCCCTATTGATGTATTGCTGCAACTGCTTTTGAATTATCTTCAGTAAAAAATTATTTCTGTGTGATGTTAATGATATTGCTTGGTAATTTCCAGTTTCTGTTGAATGACTTTCTTTGGAATGGTCACAAATGTGTATCACTTCCAGTTAATTAGCAAGTAGATGTCTTCCAAATTTCATAGCATAGACAAATGAAACCTTCCGGTTTGTATCTAATTGTTGAAATAACTGAACTGATACTCTATCAATTTCTTGAATCTTTTCTTCCATCCAATGCCTTCAGCATAACTTATACTTCTTTCTTCAGTATTATTAGTTCTTGATCATATGCTTCCTCTTGAAATAGTTGAACACAGATTAATCCTTTTGGATATGCTGACATTTTGTACTAGTTTAATCTTCTTTTGATGCACCTATTTTGTTCAGTAATTTGCCCACAGCATCCTTCAATATTGTATCTTGGAGACTCAATTTTTTTTCTTAATTCTTTCAGGTTAAGAAATTCCAGGCTTTCTTCAATTTTGATCTTTTTATTGCATTATGATACATTACTTTGTCTTTTTGAGCCACCCTTTGAAATCTTCTGTTTAACTCTTTTACTTAATTATTTCTTCCTTTCACTTTAGCTGTTCTATATTTAAGTACAAGTTTCAGAATCTCTTTTGACATGCATTTTGGTCTTTTATTGCCTGTCTTTTTAATAACTTTTTGCTTTCTTCATGCATGGTATCTTTGATGTTACTCCCCAACTCACCTGACTTTCAGTTAGTAGTTTTCAGTGCCTCAAATATATGCCTGAAATGGTCTCTAAGCACAAAGAGTATAAGTTTCAATGAAATTTTTGATTTGTAACCTAACATAAATTAGCCTATTTAAAGGAAAGTAGCACAGAGAGGAATTCTCTCTTTAAAAATGTTCTAAGTCAATTTTGCTTTGAACAGAATTTGAAAAATAATGAATGTGATTATGAAACTTTGATAAATATTGTGAGGAGTAATATAACAAAATTATTAGAATTATGCTTTCATGCAGTGGTAATTTTCCCAATACTTTATCAGTTTTATTATGCTGTATCAGCCAAGTTTTATTTTGTTTTTTCTGAGGTCTTTGGTATGATGGAGTAAATTTTCTGGACAAATAGAGTGAGAAATGTGCATTCTATCAGGGAAATTCATCTGTCTAGTCAACATTTCATTTGGGTTACTTGAAGTTGAAATCTTGGTTCTGGAATTCAGACAGCTGATATGTAATTATCAAGAAGCAGAGTCATTGCTCACTCAGTTCGTAGCAGTTAATATTACTACGTATATCTGGATAACTGATTGCTTTAAAATGCTATTAACAGAATGAATTGAAGCTGAAAACATGAAAGTCAAGTCTTGACAATTTCTAAAGATAAATTATGTATTCTTGAAAATAGTCTTCTCTCTTTCAAGTTAGTACTAAATGTCTACAGGTTTTAGAAAATTCAATGGGAGAAGTACTTTGCAAGTTTTATATTTCTCTATTTAAAAATCTTGCTAAATTTTATTTTAATGTGTGCTTTTTTCAAAATCTAATTTAAATTTTATTTTCTAGCTGATTCTAACTGACATAGAGAAATAAAACAATTGATTCTTGAATATTAACGTTGATCCAGAAACTATTAAGCTTACTGATTAGTCTACAGGTTTTAAAATCTTATAAATTTTCAATTAAATTATGATTTTCCATAAATATTATTTAAACAGCATTTTTGAAGTTATTTGTGTTTAGAAGTGTCTTCAATTATTTTACTTGGTTAGTTACTATGAAGTTAAATCCAACTCATTCTGACACTGAGGGCACCAATGAAAAACAAGTCACCAGAGACTGACGGAATTTATATTAATATATTTCAATAAATGCATGCAGTTCTGGAAGTGCTCACTTGTCTATGGCAAGAAATTTGGAAGATACTATCTGGACAGAGATAACTGTCCAGATCCATATTTATGCCTATTCCTAATAAAGGTGATCCAGACAAATGTAGAAATTATTGAACAATATCACACACGAGTAAAATTTAGCTGAAAATTATTTAAAAGTGGTTCTGGGGGTATATTGACAGGAAATTGCCAGAAGTTCAGATTGGATCTAGAAACAGGCATTAAAACTGGGGTTTCATTTCTGGTATCAGCTGGATCTTGTCTGAAAGAAAATACCAGAAAGTCATCTACTTATGTTTTATTGACTACGTAAAAGCATTCTACTGTGAGGATATAACAAATTATAGATAACATTGCAAAGAATACGATCTCTAGAACATTTAATTGTGCTCATGAGGAATCGGTACATGGATCAAGATGCAATCATTCAAACAGAACAAAGGGACATTGAATAACTTAAAATCAGCAAAGGCATGTGTCAGAGATATATCCTTGCATCATACTTATTCAGTCTGTGTGCTGAGTAAATTATTTGAGGAACTAGACTATGTGAAGAAAAAAGGGACATCAGGATTGGAGAAAGAATCATTAAAAATCTGCATTACATGGATGACACATCATTTCTTGCTGAAAGTGAAGAGGAATTGAAACCCTGATAAAGATCAAAGACTACAGCCATCAGTATGAATTACATACTCAAAACAAATGAAATGAAAATCTTGAAGAGGTGTGGCCAAGATGGCAGAGTAGTCAGAGGCTTCCTCTGCCCTCTCTAACAAAACAAATACACAAAGGAACAAATTAATCTATTAGATATGACATTATAGGAGCCTAAAACATCAAAAGAAAGTTGAGAAGTTAAACCGAACAACTAGGGAAGGGAGAGTAGAATTCATTAGATCTAACCTGCTGGGCAACATCTGTGACCAGTGTGGTAAACTGAGCATGGTGGTTGGAGGGCATCCTCCCAAACAGGAAAAAAACAAATAGAGAATCCACTTGTACCTCTAGAACCAGTGGAAAACATTGTTAGATTGTCTAAAGCTGTCTTTGTGTGTGACTAACCAGTGCAGATCCAAATCTTTTACTTGGGACAAAACTCTCTCCCTTCTCCCAGTGCTTACCCATACCTTCTCTGCACCACAACTAGCTCTGGAGTCTTATGTCACTAAGAAGCAGGACTCCTTCAGCCTGCCCTGCACCATTCTCCAAGATTTGGAGAGAGAACAATTTAACAAACAGGGGAAAGAGGGAAGTTGAAAAAAGAAAATTTCCAGCTCCTCTGAGCTGGAAATTCAGGGCAGAAACTGTTCACTCACCTAGATTCAAGCATAAGGGGACTACACCATCCTCATAGACACTCAAAGATAGTTGTTAGCTACAGTCATATACCTGTGCCTACAGCAATCACTCTTGCCCATTTAGGCCAGCAGATGAGAGCACACATCACATACTTTGTAACTAACTACCTGGACATCTGAGCTGAATCCATAAAGGAAAAGTAAACAGACTCTTGGACTTGCATGTCTAGCATTAGCTTGAACCACCTGGTGACTTGATGGTTAGAGCTTCAAAGTCACCAGTAAGCAAAGTAGCACATACTTCCAGACTACTTGGATATTTCAAAGCAAAACAAGAAGCTAGAATACAGTAAGCAAACGAAATAAATAAATTCAACAACTTGCTGTTCGTTTGAAGACAACCATCTACATCAAATACTGAAAGAGGTAGACCAAGGTAGCTTCAGAAAGCTTGCAAAAAAAAGAAGAATCAATAAATTTTCTAGATAAAGAGAACTTTCTGAAATTATCAGAGATAGAATACAAAAGATTAATATTTAGAGCTCCTCAGGAGATCAGGAAGGAGATGAGGCAAAATGCAGCAGACAAATGATAAGCTGATGACAAATTGTACATAGTGACCAGCTGACAGGCTATGAAAAAACATAGGATGGTAAGAATTAAATATCCAGAAAATTAATAATAAAATTACAAAATTATCAACTCAGTAGAAAGCTAAAGGAGCAGACTTGAGGCAATGGAAGATTGAATTAGTGAGATTGAAGCAACATCAAAATATTTGATGAAAACTCAGATAAAATGGTTAGAAAGAATCAAGAAACACTAAGACTTATGGAGGACTCTATAGAAAGGAATAATCTATGATTGCTTGGAATTTTAGAACATAAGTAGATAACAGAAACTTCAGAGATTGTCAAAGGTTTGCTGAACAGAAAACTTCTCTGATATCATGAAAGAGCAGAAGACATCTTTCCAAGATACTCATGAAACTCCACACATGGTACATCCCAAAAGAAAGATATCGAGACATACAATCAAACTTTCCAAAACTAAAGGGGATAACTTTAAAAGTGTCTAGGGATAAACAAAAAATAACCTACAAAGGAAAATCACTTAGATTAAATTCACTCAGACTATTCAGCAGAAACTGTGAAGGCAAGGAGTAAATGGGAGGACATACACAAAACTTTGAAGGAAAATAATTTACAGAAAGGAATTATACATCCAGCAAAACTATCCCTCAAATATGATGGTGAAACCAGGACATTTCCAGATAACAGAAATATAGAATATTTTCAAAACAAAAAAAAGCAAACCAAAACTACAAAAAATACTAAAGGGAGTCCTTTGGTTAGAAAATGAGTAAATCAGGTAACAACGCAAGACTAGAACACAGGAAAGAGCAACTGGATATCAACCTAGACAGAGAAATCACAAAAACAATCAACTAAGGAAACAGAAAGTTCATTATGTAAGCATTATAACCAAAAAGAGGGCCTTAAGAGAAAATGTAGTCATATATTTTTCATATGGAGGGGAGGTCAAGGTGGTATAAAGGAATTAAAGACTGTTTTCATTTAGAAAAATGAGGGTATTAAGGTAACTACAAGAAGAACTATAAATCCTATATATTGAATGAAAAACATAAAGGGTCAGCAAATAGAAAGCCACCAACACTGAGAAAAGATGAAAAGAAAAAAGACTCAGCACAGAAAACTGAAGAAAAGTATTGTCTACAATTCACAAAAAAAGATAAAAATGACAGCACTAAACCCATACCTATCAATAATCACTCTGAGTGTAAATGGGTTTAATTCACCAATAAAGAGATACAGATACGCATGATGGATTTAAAAAAAAAAAAAAGCTATACAGTGCCAACAGGAAAAACACTTTAGATTTACGGACATGAACAAACTAAAATTGAAAGGATATATCAAGCTAACAATACTCAAAAAAGAGCAGGAATGGCAATATTAATTTCTGATAAAATAGACATTCAAGTAAAATTCTCCATATTGGATTGGGAAGAACCCAATACAATGATTAAAGGATCAATATTGTAGAAGGACATAACCATATTAAGTATCCACACAGTCAACTACAGGGCTCCAAAATATATACAACTAACACAAACTGCATTGTAACCAGAAATAGACAGCTCCACAGTAATAGGAGACTTCAAGATACCACTTTCAGTAACAGATAGAATATCTAGAAAAAAGCTTGATAAAGACATAGAAGATCTAAATGCCACAATCAACCAATTTTACATCATAGACTTACACAGAACACTCCACTCAACAACAGCTAAGTATACTTTCTTTCTCAATACACATGAAATATTCTTCAGAATTGACCACGTATCAGACCACAAAGCAAGCATTAACAAAATTCAAAGTACTGAAATATTACAAAGCATCTTTTCAGACCATAAAACCATAAATGTAGAACTCAATAACAGAAAAAAGAAATAATAAATAAATACTTGGAAACTGAACAAAACCTTGCTCAGAAATGACTGGGTGATAGAAGAAATCAAGGATGAAATAAAGAAATTGGTAGACTCAAACGAAAATAAAAATAAAATACATCTTACCAGAACACCAAAGACATAGCAAAAGCTGTGCTCAGAGGCCAGTTTATCCCAATTACTGCACATATCCAAAAAGGAGAAAGGGCCCAAATCAAAGAATTAATCCTACAACTCGTTGATAAAGCAGAGGGTCAATAAAAAAGAGGAAGATCCTCAACAAGATGGACTGAGAGGAGAATAGGGAATAGGGGATTGTTGGAAGGATAAGACATGTATGGAAGGGAGAGTAAGAGGGTGCTGTCACCAGGCAGGGAGAGCAGCGGGAGCTGCATATAGGTGGACATGCCAGTTTATATGGGAATATATATTTTCATTCAATCATAATAATAAAAAAAAAAGATGGATTGACCCAGTGGCTAGTGGCTGCCACTATGGGCTCCAGCATAAGAATGTGGGCGCAGCATAGTACTAGGCAGTGTTTCATTCTGTTGTACATAAGGTCGCTATGAGTTACAACCAACTCGACGGCACCTAACAACAACAACGTTTTAACATTATCCGGCTGCCATCATGTTGATTCCAACTTGCAAAGACCATATAGGACAGAGCAAAACTGCACGATAGAGTATGCAAGGAGCAGCTGGTGGTTTTAAACTGCCCGACTGTTGGTTAGCTGCCTGAGTTCTCAGTCATTGCACCACCAGAGCACTCGCTGCAATGTTACGTATAACATAACGAAATGTTTTCAGGTCCTTTGATCCGACTCGACGGCTTGGCTTTGGCCGCCATCTTTATGGTTGTCGGCGCTGGAGTTCATTGGTGCTGTCTCTGTGCCAATCCATCTCCTTGAAGGTTTCCCTTGTTTTGCTGCCCATCTGTCCTACATAGTTGTATAAGTTGGAATGGACTGGACAACAAATGGGTTTGATTTTGTGTGTGTGTGTATGTCTGTTTTACCAAAGGGGCCTAATGTGCAGTGGTTAAGTGTTTGACTGCTAACTGAAAGATCAGAGTGCAAACCTACCAGCTGCCCCACAGAAGAAAGATGTGGTAGTTGGCTCTAAACAGTATAGTCATGGAACCCCTCTGGGTAGCTGTACTCTGTCCTATAGGGCCACTGTAAGTTGAAATTGGCTTCACTGCACTGGGTTTGAGTTTGGTTTGTTAGCTACTTTACAAAATATGGTGTCCTTTACTAGTGACTGGTCTTCTCTGATACGTGTCCAAGTAGGCAAGCTGAAATCTTGCTATCTTTTCTAAGGAATATTTTTAGTTGTATTTTTTCCTAAGACTCATTCGTTCATTTCTGTAGTACATGGTCCCCTGAATATTCTGCACTGTCAATGCACCAGTTTTTCTTCTGTTTTTCTTTTACCAGCTTTCTCAGGCAATTGGAAAGATTATGGTTTGAGCCATCACAATCTAGTCATCAGCAGGGCATTTCTGCTTTCCAAATCTTAAACTGGTCTTTCACAATAGATTTTTCACAACGCAACACATCATTTTAACTTCCTAACTGTGGCTTCCATGGCCAGTTACTGTTGATCCAAGTAGAATTAAATCATTTCCTACTTCAATGTCATCATAATTTTTCATGATATTTTTTTTATCAATCCAGTTGTGAGGATTTTCTTTCTCTTCATGTTCAGTTGTAATAAATATCAAAGGCTAGTCTTTGACCTTCATCAGTCAGTGCTTTTAGTCTTCATTTTGAGCAAGTAAGGTTGTATCATCTGCATGTTACAGGTTGTTAATGAGCCTTCCTCCAATTCTGATACAATGTTCTTCTTCATTTGAACTATTTGCTCAGCATATAGACTGATGCATGAGGTGAGAGGATACAATCCTATATACCTTTTCCATTTCAGAGCCAGGCCGTTTGATTTCATGTTTTTTTGTTAATTGTTTAAAAAGTTTTGACAACCAGATTTTTCTTGTATAAGAACATGTCAGACAATGCTCCTCCTTTGTATTTTCTGATAGTGGAAAATTGACAATGTTTCTTTTAAAAATATCACTTTATAATTTTAATAATCTGTGGATAAATGCATCTATCGGAATTCTGGATCTATGTGTGTGTGTGTGTGTGTGTTTGTTGATGTGATGGCTCATAGTTACTAATTAAATTCCATTAATAGATACAGCATAATCAAATTTTACATGAACTATTATTTAAGACTTGTTTTATTTTCTAGCTTTATCCATTTAATTTTCAACACTGCAGTGTAAATGCATTAATAATATCTTATTAGTTTAATTTGCATAGAAAACATCAAAATGTCCTTTTTTATTTTTTTCTTGCAGAGGTTATTGGTGTCATTTCATTGATAACTGCATTTACCTTTTCAATTTCTTTACTACTTTAGATTTCATACTGAGTTCTGTTCTTAACTGATAAAAGTAGATACATCAATAACTGGTTTTCAATCTGTCCTCTTTCTTATTCGTGTATACATAGATACATTATTTTTTCCTCTTAAGCACAATTAAGTGGGATTTAGACAGCTATTTTATATCATAGATGCAGTCATTTAAGATTATGTATTTTTTTATCTAAGTACTACTTTGGTTGAATTCCACACACTATCATTAGATTCCAAAATATTTCTAGTGTGTATCATTTTCTTTTAAGAATTGTATGTCTTAAGTTTAGACACAGTGATTATCCAGGGTTTATTTGCTAATTTGTTGGTAGATAAATGAGAACATACTTTATAAATTTTCGGCCTTTTAAAATTTGTAGAATTGATCTAAGGAATAACATATGGACAAACAGGAAATTTACCTTGTGCCCTTGAAATGATTGTGTATTTGGAAATTGTAAGTCAGACACTTTACTTATTTAACTAAAATTGGCCACTCTGTAGATTTACCACTTTTTGTTTTAGATTTCAAAAAAACGTTTAAAGCTACACTATTAAATGAATATACATTTTACATTGTTATATTTTTCAGTTGATTTCTCTTTCATCATTAACAGTTGTGCATTCCATTTTTATTTTCTTTAGCTTACTGTCTAACTCTGCTATTTTTATAGGTCTACCAGATTTCTTTTGTGTGCGAGTATGTGTTTACTTTTATTGTGCTTTGAGTGAAAGTTTACATCTCAAGTTAGTTTCTCATACAAAATTTTATACATATTCCGTCTGTAACATTGGTTGCAACCCCCACAATGTGACACCAATATCGCACCTCTTGCCTTGGATTTCCTGGGTCTATTTTTCCAGTTTTTCTGTCCTTTTCTGCCTTCTCTTCTCTCTTTTGGGCAAGAGTTGCCCATTTGTTCTCCAATGAATGTATTTGATTCCCTAAGAATCACTTTTGTCATGCATGCCATTGTTTTGTATATAGGCCTGTCTATTCCTTGCCTGAAAAGTGAGCTTTGACAGTAGTTTCACTTCTGAGTTTTCAGGGTGTTCGGGAGTCACTGTCTTGGGGATTCCTCTAGTTCCGTCACACTCGTAAGTCTGGTCTTATTTTCTTGAATTTGGATTTTGTCCTTCATTTTTGTCATACTCTCTCTGGGGCTCTCTACTGTGATCCCTGGAAGAACATCTGGTGTCAATAGCCAAACATCGTTTTAAAAGTTCTTCTGGGCTGAGGCTGATGGAGTCTGTAGTTCACATGGTCCTTTAGTCCTTTCAACTAATACAACTAATATTTTCCTTGTATCCTTGGTTTTCTTTGTTCTACTTTGCTCCTGACAGGATGGGACCAATAGATGTATGTTATATGGCTTCTGCAAACTTTTAAAACCACACATGCCACTCACCAAAGTGGAATGTAGAACATTTTCTCTTTGAGCTACATTATGGCAATTGACCTTAGTGCCCCGCAGCACTATGGTCCCTGGGTCTCAGCCCGAACAATTCAGTCCTTCAAAGTTTTTGAATGTTCCTAGGAAACTTCTGTGACTTAACCTTTATCAAGTTGTGCTGATTTTTCCTACACTGGATGTTTTCTTTCCCTTCAACTATGTTAGTGATTACCCCACCCCATTTCTACCTACCTTCATATCCATCAAAGAATTTTATTTTTTCTGTATGTAAACCTTTTTATTGAAATTTTATGATAGAGGTCTCCTACAATATTTGTCACTTTTTGATCAACTTATTTTACTCAGAATAATGCCCTCCATGTTTATCAGTATTGTGAGAGCTTTTGTAGATTCACCATTTTTTTTATTGTTGGGTCATATCTCATTGTGTGTATGTACCATAGACTGTTTATCCATTCACCTGTTGATGGACATTTTGGTTATTTAATTGCTAATATCAACAAATAAAAGAGTGATTTAAACTCAGGAAAATAAAGGTAAATTTCAAGATAACTATGAGGCTTATAAAGCCACCCATCAAAATAAAAATCTATCAACAAAAGTAAAATCAACAATAGTGAAAGAAATGAAAAGAAAATCCATAAATAAAAAGAACTCAGCATAGAAAATTAAACGGAACAAAGAAACCATCAGCACTATAATTATATACATCTCTAGCAAAATGGCATGAGTAAACTCATATCTATCAATAATTACACTGAATGCAAGTGATGTAAATGTACCAGTAAAGAGGCAAGAGTGGCAGAATAGATTTTTATTTTGAAGTACATTTATATGGTGTCTACAAGTTATACACTATAGATGCAAAACCATAAATAAACTAAAAATCAAGGAATGGGGGAAAAATACAATAAACAAACAGCAATGGAAAAGAGCAGCAGTGGCACAATTAAGCTCTGATAATACTGACTTTAAAGCAAAATCCACTGTAAAGGATAAGTAATGACACTACAAATGATAAAGGGTCAATACACCAGGAGGATATAACTGTAATATATATATATATATATTCATGCAATGGAAGATATAACCTTTACACACACACACACACACACACATAAAATGACAGGGTTCTAAATTATATTTAAAAAACTGCACTGAAAATAGAAATAGACAGTTACACAATAATAGTAAGAGATTTCAACATATTTGTGAAGGAGAAAACATCTGGAAAGAAAATCAATAAAGTTACAGGAGACCAATATGCCCAAATCAGCTAATTTGACCTTATAGACATACAGAACACTCCAAGCCTAACTGCAAAGCATATATTCTTTTTCAACACACATGGAACTTTCTCCATAATAGATCATAAGTCACACCACAGCAAAAATAAAAATGCAAAACATCAAAATAATACAAAGCATCTTTTCTAACCATAATGCTATAAAAATAAAATTCAGTTAACAAATAGCAAGGAAAAAACATATGGAAAAACACTTTGCTTGAAAACTGGGCAATAAAAGAAATCCAGGATGGAACAAAAAATTCATTAAAACTTAAAAATTCATAACAATCAAGTGAGAAGGAAAGCACATCATACTGAAACCTTTCGAAAACAACAAAGACAGTGCTTACAGGTCAACTTACAGCAATAAATGCACACAACTAACAAGAAGAAAGGATCAAAATTAAATATTAATCCTATAATTTGGCCAAATAGAAAGAAAACAGCAAAAAGGAGTCCTTAGCCACCAGAAGAAAGAAAATAATGAAGATTAGAGCAGAAATAAAGAATACAAAAACAATTGAAAGCATCAAAAAGACCAAAAGTTATTTGTTTGGAAAGATCAATAAAGTCAAAAAACAAAACACTGAGCAAACTGATAATATAAAAACAGGAGAGGAAGCAAATGAGACAAATGATATCACAACTGAATCAACTGAAATAAAAAAGATTATAACAGAATACTATGGAAGATTGTACTTCTACAAATTTGAAAACCTAGAGGAAATGGACAAATTTGTAGAAATCAATTACCTACCTGAACTAGCACAAATTAATGTACGAAAATTGACAAATTCATAACAAAATAAGTTGACAGGTAATACGAAACATTTCTGAAAAAAAAAGTCCTGACCCAGATGATTTCACTGGAGAATTCTACCAAACTTTCAGAAAAGAGTTAATATCAATGCTGCTCAAATTATTTCAGAGTGTGGAAAAAGAAGTAATACTCCCGAACTCATACTATGAAGCCAGCTAACCCCAACATCAAAGCCAAGGAAAGACACCATCGAGAAAGAAAAAAAAAAAAAAGTAAGAAAGAAAGAAAAGAAAGCTATAGACCGATATCCCTCATGAATACAAACACAAAATTTCTCTACAAAATTCTAACCAATAGAAGTCAACATCAAACGAAAAAAATAACACACATGACCAAGTAGTATTCATACCAGCTATACAAGGAGGGTTCAATGTCAGAAAATCAATCAACAGGATCTACCACATATGTAAAACGAAAGTATCAAATGATCATCTCAATTGACACAGAAAAGGCATTTGACAAAGTCCAACACATAGTCCACATAAAAACTCTCAGCAAAATAGTAATAGAAGGAAAATCCTTTGATAAATAAAGGGCATTCATACAAAACCAACAATGAATATCGTTCTCAGTGGAGACTGAAGCCATTCCCTAAGAAAGAAACAAATAAGAAAAACAGACAAGGATGCTCTTTATTACCACTGTTATTCAACATCAAATCCAGCTGAAAGTCATAGATGGAGAAATAAGGCAATAAAAGAAATAAAGATCACCCAGACTGGTAATGAAGAGGTAACACTACCCCTGTTTGCAAAGGGTAAGATCCTCAAAGAATTCACAAGAAAACTTTTGAAACTAATAAAAGACTTCAGCAAAGCAGAAGAATACAATGTTAACATATGTATG
Organism: Heterohyrax brucei; assembly: GCA_028571685.1. Classification (NCBI taxonomy): domain Eukaryota; kingdom Metazoa; phylum Chordata; class Mammalia; order Hyracoidea; family Procaviidae; genus Heterohyrax; species Heterohyrax brucei. The sequence continues at coordinate 137,177,894 of CM053142.1, read as the reverse complement.
TGTGAATTAGTTCTATCCTCTACACCAACAAAGTGAACTTGGAAATTAGCATATTGATGTCACTTACAATGGCATCCAAGAAATTTAAATGATTAGGAATAAATCTAATTGGGTACATAAAAAAAAAAAAAAACTATACAAAGAAACTATAAAACACTACAGCAAGAAACCAAAAGAGACCCACATAAATGGAAAAACATACCATGCTCAAGGATAGGAAGACTGAACATTATTAAATGTCAATACTATCCAAAGTGTTCTACAGACACAACACAATCCCCATTCAGATTTCAACAGCATTCTTTAATGAGATGGAGAAACAAATCACCAGCTACATATGGAAAGGGAAAAGGCCTCTAATAAGTAAAGCATTATTGAAGAACAAAGTGGGAAACTCCACACTATTTAATCTTGGAATTTATTACGTGGTGGCAGTAGTCAAAACAGCTTGGTAATGGTACAACACATACATTTACCAAAAGAACGGTATTGAAAAGCTAGATGTATTCCCATCCATGAACAGCTGATATTTGACAAAGAGCTAAAGTTCTATTTTCCATATAAAATTTCTCTGAGATGGAAACTATTTGACAGCGCACAACAATTCTCTTTTTAATTAAGGTTTTATTTTCTGTTTCTTGTTATGGCTGTGTAGATGTTACATGATGCAACTTTACTTTGAAGGAAAAAAAAAAAACCTGTTGCCACCAGGCTATTCCAACTCACAGAGACTCTACAGAACAGAGTAGAACTGCTCGCTGGTGTTTCCAAGAAATAGCTGTTGAATTCAAACTGCTGAACTTTTGGTTAGTTGCCAAGCTCTTAACAACCAGGGCTGGCAAAGAAAATATCTAATGTTAATATTTCAGTGGTTTTTAAAGAAAAAAATAAGTAAATTAGATATCCATTACATGAAATACATTATTTGAACATACACTTTTCAAACATCTTTTTCCTACTTTTTTACAAGAAAGATTTTTCTATCAAACAGCTAAACTGTTCTCAATCTGTTGTTGGTTCCCTTCTTGTGTACTGGTTATTTTATATTATTTCCCTTCGGGTCCGACTCGACGGCACTTGGCTGGCTTGGCTAGGATTTAATGTTATAGTTGCTAATGCTTCCTCAGAGCACAGGAAATGTCTTTATCCAAATCTAGAAAAATATATGTCACCTTTAAAAAAAACATCTTTTCAGAATATTGAGCCTTAATTGTCCTCATTTTCCAGTTTCATAGCTGGTTCAAGTCCTCTCTATCTAGACTTACTATCTAGAAACCATAATAGCGAAGTGATTAAGTGCTACATCCGCAGTTCTAATCGGCCAGGTGCTCCTTGGAAACTCTATGAAGCAGTTCTACTCGGTCTATAAGGGTCGCTGCGAATGGGAATCGACTAAGTGGCACTGGTTTTGGTTTTTTGCTTGTTTAAACTTATATTTGTTGTGTCTGTCCTTTTTCTGTTCTGTCTGTATCATTCCAGATTGCTAAGATTTTCTATCTCTTGTACTTTATCATGTTGGGCTTCAGGCATTATGAAATAATTAAAATATTCCTAGTATTCATACAGTCTCCCCCAAAACAATTTTTCTAGGTCATTTTCCTTTTCTCTTTTGTGTCTATCATTATCGTGCTTGAGGATTTCATTTTTTCTTTCCTACTTCCCTTATTTGCACTCTTAAATTCTCTCTTCTCTTAAGAAAACATTTCCTCAATTTAATAGGTCTCATATTTAATTTTACATTCTTTTTTGCCCATTGTTCTTTTCTGTAGGTAATCATAAAGATTATTTTTTGAAAATACTGTAGAATTCTCATGTATTGAATTGTGTCACCCCAAAATTGTGCATATTACTTTGACTGGGCCGTGATTTCTAGTATTACATGACTTTTTTTTTCCATGTGTTGTGAATCCTGCCTCTACAATGTTAATGAGGGAGAAGGGGTTGCAGTTGTGTTAGAGAAGCAGGGTGCAATCTATAAGCTTAGACCATGCTGTTGATCAGTCACTTGGGAGACGAATGGAAAGGGAAGCAAGCAGAGTTGGGGACTTCACACCATCAAGAAAGCAGTTCTAGGAGCAGGGCATGTCCTTTGGACTGGGAGTCTCTGAGGGGAGAAGCTCTTAGTCTGGGCGAAGAAGGCTGACTGAGAAAACCTTCCCCTGGAGCTGACACCTTAAATTTAGACTTTTAGCCTGCTTTAACAGTGACTCTCAACCTACTTTATTTTAGTTAAATTCATCCACTTGTGGTATTTTTATTACAGCAGCACTAGATGATTAAGACAGAAATTGGTACTAGGATTGGGTTGCTGCTCTAACAAACACCTAAAATGTGGAAGTGTTTTTGAAACTGAATGGACAGAGGTGCAGCTGCAGCAGAGAACCTGCAGTGAAAGACAAGTGGCAGCAGAGAACAGGCAGCAGCAGGACCAGATCAGCACTTAGACGGGCAGGAGCAAACCGTGGAGTGAGGCACCTGAGTACCTGTGCCCGGGAGGCTTCTTGGCACAGCGGGTGTCTCCAGGGCCTTATCTGATAGAGCTTTGGAATACTTGATGCCACAGGCCAGATGTGGACATGAGGCCTGAGGAGCCACGAGACTACAGGAAGCAGAAGCTGAGGAGACAAGGAACCCAAGAGGCTGAGCTGCCTCAGTCTCAAAAGGTATGACCATGACCTCAGAGGTTTCAAAGGGTACATCCGTGGCCGTTGAGGCTTTGAAGAGTGGCATTCCTAAAGCTAAGGGAGCAGATTTACTGTCTCAGTGGTCTGAAAGGGAGATCTGAGCACAGGGCCTAGGGACCTCTACTTAAAATCTGGAGAATGTGGCTAATATCTGGAGTCTGGAGGGCAGGGATATCATGTAAAATGTCTCAGAGAACAGCAGGTTAGTTTCAAAGTCTCGAAAGCTAATGTAATGAGTTCTCCTGACTTGCTGGGTGCCTGTTACCTCTCCTTTTTCTTCAATTTCTCCAGTTTGTATTAGAAATGTCTAGCTTTTTCCTATTCTGTTATTGTACCTGTGCAAATAGGTGATTTGTATTTTAGATTTCAGATGAAGAGGAATTTTTTTATTTCGGACTTGAAGTTAAGAATTTTGTACACTAAAGGGGGTGCTAAATGGTGAAATGTCATGGATTGAATTGTGCTCTCCCCTAAAAAATGTGTGCATCAGTTTGGCTCGACCATGATTCCTGGTGTTGTGTAATGTTTTCCCCTATGTCTTGTGAATCCAGCCTCTGTGATAGTAATGAAGGAAAATGGGTTGCAGTTGTGTTAGTGAGGCAGTGCTTCATCTAAAAGCTCGGATTGTGTTGAGGCAATCTCTTGGGAGATGAAAAGGAAGCAAGAAGAAAGTTGAAGACTTCATATCACTAAGGAAGTAGTTCTCGGGGCAGACCAGGGCTCCGTGCAGAGAATCTGCTAGTCTGAGAGGAGAAAGCTGACTAAGAAAACCTTCGCTAGAGCTGACACTCTGAATGTGGAACTTGAGTCTACTTTACAGTGTGTAAATAAATTTCTCTTTGTTAAAGCCATTAGCCTGTGATATTTCTGTTATAGCAGTACTAGATGACTAAGCCAAGGACTAACTTGAATTCCTCAGTAAATATGACCTATAGAGGCAAAATTTTACAGATATTGGCTCTTTAAATTGTATCTTTAGTTTGGGGTATACAATACTTTCACTAATTTGTTTATCTCTGTCACAAAATATTCTGAAATACATCATCGTCTCATTTCAGGAAGTTCCTTCTTACTTTAAAAAAATTTTCCTTAATAAACGAATGCATGCATATGATCTAATTAACAAATTCATAGGTAACCAAAAAAGAAATACAGTGGGAACTTAAAAGTCTATGGATAAGTCACATAATTTTAAGAGATATTCTGCTCTACAGTTCCTTCCCTAGACTCTAAAGGTGTCAGTATTTGACACATCTGCTTTTTTAATGAGTGGTATGAAACTTAGCCACCATACTTAACTATATAGACCACATGGATTTTACTCCATCGTTTTATTTTAATCTCTGTCTTTGGACATGCAGTAAATGTTGTGCTACCACAATACAAAAACAAGTAGAAACTGTTGCCCCACTCACCAGTGATAAAGTATTGTAATTCCTGGCAAGTTGCGCTTCTGTGTTTTATGGCTAAGCTGTATGAATGACTACACCGATGTGAGTGCAAACAACTGACTAGTGTGCCTCCCACTGGCTAAGGCCAGCATAGCCTTTGCTAAGGTCTGCATTTATGGATAAATACTGCTTATAAAAACAAGTAAAAAGCAAAATGAAACAAAATAAGATGACAGCAAGACAGTATCTCATCTGTAATCACTAATAGCACAGTTGTGACCTCAAAGTGATATTTATTGTTTTATTTTACTCCTCAAATGTTGTTGCTAGGTGCCATTTACCTGTTGTTGTTGTTAGGTGCCATGAGTTGGTTCTGACTCATAGCGACCCTATGCATAATAGAATGAAACACTGGCCAGTCTTGCACCAGGTCAACAGTAGTTTTTGTGCTTAAGCTCATTGTTGCAGCCACTGTGTCAACCCATCTTGTTGAAGGTCTTCCTCTTTTTCACTGGCTCTCTGGTTTACCTAGGATGATGTCCTTCTCCAGAGACTGATCCATCCTGACAAGCCCAAAGTATGTAAGATACAGTCTCACCATCTTTGCTTTCAAGGAACACTTGGGCTATGTTTCTTCCAGAACAGATCTCTTTGTTCTTTTGGCAGTCCATGGTATGTCCAGTATTATTCTCCAACACTGCAATACAAAGGCATCCATAATTTTGTCTTCTTTATTATTCATCGTTTGCATACATACTATGTAATTGAAAACACCATGGTTTAGGTCAGGCATATCTTAGTCTTCAAGGTGACTTTTTAACAGTGTGCAAAGGTCTTTTACAGCAGATTTGCAATATGTTGTTTGATTTATTGACTACTAACTGTAGTTGTCAAGAAATCCTTGACAACTTGAATATTTATTATGTTGCTTATTGGTCCAGCTGTGAGGATTTTTGTTTCCTTTGTGTTGAAGTGTAATCTATACTGAAGACTGTAGTCTTTGTTCTTCCTCAGTAAATCCTTCAAGTTATATTACCTTTCAGCAAGCAAGGTGTCATATGCATATTATAGGCTGTTAGTGAACCTTTTTCTAATAGTGATATCTCAATTTTCATATAGTCCAGTTTCTTAGACTATTTGCTCAGCAAACAGATTGAATACATATGGTGAAAAGAATACCTTTCAGATTTTGAACCACTTGATATTCCCTTGTTCTGTTTGAAAGACTGTATTTTGGTCTATGTACAGGTCCTGCATGAGCACAAGTAAGTGTTCTGGAATTTCTGTTCTCCACCATGTTATCTATAATTTGTTATGATCCAAACAGTCAAAAGCTTCTGTATTGTCAATAAAACAGAGGTAAACATTTTCCTAGTATTCTCTCCTTTCAGCCAAGATACATCTGGCATCAAGAACAATATCCACTGTTTCATGTTCTCTTCTGAATCTGGCTTAAATTTCTGGAAATTCCCTGACTACATAATGCTGCAACATTTTTAATTACCTTTAGCAAAATTTTATTTGACTGTGTTATCAATGGAAAATGCAATACTTTCCACATCTGGTTGTGTCACATTTGTTTTGGAATTGGTATAAATATGGATCTCTTTCAGTCAGTTGGCTGGATAGTTGTCTTCCAAATTTCTTGGCATCAGTGAATATTCCCTGTGAATGTTTCAATTAGTACTCTGTAAATTTCTGATGCCTTGTTTTTCACCAATGCCTTCAGTGAAGCTTGGATTTTTTTTGTTCATTTTCATGGATTCTTGATTAAATACTACCCCCTGAAATGACTGAATGCCATTGATTGAATTGTGTCCTCACCCCTAAAACAAAAATGTATATAACAATTTGGCTGGGCCATGATTTCCTATATTGTATGATTGCCCTCCATTTTGCAATTTTCCTATGCTATAAACCCTAAACTCTAACTGTGATTAATAGATAGGATTATGTTAATGAAGATTAGGGTGGAACTGTAATACCCTTCCAAAGGTCACCTCCCTGCTCCAAAGTAAAGGGAGTTTCTCTGAAGTGTGGCGTGTACCCCCTTTTATCTTGCAAGAGATGGAAGGGAAGCAAGCAGAGTGTTGGGGACCTCACACCATCGAGAAAGCAGCACCAGGAGCAATGTACATTCTTCGGACCCGAGGTTCATGCATCGAGATGCTCTCAGACCAAAGAAAGACTGATGAATGCAAGCACCCACCTTCAGAGCTGACAGGGAGAGTGCATTACCCTGGAGCTGGCACTCGGAATTCCAACTTGTAGCCTACTGGTCTAAGAAGAAACTTCTGTGCTAAAGTCATCCACTTGTAATATTTCTGTTAGAGCAGTTCCAGATGACTCAGATACTGAACACAGACCAGTTGTTTTTGGTACAGTGTCTATACATCCCCTCCGTATTCATTTGATATTTCCATTCAGTATTTTCCCTTGGCTTGGCTATTTTGCCTAAATCCTAAAATACTGCAACCTGACGTTTGAATTTTACATGCAGTTTTTTAAGCTTGAAAAATTCTGAGTGTTCTTGACTTTACTAACCCCTGGCCTTTGCATATTTTATTACTACGCTTTACTTTGTCTTCTTGAACAGTCCTTTTAAATCTTCTGTTCTTTACTTATGAGCTCCTCCATTATCTTAAGTTACTCTACATTCAAGAGCAAATTTCAGCATCTCTTCTGACATCCATTTTTTTTCTTTCTTTCCTATCTTTTAATGATCTGTTGCTTTCTGTATATGTGATATCCTTGACAGCATTCCACAGTTTGTCTTTAGATTGGTCCCTAAATAAAATCCAGTACTGTGAAGTTGGGTCTGACTCATAGCGACCCTAGAAGTCAGAGTAGAACTGCCCCATAGTTTCCAAGGATCTCCTTGGGGATTTGAACTGCCGAACTTTTGGTTAGCAGACATAGCACTTAACCCACTATGCCACCAGGGTTTTTGAAATATAAGTGGTATATACCGAAGTTCATTCTTTGGCTCTTGCAGACTTGTTCAATTTTCTTCAGCTTCAACTTGGACTTCCAAAGTATCAGTGGGTGGTACTCCTCTACAGTCAACCCTGTCCTTGTCCTGACTGATGACACTGAACTTCTCCATTGTCTCTTTCCACAGATGCAGTTGATTTGATTCCTATGTTTTCTACTTATTGTATAGTCACTGTTTATGTTGTTGATAAAAGTACAGTCATCCGTCAATATTCACAGAGGATTGATTCTAGGACCAACCTCCCCCTGACATATACGAAAATCCAAGGAATGTTCAAGTCCCTGATATATAATGATGTAGTATTTGTATATAATCTATGCACAAAAATCTGTACACTTTAAATCATTCCTAAATTACTTACAAGACACAATACTATGTCAATACTGCTCATAATGCTCAATACTATGTAAGTGCTGTATAAATATCTTTTAAGGGATTACTGACACAGTCTTTTTTTTCCCCCCTAAATATTCTTGAACTTTTGTTTGTTGAATGTGTGAATGCAGAACCCTCGATCTGAAGGGCTGACTGTAATTCTAAGGAATCAGTCATTGGGTCTGAAAAATTCAGTGATTCACTCTCTTGTGGTGTTTCTTTCACCAAGGCCGTATTTTCCAGCTGTCAACCCTTCTTTCCAACTGTCACATTCCAGTCATAAGAAATTATCAACACATCTTAAACACGTGTTTGATTAATTTCAGACTCCAGAATGCAGTAAAAATATTCACTTTCTTCATCTTTTACATTAGTGTTTGCTGCTTCAATTTGAATAATAATCGCATTAACTAGTCTTCCTTGTAGACACATGGACATTATCCTGTCACTGACAGCATAGTACTTCAGGGTAGATATTCAAGGGTTACTTCGGACATAGTAGAACATTTGATTGTCCAATTAAAAATGGCCAATACCACTCTGCTTCAGACCACTAATGCCTAGGTTATTGATTTTTCATGTGTTCCATTTCATTTTAGATGACTTCTAATTTTCACTGATTCATACTTCATACATTTCACATTTGAGGTTTGTCGCTGTTGCCCATCTTGAGTCCTGCCACATGAGAAAACGAAGGTCAGAAAGCCTTTATACCTCCTGTGTCTTTAACACTGGCTCTCCTTTCAGGAGGCAGCTCTTTACCAGTTGTATTTTGAGTGCCTTACCACCTGTATTTTGTATTTTGAGTGACTTCCCACCTGAGGGGTTCATCTTCCAGCTGTACCAGACAATATTCTGCTGTTATTCATAGGGTTTTCACTGGCCATTTTGTAAGAAGTAGATTGCCAGGTGCTCCTTTTTAGTCTGTTTTAGTCTGGAAGCTCCACTGAAACTTGTCCATCGTGACTGACCTTGCCAGCGTTTGAAATATTGTCAGCATTGCTACCAGCACCACAACAACATGCAAGTATGTGAGCGTGAAAAACTGAGAAATGAGGGTGGACTGACAGACCAGCAGTTTATGGAATTAGGTTTTTAGTCTCAGTTTTATAATCTTCTCACACCATCCAGCAAGCCTGAAGCCTTGTCTCTGATTTTCTGCCTTATCATTGTGTTTTGGAAAATGGTTCCAGAGCACAAAGCCACAAACACAAGTCTTACCTATTCACACTGTAGTATTCAAGAGTAAATGCTCCTGTATGCTTCTGTATGCTTCTGTACACCATCGAGTGCCTTTAAATAACATCTTCAGTTTCTATAACTGTCATTTGTTGTTGTTGAATTCCAACTTCACTCCTGTATATCCTTAACATTTTTATGTTGTGAACATTTAATGTATTTACAGTCAGAGGACTCATCATTTTAACCTCAATACAATTTATTATTGTTTCATATATATCAGTTTTTGTCTCTTAGTACTGATTGCCTAAGTAAAGCTTATAAATTTATCTTTAAACTTATAGCACTTAGTAAAGTACTTGCCTTGTATTGTGAAAAGGTATCATTGAGTTTGTTCTAACTCGTAGCAACCGTATGGACGACTGAATGGAATGGTGCCTGGGCCCACACCCCCCTTACAGTCATTGTTATGCTCGAGCCCGTTGTCGCACCCACTATGTAAATCTCTCTTGTTGAGGGTTTTCTTTTTTACTGACTCTGCTTCACCAAGCAAGATTTCGTTTTCCAGAGACTAGTCTCCTGATCACATGTCCAAAATATATCTCACCATCCTTGCTTTTAAGGAGCATTCTGGCTATCTTTCTTCCAAGACAGATTTGTTTATTCTTCTTGGAACTCCAGTATGTTTAATATTCTTTGCCAACACTATAATTTAAAGACAACAATTCTTTTGTTTTCCTTATTCATTGTCCAGTTTTTGCACTCATTTGAGATGATTGAAAATACCATAGCTTGAGTCAGGCACACTTCATTCCTCAAAATGACAAATTTGCTTTTCAACACTTTACAGAGGTCTTCTGCAGCAGATTTGCTCAATACAGTAGAGTTCAATTTTCTGATCACTGCCCCCACGGGCATTTGATTGTTGGTCCAAGTAAAATGAAGTCTTCGGCAATGTAAACCTTTTTCTCTGTTTATCATGATGCTGCTTATTGGTCCAGTTGCGAGGCAGTTGTTTGTTTTCTTCATGTTGAGCAGGAAACCCTGATGGTGTAGTAGTTAAGTGCTATGGTTGCTAAACAAAAGATTTACAGTTCAAATCCTCCAGGCACTCCTTGGAAACTCTATGGGGAAGTTCTACTCTTTCTATAGGGTCACTGTAAGGCAGAATAAATGCAACAGCAGTGAGTTTGGCTTGGCAGTTACATTGAGGAGCAGTGTACACTGAAGGCTGTAGTCCTTATCCTTCATGAGTAAGTGCTTCAAGTCCTTTTTACTTTTTACTTTCCACCAGCAAGGTTGTGTTATATGAACGGTTATTGATAAGTCTTTATTGATGCTACTTCCTTCTCCATATAAGTCAGCTGCTTGAATCACTTGTACAACATGATTGAATGGGTACAGTGAAAGAAAACAAATCATTTGTATATATGGACACATATGTATGTTATTGTTACATATGTTTATGTATATGTATGTATATTATCATTCTTATGTGCCCCCCATTTGTTTCCATCTCACAATGCCCCTCTGTACAACAGGACACAACTGCCTACCTGCTCCATCCTCACAATTTGTTATGCTTCATTCCATTGTTGCAGCCACTGTGTTGACCCCTCTCCTTAAGGATCTTTCTCTGTTTTGCTGACTGTCTGCTTTCCCAAGCACTATCTTCTTCTCCAAGGACTGGTCCCTTAAACATGCAAAGTACATGAAGACTTAAGCCCACCATTCTACCTTCTAATGAGCGATTTGGCTATACTTCTTGCAAAACAGATTTGTTTATTCTTCTGGGAATCCATAGTGTCCAGAACTCTGTGCTATATTCAACACTCTTCACTAACACCATAATTCAAAGGCATCAATTATTCGGTCCCCGTATTCAATTTCCAGCCTTTACATATATACGAGCTGATTGGAAACATCATGATAGGGTGCACCTTAGTCCTCAAAGTGGTAATCCTTGCTGCTTAACATAATTTAAATATTTTTTTTTTTGTAGCAGATTTGCCCAGTGCAATATGACATTTGCTTTCTTGACTGCCACTTCTGTGGATACAGATTGTGGAGCCAAGTAGAATGAAATTCTTGACAACTTCAAGCTTTTCACCGTTTATAATAATGCCAGCCATGGTGTTTACTAATTCAGTTTTGAGGGTTAATGTTTTCTTTATTTTGAGGTGTAGTCTATACTGAAAGCTGTGTTATTTGATCTTCACATCAGCTAAGTTGAAGTCCTCTTCACTTTCAGCAAGCAAGGTTTTATCATATGCATATCACAGGTTGTTAATGTGTATTCCTTCAATACTAATGTCTCTTCTTTATATAATTAAGCTTCTTGGATTATTTGTTCACTATACAGATTGAATAAATACGATGAAAGGATACAACCCTGGCACATGCCTTTCTTTAAACCATACAGAATCTCGTTGTCCTGCTCAAACAACTGCCTCAGTTGATGCATGGGCTTCTCACGAGCATAATCAAGTGTGCCTATTCTTTGTAGTGCTGTTAGTAACTGGTTATGATCCACACAGTTGAATGCCTTTGCATAGTCAGTAAAACAGATGTCAACATCTTTCTGACATTCTCTTTTTAGCTGAAATCTATCTGACATCAGCAGTGACCTCCTGTTAGTGTCTTCTGAATTTAGCTTGAATTTCTGACAGTTCCTGTCTATGTACTTTTGCAATCACTTTTGAATGACCTTATGCAAAAGTTTGCTTATATGTGATGATGTTATCATTAGGTAATAATTGCATTCTACTGAGTCCTCTTTCTTTGGAATGAGTACAAATACAAATCTCACCCAGATGTTTGCTCAAGTAGCTGTCTTTCAAATTTCTTGACACAGACAAGGGAGCACCTCCAGCTTTGCATCTGTTTGTTGAAACATTTCATCGGTTATTTTGTCAGTTCCTGGATCCTGTTTTTCTCCAAATGGTGCAAACTTTCAGTACCACTAGTGAAATCCTGAAATAATTGAACATCTGCTGATTCTTTTTGATTCAGTGACTTTCTTTATTCTTTTCATCTTCTTTTGATTCTACCAGTGGTGTTTACTATTTCCCCCATAGAATCTTTCAATATTGCAACTTGAGTCTTGAGTCTTCTCTTTGGTTCTTTTAGCTTGAGAAATGCCTAGCACTTTCTTCCCTTTTTGTTTTCTATTATCAGGCTTTTGCACATTTTATCATAATACTTTGTGTCATGGATTGAATTGTGTCCCCCCAAAAATACATGTAGCCATGTGACTAGACCATGATTTCCAATATCTTGTGACCATCCTCCATTTCATGGTTTTCCTATGCTGTATGTTAAAGGATTAAGGTGGGGCTGTAAATCCCTTCACAGGATCACCTCCCTGCTCCACTGTAAAGGGAGTTTCCCTGGAGTATGGCCTGCCCCACCCTTAATCCTTTCATCCTGCAAGAGATAAAAGGAAAGGGAAGCAGGCTGAGAATTGGGAACCTCACACCATCAAGAAAGCAGCACTGGGAGAACAGCACATCCTTCAGACCAGAGGTTCCTGTGCCAAGATGCTCTGTGGACAAAGACTGATGCAATACCAAACTTTCCTCCAGAGCTGACAAGGGGGAAAGCCTTCCCCTGGAGCAGACACCCTGAACATGGACTTGTAGCCTACCAGACTGTGTAAGAATAAATTTTCCTTTGTTAAAGCCATCCACTCTGTGGTATTTCTATTAGAGCAGCCCTAGCTGACTAAAACACTTTGTCTTTTCAATCCACCCTTGGAAATCTTCTGCCCAGCTCCTTTACTTAATTATTTTTCCCTTTTACTTTGACTACTACACTCAAGAGAATCTTTCAGAGTCTCTTCTGACATCCTTTCCAGTATTTTCTTTCTTTTCTACTTTTTAAAATACCTCTTGTTTTATTCATGCGTGATGTCCTTGATGTCATTCCACAACTCTTTGTCTTTGGTCATTAGTGTTCAGTGTATCAAATCTATTCTTGAGATGGCCTCTAAATTCAGGTGGAATACACTCAAGTTCATACCTTGGCTGAAGTAGATTTGTTAATTTTCTTCAGCTTCATAGTGAACTTGCTTATGAGCAATTGATGATTTGTTCCACACCTAGCCCCTGGGCTATTTCTAACTGATACTGAATTTTTCCGTTGTGTTTTTGCACAGATGTAGTCCACTTGATTCTGTATTTTTCATCTGGTGAGGTCTACATATACAATCACCTTTATGTTATTGAAAAGTGGTATTCACAATGAGGAAGTTATTGGTCTTGCAAAGTTCAATCATGCAATCTTTGGTGCCATTTATATCACCAAGGCTGTATTTTCCTACTAACAATCCTTCTTTATTTCCAACTTCCACATTCTAATTACCAGTAATTATCAATGCCTTTTGATTGTGTATTTACTCAGTTTCAGAGTTCAGAAGTTGGTAAAAGTCTTCAATTTCTTCATCTTTGGCCTTAGCAGTTAGCACTTCAATTTAAATAATAGTCATATTCACTATTCTTCCTTGAAGGTATATAGATATTTTCCTGGCAGCATTGTGCTTCAGAATAGATCTTGAAAAGTTCTTTTTAATAATAAACTTTATGCCATTCCACTTCAATTTGTCATTCTTGGAGTAGTAGACCATGTGTTTAACTGATTCAGAATGGCCAGTGTCAGTCCATTTCAGCTCACAAATGTCTAGGATGTCAATTTTTATGCCTTCCATTTCATTTCTGATGACTTCTAATTTCCCTAGATCTATACTTCATATACTCCATGTTCTATTAATGGATTTTTGCAGGTATTTATTCTCATTTTCAGTGATGCTACCTGAACAAATAAAACTCCGCAAATCTTTCCTTCATCCATATCATTAATGTTGACCCTACTTTGAAGAGGCAGCACTCCTTTAGTTTCATTTCCAATGCCTTCCAACCTAAGGAGCTCATCTTCCAGCACTGTATCAGACAATGTTCTGCTGTCATTCCTAAGAATTTTACTATTCATATTTTTAGGAATAGACCTTGAGATTCTGTTTCTGGTCTATGTTAGTGTTTTAGTTCCACTGAACTCTGCTCACCAAGGGTGGTCCTGATGGTATTTGAAATACCTATAGCAAGACTTCAGCGACACTTGGCTGGCTGGCATAGAAAAACTTCCAGTATAGCAGCAACACATAAACCACCACAGTAGGGCAAATACATGACAGGTCTACTTTTTGACATATTATGTGAAGGCTCTAACAAAGAAATAGATGTTATTGCTAAGATTGATCAGAATGAGTGTAAAACCAGGCTTTATGGTCAATTTTCTTTTACTAAATATGCAATCGTTCTCTCTGGCTACATATTCTAGGAGATTTAACTATTCCTTACTAAAGAATAAAACTTGAAACTTAAAGTCATAATTATAAGTGACATCCCAGTCCAAAACTTCAGTGTTGGCTCAATTCAAGCTATCATCTATGTTCCAGAAGGAATTAAATTTTAAATGTATCTGTCACACAGCAAATGATGTGTTTGACTAGCTTTCATAAGTAAATCAATTGCCTTTCTTAGATACAGAATTTTGGGTTTCTTTTTATATCTTCATAGATATCTCAGTGCTTTGGGGTTAAAATTGGTTATGTATTAGACCCACTTCACTGTCATCAAGTCAATTCTAATTCATGGTGACTGTATAACCCACTCCACCCCCCCAAAAAATCCACCACTGTCAAGTCGCTGCAGACTCACAGTGACCCTGTAGGACAGTCGAACTGCCCCATAGAGTTTCTAAGAAGTGGAAAATTTGAAGAGTCAACCTTTTTGTTAGCAGATGTTATCACTTAACCACTACATAGGACAGAGTAAACTGCCCCAAAGGCTTCCAAGGTTGTAAATCTTTAAAGAGACAGATTGCCACATCTTTTCCCTGTGGAGCAGCTGATGGGTTAGCAGCTGTCATGGACTGAATTGTGTGTTTCCAAAAATGTATGCAGCAGTTTGGCTGAGCCGTGATTCCCAGTATTGCATGATGATCCCCCATGCTGTGAATCCTGCCTCAGCTATGTTAATGAAGAATCACGGGTGGCAGTTGTGTTGGTGGGGCAGGACTTCATCTGTAACTGTACTGTGTGTGCCTCGAGGCAATCTTTTGGAATATAAAGGAGAAGGAAACAAACAGAGATTTGACAACTCATGTCACCAAGAAGCAGTGCCAGGAGCTGAGTACATCCTTTGGAAATGACCTGGAGTCCCTGCACATCAGAAGCTCCCAGTCTAGAGGAAGTTTGATGACAGGACCTTCCTTCCAGAGCCAGAAGAGAAAGACTTCCCCTGGAGTTGACACTGTGAATTTGGACTTTTCACCTGTCGAATTTTGACAAAATAAATTTCTCTTTTTAAAGCTATCAGCTTGTGGTATTTCTGTTAAAGCAGCACTAGATGACTAAGACAGCAGCCGGGTGCTTTAATCACTGCATCACGAGTGTTCCTCATGTATTAGAAGGGCTCATAATTTTTTGGTTTCATAATAATATCAGGCATCAGACTGCTTGCTTCCTGTGTCCTTTTTTGTGTTACCATTAAGGGTCTACTGTTTTCTCTCATTCCTTTAATATTGCTGATAACACAAAATCTTTTTATTTTATTTTTTTATGATTTCTAACTGCAGCAGTTTTGCGTGTAGAAGGTGTCTTGTTGGTTTGCTTCAATTTATTCTACCTGAGGGGACATCTCAGAGTAGCAGTCATGTTGACAGCAAAGTAATAGCTTTCCAAAAGTGGTAACCTGTAGCCACACATTGCTCTTCTGAAGAATGGAAGCGTTGGTTCAGGACACATCTTTTTATTGAGCAACCACCATCTATGATGGAAGATACAGGTGAGAAAAGCACATTGCTAATCAAAGAACACTCAGATAAGAAAAGTCAATTAATCTTTGTCTTTTGAGACTGAGGGTAGGACTAACTCCTGTAAGCTAAGGTGATGGCAAAGTTCAAACAAAACTTACATTATTAAAGTGCTTTTCAACTCTTCTCTTTCAGCCTGTGCAAATTACTTTGCACTTGTGTCAGCTTATGACTTAATATAGTTACTAGGGCTTGGCTGGTTACCAATGCTAACAAATGTAGGAAACCATAAATTATCTTGACAGTGGCTATTATCTAAACCTGAATGACTGGGTTGCATTCAGATGAGCTCATCTTAACTTGTTATCTTTCAGGGAATTCACCTTAGTGCTCCTGAGTGGGAACAATAGATGTAAAATGAAGCTGAAGTTAATCGTGCCCTGCCTGCTTGTAGGTTTTGAATGTATAAAGGGATTAAGGTATAGCTGAGCACATTACCAGCTCTATAGCTTGATCTAAATATATCTTGTTTATACCTGATCTGACCTTTGCTGAACTGCTCATTCTCTGGAGACTGAAATGTTCTTAAATCTTAACACATTCCAGAATAAGCTAATAGATTCTATCTGAGCTAACCAAAAGGTCAGCAGTTCAAATCTGCCAGGTGCTCCTTGGAAACTCTAGGGGGAAGTTCTACTCTGACCTCTAGGGTCACCATGAGTTGAACCAGACTTGACAGCAATGGGTTTGGGTTTTTTTTTTTTTTTTAACAGATTCTAGTTTACACTTCACTGTGTTTTAGTGAAGCAGAAATTGGTAGGAAATTAGGGTGTTTCCCACACAGATTTAAATTATCAGGGTGAATACAGTTTAAGTACTACCTTTGTTTAGGTTATTTACATAGTTACCAGAGTTGCAAATACAAAAAATAAAGGCCACAACACATTCTAAAATTAATCATAAATCCTGATTTATGGAACTAATTCTTCATGCTACAGACAACAATTCTTAACAGGAAAAAAAAAAGGTTAAAAAGGAGTTGGTGGTGGCATTAGCAGATTTAAGATCCAATCTGTTCCACATAAACACCCAGGAAAGCAACTACAAGTCTGTGCTCAATCCTGTGAGAACCTTGAAAAGGTAGGCAACATAAGCCACAAACTCAAAAAAAAAAAAAAAAGAAAAAAAAAATGAGGACAGGTTTCAAGGAGTAGGAGATATTTTCTTTAATTTTATGAGGAACTCTTGTCTCTGGATCTGAGATAAATAGGAGGGATCTTCCAGGTAGACTGTTCAGAGCATATGTTCTCATCTATATAGAAAGGTTCTGAGTGACTGAGATCTCATTCTGGCATTAATTGGAGTCTTCACAGAGCAAGAGAGTGGTGAGTGTCGACTGAAGTGTATCCCTACCTGCGGGTGCATTGATCACTGTGTACTTTCTGCTCTGTTTGGAAGCTAGTTAAAGACCAAAATCTTAGTCTGGACTAACTCAGAACTCACAGGGCAAGGAAGGGAATGGTGATCAAAGTCTGAAAACTTAGCTCACATAGGACTTTCTTGCAGGAGCAGGGCTTTTACAAACACTTTATGACTATTACATACTTCAATGTAATGGCTTTAACAACAATGACAAGACACAAAAGAAAATGGGAAATGATGGTCCATAAGAAAGAACTAGATGAAGGCAGATAAATGGTCTCTATGGAAACATGGATAATGAACACATTGCAAGAAAGCAATGTAACAGTATTTTAAAGTTCAAAGAAATAATAGAAAATACTGATAAACAACTAAATCAAGAAAATGATGGATGAATAAAACTATAAAAATTGATACATTAAAAAGAAATAAAACAAATACTGAAATTGCAAGATACAATAAATAAAAAAACTCGTTGGAAGGAATTAGCAGTAAATTTGAGCTGGTAGAAGAATGAATCACTAAACTTGAAGGACAAGGTAATCAAATTTATGGACTCTGAAGAGTAATAAAAGAGAAGTTCAAGACTGCTGAGCATATCCAAATGGAAGTGTTGGACACCTTCAAGTGAACAAACATATACATAAAAAAGAACCTTCACTGGGCATGAGATAAGCAGAAAGAATGTTTAAATAAATAATTTCAGGGAAGTTTCCAAATCTGACAAAAGATATGATTCTGCAAATCCAAGAAGCTCAACAATCTCTAAATAGGATCAGACTGAAGAGGTTCACACTGACACATGTCATAATCTAAGTCTAAGAAGAGAAACTCTTGAAAGCAACAGTAGAGAAGTAATTTGTCACATTCAAGGCATCATCAATAACATTAGTACCAATTTCTCCCCAGAAACCTTGGGATCCTGACAGCAGAGAACAGCATACACAAGATCTGAAAGAACAAAACGGTCAGTCAAGAGCATTATATCTGGAAAAATGTCCATCAAGAATGAAGGGAGGCCCTAGAAACTATTACCCTGAGGTAAATTTTTAAACTTTACGTCGAAAATATTCCCTGAAGCCCTGAAATCTTAACTAGTAAAGAACGTTTACCTTGAGCTTTGGGATCTTTTAAAATGTATCTCTATGGGATAAAATTGACAAGTGTAAGTCCAGAAATTAGAAAACGTAAGGAGCATGAAATTTATGTTAATGAAGAAGAAACAATTTGGGAAATGAAGGTGAACCTGATTTTACAGCTAGAAGAATGTCATCAATGTAACTGGATCTGTGTAGATATTGCTGAATTGGTGTGTATTATGCTGTCCATATTAACAACAACAACAAAAAAAATAAACATTCTTTAAAAATGGGGGCAGGAGCAGTATCAAAGTAGAGTTTTTGTGTACTTCAGAAATTTAGTTGTTATCCATTTAAATCAGTTTGTAATAAAAGCAAGATGTGAAATGTAATCACATCAAACACAAATTATCTTAATATATGAAAAAAAGGAAAAAAGAAGACAAAGTGTTTCACTACAGAAAAATAACAAAACACAAATTTTGGAAGTCTCAGAGGAAATGAAGAATAAAGAAAACATAGCCAGCCAAGTGCCATTGAGTCGGATCTGATTCATTGTGACCCTAGGGGCCAGGGTAGAACTGACCCAAAGAAACTATAAGATGTAGAAAAATAACAGAATGGTAGAAATAAGTCTTATTGGTAATTAGCATCAACTTAAGTGGAACAGTGACAGAAAGGACACACCAAAAATATCCAGCTCTATGCTGCTTACAAGAAACACATTAGGCCCTCAAAATACAAATAGGTTGACAGTGAAAAGATAGAGAAATATATACATATATTTCATGCAAATAATAACTAAAAGAGCTATGATGACTTTTTTTTAAGACTCAAGTTACTCAAAAAATACATACTAAACATCTATGTGTCAGATATTGTTTTAGAACTTCCAAATAAAATTTCTGCTGTCATGTAGTTTATATTTGGTGGGAGGAAACAGACATTAAAAAATAGATATAACACATCATCTCTCCTGGATATAAGTACTGCAAAGAAATAGGAATCATGGGTGGGTTATGAATGTGAAATTTTAGACAGGGGCGTTAGAAAGTCTTTTTTGGAGAGGTGACATGTAAGCAGGTTTTAAAATGATGTAAGATGAAGTAAGCCATGCCAAGCTGTGGTGGGAGAGTCTTCCTGGTAGTAGACATGGCCCTAGAGTCACAAGCATATTTGTTTGGCCTGAAGAACAGCAAAGTCTTGTTACTGCAAGAATCTGGTATATCTTTACGTTCGTGTCCAGTGTGTCCTTTTTATGGTTAAGTTCTCTTTGCTGATTTCACAGTGTCATGGTCTGTAGTGAGCCCATCATTTTTAGATGTGAGATCCTAACTTGAGAGCTTGCTCCAGCTTCAGATCCCACCACGGAGAATGCTCTTGAGGAACAGGTGGCACTGTCAGGCAGCACCTGTGTTTTCAAGGCCTCTATCACACAAAATTTCAAGCTACTTGGAGAGGAGTCTACCTATATCCAATAGCCTACAGGTCTGGAAATTAGGAACTCCAGAGGCCACCATTGGGAACTAGAATGGAATATGGTGGTCAACTAGGTCTGCATGTTGAAGACAACATCATTCATTAGAATTGGAGAAGATGGGGTTCTGGCAGCTAAAATGTATAAATTCTGATGTCCAGTGCTCAGATTCATCAACCCTATCTTTCTGAAAGTCATTGCCTTCCCTTGTAGCTTTTTCTGCCTCAAATTTCTGTTGAGTCATCAGGTCTAAGCACTTTTTTCCCCTGATATAGATAGATAGATAGATAGACAGAGAGAGAGAGAGATTTAGATAGAGAGATTTAGATAGATGGATTTAGATAGATAGATAGTGATTAAGTGAAAATATACAGTCTAAATTAAATTCACATGCCCACCTATCTGCAGCTCCTTCTGCTCTCCTTGCCTGGTGACAGCACACTCCTTTCTTGTTCTACATATGTCATATCCTCTTAACAATCTCCTGTCCCCTCTCTCTACCCTTTCTCCTTTCTAGTAAGAGGCCAGTAGGACAGGATCCTATAGATGCACAGAACCATAAAGTACACACACCATGTGGTCACATTGTGTCCCCGAGTTCAGACCATTTCTTTCAGAAGAGTTGACCTCAGTAATGTTTTCTGGTCAGGGAAGCAGCAGATCTAGGGGCCATGCTTGCAGGGGAACTCCCAGGCCACCAGACCATCAGTTGTTTTCTTTTAGTGGAGTTCTTGAAGTGCACCTCTTTTTGTTGTGTTGCCACTGTGACTCAGCATTGTGTGCCCCATCATGACTGTCTTTGGTGGTCACTGAGCACCATCTGATTCTTCTTGTCACATGTTGTATAGTCACCAATTCAGGTGGTTCCTTCTGTCTCCTGGGCTCTTTTTAACTCATGTCTTTGTTGTTGTCGGTGATCATCTGTTCCGGATGAGTTGGGACATTTTGGTGTACCTCACATGGCAACTTACTGGCTTTTAAGACACCAAATGTCACTCACCAATATGGTGAGCAGAAGGCTCTGATAGCAGTAGGCTAGTTATGCCAATTGGCCTCAATGTCCCCTGACAACATGGTCCCCAGAACCCTACCCCTGTTACTCTATCCTTGTAATATTGGGTTAAAATTATGCATTTTCAGTTTATGATAAAGTTGAGCTTCTTTCTACCGTGTCCTGTTACTGATTTCACCAACCCAATTCCTATCAGCTATTTAATCTATGACCAGCCCTCTCACTCGCTCCCCATCCTTGCAACCATCAAAGAAGATTTTTCTGTACGTAAGTCTATTTTCAAGTCTTTATAGTAGGAGTCTCATACAATATTTGTCCTTTTGTCTCTGATTTCACTCACCATAATGTCTTCCAGTTGAAACCAGGTGATGAGATGCTTCCTAAAATCATCATTGTTCTTTATCATTGCAGAGTGTTCCACTGAATACATATATCATGGTTTGCTTATCCATTCTTCTGTTGTTGGGCATCTGGATTGATTCTATCTTTTTGCTATTGTGGACTATGCTGCAATAAACATTTGTGTGTATGTATCTGTTCATGTGCCTGTCCTTGATTCTGTAAGATATATTCCAGCCAGCAGGAGTACTGACCAAATGGTATGTCTATTTCCAGCTTTTTAAGGAAATAACAAATTGCTTTCCATAGAGGTCATACCATTTCATAATCCTCATTTTTTTTAAATTAATCTTTCTTATTGTGCTTTACTTGAAGGTTTACAGAACAAATTAGGTTCTCAGTTAACTACACAAGTACACATAGTGTTTTATGACATTGGTTAACAACCTTTGCTGGCAACTTTAGTATCTGAAGAAATAGACTTTAAATAGTGAGAGAAAAACTGACATTACATAATGATAAAAATCATAAATTCATCAAGAAGATATATCAATTACAAGTATATATGCACCTGATTTTAGAGCTCCAAAGCATATAAACTGAGGAGAAAAATAGTTCTCAAAAAATAATTTGAGACTTTAATAAACTACTTTCAGTAATGAAGAGAACATTTAGAAGATCAGTAGAGGGATAGAAAATTTGAGTACTACTACAAAGCAGTGGCTAAGAGCTAGACTGTTGCTAACCAAAAGGCTGGCAGTTCAAATCCAACAGATGCTCTTTGGAAATCCTACAGGACAGGTCTATTCTGTTCTATAGGGTTGCTGTGATTAGGAATCAATTGACAAAAAATTTGTTTTGTGTTATTTTTATAAACCAGCTAAACCTAACCCCAAAGCCACTGTCATCAAGTCAGATGCAGCTCATCGTCACCCTAGAGACATATGTAAAACACTCTAGTCAACAACAGCACAATGTGCTTTCCTCTTCAGTGTATGTGGATCATTCATCTTTTTCAGTGCTGGTGGTTTTCTATTTGCTGAGACTTCATGTTTTTCTTGTTTTATAATTTGGTTCACAAGAATAATAGTGGTTACTTTAATATTTATCCCCATTTTTCTAAATTTAAACTAGTCTGTAATTTCTTTACATTGCCTTGACTTCACATGGAAGATCTGTGACTACATTTTTTTTTTAAGTCTTTTTTGTTATAATATTGACTTAATGACATCTGTTTCCCCATTTTCAGTGTTTGTCTATGATTATTTTTGTGATTCCCCTGTTTGGGTTGATATCTAACTGCTCTGTTCTGTGTTCTGATCTTGGGTTGTTACCTTGTGTTATTGATCTTTCTAACCAAAGGTTTCCATTTAATATTTCTTATAATTTTGGTTTAGCTTTTGCAGATTCCCTAAATTTCTGTTTTTCTGGAAATGTAATTTTGCTGTCATGGGTTAAATTACGTGCCCCCAGAAATATGTGTAGTAATTTGTTTGGGCCAGGATGCCCTGTATTCTGTGACTGATCTTCATTTTGTGATTTTTATGATATTGTAAATCCTAATCTCTGCCTGTGTTAACAGAGTGGATTATGTTTTGTAAGATTCAGATGGGACTGTAAATTCCCTCATAAGATGACCTCCTTGCTCCATTGAAAAGGGAATTTCCCTGGAATATGTCTTGTACCACCCTTTATCCTTTCATCCTACAAGAAGTAAAAGGAAAGGGAAGCAAGCCGAAAATAGGGAACCTCACACCATCAAGAAAGCAGCACTGGTAGAAGAGCGGGTCCTTCAGACTGGGGGTTCCTGCATCAAGATGCTGGCTGAGTAAAGACTGATGCAACACAAGGACTTTCCTCAGGAGCAAACAGAGGAAAGCCTTCTCCTGGAGCTGACATCCTGAATATAGACTTGTAAGCTATTGGACAGTGCAAGAATAAACTTTCCCTTGTTAAAGCCATCCTCTGTGTGGCATTTCTTTGCAGACTGATTTATGTGGTTTCTTGTCGTAAAATTTTTAGCTTTGTTCTATTCTTGAGAGTTCACCAGATTTCTAGGATGGTATCTGGCTGATGCTGTCCTGTGTCCTAGACTCAGGTTGTTGTCTGATGTTGTTGATTCTCTAACTGAAGGACTCCCTTGTACTTTTTGTCTAGGTTTTAAGTATTCTCTTAAATTCTATTGCTGTGATAATGTCCTAATTATGCCATCATATCTGAGTGAGGTTTACAGGATGTATTCTTGGTTGACAGCTTCTTATTTTTTTTTATTTTTGTCTTGCAAGGTTGTGTATGTCATCTCATTGCTTCTTGCTTGCATGATTTTTGTTAAATAAGCAGAGCTTAGTCTGATTGTCTCCCTTTATGTATGCCTTCTCATTTTTTCTTCAGTTGCTCTTAGGATTTTTTCTTTGTCTCTGGCAAGTGTGATTTTCTTTGTAATCTATCCTTCATGAGGTTCATTAAGTGTCAATGTTTTCATCTTTCATGATATTAGGAAAGTTTTTGTCAGCAAATCTTCAATAATCCTCTGTATTTTTCCATTTTCTACCTGATCTGAAACTTGAATCAAAGTAAGCTTTTGCTCTTGATTGTGCATACACAGATCTTAGGTTTTCTTTATTTTTCCTCATTTTTTTCAAACAAAATGATGTTAATGTGTTTGTTTGTCTGCAATTTTGCTTACCTTATCTTCCATTGTCTCTAGTGTGCTCATATGTTCTTCCATTCAGTTGTCCATTTCCAATTTTTTTGTCTATCTTTTGTATTTCTAATTTCTGTTTTTGTATGGTTTCTAATTTTCTATTTATGTTAACTTTTTAAATACTACGTTCTTGAATTCTTCCACAGCTTTGTGTTTGTCGTGATTTTGTCTATTTTTTCCCTTAGTTTTGTCTGTTTTTCCTGATGTCTTTCTTCATCTCTCAGAGAGTCCTGAATACTATTAGACTTTTGAATTATTTGATTGTATTATGATTAAGAGTTTAGTTGCTAATCAAAAGGTCTTCACTTCAAATACACTGACCTCACCTTGGAAATCCTTGTATGAAATTCTATTCTGTCCTATAGGGTTGCTATGAGTTGGAATTGACTCAGTGGAACCCAATAGCAGCGGCAACAATCAAGTAGGCACAGTATCTTTTCTTCTAGAAAATGTTTATCTAATGTTTTGTAGCTTACTAGAGCCATTCTGTTTTTTTTTTTCTTTCTTTTAATGTTTTGATATTTCTGCTGTCTTTGAGACACTCAGGAATTATTTTATTTGTTAATTGTAGCTTTGATTGTTTTGTTTTGATTTTTTTGTTTGTTTCATTTGGTTATATCCTGTGGGCAGTTGGGAGTATTTTGACCATATACATAATCGTTCTCAATGCCTTGTTCAGGTAGCTACAGCCAGTCACTGAGCTATAGTGCAGCGGGACAGGTTAGCAGAAAGGGAGGTGTGGGGATTGGTTATTTGCCCAAAGCAAGAACCTGGTCTGGCAGAGCATGCTTTGGGGTGGCACGGTGGAGTGGGGCTGGGTGTCCAGATGTCTGCACCGCACTTGCACAGCTCTCAGTGGGGTAAGGCTGTATTGCAATATGGAACCAGAGTCCAGTGGTCTGAGGTCCTATGCTAGTCCCGCATAAGGTCACAGAGCTCATTGTGGTAGGACTATGTAGGTGGCAGGAGGTCCATACTAGTGCTACTCAGTGGTAAATCACTCTGCTGGGTGTGCAGAGATGCAAGAAGGAAGGATAGGATGTGATAGGTGTATCCAGGTAGAACAGAGAATGAAAATAGAGATGAGAGAAAAACAAAAGCAAAAAAGAAAGGCAGGCAGGTGGGCAGCATAGTTAGTTAGCCTGCCGGCTGACAGGCAGGCACACAGGCAAGGAAAAGTCTGTCAATGACGACAGAGCAGAGTTTGGATGGTGGCAACAGAGCAGAGTTGGATGGCTGAGTGCTGATAGCTATCTAGGCAAGTA
Organism: Heterohyrax brucei; assembly: GCA_028571685.1. Lineage (NCBI taxonomy): Eukaryota > Metazoa > Chordata > Mammalia > Hyracoidea > Procaviidae > Heterohyrax > Heterohyrax brucei. The sequence continues at coordinate 137,153,162 of CM053142.1, read as the reverse complement.
ATATGGCAAGGCCCATTGAGAAGAGGTAGTGGTGGTGCACGGAGCTAAGTGGATGGGTGAAAGGAAACAAGGAGAAAAGAAAGAAGAAACAAAAAAATATGCTGAAAGAACACCCTTTAGGGGTCGTGTGAACCAGGTTGGCAAGTGACCTGCTTCCTCTCCCTGAGCACCTTGACATGGTTCATCAGGAAGGGACAGAGACAGCAAAGAGGGCTGTGAGGAGAAAGGAAAGGGAGAAAGGGAAAGAGGAGAATTTTATATACATGTATGCTTCTTGGAAACTGTGGGGCATTTCTACCCTGTCCTAATGGTTGCTATGAATTGGAATTGACTAGACAGCAGTGGGTTTTTGAATATATATGTGTATGTATGTATATATATATATGTACATGTATGTATGTTTGTGTGTGCAAGTGTGTGTGTAGGTACATATGTATGGTGCTGAAGGAGTTGGCTAGTGTGAATAAGTTGATCTCAGACAAACAGTGATGTGGGGTCTTTCTGGTTAAGTGAAAATAGCTTTTTGCAAAGCAGCAGAGGAAACGTACAAGAAAGTAGGTTAAGGGGTAGAAAAGCATCTATCTCAGGTTACTGAGTGCTCTGTCTCCTATTGGGATCTCTATAAAATTGCCTTTCTGTACTCCTTGTATGGTGTCATTGCTGGCTGTGCTCCAACATGGTGAAACCATGCTACATTAATTGGAAGAGGACTTCCGTAGCTGTTCTCATTCTTTCTTCTCTATCAGTTTCTTCTTCCATTTAATGCTTGATCTAACTCTTTATCACTTCACTTGTTACTGTGGATTTCAGGATTGATGTTTGCATCTATTTTACTCAGATTTTTGAGTCTTTGCTGAATAGAGATGACGTGGTGCTGCTGTCTATAGTGTCAAGCTGGTGACTAATTGAAAATTTTTAAACAGGTTTACCACTTTTTCTTCTAGTGAAAATAATTCAAACTCTTTTTTTGAATAATTATTTCTCAGAAATATTGGCAGCCAATTTTACTATGTGAGATAAAATAAAAGATGGGGCCCACGTCTATTCTGATTCCTTTTTTGTTCACATCTCTAGTAGACATCTGTGTGAAGAGAGAATTTCAGCATCACAGTCTGCATGCATGTCTTGGGAACATTGGTCTCAAGCTGAACAAAGACATTTTTCAAAGTAAAATCTTGAAATGTATATGTTCTTTATGTTGCAGGAAACCATTTCCAGGATATTTTTCCCTAAGTGTCAAAAGGATAATGCAATTCTGTAAAATGATATGTTGCTCTATTCCTACCTAACTCTAGCCTTTATTCTCAAATAGCTTTTCCTCTGCAAAAAAAACCCACCTCATTTTATAACATGACCCTGAAATTTTTCGTTGTTCACAGTCAAAGAATATAATTAAAAGACTTCTACAGAGATGAACAAACTGCTAGAAATATTGGAGTCATTTATTTGTTTTCTGTATTGAAATATAATTAGTAGATGGTACCATTTATTTTTCACATGACTCAACTCGTCAATGATTGAATTTTTGTTTATTTCCTGCTGACCAGCTTCAGGATTTCACATCCACTTCCAGCCATGAGTCGGATCTGACTCAACAGCACTTGGCTGGCTTGGCAATATTTAAACTAAATGTGGTTAGTTTAAATAAATTAAAATATTTGGAAACCCTGGTGGCATAGTATGTTAAGTGCCACATCTGCTAACCAGGCACTCCTTGGAAACTCACTAGGGCAGTTCTATTCTGACCTCTAGGATCACTGTGAGTCAGATCCAAGTTGATGGCAGTGGGTTTAGGTTTTTTTTTTTTTTTTTCATAGCTGTTAGGTAAGTAACATCAAGAAAGTATAGCTTTGCTGAGTTTTTCACTTAAATGTAGTTGTAAGAGTAATTTTAGAGAAATTTTCTGATAGTTTAAAAAGCCTGTGATATTTTCAGTTTTTGTATGAAATTATAGCAGAGAAACAAAAGCTTTCATAAATTTAGCTTCTGCATTCCTGTAGGGTCACTATGAATCAGAATTGACTAGATGGCAGTGAGTTTTTTGGTTAGTTCTAACTTGATAGTACCATGTCTTACTTACCAGTGCTTATTATTCCCCAAAAGATGTCAGTAGTTTATCCAGTCAAGCTACAGAGTTTGTAAATGATAGTTTCCATCTCTTCCCTGGAGAGAGTGTTATACACTCATTATCATTAAGAAGTCATCATCATTAAGGTTTTTTTTTTTTTTCCCTGACATTGGTCTAAATACTTTTTTTCATTCTGTTACTCAGGATTCTAATAGCTGAAATAATATCATTTTATACTTAATGTTTATGCCTTTAAACAATGATATTTCATTTACTTGATTCTGACTATAACTTGCTTACATAGATTTCATCTTTCTGTTCTAGAAATAAATAATAAGGAAGATGTGCTTTCCATTAAGAAACACAGAAAATTCATTGAGCAGTTGAATGAGGCCTATTTTTCAATTCCTTTTGCTAATAAACTGGTTAACTCTTATAAGGTTAAAATGAAATTCCTGGCAGAGAGTAAATTAAGAATGAAGCAGAATTTAAGATTTTAACAATTGATACTTAGAAACTAAGAGGAAAAGCAACTATGGGAGGAAAACAATTAGCTAATTTGTTTCTATCCTGTTTCTTACAAACCTCTCTTTCCTCTGATTTTACCTCAAAATAAACATGTCTTTTTCGTGGTTAGTCCTGCTAAAAGGAATTCAAGAAATAAAAGATTTCAAACACCTTAGATATTGGACTTTTTTTTTTTTTTTTTTTTTATTCCTTGATATGTGATTTTAAAAATAACAATTTTCTTACAAAATCCTCCTCAAATGGCAATGGTTTAACATTGCAGGCAAATACAAAGTAGAAATGAACTGAATCAAAAGATTCATGTTGGGAAGTCTAAAGTGACCATGGATCCATTTTTTTTTTTTTTTTGGGAAAGTTCTGCTTCATGCCTTGGAAAAATAAAAGGAAAGTACAACTCAAAGATAGAATGAGAGCTAAGCTGAATTAAACTATTCAAGGCAGGAAAAATCTCAGGGAAAAGAGATTAAGCTGTGTAACTCAGAATTAGTTTAAAACACGATAGATAAAAATGATAGACATAAACATGATATATGAGTTAGACAATAGATGACAGATAAATAGATGAATGGATGGATGATAGACATTCACATACGTACACTCATGTGCTCATGTGAATGTCTACATACTCATAGATGTCTGCATGTGTATATGAATGTGCAAGTACAATAGGTATGTGATTTCCATTATCTCTAAAATGCACAGAAACTCTGAAAAATAAATTATAGAATCATGATACGGATTCTGTGACATGTCACTATTTTGATCCTCTTTTCCAATTCCAATATTCTTTTCCAAGGAACATGTACAATAATTTTAAAAAGAATCAGTACTCCATTAAAAGATTCTTCCCCAAAATTGAGAAATTTCAAAGTGAAAATATAAAACATCAGAAATAAATCTGATATACCGTCTGAAGTCTAACTTCTAATTTTTCAGTCCTCTGTTTTGCGAAGATACTTTCCAATGCCTTCCTATGCGAGCTTTGTTTTCAATAATCATAATTTGCTAAAAGCTTAAAAAAAAACTGACATTTTTAGTGCTCCATTTGGCATATACTTGGATTATACATTTTGAACTGATAATAAGCATTATGAAACCATATTTTAGAGGACTTATTTTCAAAAACTTCAATATTGTTGTAGAATACAGTTTGTTTTAAATATGTCTTTTGAAAAAATCAAACATTTCAAAATTTTAATTGATCATGAGGAGCATAGAAAATGCTGAATTACATCAGCTTTGTAACAAAATGTATTTTATATTTCTGTAACTGTCAGTATGTAAATACAATTACATCTTCTATTTTGATTTTAGAATATCAGTATTTTTGTATGTAATTAAAAATTATGTATGTATTACAATCTACTGGAAAAAATGTTTCTTAAGTTTCTTAAGTTTTTTCTAAACCTCATAGCTTTATAAAATTTTTAAATTTTCATAATAATAAATAATTTCATCTCCAGTGTTGTACATTTTTTTAAATTATGACTGAGTGAAAATATATATTCCCATATAAATTTACATACCTACCTACATGCAGCTTCCACTGCTCTCCCCGCTCGGTGACAGCACACTATTCCTCTCTGCTCCATACATGTCTCATCCTCCCAACAGTCTCCTTTCCCCTCCTCTCCACCCACTCCCCTTACTCCAGCCAGAAGTCAGCAGGATGATATCTTACAGATGCACAGAACCATAAAGTGCATCCAATATATGGTCACTCTGCATCGCCAAGTCCAATCCATTCATGTCCGAAGAGTGGACCTTCATTATCATTTATGGGCAAGGGCAGCATCAGGGCCAGGGGTCATGCTCCCAGGGGAACCCCAAAGCTGCTGGGCCATCAACTGTGGTCTTTTAGTGGAGATCTCAGGGTGCACCCCTTTTTATTCTTGTGTTGCCAGTGAGACTCAACTTAGTGAGCTATATCGCAGCTATCACTGGTGGTGGCCGGGCACCATCCGGTTCTTTCGGTCCTGAGTCGATGTAGGCACCCACTCATGTGGGTCTCTCTATCTAACTGAAGTTATGATAGCTTTCACAGTAATCTCAGATGCTTCACCTTTAACAGAAAGAATTTCCAAAAGCTTTGCTCAGATTTCATGAACTCAGTAGGAAAGAAAAATTTAAACTACTCATGTAATTAACATAATATCTTCTCTTTGGAGAGTCTGCTGTCACAAATACAAACACTAGTATTTATCTGTTTGCAAATTCCTTCTTTTGTAAATGGAGCCAACACATTAGCAGTCATTGTTTCAATTTGTACTGTGTAGAGGAAAATTTACAATTGAAAATGAATGAAAGCAATTTAGTAGAAGGGTCATTTTAGTTAAATAAAAAGTGTAGTTCAACACAGTGAAATTCTAAGTGCACAGCTGCATATGTTATAACATCATCTTTACGGGCGTCCAATCACCTTAAAATAACTCAACTTTTGAAGTAAATGCTAATGTTTCTTCAACAGATTTGTTTTCTGATTTTACTCTGTCAGTTCTATCACAAAGTCCTCCATGTTGATGAAATCAACTTTCTTAAAAAGTGAACAGTCATATGTATTTTTTTAATGATTCATAATCTATAAACCTTTTACCTCAGGTACTAGAAGAAAAGACACAATAAAGGCTAGAGCAGAACTAAATGAATCAGAGAACAGAAGAAAAATTAAAAATATTAACAAAACCAAACACTGTGAGTTTTCTTGGAAAGATCAACAAAATTGATAAACCACTGCCTAAACTCACAAAAGAAAAATAAGAGAGGAAACAAATAACCCAAATAAGAAATGAGACGAGAGATATCACAACAGACCCAACTTAAATCAAAAGTATTGTAAGAGAATGCTATGAAAGACTGTACTCTAACAGACGGAATCTAGAAATGGACAAATTTATAGATTCATATCACCTACCAAAATTATCACAAGAAGTAGAACAACTTAATAAATCCATCACAAAGGAAGAGATTGAGAAAGTCATCAAAAAAACTATCAACCAAAAACAGTCCTGGCCCAGGTAGCTTCACTGGAGAATTCAGTCAAACTTTTTGGAGAAGAGTTAACTCCAACACTACCAAGACTATTTCACAGCATAGAAAGGGAAGGAATACTCCCAAATTCATTCTACAAAACCATTATAAACCTGATACTAAAGCCAGGGAAAGATTCCACTAAAAAGGGAAAATTACAGACCAATACCACTCATGAACCGAGATGCAAAAATCTTCAACAAAATCCTTGCCAATAAAACTCAACAATATGTAAAAAGATAATTCATCATGACCAAGGTGGATCCATGCCAGAGATGCAAGGCTGGTTCAACATCAGAAAAACAATTAATGTGATCAACCACATAAATAATACAAAAATAAGAATCATCTGATTTCGTCAATTGATTAAGAAAGGGCATTTGACAAAATCAAACATGCATTCGTGCTAAAAACTCTCAGCAAAATAGGAATAGAAGGGAAATTCCTCAATACAATAGGAGACATCTACATAAAACCAACAATCTATATCATCCTGAATGGAGAGAGACTGAAAGAATTCTCCTTTAGGATGAGAATTAGATAAGGCTGTCTACTCTTACCACTTCTATTTAACATTGTACTAGAAGTTCTGGCCACAGAAATTAGACACAGAAGTAAAAAGCTCCCCATCCGCAGATGATACGATTGTATACACAGAGAATCTTAAAGAATCCAGAAGTTAACTACTAGAACTAATAGAAGAGTTTAGCAAAGTATCAGGATGTAAGATAAACATAACTAAATCAGTAGGATTCCTTTATACCAAAGAAGAGAACATTGAAGAAGAAATCAACAAGTCAACATGATTTGCTATAGCCCTCAAGAAGATAAAATACCTATGAATAAATGTGATGAGAGAAATAAGAAACCTATACAAACAGAACTGTAAGATCTTACTGCAAGAAACCAAGAGAAACTTACATAAACTGAGAAAACTGTCTTTCTCGTGGATAGGAAGACTTAACATTGTGTGAATGTCTATTTTACCCAAAACAATCTACATATACAATACAATCTCAATACAAATTCCAGTGATATTTTGTAATGAGATGGAGAAAGAAATCACCATCTTTGTTTGCAAAGGGAAGAAATCCCAGATAAGCAAAGTACTACTGAAGAACACACTAGGAGGCCTCTCACTACCCAACTTTAGAACCTACTACACTGCTTTAGTAGTCAAAAGCCTGGCACTGGCACAAAATGAGACATATAAACCAATGAAACAGAGTTGAGACACCAGAGATGCCACCATCCCCCTATTAATAGTTGATATTCGACAGAGACCCTAAGATTCTAAACTGGAGTAAAAACAGTCTCTGTAACAAATGCTGCTGGCAAAATTGGATATCCATCTGTAAAAAACTGAAACAAGACCCATATTTCACACCTGATCCCAAAACAAACTCAAACTCAATGAAAGACCTAAACATCAAACCTAAAACGATAAAGATCATGCAGACAAAATAGGGTCAACAATGGAAGTGTTAACACACAGCTTAGACAAACTTCAAAATCTGACCAACAAAGCAAGGTCCACAGAAGAGAAAATAGACAAATGGGAACTACTAAGAATCAGACTGTTGCTCACCCAAAGACTTTATCAAAAGAATTAAAAGAACACCTAAGAATGTGAAAAAATGTTTGGCAATTTCACTTTGGATTGATGTCTGATCTCCATATCCACAAGATACTGTAAAACATCAACAAGAAAAAGGCAAATAACCCAATTAAGCAATGGGCAAGGGAGATGGACAGGCACTTCACCAAAGAGGACATGCAAGTCACCAAAACATACATGAAGAAATGCTCACAATCATTAACTATTAGAGAAATCCAAATTAAAACTACAGTGAGATACCATCCCACCACAACAAGGTTGGCCATGATCCAAAAACCACAAAAGAACAAATGCTGAAGAGACTGTGGAGAGATTGTAATTCTCCTACACTGCTGATTGGATTGCAAAATGGTACAACCTCTTTAGAAAGCAATCTGGAGCTTCCTTAAAAAGCTGGAAATAGATATACCATTTCATCCAGTAATCCAGCTGCTTGGAATATATTCTACAGAATCAAGGGCAGTCACATGAATAGATACACACATATGAATGTTGACTGCAGCACTGTCTATGATGGCTAAAGGATCAAATCACCCCAGATGCCCAACAACAGAAGAATAGATAAACAAACTAGGGTACATATGCTCAGTGGAACACTTTGCAATGATGAAGAACAATGATGATGTTAGGAAGCATCTCATAACCCAGTTTCAATTGGAAGCATTAGGCTGAGTAAAATCATTCAGAGACAGAAGGACAAATATCGTATGAGACTCCTAATATAAGGACTTAAAAATAGACTTATGTACAGAAGATTCTTTGATGGCTGAAAGGATGGGGAAGGAGGGAGAGGGCTGGCCACAGATTACATAGTTGATAGAGATTTGGTTGGATGAAAGCAGTGACAGCATACAGTAGAAAGAAGATCAACTTGACGGGACTTCAACATAAACTGAAAACTCTTCTGATTCTAACCCAACATTGCAAGCATAGAGTAGCAGGTTCAGGTGTCTGGGAACCATGCACTCAGGGGACAATGAGGCCAATTGGCATACCTAGCTTATTGCTATGAGAGTCTTCTGTACCCCCCATTGGTGCATGACATCAGGGGTCTTCAAAGCTAACAAGCTGCCATTTGAGTTACACCAAACGGTCCCAGCTCATCTGGAACAGATGATCACCAAGAACTACAAAGACACATATTAAAAAGAGCCCAGGAGACAGAAGGACCCATGTGAATGGGTGCTGTTTCAGCACGTGGCCATAAGAACCAGATGGTGTCTGGCCACCACCAAAGACAGCCGTGATGAGGCACTCAGTACCAAGTCCTAACGACAACATGAGCAAAAGAGGGGTGCACCTCAAGAACTCAACTAGAAGACCACAACTGATGGTCTGGTGGCCTGGGGTTCCCCTGGGAGCATGGCCACTAGACCTGCTGCTTCCCCTGACCAGAAAACATTATCGAGGTCAACTCTTTGGACAAGAATGGATTGGACTCAGGGACACAATGTGACCATACCGTGTGTGTATGTGTGTACTTTATGATTCTATGCATCTATAGGATGCTGTTCTACTAGTCACTTTCTAGATGGGAAAGGAGAGGCTGCAGAGGAGGGACCAGGAGATTGTTAAGAGGATATGACATATATAGAATGAAAAGGAGGAGTGTGCCGCCACCAGGCAAGGAGAGCAGAAAGAGCTGCAGATAGGTGGGCATGCAAATTTAATTTGCATTGAATACTTTCATTTCAACACCACAAAAGAATATATATATATTTAAAAAAACTTAGGACCAAGAGAGACTTTTCAGTTTTTGTAGTCTTTTTTCTAGGTTTGTTATCCCAGATCTTCCAAATCTGTTACCACGTGAGTGTTTTATATGTATTCTGTTCTTATTCAAGTCATGCTCATACAGTGATCATATTAAGAATATTTTTCTTAGTGTGTCCTAATTCAAAGCTTTATTTTGAATACTACTTACAAATGTTCATCAAGAAACACTTCATGAAAATTCTTTAAATTTCTCCCCATCTTGTTTTTCTGCTACTCTTAAAGCTACTTCAGTTTCATACTATCAAAAACCATCAGTTTTATTTTAACTGTCTGAAAAGTATGCTTGATTTAAAATTCTTTTATAGTGTGTTTTTGTGGCACACACTGATATTCTCATTATCTTGCCTGTTGGCAGATGGTGAGATTTAAATAAATATTTCAGTTTCCTATTGTAATTGCCAATTTAAGATTTAATAGAGCGCTGTATTAGTGCTAGGAATACAAAAAGTTTTTCACGTGAGCTTTATCTTTTTCCATACAAAATTATTTTTGTGTAACTACAAAGGATGATTTTAATCTAAGTCAACCGAAAATTATCAAACAAGGTGTATACAGCCTCCATGTCCTTAACTGTTAAAAACTCATAATGCAATACAATTTCTTTTTTTAATTATAAACTTTTATTTTTATTTTTTATTGTGTTTTAATTGGGAGTTTACAATTAACAGTCAATTTCACATATATAAACACATACTTTGCCCTGCGACCCTAGCTACTCTGGTCACACTGTGGCAGCACACTCCTCTCCTCCACCTTATATTTTCCATACCCATTTAACTGGTTCCTGTACCCCTCTGTTCCTCTTTCTCACCTCCTAACAGGACCTGCCCAGTTAGTCTCCTGTATCTGCCCAAGCCAAGAAGAACATTCTTTACCAGTATCATTTTATAGCTAATATACAAGTTCAATCTCTATTTGAAGAGTGGACTTCTCGAATGGTTTCAGTTCTGGGTTAAAAGAATCAGGACAGCAGGGGATCCTGTCTTCTGGGGACCATCCAGTCCATCAGACCATCAAGTCTAGTCATTTTACTAGAATTTGAGGTCTGTATCCCACATTTTTCCTGCTCAGTCAGGGACTGTTTAATGACTTCCCTGTAAGGGTGGTCTTTTATTGTGTTATAGTTCTGGTTTCATGTTTATGTAGTCTCTGGTAAGTCTTTCTGTTTCTTGGGCTCACAATTTTTCTTGTATCGTTGATTCTCTTCCTTTCTCTTTATTCCAGGTGGTTTAAGACCGATTATTGCTTCGTACACAGCCACTTGCTAGCTTTTAAGATCTCAGGCACAACTCACTAAAGTAGAATGCAGAACATTTTCTTGAAACCGTTTATTGACCTAGATGTCCCCTGAATCTATGGTCCCTGGACCCCTAACCCTGGTACTCTGTTTGTGGAACTGTTTGGTTATATTTATAATACTTTTAACCTTTGAATTTAGTCTCTTTGTGCCAGCCTCTCTGCTGTGTGCGGTCACTCTCTTTACCTAAAATAATACTAGTAAATTATCTAGTTAGTGAATATCCCTCTGCTTCCTATCCCCTCATAGCCACTAAAGAATGCTTTATTCTTTGCTTAAACCAGTTCTTGAGTCGTGATAATAGTGGTCTCATGCAGTATTCAAGTTTCTGCAATTGACCATTTTGTTCAACATAATGCCTTCCAGATTCTTCCATTTCATGAGATATATCTCAAATTTTCCATTGGTCTTTATTATTGCATAACATTCCATGATGTGAATATGCCATGGTTGATACAGTTAATTCCATCATTTTGCTATTGCGAACAATGCTGTGATGAACATTGGTGTGCATGTATCTATTTGTGTGGCAGCTCTTATTTCTCTAGGATATAGTCTAAGAAGTGGGATTTCTGAATCACATGGTATTCCCTTCACAGCTTGTTAAGAAAGTGTCAAATCAACTTCCAAAGTGGTTGTACCATTTTATGTTTCCACCATTCGTGTATTAGTATTCCAGTCCCTCCACAACCTCTCCAACATTTATTTTATCATTATTATTGTTTGTATTAATGCCAGTCTTTTGGGGTGAGGTGGTATCTCATTGTGGATCTCACTTACAATTCTCTAATGGCTAATGGGAAACCCTGATGGAGTAGTGAGTGAGTGATATATCTGCTAACCAAAAGGTTGACAGTTTGAATCCACTAGCTGTGACTCAAAAACTCTATGGAGCAGTTCTACTCTGTCCTACACAGTTGCTATGAGGTGGAATCAACTCAGTAGAAGTATTGTTTTGTTTTGTTTTGTTAATGGCTGATGATCACAAGCATTTGCTCGTCTATCTGCTAGTCACATAAATGTCTTATTCTGTGAAGAGTCTATTCATGTCCTTTGTCTATTTTTTAATTGGATTATTTGTCTTTTTGCTGTTGAGGTTTTGCAGTATTGTATAGATTACAGAGATTAGATGCTCATCAGATTTCTCATAGCTAAACATTTTTTCCAGTCTATAGATTGTCTTTTTATTCCTCTGGTGAACTCGGATGAGTACAAACGTTGGATTTTTAGAAGTTCCCACTTATCTGTTTTCTCTTTTCATATTCATGTGTTGCTATTAATGATTTGAAATCTGTTCGTGCCTTGTATTTGAGCTCCCAGCATTGTCCCTATTTTTTTTCCCATGATCTTTATTGTTGTAGATTTTATATTTAGGTTGTCTTTGATCCACTTTGAGTTAGTATTTGTGCATGATGTGAGGTATGGGTATTTTTCTTTTTTTTTTTTTGCAGATCAATATACAGTTACATCAACACCATTTGTTAAAGAGACTGTCTTTTCCCCAATTTATGGACTTTGAATTTTTATCAAATACCAGCTACTAATAGATGGGTGACTCTATATCTGGGTGCTCAGTTCTGCTTCACTGTTTTATGTGTCTTTTGTACATTAGCAGGCTGCATTGACTACCAGTGTAATATGTTCTAAAGTCAGGTAGTATGGATCCTCAATAATGCCTGGCTTATCTGGAGCTTTTTCTGTTTCCAAATGAGATTGGTGATTTATTTCTCCATCTCATTTAAAAATGTCGTTGGAATTTGGAGTGGGATTACATTGTATCTCTAGATTGCATTGGGTAGAGTAGATATTTTCATAATGTTGAGTCTCTCTATCCATGAGCAAGGTGGGTTTCTCCACTTATGTAAGCCTCTTTTGGTTTCTTGCAGTAATGTCTTGTAGTTTTCTTTGTATAGGTCTTCTACACCTCTGGTTAGATTTGTTCCTAAGTATTTTATCTTCTTGGGGGCTATTGTAAAAGGAATAAATTCAGTGATTTCCTGTTTGACACTCTTTTTGTTTGTGTACAGAATTCTGATTTTTGTATGTTTATCTTGTATTCTGACGCTTTAACTATTCCAATAGTTTTTTTTGCGTGTATATGTGTGTCTGTGTATTTTTTAATGACTTCTGTGTATAACATCATCTGTGAACAGAAATATTTTTACTCCTTCTTTACCAACTCGGATGGTTTTTATTTGTTTTTCTAACATGATTGCTCTGGTTAGAACTTCCAGCACAATGCTGAATAGAATTGATGGCAGAGGGCTTCCGTGTCCGGTTCCCGTTATCAAGGCCAGTGCTGTTAGACCCTCTCCGTTTAGGATAATGCTGTCTTTTGGCTTTGCATAGATGTCTTCATTTTATTTAGGAAGTTCCTCTCTATTACTGTTTTGCTGAGGGTTCTTAACATGAATATGTGGTGCACTTTGGCAAATGCCTTTTCTGTATCAATTGATAAAATCAAGTAGTTTTTGTGTTTTTTATTCATGTGATTGATTATATTGATTGCTGTTCTGATACTGAAGCTTCCCTGCATCCTTAGTGTGAATTCTACTTGGTCATGGTACATCATTTTTTTGATATATTGCTAAATTCTATTGGCTAGAATTTTGTTGAGGATGTTTTCATCTAAGTTCGTGATAGTGGTCTGTTACATATAAACTTTTTTTCTGATGTCTTTACTCAGTTTTGGTATCAAAGTCATATTGCCTTCTTTAGCAATAATGGTGATAACTTTTCTTGAAAAGTTCCAGTGAAGCCATCAGGGTCAGGGTTTTTTTGTTGTTGTTGTTTGTTTGTTTTCAGTGGTAGTTTTCTTGTTACCTTTCAGTCTCTTTTTTGTTACCGTTTTCTTTAGTTGTTCTGTCTCCATTGGTGTTAATTTATGTAGGTAGTTTCTCTCTAGAAATTTATCCATTTCCTCCAGGTTTTAAAATTTGTTCAAGTACAATTTTTGATAGTATTGTTATGATTTTTCTTTTTTAATTTCACTTGGGTCTGTCATAAAATTGCCTATGTCATTTCTTATTCAGGTTATTAGTTTTCTCTCTTGTCTTCCTTTTGTCAGTTTTCCCAACATTTTATCAACAGTGTTGATTCTTTTCAAAGAGCCGGGTTTAGTCCTATTATCTTTCAATCATTTTTTTATACTCTATCTCATTTAGTTTTGCTCTAATTTTTATTATTTGATTTTTCTGATGCTCAAGGTGTTCTTTTTGCTTTCGTTCTACTCATTCAAGTTGTAGCGTTAATGCTTTGATTGGGCCTTTCTTCTTTTTTGGTGCATGCATTGCTGAGCACTGCTTTGCTGTGTCCCAGAGTTTCTAGTTGGAGGTGCTTTCATTCACATTTGTTTAGGTAGGTAGCCTTATTCTGTCTTCGATTTCTTCTGTAACCCTGTCATTTTTGTACAAGAGGTTGTTCAGTTTCATGTGCTTGATTTTTTTCCCTTGATTTTTCTGCTATTTATTTTGACTTTTTCTGGCTCTATGGTCTGAAAACATATTTTGCAATATTTCAAGTCTCTAGATTTTGTTAAGGTGGTTTTATGGTCTAATATATATTCTCTTCCAGAGAGTGTTCCATATGCACTGGGAAAGAAAGTATACTTAGCTGCTATTGGGTGGAGTGTTCTGCATGTGTCTATGAGGTCAGGTTGGTTGATTATGGTATTTAGATCTTCCATGTCTTTATTGAGCTGCTTTCTTTATACTCTGTCCATCACTGAAAATGTTATATTGAAGTCTCCTACTATTATCGTGGAGGCGTCTATTTCACTTTCCAGCACTATTAGAGTTTGTTTCTCATAATTAGAGGCTATCTCATTAGGTGCATAAATATTTAGTATGATTATGTCCTCCTGGTGTGCTGACCCTTTAAACATTATATAGCGTCTTTCCTTATCCAGTGTGGTGGATTTTACTTTGCAGTCTATTTTACCTGAAATTAATATTTTTACTTCTGCTTTGTTTTGAGTGTTTTTGCTTGGTGTACATTTTTCCACCCTTTGAGTTTTTATTTGACTTTAAGGTGTATTTCTTGATGGATCTCTTTTTTTTTTTAATCTATTCTGCTACTCTCTCTTTATCAGTGCATCTAACTGATTTACATTCAGCATAATTGTTGATAGGTATGAATTTAGTACTACTTTTTTACATATTGTTGACAGTTTCTTTATTCTAATACTGAGTCATTTTTCTTTATTCATTTTATTTTCATCTTTTTTGTTGGTTTTGTATTTGCTGAGACTTCATGATTCTGTTTCTTATTTTGATGTGTAGAATTATTAATTTCCTTTGTGGTTACATTATTTATCCTTATTGTTCTAAATTTAAATCAATACATAATTTATTTGTATATCCTTGATTTCCTCTACATGTGAAAGATCTGTTGCTAGATTATCTTTCCTTCTTCCTCTTAGATTCTTCTTTTCTTTATTGTGATTAAGTGAAAGTATATAATCCAAATTAATTTTTCATGCTTGCCTATCTGCAATTCCTTCTATTCTCCTTGCCTGGTGACAACACACTCCTTTTAACTCTATGCTAGTAGTATCCAGTTAACAAGCTTCTGTAACCTTGTCTATACCCTCCTCTCTCTCATCTAGAAAGAGACAAGTAGGACAGTGTGCTATAAATGCATAGAAACACAAAATACGCACATCATATGGTCACATTTTTTCCCTGAGTCCAGTCTATTTTTGCCTGAAGAGTAGACCCCAGTAGTGTTTTCTGGACAGTGGCAACACTAGGTTTAGAGGCCATGCTCCCAAGTGATTACCGGGCCATCAGACCATCAGCTGTGGTCCTCTAGTAGAGTTTTTGAGATGCACCCCACTTTTTCTGTTGTTTCCACGGGGACTCAACATTGTGTGCCCCATCATGGCTGTCTTTGAGTGGTGGTTAGGTACCATCTGGTTCTTCCGGTTACGTGTTGATACAGTCTCCTATTCACATACATCCTTCTGTCTCCTTGGCTCTTTTTAGTTCATGTCTTCGTTGTTCTTGGTGATCATATGTACTGGACGTGTTGGGACCATTTGGTGTACCTCAGATGGCAGCTTGCTAACTTTTAAGACCCCAGATGCCACTCACCAATATGGGATGCAGAAACTCTCTCAGCAGTAGTCTAGTTATGCCATCTGGCCTTGATGTCCCCTGAGAGCATGGTCTCAGACCCTGCCTCCACTTCTCTATCCTAGCAATATTGCATTGAGATTAGAAGAGCGTTCAGTTTATGTTTAATTCCATTTCAGTTGACCTACTTTCTACAGTGTACTGTCACTGCTTTCACCTAAAACAATTTCTATTAACTAATCTATGAGCAGCCCTCTCTCTCCCACCCCACCCCTGTAACTATCAGGGTCTTTTCTGCTATTACTTAAGTCTATTTTTAAGTCCTTGCAGTATGTGTCTCATACAATATTTGTCCCTTTGCAGCTGACGAATTTCAATCAGCATGATGTCTTCCAGCTGAAACCAGGTTATGAGGTACTTCCTAAAATCATTATTGTTCTTTATTATTGCATAGTGTTCCATTGAGCATATGTACCATAGTTTGTCTGTTCATCTGTTGATGGGCATGTACATTGACTTGATCTTTTTGCTATTGTAGACTGTGCTGCAATAAATATTTTTGTGTATGTGTCTGTTCCTGTGACAGCCTCTTTTTCTGTAGGACATATTCTGAGCTGTGAGATTACTGACCAAATGGTATATCTATTTCCAGCTTTTTAAGGATGTGCCAAATTGTTTTCCAAAGAGGTTGTACCATTTTACAATCCCACCAGCAGTGTAAGAGAAGTCCCATCTCTCCACAGCCACTTCAGAATTTGTAGTTTTGTGTTTTGGAGATCATGGCCAAACTTGTTGGAGTGAGATGTTACCTCATCATAGTTTTGATTTAGATTTCTCTAGTAGCAACTCATCTTGAGCATTTCCTCATGTGTCTGTTGGCTCCCTGGATGTCCCCTTTCGTGAAAGGTCTGTCCATCTCCTTTGCCCATCGCTTAATTGGGTTATTTACTTCTTTCTTCTTGATATTTTGCAGTGCTTTGTAGGCTATGGAGATTAATGTCAGTTCCACACATAGTTGCCAGTTTTTCCCATTCTATAGGTGACCTTTAACTATTTTGATAAAGCCTTTGGATGAGCAGAAGTGTTTGTTTCTTAGTAGTTTCCATTTATCTATTTTCTTGTCTGTCGATCATGCTTTGTCAGATTTTGAAGTCTGTCTGTATATTAAAACTTCTGTTGTTGACCCTATTTTTTCTTGCATACTTTTTATCATTTTAGGTTTGATAATAGATCTTTTATTCAATTTAAGTTGGTGCTTGTGTAAGCTGTGAGATATGGATCTTGTCAATTTTTTGCAGATGGATATCCAATTCTGCCAGCACCATTTGTTAAAGAGACTGTTGTTACCCCCATTTACAATGTTAGGGTCTTTGTCAAATATCAGCTGTTCATAGGAGGATGGCAGCATCTCTGGATATCAACTCTGTTCTATTGCTCCATTTGTCTCTGTTGGTACCACTAGCAATCTGTTTTGACTACTGTGGCTGCATAATAGGTTCTAAGGTAGGGTAGTGAGAGAAGCCCCCTACTGTGTTGTTCTTCCATAGAGCTTTCCAAACAAAGTTGGCGATTTGTTTCTCTATCTCTTAAAAAATGTCACTAGAATTTGTATTGGGATTGCATTGTATATGTAGATCACTTTGAGTAAGATAGAGACTTTCACAATGTTAAGTCTTCCCACCATGAGCAGGTCAGGTTTCTCCATTTATGTAAGTCTCTTTTGGTTTCTTGCAGTAAGGTCTTGTAGTTCTCTTTGTGTAGGTCTTATATTTCTCCGTTTAGATTTATTCCTGGGTATTTTATCTTGAGGGCTATAGTAAATGGTATTGATTTGGTGATTTCTTCTTTAATGGTCTCTTTGTTGGTATAAAGGAATCATACCATTTTACTTATGTTTATCTTGTATCCTGATACTTTGCTGAACTCTTCTATTAGTTCCAGTACTTTACTGACATGTTCTTTAGGATTCTGCATATGCAATCACATCATCTGCAGATGGGGAGATTTTTACTTCTTCTTTGCTGATGTGGATGCATTTTGTTGTCTTGTCTAATGGCTCTGGCCAGAACTTCTAGTAAATGTGAATAGAAGTGGTGAGAGTGGGCATTCTTGTCTAGTTCCTGTTCTCAAGGGGAGTTCTTTAAATCTCTCTCCATTCAGGATGATGCAGGTAGTTGCGTATGTGTGGATGCCCCTTATTGTGTTGGGGAATTTGCCTTCTTTTCCTATTTTGCTGAGAGTTTTTAGCATGAATGGGTGTTGGACTTTGTCAAATGCCTTTTCTGCATCAATTGACAAAATCAGTTGATTCTTATCATTTGTGTTATTTATGTGGTTGATCACATTAATTGTATTTCTGATGTTGAACCAGTCTTGCATCTCTGGTATGAAACCAACTTGGTCATGATGAAATATGTTTCTGGTATATTGCTGAATTCTATTGGCAAGGATTTTGTTGAAGATTTTTGCTTCTAAGTTCATGAGTGATATTGGTCTGTAATTTTCCTTTTTTGTGGGATCTTTCTCTGGCTTTGGTTATGCTGGCTTCATAGAACAAATTTGGCAGTATTCCATCCCTTCTTATGCTGTGAAATAGTCTCAGTAGTATTGGAGTTAATGCTTCTCTAAAAGCTTGGTAGAATTCTGTGACAAAGCCATCTGGGCCAGGACTTTTTGGTGGGTAGTTTTGGACAACTTTTTCAATCTCATCCTTTGTGATGGGTTTATTAAGTTGTTCTGCTTCACACTGTGATACTTTTGGTGGGTGATATGAATCCAGGAATTTGTCCATTTCCTCTAGGTTTTCAAATCTGTTAAATTACATTCTTTTGTAGTATACTCTTATGATACTTTTCATTTCAGTTGGGTCTGTTATGTCATCTCTTATCTCATTTATTTGGGTTGTTTCCTTTCCTGTTTTTCTTCTGTAAGCTTAGCCAGTGGTTTGTCAATTTTGTTGATCTTTTCAAAAAACCAGCTTTTGGTCTTATCGGTTTTTTCAAAATTTTTTTTTCTATTCTCTAATTCATATATATCTGCTATACTCTTCATTATCTGTTTTCTTGTGGTGACTGAGGGGTTACTCTCTTGTTCTCTTTCTATTTGTTCAAGCTGTAGGGTTAATTCTTTGGTTTGGGTCCTTTCTTCTGGATATGTGCATTTATAGAGATAAATTGACCTCTGAGCCCTGCTTTTTCTATGTTCCATAGGTTCTGGTAGGACCTTCATTTCCTCCTTGATTTCTTCTATAGCCCATCGCTTTTGTGTGAACAAGATGTTGTTCAGTTTCCAGGAGTTCCAGTTACTATCTATGTTGTTTCTGCTGTTGATTTAGACTTTTATGGCTTTATGGTCTGAGAAGATGCTTTGCGATAATTCAGTGGTTTGGATTCTGTTGAGATTTGCTTTATGTGCTAACACATGATCTATTCTGGAAAATGTTCCATGTGCACCAGAGAAGATGTACTTATCTCTTAAAGGATAAAAAGTTCTGTATATATCAGTGCAATCTAGTTGTTTAATTGTTGCAATAAGGTCTTCTGTGTCTTTGCTGAACTTTTTTCTAGGTGATCGGTCCATTACTGAAAATGGAGTGTTGAAGACTCATAATTATAATTGTGGAGTGGTCTATCTCATTTTTCAATGTAGTCAGTGTTTGTTTGATGTATTTAGATTCCCTAGCATTGAGTGCATAAATATTTAATATTGTTAAGTCCTGTTTGTGTCCTTGTCCACGATGGTGGATTTTAAGTTAAAATCTATTTTATCAGAGATTAGTATTGCCACATCTACTCTCTTTTATATGGTATTATCCTGGTATATATTATTGCATCCTTTAATTTTCAGTTTGTTTCTATCTTGAAGTCTGAAGTGTGTTTCTTGTAAGCAACATTAGACAGGTCATGTCTTTTGATCCAAGATGTCACTCTTTGTCTCTTTACTGGAGAGTTCAGTCCTTTTACCTTCAGTGTAATTATTGATAGGTATGTGTTTAGTGCCGTCATTTTGAGGCATTTATTTTGAGTTGGTGTTTTATGGGTTGACTTTTCATCTTTTTCAGTGTTGATTTTGTGTTTGTTGAGACTCCTGTATTACGTTTCTTGTTTTGATATATTTCAGTTACTGTGCTTCGCATCTACCTCTATGATCTCCCTTAGTATTCTAAGTTTAAATGAAATGTTAATGCCTGCATATCTTTTTAACTTCTTCTCCATATGCAAGGAATATAACTACTGTAGTACATCCTCTCTTTTAGTGTGACGGTGTCATAGTTTTCTTCATATTGTCACTGGTTCCTTTCTTTTAATATTGTAGCTTTGATTAAGTTTTTTGCCTTCCCTAACAAGGTAGTTTTCTGCATGTGGTATCTTGCATTGTCTCCTTAAATATACACTTAATGATTTTGCTTTTCTAAGCAAAGAGTTTCTTTCAGCATTTCTTGCAGATTTGGTTTGATTTCTGTAAAGTCTCTAAGCTTCTGCTTCTCTGCAAATGTCTTAATTTCATCTAAATAGTTGAGAGACAGTTTTGTAGGTTATATAGTTCTTGGTTGGAAGTTTGTCTCTTTCAAGGCTTTGAATGTGTCATCCCATTGCCTCCTTGCTGACACTGATTCTTCTGAGAAGTCAGACTAAAGCCTACAGAGCTTCCCTCTGGATGTTAGCTTTGCTTTGAGTCTTGCTGCCTTTGAGAGTTTCTGCTTATGGTTCCTTTTATTAAGCTTGGTTGTAATATGTCTTATCTTTCTTTTGGGATCTGTTTTTTGTGATATTTGATATATGTCTTTGATATCTATGTTCTCTTCTCACATAATTTCAGGAAAGTTTTCTGTCAGCAACTTGACAACAATGCTCTCTGTGTTTTCAGCTATCCCTCACCATTCTGGAACTCCAGTTAATCATAGATTATTCTTCTTGATACAGTCCCACATATTTCTTAATGCTTCCTCCTTTTTCTTATTTATTTTTTTCTGATTTCTCCTCAAAAATGCTGGTATCAGTTGCTCTATTTTCAAGGTTGCTAAGTCTGTCTTTCATCTCTTCAATGCTGTTTATTTTAGCTTTGGATCAAATTGTCTAACTCTGTAATCCCATACACTGTCTCTCCCCTAGGCCATACACAGTTCAGTTCAGCACTGCAGCTCAGCATATCTGCCAGCTTAGGCCCATCCCTTGCCTACCAGCCAACAAAAAGAAAACAAAATTAGAAGTGCCAGTACCTGGAGGGTGCCCAAGCAGTGAGTCAGCAGGAAAGGGGCTCAGAGACAAAGAGGAAGTTTCCCATTTTGTGGCATGTCACCTAGTCTGACAGCCCTATACCATGTCCTAGAGTTCACTGGATTTCCAGGCTGTTTCATTCACTTATCAATCCAGGACTTAGTTTTCAAAGGGAATTAAGGAAATTTGTGTCTAGTCCTCCATCTTGGCTCTGCCAGGACCAGGACTTTTTTTGTGTAATAGTTTTTTGATTACTTTTTCAATCTCTTCCTTTGCAATTGGTTTATTAAGTTGTTCTGCTTCTCCTTGTGGTAATTCTGGTGGATGATATGAATCTCAAAATTAGTCCATTTTGTCTAAGTTTTCAAATCTGTCAGAGTACAGGGTTTTGCAGTATTCTGTTAACATACTTTTGATTTCAATTAATATTTTAGTCAGTTAGTGCTGCTCTGACAGAATTACCACAGAATGGATGGCTTTAACAAAGGAAAGTTTATTCTTACACAGTCCAGTAGGTTACAAGTCCAAATTCAAGATGTATGTTTCAGGGGAAGGATTTCCCCTTGTCAGCTCTGGAGGAAAGTCTGGTATTGCATCAGTCTTTTTACAGGGAGCATCTTGTCACAGGAACCTTGGGTCTGAAGGACATGCTGTTCTCCAGGTGCTGCTTTCCTGATGATGAGAGGTTCTCAGTTCTCTGCAGGCTTCTCTTTCCTTTTATCTCTTGTAAGATGAAACAATTAATGATGATGCAGTTGGCTTTGGCTAAGTCATATTCTAGGGAAACTCCCTTTACAGTGGAGCAGGGAGGTGACTTATAAAGGGATTTACAGTCCCACCCTAATCCTTTAACCTACAGCATGGGAAAACCACAAAATGGATGACAATCATAAAATATTGGGAACAACGGCCCAGCCATATGACTACACATATATTTTGGGGGGGGACACAATTCAATCCATGACAGTTGAGTCTTGTGACATCTCCTATCTCATTTCTTATTTGGATTATTTGTTTCTTCTCTTGTTTTTGTTTCATAACTTTAGATAATGTTTTGCCAATTTTGTTGAACTTTTCAAAGAACCAGCTTTTGGTTTTGTTAATTTTTTTAGTTGTTCTTCTATATTCTAATTCACTTAGTTCTGCTTTCATCTTTATTATCTGTTTTCTTCCAGTGCCTGAGGGATTTCTCTGTTGCTCTCTTTCCACATGTTTAAAGTGTAGGGTTAATTCTTTGGTTTGGGTCCTTTCTTCCTTCTGGATATGTGCATTTGTAGAAATAAACTGACTTCTGAGCACTGCTTTTTCTGTATTCCATACCTTCTGGTAAGATGTGTTTTTCAGTTTCCATGAGCTCAAATTTCTGTTTTTTGTCTTTTTTGTTTGTTTGTTTGCTATTGATTTAGACTTTTACAGCCTTATGTTCTGAGAAGATGATTTGCAATAGTTCAGTGGTTTGGATTTTGTTGAGATTTGCTTTATGTCCTAACAGTCTATTCTGGAAAATGCTCCATGTGCATTGCAGAAGAAGGTATATTTATCTATTGATGAATAAAAAGTTCTGTATATGTCAACGTAGTCTAGCTGGTTAATTATCACGGTAAGACTCTTTGTATCTTTACTGAGATTTTTTTGTGGATGATCTGTGCCTTATTGAAAGTGGAGTGTTGAAGTCTCCCACTATTACTGTGGAGTGATCTATCTCATTTTTTGGTGTTGACAGTGTTTGTTCAATGACTCAATGTATATAGATGTTCCGGTACTGGGTGCATAAATATGTAATATTGTTATGTCCTGCTTATGTGTTGAAGCTTTCATCAATAAATAGTGACCATCTTTGTTCATGAGGGTAGATTTCACATTACTATCTATTTTATCTGAGATTAATAGTGCCACTCCTGCTCTACTTTATATGTTGTTAGCTTGGTATATATTTTTCCATCGTTTGATTTTCAATTTGTTCATATCTTTGAGTGTAAGTTATATTTCTTGTAAGTAACATGTAGGTGAATTGTGTCTTTTTATCCAGGCTGTGACTGTCTGCCTCTTTACTGGAGCACTCAGTCCATTTACCTTGATGTAATTATTGATATGTATGTGTTTAGTGCTGTCATTTCGATACCTTCCTTTTTGTATTCTTGATGTTTTCTCTGTTGCTTTTAATATTCTGTTCTAGGTCATTCTTCTTTATGGGTTGCCTTTTCATATTCTTCAGTGTTGGTTTTGTGTTTGTTGGGTTTCCTGAATTATGTTTCTTGTGTTGACAAGTTGCATTGTTATTTTGCTTTGTGACTACCCTTATGATTCCCCTTGCTATTCTAAGTTTACAGACTTTAGCTTCTGCATATCTTTTTTAATTTCCTCTCAAACTGAAAAGATTATAACTACTGTATTATATCCCTCTTTTTAGTGTGATGATGTCTTAGTTTTTGTGTTAAGATCACTGGTTCGTCTTTTAATAATATGGCTTTGTTTGAGCTTTGTGACTTCCATAACTGAGTTGGATTCTGGATGCTGTGTTCTTCATTGCCTCCTTAAGTGGACACCTGATGTTTTAGTTTTTCTAATCAAAGAGCTTCTTTCATTATTTCTTATAGTCCTGGTTTGGTTTTTACAAAATCTCTAAGCTTCTTTTTATTTATGAATGTTTTAATTCGTCCTTCATATCTTAGAGACAATTTTTCAGGATACATAATTCTTGGTTGGAAGTTTTTCTCTTCAAGGCTTTGAATGTGTCATCCCACTGCCTTCTTGCCAATATTGTTTCTGCTGAGAAGTCAGATGAAAGCCTACATGGCTACTGTCTGTATGTTAGCTTTGCTTTAAGCCTCGCTGCCTTTAAGAGCCTTTGTTTATGTTTCATTTGATTAAATTTGATTATAATATGTCTTGGTGTTTTTGCAGTGGGTCTAGTTTTTACAGGATTTGATATGCATCTTGGATGTCTATGTTCTATTCTTGCATGATTTCACAGATGTTTTCTCTCAGTCATTCTGCAACAATACTCTCTGTATTTGCAGCTATCCCTCTTTGTTTAGGAACTCCAATTAATCACAGATTATTCCTCTTAATAGAGTCCCACATATTCCTTAATGCTTCTTCATTTATTCTAATTTCTGTTCTTTGATTTCTCTTCATAAATGCTGATGTCAGTTACTCTTTCCTCAATCTCACCAACTATGACTTCCATCTCCTCAGTTCTGCACTTTTGGCTTTGGATTGAATTGTCTAATTCTGTGACTTTTTTAATTGATTTGCTGGATTTCAGATGATTGATGTTTCTTATTTAATTTTTTATTAAGTATTAAAAATGAGTCAGATACAACTCGACAGCACTTGGCTTGACTGGCATAGCTTATTTAATTTTTCATGTTATTCTACTGCATTTTGATTAATTTCTAAGAGGGCTGTGTACATAATTCTTTTGTGCTTGACGTCTGATGATTTCAGAAAATCTTCTTCGTCTGGGAAGTTTTTTGATTCTTTATTTTGGGAGGTTTCCAGAGACATGGTGGACTGCTTCTTTAAATGGTTAGTTATTTGTTGTTGTCTTTATGCCGTCTAGAAGCTGTTCGATTTCCTTAGTTTTACCTCAACAGGGGGTGAGGCATAGATCTATGAAGGGAGTTGGTGACCAGCCTACCCTGTGTACTCTGTGACTCTAGTCTCTGTGCTGTGCTGTGTGCTGTTTACTTAAGCACTGCAGTTCAGCATATTAGCCAACTGATGCCCAGTCCCCATCTCCCAGAAAACAAAGAAGGTGTCAATACCCGTAGTTCTCCCAAACAGTGAGTTAGTGGAAGCAGGACTCAGCATGCTACTGCCTCATCTTAAGGAATTTTCCCCCTTACTGGCACGTAGTCCAATCTGACTACCTTATACCAGATCTTAGGGCTCCCTGGATGTCCATGCTACTCGTTTAGTTATCATTCCAAGCCTTATTTATCAGAAGGAATCAAGATGTGTGTCTAGTCTGTCATCTAGCTCTGCCCCCTCTTACTCTTCCCCCTCTGCTTCTTTTGATACAATGTTGCCTTATTGTACTTTCTGTCATTCTGTCATCTCTGTTTCCCTATTTTGAGTATTTTACCTTTATTTTTGTGGTTTCTTTGTGTTAATATCTGGTTGCTCTGTTTTGCATTGTAACTTTGAGTTTTTACCTGATGTTATTGATTTTTTTAACAGAAGACCTTGTTTTAGTGTTTCTTGTAGCTTCTGCTTTTTATTTCTTCAAATTCTCTAAACTTTGTTTATCTTGCCTTTGTATTTGAGACATAGTTTTTTAGCATATATCATTCTTACTGACTCAACAGCACGTGGCTTGGCTATTCTTACCTGGTAGTTTTTGTTTGTTTTTTAAGGCTTCGTATATGTTATCCTACTGCTTTTTTGCCTACATAGTTTCTACTGAGTAGTCCAAGTTCAATCCATTGACTCTCCTTTGTAGATTATTTTGTTTTTGTTTAATTTTAGCAGCATTTAAAAGCTTTTCTTTATCTTTAGTTTTGCTAAGTTTGATTATAGTATGTTTTGGTATCTTTCTTTTGGGATCTACATTGTGTGGGGTTCAATGAGTATCTTGGGTAAATATCTTTTCATATTCTATGACATCAGCGAAGTTTCGTATCAACAAATCTTCAAGAGTTCTCTCTATTTTCTGTTATCCCCCCGAGTGGTGGACTTCAGTCACTCAACATTTACACCTCTCGATAGAGTCCCACCAAACACTTACTGTTTCTTTTTTTAAAAAACATTCTTTTATCTGATTTTTCCTGAAATGTTGACATGAATTGCTTTCTCTTCATTCTCACTTACTCTGCATTCCATTGCCTCGGTTCCATTCTTATGACTTTGATTTTTTTTAATTGTGCAATTTTGGTATTAATCTCCTGAATTTCAGAGCAATGTTACTCAAGAATTTCTTGCAGTCTGTTTAATTTGTCATTACACTTTGCTGTGCTTTGCCTCATCCCTTTCTTACGTCTTGAAGTGTTCTGAATTTTAATCTTCTGCATTCTACTTCCAGCAATTCCAGGAAATTACCTTTGTCTGGATAACTTTCAATTCTGTGTTTTGAGAGCATTGTGGTTTCCCTCTTTAAGTGTTTGGTTACTGACATTTGTCTCCTAGTAATCAGAGAGTTGCAATTTATTTGATCAGTCTCTTCTAACCTATTTATTTTGTTTTTAAATGCCCCCAATAAGCTTACTGTGTGAGCTAATTTGATTACTGATGCCTTTGGGACTTCAGATTGCTGCCACCAGGTGATTACAGTTGTTACTAGGCACTTGGGCCAAGGTGTCAGTTTACTTTTGTTGCATGTACTGAGCTCATGTGCTCATGTGGTTGGTTGCTAAGTGTGTCACTGGATCTTCCCTACAGTCTCAGCTGTTAAGGATAACTGGTATAGGCACAAGTAGTTGGTTGCTTGTGCTCAGAAATATAGGGGGCTAACAGGTGTGTTCCCCTTTTGTGTGAACATGGGCAAAGGACTTATTTCTTTCCTGAGCTCCCAGGGTGGGGCAGCTGGTAGATTTAGCTCCCTGTCCATGCCTGGAAGAATAGATCAGGGCACCCATAAAAGATTCTATTTACAGTCCAGTAGAGCATCAGAATTTGGTGCTCAATGCAGTTCATAGAAGAGAAGGGAAATGCTGGGGAAAGGGAGAAAGGTTTACCATAAAAGAAAAGTATAGATTTTCAAGTGGTCGATTAGATGCTAGCCACTTTGCTTTGTTGAACAAATACCACTTCTCTGATTCTGGAGGCCTGAGTGACCACAGCTGTAGATCTCTCTTGACGAAGAACCTCTTTTTGTTGTTGTTATTGTTATTCTATTTTTTAATTAATTAATTACAGTAAATGAATTAAATTTCTAACATGTATCAACTATCTCACCTATGATCAACCCTCACCCCCCACTCTTGTAACCATCAGTTATTTTCTTTTGTAGATAATTCTATTTTTAAGTCCTCATAACAGATGTCTAATACAATATTTCTCCTTTTGACACTGACTGATTTCAATCAGCATAATATCTTCTAATTGAAATCATGTTATGTTTTGTAAAATCTACATTTTTTTAATCATAGCATAGTGTTCCATTGAGTATATGTACTGTAGTTTGTTTATCCATTCATCTGTTCATGAGCATCTGGGTTGATTTCATCTTTTTGCTGTTGCGGACTATGCTGCAATAAAGATTCGTGTACATGTGTCTGTTCATGTGACAGCCTTTGTTTCTGGAGAATAAATTCCAAATAGTGGAATTACTGGATCCAATGATATATCTATTTCCAGATTTTTAAGGAAGTGCCAGATTGCTTTTCAAAGAGGTTGTATCATTTTGCAATCCAACCAGCAGTATAGGAGAGTTCCAATCTCTCCACAGCCTCTCCAGCATTTGTTCTTTTGTGATTATGGCCAACCTTCTTGGGGTAAGATGATATGTCATTGTAGTTCTGATTTGAACTTCTCTGGTAGTTCCCTGTGCTGGCAGTTGCTGATCCCGCAGCAGGGTGCACATTCCCACCTGATCACACCTGGCCAGTCTTAGTTAATTCTGGACTTCTCTCCCTTCTCCATTGCTCAGTCTGATTTTTTAGCTTTCCCTTTGATATTCAGGGCTCCTAGAATGTCATATATTATCAACTCATTTGATTTTCTGTAGTTTTGTTGTTAGAGGGATCGTAGGATGCATTTGACTACTCCATCATCCAGACTTTTCTCTGAAATGCATTTTCAAAATTTAAAAACTTACATATGGAATTACTTATTGAAAAGTAGTGTAGACTAGTGACTGGATAACAAACATATTAGTAAGGATCAACACAATCCATGAAATAAGTTTTTAAGTTCTTTTTTTATTGTAAGTTTATGAATGTTTCTATACCTAAGAGCACTGTCAGTTAAGTTTTCAAACTCATTCTAGAAAACATGTTATATAACTCGTTGCTAAAAGTCACTACTATTACTTTTGAAGTACTCAATTTGTGAAGCTATGCACCAATACCAATGCCTAGTCCACCCTTCAAAGCAATTTTGGAACTCTTCTTCTGGAATGGCCATCAGAGCTGTCATCATATTACCTTGCATATCCTGAATGTCAACAAAATGTCTTCCTTTCAACATTTCCTTTATCTTCAGGTAAAGAAAAGAGCCATTGGGGGCCAGATCAGGTGAGTATGGAGCATGTTCCAATACAGTTACTTGTTTACTGGCTAAAAACTCCCTCACAGATAACTATACAATTAAGTTTGCAAACTAGCCATCATGCTATCATGCACAATGACCATTCCAGAAGGAGTTATAAAATTCCTTTGAAGGGTGGACTAGGTACAGGCATTGGTGCATAGCTTCCTTAGTGGAGTACTTGGAAGGCGGCTGTAGTGATATTCAGCCATGAGGTAGTAGCATTTAGAATAATTAATTGTCAGACCTTATAAAATTGATAGAATATAAACTTTCAGTTTTCTGGTGTATTTACCACTTCAGCCCCATTCTAAACTGCAAAGAGAAACAAAGAAGAATCAAATAATCCATAATTTTCATAAAAGTAAAGAAGTATTTCATAGCTCTCAGAAATATTTAATAAATTATTGCTAGACAGTGTGATAAGCACTGTAAAACATGCATACAAAACATCTGCTTTGACAGCACTGTCTAGTTGGTGAAATAGATTGATAACACCAGTAAAAGTGAAATGTAACATGAGATGTACTAATGAACATAGAAATCTTTGTTTATAAAAACAGCATACACATAGAAAATTCTTTGGTTTCCAGAAGGAGCTCTGCATATACTACCATTTTTTGCTAGCCTTTAAACATAGAGGGGGGAAAACAAACAAATAAACAAAACAAAAACTGTAAGAGAGAATCCCAGTAGACCTTCAACACATTTTATCAAAGAAAAGAATAAAACAGGCATTGCATAACAGGGGGAAAAGTACTAAATGCCCCCACTTCCCCTTGCTTTTGTAGCGTTGTTATTTATTTATTTTCTGTTTTCTCATCTTTTCTGTCTCTGACATTATTTCCGTTTGTATGTGTAGAGTCAGAATCGATTAGATGACAACAGGTTTTATTTTTGTTTTGAGATATACTTTACAGCTTTCATCTGCTTTCTTTTGTATTTTTAAGAGTCAAATACAGGTATGATTTAGGAACCAAATGAGAGTTTTTAAATTTTAACTTTAATTGTGAGTGACATCTCTTCATTTGAATTTGTAGATATTTCTGAGTTGAAGTATCTATTTGGTGTAAAAGCAAAGAAACAATAAACTAATTTATATAAACTTGCTCATAACAAGTCTATTTGCATATTGTGCTTCAGGATACACAACAGCAAACTAAATTGGGTATGTTTTATGTGAAAGAATGTTTATACAAGTTATCCAAATGAAAATCTTGATAAATAAACACATTATATTATTCATTTATGTAGAGAATTGCTGAGTTTTCAACATACTTAATGAGTTCATCTGCTTAAATTTCCACATGAATACTATTAGTAATGAATGACTAGAATTAGACTCCTGTTGGTCACTGAGAAATGACTAGTTTGATCCTCATTCACATCAGTTATCTTTACAATACTTGAAACAAGATGTGTTGTAATGAAGTGAATTATATCCTGCTTTGTATGAGAGAAAATTGTAGCATTTAAGTTTACCAAAATCAGGTATAGATACTATATCCATTAGTCTAAGTAATGCTGCAGTGACAGTCAGTTGCAAAATCTTAATGACTAGAAACAAAAAAAGGCTTATTTGTTTTAAGCAAGAATGTTAGTTGTGATTCAATCCTGACTGTATTCTCTCTACTCTATATTTTGAAACTTGTTTTAGAAGATAGGAGTTGGAATCAACTAAATGACAATGAGTTTAGAGGCTCAAGAAGCTGACTCTGTCTGAGTTATGTTGCCTTCTGACAGACACAAGCACAATAGGAGATAGAAAGGTGGTTCTTCCACTTATGTTTAATTGGTTATATAGTTACTTTACAATGGGATGAGAGGTTTAACTCCCCAGTAAGTAGGGGTCAGTAGGAAGGTAGAGTATATATGTTTTAGTCAGCTAATGCTGCTCTAACAGAAATAACACGAGTGGATGGCTTTAACAAAGGAAAGTTTATTTTTACACAGTCTGGGAGGTTACAAATCCAAAATCAAGGTGTGCTCCTGGGGAAGGCTTTTCCTCTGTTGGCTCTAAAGGAAAGTCTTTGTGTTGTATCAGTCTTTGTTCAGGGAGCATCTTGGCACAGGACCCTCAGGTCTGAAGGATGCTCTCTACTCCTGGTGCTGCTTTCTTGACGGTGTGAGGTTCCCAAATCTCTCTGCCAGATTTTTCCCTTTGTAACTTAAGGGACCACCTCAAGGCAAGAAATAAGCTTACACACTGAGTCATGTGTTCTACTAGTACAACTGCTGCCCATCCACCCTTACTAACACCACAGAGATAGGAATTCCAACACAGAGGAACAATGCACAATCCCAGGAATTAGAGCACAGCTAAATTGCTACCGATTTTTTAGGGAACACTTTCAATCCATGACAATATATATTAAAAACAATTTTTGTATCTCTCTAGTTTTCTTTAACGGCTTTCCATCAACCTTTTTCTCCTTCTGGTAGAAATGATTACTATTGCTATGAAATACTGGGGATTTTCACTGGTTTATAATTATCCATCCCATTCTTAGTCTGGAAATTATTCCAAGATACTTCATTCAAATTAATGACTCATTAAAAAAATGATGTTAATTTTAATCCTCTTTTGGCAAAAAATATTCATCTATTTTTCACTTCATATCTAACCCCATGCTTTTTCCCTAAATAATAAACACATTATACATACAGGCAAACACAAGCATCTATTTCCCTGTCTAATCTGTAGTCATGCAACCAGGCATGACTTCAGTAACAAATACTAGCTTTCTTTTAAATAGAATCTAGAAAGTGACTTTTTCGATTCTCTAAAGATAGTAGTTTAAGTGGGCATACCAAGCAGCTGGGATTACCATTTATGAAAAAGCCTGTTTAATTTCTTATTTGTATTCATATTATCAATAACTTTTTCAAAAAGGAAAAATAAACTTACCCCTTCATTTCCCTGAAATTAAAAGCAACCTCATACCTGCCTCCCCAACTCCATCTTACATCCAAGTTTTAGTCTAAATGTATTCCTATTACTCTTAAAGGACCTCTGTTCCCTCAAACTCATCCTTTTCTCCCAATCCACATGCCACTTATGACCTCACTCTGCTCCAGTAAATCCTGATCAATTACATTCCAGGCCTCCACATTGTAAGGGGACAGATGCTAGCAGTTGATTTCTGCTGTTGTCATTTCTACCTAGGGTCTTTTACTAAACTAACATCCCTAGACTTCTCCTGATGTATCACACATTTTTTCTTACAGAAGGAGAGTGAATCATCTTTGAGTTGAAAAGAAGGAGTGGCATGCTTCATACAGACTTTTCCTTTTGAGGAACCAGCCTATTTTGATAGATCTTGCACAATCACCATGAAACCTGTGATAGCCGGAATTCAGTGAGACTGCCTTATTTTTCTGAATCTTGCAAGTGTTTTGCTTTTGAAACAGTGAAGTCTTACGATATTTCTGTCACTTGTTTTAGCAAAATTTTTGAATTTTGCTTCTCTGGTGGATTTCCTCCTTACAGAGTTTCCAGCTGTCTCAGGTTTTACTGTACCTGCTCTCTGTGATATGGAAACAAACCTGTCCCTAATAGTTAAGATTTGCAAATAATTAATCAGCTTCATCAATGATGGGTGAGTTCATTTAATTTAGGGGGGAAGATTTAGCAATTCCACTGGTTTCAGAAAGCCACATTTTACAATCAGTTTTCGTGGTTATAAATGTTATATTTTATTTTTATTATTCATACTCTTGCAGCTTGCTCTTAGTTTGCACTATTCTTGAATTAGAAAGTGTCATTTATTTGAATTTCTTCACCTTTAAGTCAAAATATCTATATCTTTTTGTGCTTCCTAGATTTGTCATATAAACCCCAAATCCTTCTATCACATGTCTGTCCTTACAAAATATATGAACTTGGCTAGGCCATGATTCTCAGTAGTGTGTGGTTATTCTCCATTTTGTGATATAAATCCTCTGGCTATGGCTAAGACCCCTGTATTAACAAACCAAACTAAACCCACTGCCGTCGAGTCAGTTCTGACTCACAGTGATCCTATAGGACAGGGTAGAACTGCTCCATAGTTCTCAAGAACCACCTGATGGATTTGAACTGCTGGGTAGCACTTAATCATTATGCCATAAGATGCACTATAGATAATGTTAATGAGAGTTAGATAGTGTTTATTATGTTAATAAAGTAGGATTAGGGTAGAATGTATCTTGAGTCATCGCCCTTCACCACCCTACGAGGGGTAAAAGCAGAGAAGAGAGAACAAAGAAAAAGACTTACTACCACCAAAAAAGAAGTGCTAGGGAGTGTGCAGTATGTCCTTTGGACCTGGAATCTTTGCAGTGAGAATCATCTAGACTCAGGGAAAGAAAAGAACGGTGCTAAGAAACATGGAGATTTCCAAGAGGCCTACAGATGTTGGAAAGAGACAAGGGAAAAAGAATCTTTCCCCAGAGTCAACAGAGAAACATTTTGCTTAGAGCTGATTCCCTGAATTCAGATTTCTAATTATGGGAGAATAAATTTCTGCTTTTTAAAGCCATCTACATTTTTCTTTTCTTTCTTTCTTTCTTTCTTTTTTTTTTTTTTTTTGTTACAGCAGCACTAGATAACTAAGACATCTTCTTTCTTATATCTATGTTGCTGAGAATTTCTAGGAGTAATGACACAGTTCCTTTAAAAAGTATAATTACAACTTTAGTCTCCATAAATCCGAGTAATATTTTCAGCACTTCTTGGGTAGCAGAGAAGGAGTAAAGAGGCAGAGCTCTCAAGCTCTCAAGACTGTCTTGACTTCTTTAACTCCAATATTGAACAGTGAACATGCCTTAAAATCTGTGCTTCAGCTGTTTCATTTCTAAACCTCAGGTATTAGATACATAGTATTTACCATATGTGGGAAACCTAATATTGAAATAATACATGCACAGTACTTAAAACAGTGCCAGGTAATAATGTTAGTTACTTGGCAATTATGGGTCAGATATCTTATCCACCCTTGTCTGTTTTCAAATGCCTTTTATCTTTATCAAACTCCTCTACCACAGAAAAAGTATACTTTCCTATTGTTGTTGTTGTTAGGTGCCATCTAGTAACTCACAACTCATAGTGACACTATGTAAAACAGAACAAAACACTGCCTGGTGTTGTGCCATGCCCACAATCATTTTTATGCTTAAGCCCATTGTTTCAGCCACTGTGTCAATCCACCTTGTTGAAGGTCTTCCGCTTTTTCACTGACTGTCCACTCTACCAAGCATGATGTCCTTCTCCACGGATTGTTCCCTCCTGACAACATGTCCAAAGTATGTAAGACACAGTTTTGCAATCTTTGCTTCCAAAGAGCCATCTTTCAGAACAGATCTGTTTGTTCTTTTGGCAGTCCATGGTACAGTCAATATTCTTCTCAAATACCACAATTCAAAGACATCTTCTCTCTTCCTTATTCATTGTCCAACTTTTGCACGCGTATGATGCCATTGAGAATATCGTGGCTTGGGTCACACTTTAGCCTTCAATGTGACATCTTTACTTTTCAACACTCTAAAGAGGTCCTTTGCAGCAGATTTCCCAATGCAGCATGTCTTCTAATTTCTTGACTGATATTTTCATGGGTGTTGATTGTGGAACCACGTAAAATGAAATCCTTGACAATCTCAGTCCTTTCTCCATTATCATGCTTTTGCTTACTGGTCCAGTTGTGAGAATTTTTGTTTTCTTGATGTTGAGGTATTATTCACACTGAAGACTGTGGTCTTTGATCTTCATCAGTAAATCTTTTAAGTCTTTGTCATTTCTGGCAAGCAAGCATTTTCCTGTACTACATACTAAAAACTGAACTACCATAGATTGCCATGAAGGCTAGCACCATACATATACTTGTATCTGTGTCTTCTGCACTAAGCTAATATTCTGTTACCAGATGCTTTGCCAAGGAAATAAAATCCCTATTGTGAAAATCACTCTAAAAGATGCTTTCTTTTTATCATTTTCTAATGAATCAATTTATTATGCCATGCTGTTCACATCCCACAGGCTCCTCTCAAGACCTTCTCCGAATATCCCTGGTATTTTCACCTCTTTGTCATTACTTCTGCCACTGTTCCCATTGAATCAATCTTCCACAATGTCCATCTCAAAAATGCTTATCTTTGTGGAGTTGGATAAAGATTTTGGAGTTTAATGAAATAGTTTCTCTGAAACAATTATCTCAAATTAGTAAGTGTTGCTTCCTTTTTTGAAACTGTTATGACTACTAGCCAACAGGCTGACAGTTTAAATCCACTAGGTGTTTCTTTGAAACTCTATGGTGTACTTTTACTCTGTCCTACAGGGTTGCTATGAGTCGGAGTCAACTCAGTGGCATTGAGTTTGGTTTTTGGCTCCCTTATTTGAGCCTTTTTTACATTCTAGACAGCATGTTCTCATAGTACCTATTCTACACTATTTTCAAATTTCATTGTGTTACATGATTTTTCCATGTGAAAAATAGCTAAAACAGATTTACTTCAGACTTGATATGAACATTAGCTAAAATAACAACAGCATCAATCCATTAACAAAACCCAAGCTGTTGCAAAGAAGACATTGTTGAAGGATACAGGAAGTATACAGAGAGAGAAAACAAGCTAAAGAAGTCAATGACTTTTACTATTTGATAAAGCTGAAAGTTATTTTCTTACTCTGAATCTGCAAACTTCACTCATCAACATAAAGAAAATAAGAAACTCTGGGTAATTATTGTTTATATTTTGAAAAGTGTATCACTAATATTGTTAGTAATAATCTGGTAACAATAATTATAATAACTAAATGTTCCTATGTGGTGAAATTATTCATGTTTGACTGCTAACCTAAAAGTTGGCATTTTGAACCCACCTAGATGTACCATGGAAGAAAAAAGTGAACTGCTTCCTTTAAAGTTACAGACAAGAAAACTCTGTGAAGTCATTCTACTTTAGTATGTTAGGTTTTCATGACTTAAAGGCAATTAACAACTATGTATAACTAAAATCAAAGAAGACTATAACATAGAATTATGACCTTGTACAGAAATGAAGTAGCTGAAATGATAGAACTCACTAAACCCACTGCCATCAAGTCAATTTTGGCTCTTAGTGACCTTATAGGACAGAGTAGAACTGTCCCACAGGGTTTTCATGGAGCATTTTGTGGATTTGAATCACCAGCCTTTTGGTTAGTAGCTGTAGCTCTTAACCACTATGCCACCAGGGTTTCCTGAAATTATAGACATAATATCAAAAAGATATCCCTCAATCAGCTCAGCTGTATTCAAACTTTTTATAAACATATTTGTAACTAGGGATAATAACTGTGTAGAAAATGTAACAATGATGTTTAACTGTGTTTTGTTTTCATTGAGTTTGTTTTCTACTTGCTTGTAACATAGATACCAAGAATGATACATGGTTAAATTTTTCATTGAAATTCTATTGCAAATCATAACTTATCTTGAGTAAATGTACAATAATCCATTGAACAGGAAGAAAAAGGAAACACAACATAAGGACACAGTTTCTAGAGTCAGAGAACTGGGTTGAATTCAAACTTTACAAACCACTAACTATAGGATCTTGACTCAGCCTCACTGGTAGACATTTGTAAAGTTTATTTATTAATAGAATCTTCTCCAAAAGATGACTAAATACATTATTATAGTAAGATCTTAGAGGAGAACTTGACATATTAAGCATTCTGTAAAAAATTGCTCTTCATTCAATACCCATTGCTTTTGTTTTTAATTTGTTTATTAGTTATTTGTACAATCAACCATGATACTAGGTACAATAGAACTTACCTTCTTGATATTGTTTTAGTTTGAAACTTGCATATTTTATACTATGGCAACAACTGACCTGAAACAGCAAGTACTCCTAATGCATGAGTAGCACTTTCCCAGTCAACATTTGATTTACACATTATA
This sequence comes from Heterohyrax brucei, assembly GCA_028571685.1. Taxonomy (NCBI): domain Eukaryota; kingdom Metazoa; phylum Chordata; class Mammalia; order Hyracoidea; family Procaviidae; genus Heterohyrax; species Heterohyrax brucei. Next base: position 137,117,444 of record CM053142.1, on the reverse strand, counting down.
AACTATAAAACTTATAAAAATTGCTATTGTTTAGAATATTCTAATAAAGCTGTTTATAAAAACATTCTGAATAAAACCAAATGAAAGAGAATACTCTTAATAACCCAACACAATCTATTATAGCAATATAGAATGAATACTAGAATCATAAAAATTAAGTTTGGTTTACTTTAGATTTGAATTTGAACATGAAAATATTGTAAAATATTTTCATACTTCAATATATTAAAAGGAGTCTTTCAATTAATGATTTATGTTTATTTTTCCTAATTTTTCTCTTCAATGTCATATGTGTGTATATGTCTATGTGTATATTCAAGTAGAGATCTGTCAAAAAATTAAGAGATGCACACATTTTAGTATAAAACAAGCAAAATACCCAGTGCCATCAAGTCGATTCTGGCTCATAGCAACCCTATAGAACAGAATAGAGCTGCTCCATACAGTTTCCAAGGAGCTCCTGGTAGATTTGAACTTCCAACCTTTTGGTTAACAGTCATAGCAATTAACCACTACATCGCCAAGGTTTCTTAGTTTTGGATAGTAAGATATCAGTGCTGCTTCCATTTGTTGAAACATCTCAGTTGGTATTCCATCATTTCCTGTAGATTTGTTTTTCACTAGTGCCTTCATTGTACTACAGACCTTTTCCTTCAGTATCATCATTTCTCAATCACATGCTACCTGAAATGGTTGAATGCCAATCAGCTCTTTTGCATCCATTGATTGTGTGCATTCTGTGTATCTTCTTTTGATGCTTCCTGAGCGACTTAGTATTTTCCCCATAGAATCTTTCAATATTTCAACCGAGTCCAATTTTTCGTCAGTTCTTTCAGCTTGAGGAATGCCAAGCATGTTTCCCCTTTTAATTTTCTATACCTAAATCTTTGCATTTTTCATTATAATGCTTAGTATTCTCCAGCTGCCCTTTGAAATCTTCAGTTCTTTTACTTCATTATTTCTTTCATTTGCTTTAGGTAGTCTACATCAAGAGCAACTTTCAGAGTCTATTCTAAAGTACATTTTGCTCTTTTCTTTCTTTCTTTTTAATGATCTCTTGCTTTCTTCATGTGTGATGTGCTTGATGTCATTCTGCAACTCATCTGGTATTCAGTCATTAGTGTTCAACACATCAAATCTATTCTTGAGACTGTTTTTAAATTCATATGGGATATATCCAAGACTGTATTTTGTTTCTCATGGACTTGTTCTAATTTTCTTCAATTTCATCTTGAAATTGTACATTAGCAATAGGGTCTCTTCCACAGTGGGTCCCTGGCCTTTTTCTAGTCATGATATTAAAATTTTCCATCCTCTCTTTCCACACAGCTTGTTAATTTGATTCCAATATATCACGTCTGGTGAGGTTTACATGTATTGTCACAATTTATGTCATTTAAAAGCATATTTATGAGGAAGAAATCTTTGATTTAACAAAATTCTATCATGGGATCTCCCAGTATGGGTTCCATTACCACAGCAATGTTTTCTGATTGCTGATCCTTCTTTTCTTTCAGCTTTCACATTCCAATGGTCGGTAATTATCACTGCATCTTGAAACTGGTGAGTTTCAGACTGCAGAAGTTAGTTAAAATTTTCAGTTTCTTCATCTTTGGCCTTAGCAGTTGGTGCATAAATATAAATAACAGTTGCATCAATGGGTCTTCCTTGTAGGTGCATGGATATTATCTTATTGTTGACAGCCATTGTACTGCATGATAGATCTTGAAATGTTATTTTTGATGATTTTTGCAACTGTTTCTTCTCCTTTTGAGTCATGCTACATCAGAAAATAAAGGTCCTGAAAACTTGACTCCATCTACATCATTAAGGTCAATTCAACTTTGAGGAGACAGGACTTCTCTGGTTGTCTTTCGAGTGCCTTCCAACTGAGGGGTTCATAACATGACACAATTTAACATATTGTTCTGCAGCTATTCATAAGGTTTTCACTGGCTAATTTTTTTTAGAAGTAGGCTGCTGGGTTCTTTTTCCTAATCTGTCTTTTTCTGAAAACTTGCTGACACCTGTCCACCGTGGATGACCCTGTTGGTATCTGAATATTAGTGACATAACTTCCAGCATTAAAACAATGTGCAAACCCCTACAACATGACAAAACAACAGATGCCTGGGGACATTAGCAACCTGTGATATGCAAATGATACAACCTTGAAACATTTACTAATGAAGATGACAGACTAAATCATTCATTTTGAATTACACTTCAACATAAGGAAAACAGAAATCCATGTGATTTGACAAAATAAGTGGATTCGAAGTCCAGTGAGTATCTGAAACAAGCCATAGCTTTTTCAATCACCTCATATGCATGTAAAAGCTGGACAGTGAAGAAGGAAGACAGAAGAAGGACTGAAGTCTTTAAATTGTGGCACTGTGGAAGAATATCAAATGAAACACAGAATGCCAAAAGAATGAACAAAATCTGTCTTGTAAGAAGTGTAACTAGAATGCTCCTTAGAAACAAGGATGTCAAGAGTATGTCTCATATACTTTGGACATGTTATCTGGAGGGATCAGTTCCTGGAGGAAGACATCATGCTTGTTAAAGTAGAAGGTAAGTGCCAATGAAGAAGAACCTCAGTGAAACGGATTGATGCGGTGACTGCAACAAATGGCTCAGAGGTACTTGCTAATATGATGAAGACACAAAACTGGACAGTATTTTGTTCTGTTGAACTTAAGGTAGCTATGAGTTGTATCTATTTCTAAGGCACCTGAGAACAACAACATGGCTAAATTTTTAAAAGCCAACAAGAGTAAATTACTTATATTCAGTATTTAAATGAATTGTTTAAAATTTATCTTTCTTTATTCAGAAGCATCTTTCTAAAAGATTATAATTTAAAAATCAAAAATGAAAATAATCTATAAAAGTGTATTTTAAAATTAAAAAGTCCATGACTGATTTGTAATAAGATGCAACAAAATGTCAAATTTTTTAAAGAGCAATTGAAAACTTTTGGTTATGTTTAGTTCAATTTTCTAAGACAATTAGAAAAAATATTGAGTGTTGTTAAAATTCATAAGTTAATTTGTTTTACTTATTAGCTGAATTTTGGTGCTTTTTATTACATGCATAATCAGATAAATATTTTTTCTTTCCTCCCCAACCATTGGTCATGTATCTTACCTAACTTTGATGAAAAGTAAAAAATAATTTCTTGGTGACTCCCACTCTTAATGCACTTGATTATTATGCAGGTGCTGAAAAGATACAAAGACATTTAAGATATAGAAACAGTTGTTTTGGGAAGCCAATTAATATAAAGCATAGTTCAAATGGAAATTATAAAATTTTAAGTGGCATGAAAGTTCAGAGAAGGCTTAACTAGTCTCAAAGAATCCAAGGATGGTTGCATGACAGAAAATCATTTAGCAAGGTCTTGGACAGGTTAACTAGACAGCTAGAGACAGGGAGAAAAGACATTTATGTAGAGGGAATAATTTGTATACCCAGATGGAAGGACTAATTGTGGAACATTGAGTGGTAGTGACTAATATTTGCTTATATAAATAGTACAGACAAAATAGGAACTTTGGTATGATAAATTGATGCCAGATGAATTTATGGGTAATTTGCGAGGCAATAGGAATGTGTGGGATTTTGAGCAGGAAGTGAAATACTCAAAGGAAAAAACAAAACAGATAGCACACACATTTAAATTGGAAACACATCGAAGAAACCAAGTATCAGTTTCCTGATCTGTTGTTAGTTGCATCCTAATGAGGTGATTCACTGTGACCTTATATGTGACAGAATGAAGTATCAATCTGGTCTACACTGTCCTCATGATCTTTGATGTTTTTCAGCACATTATTGTGGCTATTGTGACGTTCCATGTCCCTGACGGTTTCCCTCATTTTTGCTGACCTTCTGCTTTACCAAATATGATAAATTTCCTAGTGACTGGTCTTTCTTGATTTCCAAAGTAAGCAAGACAAAGTAGGTCTCTCCATCCAGGCCTCTAAGGAGCATACTTCATCTGTAAACTGTATGAACGATACCTTAAAGAGTTGTAAATATTAAATAATCTATGTGAAGGACCTAAGTGCAATGCTGGACAGATAACAGACTTCAACAACAAAAAAAAAGTTTTGGTAACAATAAGCACCAAGGGTAATGAATCAGTTCTTGTAGAGACTTCACATAGGAGGGAACTAGAATATGGCTTATGAGGTCTGACAATTAAATCGGTGAACTTAATTGTACTAGGTGCTACATACCTCACTACTGAGTATCACTACAGTCACCTTTGAAGTACTCCCCTTGGGAAGTTACCCACTGACTCCAGGCCTAGCCCACCCTTCAAAACAATTTTAGAAATCTTTATAGACGGCCATGGTGCACAGAGGCAAGGTGGCAAGTCAGCAAACTTTTTTTTATTATGACTGAGTGAAAATGTACATTCACATATAAATTTACATGCCCCCCTATATGCAGCTTCCACTGCTCTCCCTGCACGGTGACAGCACACTACTCCTCTCTGCTCCATACATGTCTCATCCTCCCAACAGTCTCCTTTCCCCTCCTCTCCACCCACTCCCCTTACTACAGCCCGAGGTTGGCAGGATGATATCCTATAGATGCATAGAACCATAAAGTGCATCCGATATATGGTCACTTAATTGTCTAGTTGTCTGTGAGGGAGTTTTCAGTCAGTACACAAATAATTGTATTGGAACACCCTCCCTACTCACCTGATCTGGCCCCCAGTGACATTTTTCTTTACCCAAAGATAAAGGAGATTTCGAAAGGAAGACATTTTGATGATATTCAAGACATGCAGGATAGTACAATGACAGCTCTGATTCTGCTCCAGAAAATGAGTTATAAAATTGCTGTGAGGTGTTGAGTAGGCACTGGTGTGAGTGCACAGCTTGCCAAAGGGGGTCCGTCAAAGGTGACTGTAGTGATATCAGCAATGAAGTATGTAGCAGCTTCACTGAGATGAGTTCACAAACTTAATTGACAATCTTCTTATACTTGAAAATAAATATTTTATTTTTAAAAATTAAAATGGTTTTGGTAAGCAGCAATTAAAAGAAATACTGTACATGAAGACTCTAGAAAATAAGATGTCTGTGGGAATGATGAAGAGAGGAGGAAAAATTTTTGTCATGTGGAGACAGGGAAAGCAATAAGAGCGAAGGTTAGAGGATTTATTTAGAATTTGTTTATTTTGAGGTTGATTTCATGGTGTCGATGAGAAGCCCAGGTGACAGCTGTGGAATTGGAGTTTAACAGAGAGCAGAGCTCAGAAGAATTTAATATAGCAGTTGTGAGGAAAAAGACTAAAAATTTTGATGGGCAGTTGGAAATCAGAGGTTAAAATTAAAAATTCAGTTTTACAATTTTTCTAAACCTTTTTAAAAAAATTCCTGTTAGCCTCCATTCTATTTTCTGAAAAGTAATGATAGTTTATCACAAACTGTTATCACAAAACTAAATGATATGGCTTTCATTAATTGAAAGCTTGTTAATTTAAAGTTCAATATGCAAACATAGATGTAATAATTCTTGAGTCCTTATAATAATTTGGACAGTATTCTAGTTCTTCTGAAGTTTTAATTTAATTTTCACAAGTATTAGACTATATATTAGGAATGTTCATACTTAACTAACATCTTATTGATGGGTATTTGAACTATTTTTAATCTTTTGCTAATCCAAATAATGTTTGAACAAACCTGTATTTACATTTGTATGAGTTGATTTTCAGAATATATTCATAGAAATGGATTGTTAGGTCATAGAGCAAATGAACATATAGTGGTATAAAGGTATTGCTGATTCCCTCTCCAGAAGGGTTTTAGAATTCCCATCAGTAATGTATAAAAATTTCTATTTCTCCACAGCTTTTATAGAAGAGTGTATTGTTAAACTTGGAATTTTGGCAGTCTGACAGTTTAGAAATGGGTTCTCAGTGTGGCTTTAGTGTTCCTGTCTCTTATTATTTGTGTGTTCGAGCAATTATATATATGCTGGTTACTTTTATGTTTGTATAAAGTCTATCTTCATTACTTATTTTTAGAGAAAAATGTTTTCTAAAAGCCTGTTTATATTTGATTATCAGAACACTGGTGGTGCAGTGAATTTAATTTATTTGACCGTGGTAACATGAGTCATCAGTTTTCTTTACAACATATTTTCCCACTGTTTTTTAATATGTAGGACTTTTTTATTCAACATTACATGTTTAAGGACTTTGTTAGATTAGCATGTGGATTTTTATAAAGAGAACTTGCTTTCTATTAAAAACTTTGAACATTATTGCCGCAACTCACACATTCTATGAGAAACATTTTATTACATTTTTAATCTTGACAGTTACTAATTTGATTTTAAATAATTTGGGCTTTTTTTCATAATCTATATTAGAGTTATTAAAATTAGAAATATCTGATCCTTAGCTATGTGTTTATCACACAAGAAGGAATTTAAAATAATCTAATTTCTCTACCAGTAAAATGCTCAAAATCAATTTACGAGTAGACTTCAAATCTACCCTGAAAATGTTGAGATATTTAGTCACTTAGAAAGGAATTTAGGTCATTAAATTCTAATGCAGACATATCAGTTGCAGAAACTGCTGGATGCTCTGTCTTCTTCTCTTTAGTTCTAGCCACATAATTGCTTAAGGTAAGATCCAACTGCAAGAAACATACTACCTTTTTTATCCAGTCTGTTTTTGTGGCTACTGTGTCACATAACTAAGCTTTATTAACCTAGAAGACAGAGGAGATGATTTCAGCTTGAGCAGCTTTGATTATGAAAAGGACTTTAGAATAACAACCATATATAGGAACAAAAAATTAGAAAGATATTGGATATGGAAATTACAAACAAAGCAAATCTATATAGCTCTCCATGATTTGTTTCTGGACTTCAAGATGAAGGAAAAATGCTCATATCTTATTAACTATTTTTGAGTCTTTTCAGTTTTATGGAAAAAAAATGTATACTACTGATACATACAATTCATGCCACACTTGAAACATATACTATCATGCAGAGTTTTAGGATTTTTTTTTGTTGTCTTAGTCATCTAAAATAAAACAAAATTGAATCCCAATGGATCAGAAGTTATATGTAAGACTGATACACTCCAAAACTTAAATGTATATTGGATTTCAATAACCACTGAATTACATAATACAAAGAAATGTGAGAGATTTTCTAGTTCCATTTCTCTGTCTAGGGTCGATATTAAAGGTATTACCCCTGTCGATTTCTTGTTCAACATGTCCTATTTTAATCTTGCAAGACATTCAATTTGTTTTAGTGGCTGCTTTATGAAAAGATCTTGAGAACTTTACATGGTTTCTTGACTTTACACCCTTAAGAATTTCTAATGTCTTTTAGAATTAATAAATGTAATTTCCTCCTCCTCACCTTATAAGTAAGGCTAGTATTTCCTCTACTTTTAGATTTCAATCTAATTTTCTCATTTACCTTTTAGAAAAATTCTAATTTCTATTTCCTATTCTCTGCTCCCAAACTGTACCACGTCTTATCTCTGAAGTTAAGAAAAATCCATATGTGTATAAGTGCATATTTAAACTATAGATTAATCAAATTATGATTTTTTTCTGAAATATTTATAAAATGTGATTCTCTATTATTCATATCTTCCACCTTTTGATGTTCAGGTTAAAATTATAAATTTTAATATTAAATGCCACATAAATGAAAATTCTCACTTGAAATTTGTAAAATCACTTAAAAAGCACTTTTCATTAACACAGTATGGGAGCTAAGTCACTTTCTCAGCTCATGAGTTTAAGACTTCAGCCAATATTTTAAAATAACACTGAGAAGTTTCTGTTGCTGTTGTTGCTTTTACACTTGCATCAAATCTTGCAGGATAAATCTTTGATAATCTTTTTTTGGGAGGGGAAGGTGATACTTCATTATTATTTTTATTTCAGTAAGCAAAAATCTAGCCAGACTTTTTCAAAATAGTTTGAATCTCAAAATTAAGAAAAAGTTGTTTTAAAACCACTGTAACTTAATATTCTGAAGCAAAAGTAATCAGTATATTTGAGAAATACAAATTATCTTGCCAATAATAAAACAGATCGTTTTAGATTCTGTAATCTAGGTGTACAGATTTTCCCTTACCCCAATTCAAAATCAGATTTTGAATGTTAACAATTATTTAAACAAGTTCTCCATGATTTGGAGAAACCCCGTCTCAAAGCCAACTTTATTTGCCTGAAAGTATATGCACCACATAAACTTCAAAATGGCTTAAAATCATAATGTATAACCAGCACAATCAATACTGAGTTATATACCCTTTTAAAGTTGTATTTTTTCTTGTAATCTGCTCCTTTTAAAATTTGTCCATAGATAAGATCAATCCAAGCAATCTTCAAATTTTATCATCGACCATTCCTACCCCCAAACTTATTTCTAAAACATTTGTTCTGTATCATATTTCCACTGTCTTAAAGTCTGTTCTGTCAAAAGGTCATAGATATTTCTTGTATTTCCCAGTGAAAACAGAAACCTTTGTAAAAATGCCAGGGAATTTTCCTAGTTGCCCTCTCGAGTCTTCCTTTGCTCCAGCTCTCAAGGTCACAGTCATGCTGCCCCAGATCTCTGAAGCAGAGCCAGAAATTATGACCCTCCAGCTTCTAAATCACCTCTCTGCTGTCATTAAAGACACCTCATTTCCAGACATGCCTGACTTATCACCACGACATGCTTAGAGACAATGGCATCTGCTTCCCAAATATCTACAGTTTTCCCACCACACACTGTCACACTACGTCCCTGAGATTTAGAAGGAGTGCAAATCTTTTTCTCATGTTGTCTTCCCAAGTCACCTACATTATTAAGACATTTTCCACTTCACCTGAAAGAGCAATTTCTTATTTACAACTTGCTGGGAGAAATTTACTAGGTCCCTATAGCTGTTGCATTTATCTAATTTCTCCAAGTTCATCCATAGCCTAGTCATTGCCGTAGTCAAACCTTGCAGAAGCCCACTGTGCTAGGTCCCCAATATGTGTTTCTATTTCCTTTTCTAAGAAATAATTCTTCTTATTCACCTTCCTGAAGCATATTCACAAGATCTAACATGTTTGAATTTGTCCTTTTGGTTCATTAGCCTGGATTTGATATGTTATTTCTTAAGGGGTTTTAGTTATAACTGTGTTGTCACTTTTACACTAGTTTCACACCAAGCCAAACCTGCCTGCATCAAATGAATTCTGACTCATGAAGACGCCTCTGTGCTACAGGGAAGAAATGCTCCATGAAGTCTTCTTGGTTATAATCTGAACGGAAACCGGTGCTTTTCTTCTGCAGCACTGGGTGTGTAGGAACCCACAACCTTTAGATTAGCAGATGAGAACAAACTGTTTGTAACACCTGCAGCCCCCTTTGTTGAGAGTCAGTGATGTTATTCTGGGTATGCATTCAGTGCCTACTACTCTACATAGATGATGTCTCACATAACCCCTTCTTCCAACTTTTCCTTCTATGCTTGCAACAGAATCACATGAGAAACCAGTTACAAAATATGTCTATGTTACTAGCTACACCATTCAGGAATAAGGCAGAATAAACACAATAGATCTCCAGAATAAAAGAAATTCCTGGAGAAGAAATCTCTTTCCTTAACGGCACAAGTCTACACTTTTTTCTTTGGCACAGAATGTCCCCCTATTTACCTTCATGTGTCTTTCCAGGAGAACTTGATGTGTATGTTTCCCCACATTTGGTTCTGCCTCTGATTATTTGTGTGTCTCACCCATTATTTTTATGCATCTTTTATTGCATTTCACTATCAACAACATGAGAGGTTTCCACAACTGAGGAGTGCTGGATAAGCACTTCATTCTTACAGACATTTCTTCTCTACATAGCTGAACTCCAACTCTGCTCCAGGTCCTTCAACTTCTCCTGATGGCAAGAAAGTCAGATCACAGTAGTCGTTTCCCCTCTTTCTTCTTTCCCATAATATCTTGTTGTCAGCACATATTCTCCTAAATTTGCTGTTGTAAAACACTTTGTTAACTATCAATGACAGCATTGTTATACATAATCCTAATTCATAAGTATCACCACAGATCAAATTTTCTCCAATGTTTTTACACTTTTCTCTTTATATGCATTCATACACACACATCAGAAGGTCCCTAGGTAAACCAAATGGTTTGTGTACTGTTCTTAACCTGTTTGGTAATTTTAAACCCACCCAGTGGTGTCTTAGAAGAGAGCACCTGGAGATCTGCTTCCATTGATTGTTGTCACTGTTAGTTGCCATTAAGTCTTTTCCGACTCACAGCAACCCTGCAGGCTACAGAAGGAAAGTGTGCCATTCTCATAATCATTATTATGCTTTAGTTGTTTGTTGTAGCTGGTGTGTCAAACCATCTTGTTAATGGTCTTCTTGATTCTCAACGCCCCTCACTTTATCAAGTGCAATATCCTTCTCCAGGGACTGATGCCCCTGGATCAGTGGACATACATGTCCAAAGTACGCCAGAAGTAGTTTTACCATCCTTGCTTCTAAGGAACATTCTGGTTGTACTTCTTCCAAGGCGTATTATTTGTTGTTTTGACAGTCCATGTATATTCAATATTCTTTGCCAACACCACAATTCAAAAGTGACAACTGTCAGTCTTCCTTACCCATCATTCAGCTTTCTCATGTACATGAGGCAATTGACAGCACTGTGGCTCAGGTTAGACACATCTTAGTTTTCAAAGTGACATTTTTGCTTTTCAACACTCCAAAGAGGTTTTTTACAGCAGACTTGTGCAATGCAATGTAATCTTTGACTTCTTGACTATTGCTTCCTTTGATATCGGTTGTGGACCTATGTAAAATGAAATCCTTTACAATTTCAATATTTTCTCAATTTATCATGATGTTGCTTATTAGTCCAGACATGAAGATTTTTTTCCCTTATTTTGAGGTGTAATCCATGCTGAAAGCTGTGTTCTTTAATCTTCATCAGTAAGTACTTCTAGTCTTCTTCACTTTCAGCAAGCAATCTTAATGACATGTTTTTCTTCACATAGCCTACCTTCTCCAGTTAGTTACTCAGCATACACACTGAATAGGTATGGTGAAAGGATACAATCACCACTCATGCTTTTCCTAATTTTAAACCCCACAATATCTTCTTGTTGTGTTTGAATGATTGCCTCTTAATCTATGTACAGTTTCCTCAGGAGCACCATTAAGTGTTCTAGAGTTCCTATTCTTTGAAATGTTGTTCAAAATTTATAAAACACAGTTGAATGTCTTTGCATATCAAATAAAACACAGGTAAACATCTTTCTAGTAATCTCTGCTTTTAGTCAGAATCCATCAGAAGTCGGCAATAATATCCCTCTTTCTATGTTCTCTTCTGAAATTCCTGACAATTTCACGTTGATACACTGTGTCAGCTGCTTCTGAATGATCTTCACCAAATGTTACTCATGGGTAATATTAATAATATTGTTGGATAATGTCCACATTAGGTTGAATTACCTTTCTTGGGATTAGACATAAATATGGCTTTCTTTCAGTCTGTTGGCCAGGTAGTTGTTTTCTAAATTTCTTGGCATAGATGAATGAGCACTTCCAGTGCTGCATCTGATTGTTGAAACATCTCAGTTAGTATTTTGTCAATTCCTGGAGCCTTGCTTTTTGCAATGCTTTTGGTGAAACTTGGACTTCTTCCTTCAGAACCACTAGTTTCTCAGCATACACAGCCTTCTGAAGACTCTGAATGTTAACCAGTTGTTATTGCTATAGTGACTCTGTATTTCTTCAATCTTCTTTTGGTGCTTCCTGAGTCATTTAATGCTATCTCTGTAGAATCTTTCAATAATGCAACTCAAGGGTTGACTTGTTTCTTCAGTTCTTTCAGTTTGACGAATGCTGAGCACATTTATCCCTTTTGGTTTTCTATCTCCAGATCTTTGAGTATGTCATCACAATACTTTATCTTGTCAAGCTGATCTCTGAAATTTTCTATGTAGTACTTCTATTTCATCATTTATTCATTTTAGTTTAGCTATACAATGCTCAATGGCAAGTTTCAGTCTCTTTTGACATTCATTTTGGTCTTTACATTTTTTTTTTTTTTAATGACCTCTGCTTTCTTCATGTATTATGTCCTTGATGTCATTCCACAATTTATCTGGTCTTTGGTCATTAGTGTTAGCTTGGAAGATACTCAAAATACAGTGGGGGAGGAGCTGCTTTGTCAATATTGACCTGAATGACACAGATGGAGTCAAGTATTGGGGGCCTTCATTTGGTGCTGTGGCATGATCCAAAATGTGAAGAAACAGCTACAAACATCCACTAATAATCAGAATGTGGAATCTACAAAGCAATACTCTAAGAACATTAGAAATAGTAAAAAGTGTAAAGGAGCACATAAAGATTGATATCCCAGGCATTAGTGAGCTGAGACGGACTGGTATTCGCCATTGTGAATCAGGTAATCATGATTTATTATCCAGGAATGATAACTTCAAGAGAAATCGTGTTGCATTAATTGTCAAAAAGAACATTTCAAGAGCCATCAAGAAGTACAATGCTATCGGTGATAGGATAATATCTGTATGCCTACAAGGAAGACCAGAAACCCTGGTGGGATAGTAGTTAAGTGCTACTACATTTGCTAATCATAAAGGTTGGCAGTTCAAATCCACCAGGCACTCCTTGGAAACTCTGTGGGGCAGTTCTACTCTGCCCTATAGGGTCGCTATGAGTTGAAATCGACTTGACAGCACTGGGTTTTTCTTTTTACAAGGAGGATCAGTTAATACAACTATTATTCAAATTTAAACACCAATCACTAAGGCCAAAGGTGAAGAAATTGAATATTTTTACCAGTATCTGCAGTCTAAAATTGGTGGAACATGGAATCAGGATGCACTGATATTTACTGGTAATTGGAATACTAAAGTTGGAGACAGAAACCATGCTGCAAGAGCACTGCTTGACCAATGGCTTCTTCACTGCAAATACCTTTAATCACCAATACAAAGGGTACATTTACATTTTGGCTTCACAGATAGAATATATAGAAATTAAATATACTACATCTGTGGAAAGAAAAAGTGGAAAAACTCAGTATCATCAGTCAGAACAGGGTAGGGAGGGACTGTGAAACAGACCACCAATTGTTCCTATACAAGATAAAGTTAAAACTAAAGAAAGTAAAGACAAGTCAAGGACAGCCAAAGTTTGATCTTTAGCACATCCCACCTGAACTTTGAGACCATCTCAAGAACAGATTTAAGGCATAGAGTACTAATGACTGAAAACCAGATGAGTTGTCCATTGATTGTTGTTGTTGTTAGGTGTTGTCTACATCATTTTCAACTCATAAGAACAATAGAACCAAACAGCGCCGAGTTCTTTGCCATGCCCATAATCTCCTTAATGCTTTAGCCCACTGTTGCAGCCACTGTGTCAATCCATCCCCTTGAGGGTCCTCCTCTTTTTCTCTGACTTTCTATGTTACCTAGTATGATATCCTTCTCCAGGGACTGATGTCTCCTGACAACATGGCCAAATTTTGTAAGACACAGTCTCACCATTCTTGTTTCCAAGGAGCAATCTGGCTCAGCCTGTTCCCGAACAGATCTGTTTCTTCTTTTGGCTGTACATGGTTCGTTTGATAGTCTTCTCTAACACTACAGTACAAAAGCAACAATTCTTCTCCTGTCTTCCATCTTTCAACATGCATATGATGCAATTGAAAAGACCATGGCTTAGGATAGATGCACCTTAGTCTTCAACGTGACATGTTTACTCTTCAATACTTCAAAGAGGCCATTTTTGCAGGAGATTTCCCCCAATGCAATGTGTCTGTTGACTTCTTGACTGCTGCTTCCATGGGTGCTGACTGTGGAGCCAGGTAAAATGAAATTCTTCACATCAATCTTTTCTCCATTTACCGTGATGTTGTTTATTGGTACAGTTGTGAGGATTTTTGTGTTTTTCTTTGTGGTGTTTAAGTGGAATCCATACTGAAGGCTGTGGTGATCTTCATCAAGTGTATCAAATCCTCTATATTTTCAGCTAGCAAGGTTGTATAATCTATATAACATAGGTTATTGAGTCTTCTCTCCTATCCTGATTCCTTGTTCTCCTTCATACAGTCCATCTTCTCAGATTATTTGCTTGACTACTGTTTGAAAAGGTACGTGAAAGGATAAAACCCATACACACACCTTTCTTGACTGTAAACCTTGCTGTGTCCCCTTGTTCTTTTTGCACAATTGTCTCTTGATCCATGTACAAATTCCTCATGAGCACAATTAAGTGTTCTTGAATTCCCATTCTCCATGATAATATACATAACTGGTTATGGTAGACACAGTGGAATGCCTTTGCACAGTCAATGAAACACAGGAAAATACCATTTTGGTTTCCTCTGCTTTTAGCCAACCTTTATCTCACATTAGCAATGATATCCCTAGTTCCATGTGGTCTTCTGAATGCAGCTTCAATTTCTGTCAATATACTGTTACAGCAGCTTTTGAATGATCTTGAGCAAAATTTTACTTACATTTGACATTAATGGTATTGTTAGATAATTTCTACATTTGCTTGGGTCATGTTTCTTGGGAAAAACAATAAGTACAGATATCTTCTATTTGGCTGTCCAGGTAGCTGTTATCTAGGTTTATTGGCTTAGGAGAGTGAGCACTTCCAATGCTGCATCCATTTGCTGAAACCTCTCAACTGATACTCCATCAGTTCCTGGAGCCCTACTTTCAATTAGTGCTTTCAATGCAGCTTCAACATCTTCCTTCAGTACCGTTGATTCTTGATCATATGCTACCTCTTAAAATGGTTGAATATTAACCAGTTCTTTCTAGTGTAATGAATCTATGTATTCCTTCCATCTTCTTTTGATGTTTCCTGAGCTATTTAATATTTTCCCTATAGAATCCTTCACTACTGCAACTCAAGCCTTGAATTTTTTCTTCAGTTCTTTCAGCTTGAGAAATTTGGAGTGTGTTTTTCCCCTTTGGTGTTCTGTCTCCAGTTCTTGGCATATGCCATTTTAATACATCATCTTCTTGAGCTGCCCTTTGAGAGCTTCTGTTCAGCTCTTTTACCTCATCATTTCTTAATTTTTTGCTTCAGGTATTCGATGTTCAATAACAAGTTTAAGAGTCTCTTCTGATATCCATTTTGGTATTCTCTTTCTTTCCTGTCTTTGTAATGATCTCTTTCTTCATGGGTGATGTCTTTGATGCCATTCCACACTCTTCTGGTCTTCAGTCGTTAGTGGTCAATGCATCAAATCTATTTTTGAGATGATCTGTAAACTCAGCTGGGTGATAATGAAGTTCATACTTTTACTCTTGTGGACTTGTTCCAATTTTCTTCATTTTTAATTTGAACTTCCAGGTGAGCTGTTGATGGTCTGTGTCACAGTCAGCACCTGGTCTTGTTCTGACTGCCAATGTTGAGCTTTTCTACAGATGGTAGTGGATTTGATTTGATTCCTGTGTATTCCATCTGGAGAGGTCCATGTGTATAGTCATCATTCATGTCACTGAAAAAGGGTGTTTACAATAAAGAAGTTGTTGGTCTTGCAAAATCCTCTCATGCAAGCTCTGGTATCATTTCTATCACTAAGCCATACTTTATGACTATGGATCCTTCTTTGTTTTCAGTTATTTTGATTGCAATCACTAGGAATTATCAATATATCCTGATTGCATGTTTGATCAGACTTGGACTGTGGATAACCCTACAGCCCTAAAAAATAGAAAAAGAGCAACAGAGGAACCCCTCAGGCACCAGAAGAAAACAGATCATAAAGATTAGAGCAGGGCTAAATTAATTAGAGAACAGAAGAATAATTGAAAAAGTTGATAGGACTAAAACTGGTTTTTTGAAAAGATTAACAGAACTGACAAACCACTGGCTAAACTTACTAAAGAAAAACAAGAAAGGAAACAAATAACCTGAACATGAAATGAGATATGACACAGCAGATCCAACAGAAATAAAAACTATCGTAACAGAGTACTACAGAAGATTGTACTCTAACAGATTTGAAAACCTAGAGGAAATGGACAAATTCCTAGATTCACATCACCTACCAAAAGTATCACAAGGAGAAATGGAACAACTTAATAAACCGATTACAAAGAAAGATATTGAAAAGGTCATCAAAAAACTACCAACCAAAAAAAACCCTGGCCAAGACAACTTCATCACAGAATTCTACCAAGCTTTTAGAGAAGAGTTAACTGCAATACTACTGAGACTATTTCACAGCATAGGAAGGGATGGAATATTCCCAAATTCATTCTATGAACTCAGCATAACCCCGATACCAAAGTCAAGAAAAGATCCAACAAAAAGGGAGAGATACAAACTAATATCACTCATGAACCTAGCAGCAAAAATCTTCAACAAAATCCTTGCTAATAGAATTCAACAACGTATCAAAAAAATAATTTACCACGACCAAGTTAGATTCATACCAGCGATGCAAGGCTGGTTCAACAACAGAAAAACAATTAATGTGATCAACTACAGAAATAACACCAAAGATAAGAATCACCTGATTTTATCAATTGATGTAGAAAAGGCATTTGATAAAGTCCAACACCCACTCATACTAAAAACTCTCAACAAAATAGGAATAGAAGGCAAATTCCTCAGTGCAATAAGGGCTATCTACGCAAAGCCAACTGCCTACATAATCCTGAATGAAGAGAGATTGAAAGAATTCCCCTTGAGAATGGGAACTAGTCAAGTATGTCCACTCTCATCTCTCCAATTCAACATTATACTAGAAGTTAGGGCCAGAGCAATTAGACAAGACAAAGAAATACAGGGCATCCTCATTGGCAAAGAAGAAGTAAAAATCTCCCTATTTGCAGATGACATGATTGTTTATGCAGAGAATCTTAAAGAATCCATAAGTAAACTACTCAAACTAATAGAAGAGTTCAGCAAAGTATCAGGACACAACACAAACCTAAGTAAATCAGTGGATTCCTTTATACCCACAATGAGATCATTAAAGAAGAAATAACGAAATCACTACCATTTATTATAGCCTCCAAGAAGACAAAATACCTAGGAATGAATCTAACTAGGGAAACACGAGACCTATACAAAGAGAGATACAAGACCCTACTGCAATAAGCTAAGAGGGACTTACAAAAATGAAGAAACCTACCTTACTCGTGGATAGGAAGATTTAACATTGTGGCAATGTTGATTTTACAGAGCAACCCCAATACAAATTCCAGTGACATTTTCCAATGAGATGAAGAAGCAAATCACCAGCTTTGTTTGGAAGGGGAAGAAAACCCAGATAAGCAAAGTAGTGCTGCAGAAGAAGGACATACAAGTTTGGATTGTGGAAGCTGACGAAAGTCTTCAGTTTCTTCATCTTTAGCTTTAGTAGTTGGTGAGTAGATTAGAATAATAGTCGTATTAATTGGCCTTTCTGGAGGACATATGGATAGTGTCCTACCACTGACAGCATTGTACTTCAGGATAGATCTCAAAAAGCTATTTCTGGTGATGAATGCAACACCATTTCTATTCAAGTTCTCATTCCTGGTGTAGTGGATCATACGGTTTTCTGAGTCAGAATGTCCAATACCATTACATTTTGGCTTAATAGTGTCTAGGATATCAAAGCATTCCCTCTCATTGTTGATGATTTCCAATTTTCCTAGATTCATACTTTGTACATTCCACATTCTGATTATTAACAGATGTTTGCAGCTATTTCTTCTCATTTTGAGTCATGCCATATGAAGTTCACAAAAGCTTGACTCCATCCACATTATTAAAGTTAACTCTACCTTGAAGACTCAGCTCTTGCCCAGTCGTCTTTTGAGTGTCTTCCTACCTGAGGTCCTCGTTTTCTGACATTATATCTGACAGTGTTCCACAGCTATTCATAAGGTTTACAATGGTTAAATCTTTTCAGAAGTAGACTTCTGGGTCCTTCTTCCTCATCTGTCTCAGCCTGGGAGTTGCGTTGAAACCTGTCCACCATAGGTGACCCTGCTGGTATTTGAATACTGGCAGTATAGCTTCTAGCATCACAGCAATACACAAGCCCACACAGTACCATAAACTGACAAACAAGTGTGTGTGGGAGGGGTGGGAGTAGTCCATTGACTAGAGACAAGAAAACCCTGTGGAGCAGTTCTAATCTCTAACACACTGGGTCATCGTGCATCTGATTCAACTTAAAGGCAAGTGACAGCAGTGAAAACATACGTACACCAATAAGGAAATAAAATGTTGCTCCTTGAGTGGCACGGTCTCTTAACAGCTCTACTACAACAACAAACACCTAAAAACAGAACACTGATATAGATATTAAGAGATACATTTTAGAGTTTCTTTACATTTCATACTAGTCCAATTATCTTCTGCTTCAGCCCTAAAACAATGACATACTTATAACTTACCTTTTACAATTTATGATAGAGAAAGAACTTGGCAGATGTTTTCCTTCTGGTGGGAAACCCTGGTGGAATAGTGGTTAAGTGCTACAGCTGTTAATCAGAAAGCTAGCAGTTCAAATCCTCCTGTCACTCCTTGGAAACTCTATATGGCAGTTCTACTCTGTCTATAGAGTCACTGTGAGGCGGAACTGAATTGATGGCAGCAGGATTTGGCTTTTCTTGGTAACTTTTAATATTTATTGCTTTCATATTATGGCTTTCTCATATTTTTTCTTAAATTTTTATGTATGTTATGAAATACATCATTGTGTTTTTTCAAATTGCAATGATTAGTTATTGCTCTGTATAAAATACATTGAAAATTAACTAGTTGTGTATGTATGTGTATGTATGTATATATGTTTATATTTACTTTTTGTGAGATCTTACTGTACTTACTAGTTTTAGTAGTTTTATTATTACTTCTTTTGGTTTTCTAGTTGATAGATTGTATCACTCATAAGTAATTATGTTTCTTTATTTTCAATATTTATATACTTACGTATCTGTTAGTGACAATGACCTTTAGTGCAATGCTGAATAATTAGAGAGATTATTAGCTGTGGATACCATTCTCATGGTTAAGGAAGTTTCTTCCTGTTCTTGCTTTATGTAAAAAAAAAAAAAGCATTTAATTTTCTGAATTCTTTATACAGTAAATTTCCATTATTTGTAGTAGTTATGACTTACACAGTCATCACAGACACTGAATTAGTGAACATGAAACTATTAGTCCTAGGGGAAATACAGTATTAAGTTCCTACAAATCTCTGGTCATAACATTTTCATCAATCGATCAATACATCACTCATGTTTTATGTATATTTCTGATAAAGGTACCTTGTATGCACTATTCATTCATCACATTTGAATGTGTGGACAATAGAATTATAACTCATGACTCAAAAAAGCTTATCTAACGCATACATTTTCTCTATAATGTGTATGATACCATTCTTTCATTTGGAAATACCACTCAAAAACACTCCACTACTATGCTTGAGGGCCATTTTATATAGTAAAATCACAGATAAACACACACATATACATATATACACAAAATGTTAAAAACATGTTATTAGATAGATCCTCAAAAGAGACTTGTTTATAGCACAAAAACTAAGTTATGCAAAAAAAGTGCAATAAAATTACAAAATTTGATGAAAAAATTAAAGAAAACCTAAGGAAATGGAAAGACATTTCATGTTTGTTTTAGTCAGCTCGGGCTGCTCTAACAGAAATACCACAGAGTGGATGGCTTTAGCAAAGGAAGGTTTATTCTTACACAGTCTGGTAGGCTCTGAGTTCAATTTCAGGATGTCCGCTCCAGGGGAAGGCTTTCCCCCTTGTTGGCTCAGGAGGCAAGTCCAGTATTGCATCAGTCTTTGTACAGAGAACATCTTGGCACAGGAACCTCAGGTCTGAAGGACGCGCTCTTCTCCCGGTGCTGCTTTCTTGGTATGAGGTTCCCAGTTCTCAGCCTGTCTCCCTTTCCTTTTATCTCTTGCAGGTTGAAAGGGTTAAAGGTTGGACAAGCCATACTCCAGGGAAACTCCCTTTACAGTGGAGCAGGGAGGTGATCTTATAAAGGGATTTACAGTCCCACCCTAATCCTTTAACATGCAGCGTAGGAAAACCACAAAATGGAGGACAGTCGCAAGATACTGGGAATCATGGCCCAGCTGTGTGGCTACACCTATTTTTGGGGGGACAGAACTTCATCCATGACAATGTTCATAAATCAGAAAACTTTATGATAAAAGTTAGCAGTTCTCTCTAAATTGATCTGTAAATTCAACACAATCCTTTGCTAGCACTCCAGCAGTGTTTTTGTAGAAACTGTCAAACAGATCCTAAAATTTATAAAGACAAGATGTGTTTTATCATTCTGTCACAATTAACTTTATTTTTTTTCCTCAGCATTATGTAAGCTTTATGTCATTGTTCTTTCTTTTCCTGGTTGTGTGTGTATGTGTGTGTATTACTTTTTCTCTATGTTAGCTCTTTTTCTCCGTGTCAAACAATGCTTGATGTTCTTGTCTATGAATTATTTTCAAATGTTTGTTATCATTCAAACTGTTGGTTGCTGGGTATGTTTTTCAGTATAAAGTATGTGTCTGTCTTTGATTTATTAGTTCTTTTATTCCACTGGCTTCTTAGTAAAAGCAAGCTAGACTATCTAGACCCGCCCTCTGTATATGTTAATTTTTATTGCATACTTTTCAACTTTTTATCATACTGTTGAATACTATGAAGGAAATCATCTTCATGTTTTTGTCTTAATGTCTCAGCTCATTAGTTTAAATACCAAACTCTGTCTGTTCAGCCATTTCACTAACTTATGGGCTTATATTTCAAATATCTTATATTCATACATTTTGTAGCTCTTTTGTAATAATGCATTGTTTCATGGATATAAGTGCTTCTTTTATACCTCTCAGACTCACCCCAGCCCTCCCTTGGGTAGTGCATATTAGTTACTTTGAGGTTGCAGCATACTTAAGATCACTCTCCCATTTTGCATTCAAGCATGTTCTTGTTGAGATTTCTTGTTCTGATTCTATATTCCCTAAGTCTTCTAGGAATTTCTTAACACTGCTGATTATTTGTAAGCATTTATTTTTGTTTCCTGGTAATGTTTTAAATTCATTAATGGAAAAAAAAATGAAACTGTCCTGATAATCCTGGGGAACAATTGTTGACCTCAGCTATATTGTTCTATATTCATTTATTACTTGAAACAGTCTATGACCTTAGAATTATATATTTTTCTATAACTTTCACTTTTACAGCTTTGATAAATTCTCTCTCCTGGTGTCCACTTTACTTTGCCTCTGAGATCTATACTTGACTTTATAATATCTTCTCTTAACCACTTTTCTGGAATGAGGTTGAAGTACTACTCTCTTTAAATATATACTTGAGGGAACATCTAGAAGCTACTTTGCATGTGCTTTAGAACACAGTCTACTTTTCTACTTTATTTCTTTCTTTTTAATAAAATAAATTACTAGATGTCAACAGCCTTCAAATCCATAGAATGGGCTCAGCCTGGGCATTAATATTGCTCAAAAGCATCCATTGTATTTTCTGAGGAAAGTGAATGGTGATTCTTTCCGTGACTAAAATCCAGATATAATATTGAGCAAAAGACATACAGTTTTAGTCTTCCATAAAGGTGGAATGCTGTGAAGAAAAATTGCTTGTTTGTGTGTATATGTGTACATGTTGCTAATTAAACGGCAACTGTTGTACGCCTGTGTTCACTGGGACAGGCTCAGTGGGGCTTATCCCAAACAAGGCAGTGACTAATTTGCCTTGTAGGGGATATTTTTGCTGAATAATGGCAAGCTTACTGTTGTGTTTGTTCAGGTAGCAGGACTCACAGGCAGCAGGCTGGTGCTGAAGTTGCTTTATTGCAAAATCATGCTTTACAAGACCTCTGGTGATCACTTGAATGTTGTACTTCCACTTGACCATTTGTACTTCTTGGGCACTAGGCTAAGTATGACAAATGGTTTTTACCTTGTATGCCAGTTCTAATTGTTCACAGTGACTGAACTGTGTATAACGTTGAAAAGGATTCTAGTTAAGCACATAAGCTTTTAAAAAGAATTTTGCAGCCAATGAGAAATGTTAGCCATGGACAATAGGGAAAACAAATTGGTAAGCAATTGCTACGTTTAATACGAACTGTCACCAGATAAATTCTCTGGGAACCAGAAATGTATTGTCATGCATTTATTCAGCATCATTTCTTTTAACGTCCTCCAGTGAAAATTACAAATGTAAATCCATTCAGAAATACTTACTAGTTTCTTAATGTTTGATTTACTTCACTTCCTAAGATGTGTGATGTCAAAACTGCTATGCTTCCCAGAATATAAATCTGATGCAGTCTCTCTTTTCACTTTTTATATTTGTGATTTCTGAAGAGTAGTTAAGATTTATTTCTTGTTTACTGAAACAGCTGTTTTACTGCAGTAACTCAAACATGAGGAGAATTCTCTATTGACAGACACATCTACACAATTTGTTAAATGTACACCAGATAATTTAGATAGAAACACTGCTATTAAAATACTGAAGTAGAAGACTGGAACAGAAATGTGCCTCATAAAGAATTGTGAGTCTGAAAATGATTAATACTAATTATTTTTTACAAAAATTGATAATGTATGTCTAATTTGAGGTACAAGTTCAAACACAGCCCTAAAGATAAATAATTTGCATATGAGCCAATGTAGATTGAAAAGTAGGTTGGTAAACCTTAATTTCTGTTCTATTTCCAATATAACTTGCTGCTGTAAAATCAAGCATTTTCAACACTTGTCCAAAAAGGCAGTTGTGCGACATTTTAAATCAAAGTTTATAGGTGGTTTATTCAACTCAATTTGGTGAAAGGCTTCCAAGAGATGGTTGATAGATTTCAGAAGGATACATGCATGCAGAGAAAAAATAGACAATGATAAATGAAGACATAATTCTGTTTTATAATGACCTATCTAACTCTCAATTAAATTACGATGGAGAGCACAGATAATATTGATAATATAAGCCTGATAATTCTAAACATGCTTTGTTTCATTTTCAGATACAGACAGATGATAACATACACTGACAAATGCCTTCTTTTTTTCTTTTTTTTTAAACTTAACCTTGTTAATATTGTATTTATCCCATGAGTGAATGGGCGTGGGGTTATGATGAGTAATAAACAAAGGTTATAATTGCTGCTATAAATGAGAACAGTCTGTAATGTCACGGTGATTTGACAGTTCTGATGCCCAGATTTACTTGGGCTTCATGACGCAGTGTACAGAGTATGATAGGATTACTTTGCTTAGCCATTGTATTTGTTTCCAGAAGTATTAAATAAAGGACTTTTATACCTGACTAAATAAATCAACCCACTGTCGTCGAGTGGATTCCAGCTCACAGCAGCTCAACAGGTCAGAGTAGAAATGCCCTTAGTGTTTCCAAGGAATGGCTAGGAGATTCAAACTGCCAACATTTAGTTAGCAGCTGAAGGTTTAACCACTGCAGCTCTCTAATGCAGATCTATTTCACCTGCATGTCTACTGTATTTATAATCTGTTTTTTCTAAAAATTACATTTGATTTTGTTTAATACTTGTTAGTCACACAATTTAGCCTTGTGTCCTTGGTCAGATCCAAAGTTTCCCAAGCATGTGTACATTATCTGAATAGGAATGGATCCTCATTTTTACCTGAATCTCTCCAGGAGATTTCACATGAAGTTGGCTACCATGAGCTCTGGTTCAGATTTAATTCAACTGACTATTCAGTTCATCACAGTTCAACAAAATAGAAAGATAGTATGTCACAAATCTTGTAAAATATGTATCTACACTGAAAACTAAATGCTTATTTGTACTTTGCCAGGGCTCTTGTTCATGGATTAAGTTACTTAGGAAGTAAAATAGATAGAGCAAAACTTTATACTCATGGATTATAAAGAAAAATATTATTCTATTAAACTTGTTCCCAGTTCATTCACCTTTAACTCTAAGGATGAATCAGTCATACATGTTAGAATATTCTAGCATGTATTCTATATACTTACAGCTGCTTCTTTGACAGTGATAGTGACCAAAATCCAAGTCTTCCAGTAGTGCTGTGTGAGGATTCTCCACTACAGCAACTTCTTTGTATATCTTGCCGTAACTGTTGAAGACGCTGGAGGCTTTAATTCTCAATTTGCAAACTATCAATGAGAAGTCAAAAAACTGTACCTAAATTATCTTGTTGTGCCTCCAATCTACATTCGTGTAACTCTAAAAGTATGTGCATTATGTTTGTTACGTATTTTCTGTGAAATTAGTTAAACAGATTGCAGTAGAGAAATTGGATTAAACCTTAGGAAAGAGTCAAGATAAATGAAGCATACTAGAAAGAAAAGTTTAAAAATTTATGACACTACAGGAAAATAGACACACTATAATACTATACTTTAAATTTTGTTTAAATTGTGTTTATAAAAATAAAAATGTTTCTTTCTAAAAATATTAATGGTGATGTCCTAAAACTTATTACAGAGGGTCAAAGTTATTTCATCAACTTAATTTCTACAGCCAAAAAAAAACAAAAAAATCTGTTAATTAGTTAAAAATAAAAGTAATTATTATAATTATATAAATAAAATTATTTATTTATTATTAATTAATTATAAATAAATTTAATTAAAATATTAAAATATTTTAATAATATCTATATTTTAAGATTATAACAATAATTAAAGCACTGGTGGTGTAATGATTAAGATCTCAGGTGCAAACTAAAAGATTGGCTGTTTGAATCTATCAGCTCTTCCCGAGGGAGAAAAGACCTGATGACATGTTTCCAGAAATGTTACAAAAGGAAAACCAAACCACATTGTTAGTGAGTCAAAGATGACAGCCTAGAAAACACTATGGGACAGTTCTACTCTGTCCTGTAAGGGCTCTGTGAATCAGAATAGACTCAACAGCACACAACACAATATGCCTTCAGATTGCAACAATAATTAAAACTTTAAAAAATTATGTCTGACACTTTTGTCCCATGATTTAATATACTGGATTGCATTTTTAACAGGAAG
Source organism: Heterohyrax brucei (assembly GCA_028571685.1). Taxonomy (NCBI): domain Eukaryota; kingdom Metazoa; phylum Chordata; class Mammalia; order Hyracoidea; family Procaviidae; genus Heterohyrax; species Heterohyrax brucei. Next base: position 137,092,349 of record CM053142.1, on the reverse strand, counting down.
AGAAATATTACCAAATGTGTAAAAAGATCACTTTATAGAATTTTAGCAGAAACAATATTTCGCTCAACTAAAAGCTTAACTAGTATATATTTTATAAAAACGTGAGTGCTACATTTCTTATTTTTAAAGATTTGGCGAATACTTCAAGACCTGTCCTCCATACATAACTACTTTTATATTTCAACTACTTTAATGGATATTTTACACACTGTCTTAGTCATCTGGTACTGCTGTAACAGAAATAGTACAAAAGAAGTTTTTTATCTTACATTCTGGTAGCCCAGAAGCTCAAATTCAAGGTATCAGCTCCAGGGAAAGGCTTTTTTACTTCATTGGCTCTGGATGAGTGTCCTTGTCATTAGTCTTCCCCAGACCAAGAGCTTTTCTGCACAAGGCCCACAGCTTTCTCGATGGTATAAGGTTCCAAGTCCCTTCCTATTTCTCTTTGCTTTTATCTCTTGTAAGATAGAAGGTGGTGCAGGTCCCCCTCCCCTTTACACTGGATGAGGGGAGGTGACTTTCAAATTGCAATAACAAAATGTGGGACAGCCACGTAATACGGCAATCATGGCCTAAGCAAGTAGACACATCATTTTGGACAACACAGTTCAATCCATGACACAAGCGTAAACCAAAATATGTCAAAATCCATTGCCATTAAATTTATTCTGACTAATTACAGCACTATAGGTGACAGTAGAACTGCCCAGAGGGTTTCCAAGGAGCAGCTGTTAGATTCAAATTGCTGGCCTTTTAGTTAGCACTGTGCCGCCAGGGCTCCTTTACAACCATGCCACATGAAAATTTGGTATTAATATATAGTATATGATACTACATATATCAAAACATATACGTATATAAAAAGTACATACATAAAATTCATGTGTATATATGAGTTAGAATTGATTCGAGAGCACTGACTGTTACATATATATATAAATATATAGCTATCTAGCTATCTCAATTCTTATTTTTTCCTTTTCTAAAATATGCCTTTGTGACTTTTGGATATTTTTGTGGTGCTTGTATAACACACACAGTGATTAAGCTTCTAACTAATGTTCAGTCATTCAGATCTACCAGCTGCCCTTCAAAACCCACAAGCAGTTCTACTGTGTCCCAAAGAATTGCTATGAGTTGGAATTGTCTTAATGGCAAAGGGCTTGGTTTGGGGCTTTTATTTTAGGCGCACAACAAAGAACCAAACATCAAACTTGGAGTTAGGGTATAAAAGAAATGACTTACACAGTTCTATGCAAATGACAAGTACCATATACAATTTTGCCAACAGCTTCCTGCTCTGCAAGGTATTTTTTGTAAGTGGGCTCTGCTGATTTGTTTTCTTTCTTTCTTTCTTTAACCATAACACGTAAAACAAAACAAAACAAAAATGCTTGGCATAGCAGTGCTTCTGAAAAATGCTTTTTCAGAAAGCAAACCTGGAAGGTCCTTGCAATTTGTGAAAAAATATCGTAAGCACTCATTGTGCCATTTGAGATTTCATAATGCCCAAAGAGGTATAAAATTAGCTAAAGTGATTTTTGATTATATGTATGTGTGTGTATGTATTCATATGTCCATCATTCTGTCAATTTGTCTCTCCCTTTCTTTTTCTCTCTCATCAATCTTCTGCCACGTTTTTCTCACTATTAACTTTTCTTTCTGTTACTGAATAGAGTAGTACAAATTGACAAAAATGTAACATTCAGGATAAAAATTATCACCCATTAATGGGATATGACATAACTTAAATAGAACAAAATGTTGTATTAGCAAAAAATATTTTTATACAAATATAGCAGACAACAGGATGAGTGAATGTGGACTTAAACCAATTTAATATGGTTGCTGACAATGACCTTACCAAAATATATGAGAAAACAGATATATCAAGAACTAATAGCTTTTTAAAATTATTCTTTAGAAATATAATTTAAAAGTATGCACATATTCTTTAGAAATGTAATTTAAAACAATTTTAAAGCAGAAAGTATTTAACTAGACTACAATAGTCACCTTAAGTATGATAGAAAAGGGCATTACTTTATACTGCAGAGAAAAGTAATTGTATTTTATATTTATATTTTAAATTTCTACTATGGTATAAGAGCACTGGTGGCACAGTGGTTAAGACCTTGACTACTAACTAAAAGACTGGCAGCTTGAATCCTCCAAGTGCTCCTTGGTATCTGTGGGGCAGTTCTACTCTGACTATAGGGCAGATCCTGTGTTGGAATCAACTTGATGGCAGTGGGTTTTGTTCCGCCTTGCTTTTCTTTTTTTAATAGGGTTGCTATAAGTCAGAATCTGCTTCATAACGAGCTTGGTATAGCAGATAATGATTGTAATATAATTGTTAGACTCATTTAGCGTGTAAAACCTTTTCAACTGTATTGCTTATAATATTTGAATCTGTCAAAAAATCTTTTAAAATTGTCACAGTGGAGCTTTTGAAATATTCACAAAAATATTGAGCATGTTTTAATGAACCTTCAAATAACTGTCATCCAGCTTCTAGAATAGTCAATATTTTGTTACTCTTTAGTCGGAAACCCTGGTAGCATAGCAGTTAAGTGCTACGTGTGCTGACCAGAAGTGGGCAGTTTGAATCCACCAGGCGCTCCTTGAAAACTCTACCGGGCAGTTCTACTCTGTCCCACGCCAAGCCAAGTGTCCCATAGGGTCACTATAAGTCGGAATCAACTCAATGGCACTGCATTTGGTTTGGTCTTATTTAGTCATCCTTTTATTTTGTGCTATACTCTTTCCTTTCAATAATTTAAATACATAATTTAAAAATAAAAGTTAATTTCAATTGTGCATATAGGTTAAATTATATTTTATGCAAATCATTATAGAACAGTTACATTATTCATATCTTGATGTGTATTATAAAAATAAATTTTGTGATTGAATAAAATAAACTAATTATTCAATAATTAAAATCAAATTTTAAATTTATATTGAATTTGATCAAGGAGTCCCTTAGACTTCTAATAAATGCCTGAGTCATAACAGTACCACAATGGTGGACAATATCCTTTAATTCAATTTAAGACAAGATCACTGTCTCTATATCACAGTTAAATTTTTTTTTGAAATGTGATAGGGATATTAACTTGTAAAAAATGTGAAATTTGAAGAGAAGATTCTCTTGAAAGGATTTATTTATAAAATAAACTTATTAAACGTATTGATTCAATTATTTTAGATAAACTTTGGATATTTGTAGAAGTAAACCAGTGAAAGGAACTGTTGTTGATTAATGGATTTTACCATATTAGAAAAGAAAAATCTCAAGAGAAAGAATGCTCCTTTTCTATGCTCTAGCTGGCATCACATAGATGCACCTCTTTTATCCTGGAGTTAGAAAACTCTTCTTTGAAGTATTTCTATACTCTTCCAAGCCTTTTGCTGTTTTCAAAGCACACACAATTCTTTATTCTGTGAAACCCTTTAGTCATTTTGAAATAAATATAACTTGAGTATAGTAGTGCCTTTCAGGTGCAGATACAATCACATGCTATAGATTTTAATGAGTAAAATTTCATAGCCAAGCCAAGTGCATAAACTATAAGATATTATGTACCATCTAACTCAAGGCCATACTGTCTTTACACATGCAGATCCCTGAAAGATCTAGGCTTTTAGCTGTATTATTTAACTGTTCCTGAATTTCAACATTTCAGCTGGCATATAGGCTAAATCTTTTCATGTGTTTGTAGGCCATTTGATTATTTTCCTTGTAGAACTATTCAGGAGATTTGCCCATTTTTATTGGTTTGTTAGCCATTATTATTCAGGTTTAAAAGTTCTCTGTATATTTTATGTATTAAACGCTTATCCGATACATGCTTCTACATATTTTCTCCCATTTTGTAGGTTGTGTTTTCCCTTTATTGATAGCATCTAATGATACACAAAGGCTTCTGATTTTGATAAAATCCAGTTTATCTATTTTTTCTATTGTTGCCCATGCTCTATTCCCTTAAAAAAAAAAGACTCCTAAGCTTTAACCCTGTGTTTTCCGCCGCTGTTTATTTTGTTTTATTTTCATTGTTATGTTAGATCATTGATGCATTTTGGGTTAATTTTTGTATAAGGTATAAGATGTGGATCCAGTGTCTTTTTTTTTTTTTTTGGTATGCAGAATTTCAATCTCATTTGCTAAATGTAAGATTTTCCTTTTCCACTGAGAGGATTTGGCAACCCTATCAAAAATGAATTGACCACAGATGTATGTGTATATTTAAATACTCTTAATTATATTCCACTTTTATCTGTACATCTGTTCTTGAATAAGTATCACACTACTTTTATTACTGTAGATTTGTAATATATCTTGAAACTGAGAAATGTAAGTCTTCCTAGTTCTTGTTTTGTAAGATTGTGTTGATTTGGAGAGGGGTACAATTCCATGTGAATTTGAGGATTGGGTTATTAATTTATACAAAAAAAAGCCTTTTGAATTTTCATGTAAATTGTGTTGTAGTGACAGACCACTTTGGTTAGAACTGGGAACTTAACATGGAATCCTTTAATTCATGAACAATGAATTTTACTTTCTGTATTTAAAACTTTTAATTTCTTTCAGCAGTATTCTATAGTTTTCAGTGTAAAGGTCTTTCATATCTTTGGTTACATTTATTCTTAGGGATGCTATTCTTTTAGAAGTTATTATAAAAATAACTGTTTACTTTCATATCTTTATAGATTTAGTTAAGCACAAATTCTAATTTGTTTCCTGCAGTTTTCATGTGTCTGCCTGCTTTAGTAGCTTTCTTGTAGACATTTTGGAATTTGTATATACAACATCAAATAGACTGTGAATAGAAGTAGTTTTACTTATTCTTTTGCAACATATATACATTTTATTTCTCTTTCTTTCCTAATTGTTCTGTGTAGGACTTCCTATACAGTGTTGAATACAGGTAATGAAAGTGGGCATCTTTGTCTTTTTCTGATCTTAGGGGAATATTTTCACTCTTGGGTAATAGAGTATGATGTTTGCTGTGGATTTTCATAAAAGTCCTTTATCATGGTGATGAAGTTCCCTTCCATTCCTAGTTTTCTATGTCTTTTTACTATGAACACTTGAATTTTAGAAAATAACTTTCCTGTAACAATTAAGGTGATAACCTTATTTTCCTTATTGATGCTATTAATATGATGTACTACTTACATTCCCCCACATGTGTGTCAGTTTTTTAATACTGTAGGGGCTTGCGTGTTGCTGTGATGCTGGAAGCTATGCCACTGCCAGACATCAGTAGGTCACCCATGGCAGATAGGTTTCAGCTGAGCTTCCTACCACATCCAGTACCCCAGCAATCTGCACTGGAAGGGTCCAGGTCCAAGAGGGACAGGAAAGGGAATGGGAAACCTCACTCATGCAAGCAACACATTACAGAAGATAAAGTTGAGGCCAGGTGGGACCATGGTCTCTGATGGAGAACAGTGACTACCGATCCTCTTTTACAAGCTTTATTTATATCCTTAACATGTAGGAAGACAACAGGACAGCACACATTGCCAAAAATGGTCATAATCATTGTAGGATGTTTTTGGATTGATTACAGAGTACACGGAGTTCTTGCCTTCAAAGAAAGGGCAGGAACAAGGAAATAGTTTAGCTTATTATTCTGCAAATAGTTTAGGAAATAGTTTAGCCTGAGCTTATTCTGCAAACAGTTCAGAAAATAATTTAGCCTGAGCTTATTATTCCGCAAACAATTTCAAGACACCAAGCAGAGAAGTACAAACATGGGGAGAGGGATGGGGGAGAGCTAGGGGACTAGGACCCAATAGCTCTCAGCCTGCAGCAGCTGCCAGCTAAGAAGACTAGGAGGAAGGACCCAGTAGTCTACTTATGAAAAGCATTAGCTAGCAAAAGCCTTAAAATAGTACCAGAACATTTTCTGATATAGTGCTGGAAGATGAAACCCCCCAGGTTGAAAGGTACTTTAAAGACTACTGGAGAAGAGCAGGCTCCTCAAAGCGGAGTTGACCTTAATGACATGGATAGAGTTAAGCTCTCAGGACCCTCATTTGCTGATGTGGCATGACTCAAAGTGAGAAGAAACAGCTACAAATATCCATTAATTATCACAAGATCAAATGTACAAAGTAGGAATCTAGGAGTATTGGAAATTGTAAAAAATGGAACACAAAAAAATATAGATATCATAAACATTAGTGAGCTGAAATGGACTGGTATTGGCCATTTTGAATCAGACAATCACATGGTCTACTATGACAGGAGTGACAACTAGAAGATAAATTAATTTGTATTCATTGTCAAAAGGAATATTTCAAGATCTATCGTGAAGTATAATACTGTCAGTGATAGAAAAATATCCATAAACTTACAGAGAAAGCCAGTTAATACCACTACTATTCAAATTTACCCACCAACCACTAAGGTCAGAGATGAAGAAATTCAAGATTTTTACCAACTTCTGCAGTGTGAAACGGATCAAACATGCAACCCGGAAGCATTGATAATTACTGGCAACTGGAATGGAAAAGTTAGAAACAAAGAAGGATCTGCAGTTGGAAAATACATCCTTGGTGATACAAATGACATCACAGATCATATGGTAGAATTTTGCAAGGCCAATGAATTCTTTGCAAATACCTTTTTTTCACTGACATAAACTGCTGTTATGCACATGGACCTCACCAGATAGAACATGCAACAGTCAAACCGACTACATCTCTGGAAAGAGATGATGGAAAAGCTCAATATTGTCAGTCAGAACAAGGCCAGGGTTTGACTGCCGCAAGGCCATCAGTTGCACATGTGCATGTTTAAACTGAAACTGAAGAAAGTTAGAGAAAGTCTACCATAGCCAAAGTGAGACCTGAGTGTACCTCATCTAAAATTAGAGACTAACTCAAGAATAGTCTTGATGTACTGAATACTGATGATGAAGACCTGACAAGCTGTGGAATGACATCAAAGGCTTCACACATGAAGAAAGCAAGAGGTCATTAAAAAATCAGGAAGGAAATAAAAGACTGAACTGGATGTCAGAAGAGACTCTAAAACTTGCTCTTGAACACTGAGTAGCTAAAGCAAAAGGAAGAAATGATGAAGTAAAATAACTGAACAGATTTCAAAAAGTAGCTTGAGAAGGCAAAGTGTATACTGATATGTGCAAAGAGCTGGAGATAGAAAACCAAAATGAAACAACACTATTTCTCAAGCTGAAAGAATTTAAGAAAAAATCGAAGCTTCGTGTTGCACTAGTGAAGGACTCTACAGGGAAAATATTAAACAATATAAGAAGCATCAAAAGAAGACAGAAGGAATAGGCAAAAGAAGGTGGAAAGAATAGACAGAGTTGTTATACTAAAAAAAAAGAAATTAATCAAAGGTCAACCGTTTTGAAAGGTAGCATATGATCAGGAACCAATTATGATGAAAGAAGACGTCAAAGCTGCACTGAAGGCCTTGACATAAAACAAGGCAGGAATTGATGAAATATCAATCCAGCCATTTCAACAAATGAATGCAGTGCTGGAAAGGCCCCCTGATCTATACGCCAAAATTTGGAGGACAGCTATCTGTCCAACCGACTGAAACAGAACCATATTTATGCCTATTCTCAAGAAAGGTGTTCCAACCAAATTCAGAAATTATCAAACAATAGCTTTAAAATTACGTGCAAGCAAACTGTGCTAAAGATCATTCAAAAGTGGCTGCAGCAGTATGTTGACAAGGAGCTGACAGAAACTCAGGCTGAATTCAGAAGAGGATGTGGAACCAGCTGATGTGAGATGGATCTTGACTGAAAGCAAATAGAATCAACAAGATGTTTACTTGGGCTTTATTGACTACGCAAAGGCATTTGACTATGTGGATCAAGGCAAATTATGGATAACATTGTAGAGAATGGGAATTCCAGAACACTTAATTGTGCTCATGAAGAATTTGCACATGGATCAAGAAGCAATTGTGGGAAAAGAACAAGGGAATACTACATGGTTCAAAATCAGGAAAGGTGTATTTCCAGGTTGTATCCTTTCACCATACCTATTCAGTCTGGATGCCACACAAATTAAGAAGCTGGACTATATAATGAAGGACAGGGTATCAGGATTCAAGGAAGACTCATTAACAACCTGTATTATATAAATGACATAACCTTGCTTGCTGATAGTGAAGATCAAAATCAACAGTCTTCAGTATGGGTTAGGCACCAACATAAAAAACAGAATTTCTCACAACTGAGCCAACAAGTAACATTATGATAAATGGAGAAAAGTTTGAGATTGTCAAGGATTTCATTTTACTTTGACCCACAATCAACAACCATGGAAGAAGTAGTCAAGAAATCAAAAGATGTGTTTCATTGGTCAAGTCTGCTTCAAAAGATCTCTATAAAGTGTTAAAAAGAAAGATGTCACCTTGGAGACTAAAGAGTATCTGACCCAAGCCATAGTATTTTCAACCACATTTTATGCATGCAAAATCTGAATAATGAATAAGGAAGACAGAAGAAGAATTGATGTCTTTGAATTGTGGTGTTGGAGAAGAATGTTGAATGTACCATGGACTGCCAAAAGAACAAACAGATCTGTCTTGGAAGCACAACCAGAGTGCTCTTTGAAAGCTGGGATAACAAGACTATCCCTTACATTCTGTGAACTTTTTTTCAAGAGGTATCAATCCTTGGAGAAGGATATCGTGCTTGGTAAAGTAGAGGGTCAGTGAGAAAGACAAAATGACACAGGGACTGCAACAGTGCGTTTAGGCGTAAAAACGACTGTGGGTATGGAATTGGATTGGGTAGTGTTTCGTTCTGTTGTGCATGGAATTGCTAAGAATTGGAACCAACTCTATGGCACCTAACAACAATAATAACAACATTGGAAGTTATTGATTGATTTTCCTATGTTGACTTACCCTTTCATTCCTGGGATAAATCCTAATCTGATCATAGTGTATACTACTTTTAATATCGGTTAGATTTAATTTGCTAAATTGCTGAGAATTTTGCATCTATATTGAGGAAGGATATCTGTCTGTATTTTTGTCTTCTTGTGGCTTTGGTATCCGGGTACTGCTGACCTCATAGAACATATCAGGAGTTTTCTATTTCATCTTTTGGAAAGTTTTGAAAAGAAATGGTAGTATTTCTTCCTTAAATATTTGGTGGAAATAATCTGTGAAGTCATTTGGTCCTGGACTCCTTTGTTTGGGAGGTTTTTTACTTCCATTTTAGTCTTCTTCTTTGTTACAGATCTGTAGAGACCTTCTATTTCTACTTAATTTTGGTAGTTTTTATGCTTCTAGGAATTTCTCAATGTGTTAATTTTAATTATGATTTTTTTTTATTGTAGGTGTTGACAGCTGTACTGCCTTTGTGGTAATATATATGTTTTGGTATGTTATGCTTTTATTCTCGTTGGTCTTTAAGTATTTCCTGATAGTCTCTGGGAATTTTTTCTTTTTTGACCCATTGGTAGTTTAACACTGTGCTCTTTAATAACAAATATCCCCATACTTCAATGGTGGGTATCTGTGAGCAATTGTGTATTATTTTACTTTCTATATTTTTCCCTTCTAATTTGGGGTGATACATAATAATGGCAAAAATTTAGTGAACATTTGTCATGTATTTGTCATTCTGTTAAAATCTTTATATTCTGTGTCATGTAATTATCACCTATGAGGTGCAGTAACTTTATAAGTTAGGATCCTAGCAGACTTTTCCTGTGATCAGGTAACTAGCAGATAAATTGATAGAGTCTCTTAATAAGTTTTTACTATCCTGGACTGCAGGATATCCAGCAACTCTGGAATGTATACTCTATGTCAAGAGTACCTCCTTAGTTACAGTAAAATCCAAGCCTCTTTGTCATATCCTACATAGATGTAGGATCACATCCATTAAGAACCACTGCCTTATGGCAAAAGATTCAGTGCATTCTGTTGCCTTTTATTTTTCTTTTGTCTTCTTGTTCTGACTTTTTAAGGATTTGACCAGTGTATAGGAAATCGAAACCAGCATAATAACCAACCCTCTACTTAATCAGGTAGTTTCTTCCTTAACTCAACCAGGCAAAGGTATTTTCTGCTTCCACTGAGATCCATTCCATGCTATTCAGACATGTCTCACAACACTTTTCCAAGCTGTGCAGTAATTCATCTCTTTGCACTTGTATCTCCTACCCTAGAACAGGAGTACATTTGCTTTTATCTTCTTTATTTTTCCCTAAGAGCTAAGGGCAAATTTTAAGTGAGTTTAATATACTTTTAACAGCTTGGTTATTGTATAATTGACTACAATAATCACAATAAACTCTACTATTTTAAAAGTTTGACATGTTCATATACCCAGGAGGAGCACATTATAATCAAAATAATGAAACAATCTACCTCCCAAGTTTGCTCATGTGCCTTTTCAGTTAATTCTAATCATAAGGCATATGGATTGAATATTATTCCCTCAAAAAATATGCATTGTAAATCCTAACTTCTGTGAACTAATAAGCCGAACCCTTTTCCATCTAGTCAATTCTGACTAATAACTTCTATACTTGTAGTTACAATCTCATTTGGGAATGGCTTGTCTTTGTTCTGTTAATGTGAAAGAGTTAGTGCAGAGGGTATTTTGACTCAGTCTCTTGCAAGATATAAGAAGAGCCAATTAAGCACAGAAAGTCAAGCGCAGGTCAGGGAAAAGAGATATCAAGCCACAAGAAGATTGCTTAGGCGCAGAAGCTCGAAAGAAACAGGAAATTTCCTCCACAGATGACTGAGAAAGTCTTTCCCTAGAGCCCATACCCTGAATTCAAACTTCTAACCCCTGAAGCTATGAGAAAAGAAATATGTTTGTTAAAGCCGTCCACTTGTGGTATTTCTGTTACAGCATCACTAGATAACTGACAGAATTTGGCACCAAGAAATGGAGATGCTGCTCTAACAGATACCTACAGTGTGGAAGTGGTTTTAGAGTTGGATAATGGGTAGAGAGTACAATAATTTACTGTCAGACAGTAAAAGTCTAGATCTCCTCAAAGATATTGTTGGCAGAATTATGGATGGAAAATAGAGGGCTCAGAAAGGATTGAAGAGAGCTGCAGAGAAAATCTGCATAGTCTTAAAGAATATATATGGCACTGTCAACAGAGTGATGCTGCAAATATTCTTCTAATGAGGTTTTAAGAAAGAAGCAATGACTATATGATTGGATAATGGAAGAAGAGCAAAGCTTTTTACTCAGTGGCAAAGAACTTGTCTGAATTATGCTCAAATGTTTAGTGGAATGTAAAACTTATAAACGATAAACTTGAATATTTGACTGAGGAGATTTCTCAGTGAGATTTTGCTACATATAGTAAACTAAAAATAAAAACATAATAATAAGCTGTGCAAAATGAAAATAAAACCTAAAGTTTTAGAAAATTCTGTTGCGCAGACTAAGGACACGTGTTCTCGAATTTTCACCAAAGATGTGGGTGCATAATTTTTTGTTAAAGAGAATAAGCTTGTGTTTTATGGATCCAAGCAACTACCACAGCAAAACAAACAAACATCAGCTTAGGGTGAAAGGGTCAGAGACAGGAGGAAAGGATACTGTCTTCCTCTTAGAAGTCTACTGGCAGAAAGAAACCAGAGTAGTTACATCTTGTTGTCCTCCATCAACGGAGTAGCTCCAAGAGCAGCAGAACTGTTTGAAGGAACCAGGAAGCAGAGCCTTCTCAGTTTCAAAGAGCAGGGACATAGTCTCTTAAATTTCAAAGGGTGACACTGTAGCCTCCTGGCTGTAAGAGAGTTGAATCTTTGCCAACTCAGATCTGAAGTAATGGGATGCCGTAAAGGTGTGCAAGCAGGATGGAGCCAGCATAGAAGCCGAGGAGGTGGTGCTGCCAGGCCAAAGGAGCAGAAAAGCAGGGCCTGCTGGGATTAGGGTCACCTAATTTGCTGCTTAGCTAGGAGAGGAAAATTATTATCCCATCAAACCTGAAAGGTAGAGCTGAAGCCCAGGGCTGAGGTGTTTTTACTCAGAATCTAGAGGATATGGCCAACATCTGGATTCTGGAGGACAGGTCCATTGCCCAGATGATCTAGGACTGCAGAGGATTGTTTTGAAGTCTTGATAACTAGTGTAAATTGTTCTTCCGGGATATGGATTTGCTTGGTACCCATCATCTCTTCTTTCCATTCAGTTTCTCCCATTTGTAACAAATAAGTCTGTGTTGTGCCTGTCCCATCATTGTATTTTAAAAGTAGACAACATGTAGTCTATGTTTCACAGATTCACAGATGAAGAGGAATTTTGTCCCCATGAAGTATACTTAAAATTTCACCCATGTTTACGTGGCCTGATAACAAAACTGTAATCTTAACTGGTCTCAGTGCTACATACCTCATTGCTGAATGTCACTACAATCACATTTGACGGTACATGCCAATGAGGTTGAACTGGTTGATTGTCACAATAAGATCTTCTGTATCCTTATTGAACTTTTTTCTAGATACTCTGTCCATTCCTGGAAGTGGATTGTTGAAATCTCCTACTATTATTATGGAGTGATCTATCTCATTTTTCAGTGTTGTCAGCATTTGTTTGATGTATTTAGATTCTCTGATACTATGTGCATAAACATTTAAAATTATTATGTCCTCCTTGTGTACTGAACCTTTAAGTAATAAATAGTGACCATTCTTGTCCATGATGGTTTTTTACTTTAAAATATGTTGTATCTGAGGTTGGTATTGCTATTCCTGTTCTTCTTAGCATGTTGTTAGCTTGGTATATGTTTTTCCATCCTTTGATTTTCAGTTTGGTCATATATTTGAGTCTAAGATGTGCTCCTTGTAAGCAGCATATAGATGAATTGTATTTTATGATCCAACCTGTTACTCTCTGTCTCTCTATTGTCATTTTTAACTCTTTCACATTTAATGCAATTATTGATATGTATATGTTTAGTGTTGTCATTTTGATGTCTTTATTTTTGTGTTGTTAACATTGTCTTTGTTGCACTTAATATTTTGCTCTGTATCATCTTTCTTTATGGGTTTTCTATTCATCCTTCTCAATGTTGGTTTTGTGTTTGTTGAAACTCCTGTATTGTTTCTTGTTTTGACATGTATTATTGTTAGTTTCCTTTGTGCCTACCAAATCTGTAACTTCTGTATACCTCTTTAATTTCCTCTCTATCTGAAATGGCTATAAATACTGTAACATATATCCTTTCATAATGTGATGATGTCATAGTTTACATGCTGCAGTCTCTGTTCCCCGAAATGTAATAGTTTAGCTTTGATTAAACCTTATGACTTGTCTGAGTAGGACTCTGGATGCTGTGTTCTACCTTGTATCCTTGAGTATGCATATGATGTTATTGATTTTCTAATCAAGAGCTGCTTTCAGTGCTTGTAATTTTTCTTTGGGTTTTGAAAAGTCTCTAAGCTTCTGTTTATCTGAGAATGTCTTAATTTCACCACCATATTGGAGAGAAAATTTTGCAGGACATATAATTCTTAGCTGTAAATTTTTCTCCTTTCGGGTTTTGTATACGGCATCTCATTGCTTTCTTACAAACATGGTTTCCCCAGGAAGTCAGAGAGCTGTGTACAAGGCTTCCTTTTGTATGCTAGTTTTGATTTAAGTTTTGCAGCCTTTAAGTGCCTCTTCTTACATTTCATTTTATTAAACTTGATTACAGTATGTCTTTCTTTCTTTTGGGGTCTAACTTTTGTGGAGTTTGATAAGCATCTTGAATAACTATGTTTTCTTCTTTCATGATGTCAAGGAAATTTTCAGTCAGGAACTCTTCAACAATTTTCTTTGTATTTTCTGCTATCCTCCCACTTTCAGGAACTGTAATTACCTGTGGATTCTGCCTCTTGATAGAGTCTCACATGCCTCTTAATGCTTCTTCCTTTTTCTTTTTTTTATTTGTTATGACTGAGTGAAAAATATACATTCCCATATAAATTTGCATGCCCACCTATGTGCAGCTTCCACTGCTCTCCCTGCCCGGTGAAAGTATACTATTCCTCTCTGCTCCATACATGTCTGATCCTCCCAACAGTCTCCTTTCCCCTCCTCTCCATCCACTCCCCTTCCTCCAGCCAGAGGTCAGCAGGATGATATCCTATAGATGCATAGAACCATAAAGTGCACCCAATATATGGTTGCTCTGCATTGTCAAGTCCAATCCATTCCTGTCTGAAGAGCAGAACTTCATTATGATTTATAGGCAAGGGAAGCATCAGGGCAAGAGGTCATGCTCCCAGGGGAACCCCGAAGCCACTAGACCATCAGTTGCAGCCTTTTAGTGGAGACCTCAGGGTGCACCCCTTTTTATTCTTGTGTTGCCAGTGAGACTTAACTTTATAAGCTCCATTACGGCTATCACTGGTGGTGGCCAGGCACCGTCCAGTTCTTCTGGTCCTGAGTCGATGTAGACACCCGTTCATGTGGGTCTCCCTGTCTTCTGGGTTGTCTTACCCCCATAGCATTTTGGTCCTCAGTGATCATCCATTTCTGCTGAGTTGAGACCATTTGCTGTGGTGGCAGTTTTTAAGATCCCAGACACCACTCGCCAATGTGGGGTACAGAAAGTCCTCTTAACAATATGCTAGTTGTGTCAATTGGCCTTGATTTCACCTAAGAGTGTGGTCCCTGCCCCCCCCGCCCCAGCTATTCTGTCCTTGCAATATTGGGTTAAGATGGAAGGAGTACTCAAGTTATGTTGAAGTCTACCTAATATTGTTCTTGTTTCTAATGTGTGCTATCGTGGATTTCACCCAACCAAATTTCTATCAACTGTCTAATATAAACCCTCCCCCACTCGCCCTCCCTCCCTCTGCTCCCCTGTAGCGGATTCAGACTGCCCACCTTTGGTCTTGCAGCCCTGTACCACCAGGGCTCCCAGGAATGCGTGGATGTAGTAATCTCTGGTAAACTGATAGTAATATGTTTCCTGATTTGGGAGCTTCAGTATCTTTTTCACACAATCTGTATTCGAATTTCTAACCTCTCTTTGTAAAGCCAGGTCTGACTGTGACTACGTGGGTTTATTTAAGCATTGCCTTCTATTATCTTTAATTGTATCTCTGTTTCATAACTTTTAATAAGCTTCTGGAATTAAAAAAAATAGTAGTGTGTAGTTGAATTGTGAAAAATGAAGATCATTTCCCTCATTCAATTCATATTCAACACTTTTAATGGAAACTAATTCAATTGTAGGTACTATTCTAGATGATGCAGAAGTGGGGCTGGGATAAGGACATAAAAAATAATACAACATAGATCCACTTTTTATACTGTATAATAGTTGCCTTCCCTGCTTTTAAATAGGATTAGAAGCATTTCTGCTTGCCAAGGGCAACTTGTTCCCAGTACCTCAAGTGTCTTATAACTTTGAGCAAGGCAGGTTCTGTATAGAACTTAAAAGGAAAGTTGGATTTAAAATTACAAAGCCACAATATTATGGTATTTTTCCCCATTTCTTGTCATAGTTCAATCTTAAATAAAATTTAAAAGAGACATTAAAATAATTTACTCACTTATAAGTGAAAGTAGATTGTTGAGATAGTTTTATTTGATAGTCTAATGACAGAAATAAACACAATTTTCCATTGAAAACCACTTTTAATCATATTAAGAAGTCTATGTCTTAAAAGTTAAATTTAATAGTGACATGTAATAGAATACTGTGTATGCATTTTATATCTTTATTAAAAATAACTACTTGTTTAGAACTCTACTGTTAGCTTCCACCACAACTAAATATTAACTAATGAAATTGTTTTTTTCTTGACTATTTATAAGTGTATTTATTAGCTGTGTTTCTTTCCCTGAAGTAAAATATTTATGTATTCTCAATAGTCATAATTTAATGTTTTACTGAAATGAAATTTAATATACTGGTATCTTGTAGATTTCCTACTAGGCCTTTTTAAAACTTTTGTATTACACATTCTGATAAATCTTATGGATTTGTATTTGTTATCCATCAGATGCTGAACATTATCAAAAGTGTTCTTTGGGGAAGAGTAACACCTGATTAATTTACTAAATAACATCACAAATTCTCATCCCTTTGCTTTGATAGTAATCTCTTCTTTATATAAACTGAATGTTTTTATGAAAGTAAGCAGTGAATAAAAAATCTCAAAAGCTAATTTTATCTAATGATCTTAGTTAAAAACAATATCTCAAATTTCTAGTTGTTCTTGCACTCAGAATTAAAACAGCTCTTGTAATTGATATATCATTTAATTAGCAAATATTTTTTGAGCCTCTACTATGTATCAGTCAACTATTTTATGTTCTAGGGAAACAAGGAAAGGAATAAATGGATAATAGACTATTTTCATGCTAACGTGTTTTTCTCAAAACAAATGTCACAGTAAAATTAAATTCTTTGTACCATTCTTTTATAACGATTTCATTGTCTTGAAAACAAGATTCAAAGCTATTTCACAACAGTGGTCTACTTCTTGTTCTTCTGCTACACTACAGATTATAATTCTACAGGGTCAGAAGCTTTTGGTCATGATGACACTTTCTGGAGAGGAGCATAACGGGTTCAGATGAATGCTTTTTATTGGTTAGAAAGGTGTAAAATAAATAGTCTTTCAGAGGCCAAATCAAAACAAAAATGCTATAAATATGGTTTACATTTTTTTTAAGATTAGAAATCAGCATTAACATCTTAAAAACAGAGCTCAAGAGATCATGCCGTTGGCTTCTTGACTAGGCTTTATTTCGGCTCTCCTAAAATGTGTCTGTCAATATGAAAGTCGTAAGACGACGTTGATTAGTCAGTGTGGTATCCCTGGTAACAGGGTGTTGTTAAATTTGCATTAATAACAATAATCATCACTTCTCTTCAGACTTAAAAACAAATATTAAATTCCCCAAAATAGTGGATTAATAATCATTATTTCATTCAAGGAAAACTCACAGCAGAGTACGGAAACCCTGGTTACATAGTGATGGTTAGCGCTATTGCTACTAATCAAAAGGTCAACCGTTCAAATCCACCAAGCACTCATTGGAAACTCTGTGGGACAGTTCACCTCCATCCTCTAGGGTTCCATGAGTTGGAATGATCTTGACAATGGTGAATTTTTGTTTTGGTTTTATACAATGGTTAAGAGCCCTGTTGCTAACCAGAAGATCATAGTATGAACCTATCAGCTGCTCCACAGAAGAAAGTTCTGGCAGTCTGCTTCCATAAAGATTATAGCCTTGGAAACCCAATTGAGGAGTTCTACCCTGATAGCATAATGGCTAAGTGCTATAACTGCTAACCAAAAAGTCAGCAGTTCAAATCCACCAGTGCTCTTTGGAAGTTCTTTGGGGTAGTTTTACTCTGTCCTATGGTCCTATGTGGTCACTATGAGTGGCAATCCACTCGATGGCAATGTTTGGGTACTCTGTCCTATAGCTTCACTATGAATCAGAATCAACTCTACAGCGTGACTTGGTTTAACACACTTAATGTTTTACTGTGTTAAAGTCATGTTATGCTTTAAAGAATTATGAATTTACCTAACCCGAATTATATTAACCACTAAATGGAATACATGTAATTACTAACTTCTACTTTATTAGTGATCCTTGGTGGCACAGTGATTACGTATCTGCTTGCTACTGAAAATGTTGGTAGTTTAATCATACCACCCACTCTGTGGGAGAAAGATGAAAGAAAGATGTGACAGTTTGCTTCTGTAAAGATAACAGCCTTGGAAGCTCTATGGGAGTCTTCTGTCCTATAGAGTTGTTACGGAGTCAATCAACTTGATGACAGTGAGTTAGGTTTTTCAATGTTATTATTAGGAAAAGTGTATTAAAATATACACATTATATGTATATATTATAAATATATGCATATTGAGCTAAGAGTCTACATGGGTGATATTGATAGTGGAATTTCATTGATCTAAAATATTGTTATATTGATAAACACATTTTATGACATTTACACAGTTTGGAGACCTAATGAAGAAAACGTAAGCTTCCTAATCTTTTAAATTTCAAGATTCTGAAAAAAGAAAGCAGTGAGGATACAAGACACATCAACTTCTGCATGAAAGTGAGGGATTCATTTAACCTAAAACAGACCGAGATAAGGTATTAATCATTAAGCTCCAATCATGAGGGGGGTCTTGATAGAAAGACTCTCCTGGCATTCTTTAAGGAGTAACAACTGGCGAGAGACATCTTAATGTTTAATAAACATCAAATACTGTTTTGTGCACTAAGAGGAATAAACCAATGCTAGATTCTACTGCAGAAATTTCCTTTTCTCAGTCTAGAATTATGGATTTATACCCATAGATGCTTTGCCATAGGTGTTTTACCTACTTCACCAGCAGAAGTTTTCCTTTAATGATGAGCCAATTTGATGCAAAGCATAACTCACTGCCTTGACTTCTTAATCTTCAAACAGTTAAAGGCCTCTCTCTACGTACTCATATAATTATTTTCACTGTCAGTCATGGCACATCCCCCTCCTCTCTTCTGCTTTCTGTTGTGGTACATGGACAACTAATCTCAAAACTTCACTCCTCCTCCTCTAGCCATACATGCAGATGTTTATATTCTTTCTTCAATAGATTACTGTAACTGTGGAACACCAGTTAAAATGAGTTTAAGCAAAATTTACCATAATTGACGATTAGTAAACAGTCTACTCATTCCTGATATTTTGATCTGGGCTACATGGCCTTTGCATATAGGCAACTCCATTTAGTTAAAGAAAAAACATTTAGTAGTTTTGTCACAGTCATCTAGAAAATATATTGGAACCATTTAGGTCTTAGTAGACCTCAGAAAGTAACTTTTAGACTGGAAAAATAACTTCTTCTTGATCCTATTAGCTTAACATTCTCAGGGTGTAAAAGAAAGGCATTTTAATCCTTTACATGACCTCCAAATTAAATCAAAAGGTCAACAGTTCAAATCGACCAGGAGGTCCTTGAATAGAGGGCAGTTCTACTCTGTTCTCTAGGGTTGCCATGAGTTGGATGGGACTGAACAGCACTGGGTTGTGTTTTTATAGCATGCATCCTTCCTTTGTAAGCAAACATGACATCTCACATCAAGAAAGACAGTAAAGTAGGAGCGGGTCAATAAAACATAATTAAATACAAAGCATGATGCACATAGAAAATTCAAGAACATGTAAATCTCAGGGTAATAGAGTCATTGGTAACGGAGAGAACAGGTAGAACTGAGAGTTTGATTCTGACTGCATTTGTTTCCTAGGACTTCTGAAACATACTATCTGAATTGGGTGGTTTCAAACAACAAAAAAAATATTTTATCATAATTCTGGAGACTAAAGCCTCAAATTGAGGGTCTCAGCAGACCATGCTTTCTATAAAGACTCTAGGGGAAGATCCAGCCAGTTTCTGGAAGCCCAGGCTTTCTTTCCTCGGTTTATGGCATCACAATACTAATCTCCACCTCACTCTTTGCACATTCAACTTCCTTGTGTTTGTGTCTAGCTCTGTATCCTTTCTCCTCTTGCTACATGCAAACCACTGACATGGGCCCATGCTACTCCAGTACAGCCTAACGTTAATTTAACTGTTTATATCTACAAAAAGTCTACTTCCAAATAAGTTCATATTGACAGGTAGAGAGTTAGAAATTCAGTATATCTTTCAGTGGACACACTTCAACCCATAGCACTGGTATTGATAGAAAGTCCTCATTTTAACAGTAGAGTTGGATACACAGAATTTTCCATATAGAACATAACATAAAAATGTATTAAACATGAGGAGTAAGTGTAGTACTGGAAATTGCTAACATTTATTGTGTGCTCCCTAAAGCAAGTCTCTCTGTTGACCAAACAATTATTAAACTTAATTCTCACAATAATCCTGTAGATAGCACTGTTATTATTCCTATTTACTTGTGAGTGAATCAAGCTAAATGAATTGCTACAGTTTATGTGAACACATGCTAAAGGTACAGGAAGAAAGCTGGTCTAGCCAGACTGTAATTTGTGGAAGAAACAAAAACTTAAAAGTAAGTAAGTAAAAAGGGTGTGCTCCTTGCTATGAAGGCAGACATTTAACTTGGCAAGTAATTTTATGTCACTGAATACTTCTCGTGCCTGGCTAGGACAAGATTCAAGCTCTGTTTGGAAAAGATTAATCTGGCATCTGACAGTTTCGATTAAAAAAAAAAATGAAAATTTCAGATTAGAAAACCAGCTAGGACACCGCTTATCTCTTTTTCCTCTCCCGCCTCTTGTGGGCAGGAAGTTTTTCTCCACAGACTACAGAAAAAGTCACTGAACCAGCCTCCCTGGCAATAGCCCTTCTTTCTTTAGTGTTTACTACTTACTGTCACCAGACTGAACTTTGATGAACACACACGTCATTATGTAACTCATCTGTTTAAAAATGTTTGATGGGTTGCCATAATATTCAGTATAAAAGGACAAATGCCTTAGTGTGACTTGTGAGGGTTTTTATAATTTAAATAAGTTATCACCCTTTCTGCAACCTCCTTCAAATCTCTGTCCCCAGTTCTTCATCTATACTTAAGCATACCAAGTGACAAACTGTTTCTAAATTGGATCCCTCTGGATCACACAATTTACATGTTCCTCCGTAACCCTATAATCTTCCTTCCTGGGTTAGTTAATAAAGATTATTCACTTCCGGAGACCCACTCCCACTTCCCTGAGATCCCCAGTACAGAGGATGATTCCGTTCTCTGAGCCTTCATTCAGCGTATCTGCCTCTCACTAACATTACATTTTTCTTGTTTGTTTGCATCCTGTGTTTATATATTTGCATCCTGTGTTTATATATTTGTAGTTGATAAATACCTAGAAATCAGCACAAAATCTGTGCTGCTGATTAAAGTTTGCAAAAATTTTCCTATCAATGGAAAAGCTCTGCTCAGCTTGTATTAGATGTGAGCTAAGAACAAAGGAAACAAAGCTCTCACTCCCTTGTGCATTTCTGAAACCAGGTAAAACCTAAGATCACATATTTTGAGAAGCCAAGCATCTCCTGACTGATAGTCCATTTAGGCAAAGTCCACATAAGAGCAAATCAACCTGTCACTGAATTACAACACATAAATAAAGATGCATGATATTTTCGTTATATCTCTTATATAATCATGATAGCTTTCATATGCAAAATTCTTTTTCTTTTTTAAGTTAGCCAACTCTATAGGAACTCTGGACAAATGATCCATTCTGGATAAATTCTCATGAAATGATTTAGCCAGTTAAGTACATCATTGGACTAATTCTGGCAGAATATTTATTCAGAAGGGCAAATAAAAATTGTAGTGGTGAAGAAGAGTGAGGATCTGTATTATATCAAATACTGAATCCAACAGTTCCGGAATATGTCAGGTACCATAGTTCAAGAAGGAACGAAGCAAAGTAGCAAATGTATTTTGTCAAACAGAAAGCAAAAGTAAAAGTAAGTCATACTTTCAGAATGGTCTTGTAACATGAAGGTGCACATCAGCGATACATTAAACAGAGCATTCCTTTGAAGCAGGCATCCTGAAGTGCCAGAGGAAATACCCTTATTCTTCAGTTAAATCGATATACCACAGATGTGTGTGTACACACAAACTACTGTTAATTAAAATAACCGTTAAAATTAAAAAAATAAATGTAAACAATACTGTCAAATTATAATAAAATCCAACATTTGATTATTCAATAATAATTTGATGGTTGAGATTATTATACAAAATTATCTGCAATATTTCTTCTAAGCCTGTTTGTAATAGAAGTACTTTGAATATTTAGCAGATCACTCACTTCCAGTTTTTAAAAACAAAACTAAGGGCTTGGCAGTGTTAATGCATATTCACAATGTAGGAATATCAAAAAATCTATTAAAAATACTTAACATGTATCATACCTTCATATCATGACCCACATTATGCTTGTGTAGGTGCAGTAAGGATCCTTAGAAGCGAGTGTCACATACCATGATAAAACCCACTGCCATCAAATCGGGTTCCATGACAAGTAGCAATAATTTAACTATTTGTCAAAGTGACAACTAATCCGCTAAATATGCCCTACTCAAGTGAAGGAATATTCCTACTAATGTAAATGTCATGGAGAGAATGGGTGCAGCTGCGATTCGGGCTTCACGTTCTATTAGTCAGATAAAAAAAAATGGCAGTGAGTTCTCCAAACCCAGTCACCCAAGGGAGTGTGGCAGAGAACTCAGAACGATGGTAGACGGTGGTTTCACAGATTACAGTCAAAATACTTCATTTTATAGTTTTAAGTACAAGACCCCATAAACACCTTGTGGTCTTTCCTGGGATCTTGATAGAAGCCTGTGGCATGGGGATAAAAGAATCAGGAGCCTCATTTCATGGTAAATACACCGCTGCCTTTGATCTACACATTCCAAAACTCTCATCATTCCATAGACATGCCATGAATTTCCTCTTGTGGCATCTTTGCTGTTACTCTCGCTTCAGCTTTCAATTATTGTGTTCAAAATTGTTATACTTGCTTTAAGACTGAGTTCAGGTACTTCACTGTATATTAATTTGGTGAGTTTTGCTAATTTTTAGGAATTATTTTGATGCTATTGCCATATTTCTCTACTCTTTACTCTGTACTGTGTATGTACACAGTTTTCATGGCTCCTGGAGCACTGTATGTGCTCAATGAGTGCTTACCTTATGTGTTGTAGAACTTTAGGTATAAAAGCAAAAGAAAAAAAGTTACAACATTTCACCTAAATAGCACTGTTTCAAATTTTTTACCATGAAGTTTGATAGTGATAATTTGGTGATCTATCAAATCAATTCCTGTTGAGTTAATTCAGGCTCATTGAGACTCTATAGGACAGAGCAAAACTGACCTATAGAGTTTCCAACAAGCACCTGATGGGTTCAAACTGACAGTCTTTTGGTTATAAATGTAGCTTTTAACCACCGTACTGCTAGGGTTTCCTGTGGAGATACACGTAAAAGCAACAAATGCACTGCCACTGAGTGAATTTCAACTCACAGCAACTCTGTGGAACAGAGTAGAACTGCTCCACAGAGTTTCCAAGGAGTGCTTGAGCCATTCAAACTATGAACCTTTTGGTTAGCAGCTGTAGCACTCAACCACTACACCACCAGGGTTTCCTGTGGAAATACGGGGAATGCTTATCATTCATCACAGATTTGTCGAAGATCTTTTCTAGACTGGCAAGCGGAATCTTGTTCTTAAATCACAATGCATCCTACAGCCTACTAGTCTGATTAATCTAATCCCATATTTAAAAAACTCTCCAATGTTTTTCTAATCAAGTGGAGAGTCTTTTAGCAGTTGCATAATTGTGATTTGACAATTGAAAATATTTCATTAAAGCTCTATTTCTAAAATATGTAATTTGATTAAAGTTGTAAAAATTATGTTTCTAGTTTTTAGTAAGTCTTAAACATTTTTACAAAGGATCTTTTTTCTTTTCATAACTTAAATTTCGTTTACATTAAACAAATTGAGAAACTAGAGGTATTATAAATCTTTATATACACTCCTACACATATATATGTATACATATATGAATATATATCAAATTTTAATTTAAAAAAATCAGTTGTTATCAAGTTGATTCTGACTCATGGTTTTACCGTGTGTTATGCAGCAGAACCTTGTGTAGGGTTTTCAAGGTCTGGGACCTTTTGGAAGTAGATTGTCAGGCCTTTTTCAGCTGCCAACTTTTAAGTTAGTAGCTGAGCACCTGACTTTTGAGTCACCCAGAGACTCCAATCTTTTTTTTTTTTTTTTATTATGACTGAGTGAAAATGTACATTCCCATATAAATTTACATGCCCACCTATATGCAGCTTCCACTGCTCTCCCTGCCCGGTGACAGCACAATATTCCTCTCTGCTCCATACATGTCTCATCCTCCCAGCAGCCTCCTTTCCCCTCCTCTCCACCCATTCTCCTTCCTCCAGCCAGAGGTCAGCAGGATGATATCCTATAGATGCATAGAATCATAAAGTGCATCCAGTATATGGTCACTCTGCATCGCCAAGTCCAATCCATTAGAATAAAAAGGGGTGCACCCTGAGATCTCCACTAAAAGACCACAATAGATGGTCCAGTGGCTTTGGGGTTCCCCCAGGAACATGGCCCCTAGCCCTGATGCTGCCCTTCCCCATAAATCATAACGAGACTCTAGTCTTAATAATGCTGTTGTTACTTGACATTGAGTAGATTATGATTCTGGGTAACATTTAATTATTACCATACAGAGGATAGTTACCAGGTTTTCTTTATACTTTTAGATTTATACCATTACTTTTATTTTTAAGATATGAAGTAGAGATTATACAGGCTAGATAATTCATGCAAGTCACACTGATCATAAATGTAATACAGATAATCCTCAGCTTACAAACAAGATCTGTTCTTAAGTATGTCTTTAAGAATTTGTAGGCTGGTTGAAACAGGTACCTGTGGTTCCTATAGCCTTACTTTGGTGCAAAAGAAAAACTGGTGAAGCAGTGGTTACAGGATAACGGGTAGGTAGTTTGAATCTATCAGCAGCTCTTAGGAAGCTTTATGAGTCAGTCAGACTCTGTGTTGTAGAGTTGCTAGGAGTTGGAATCAGTTCCATGGCAAAAAGTTTTCGTGCAAGACTCAAAGTCTTTTCAATGATTCAAAGCTGCATATGCAGCCAGTGAAGATGATTGTAATGAAGAATTTGTTGTGAGTGGTGGTTGGTTCAATTGTTTCAAAGTAAGACAGACTTACATATAATTACAGGACAAATACAGAAACCCAGAGCTGCCAAGTCAATTCTGACTCATAGCGACCTTACAGGACAGAGTAAAACTGCTCTATAGAATTTGCTGGTGGTTTCGAACTGCCAAGCTTTTGATTAGCAGACACAGCACTTAACTACTACGTCCCCAGACATTCCTAAAGGGCAAATACAAGCTGTCTTTAAATCAGGCATTTGTAACACAGGGCTTGCTACAGTGAGGAGATTTTAAAATGCAAACCCTGTATTTTTATTACTTAAAATACACTACCTCCTTCAAATGGGCTCCCCTTACATTACTAGTATATGTTCATGTGTGTATTTATCATTGTGAATACAAATAGAAATAAATGCATGTAAAATTAATGTTATAACTACACAATATTACCACACGATTACTGAAAATAATAAGCACTTGAATTTCCCCATGTTCAGAGGCTGAGCATCTAGAAAAGGCTAGAATTAAGGCAAAATGTATTTTCATGTAAGTTAGTTTCTGAGAAATCGTTTCTTAATCTTTACCTTGTTACCCTACTGAATTGTGTAAGTATGTCCACTTGGGGGAACCGATAGCCGTTAAACAGGCAGACAAAATTTAGGTTTGAGTATGCCACTGACTGCCTATTGACTTTGAACAAGGTACCTAACTTCTATGGATCTTAAACATCCTATTTGCAAATGAATTATAATACTTGCATCACAAGGTAATTTTCAGATTGTTAAAATAGTGTATAAAGTGCTAAGACAATGTTCTCTAGCTATTCAGAGTAATCTCAAATTGAGAAGAAAAACAGAATGGATTGCATGCACAGTGGATAGGATGCTGATTCCCATTAATAAGATTGAAAAGCTACATTTGTTTATCCTTAATATTGCTTCTTCCCCAACCAGGCAAATCAATTACAGGTTTTAGGAAACACTCTGAAAATATGACTTAAGGTGATATTCTACAAAGATATTTTTGACAGTAAATTCATTTCTAATTTTGCTTTATGACATAAAAAAGAATATCCAAGAGCTGAGACCCTACTGACTTCAAAGGAAGTGCATATTTACATTAGCTCTGCAATGTGCAGGATAAGATAAGCAATGACCCTTTTGATTCTATAAACAGAGACCTGCAGACAGCCACACAAGCTCAAAGTGTATTTTTAAAAGGCCATATATGAAAATTCAACAGTTTTAATATCAAATATATTAATATTAATCACATTAATAGTATATCAGTATGTTCAAATGACCTGAAGGATAAGCTTTTCTTAATCTTCACCTTGTTACCCTATTGTGACCTTGTGATGCAAATATTGTAATTCATTTGCAAATAAGACGTTTAAGATCCATAGAAGTTAGGTACCTTGTTCAAGGTCAATAGGCAGTCAGTGGCATACGCAAAGGTAAATTTTGACTGCATGTTTAACGGTCATCAGTTCTCCCAATTGCTCACATTTATACAATTCAATAGGGTAACAAGATGAAGACTAAGAAAAACAGAAGTGTAAGTGACTTGAATGAGTTCAAACCGTCCTCTCTATAAAATGTGAATTTCAGATAACATGAAATCTTTGGTGTAATAAACAGAATAGCATGCTTGATAAACACTCTCAAATGGGTGAGCTAATGCTAAGGTTTTGTCAAAAGCTGTATGTGCATAATCTTTGACCTTGTTGATTTTTTATATATTTATAAAAGATGTAACAAGGGATTATCAGCTTGATCTGATAATTACTGTAGAACAAGAGTATATTTGAGAAAACCTTTCTGTTTTCTTTTAAGGAATATTGGAAAGCTACTAATACTGAAGTTAATTATCTAAACTTATTAGTCACAAATCAGTGGCAAAATGAGAAAGCTCAACACATTTATGCATAAGGTGATGCAGATATATATTTAGATAGCAATAATAAGTGTTCAATTTAAAGGAGTATACCTTTTTAAGATTGTACTTTACACATTGCTGCAGTGTGTATTGGTAAAATTGTTTTCCATTTTTGACATTGTTTTTAGACAGTATATGATGATTGTCAGTATGTGCGTTTAACATTTTACCTTGGTCTAATAAATCACAAATTTGTGTCCTGTTTAAGAATAAAACTAATGAAAAAGATTATCGTCCATGAAATCTGTCTGTATGAAACTTATGGTGAATTCACTGGTATAATGCCCATACCTAGCACAGGACCCAGGCCTGCATTCCTCTAGCTATCAGGAGTTTTGGCTACTGACAGCTCACGGCTGAGGTACTCTCCTGAAAGTAGCTGTCTTGCTGAAGCCTCTATCCTATCTCCAGAGCAGCAGGCATCTAAAGAGTGACTTCTTGTCTTGACTGAGAACAGCTCTGAAGGTATATCCTTGCTCCAGAGTTCTTCATAGGACTGACAAGGCCTCTTATGTAACTAGGTTTACAAATGCATAGTAACAGTTTTCCTTCCGGTTTGTTAGTCCAGCTTCCTCTAAAACCCTTCAGATATAGTCCCAGAGAGAACTCCCTAATAACCAACCTCTACACAAATCCTGTCAGTCTGTCTCCAAGGTAAATTGACTTCAAATAGAGGACTGTTTGGAACATTACTCCAACCAAGGCATTAATGACAATATTTTCACCAGTTGACATTAAGCAATATTCTAAAATGAAGAAGTATTCTTTTTGAAAAATAATATCTTATGGTCATCTGTATCATAACTTTTGCTAAGATGGTAATGAGTGGGAACTTGTAAGGGAGTCATAACTAATGTATAATTTAATAAATAATAAGAGGCAACAAATTTTCCAGTAGTGCTTCCTATATGCCACACAATCATACATTAGCTTTGTGTACAGCTCATTGAAAACTTACAGTGATGAGAATAATCTGACCTTTGAGTTACTTGCTCAGTGACAACTGAATTCTCATATGATGTATATTTTCTTCCCGAAAGTCTACAAAAACTAACTAGAGCCAGACAAGTAGAGGCCCACTGACAACATCTGGATGCATGAGAAGAAACAGCAGTGAGAGAAATGGATGCAGCCCTGAGATTCACAAGGCAAGCCTTTCTCAAGAGCCCCATAACAGCAGCTGGCATCATTAGCGTGGTCCACAGCAGATAAGAGCAAAGCAGCTCGTGGTGGGTGGCTCCCAGGCTACAGCCAAAAGTTAGAGAGAGCCATGAACAATTTCCATAACTAACATCAATAAATGCTATTTGTCTGTTGCTAAAACATTTAGCTATTATTGGTCATTTTAGATACTTTATTGTTCCAAGACTTCTATTGGGAAACAGTCACATTTTTAATAGAAAATGCTTCATAGATTTTGGGAGTGCACTCTACATGAAGATAATTCTGACATGCTCTCATTCTAGACATACCACAAATACTTTTAAAGGTCCTTTGCAACTGCCATCTCTGATATGAGTTACATTACATACAATGTATTATCAATTTATATGTCACTTTGACATTCCTAAAAAGTTCAGAGTTTTCTAATTCATGTCATTGTTACATTTTTAATAGCAGTATTAAAAAAATGAATTGCTTTTTCTATGTAATTAATAATAGCTTCCCCATGAGCTTTTTTGAAAGGGGGTACAGTACAGGAAAATGCTGAATGAGGACTGGAACTATACCACTGTTTATGCTAACTAATCAAGCATGAAAAAAATGCCTTACTTGCTATTATGATGTTTGTTAAAAAGTGCTTCAAATTAATTTTGATGAAAAGTACTTAAATGAAATCTCTTTTACAGGCAGGGGCACGTATAACACTTGAGATACACATGAGTGTCTATAACAGGCAAAATGAAAATTCACAATATTATGAATCGCTAACACTAGGAAAATATTTTTTAACAACATTTTGCTTTGGAAAAATTATACCAAAATCTACACTGTTTCTACCTGTCTTTAAAATAAGTCTACTACTTACCTAATGACATTCTGAAGTACATACTTAAGGATACAGATAAGTTACTGTGAATGTATTGTGTATGAATTATGTGCCGTGTTGATCAAATGTAATCTCTATACTAACAAGAGAAATTCAAGCTTTGAAGCATTTCCCAAGATGACTAAAATGAGGAATGACTTAACAGGAAAACTGGTTCCGTGAAATGTGGGAAAAATTGAACAGAAGAGATACTCACAACCTACTGTTGTCAAGTCAATTCCAACTCACAGTGACCCTACAGGACAGAGTAGAACCTCCACGTAAAGTTTCCAAGGATCATCTGATGGCTTTGAACTGACAACCTTTTGGTTAGCAGCTGCAGCATAAGAGACAAGAACTGGTTATTTTTTATAACCCATGTGGTGTACTCTGGAGTGGGGTTCTCTATGCCTACTGGTGTTTCAGTGGGAAGTCACTTTAGGAGACAGTGTCTGATGGCGGGAGAAAAGCTGCAGATTGCTCAAAGAAAAGGAGTTCTGATCAATAATCATCTATAGTGAATGTATCCTACATGATAGAGTAGATTTTGGGTGGTAGTAGATTCAGAGGAGTTTACAGTTGGATTTATATAAGAACATGACACTCCCAGCAAACCTGTGTGAAAAGTTCCACATTTATGGGCAATGTGTGGAATACCTAGCAAGAGATATACAAATAAAAGAGACATTCACTATAAAATTGGTAATGAAAGTTGGTGGGTAGAGACTACTCTGTGAATTAGAAGGAAAGATTAAATACAACACTTAAGATTAATTCATCCATACATTCATTCGATGGGTATTTATGGAACATCTACTATGTATCAGAAACTATTGTGTGGTAGAGGTACAAAAAAACTCCTATTGTCTTGAAGATTACTCTGTCGTGAGAAAGATAGTAAAGAAGATTTAAATATATTTAGATCATGTTGAATAATAAAGCAGGGAAGGCAGGTAATAAGTGATTTTAGGGAAAACTGCAGTTTTAGATAGTGTCCAGAGAGGGAGTCATTTGAATAACATTCTGAAGGAATTGAAGAAGAGAATTCTGTGAAAGCTGGAGTTAGAATATTTTAGTCAGATGGACCAAGTGGCGCAGATGTCCTAGAGTGGCACTGTACCTGTTGAACATTATTGTAATGGCATGAGCACAGAGTAGAAGAGTAGGAGATGTAGCTGGGGTTCTAAGTGTGTCATTTAAGTCCTTGTAGGTAATGCTGGAGATTTTTGAATATAGATGTTCTATAAAGTAAAGCAAAAGTTAATGAATTTTGTCATTCAGTATGAACAATATTAGACTTGACATCTAGCCTAAGGATTATTTTCAACTACGAGATATACATTCCTCCCCAGCATAATTAACATTCAGTCAATTACAAATATCTAGTACCTGTCATACAATAGGTCCCTGGTGGTGCCATAGTTAAGAGCTCAAGAGTAACCAAAAAGTCAGCAGTTTGAGTCCACCCACAGCTCCCTGGGAAGCTCTATGGGACGGTCTACTGCATCCCATTGGGTTTCTATGAGTCCATCACTCAATAGGTATCTGAGTAACAAGACACAGCTAGTCCTCAACAAGTCTGTTTAAAATGTGGCCTTCATTCTCTTGGATACATTCTTGAACTATCAGAATAATATACTAATTTACCTAGATTCAAACAGTACCTCTGTCACTATGCACCACGTGTGTAACTTTTGGGTGAGTCCTTCAGTCCTTTGTCATCCAGTGTGCTGCTGTAACGGAAATATCGTAAGTGGATGACTTTGACAAAGAAAAGTTATTCTCTCACAGTCCAGTAGACTAGAAGTCTAAATTCAGGATTCTGGATCCAGGGAAACCCTTTCTCTTTCTATTGTTTCTAAAGGAACATCTTTGCCATCAGTCTTCCCTCAGTCTGGGAGCATCTCAGTGCAGGAATCTCTGGTCCAAAGGTTGTACTCTGCTCCTGGTACTGCTTTCCTGGTGATGTGAGGTCCTTACATCTCTCTGCTCACTTCTCTCTTTTATATGTCAAAAGAGATTGGTTTACAACACTGATCTTGTAGATTTTATCAATGTAACTGCTGCTAATCTGTCTCATTACATCATAGTGATAGGGAAATCACAGATGACAAAGTAGCAGACAGTCATACAATACAGGGATCTTGACCTAGTCAGGTTGACAGATAACTTGGGGGGACACAATCCACGACACCCTCAACATGTAAAATGAAGAAAGTACCCACACAGTGTTTGAAGATCAAAATGATAAAATACAGGAACCAACTGTACTTCTTTTGTATAGTGAATGTCTAATAAATGTTATCATTATCATATCATCATTAAAGAAGTAAGCAATTTGTCAAGAAAAAACACATATACAAATAATACAGGGTTTTAGTTGCCTCTTTAGTTAGGTTTCTTTTTGAAGTCTTGGCAGGCTTCTGAGAAATCAACAATAAAAACAAAGTAAGGTCTATGGTGAATTTTGTTGATTCCAAATTCTCTTACACTTGAAAACAGACTTGCCCATATCAGCTAAAAACATCGTATTTCTTGCAGGTTCCTCTTCCACACATTTGTTAATTCAGGCAGGCTCCCTCTGGTTTCTGGGCTGCGTGTATCTTCATGTAAACAGAACTGCAGATGGTTATGACAAGTTCTTGTTTGTGCATCTTGGAGGGCATGCTGTGTGGCAAATTGCACTCTGCTTTCTCTCAAGTGGATTTCAGTGAATTTTTTCATTTCCCTTTTCCCCTTGATAGGGCGTCATATGGCCCATAGTGAACAAATGTAAATCTAAAGTAGTACGGACACAAAATAGGGTGCTGATAAAGTAGTGTTTCCATTGTATCAAGCTTTAATAAGGCTTGTAATTGGTTTCGGTTGCCTAACACATGGGTCAGTGAGAATAATGTTACAAGTAGCTTAGATGTAATTCAAGCAGCTATATTAAGAACTCAGTGGTGAGTTTTGCTGTTACCACAGAAGGGGAAGTAAAGATGATATGTCATCAGTGTCAATGTGCAGTCATTTGATCTAAAACCTTTGTGTGTGTGTTAAGAACCAAATGGAGAAACCACTCTCAAGCTTATAAATATTAAAATAATTCTATTCAATAAATGAGATGATGAACAATTTATTAAAATTTCTATGATTATTAGATAGCAGTTACTGTATTAACTCTACTAATAGTTGAAAAATAATCAAACTCACAAGGTTCTATAACATCATATAAAGGGCAAATTCTTGTGTTGGGTTATTGGGCAAGGCTTTTTTTCCTTAGTTTTTTTTTAATTGAAATTGTTATTAAGAGAATTGTAGATTCATATGTAATTATAAGAAATAACACAAGAAAATCATTTATACATTTTTCTTATTTTCTCCAGTGGTAACATTTTTCAAATCTACAATATAATACTAAGTTCTTGTTATTTTTCTTCTAAGGACAGGTGATCATTTTTAAGTAACAGACTCGAACTCCTTTCCTGGCCTGGGATTTCTTCTAATACTAGCAATATTCAAGTAAATGATACCAAAAAGGACTTAAAGTAGATCAGACCCAAAACGCATTGTCATCAACTTTATAGGCTAGCAAAGTGAAGATTTTATTTCCAGGAGACCATGCAGAGTACGTGGAATACAGCATCTGAATTGAAAGTAATCCCCTTGTGCAAATCCAGTTGACTTTCTTAATGCACCTTAAACGTCAAGTCTAGCGGAAGCTCACTGAAGTTCATATACATATCAATTCTCACAAAATTATTAATAAAATATCTACTCACATTTCACAAGTGTGCAGGATACTAAAATGGTTGCTATTATCATCTCCTGTTTTATGGAAAAGAAACTCAGAAAGCAAAGCTCACAGAAGTTGACAGCCAATATGAAATTTAAAATTGAATATTTCTAACTTTAATTCTATATTCAGTCTACTAATCTTCAGTACTATTCACTGAAGAAATTGAACAAAATCTGTAATACATTCCATAAACTTATAAGTATAAGCCATTATAACTATCAAAAACTTGAAAAATATTTTTACAAACTTACCTTGATTTCCATTAAGGTTTCCAATCCGGTCAGGTTTTGAGCTTATAACTCTAGCTACCCTTGAGTAATGTGAGTACAAATAAATGCTGGAGGGATTTTTATCACAGTGGTAAAATTAAATTTTCTCATCTGTATGTAAGTATAGGGGAATTAAAAATAAAATAAAATAAAGCAGCTACGCAACAAACTACTAAATTGAGTTTAGCCAAACTTCCAAAAATATTTACCTTTAGACTGAGAAGAGTAGAAAATTTCAGCTCAAAAGGATTTTTTTGATGAAGTTGTAAGACAGTAATAAGTAGAGATTGAAGCTGAAGATCATTTCTTGACCTTAAATTAAGGATTCGCTATCACAGCTTTGTATCCTAGAGGAACACTTATTACTGATCTTATAAATACTAAAGTTTAAAAGGAATAGACAAATAGCTAATCAAGAAAAAAACAATTAAAATTTTAGCTAACATGAAGTTTTTGCAAAACGGTAAAATATACCTAATTTTGAGAATAGTCTTAGGATAAGAGCAAGGCCTACTGTTTGGAATGAAGACTTTATTCTGGTAAGCACGTATGGCACACAGTTGACCACTAGCCAGTTTTCATTCAATATGTTGAAAACCTCTTACATGGCAAAACACTAGGAGACATAGAAAGGGTCTCTGACCTAGAGATCCTTTACTCTAGTAGGAGCTTTTCTGAGCATAAGGTACTAAATATGGATTGAAAATGAAATACTCTAGTTTCAAAAATGAAATAACTATAAAGTACAGTCATCCCAGAGCCATGAATAATTAAACTGAAAAGGACTTCAAAGACACTCAAGTTTGGTGTTCCTTAATATAATTTTGTTGACATTTTGACCAGGACATTGCTGTATTTCCTGTTTCATGGTTTAGGAAACTGAGGCAATGTAAGCTAAAAGAAGCGGATAAAGAAACACACAAGCAAAAAAACATTGCCATCAAGTCGATTCTGACTCATAGTGACCCTAGACCCTGTAACACAGAGTAGAACGGTCCCATAGTTTTCACGAAGTGCCTAGTGCATTCGAAATGCCAACCTTTTGGTGAGCATATGCAGCACTTAACCACTGTGCTAGCAGGGTTTCCACATAGCAAATATACAATCATCCATAGAGCCAAACTGTCCTGTCTTATTAACTGTCAGTGGTGGCCCAACAGTCACAGAGACAACAACAACAAACTAAAATGTTCTTTCCGTTGTTCAATGCTCCCAGCATGAGAACAATATATTGTACCCTGCACAAATTATTCCTTCCGCAGATGAGAAAACTTGACTTTAGAATAATTGACTTTTCTATCCTACTTCAATTCAAATGTAAAAAAAAAAAAATTATTATATTGTTACACTTGAATATTCCATAGTTACACTGAATATCCAATCTGTATGCTGAGCAAATAGTCCTAGAAACTTGACAGTATGAAAAAGAACATGGTATCTGGATTGGAACAAGACTCATTAACAATTCTGATATGCAGATGACACAACCTCACTTGCTGAATGTGAAGAGGACTTGAAGCAGTTACTGATAAAGATCAAAGACTACAACCTTCACTAAGGTTTATACCTCCCCACACAGAAAACAAAAATACTCATAACTGAACTGATAGTGCCACGATAAAGGGGGGAAAGACTGGCATTGTTAAAGATTTTATTTTACTTGGATCCACAATCAACAGCCATGGGGAAGCAGCAGTTAAGAAATCAAACAACAGGCTGCATTTGGCAAACCGACAGCAAAAGACCTCACTAATATATTTTAAAGAAAAAGATGTCACTTTGAAGGCTGAGTTACTCCTTACTGAAGCCATATCATTTTCAATCTCTTCATGTGCATGTGTAAGCTTGACAATGAATAAAGAAGACTGAAGAAAAATTGCTGCCTTTGAATTATGGTATTGGCAAAAAATATTGATTATACCATGAGCTGCCAGAAATACAAACAAATCTCTCTTGAAGTATAGCCAGCCAGGATGATGAGAATTTGTCTCACATGTTTTGTACAGATAATCAGGATGGACCAGTCCCGGAGAAAGACAGCATGCTTGATGGAGTGTAAGAAAAAAAAAAAAAGAGAGACTCTCAAGGAGATGGATGGGCACAGTGGCTTCAAAGATGGGCTCAAAAGTAGCAAAGATTGTGAAGACAGTGTAGGACTGAGTAGTGTTTCTTCCTGTTGTATACATGATCATTATGAGTAGAAAGCAACTATAAAACATCTAACAGGTTAGGTTAACTAACTATACTATAGAACTTATTCAAATTCTAATTATCAATGTCATGGTTAATTAGCTTTAAGCCTTTTTTTTTTTTACTTCCCCCTCAATCTTGCAAAAGTATAAGAAATGAAGAGTGAACTGTAAATAGCAACAAATTAAGTAAACCAAGGAAGAAAATACTTAAATTTATCATCATCATCACTACTGCTGTTATTATATATTGAGGTTCTAAGACCTAAGCACAATAAGGAACTCTTAAGATTGTATATTTGAATACACTTCTTTAAGGTGAAAATAATTACAAAGCTATTGTTGTCATTAGGTCCCACTGAATTGGTTCTGACTCACAGTGACCCCATGTGCAACAGAAAAAAACTGACCACTCCAGCACCATTCTCACAATCTCGTTACACTTGAGCCCACTGTTGTACCCGTTGTGTCAATCTGTCCCATCGAGGGCCTTCCTGTTTTTCACTGATCCTTTACTTTAGCAAGCATAGTATCCTTCTCATTGGACTAGCCCCTCCTGAAACAAGCTTAAAATACATGAGATGAAGTCTCAGCTTCTACGAACATTCTGAATGTACTTCTTTCAAGTCAGATTTGTTCTTTCTTCCAGCAGTACATTGGTGTTATTGTTAGATGCTGACGAGTCTGTTCCGACTCATAGCAGAGTAGAACTGCCCCATAGAATTCCCAAGGAGCACTTTGTGTATTTGAACTACTGATTTTCTATGTTTGTTACTCTATTCCATGTTCCAGCCGTGGCTTGTATCTGATATTTTTACTTTTCTTTTTTTTTTTTTTATTATGACTGAGTGAAAATGTACATTCCCATATAAATTTACATGCACACCTATATGCAGCTTCCACTGCTCTCCCTGCCTGGTGACAGCACACTATTCCTCTCTGCTCCATACGTGTCTCATCCTTCGAACAGTCTCCTTTCCCCTTCTCTCCCAAAGGACTGTCTTTAGTACTTCTTATAATTTTGGTTTGTTTTTTCAAATTTCCTAAATTTCTGTTTATCTCAAAATGTCCCAATTTCATCATCATATTTGAGAGAGAGTTTTGCTGGATATATAATTCTTGGCAGAACTTTCTTTTTCCCCTTCAAGGCTTTGTATATGTCGTCCTATTGCTTCTCGCCTTCATGGTTTCTGTTGAGTAGTCTCAGTTTAGTCTTACAGATTTTAATTTATAAATTATTTTTCATTTATCTTTAGCCACTTTAAGGATGTCTCCTTATCTTTAGTTTTAGCAAGTTTTTTTATAATATGCCCTGGTGTCTTTGTTTTGGGATCTACCTTGTGTGGAGTTCAGGGGACGTCTTGGGTAGATATCCTTATCTTTCATGATATAAGAGATGTTTTCTGTTAACAAATCTTTGAAAATTCTCTCTGTATTTTCTATTTACCCCCAAGTCTAGTACTCTGATCATTTTTAGATTATTCCTCTTTATAGAGTTGCACATAATTCTTAGTGTTTCTTGATCTTTTAAAGTCCTTTTATATGATTTTTCCTCAAATATGTGTTTGTGTCCCATGGTTTATCTTCAGTATCACTAATTCTAGCATCCATTGCCTCAATTCTGCTCTATTGAGTTAACTAATTCTATAATTTTACTTCTAATCTTCTGAATTTCTATTTCCTGTGTTTCCATGATCTTTTGTAGTCTGTTCAACTTGTCATTCTGCTTTTGCATTTTCACTCATTTCCTTTATGATCTTTTGAAAAGTTGTAAGTATTAATCTTTTGCATCCTACCTTCAATAATTCTAGGAAGTTGTCTTCATCTGGAAAATTTATTGGTTTTTTGTTTTGGGAGATTTCTGAAGCCATTGTGGTCTGCTTCATTAAGTGATTTGATATGACTGTTGTCTCTAAGCCGAGTTAAGTTATTGTATTTATTTATTTTCTGTTTGCTTACTATATTCTAGATTCTTGTGTTATTTTATCTTGGAATGTCCATAAGGGCTGGTAATGTACTCTAGTTTGCTTATTGGCACTTTTGAAGCTCTCTTTTGTCAGGTGTTTAGAGCTATTACTAGACATGTGAGCCCATGAGTCTGTTTACTTCTCTTGTATGGGTTCAGCTCAGGTGTGCAGGTAGTCAGTTATAAAGTGTGTGTTGCAGGCTGCCTCCTACAGTCCTAGAGGGTAGGGGTGATTTGTGTAGGTACAAGTATCTGGCTGCACATACTTAGAATGGCAGGGGGCTGTCACTGATGGTCTGTAAGGAATAGTCTCTTAAGACTGATCCTAAGTAAAGAAACTGTTTCTCCCCTGAGTTTCCAGTTCAGGGGAGTGATTGATTTTTTTTTTTTTTTTTTTACCCCTCTTCTCCCTGTTTGATAATTGTTCTCTCTCTGAGTTGACAGTTGCTCAACAGGTCCTGAATGAATCCTGTTTCCTGATCAGGTAATAGTATCAGATCCGGAGCCTGCCACCATGCAGAGAATGGAAGGAGAAGTGCTTAGAAAAGGGAGAGAGGTTTATTCTGAAGTTTTAAATCTGTGAATGGTAGGGTAGACACATGACACTTAGCTTTTGAGGACTGAGTGCCACTGTTAACGATTCTGGGGGCACAAATGAAGTCTTCATTGCTCTATATCTCCCACTGAGGAAGATCTCCTACAAATGCCCCTGGTTCATTCACTACACTGGCTACAGCTGCTTCCTGATAGGTATGACAAGTCCCAGGTACTTCTAGATTTTTCTCTCCTTTTCCCATCACTCAGTCTTATTTCTGAACTTTTTCTTTGATGCTCACAGCTCTTGGAATGTCATATGTAATTGATTCATATGTTCTTTTACATCTTGAAGGATAACAGAGAGCATTTGACTATTTTGCCATCTTGAACCCCCAGTGTATTTTAGTTGGCTCTTTTTTCATATGTGTCGCTCTAAGTCTGCATACTTCAAATTTCAACATTTTGAGGGAGAACATGTGACCCTGACCAAAGTACTGAAAATCATTGAGTTTGTAGAACCTGGACATTGATATCATAGCCAAAGATTAGAGTTTAGATCACTTCTCTGGATCTTCAGAATAGCATCATCATCATTTCTGTTTGTGCTTTTCCAATTTGGTTGTTTTAGCAATTTTACTACAATCTTCCTTTTTTGATACCAAATTTCCACATGCATATATTTTTTTACTCCCCCTCCACACAGATGGAGACAACTCTCCTATGTTCCTATGTATACAGAAGGTCCCTGCCTATTAAGAAAATTTAATCTAATATTATCAACCTAACTGTGGTTTCTGGAATAGTGCTTGCTTCTCTTTCTCATGGCATCTAATTACTTGTCAAGATATATATCTTAGCCAAAAACCAAACCAAATTCGTTGCTGTTTAGTTGATCTCAACCTATAGTGACTACATAGGATAGAGTAGAATTATTCCACAGGTTGTCCAAGTCTGTAAATCTTTATGCAAGCATACTGCTCATCTTTCTTCCACAGAGTGGCTGGTGGGTTCTAACTGCCAAACTTTTGGTTACTAACCGAGTACTTAACCACTGTACCAACAGGGCTCCTTGTGTATATTTTATTTTGTGTTAAATTGCTAAATTCTTTCCTTACAAGACTATTCTTTGTTGTCATAATGTGCAAGTATCATGTCTGCTGTATTCTTCACATTATGCCTGATTTCCTCCTAGTAAAATAGCTAAATATGTTTTCTAGATTATCAGTCTTTAATATCTCATTGTACACCTTTCTCTCAGTTATTTCATAGTATCATATTCTGCAGGTCATAGTCTGTTTTAAATTACTGTACTGAGGGTGAGAATGAAAATCCCACTGAAAAATTAGTATGAATGATCACAGAGGCACACACACACATACACATGCACACATGCACATATACACTCACTCAGAAGGTATGAAAAAGTTTATTATTCACGTAACAGGGTTTTTCAGGAGAGAGCAAGATGGTTCTCAAGTTAGACTGACATAGATTGAGCCAAAAGATAAATGAGTACCTTTGGTTTTCATTTGGCTTAGGCAGTGAAGTTTGGTTGAGAATTCCCACGAGTGGCCTGGGGTTTGTATGGCTTAAACTCCCCTACCAGTGTCATGGGAGAGAACACAGGAAGGAGCCTCTTTTTCTACTTTCACAGCTGAAAAGCAATAAGGGGAAGAGGAAGAGGTTGAGATTTAAAGCAGTCAGCAGTCAAACTTCATAAATTAAATCAGCATCTTTATTAAAATTCACACTTGTTATTTGATTGATGAAAGAAACACACCATGACTAGTATAATTAAATTTGAACTTGTCTGAGTAGGCACTAAGGCACTTTATGAGGCCTGTAGTCTGAGGCTGCTAAGTGTGGTGAAAGTCCTATTTAATCTCTTACATGTTCTGTACACACCATTGTATATTGTGAGACATGAAAAATAATTGTGTTGGTCACTATCTTTAATTCACGAAAGCCCAAAAAGAATAAAAAACTGTCTTGTATTGCTGCTTCAGTGAGTACAGAGATATGTGTGTTATTTTCATATTGTATATTAGTTTCCTATTAGGGCAGTAAAAAAATTGCCACAAACTGTCTTAAAACATTACTTTTTTCTTACCTTTTCTATAAGAAATTTATTTTCTTATAATTCTCTAGGTTTGACATGAGTCTCACTGGGTCAGAATCAATGTTTCAGCAGAATTGCACTTCCTTCTGGAGGTTGTAGGTGGGAATCAGTTGCCTTGCCTTTTTCAGCTTCTAAAATCTGTCCATGTTTCTTGATTTATGTTACCTGCCTTTGTCTTCAAAGTCAGCAATCTCACCAACCATTATTTTGTAGTTCTGTTTCCCTCTGATTCTCCATTTCTTCTTCCCTTTTCACTTTTAAGGATCTTTATGATTACATCGGAAATATCCAGAAAATTCACAATAATCTTCCCATCTCAGGGTCAGGTGACTAGCTGCCTTAGTATCTCATTGCCAAGTAAAATGTGTTGCAGATTTGAGTTTCAATTTCTGGGAATTAGCTCATGGAGATATTTGAGGGGCATTATTTGGCCTATCACACTTTGATTCTTATATTGAGTGTCTGGGAGACAACAAATTTTCAGGATTGTTGCTCCACTGGAGGTGACATTATGTAAGGAATTAATGTTGTTGCTTTTAGTTGGACCAAATGAACCACTTTAGCAAAGATTCAGAGGTCTATATAAGTATTCGGATGGAGTCAATTGTTAGCATGGAAATCTTTTGTTCCTAAAGTGAATGCTTGGAATTTGGCCAATTCCTGTATGTGATTAGGGATGTCCTGGTAAAAGGATGTACAGCAGTAACTATCCACTGGGCACCAAA
This sequence comes from Heterohyrax brucei, assembly GCA_028571685.1. NCBI lineage: Eukaryota > Metazoa > Chordata > Mammalia > Hyracoidea > Procaviidae > Heterohyrax > Heterohyrax brucei. The sequence continues at coordinate 137,052,098 of CM053142.1, read as the reverse complement.
ACCTGCTATGACAAGGCTGTTGAGATATGCAATGGGTAAAGAGAAAGCTGAAGGTAAAGGCAAACTGCAGAATTTATTGACTCCAGAAGTCAAAAATGTCTAAAAAATATTGAACTTGTTTTAACATTGTTGGTGTCAGAAGGGTCAATAGTTGTTTTTTTACGAGTGTCATGGATCAAACAACACTCAGTTGACTGAATGATCCCCAGGATTCAGCTGAGGTGGCAAGACCCTGTGCTGTGTGTGAGATAATGGCTTATCCCCTTTTTGTAAGCTCCTTTGTGACTATTTGTATATCCTGAATTACTGTGTTGTTAATCTCTTCAAAGAAGAATACCATTAAATAATGTCACACCTATGTCACAGCATCAATATAATGTTAAATCTGGAGAAACTTTTATGTGTTTAAGATATTGCCTACAAAACTATACTATATGTAAGGCTGCTGAGATATTTCATAGGTAACAAATGAAGATGAAGACAAACTGGAGAAGAGAGATTGTTAAAATGTGCAGTAATAAAACATATTAGCTAAACATAGAATAGCAAAGTATTTTCCAATTGTTCATTGGATACAGTCAGTAATTTCAATGATATTCATTGCTATTAGCACTTTCGTTAAAGTTTTATTGGTTCACTGCGTGCTTCCATTCATTTCTATCTAGTTTGAGCATTGGACAAACTTGGCTATTAATATAAATGCAAAATTACACAGATGTATAGAAATTGAAGTCTATTGGTAATAGTGGAGGTGGGAGAAAAGGCAAAGGAATCATTGCTTGGGGGCACTGAACTTCTGTTGATGGTGATGCAAACCACTGGACATGGATACTAGTGATGGTTGCATAATGTGATGAGTGTAATTACTGTTACTGAATTATACATGTTAAGATGGCAAATATTGTGGTACATATATGTACATATCATGATCCCCCCCAAAAAACAAGCCACAGACTAGGAGAAATTATTTATAAAATACATATATACATATTTGATAGAGGCCTTCTGTCCAAAATATATTTAAAAAAAAAAAAAAACTTATAAAGCTCAACAGTAAGATAGCAAACAATTGAATTACAAATGGAGAAAAATCTAAAAAAAACCTCAACAAAATGTGTGTACAGATAATAAATACGGGGAAATGCACATCTTTTGTTTTTAGGGAACTGCAGGTTAAAATGACAGTGAGATACATTAGACATCTATTGTTGTTGTGTGCTGTCAAATTCATTCTGATTCATAACACACTCTATTAAAATAGAGTTGTCTAATTGGTGTTCCTAGGCTGTGATTTTTGAGGGACTAGATTGTCAAGTCTTTTCTTCCATGGGGTCGCTAGGTATGTTTGAATTATCAACTTTGTGGTTAACACTTAACTGTAGGATAAGTAAGGCTCCTGTTAGAATGACTAAACTGACCATGCAAGTGCTAGTGAGGATGTAGACAAATAGGAGCTCCGTATTGTTGATGGGAATGCTCACTGGGACAGCCACTGTAATGTTTGTGAATTTTTAAAAATTGAATTGGGAAGTCAAGGGATCCCCCCAAAGAAATGCAAACTGTGACAAGAAATTTTAATTGTGTTAAGTATATGAGAAACAACATCAGCAAAGGAGATGAGGTAAAAAATTAGTGAGTAAGTAGAGTATGTAACACTAAAAACAAAAGGAAGTGCACATAAGCAACGTACTCTAGTTGATGCAATGTACTCTAGTTGATGACCTCTCCTCCGTAACAGGGGTATAGGTTACCAATTATGATACAGCTGTGAATGCTTGCAGAAACTGAACAGTTAGGTAAATACATGGCAAAAGGTGGGGTGCCGGATTTGGAGTAGGAAGTTATAGAGAAGAAAAGGGAGGAGGCAAGAAAGATCCACGTTTAGTTTAATATTAACAAAAATGGCTACATGCAGAAATATTATGAGATAAATTTATATACACAAGTTAGTATACACATATATTTCTTTGTTCTGACAGCAGCTGAGAGGGCCTAAACTCACAGCACGTCAATAACAAGCATGCCTATTGCCAAACCTGTTTTCTAATTTCCAGGGCTCCTTGGAGTAGTTGCTGAATCTAGGACTCGCATAAAATGAGCCTGAAGCATTTTGAAGTGCTAGAAAGTGAGTACTAAAAATTAAAAAAAATAAATAAATAAACCACAGTAATTGGGATATGTCTAAGGAGTGCAGGAGCCAACTGAAATAGCTATCACTGGCCAAAGATGGAACAATTTGAGGAGCTAGGTAAAAAGTATTAGATTAGAACTCGAAGTGCAAATATATAAGCATATAGGTTTTACATTGGTATAAATGAATAGTTGAAGAAAATAATAGAAGGAAAAGAAAATTTTCCTATGCAAAATAATTATAAGCAATTTATGTAGATATCTGTACTAAAGGAAAAACAGTTGCCATCAAGTTAATTCCAATTCATGAGAACGCTATGGGTGTCAGAATAGAACTGTGCTCCACAGGGTTTCCACTGACTATAATCTTTTGGAAACAGATCACTAGAATTTTCTACCAAGATACCTTTGTGTAGATTCTGACCTACAAACCTTCAGTTAGTAGCCATGCCCTTAATCATTTGCTCCACCCAAGGGATTCCTACAATATGGATAGGAAGATAAGAAAGAGTGGTTTTATATCATGTAGTCCTAACAAACATACCTTAGCTAGTTGATGAAGGTCAAATTAATAATCATAAATCCTGTTGATGTTTTGTAACTTAAAATGATTGTAGGAAAATGATACTTGATCCCTGTGGTCATCCTCCTCAAACCTATAAAACTCAGTCTAATCATGAGAAACCATCAGATAAATTGTATGAGTATATATCAAACAACATCAGTGAAGGAGGTGAATTGAAAAAATTAGTGACCTAACATTAATTTGGAGGTGAGTAGAATCTGTAACACTAAAGACAAAAGGAATTTCACATAAGCAATGTTCTCTATCTAATGATTCTCTCCTCCCCCACAGGTGTATAGTATGCTGCAGCTATGAGTAGTATCCTACAAAATGCCTGATAAGCATTCCTCAAAAATCTCAAAACCAAGTCTGTTGCCAATGAGTTGATTGCAACTCACAGTGACCATGTAGGACAGAGTAAGACTGTCCTGTTAGGTTTCTAAGGAGTGGCTAGCAGATTTGAACTGCTGGTCTTCTGGGAAGCAGCTAAGCTCTTAAGAACTATGCCACCAGGGATCCAAAAACTGTCAAGGTGATTAAGAACAAGGAAAATTTGAGAAACTACACTGTCAAGAAAAGCCTAAGAAGGCAACAAAAGTAATTGTGGTATTCATTAGGTAAAACCTAAAAGAATCTTAAAAATCAAACAAAAAACAGACTTTAGTTAATAAAAATGGGTATGATTTCACTAATTGCAGAAGATATACTATATTAGTATGTTAGTAGTAGGGGAAACTGTGCAGATGTATATAGGAGCTTCCTGTACTGTTTTCTAAACTTTTCTGTAACTCTAAAACTGTTCTAAATAATAAAATCTGTATAAGAAATATGGTAGAAAATTGGCAAAATTCAAATGTGTTTTTGGCTTTGTAATCTAAACATACTGTACAAATGTAATACCTGTTCTTGATCATTGTACTATGAATGTATAAGACATTCACACACTAGGGCAACAGGGTGAGGGAAACATAAGAAATCTAACATTTTTGCAACTTTTCTATAAATCAGAAATATTTCAAACCAAGAAAATTTAATATAGTTTCAAAAATATTAAATCAGACTACTACATTGTCTTGTTTCTCAGGGCTTCCCAGAGGAATGTCTCTTCTTTCAACATAACACAACAAGTAGAACATTTCTTAAATAAAAGCTTCAATCTATAGATCAATGACAAGAAAGGAAATGATAAAAAATGATTATCACTAATACATCACTTCATGTCTAGTGCAGTTAAAGAATTTGAGGGACAAAGAAAGAACACTCAGGTAGTTGAGATGAAGGGTAAAGTCACTGATGAAAAGGAAAAATCAGAATGGGCTCTGGTTTTTGCATATCTGCTCTGCTGGAGTGTATGGAAATATTGTATCCTGATCAAAAGAGATGATAGCCCAAGAATTATTCATAACATCAAAAGCCACATATTTTAAATGAGCCAGAATCCATACAAATGAAGAATCAAACTTGATAAACAAAATAAGTGACTTGCTGAGAAAAATTTCAGTATGCAAAAGATAGTCCAAAATAAAGAACTGAAGAAAAGAGAAAACAGGATATAAATACTAGGTTAATAGAACTAAGACTAAAGAATTGGAAATTGTAGTCACAGATGAATGTAAATAGTACAATTTTTGATACTGTAAAATAATATTTTTTCTAATGACATCTAAAAGAGAATATGCAGATACAGAAGACAGGAAGTGGGTGTCTAATATCCTCATTTAACAGAATGGAATCAATAGTTACTGTTGACATTACAAATTACATCTAAAATATCCAAATGATTCAAATTTTTATGTGGTTTCATGATCAGAGGTATCTTTTAGAAGGTAATATAATGAATTAGTGTTTACCCTGTATTTAGTGATTCCCTCATGTTCTTTCTGTTTGATTCAAGTTAAATTTAAAACTTTTGCTAAAATACCATAACAATCTGATTCTACCATTATGTAACAGCAAATTCCATCTATCATAGATGGGTAGATAGATAAATACATATATAGATATCCAGAATTATATTAAGGTGGTTGTTTATGCACTATAAAATTTAATATGCCTGGTATGTTCTTTTGTTGGTTACAGGTTCAATTTTTATAGCATCTTGATCAATTTATAAATAAACTGTTATTCCACAGAAACACACAGTTAAAGATTTACCCGGTTGAAAATAAGTTCATCATTTACTACAGTAAATGAAAAAATTAAACATGCACTTGAAAATATTTTTATCTCTATTTACTGTACCAAATAATTTGGGCATACTCAGTGTTTTCATTATTTAGTGCTGCTATAACAGAAATGCACAGGCAGATGGATTCAACAAACAAAGATTTATCCCCTCACAATCTAGGAGGCTAAAAGTCCAAATTCAGCGTGCCAGATCCTCAGGAAGGCTTCCTGTCTCTCTATTGGTCCTAGGGGAAGGTCCTTGTCATCAGTCTCCCTGTGGTCTAGAGCTTCTTGCATGGAATTAGCAGGTCCAAAGGATGCCTTCTGTTCCTGGCACTGCTTTTTTGATGTCATGAGTTAACTTTTCTTTCTGTTCAATTTTCTCTTCTACATCTCAAAAGAGATTGATTCAAGGTACATACTACTTAATCCTTTAAATTGAGTCCTGTCTCATTAAGATAATTGCCTCAAATTCTGCCTCAGTAACATCATAGAGGTGGGATTCACAACATACAGTGTCTTAGGTCCTCTAGTGCTGCTATAACAGAAAATACAAATAGATAACGTTAACAAAGAAAAATTTATTTCTCTACAGTAACGTAGGCTTGAAGTCCAAATTCAGGTTGTTAGTTCCAAGGAAATACTTTCTCTGTTGGCCTTCTTCCTGTGAACTAGGAGCTACTTTGTATGGAGTACCCCAGTCCAAAGACCACACTGCTCCCAGCACTGCTTCCTTGGTGGTATAAGGTTCCCCAAATCTCTCTGCTTGCTTCTTTACATCCTGAGATACGTTCTAAGAGTGTGCCTCAACACAATCCAAGTTTATAGATTGAATGCTGCCTCACTAACACAGTTGCTGCCTGTTGTGCCTTGTCAATATCCTAGAGGCAGGATTTAAAACACAAGAAAAGTCACAAAATACTGAAAATCATGGCCCAGCCAAATTGAAAACACTCATTACTGGGGGGACACAGTTCATTCCATGACACATAGGAGGATAACATAAAATTACCTCCCAAACAATGTAAGATGTCTCTCTCTATTATGAACAGATTGTTTGGGCAATTCTGTACTATGTGCATCAGACATTAAAGTTCATTGACAAAGTTTAAGGAAAATTCATTAGTGCAAGATGTCTATGAGAACACCCATGCAATGCTGGAAATCATGGCCTAGCTAAACTGAAATATTTTTTGCGAACATAATTCAATCCATATTGTCTGAGGACAACAGCAGCAGCTCTTGAATCTTGATAACTCAGACCAAGAACACTGCAACTTCATGAATCTCCTGCAATTAATAGCAAGTATCCTGCTCATGCTTTTCTCTTATTATTATATGGGTACCTATCTTGAATCCATACCTACGCACAAATGAATGACACGTGGTGGAATCTAGAGAGAGGTGTTAATGTAATATTTTAATACTATCACTAATTAATCAAATAAATCTAACAAATTGTTTCACCTCAAAAGTATAGCAATAGCACATTGCCTTAAAAAGATTAAGTGCCCAGTAAAGTTTAGCTGGTGCTTAAGTGATCAACTGAGATGCAGTCTCCTGTCAAAGCAGTTCAGGAGGAGTTATGACCTAACACGCTTTTCAAAATATAAAATTATACATTTCAAACTGAAATCTTATCAGAAGTTAGTTACTTTGTCCTTGATTTTTAGTCAACAAAGTAGTACCTTGGGCATTAAACCTAGGCAAACTGCTTGAACAAACATCAGCTTGAGTGAATGAACACAATCTTCCTTAAATTTTATGTAAAATTTTCATATAGACAAGTATTGCTTTTCTGTATGTTATAAATACATTCAGAAACTCAAAAGATCAGAAAAGCTTAGTATCCATTAATTTTCAACACTAATAAGACTAGTTTATATCTGATGTGCTGAGGATGCCATTCTGTATCTACTGTACCTTGAATTATAGACTACGATTTCTTGGGCAATATTAAAGTAGGTAGACTTAAAGCGGTCTCATTCCACTAGAAAGAAAATCAAAAGGGTTTGATGCTCATAAATTATTACTTTGTAATCTGCAAGGCAAATTGGAATAGATTATATTATTCATTGTATTTATATACACTCTTCAGGTTACACAAGTGTTAACATCTTTATCATCCACAGATGCACTTGAAGATGATTTTAACTAGATGCCACTTGTTTAAAGATCGTGGGGACACAGGTAGAATTTTCTCTGAAACTGACCTCCTAAACAAAGATGTCTTAACACTATTATGAACAGTGTCTTTGTGCAATTCTATACTACGTACATCAGACATTATAGTTTGCTTGCTGACTTTTAGGAAAATGCATTTTTACAGGTACTCATATTTGCACTTAATTGCAAGAGAAGCCTCTTTCTGCTGAATTACTCAAAATACAAAAGAAAAATATTGATATAGAAACAAAATAATTTAACCCAATATGAATGTATTATTCACCGGTCTTTAACGAAAAACACATTGCATTACTTTTTTTTTTTTTTAAGATGGAAGTAAAACTTCATTCTAGTTCAGAGTTGCTCAGTATGAGGTCTAGGGACTACCACATGCCCATCACCTGAAAGTCTTATTAAAAGTGAAGATTCTGCATCTTCTCAAGAGTAATTAGAGTGTATGAGGACAGCTCTGCAATTCTACACATTGAAAAAAGTTCCTGGTAATTACATATATTAAAAAATCAATAACCACTGCTTCAAATGTTAGTTTTTACTGTAACTTATCATCATTTTAATTTAATTTGAATTATGAGTAAAAAAGATGTTGCATTTTAGGAAGGAAGCTTAATTTAGAGAGAAGTGCTAATGCGATTTATAATCTACATTTGTACATATTATGTCATTTAATCCTTTAAATAGGTTGGCTAAGTAGTGTACATTTAATTATCTTCATTTTACAGATAATTGTTGGGTAGAGAAATTTGGTGAGACTGCTGTTTGCCAAAATATGTTTTTCCTCTCTACAGGGATATGTCACGTTGCTTCTCAAGGAAACTAATGTGAAAAACAACTACATTAACTATCATAATAGTTATTATAAAGTCATTGTTTAAGATATCCTAGAAAAATAAAGTAATACTGGCTGATATTCATATCTACAGTATTAAAGTAGGCATCATAATCATGTAACAGGTTTCATAAAACTTGTATCTCTTGATGTGAGTTGGGTTTGTCTAAATGAAGGTGCCTAATGTCTCCATAACATTTAAAGATAAAATCTACTTCATGTATTTTTTTAAATTTATTGAATTTATGGACAATACTTAACAAATATATGCAAAATTCTTAGGCCTAAATCAGACAGATAAGAGCTCCAAAATAATTATTTTAAAGGATTTTATGTTAATTTACTTCTGAATCATTAGGCAAGATTATAACTTGCTTACTTATTAACCTATCAGTATAATTTAATTTTGAGTATTTGTAATAGACAATAGAGAACAAAGGAGTCTATATTTGCTAAAGTTTCATTGTTATTTTCATGATTAAATTAATTGTCTCTCCTTCACGTTTTTCTACATTTTCTGTGGATGTGACATCATAAACACAATAATTTTAGCTATTATCAAATTCCTATATGAAAGTGGTCTTCAGATGATGCCATATTCTATAGTGAGAATAGTCAAAATGTTATATTGAGAGACCAAAAATATCATGAAAAGGCAAATACAAACACAAAATATAAATGCAGGAACATTATGTATTTTGAGTTATCAAAATCCAAGCTTATACTTACAATTTAAGTAAGCAAAAATCAGGAAGCAAGAGGTGGCAAGAAGGAAAGAAAAATCATGAGCAGTTGTTTTAATATCTAGTAAACCAGGAGTTATTGTTTAATATATAACTTATGATTAAAGATAAAGTTCTGCTGATATTCATAAGGTTTTAACTAGCCAGCTCTTCTCAGAAGTAGAGCACTGGGTGCTTCTTGTTAGTATGTCTTAACTGGAAGTCAGATGAAACCGGTGTGACATGAGTAACACTGCTAGTATTTAATTACCAGCGGCATAGCTTCCAGCATCAGTGCAACACACAAGCCCCCACAGTATGACAAACTGGTAACATGTGTGAAGTGACAGAAGATTTCAAAGTGAGGCTTCAGGAGACAAAGTAAATTATTATATTGACAATTGTAAAGACTTGGAGATAGAAAACCAAAAGGGAAGAATATGATCAAAATTTCTCAAGTTGAAAGAACTGAAGAAATAATTCAAGCCTTGAGCAGAAATATAGAAAGATTGATGTTCAACAACAGTAGCAGTTAGAATATGATGAGGAACCATTGATGGTGAAGGAAAAAGTCCAAGCCACACTGAAAGCACTGGTGAAGAACAAGGCTCTAAGAACTGATAGAATGCCAGTTAAGATGTTTCAGTACATGGATGCAGTGCTGGAAGTGCCCACTGGTTTATGCCAAGAAATTTGGAAGACAGCTGCCTGACTAAACAACTGGAAAAGTTTTTATGCCTACTCCGAAGTGAAAGATGATTCAACTGGATATGAAAATTATCAAACGATGTTAATATCATACAGAAGTAAAATTTCGCTGAAGATCATTCAGAAGCAGAGGGGGCAGCAGTATATCCATAAGGAACTGCTAAAATTCAAGCTGTATTTAAAAGAGGAAATATAACTAGGGATATCATTGCTTATGTCTGATGGATTCTGGCCGACAACAGAGAAAATCAGAAAGATGTTTTCTTTTTTAATAGTGACTCTGCAATGTGTGGATTATAACTAATATGGATAACACTGGTGAAATATGAGAATTGCAGAACACTTAAATATGCACAGGAGGAATGTCTACACAGATCAGAAGGCAGTCATCTGAATAAGACAAAGAGATACCACGTGGTTTAAAGTCAGCAAAGGTGTGTATCAGTGTTGTGTGCTTTCTTCATACCTATTCAACCTGTATTGCCAAACAAATAATCTGAGAAGCTGGACTATATGAAGAAAAATAAGGCATCAGGATTAGAGTGAGACTTACCGACAAATTGAGTTATGCGGATGAAACAACCTCATTTGCTGAAAGTGAAGAGGAAGTGAAACACTGACAAAGATTAAAGACTACAGCCCTCAGTGTGGGTTATATTGTAGTACGAAGAAAGCAAAAATTCTCACAACTGAATCAATCAACAACATCATGATACGTGGAGAACGCTGAAACTGTCAAGGATTTTATTTTACTTGTATCCAAAATCAACACTCATGTAAGCAATGGTCAAGAAATCAAGAGACACACTGAATTGGGCTATCTGCTGCAAAAGAACTCTTTAGAGTGTTGAAAAGCCAATATATTACCTTGAAGATTAAAGTTCACCTGACCCAAGCCATGATGCTTGGTGGTATTAGATCCTCATTTCTCTCTTTTATATCTCAAAAGAGACTGACTTAAAACAAAACCTAATCTTGCGAATTGAGTCCTGACTCATTAACATAACTGCCACGAATCCTACCTCATTCAGGTCATAGAGGTAGGCTTTATAACACATAGGAAAATCACATCAGATGATTAAATGGTGGACAGTCACAAATAACTGGGAATCATGTGCTAGCCAGGTAGACTTGAGTTTTTGAGGTGACCCAATTTGGTCCATGACAGTAGCTATAAATTGGAACCAGCTGACAGCACCTAACAAGTCCAGACTTCCTCAGGTGAAGTTTGTATACACTGTTTTCTTTCTGCATGTGGATCTTACGTTCCTATTTATTTGTGTATATCATATTTTTTTATTAACTGGGCATTTAAATAATATAATATGGCAACTCTGTAAATCGGTGTTCACTCCTGATACTCAGGCTTTTTTAGAGTTTCTATTTATTGTTGCTTTCTGTTATTGATATCTTAATAGGTTACTTTTCTGTGGTATTTTTGAAAAGTCTGTACTCTTTGCCATGTATCGTCATGGCATCGCCGTATGGTTAGCTTAAATCCCAAACCAAACCTAACCCGCTGCCCTCAAGTCAATTCTGACTTACGGTTAGCTTAATGATCATTTAAAGATTAGATAGATTTTTCTTTAAATTCTTTGAACCAGAATGTTACAGGACTTTGCGTGTTCAATGTAGTATACCTTCAACCCTGAGGCTATTAGTTTACAATTCTATATTAGCCTTATTTTTTCATTTATTAAGAGCCTGATATTAGCCAGAAGTAAGTGATTATGACCTTCTTGTGTCTTTTTACAGGTATATGCATACTTGCACATGTTCATGTCTTCCTAGGTCCCTAAATAATGTGCTGGACTACTTACAATCCTCCTGTGGACATCTCATTCCTAAGCTTCTGCTTTTAAAGTTTTTTTTTTTTTTTTTTTTTTTGACTAGACCCTGTTCTGTGTCAACTGATATTGCTACTTCAGTCAACTATAGTGTTCTATAATTTTACTGATTGTTTTCAACAAACACCCTGGTGACAGGGCTTCTCTCACTGTATGAACTCTGAGTAAGTTCAAATGAAAACATGTGCTGGGAATAACAGCTTGTCCGGGGAACTGCCAGACAGATCAAATACCAAAAATTCTCTGCCAGTAGGTCTTCTTAGGGAGCTCCAAATCCATTCTTCCCTTTCCTATGGCTGCTGGCTGCTGGACAGCTGTTTCTCGTAGTTACCATGATTTCAAAATTCCTTGTTTTCAGAATAAGTAGTGAATGTGTGTATGGTGGCTAAAGCAGGTTGGAAATTCAGTAAAGCCTACTGTAGTGTTCCTCTTTAGACACTGTATTAGGCATTGTTTTGCTGCTATTCATAAGGTTTTACTGGGATTTTTTTGTTTTGTTTGTTTGTTTTGTATTTCAGAAGTAGATGGCTAGGTCCTTCTTCCCAGTCTGTCTTTAGTCTGGAAACTCCCCCAATACCTGTCCACTTCATGTGACCCTGTTGGTATTTGAAATACCACTGACACAGCTTCCAGAATCCCAGGAGTGTACAAGCTACCACAACATGACAGCTGATGGCCATGTGGTGAACGGTATAAAATATACAAAAACAGAAATACTTTTAGAAATTTTGACAAAAGAACAAACAAGCAATTATAGGACAAATAAAAATACCTTCCCATGTAATAACAAAAAATAACCAGATATCCTTAGAAATATAAAAATAGAAACATCATATGATTCAGCAATCTTACACTTAGCAATATATCTTAGAGAAATAAGAGCCTTCACTTGAATAGACAAATGTGCACCCTTGTTCATTGCAGTATTGTTCGCAATATCAAAAACATGAAAATAACCTAAGTGCCCATCAACAGAAGGCTGGATAAACAAATTGTGGTGTATACACACAATGAAACACTTTGCAATGATAAAGAACAGTAAACAAATCTGTGGAATACCATACAACAAGAGTGATCGGGAGTGCTTTATGCTAGGTGAAATAATTCCATCAAAAAAGCACAAATATTGTACAGAACCACTATTATAAAAACTCAAGAAACATCTACACACAGAAAATAAAAATATTTAATGGTTTTAAGGAGGGGACAGTTGTGGAGGGAAAATCATTAATTAGATGATAGACAACTTAGGTGAAGGGAAAAACAAAATACAATATAGGGGAAGTCAGCAAAACTTGACAAAAATTAAGCCATACAAGCTTCTTAGACACATCCAAACACTATGAGGGTCTGAGTCTCTGGAGCTGAGGGCTGACCGCTGAAGATGATGGTCTCAGTGGACACCTAGGTCAATGGCATAACATGATTTATAAAGAAAATATTCTACATCCCACTTTGGTGAGTAGCATCTGGAGTCTTAAAAACTTTCAAATATTCATCTAAGATACATCTCTTGGTCCCATCCAATCTAACGTAAATGAGTATTAAGAAAACCAAATACTGAAGGAAAATAGTAGTCCAGAGGACTAACGGACCGTGTGAACCACAGCCTTCACCAGCATGAGCCCAGACAAACTGAGTGATGCCTTCTACCACCAAACTGCTCTGAGAGGGATCATAACGGAGGTTCCCAGACAAAACAGGAGAAAAATATGCAACCGAATGCAAATGCACTAAAAAAGGCTGACTTACTGGCTGATGGAGACTTGAGGGACCCCTGAAACTGTGCCCCCCAACATCCTGCAACTCAAAACTGAAGCTACCCCCAAAGTTCACCTTTCAACCAATGAAATACTTTGATTAGAGAGATCTATAACACAAATATTAACATACCTGAGAAATGTGCTGTTTAGTCCAATCAAGTATAAGAGACCAAATGGGCAATACTTGGCCAAAAGTAAAGATGAATAGATAAGAAGGAATGGGAAATCTGGACAAGTGTCTATGGAGAACCCAGGGTGTAAAAGGAAAGGGGAGGCTGTTGACATATTTCAGGGAGTGCAACTAATGCACACGACAATTTGTTCATAAATGTTTGAATGAGAAACAGATTTATGCTTTAAACTTTCACCTAAAGCATAATAAAATTAAAAAGTACACAATTACATAAGTACGTGGAATTTGAAATCTTGCTTCCAACTTTCACTTCCTCGATAAGGATTTTAAGATGAAAAAGTAATTGATGAGTTACTTTTTAAAAGTGTCACAAGTAAGGGCACTGTTATATAAAATATTGAAAACAATGAAAATATGGAAAAATACTCAAGCTCATTCCATGAAAGCGGTAGCTCTTGATCCAAAACCTTACAAAGTAAAACACAAGAAAGAACATTTATAAACTTAAAATTCATTGTCATAAAATTAATTCTAATTCATAGTGATCCTATAGGACAGAGTATAACTGTCCTATAGGGTATCCAACGCTAATCTTCACAGAAGAAAACAGTTACGTGTTTCTCCATGGTCGTGGCTGGAGGGTTCAAACCACCAGTCTTTTGATTAACAGCCAAGCACTTAATCACTTCACCACTAAGGCTACCTTTACAAACCTGGAATCCTAGGACTGAAATAGAATACAAATAAGTTGAATGCAACAGTAAAATTATATGCAATCAACTAGGCATAGTTTAATATGTAATGCATTAATGCATGCATCTCAACAATAAACCCTATGTGAAAAAATAGCCTCAACAGGAACTTGAACTTATGCAGGATTATTGTTTCTAAAATTGACAATTATTATCCTATATACTTAACACAAATATACCTTCACTTCCTTTGATATTAAAATTGTCAACTATGAAAATTAATCCTTCTATATGTAAAACTAAGGGTATGTTAAAATAAATGATAACATTTCTATACAATGGTATGTAGGCAATTACGCTATCTTTAAGCTTGTTTATATGCATTTATCCAGTAAAGAAAATTCTCTTACACTATTGTTTTTAAAGCACTATATAAAATTTTATTATTGATATAATCTTTATTATGTAAGAAGACAAGGGAAAAGTATCTTCTAAGACTAACTTATCCATGGATGACTGCATTATACTGCTGTTCTCTAACTTCAGATATTTTTTGTGTTTTCCCAAATGTCCCTTAATCTTGCTATGATTACAAAATACAATAACATTTTTAGAGGGATGGATAAAAAAATCTTCTGGTAGACTTGACTCACTTGTCTCTACACTTGTTTTCCCCCAAGTATTAATATATATTTTTTTACCTTGTTAATTGTGCCATTGTGTGCTGTTGAATCAACTCTGCCATATAGCAACCCTAATAGGACAGAGTAGAAGTGCTCCATAGGGTTTTGAAGACAATCATCTTTGTGGAAACAGACTGCCACATGTTGGATATAAAATTAGAGGAAAATACTATCACATCTTATTGTTTTATTGGTTTTGTCAATATTTCTTTTTACATGTCCAAAAATTAAAGAAAAAATGTTAAAAAATGTTTTTAAGAATATGAGCCCCATCATGAAAGTTTTTCTACCATTAAACTAGCTACTTTCTGAATACCCATTAGTATACTCAGTTATAGAATACGGCTCCCTCTAGAAACTGAAGTGTCCCTAAGAACAGGAAGGCACAGATGTCTTTTGCATCTGGGTGCAAGTAATCCAGAAAGTCTAAATTTCTAAAACAACTTTCATATTTATCAGTTTTAAAGCTAGAAGAGTTCTTGAAGAAGAAACGTGAAATAAAATTCTAAATAGAGATTTCAAAGTTATCTAGTCATGGCCTTTCTCTAGAAATGATCAGTAAAGGTATCATAAAACCGTTTCTGATACAGTGTTAGAATGAAATGTATGTACAAAGTCCTGCAGTTAGAAAACCAAAGCAGAGCAACACATTTGGGATGTTTCAAACTGGAAGAACTGAAGAAAAATTCAAGACTAAAGTTGCGTTACTGAAGGATTCTATGGACAAATGAGGCCTGGTGACTTAGTGGTTAAGCAACTGACTGTTGACGAAAAGGAATATGGTTTGAATCCACCAGCAGCTCTTTGGAAATCCTGTGAGGCAGTTCTATGCTCTTCTTTTTATAGGGTTGCTATGAATCTGATTTGACTCAACAGACCTGGTAAGAGGTACGGGCAAAATACTGGATTATTCAGGTAACTTCAAAAGAAGATGGAAGGCATACACGTTGCTGTAACAAGATGAATTGTCTGACATTTAATCATTTCAGGAAGTTGTATGAGATCCAGAACCAATGGTATTGAAAAAAGTAGTCCAAGCTGCACAAAAGTTGTTGCCAAAAAAGAAGTAGTCCGGAATTGATGGAATATGCACTGAGATGTTTCAACAAAGGGAAATAAGACTGGAGGTGCCTAGTTATCTATGCCAAGAAATTTTAAAGAGATCTACCTGACAAACTGACTGGAAGAGATTTGTCCTTGTGCCGATTCCAAGGAAAGATAACCCAATAAAATGTGGAAATTATCAAACAGTACCATTAATATCACAAAGAAGTAAAATTTCACTGAAAATCATTGAAAAGCAGTTGTAGCAGTACATCAACATGGAACTGCCAGAAACTCAACCTGGATTCAAAAACAGATGTAGAATGAGCAATATCATTACTGATGTCAGATGGATCTTGGCTGAAAGCAGAGAACATCAGAAAGATGTTTACCTGTGTTTCTTTCACTACACAAAGGCATGTGACTGTGTGGAACATAGGAAACTGTGGATAACATTGACGAAGAACGGAAATTCCAGAACACTTAACTGTGCTCATGTTGAACCTATATATAGAAAAAGAGGCAGTCATACAAACGAATCAAGGGGGTATTGAGTGTCTTAAGATCAGGAAAGGTGCATCATGGTTGTATGGATTCTCCATACTTATTTAGTCTGTATAATGAGCAGATGATCTGAGCAACTGGACTGCATGAAGCAGAAAGTGATGTCAGGATTGGAAGAAGATGCAGTAAAAACAGATGACATGACTTTACTTTCTGAAACCAAAGAAAACTTGAAGCACTGATTGATGAAGATCAAAGACCACAGCCTTCAGTATCGATTATATTTCAACATAAAGAAATCGAAAATCTTCACAACTGAACCAATAAGCAGCATCATGAAACACTGAAATTATAAAGGATCTAATTTTGGTTAGATCCATAATCAACACCCATAGAAACAAAGGTCAAGGAATCAATCAACATCTTGCATCAGGCAAATCTGTTCAAAAAGACCTCTTTAAAGTGTTGAGGAGTAAAGCTGTCAGTTTGAGGTCTAAGGTACACCTGACCTAAGCTGTGATATTTTCAATTGTCTTATATACATGTGAAAGCTAGACAATAAGGAAGACGAAGTATTGGTACATTTGAGTTACAGTATTAGCAAAGAATGTTAAGTATAATAGCATCGACTGCCAGAAGAACGAACAAGTCTTGAAAGAAGTCTTTAGAAGTGAGGATAGTGAGACAAACTCTCACTACTTTAAACATTTTGTCAGGTGATACTAGTCCCTGGAAAAGGGTATCACGCTTGGTAAAGTGAAAGGTCAGAGCAAAAGAGGAAGATCACGAATGAGACTGACTGACACAGTGGCTGCAACAACCTGCTCGAACATAGCAAGTATTGTGAGACTGGTGCAGAAGCGAACAGTGTTTCCTTCTGTCATACACAGGGCCAGTGTGAGTCAGAGCCACTCCAATGATACCTAATGACTGTCGTGGAATCAGTTTTCATAATGAGCTTAAATACTTAGTGCAGTGTATAAGATAGCTTCTTTCTTTTTCTCTCTCCATGGTCAGGATCCTCTAAACCCAAACCAAACGAAACCCATTCCCATCAAGTCAAGTCTAACTCCTAGTGATCCTAAAGACAGTATAATTGCCACGTGGGGTTTCCAAGGAGCAGCTGGTGTACTGAAACTCTTGACCTTTTGGGTTGGAGGTGGTAGTTCGCTATAGTTCTTAACCACTGTGCTGTCAGGGCTCCAGGATCCCCTGAAGACCTTTTAAATGTATAGCTTTGACAAGAGTTACCACACAAAAATCCAAGTAACTCAAGGGAATGGTCTGGTTTTGCTTTAGCCTATGAGTGCTGAAGTGGTGTGGAAAAATAGCCTACTACAAACAGTGACATTGAATAGAGAAGTGACTAGCGGAAGACCTGACTTGGATGTGCAAACGTGTAGATGTACTTTAAACCTGTACAATATTTTAATGATTAAAGAAGACCAAATTTTCCAGTGCTATCAGGGAAAAGGACCCCAGACTTGAGAGAATTGTATTAATCCAAGACAAAAGCAAAAGCAATCATTCAAATGAGAGATATCATCCATATGTACCCAGTACAGAGGCTGAAGCAATCCACTGAATCATGATCATGCTGTCTATTATATGCTGCAGAGGACAAAGAAAATCGCTATGAGGTCTTCATTGGTAGCAGGTCAATTCGTAAGTGTTGTAATTAGTGCTGCCGAAGTGAGGAAGGGACGATGACTAGGATATGTAAGTATGTTTATGTTAAAAACAGGCAGGGAGAGCAGTGGAAGCTGCATATAGATGGGCATGTAAACTTATATAGGGATGTACATTTTCACTCAGTCATAATTAAGAAAATTATGAATTGATTATTCTAGGTTTTAATTACCTAGCTACAAGGTGACTGGTGGTCACTCATGTTATGTAACTCAGTCATAGTCACAGGTGATAAGAAAATACCAGGACCCAATCTTTAGCTTAAATTAGATAACATTCCTCATGGAACAATTCTTTGTTTTACTAAAGTATGCTTATTTATTACTCAGTGCAGAACACTGCTATGCCAGTTTTTCTATCCTATAACTATGGGAAAAGGAAAATGGACTTCCTTCTAGCTTTCCTTTCTATAACAAAATTTAGTGATCTCTATTCTTCAGATCACTAGATACTATGATGAGTGCTTTTAGATGGAGTATTTCCTTTTTATTTTATGCAATGTAAGTTTTTGAGGCCGAGGAGGGCATATACAGGTGGTAAGACAAACAAGACTCCTTTAGAAAGCAACTTTGATTCAGAAAGAGAACTTAATTCTGGAATCAAAAGACATGTCTCCTCTTGTTACGTAATGTATCCGTATAGTTAATATTTGTACTTTTATAAGCTATATCTACTCATTCAATACTTTTAAAATTTCTATGGAATGTGGATAAGTAGAAACAGCGAGTATAAATCACCTGGATTTACTAATTACTAAAAAAGGACATCATGTTTGTAAAGTAGAAAGGCAGCAAAAATGAGTGAAACCTTCAGTGAGATACATTGATACATCAGCCATAATAATGGACTTAAAAACCCAATATCATGCAGATGTCACAGGGACAAGCAATGTTTAATATAAGGTCACAGTGAGCTGGAGTTGGTACTTAGCCAGCTAGCAACAATAATGGAAAACACTGCACTGTTTTTAACAAATTCCAGATTAAAAACAAGGTTCTTTATGGACCAGGACTAAAAGGCAGAAGGATACAGGAAAGCTGGTAATAGGGAATCCAAGATTATGGAGGGGAGAGTATTGATATGTCGTGCTGGTAACCAATGTCACAAAACAATGTATGGTTTAATGAGAAGCTAATATAATCTGTAATCTTCGTCTTAAGTACAGTTTTTTTTTTTTTTTTTTTAAGTATGAGAAAAAAACAATGAAAAAACCCAGGGCTTCTTTAGAACTTCTTGCTTCAGGCCAGAAATAAATTAACCAACTTAGTATGTAAGTTGTTTTCTCTTTCTTTTGCATTGTTTGGTTTAACATTTTTCACTGGAAGGCAGATCACAAGCCTTCACACCAGTTCCAAGCAACAGAGAGCCAGTGGGTGTGAGAAATGATTTTTGAATTCAGTCTTTAAATAATTCATCCCCTTTTCACACTGTAATCATCACCTAATCTATACCTCCATATTGGCAAAGCAGTAGGCTGTGATGATAGGAAAAAAAAAAGAAGTAAAATTTCTCAGGTGTTGATCTCAGAGTTTTATTTTACCCAACAAAGCTTTTTATTTTTTTTTTTCATTCCACTTTATGCTATGAGACTTTCAGTTGATTTATGTCTCTAGGAGGTACAAATCTTGCTCTCCAGATAACACACCTTCAGATTTTATATTTAATTAAAGAAAGTAAAGACGTAGACATACTTTAAACTTGTACAATATTTTAACAATTTTATACTTAATTATATATAATTAACATATATATAATAATATATAATTAATCTAAAGATTTTATATTTAATTTAAAAAAGTAAAAATGAAAAACTTTCCTTGACATATGCTAGATATATAAATGGTGTGGGTGTTCAGTGGAGATTATTGGTATTTGTTCTAGTAGTGTTAGACCTGTAAGAGCCCTCAAGGAATATTATTTTTGCATGGGTGTCTACTGAGTCAACCTTACCAGACTTTCCAAATGGGCATTTAAGGTACTCAGTCTTACTATGGCTAGAATTTTGAACACTCTTTCTTAAAATAAATGTTGATCTTGCAAATCAGCACTGTCCTCCACAAATTGCCATACTACTTCAGAAATATTTTAAAAATGATTGAGAGGATTTTGGTAATAGAATTATGGCAGTTCTTTTGGCATTTCCTGTATCAGGCAAGGATGCTGACTTCCTGTAATCTGTAGAACAGCTCCACAAGATGAAATAGTTTTCTTCATCCTGTGCTACTTTTGAATGAACAATATCAGATTTGCATATGTGAAAAAAACCTTTTTGTTACCATTTATTTAAGAACTCCATCTTGTAAATGAACGAATATTATTTTTTGCTGTGGTGCTAATTTATACTAAAGTTTCCAGAAATGAAACTGGAGTGTGTAGTACGAGGGAAAACAACAACAACTTTGTTTTGTGTTGAAATTAACCAAAAGTTCTTCTCTGTTATCAATGTAATAATACCATTTATAAGATCTAAACCACCCAAGATTAATCTTTGTATATTTGAATGTAAGGTTAGCAACTCATGGCAATTCTCCACACAGGTACAAGCTTCTATTTACTTGAGTTTGTTTTCTAACAGAGTCATGTTGCATCATATACAGACATAAATATATACACAGATTTAAGTGAATGTTATTTTCTTACACATTATTTCTTTTCATTTTTCTTGTATAATACAGTAAGAGTACTAGCAGTATGGAGCCCTGGTGGCATAGTGGCTAAGACCTATGGCTGTTAACCAAAAGATCAGCAGTTCAAATTTACCACCTGCTCCTTGGAAACCCCAGGGGTGAGTTCTTCTCTGTCTGTGATTTGGAATGGATTGTACAGTTAATTATTTTTGAAATTACGATTATAGGAGTATATATAATGAATACACTTATCTGTTTTCAGGATGATAAAAAGCCACAGTCACTAACTGCCTTGCATGCTAAACTTTCCTTTACTACAAGCTCTTAGTATATTGTCTGGGAAGATGCTCCATAAGCTGAGGTCTTCCCTAACTGAAAACATCCTCTCAATTAATGATGGTCTTTGCCTGTTTCCATTGCTTGACTAGCTTTTTGTGAAATTTCATATTTTAATTAAAAAGTCTCTTACTAAGGAAGCCTTCCTTGATTTTCCATTACACTCTCTATTGTTTTATCATACCATTTAAAATATTTCACTGTGGACAAATTCACAAAGATAGGAGCTGTACTTTTTTATTTCTTTTTTAATTTTTTTAAATTAATTACAGTAAGAGTCTAACATTTTATTAATTACAGCAAAAGAGTCTAAAAATTGTCTAACGTCTATCCATTATTTCATCTATAAGAATCCCTCAGCACCCCCCAACCCAGCCAGCCAACACAGTCATTTTCTTCTGTGGATAATTCTCTTGTTAAGTCCTTATTAACAGGGGTCTCATACAAAATTTGTCCTTCTGACACTGATTAGTTTCACTCATCATGATCTCTTCCAAATGAGACCATGTTATGAGATGTTTCCTAAAATTGTCATTGTTTTTTATCATAGCATAGTGTTCTGTTGAATATATGTAACATAGTTTGCTCATCCATTGGTCTGTTGATGGACATCGGGGTTGATTCCAACTTTTTGTTATTGTGGACTATGCTGCAACAAACATTCATGTACATGTGTCTGTTCATGTGACAACCTTTGTTTGTGAGGGACAAATTCCAAGCAGTGGAATTACAAGATCAAATGGTATATCTATTTCCAGCTTTTTAAGGAAGTGCCAGATTGTTTTTCAAAGAGGTTGTACCAATTTGCAATCCCACCAGCAGTGTAGGAGAGTTCCAAATTCTCCACAGGCTCTCCAGCATTTGCTGTTTTGTGGTTTTTGGACCATGGCCAACCTTGTTGGGGTGAGATTGTGTCTCATCATAGTTTTGATTTGAATTTCTTTAATAGCTAATGATTGTGAAAAATTCTTCATGTGTCTTTCGGCTGCCTGGATACCATGTTTAGAGAAATGTCTATTTCTGTGTATTCAAAAATTCTCACAGTTTCATGGTACAATGTGGGGGCTCAATAAATATTAATTAAATCAATGATTTTCAAGAGAAAACAATTCAAAGTAAAGATATGCTGTAGAATTTCTTAAAAATCAAAGTTGAAAGTCAATTACATGTATCAAATATGTATTGCATACTTACTATACAGTAAGAAGTGTTCTAAGGACTGAGGGTGAACAGAATAGAAAACTCATCTAATTTACATTCCAGAGGGAAGAGTATATATAAAGTATGATAAATACTATCCAATGCTAAGAGTAAAAGCAGAGAAAGATGGTAGCAAGTACTAACTGAGGCAAAATTTAAATTGCATAACCAGAGAAGGCCTTGCTTAGAAGTGATACTTTAGTAGATATCAGCAGGAAATAAAAGCTGGGGAAGTACATTAATACACAATTTAGCTCTTGAGGTAAATAGAAAATTAGAAATTGGTAGGAAAAAAATGACAGTACATGAGAAAACAATATTTGATAAGAAGAACTAGCTTGATATTTAGTGCATTTGACTAAATAGATCCACCAAATCAGAAGACAATTTTTCTTTAGAGATTTCTTAAGGGCAAATGCTCACAAGCATTTTTCCAGTTATAGATTCAGTTGGCTACCATGATATAAGAGAGAAGTGGAAAGATGAAGTCCCCCCTCCCGCCAAGCAACATGTTTTTCTACAGTGAGACCTACTACACTGCTTCAGTTTCTTACCTCAGTTCCTTAGCTGCTATAATAACCATTGTGATATCAACCACCAAGTATCCCACGTAAAGATCACTCAATGCCCTGCTTCAATATTGTTTTTTTCTACTAGACTTCTTCATTTGCATTCTTAATGCTTTCTGTGTTAGATACATGTAATCTTCATTTTATCTCTTTATACTCCTGTCTATGTGATTCTGGTTTGGGACAGTTATAGTGATACAGCATACCTCATTTCAGTCCCTTCTGTTACATCTTCATGTGCGTACTGCTTGCTCTGTTAATGATCACCCCAGTGATGCCATAGCAAACTCAAAAATGGGTCAGTCTTCAGGTTTCTTAACATTTTACCTGCCATATGAGATCTACAACTGACCACTTGATTTATCACTGTTCTCCCTAGTGATATGAAACAACCAGTTTCCTTTATAAATTAGCTATTTTGTGTTTGTCTTATGCTACTTGCATTCTAAAGAGTCTTCACAGTATAAACTTCCTTACTTAGAAAAGTTCACTGATTATATATTACCTGTAAAATTGATTTTCCACTGTTTTATTTAGTTTTATATTCATACGCAGAACCTTTAAAAAGCAGTTAAAATTGTGCATAAATGGCTTCATCAGAGGAGATGGAAATGCACTGAAATTGCTTAATTTTTATTTGGTTCTTGGAAGTGATCCTAGAGGTATAACCTATGAATCCATGTTCTTTATGGAACATGAATATGGAGAATAAAGCTTAGCCTTTTAAGCTGGAAATTAAACCTATCCATGATCAAAGTCCAGATAGCATTTATATCCTGTATTCCTATTTTCACCCACTTTTCTATCAGTTTATTTTCGTGTGGGGGCTTGTGTGATGCTGGAAGGTATGCCATCTGTATCCAAATAAAGCATAGTCATTCAAGGCAGACAGGTTTCAGCTGAGCTTCTAGACTAAGACAGACTAGCAAGAAGGTCCTGCAGTCTACTTCAGGGGAAAAAAAAAAAAAGCCAGTTAGCACTTCGTGAATAACATCAGAATATTGTCAGTATACTGCTGGTAAATAAACCCCTTAGCTTGGCAGTCACTCATAAGATGACTAGTGAAGAGTTGTCTCCTCAAATAGAGTCAACCATAATGACATGGATAGAGTCAAACTTTTAGGACCATCATTTGTTGACCTGCCATGAATAAAAATGAAAAGAATCAGATGCAAATATCTGTTGATAATCAGAACATAGAATGTGTGAAGTATGACTCTAGAAAAATTGGAAACGGTCAAAAATGGAATGGAATGCATAAACATAGATATCTTAAAGACATTACTAAGCTGAAATGGATTGATACTGGCCATTCTGAATCAGAAAACTGTAGAGTCTACCTTCTCAGGATTGAAAGCTGGAAAAAGAATTGCACTGCAGTCATTGTTAAAAAGAACACTTCAAGATCTATCCTGAAGTACAATGCTGTCTGTGATAGAATAATATCCATATGTCTACAAGGGAGACAAATTAATCTGATTATTATTCAAATTTATGAACTAACCATTAAGATTTAATGGACGAAGAGACAGTCATGCGAACAGACCAAGGCTATACTGCATGGCTTAAAGTAAGAAAATGTATGCATCAGGGTTGTATCCTTTTGTCACACCATTCAATCTGTAATCAGAGTAAATAATCTGAAAAGCTGGACTGTATGAAGAAGAACAAGGCATCAGGATTGCCGGACAACTCATTAATAACCTGTGTTATGGAAGTGAAGAGTATTTGAAATACTTTCTGATAATGATCAAAGACTACTGCCTTCAGTATGGACTGAACCTCAACATCAAGAATGCAAAAATCCTCACAACTAAACCAGTAAGCAATATTGTTGTAAAAGGGGAAAGGATTGAGGTTGTCAAGGATTTCATTTTACTTGGATCCGCTATCAATGCCCATGGAAGCAGCAGTCAAGAAATTTAAAGATACGTTGCATTGCAGGAAATCTGCTGCAAAAGACCTCTTTAAAGTGTTGAAAATAAAGATGTCACCCTGAAGACTAAGGTGCACTTGACCCAAGCCATGTTATTTTCAATCGCATCATATGCATTCAGAAGCTGGATAATGAATAAGGGAGACAGAAGAACTGATGCTGTTGAACTTTGGTGTTGGAGAGGAATATTGAATGTATCATGGACATGGTACAAAAGAACAAATAGATCTGATCTGGAAGAAATAAAGCAAGAGTGTTCCTTGGAAGCAAAGATGGAGAAACTGCATCTTACATACTTTGAACATGTTGTCAGGAAGGATCAGTCCCTATAGAAGGACAACATGCTTCACAGAATGGAGGGTCAGTGAAAAAGAGAAACACCTTGACAGGATGGATTGATACAGCAGCTGCAAAGATGGGCTTAAGCATAAAAAACAATTGTGGACATAGCACAAGACTAGGCAGTGTTTCTTTCTGTTGCGCATAGGGTCACTATGAATTGGATTTGACTCAATGGCACCTAACAGCAACAATCATTAAGGCCAAAGATGACTAAATTGAATATTTTTTAACAACTTTTGTAGTCTGAAACTGATTGAACAGGCACTTAGAGTACATTGATAACTACTAATTGTTAGAATGTCAGCATTAGAAACAAAGAAGGATCAGTATTTGGAAAATGAGGGATTAGTAACAGAAGTGATGCTAGAGATTACATGACAGAATTTTGTAGGACTGATGACTTCATGGAAAATATCTTTTTTTCACAATGTAAATGGAAAGTGTACATGCAGACCTCACTGGATAGGATGCACAGAGACCAAACTGACTACATCTGTGGAAGGAGACATTGGAAAAGTTCAACATTATCAGTCAGAACAGGGTGGGAACTGACTGTGAAACAGACTATTAACTACTCATGTACAAGTTCAAGTTGAAGCTGAAGAAAATTAGAACAAGTCAGTAAGTGCCAAAGTATGACCCTGAGTACAGACCACTTTAATTTAAACGTGATCTCAAAAATAAATTTGTTGATTGGCCACTGATGGTCAAAGCCCAGACAACCTTCAGAATGAAAGCAAGGGTATCATAAATGAAGAAAGCAGAAGTTGATTAAAAAGATAGTCAAGAAAGAAAAGACCAAAATGGATGTCAGAAAATATTTTGAAAGTTTCCCTTTACTGACAAGTAGATAAAATGAAAAGAATAAATGAAGCAAAAGAGAAGAATACAAGATTTCAAAGTGTAGCTCAAGAAAGCTAGACAAATTTAATGGCAGATGTGAAGACCTGGAATTAGAAAACCACAAGAGAAGAACATGCTTGCCATTTTTCAAGCTGAAAAAATTGAAGAAAATTTCAAGTTTTAATATTGATAGATTCAATCAGGAAAATATTAAAAGAGACTAGAAGCCTCTAAGGAAGAAGAAAGGAATATTCACATCACGATACCAAATCAGGAAGCTATGGTTCTGAAAGAAAAGGTTCAAGCTACACTGAAAGCGTTGGTGAAAACAAGCATCCACAAACTGATAGAATACCAATGGACATGTTTCAACATCACCGGCTAGAAGTGCTCACTCATCTATGCTAAGAAATTTGTAAAATAGCTTCTTGGCCAACTCACTAGAAGATATCCATATTTATGCTTATCCCAAAGAAAAGTATACAAGAAAATGCTGAATTTATCAAACAATATCATTAACATCATATCTGGGTAAAACTTTGCTTAAGATCATTCAAAGCCATTGTAGCAGTAGTACATCAATAGGGAACTTCCA
Organism: Heterohyrax brucei; assembly: GCA_028571685.1. Lineage (NCBI taxonomy): Eukaryota > Metazoa > Chordata > Mammalia > Hyracoidea > Procaviidae > Heterohyrax > Heterohyrax brucei. Next base: position 137,025,991 of record CM053142.1, on the reverse strand, counting down.
AGAAGACATGCAGGATTCAGAAGTGGAAATGGAATCAGGGATATTGCTACTGATGTGAGATATTCCTGGCTGAAAACAGAGAATACCAGAGAAATGTTTACCTGTGCTTTGTTGGCTGTGAAAATTATATGGGACTGTGTGGGTCATAGCAAATTATGAATCGTATGGAGAAGAATAGGAGCCCCAGAACACTTAATTGTGCTCATGAGGAGAAACTGTGCATAGATCAAGAGGCAGTCATTCAAACAGAACAAGGGCATACTGTACAGTTTAAAGTCAGGAAAGGTATGTGTCAGGGTTGTACCCTATCACGATAGCTATTCCAATCTCTATGTGGAACAAATAATCTGAGACACTGGAATGCATGAAAAAGAACACAGCATTACTATCTGCAGTATTTTAATGACACCACTTGTTTGCTAAATATGAAAAAGACTTGAAGCATTTACCAATTAAGATCAAAGACTAGGGCCTTCAGTATGAATTATATCTCAACATAAAGAAAATAAAAGTCCTCACAACTGGACCAATATGTAACATTATGACATATGTAGAAAATATTGGATTTGTCAAGAATTTTACTTTATTTAGGTCTGTAGTCAACACCCAAGGAATTAACGGTCAAGAAATGAAACAATATATTACATTGAACAAAATTGCTAAAAAAGACCTCTACAAAGTGCTAAAAAGCAAAGATGTTGCTTTGAACACTGAGATGTGTCTGAACTATTCATGGTGTTTTCAATCACCTTATATTAATGTAATTGTTGGAGAATGAGTATGGCAGACCAAAAAACAATTGATGCATTTGAATTTTGGTTTTGGTGAAGAATATTGGTATAACATGGACTGCCAGAAGAACAAACAAATCAGTCTTGGAAGTATAGCCAGAATACTCCTAGAAAGGTGAATGGCAATAAAACATCTTATAAACTTTAGGCATGTTATCAGGAAGGACCAGTCTCTGGAAAAGTATATCATGCTTTTTAAAATAGAGGGACAGTGAAAAAGAGGAAGACCTTCAAACAGGTGGACTGGCACAGTGGCTGCAAAAAGGAATTCAAATATAACAGCAATTACGAGGATGACACAGAACCAGGCAATGTTTTATTCTTTTGTTGATAGAGCCACTGTGAGTATATCTATAGGTGTATATCTACACATATACATGTAAGTGTATATTTATGTGGGTGTGTGTATATATATACACATATGTGAACACTTATCTACTTCCAAGCTACCCAAGCTATTTTTACTACTCCCAAACTGTATGATAAGGACTTATTATAAGGTAATGTTTTGAATTTTCATAATAACTAGTGTGGAAAAATACGTTGTAAAGTAGTATGCAATAGATGAATATAAAAGTATCTATTCATAATATAATAAAAATCTTGCCATATATGATAAATTATCAAGGTTATTCTGTTTATGCTCCTAGGTTTTCTTTTTTAAATTTTGATTATTAAGATCGCCACTTGAGATAAATGCTAGGAAACAAACACAAAATGTGGTAGTGACAGTAGACTATCGCTGCTATTTTTATATACTAAACAGAGTACTGTCAACTCTCTGTAGTTACAGTTTGGATTTACATTTTTGTCATTGTACATCTGATAATGCCATTCTCTGTTGGTATTTCTCAGTTTTAAAATATCAACCATTTCTATAAAAATTGCCCATCATTCTTAAAGTCTTTAAGAGCATAAACATCCCTTCCTTAAATTCTTCAGGAATTTCTGAACAAATATTTGTCCTTTCAATTATGTAAATTTTTACTCTAGGGTTATTCCCTTCCATTTATGCATGTAGATACACAATCTGCCCCAGAATATTTTGCAATTTGAAAATATATCAAAACTTAAAATAATCTGACTTACACTAATTAGGCCTAATAAAATGACTGCTATCTTGTCTTTTTTTTTTTTTTAACACTTTAAGGTCCTGTAACTTTCTCATGGTGTACAACTATCTCAGATTATCAGTCTTTATGAGTTGATAATGATAACTCTGTAAATTTTCTACATACTACTTTGGAAAACTGAGATTGAAGTAAACTATTCTGGTAAGGAACTGACACTTACTTAGAAAATTGGATCCACAGTGTACTGTTACGGATAGTGACTGTGGAGGAAAAACAGTGTTTGCCTTCACAGTTTTGATTTGGTAAATTTAATGCATAAAGTTAATAGGAACTCTGCTTCATGTAATCCACAGTATCATGACAGTATCTTAAAGTTACACAGGTAGGCAAGTGGCCTAACAACACATTTGGAACTTACAGAAACTCATTACATCCTGTTTAAGGAGCACACACACACATATACGTGTATGTGTAGAATAAGTAAAATGTTAACTCTAATAGAGGCTATAAATCAACTATCAAAAATACAGTAGAAAACTAAATATGAACACTTTACCTAAAAATTGACATTTCCTAATTTTGGACTGCAGTATATATATTTAAACATGAAAAGACTTTTGCCCCTATTCCACCAGGAAGGCAGATTGATATTTACACCTTAAATATGTCTTTGAACTATAAAAAACAAGAAGCTAGCACAATACAATAGCTACAAACCAAACCAAATCTGGTGTCATCCAGCTAATTTTGACACATAGTAGCTCTATGAGTTACAGAATAGAACTTCTCCACAGGATTTTCTTGGCTGTAATCTTCACAGAAACAGTTCACCAGTCTTTCTCTCCAAAAAATAGCTATAGTAATCTATAAAACTCACACTATTTTTTTAATGTAAGTATGCATGAAACCAAATTCACTGCCACCTAGGTGATTCTGATCCATAGTGTCCTTATAGATAAAGTAGAACTGCCTCATTGAGAACTGCCTCAAGGAACATCTGGTGGATATGAACTGACAACCTTTGATTAGCAGTTGTAGCACTTAAACACTATGCCACAAGAGTTTCCATGCAAGTATGAATAGTCATTACTTATGCATGGGAAGCAGAGTCAAGTTGGTGGACTAAACACACATCTCCCTAAATCCCTCTGCAAACCAAGACCTGAATTGATAATTAAAAAGAGCCTTCTGGACACCTAGTGAGCCCTAGGATGTGGCACAGGGCTGTTAATTTGGACTTCATACCACTGAATGTCAAACCTCCTCTCTTTCACTGACCCCACTCTTGGCAAGTGCGGCCTTGTTCGGACCAAAGACAGCTCACCATTTTAATTTTTTTTTCCTCTGTCTTAGCTGGCGGGAGGAACTGGGACTTGACTAACCTCTAATCTCAGACACACTGATGGTGGGATCAGCAAGCACGATTGCCATATTTTCAAAGCTCAGCTTTGGACTCTGTACATCTTAGCACCTTTGGCCTCTCTTATTGCCTTCGCCATATACTAGCTGGTACTGAGGTGGTGGCAAGCTTGTGTGGACACCATCTTAATCCATTGGGAGGCAGATCACCCATATGGAGGCCACAGATGGACTTAGTTCCTAGGCTCAGAGGCAGCACCTGCCCAGGGGAGAATGCTTTGCCAGTAGAAAAGCAGTATTTTACACAGTATAGCGTATGGCTGGGGTCCGGCAATAGAGACTGTGGACCCTATGCATCTTGGCACCTTTGGGCTCTCTTTCCACCAGTAGACAGGTCCCAGCCAGGTGGTGAACTTGTGCGGGACACCATCTTGTTCCACTGGGAGGCAGATATACCCATACAGAAGCCTCAGCTGGATCTAATTCCTGGTCTGTGAGGCAGTGCCTGCCCAGAGGAGAGCACTTTTCCAGCAGAAAAGCAGTATTCTACATAGTGTTGCCTACAGCCAGAAACCCACATAAAGGCCAGAAGAGCAGTAGCCTTTCTGTATTTTAAGCTAGTTTATAACATTTGGGTTTCAATAGAGAGGTGCTTACTTTGCCAGCTGGGAAGAGGAACCTCTGCAATTGAATACCTGACTGACTTTGGAAGTTGGCAGATACATTTTGCCTCTCATTTTAAGATGGCCTGGAGAAACAACTGTGGTCCATCCTCACTGAATCTCTCCCAGCCTCTGTTGACTCACATGCTTCCGCCAAAGCAGCAAACTCTGGAGAAAACCATAACCAAGAAAGCACCCATGGCTTCAGAAGGCCCCCAAAAGAAAGCACCTCATAAATTCTCAGACAAAGAAGCTTTTTGGAAACTATTGGAAGGTGAATACAGAAGAATTATATATAGAGCCCTCCTAGAACTTATAAAAAATGCAGAAGAGCAAAATGAAAAGTTAAGCAAGCTGTTCAGTCTGATGAAACACTAGTACTCTGAAAACGAACAGATCAAAAACAAAATTAAAAACATAGAAACTTCAATTTGAAGCCAAGAAAACAGAATGGAACAAATGGAAGACTTTCCGATTTGGAAGACAGAGCTACTGACTCCAGCATCTATGAGGATAAATCAGAAAAAGAAACGAGAAAAATGAAGAGGCATTAAGAAGCATGTTCCTCTGTTAAGAGGAACAATCTATGACTCACTGGAGTGCCTGAACAGGGTGAGACACCTGAGAACACAGAGAGTATTGTGGCTGAGCTGCTGACAGAAAGCGTCTCAGAAATTATGAAAGAAGAGAATATAGATACCCAAGATAGATATCGAGCACTACTCAAAATAGATCTCAAAAGAAAGACTCCAAGACACTTTATAACCATGCTTAACAAAATTAAACATACGGAGAAACTCTTAGTCAGCGAGACTCAAACCAAAGCTAACATTCAGAGGGAAACGCAGCTTTCATCAGATTTCTGTCATAAACTATACTGGCACAGAGAGAGTGGCATGGTACATTCAAAGTCTTGAAGGAGAAGAACTTCCAACCAAGAATTATACATCCTGCAAGACTAACTTTCAAATAGGAAAATGAAATTAAGACATTTTCAGATAAACAGAAACTCAGAGACTTTGTAAAAACCAAACCAAAGCTACAAGAAATACTGAAAGAATCCCTTGGCTTAGAAGAACAAAACCACTAAATTTATATTTTAGAAGGAAATGCAGGACACATCACCCAGAATCCTACTCAGTTAGAAAAGGCTCCAAACTCAATCAAAGCTATAATAATGAAAGAAATAATCCAATGATCATATCATGGAAACTATGATGCCATCATATTAAATAGAGGGATGTACTATAGTCATTATAGTCCTACCAGATGGAGAGGAAGTTGATAACAGTGGTAGTAATTGAAATTGGGTTTATATATAGTTTCTTAAGGGAGATATTAAGGGCAGCCATAAAGCGCAATAGAGATGCAACCTATCAAATCAAGAAATGTAGTACAGGAGTCTCAACAACCATGAAACGAACCCTGAAAAGATGAAATATCAACCACAAAGAAAAATGTCCCAGAACAGATTAATAAGAACAACGGAGAAAACATCAACACAAAAATAAACATATCGCAATGACAGCACTGAACACATACCTATCAATAATCACATTGAAGGTGAGTGGACTGAACAGTTCAGTAAAGAGACATTGAGTGACACCTTGGATCAAAAGACATGACTCAACCATATGTTGCCTGTAAGAAACTCACCTCAGCCTTGAAGATATGAACAAACTGAAATTTCAAGGAAGGAAGAATATATATCAAGCTAACAATACACAAAGAAGAGAAAGTGTGCAATTCTAATCTCAGAAAAAAATCAAATTTAATGTAAAATCCACCACCATGGACAAGGATGGACATTATTGCTGAAAGGTACAATACACAAACAAGACTTAACAATATTAAATATTTATGCACCTAATATTAGAGCACCTAAATTAGTCAAACAAACTACTGACTATACTCAAAAAGAAGATACACCACTCCACAATCACAGTGGGGTACTTCAACACTCCACTCTCAATATTGAACAGATTGTCTAGAAAAAAGTTTAGTAAAGATACAGCAGATCTTATTGCCACAATTAACCAACTAGACCTCATTGACATATACAGAACTTTCTATCCATCAGTGGACAACTACACCTTCTTCTCCAGTGCACATGGAGCATTCTCCAGAACAGATCATGTGTTAGGACAGACATACAACAATTTTCAACAAAATCCATACCATTGAATTAATGCAAAGCATCTTCTCTGATCATAAAGCCATAAAAGTCAAAATCAATAGCAGAAAAAACATAGATAGAAAGTGAAACTCATGCAAACTGAACAACATCTTGCCCAAAAAGCCATGGGTTATAGAAGAAATCAAGGATGAAATAAAGAAATTTATGGATTCCAATGAAAACAGAAACACTTCCTATCAGAACCTGTGGGATACAGCCAAAGCAGTGCCCAGAAGTCTGTTTATCTCTGTGAATACACACATCTAGAAGGAAGAAAGAAACCACATCAAAGAACTAACCCTATAGCTTGAACAAGTAGAGAGAGAAAACCAGAGGAACCCTTCAGGTATCAGAAGAAAACAGACCATAAAGATCAGAGCAAAACTAAATGAATTAGAGAACAGAAGAAAAGTTGAAAAACACTGAAAAAACCAAAAGGTGGTTTTTTGAAAAGATCAACAAAATTCACAAACCACTGGCTAAATTTACTAAAGAAAAACAGGAAAGGAAACAAGTAACACAAATAAGAAATGAGAAAGGAGCTGTCATAACAGATCCAACAGAAACCAAAACTATCATAACAGAATACTATGAAAATTTGTACTCTAACAAATTTCAAAACCTAGAGGAAATGGACAAATTTCTTGATTCATATCACCTACCAAAGTTATCACAAGGTGACGTAGAACAACTTAATAAACCCATCACAAAAGAAGAGGTTGAAAAAGTTATCAAGAAACTACGAACCAAAAAAAGCCCTGGCCCAGATGGCTTCACTGCAGAATTCTAACAAACTTTTACAGAAGAGTTATCGCTAATACTACTGACACTATTTCACTGTATAGAAAGGATGGAATACTCCCAAATTCATTCTATGAAGCCAGCATAACCCTGGTACCAAAGCAAGGGAAAGACCTATCCAAAAAGGAGAACTAGAGACCAATATCACTCATGAATTTAAATGCAAAAATCTTCCACAAAATTCTTGCCAATAGAATACAACAACATAACAAAAAATAATCCATCATAACCAAGTTGAATTCATGCTAGGTATGCAAGGCTGGTTCAGCATCCGAAAAACAATTAATATGATCAACTACATAAATAACGCAAAAGACAAGAATCACCTGATTTTGTCTACGGATGCAGAAAAGGCATTTTATAAAGTCCAACACCCATTCATGCTAAAAACTCTCAGCAAAATAGGAATAGATAGACAATTCCTGAATGCCATAAGGGCCATTTATACAAAGCCAACTTCCTACATCATCCTGAATGGAGAGAGACTGAAACAATTCCCCTTGAGAACAGGAACTAGACAAGGATGCTCACTCTCACCTCTCCTATTCAAAATTTACTGGAAGTTCTAGCCATCACAATTAGACAAGACCAAGAAATAAAGGTATCTGCATTAGCGAAGAAGAAGTAAAAATCTCCCTATTTGCAGATGATATGATTGCATACATAAAGAATCTTGGAGAATCCATAAGTAAACTACTCAAACTAATGGAAGAGTTCAGCAAAGTCTCAGGATGCAAGATAAACATAAGAAAATCAGTAGGGTTTCTTTATACCAACAAAGAGATTATTAAGGAAGGAATGACCAAATCAATACCATTTACTATAGCCGCTAAGAAGACAAAGTACCCAGGAATAAATCTAACCAGAGGAATAATAGACATTCGCAAAGAGAATTACAAGTCCCAGCTACAAGAAACTAAGAGAGACCTACATAAATGGAGAAACCTACCCTGCTCATGGATTGGAAGATTTAACATTGTGAAAATGTCTATTTTGCCCAAAGCAATCTACTCACATAATGCAATTCCAATACGAATTTCAGTGACGTTTTTTAAGGAGACGGGGAAACAAATCACCAACTTTGTTTGCAAAGGAAAGAAACCCCAGATAAGTAAAGCACTGCTGAAGAAGAACACACTGGGAGACCTCTCACTACTTGACTTTACAACCTGATACTGGTACAAAAACAGACAGATAGATCAATTGAACAGAATTGAGACCCCAGAGATGACACCATCGTCCTTTAAACAGCTGATATTCAACAAAGGCTGTAAGACATTAAACTGGGGTAAAAGAAACCTCTTCAGCAATTGGTGCTGACAAAATTGGATATCTATGTGCACTAAATTAAAACAGGACCCAGATCTTATACTTTATATAAAATCCAAGTCAAACTGGATAAATGACCTAAATATCAAATCTAAAATGATAGAGCTCATCCAAGAAAAAGTAGGAGCAACAATGGAAGTTTTAATACACAACATAGACCAACTTCAAGCTCTGGCAAACGAACTGCAAACAACAGAAAATAGACAAGTGGGAACTATTAGGAATCAAACACTTTTGCTCATCCAAAGACTTTGTTAACAGAACTAAAAGACCACCTACAGAGTGGGAAAAAATATTTGACAACTATATGTCAGACCAACATCAGACCTCTATACTCTATAAGGTACTACAAAATATCAATAAGAAAAAGATAAATCATCCAATTAAGCGATGGGCAAAGGAGATGGGCAGACACTTCTCTAAAGAGGAGATCCAGGCAGCCCCAAAACACATGCGGACATGCTCGTGATCATTAGCTATTAAAGAAATTCAAATCAAAATTGCAATAAGATATCATTTCACCCCAACAAGGTTGTCCATGATCCAAAAACTGAAAACAACAAATACTGTAGAGGCTGTGGAGAAATTGGAACTCTCCTACACTGTTGGTGGGATTGCAAAATGGTGTCACCTCTTTGCAAAGCAATGCGGCACTTCCTTAAAAAGGTGAATGTAGAGATGCTGTTTGATCCACTAATTCCACTGCTTAGAATACATCTTACAGAATCAAGGCCACTCACACCAACTGATAACATGCACACAAAAGTTTATGGCAGCACAGTCCACAATAGCAAAAAGATGGAATCAACCCAGATGCCCAACAATAGAGGAATGGATAGGTAAACTACGGTACAATGGAACACTTTGCAGTGATAAAAAACAACAATGATTTTAGGAAACATCTCATAACTTGGTTTCAACTGGAGGTCATTATGTTGAGTGAAAGTACTCGGGCAAAATGACAAATATTGTATGAGACCCCTAAGATAAGAACTTATAAACAGTTTCATGCATAGAAGAAAAGACTCTTTGACTGCTACAAGGCTGGGGAGCCAGGGAGGGTGACTGGGGGAGGGTTTAGATTACATAGTTGATAGAAATTTGGTTGGGTGAAATCAGTCACAGCACACATTAGAAAGAAGATCAGTATTAACTGGGCTTCAACATAACATTATTACTCCTCCCATCTTAATCCAATGTTGCAAGTACAGAGTAGCTGGGCAGGGGACAGGAGCCATGCTCTCAGGGGAAATCGAGGCCAATTGGCACAACTAGCATTTTGCTAAGAAAGCCCTCTGTACCCACATTGGTGAGTGACATCTTGGATCTTAAAATCAGCCAAGCCTCCATCTGAGGGTATAGCAAATGTTCCCAACTCATCAGGAAAGGATGATCACCAAGGACAAAAACAATATGGAGGAAAAAGAACCCAGAAGACAGAGAGACCCACATGAGTGAGTGACTACACTGACTTGTGACCAGAAGAACTGGATGGTGCCCGACCACGACCAGTGATAGCCATGACGGAGCTCACAAAGTTGAGTCTCACTGGCAACACAAGAATAAAAATGGGTGCACCCTGAGATCTCCGTTAAAAGACCACAGCTGATGGTCCATAGGCCTCAGAGATCCCCTGGGAGCATGGCCCCTGGCCCTAATGCTGCCCCTATCCATAAATCATAATGGAGGTCAACTCTCAGACAGGAGTGGACTGGACTTGACAACACAGAGTGACCATATCATGTGTGCACTTTATGGTTCTATGCATCTATGGGATGTTGTCCTTCTGACCTTTTGCTGGAGGAAGGGGAGTGGGTAGAGACAAGGAGATACGAGATTGTTTAGAGGATGAGACATGTATGGAGCAGAGAGGAAGAGTGTGCTGTCTCCAGGTAAGGAGAGCAGTGGGAGCTGCATATAGGTGGGCATGGAAATTTATATAGGAATGTACATTTTCATTCAATCATAATTAAAAAAATACTTACACATGATTATGGAAGTAGACATTCACTTTAAACATAATTAACATACAAGTACTGCCAGTTAAGCTCACAAAGTCATCCTAGAAATAGTGCTACCTACTTCATTGCTGACTATCACTACCATCAAAAGTACTCCTCTTAAGCTATACACCAACACCAGTGCCTAGTCTAAGCTTCAAAGCAATTTTGGAGCTCTTTTTTTCAAAATGGCCATCAGATCTGTCATCATCTTACCCTTGATGTTCTGAATGGCATCAAAATGTCTTCCTTTGAAGATTTCGTTTATCTTCAGGTAGAGATAAAAGCCATTGGGGGCCAGATAGGTGAGTAGGGAGGGTGTTCCAATATAGTTATTTGTTTACTGGCTAAAAACTCACAGACAACTGCACAATGAAGTCAGAGAGCTTGGTTTTATGTCACCATGCACAATGGCCTTTCCAGAAAGTGTTTCAAAATTGTTTTGAAGTGTAGACTAGGTGTTAGTGCCTGTGACTAGCTTCCCAAGGGGACTACTTTGAAGGTGACTGTAATGATATTCAACAATGAGGTATGTAGCACATAAAACAATTAAGTTTCTGGACTTAGTTGTTGGACCTCATACATTTCATAAATAAAATTCCAAAGGCTGTATTTGCCTACACCATCATGTATCTTCTTAATGTTTGCATAAAGATATAATGATAATATAAACATGAGAAGTTAAAACAATGCCAAGATGAGAAACATGGGAAGCCATGATCCTCTGTATTCTCACTGATATAAAATAATTTTTCGGTGGTAACTGCTTTCAAGTTAATGATCCATCTCCTATCAAAAAATGTTAAGATTATACTGTAAAACAAGACATTTTATGTTCTATAGCTGTAAACAAAACTGCCAATATATAAAACAGTGAATTCTTGTTTAATTGTGTTAAGAAATTACAGGCATCTCTGTCTCTCAAGTATTTGCCACATTACTGTTAAACTATGGGAAAAGACATTGCTCACATATAGGTTGTCTGTCACAATTCCATCAGGACAATCCAGGAGAATTCCATGGGTCACTTATTCTTGATTAATAAAAGTGAGAAACGAGAGAATGAATTAAATTTATTTTTTGCAACTTCATTCCTTTGAATCATTGTACTGTAATTAACGACATTAGAAAAAATACTAAAAAGAGTTGTAAACGTTTCACCAGTCTTCAAAAATCGCCTGCTTTTGTCACATTTTCTCCACCTCTTAACACCAAGATCCTAAATGCACATTTTTCATCTTTGCAGATTGCATAGAGAGTTTCAACTAAGTTGGCCTACTTCATAATTTTCATGCTACACACTTCCTTCTTTCCCATATTTTTTTACTAAAACTTTCTTTCTACTCTTCTAATTCCTACTTTTAGATTATCTCATTCATGTCACTCCCAAACAGATCTTTCATTGTACCTACTATTATTTTTTAATATATATTGTATAATTTTCTTATGAAACCACTGCCCCCCAGATCCCACCTTCCCCCTTACAGACTTTGAGTTCCAACATCTTAACATTATTCATGTTCACCATATCGCTCTCCTATTTAAACAACAAAAATACAAAAAGGAGATTGTTTAGAAAAGTCTAACTTTTCAAAATATCTTGTTTAAAGCATCCTCACGATAATACAGTAGTAAGTAGATCACAACGTTAATTCTCATTTTAAAAATAATTAACCTTCTGCCTAGAGAAATAAAATCATTTCCCCAAAGTTATATCTAAAGTTATAATTACAGATTCATCTTTGTGGCCTTCCCATTACTAATCCTTCTCTTTCCATTACTGTAGTAACAACTGACTTTGTCTTTGTGCTCTTGTCTATTCATTCTTGAAAATTTTAGGTTAAGATAATGATCAGTACCACTGTTCTGGCAATTTCTCTAAGTGATGATTAAGGTATCAGAACTGATTATTGCATGAGGAAAGAGTGTTTCTGTGGGGAAAAGATAAGCTGTACGGGAGTGAGGGGTTAAAAGTTGAAAGATAAATGTTCGGTCATTTTTTGCATATAATCATATGTACAGGACAAAAATTGAGATATTGCTCTTTCAGTGTCTGCTTAGCTGAAGTGAAAATCTTAAATGCTCATAATAATAGAATCTAAGTTTGGCTTCTTTATTCTACTTTAACCTTCTAACCCTGCTTATAGGGTACCTCGTTTTTACTAGTCATAGTCACACAATCAGATGTATGTCTTGTAATTTTTTTGAGAGCTAATTTTTATTTTAGATAAGCTACCTAATCTTGGCTCTTCATTTTTTTTCAGTTTCTTTTTACACTCTTTGAGAGAAATACATATATATATGTATGTATATATACATACGTTGCTTTTTTGTTGAAATATTTACTCATTAAGAATTCCATATGGCTCAACTCATTTATAAGAATTGGAGAGAAGGAAAACAAGCCACTTGATTTCTCAGTTCTTTTTTAACTAGTGAAAAATCAATAAAGGACTTCAGGTGTCTTTTTACAAAGCATGCCTAGATAAAGGAGCTGGGCATTTTGTGAAAGTAGTACGTGAATGGAACCAGCAAGAGAAATAGTTCTCTGAATTTTAAAAGAATTCAGAGATTAAGATCCAAAACCATCATGCAAGGTTTTTCTGCACTTGATAGTCCAAATATTGACAGAATATATTTTTGAGGACATAGTTTCAAAGTTTCACATTATGATACTTAACTAAATGGATGAAATGTTTGAACATTAAAAGCAATTTATTTGTATAATTGATTTACATGAATGGAAGGAAAATGTTGTTAGAATGGATACAAAGTTAAATACAGTAGATAGATATGTAGGTAGGTAGGTAGGTTGATATGTAGACAAGATATATGTTTATGTATACACATATATGAATTGGAGACCCTGGTGATGTAATGCTTAAGTGCTACATCTGCTAACCAAAATGGTCAGCAAGCAGTTTGAATCTACTATGCACTCTTTGGAAACACTATGGTGTTGTCAGACTGTTCTACAGGGTCCTTATGAGTCAGAATTGACCTGATGGCAGTGACTTTTGTTTTATATTTTATATATGAGTGAAACAATTCTGAAATACAAAGTATTTGCATGCTGATTAGGAAAAAGACAATTCTTTGATTTAAAAATGCCAGTATCTGTCTTGGTTGATAGCTATGTTTTATGGGGAAATGGAGGCACTGCCTTCAAATTTATACCTGATGTTCTAGTCCGGATGAACAGGGTTAGACGGAATGAAACTCAGATGTACTCTTGTTCTTTGACCTGAAGCCTGGCCAATTTGGAAGACAGCTTCTGGGTCCTTGGTGCCTTCACATTTTAATGGCAAGAAAGACTCTCAGGCTTCACCCATTGGAAAGAAAGAGTTCTTTTCTTCCTAAGTCTGACAATGTCTCAGTGCTAAACTTCCCATTCCTCACTTCCTTTCTTCTGGACTCTATGCTGGTTACCAGTTAGCTTTAGAAAGATGGAAAATAGGAAAAAGGGCATCTTCTTAAGTGAGAAACAGTTTTTCTTTAGTTCCAAAGAAATTAAGAGAGAGATGAGGAGAGCTCAGCTAAACTAAGACGAGAATGGCTGAGCTATCAAGTAGGAAAAATAAAATGAATGCAGGTCTAGTTTCTGAACACTTCCTATTAGAATATCCATCTTATGGGACTGTGGATCTGATTATGAAATCAGTTTGTCTTCTTCTTACTAAATCTGAGTGTACCCCTTCTTGAAAGTGAGATGAGGTGCGAAGTGATAGTTGAAGGGTGGAGAAAAGTACCAAATTTCTGTAAGTTCTAGTAAGCTACTAACAGTCATAAGTAATTATACAAAATAAGACAATGTGTTAAAATTGGACCTTTACTTCTCAAATCATCTATAGCTACCTACAGGTTACCTATCCATATTTTTAAGATAGAATTATATATCTAGGACTTGGGTGGATCATAGTATAGTTATAAAAGTAAATGGGATGGGCAATACTGAAAAGAAAAATAGTTAAGACAAATTATCTTAGTCCTAAGCGGAATTTTTTTCTAATGCATTCCCAAGAGATACTGGGGTAGAAAATATGAATAATAAATCAGAAACAGTAAATAATCTTCCATTCATGGAAATACTGGGGTGGACAGTATTGTATCTTTTTCAGGCAGAATGATGCGTTTTTCTTAATGCTCTCAAGTCAGTTTCAATTCATAGAGACTCTATGTACAGCAGCACAAAACATTGCCCCTTCTGTGCCATGTACATGATCCTTGTCACGTTTGAGCCTGTTGCTACAGCCGCTGTGTCAATCCATCTCATCAAGGATCTGTTTTTTGCTGACCACTATTTTACCAAGCATGATGTTCTCAAGGGTCTGATTCCTCCCTATAACATGTCCAAAGTATGTGAGATGTGGTATCACCATCCTTGCTTCTAAGGAGCGTTCTGGCTATGTTTCTTCCAGGACAAATTTGTTTGTTCTTTTGACAGTGCACAGTATGTTTAATATCTGTTAAATTCAAAGGCATCAGTTCTTTTGCTCTTCCTTTTTCATTGCCCAGTTTCTCATGCATATAAGGTGATTGAAAATATCACCAAGACTTGAATTAGGAGCACATATCTTTGCTTTCTAGCACTTCAAAGAGGTCTTTTGCAGCAGATTTGCCCGATGCAAGGCATTGTTTGATTCTTTGACTGCTACTTCCATGAGTGTTTGTGAAAACCAACTAAAGCAAAGTCTTTGACAAATTTGGTATTTTCTCCATATATCATAACATTGTTTACTGATTCATTTGTGAGATTTTTATTTTCTTTATGTTGAAATGAAACATACTGAAGGGTATAATCTGATCTTCATGAGTTAGTATTTCAAATCCTCTTTCAGCAAAAGGGTTGTGTCATCTGCTTATCACACTATCCTATCACTGACAATATTGTACTTCCTGATGGATCTTGCAATGTTCTTTTTGATGACGAATGCAATACCATTCCTCTTCAGTTTGTCACTCTTGGCATAGTAGACTGCATGGTTTTTTAATTCAAAATGGCCAATGTCAGTCCATGTCAGCTCAGTAAGGCCTAGGATATTAATTTTTATTCATTCCACTTCATTTCTGATAATTTGCACTTTTCCTAGGTTGGTATTTTGTACTTTCCACGTTCCAATTATGAGCCTTCTTCTAATCCTGGTGCCCCATCCTCCTTCATATAGTCCCGTTTCTTGGATTGTTGCTCAGGACACAGTCTGAATAAGTGTACTGAAAGGTACAACCCTGATGCACACATTTCCGGACATTACACCACTTGTTTTGTTCAAATGACAGCCTCCAGTTACTCATGAACATTACTGAATGTTCTAGGAATCCCATTCTGTAATCTGTAATTGGTCTGATCCTCATAGTTGAATGCCTATGTAAACTCTATAACTCATAACTCTGCTCCATAACTCACCTGGTCTTTGGTCATTACTGTTCAGTACATTAAATCTGTTCTTGAAATGGTCTCTAAATTCAGGTGGGATATACTCAGAGTCATACTTTGTTTTTCAGGGACTTGTTATGATTTTCTTCAGCTTCAACTCAAACTTACATATGAAAATTTGATGTTCTAATCCACTGTGGGCCCCTAACTTTGCTCTGCCTGATGATAGTGAGATTTTCCATACTCTCTTTCCACAGATGTGGTCAGTTTGACCCCTGTGTATTGCATCTGTTGAGGTCTATGTGTATAGCCACTGTTTATGTTGTTGAAAAATGGTGTTTGTAATGAAGTTGTTAGTCTTGCAAAATTCAATTCTGTCGTCTCTGATAGTACTTCTTTTACCAAGGCCATGTTGTCCAACTCCTTATCCTTCTTTTGTTTCCAACTTTTGTATTCAAATTGGCAATAGTTATGGATGCATCCTACTTGCATGTTCAGTCAAGCTCAGACTGCAGAAGTTGGTAAAAATCTTTAATCTCTTCATCTTTGTCCTTAGTGCTTGATATGTAAATTTGAATAATAGTCATATTATTTGGTCTTCCTTATAAGCGTATGGATATTATCCTATCACTGACAGTATTGTACTTCAGGATAGATTTGGAAATGTTCTTTTTGATGAAGAATGTGACACCATTCCTCTTCCATTTGTTATTCGTAGTAAACTGCATGATTTTCAGATTCAAAATAGCCGGCACCGGTCCATTTCAGCTCACTAATGGCTAAGATGTCAATGTTAGTGTACTCTTAAATTTCTGATGATTTTCAATTTTCTTAGATTTGTACTTTGTACATTCCAGTTTTCAATTATTAATGGATGTTTTCAGCTATTTCTTCACATTTTGAGTCATGCCTCATCAGCGAATGAATGTCCCAAAAGCTTAACTCTATTCATGTCATTAAGATTAACTTGACTTTCAGGAGGCAAGTATTCTGAGTACGTTCCAGCCTGAGAGGCTCATCATCCAACACTATGTCAAACAACAGTCCTATGTTATTCATAAGATTTTTCACAGGCTATTTCCCTGCCCCCCCCCGAAGTATACCACTTGGTACTTTTTCCTAGTCTGTCTCTTGGCCTAGAACCTCACCGGACAGCTGCCCCCATGACTGTTCCTGGTGGTATTTTAATACCTCTAGTATAACTTCCAGCATCTTAGCAACGTGCAAGCCACCACAACAACTCAAATGCACAGATGCTTGGGGATGAGTGATACTGGCCAAGTCAAACAGCTTCCTACCTCTATGTTCCACACTAAAAACTTGAAAAGAATAGCAATTGCTAACTTACTATAACTATTTCACTAAAATGAAAAGGTCAAAAGTGATTTATTGAAGTTCGACAAATACACACTATAAATGAACATTGTGATAAGGCTAATATCAAGCCACTGTGAGACCCAAAAAATAGTGAAAAAATAGAACTTTCAGTCCTACTTTCAGAGAGCTTACAGTCTAACAGGAAAGATAGATTTATGTCAATGATCACACTGTATCAGTTATCTATTGAATAATAATATTGCATAGTAAGTGATCACGGAATTACAGTAAACCAGTTGCAATCAAGTGGCTTCCAACTGATAAGCCTCTATAGGACAGAGCAGAATGGACTCACAGGGTTTCTATGGAGCAGGTGATAGATCTGAGAGGCTGATCTTTCCATGATCATTGTTCTCATCTGCTGAATCACCAGCTTCACTAAATCATACTGGCACACAAAGCAGTTGATTAATCCTTATTCCAATGAGATAGGCAGCTATGCGTCTTTACTGATCTTGGCTACATTCTTTTATATGTTGAGGGGTGGCTGGTGTAAACCAAACTAGGCTGGCCTTATCTAGGGTAGCTTGATCTTCCCTACATTGTCTTTCTTTCTTTTTTTTTTCTTAAACATGTCAGTTTAGCCTGGGCACATTTTCATGGTGATGTCAAAGACATAGGAAGAAACAAAGAGACAGTAAGCCACTGGGGGTTGAGGAGGAAAGAGGCTTCTACTCAGAACTGGTTTGCTGCGTTATTATTTCTGCCTCATTCCAATGGCAAAATAAATCACATAGCTTAGCCTGAACTCAATGAGTTGGGAAATTGACTTTACCTTTTTAGTAGGAAAATATATATATATTCTCATAGAGCAAGGATCTTAAATAGAGGAAGAGGTGAAAAATTGGCTGCATTAATGCCTTTATTCTCTACTTCACACACTTGTGTGTGAATAATAACAAAGCCTACTCCACTGGAAGCAGATATCGTTGTAACAACAGAGACTGACCTAGACTGGGAGAGATTTTAACATCTTCATCTTTACATTTGACTTATGAGCTGTGTTAGTTTTTTATTGCTGCTGAACCAAATTACCACACGTCTAGCTCAAAGAATAACAAGGTATTATCATAAAGTTCTATAGATCAAAAGTACAGTCAAGGTTTCTGCTTGTCTAGGATCTTACCTGGAGGCTTTGGGACAGAATTTCCTTTCATGTGGATTCAGGCTGTTGGCAGAATTCAGTTCCATGTGTCAGTAGGACTGAGATTTTCTTCTTTTGAAGACTGTCATTCTGGAGTCTGGATCCTTATGTCTTCTGCATTCCTTTTTATGTTGCCTTCTCTATTTTCAAAGGAAGCAATGACAGATCTAGGGCTTCTCTTACTTCAAACATCTCTGAATTTTTGTTCTCTCCCACGTCTCTCTCCAGATGAAGAAATTTGTCCACGTAAAGATATATAATATGTACATATTTGTGTATATAGTGCTTTAATAAAAGTTTGCAGCTCAAATTAATTTATTATATAAAAAAATTTATACACATAGTGGTATGTATCCTCTTTGCAATCCCCAGAATGAGACAGTACACTATCCATTCCCACCCCAGGTTTCCCATGTCCATCCTGCCAGCTCTGGACCCTCCCTGAGTTCTCATCCTGCCTCCAGACAGGAACTCCAATTTTGTTTCTTGTATCTGATTGAACTAAGGGGTACACTCTTTATGAATATTATATATGTATTTTTATAGTTCAATCTAATCTTTATCTGAAAAGAAGATTTAGGAACGGTTTTAGATGTGGGTTAGCAAAGTATCTGGGGGCCATAGCTTCGAGAGTTCCTCTGGTCTTGGTCAGATTGCTAAGTCTGTATGCTTACATGAATTTGGTTTCTACTCCACACTTTTCTCCTATTCTTTTGGGGACTTTTGTTGTGTCGTCTGTCAGGGAGGTCATTGGAGATAGTCAGGCACAATCTAGTACTTCTGTTCTCAGGCCCATAGAGTGTCCGATGTATGTGATCCTTCTATTTCTTGGGCTAATATTTTCTTTGTGTCTTTGGTTTTCTTCATTCTCCTTTGTTCAAAGTGGATTGGGACCAACTGATGCATCTTAGATGGCTACTTATAAGATTTTAAGAGCCCAGACACCACTCACCAAAGTGTGATGCAGAATAATTTCTTAATAAATTTTATTGTACTGATTGCCCTAGATATCCCCTGAAATCATTATCCTTGGACCTCAGTTTCAGCTACTCTGTCTCTCAGTTTGGTTTTGTTCAAGAAATATCTCAACTTTTGCTTTAGCTCAGTTATGTTCTATTCTGCTGTACTGTGTGTTTCTGTGTTTTACTTTCTTTCACCTAAGTTAATTCTTGTCTACTATCTAGTTAGTGAATGTCAACCTCCCTCCTTCCCCATCTTCATAGCCATCAAAAAAATATTTTCTTCTGTATTTATCTTTTTTGAGTACTTATAATAGTGTTCTCATGCAGTATTTGTCCTTTTGCAACTGATTGATTTCACTCAGCGTAATGCCTTCCAGATTCATCCATGTTGTGAGATAGTTCATGAATTAATCATTGTTCTTTATCATTGCATAGTATTCCATTGTGTGTGTGTGCCATTATTTGTTTATCTGTTCTGTTGATAGGTACCTAGATTGTTTCTATCTTTCTAGTATCGAAATAGTGCTGCAACAAACACGGCCATGCATGCATCTAATCATGTGATGATTTTTGCTTCTCTAGGATATACTCCACGGAGTGGATTGCTGGATCACATAGTACTTCTTTTTCTAGATTTTTAAGAACACATAATATCGATTTCCAAAGTCCTTGTACCATTTTACATCCCCACCAACAGTGCATAAGTGTTCTAGTCTCTCCATAACCTCTTCATCATTTATTATTTTGTGTTTTTGAATTAGTACTAGCATTGTTGGGGTAAGATGATATCACACTGTAGCTTTGATTTGCATTTCTCTAACGGCTATAATAGTGTACATTTCTTCATGTACTATTAGCTGCCAGAATGTCCTCTTTGGTGAAGTATCTGTTCAGATCTTTCATTCATTTTTTAATTGGGTTATTTGTCTTTTTGTTGTTTAGATGTTTCAGTATTTTGTAGATTTTTACAACATTACCGTATGAATTGTGGCTGTTTTTTTCCCCCCCATAGTCTTTACGTTATCTATTGCTCCCTCAGTGAAGCCTTTTTACTAGCCTAAGGGTTTGATTTTTAGGAGCTCCTAGTTATCTAGTTTCTCTTCTGGTGTTTATGTATTATTAGTTATGGTTTATTTTCTCTTTTTGCCATCTATTAAGGCTTGTAGTATTGTTCCTATTTTTTTCCTTCTGTGATTCTTATTATTTAGATTTTATATTTGGCTTTGATACATTTTGAGTTAGTTTTTGTACATGGAGTGAGGTATGGGTCTTGGTTTCACTTTTTGTAGATGGATATCCAGTTATGCCAACACCATTTGTTGAAGAGACTGTCTTCCCCATTTAATGAACTCTGGGAATTTGCCAAATATCAGTTGTTCATAGGTGGATAAATTTACATCTGGATTCTCAGTTCTGTTCATTGATCTATGTATTTGTTGTTGTACCAGTACCAGGATGTTTTGACTAGAGTGACAGTATTGTAGATTCTAAAATCAGCTAGTAGGCCTCCTGCTTATTCTTCTCCTTCATTAATGCTTTACTTATCCAGGGCCTCTTCCCTTTCCATGTCAAGTTGCTGATTTCTTTCTCTATTTTCTTAAAAAATTGTCCACGGAATTTGAGAAGGGATTGCATTTTATCTGTAAATTACTTTGGGTAAAATTGTGATTTTCATAATGTTGAATCTTCCAGTCCATGTACAAAGTATCTTTTTCTACTTTTGTAAGTCTCTTTTGCTTTCTTGCAGTAGTGACTTGTAGTTTTCTTTGTATAGATCTTTTGTGTCTCTAGTTAGGTTTATTCATAAGTATTTTATCTTCCTGAGGGCTATTGCAAATGATATTGATTTGGTGATTTCCTTTTCAAAGTTCTCTTTGTTACTGTACAAGAATCCAACTGATTTTTGAGTGTTTATCTTGTATCCAAATACTTTGCTGAAATATTCAATAAGTCTATTAGTTTTCTTGTGAATTCTTTGGAGTTTTCTGTGATGTATAACATCATATTATCTGGCAGCAGAGATACTTTTACTTCCTCCTTAGCAATTTAGATATCCCTTATTTCTTCCTATTGACTTAGGTCTCTGGCAAGGATCACCAGCACAACGTTGAATAAAAGTGTTGTTAAAGGGCATCCTTGTCTGGTTCCCGTTCTCAAGAAGAATGCTTTCAAACTTTCTCCATTTAGGTTGAAGCTGACTGTTCACTTTTTATGAATGTCTTTATTATGTTGAGGAATTTCCCTTCTATTTCTATTTTGCTGAGATTTATTAACACAAATGGTGTTGGACTTTGTCAAATACTTTTTCTGCAACAATTGGTAAGATCATGGGATTCTTATCCTTTGTTTTATTTATATGGTGTATTATATTGAGTGTTTTTCTACTAAACTATCTCTACTTAACTTGGTATGAATCCCATGTGGTCTGTTTAAGTTATTTTATTTGACATGTTGCTGAGTTCTATCTTCTAGAAATTTGTTGAGAATTTTTCAGGTATGGTCATGAGTTTTTATTATATTGTATATTGCCAGCCAAGAGCCAAGTGCCATCGAGTCGAATCTGACTCATGACGACCCTAGGGGCCAGAGTAGAACTGACCCCCAGAGTATTCAAGGAGCACCTGGTGGATTTGAACTGCCCACCTTGTGGCTGCCAAAGCCAAGCCAAGTGCCGTCAAGTGGTCAGCTTGCATAATATATTATATATTACATAACATATTATATATGTATAAAATATAATATTATAATGTATAATAAATAATATACATGCATGTGTGTATATATCATATACAATATATATGTATATATGGAAGTATATATTATATAATCACATAAATATATATGTATTATATTCTATATTGTAAATATATATTGCCAAGCTAGCCAAGTGCCATCGAGTCAGATCTGATATTATACTATACTATACTATATTATGTTTATTATGTAAAATATATGCCTTATAATATATAGTATATGTAATTACTATATTATGTATATACCTAATACCTAAAAATATATGATATATAATCTAACAAATATATTAGATTATAAAATATTTATTATAATAAACATGCAGATAATATATAATTTATATATAATATATTATATATAGCTTATATATCTTCTATATATTATTTATATATTATATATTTATATATATGTATGTGTATGTACATACATGGAAGCTTTTTTATTACCTCTTCTACCTCTTCTTTTGTTATAAATTTACTTGGGTTTTCTACCTCTGTGTTACTTTAGGTAGGTAGTGTGTTTCCAGAAATTTGTCCATTTCCTTCAGGTTTTCAAATTTGTTTCATTAGAATTTTAATGGTATTATGTTATGACTCTTTCATAAGGACTGCCAAGTAAGTTTGCAGACTCATCTTAGAAAAAGCGCTACAAACCTCATTGCTGAAGATCACTGTGGCCACCTTCAAAGTACTCACCTTGGGAAGCTATGCACCCATGTCAGAGTCTAGAGAAGCTGACCATTATATCCTGTTTGTTAAATTTTTGTTGTTGTTTTCTTTCCCCAAAGCCAGGAGACTGATTTGGCATGAAGGATCCCACTTCTGACCTGGAAGGTACAGAAATCTCTGAATGGAATAGCATGGGGAAGGGGTCACTGAGGAAGACAGAGCTACTTACCAGTAATGTAATGTAACGGTTATGTTGATCCTGAATGGTAGGTTAGACGCTTGCACTTAACTTTCGCACATCCAGTTCCATGTCTGCCTGTTTCTGGAGGCTTGTGTAGACCCCTCTGTGCTCAGTTTCTCCAGCAGAGGAAAATACATTCCACATGGTACTGCTTGCCTCAGCCAACATAGGTCAGCCAATCTAGCATGCAGGGTGCCAGCTAGGTCAGATCTGACGCTTTCTCACTGCTCCTGGACTGTGTCTTCCTCCCCCTGTAACTCACTATGACTTCTCAATTTTGTCTTTGATGTTCAGGGCTCTTAGATTTTCATATAAAATTGATCTGCTTGTTGTTTGGGATTTTTCTTACAAGAAGACTGCAGGAAGCATCTCCTTATTCCTCCATCTTGGTCTCACCTTAATTTCTCTAGTTTTAAAGGTTTCTCTGATTTGAATGAGCCCACTAAGATAATCCAGGACCATCTCCTTTTTTAACCTTTTTAAAATATTTCACTGTGCCTTACTGAAAGTTTAAAATCCAAGTCAATTTTTCATATAAAATCATGCACCCACTACTCTATACAACTCTGGCTGCTCTCCACACACTGCGACATCACACTCTTCCTTTCCACCCTGGACTTCCTGTATCTAGTCTATTCAGCCAACTCCTGTCTCCTGCTACCCTTCCATCTTGCCTCTGGACAGGAGCTGCTCACAAAGCCTCATGTATGTATTTAAGCCAAGAGGTAAACCCTTTTCGCCCACATGACTCTGTGTCTTATAATCCAGTCCAATTTTTGTCTGAAGAGTTAGCTTTACAACAGGTTCCAGCTTTGGGCTAACAGACAGTCTGAGGGCTATGTCCTCATACAATGCTCCAATCCATCAAACCGTCAAGTCTGGTCTCACAATAGAGTTCTAGCTCTGCGCACCCATTTTTCTCCTGCTACATCACAGACTCTACATTTTGTTTCCTGTCAGGGAAGTTATTACTGGGGGCGAGGCATCATCCAGTTCTCCTGGTTTCATACTGATAAATTCTCCAAGTCCTATGGCCCTTTCTGTCTCCTGGGCTCATATGTTCCTCATATCTTTGAGTTTTTTTGTTCTCCTCTACTCTAGGTAGACTGGGAACAATTGATGCTCCTTAGATGGCAGATTGCTAACTTTTAAGATGTCAGACACCTCTCACCAAATGGGATGCAGAACACTGTCTTAAAAAAACAAAACAAAACTTAGTTATACTGATTGACTTAGATGTTCCCTGAAACCATGGTCCCCAGACCCCTGCTACTGCTACTCTGATCTTCATGTTGTTGGATTGTATTTAGGAAACCTAACTGTTTTTGGTGTAGTCCAGCGGTGTTAATGTCCCTTCTGCTGTGTGCTGTCACTTCCTGCACAAAACACTGTTCCTATCTTCTCTCTAATCTATGAATACTCATCTTCGTCTGTCCCCTCCCTGGTCACCACAACGATTATTTTCTTCTGTGCTTAAACCTTTTCTTGAGTCCTCATGATAGTCTTATACAATATTTGTACTTCTGTGTCTAATTTCAGTCATTATGTCTTCCAGCTGACTCCATGTTATCAGATGTTTCCCCAAATCATTGTTCTTTATCATTGTATAGTATTCCATTGTGTGAATATACCATAGTTTGTATATCCATTCATCTGTTGATGGGTCCCTAGGTTGAGTCTATCTCTTTGTTATTGTGGACAGTGCTGTAATAAATATTGGTGTACTGTATCTATTCATGTGAAGCCCTTATTTCTCTAGGATATATTCCAAACAGTGGGGTTGCTGGCTCATATGGCATTTTTACTCCCAGCTTTCTAACAAAGCACCAAATTGATTTCCAAAGTAGGTGTTATCATCTTACATTTCCACCAGAAGACCAGAGAATTACAGTCTCTCCATGACCTATCCAACATTTATTATTTTGTGTTTCTTGGATTAATGTCAGGCTTGTTTGGATGAGATGGTATCTCATTGTAGTTTTGATTTGGATTTTTATCATGGCTAATAATTGTGAGCGTTTTCTCATGTATCTATTAGCCTCCTGGATGTCTTCTTTGATGAAGGTCTGTTCATATACTTTACCCATTGTTTAATTAGATTATTTGACTTTTTCTTATTAAGACTTTGTAGTACCTTGTAGATTAGGAAGATTAGACTCTGATCAAGTTCACAGCAGCCAAAAATTCCTTCCCAGTCTGTAGGAAATCTTTTTTAGTCTTTTGGTGAAATCTTGGGATGAACATTAAGTGTTTGATTTTGAGGAGTTCCCAGTTATGTATTTTCTGTTCTTGAGTTTGTGCATTGTTAATAATATTTTGTTGACTGTGACATTTAGATCTTCCATGTTTTTACTGAGTTTTTTCTAGATGTCTGTCTTTCATTGAAAGTGGTGTGTTGGTCTCCTGCTATTACTGTAGAGCTGTCTATGTTTTCAGCATAGTTAGTATATCTTTTATGTATTTTGGAGTCCTGTCATTAGGTGCATAGGTATTTAATATGATTATATCCTATTTGAGTTTTGATCCTTTAATCATTGTAGAGTGTCCCTCCTTATCTAATATAGTAGACTAATATTACCGCTCCTGCTCTTTTCAGAATGTTCTTAGCTTGATATACTTTTTCCATCCTTTGAGTTTTAGTTTCTTCATATCTTTGAGTATAATATGTGTCTCGTGTAGGCAGTATATAGATGCATCATGGTTTTTATCCAATCTGCCACTCTACTTCTTTCTATTGATTTGTTTAATATAATTTTATTCAGTGTGATTATTGATAGGTATGAGTTTAGTGCTGTCATTTTGATATCTTTCTTTGTGTATTATAGGCAATTCCTTTGTTTGGTTTAATTTTCTGTGCTAATTCTTTATTGTTTATGTGTTTTCATCTTTTTCAATGTTGGCACCATTATATTTGCTCAGACTTCTTTTTTTTTTATTTCAATGTATAGGATTCATAGTTTTCTTTGTGGTTACCTGAATATTTACCCCTATTTTTCTAAATTTAAACCAGTCCCAATTTCTTTATATTATCTTGATTTCCTCTCCATATGGAAGATCTGTGACTATATTTTCATTTAGTCTGTCTCTTTTGTTATGAGGTTTACATAATGACACCTTTGTTTGCTTGATATGCAACTCTTGGCTGGCAATTATTTTCTCTTAAGGTTTTGTATACATCCTCCCGCTGCATTCTTGCCTACATAGTTTATGCTGAGTAGTCCAAGATTAGTCTCATTGATTTTCCTTTTCGGGTAGTTTTTCACTTATTCTTATATGCTTTTAAAATTGTCCCCTTATCTTTACTATTGGCAAGTTTGATGACAATATGTCATTGTGTCTTCCTTTTGAGATCTATCTTGCTTCAAGTTCTATGAACATCTTGGATAGATATCTTCTCATTTTTGATGGTATCAGGAAAGCTTTCTGTCAACAAATCTTCCACAATTCCCTCTGTATTTTCTGTTATGCTTCCTCTTCTGATGCTCCAGTCACTGGTAGATTATGCCTCTTGATGGAGTCCCAAGCAATTCTTAGTGTTTCTTGATTCTTTTTAATTGATTTATCTGATTTCTTTTCTCAAATATGCTAATACCACTTGCTTTGTCTTCAGTCTCACAAATTTGGCCTTTATTGGCTGAAATCTGCCAGTTTGGCTTTCTCTTGAGTTGTCTAGTTCTGTAACTTTGTTATTAATTTTCTGAATTTCTAATTCTTGCTGTTCTATGCTTTCTTGTAACCTGTTCAATTTGTCATTATGCTCTCCTGCAATTTCCTTCATCTCCCTCCCAATCTCTTGAAGACCTCTACATATTAATCTTTTATATTCTTCCTCTAATAATTCCAGGAAGTTCTCTTCATCTGGAAAACTTGAATCTTTGTTTTGTGGAGCTTTCTGAAGCTATCATGGTCTTTCTCTTTAAGAGATTTGATATGGATTGTGGTCTCGAAGCCATCATTAAATTGTTCAATTCAAGTATTTTGCTCACTTGCTGAGTTCTAGCTTCTTGTTTAGTTTTGTTTTGAAAGGTCTAAATATGCAAATTGTGTGTAGTGGTTTGGTATTGGTGTTTTTGAAGCTGTAATATCCTGTCACTAGGTGGTTAGAGTTGTTACTAGACATGTGAGCCCAACGGTCCACTTGCTATTCTTGTATGAATTAGCTCAAGTGTCCAAGAAATCAGTCAGCAAGTGTGTAGTGCTGGCTCTTGTCCACTGTCTTAGATGGGCAGTGCTGCATGCTGGAAGCTATTGTGTCCTAGTCCCCTTGCCCCCTCCTCCCTCTCCCGATGTTGCTTGGTGCCTTGAAACTGTTTGCAGAATAATAGGCCTAGGTTGAACCATTCACAATTCAGGCTAAACTATTTCCTTGAAATTGTTTACATGATTTTGCCTAAGTTAAAAACTATTTGCATGTTCCTATCCTTTGTTTACTCTGGGGGTCAGTTCTACCCTGGCACCTAGGGTCGCCATGAGTCGGATCTGACTCGACGGCACTTGGCTGGCTGGTATCTTTTGTTTAAAGACAAAAAAACTTCTGTGTGCTCTGTAACAAAGATCATGACCATTTTTGGCAATGTCCTGCCCTGTTGACTTCCTACCTATGAAGCTTATAAATAAAGCTTGTGTAAGATGACCGGCATCTGTGATTCTTCATAAGAGATCATGGTCCCACCTGGTCCCAACTCTATCTTGTGTGATGTGTTTATTTGTTCTTATGTGATTGACATGTTTCATGTGTGAGTGATGTGTTTTCATGTGTGAGTGAGATTTTTCATCCCCTTGTCTGTCCATATTCAGCCTCGGACCCTATCCAGCACTGGCCGCCGGGGTGCCAGACGCAATAGGGCAGCACTGGCTGTTCTAGACATAGGCATCTGCCTGCAGCTACTTAGAAATGCAGGGGGCTAACAGCCACCTCTGAGTGTCTATAAAGATGGTGTGACTCCTTACGTCTGAATCTAGACAAAGTAACAGTTTCTTCTCTGAATTTCCAGTTCAGGGATATCAGTAGATTTTTTTTTTTTTTTTTACTTCCCCATGATTGTTGAATTGTTCCCTCTCTGAGTCTTAGAGAACGGCTCGTGGTGGGCTGAAGGAATCCCAATTCTGGGTCATTTAATGATGTGAGACTTCAGAGCTAGATGCAGTGCAGAGAAGGAGGCAGAAGCACTGGGAGAAAGGAGAGAAGTCTCCCCTAAAGAAAAGATTCAGACTGGTACATGTGGTAGGTTACAATCAAAG
This sequence comes from Heterohyrax brucei, assembly GCA_028571685.1. Taxonomy (NCBI): domain Eukaryota; kingdom Metazoa; phylum Chordata; class Mammalia; order Hyracoidea; family Procaviidae; genus Heterohyrax; species Heterohyrax brucei. Next base: position 136,998,042 of record CM053142.1, on the reverse strand, counting down.
ACTTAGCTTTTGAGGATCTCCTGCTATTTCTTCCTGGTTCAGGAGGCATAAGTAGATTCCCCAGGTACTTTCTCCTGCTGAAGGAGATAAGTTCAAGTCATCATGCTCAACTCATCACAATGGCCACAGCTGTTTTCCAGTGGATCAGGTCTTGCTAATCCTACTCTTCTTCCCCCTTTGTACAGTCCAATATCTCAATTTTCCCTTTGGTATTCTGGGTTCCTTGAATGTTACATGGAGTGAATTCATTTGTTATTTTAGGTCTTTTTGTTAAAGGGGCAAAAGGAAGTATCTGACTACTCCACCATCTTGTCCCTCTAATCTCCCTGTTTTAATATACATAAACTTAGTTATATCTGTAATCTTCCTATTGTCATGCATAGTAACATATTCACAGGATCTTGAGATCAAGGAATGAACATCTTTAGAGGACTATTTTATTCTTCCTAACACTGTCAGCCTTCTAGTTTTCAAGAATTACGTTCCTCCAGATGCAAAAATACATTGATACCATCCTAAATTCCCCAAAGTTCTTCTCCTACTACCGCATCAATTCAAAGGCAAAAATATCATCTAAATCTCATCAGCTCAGAAGCCCCAAATCTCACATCTAAATCATCTGATGAAGATAAATCATCTAAATTACTAGTATGAAGTTCTTGGAATACCTATTTAAGCATAACATCTGGGGCAAATTTCCTTTCCATCTGTGAACCTATGAAAATAAAGAAGTATATTATCTATTTACAAAACAAAATGGTAGGACACACATAGATAATAGTTACAGACATTGTACATTAAAGAGTGAGAAAATAGAAGGAAAAAATGAAAGGCTCAGACTAACTGCAGAATCGGTCAGCAGACTCCATCAGACTTTAAGGCATGAGAATAATCTTTCTTGGCCTTTGGCTCTTCCCTTTGGGTTCTCAAATCCATCTCCTGAGTATCCTTTGTTCTTCATAAACGTTAGTATACATTATTAAAGACTTATATGTGGAAATCAAAATCATAAACTTCTTGGAGAATAATATGAAGTGTAATGCTGTCATGCCTAGCTTTTAACAATGGATTATCTAATATAACACAAACAACAAAATACAAATAAATTAGTCCTCATAAAAATTTAAAATTTGCATTCCTTAAAAGACTTTACTGAAAATATTAAATGTCAGACTACTGACTGGAAGTATATATATCTTGAAAAACCAAATATCCTGTGAGAGCTTAATAACAAAAAATTATATATATATGTGTGTATATATAAATCCTGGATGACAACAAAAAGACAATTCATTCGTAAAAGGAGCAAAGAACTTGGACAGACATTTCACCAAATAAGACATTCAAATGGTTACCAAACACATGAAGAGATACTCGATGTAATTACACATCAGAGAGACACAAATCAAAACCACAGTAACATACCATCATACTCCCGCTAGGTTGGCGGAAACAGCTGTGATGGGGCACACAAATGTTATGTCCCAGTTTCAACACAAGAAAGAGGGGTGCATATCAAGTACTCCACTAAAAGACCACAAGTGATGGTCCAAAGGCCCAGAAGTTCCCTTGGGAGCTTGGCTCTAGACCTGATACTGCCTCTGATCATAAATCATTACTGAGGTCAACTCTTCGGACATGAGTAGATTAGACTCAGGAATACAAAGTGACCATATAGTGTGTCCACTTTATGGTTCTATGCATCTACAGGGCACTGTCCTACTGGCCTCTTGCTAGAAGGTAGAAGAGAGGGAGGACAGGAGGGGACAGGAGATTGTTAAGTGGATATGACATATATAGAATGGAAGAAAGAGTGTGCTAGCACAGGAAAGGAGCGCAAAAGAAGCTGCAGATAGGTGAGCATGCAAATTTAACTTGGATTGTATACTTCCACTCAATCACAATAAAAAAAAATGTTGTTGAGGATGTGGGGAAATTGGAACCCTTATCTATTGAAAGTGGTATAGCTGTTATGGAAATGAAAAAGGATGTAGTAGTTCCTTAAAAAACACACACAAAAATAGAACAATCGTGTGATCCAGAAATTCACTCCTAGATATAGACCCCAAATACTTAAAAGCAGAGACTCAAACAGATGCTCACATCCATGTTCACTGTAGCAACATTCACAATAGCTAAAAATGTGAGAAAAATCTAAATGCCCATTAAGGAATCAAGGAATTAACAAAATCTGGTACATATACTGTAGTAATTTTTAGTGAGCAAGAGAAATGATGTCTTCATAGAAGCTACAATATAGAAGGAGCATAAAGACATCAACCTAAGTGTAATAAGTCAATCACAAAAGCACAGATATTGTATGACCTTACATAAAAAAAACCCAGAAATACGTAAATGTATAGAGACCAAAGGTTATCAGTACTTACAAGGACTGAGAGGGGAGAACCAGGTGCAATGAATTTTGGTATATGGTGATGGGAATAGCTTGTTGATTAAAGGTATTATTGCACAGCCAATAAATATCACAGTAGATAAGTTGTACATTTATGAAACTTGAATTGGTAAAATTTGAGCTATAGATATATTTACAACAATGACTAAAAAAAAGGTATCTGGTGAGGCTGCTTATGTGCAACTAAAGACCTTATGGGACTTAGTCCTTGATTTGAAGGTTTAGGGTCATGGTTTCATGGGACATCGTAGTTAACTTGCCTAACTTGTTGCTTAGCGCCTTGAGTCATAAAAGTTTGCAAGTAGCCCTCCAAGGTGTAACAGTTGATCTCTGTTTACGTAGAGGAAGTATGAGAGTCAGGCACAGGAGGAAGAAGCAGAATGTGTAGCTGATTACCTGTATGAGCACTTGTCTTCTCTGCCATAATACCAGAACTGGATGATGCTCAGTTACAGTTACAGAGTATTTTGATCAAAGTGTCTATAGTAGAATACTGATCAAAAAGAGAAATATGTACAGAAGAATTTAAAATTATTTTGGGATCCAGCCTTTCTGTTGTCATGAATGAACTCTCAAAACTACATTGCTGAGTCTTCTTAAGAACAAACAACAGTTTGGCTACACTAGTGAAGAATGGCTGTCTCACACTCTTAGGGCCTTTGTCGAATATCGACTATTCATAAGAGGATGGTGGCATCTCTAGGGTCTCAATGTGTTCCATTGGTCTATATGCCTCTTTTTGTACCAGCACCAGGCTATTTTGACTGCTAAGGCAGTGTAACAGGTTCTAGGGTTGGGTAGTGTGAAACCTCTCACTGTGTTCCTCTTCTTCAGTAGTGCTTTACTAATCCAGGGTTTCTTCCCTTTCCAAACAAAGCTAGTGAACTGTTTCTCCATCTCATTAAAAAATGACACTGGAATTTGTATTGGGATTACGTTGTATATGTAGATCACTTTGGGTAAAATTGACATTTTCACAATGTTAAGTTTTCCTATCCATGAGCAGTGTAGGTTTCTCCATTTATGTAAGTCTCTTTCGGTTTCTTGCAGTAAAGTCTTGCAATTCTCTTTGTATGCCAAGCCAAGCCATTCTCTAGTTAGATTTACTCCTAGATATTTATCTTCTTGGGGGCTATAGTAAATGGTATTGATTTGGTGATCTTCTTTGGTATCTTCTTTGGTGTTCTGTTTGTTGAAATTCTACTAATTTACTTAAGTACATCTTATGTCCTCATACTTTGCTGAACCCTTCTATTAGTTCCAGTGGTTTTGTTATGGATTTTTTAGGATTCTCTGCATATACAATTATATCATGTGCAAATAGTAAGATGATTTTCACTTCTTTCTTGATGTATGTGCCCTTTATTTCTTTGTCTTGCCCAATTGCTCTGGTTACAAACTCTAGTACAGTGTTGAATAGAAGTAGTGACAGTGGGGATCCTCCTGCTTTCCTTTTGTACATTTAGCCAATGGTTTATCCATTTCATTAATCTTTTCAAAAAAAAAAAAAAGCTTTTGTTTTCAGTTGTTCGTCTATTCTCTAACTCATTTCATTCTGCTCTAATCTTTATTATCTATTTTCTTCTGGTGCCTGAAGGGTTCCACTGTTGCTCTCTTTCTACTTGTTCAGGTGGTAGGGTTAATTCTTTAGTTTGGTTCCTTTCTTCATTCCAGATGTGTGTGTTTATAGAGATAAATTGAACTCTGAGCACTGCTTTGGCTGTATCCCATAGGTCCTGGTACAATGTGTTTTCATTCTCATTTGGTTCCATAAATTTCTTTATTTCATCCTTGATTTCTTTGATAATCAGTGGCTTTTTGAGCAAGTTGTTGAGTTTCCATGAGTTGAAGTTTCTACCTATGTTTTCTCTGCTGTTGATTCAGACTGTTAAGGCTTTATGGTCCGAGAAGATACTTTGCAATAATTCAATGGTTTGAATTTTGTTGAGACTTGTTTTATGTCCTAACATATAGTCTATTCTGGAAAATATTCCACGTGCATTGGAGAAGAAGATGTACTTATCTGTTGATGGGTAAAAATTCTGTATGTGTCAATGAGGTCTAATTGGTTAATTGTTGCCATAAGATATTCTGTATCTTTACTAAACTTTTTTTCTGAATGATCTATCCATTAATGAAAGTGAAGCATTGAGGTCTCCAACTATTACTATGCAGTGATCTATCTCATTTTTCAGTGTTGATATTGTTTGTTCAATGTATTTAGATGCTCTGCTATTAAGTGCGTAAATTATTTAATATTGTTATGTCCCGCTTATGTATGGAAACTTTCAGCAATAAATAGTGACCATCCTTGTCAAAGATGGTGGATTTTACATTAAAGTCTGTTTAATCTGAGATGAGTATTGCCATTCCTGCTTTTTGTACATTGTTGGCTTCATATATATTCTCCCATCCTTTGATTTTCAGTATGTTCAAGTTCTTGAGCCTATCAGCTATTGGTGACCAAAGCTGTTGCTTTCTTTTAAGCAACATACAGGTGGCTCATGTCCTTTCGTCTAAGATATCACTTGCTGTCTCTTTATTGAAACTTTCAGTCTGTTTACATTCAGTGTAATTATTGATAAGTTCTTGTTTAGTCATTTTGATGCCTTTATTTTTCTGTTGCTGATGTTTCCTGTGTTGTTCTTAATATTCTCTTCTGAGTCATTCTTTTTTATGGGTTGACTTTTTCATTTTTTCCATGTTGGTTTTGTGTTTTTTGAGACACTTGTATTATGTGAGAAAACATGAGTCAAATCTGACTCGGTGGCACTTAGCTTGGCTGTGTTATGTTTCTTGTGCTGATATGTCACATTGTTATTTTGCTTTGCAGCTATCCTTACGATCCCCCTTACCATTCTAAGTTTAAACTAGACTTCAGCTTCTGTGTATTTTTTTTAATTTCTTCTCTGTATGAAAGATTTGTAATTACCATAATATATTGTTCTTTTTAGTGTGATGATGTCTTAGTTTTCATGTTATAATCATTGGTTCCCTCCTTTTAATATTTTTAGTTGGATTGAGCTTTGTGACTTCCCTAGGTGAGTAGGGTTCTGGCTGCTGTGTCCTGCATAGCCTCCTTAAGTATGCACTCAATGTGTTTGTTTTGCTAAGCAAAAAGCTTCTTTCAGTGTTTCTTGTAGTTTGTTTTGGTTTTTACAAAGTCTCTAAGCTTCTGTTTATCTGAGTTTCTTAATTTCAGCACCATATTTGACAGACTGTTTTGCAGGATAGATAATTCTTTGTTGGAAGTTTTTCTCCTTTGGGGTTTTGAATGTACAATCCCACTGCATTCATGCCAACATCATTTCTGCCAAGAATTCAGATAAAAGCCAACAGGACTTGCCTCTGAATGCTAGCTTTGCTTTAAGCCTCACTGCCTTTAAAAGCCTCTCTTTGTGTTTCATTTTATTAAGCTTGATTATAATATGCCTTAATGTCTTTCTTTTGGGGTCTAATTTTTGTGGCGTTTGATATGCACCTTGGATATCTATGTTCTCTTCTTTCATAATTTCAGGGAAGTTTTCTGTCAGCAACTCTACAGCAATACACTGTATTTTCAGCTATCTCTGCCTATTTAGAAACTCCAATTATTCAGCGATAATTCCTCCTAATAGAGCCCCACAGGTTTCCTAATGCCTCTTAACTTTTCTTATTTTTTTTCTCTGTTTTCTCCTCATAAATGCTGGTGTAAGTTTCTCTGTCCTGAAGATCATTAACTCTGCCTTCTGTCTCCTCGATTCTTCTCTTTTGGTTTTGTATTGAAGTGTTTAATTCTGAAATTTTGTTATCAGTCTGCTGGATTTTAGATCATTGATGTTCCTTCAGTTCAAATAACCTACTTAATTTTTCACTTTGTTATGCTGCATTTTGTTTCATCTCTAGGAGGGCTCTAAATAGAATTTTTTTTTTTGACTCAACCTTCAATAATTTCAAAAAAGGCTTCTTTACCATAGGGGACTGTTTTATTAAATGGTTAGCTAATAAATGATTGTTGTCTGTGAGCCATCTAGAAGCTGTTTAGTTTCTCTGGTGTTACCTCAACAGGCACTGAGGCATAGTTCTAAGAGGGGAGTTGGTCACCAGCTGTCTCTATGTACTCTAATGACTGCCCCCACATAGACTCTGGGGTGGCAGGCTGTGCCTCCTGGCTGGCAAAGGCAGCTTCCTACTTATGGAATCATGGGGGGTGCTGTTAGCTGATGCTATGATGTAGATCAGTGGATGCTCGAGGAGATGCTGCTGGCTGTTCAGCAGTCAGTTCTCTATGTGGTCTTATTTTAAAAAGATATTTTTCTGCTAAGTGAGGAGCTATCCAGCAGCTGCCAAAATCAGTCAGGACACCATTTGTGGCAGGATAGAACTTCTGGCTGACAATAAAAGCACATGATAGGCCTTGCCCAGATGCTATGATGTGGTTCAAAGTAGGGAGGTGTCAGGGCCTTCCTGTCATCTTCTGTGAGGCCCCATCTACACCTCTAGTCATAACTGTCCTAAACACAGCCTTTCTGCTGGAGAGGCACTTCCCAGAGAATTTCTGCTTCTTGGTGTTAATCTTAGCCCAAGTTAAGGTCTCTGGGTGAGTGGCTCTACCTCTCAGCTGACAAAGATGATGTTCTGCCTGAGCTGCCCTTTCTGCTGTGAAGTAGCAGAATCTATGTCACAGCTCAGAAAAGAGAGGGTGGAGGGGCAGTGGTGCCATCAGTCAGCAGCTGGATTCTCAGAATGTGGCTATACCACACATAGTTTCTCTGCTGCACTATACTCAACTTAGTTAAGCACTGCAGTTCAATATAATAGCCACCTCATGCCCAGTCCCTGCTCCCCTGATAACAACGGTGTCAGTACCTTCAGTCTTCCCAAATGGTGAGTCAGCAGAAGCAGGATTCAGCATGGCACTGCTTCATCCTTGAGAGAAGTTGTTACCCTGTCACTGGTTCCTAGTTGAATCTGGCAAAACTATGCCAGATGTTAGGGCTCCCTGGATGCCCACACTGCTCCTTTCAGTTATCATTAAAGGCCTTAGTTCTCAGAGGGAACTGAGGAGACACGTGTCTAGTCTTCTGTCTTGGCACTGCCTCTACAGTGATCTTTGTACCACTTTGTAACAGTCCTACTTCCTCAGGTTTGCCATAACGTGTTCCTTACTCCTTTCTAAGCCTTTGCCAGCAGTATCTTTCTGGTATATTTTTCTAGTCTTGTAGCAATTTAGATTTCCCCTAAGGAGATACAGGACTTGTCATTCTTTTTACCTGTTGCTGAAACCTTTTGCTGTTGAGTCAATCTCAACTCATAGTGACTCTATGGGAGGGAGTAGAACTTTCGGTTAGCAGTGAAGCTCTTAATCACTTTGCTGCTAGGGTTCTTAATTCTCCTTACTTCCTTCAAAATCCTAATTGAAAGTCTGTAACTTCCTTTTTTTTTAATAATCTGTCCAATGGAATCTGGACTTCTTCTAGTCTTAAAATTTGTCTGGATTATCCCACCAGCCAATTGGAAAGCAACTTCCACAATTTGTATTTGCTACAGCAGTACTATACTTCTGTGTATAAACATGTGTGTCAGTATTCTACTGCTGCTGTAACAAATTAAAAATATATTTCAGTTGTTTAAAGTATCAATTCATATTCTCACATTTTTGTATAACAGAAGTTTGGGTAGTGTCATGAATTGAATTGTGACCCCCTCCAAAAAATGTGTGTCAATTTGGCTGAGCAATGATTCCCAGTATTGTGAATTTTCTCATTTATATGTTGTAAATCCTGCCTCTATGATGTTAATGAGGGATAGTGGGTAGCAGCTGTGTTAGTGAGGTGGGACTCAATCTTCAAGAATGGTTGGTGTTGAGGCAATCTCTTAGAATATAAAAGAAAGAAGTGAGCAGAGCAACGGGGAAACCTCATATCATCCAAGAAAGAGTTCTGGCAGCAGAGTGCATCCTTTGGATGTAGGGCCCCTGCACCTGAGAAGCAACTAGTCTTGGGGAAGAAGGTTACCTGAGAAAGATTTCTAGTGGAGCTAAGACACTGAATTTGGACTAAGGCCACATTTCTCTGACAAATACGTTTCTCTTTGTTAAAGCCATCTACCTGTAGTGTTTCTGTGATAGCAGCACTAGTTGAGTAAGACAGGTAAGCCAGCCAAGTGCCATAGAGTCAGATCTGACTCATGGCATCCCTAGGGGCCAGGACTAGATTCTTACAGTACCTAAATCAAGATTTCTGCAGGGCTGCTTACCTTTCTGGTGACTTGGGATAATCCATTCCCAGGTTCATTCAAAGCTTCAGAAAAATTCAATTCCAAGTAGTAGAAAATAGAGAAAGAGATAGACAGCAAGAAAACAGGGACCTTAGTATTACTACTAATTGGTTTGAAGGGTGGACTAGCCACTGGTGACGGTGCATGGCTTCCCAAGAGGAGTACTTCAAAGGTGACTGTAGTGATATTCAGAAAAGAGGTATGTAACACTTTTTCTAGAATGAATTTCTACTTCAATTGGCAGCCTCCTAGATTTGAAGAAGAAAGAGGCATGAAGAGAAGGGATACAGCTGAGCTTGAGCTCTCACCTTTGAAGTACTCCTCTTGGGAAGCCATGCACCGTCACCAGTGGCTAGTCCACCCTTCAAACCAATTTTGTAATCCTTTTTCTAGAATAGCCATTTCATCTGTTGTCATAATAGTATTAATGTCCTGAATGTCATCAAAATATCTTCCTTTCAAAATTTCCTTTATCTTTGGGTAAAGAAAAAAGTGATTGGGGGCAGATCAGGTGAACAGGGAGGGTGTCCCAGTACAGTTATTTGTTTACCAGGTGACAACTCTCTCATAGACAACTAAACAATTAAGTGCACGAACATGCAATGGCCATTCCAGAAGGAGTTTCAAAGTTGCTTTGAAGGGTGGACTAGGCACTGGCATCAGTGCATAGATTCCCAAGGGTAATAATTCAAAGACGATCATATTGATATTTAGCAATGAGGTATGTAAAGCATAGAACAATTAAGTTCACAGACTTCATTGTTAATCTCATACATTAACTGGACGAGTTCATCTCATACTTCTTTTCTGACTACTTCTGCCTCATCTCTTTCATTCTAGCCTTAGAAAGTTCTCTGCTTTTTAAGTTACGTGATTAGATTTGATCCACCAGGATTACCCAGTATATTCTCCTTGCTTTAAGGTTCATTAGTTTAGTTATATTTAAAAATCCCCTTTGCTAGGTATTGTAGCATGTTCACAGGATGCTGGGGTTAGTGTGTGGATATTATTGGGGGTGTCATTTTGCCATTACACAGGTCTTCCTTTACTTTCTAATAAGGAGCTAGATGAATTCTTCCTGCTTAAATTAGCAATCAGTAAAACACAAATATAAAATACTATATACTCGAGAGAACTCAAAAATATCATACACTTGGGGTAACTAAAAAGAAATACTGTTGATTCACACAGCAAATTAGAGATAAGGGAACAATCCCTAAAATATTCAGTGAAAAAAAGTCAAATAATGAACTACATTTGGATTGTAAGAATTGTGTTTTCTTTCTCCTGTGACTCAGAAAGCCAGTGAAATAAAGGTGGAAGTCTCCTAATCAGTCATCATTAGGAAGAAATTATTCAAGCTTTTGCAGTGCTAGGGAAGCAAATGATTAACATTAACTAGTCTGTTAGTCAATGGAAGATGAGGATTAGGCCCTGGGAATGGCTTTATCTCTGACAATGTAAGTACTCTTACTGTGCTCTATAGCACAATACCTGTGAATTCCTGAGTCAGTGCAGAGTGGAAGACATGAAACGAAAAGAAAGTGATGTGACTTCAGTGGCAAAGATCAGTAGAAGGAGTTTCATTTCTAGCAGAGAACAGTAGTAATTAGTCTAGCTGCAAGACTGTAAAAATGATCCCTCAAATGATGGCTTTTCTGACAATGCTAATTACATCACCTCACCCAGCATTAGAAGACGAATCAGAATAATTGCTGTGGCATGATGAATTCATGGGACTTCCTGACCTCCTTTCAATTGCAGCAAACAACCCCAGAGAGATGAAACATCTCTGCAGCATTGGAGACTTGCTTAGCACGTGAACCCAGTCTGCCAGACTTCAGCATAATGGCTTGCTAAGGAAGAACTCACTCAGAATTTATTTTCTGTGTATGCTTTGGGACATAAATCTACCTGGCACCCTAAACCACAGGGAAGATTGGAAATAGCCACTCAACAAGTTTTGCAACAGAAGTAAAACTGCCAATCTGCTTCTCAAGCATGTGAGGGAAACCATCTGTTTGTGTTTTCAAAAAGTATTTTCTCAAGAGTAATTTAGGTGTGAATCACTAAGCAAAGTGGAAAAGATCTGTCATGTATTCTGTGACCAAGGTGACGTGTGCCTCAGATAACAGGCACATGCCTCTGCAAATGCAGAATTGGGGCACATCAAGAAATGGTGAAATTAGTATTGGGCAGAGGGGAGAAAGAGTGCAGATGGGCTTTAATATTTTAAACTCAAAATGAATAGCTAATAAATAAAGAAATGAAGGTAGAATTAAAAAACTTGTCAGTTAAACAGCTGTTGCCTCAAACACCTTCCTATCACTGAAAACTTCACCACTTCAATAAAAGTTCCAGGAAGCCAGTTACAGAACTTTATGCTATAATAAAAATAAGGCACTGTATTTGTCATGTTAATGAACTGTTTTAAAGGAAATACTTTGTGTTTGTAAGTAAATCATGAAAAACTCTAGAATAATGTATATGATATTTAATGGGAAAAACCTTGAGACAAAAATAGTTAACCATTGACATATGTGTGTTTTTATTCATTCAACTAATTTATGTGATTGTATTATTCTTCTGCTTATAAATTCCAGTTGGTTTCTATTTACCTATAACATAAACTTCAAGATCCTAGCCGTTTCAATACGTCCCTATACCCTTGCATGTACTTTGCTAACCACGTATATGAAATATCTCAAGATTCTACCATGTTATATTCTTCCTGGAATGCTGTTTTGTGGACAAATGGTTTAAGATTGCCATTAAATATTAACAACTCACTCCCAAGACTTCCCTAGTATTCACAAATCAAGGACTTCGTTTCTATGTCTCTGCAATCCTAGCATTTTTATTACTTTAAAACTTAATTCATCCTTTGACGTGCAATAATACAGCATTGGCTATGGATTCAGAAAATTTTTGTTTAAAATTGTGGCCCAATCTGACTTAATGACTTGAAAAATTCTTACTTTTCAGTGGAATAAAGGGATTTATGTTTATTGTACGGGAGTGTTGATATTAAGTGAGTACATTTAAAAAAGTCACTGTGCTCTAAAATTATACCCAATGTATGTACTTTCCTTCAAAGTGTATAGCAGTATAAATATGTAGCTTATATAGAATTCCTATCATCCTTCTGTTAATTTGTTAGACTGTGGTGGTTTACCTAGTACTAAGATGCTGAAAGTTATGCCACCAATATTTTAAATATCAGCAGGATCACCTGTGGCGGACAGATTTCAAAGGAGCTTCCAGCTTAAGAGTGAGACACTGTCTGACTCACTTTCTTGGGACACTTCATTAGAAGGGATCAACTGCTAGAGGAGGACATCATTTTAGGCAAAGTAGAAGGGCAAAGAGGATGAGGGAGACCCTCAGTGAGATGGGTTGGCACAATAGCCTCAACTATGGATTTGAACACACTGTTTGATCATTTGTATGATGAAGAACCAGGCAGCATTTCTTCTGTTGCATGGAAAGCTGCGTTTACATGGAGTGGACTATCTCTCTCTCTTTCTCTATTTACCGTCGACATCTACTTATATGCAGTATTACCTGCATATGATTACAAAATAAACTTCTAAAAAAAAATTAACAAGCAAACATACTTTTATGCTATACGCTCCTACCAAACTACTTCCTCAAAATTAGTTCTACTCAAAGTATTGCTCTTTGCTTTCATTAAGTCCCTGGAAAAAATAACTAAAAGAATAATTTTCATAGTGACCTTGTAGGATAGAGTAGAACTATCACACAGGATTTCCAAGGAGCACCTGGTGGATTCAAACCACTAATATTTTGGTTAGCAGCCAAACTCTTAACAACCAAATCACCAGGGTTTCCATGTAGATGGTAGGTGTCTTAAATATGTTATTCTAAAACAAACAAACAAACAAAAAGATGTTCTGGAGATCAGCAGAGAATAAAGTTTGAGTCATACAAATAGAACTAGTCTGCTTTTAACCTTAAAAAGATAACTAGACAATCTTTTGTACCAGAATTGGCCACAACCAGGACATTTCTAAGTAATCACTTGGGAAATCTCCTAAAATCATCCTTTCCTTTTATTCTATGTTGGCTTCAAACATTGAAAGAATGAAGAGGAAATGTTTTTCTGAAATATACAGAAGATTTTCAAGGCTACCTGGCAACTTAATAGCCAAAGCCAGGCCAAGTGCCATAGAGTTGCAACTTAATAGGGAGAATATAATATTTTTTAAAATCTAGTTCAAGAGATGCTTTTGTACTTCTGTGCTATAACTCCACATTTTCTTCTTTTTACTACTGTCTTTAGATGATTAAGTCAAACAAAATCCAGCAAGGATTCTCAGGAGAACTAAAAGGTAGTTTTAAATATTGAGTTAGTTGTTACAAAAAAAGGAGACAGGAGTTAGAGGGGAAAGTAAGTAAAATGTAACGGTGAAAATTTTGCTTTATTCATGTCTGCCTACTCATTTCTACCTGTCCTTTTTTATTTCTAAAGGAACAAAGCCGTAATAAATGCATAATTAAATCATTCATTGCCTGTCATTTTACCTCTTTCCTATCCCTTTTTCATTTCAAATTTATTTTTATTATAACTCACTGACATTTAATGTGTTGCTTAGCTAACAGGTTTTTTTTAATGTAACATTGGTCATTCTGGAAATATGTTTTAGCTGAATTATATACTTTTATTCTCATATTTTCTTTCATTCAAAACTGACAGGACCAGTTATCTGTCACAGTAAAGTTTTTCACATTTTTTGGTTTTGTTTTGTTTTGTGCTCCTTAATGAAACTGCCATCCCTAAACTGACAGTACTCTTCTCCCGTAAGTTACCATGCAGTCTCACTACAATTGTGAAGAATCTCTTAGCACTTCTGGCCAAATTATATTACATGTATATATATATATATGTATATAAGTATGCATGTATGTATATTCTCCAGATTCTCTGTTCTTGATATCTAGTCTTGTTTTCAAGTCTCCACCCACATACGTTCTCAATGAAAACAAGTGCCGAGGAATATTGAAACTAGTGTTGTCTTTTGGACTATGTATTGTCATACTTCTACTATTAACATTATTCACCTTGTTGTCTAAAACACACTAGCTTAAGAGCTGTGGTGATTTTACCAAGAGGCAGGAATTTTACCCACTATCCCAGAAGATGTGAAAAGAAGAGAACGATTATAAAAAAAAATACAAAGATAGTTAACTGGTTATAATCGAAAGAACATAGAAGCATCTAATGATGACAATAATAATAATAAAAGACAGTCCCTCTACCAACGTAATTTCGTAAGATAAGATTTTTATTTATGCTACCTTAGTAGTGGTTTTCGTGGGGGGAAGTTACCAGTTTGAGGCAACTGGATGAAGAAAAGCTGTCTATGCATGGAAACTCATATATGGTAGAGAGAACACTTATTTTCAAGAAATACAGGGAGAAAAGATTAGTGATGCAATGTACCAATAAGGAATTTTGGTTAGACTTTGCTGACTGGTGTGTGGTAAGTGACCAAATGTGTTTGCTGCTTTTGTTAGATAATGAGTAGGAAAAAATTCTGATTATTTTATCAACCTGTAATTGGCTACAAAAAAGTACTTTTCTCCATGAACCTATACCTCTTCTAATGTATCTTTTCATTTGCTTTCATGAAGAAAATGGGGTTACTATGAGTCAGAATCCACTTGACAGCAACTTTGTTTCTTTGTTTTGAAGGGGTGTGTATCTAGGCTGGGCTTTAGATTTATCCTGGCAAGTAGAAAGAGGCAAAACCAAGACTGGGCTAACTTTGAAAATTTCCATTCTCATTCTTAGTTAGAATCCTATGGGGTTATTATATAAACAAGCTCCTATTGGAACACTGGAACCCTGGTGGCGCAGTGGTCAAGAGTTCAGTTGCCAATCAAAAGATAATAGTTCTAATCCACCAGCTGCTCCTTGAAAATGCTATGGACTGGTTTTACTCTGTCTTATGTGGCTCCAAGAAGTCAGAATTTACTAGATGTTGTAACTTCTCATCATTATTCATTTGTAAGATTAGAGTTACATGATAAATCCCTCATGTTGTCCCAATCGAAAGCCTGTAATACCCATGAACAGAAATTCTTGGCTAACTAGAAGCTGACCTAAAACTTACAAGCAGGTCTCACTGAAATTAGAAGATCTAAACCCAAACAAACTGCTAAACCGTGGGTTGTAGTTATTACTGTTATTAGTTCCTGTCAAGTTGGGTCTGACTCAAGGGACCTTATATATAAATGAAACATTACCCTGTCATGTACCATCCACATGATCTTTGATGTTTGAACCCATTGTTGAGGCTACTGTGTCAATAAATATCATCTTTTTTTCTGGTTTTTCCTGACCTTATGGTTTATCAAACATGATGCCTTTTTTTTAGCTGTTGGGTTTTCCTTATGACGTATTCAAAGTAAGCAAGTTAAAATCTCACCCTCTGTTCTTCTAAGGAACATTCTGCTTATATTTCTACTAAAACTTACTGGTTCTTTCTTTTACAGTGCATAACCAAAGAACCCAACCCAGGATTGTTGAGTCAGTTCTGACTCACAGAGATCCTATAGCTCATAGTAAATTCAATATTCTTTGCCAGTGCTACCACAGTTTGAATAATTCAGTTCTTCTCTCTTCCTTTTTCACTGTCCAGCTTTACCTGAGAAGAATGAAAACACCATGTCTGGGTCAGAAGTACCTTAGTCATCAACATGACATCTTTGCTTTCTAAAACTTTAAACAGATATTTTGTGATAGATTTGCCCCAGTGCAATGTGATATTTAATTTCATGACTGCTGTTTCCATGGATGTTGTTGGGCTAAGTAGAATAAAATCCTTGCCAACTTCAATTTCTTTTCCACTTGTCATGATGCTGTTTGTTGGTATGGTTGTGGAAATTTTCATCTTTTTCATGTTCAGGTGTAATCCATACTCAAGGCTGTAGCCTTTATATGTATCAGTAAATGCTTCAATTCGTCCTCACTTTTGAAAATCATGGTTGTGTCATCAGCATATACCATGTCATCAGTCTTTGTACAATCCTAATGCTGCATTCTTAGTTATATTGTCCAGCTTCAAGGATTAAGTTTGGCATACAGATTGAATACATGAAACTATAACCACAGAAACCTGTTGAAACCCTCTTCCATTTTGAACCACTCAGTATCCTGTTTGTTCTATTCAAATCACTGCCTTTTGATCCATGTATAGGTTTCATGTAGGTACAATTACACATTCCAAAATTCCTACTCTTTGGAATGTTATCTGTAATTTGTTACTATTCACAGAGTTGAGGCATATATTATGTGGCTGTGGTTTTCCACTTCTAAATAAGGTTAGAATTTAATGTAAAAAAAAAATGCTATATCCGTTGACAATGTAAATGCAAACATTTAAATGCTTATTTGAACAAATATTTATCAAATGACTACCAGTGATTCACACAGTGGGAACATAGCCACAGTCCCTGTTGAGCTTATATTCTAGAGGGAGTTCTGCATGGAAAATAAAATAGTAATATCTATAGTATATCAGATATTTATAAATGTTGTGACAAAGTCTAAATTAGGAAAGGTAAATGGAGTAACTGCATGATTGGGAGGGCAAGTGAAATATACATCGATGGTATTTTCTGATTACTTGGGGAGGTACCTGGACCCTCACTCAAAACTTGGTTCAGATATCTAGACTGATGATGCTTTACAAATATAGACAATTTAAGAAAAATGTTATTACTAATACAATGAAAAAAACAGGCAGACCTGACTGGCTTGGACAAGGCAGGAGAATTGAGACGTGTTGTTAAAGTAGTCAAACAGCTGGGGAGAAATTCCTACGTGCTGGCTGGAGATATACAAAGTTTGAATTTCACATACACTCAAAAGGAGGAGGTGCATATGGGTTTTCTTATCAGTTTGTCCGAATATGAGACCAAAGGAGAAGGGTAAAGCTTAAAAGAAGTCAGCAGTGAAACATCAAAAGATGGTGTCAGATGCTTTATTACAGATGGTCAGGAATGCCTAACTAATAAGTTGACATTTGTGAAAATACTTAGAGGATGTGAGGGAACAATCTTGCTGAAGTCTGTAGGCAGCCTGGAGGAAACAATTCCCAAGCAAAAGGAACAACAAAGTCAAAGACAGGTAAGTTACAGGAATAGCAACTAGGTCATTGTGTCTAAGAGACCAGAAAAGTTAGATAAGAGTAGTGCATAGTGTATGAGATCAGAGGGATAGCAGGCGATCAGAGCATGCAAAGCCTGCGGGCTACTGAACAAGTTTTACTTTTTACTGTGATTGACACTGGAGAATTTGGCTAGGGAACAGATGTAACCTGACTTATAATGTAAAGATTACTGCATCTTTTTTCAGCCAGAAAGCAGACATGAAGGTATCAGTTAGAAAATCATTATAATAATCAACAAAGATATTAGTAGCTTGGCCATGTCTAGCTTAGTTGAAAAAAAGAGTTCAAATTGAAAGTATATTTTAAAGGAATGAAAAATGCTCTTATGAATTTAATATAGAGTGTAAGGAAAGAATAAAGTTAAGATAACATATGATGCTAGGCTTCAACATCTGAACGAATTGATTAGCTATTATTTAAGATGAGGAAGATTGTAAGATGGCTAGATTTGATAGAGAAGATAACAATATTAGTTTGGAATGTGTTAAGTTTTGGATGCCAATATTAATTCAGGTGAAGATTCACATCAGTCGTTGGATATTTCAGTTTTAAGATCAGAAGACAGAGCCTATCTGAGTATTATAAATTTGAAAGTTGACAGCACATAAATATTTAAATTGTGGAACTGACTGAGAACATCAACTGAACAATTATATACACTCATATATAAAAGAAAAGGAATCAATGCATTTAGCCCTCAGACATTCCAAACTTAAAGGTCAGAAAAATGAAGACATTAGCAAAGCCTGCTGAAGAAGAGTGACTGAAAGGGTAGGAGTAAACAAGAAAAGCATAGTGCTGGAAAGATAAGTGAAATGTTATTGCAAAGAATAAGTAATCAGCCTGATGAAATGCTGTTGACAAGCCATATGGATGTTGTTGATGACTTTTAGAGTTTCAGTGGAGTTTTGAGCCTATGATAATGTATCATCATTCTGAACATTTGGAAAACTAACACAATTTAGATTACTGCTAAATATTCAACTTTTTGCATGTATGTTAGGGCATGTTCGGTAAAACCTGTATTTTCAGATGACTGCTTCAAAACAAAAGGTGAAATGTTAATCATGACTAGAGAAAAATAAGAAACAAGCATGCCACTTCTACCTGTTTAACTTCATTTTCCTTTAATACCTGACCAAAATCTACTGAAGTTACTCTGGATTTTACTCTCTTTTGTGGTCAGTAATGCTCTCTCTTCACTCATTTGCATATCCACATACTCTGTTCTTCTCCGTTAACTCTTAATATTCAAAATCATCAATTATTCCAAATCTACTTGGAAATTCAATTTCCCTTTATTCCACCCCACACTATTCTTGCTCACATAATTTTTGCAAGACATCTTTTGTAAAAAAATATATATATATGATTGTGCTTTAAGTGAAAGTTTACAGTCTAAGTTAATTGCATATAAAACTCCCCTCTCCCCCACCTGCCTGCCCTCATGGGTCTATGAAACTCTAGCTGCTCTCCCCAACTTGTGACAGCACACTTCCCCTGGACTTCCCATGTTCATTCAGCCAACTCCTGTTCTCTCCTCTCTACCCTCCCATCTTGCCTCCAGGCGGAAGCTTCTCTGACAGCCTCATGTATATATTTAAGCCAAGAAGAACACAGTTCACCACCACCACTCTATGTCTTATAGTTCAGTTGAATCTTTGTTTGGAGATATGGCTTCCACGCTGGTTTCAGCTCTGGGCTAGCAGAGAGACCAGGAGCCATATTCTCAGGGTACTCTCCAAAATAACAGTCCCTCAAGTCTGGTCTTTTGATAGAGTTCCACATCTGTACTCTCATTTGTCTCCCACTACATCAGGGACTCTACATTGTATTCCCTGCCAGGGCAGTCACTAGTGTTGTTTGGGCACCATCTAGTTCTGGTCTCGTGCTGATACAGTTCCCTGATCATATTGATCCTTCTGCCTCCTGGGCTCACATATTCCTCGTGTCTTTTATGCCCTTCTTTCTCTGTACCAGGTGGATTGGGACAAGTTGATGCAGTTTAGATGGAAGCTTGCCAGCTCTTAAAACACTAGATGCCTCTCACGAAAATGAGATATAGAACATTATAAAACCTAGCCATGATGGGGCATACAATGTTGAGTACTTGCGGCAACACGAGAAAAAGAAGGATGTAGTTCAACAACTCTACTAAAAGACCACAATTGATGGTCCAACCACCTCAGGGGGTCTTCTGGGAGCACGGCCCCTAGACCTGCTACTGTCCCTGACCAGAAAACAACCAAGGTCACCTCTTCAGACAAAAGTGAACTAGAATCGGGGATACAATGTGATCATGTGGTGTGTGTACTTTATGGTTCTATACATTTATAGGATGCTGTCTTACTGGTCTCTGTAAAAAATGGGAGAGAAGAGGGTGCAGAGGAGGGGACAGGAGCATGTTAAGAGGATGCCACAGTATAGAATGAAAAGCAGTGTGCTGTCTCTGGGCAAGGAGAGTGGAGGAAGCTGCAGATAGGTGGGCATGCAAAATTAATTTGGATGGTATACTTTCACTTAATCACAATTTAAAAAAAAATCTTTGTTGGGCCAACTGACCTAGAGATCCCCTGAAATCACAGTCCCCAGCCCCCTGCACCTGGTGCTCTGACTTTCAAAATGTTGGCTTATATTTAGGAAAACTTTTTAGCTTTTGGTACAATTCTAAAGTGTTAATCTCCCTTCTCCTGCATGCTATCACTTCCTTCACTTAATCTAATTCCTACCTAGTCTAATCTATAGGGTCACTATGGGTCAGAATCAATTCAATGGCAGAGGGTTTGATTTTGGTCTTGGTTTAATCCGTGAATACCCGTCTCCTTCCTTCCACTCACTTGTAACTGTCAAAGATTATTTTCTTCTGTGCTTCAATGTTTGCTTGAGTCCTCATAATAGTGGTCTTATACAATGTTTGTCCTTTGGCAACTGACTAATTTCACTCAGCACAATGTCTTCCAGATGAATCTGTATTACCAGATGTTTCCCAAGATCATTGTTGCTCTTTATCATTGCACAGTATTCAACTGTGTGAATATACTATCGTTTGTTTAATCATCCATCTGTTGATGAGTACCTAGGTTGATTCTATCTTTTTGTTATTGTGGACAAAGCTGCAATATGCATTCATATGCATGTATCTGTTTGTGTGATAGCCCTTATTTCTCTAGGATATATTCCAAGCAGTGGGATTGCTGGATCATGTAGTACTTCTATTTCTAGCTTTTTAAGAAACCACCAAATTGATTTCCAAATTGTTTGTACCATTTTATGATTCCACCACCTGTGTAGAAGAGTTCCAGTCTCTCCACAACCTCTCCAACCTTTATTGTTTTGTGTTTTTTTGAATTAATGCGAGTCTTGCTGGGTGAAATGTTATTTCATTGTAGTTAGGATTTGTAATTCTCTAATGGCTAATGATTGTGAGCATTTCCTCATGTATTTGTTAGCTTCCTGGATGTCTTCTTTGGTGAAATGCCCATTCATATACTTTGCTCATTTTTTCTTTGGGTTGTTTATCTTTTTCTCTGTGAAATTTTACAGTACCTTGTAGATTATGGAGATTAGAGGCTGATCAGATTCATGGTTGCCAATTTTTTTTTTTTTCATAGTCTGAAGTTAGACCTCTTATTCTTTTGGTGAAGTCTTTGGATGAGCATTTAAGTGTTTGACTTTTAGGAATACTCAGTTATCTATTTTGTTTTCTGATGTTTGTGCATGGTTAGTAATACTTTGTAGTCTGTTTGTGCTATGTATTGGGGCTCTGAGAATTGTCCCTATTTTTTTCTTCCATGATCTTTATTGTTTTAGATTTTATATTTAGGATTTTGATTTTTCTGAGTTATTTTTTATTCATGGTATGAGATATGGGTCTTATTTCATTTCTTTGCAGATGGATATCCAGTTTCGCCAATACCATTCATTTAAAAGATTGTTTTTTCCCTAAAATTTCTAGACTTTGGACCAAACTACACATAGGTGGATGTGAGACTTCTTAGAAGCATGGAATGTTAAGTGTACATTAAATATTATTTATAACTTCATTGCTTGGTCAGAAATCCATCTTTACAATAAGACAAATGCCTCCCATTAAAGTCTTAGAAAGGTGTGAAAATTCAACTGAAATTCTAGGCCTATGGTACTCTGTTCTTCATCTTTCTACCAGAATCTCAAAACGAAAACCCAAATCCATTGCTCTTGAGTGGATTCTTACTCTATAGAAACTCTATAGGACAGAATATAATTGTTTCATACAGTTTCAAAGGATATGCTGATGAACTCAAACTGTCAATTTTTAGGTTAGCAGTGTAAACTTTCAACCATTGTGCCACCAGTTACCTACCTACTACTATCAATAAGTAGTAAAAACAAAAATTAAAATCAAATCTGTTGCCACAAAGTTGATTTCAAGATACAGTAACCCTATAGGACAAAGTAGAACTGTCCCACAGCGTTTTCATGGAGTAGCTGGTAGATTTAAACTTCAGACCTTTTGGCTAACCACTGTGCTCTTAACTACTATGTCACCAGGGCTCAGAGAGGCTTAAAAATTAGCAGACTTCTGTGACTAAAGCATGCTAAAGCCATTTTTTTCACTTTCATTCACAGTATCAATTTTGCCAAATCCTACTAAGTTAAAAATGTCTCAAGTTCAGTTGTTTAAAGGATAGTTTGAGAGGAGGGGGGGGCAGTCAAGATGGTAAACTAGACACATGCCTCCCTAATTTCCTCTGAAAACTAAACAGAGCCTTCTGGACACCCAGTAAGCCCTTGGACACAACATAGGGCTGCCAATTTGGACTACATGCCACTGAACAGGAAATTCCTTCTCTTTTGCCAACCTCCACCCTTGTTGAATGCCAGCTCTTGCAGACTGAACACTGGAGAAACTAAACAACTTCTTGATGCTCCCTAAACAACAACTTTTGGCCAGAAACTTAAAGAAAAATTCATCTATGTCTCCAGAAAGCCTCCAAAAGAACCAAAGAACTTCCCAGACAAAGATGCCTTTCTGAAACTATCAGAGGTTGAGTACAAAAGGATTATATATAGAGCCCTCCCAGACATTACACAAAGCACAGCAGAGCAAAATGAGAAATTAAACAGGCTATTCAAACTGATAGAACATCAGTACACTGAAATCCAATAGATCAAGAACAAAGTCAAAGAAATAGAAAATTCAACTCAAAGCCAAGAAAACAGAACTGAACAAGTGGGAAATAGATTTTCTGACTTGGAAGACAGAGCTATTAACTCTAGCATCTATAAGTAGAAATCAGAGAAAAGAAACAAGAAAAATTAAGAAGCATGTGGGAATCTATCAAGAGGAACAATCTACAATTAATTGGAGCTCCTGAACAGGAAGGGACAACTTAAAACACAGAGAGTATTGTTAAGCCACTGACAGAAAACTTCCTTGAAATATGAAAGAATAGAATATAGATATCCAAGATGTGTATCAAATGCCACTCAGTATAGATACCAAAAGAAAGACTCCAGAACATTTTATAACCAAGCTTAACAAAATTAAACATAAGCAAAAACTCTTAAAGACAGCAAGACACAAAGCAAAGCTAACATTCAGAGGGAAACTCTGTAGGCTTTTGTCTGACTTCTCAGCAGAAACAATGCTGGCACAGAAGCAATGGGATAACACATTCAAAACCTTGATGGAGAAAAACTTCCGACAAAGATTATATATCCTGAGAAACTATCTTTCGAATATGAAAATGAAATTAAGACATTTGTAGATACACAGAAACTCAGATACTTGGTAAAATCCAAACAAAAACTACCAGAAATACTGAAGGAAGCTTTTGGCTTAGAAGAACAAACCCATTAACTCTGTATTTTAGGAGGAAATACAAGACACCTCATCCAGAAACCTACTCAGTTAGTGAAGGCACAAAACTCAATCAAAGCTATAATTTTAAAAGAAGTGACCCAATGATTATTTTATGATAACTACGATATCATCATATTAAAAAGAGGGATGTACTACAGTTGTTATAGTCTTTCCAGATGGAGAGGAAGTTGATAAGAATTGAAATTGGATTTAAACATAGATTATTAAAGGGTGTCACAGGGATAGCCACAAAGCACAAAGAGATGCAACATATCAAATCAAGAAATGTAATACAGGACTCTCAACAAACACAAAACCAACACTGAAAAGGGTGAAAAGTCAACTGATGAAGAATGTCCCAGAACAGAATAGTTAGAGGAACAGAGAAAACATCAATACAAAAATAAACACATCATGATGACAGCACTAAACACAAACCTGTGAATGATTAAGCTGACTGTAAATGGACCGAACACTCTAGTAAAAAGACAATGAGAGACATCTTGGATTAAAAGACGTGACATGTCTATTCAAGAAACTCACCTTAGACTTAAAGATATGAACAAATTGAAAATTAAAGATGGGAGACTATATACTAAGCTAACAATACACAAAGAAGAGCAGGTATAGCAATACTAATGCCAGATAAGATAGATTTTAATGTAAAATCCACCATCATGGACAAGGATGGACACTATTTATAGCTAAAGAGTCAATACACAAGCAAGACTTAACAGTATTAAATACTTATGCACCCAATACTAGAGCATATAAATACATTGAGGAAATGCTGACTACATTCAAAAAGTAGATAGATCACTCTAGAAAAATAGCAGGAAACTTCAACACTTCACTCTCAACATTGGACAGATCTTCTAGGAAAAAAGCTCAATAAAGACACAGAAGATCTACCTGCCACAATTAGCCAAACAGACCTGAGTGGCATATACAGAACTTTCTATCCGTCAGCAGATAACTACACCTTTTTCTCCAGTGCACATGGAACATTTTCTAAAATAGACTGTGTGTGAGGACGTATAGTAAGTCTCAACAAAATCCATACAATTGAATTAATGCAAAGCGTTTTCTCAGACCATAAAGTCATAAAAGTCAAAACTAATAGCAGAAATAACATAAATAGAAATTGGAACTTACAGAAACTGAACAACATCTTGCTCAAAAAGCCATGGGTTATAGAAGAAATCAAGGATCAAATGAAGAAATTTATGGATTCCAGTGAGAATGAAAAAACTTCCTAACAGAACCTATGGGATACAGCCAAAGTAGTATTCAAGGCTTAGTTTATCTCTATAAATGCACACATCTAGAGGGAAGAAAGAACCCATACCAAAGAACTAACCCTACAGCTTGAACAAGTAGAAAGAGAGCCACAGAGGAACCCCTCAGGCACCAGAAGAAAACAGATCATAAAGAATACAGCAGAATTAAATGAATTCAAGAATAGAAGAACAATTGAAAACACTGAAGAGACCAAAGCTGACTTTTTGAAAAGATCAACCAAATTGACAAACCATTGACTAACCTTACTAAAGAAAAACAAGACAGGAAACAAATAACCCAATTAAGAAATGATATGGGAGATATCACAAAAGATCCAACAAAAATTAAAAATATTATAACAGAATACCATGAAAAACTGTATGCTACCAAATTTGAATATCTAAAAGAAATGGACAAATTCCTAGATTCATATTACTTACACAATTACCACAAGGTGAAGCAGAACAACTTAGTAAGCCCATTACAAAGGAAGAGATTGAAAAACAGCCAAAAACTACAACTAAAAAAAGTCCTGGCCCAGATAGCTTCACCAAAGAACTCTACTAAGCTTTTAGAGAAGAGTTAATTCCAATACTATTGAGACTACTTCACAGCATAGAAAGGGATGGAATACTCCCAAATTCACTCTACGAAGCCAGCATAACCCTGATACCAAAGCCACGGAAAGACCCAATCAAAAAGGAGAACTACAGACCGATATCACTCATGAATCTAGATGCAAAAATCTTCCACTAAATTCTTACCAATAGAATACAACAGTATATCAAAAAAATAATTCATCATGACCAAGTTGGATTCATACCAGGGATGTGAGTCTGGTTTAGCATCACAAAAACAATTAATGTGATCAACCACAGAAATAACACAAATGACAAGAATCATCCGATTTTGTCAATTGATGCAGAAAAGGCATTTGATAAAGTCCAACATCTATTCATGTTAAAAATCCTCAGAAAATAGGAATAGGCCGCAAATTCCTCAATGCAATAAGGGCCATTTATACAAAGCCAACTGCCTGCATCACCCTGAGTGGCGAGAGATTGAAAGAATTTCCCTTGAGAACAGCAATTAGACAAGGATGCCTGTTCTCACCTCTCCTATTCAACATTGGCCTAGAAGTCCTGACCAGAGCAATTAGAGAAGACCGAGAAATAAAGGGCATCTTCATTGGCGAAGAGCAAGTAAAAATGTCACTATTTGTAGATGATGATTGTATGCACAGAAAATCCTAAGGAATCCATAAGTAAACTATTCAAATTGATATGAGTTCAGTGAACTATCAGAATACAAGATAAATATAAGTAAATCAGTAGGATTCCTTTGTACCAACAATGAGATTATTAAAGAAGAAATCACCAAATCAATATTATTTACTACAGCCCCCAAGGAGATAAAGTACCTAGGAATAAATCTAACTACAGAAATAGCAAAACTTTCAAAGAGAACTACAAGACCTTACTGGAAGAAACTAAGAGAGACTTACATTAATGGAGAAGCCTACACTGCTCATGGATAGGAAGACTTAACATTGTGAAAATGTTGATTTTACCCAAAGCAATCTACTTATATAGTGCAATCCCAATACAAATTCATGTCAATTTTTTAATGAGATGGGGAAACAAATCACCAACTTTGTTTGCAAAGGGAAGAAACTCTGGATAAACAAAGTACTACTTAAAAAGAAGAACACACTGGGAGGCCTCTCACTACCTGACTTTAGAACCTGTTATACTGCCACAGTTGTCAAAACAGCCTGGTACTGGTACAAAAAGAGACAGATAGACCAATTGAACAGAACTGAGACCCTAGAGATGCCAACATCCTCCTATAAGTAGCTGATATTCTACAAAGGCACTAAGATATTAAACTGGGATAAAATTAATCTCTTTAACAAATGGTACTGGCAAAATTTTTTACTCATCTGTGAAAAACTGAAACAAGACCCATATCTCACACTTTATACTAAAACCAACTCAGACTGGAAAAAAGACCTAAATATCAAATCTAAGACAATAAAGCTCACCCAAGAAAAAGTAGATTCAGCAGCCAAGCCAAGCCAAGTGCCGAAAGTTTTAATACACAATGCAGACAGACTTCAAAATCTGACAAAACACAATCAACAGAAGAGAAAATTGATAAATGTGACCTACTAAGAAACCTTTTGCTCAGCCAAAGACTTTATCAAAAGAATTAAAAGACCACTGACAGAATGGGAAAAAATATTTGGCAACTGTATGCCAGAATGAGGTCTGATCTCCATAGTCTATAATATACTACAAAATATTTATTAAAAAGGATAAATCATCCAATTAAGCAATGGACAAAGGAGATGCACAGACACTTCTCTAAAGAGGATATCAAGGCAGCAAAAAAACACATGAGGAAATGCTCACAATCATTCACTATTAAAGAAATTCAAATCAAAACTACGATGAGATATCATTTTACCCCAACAAGGTTGGCCTTGATCCAAAAACCAGAAAACATCAAATACTGGAGAGGCTGTGGAGAAACTGGAACTCTCCTACACTATTGGTGGGATTCCAAAATGGTACAACCTCTTTGGAAAGCAATCTGGTGCTTCCTTAAAAAGCTGGAAATAGATATACCATTTGCCCTAGTAAGTCTTCTGCTTGGAATATATCCTACAGGACTAAGGGAATTCACAGCAACTGATACATGCGTACAAATATTTATTGAAGCACAGTCCACAGTAGCAAAAAGGTGGAATCAACCCAGATACCCAACAACAGATGAATGGATAAATAGGCTATGGTATATATATTCAATGTAACAGAATGCAATGATAAAGAACAATGATGATTTTAGGAAGCATCTCATAACCTCGTTTCAAATGGAAGACAGTATGTTGAGTGAAAGTACTCAAGGGTAAAATGACAAATATTTAAGAGACCTCTACGATAAGAACTTAAAAACAGACTCATATATAGAAGAAAATACTCTTTGATGGCTGCATGGGTGGGGAGGGAGTGATGGAGTGGGTCAGTTATAGATTATGTAGTTGATAGAAATTTGGTTGGGTGAAATCAGTGACAGCACACACTATAAAGAAGATCAATTAAACTGGACTTCAGCATAACGTAATCTTAACTCAATATTGCAAGGACAGAGTAGCTGGGGCAGGGTTCCAGGAACCAGGATCTCAGGGGACATCAAGGCCGGTTGGCACAATTAACATATTGCTAAGAGAGCCTTCTGCACCCCATATTGGTGAGTGGCATGTGTAGTCTTATAAGCTAGCAAGCTGGTATCTGAGGTACACCAAATGGTCCCAACACAGAAGGAACAGACGTTCACCAAGGACCAAAACAACATGACAGAAAGAGAACCCAGAAGACAGAGACACCTGCATGAGTGGGTGACTGCATCGACATTTGACCAGAGGAACCAGATGGTGCCCAACCACCACCAGTGATAGCTGTGCTGGAGCTCACGAAGTTAAGTCTCACTGGCAACATGAAATTAAAAAGGGGTGCACCTTGAGAACTCCACTAAAAGACCACAGTTGATGGTACAGGCCTCAGGGTTCTCTAGGAGCATATCCCTTGATCCTGAGGGTGTCCCTGTCTGTAAATTATTACTGAGGTCAACTCTCCAGACAGGAATGGATTGGACTTGGGGACACAGAATGACCGTATCGTGTGCGCACTTTATGTTTCTATACATCTGTAGGATGTCATCCTGCTGGCTTCTTACTGTGGGGGTGAGGGAGATGTTGGAGAGGAGGGGACAGAAGGTTGTTAGGAGGATATGACATGCGGAGAAGGGACAGGAGGAATGTGCTGTCACCGGGCAGAGAGAGCAGTGGAAGTTGCACATAGTCAGGCATGGAAATTTATATTGGATTGCACACTTGCACTCAATCACAATAAATAAATAACAAAACAAAAAAAGGATAGTTTAGGTCAAGTGTAGAGTTAAAGAATACATACTTCCTGAATTCTCATGTCCACCTAAAAGTGAAATTACATGCCAGGAGTCATCACTTTAACCATCTATCACATTTTAACAGTGAGGATAATAATTATAGACACTGAGCTTTTCCACTGAGACTGCTTGCAAAATGCTAACAGACTAAGCTTCATTTTTCTAAAACAGCCTCCACAAGGATTATTGTTTGTGTTTCTTTTGTTTTCTTCCATCTTCTTGCAAGGGAGTTACTGCCTATGATATTAATGTATTTAATGTATTTTCTTTCTCATTTGCAGTTACAATATTTATAGGACTATTCAAAATTTTTTCACGCAGCATCATTCACTCATTGTGGGTAACAATATTCTTATTTTCACTTGAGTAGCTATAATTCCTTCCATTTTAAGACATGTCATTTTCATTGGAATAACTGTTCTTCTTGGTCCAGGAACTGTCTTAAACCATATCTGTCAGTCAGAGTATGGTAGGAAAAACAGAACCAGCAGGAAATATGTATCAAAAGATTAGAAATGTGCATTGCCAAAAAAAAAAAAAAAAAAATGGTTTAGGCAATTGTGCAGACTGACTAGGCAAATCTACAATTTGTAGGGCAGATTGTCAGGAAGAGCAGGTAAAATTGTTGGACAAAAGCTGAAGGTGCTGTCCACACATGGAATCTCTTCCTCAAGAAAGTCTCAGATTTCCTAAGATGACATCCGTTACTTAATGAAAGCAGATTATATACTTTAATCACATCTACGAAATGCCTTTATAGTAAAACCTAAATTAGTGCTTGATTAAGCATCTTGATTAAGCATCGATACATAAAACTTGCAATCCATCCATGTAACACAAACCTAGACCAATTAGCACAGCACATATCATAACCACACTGATAGTATATGGTTATTTTACACCTTTTTTCTTAAAAAAAAGAAAAAAAAAGATACGTAGACTGATAGTCTATTGATTTCCATGCATTGGTTTGTATTTAGGCTGGAATAAGATGAAGAACAAGTAATCTGTTTAGCCCTTCAGTTACCCAATTAATTTTTCCTTTTAATTTTTTATTGATACCATGGTTTATGGATCTTGAGTTTCATTATCTGGGATATTGTATGTCCCAGTAGATGTTAGATATAGTAAATCCTACTGACATGAATCAATGATACAATTATTCTTATTATTTAACTATTTTAATTTTATTTCTTAAAAATTTTAAAAAGATGAGGTAAAACATGAAGGCACCTGGCAGTAATGGCACATATGTTTATTCTAGTCTCATTTCTTAACCTTTTTATTGTTTTTCATGAGAATTTTTCATAACATAGTGCAATGCATTCTTCTTTACTGAAAAAGATTGTACTTAGAGTCCAGATAAATAATGCCAAATGATTTTTTATCTCAGGAAAATTATCACTGAAATTCATTCTTCTTTACCACAAAAACTGCTGACAATCAAGACAGTAGCAGAACATAGTGCCTGGAGATGAGCTCCTTAGGTTCGAAGGCATTCAAAAAATGACTCGCAAAGAGCTGCCTGCTCAGAGTAGGTTTGACCTTAATGCGGATGTGGTTAAGCTTTTGAGACCGTCATTTGCTGATGTGGCATGACTCAAAAAGAAAAAAAAAATGGCTGCAAATATCCACTAATAATCAGAATACAGAACACATGAGTATGAACCTAGAGAAAGTGAAAATCTTCCAAAATGAAACAAAATGCATAAACATCAACATCCAGGTATGAGTCAGCTAACATGAATTGCGGTTAGCCATTTTGAATTGAGTAATCATATGGTCTGCTATGCCAGAAATGATAGCTTGAAGAGGAATGATGTTGCATTCATTCTCAAGAAGAACCTTTCAAGATCTGTCCTGAAGTACAACTCTGTCAATAACAGGAAAATATCCACCCCTACAAGGAAGACTAGTTAATATGACTATTACTCAAATTTATGAACCAATCATTAAGGCCAAAGAGAGAGAAATTAAAGCTTTTTAACACCTTCTGCAGTCTGAACTTGGTTGAACTTGCAATCAGAATGCATTGATAATTAATGGTGATCGGAATACAACAGGAAATAAAGAAGGATCAGTAATTAGACAATGCAGTTTTGGTGATAGAAATTATGCCAGGGATTAAAGCTCAATATATCATCAGTCAAAATGAAGACAGGTGCTGACGGCAGCACAAAGATCAGTTGCTCATATGGAAGTTCAATCTGGAATGAAAGAAAATTAGAAAAGGTCCACAGGAGACAAGATATGACCTTGAGTATATCCCACCCGAGTTTCAAGACTATCTCAAGAATAGATTTGATACATTGCATGTTAATGACTGAAGACCAGATGAGTTGTGGAATGGCATCAAAGGCATCATACATGAAGAAAGCAAGAGGTTATTAGAAAGACAGGAAAGAAAGAGAAAACCAAATTGGAGGTCAGAAGGGATTCTGAAAACTGGTCTTGAATGTCAAGTAGCTAAAGTGAAAAGAAGACAGGATGAAGTAAAATAAATGAGCCAAAGATTTCAAAGGCTAGTGAGAGGAGACAAAGTAAGATTTTATAATGACCTGTGCAAAGAGCTGGAGTTCAAAACCAAAGGGAAAGGCATGTTTAACATTTATCAAGCTGAAAGAACTGCAGAAAAAATTCAAGCCTCAAGTTGCAGTAGTGAAAGATTCTGTGGGGAAAATATTAAGTGATGGAAGATTCGTCAAAAGAAGATGCAAAGAATACAATCATTATACCAAAAAGAATTGGACAATGTTCAATCATTACAAGAGGCAGCATGTGAGATCCAGCAATTAAGTCCCAAAACTTAATTGTACTAAGTGCTGCATGTCTCACTGCTCACTGTCTCTATGGTGACCTCGGAAGTACTCCTCTTGGGCAGCTATACACCATTGCTAGTGTCTAGTCAACCCTTGAAAGCAATTTTGGAACTCCTTCTGGAATGGCCATTATGCATGGTGGCCTGGTGGTTAAGTTAGAAAACTTAACTGTATAGTTGTCTGTGAGGGAGTTGTTAGCCAGTAAACAAATAACTGTATTAGGACACTTTCACGACTCACCTGATCTGGCCCCCAGTGACTTCTTTCTTAACCCAAAGATCAATGAAATATTGATAGGAAGACATTTTGATGACAGTCAGGGCATCAAAGGTAATATGACAACAACTCCGATGACCATTCCAGAAAAAGAGTTCCAAAATTGCTTTGAAGGGTGCACTAGGTGCTGGCATCAGTGCATAGCTTCCTAAGGAGGGTGCTTTGAAGGTGAGCATGGTGATATTCATCAGTGAGGTATGTAGCACTTTTTCTAGGATGAATTAACAAACTTATTTGGTAGTTCATGCATGATCAGGAACCCACAGTACTGGAGGAAGAGGTCAAAGCTACACTGAAGAAATTGGTGAAAAACAAGGTTCCAGGAATTCATGGAGTATTAACTGAGATACATCAACACAGGATGCCGCATTGGAGGTACTCACTTGCCTCGGCCAAGAAATTGGGGGAACAGCTACCTGGCCTAAAAGAGATCCATGATAATGAGTATTTCCAAGAAAGGTGATCCAACTGAATGTGGAAATTATTGAACAATATCATTAATATCATATGCAAATTAAATTTTGCTAAACCCAAAACAAATCAACTACCATTGAGGCAATTTGGACTCATAGCAACCCTATAGACAGATTAGAACAGCCCTATGGAGTTTCCAAGTAGCACCTGGTGGATTTGAACTGTGAACTTTTGGATTAGCAGCTGTAGCACTTAACCACTATGCTAGGGTTTGCAAGAACAGCCACAGCATTATATTGACAGGGAACTGCCAGAAATTCAAGCCAGATGCAGAAAAAGATATGAAATAAGGGATATCATTGATAACATCAAATGAATCTTGGCTGAAAGCAAAGAACATCAGAAAGATCTTTACCTGTGTTTTGTTGACTATGCAAAGACATTCAACTGTGTGGATCATAACAAATCATGTGATAACACTGCAGAAGATGAGAATTCCAGAATGCTTAATTGTGCTGAAGGGGAATCTGCACATGGGAGGAGTTATGTGAACAGAATAAGGGACACTGCGTTGTTTAAAGTCAGGGAAGGTATGTTTCAGGGTTGTTTCCTTTCATCATACCTATTCAATCTGTATACCAAGCAAGTAATCTAAGAAGATGAAATATATGAAGAATGGACATCAGGGTTGGAGAAGGACTCATTAATAACCTGTATTATGTAGATGACACAACATTTCTTTGTAGAAATGAAGAGGATTTGAAACACTTACTGATGAAGATCAAAGACTATGGCCTTCAGTACGGATTACACTTCAATACTGATAAATTCTCACAACTGGACCAGTAAGCAACACCATGATAAACAGAGAAAAGAGTGAGGTTGTCA
The DNA here is from genome assembly GCA_028571685.1 of Heterohyrax brucei. Classification (NCBI taxonomy): domain Eukaryota; kingdom Metazoa; phylum Chordata; class Mammalia; order Hyracoidea; family Procaviidae; genus Heterohyrax; species Heterohyrax brucei. Next base: position 136,965,681 of record CM053142.1, on the reverse strand, counting down.
AGAATTTCATTTTACTTGGTTCTGCAATCGACACTCATGGAAGCAGCAGTCAAGAAATCAAAAGACGAAATACATTTGCAAAAGAACTTTTTAAAATGTTCATAAGCAAAGATGTCAACTTAAAGGTGCACCTGATCCAAGCCTTCATATTTTCAATTGTACAATATACATGTGAAGGTTTAACAATGAATAACGAAGACGGGAAAAGAATTCACATCTTTGTATTGTCATGTTGGAGGAGAATATAGAATATGATGTGGACTGCCAAAAGAATAAACAAATCTGTCTTGGAAGAAATACAAAGTCCTCCTTAGAAGCAAGGATTGTGAGGCTACATCTTACATACTTTGGACATCTAGTCAGAAGGGGTCAATTACTGGAGGATATCTTGATTGGTAGAGAGTCAGTGAAAAATAGGAGGAGCCTCAACAAGATGAACTGACACAGTGATTACAACAGTGGGCTCAGTCATAACAATCACTGTGGGCATTGTGCAGGACCAGGCAGTGATTTGTTTTGTTCTACATAGGGCCACTTTGAGTTGGAAACAACTTGGTGGCACCTAACAACAAAAACAGCCTAAATTTTAAAAAAGCCAAGGGAAATGAACACTGCCATGTATTCTCCATTATTGTAAAAGTGGTACTTTCTGCCCAATTAAATAAAAGTAAAATTACTTGAATTTCAGAAACATTATCACTGATATGTATTCTTCAGTATAACAGAAGCATTACAAACAGCTAAAAAAAAGCAGAAACTGCTGCCCTGGGATGTTCCAGACCTTATTACAGCAGTGTATCCCACATGCTACATGTGGAAGCAGTGATTGGGCCCTAGATTGAATTAGGGGTAAGAATGACTTATAGGAATCTTGTTGTTGTTAGTTGCCATGGAGTCTGTTCCAAGTCAGTCCCTTCTCGAGGGTCTTCCATTTTCCCACAGTTCCTGTATTTACCAAGCATAATGTCTTTCCTGAGACACTGATCCTTTCTAGAAACACACCCTAACTATGTAAGACGTAATCTTGTCATCCTTGCTTCTAAGGGCTTTCTTGTACTTTTTTCAAGGTAAATTTGTTTATTCTTTTAGAGTCTCTGGGATATTCAATAGTCTTCACCAATACCACATTTTGAAGGCATCAATTCTTCTGTGGTATTGTGTATTAATTGTCCAGATTTCCCATGCATACGATGTGACTGACAACACCATGGCTTGGGTTAGATGAACTTCAATCTTAGCCTATTGAGAAGTGCCACTGGTATGCATTATTCCTATTGAAAGGGCATTACCTAGTGTCAGAAGCTGGAAAAATAGGGCCAAAAGATAGCAGAGAAGAGACTCAAAATAAGCAGGGAGCTAGTATCACTTAGAACAGTCAATATCATGGGAAGAAAATGACCACAGTGACTGGAGACTGTTGTGGTGGTGGTTAGTGCCATCTAGGAGCAGATTATTCTTGCAGCAGGTACCTTCTCATGAGGACATAGTAATTAGGAAATATAGTCCGGAGGGTTATCTCACAGAAATAAAGAAAAAAGCTATCAAAAGTGTACAAAATTCATACAGGCAGGGGACATCACCTAACACAATGCTTACTCTATACAATAATGAGGCAGCAACACAAGATTTTTGAGTTTCAAGTATTTTAAAAGACTCCTGCTTTAAGGCTAAATGTATTAAAGTAGAATACAGCCTTCACAAAGAATTCCACAGGCATAATAATTTATTGGAATGTTATATATCTCACAAGTCACCAAAGGGTTAGATAATGTCCCTAAAATATATTGCAAAAAAGTGATTACGGTTCTCTACCAGACATTTTGTTATTGTTATTATTATTATCATTGTAATTTTCACTGTTATTATTAAAACTGAGATTTGTTATGTGCCAGTCACTATTTCAATTTGTTCTTTCTTTTGGAGTCCATAGTATATTCAATAGTCTTCACCAACATCACAATTTAAAGGCAACAGTTCTTCTATGGTCTTCTGGATTCATTGCCCAGTTTTCCCATGCATATGATGTGAACGAAAATACTATGGCTTGAATTAGATGAACCTTAGTCTATTGAAAAGTGCCACTGGAATGCAGTATTCCTTGTTGTAAAGGCATTACTTAACCTTGGAACTAGAAAAGTAGCACCGGACGATTGCAGAGAAAAGACTCAGCCAAGCAGGGAGCTAGTATCACTTGGAAATAGTGAATATCATAGGGAGAAAACAATGTATAGAGACAGATGTTTGTTCCTCACAGCACTGTGAGCTATGTAATACTAGTATGATTATCAGTGTTTTAAGAAACTAATGCACAAAGAATTTTTTTTAAAAAAATAGACATTTACACAACTCTCAAGTTTCAAATCTAGAATATGTGACTCTATCACCTACACTATTGGTCACTGTGTGATACTGTTTCCGTGTGTCATTTTAATGCCACTGAACTCGTTTTTCATTAAGATACTTGTCTAATGGTCTAGATAACGAAGAGTATTTGTTTCTGATCCAGCAATTTGTTTAATTTTTCTCATGCTACACATCACTTTGGTCTCTCAGTTCTAGCTGCTCATCCACCAAATAATGATCCATAGCTAACATCCATGTTACAAAGATACTTCAGAATAATAATAAAACAATTTTAAGAAGAAACTTTTATTTATATGCAACAATTCCTCTAGATCGGAGATCAAACACTTGGTAGCATTCAAGCCACAAGCTAGTTCGGTCAGGCAAAGTATTGTTAACTCCCTAGTGTTTTGAAAATATAAAACCAGGTTCTGAGGCTGAAGGTAATAATAAACCAACGATAGGGCAAGGAGTATGTCTTTCAGTTTTCTAACTAAGGTTGAGTTTTAGCTGAGTGGTGGATTCATTATTCAGGCCTGGAGTTCCCAGAGTGCCACCATAGGTCACGTTTATCACTGGCAACGCTCATACAGGCTTTTGAGAGTTGACACTCTGACCTACGCTCATATTACAAATCTGATCCAAATTCAGTAATTCAGTTAAATTACAGTTTCTTGTCCTAAAAATAAAGATATAAGTAATAAATTGCTGAAATAACCTGAGCTAATTTTTTCCTGGGTGACACAGAATTAATCTAGCATTCATATTTTTAAATAGTAGAATAGTATAAGTTTATTATTGTGTTCAAATTTGCATTTGCTTGAGTCTGACTATGAAAACAAAAAACAAACCCACTGTGGTTGAGTTGATTCCGACTCATAGCAACCCTACAGGCAGAGTAGAATGCCCCATAGAGTTTCCAAGGAATGCTTAGTAGGTTTGAACTGTCAACCTTTCATTTAGCTGTCATAGCACTTAGTTACCATGCCACCAAGATTTTACACAATCATCGGTGACGTTTAATTTACTTTTCCTATGTTTGAGAGTAAAGTAGAAGGTCATCGAAAAAGAGGAAAATCCTCAACAAGATGGGCTGACCCAGTGGCTGCAACAATGGGCTGGAGCCTAACAACTGCTGTAGGCTTGGTGCAGGACCGGGTAGCATCTCCTTCTGTTGCACACAGGGTCACTGTGAGTCGGAACCCACTCAAAGGCAAACAACACTTCTGGGGGAAATTTCAAATCAAACCAAACCAGTTGCTATCAGGTCAGTGGTGGTTCATGACAACTCCACTGTGTTACAGAGTAGAATTGCTCCTCAAGATTTTCATGGCTTAATAGAAACAAATCACCGGAGCTTTCTTACAGAGCCACTACATAGACCTAAACCACCAATCTTTAGATAAGTAGCCTATCACAAATCACTTTCACCATCGAGGGATCATTTGAGGGAAATTGTTTGTCCCAAAGTTACACACTTGTATTCTATCTGCTAAAATGCTTAATGACATGTCCAAAATATTTAGGTAAATTTTACTTAAAAAATATAAAGGATTTCTAGATTGTACTTATATAACTTTTTTTTGTGATGACCGAGTGAAAATGTACATTCCCATATAAATTTACATGCCCACCTATATGCAGCTTCCACTGTTCTCCCTGCCCGGTGACAGCACACTATTCCGCTCTCCTCCGTACATGTCTCATTCTCCCACATCTATAATCATAAGAAAGTACTCATCAACTTTCATGTCTTTTGACATTTGTCTTATAAAATATTGGAATTTCTTTTGTGAAGTATCCTGAATATTTTTTAAACCAGAAGTAACATATGAGCAGTCACTTTGATAGTCTTCCATTTGGTCTTTACTCTCAATATATGTAATATACTGATTAATATGGTGTCTTATCATACTTTTCTGACTATGATTCAGAATAACCAGCTGTTTGGTAAGTATTACTGCTTTACAAACACTTTCCTACTGTCTCCTGCCCCGTCCCTTGGACATGGATGTAGACATACAGGCACATAATCAATATAAAGAAAGGGGGATTATTTTTCAGTCAAGTGTGTTAATACTGACTTGAGTATCTCAGTGAAATATGAAATATGTTAACTTATCACATCTACTGTAACAGTTAAAAGGCCAGGATCTATATAATGTTCTAAATTCTATTATTTCTAGATAATTGTACTCATGTCTATTCTCCAGGAATCTTGCAGTGATTATGAAGTAATTATGAAGAAGAGATTTAAAAGAATAATAATACTTACAGTATAAACTTTGCATGACTCACATGACAAGTTTTCACATGAAATTCTCATTTCTGATTTTTAATTTGTTCTAATGTATTAATAGTATTTTTTTTGTTAACACAATTTTGGTGTTTTCCTTCACCTTCACATACAAAGAAAACTGCCTCTGTCTACTTAGAACTCTCATAATGTATAGCTGTATACCTTTTTAATATCTTTCTTCTTGTAAAGTTTCTTAAATTGAACAATGGTTTTGGATTTTTTCTGTAAGAAAGTCTCCAAGCAAAATGTGAGAGGAAAAAATAAGAAAGCTTGCTTTACAACTTGAGAAAAGTAAAAGAATTCACAATAAAACAAGCAATTAAGTAATACTCAAAGTAATGGCAATTCACAGGGGAAATACATGAGTCTAGGAACCAAAAGACTTGGGTTCATGGAGTCCTTTGTTGCTCAGAAGTAATATTCCATTAAACAAGGATGCTAGAATAAAATTAATTATACTCAGTAAATAAGAGGTCTTTAAAAACAGTAGCCGGCCAAGCCAAGTGCCGTTGAAAAACTGTAGAGAACTACTTAAATACATTGTTTAATTACTCAAATTGACGTTAAAGAATCTCTTGATAATTCAACAAATGTGTGTGTTTAGGGCAAACACTGGGGCAGTTGTCTGAGAAATCCGAGATGAACAAAATGTCATGCCTTTGGAAGAATAATTAACTATCAATGGAAAGACATCATATAAAGAGTTAACATTGAAGTAGAACTTATTGAATGTATTTTTAATTGAAACATTTGACAAAAAACAACCAACCTGTGACCAGTTGCCCTACGATAGATTCTGACTCACGAAGACCCCTTGTGTGTGTTAAGAGCAGAACTGTGCCCCACAGAACTGTCAGTGGTTGATTTTTCAGAAGTAGCTAACCAGGCCTTTCTTGCAAGGTGAACCATCAGCCATTCAGAAGCAGCTCAGCTGTTAATCATTTGCATCACCCAGGAATAGAAAGAATACAAGTTAAAGAAGAAAAGAATGAAACAGAAGAAATTAAGTCAAACTATAGCATCAGCGAATTTTTTTTAGAGTGCAGCATTATATGTTCCTATAATGCCAAATGTATTAAGAGACCAAAGTGGGACTATTTACTTATTTATACATAGATACTCAGATGAAGACATTGAATAATAATATTAGGTGCTAATAACTACAAAGAATTGAGTAGTTTACCTTCCTTAAAAAGTAACCAGTTAGCTTACCACAGTTTCAAGGATGTAGGCAGGAGATGTCAGAATCATGAGTGAGGATAAAATTCTTTAATATCCAAGGCACAGCAGAGAATGTGAGCATCCTTTTCATACTGGTTCCTTTTGGCTTGCCTTCAAGTCCCAAGGGTGACTCAAAGCCCTTTAAGTTTATGCTACCTGTGCAAATTTAGGTTTCACAGCTAAGCAACAAGTTTTGGAAATGCTAGCCTTAGAGCAAGGCTGCTAGCCAAACTGCCCAGACTTTGCACTATAGGAAGATATAATATTTATTTTCCTGAACAACAAATACATATGGCTTTCCCCAGAGGAAGACACTATAATTCAAAGGTGTTCACTATACAAATATCTTTGAAAATATAGTCTTGAAAAATGGCAAAAGCTATGATAAGATGTGCAAAAATTCAATAGAAAATTCTATTGTTTATCCATTTACCTTCATACCTACTTATCTATTTATCTATCTCTATGTCAGTTACACACACACATAAATATATATGTATGTGTGCATACATATTCACATATATATAATAAAGCAATATAAATGAAAAGCAAAAATTCAGATGGAGGATAAAATTGCTAAACACTACTCATACTCTAATTTTCTGTAAAGTCGTTTTTAATACAAAGCTAGGATAATTGATTTTGGTGAATGACAGCCATATTGGATTTATTTTTTATTTTAATACTAAATTTGTTGTCATTCATCTATACCCAGTCTTATTGGATGCAGTCCCAGCTGCAAATACTGGCAACCTAAGTTCTTGCAGTCAAATCTGACAAAAATGTAAGTGTGATTTAATTAGTGTATACATATTTGTACCTCTGTATATGTGTGTACCTGTCTATATTAATGTACTCACTCAGATTTACAGAGAAGAAAAGACAATAATAAGAGGAGATTTGGGACTAGGAAAATTAGAATTCATCCTCTGTTCTTTGTGGACAACAGATCCTGACTTTGCAAAGGCAGCCTTCCCTTCTGAGAAGTAAGGTATTAGGTATCAGTAAAGCTAAACTTTTCTCAGGTTGTTCTCATTGTATGTCTCCTCCATCTCAGGCTTCTAGTCTCCAGATCTATCTAAGAGATCAAAGAGAGGGCCTTAGGAAAAGTACATCCATGTCACATAGATCTCACAGAATAAGCAACTCTGAATGCCCAAAGCAATGTAGGAAATGTTTAAAGAAATTGACTTCAACTAAAGAAAATTCTCCTACATTGGCAAAAAAAATGAAGAAAAAAACCTTTACTCTAATGCCAAAAAAAAAAAAAAAAAAAAAGATGTGGAGTTAGGCATACCACAGTGGGGTGGTTGCTCAATAATAATATCAGGGATTCCGACTTTCCCATATTTTGACTGTGCTTAATATGTGTGCTTTCATCCCAGTGTTCATTGCCTCGTGACTGCAGGATGTTACTTCACAACATAGCTATCCTAGAAAGAAATGAAAAATGTAGGCAATATTTACCAGAAAAAAAAAATGAAATTTTCCCAGAAATCATTAGCCTCTGTCACTCTGGCCAGAACTGTGTGGCAGTAGCATCATTCTCTGTAAAGGAGTTTTAGCCATCACAATTCTGCCATATGAAATTGAAGTTTCATTAGTAACGAAAAAATGGAAGCATTTTATATAGTTAACTAGCAACGTCAGTGACAGCACGTTTCCTGTACCAAGGACGGGGGTTTCTCTCAAACAAAGTAAGCAACTGGTAAGCATTTGAGAATGGAGAGTGGTGTGAATAATTTGAAGACTAAACGAGGAAGTAAAAACAAGGCCTCTCTTGCTCTCTCTTTCTTTGAACTACACAGAACCAAGTGGAATTCCTTGTCTTCACTCTTCCCAGCATTTCTGCCCTCATACTGTTTTCCTTTCTCGTATCTTAAATGAACTACTTAGGCCACTTGAAACAAATCTCTGCACTTTTGCACTGGATCCCATTCCCTCTCATCTTGTCAAACATTTTACTCTAGTTATTTCTTTACTCTCTCTACAATATACATATTTTTAAGGCTTTCTCCTGTATTATTTCAAAAAAAAAAAAGTAAATAGGCTTTATTTATTCCATGAGTAAGCAAGCAAATAAATAAATAATGAGAACCTTTGCTCTATTCCAATTATCTGCCATGTACTGCCCTGTTGCTTTTTGCCCCTTGTGGGAGAATTCTCGAAGTTCATTATTCTCAGTTTGCCTTATCTTCCCTATTTTTTTCTTAAATCCACTTTCATAATGAGGCTTTCATACTCAAAAAAACAAAGAAACAAAAAAGGTGCAATGACTTTCGAGGTTGCTAAAACTGCTAGAAAATTTCTAGCTCCATCTTTAGTTATCAGTAGTATTTGATGTAATTAATCATTCCCACATCCTTAATATAGTTTCGTTTGATACACTTGATATCTGATACACTTGAGTTTTAGGACACTACATTCCTAGATTTCCTCTCATCTCACTGAACACTCCATCTAATCTCTTTTGATAGTTATTACTGTGTGCCCTGGACCTCTTAATATTGTTCCATGGTTCAGCTCCTGATCCTCTTATCTTCTCTGTTAAGCTAACCTCTGATGATGTAATCTATCATGAGGGCTGTTAATATTATCTATATGCTGAGTCTTTTAAAATGCATATATTCAGGGGCAGAGTCAAGTTGGCAGACTAAACACACGTCCCCCTAAATCCTTCTGGAAACCGAGAGCTGAGTTGATAATTAAATGGAGCCTTCTGAACACCTAGTGAGCCCTAGGACACAGCATAGGGCTGTCTATTTGGTCAACATATCACTGAATGGACTTCTTTTTCATCAACCATCACCCTTGTTGAGTCCCAGCTCTTGCAGACTGAAGGTAAATTGTCAATATCACTCATGAATCTGGATAGAAAAATCTTGAACAAAACTCTTGCCAATAGAATACAACAACATATCAAAAAAATAATTCATCAAGACCAAGTAAGATTCAAGGCTAGTTCAACATGAGGAAAGCAATTAATATGATCAATTGCATAAATAATGCAAAACACAAGAATCACCTGTTATGACTGTTGATGCAGAAAAGACATTTGGTAAAGTCCAACACCAATTCATGCTAAGAGCTCTCAGCAAAATAAGAATAAGTGACAAACTCCTCAATGCAATAAGGGCTATTTATACAAAGCCAACAGCCTACATCATCCTGACTGGAGAAAGACTGAAACAACTCCCCTTGAGAACGGTAACTAGACAAGGGTACCCACTCTCACCTCTCCTATTCAACATTGTACTAGAAGTTCTAGCCAGAGCAATTAGATGAGACCAAGAAAGAAAGGGCATCTGCATCAGCAAAGAGGAAGTAAAAATCTCCTTATCTGCAGATGATACGATTGTATATACACAGAATCCCAAAGGATACATAATGAAACTACTCAAACTGATAGAAGAGTCTGGAGTTCAGCAACGTCTCAGGATACAAGATAAACATAAGTAAATCAGTAGGACTCCTTTATACCAACAACAAGATTATTAAGGAAGAAATCACCAAATCAATACCATTTACTATCACCCCCAAGAAGATAAAATACCTAGGAATAATATAACCTTTACAAAGACCTTACTACAAGAAACTAAGAGAGACTTACATAAGTGGAGAAACCTACCCTACTCATGGATAGGAAGACTGAACATTGCAAAAGGGTCTATTTTACCCAAACCAATTTATTTATGTAATGCAATCCCAATACAAATTCCTGTGACATTTTTTAATGAGATGGAGAAAAAAGTCATCAAATTGTTTGGAAAAGAAAGAAGCCCTGGATAAGTAAAGCACTTCTGAAGAAGAACACACTGGGAGGCCTTTCACTACCAGACTTTAGAAACTATTCCACAGCCACAGTGGTGAAAACAGCCTAGTACTGGTACAAAAAGATACAGATAGATCAATGAAACAGAACTGAGACCCCAGAGATGACACCATCCTCCTATGAACAGTTGATATTCGACGAAGGCTTTATGACATTAAACTGAGGTAAAAGAAGCCTCTTCAGCAAATGGTACTGGCAAAATTGGATATCCACCTGGAATAAACTGAAGCAAGACCCATATCTTACACTTTATCAAAAATTAACTCAAACTGGATAAATGACCTAAATTATCAAATCTAAAATAATAAAGATCCTTCAATAAAAATTAGGATAAACAATGGGAGTTTTAATATGCAACATAGGCAGACTTCAAAATCTGACAAACTGCAATCAACAGAAGAGAAAATAGATAAATGGGTACCACTAAGACTCAACCACTTTTGCTCATCCAAAGACGTTATCAATAGAATTAAAAGACCACCTCAGAATGGGAAAAAATATTTGGCAATGTATGTCAGACCAATGCCTGATCTCCATAATCTACAAGGTACTATGAAATATCAATAAGAAAAAGATAAATTATCCAATTAAGCAATGGGCAAAGGAGATGGACAGACACTTCTCTAAACGGGAGATTCAGGCAGCCAAATAACACACGCTCATTATCATTAGCTATTAAAGAAATTCAAATCCAAACTACAATGAGATACCATCTCACTGCAACAAGGTTGGCCATGATCCAAAAAACACAAAATAACAAATTCTGGAGAGGCTGTGGAGAAACTGGAACTCTCCTACACTGTTGGTGGAATTGTAAAATGGTGCAACCTCCTTGGAAAGCAATCTGGTGCTTCCTCAAAAAGATGCAAATAGATATACCATTTGACTCAGTCATTCCACTGCTTGAAATATATCCTACAGAGTCAGGGGCATTCACACAACCTGACACATGTATGTAAATGTTTATTGCAGCACAATCCACAATAGCAAACAGATGGAATCAACCCAGATAACCAACAATAGAGAAATGGGTAGGTAAACTATGGTATATATACTCAATGGAACACTATGCAATGAGCAAGAACAATGATGATTTTAGGAAACATCTTATAACCTGGTTTCAATAGGAGGACATTATGTTGAGTGAAAGTAGTCAGCGGCGAAAGGACAAATACTGTATCAGACCCCTGTGATAAGAAATTAAAAACAGACTCATGCATAGAAGAAAAGACTCTTTGACGTCTGGAAGGGTGGGGAGGGGGGGACAGGGAGGGTGGTGTATAGATTAGATAGTTCATGGAAGTTTGGTTGTGTAAAATCAGTGACAGCACACATTAGAAAGAAAATCAATATTAACTGGACTTCAACATAATATGATTACTCTTCCCATCTTAACCCAATATTGCAAGGACGGAGTAGCTGGAGCAGAGGGCCGGGGACCATGCTCTCAAGGAAAATCGAGGCCAACTGGCACAACTAGCGTTTCACTAAGGTTTCTGCACCCCAATTTGGTGAGTGGTATCTGAGATCTTAAAATCTGCTAAGCTGCCATCTGAGGTACAGCAAATTGTCCCAACTCAGCAGGAACAGATGATCTCCAAGGACCGAAACAACATGGGGCAAAGATAACCCAGTAGACAGAGAGACCCACGTGAGCTGGTGACTACATTAACATGTGACCGAAAGAACCAGATGGTGCCCACCCACCACCAGTGATAGCCATGATGGGGCTCAGAAAGTTGAGTCTCACAGGCAACATGAAAATAAAAAGGAGTGCACCCCGAGATCTCCACTAAAAGACTGTAATTGATGTTTCATGGGCCTCAGGGTTCCCCTGTAAGCATGGCCCCTGGGCCTGATGCCCATGTCCATAAATCATAATGGAGGTCAACTCTTCGGGCAGAAACGGGTTGGACTTGGTGACACAGAGCAACCATATCATGTGTGCACTTTATGGTTGTATGCATCTATAGGTGTCATGCAGCTAATCTCTTACTGGACGCAGGGGACTGAGTGGAGAGGAGGGGATAGGAGATTGTTAGGAGGATGTGACGTGTACAGAACGGAGTAGAGGAGTGTGCTGTCACCGGGCAGGGAGACCAGGGGGAGCCGTGCATTGGTGGGTATGCAAATTTATATGGGATTGTATATTCTCATTCATTGTAATATATATATGTAAATATATATTCAGACTGCATAATCTCCAAATCCCAAACTCATGTATCCAACTACTTCCTAGATATTTCCACTTAATAACTAATAAATATCTAAAACTCATGAATTCTGATCCGAACTTGTAATCTCTCCCAAACTGTGTTCTATAGACTTTGATACTACCGAGTCTTAACAATCTTTTCTTTTTACTTTCTTAGGCCGAAAAAGGTGACTCTGAATCTTTTCCTTTTCTCTTACCTTACATTCTATTGATTAGACAATTTGATCAGCTTTACTTGCATATTTTCAGAATGTGCTTACACCTCAAAGTTTTACTGAGCTATGGTCATCTCTTGCCTAAAAATTCTAATAATGTGTTGATCTCTGTTTGGTCCAAAACAATAAGTAGAGTGTATCTTTTAAAACTTAAGTTGGATCAGATCAAAATTTAGTCATTTATCAATTCCCATTTCCCTTAGGATAAAAAGTGCTCATAATCTTTCAATGCCCCATATGACTGAGATTTTGCCCCAATTTTTCCTATTTCCACCCTCATTCCATATTGGCCTCCTTGTTGTTTCTTGAACTTATGTTCATACCAACCTTAAATTTTTTGTATGAGCTGTTCTATCTGCTCAAATGCTTTTTCTTCAGTTGTTCTTGTGGCAAACTCCTTCACTCCCTTTACACACTTGCTCTGATGTTACCTCTTGATAATGTCTATATTGACTGTCTTATTTAAAATTGAAACCTCCACTACACCCATAACATTTATAACTCCCAATTCTTTTTTTGTTTGTTTATTTTTTGTTGTTTCTTTTTTTATTTTTTATTTTTTTATTTTTTTAGCATAGATTCTGTCACACTCTGGTTGTACAGTGGTTAAGAGCTTAGCTGCTAAACAAAAGCTGAGCAATTCAAATCTGCTAGCTCCCCCTTGGAAAACCTGTGGGGGGGGCAGTTCTGCTCTATATTTGTACACTGCGCTTGGCATGGTCAGAATTAACTCTAGTACAGCTGGTTTGGTTTTTCTGTCACCCTCTGTCTTCTTATATGATTTACTTAATTTATTAGTTTTGTAATTATTATATATAATCTATCTCCCAGTTGAATACAAACTCCAAATATTTTTAAGGTTTGCTACTATATCCCTAGTGAGGAGGCCTTGACACTTTCTGCTTTGTGTTTTGAATGACGTGAATTTGGAAACTGAGGACCAATGATACTAAGCAATGGTCTGAATTACAGTATTGGCTCTGACACTAACTATCTGTGATCTTAAAGAATCATTTACCTTCACTGGACTTTCACTTGTGAGGTGAAATTTAGTAGTTTCCAGCCAGAGTTAGTCTACATATGTCCCAATTCTGAAGTGAGTTAGTCACTCTAAGCCTCATTATCTCCATTAGAAAAACTGAGATAATAATAGTTCTTGACTTATAAAGTTATTATGAAGGTCAACTTGTCAGCACGTACTGTGACATATGGTAAGAAGTCAGCAAACATTAATTATTATGAGGAGTATTGTTTTTCTTCCTGTCCTCAAGCCTCTCTATTGTCTGAGAAAAGAAAGTTTTGAAACAAGGCCAGTTAGTAACCCTAAAATGAGGGTTAATAAAAGAAACCATGTCCATAACCTGGAAGTACAAGTTGAAACAGCCAAGTTCCTGATGAATGTGGCTCAAGTAAGTAACAAATTTTCAATGTAGACAAACAGCCTTATAGTGGAAGAAGATGCCATCTAGGACTTTCATAGCCGGAGAGAAGTCAATGACTGGCTCCGAAGCTTCAAAGGACAGGCTGACTCTCTCCCTAGGGACTGTTGCAGCTGGTGACTTTAAGTTAAGTCAGTTCTCATTTACCATTCTGAAAATCCTAGGGCACTTAAGAATTATGCTAAATCTATTCTGCCTGTGCTCATAAGTGGAACAACACAGTCTGAATGACAGCACATTTGTTTACAACGTAGTTTACTGATTATTTTAAGTTCACTGTTGAGAGCTACTGCTCAGGAAAGAAAAGATTCCTTTTAAAATACTACTGTTCAGTGGCAATGCATCTGGTCACCCAGGAGCTCTGATGGAACTATACAAGGAGATTAATGTTATTTTTACTCCTGCTAATACAGCATCTGTTCTGAAGCCTTTGAATTAAGGATTAATTTTGAGTTTCAAGTCTTACTATTTAAGAAATACATTTTGTAAAGCTATAGCTGCTATAGACAATGACTCCTCTGATGGATCTGGTCCAGGTAAACTGAAAACCTTCTAGAAAGGGTTCACCATTCCAGATGCCATTAAGAATATTCGTGATTTATGAAAGTAGGTCAAAATATTGACATTAACAGGAGTTTGGAAGAAAGTTGATTTCAGCCCCTATGGATGACTCTGAGAGGTTCAGGGTTTCAGCGGGGGAAGTAACTGCAAATTTCAGGTGGGGAGGGCAAGAACCTGGAGATGTGACTGAATTGGTATAATGGATGCAGAGTTACTTCTTAGAGATGAGCGAAGAAACCTATTCCTGGTGAAGAGGCTGTGAACAACAATAGCAAAGGATTTAGAACACTAGAATTTCATTGATAAGGCAACAGCAGGGCTTGAGAGGATTGACCTGAACTTTGAAAGAAGTTCCACTGTGGGGAAAACACTATGAAACACACTGCACACTACAGAAGAACACTGCGAAAGGGGGAGCCAGTCAACGCAGCAAGCATGCTTTTTCTCTTATTTTAAGAGATTGGCACAGTCACCCCAACCTTTTGCAACCTCCCCAGATAAATCAGCAGCTAAGAACATCAGACAAAATCCTTCAGTAAAAAGATAAGAGCTAGTTGAAGGATCAGATGATGATTAGAAATTTTTAGCAATAAACTATTTTTAATCAAGTTAGCAACATTTTTTTTTTTTTTTTTTTTTTTTTTTTTAGCATAACCCTGTTTGCACATTCAAAAGGCTACAAACAGTTGAAACAAACCATGATGCAACTGAATCAATTCTGGCTCATGATGACCCTATAGGACAGAGGAGAACTGCCCCAAAGAGTTTTCAAGGAGCAGATGGTGGATTCAAACTATTGTCCATTTAATTAGCAATCTACCTTCTACCGCTGTGACATCAGACTACAAATATAGTATAAATATAAGTTGTTTATACCCTGGGAAACCAAAAATTTCTTGTGAAATTTTGTTAATAGTCATTTTTTTGCAGTGGTCTGTAACCAAACTCACACATCTCAGGGATATATCTGTATGTTAGTGCAAAGATTAAATATTTCTTTGTACCTTTTTTTGTATTGTGTGTATCTGGATGATGGTGTAAATTTCTGATTTAGACATCTAGTTCTGTTAGAATAAAAATACTGTAAGTGATTGACTTCATCAAACAGAGGTTTATTCTGTCAATCCAGGAGTCTAAAAGTCCGGAATCAGGGCATTGGCTGCAGGAGAAGGCTTTCTCCCTCTGTCATTCACTCTGGAGAAATAATTTTGTCGACAATCTTCCCTCGGACTAGGAGTGTCTCAGTACAGGGAACTTGGGTCCACAGCATGGGCTCTTCTCCTGATGCTGCTTTCTTGGTGGTGTGAGGCCCTCTTGTCTTTTTGCTAGCTTCTGTCTTTTATATTTCTGAAGAGATTGGCTTAAAACACAATTTAATCTTGTAGACTGAGTCTTGCCTCATTAACATAACTGCCTCTAACACCACCTTATCAACTTCACAGAGATGGATTTACAATACAGAAAAATCACCTCAGATTACAAAGTGATGAACAATCACTCAACACTAGGAATCATGGAGTAGCCAAGTTTTCAGATATTTTGGGAGGATACAAGTCAATCCATGACAACTTCTTTCAACTCTAAATTTATAAAAGTTTATAAACTAGTGTTCTGATGTGTGCAATCTCCTTTAAGGTTATAAATAATGAATTACATTCCTCCATTATTATGAAGATATGCTACAAGTGTAAAAGCATAAAAATGATATCTCAAAATATAAATGTAAAAAGCCAATATATAGTAGAAGATATCATAGAAACATTTGTATAACTTTCAATTCAGAAGGGAAACAGTTAATCATCAATATGACCTTTTGCCATGGCAGATAGGTGCTCAGCTACTAAACAAAAAGTTTGGAGGTCAGACCCATCCCACAGAGCTAATATCTAGCAATCTCTTCTCATAAAGATTACAGCCTAGAAATCCCTCATGAAGTGGTTCTACTCTGTCACCCAGTTTTACAATGAGTCAAAATGACTTGATGGTATCTCACATCAACAACAGTTAACATGACAAATATGCAAATATAAAATCCAGACATTTCTAAGTGAAATTGGTATTTCAATTACAACCACTCCTTACTTAATGACATGATTATTTTCAAAGACCAGGTCATTATGTGAAAATCGACATTATACACAAATGAAAGACACCCATGTTGGATCACAAAATGCAGGATGACTACATTGTTACATAACTGCCAAATCTGATCATTACGCAATGCAAAATTACATCATTACGTAACTGCCAAACCACTGAGAGATGTAGTCCAGCCAAGTTGGCACATAACCTTATCTACCATAGGGTGGATTACTCTTGCCTTACAACTAAGTGTTTGTTATTGTCAGACATACATTGTTAATGTTCAAAATAGACAAATAGTAGAATTTTTACTGTTGTAAAGGAGAAATTTCAGCTAATAGGATAGTCAATAAATGAGGATTAGTAGGTTCGTATCAGAGATGTGGTGGTACAGTGGTTAAGAGTTATGGCTGCTAATCTTAAGGTTGGCAGTTTACGTCCACAGCTGCTCCTTGGAAATCCAATGGGGCAGTTCCACCCTGTCTAATAGGGTATCTGTGAGTCAAAATCAACTTGACAGCAATGGGTTTGGTGTTTTAGGTGCATATTAGAAAATTGGAGCTAATAGCATGTTTAGCAACACCTAATCTCTACTAACTAGATGCTGTGACATCTAGTCATAACCAACAAAATATCTCCAGACATTGCCAAATGTCTCTGGGCAGATGGGGTTGGGGGGGGGGACAAAATTTGTCCCAGCAAATTTTTTCCTTATAGCATTCCCCCCAATTTCTTGTGATTTGAATGTTCAGTCTTTAAGCATTTTTCCTGTTTAACTATTAAATGGGTTCTGTCTTTAGTGCATTGATTTCTATTAACATAATTAAGAGTATCACTTCAAATTATTTAATTGTTTTTTTCTTTAAACTCCCAATTTGGCTGATGCTCTAGGAATCTGTATCAATTCAAGATCTTTATTATGAAAATGAAGTAAAACTCCAATATCTTTATGTTAACTTGCTGCAAGAAAAAGAGAATTGAAGCACTAAGCACTTAGACTTTTTTTAAAGAGTACTCTATCAGCTACTTTACTATGCAAAGAAACCACCCTCTCCAATGACAATGAATTGACATGTGTATATACATATTTGATGTAGATATCTTTTTTTTTTTCCATTTCCGCTCTACTTTGCCCCCAAATCTAATACTAAACCAGAACACAGCCTAGTCTATCCCTATGTTGGACAATATAAGTCTAACCTGAAATTGCTTTAGTATCTAATGGTGTGACTACATAATGTGTGATGGTGACAATTAGAATCCTGACTTTACACATCAGCGCCAATATAGAGACTTACTGTCTGTCACTTACTGTATGACCTGGGGGCATCGGTGGATGAATGGTAGAATTCTCAGCTTCCATGCAAGAGACTGGCTCCACAGCCTCCACTCATCTGTCAGCAGAGGTTTCTTTTTGGCTGAACAGGTTTCAACAGAACTTCCAGACTAAGACGGACTTGGAAGAAAAGCCCAGTGATCTACTTCTAAAAACAAGAGAATGAAAACCTTATAGATAACAATGATCTGATATGCAGCCAATCATGAGGATGAAACAAGACCACTGTACTTTCTTACCTCGCATATGGAGTTTTTGTGAGTCAGAGGCTGACTCAAGAATAGCTAACAACTGTGTGACCATTAATTTCAAAAGGCTGAGATTAGATCATTGAAATATACTTCACCTCAGCCTATAAAGTTAGTCAATCTTTATAGAGATGTTTGATTTCTGCATGGTTCTTTTACTATAAAAAATTGTGATATTCTTTACACTAACTATCAAAGGTCACCACAAATTAACAGCCAGTGTCCTTAGTTCTACATCCTCAGAAGTTAGAAAATGATTGTAATGAAATTATGGTTAGAGTTTTACATCTTTCTTTGAAGGGTAGGTCTTTGAAAAACTACTCCAGTAGGCCTTCTCTTCTCTTGCCCATAGATTTTCTCTGCTCCATCTAATTAGGAATAAATTCTTCTAGCTCATCTGGAGTTAATTTATAATCAGGGGCAAAAAGGATTTGCTTTTGAACTCCATAGTAGGACCTAATGCGTACAAAATAAATACATCTTTAAAAAAAAAAAAGTTTATAAAGCCCTGAGACAAAGAAAAATGGCTTATTTTTAAATACCGTCTTAAAAAAAAAAGACATAAAATATAACTGCCAGAATTATAAACATCATTCATCATCATCCAGATATCCCGGGAATTGTGTTACAGGTGCGTGTGTGTGTGTGTGTGTGTGTGTTTCCCCCTGTTCTAGGTAGGTTCATTATTGTTACAGGTGTTGTTAGGTGCCATTGGGTCAGTTCCAAACCCTAGTGACCCTATGCACAGTGAACAAAGCACTACCTGGTCTCGCTTCATGTCCACAACCATCTTCATGCGTAAGCCCATTATTGTGACTGCTATGTCAATCCATCTTCTCGAGGGTCTTCCTCTTTCTTCCTGACCCTCTACTCTGTGAAGCACTATGTCATTATCCAAAGACTGATCCCTTTCTGACAACACGCACAAAGTACTTTGGTTCATTATTAGTCTATGAAAAATTTCAAAGAAGGAAGAATGAATGATTTCCAGTGCCTCCCCAGTATCTTTCCTCGATTCCTTTTCTCACTGGGACTGATTTCAGTTTGAAGAACCATGAAGTGAGCTTCCATTTCCTGTTTCAGCAGTGAATACACATCTTCAGCTAAGCCGGGCAGAGCAATTGTTTCAGAGTGAGAAAGCAATCCTTTGAGTCATATTAAAATCAATCTCAAGACTTTTGAGGGCTGGCTGGCTTTGAGACATGTGGGGAAGAAGACGTTCCCTCTCTCCTATGGACAAGAAGGAGGAAACATGCAGTCCTAAGTGTTGCTCTCCACCAGCTTAGCATCACAAGGGAAATATCCCTTAGTATAAGACCCATACCATAAATTTTGACAGGAGAGAAGAACTCAGGTATATGTAAACATTTTAAAGTCGGTTAAACTAATAAAGTATTTATACTTACACCATAGGAAAATGGTGATATCTGACTGTATTTGCTCATAAAAAGGTCAAGTTGATGTTGATCAACCTACTATATTACTTAATCAAGAACGTCTGTGACAAGTTAATAAAAGTGACCTAACTGAAAATATAGGCACACAAAATACTATGCCTTTCATAATATTTAAATTGTAATGGGCACGTAACAACTTCTGTGTCATTAGAGATTTTTAAGTTGTTAAGCTGCCATTAAAACATAAATTTGATCATGAATTTAAGTAAATAAATACTGTTCTAGGGAAATTTTGAGCCAGAGTGTTCCGACTGTTGTTGTTGGCTACCATCAAGTTGACTTATACTCTTAGAAACCCTGTGTATAACAGAATGAAACACTGCCCAGTCCTGCTCCGTTCTCATGGTTTTGCTATACTTGAGCCCACTGTTGTAGTTACTGTGTCAGTCCATCTGATTAAGTCATTCTTCCTCTTTCGTGATGACCTTCCACTGTACCAAACATGATATCTTTCTCCAGGGACTGGTACAGCCTGATAATATGTTCAAAGTATATGAGATGAAGAGTAGCCATCCTTGCTTCTAATGAACATTTCAGTGATACTTCCTCAGAAATTGGTTGGTTTTTTTGACAACCATGTTATATTCAGTATTCTTCACCCATACCATAATTCAGAAGCATCTTTGGTCTTCCTTATTTGTTGTCCAACTTTTGCATGCATAACAGACAACAGAAAATGTCAGGATTTTGGTTCAGGTGTACCTTAGTCCTCAAAATGACGTATTTGTTTTTCAACACTTTAAAGAGGTCTGTTCAAGCAGATTGTCCAATGCAGTGTGTCATTTGATTTCTTGACTGTTGCTTCCATAAGAACTGATTGTAGATCCAAGTAAATAGAAATTCTTCATAATGTCAGTATTTTCTATATTCACCAAGAGGTTTCTTATTAGTCCACTTGTAAAGATTTTTCTTTTTTTTATGTTGAGGTATAATCCATATTGTAGGCTGTGGTCTTTGAAGGCTATTATTTTTTATCTTATCAGGAAGTCCTTCAAATCCTCTTCCAGTTCAGCAGGCAAAGTTGTGTCATCTCTGTATTACAGGTTTTTAATGAGTCTTACTAATCCTGTTGCCACATTCTTCTTCATGTAATCTAGCTTCCTGGGTTATTTTCTCAGCATCCAGACCAAGTATGGACACAACTGTGCTGCATACCTTTCTGGTTTTAAACCATGCAGCATCCTCTTGTTCTGTTGAAAGAGTGCTTCCCAGTCTACTTGTAGATTTTGCAAGAGTACAGCTAAATGTTCTGGAATTTTCATCACTCACAATAGTATCCATCATTTATTATGATCCACACAATCAAATGCCTTTGTGTGGTCAATAAAACACATGTAAAAATCTTTCTGGTATTCTCTGCTTCAGCCAAGATCCACTGCACATCAGAAATGATATTGCTCGTTCCACATCCTCTACTGAATCCAGCTTGAATTTCTGGTAGTTCAGCATAGATGTACTGCTGCAAATGTTTTCAAATGACCTTCAACAAAATTTTACTTGTGTATAGTATTAATGACATTGCTCAATAATCTTCATGTTCTGTTGGATCGCCTTGTTTTGGAATGGGCACAAACATGGATCTCTTCCAGTTAGTTGGTCAGGCAGCTTTCTTCTCGTAGATGACAGTACTTTCAGCACCATGTCAGTCTGTTGAAGCATCTCAGTTGGTATTTCATCAGTTCCAGAAGTCTTGTTTTTCACTAATGCCTTCAGTGCAGCTTGAATTTCTTCCTTCAGTACTGTTGGTTCATCACCATATGCTGACTTCTGAAATGATTGAACATTGACCAATTCTTTTCATTACAGTCACTCTGTATTCCTTCCAACTTCTTTCGACACTTTCTGCGTTATTTAGTGATAAAGATAGTGAAAGTGTTTCTAGTTTGGATACAAACACATAAAGAAACTTACTTGTAGATGTACAGGTAGTTACTGTTCTCATATAAACTTCAATCTCTCTCTTTATATCTGGTAGTTCTTGCTTATCATTCATGCATTCATTAAAGAAGTATTTAGTAATGTTCTTTATATCATTTATCATGAAAAGCACATTACAGACAGCTAATAAAATAAACAGAATTCCTGGCCAAAGTTATTTATTTCCTCGAATAGCCTGGTAGTAATCAGGCTATTAATTGATTAATTGATTGATTAATAAAAATTGTACATAGTAATTGAGACTTCTCCACTTGAAGAAATTACCTGTTTCCTGTTTCAACAAGCCAAGGAATGACCGAGTTCACAGGTGAACTAATCGCAGAACCCATGTCCTTAGCCACAGTGATTGTTCACATGATCACAGTCTTCCCCAAGGCAGGGCTGGAGCTAGCCGTGCAGAGTGCTATCTTTTCTCAGAATCTTTAGCTGTAGTAACAAAATATGCCTTGACTGGCTGGTAGTCATTTTGACATATGGTACACGGACATCATACCAGAGAATTGAAAGCAGCAAGAGATAGGAAAAGAACAAAGAACAGAATGTTGTTGTTGTTGTTTTTTAATGTTTCTCCTCCATTTCACACCTCACTATTCAATTGTGTAACGCAATAAATTTACATATATATTTTGAACTAGACATGGTTTGGTTCATGTTACTTGAAGCAAAATTGTTGGTGGCTTCAGACTTTGCAAAGCCACAGAATTACCCTCTCTTCTGACATAATATGCAAAGTTTGGGTGTTCACAAGGCCACCTTGAATTCTGTAATTTGGTAAAAGGGTTCTCAGAGCTCACTGAAACACTCACTCTTATACTTACAGTTATGCTTAATACAGCTAATGGATGCAGATTTAAACTGGCTGAGGAAGAGTTGGATGGGGCAGAATCCAAGCGAGTTCTAAATACAGAACTTCCAGTTACCTTTTCCAGTGAATCCAATGACACTTCTAATATCTTCTGCTAATGGTGTGTGACAAAACTTTGCTCAGTAAAGTCTTGGTGCCCAGAATTTTATTGTTGCTTACTAGCACTGACAGGGTTGGCCACCTGTGTTTCTGGACTTGAGACTCCAGACTTGAGACTCCAGACTTGAGACTCTGCTGAGTCTCTCAGCAGAGACTGAACTGATAATGAATGATTCAAAACTCCACCAAAAGCTAGAGTGTTAGACAATCTGCTATAGTCCTCAGGCCCCAGGCAAACAAAGGCACTCATGATAGGCAGGACATTCTCAGTGCACTGTGTTTACCTCCCAGAAGCCAAGGGCAAAAGCCAGATCTCTCTTTGGGTAAGGTTAATTATTTACTACACACTAACACACTCTTTTCTTCATTTGATTTTCTGCATAACGTCCTTCAGAACAGCTCTGTCTTCCAGGAAATCTTTATACTCCAAAAGCTTCATATATTTAAGTCTGTCACTGAATGTTAACTTGCATTTCAGTTATCTAATTCTTATTTATTTTATGCTCTATTGGAACTTGAGCTCCTTGAAAGATATAAATATTATTTATCATACATGTCTGGTAATATAGCAAATGCTAATGTTTATTAAAGAAATGAATAATTACTCCTAATGCAGAATGTATGATTTCTGGCAGATATACTGGCTTGGAATACTATGAATTGAGGCATTTAAATTGAGCTTCAATAAGGAAATAAAAGAAAACTTACCATTGTTGAACCATAAAAGACAAGAAGTCTTACTTCTGTAATAAAACTTCAAATGTATTATTTTTTACAACCTTTAAATCCCTCGAATATATACTTTTTCTGTTTGATCCTCACCACAACCTTGTGAAATAATCAAGGTTAATACTTCATTTTGCAGAATCAGAAACTGAGGCTTAGAGAGATTAGACGACTTATTCAAAGAAATAATTCTAGTAAGGAGCATATCCGGGACTAGAGACCAAATACATTAAGTATTTTAAAAATATCTTTAATAGTTCAAAACTAAGTTAGTTATTTTGATTCCTGCTTCTTTAGTTGATATGCCCACAGACAGTCTGTGACGAATAATAATTTCTTCAAACACATGTGTAACAGGGTTTTCTCAGCCAGGGTGTTTCAGAGACTTTGGTTTCATTGTGTAATCTACCCCTCCTCCTGATTTGTGTAATTTAGCTATATCCCCTGACAAGGAGACCCGGTAGTACTGTGGTTAAGCACTTGGCTGCTAACCAAAAGTTTGATGGTTCATACGCACTCGGTGGTACAGCAGGAGAAAAATGTAGCAATCTGCAGCTATAAAAACAGCAGTCTAGAAGCCCTATGAGGCAATTCTACTTTGTTACATGGGCTTACAATGAGTCTAAATCAACTTCATAGCACATAACAACAGCAGTCTGATTTAATGGAACTACAAGTTTCCTGTAGAAATTACTTAATGGCTTGCCCACTAAGGTTAGCTACAGATAGGCCATTTAGGTAGAATCTGAAGTTGTCCTAATGCAAGGCAGAGACTGTATATATATTGAATGTACTTGAGCCAACAATAGGGTCTGAAAGGAAAGGAAGAGTTTTTCAGACTTGAAAAATGGACTTTGTATTTGACCCAACTTTGTCTGTACTTTGGAAACCCTGGTGGTGTAGTGTGTTAAGTGTTACATCTGCTAAACAAAACGTTGGCAATTTAAATGTGCCAGGCACTCCTTGGAAACTCTATGGGGCAGTTCTACTCTGACCTCTAGGGTCACCATCAGTCTACCTAAACTTGACAGCAGTGGGTTGGGTTTGGGTTTGGGTCTGTATCCTTCCTTTGCATGTAGTAACATGAAAAGAATCCTTAACTCTGAGATCCTGTGGAATTTCCCTGGGGCTCTCTCCCCTCTTCATAACCTCCTAGCAGATGGAAAGTAGGATCAGCAGTGGAGATCACCTGATCGCTGCGCGAATGTCCTATAGTAGCAGGATCAACAGGAGTCACGTTAAAACACTGGGAATCTAGCAGAAGATAATAATGCAACAAGAAGTAACAAAATGAAGATCCAGAAAAGAAACCCAAACCAGATGCTATCGAGTGAATTCTGATTCAAGGCTACTCTAAGCATTATAGACTAGAACTCTTCCCCAAGATTTTCTTGACCATGATCTTTATAAAAGCAGATCATCAGGCTTTTTGCCCACAGTGCTGCAGGGCAGGTTTGAACTCTGGTCGGTAGTACAGTGAAAATCAGTTAAGCTACACAGGGATAACAAACAAACAAACAAAACATCACTACTGTTGAGTCAATTCCAAGTTATAGAAACCCTATGGATCAGAGTAGAGCTGCCCCATAGAGTTTCTAAGGATTGCCTGGTGAATTTGAACTGCCGACCTTTCGGTCAGCAGAAATGGCACTTAACCACTACACCACTAGTGTTGGCACTTAACCACTACACCACCGCTGAAGGATAGTATCCCCAAAATATGTGAGAGGTCAGAAGGATTAGTAATTATGTTTGAACACTGGATGAGCCACCTTAACAGAGAGTGAAAATAATAATGGCCTAAGGTATAAATTAGAAATTCTGGTGGTGTAGTGGGTTAAGTGCTATGCCTGCTAACCAAGAGGTTGGTAGTTCAAACCTGCCAGGTGCTCCTTAGAAACTCTATGGGGCAGTTCTACTCTGAGTTGGATCAGACTGAATGGCAGTGTTTTGTTTTGTTTTTTAAGGTATAAATGTATTCCTTACTCACATCTGGATCTAAGCAAACCTGGGCTTGAATAGGGACTTCACAGCATAATTAAACAACATTTCCATAATTTTGCATTTCTGTCCTTAGAAGGTAGCCGTATCTCCACAATCCTTATTGTTTTCCAGTCCTTTCACATTCTAACTAGCATCACTGGGAAGAAAGCATATGGGTATGAAAGGTTACCACTTAGAACTGGTATATATTATTTATACTTGTATCCATTGGCCAAAGCTTAAAGTGAAGCTGGGGACTACAGTATGTTTTCTGGATATCCATATGGTTTTAATTTTTTTAAAAAAGAAAATTTTATTGTAATGAGAGTGAACAGAGAATATCTATTTAGTGATAACTAAGAGTCTTTGCCACGGTGATACTGTGTAGGCAGCTCAAACAGAAGATTGACAGGGCAGAAGGTCAGCACAGATGACATCGGTGTGGGTAGACAGACAAGAAGAGATCAAAGGACAAAAGGGAAGGCAAGACTAGCAGCTGGAACAGTAGTCTGGCACAGATGAGGTTTGACACATGTCATGTGTGAAACAACTTTTTGCCCTTAGTTGGATCCCAGAAAGATATCAAGTGGTATTGTCTTGCCGTTTGACAGGCGGGAACTAAATAAGCCTTTGGTCATAGAGACTTAGACTTAGTATATAAAACTGGCACACTGAATGTCAAAGAAGAGGAGGGTCAAGTGGTCATTTTGGATATATATTTTAGAGTTGCAGCAGCATTTATGTACATAGACAAACAGTACTCACATGTAAGTGTAGCTACTTCATAACTGTAAAGTTGTACTTTTGAATGATTCTACTAATATGATGACATAAGCAGACAGAATAATTAAAAATTACTAAATCTGAGATGTATCATAGATTTATGAATGAAGAAAGAAGTTAGACTAAGTCTATACTGAATGAATTGAAGAAGAAATAAAATTGAATCTTGGAAAAAGCCTTGAGACAGGATCTAAACTGTGAGTTTTAACCACCAAACTTTAGGTCAACAATTGTGCTTTTAAACACTGTGCCACCAAACCAAAGCAAACCGATGGCTGTCTAGTCAGGTCCAACCCATAGAGACCCTATAGGACAGAGTAGAACTGCCCCATAGAGTTTCCAAGGAGAGCCTGGTGGACTTGCACTACCAATCTTTTGCTTAGCAGGTGTAGCGCTTAACCAGCTATGCCGTCAGAGTTTCCCCTGGGCCATCAGGTCTCCTTGTTATAAACCCAGTGTCTTAAAATAATAGAAACACTTGGTTTCACAACTCCTTTTAATAAACTGTCTCCTTTCCAAAATGATAAACTAAAAAAAAAAAAAAAAAAATCCCTCTTTATTTTCTAAAAGTTTTAGAAGATCAAGTCATTGAGTAAAATCTCAGGTGCATGTGGGAGAAAATTATGCCTAATCTCATCTACAAAGAAGGTCATTAATTTCTACAATGTCCAGTAGGAATAAACTATACAAGAGAACTGGGATCAGAAGTCAAAGAGTTTTAAAAAGCCAAAAGAATGCTTTAAGTTCCACCAGCTGGACATTCTATCTATTCTGTCTCAGATCTGAAAATTCTTTTGATAGTGAAATACCTCACACTGCAACTAAATGTATTTATATTATTGAAGGTACAGTGTGTTAAACAATTTTCCACAGAGAAGGGTAGAGGGGAAAAGAAACAAGAGCCTCTAACTCTGACTACGATGAGGGGAATCTGTCCAACGCTGGCTTGCTCGTACAGCAATAGTTTCTCAGTTTTGATAGCCATATCATTCTTATTCCCACAATAAAAGAATGCTGTAAATCTTCCACTACCAAGTGCTTTATGTGTAAGATAAGGGTCGAGAGAGTACATGACGGAGTCTAGCTCTGTTGGTGCGACAGCTAGGTGCTCAGCTGTTGATGCAATGGTTGACTTCTCAAACACACACAGAGGCTCTGTGGGAGAAAGCCCTGGAGATGTGTTCCTGTAGAGATTAGACCCTAAACGTCCTTATTGGGGCAGTTCTGCTCTGTTACACGGGCTTGCTACAAGTCGAAAGTTGACACAACAGGGCCTAACAATCACAGTTTGCTTGAATGCTGCTGACTCCACTACTTGACTGCTGTGTACTCTAAAGAAAATTATTTTAATTTTCTAGGTCTTAGTTTCTTCCTCCCTGAAGCAGAGATTTTCAATGTAAATGTACTTTCACAGAGTTGTTGTGAAGATTTAAAGAGCTAACACAAGTCAATTACTTAACCATATGTTCACCATATTGTAAGCAATTGGCACATGCTTACATTATTATTATTCCCATAAAGATTCAATGGAGCTTTATATATATAGTAGGGCAGAAAAGGAGAATCCTGCAGCAATGTGAATCTGGAGCTAGTGACTTCTGCATTCTCGTTGCTTTTAATTAGAAGATTGTGCTGTTTCTATGTGAGGCCCTTCTAACCACAAGGTTGTCTGCAGCTACTTCTACTCTGATTTGGGGAGTCTAACTAGCCTGCAGTTTCAAATTTTGTCTCAATTTCCCACTAATACTCTCGTCCTCTCCTACATCTTCCAAAGTGGTAGACAATAGTTTAGAGTAGGACTTATAACTTTAAAAATTACCTCTGATTCAGGATTATTATCTAATCATTTGAATTGGGTTTTTTTTTTTTTTTTTTCACTTTTTTTGTAGGGGGTGTGAGTAGGGAGATGTATTTTCATAGATTCATTCCTCAAA
The DNA here is from genome assembly GCA_028571685.1 of Heterohyrax brucei. Lineage (NCBI taxonomy): Eukaryota > Metazoa > Chordata > Mammalia > Hyracoidea > Procaviidae > Heterohyrax > Heterohyrax brucei. Next base: position 136,938,105 of record CM053142.1, on the reverse strand, counting down.
ATGAATCATGTTCTAAATTCCTGAGACTGCTATAACAAGTTATTATAAACTTAACCTGTTGCCCTTGATTTGATTGTGACTCATAGCAGCACTATAGAAAAAGAAAAAACCTGTTGCTGTCGAGTCAATTTCAACCCCTAGTGACCCTATAGAACAGCATAGAACTGTTCAATGGAGTTTCCAAGAGCCACCTGGTGGCTTTAAACTTCTGGCTTTTACAGTTTAGCCACTATGCCACTAGGGTTTCCTATGACAGAGTATATGCCCCATAAAGTTCCCAAGGCTGTATTCTTTAGGGACACAGACTGTCATATCTTTTCCCCTTAGAGTGGCTATTAGGTTCAAACTTCCAAACTTTTGTTTGTGGGAGGAAGCTTTAACTATTGTGCCAACAGTTCTCCCTATTAATGTCTTAAAACAGTAGAAATATATTGTCTCAAGTTCTAGAGGCTGTTGATGTTAGATGTTATAGAGTTGATTTTGCTAGAAGTGCAAAGTCTGGCAGGCTCCACTCCCTCCAGGGTCTCCAGAAAAGAACTCATTCCTCACCTCTTCCAGCTTTTGAGGCTGCTGCAACATTTCTGGGCTGTTCACTGCATCACTCCAAACTCAGCCCTTGTCTTTGCTTGAAATTCTATGTCTTTACCTCCTTTGCATCTCTGTTATAGAAACTCTTGTAATGTGTTTATGGTTCCTCCTGATAATCCAGGGTAATCGCCTCATTTAACCATGTTTGTGGGGATCCTTTTTCCCACATGAGATAAGCTTTATTAATTCAGCCAAGAGCCAGAGATTATGATTTAATATACTAAGTGGCCATTGTTTGACCTATTACAAACTGTTTAACTGGTATGTTTTCCTTGGATGTGCTTCTTCAGAGTCTGATACTTCATTCCATTCTCATATCTCACTTGGCGTAAATCGTATTTTTGGCTTGTTTGGTTAGAAGGTAGAGTTGTTCAAAGTACACTCCCTGGTGGGAGTAGGTATTATAAAAATGAAATTGGTTTATAGCAACTTCATTCACCATCCATAGGCCTGTGCAAAGCAGTCAATGTTAAAGTGCCAGGAAAAATTGCTGAAAAAAATAGAACAAGGCATTACATGCTGAATATCAGGTAAATCAATAAAAAGATCTGCTAATCTTCAGGTCAGTCCACATGAGTCAAAAAGCTACTGATACAAAATATAAGCCCTTTTTAACACAAAAGCTGATAGTCTAGATTAAGAGGAGACTCATATTCAAACAAAACCAGAACTGTTGATCTGGAAGCCACCTACAAGAATGTTTTCCTGTAGTTCTTCAATTTATGCATTAAAAAACCAAGGTCCACAGTGAGTAAATGGTGCAGTCAAGGTCACAGTTACATATCCAGAATCAGTACCGCATCAAGAAGCTAGGTTCTTTGATTTGCAGTTTAGTGACTTCTCCAACCCTTACTGGAAAAAGCTTTCTACTGCATTAATTTGCCTTTGACAGTTCTAAATTTACCTGAAAGTTAGAGAAATAAAGTAATTATTTACGGCAAAGTAGATTAAATATTGCTTTATTATCATTTATTTTTTTAAACTAGAAATAAACACACAAAAAAATTGCCTGAAATTTTCATTCAAAAGCAGTTTGCACAGAAGAAAAAAAAAATAGTCCCATAACAAATCCAGTGAAAACTCTCTTATTATTTTGTATTGTCATGGTAACAATGTACTGCTTTATCTGTTATTATCAAAATGAATAAATGCAAGATTTATGAGTGATCCTTAAGAAGAGATGGGGGACAGAGCTGCTTGAAAAATGTTAGTAGGAAGGGCTACACAAGTCATATATTTAGCCCTTATCTAATTGACTTTTTTCCCCCATAGGGATGCACACCGAGAGCATTTCCTGGTAAGCCTTCATTAAAAAACACATTTATTGCAAGATACAGAAGGTCAGTTGCACCCACTTGCTCATGAATACATTAGTTCCCATTGATGCACAGTAATATTGTCATTACTAGACTTAACTAGTTGTAACCTTGTAAACTTGAGGCCAAGTCCTAGTGGAACTGGAAACAAAACTAGAAAATTTCTCATGGGAATGTACGAAAACAAAGGCAGATAATGCCGGGCAGTGCTTTTCAAACTCTGCAGTGCTCAAGAATGATCTGAGAGCTTGCTAAAATGTAAATTTCGGTTCATAAGTCTGGGATGGGATCAAGGAGATTGCAATTCTCTCAAGTTTCCAGTTGATGTTGATGTTGTTAGCCCAAAGACCAAGTTTCAGCTGTCAAAGTGGAAGCACTGCAAAGGGGGAGAAATTGTAATTAAGTGTGGATGAGCACAAGACAAAATCTTTCTAGAATTAAAACAGTATACAACATAATTCTGCTCAGAATGGTCGTATTTACATTTAAGTCAAATGCCTGAAATCTCATCTACTGAGGGAACAAGTGAGAACATGCTTACACAGACATGGAAATTTTAAATTTTAAATGTTATTTGTTAATGTCCATTAATTTCCAGATGTTCTCATGGGTGTCTAGCATAGATTTGGGGGTTGGGGGAAATCACACTTACGTTTTTTCTCCGGTTTCAGCTTGAGGTGTGCTGCTTGATAGCCACTTAGGAGAGGAACTTAAGAAAGGTACTCGGTGATTACTACTGTTGCGGAGGTCTCCACAAAATGCTTGCTCTTTGCCAAGGCTGTTAACTTTTATTACTTCAAACTAAATGTTTTCAAAGATCACTTTGTAACAGAGTCAGGCCACTTGCCCCTTTCTTGAACACTAGACTGTATTTTATCGTTTGGATCCACTTCTCAAATAAAAAAAAATCCACAAAAATACTGTCATCTTCTATCCCTCATTCAGTATAATCAAACTCTGTCAGTTTGCTGTGATGGACGAGAAATTTTTCTCATAGTCACTGTTGCAATTGCCCTTTTCTTACCTCTTCTGATGGAAAGCTGAGGTCTCTAAATATCAACGGATTAATCTCTGAGAGATATCTATTCCAAATTTCCATTTGTGTATAGCCACCGCAAAAAAAACAAACCCACTGTCTTTGAGTCAATTCTGACTCACAGTGACCCTGTAGGACAGAGTAGAACTCCCTCATAGAGTTAGCAAGGAGCACCTGGTAGATTCAAACTACTGGCCTTTTGGTTTGCAGCTATAGCACTTAACCACTATACATACCACAAGGGTTTCTGTATACAACACAGTATCCACAAATGTTAGTCTTATGAGTCATTAGAGTTGATATACTAAAATTATTTTGCTTTATATGCAAATAAGTTGCATCTACCAATATATATAAATTTTACTGATATGTTCATCACAGTATGTATCAGGAAACAAACTTTACAACTGGGAAGCATTCAGCCCAGTTAAAGCTAAGGTGGATTTTATTTCTAAACAAATGTGGTGTTTTGGAGTTATCATGTATTCTCTGATCATTTTCTTATTCAGTGTTTATATTTATGTACTATGTAAGATTTATATTGGTATCTACCTACATAAAGGAATGCTAGCCCTGGATGCATATTATGTACCATGCACTGTTATAAACACTTTACTATAATCTTCATAAAATTCTGTAAACTAAGCAGGCAATCTGTAACGGGTTGTTGTCAGTTGCCATTGAGTCAATTCTTTCTGATGGCAACAGTATGTCTAACAGAATGAAAAGAGCCCGTCTCATGCCATCTTCATGATCGTTAATATGTCTGTGTCCCCTGTGGGGATTAAACCAATCATGAAGTCCTTTTTGATGATATGACCAAAGTCAGAGAACAGCAGTCACACCACTCTTACTTCTAAGGAACATCTTTGTTGTATTTTTTCTAATACTGCTTTATCTTTCTTCTGACCAAAACCAAAGCCAAATCCACTGCTGTTCAGTTGATTCATAAGATTTTTTGGCTGTCATCTTTGTGGTTCACCAGGCCTTTCTTCTGCAGAGCTACTGCATGGTTTCTTTAATAGCTGATGACAAAATTCTAGCATTAGCCAGAATCCTTGACAATCCGTAATCTTTTCAATATTTTTCCTCAATACCACAATTCCAGGGCACCAGTATTTCTTCCGTCTTCTTTTTTCACTTTTTAGCTTTCACATGGGTGTGAGGTTATTGAATAGACAATGAATGTGTTGTTGTTATGTGATGTTCAACAGACTTTTGATTCATAATACCCAATGTGATACGAGGGTTCCTTATGTCTTGTGTGACTACTGTTATTAATGTGATTCTACATGTGAAAGAACTTGAAGCACAGAGAGGATAACATGTTTAAAGCATAAAAGTGATTAGCAGTGAAGTTTGGACCAAGAATATTATCTATACAGTTAGAGAGCTTAACTACTGAGTATTTTGTGGGGAGGAATGATGTTTTGAAATTGCTGTAAAACCGAGAAATTCAGAAATTTCATCTAGATCTGCTGGCATGCTTTCATTCTAATAAGTGGCATAGGAATAACAGGAACTGAATGACAGCTCTTACAGCAGCAGCTAAATTTTTCTGCGTGATACTGTAACGGTGGATGCATGAGTATCTGTATCTGTCAAATACTATAAATTGTAAAATACAAATACTAAACATTAATGTACACTGTGGGCTTTAGTCAAAAATGATGTATCAAAAAAATGCTGTGGAGTCGATTTTCATTTCATAGTAACCTTATAAGGCAGAGTAGAATAGTGATTCTTTAATGGTAACAAATTTATCCACCTAACCCAAACCAAACCCACTACCATCCAGTGGATTCCAACTCATGGTGACCTTGTGGAACAGCGTTGAAATGCTCCACAGATTTTCCAGGGAGTCCCTGGTGGATGTGAACTGCCAGCCTTTTGATTGGCAGCCACAGCACCTAGCCACTAGTCACCAGGTTTTCCTGTACCTAGCTAAACGAAAATGCTAATACTAGGATAAACTGTGTGTCTGCCAAGTTTTCACATTATGTGGGAAGTCTGTACGCTGTGCCCGATGATTCTGTAAATCTAAAGCCATTTCAAAAATTAAAGTCTATTAAATTAAATAAAATATTATTAGAATTATCAACAATGTTGTCAGTATGTGTTTCTCATAAACAATGCTTAACATTTTTGAAGTCCAGTGACAAATTCATTCTTTGTAAACAAGATCAGATTCTGCAAAGCAAACTTAAAACGGAAATATTCTACTATTTTAACATGTACTGTGACACAAATTAAATTGACTTAAAGCTACAAGTGATGTCATAGATAATAAAAAATGAAAAATGTGCAGTATGAATTATTTTACATTTTGATTTTAAATGAATATACCAGATAAAACAGAATGTCACCTAGATGAATTTATAATTTCTTAAATAAAAAAGCTAAGTATCATTTAAATAGATTTTAAGACTAGCAAAAGCCAAGTGATATCAAGTTGGATCCAACTACAACTATTAAAATGTATATATGTACATACATTTTAATATACATTAAAATGTGTATATGTGTATATATATACACACACACACATAGCATTCATATATATATGTTAAGAGCTGGAACTTCAGAGTTACATAAACTCTGTTTCAAATTCCAGCTTCCTGTGACTGATAATGGAGTAATCTGGGATCATTTAGTTATACTGTTTTTCCTTATACATAAAGTGCAGATAATAATTCAACCTCACCCATAAACTTGTAATAGTTAAGCAGTCTAGTGGTTGTTAAAAGCTCAACGTGCTGCTTGATCATTACTTGTGCTCAGTGACCAGTAATAACATGCATTGCTGTTATTATTGGCAAAAGTCTCTGATTTTCCAAATAAATGTGATTTCTGCAACTCCGTTCTACTTATTATTCATAGAATTTCACATCACGATTGTGAAAGCAGTGATTTAATTTTAGAAGTGAGAAAACTGAAGGCCTTATGTTTAATCACTTGCTCAATATGAGGTAACCAGATAATAATTGGTGACTTCTAGTCATTTCTTTCCTACACACACTTGTGTCACATTTTTTTATTTTTATTATGGCTGTGATAATAGCCTGCCACCTGTCTGTCTGCTGTGTTATGACGGCTTTCATATCATGATGATGCTAGCAGCTATGTCCCAGATATTTGAAATACTAGCAGGGACACTTCTAGTGGATAGTTTTTAGAGAAGCTTCCAATTAGACAGACTAGCAAGAAAGGCTGGGTGATCATCTTTTGAAAATTAGTGAATGAAACCTTATGGATCACAGGAAAATATTGTCTGAGACTTTGACTCTATTATTTGGATGCATCACCAGGAGGGACCAATCCATGGAGAAGAACATCACGTTTGGCAAAGATGAGGATTAGGGAAGATGAGAGGAACCCTCAGTAAGATGACCTGGCATGTGATTGCATCAGTGGACTCGTACCGATCCACTGAAGATGACACCAATCTGGGCTGTATTTTGTTCTTTTAAAAGTGGAGTTACCATGAGTTGGAGCTGATTCACAGCGATTGACAACACAGTGACTACAACTGTTTTTCAAAGGCATTTTTTTCCAGAAAGTTCTGTTGAAAGAATTTTATCTTCTAAAATAATGGCAGTGTTATTTAGAGGAACAATACTAGAGTTAAGTTGAAGATTATTTAAAATGAATTCACTGAACTGATAGTTACGTTCAACTTAAGAATGCATATTCATTTGAAGAGAAAGAGATATTTTGGCTTCTTTTCCCTTTTGCCTAGTGTCAAGAGCAATGGATAAGACTTAACTGTCGTTCTAATTAAACAACACATTAACTTAGAAGGATTTTGTCAGGATTAGTATTTGACAGGGTTGAGAAAACTTGTCTTAAGCTCCGGGCAGTAAAGCTGTATAGCCAAGCCAAGCAGTATAGACTGATAAAAATAAAATAATGCATTTAATGCCTTTTTGTTCTGTAGCTCAGTGCCGAAAAAAATAGGTTTTGCTCCAATTTTTATAACAATAATATACTTTTTAATCAGAACCCAATTTGTTAATGTCAAAAGATACTTTTAAAGCTAAAAATCAGCACAAGTATCTGTCATAAAATGAATAGGATAGGTATAAGTTTTGTACTAACTATGAGAATGTTATAATTATTATTGTGTTAAAAGAAATAGTAACTAACATATTTGGGGAGGCTCTAACTGTGTCTTTTTAAAAAATCTATGCAAGATTCTGTAAATAAGGTGGACAGACTACATTTCAGTTAGATGGCCTTCAAAATTTTCTGCCAACTTATATTTATACATGTTATATTTAAATTATATATTAAACCATGATTCATATCCATGGCTCTAATAAGAAGTCCATGCATCATTTGTTTAAAGACGGGTAGAAAGGAGTGAGAGGTTCAAAAACTAACTGCTCTCAACTATTTTTACAATACAAAAGGAGAATCATACTTATAAATATTCTGAACCAGATGGTGATTTCTGCAAAGTTATAGCAGACTGTTTTCAAAGACCCTGTAAATTGCACTGTTACATATAGAAATAATCCATTGGATACCTTTAAAGAGTTTTGTGTATTCCAAATGATCTCTATTAATGGCATAAAGCCACGTGACTTGTTTAAATTGTGGCTGAAGTCCAATGACAAGGTCCTGGTCATACCGTAAGAGGAGGGGTAAAACAATTCATGGATAATTTCCAGATTAATATTTATCCAAACACTGGCTCTTACCAACACTCATTAATAACTGTTTAAAGACAGTATGTGCTCAGTAGAATAAATTAGTTCTTCTGAGTTCTAAGGAAAATCAATTTAGGTAAACATGAAAAACGAGTAGTGTGTGTTCTGTCAATCTACAATGCACAATCAGATAGGCTGTAACTCACATTTTAAGGCAGAGATAAGACTTCCTATGAGTACTTTGTTCTCCTATGATCAAGCTGGATAAATGAGATACTGCTCACAAAGTAAAAGACATTGCTATTATTCTAAAAAGCAAAGAGTAAACAATAATAATAGACTTTCAAAAGGAGAACTGCTTAGCCTTCCCACTACATACTCATATCCATTCTCATGCTGCTGAGTGGGGGTACTATGACTCAGGTTATATGTCAGATTCCATCTTCTTGTCACTGCTGCCTCTGGCCACCATCATGCTGTTAAGGGTCCCATGCTTCTCCCAATGCTTATGTTCTGCTGCTGGGCCTCACTGGCCCCTGTTGCCAACTCATGGCATGCTGCCTGGATCTGTAGAGCTCTCTTGCATCCATGGCATGTGAGTCTCTCATGCCCTGAGGGGGTATGAGTACAACTCCTACATGGGCAGACACAAGCGTCTCTTGTACTTCACAAGCAAGGTTATAGCTCTTTTAACTCTGCTGGCAATCCTCCTGCCCAGAGATATCAGGCTCTGCCTTGTTGTAGGAAGATCTCTGAACAACCTCTACATGGGCAATCACAGGACTCTGCCCTGTACAGGCAAGTGTTACCGCTCTTTGAACTCCATCTGACTGCTAACCAAAAGGTCTGCAGTTCATTAGCCACCAGCCACTCTTCAGAAACCCCATGGAGCAGTTCTACTCTGTCCTATAGGGTTGCTATGAGCCAGAATTGAGTGGACAGAATGGGATTTGGTATTTTTGATTTAGCAGTATTCCTGCCCAAAGCTGTTAAGCTCTCACTCTGTAGGCTCACAAGCCCACCACAGCTGCCTCACTCACTGGCTGTAAACTTACCACAGCCGTCTTGCTCTGAGGACCCAGGCCTACCATAGCCACCTGACTTCGTGAATGAGCATGCCCACAGCCACTGTCTTTCTGTCTTCAGGGTTAAAGTGCTCTTCTCTGGGTCTAGGAGGGTCTCAGAACAGGAACCTTAGATTCATAGGATGGGCTGCATGCCAGAGTCTTCTGTAAGGTAGTGAGGTGTCATGTACTTCTATGGGATTAACGCTTACATAAGCCCACTTTTTTATCATTCTCAATACCCTGTCCTCCAATAAGGACCATGAACTGGCCAGTTCCCTCAATGGACTGTAAGTCACTCCATTTGCATAGTTATTACCCAATCTCCTTAATATACTGTAAGTCACTTAATTTCCGTAGTAAGCTCTCCAATTTCTTGCAAGATTGTAGCCCATCCAATCATTCTGGAGGAGTTGAAAACCACAGATAGGAAGGCCATATAAAAGCAATTCACTGTGCTGTGGGTGGGAAGGTTGTACTTTAAGTACCTGTTATTTGAGTTTTGGCAGATTAATTTCACACATGTATGCACATATATGTGATGCATCTGTGCATCATATGACTGTAAATATATCTACGTGCAAAAACACTTTTGCACGTAGATATATTTACACACACACACACACAAGGACTGACAATTAGGTTTGCAAACTCATCCTACAAAAAGTGCCACAGACCTCATTGCTGAATATCACTACGCCAGCACCTGAGCCTCCCTTCAAAACAATTTTGGAACTCCGTTTCTGGAACGGTCATCAGAGCTGTCATTGTATTACCTTTGTTGTCCTGAATGTCATCAAAATCTCATCTTTTCAATGTTTCCTTTGTCTTCAGGCAAAGAAAAAAATCAGTGGGAGCCAGATCAGGTGAATAGGGCAGGTGTTCCAATACAGTCAGTTATTTGTTTACTGGCTAAAAACTCTCACAGACAACTATGCAATCAAGTTCACAAACTTGTCACTGTGCCACCATGGCCAATGGCCATTCTGGAAAAAGAGTTCCAAAATTGCTTTGAAGCATGAACTAGGCACTGGTGTCAGTGCTTAGCTTCCCAATGGGAGTATTTTGAAGATGACCTTAATGATATTGAACAATAAGGTATGTAGCATTTTATCTAGGATGAGTTTGCAAACATACTTGGCATCCTCATATGTATGTGTGTAAGAATATCTAGATACATACATACACACATGCCTACATCCCCACTCACTAGCCATTTTGCCATCATAAAGGTTAATTTAAGCATGCATTGCTGCATTTATTATTTATTATACTACTTCTGTTTACCTAGTTACTCATACTCTATATAAGTGTGTATATATTATGAGCAAGTTTATCAATTTAGCAGACACCTGGATCACAGTCTCCATCAGGATTCGTCAACAGTTTCTACAAGTCAACCACCCAATGTCAGCTTTCTTTCTTTGAGGGTGATAATATATCTTCCTGCATACCTAACATTGGTACTCAAAGACTTTACTGCTTTTCTGTTTCTCTCACTCAAATAAGCCAAGCAGTAAACATTCTAAACTAGATGATTGAGGAGGAGTTGGTGATAAATAATCCAGAGCCTTGTATAAATTACGGCCAAAGAAAAATACTCTTGGAAATTAATAGATGTATAAGCAGTATTCTATAGCTCTTTGCAGCATACTGCAAAATTTACTATGGAATGGATGATATAAATTTGTCAGTGATGGGAAAAAATATGGAATCAAGCCCATGTAACTACAGGCTCTAGGATTCAAAGGGAAAATGAAAATTTTCAAAACCTTTTACAGCACTGTAACAAAGTAAGAAAAAATTCTGTATGTTCATATAAAAATATGAAACTCTGGTGGCATGGTGGTTACTAATGTCAGGTTGCTATTTCAAAGACTACAGTTAAAATCTATCACCTACTCTTTGGGGGGAGTTCTACTCTGTCTGATAGGGTTATTATGAATAGAAATAGACTTCATGACAATAGGTTTTTAACATAAAAAAGTATGTATTTTCCTGCACACAAATGAAGCTCTGAGGAAACATTTGCAAACTGTGAAGGTGGCCACAGTAGCAAGGGTCTTCGGGCTTCTAAAGCTAAATTTGAATTATAAACAGCTTTTAATACTTTGTTTTACTTTTTTTTTTTGTCTGAAGATGGTGACCAACATCGCTTTGTGACAGTATTATTGTAATGACAATAATACTAAAAACTAATGTTACTGAGCATATTTATTAAGTGAAATATAATATAGACTAAGAAATGTATCTGATGCCTTGTGTTACCTGTTTTAAATGTAATGCTGTCACTTGAAGTAGATACATTAAAAATATGGTATTTATTAAACAGGGAAGTGATATAAATTTTTAAATTCCTGTAAGTAAATTTCAAAGAGATTACTGTCCCTGAATATTAACAGTAGTATTAATAAATTAAGTAAAGATACTAAATTAATTGTCTATTACTATTGTAACGTATTCTCACAGACTTTGTCGGTGTTGTTAAGTCCCACCGAGTCAGCTCTGATTCATAGTGACCCTACGCACAACAGAACAAAACACTACCCAGTCCTGTGCGGTGCCCACAGTTGTTTTTATGCTTAAGCCCATCATTGCAGCCACTGTGTCAATCCACCTCCTTGAAAGTCTGCCTCTTTTTTGCTGATCTTCCACTCTACAAAGTATGATGACCTTCTCCAGGGACTGATCCCTCCTGACAACATGTTCAAAGCGTGTAAGATACAGTCTCTCCATCTTTGCTTCCAACGAGCACTCTGGCTGTACTTCTTCCAAAACACATCTGTTTGTTCTTTTGGTGGTCCATGCTTCATCCATTCTTCTCCAGCATGACAATTCAAAGGCATCAATTCTTCCTCTGTCTTCCTTGTCCATTGTCCAGCTTTTGCTTGCATATGATGTGAACGAAAATATCATGGCTTGGGTCAGGCACATCTTAGTCTTCATGGTGATGTCTTTACTTTTCATGGCAGCAGATTTTCCCAATGCAATGCGTTGATTTTTTGACTACTGCTTCCACAGGCATTGATTGCAGAGCCAAGTTAAATGAAATCCTTGATTTCTTCAATCCTTTCTCCATTTATCATAATTTTGCTTACTGGTCCAGTTGTGAGAATTTTTGTTTTCTTGGTGTTAAGGTACAATCCATACTGAAGGCTGTGGTTTTTGATCCTCGTCAGTAAGTGTTTCAAAACCTCTTCACTTCCACCAAGTGAGATGCAGTCATGTGTGCAATGCAGGTTTTCAATGAGTCTTTCTCTGATCCTGGTGCCTCATTCTTCTTCATATAATCCAGCTTCTTGGACTCTTTTGTCAGCATACAGATTGAAAAGCTATGAGGAAATGATACAACCCTGACACATAACTCTCCTGACATTAAACCATGCCGCAAATTTAGTGGCTTAAAATAACACAAATTTATTATCTTACAGCTCAGTTGGTTATAAGCTGACAAGGGCTTAAAGTCCTAATTTCAAAGTATTAGCAGGGCTGCATATATTCCAGAGGCTTTAGGAGAGAACTCATTTCTTGCCCTTTGCCAGCTTCCAGAAGCTGCCTACCTTCCTCTACTCATGCATCCTTCTTCATATTCATACTCAAAATCACAGGTCAAACTGCTTTTCAAGTGGCCTTCTTCTGACTTAATTCATGTCTTAGTCTTCCACTTTTAAGAATTCATTTGATTACATGGGGCCAACTGGGAATTCAGGATAGTCTTTTAATATAATGATCAGCTGATTAAAACCCAAACGCAAAACCCACTGCCACTGAGTCAGTTATAACTCATAGTGACCCTGTAGGACAGAGTAGAACTAATATATCCTAATATGCAGTGCAACTTATTCACAATTCTCAGTGATTAGGACATGGACATGTTGAACTATTACTGTAGAGTGGATTCTGATTCATAGCGAACCTATAGAAGGGTGTAGAACAACCCCACAGGGTTTCTAAGACTGTACTCTTTACAGAAGCAGACTACCATATCTTTCTGTCTCAGAGCAGCTAGTGAATTTGAACTGCTGATCTTTAGTGGGCAGCTGAACACTTACCTGCTGTGTCACCAGGGCTGCTTCTGAATGTTTTTCATGTGGAACTAGCCTTCCTACAACAGGATGTGCACAGAGGTTCACAATTTACAATCAATTCCTTCTACAGAAAAAACAGTCATCAAAGTATGAAAATTTGTAAAGACAGTTTTCACCAGAAGAAAGAAAAAGAAAGATAAACAAAAGTTTTATTTCTGCTTAGTTTATTATTCTTCATTTGGGTAGCTCTTTGTTTTACCATTTATTGATGTTATAGTTAAAATATACACTCATATAAGCAGGAGGGAGGAAATGCTGTTGTAAAAAAGATAGAAGTAAATGTGGCTAAAACTTACAGAAAATGCAGAAAAATGATATTCTGTAAATTGTTAGACTACATATTGATTTTCCAAATCCATATGATTTGAGGATTTATTCATTCTTTCCTGTTCAGGTTCTATTCTGAAATGAGCACACTACTATCCTCTTATCATTTTTTAGCTGCTGCTGCTCTTTACTGTGTATACCAAATTGGGAGATCAGAGGTTTAAGTCTTGAGTAAATACCAAATAAATCAGCTGCGGATCACAGAGTACCCTAGAGTCAAATAAGTTTTAAGAAATACAGTTATGAAATAGCTTACTGAATTGATGCATTTCATATATAATACCCTTTACTTCCCTTTCTTGTAATATTCTCATGTCAAAATATGTTAAGAGAACACCTGATATCTCCCTTTTTCTAATATATTCTTCAAAATCTTTTAATATTTGTGGCTATGTTTATCTAGTTAAAAGTCGAAGGCTGTAGTGTTTGAGCTGTGAATATTTACATACACTCTTGCTTAATGCTTTATTATTTTAAAATACTATTTTTATATCATAAAACCTCTCCCATATCCACGATGAGGAAGCAAAATTAAATACAATAATTTAGTGTAAGTAGACAAAAATTCAAATTTACTTACTAGAATAGATAGGAGAGTTTCAGTTTTTTCCCTTGATGTTTGGTAGTATTGTTCAGTGTAAAGAAGCAGGAACTGGGATATTACAAAGGGAATTTGGGGTAGGAAATGAGAAAATAGAGTTTAGACTGAGCCAAAGCCAGCCAAGTGCCGTCCAGTTGGATCTGACTCTGAAGGAACAGCGTTAACTATGCATTATATCAAGGACAAACAAACTCTAGTTTTTACCAAAAATCTGTCTGTCTGTCTGGCTGGCTGGCTACCTGCCTGCCTTTCTGTCTGTCTGTCTGTCATTTGTACATGGCCAACACAACTTACAAGAAATTTAGTGAATCTACTTTCTTATTCAGACATATAAACACACTGCTTTTTACCACCACAAAGATTAGCATAAGAGGGGTAGAGTCAAGATAGCAGACTAAACACATGTCTCCCTAAACACCTCTGGAAACAAAGAGCTGAATTGATAATTAAATGGAGGTTTCTGGACACCTAGTGAGCCCTAGGACACAGAATGGGGCTGTTAATCTGGACTTCATACCACTGAGCAGAAAGCTTCTTCTCTTTCACTGACCCCACTCTTGGGGAGCACTGGTTTTCACAGACTGAGGGTAACTTGACATTTTGACTTTTTTCTGTCTGTCTTGGCTGGTGGGTGGAGCTAAGACTTGACTGGTGAGTGGTCTCGGATGCACTGCTGGTGGGATCAGCAGGTGAGATTGCCATATTTTGAGAGCCCGGCTTTGGACTCAGTGCATCTCGGCAACTTTGGCCTCTCTTTCCACCTCTGCCATTGACTGGCCTGTGCCAGGGCAGGCAGGGAGCTTGTGCAGGATGCCATCTTGTTACACTGGGATATACCCATACAGAGGCCTCAGCAGGACTTAATTCCTAGGCTAGGAAGTAGTGCCTGCTTGGAGGAGAGTGCTTTTCTGGCAGTGAAGCAGTATTCTACACAGTGTCACCTATGGCTGGGGCCTGAGAGTAGAGGCCAGCAGTTCAGTATCCTTTCTGTATTTTGAACTAGTTTATGATATCTGGGGTTGGATATCGAGGTGCTTGCTTTCACAGGTACTTTGTACCTGTGAAAACCTGACTGACTTCGGAAGTTGTCAGATACCTTTTACCTTTCACTTTAAGATGGTCTAGAGAAACAACTGCAGTTCATCCTCACAGCATCTCTCCCAGCTTCTATTGACTCACATGATACTCAAAAAGCAACAAACTCTGGAGAAAAGCATAACCAATAAATCACCCATGGCTTCAGAAGGCCCCAAAAGAAACAACCAAAGAACTTCCAGATTAAGAAAACTTTCTGAAACTATCAAAAGGTGAATACAAAAGGATTATATAGAGATCCCTCCTAGACCTTATACACAATGCAATGGAACAAAACAAAAAATTAAGCAAGCTGTTCAATCTGATGGAACACCAGTACTCTGAAATCCAACAGATCAAGAGCAAAATCAAAGATGTAGAAACTTCAATTCAAGGCCAAGAAAACAGAACAGAATGGAAAAGAGACTTTCTGACTTGGAAGATAGAGCTACTCACTCCAGCATTTATAAGAAGAAGTCAGAAAAAGAAACAAGAAATGAAGAAGCACTAAGAATCACAAATGAGACTCTATGAAGGGGAACAGTCTATAACTAATTGGAGCTCCTGAACAGGGTGAGACACAGAGTATTGTTGCTGAGCTGCTGACAGAAAACTTTCAAGAAATTATGAAAGAAGAGAATATTGTACACCACCCAATATAGATCTCAAAAGAAAGACTCCAAAACATATTATAATCAAGCTTAACAAAGTGAAACATAAGCATAACTCTTAAAGGCAGCAAGACTCAAAGCAAAGCTAGCATTCAGAGGGAATCCCTGTAGGCTTTTGTCAGACTTCTAAGCAGAAACCATGCTGTCATGGAGACAGTGACATGACACATTCAAAGCCTTGAAGGAGAACTTCCAACCAAGAATTATATATCCTGCAAAATTATCTTTCAAATATGAAAATGAAATTAAGACATTGGCAGATGAACAGAAACTCAGAGACTTTGTAAAAACCAAACAAAAGCTACAAGAAATACTGTAAGAATCTCTTGGTTTAGAAAAACAAGAACACTTTTTTTTTTTTTTTACCATCTTAGACAACTGCAACAATTAAAAGAGCCTGGTACTGGTGTAAGAATAGACACACATATCAATAGAATAGAATTGAAAGCCTAGAAATAAACTATATATTTGTGGCCAACTTATTTTTAACAAGGGTTAAAAACGGGGAAATAGAGTCTCTTTAATAAATGTTGCTGGGAAAAATAGATTTCCATGTGTAGAAAAATGAAATATGAATCATGCCTATGCCATATACAAAAACAAACTCAGAATGGATTCAGAACCTAATAGTACAAACAAAAACCATGGAATTCTTAGAAGAAAATGTAGAGGTAACACTGCTGCTCCTTGCTTTTGAAAAGGATTATATAATACAATAACAAAAACACAAACTACAAAATATAAAAAAAATAAATAAAAGGATGGGCCCTCATAACAACTAAAATTTCTCATTATCACAGACTGTACCAAAAAAAAAAGAAAAAGGAAAAACAAGCCACTGAATGGCAGAACATCTTTGGTGACTTGATAAGACTATAATAACTAAAATATGTATAAAATATCAACAATATTATAACAAAGACAATCAACCCAATCATAAAATGTGAAAATGCCTAGAACAGATATTGCACCAAACAGGACATTCAAATTGTCACCAAACACATGAGAAGATGTTAATTTTTATATGATATACATGCAAGTTAAAATCGCAATGAGATATCATTTCATTCCCACTAGAATGGTTAGGAGGCCTGGGGGTGCAGTAGTTACGAGCTTAACTGCTCACCAAAAACGGTCGGGAATTCAAATCCACCAGCCAGTCCTCAGATACCCTATGTGGCAGCTTTATTCAGCCCTATAGGGTCACTATTAGCAGGAATCAACTGGGCAGTAATAGACATAGCTTTTTGGTTTAGGATGACTAAAATTAGGAAACAACAAAGACTGACAAGGATATGGGGAAATTGGGGTGCTTCTCCATGCTGGTAGGAGTGCGAAATTGTAGAATTCTTGTGGAAAACAGTGTGGTGATTCCTCAAAACACTAAAATTTGAACTACAGTGTAACTCAGCAGTTACACCCTTAGACACATTCCCCAAAAATTCAAAGCAGAGATGCAAACAGACTTACCCACAAGTGCTCATTGCAAAACTATTTACAATAGCCAAGAGGTGGAAACAGCATAAATTTTCATCAACAGATGAACGGAACAAATGTGGTACTTGCATGCGGTGGAATACTACTACTCGTCCAGAAGAAAAAAAAAAAAAGTATAGATATATACTGCAATGTGGATGGAGCTTCCGATATTGTAAAGACATAATGTCTTTAGACAGTATGCTGAGTAAATTAAGTCAGTCACAAAAATACAAACATTGTGTGACTTCACTTACATTAAAAGACAAAAAACAAGCCAGTGGATAGAGGTTAATGTTTCTCAGTGATTGGCATGGGTGCAAGACAGCAGGGCAAGGGGAAATTATTGCTTATGGAGCGTTGAGTTTCAGTATACACTGATGGAAAAATCACATTAAGAGTAGAGTTGCACCACTGACTGTTGTAAATGTCAGAAAGTTTTACACCCAGAAACAGTTGAACTAGCAAAGTTGTGTAAGTGATATACTCACTATGACAACTAATATGTGTAGCCTCTAGGGCTGCTTAGGTACAACCCAAAACCCCATAGGGGTTTGTTCCTTAGTTCCAAGATTTAGGGTCATGATTTTATGTGACATTCCAGGTAATTGGCTTCATAAAATATTTAGTGCTTCTGTTCTAACTCCTCGTTTATTGTGTAGGTCCTGAGGTCTTAAAACTTTGCAAGCACCTTCTAAGCTATGGTAGTTGGTTTCCATTTTCCTAGAACAACAGAGGCAAAAGGAGAAGCAGAAGCAGAAGGAAGTGTGGAATGTGTGGCTGATTGTCTCCGTGAACAACTGCCTCCTTGCCATAAGACCTGAAGAACTGGATAGTGCCCAGCTACCACTGCAGACCTCATGGATCTGTCAGCTTGTTGTTCTGTGGTAGCTTGCCTGGTTCTGTAATGCTGGAATCTATGCCACCAGTATTTCAAATACCAGCAGAGCTACTCATGATGGTAATGTTTCAGTGAGCTTTCAGAATATAGCATACTGGGAAGAAGAATTGGCAGTCTACTTCTGAAAAAACTTAGCCAACTGAAACCTTATAGATAACAATGGAACATTATTTGATATAGTGACAGAAGACAAGCCCTGGAAGTTGGAAGGAACACAAAATTCAACTGGGGAAGAGCTGCCTCCTCAGAACAGATGTGGTTGGAGTCAAGCTTTCAGTACTGTCATTTTCCTTTGTGACAAGACTTGAAAAGAAACAGCTGCAGACATCTGTCTATTGATGTGGAATATGTGGAATGTGGAAAATAAGAAATTTGAACCTAAGAAAGCAGGAAGTCACCAAAAATGAAATAAAACACATAAAGATTTACATTCTAAACATTAGTTAGATGAAACAGATTGGTATTTGTCATTTCAAATCAGCCAATCATATGGTCCATTACGACAGGAATCACAAGGTGAAGAGGAGTGGCATTGCATCCATGATCAAAAAGAACATTTCAAGATCTTTTCTGAAGAATAATGCTGTTAGTGACGGGATAATATCCGTATGCCCACAAGGATAATCAATTAATCTATTATTGAAATTTATGTCCAGCTACTGAAGTAAAGATGAACATATTGAAGATTTTGTTTTTGCCAACTTCTGCAATCTGAATTTTTGTTGTTGCCTCATCACACTTTATTCTCTCCAAGTCTGGAATTGATGGAACATGAAACCAAGAATTGCTGGAGAATGAAATGCAGAAGATGCAAACAAATAAGAGCGAATGGTGGTTGGAAAATATGTCCTTAGTGATAGAAACAATGCGAGAGATTACATACTAGAACTTTGTAAGACCAGTGAATGGCTTCCTCACTGCAAATACCTTTTTCAACAACATAAATGGTGACTATACACATGTACTTCACCAAATGGAAGATAGAAATCAAACTGACTGCATTTGTTGAAAGAAATGATGGAAAAGCTTGAAATCAGTAGTCTACTGTAGAGCAGATTATTAGCTGCTTATATGTGAGTTCAAGGTGAGGCTGAGAAAATTAGAACAAATCCACAAAAGCCCCACCTTTATTTAGAGACCATACCAAGAACAGATTTGATGTGTTGTACGCTAATGACTGAAGACCAAATCACTTGTGGAACAATATTAAGGACATGATAAGTGAAGAAATCAAGAGGCTATTAAAAAGACAAGGCAGAAAGAAAAGAATGAAATGAATGTCAGAAGAGACTCTGCAGCTTCCTCTTCAATACAGAATAGCTGAAGTAAAAGGAAGAAACAATGAAGGAAGAAAACTGAAAAGAAGACTCCAAAGAGGTAGCTCAAGAAAACAAAATAAAATATTATAATAAAATGTGCAAAGAGCTGGATTTATAAAACCAAATGGGAAGAACATGCTCAGCACTTTTCAAGCTGAAAGAACTTAAGAAAAAATTCAAACCTCTGGTTGCTGTATTGAAAGATATATATAGAAAATATTAAACAAACCACAAAGCACCAAAAAAAAAAAAAAAAGAAAGAAAGAAAAACAAAGCATACACAGTCACTGTACCAAAGGACATAGTTGATATTTAACAATTTCAGGAGGCAGAGTATGATCAACAACTGATGGTACTGAAGGAAGAAGTCTAAGCTGCACTGAAGGAACTGTGAAAAACAAGTCTCCAGGAATCTATGGAATACCAAGCGAGGTATTTCAATTAATGGATGCACCACCATCCCAACAATGTTTGCTTGCCTTTGTCAAGAAATTTGGGATACTGCTATGTGGCCAACAGACTAGAAGAGATTCATATTTATACTCATTCCAAGGAAAGAAAGAAAGACGACCCAATGGGATGTGGCAATTATAGATCAATGTCATTAATGCCACACATAAATAAAATCATTCAAAAGCAGTGGCAGCAGTACATCAACAGGGAACTGACAGCAATTCAAGCCAGATTCAGAAGATGAGCAAGGGAAATCATTACTGATATTGGGTGTACCTTGACTAGAAGCAGACAATACCAGAAAGATGGTCATCTGCACTTTATTTTCTATGTAAAGACATTTGGCTGTGTGAATCACAGCAAAGTATGGATAACATTACAAAGAATGGGAATTTCAGAGCACTTAGTTGTACAAGGAACCTGTACATAGACCAAGGAGAGCTGATCAAACAGAACGAGGGAATTCTAAATCCAACCAAACCAAACATACAGCCATCAGGTCGATTCTGACTCCTAGTGACCCTATAAACCAGAGTAGAACTGATCTGTAGAGTTTCCAAAGAGCGCCTCATGGATTTGAGCAAGCAATCTTTTGACTAGCCGATGTAGCACTTAACCACAATGCCACCAGGGTTGCCAAGGGGATACTAAGTAGTTTAAGACTAGGAAAAGTGTTCATCGGGGTTGTTTACTTTTACCACACTCAATCTGTATGTTAAGTAAATAATTTAAATAGCTGGACTATGGGAAGACTCAAAGACAACCTGAAATATGTCATACCAGTTGACCTAAATATCCCTAGACCATGGTCCCCAGGCCTCAGGCCTTGCTATTCAGTCCCTCAAGATGTTGAAAACTTCTATGCTTTTGCTTTGGATTGTGTACTTTTCACTTCACCAAACTTGATACTTGTCTAGCTAGTGATTTCCCCTCCCTTTCTCTCTCTACCATGTTGTTGTTATTAGATGCCACTGAGTCAGTTCCAACTTGTATTGCCTCTGTTTACAATATGATGAAATGCGACTCAGTCTTGTGCCATCCTCACAATTGTTGCTATGAGTGAGTTTATTGTTGCAGCTACTATGTCAATTCATCTTCTTGAGGGTCTTCCTCTTTTCTGTTGACGTTCTATTTTACCAAGCACTGTGTCTTCCAGGATTGATTCCTCCTAACAACTTGCTTGAATTGTGTAAGACATAGTCTCATCATCCTTACTTCCAAGAAGCACTCTGGCTATATTTCTTCCAGGACAGATATGTTTGATCTTTTGGCAGTCCATGGTGCATTCAATATTCTTCTGCAAAGCCACAATTCAGAGGCCTCAGTTCTTCCACACACGTAAGATGCAATTAAAAATGTCATGGCATGGGTCAGCTGCACCTGAGTCTTCAGGGTGACATTTTTCCTTTTCAGCACTTTAAAGAAGCCTTCACAGACGATCTGTGCAATGCAGTGTGTCTTTTGATTTCTTGACTGCTGTTTCCATGGGTGTTAATTGTGGATCCAAGAAAAACAAAATCCTTGGCAATTTCAGTCCTTCTCCATGTATCATGATGTTGCTTATTGGTGTAGTTGCAAAGATTTTTGTTTTCTTGGTGCTGGGGTGCAACACATACTGAAGGCTGTGGTCTTTAAGCTTTATCAGTAAGCACTTCAACTCCTCTTCACTTTCAGCAAGTAAGGTTGTGTCATCTGCATAACACAACTCATTAATAAGTCTCTCAAATTCTGATGCCCTGCTCATCTTCAGATAGCCTAGTTTCTTGGATTATTTCCTCAACATAAAGATAGCGTAGATACGGTGAAAGAATTCAACTCTACCTCACATCTTTGGTGTTGACTAGTTCTTTGCTGTGCTTAACTTTCTGTACTTTTTTGTTTATGTAGTTCCTTTTCATTTGTTTATGGTTGATTTCATTGTTTGCTGAGTCTCTGTTTGCTCTTTTTTGTTCAGATAGGTAGGTTTATTAGATCTCTTTACAGTTACCTTGAAATTTATCCTTATTTCTCCAAGTTTAAACCAGTATTTTATTTGTTGATACTGCACTGACTTTCTTTCCAAGTGGAAGTTCTGAGACTGCACTGTTTACTACTGTTTTTATTTTGACCTTGTCATCATTTACATTTTAGCATTTCTAGTTCTCTATTTTCTGTCTTTCAGCTTTGACATGTTTTTGCTAATTTTCCTTGAATGGTGTCTGGTGATTTTTCCTTTGTCTTAGTCTTGGTTTGTTGTCTGATGTTGGCTCTTTTACAAATTTCCATTTGTCTGAAAGTGTCTTAATTTAGCCATCATATTTAAGAAACAATTTTACTAGATATGTAATTCTTAGTTGGCAACATTTTCCTTCAAGGCTTTATGTACGTCATCCCACTGTCTTCTTGCCTGTGTGATTTCTGCTGAGTAGTCAAAAGTTAGTCTTATTCATTCTCCTTTGTAGTTGACAATTTGTCTATCCATACTATTCTAAAGATTCTTGTTTTTGTTTATGGTTTTGACAAGTATGGTTATGAAATGTCTTGATTATTTTCTCTTGTGGGCTTATCCTGTGTGGTGTTCTTTGAGCTTCTTAGATATCTTTTCATCTTTCATGATTTGAGAGACTTTTTCTGCTAACAAATCCTCAACAATTCTCTCTGTGTATTTTGTTATCTCTACCTTGTTCTGCTACTCCAATCCAGTCATGGTTTTTTCTTTTTGGTAGTGTTCTGCATAATTCTTAGGCTTTCTTCATTGTTTTTCATTAGTATTTCCAATTTTTCCTCAAACCAGTTGGTGTCAAGGGATTCATCTTGAATCTAACTAATTCTGACTTCTATTGTCTCAATTTTACAAACTTCTATAGAGTTGTCTAATTCTGTTCAAATTTACTGTTCATCTCTTATATTTCCCACTACTATTTCTTATGGTTTCTAGCAGCCTACTTATTCTTTCATTCTGTTCTTGTAGTATTTTCCTGAAAATTTCTATTGCTTTGTCTGCGTGTTCTTTGGCTTGGTTTGAGTTTTGCCTGATCTCCTTCCCAATTTCTTAGAGTCCTCTGTATATTTGTCTTTTGAAATCTTTCTCATCTAATTCCACTACCTTGTCTTCTCCAGGAAGCTTTTCTAGTTCTTAATTTTGGTCATTAGTTGGAGGTATCTTGTCCTGCTTTTCTATGTGATTTTACATTAATGGTTACCTCTGATGCATCAGTGTTATTACGTTTATTTATTGTGTTTTTGTTTAGTATATCCTGTACTTTTGTTATGCCCAAGTAGGCTGGGTATGTGAGCTACTTTAGTTGTTGGCATCCGTAAAGCTCTCACATCCTATCTCCAGGTGATAGAGCAGGTATAACATGCATGAACACAGGAGTCCATTCACTGATCTTGTGAAGGCAGAATTAGCCAGGGCACAGGTGTCTGGATTGTTAGCTAATATATGTGTAGTGCAGACTCTCCTTTCCAGTCATAGCCAGATGGAACTTCACAGGAGTGTTCAGAGTAGGCAAAGGCCTCTAGTTGCACTATGTGGAGGGGTGTTATTTGTGGGGCAAGACATGGGGTTGACAGCTGTCCCTATGCACCTGGAGAAAGGGCAGGTCCCTATCCCCTATAGTATATAGAGGGGGAGGTAATATAGCCAGTCCTCGGGTACCTGGTGCCATTGGCTGGAGGTTGAGAGTCACCACTGGTTCTCAGATTGTTTCCATAGGTAGCTAGATGGAATGGGCAGTGTTACCGGTCATTAGGCACCCAGTGTGGATGATTGAGACCCCTTTTTGGGAGCAAAGTGATGTTGAATAGCAGAAATCTGCAACTCCTCCTGGACCGCTACAGGTAAAAGTGGGCTTCAACTATTTGCCCTGATACTTCATTCTAATGAGAGCATATGGGATTGACTTAACCCACAAGAGACTGGGTGAGTGGTGAAGGGCACTGTAAGTCCATTGGTCCTGTATACCAGTGGTTGGGCAAAGGGCCAGAGCCTCCTGGTTGGCCATGTCTGGGTTAGAGCTGCTGAAAGCCTTGAGACTAGTGTCGGAAAGGGTGATGGTGGGTAAAGGGGAAGAAGTGTTTCTCAGCTATGGAGCTCCAAAGTGGGAAGTGTTATTTTTTCCAGTGCCTATGGTAGGTTGAGAGCTTGCACTTAACTTTCACAAGTCTGGTGTCATTCCAGTTTGATTCTTGAAGTGAGTGTAGATTCACTGCTATGAGGTTATACCAGATATGTGGACCTCAACTTGGGATGTTGCTGCTTGCCACAACCCATGTATGCTGTGCAGAATCAGCCAGCATGGCACCAGTGAAACTATAATCTATAGCTTCCCATACCCACTGCTTTTGATTGTCTGTCCTTCTACCACCTGCCACTCATTCCAATTCTTCAGCTTTGTCTTTAATGATTAAAGTTTCTACATTGTCATATATATTTTATTCTTTGTGTGTGTGTGTGTGTGTGTCTTTTCATAAGGAATACTGAGGGAAGTATGTGACTCTTCCATCATCTTGGTCTTGCCTCTTCTTTCTATCTATATTTAATATAACACCTATAGGGTCGCTATGGGTCAGAAATGACTCAACAGCAATAGGATAGGGATATTCCTTTCATCAAATTCTTCAGCCATATCAAATCATCCCTTTAATCAGTGTGCCATCTAATCTCATACTTCCATAGCTTTGAAAAGACTTCTTATCTTTTCTTTTTTTACCCCTTTATTCTCAGTGGTTAAGCACTCAGTTGCATAACTGAATCATCTGCATTCAAAACTACCAGCCACTCCGCAGTAGAAAAGTATAGAGTCTGCTTCCGTAAATATTATAGCCTTGGAAACACTGGGGAGGTCATTCTCCTTTGTCCTACAAACACGACCTCTGTAAGTTGGAATTGACTCAGTGGCAGAAGTTCTGGTTTTTGGCTGTCCCTCTGGTAAATGGCAAAATTTAAGAATCAACATAGTCATTAGATATCCAAAGGGTTAATCACTCTTTCATTTAGATTGTACATCCTTGTGTATGGAGTATTACCAAAAATTATTTTCGTAGTTTTCATTTCTGCATTATTTAGTAATGAGTTTTTTTCCCAAGATGTGTATCATATCGTGTTATTCTTTCTATCCTCATGGTTAATTCAGTATTGAAAGTGCTAGCTGAATAAATACTTGAATTAAAATGTAGGACAAGAAAAAGAGAATAGACAATACGGTATTGCTTTGGTATTTATGGCTCTGTCTTTTTGAGAGCAGCCATCCCAGCAGCTTTCCAGATCTATTTCCATATTTCAAAGTAGTTATCCCGAATGTAAAATAGAACTTATGTACTGTATGTGATGTATGAACTACCTTCACGTCTTTATAAAATCAGCTGGAAATAAATTACATAGGATACAAAGAAAAACAAAAGCTATATTTTTTTTTCCATTTTTCTTTCTTTCTTTTGTCGTATTCCAAGTAATTTGTTAGGGTGAGACAAGATGTATGGAGGATAGAGCATTATATACATTTCCTAGTAGAAAACCTGAGGTCTGATACTAAAGAGTCTCAACTTTGTATCAAAAGCCTTATTATGTTTTCTTCAAATTCTGAGTTTTCTGTGACCTAACACTCCCTGAAAAAGAAAAATTATTGCAAACTAAAATATGTGGAATCCATTACTTACCTTAGAACTTACTGCTAAAAAAAAAAAAAATGTTCCGTATACCTTGGGATACTTCCACAACATCCTTTACATAGTAGTCATCAACACTACTTGTATATTTCCAGTAAAAGGACATGCATTTTTCAAGAAACAGTGTTTCTTGATTGGGAAGAACTAATTTTTGGATTTTTTTTCCAACCAGCCTCAGTTTTTTTCTTTGAACCTCCGAAATAACACCAAAAACATTTAAGTCTTAGAATTTATAAGATTTCAAATAATTAGGGAGCAATAATAATACTTACTAAATACAATTTATTCATGATAAACATACGAAATTCTTTTCAAATTTTCTCATAAATGATATAATACTAAACATATTTTCAACAAATTTATACTCGGAACACAAAGCATTCTAAAGAACTCTAAATTATGGCGTATGGAATTGGATACTTTCCTATATGGTATTCTGGCTTATAAGTGATGTCTAAGGCATGTACCCAGGACCTAACAACAAAATTTTAGTTTTCAAATCTTTCAGGAAGGAAATATTGTAGCCAGTTTCAACTTTAAATAGCTAAAGACTAGAACTTAGTCTTTTTATATTATTATTATGATTGAATGAAAATGTACATTCCCATATAAATTTGCATGTTGACCTATATGCAGCTTCCATTGCTCTCCCTGTATGGTGACAGCACACTCTTCCTCTCTGCTCCATACATGTCTCATCTTCCCAACAGTCTCCTATCTTCTCTTCTCCCTGCATTCCCCTTCTTCCAGTATGAGGTCAACAGGACGACCTCCTATAAATGCCTAGAACCATAAAGTGCCCACACTACATGGTCCTTCTGTGTCACTAAGTCCAATTCATTGCTCTCTGAAAAGTTGACCTTTGTTACAATTTATGAGCAGGGTCAGCATCAGGGCCAGGGGCCATGCTCCCAGGGGAACCCTGAAGTCCCTGGACCATCAATTGTGACCTGTTATTGGAGATCTCAGGGTGTATCCCTTATTTATACTTGTGTTGCCCATGAGACTCAACTTTGTGAGCTTCATCGTGGCTATCACTGGTAGCAGCCAGGCACCATCTGGTTTTTCCAGTCACAAGTTGACGTAGACATTCACTCACGTGGGTCTCTGTCTTCTGGATTCTCTTTCCCCCATGTCATTATGGACCTTGGTGATCATCGGTTCCTGCTAAGTTGGGACCATTTCCTGTACCCTCAGATGGCAACTTGGTAGCTTTTAAGGCCCCAGACGCCACTCACCAATGTGGGGAGCAGAAGGCTCTCTTAGCAAAATGCTAGTTGTGCCAATTGTCCTCGATTTTCCTTGAGAGCATAGTCCCGAGCCCCCTGGCCCAGCTACTCTATCCTTGCAACACTGGGTTAAAATGGGAGGCGTACACAAGTTGATTTGAAGTTCAGTTAATGTTGATCCTCTGACTAATGAGTACTGTCACAGATTTCACCCAACCAAATTTCTAACAGCTATCTAATCTAAACCCTCCCCCATCTGCCTTCCCACCCTCCCCACCCTTGCAGCTGTCAAAGTCTTTTCTTCTATGCATAAGTCTGATTTTAAGTTCTTATAGTAGGAGTCTCACAATATTTATCCTTTTGTCGCTAACTACTTTAATTCAACATAATGTCCTCCAGTTGAAACCAGGTTAAGAGATGTTTCCTGCTATCATCATTGCTGTTTATCATTGCATAGTGTTCCATTGAGTATGTACATCATAGCTTACCTATCCATTCTTCGGTTGTTGGTCATCTGGGTTGATTCCATCTTTTTGCTATTGTGGACTGTGCTGCGATGAACACTCATGTACATGTATCAGTTGGTGTGAATGGCCTTGATTCTGTAGGATATGCTGCAAGCAGTGGAATTACTGAGTCAAATGGTATATCTATATCCATTATTTTAAGTTTGCGCCAGATTGCTTTCCAAAGAGGTTGCACCATTTTGCAATCCCACCAAGAGTGCAGGAGTGTTCCAGCCTCTCCACGACCTCTGCAGCATTTGTTGTTTTGCATTTTTTGGATCACGGCAAACCTTGTTGCAATGAGATAGTATCTCACTGTTGTTTTCATTTGAATTTTTTTAATAGCTAATGGTTGCAAGCATGTCCACGTGTGTTTTTTGGCTGTCTGGATCTCCTCTTTAGGGGAGTATCTGTCCATCTCCTTTGCCCATTGCTTAATTGGATGATTTATCTTTTTCTTATTGATATTTTGTAGTACCTTATAGATTATGGAGATCAGGTATCGGTCTGACATAGAGTTGCCAAATATTTTTTCCCATTCTGTAGGTAGTCTTTTAATTCTTTTGATAAAGTTTTTGGATGAGCAGAAGTGTTTGATTCTTATTAATTCCCATTTATCTGTTTTCTCTTCTGATGAATGTGCTTTCTTTGTCAGATTTTGAAGTCTGTCTGTATTGCATATTAAAACTTCCATTGTTGACCCTATTTTATCTTGGATGAGCTTTATCCTTTAAGATTTTATGTCTAGGTCTTTTATCCAGTTTGAGTTGATTTCCGTATAAGGTGTGAGATATGGGTCTTGTTTCAATTTTTTGCAGATGGATATCCAATTTTGCCAGCACATTTTGTTAAAGAGACTGTTATTACCCCAGTTAAAATCTTAGGGCCTTTGTCAAATATCAGCTGGTAGCATCTCTGTGGTCTCTACTCTGTTCCATTGATCTGAATGTCTCTTTTTGCAACAGTACCAGGCTGTTTTGACAGTTGTGGTAGTGTAATAGGTTCTAAAGTCAGGTAGTGAGAGGCCTCCCAGTGTCTTCTTCTTCTTCAGTAGTGCTTTATTTATCCAGGGCTTCTTCCCTTTCCAAAGAAAGCTGATGATTTGTTTCTCCATTTCATTAAAAAAATGTCGTTGGAATTTGTATCAGGATTGCATTATATAAGTAGATTGCTTTGTGCAAAATAGACATTTTCACAATATTGAGTCTTCCTATCCATGAGCAGGGCAGATTAATCCACTTATCTAAGTCTCTTCCAGTTTCTTGTAGTAAGGTCTTGTAGTTCTCTTTGTAAAGATCTGTTATTTCTCTAGTTAGATTTATTCCTAGGTATTTTATCTTCTATGGGGCTATAGTAAATGGAATTGATTTGGTGATTTCTATGTCTTCTTTAATAATCTCACTGTTGGTATAAAGGAATCCTATTGGTTTACTTATGTTTATCTTATATCCTGAAATTTTGCTGAACTGTTCTATTAGCTCCAGTAGTTTATTTATGAATTTCTTTGGATTCTCTGTATAAACAATCATATTATCTGCAAAGAGGGAAATTTTTACTTCTTCGTTGCCAATATGGATGCCTTTTATTTCTTTGACTTGTCTAATTGCTCTGGCTGGAACTTCTAGCACAATGTTGAATAGAAGTGGTGAGAGCAGGCATCCTTATCTAGTTCCCGTTCTCAAAGGGAATTCTTTCAATCTTTCACCATTCAGGATGATGAAAGCAGCTGGCTTTGCATAGATGCTACTGATTACATTGAGGAATCTCCCCTCTATTCCTACTTTTCTGAGAGTTCAACTTTGTCAAATACCTTTTCTACATCAATTGGCAAAATCAGGTGATTCTTATCTTCTGTGTTATTAATGTGGTTGATTACATTAATTGTTTTTCGGAAGTTGAATCAGCCTTGTATCTCTAGAATGAAGCCAACTTGATCATGATTAATTATTGCTTTTATATGCTGTTGAATTCTATTGGCTAGAATTTTGTTGAAGATTTTTACATTTAGGTTCATGAGTGATATTGGTCTGTCATTTTCTTTTTCGTGGGATCTTTCCCTGGTTTTAGTACCAGGGTTGTACTGGCTTCACAGAATGAATTTGGAAGTATTCCATCCCTTTCTATGGTGTGGAAAACCTCAATAGTATTGGAGTTAACTCTTTTCTAAAAGTTTGGTAGAATTCTCCTGTGAAGCCATCTTAGCCAGGACATTTTTTGGTTGGTAGATTTTTTATGACTTTTTCAATCTCTTCCTTTGTGATAGATTTACTATGTTTATCTGCTTGTCCTTGTGATAATCTTGGTGAGTTACATGAATCTAGAAATTTGCCCATTTCCCCTAGGTTTTCAAACCTATTGGAGTATAGCCTTTCATAGTATTCTGTTATGATACTTTTTATTTCAGCTGGGTCTATTGTAACATCTCCCAGCTCATTTTTTAACTGGATTATTTGTATCTTCTGCTGTTTTTCTTTTGTAAGTTTAGCCATTGTTTTATAAATTTTGTTCATCTTTTCAAAGAATCAGCTTTTGGTTTTGTTAAGTTTTTCAATCATTTTTTCTATTCTCTGATTCATTTAGTTCTGCTCTGATCCTTACAATTAGTTTTCTTTTTGGTACGTGAGAGGTTCCTCTGTTGCTCTCTTTCTACTTTTTCAAGCTGTAAGATTAATTCTTTAATTTGGGCCCTTTCTTCTCTCTGGATGTGCGCAGTTATAGTGATAAACTGACCTCTGAGCACTGCTTTTGCTGTATCCCGTAAATTCTGGTATGATGTGTTTTCATTCTCGTTTGAACCCATAAATTTCTTTATTTTGTCCTTAATTTCTTCTATAACCCAAGGCTTTATGAGCAAAGTGTTGTTCAGTTTCCACAAGTTTGAATTTTTATCTATGAATTTTCTGTTATTGATTTCAATTTTTATAGCTCTATGGTCCTAGAAGATACTGTGCAGTAAATCAATGGTTTGTATTTTATAGAGAATTATTTTATGACCTAACACATGGTCTATTCTGGAGAATGTTCCATGTGCACTGAAGAAGAAGGTGTGTTTATATGCTGGTGGATGAAAAGATCTGTATATGTCAATAAGGTCAAGTTCATTGACAGTTGCAATATGATCCTCTGTATCTTTACTGAGCTTTTTTCTGTTTGATCTATCCATAACTGAAAGGGAAATGTTGAGGTCTCCAACTATTGTTGTGGAATGATCAATCTCATTTTTCAGTGTTATCAGTATTAGTTTGATGTATTTAGGTGCTCTTGAATTGGGTGCATAAATGTTTAATATTGTTAAGTCTTGCTTGAGTATTGAACCTTTCAGCAACAAATAGCAACCATCCTTGTCTGCAATAGTGGATTTTACATTAAAATCTATTTTATCTGGGATTAATATTGTCACACCTGCTCTTCTTTGTGTATTGTTAGCTTGATATATGTTATTCCAACCTTTAATATCAAATTGTTCATATCTTTAAATCTAAGGTGTGTTTCTTGTAAGCAACACATAGATGGGTCATGTCTTTTGTTCCAGGATACCACTCTGTGTCTCTTTACTGGAGCGTTCAGTCCATTTACATTCAATGTAATTATTGATATGTATGTGCTTATTGCCATCATTTTGATGTAACTGCTTTTGTATTGATATTTTCTATATTGTTCTTAATGTTCTGTTCTGGGGCATTCTTCTTTATGGGTTGTTTCAGTGTTGACTTTGTGTTCGTTGTGACTCCTGTATTGCATTTCTTATTTTGATATAATGCGTTGTTAATCTGCTTTATGGCTACATGTATTATCCCCCGTAACATACTAAGATTAAAACTAATTTTAACTACTTCATAACTCTGAAACTTCATCTGCATTGAAAACAACTGTAACTATTGTAGTGTATCCCTCTTTTGATGTGATGGTATTATAGTTGTCATGATATGATCACGGATTCCCTTACATAACACTGTAGATTTGATAAAGTTTTGTGACTTCCTTAACTGATTAGAAATTGGGTGAAGTGTCCTGAATTGTCAGCTAAAATATACATTTAGGGAAGAGCATCTTTCAATATTTCATGTAATTTTCATTTAGTTTTTATGAAGTCTCTAAATGTCTATTTATTTTCAAAAGTCTTAATTTCACTGTTATATTTGACAGACAATTTTGCAGGCTAAATAATTATAGGATGGAAGTTTTTCTCATTCAGGGCTTTGAATGTGTCTGCCTACTGTTTTCTAGCCAGCATTGTTTCAGCAGAAAACTCAGATGAAGTCCTACAGGGTTTCCCTTAGAATGTTAGTTAAGCTTTGAGCCTTGCTGCCTTCAGAAGCATCTGTTTATGTTTTACCTTATTAAGCTTGATTATAATATGCCTTGGCATGTTTCTTTTGGGGTCTAACTTTTGCGGTATTCAATAAATATCTTGGATGCCTATGTTCCGCTTGCCCATAATCTCCGCAAAGTTTTCTGTCAGCATTTCTACAGCAATTCTCTCTATATCGTTATAGAGAGTAATCCTCCCTTGTTCAGAAACTCCAGTTAAACATAAATCATTCCTCTTCATGGAGTCCCACATGTTTCTTAATGCTTCTTCATTTTTCTTATTTCTTTTCTCTGATTTCACTTCATAAATGCTGGTGTTAGTTACTTTGTCTTCTCGGTCACTGAGTCTAACTTCCATTTGTTCAGTCATACTTTTTTGGCTTTGGATAGAATTATCTAATTCTATGATTTTGTTATTAATCTGTTGCATTTCAGATCAGTGGTGTTCTAGCATTTCAAACAGCTTACCACATTTTTCATTTTGTCCTACAGCATTTTGTTTAATCTCTTTTTGTTTAATCTATATATAACTCTTGTGTATTCAACCTTTGATAGATTCAGAAAGGCTTCTTCATTTGGGAATTTTTTTTATTATGACTGAGTGAAAATGTACATTCCCATATAAATTTACATGCCCACCTATATGCAGCTTCCACTGCTCTCCCTTCTCTGTGACAGCACACTATTCCTCTCTGCTCCATATGTGTCTCATCTTCCCAACAGTCACCTTTCCTCTCCTCTCCACACACTCTCCTTCCAGCCAGAGGTCAGCAGGAAGGGGTGCACTCTGAGATCTCCACTAAAAGCCTGCAATTGGTGGTACAACGGCTTCTGGGTTCCCCTGGGAGCATGCCCCTGGCCCTGATGCTGCCCTTGCCCGTAAATCATAATGAAAGTCCACTCTACGGACACAAATGGATTGGACTTGGTGATGCACAGCAACCATATTGGATGCACTTTATGGTTCTATGCATCTATAGGATATTATTCTAGGAAATTTTTTAAATCTTTATAGAATTTTTCTGGATCATTTGAAGACTGCTTCTTTAAATGATTAATTATGATATGCTGCCTGTGTGCCATCTAGACACTGTTTGGTTTCTCTGATAATGGATCTAAGAGCATTGTTGGTCACCAGCTAACTCTAATACTCTGATGATTTGCCTTAGGTGGGTTCTCCAGAGTGGAAGACTGTGCTTATTGAGTAGCAAAGAGGCTGCCCTGTTTATGGAGAAACTGGGGGGCTGTCAGCCAACCCTACAATGTGAAATAAAAGAGACAGGAAAAGCTGAGGCCTCTCAACAGAGAGATGTCCAGCTAGATACGCAAGCCTCTCACCCTTAAAAGTAAACAGCACTTCTATGCAGGGAGCTGCCCAGGTGCTAAACTGGGAGCTGGGAGCTGTCTAACAAGCTGGCCTGAACAGGCAGTCAGGAACAGCAGACTACACTTGCCAGCTTATAATGAAAGTATGTTACCAGCCATTTGCAGAAGTTGCAGTTCTCTGATTCAGTGAAATAGCAGAAGCAGAGGTCAGACTGTCACTGGATTGTTTTTGAGAGGAGAAGATTAGTCTGATACTGTTGCCTAGTCAAATATGTTAGGTCGTAAGGCTTCCCAGATATTCAATGCTCCATATAAATATCACCCAGGCCTTAGTTCTTGGAGGGCAATAAGGAGACTTCTGTTTACTCTGCCATTTTTTAACCTTTTCTTAGTCTAATTTTATAAATTCTTTTAAATCAGAGATGATCTCAGAATGTTTAGAAATAAGAGACAGCTCTTTTTTCTTTTAGAATATTCTCATTCCTTTCACTATGACTGGTTGTCATACATTGCACAGTTTTTGTTTCTTAGAACACAAAATCAAATTGCATAGTTTCTTGACTTTGGTGGGATCATTCTTCTTTTTGTCTTTTATTTCTCAAGACCTTTTGTTTTAAACTGCTATCATCACTTCCAGAGAATATTTCTAATACCAGTAAGGAATTGTTTTTGGTAACTAATACAGTGGTAAGATGAATTGGTTACTGTCTCTTGTTCTTTAATGCTACTCTTTACATTTTTGTCTTGTTGGTCAGTGTCATTTTCTAAGAACCAGTTGTTATTATTCCTTCCTTTTATACTTTAACTCTCCCCAAAACCTATTACCATCAAGTTAACTTCAATTTATGATGTCCTCATAACAAGTTTCTTTTGGATGTAATCTTTACAGAAGTAGATTGCTTGGTGTTTGCTTTTCAATACCACTGAGTGGATTTGAACAGAAAACCTTTATGTTAGTAGATGAGTGCAAATAATTTATGCCAACCAGGGATGTTTTATTCATTAGATAGAAGACATTTTCTATATGGTCACCTGTCAATGCCTCATAAGGTATGATCATTATAGAAAAGCGAAGGTTGATACAGTATACAAATATTTATAAAGGCATATGTGTATATGTTTATTCTTTTTTACAAGTGATTTATATGCTAGGCACCAGTAGGTAGGAATCCTCTAATAAGATCATTATACCTAACCTTATGTGTTGTTTTTTACTGAAATTTTTTGGACTATTAATCAAATATTTTACATTCTCTGGTATTTTTGTACATAGTGTCCAGTATTAAAATTTCCCCTTTTATATTACTCTTATCATCAAATTTCAAATTAATGACTAATTATTCATATCAGTAAAACTCTTAATACACTGACGCTTCTGTAATTTTTAAAATATGTTTACTCCCCTTCAAAGAATCCATTATGCTGACTTCATAAAACATAATTTAGAGGAAAAAAAAATATTTCTGTTTTTAGACAACAAACATACATTTTCTTATAATACAGTTTCTCTTTTTATCATGGTTAAAAATCTTTAAATAAAAATCATTAACTGTGCCTCTAAATCTTTCAGTGTCAATCTTTCAGTCTTTCATCAAATATTTTTAAGTGTCAGTTACATACTAGTCACTGAGCTCGTTTCTGTGGCTATAAGAAAAGAAAGAATACACTATTTTGAAATAATCTGTTCATAGTAGCATAAAAGCAAACATACAAATACTGTAATTAGATAATGCTACATTGCGATACACAATTTTTTTTCAAGAGAAAAAAATATTCAGGAATCCCTATATTCAAAAGTTAAGGAAAATCTTAATAGAGGAGATAAATTTTGGGTCAAACTGTTTTTGGCAAATAAGCATTCAGAAGGCATAAAAGGAGGAGGAAATAGCTATCCAAGCAGAGAGTACCAGTGTATCAAAATTTTTGAGAAATCATGGTCCATTTGAATAACCACAACTGTATCAGAAATTTTGTCTACCTGTAGGGTTTATCTGTGAAAGAAAGAGGAGATGATTTTTGAAACAGTGATGGAGGCTATGATGTATAGAGTTTTACAACAGTGCTCAATTTTGACCTCATAAATGATAAAAATATTATATTAAGCACAGATGTGACATAAACAGATATGCATTTCAAAAAAATAGTTTCTGATAATACAGAGAATGGATTAGATGTTTTAAGACTAGAACAAGAATAACATATATAACATTATAGTTGTGCTTGAGATAACCAAAAATAGAGGGCAACAAAAAACAAGAAGAAAAAGAAAAAACAGAGAGGTATACATAATCAGTGAAAAGATGAAAATTTCATGAAGACAGTAATCAGCAGGATAGAAAATCACAAAAATAGATGAAGAAAAATAAATAACATAAGCACTGAAAATCATTATGGTGCACCTACAGTTTCAAATGATTTGTAGGGATATTAGTCAAATTGGAAGGTTTTAAGATTTGCATGGGAAGAAGAACTGAAGTCAACTGTGTAGACTATAGTTTTAAGTTTTGAACAATGAGTGGATTGATAGAGATTTAATGGTTTAATTTCCATTAAATAGTTGACTTACTAATTCATCAGTGCTTATGCTAAAAGATACTTTAGCCATTGGGAATATGACACAAAGCCACAGTCCAAAGTTCCTAAGGAGCTTAGTAGCCTGGTTGGAAAGAAAGTCTTCAGTGTGTTTCTATTGTAGCTTCCTAAGTGAAAAATAAAATAAAATAATAGGTACTCAGGTTAATGACTCTTCCTAAGAAAGAAACTAGCAGGGAGTAACTTCAAGTCCTAAAGTGATGCAGTTCATTATCTTTCAGCAACACAGCAATTTCATTTTTATGCATCAACAGTGGAAGTGACATGTCCCTGCAGTTAAACTTTTATGCATCACTATTTACAGAAGTGGAATAAATATCCATCAATGACATAAGGTATACAAGAACATTCATCAAGTGTTGGAAGAAGCAAAGGAATATCTTTGATTAATTGTTTATTCATCAATTCATCAGGCAGCAAAATAAATATGCTTCAGTTTAACTGTTGACACATTCAGAGTAAGGAGTGGGATGTGTGTCAGTTCAAACTGGGTGTGTTACTAATTTCAAAAGTGAAATAAAAATCCATCAATGACATGCCAAGTAATTGGAAATACTTCAGAGGATTTGTGCAGAGCCTTCTCAGAACTCATTTTCACATCAGAAAACTCTGTCCTGATTTGTTGATATATAAAGTTCTGTAGAAAACTAGCACGGGTCACAGATTTACAGAACTGTTTATGTGACATAAGACAACAAACTTAGTATAGACCAAGTGCACCAGTGTTATTCATAAGTAATTTTACAGGGAAGTCTGTCATCAGCAAAGTTTGTATTATTAATAGGGATCTTATTAATTAGATGTGCATAATTATGGTGTGAATTCTTTTAGCAAGTCTTTCCACTTTACCTATACGTTATGAATGGAGCATTTCACACAGCTTTTGTGATTTGTTCTCCGAATTAAATAATTATGTGTGAAATATTTGACTTTGAACAGTTTCTCAGATTTGTTCAGTAACACAAAACTTTATGATATTTGCAGTCAACTTGTGGAACATGTGTCATCATGCCAATAGCATTAGATCAAAACTTTGAAAGTCTTTGAAATTCAGTGTTGCTGACAGAGGACTCAAACTGGACCAGAATACAAATATTTTACCAATTGTCTAGTCTGGAATAACCACAGTAATAAGTAAAAATGTGATTATTTGTTATTACTATACATTGATACTGGGCTCAATATAAGGTAATTTGATATCCAACTCTCCATTAAAAAAAAAGGAAAGAAAACAAGAAACTATTGTTGTCAAGTTGATTCTGACTCATAGGAACCCTACGTTACATTATTTTTTAAAGCTTGGACAAGAAAAAATTGACACTGTCTGTTACTGATTGAATTGTAATCCCAAAAATGTATGTCAAGTTGGCTAGCCCTAGAATCCCATTGTTGTGTGATTGGCCACCATTTTGCTATCTGAAGTATTTGTCCTGTGTATTGTAAATCTTACA
This sequence comes from Heterohyrax brucei, assembly GCA_028571685.1. Lineage (NCBI taxonomy): Eukaryota > Metazoa > Chordata > Mammalia > Hyracoidea > Procaviidae > Heterohyrax > Heterohyrax brucei. The sequence continues at coordinate 136,901,475 of CM053142.1, read as the reverse complement.
TCTATGCTTTTAATGAGGTGGTTATGTTTTAAGTCAAATTCTTTTGCAATATAAAAGAAAGAAGTGAGCAGAGAGACATGGGACATCATACCCCCTAGAAAGTAGTGCCAGCATCAAATTATGTTCTCTAGGCCCAAGCTCCTAGACCAGGGGAAGACCAGTGATAAGGACCTTCACTCAGAGCCTCAAGAGAGAGAAGACTTCCCTGAGAGCTAGCACACTGAATTGGGAATTTTAGCTTTCTCAATTATGAGATAAGAAATTTCTCTTTGTTAAAACCATCCACTTCTGATAGTTCCTTTATAGCAGCACTAGGTAATAAGATACTATCCAATTAGGTTGAGGAAGAATAAAAATCATGGATTTTTCTCATCAAGTTAGTAAGCAAATTATCAAATCTTAACTAATACTTGCCTTTAACTTGGATTGCACACCTCGGAAAATGTTAATACTTTGTTTATTGCACAATCTTTTCACAGGAACAATTAGAACCAAATACAACTTCTTAAGTGATTTTTTTATTCTCCCCATTTAGGGAAAATAGAAAGGAAGAAGACTGATTTTTATAAGTATGGAAGTAGCAGTCAAGAAATTAAATGACATATTTTATGGGAAAATCTACTGGAAAGGGCCTCTTTAAATTTTTAAAAAGTAAAATGTTATTTTGATGAGTAAGGTACACTTGACTGAAACTATGGTCTTTTCAATCACCACACAAGTGTGTGAAAACTGAGCAAAGAAAAAGAAAGATTGAAGGAAAGTGGATACATTTGAATTGTGGTGTTGGCTAAGAATGTTGAATATATCAAGAACTACCAGAAGAATGAACAGATACATATTGGAGGAAGTACAATCACAACCTTCCTTAAAAGCAGAGATAGAGCGATTCCTCTTGCTTACTTTAGATACATCACGAGATCAGGAGAGATCAATTGCGAGAAAATGACATTATGTTTGGTAAGAGGGTGTTTTAGTCAGCTGGTGCTGCTCTAATAGAAATGTCACAGAGTGGTTGGCTTTAACAAAGGAAGGTTTATTCTTATACAGTCCGGTAGGCTACAAGTCCAAATTCAGGATGTCCACTGCAGGGGAAGGCTTTTCCCCTAACCAGCTCTGGAGAAAAGTCTGGTATTGCACCAGTCTTTGTCCAGGGAGCATCTTGGCCCAGGAACCTCAGATCTGAAGGATGCCCTCTTTTCCCAGTTCTGCTTTCTTGATGGTGTGAGGTTCCCAATTCTCTGTTTGTTTCCCTTTCCTTTTATCTCCTGCAAGATGAAAGGATTGAGGTTGGGGCAAGCCATACTCCATGGAAATTCCCTTTACAGTGCAGCAAAGAGGAGATCTTATGAAGGGATTTACAGTCTCACCCTAATTTTTAACATACAGTATAGCACAAGCATAAGGTGGAGCATAGAATACAGGGATTATGGCCCAGCCACACAGCTACACATATTTTGGGAGGCACATAATTCAGCCCATGACAGAGCGTCAATGAAAATCTGGGAGACTCTCTGTGAGATAGATTGACACAATGGGTCAACAATGGTCTCAAACATAGCAGCATTTGTGAGGATGGCTCAAGATGCTGGGAATATTTCTTTCTGTTCTATACAGGGTCGCGTTGATTTGGAGCTGAATGCCAATTAACAATAATAACTTGGAATTTTCATTTTGTTCTTTATAGAGTAATTTTAAAATTAAACATGTGATTTTTAAATTACAAAGAAAAGTTGAAGTGAAATTTAAAACGGCATTAACCAGTAAAACCAGTGGCTAGGTGGACTCTAACTCCTGATGACCCTACAATGTTTAGTACAGAACTGAATGCAGGCTTTTCATTGGCTGTGAACTTTCTGAGCTAGATTACCCTATCTGACTTCTGAAGCACCTCTGGGTGGGTATGAACCTCCAGTTTTTTGGCTAGTAGTGGTCCCTAATCATTTGTACCACCTGGGGACTACCAAAATGAATCTATACCATAGCTTAAATGCTGTCTAATTGTGAGCATGATATTCAGTTTTCACTCAAGAGGTAAAGCCAGGTAATGTTCAAATGAAGGAAAGATGCTGTGATCAGTATTCCCCAACCTTTTTCATTTCATAACTGGTATAACTACTAACTATTTGTGTGGCAAAATGAGGTAACAGGACAAATTGCTTACAGTCTGAGGCAGCCAATCAAGATTCAAATTTCAGGGTAAACACAATCTAATTGTCTTATATTGGGCTTCAATGGCTACATTTTGGCCAGGGGTGGGTAGGCAGAATAGAAAATAGAACGCTTCATTTGATGTCCGCCAAGACTGAACTGAAGTGGAGAAGAGTAGTTTTCCAAGTAAAATCACAGTGCTTCTAAAACAAAAGAGGGAGATAGGGCGAGTGAATGTTGCAAAAAGATGTCCTTAGACAACATCTGTATGATGATTTCTATTACAATGATATAGTGGTTAAGAGCTCATCTGCTATACAAAGCTGGCCACCAGTCACTCCTTAGAAAATGGTTATAACTCATGTCCCTTAATTTGTATCTTTTTTACACTGTAGCTATCAATGGAATATATATATTCAAAAATGAACAGATTTAATACAGATACAGATATAAAATATATGTTGGTGTAAGTTAGACATACAAATGCTAAGGCTTGTTGGAATCATGAGTTTTTTCTCTGCTGTTGCTAAATCTTTATGTTCAAGAAGAGTAGAAGGTTCATAAATTTTACAGTCATGCTTTTTAAAGAAAGAAATGGAGAGTGAATGCGGTAATAGCTAAATTGTGCCAAAAGAAGAGAACAACAGTAGTTGAAAGGCCAGTTAGTTTTTATTCACGTACTTACAAGTTAAAGGAAATCCTGTTGTCAAGATGGTTAAGTACTTTGTCAGCTTACCAAAAGGTCAGGAAATAGAATCCTCCAGGTGCTTCTTGAGAAGTCTATGGAGTTGTTCTACTCTGTCCTGTAGGGTCACTATGAATCAGAATAGACTCAATGGCAGTGGTTTTTGGATTTAGAGGTTGAAATTATTATAATCTCTCTAACAATTGATTTTCCAAATGACTAATTTCTTCAGAAAAGAACGTAAAACCTCTGTTTATTGTTCTTGTTAGGTACCATTGAATCAATTGCAATTCATAGTGACCCTATATTAAAAAAAAAAGAAAACACTCCCTGGTCCCACACCATCTTCACAATCCTTCTTATGCCTTAGCCTGTTATTGCAGCCACAGTGTCTACCCATTTCACTAAGTCTTCCTTTTTCACTGACTCTCTACCAAGTATGGTATACTTCTCCAAGGATAACATGCCTGATATATGTGTGTTAAAGTCTTGCTATCTTAACTGCTAATGACCATTTTGGCTATACTTCTTCCAAGACAGATTTATTTGTTCTTCTGGTAATTCACGACATGTTGAATATTCTCCACTGACACCATAATTCAAGTGTATCAATTCTTTTTTCCCCCCCATCTTCCTGAGGCATTGTCCAGCTTTTAGATGCATCTGAAGCAACTGGAAACAACATGGCTTGAGTCAGACCAACTTTAGGCCTTACTGTAATAGCTTTGATTTTTAACACTTTAAAGAGGTGTTTTCCACAGATTTGCCCACTACAACACATCTTACCATTTCTTGGCTGCTGCTTCCATGGATGTTGATTGTAAATCTAAGTAAAATGATATCCCTGACAGTTTCAGTCTTTTCTCTGTTTCTCCTGATGTTGCTTTTGATCCAGTTGTGAGGCATTTTGTTTTCTTTATGTTGAGGTATAATCCATACTGAGGGTTATGGTCTTTGATCTTCATCACTAGGTGATTCACATCTTTTCACTTCCAACAGACAAGATTGTGTCATCTGTATATTGCAGGCTATTAACATGTGTTCCTCCAATTCTGATGCTATGTTCTTCATTACATATCTCGGCTTCTTGGCTTACTTGCTTGACATACAAATTCATATTGCTGCTATATACCCAATAATTTTGATTAACTTAGACTAGGTCTTTAACAACAATTACATATGTGAAGCTGTTACATTTAATCACCACTACCTTCTTAAGTCAAGAAAGAAAAGAGAGATGAAAAGAAGGAAAAAAAAATTAGTAAAGTGTAAAGCAACTAGGAGGTACGGGTAAAAACATATTGCTTCAATAGGCAGACAGTTACTTTTTTCTTTCATCCGAGAAATAAAGAACTAGACTTCCCAAAATCCAGACCCTCTCTTTCAGCAGGCAGAAGGAGACATAAATTTATTTTGAGAAATGCTCATATTGAAAACTCTTAGCAAGTTTTTTTATGAATATATTCCTAAAGACTGAATTTTTTCCATTGTGAAAGAAAATAAAGTTTATATGTTAAATATGGTGCAATGAATTTATCCTTATGCTACAGCCTTGAAAGAGGAAACTGAGACCCAGGTACCGTTGTTCTATGAAGGTATCTGATCCGTATCATCTGTATAGAACTTCGCAGATCTCTAACTAAGGAAGCTACAAAAATCCACTCACTATTTATTGCACCTCAGAGAGAACAGAGATGTCCAAATAACAGTCATTGTACAAATGAAACTTATCTAAATTCATGGGTATTTAAGATAAGCTATCATGTAGACTTCATAACATCTGGATCTTCCTAAAATCTAGATGATAGTTTAGCTAAAATGCCCATACACTTAGATAAGTTTCGTGTGCACAATGATCATTGTTTGGATGTCTCTATTCTTTCTGAGGTACAGTAATATCATCTACTTGGGAAACCCTGGTGGCATCGTGATTAAGTGCTGTGGCTGCTAACCAAGAGGTTGGCAGTTCTTATCCAACAGGCACTCCTTAAAAACCCTGTGGGGCAGTTCCACTCTGTCCTGTGGAGTTGCTATGACTCAATTAATTTGACGGTACGAGGTTTGTCATCTACCTGATTTGTGGGTAAATGGAACAAATCAACAAGCATTTGACTTCTATATAAAATCAACATAAAGAAGGTCTCAGATAGGTACTTTGCTTTATTTTCTGACTGTTACCCAGGGTCTTCGGATGGCAGTCTTTCTACTGATTGGCCAATATCGCATTAAACAAAGGCTACCATAATGAACATGAATTGAGATTGATTTTATTTTGCATTAATATGTCTTGAGATGAGAGTAGAACATTAAAAAAGGACTTAATATCGCATAACGAGCATATCCTTTCTATAAAATTAAACCTAAGATTAATGACATAGGATAGTCATTAATGATTAGGATAGTTTTAACAAGTATTTAACAACTATGGACAACAGCAGGTAGCAGATGTTACACTACCCACATGGCTCTAATTTTAAAAATGCATATCAGATTTATTTTTTTTCAAAGAAAGAGTTTTTAAAAAAAATCTCACATTTAGTCCTTTTTTCCCCACACAGGTTATATTACAGCTCAGCATGATGCATATTTCTGTTCAGATGCTACTAATATTGTGTTATTTAAATAGGCTTTCTGACAGCTATTCCTTTTTTGGAGCAGAATGACTTTCTAATACTTATGCTACCCACTGCCATCAAGTCGTGTCTGACTCATACTTATGCTAGTATTTTGAAAATTGTATTTACTCTACTTAAAACATTTATTGCTTGTTTAAGTCATTGAATACATCTAATTTTATTTCACTGTCAAAGAAACTGTTTTCACTATAGCAAAAGTCAACAGCCACAATATATTTAAGAAAAGCAGGGCATAAAGTCTAATCTTGATTATATTGATGGCCTGAAAAATAAAATTTATTCTTCTTGAAAAATAATATGTGTTCTCCCAGGCACTCGCCCTTCATTTCTTAGCTGAAATTAAATTTCTTCTTAGAGAAAATAAGCAATATAGACTTGTATATATATGTGAGTGATATTTGGGGCATTAAGAATCACTGAACAATTATTTTATTCTTTGCAATAAGTTCATCCTGACAATCTCTCAGAAAGCAAATTTGAAATAATTGCAATTTACAACCTAAATTGAACAAGACTTTAACCACAGTTCAAAACAGTGAGAAGACTGAAAATACAGACAGCCCCCACGTTACAAACATCAGACTTAAATACAACATGTAATTACTAACAAATCCCTATAGAATTCAAGGTATATACAGTGATTCATAATAATGAACATGTGCTTCTTTACAATGCATATCAAAACTGTATTATTAATGTCATTATGATTATGTTACAGATGTTTTAGTGTATTTAAAAGTGTTTCTTTAATCTTTTTATGCATAGAAAGCTATGCAATATGAAGCTTAACAATTAAGTTCACTAATTCATCCTAGAAAAAATGCTACATACCACATTGTTGAATATCCCTGTGGTCACCTTCAAAGTACTCCCCTTGTGAAGCTGTGCACCAACCCCAGGGCCTAGTCCATCTTTTGAAGCAATTTTGGAATTCTTTTTCTGGAATGGCCATCAAAGCTGTTGTTATACCACCTTTAATGTCCTGAATGGCATCAAAATATCTTGCTTTCAAGATTTCCTTTATCTTCGTGGGGGAAGGGAGTTATTGGGGGCCAGATCAGGGGAGTAGGGAGGGTGTTCCAGTACAGTTATTTGTTCACTGGCTAAAAACTCACACAAAGACAACTATACAATTAAGTTCATGAGCTTGCATCTGTGCTACTGTGCCAAATGGCCATTCCAGAAAAACAGTTCCAAAATTGCTTTGAAGGGTGGACTAGGCATTGGTTTCAGTGCATAGCTTCCCAAGGCAAGCACTTTGAAGGTGACCATAGTGATATTCAGCAGTGAGGTCTGTAGCACTTAGAACAATTAAGTTTGTGGACTTGTTCTAAGGCAAATATTTGACTGACAGTAGATGTGTATACCATGTTTACGACATTTATCTGTTCTACCTGCCATACAAATTCTTCTTAAAAACATATTTGTAATTTTGGGACTGTCTATGTATAGAAAGAGCTTATATTTAGGAAATCTTATTTTGCCTCTACATATTTATTCATCTCTCTATCTGCCTGTCAGTCTATTTATCTATTTGTTTGTCTATTTATTTCTGTTATTGACAATGTGGCTGATTATCAAACTCAGCTTTTAATCTTTTGGGATGTCATTCCACTTAGTAACTTTACCTAAAATTTCTTTTTTATGGTGCATAGAAAAAAAATCTTTGATATCCATTTGCAGTGTTAAATTTGGGACTTTTGCAGAGCATTTGGTTATTTACATATATGATTACACCAATGTGGAACATCATCAGTCCTATCACCCTACCAAATTGGCCATCTTTATTACCTCCAAGCCTTCTTCCTCCACTCCTGGCCCTATTCCTCAGCTAGAGATTCTGATAATATTCTTGAGAGTCTTCTTTACCTACACTCAGCACTTTCTCACATATATGTACGCATACATTCCTTAGGGATTGAGTTTTATTCCTTTCTTTATAACTCCATTGGCATTTACTAGTCTAGTTTTCCCTGTCCTTTCAGGACACTGACCCATGTATTGCCATTGAATAGATTCCAACTCATAGTGACACTAATGCCTTCTGGTATGGTAAGTGAAAGAATGATACAATGTTTACCTTTTAAAATTAAGACACTTTTTAATAACAAGTGACCAACAATCAATATAGTAATTTCAATCATTAATTCTGTTCCATTGTAGAGCAGTGGACTTTTAGACTTCTAGTGATCTTTGGCCTTCAGGCCATTAGTCCTTTAATGGTCCACATAACAATAATTGTCTTTTCAAATCCCTTCATCAATTAAGCATTTATTTAAAATTGACTGGCCAGATACTGGACAAAATACTAAATTTAAAACGATGGATGAGTGCTCCAACTTGAGAAACTCATGCTTGAATATGGAGATCAATATGTTACAAATATCTATAAGGCAAATTGAAAGACGTTTCATTCTTCTTCTTATCTCCCCATATATTTTCTTTGGTAGACATTTATAACTTATTCAGGATTTTAAACATGCTATTATTTCCCAGACATTAGCTCCTTTGCATATCTTCAAATAGCATACTATAGCAGGAAAGTGTGCTAAAACAGGTATCTTCAAAGTATCACAAAGATGTCACTTGAAGGACTATGGTGTACCTGACCCAAACTATGGTATTTTCAAGCCTTATATACATGCAAAAGCTGGGCAATGAGTAAGAAAGACAAAAGAAGAACTGATACATTAAAATTATGATGTTGGTAAAGAATGCTGAATATACCAGGGGCTGCCAAAAGAATGAACAAATCTGCCTTGGAAGAAATGCAGTCAGAGTGCTCCTCTGAAACAAGGGCAACACAATGTCATTTCATGTGCTGTGTTCATAGTATCAGGAGGGATCAGTTCCTTGAAGAGGACATCATGCTTGGTAAAGTGGAGGATCGACAAAAAAGAGAAAGACCCTGGAAGAAATGGATTGACACAATGGCTTGCAACAATGGTTCCATACATAGCTACAATTGTGAGGATGGCAAGGGACTGGACAGTGTTTCATTCTGTTGTACACAGGGTCCCTATGAGTTGGAAATGACTTGATGCCACCTAACAGCAACATGTTTAGAAGATTTAACCCTATTATCTTCATCCTAGTGAAAACTTACGTATCCTTTGAAACTCCTTTCAAAACTAACCTTGAATACAAAACTTTTTTATTCTTCGCACTCCTTACATAATTCAGTATCCCTTTCCCTATGTTTTATGATACATTTTTAATTCATCGTTTATCACAGTCTCATAAATATCTTTGTTTAATATGTATGGTCTCCTCAGAAATTTCAGCTACTTTGTCTTGCTCATCTTTTTCATTCAAATATCTAACATAGCTTGGATATAAGCCAAAATTCCAAGGTTTTTTTTTTGTTGTTGTTGTTGGTTCGTTTTCAATGATAATAAATGAGTTGTAGAAGGAATTTCCTTGGATAATCTTCTTTTCTAGGGAAAGACAAAATAAGTCGAACATAATGAAAATAAGGAATGGCCTGGGAAAAAAAAGAATACTGCTTTAATTTATCACCAATGGTTAATGTTTTTCTACTAAAATAGAATATTTAGTCATTTGTTTAGGAAACAAATGTTGTGAGAACTAATAGTATCCTTTGGAGTAGTTTTACAATCCCCCAAACTATGGTGAATGGAATCCTCTAAAAATTAAGATTGTTGGACAATCTCAGAGCCAAAATAAAATTAAATATTCATTTTTCATAAAGATAATCAAAAGGTTTATGTTCTTTTCTCTAGGAAGGGTAAAATTTTTTGGAAAAGTAGCAGAAAATAAATTATGCAACTGATTCAAGGTTTAAACATTAGTATGAACATATGTGAAAGACTGGGCACAATCCTGAGGGAATGAGGAAATTTATTGTTTTCAATTGTAGATTGTAGATAGTGAATGCACACCAAAAAAAAAAAAAAAAAAAAAAAGAAAGAAAGAAAGAAAGAAAACAAAGAGATTGGAAAAATGAAAAGATATCAAGTGAATAAAGGTCTCTATCAAGTAACAGGAACATGCAATTTGAATTTGTTGTCAAATAGTGGAATTTTATGATATATCAAATGAAGCAGAGAACGTGCTTTCAGGATAGTGGTGGGCTACAGTATCTAAAGACCCCCATCTCTTCTCTGCCTCCGCTGAAAATCAACTAGACCGTAATTAAGATGATTCATACGCACACACGTATTTCTGGTCACTTCAGGATGTAGAGGCAATCTCCAAAGATCCCCAACAGTTGTTCAGTCACTCACCTAAAACATGCATCCAAAACAAGATTTTGAAACTCAGAATTTGAACCACCAAGAGAGCCAGGAGGAGTTAGCATTTGCTTGCAGCAAATATCAATAACTGTTCTTTGCCAGAGATTGCAAGACTTGGGCCAAGTTAAATAAGAAGACTGAAACCTAGATTCCTCACTGAGCCATGGTTTCAAAAATAAAAGTGGTCCAGACTTGACAGAGTCCTCAGGCTCAGGCAGAATTCATCATAAATCTCACAAATAAATATGAATTAAAATCAAACCATTCAACCAAACCAAAACCAAATCCACTGCCATTGACTTGATTCTGACTCATAGCAACCCTGTGGAAAGAGTAAAACTGCCCCATAGAGTTCCTAATGGATTGAACTTACAGCGTTCTGGTTAGCAGCCATAACACTTAACCACTATGCCACCAAGGTTTCTAATCAACCATCTAAGGAGGTAAGAAATCATGAAATTTTGTTAACAGAAATCACAACCCTTTAGAGTGCTATAATTTTCAAATGTTGGAAATGATAGTTGTATTACTTTGGACACCATATGATATTGGTATGCTTACAAAACACTTCCAAGTGCACTAAACCATCAGCATTATAACAATACAGTACATAATCACAAAAGTAACTATATATAGCACTGTATTGAAGAGAGAGAGTTAAGAGTAGCCTGTTCAGACTTACAGAAGTAGATGGCACTCTCCTTTCTGGAGCTGACAAACCACTGAACTCACACAGTGTTTTCATGAACATCACATACAGTGTGTGTGTTGTTACTATTAAGCATTGTACTTGTTTTAGTCAGCTAGGGCTGCTGTAACAGAAATACCACAGAGTGGATTGCTTTAACAAAGAAAGATTTATTCTTACACAGTCCGGTAGGTTGCAAGTCCATATTCAGGGTGTCCGCTCCGGGGAAAGACTTTCCTCTTGACGGCTCTGGAGGAAAGTCCGGTATTGCATCAGTCATTGTCCAGGGAGTGTCCTAACGCAAGAACCTCTGGTCTGAACGACGCGCTCTGCTCCCAGTGCTGCTTGCTTGATGGTAGCGAGGTTCTTAAATTGTCCTTGGTTCTTTTTCCTTTTATGCTTTGCAAGCTAAAAGCATTAGGGGTGGGGCAAGCCATACTCCAGGGAAACTTCCCCCATAGCAGGAATTCACAGCTCCACCCTAATCCTTTAACATACAGGTTAGCAAAACCACACAATGGAGGACATTTCCAAGATACTGGGAACCATATCCCAGCCACATGGCTGCACACATTTTGGGGGGGACACAATTCAAACCATGACATTCCACCCTTTGACAACCCAAAAATCACATCACAGAATATTTAACACATTCATCTCACCATAACAAAATTATGTCCATCCATATAACAGAAGTCTTAAATCAGTGACTCTGGACTTACTAGTTCAACATTTGCGTGCTAGAGGGTGGGAAATTAATCCCACAAAAATTCAGGCACCTTCCAACTCAGTGAAATTCCTAGGGGTCCAGTGGTGTGGGGCATGTCGCGATATCCCTTCTAAAGTGAAGGATAAATTATTGCACCTGGCTGCTCCAACAACTAAAAAAGAGGCACAGCGCCTAGTGGGTCTCTTTGGATTTTGGAGGCAACATATTCCTCATTTGGGTGTGCTACCTCGGCCTATTTATCAAGTGATTAGAAAGGCTACTACTTTTGAGTGGGGCCCAGAACAGGAGAAGGCTCTGCAACAGGTTCAGGCTGCTGTGCAGGCTGCCCTGCCACTTGGGCCATACGATCCAGCTGATCCAATGGTGCTCGAGGTGTCAGTGGCAGATAGAGATGCTGTTTGGAGTCTTTGGCAGGCCCCTATTGGCGAATCACAGCACAGACCTTTAGGATTTTGGAGCAAAGCTCTGCCAACCTCTTCAGATAACTGCTCTCCTTTTGAAAAACAACTTTTGGCTTGTTACTGGGCCTTAGTAGAGACTGAGCGCTTAACCATGGGACACCAGGTCACCATGCGTCCTGAGCTGCCTATCATGAACTGGGTATTGTCTGACCCACAGAGTCATAAAGTTGGACGAGCACAGCAGCACTCCATCATTAAATGGAAGTGGTATATACGAGATCGGGCCTGTGCAGGACCTGAAGGCACAAGTAAATTGCATGAGGAAGTGGCCCAAATGCCCATAGTCTCCACTCCTGTAACATTACCTCCTGTCTCCCAGTTTGCACCTATGGCCTCATGGGGGATTCCTTATGACCAGCTGACCGAGGCAGAGAAAACTCGTGCTTGGTTTACAGATGGTTCTGCACGGTATGCCGGCACCACTCGAAAGTGGACAGCAGCAGCACTACAGCTCCTTTCTGGGACCTCCCTCAAGGACAGTGGTGAAAGCAAATCCCCCCAGTGGGCAGAACTTCGAGCAGTGCATATGGTTGTTCACTTTGCTTGGAAGGAGAGGTGGCCAGATGTGCGGCTGTATACCGATTCATGGGCTGTGGCCAATGGCTTGGCCAGTTGGTCAGGGACTTGGAAGGAACATGACTGGAAGATTGGAGACAAGGATTTATGGGGGAGAGGTATGTGGATAGACCTCTCTGAATGGGCCAAAGAAGTGAAGATATTTGTGTCTCATGTGAACGCTCATCAAAGAGTAACCTCAGCAGAGGATGAGTTTAACAATCAAGTGGATAGGATGACCCGCTCTGTGGGAACCAATCATCCTCTTTCTCCGGCTACCTCTGTCATTGATCAGTGGGCCCATGAACAAAGTGGTCATGGTGGCAGGGACAGTGCTTATACATGGGCTCAGCAACATGGGCTCCCACTCACCAAGGCTGACTTGGATACAGCCACTGCTGAGTGCCCAATCTGCCAGCAGCAGAGACCAACACTGAGTCCTCGATATGGCACTGTTCCTCGAGGTGATCAGCCGGCAACCTGGTGGCAAGTTGATTACATTGGACTGCTTCCATCATGGAAAGGAAAGCGTTTTGTCCTTACTGGGATAGATACTTACTCTGGATATGGATTTGCCTACCTGGCACGACATGCTTCTGCCAAAACTACCATCCGTGGACTTACAGAATGCCTCATCCACCGTCATGGAATCCCACACAGCATTGCCTCTGATCAAGGGACTCACTTCACAGCAAATGAAGTGCGACAGTGGGCCCATGCTCACGGAATTCACTGGTCTTACCATGTTCCCCATCATCCTGAAGCAGCTGGCTTGATAGAACGATGGAATGGTCTCCTGAAGACACAATTACGCTGCCAGCTAGGTGGCAGTACCTTGCAGGGTTGGGGAAATGTTCTCCAGGAGGCTGTGTATGCTCTAAACCAGCGTCCAATATACGGTGCTGTTTCTCCTATTGCCAGGATTCATGGGTCCAGGAATCAAGGGGTGGAAATGGGAGTGGCACCCCTCACTGTTACCCCTAGTGACCCACTTGCAAGATTTTTGCTTCCTGTCCCCATGACTTTATGTTCTGCAGGACTAAATGTCTTAGTTCCAAAGGGAGGAATGCTGCCGCCTGGAGACACATCAACGATTCCACTGAACTGGAAGCTAAAATTGCCACCAGGCCATTTTGGGCTCCTTGTACCTCTGGATCAACAGACAAAGAAGGGAGTTACAATACTGGCCGGTGTGATTGATCCTGACTATGAAGATGAAATTGGATTGACATTACATAACGGAAGTAAAGAAGCGTATGTTTGGAATGCAGGAGATCCCTTAGGACGCCTCCTAGTACTACCATGTCCTGTGATTAAGGTCAATGGAAAACTACAGCAACCCAACTCCAAAATGAGTGATAATAGCCCAGACCCTTCAGGAATGAAGGTTTGGGTCACCTCACCAGGCAAGGAACCACAACCAGCTGAGGTACTTGCTGAGGGCAAAGGGAATACAGAATGGGTTGTAGAAGAAGGTAGTTCTAAATATCAGTTACGGCCACGCGACCAGTTGCAGAAAAGAGGACTGTAATTGCTATGAGTATTCCTGCTTTGTATGTGTGTATTGGATATTTTGTTTACTTATGAAATGTAAGATGTAAATGGGTTAATGCATTTTCAGTTGTACATGAGTTAGTTATATCATGTTGACATAAGTATGCCTTTGTAACTGCACCCCTTCAGAGACTGTGCATGGTAAGGTGAGATGTGTGCAGATGCCAAGTTGACAAGGGGTGGATTGTGGTGGTCAGGATTATGTCAACTTGGCTACTACCTATTTGGCTGCTGTATTAAGTGGCAGGGTGGGGTTTGTGGTGACTCCCTGCCCCTCGGCTCTCATCTCGTGACACGGGACTACGGCTGCTGATCGCTCACGTGGCCAGGAGCTCCTGCTCTCTGGTTCCAGCATCTGGTTCCGGGACTTGAGGTAGCAGCTGTTGGGCTCATCAGTCCTTACAGTCAGCACGTGAGAGCCCTGCTCCCTGACCTGCCAATCCTGCGCTGGCCAGCCTCTGCCCAGTCCTGCTCCCTGACCTGCCGATCCTGGGTTCGCCAGCCTCTGTCGCTTCGTCTCGCCACCAGCTTGGAATCCACCAACCTCCAGCCTCTGTCACATCGTCTCGCCACTAGCTTGGGATCCACTGACCTACACAACCAGTGATCTGCAACTCTGGTCTCTGACTTGCTGACCTTGGGTTCCTCAGCTTCCATGGACACATGAGACTTGTGCCAGAGCTTGGGACATTCAGCTTCTGTGATTACGTGAGCTGTTTCCTATATTTGTATCTATCTATCTGTCTATATATATATTATAAATCTTTCCTTGTACCTACACATGTTACTGGTTTTGCTTCCCTAGAAAACCCAGCCTAAGACAGTACTTAACTCAGAATTTTAATGCGATAGGCTTTATGAAAGTCTGTTCTTAAGTAAGTGTTGTAAGTAAGATGGACTTTCTTAACCTAAAGTCTTGCTGTAGGTATTTACCACAATTAATTTTTTTAAATTAAAAAACTAAAACTTCTTACTTAATTAAAAAGGTATTATTTGATTCAGCAGCAGTTTCCCCCTAAATTTTATCATAATGATTTGTTTACAAGTGTATAAAAATAACCCTACAAAAATGAGTATGGATTATCATGTCAGTGTTATTTGTAATCGTAAAACACACCCAAAGACACACAAGTAACTCTGGAAAGCTAAAATTGTCTGTCATGGAGGAATGATTACGTTAATTAGAGTAGTTCTAAACACTGTCTTGTAGTCTAGCCTCAGGAAGCCAAATAGTACTTTACACTGTGGATTATGACTGAGACGTTATGCTAACTGCTTTAAGTAATAATTACATGGATATATTTTTCCATTTTGTAAATAAGCATGATGAGGTCGACACTCATTAGTGTAATTTTCTGAAGCAAGTATCTCTGTTGAATCCAGAGCTCTACTATAATCCACTCTACTGTATTTACCCCCAATATTATGGGGGAGAGGCACTGGTGAAAAAATATTATAATTTATTAACTGTGGATATATATAGATGTTCACACGATAGATAGTTGTAACTTTTGTTTTGATTTTTAAATATGTTTTAAATATGTTTTAAATATGAAAATAAAAGAAACATTTTAAGGAAATGTAAGCAACAGTTCTTAACACTGTTTTCTTGATAACAGCATCTACATACAAAGTTTCCTTTGTATTCTTCAGAAGTTAAAAATATGATTGAATTAAAATTAAGTGTTTGATAAATATTCTTCAGATGACACAATATTGATAAGAAAGTTTTACATTGAGACTGAATCATCTAACTGTATACTTCAGCGAACAAAAATAGCTGATGGTTATGTATATAGGGAAATGGCCTGATTTTTATAACTAAATGATTCCTTACTTGGAAATACAAGTGAAAATGGAAGCCATTAATCAAAAACTCCTTAAGACATCATCATCAATTTAATATAATTAAATACATGATAGTTCCAATAGATAACAAATATAATCAGTGTTATATATAAACTAGATAATTAAATATCATATATCAATGGTTCAAAAATATTTGTTAGATGTAATTTATGTATTAAACCCTATGCTTTAACCAGATAATGAAAAGATAAACAAATCATTGTCTTAGACTTCAAGGAATTTCCAGGGAAGATAGGAACACAAAATTATGTATACACTCTGTGATACTCTTAATAACAAAGGACTTGCAAGGTGCTTGAAAATGCAATAATTAATTTTGTCTGTAGAGAAAGTTTAGGAAGGTGAGTCAGGAAAGTGAAGAGATGTTTACAGAGAGTGGCATAAAAAAACAGGTATATTACAAAAATTATATGGACTTGGCTACTGATATAGAATAAACTGTCCAACAGAGAATTGTAAAAGAAGATTCCAAAGATATACTTGACAGATGGTGAAGAACTCCACAATCTATTCTGACAAATAGCAGGAGAAAAGAAAGAAAGAAAGAAAAGAAAAGAAAAGAAAAGAAAAGAAACCATTGCCATCCAAACTATTACAACTCGTAGCAACTCTGTATGACCAAGTAGAACTATCCTACAGAGTTTCCAAGGAGCAGCTGGCAGATTTGAACTGCTAACCAAAAGGTGGGCGGTTTGAATCAGCCAGGCACTCCCTGGAAACTCTGTGGGGTGGTTCTACTTTGTCCTATGGTGTCATCACGAGACAGAACTGACTTGAAGGTGGTGGCATTCTGACAGGTAGGACACCTTTGAAAAGGATTTTAAGGTAAATAACCTAATTATCCTCTTTAAAAGTGTGAACAATAGACTGGAAGGAAGTGAATACAGAAGGAGGGAAATCTGCTAAGAAGTTACTTCCATAAGAATGATGATAAAAACTATAACTACATAAAAATACTAACTTTTTTGAGAATGTATTGGGAGACAAACACTTTTCTTTTTTTTTTGCCAAGTTTCTGACTTTGTCTTCTTCTTTTTTTAATTTGTTTTTTTTATTGCATATAACTGAGTGAAAATGTACATTCCCGTATAAATTTACATGCCCACCTATAAGCAGCTTCCACTGCTCTCCCTGTCTGGTGACAGCACACTATTCCTCTCTGTTCCATACACAACTCAGTGGTAAGCACTGTTATTTTTGCTACTTCAAGAATGAAATAAATGAGAAAAGTTATTTACGTAAGATCCCAAATTCATAGTAAGTGATCCGGAACTGAAACCAGGCATATGGGCAGTCCTGAGATGCTGCTCTCTTGATCACTTCACTGTTTGCCCTCTTCCTGCATCCTTTTGGTTAGGAGCTGAGACTGCACCACTAGGACTCTCTTCCTGTCACAGAGTAGGAAAAAGATGATGGGGATACATATAGGAATGGAAAGGAGTATACATGTTAAAAATAGCATACAGGTTGTACATTTTTATGGATGATATTTAGATAGAAATATAGGCATATAACAGTTTTTAATTATCAAAAAATGTCGACATTTTGATTTTTAAAAGGGTATCAAAAGTTTGCTGACTTCTAGAAAGCAACAAAAAGCAGAACATGAAATTGAAAGACAAAGTATCATTAGTAATATTAAAAGAAATATCTATGTCTGAATAAGAATATATGAGGAAATTTTATCCCTGTAAGTAGAGAGACAAGCTTATGGCTGCAGATCTCAGATTGGACACAACCAAGCATGGGTCTCCAAGTTGAG
Organism: Heterohyrax brucei; assembly: GCA_028571685.1. NCBI lineage: Eukaryota > Metazoa > Chordata > Mammalia > Hyracoidea > Procaviidae > Heterohyrax > Heterohyrax brucei. The sequence continues at coordinate 136,884,131 of CM053142.1, read as the reverse complement.
GTACTACATTTTTAGAAATTAAAAATAAACATGTGTGTATGCATTGGAATCTTCCCTGGGCCCCATTTGTCATCAACAAGAAACAGAGGAGGTGAAGCTGCCTAGATGATCTTTTAGGGAGACAGAGTGAATAAAAAAAATGTTGGTTTTTTATTATAAGCACTCTAGAAAAGATTTAAACACAGAAGACAGTCTTTGATGGTTACAAAGTAGGGGAGGAAGTGAGAAGAGTAGTCATTTGTTAGATAGTATAGATAAGAATTAAGTTAGGTGATGGCAGGAATAACACACTGTAGAGAAGTCAGCACAAGTTGGACTAAATCAAAAGCTAACAAGTTTCCTAAGTATAAAGCAACACTTAGAAGGGTAGAGTAGTGGGGCAGGGGTCTGGAAATCGTGGTTTCAGGGTGCATCTAAGTTAATTGGCATAACAAAGTTTTTTAAGAAAATGTTCTGCATCCTGCTTTGCAAAGTGGTGTCTGGGGCCTCAAAAGCTAGCAAGAAGTCATATAAGTAGGATAAGTTGGTCCTAATCCACAGGAAGCAGAGAAGATCTACATGCCATAATCAACCAACTTGACCTTATAGACATATATGGAACACTCCATCCATCAGCAGCCAACTATACTTTCTTCTCCAATGCACATAGACTATTCTCCGGAATAGACCACATATGAGGTCTTAAAGCAAGCCTTAACAAAATCCAAAGTATCAAAATATTGCAAAGTATCTTTTTCAGACCACAAAGCCATCAAAGTAGAAATCATTAACAGAAAAATCAAGGAAAAACAAAAACCAAACACATGGAAACTGAACAAAAACTTGCCCCCAAAATAATGGGTTAAAAATGAAATCAAAGACAGAGAAATCCACAGAATCAAATTGGAATGAAAATCACATTCTATTAAAACTTTTGGGATACAGAAAAACAATGCTCAGAGGTCAATTTACTTCAACAAACACACCCATCTAAAGAGGAAAAGAGCCCAAATTAAAGAATCAACCCCACAGCTAGAACAAATAGAAAGAGAGCAGGAAAAAAAAAAAAAAAAAAAAAACACTAAGGCACCACTAGTGTGGAAGTAAATGAAAAATATAAAAACAATTGGAAGAGTTAACAAAAAATCAACAAAATTAATAAAGCATTGGCCAAAAAAAAAAAAAAAAAAATTAAAAACGGGCAATATCACTGCAGACTCAACTGAAGTTTAAAAAAAAAAAAATTGAAAAGAGTACTATGTGAAATTGTACTCTGACACATTGCAAAACTGAGACAAAATGGACAAATTTCTGTAAACACACTACCTACACAAACTAACACAAGCAGAGGTAAAACAACTAAATAAACCCATTACAAAATAAAGGATTGGAAAGGTAATTTTAAAACTCCCAACCAAAAAAAAAGCCCTTGGCCCTGACAACTTCACTGTGGAATTCCATAACACTTTCAAAGAAGAATTAACACCACTGTTACTGTTAGTATTTCAGAGCATAGAAAAGGGTGGACCTCTCAAATCCATTCTCTACAAAGGCAGCATAATCCTGACAACAAACGAGGTAAAAAGAGCACAAAGAAGGAAAATTGCAGACCAATATCTCTTATGAACTTAGGTACAAAAATCCTCAACAAAAGTTTAGCCAACAGAATTCAATAATACTAATACTAATAATTCACTATGACCAAGTGGATTCACATCAAGTAAGCAAAGGTGGTTTACCACTAGAAAAGCAATTAGTGTAATCAACTACATAAACAGAACAAAAAACAAGAACCACTTTATTTTATCAATTAATGCAGAAAGGCATTTTACAAAGTCCAACACCCATTCACATTGAAAAAACTCTCAGCAAAATAGGAGTAGAAAGGAAATTTCTCACCATAATAAAGGGCATTAATACAAAGCCAACAGTCAACATCATCGTATATGGAGAGACTTAGAATGCATTCCCCTTGAGAAAAGGAACCAGACAAGGATGTCCGTTATTACCAATATTATTCAGCATCATGCTGGTGGCCGTACCCAAAACAGTCAGGTGAGATACAGGGCATCTAAATTGGTAAGAAAGAAGTAAAGGTATCTCTATTTGTGGGTGATATGATATTATACACAGATAATTATGAAAAATCATACACACAATAATAATAATGGAACTAACAGAACAGTTCAGCAAAGCATCAGGATACAAGATAAACCTGCAAAAATCAGTTGGATTCATTTACAACAAAAAAGAGAACATCAAAGAGAAAACCATAGAATCAGTACCATTTGCAATAGCCTCCAAGAAGATAAAATACTTAGGAATAAATCCAATTAGACATATAAAAGACCTACACAAAGAAAACTACAAGATGCTAGTGTGGGAAACTTAAAGAGACCTACGTAAGTGGAAAAACCTAACTTGCTCCTAGACAGGAAGACTCAACATTGCGAAAATGACAATTCCACCCAAAACTATTTATGTGTACAATGCAACACATATCCAAATTCAAATGGCATTTTTTAATGAGATGAAGAAACAAATTACTAACTCTGTATTGAAAGGCAAAAAGTCTTGGGGAAGCAAAGCATTAGAGAAGAAGAAGAAAAAAAGTGGGAGTCCTTACACTATGTGACTGAAGATTTTATGACACCACTGCCATAGTCAGAACAGCCTGGAACCGGTACAACAGCAGACACATAGACAAATGAAAAATATTTGAGATTCTAGATGAAAACATCATCCACATATGAGCAGCTGATAGTCGACAAAGGCTCAAAGTCTGTAAATTGGGGGGAAAGACAGACAGTCTCTTTAACAAATGCTGGTAGTATAACTGGATATTCATCTGCAAAACATAAAAAATAAAACAAGACCTATTATCTCACACCATACACAAAAAAAGAACTCAAAATAGATCAAAGACTTAAACATAAAATCTAAAACCATAAAGATCGCGGAATTAAAAATGGGGACAATACCAAAATCCCTAAGAAATGGCACAAATAGAATACAAAACATTAGAAACAGTGCACATACACCAGAAAATAGAGAATTGCGAACTCCTAAAAAAGTACTTATACTCATCCAGAGTCTTTGCCAAAGAGTGAAAAGACATCCTACAGACTTAGAAAATAACCTGGGCTACAATAAATACAAAGAGTGTCTATTCTCTAAAGTCTACAAGATATTTCAAAACCTCAACAATGAAAATGCAAATAGCACAATTAAAAAATGGGCACAGTATATGAACAGGAAGGTCACCAAAGAAGATATTCAGGTAGCTAACAGATACATGAGGAAATGCTTATGATCATTAGCCATTACAGAAATGCCAATCTAAATGGTGATAGTCCATCTCACTCCAACAAGACTGGCCTTAATCCAAGACAGACAAAACAACAAATGTCGAAGAGGCTGTAGAGAATATGTCTACACTGCTGTCGGAAATGTCAAATGGTGCAACCATGATGGAAATTAATTTGGTACTTTCTTAAACAGCTAAAAATAGAAATATCATACAATCCAATCACCCCATTTTTTGGAATTTACGCTAGAGAAATGAAAGCTGCCACACAAATAGAGACTTGCATACTAATGTTCATTGCAACACTTTCCCCAGTAGCAAAAAGATGGAATCAACCTATGTGCCCATCAACAGATGAATGGATAAACAAACTATGGTATATTCGTACAGAGGAATATTATGCAATGACAAATAATGATGTATCTGGGAAACATCTCACAACATGGAAGAATCCGGAAAACATTATGCTGAGTGATACTAAAAAAACACATTGTTGCTGAGTAGATTCCGACTTACAGCAATCCTACAGACAGGGGAGAACTGCCACGTAGGGTTTCCAAGGAGCAGCTGGAGGATTTGAACTGTTGACCTTTGGTTAGCAGCTGTGGCACTTAACCACTATGCTACAAGGGTACAAAAGGACAAATATTGTATGACAGCACTATTATAAACAATAAGAAAAGGTATAAGCACAGAAGAAAACAGTATTTGATGATCACAAGGGTGAGGAGAAAGGCATAGGAGTATTTACTAATTTAACACTAGACAAGAATTATTTTAGGTGAAGGGAGGAACAACACACTGTAAAGCAAAAGACAGCACAACTGGGCTAAACCAAAAGCTAAGACGACTTCTAAATCACAACCAAACACTTCAAGGGACAGAGAAGCAGGGGCAGTGATCTGGGGACTGTGGTTTCAGAGGATGTCTAGGTCAACTGGCATAACAAAGTTTGTTACGAGAATATTCTGCATCCCACTCTGATGAAGAACATCTGGGAACTTAAAATCTAGCAAGCAGCCATTTAAGAAGCGTCAATTGGTCTCAACCCATCTACAGCAAAAGAGAATAGAGAACATCAAAGAAATAAGAAAAATAAGAGTCAGTGAGATAGAAGGGGCCACATAAACCAGAGATGACAGCAGCATGAGACCAGAATAAGTAGATGGTGTAAAAGCTACCAAACAATAACCTCCCCTTACAGGAAACTCAATAAGCAGTCCCTAACATGGGAGAAATGTGGAGTACAGAACTTGAACTCTAGTAAAAAGATCCAACTTGATGATCTGACAGACAAGATGATCCTTGGAAGACATGGCTCCCAGGTTGTGTCAGCCCAGAACTGAAACCATTCCAGAAATCAACTTCTCTAACAAAGACTGAATTGGTCTCTAAGACATAAAATGCTACTGATGAAGACTGTGCTTCTTGACTTAAGTAGATATAGGAGATTAACTGGGCACCTTCTATCAGGAGATCAGTTGAGAAGAAAGAAGGCGACAGCAACTGGTTGAACGACATAGGGAATTTGGAGTGGTAGGAAGGAATTTGATGTCCTCATAGTGTACGGAGAGCAGGTGGGGTAACAGAACAAACTGTCTGTAAATTTTTGTTGAAAAACTGGCTCAAATTGTACAGCTTCACTTGAAACACAATAAAAAAAAAAGAAGGAAAGAAAGGAATAAAAGAAACAAGCACAGGAGCTATACCAAGATAATTTCATATAAAATAAAGTTAGGAAGAAGGAATAGGAGGTTAAACCAAGAAAGCTCCTAAGTAAAAGTAATTCCATGAGACAGAAATAGATTGATTACATAGAATTCAACGGGAAAAATCACTCATTAATTTTAAAACGGATTTAAGAATTCTGGAATTATATGGCAAGACAATAGACGGAAATGAAAAACAAATAGAAATTAAAAATAAATTAGGTGTAAAAGAAAAAGATACTACTAAATTGTAATAAAGGACATCAAAATCACGACTAAGAAAAGTGAACAAATGTAATGAACGTTAAATGAATGATTGATATGAACAACTGATAAAGGAGGTCTAAAATATGCATGCTTTTTGTTTTTGTGAAAATAATTAAACCTAATTTAGGTATTCAAAATTTAAGAAGACTTTACAGGGATCAACCAATATTTGAACATATACTTTGAAATGGACATCTCTGTTGCAGAAAAGTACACACAGAATTATTAACAACCTTGTCCAAATAAGTAGTAAAGAAAGAATTCATCAGGTATTTGAATAGAATTTTATAGCCCTGTGCAAGGCTGGACTCTGACTTTTCCACACAAACATTCAGTGAGGGAACATAGTGCTACAGTGTCTACCAAGTCCTCAAAGAAAAAGACCACAACATAAAAACTGCATATACTAAGCCAACTTATGATTTGAATACAAAATTGAAAAATAAGTGAGAAATAACTTCTATAACAGCTAAAAAAAAAAAAAAATAGAAAATTAGCAAAAGGACTATTAGGGAACAGTAATTCCATTTAACCTTCCAGCTAAGACAGATTAAATTATCCTGCAGCCCTGCAACCACTGTGAAAAGAGAAATACAGGCTACGTGAGAGGCTATAGATATATGTGGTTCTTCCTGTCAGCAGCTCCATCTGGGTTCTCACTCTGCAATCTACATCAACCAGTGAGTGTTAAGTATATGTAGATACTTCAAAATTTTTCCAGCACCCAGCTTTTCAATCAGCCCCACTTTGGGGTCTTTCTAGATGAGCTACTCATCCATGCTCTGTCCGGTCCAAATTGGTGGTTTCAGGGGACGTCTAGGTCAATTGACATAACAAAGTCTGTTAAGAGAATATTCTGCATCCCACTGCGGTAAATAACATCTGGGAACTTAAAATCTACCAAGCAGCTATTTAAGAACCATAGAATCCATGAGTAATAATGAAGTGGCCATATAATTTTAGGGTAACAAATAGTAAGATTTGCTATAAAGTAATATAAAAAAAAAACCTCATATTCTTTGTTGTTGATTTAATTCCAACTTACAATGACCCTATAGGGCAGAGTAGGACTGCCCACAAGCTTTCCAAAGAGCACTTGATGTATTCAAATTGCAGATCTTTTGCTTAGCAGCCAAATTTTTTACCCCTATGCCACCAGAGTTTCCACAATGAAGTAACAGTAACTGGAATAAAAGTTAATCATTATGCTGAAAACCTAACCTGCCAGATCATTAAAAGTAACACACATACACATAAAATGAAAATATACAACATATTGTGAAATGTTTAAAAATATAAGTAGCAATATATATCTGTCATAAGCCATAGATACAGTTTATTGTACATAAATTATACCTTAATAAAATTAAAAATAAAACATAGCCAAAATAGATGATATAATTAAGAATGCACTGTATTTCTACTCAAATAACACATGCCTTTTATCTTTCTTTAGCAACTGTTGCCTCACCACAGGAGGTATTTTTATCAGTGCTGCTAGGCTAATTTTGTTTTCCTTGATTTTGTTAAAAGAAAAAACAAGCATAGTATATTTATAAAAATGTCTCCCAGGGTAAGAGATCAGTTGGAAAACAAAAATAGAAGCAACGGTTATTGGAATAAAAATATAGTATAACATCTATTGTATTACAAAACCTAAATGGACCAAACTCATCTATTGGATCAACCATCGTATCTGAAAAATATAAAAGCATTTTAAAACAATGAAGTCTTCCTATATGAGTTGATATGAGTGACTTCTAAAAATCATTTAGAGTAGAAAATAGTGGGGTATGCATTCCACTGTACATTTTCAAACAGCAAATAATGAAAGGTAAGATGAAATTATACATACATACAAAGTCTATCCGTTGAAACGACAGTTATGACAATAGCATATTCTAGTGAGGAAAACTGGGTCAAAGGGATAAAGTTTACCCCTTAATGTATGTCCTTTACTATTTGTGTTATCATTTGTATTTGTTTCTTGTGCAAAGGAAAAACAAATTAAGCTATTTTAAAGAACAATTAACGTGACTTAAGTTTGTTTAGTAAGTTTTATAGAAGGAAATTAATCAACTAAATGACCGAGATCACCTATTTAACAGTGAGTGAATAGCATATTGGAATGAAAATCCAATATGCAACCTAGTTTATTTCATTAGATTGATTAGTCTCTTCCAATACGCCCTCCCTTAGAGTGAGAAGACTTTTATAGGTTGCGCTCTCAAACATGAGGCTGCAATTTCAATGTAAAATTAACTCTTAATTAATTCCATGAATGTTTATGACTAAAGTTTTAACATCTTAACCTTTCAAGAAACATTTGTTTTTCAAAGAAATGTTGTTAAATACCATCTAGTTGGTTTCAACTCATTGCAATCCTTTGTACAAGACAAACTACTGCCCAGTCCTATGCTGTCCTCTCAATCGTCATTAGGTTTCAGCCCCTAGATGCGGCCATTGTGTCAGTCCAGCTCTTCAAAGGATCTCCCCTTTTTTGCAGGCCTCTGCTTTACCAAGCATGAGGTCGTTTTGCAGGAACTGACTTCTCCTGATAATAATGTTTTTTGTTTTTTTGTGTTAGTTAGTAAAGAAGTAGTTCTGTATTCATGTCTTGCTTCTTGAAATATCACAGATTGAAGCACACACTAGTTTTTTCAACTATTAACAGAACTGTTTTTTACATAAATGAAACTGTGGCTTATTTTATTTCATGAAGAAAGCATTTTAGTATACAGTATTTCCTATTTAGTTTGTGAAATGCTTTTTCGGCTCTTTATGAATGTAAGCAAACAGTATACATGACAAAAACCAACTGGAGTGGAGTTGTTTCTGCCTCACAGTGACCCTACACAGGTGACAGTAGAACTGCACTTCAAGGTGACGGTGGATGTTTGGGGAAGTAGATTGTCAGGTCTTTCCTCCAGATGAATTTTCACTGCTAACATGTTGTTTAGCAGTCAAAGTTACTGGTAGCATACTGCTTAAGTGCTACAGCTCTTATCCAAAAGGTCAGCAGTTCTAATCCACCAGGTCCTTCTTGGAAACTCTATGGGGCAGTTCTGTTCTGTCCTCTAGGGTCACTATGAGTCAGAATCAATCCCATGCAGTGAGTCTGGTTTGCGTTTTGGCATGGTAACCATTTATACCATCTAAAACTCCCAAAAGGGACTCCATAATACAATATATTGCAATATGATATGAATAATAGATTTGTTTGAATGATGTACATATTCTCAGGCCTTACAAATACAGAATATTAACTTTTCTTTAAGTGCACTGGAAACCCTGGTGACATAGTTGGTTAAGTGCTACGTCTGCTAACCCAGAGGTCGGCAGTTCAAATCCACCAGGTACTCCTTGGAAACTCTATGGGACAGTTCTACTCTGATGTATAGTGTCACTATGAGTCAGACCTGACTCGACAGCAGTGGGTTTGGGCCTAATTATTAGCTCTGAGACTTACTTATGGCATGTCATATTAGATATAATCTATATTTCTTTATGTCAGTGACACATTAATCATTGTAGAATTATGATGTGAAAGTCAATTTAAGATTTTCAACTCAATTTAGATTTTCAACTCACTGGTACAGAAAGATATTTTAAAAACACCAGTAGTAAAATTTCACGTAAGACATGGTTGCAGGCGCTTCAAAGAAGTTTTTGAATGCCAGAGCAAAAAGTGGAGACAGTGAAGGTGGACAAATAGATACAAAGTTTACAACAAAACTCCAAGTGGCTGCCTATTCTCTTTTAACTGCATTAAACTGGTGCCCTGATGGTACAGTGGTTAAGTGTTTAGCTATCAGTCAAAAGTTAGACTCCCCCAGCCACTCCTTGGAAACGCTATCTATGGGGCCGCCCTATCTACACTGTCCTCTAGGTCTGCTACAAGCTGGAGTCTAATCAACAAGTGGTAATGTGTAGAAAGATATGTTCATAATTAATACTAATTAAACTGTGCAACCAAATTTCCACTCAGCGTATACTGATAATCATCTTAACGTTATCTGATGAATTCAAATCAATCCTGTTGATGAAACATACATTGCCTTTCTCTGTTACATCATCAAGCTAATGTGGATCTCTATTTTTATTTCTTTATCTCTACTGTTCAGACATTCAATAAATGTATTTTTGTGTCCCAGATCTAAAAGAGAGTTATTCCCCTCAACAAACTTGTCAACCATCCTTTCTTTCCCCTGAAAGTTTTTCAAAATTTCCCAAATAAGTTGTTACAATTACTATAGTTAGATAGCAAATATAATAACTTCCTGCCACAGTGTTATTACAACGGTCTGGCTTTTGCATTTGTGACTCATACCTACATCAGACTCTTTAAAAACAAAGTTGGGTTTTTTTGCTTGTTTGTTTGGTTTTTGTTTTTGTTGGCACATTCTATTTTTAGTTCTACATTGTAAACGGTTTGCAAAAATAATAGTAATTTCAAGATATTATGTGAAAGTGATTAATTTGGAGCAAATAATTTATCTTTCATACAGTCTTTTTATACCAAAAATTTTAATTTAAAATAGTAAGTCTTTGGTATGTGAGATATTTACACTTTATTGTGAAGAGATAAATAAGTAGAAAAAAAGAAACTTTTACCTGCTGGCGGGGTAAGATGAAGTAATACTCACAGGAGGAAACCTAATGCCTCAAAATAGGTGACTTTTTGACAATGACATTTTAATAATACTTTTTTGGAGTTTCATTGTTCCCATTTTCTTTGCTATTCCCATAAAGAAAGATTATTATTAGAACCATTAGATATTAGAAGAGAAAAAAATACTATGTGAGCAAACTCTTTTTTCCAAGGGAAAATTAGTCTTCTAACTCATGGAGATAAAGTTAATAAAATTATTCATGGAAAGATAATTTTTACTTTCCTGCATCGGACCCAACTTGATGGCACTTGGCTGGTTGGGTAGAAATAGTTCTGGTCTCTAACTTGCAACTCCGACTGTATAAGCCTGTATATAACACTTTATATTATACTCTATGTAACTGTCTTTTGCTGAGACTCGGGAAATAATCACCCGCTGAGTCAGATGTTAAGAATTGGTGTGTTCCCAAGTATTCATTACATTTAAACATATGACCCAGGGTGAAAAGCAAACCAAATCACTGATATTCAGGCTAAAGAATAAATATAAATAAATTTATTTGGTACTCTCAACCTCTACTTCAGTGTTCTGATGTAATATACTATAAAATATATATTAATGTATGTATGTCATATCAAGCTATTGTTTTCTCAAGAATAGATCCAAGATATTTTCATAAAGGTATTAGAAATATCAACAAGTGATTTTATTGCCTTATAAATTTACTGGAATTAATATCATTTGTTTTCAAATGTAATGAGAATAGTTCTCTTTTTCCAAAACTAAACATAGAAGTCATGGTCTTCTCTGTTACCAGGTCCTTAAAAAGACACATTTTTATTTTTGTCTTCAGTTTAATCTTGAGCTTAATTTCCAGTCTTTCCCAAAACAGCTGAAGTGGTTCAGAAAATCTTTGACAAAAATCTGTTTTACAAGCTCAAAATCTCTGTTCTGTCATATTAATAAGCATTAACATAAGCGCTTCAAACTACAAATGAAATTCACAACTTTTTTTTTCTTTCTTTTTTTTAATTATGATTGAATGAAGGTGTACAGTCCCATATAAATTTGCATGCTGACCTACATGCAGCTTCCACTGCTCTCCCTGCACGGTGACAGCATACTCTTCCTCTCTGATCCGTACGTGTATTATCTTCCCAACAGTCTCCTATCTTCTCCTCTCCACCCATTCCCCTTCCTCCAGTATGAAGTCAACAGGATGACCTCCTATAGATACCTAGAACCATAAAGTGCCCACACAATATGGTCCCTCTGCGTCACCAAGTCCAATCCATTGCTGTCTGAAAAGTTGACCTTCATTATGATTTATGGACAGGGGCAGCACCAGGGCCAGGGTCCTTGCTCCCAGGAGAACTCTGAGGCCCCTGGACCATCAATTGCAGTCTTTTAGTGGAGATCTCAGGGTGCACCCATATTTATACTTGTGTTGCCAGTGAGACTCAACTTTGTGAGCTCCATCATGGCTATCACTGGTGGTGGCTGGGCACCACCTGGTTCTTCCGGTCACAAGTTCATGTAGACGTCCACTCATGTGGCCCTCTCTGTCTTCTGGATTCTCTTTCCCCCATGTCGTTATGGACCTTGGTGATCATCCGTTCCTGCTGAGTTGGGACCATTTGCTGTACCCTGAGATGGCAGCTTGGCAGCTGTTAAGACTCCAGACGCCACTCACCAATGTGGGTCCTCATTAGCAAAATTCTAGTTGTGCCAATTGGCTTTGATTTCCCCTGAGAGCATGATCCCCAGCCCCCCGCCCAAGCTACTCTGTCCTTGCAACATTGGGTTAAGATGGGAGGAGTACATAAGCTGTGTTCAAGTCCCCTTAATATTGATCTTCTTACTAATATGTGCAGTCACCAATTTCACCCAACCGAATTTCTAACAACTGTCTGATCTAAACTCTCCCCTTGCCCTCCAGCCCGCATCATCCTTGTAGCAGTAAAGGAGTCTTTTCTGTTATGCATGAGTCTGCTTTTAAGTTCTTATTGTAGGGTCTCATACAATACTTGTCCTTCTGTCGCTGACTTTCACTCAACACAATGTCCTCCAGTTAAAACCAGGTTAAAAGATGTTTCCTGCTATCATCATTCTTTATCATTGTGTGGTGTTCCATTGAGTATATATACCATAGTTTACATATCCATTCATCTGTTTTTAGGGTTGATTCCATGTTTTTGCTATTGTGGACTGTGCTGTGATGAACATTGGAGTGCATGTATCAGTTGGTGTGAATGGTCTTGATTCTGTAGGATATATTCCAAGCAGTGTAATTACTGGGTCAAACGGTATATATATATCCATTATTTTAAGGTAGCATGAAATTCACAACTAATTGAAGAAACTGAAAATGAAAAATTAAAAGAAAAACAGTACTCATGAAAAAAAAGGGATTTTATCTGCTCATCAAGAATCATACTCTTCAGGTTTAAATAAGATACATTTTTTTCATCAATGAGTACTGGTGGCATAGTGGTTAAACAACACAGTTAGTAACTGGAAAGTCAACTGTTCCAAGCCACCAGATGTTCCTCAAGAGAAAGATGTGGCAATCTGCGCCAGTAAAGATTTACAGCCTTGGACACCCTATGGGACAATTCTACTCTGTTCTGTATTGTATCTCTGAATCAGAATCAATGAAACGGCAGTAAGTATATTTTTTCATTAATCCATTCTTCATTTATTGATATATCCAACTCTTAAGTATTTAATGGATTAACAAGTATAAGGCACTGTATTAAACATCTAGAGAAAATACAGAAAAAGTCAAATACTGCTTCTAAAGGAGTCTACCACCCAGAGGGTTGATCAGTTTTGATCATTATAAAATCTTAGACATCCATCTTACATATAAACAGAACTTAATGTTTTGTTGAAAGAATCTCCACTATTCAAATGTGATCACTTTTGTTCTTAATACAGAACACACTTTTCTACACTTGAAAAATAATATAAAATTGAAGCATATAAGACATGTATAAAACACCTTGGTTGGTAAAGAAAGCTAATGGCTATTGACTTTGACTTCTGCCACATACTTATTTTTATGATAGCATTCAATACACATTCAACATATATTTATTGATCCTATTTTCTTTAAGCACTCATCCAAGCCGTAGGTATTCACAGCTGGTAACAAGTATTGTGTGCCTTCAAAGGGATTCAAGTGTAAGGCTTCAAGGGCGCCATACTCTAAGAATAAATAATAAATAAATAAACTGCAGTAATTTAACATGAAAATTATCATAATAAAGAAATGTACAAAGTACAATAGGAATTTAAAAGAGGTGCCCAAGTACACCTGAGAAAGTTGGAGAAGGCTTCAGAAAATTACAGATGCTTGAGATGATTCTTATAAAGTAATATATACATGTACCATGTGGGTAGATGCATCCATTCCAGGAGGATAGAAGGACTCTTATGAAGTCACATACCAAAACGTTTTTCTTCAACACTCGCTGATTGTGTAAACACATATGTTCCGGTATTGTATCTCTTTCTGATGGAAGAATATTCTATTTCCTGAAAATGAATTCTAGTGTTCCAGATGAGAAAAGATTATCCACATAGGCTTACAGGTATAGAATTATCAAGAATTAACATGAAATAAGTGATAATTAGAGGTCAAAGCCATGTATGAGGAGACACGTATGAGGTAGAAAGACATTTAAACATTGTATAGGATTGTGAAGGAACATGTACTCTATAAATGGAAGTTAGGCCTTACTGGCATTTTTACATTATGGTTTCCATTCATAAGGAAGTGAGAGTTTTTAGAACTATTGAACAGTAAATGTTCCCATGTATCACACTGCAAAATACAAACCTGAGTTAAAGAACTTAATGTCAGTTTGCAGTGAAAATGCAGTGCTCAATTGCCCACAAAACTTCAAATCTACATCTGTAGTAATATTTTTCTAGTGTTTAAAAAATAAACTATATAAAATCAGCAAAGGCAGACACTGATAAAATCCTTTTAAGGATATATTTAACACAGTTTCAGGACTACAGACATTTATTTTTCCGTCTCTCTTGACTTCTTGGTTCCATATTATGTTCTATATATTGAAGGGAAACTAAGACTGATGCAAGAAACTCAAGCTGGATTCAGAAGAGGATGTGGAACCAGGGATATCATTGCTGATGTTGGATGGATCTTAGCTGAAAGTAGAGAATATCAGAAAGATGTTTACCTGTGTTTGATTGACTATGCAAAGGCACTCAACTGTGTGGATCATAATAAATTATGGTTAACATTGTGGAAAATGGGAATTCCAGAACATTTAATTGTACTCTTAAGGAAACTGTATATGGATCAAAAGGCAGTTATGTGAACAAAACAAGGGGAAACTGCATGGTTTAAAGTCAGGAAAGGTCTGTGTCAGGGTTGTATCCTTCCAGCATACGTTTTCAATCTGTATACCAAGCAAATAATTCAGGAAGCTGGATTATAAGAAGAAGAATGAGGCATCAGGATTTGGGATGACTAATTACCTGTGTTACACAGACAATGAAACCTTACCTGCAGGAAGTGAAAAAGATTTGAAACTCTTACTAATGAAGATCAAGGACCACAACATTCAGTGTGGATTGCACCTCAACATCAAGAAAACAAATATGCTCACAACTGGGCCAGGAAATAAGATCATCATAAATGGAGAAAGTATTGAAGTTGTCAAGGATTTTGTTTTACTTGGATATAAATCCAATGCCCATGGAAACACTAGTCAAGCAATCAAAAGACACATTGCATTGGGAAAATATGCTGCAAAGGATCTCTTTAAGGTATTAGAAAATAAAGATGTCACCTTGAAGACTAAAGTGCACCTGACCCAAGATGTGGTATCTTCAATCACATCATACACATGCAAAAGCTGGACAGTGAACAAAGAAGACAGAAGAAGAATAGATGTCTCTGAATTGTGATGTTGGAGAAGAATGTTGAATATACCGTGGACTGACAAAAGAACGAACAGACCCATTCTGGAAGAAAGACAACCCAGTGTGCTCCTTGGAAGCAATGATCGTAGGACTGCGTCTTACATACATGTTGTCAGGAAGGATGAGGCTATGAGGAAGGATATCACGCTTGGTACAGTGGAGGGTCAGTGAACAAGAGGAAAACCTTGATGAGACAGATTGACACAGTGGCCACAACAATGGGCTTAAGCATAAAAATGATTGTGGACATTGTTCAAGATTGGGCAGTGTTTCATTCTGTTGTACATAGGGTCGCTATAAGTCAGAACCAACTCAATGTCACCTAAAAACAACACAACAAGATTGATGCCTTTGAACTGTGGTGTTGAAGAAAAATAGTGAACATACCACTGACTGCCCAAAGAAGGAACAGATCTGTCTTAGAAATACAAGAGTGCACCTTAGAAACAAGGATGCCAAGGCTACATCTTACATAATTTTCTCATGTTACCAGGAGGGATCAGTATCTGGAGAATGACATCACGCTTAGCAAACTAAAGGGTCAGCAAAAGTGAGGAAGACCATCAACAAGATTGATTGACACTTTGGCTGCAACAATCGGCTCAAGCATTTCAGAGATTGCGGGCATGGTGCAGGACTGGGCAGTGTCATGTGACATTGTACGTAGGGTCACTAGGAGTCAAAAATAGTTTGACAACACTGAACAACAACAAGGAACATTTAAAAGTAGAAAAATGCCATGGTTATGTGGAGGGGAGAGGGTCTTCCTTACAAACATAATCAAGCAGCTACAAATAACATACCTACTTTTCACATGAAGTATAATAATGGGGGGCTCTGGACTTTCAACCTTAGAACATAACATATATTAAATTAAGAGAAGAAATACAGAGACTTAGCCCTGAATTACTTTTTTCTTCTTCATAACTTTATCAGTGCATAACTCCACCTTAAAGACTTTGACCTTGTGTTTATAGAATCTTGGTCTGCAGTGTGGCAAAACTAGTCTAAAATTCTATGTTGGCACAAATATGCCACGTATCAGGAAATATTTCTTAGCACAGAGACTATCTGAGAAATGAGGTCAGTCTAAAAGGAAAGATAAAATGCAATCAATGTTCAATGAAACATGTGAAAGCAATTATGGTTAGAGGACATCACAGGAATATGATGTTACAGCAAAAGAAAGGTTACAGAACCAGAACATTAAAAAAAAAAAAAAATCATCTTTAAGTATGGGTTCAAGGATGAGCTTTAAAGAACTGGGATAAATCACTTACGTTATTTCATCAGTCTCCTTTCTGTTACATTGAAAACTTTCTCTGTACAGAATAATTGTTTTCATAAATTAGAATACTAAAGTATCATTTCACTCTAAACACATTTTGTTAACTTGAAATGTAATCATGAAGAGATACATAATAAATAATCATCACTGTCATAAGATCTAAGTTAGTATGTGTATGTCTGCATATGTGCGTCTGTGTGTGAGTTAATCAGAAGGGTTTTCTTTTGTTTGTTTTTTGTTTTATTTAGTCTGTTGTAAGGGAATAGACTGTGTTCATGACAGTGCATGGACAAGGAATTTGGTCGCTGTTATTTATACTGGCAAAGCCAGCACTCTGATGTCACTGGGTCACTTTCTTCAGGAATTGACTGGCTTTCTCTTCTTTTTTTCTATCCTTCCTTTCTCCTTTCCTCCCTTCCTCCTTTCCATCCTTTCTTCTTTCCTTTCTTCCTTTCTTTCTGTTCTTAAGATGAAAATTTACAGAGCAAACTAGTTCATCATTAGTTAGTACACATACTGTTTTACGACGCTGGTCAGCAATCCTACAGCATGTCAACTCTCTCCCTTCTCAACCTTGAGTTCCCTGTTACCTGCTTGCCTATTCTCTCATGCCTTCTTGTCCTTACCCCTGGGTTAATGTACCCCTTTATTCTTGTTTTATTTTATAGCCTAATATGTGACTGAAGAGTGAACCTCAGAAACGACTTCATTACTGAGTTGGCAGGATATTCAAGGGCCATATTCTCAGTTTCTGCAGTATCCACTGGGCCAATAAATGTGGTCTTTTTTTTCCTTCTTCAGTTAGAATTTTGTTCTATGTTTTTCTCCAGCACTGTCTAGGACCTTCTACCGTGATTCTTGTCAGAGTAGTCAGTGGTGGTAGCCAGGCACTATCTAGATGTACTGGCCTCAGTCTGTGGAAGGCACAGTATATGTGGTCCATTAGTCCTTTGGACAAATCTTTTCTTTGTGTCTTTACTTTTCTTCATTCTTATTGTTCCCAAAGAGATGAGACCCAAGGAGTATTTTAGATGGCTACTTGAAAGCTTTTAAGACCCTGGACACCACTCAGCAAAGTAGAATGTAGCATGATTACTTTTAAACCTTGATATGCCAGTTGAGCTAGATGTTACCCAAGAACACAGTCCCGACAGTCCCCAGCCTAGTAAATCAGTCCCTCAGCAAGTTTGGATATGTCTGTAATATTTCAACGTAACCTACAATTATGATTACAAGTGACTTTTAACTATCTCATGATTAGAGTAATATGGACAATGTTATACCCATAGGGTATCTATGAGCCAGATTTGACTTGACAGCAACTGATGTTTTGTTAGTATCTTTATTAAAATTTGTTATTGTAAAATATTTTTAATATTAGTCACTTTGGTATGTGAGTAGTGGTATTCTCAATAACTAATAAAATGGAACACTTTCTCATGATTATTGACTGTTTGGATGTCATTTAAATGAACTATCTATTAATTTTCTTGCCTTTTTCCCGCATTTGTTTGCTAGTCTTTTTATTAATGATCTGTAGTGCTATTTATATTCTCACAGTGTCTTGACAAGTGATTGTCTTTCTCTTAAACCTTTGATATTTCTTCAAACATTTTAAAGCACTTAGGCTTTAAACTAACAACAGCTTCTGTACTTCTTTATGTGTATAGTGATAGCATTAAAAAAAATTTTTGTTTCCATTTGAGAAATTGAAAAGTTTATTGGTACCCTTAAAAAATGGAGAAAAAAATCTTTATTTAGCAAAATGTTTAACAAGAGGAACAGGATTCCGGTTCTACATGCAAGTACAACACCCATGAGACTTGCAAATACATCCGCATTTTTATAGAAAAAAGACACTCTTCCCCAAGAATCATTTATTTCCACTTCACCATTCACTGTGGCTAAAAACTCATCCAGTAATGTTTTGAGAAACTCACTTCTACTGTCACGATAGTTAGTAACAATTTGAGATATAAAGTCTTAAATGAATACTCTTTTATACATTTTATAATGGAGTAGGGATAAGATATGGCATATTGCTCTAATAAAGAGTATTAACTGAGATGTTTAAGACTGTTTGTCATGTTGGCTGGACCATGATTCTCAGTGCTTTGGTAGTTGCATAACGTTGCAGTCACCCCCGTAATGGAATCTGCTGAGTGGTACTGGTGAGGGCAGGACCCGTTACGGGTCACTGCCCCCTCAGCTTTTATCTGCCCATTTTCACTCCCTGCTTCCTTCCTGCTTACATTGTGAAGGTTTGTGGCTCGTTCTAGATGCAGCAGTTGCCTCTCTTGTCAGAAGTCTGACTTCTAGTTACTGGGACTCGAGCTAGCATCTTAGCCATCAATCTTAGGATCTGTCAATCTTCACAGCCTGCTGGGAAAATTCCTGCTTCCCAATCTTCCAGTCTTGGGTCTGTTATTCCTTGCAGCTTTGCAAATCAAAACAAACCTTACGATTTTGCTTAATATCCTGGAATTCTTCTACCTTCGCAGCCTGTGAGCAGGCACCCTGCTCTCTGCCCGAACTCGAATCTCAAACTTCCCTGCCTGCTTGACTTAAGAGAGACTTCTGTCCTGATCCAGGAAGTGGAATGCTTCAGCCTCTGAAACTGCATGAGTTGTTTCTTTGACATCTAGATCTAGATTTAGTTGTTTCCTTGATGTCTAGATCTAGATCTAGATATGGAAACTCTGGTACCATACTGGTTAAGTGCTAAAGCTGTTAAACAAAAGGTCAGCAGTTTGAGTCTACCAGGTGCTCCTTGGAAACTTGATGGGGCCATTCTACTCTGTCCTATAGAGTTTCTATGAGTTTGAATCTACTGGATGGCAGTGGGGTTATGCATCTATTTATACACATTATTGATTTTGCTTTTCCAGGAAGCCCAGCCTCAGACATTAACTTTTTAAGAAGTTAAATCTACAACTGCGTATTGGAAATTTGGGGAAGAAATTTTTCTTTTCTTTTATTTTTAATTGCAAATAAAAGGAAAACTTTAACCTCAAGAAACTAGACTAAAAAGAGTGTATTCAGTGCTGGGCTTACCTGGATTTTAATTTTGTGATTCAATCAGAGCTTTTCCATAGCTATTGTGAATGTTCCTGAAAATAGGACCTATTTTGGCTGAGCTTTCACTTTGAAAGATAAGATTATGGGTAGAAAACTATGCAAAATTTTGAAAATTATATGAATTGTACCCGTAGGCTGGAGTTGAGAGTGACAAAAATGTTCCTGTTTAGTTGAAGGCTGAAATTTGAAGACAATTGTAAACAGTGCACAATTCTTTCAAAAGTATTCCTATTCTGATGAATTTATAGTCAATATCGATATTTTAAATTATTTCCTTCTTAAATTATCAAATAGCAGTATAACAGACTTTAGTTAGATTCTTTTGTTGAATGGACGACAAAGAATATCATTCCACTGCCAGTTAAATTCAAAGATGCTTGGAGATTGCAGGTATTGTTTTACCAGAGATCTCATATTGTTTGCCATGAATTGCCTTTGGTATTTAATCTTTAGCCCTAATTACAAACAAAAGAAAAATATAATATAATTAAACTTCAAAGATATTATTCCTAACACCAAGTCAAAGATCCTAGCATAAATTCTATCCAAATTACAAAAATTACCTACTTTAAATTAGGTAGCAGTACATTTTATTTTTGTGGTCTTTGTAAAACATATTTATTTTATTTTTTTCTGAATTATTCTCAAAGTTTTGCAGGAATAAATGACAGAAAAACATTATCATAATGGTTATTGTAAACAAGAAAACAGATAATTATCCAAACAATGAAATGAATTCCGTAAAATGGACACATTTGCTTTTTGCAAATATATCAATACGGAAGCTTAATTCTATTGATTGTGTAACATTGCTTTTCCTCCTACCAGGACTGCCAATTAAGTTCGCAAACTCATCCTAGGAAAAGTGCTCCATACATCATTGCTGAATATCACTACAGTGACCTTTGAAGTATTCCCCTTGGGAATCTATGCACCAGTGCCAGCACCAAGTCCACCCTCCACAGCAGTTGTGGAACTTTTTCTCTGGAATGGCCATCAGAGCTGCCATTGTATTACCCTTGATGTCCTGAATGTCATCAAAATGTCTTCCTTTCAGTATTTTATCTTTAGGGGAAGAAAAAATCATTGGGGGCCAAATTAGGTGAGTATGTAAGGAGTTCCAATACAGTAGTTGGTTGACTGGCTAAAAATGTGTTTACTGGCTGTACAATTAAGTTCAGAACTTGCCACCTTGCCACTATGCACAATGGCCATTCCAGAAAGAGTTCCGCAACTGCTTTGAAGGGTACCTAGGCACTGGCATCAGTTCACGGCTTCCCAAGAGCAGTACTTAGAAGATGACTGTAGTGATATACATCAGTGAGGTATGTAGCACTCGGAACTATTAAGTTCGTATACTTAATTGTCTGACCTTGTATCTTCTTTCCACAACAAAGAGAGGAAAATTACCTAATAGTATTTAAGATTCATATAATAAACGAACAATTTAATTTTTTTTGATTGATGAAATTAAACTGCTAATAACATCTTAGAGACATATACTGGGGTGCAAGGTTTTTATAAAGTCTTATAACCAGGTTTCTTTTTCCCCCAACAGAAAAATAATAGATGGCATTTTAAAGGACTGATTCCAAATGAGTTTCCGAAGCTGATTATTATTATTATTATTGAAGTAACTGGGTAAATATCACAATTTAAATGAATAAAGAAGCTGCAAGTAAAACTTATACATGAAAAACTACAATATGTTTATGAAGGTCCCGGCATATACCAAATTCATCTCAGATTCAAGCTGGATTTGGATGCTATTACTGCTTTTACTGTATTTTGTCTGACTTTTCAGTATTTTTTCTTGCTAACCTGAGAACCTGTTTGGGATTTTAAAACTTTAAAATCAGTCTCTCAGTGATCAGAACAAAGGTAAACAGACTGCAAGTTCATCTGAAGAGTCATTTAAGAATGGTTAGAAGGAAAAAAGAAGTCATTCACGTAACAGTTGAATGAGACATTTCCTTTCTGTTCTTTTAATGTTTTTTGAAGCAAAAGAATTCCCAGAGCTCATGTGTTTCTGGTCCTAACAGTCAGGGTATAAACCTTATATTCTTTTTTTTTACATTTCTAAACATTGTCAGAATTCATCCCAAAGATTCAGGCCCCATAAGCCTCCAAATAAATGCTGCCTCTCAAGAAATCATACACATAGCCCAACTACACCAGTAACCCATTGCCTTCAAGTCAAACCTGACTCATAGTGATCCTAAAGGATAGTGCAGAACTGCCTGAGGTTTCTAAGTTTGCAAGGAGCACCTGGTGGATTCCAGCTGCCACTCTCTGGGTTAGCAGCAGTAACTTTGAACCACTACACTACCAGAATTTCCAAAGCACACTATTAGTCATTATTTGAGTATATTTTAAGGGCAAAGTCATAGTTATGACTTGAAGAGTCCCAGTTTTTGTTTGCAGTTCTCTTTGGTCAATTATATTAAAAACTAGTATGCATGACTAATTCTTAAGTATCAATTTCTAATTCTTAAGTATCCACTTCCAACCACCAGCCCCAAAAGGTACTTCTACATTTCCAGTCATAAATATGAACACCGACAGTGAAGTTCATGAACTCGTCCTACGAAAAGTGCTACATGCCTCACTGCTGAATACCACACTGGTCACCTTGAAAGTACTCCCCTTAGAAAGCTGTACACTGACTCCAGTGCCTATTACACCCTACAGAGCAATTTTGGAACTCTTTCTGCATGGCTGTCGGAGACAACACTGTACCATGCTTGATGTCTTGAATGTCATCAAAGTGTCTTCCTTTCAGGAGGAATGTGCTGTCACCAGACAGGGAGAGCAGTAGGAACTACACACAGGTGGGCATGTGAATGTAAATCAGATTGCACACTTTCTCTCAACCACAATAAAAAGGGGAAAAACTGTCTTCCTTTCAATATTGCCTTCATCCTGAGATTAAGAAAAAAATCATCAGGGGCCAGATCAGGTGAGTAGATAAGGTGTTCCAATACAGTTGTTTGTTTACTGACTAAAAAGTACCTCATAGACAGCCGTATAATTAAGTTTGCGAACTTGCCACTGTATACAAAGACCATTCCAGAAAGAGTTCCAAAATTGCTTCGAAGGGTGGATTAATCGTGGGCGTCAGTGCATAGTTTCTCAAGGGGAATATTTCAAAGGTGACTGTTCTGATATTCAGCAATGAAGTATGTAGCAATTAGAATAATTAAGTTCACAGACTTAAGTATCAGACCTCATAAAACTATGTTTTTCTTTGGTTGTTATTTTTAATGCTAACTCTTCATATCACCATATCGTATGCCACCAATAATTCTATGCTTTCAACCTACTCAGCCACTGGCCTGCATATACTGATGGCAAACTGCCAAGCTGATCTCTAAATGCCACGTCACCCCCAAATATTTATTGCTAAGCTCTATTTTGTCCCAAGCTGAACTTGCCCTCATTTATAAATGAGACGATAGTTCCCTTTCACATTCTTCATTCTTCCTTTTTCACTCTTCCAAATGTGCTATATGAAAACCAGTAATACACTAAGACTCTAATGTCACAAGATTTCACATTAGCCAAAGAGTAATTCTAGCAAGAAGCTGCAGAAAAATAACACATTTTTTACTTCTGCACCTCCCCCCAAATAATGGTTTACCAAGGAACACAAGCAGAACCTAAAAAAGCAATAAAAATGATCTCTGTTATTATAACAATGGTATATAACTTTCAATGTTACTCTAATCTTTTTTTAAAACTTCTTAGATGGTTCCCTCTTTGTTGGAGAAAATAAAGAGAACATGAACCAGTTCTCTAGGCATTGTATAGAAAGATCCAATTTATCTATAACAGATCATTCACTGACTTTTACGCTTTGTAGAGCCTCCAGAGGCTGCCAAGGAAGATGAGACAAGCAGAAAGTCAAGAGAGAAGAGTTTGGGCTCTGTTTTCAATATTTATGTTCCTTCGGGACTGCATTTGACCAAAAGTAGTACAGCATGGGTATCATAATGATAGAGATATTTGGTACGGTCTTTAAAGTTGAAGAAAGTGATAAAAATCTGACAGATACGTATCATTTTATACATTATCAGAGGAAAAACATCCCAACAATCACATCCTAGACATAATATACCAGGAAGATGAAAAATCAGTCTCCTTAAAAATATATGTCCTTTGCAAATGTTCAAGCCTCCAACACGACTTGGATGTTAATCTATGTTCTCTGAAAAGCAGGCACCAAGAAAGGATGAAATGTGCAAGAAACGTATTGGGGATGAAAAAAAAATGAGAGAAAAAAGTGTGGAGGGAGCCAGAGAGGGTTGGAAGAGCTGTCAAAGTAAGACGCAAGTCTGACTCCAAGTGAAGGAGGAGATTGAGTGGAAGCATCCTGGAGAAACAGGCAGTGTAAGCAAGAGTCTGCAAGTTATCAGGTAGTCCTCAAACCAACCTTAGCTAATAGCATCCCTTGTCTCCCAGAGGGTCTGCCTTAGTATCTGTCTTAGTTTGCTGGTACTGCTGTAACAGAAATACTACAAAGAGATATTTTAATAAACAGATTTTTTTCCCCCACAGTTCAGGAAGCTAGAAGTCTAAATTCAAGGCACAGGCTGTGAATCTGCCCCTTCTACAGGAAAATCTTTATCTCAGCTTTTCTAGCCCCAGGCTTCCTTAGTCCTTAGATGATCTCCACGTGGCATCTATCTGTCATGCTTGCTTGTCTCCGTGTCTATCTAGGTCTTTATGTCATTCAGACGAATTCTGGGTGGTATCATTGGTTAAACTTTCTACTAATGAGGGAAAGATTGGTAGTTCCAACCTACAAAGAAGTATGAGGTTTAGGATACACCCTACACTGATAAGATCTCATTAACATAACAAAAAACCATGTTTCAAAATGAGATTCCATTCACAGGTATGCTATTTTTCTTGATTTCTAAATTGCCTTCCAGGTAATTCCAAGTCATCGCAGAGTAAAAGTGCACTGTAACATTTTCAAGGCTGTGACCTGTAGGAAGCAATCTCAGGTGTTAGGATTTCAATGCACATTTTGGAGAGATGCAATTCCTTCCATAACAGCATCCCTACCTTGTTTGGTCATTAGCTTGGAATTTGTGGCCTCAGCATAAATTTGGCAATAAATAGAAGGACCCCCCAGATGGATCTCTTATTCAGTTGAACTCCTTGTTGTTGGAGTCTGTGAGGAACATTCTTGTAACAACATCAATCAATTTAAAATGTCTCACCACAAAAGTTACATAATTCATGCCATGAGAAGAAACAACTAGCACAATATGGTTCCTATCTTCAAAAGCTCTCGGAGATCTAGTGGTCAAAATATGGGGAGAAAGGAGACTGTATATTAATTATACTACTTACAGACATTTTAGGCAAATGATATCTTGAGCAATGGAAATATATATATATATATTTTGAGAAACACAGAGACCTGTGTGGCTGGAATGGAATAGGATGTGATGTGAAGGTACCAGGTCTTGCTGGTCTTCTGTAGAACAAAATAGTGGTGGTTTACATTAGCCAGAAAGCAATAGGAAGCTTTCATATTCATACATATTTAATGATGAGATATATTCAGTTTTGTATTTTTTAAATTGCTTGGTGTCTACTACATTGAGAATAGATTGGAAACCAGCAAGAATAAATAGAGAAGCATGAGCTGGAATGTTATTCAGTTTGCTAGTCAGCAAGAGATAAGTTGTTGCAACTGCTGTTTTCCTTTCAAGTATATTAGCTGATATACTTTTATAAAATATTTTTATGCTACTTTTTGTTTCACTTCATTTTAGTAATAAATCTTGCAGTGATATAGAATTAATTTTCATAATTTCAGTCAACACAAGGGATTTTTTCCATTTTAAGTTGTTATTCTCTTATGCTTTCTTTTTAATTCTCCTGACTACTATTTGTTTTTTCTGTCTCTTGATCTGTATTAGTTGTTTTTATTTTTTGCCTTTGGATCATACATTCTCGTTTATTTGAATGTCTCATAAGTTTGTGTTAAAACATGAATTTTTTTTTTAAATGTTGCAAGACTGGAAATCCAATTCTTCCTTCCCCTGGTGTTTGTTGTTATTTTCTGTTTGCTTATTTATTGTTTTTCTGAAGTAATTGTGTAATGTCTGTATTTTTGTCATACGTAGCAACTGAAATTTCTGGTTGGTTAACTTAGCGATCATTTGATGACTGGCCAGATATTTTTTTCATGATTTTTCCACTCTTAACCAAAGGAAAATGGGTCGGTCAGTCGGTCGGGTTGGGTCGGTCGGGTTGGTCGGTGGGTGGGTGGGTGGGTGACGTGTCTTCAACTCTTAGATAGGTAGTTGCCAACTTAGTGTTAGCTTTCACTTCCTACTTATTCAGAGCCACAAGTTTAGCCCCAGGTAAAAGATTATGACCTTCTTAGGTGTCTCTTGAGCATGTATTTCACCTTTGCTGAGCCTATGTATAACCTTAGGCATGTGTGTGGCCTCCTAGATATCTATGAATAAACTAGGTCTTTTTAAAGACCCCATGGATACACTGTTGGTACACTGGGTCAGAGTTCAGCTTTTAACCAAAAGATCACCAGTGGCTCCTTGGAAACTCTGTGCAAAAGTTCTACTCAGTCCTATAGGTTTACTGTTAGGTGGAATAAACTCAATGACAAGGGGTTTTCTTTGGAGACTTATGAGTATCTCCTTTACCAGCTTTTGTTTTAAAGTTTTTGTTTTGTTTCTTTTTTTCCCACTTTTTCGTTAACCTACTGCTTGTTCAGAAACCCTAATCCTGCAGTGGTTAAGTGTTACAGTTACTAACCAAAAGGTCAGCAGTAAAAATCCACTAGATGCTCCTTGGAAACTATGTGGGACCGTTCAACTATGTCCTATAGGGTCACTATGAATTGGGATTGACTCAACAGCAATGGTTTTTTTCTTTTGTTTTGTTTTTTTGGTATTGTTTGTTCCAAATATTAACCAAGTGTTCAGGCAGCTACAAAGTCAATAATTGCCTTCGTGACATTGTTGTTTTTGTTGTTAGGTGCTGTTAAGTTTATTCTAACTCTTAACGACTGTGCTACAGAACAGAGCACTACTGCTCTGTCTTGTACCATCCTCATAATCATTCTCATGCTTAAGCCTACTACTACAGCTGCTGTGTGAACCCATCTTGTTGAGTGTCTTCCTCTTTTTCGGTAACCATTTACCAAGCATGATGTCCTTCTTCAAGGACTGTTCCTTCATTAGAACATGTCCACAACATGTAAGATATAGTCTCATCATTTTTGCTTCTAGGGAAGAGTCTGCTTGTACTTCTTCCACAGCAGATTTGTTCATTCTTTTGGCAGTCCATGGTATATTTAACATTGACTCCAGGGCACTTGGCTTAGCACCCAAAATTACACTTCAAAGGGGTCAATTCTTCTTCAGTCTTCCTTATTCCTTGTCCAGTTTTCACATGTATATGAGGCAATTGAAAACACCCTAGTCTTCAAAGTGACATTTTTATTGTCAACACTTAAAGAGGTCTTTTACAACAGTTTTTCCCAGTACAGTGCTTCTTTTGATTTCTTGACTGCTGCTTCTTTGAGTGGTGACTGTGGATCCAAGTAAAATTAAATCCTTGCTAACATCAGTATTTTTTTTCTGTTTATCATGATGTTGCTGCATGGTCTAGTTGTGAAGACTTCTGTTTTGTCTGTGTTAAGGGTATAATTCACAGTGAAGACTGTGACTTTTGGTCTTCCTCAGTAAATGCTTCGAGTTCTCTTCAGCTGCAGCAAGCAAGATTGTGTGATGTGCATAATGCAGGATGTGAGTGAGTCTTCCTCCAATCCTGGTTCCTATTCTTCTTTATAGTCTATCTTCTTGGATTTTTTTGGATTATTTGCTCACCATATGGATTGAATATGCATAGTGAAAGGATACAACCCTGATGTACAACTTTTCTGACTTCAAAGCATTCTGTATTCCTTTGTTCTGTTTGAGAAACTACCTTTTGATAAATAGGTTCCTCATGAGCACAATTTCTCATTCTGGAAATCCCATTCTTCACAATGTTATCCATAATTTGTTATGATCCACAAAGTCAAATGCCTTTGTGTAGTCAATTAAACAAACACAGGTAAACATCTTTTTGGTATTCTCTGCTGTCATCCAAGAGCTGTCTGATATCAGCAATGAAATTCCTGGCTCCATGTTATTTTAGTCATCTGGTGCCGCTCTGAGAGAAATACCACAAAGTGGATGGCTTTAGCAAAGAGAAGTTTATTCTTACGCAGTCTAATAGGTTACAAGTCTGAATTCAGGGTGTCTGCTCCATGGGAAGGCTTTCCCTCTTTATTGTCTCTGGACGCAAGTCCTTGTGCTTCATCGGTCTTTGGCCAGGAAGCATCTTGCTAAAGGAGCCTCAGTTCTGAAGGACATACTTTTCTCCCGATGCTGCTTTGTTGATGGTGTGAGGTTCCCAGTTCTCTACTTACTTCTCTTCTCTTTTATCTCTTGTGTGATAAAGGGTGGCACGAGGTGCACTCCAGGGAATCTCCCTTTACATTGGAACAGGGAGGTAACCTTAGAAAGGCATTTACAGTCCAACCCTAATCTTCTTTAACATACAGCGTAGCAAAAATCATAAAAGCAAGGGTAATCACACAATCTGGTAATCACAACCCAGCCAAATTTCTGTACAGATTTTTGGGAGGACACAGTTCAATCCCTGAAACATGTTCTCTTTGGAATCTGGCTTGAATTTCTGGCAGTTCCCTGTTTCTTTACTGCTGTAGCCACTTTTGAATGATCTTCCCCATAATTTTACTTGTGTGTGATAATAATGATATCATTCCATCATTTCCACTTTCAGTTGGATTATCTGTATAGGAATAGGCATAAATATATTTCTCATCCCATTAGTTGGCAAAGTAGCTGTGTTCCAAATTTCTTGGCGTAGACAAGTGAGCACTTCCAGTGCTGCATCAGTTTAATGAAACATCTAAATGATATTCTGTCACTTCCCAGAGCCTTGTTTTTCCCCAATGTCTTCAGTGCATCTTGGACTTCTTCCTTCATTACCACTGGTTCTTGATCATATGCTACCCTCTGAAATGGGTGAATGTCACCCAATTCATTTTGATACAGTCATTCTGTATATTCCTTCTATCTACTGAGAATTCCTGTGTCATTTAATATTTAGCCCTTAGACTCCTCCACTGTCAAAACTTGAGGCTTGATTTTTTTCTTTAGTTCTTTCAGTTTGAGAAATGACAAGCTTGTGCTTTCCTTTCTGTGTTATAGCTCTAGGTCTTGGCACATTATTGTAATAGGTTACTTTTGTCTCCTGTAGCCACCCTTTGAATTCTTTTGTTAAACCGGTTTACTTTACCACTCATTTATTTCTCTTTCACTAGTCTAGCTTTAAGAGCAACTCTCAGTGTTTCTTCTGACATCCATTTTATCTTTTCCTTCTTTTCTGTGTTATTATTGACCTCTTGCTTTCCTCGTATACGCCGTCCTTAGTGTCGCTCTACAACTCATCTCATTTTTCATCATTAGTGGTTAAAATATCAAATCTATTCCTGGGACGGTATCTACCTTAGGATGCGACGTTTTCAAGGTTGTACTTTTGCTCTCATGGACTTGTTCTAATTTTCCTCATTTTCAGCTTGAACTTGCATATGAGCAACTGCAACTTCCTCATCTTTGGCTTTAACACTTGGAGCACAAATTTGAAAAAACAGTCTTGTTATTCTTCCTAATAGATAGGCATAAAAATATTATCCCATCACTGATAGTGCTGTACTTCAGGAGAGATTTTGAAATGTTCCACTAATGTAACAGCATTCCTCTTCAGTTTGTCATTCCTGGCATAGTAGACCACATGCTTGTCTAACTCAAAATGGCTAAAACCAATCCGTTTCAGCTCACTAATTCCTAAGTGTCTTAGTTATTGTCTTAGTCATCCAGTGCTGCTATCACATAAGTACCACAAATGGATGGCTTCAAAAAAGAAAAATTTATTTCTTCCTAGTGAAGTAGTCTGCAAGTCCAAATTCAGAATGTCAGCTCCATAGGAAGGGTTCTGCTCTGTGTCAGCCATGAGGCAAATTCTCACAATGCATCAATTTTCCCTTAGTCTGGAAGTCTCAGCGGCACTGCTTTCTTGATGGTTTGAGATACTCAGCTCTCCCCTTGCTTCCCTTTCCTTTCATCTCTTGTAGGATGAAAAGTTGTGCAAGCCACACTCAAGGGATACTTCCTTTATGTTGGATCAGGAAGGTGACCTTACCAAATGTACTATCATCCTACCCTAATCCCTAATCTAATCTTGCCCCATCAACTACCAGCAGAGATTATGGTTTACAACATAGGAAAATCACAAAATGGAAATGACCACAAAATACTGGAAATCATGGCCCAGACACTTTTCTACTCATATATATGAGACGACATATCTCAATCGATGACTATTATCTAGTGCTGCTGTAACAGAAGTGCCATCAATAGATGGCTGTAACAAAGATAAATTTACTTCTTCACAGTCTAATAACCTACTAGTCCAAATTCAGGCTGTCAGCTCCAGAGGAAGACTTTTTCTCTGTGTTGGCTCTGGAGGAAGGTCTTCATCATTAATCTTCTCCTGGTCTGGGAACATCTCAGGTCTAAAGTACTCTGCACATGATGCTGCTTTAGTGGTGGTGTAAGACCACCACTCTCTGCTCTCTTCCCTTTCTTTTTATCTCTTGTCAAATAAAGAGTTGTGCAGGGCACGCACTGGGTCTCTTTACACTCGATTAGAGATGTGACCTTAGTAGAGAGTGTTACAGTCCCACCCTAATCCTCTTTAATATAATCAAATCTTGCTCCATTAACCCACAGGCAGAGATTAGAATTTACAACATATGTGAGAATTACAATCACAACATAGAGGCCAACCATAAACCAGTGGGAATCATGACCCAACAAAGTTGATAGACACATTTTGAGGGGAACAGAATTCAGTCCATGACTCTAGGATATTAATGTTACATGGTTCATTTCATTTTTGATGATTTCTAATTTTCTTAGAGTCATACTTCATACATTCCATTTTCTGTTTATTAATGGAACCAAAAGCTTGACTCCATCCACATAATTACTGGTGACTACTTTGAGGAGGCAGCTCTTCCTCAGCCGTATTTTGAATGCCTCGCAAATTGAGGGCCTCATCTTCTACCCTTATATCAGATAATGTTCTACTGCTGCTCATAAGGTTTCCACTGGGTAATTCTTTTTATAAGTAGACTGACGGAATCTTCTTTCACATCTGTCTTAGCTTAGAAGCTCAACAGAAACCTATCTGCCATGGGTTACCCTACTGATATTTCAATACTGGTGCCATAGCTTCCAGCATTACAGCAACGTGTAAGCCCCCACACTATGACAAATTTACAGATGCTTGGGGGTTTGTGGTACTGTTATAAGGTAAACGTTACTGGCCTTAGAATCAATTAGTAAAAATTCATTTACTGAGAAATCATGTTTATGGATGATGTTTTAAATCTGTTTTACTTAAAAAAAGAATTTTGAGGTTTAAAGTATTTGAGGGTTAAAATGTGAAGGTTTGAAGTATTTTTTGACTACTTGTGATGGTATGTTTCAATTCATATTTGAATGATGCTTTTTTCATATATTAATGCTTTTCTCATTTTTCTATTCTTATTTTCCTAATAAGAATATTACCAATTTCTTAATTGCATTATTTATTTAATAATAAATTAACAGATTAAATTGAATTTACATCTTCCTTCTTAAGATGAATCTCACTGTCTCTTGAATCTGTTTTACTTTCTTTTATTTACCTGAACTGGAATTAACTTGACAGCAGTGGCCTGTTTGTTTGTTTGTTATATTTATATGATGTTATGTCCAAGTATCTTAGTCTGGGTTCTCTAGAAGCGTATCCCCCAATTCATGAAGCCAAAGAAGCTGGCACACTCAAAATCAGTAAGTTGGAGAGCAGGGCTCCCACTCATAGGCTGTGAAAGTCAATGAATCCCTAGATCAACAATCAAGAGCAAAAGTTTTCTCCTTATTCTCGTAGCTATAGAGCCTGGCGTGAGTAGCAGGACTCTTGCTTTCAGGCTGTAAAGATCAACAAACCCCAGGACCAAAAACTAAGCTGCTAGCTCAAGTCCTAAGAATAAAAGGCCAGGTGACAAGAGCAGTTACTGAATCCAGAACTAACCAAAAACCTTGTTAAGGAGAGCAGGAAGAAATAGGTGGTAGATGATAGAGCGACAAAGGTTGAGGAAGTGAGTACCACTCAGCAGATTCCATTATGGGAGTCATCACGTGTCAAATTCCAACACAGAAGTGACTGCAACATTATACAGCTGCCCAAACACTGAGAATCATGCCTCAGCCAAGCTGAAATATAATCTTAGCCATCACACCAAGTACCCATCACAGTTATATGTAGTAACCCTTTTGAAACACAATGTACCAGATATAGTTTATCAATCCTTCCAGATTCTTCCCATGCTTCTCAAACCTGCTTTCTACACCAAGGTATTACCCTGTATAAACTTCGTTCAGAGCATCCCATGTCCTTTGACTTTCATCTTGGATTGGTCGGTTTGATGCTTTATCATGAAAGACAAAAAGTTAGGGTGCTTGTTCTCTGGTTCTCTGCCTGCAGTTAACTGTCCATTTTGATCAGAGGTCACTGTTCCTTGAATACTTTCTCTACACAGCTCTCCATGTCTCTCTAACTATACCTTTCCTTTGTCAATGAAGCCTTCTCAAACTGTCCAAATTTGAGCACACTATTTTGTTTTTGTTTTTTTCCCCTAAAACTCTGAATTAAAAAAACAAAAACAAGAAAATCATTGCCACTGAGTTGATTTCAACTCATAGCAATGCTCTAGGACTGAGTAGAATTGCCTCATAGAGTTTCCAAAAAGCAGCTGACAAGTTGCAACTGCTGGCTTTGCCTAGTGGCGGAACTCTTAACCACTGTGCCTAATGCCTACAACATGAATTAAAAAAAAAAAAATACTCTTCATGTACTTGAATGACAAATTGGATGTTACAATATCCTAGATTCAAAACACTTTCCCTTAGAATACGAAAAATAAGGCACTATGAATGTTAGATACTCATTGTTTTTATTGAGCAGCCTGAGTGAACATACTTTTCATTGCTTTGTAATAATAAGTTCCACTGCTGTTGAGTTGATTCTGATTCATAGTGACCCTATAGGACCGAGTATAACTGCTCTGCAGAACTGCCAAGGAGCACCTAGTGGATTTGAACTGCCAACCTTTTGGTTTGCAGTTATAGCATTTAAACACTACTCTACTAGGGTATAATAGAGCATATTTCTGAAAGTTTTCAGATGTTTTTCTTTTTCATTGCTGTTTGGACATTACATGAAGAAAGAATGTAGAGCCTTTGTCATTTATTCTTTTAATGCTTTGTTTCTTGCCTTCTAACAAATGATGTTCTAATATTACTTTGAATACTCCTATACATACACATGCACACATGTATTCTCTATTTTGTCATCCTGGAACTCATATTGGATGAGTCTTTTTGCATGAGTTGGATCAGACTCAATGGCACTTGGCTTTTTTCACTCTTAAATAAAAATTATAGATTGTTTGGCATTTTCTATTTCTCATGTCTTGTATTTTTTTTCTTTATAATTTGTCTTTTTGTACAATTCCATGTTTTTCCTAGAGATTATCTTTAAAAATTAATTTAATTCTACATTTTTTTTAATTTATACAAATTCTTTATGCTCTCTGTTTCCATCTTTTCCAGAGTCTATTACAAGTTTTCATTAATGTGTAGTATTTTCAAATATCTCTGAGGACTTGAAGATCTGAAGATAATAATTTAAATTTTTAAATCCTTTTTTAAAGACTCTTAAGTATCTATTTTCTGTGGTCATTTCTATGTATTCATCTTGTTCCTTTTCTGTTATTTTGGTTTTCTTCATTTTTTTTTTTCAAACTGATCATCCTTAGGTTTCCTCTGCAATTAAATATATCTCTCACAAATAAGTGTGTCACTGGTACGTGTTCTGTCTTCCTCCTGCAAACATATAATGAGTTTCATGGAGATCATGATCTCCCTATACGTTCTATGTTAGTATTTCAATTATTTTATCATTATTTTATCACGTAGAACCAAATGTCTCTATGCTACATATTATCGTGGAGAGCATGCCCCTTGTTGTTGTCTCACAGACAATGCTCCAGTCAGTCATTGCAGAGTCTGCTCATCTCACCTAATTTCTCCACGTTTGTCATCCTGGACCTGAATAAATAGTGCTTTTCTTTGTTTTGTTTTGTTTTTTTTTTCCTTTTCTGGCAGTAAAAAACAAACACTGCTGTCAAATTACATGTCACTCACAGACAGACTTAGGACTTTCAAGGAGTGCCTGGTGGATTCACACTGCCAGCCTGTTGGTTAGCAGCCATATGCCACTAGGCCACCACGGTTAATTACACAGTTACGGTATGGATTCATCTGGTATACCGTGCAATTGTGAGACACTTTTTCTTTTCTAAAACACTGTATGATTTCTTTAAGTGGAGCTGTACATAACATCTAGAGATCCCATTATTCACTCCTGCCAAAGGTTTGCCTATACACTATCCCCTCTTTCCCAATGTATGGTGGATCTGAAAAGCTATAACTTGGAATGTAATGACCTTTCAAACCATGCATTGTTTCCTGAGAATCTCTGTCACTACATGGAGGTAGAAAGATGTTTAATGAAAGGAAACATGTAAGGAATGAAATTTTAATGTTTTGGTACTCATGATAAAGCAGTAGCAAATACAAATACAATTTTACCATATTAATAAGTTTTTAGACACTGGAAGAAAGTACCTTAGAGGTTCAATTCTGAATCTATTTTAAGTAAGAATTAATACTTTTTATTAGTAATCAGGATTTTCTTTGTGTATAAGCAATTAAAAGAACAAAAATAAGTCCTGAAAATGATATGGAGAGTATAGTTTATGTCGGGTCAGTTTTGTAAATTCAGTATAATTTGCAAAATTTTGTACCCAATGTATATTTTAATATTAAACTATAGGAAATCAGAGAAAAGTATATCATATTATTTTAGTTTATCATGTCTTTAAAGTAGATAGCTCAGATAGGTGGGGATCATTGCCTCTGTCTGGTAATGGGACAAACGTGAAGAATCCCAAAAGCAAGTCTCTACCAGACAAGAGGAAATTAGAAGCATGGCTAGCAATTCCAGAAAGTCTCAAGACAGACTAAATTTTTTTAACAGTAACAAAATAAATCATAAACAAAAAAAAGTCTCTAACAGGAATTTCACACCGATAATGAAAAAGCTTTTAATACTGAAGCAGCAATATTTATCCCTTTTTATTAAAATCTATAGTCGTCTTTTTTAAGTGAATGGAAGTTTCAGGTATTTTCCTGCATTGATTTCTCAGTGAAAGTACTTAATTCTACTAGATCCACCTGAATCTTCCTTACTGATGTCAGTCAATAAACACACTGGTATGAAATCAGTCATCTAAACTTCTTGAGACAAGTATTTATCTACCAAATTGTATAGAACAAGAAATCTTTAAGTGATTTCATGAACTGAAGAGTTTCATATTCAGGAATATTTCTTGGGCTCAAAACTAATATCAATTAAAGCTTTGTTCTTTTCTAATTCTTTTCATTTAAACATAGATTTGGACATTAAAATAACTTAAATGTTTTTCCTTAAAAAATATATAAAATATATGTTCTCCTCTGCCACTAAGTGCTTTGCCAATGATGGCAAATTAGAGTAAGAACATGGAATTAGTGTTTTGAACTATTATTTTGCAAAAGGAATAACTGAAGTAACAACAGTTAAATTTTCCATTTTTACAAATAATGTTGGTGAGAAAGATACTTGAAATATGGCAACAGTAACTAACATTTACTGCATATAGTATTAAAGACATCGTATTACTCTCTTTATGTGTATGAATTCAACTCTACCAAAAAAAGTCAACATTTTTTCTGTAATTATCTCTATTTTACGTGACAGAAATTTGAGACTGAGAATTTAATAAGTGTGCAAGAGACAGAATTAATGTCTGCCTGATTCTAGAACCTTGCTCTCTCTCTCTCAATAGATGAGGAATGCTAACAGGAAACTATCACTGAGTGCCTGTGGAGTTCAGAAGTAAACAATAGTGACCAAGCACTTCTAATTCAGTAAAATGTGTGATTTAACCTGACTACCCACCATAAGCAGACAAAAGAGAAGAATAACTAAAATATGTATGACAATGAAAGAGAAAAATACTACTGTTGAAATGGTAGGGAACTTTTCTTCCTTTACAAAAAAAGAGAGGGAGTAAATGATTTATCATCAAGTTAAGAGGTTATAAGCAGGCTACTCGGAAAGATTTGTATATTTCTCTAAGGTCCTGAGGGCAACATGGACTGTGGTCTGACCTATACATGAGAAATTAATGGCAAGAGGCTGTCTCAAAACAGCTATAGATTAGAGGGAAGCAGTTCA
Organism: Heterohyrax brucei; assembly: GCA_028571685.1. NCBI lineage: Eukaryota > Metazoa > Chordata > Mammalia > Hyracoidea > Procaviidae > Heterohyrax > Heterohyrax brucei. The sequence continues at coordinate 136,848,422 of CM053142.1, read as the reverse complement.
GGAAATAATGATGTTTCCCCTGATACCATGTTACACATGGATGTTGTCAATGGACCAAATATGGGTCATGAGAAAGAAAACTAGCATGGGGGTCCATAATGGAATTTTCCTGAGAAGGCTACTGAGAAAAGAAATAGGACCTCGACAAAGAGGTGAACTCCAAGAACTAGCAACTAAAGTCTAATATTATATGATACACACACACGCATGTATGGCCAAGCCAAGGGCCATCGAGTCGGATCTGACTCATGGTGACCCTAGGGGCCGGGGCATATATATTCATTCTCATATATACATATATATGTATGTATATAAGCAATATATATACACCTATACATATATGTATATATACATATATTCATGTATATATAAGCCAAGTACCTTCAGGTTGGCTACATGTATATATATATATACACGTATGTATACAAATACACACACACACACACACACACACACACACACACACACACACACACACACACACACATATATAAAAGCAGCCAGAAAAAGTTATTACCCTTATTATGAAATTCTGGATGGCACACTTTCACCTAATGGAGGATTCTTAGAGTCTCTAAAACTTGACATTTAGGGAGTAGTCTGTGTTAAACACCTTCCAAATACAAGCAGGAATCTAACCCTAGAAGTGCTAGTTAGAGATATTCAGTAAGGTACCTCTAACCCCTTGTCATCCATCTTCTCCTTCCTTTAACCATGAAAGTACCACAAATAATAATTAGCAATCAAAGAAAGGAAGAGGACAAAAGCACAAGTCAGGGACAAAAAGCCGAACCTAATCACGCATATCCTTGTCTCTGCAGAATTCCCACTTGCCTTGGGCCACAACTGTAGGAAGAGAAAAGATTTAATTAAAATTTATATTTTGATTATTATATAAAACTAACTCATAAACGAAAGCCATTGCTGCTGTGTTGATTTCCACTCATACTCTACGGAGAACCAGATACATTAATTTTTCAAATGAAACTGCTTTTATTGCTTGAAGTGACTAGAATAAATTTCAGTATTGGAGTCCTCAGAAGTTTGGCTCAAAAGGTTATAAAAATGATAAGGGAGAAACAGCCCCTCTCATTGGGTTTGGACCACCAATGTGAGTGAGGGAAAGACAGTTTGCTATGGCATCCTACAGTTCCACTTGACCACATTCCAGCATTGTATGTATAGGTCATCTATTACCTTTGTAATCAATAGATATGCTAATGATTTAGTCAAGAAATAATCAATAGCTTCCTACTAAATGCCAGGCACCAGGCTAGGCTCTGAAGATATAATAAAAAGAAGGAAAAAAGCACAAAAGATATGACTGGAAAAGAAACTCCAAAAATACATATAAAGATATGACTAATATGAGTGTATGTTTTTCTGCTATAAAAGGGTTAGACCCATTCCTTGCTAATTCATCAAGACTTTTCCAAAGAAGCTGAGAACTAGAGATAAGGAGAGTAAAGATTAAACTTTAGGGTAGGAGAATATCTACAAAGTTAGTGTTGTGTTAGGGAATATGAAAAACATGAAGAGGTAGAGAGAGATTATTGTGGCTGGATAAGGGAAGTGGAGACAGCATGGGATTAGAAGAAGTTAGAGATTTAGATAAACGTTTGGCCATGCAAGTCTCTTTAGGATTTGTGTAGGAGAATATTTTTTTCTTAATAAATGGGTAGCAGGAAGCTATGACATGAATATATCAAATAACATAAATCATACTATGTTTCCTATGTCAGAAATTAAATGACTGTCGTATTAAGGGAACTGAAAATAAAATTAAATTCAAAATCTACCCATTTTAGAAGCTTAATTTTCATGTTGGCAATCGATAGCTTAAGGAAATGTCTCCAAATTGTACCATGATTAAAGATCTTTCTAGTATACTAATTTCCTCAGCAAGCATAACTCTATCAACAATGACAATTAAAAACACAGTTACTATTTTTATTGAGAAAAAATTTTATGCTGGTTACTCCTTTTGTTGTTGTTGTTATTTTCAACCTCCAACTACTACTTAATAGCAGAAAAAATTAAGAAATATCCAGACTGACCCCTTTGCAAAGAGAAAGGAGCAAAAATACGTGACTATAATTTTTCCTCTTTTTTGTAACCATCTTCTTTAAAATGATGGGTTAGAATTTGTTGAAGTTTTGAAAAAGGAAAGGGAACTGTGTTATTTGCAGAACTTAGGAGATTCATCAAATGAGGAGGGAGCTATTTGAAGAGTAGAAAGAAAAACGTTGCTTGTCTAGGGAGATTTTACAGAGAAGATCCTCAGGGTTTAAGAATATATGCATCAAATACAGTAATAGCTTGGAGTTTCTAAAAACAGAATATCTCCACTTTGCAACCTGGTAGTTCAGATATATTGTCAGTAGGAAGGAACAAAGCATATTCTCACCTGAAGTTACTTTAAACTCCCTAATTTTTGTTCATATAATCAAACATTTAAAGCCCTGCCATTTATTAAGCATATCTAATCTGCTCAAGTTTAGGGCATATTAAATCACCGAGATGCACATTTCTCATTGCTTAGGGGCAAAAAAAAAAAAAAAAAAAACTTAAAGGAAGAGGAATCTTCACATACTGTTAGAAATAAATCAACAAATTCAATAAATTCTCAAGACACACAAAACACAATCAATCCACTGGTAATGCTATATAATACTACTCCATGAATGTGATTTGTTTCTCATCATAAAAATCCCAGTGAACGTATATATGGTACATGGCCAAGTTGGATAGAGAATTATTTTTAAGTACTTAGTAAATTAAGACAAAGCAGCATCTCAGATTTTCCATCTTTCACAATTATTGTTGCAGAACAAGTGATCTCACTCTGTGTTAGTTATCTAGTGCTGTTCTAAACAGAAATATCAAAAGTGGGTGGCTTGAACTAATAGAAATTCATTTTCTCACAGTTTAGGAGGTTGGATATCTGAATTCAGGGTGCTGGCTCTAAGAGAAAGCACTCTCTGTTTGCTTTGGAGGAAGGTTCTTGCCTCTTTTCAGCTTCTATTCCTTACCTCCTTGGTGATCTACGCATGGCATGACATCTGTTTTTCCTCGTCTCTGCTTTATTGTTGCCTGCTTTGTCTGATCTTTTGTATCTCAAAAGATTTTGTTTTGACATACTCTACACAAATACTGCCTTGCTAATATAACAGAGAAAATCCATTCCCAAATGAGATTATAACCACAAATATGTTAAGATTTAACATCACATATTTTTAGAGGACGTAATTGAGTCCGTAACAGATCCTGTTGACTCAGAGAATCTACTCGTCCTGCGAGAGGCATAGCTACAAAAACTGGTGCCTATGGCCAGCACTGATACTGTACCCCTACAGAGGCATAGCGGGGATGTGGAAGAGTAGAGGCAATCACTCAGTCATGCCCAGACCCGAATTTCAAGATGGATAGACATCGATAGCATAGATGACGCATCAGCAGAAGCGCCTCGCCCCTTCTTGTCTGGCGGCCTCAGTCAGGTGTCTTTCATGTTTGTGGTGACTTAGAATGTCATTCCATGCTTCATTGGGCATGCTTAACTCAGAAATATAAGACAAGCTCATTAATCATTTACTTAACACATTATGGCAATACAGGAAAACTAGACACCTTCCTTGCTTTCACTGATGAAAATTGGTCTGCAATGTGCTCAAACTTTTTTTTTCTTTTTTTTTATTATTGCTAGGCTAAGGAACTCTGAGGAGCCTACCAATTGAGTTCATCTATAAAAGCAGAGGAAAATATTTTTATATAAACAACTTGGAAGTATTATTTAAGAAAAGGTATCTTGGTATTTTTACCACTTTTCTTCCAGAGTATCCACCATTTCCCAAAGGCAGCTGAGAAGCTGAGCAGAGCTACTCTCTAATTTATAGGATAGCTGTGAATTGGAATCAATTTGCCAGCAGTGGGTTTTGTTTGTGTTTTGGGTGTTTTCTTTTTGTTTTTGTTTTAATTTGCTTTTTTTCTACAGAGAATGGGCCTCAACTTCAAAATATCAAATATTCAGAAATCTGATTGAAATATATGAGACTATAGCCACAGACTCATGTGGAAACAAACATAAATTATCTCTGAGAGAAACAGCATTATCTTCAGGGTCAACTAATTTCACAGTGTTATACAATCATAGATATTTAAAAAATAAGCGAGCACCTGATGAGAAATAAAATTTGGTAAAATTCAAGAGAAAAAATATTCATGGCAAACAGATTCACAAAGGATGCAAATATTGGAGCAATCAGTAAAGACTTTAAAATAAATCATTCTTATGTTCAAGAACTCTCACATGTCTGTTGACTTGTCGTACTGTTAGGGTTTCCATGTTGCTATGTACGGGAAGCTATGTTAGCACTATACAGATACCAGCATGGTAACCCATAGTGGACAAATTTCAGCTGAGATTCTAGACTAAAACAGACTAGCAAGAAGGACCTGGTAGAATACTTCTGAAAAGAATTAGCCAGTGAAAACCTTATGAAAAGCAGGAGAACATCATCAGATACAGTGCTGGAAAAATGAGCCCCCCAGGTTGGAAGACAGTCAAAGGACTATTACAGAAAGGCTGCCTCCTCAAGGTAGAGTCGATCTTCATGATGTGAATCGATTAAAGCCTTTGGGACTTTCATTTGCTGATGTGGAATGACTCAAAAGGAGAACAAAGAGATGCAGACAGCCATTAATAATCAGACAGTGGAATACATGAAATATGAATGTATGAAAAATTGGAAATCAGCAAAAATAAAGACGAAGCAGCTGAAGATTTTTACTGACTTCTGCAGTCTGAAATTGATCAACATGTAATCAGGCTGCACTGACAATTACTAGTGATGGAAATACAAAAGTTGCAAACAGATAAGAAGGACTGGTAGTTGGAAAATATGCCCTTGGTGATGGAAATAATGTCAGAGATTGCAGGATAGAATTTTGCAAGACCAATGGCTTCTTCATTGCAAATCCTTTCTTCACAAACATAGATGGTGACTATACACATGGACCTCTCTAGATGGGGTACACAGGAATCAAATCGACTACATCTGTAGAAAGAGATGATACAAAAGCTCTGTATCATCAGTCAGAACAAGGCCAGGTGCTGACTATGGAACAGAATATCAACTGCTCATATACAAGGTCAAAGTGAAACTGACGACAATTAGAACAAGCCCATGAGAGCTAAACTATGACCTAGAGTATGTCCTACCTGAGTTTAGAAACCATTTCAAGAACAGATTTGATGAGGTTGACACTAATGTTTGAAGAACAGATGAGTCTTAAAATGACATCAGGGACATCATTCATGAATAAAGCAAGAGATTATTAAAAAGACAAGAAAGAATAAACCAAGCTGGATGTGAGATGAGAATCTAGCTCTTGCTCTTGAATGTCAAATAGCTAAAGGAAAAGGAAGGAATGATGAAGTAAAAGAACTGAACAAAAGATTCAAAGGGTGACCTGATGATGACACGTGCGAAGAGCTGGAATTAGAAACCAAAAGAGAAGAAAACACTCTGAATTTTTCAAGCTGAAAGAATGAAGTAATAATTGACCCTGATAGTGAATGGAATTCTCACATCTACTATTTTAGCAGCTAACACAAATATTTACCTAATTACATTTAGAGGATGAACTAATACCTCAGTTTTTTTGTTTTAGTTTATTGTGCTTTAAGTGAAAGTTTGCAGTTCAAATCAGTACGTCACACAAAAATGTACATACACGTTGGCATGCAATGCTAGTTGTTTTCCCCACACTGTGACAGTATACTCCCTGCCACCTTGTATTTTCTAAGTCTATTCACCAGCTCCTGTCCCTCTGCCTTCTCATCTTGCCTGCAGATAGGAGCTGCTTGGGTACTCTCACGTGTCTGCTTAAGCCAAGAAACACACTCTTTGCCAGTATCATTTTATGTCTTATGTTCCAGTCCAATCTTTGTCTGAAAATTTGGCTTTGGGAGAGGTTTCAGTTCCGTGCTAGTATGCAGTCCAGAGGTCCCTTCTTCCGTGGACCTTCCAGCCTCTCAGACCATCAAGTATCATTTTTAAAATAGAATTCCAGTCCTTCACTGCATTTTTCTCCAGCTACTTCAAGGACTTTTGTTGTGTTCCATGTCAGAGAAGTCACTGGTAGTAGCCAAACACCTCATAGTTCTTCTGTTCCCATGGTGCTGTAGTCTCTGGATCATGTGGCCCTTTCTGTTGCTTGGGTCCACGTTTTCCTTTTCTATTAGTACTCTGCATTCTACTTTGTTCCACATGGATTAGAACCAATTGACGCTTCTTAGACATCTGCTTGCTAGATTTTCAAACCCCAAATATTACCAAAGTAGGATGCTGATCATTTTCTTAATAAATATTTTTATGTCAATTGACCCGGATGTCCCTTGAAACCATGATCCCCAAATGCCTGCCTCTGCTATTCTGTCCCTCGAAGTGTTTGGTTATATTCTGGGATCTTCTTAGCTTTTCATTTAGTCCAGTTGTGTTGATTTCTCTGCTAGTGTGTGTGCCCCTGCCTTTGGGTAAAATATATTTGTCTACTATTAAATTAGTGAATACCCCTCTACTTCCCTCCTTATCCTTGTAACCATCCAGTAGTATTTTCTTCTGCATTTAAACCTCTTATTGTGTCTTTATAATAGTGGATTTATACAATACTTTTCCTTTGGCAACTGACTAAATTCACTAAGACTGATACCTTCGAGATTCCTCCATGTTATGCCACATTTCCAAAATTTGTCATTGTTCTTTTTCATTGCATAGGATTCCATTTATTGTGTATATTTACACAGTGGAATACTACCCATTCATCTGTTGATAGGCATCTAGGTTGATTCCATCTTTTCGCTACTCTGGACAGTGCTGTCATAATCATTGGTGTGCTCTTATTTCTCTAATATATATTCTACAAAATGAGATTGCTGGATCATAAGGTATTTCCATTTCTACATTTTTAAGAAAGCACCAAATTGATCTGCACAGTGATTGCATAATTTTTACACTTCCACCAGCAATGTATAAGTGTTCCAATCTCTCTACAGCCTCTCCAACATTTATTATGTTTTGTTTTTGGGTTTAATGCCAGCCTTGTTAGGGTAAGACAGTGTCTCTTTAATTTGCATGTTTCTAATACCAGAAACCCTGGTGACATAGTGGTTAAGTGCTACGTCTGCTAACCAAAAGGTCACAATTCAAATCTGCCAGGCATTTCTTGGAAACTCCATGGAGCAGTTCTGCTCTGCCCTATAGGGTTGCTATGAGTCAGAATCAACTCAACAACACTGGGTTTGGTTTGGTATAATAACTAATGATTGAGTATTTCCTTATATATCTATTAGCTGTCTGAATGTCTTTTTTGGTAGCTGACAATTTATATCCATTTTCCATTTTTCAAACTGAGTTTTCTTTTTTTTGAGATTTTTAGTATCTTGTAGATTTTAGAGATTAGACACTCCTCTTCAGATAGGAATGGAACGGACTTGGGGACACAGAGTGACTGTATCGTGTGTGTACTTTACGATTCTATGCATCTATAGGGTGTCATCCTACTGGTCTCTTACTAGATGGGAGTGAAGAAGGTGGAGAAGAGGGGACAGGAGATTGGAGGATATGACATGCATGGAATGGAAAGGAGGAGTGTGCTGTCACTAGGCAAGGAGAGCAGAGGGAGCTGCAAATATGTGGGCATGTAAATTTGAATTCTATTGTAAACTTTCACTCAATCACAATAACAACAAAAAATTCATAGAACAATTTTTTTTAAAAAAGATGTTAGACACTGATTGACTTTACCGTAGTTAAAAATTATTTCCCAGTCTGTAGGTTGTCTTTTTACTCCTCTGGTGAAGTCTTCAGATGAGCGTAACTGTTTGATTTTTAAGAGTTCCTAGTTGTCTATTATCTATCTGTTTTCTCTTCTGGAGTTTGTGTGTTGTTAATTATATTTTGCATTCCATTTATGCCGTATATGAGGGTTCCCAGCATTGTGCCTAGTTTTTCTACCACTATCTTCACCATTTTAGATTTCATATTTAGGTCTTTGATACACTTTGAATTATTTTTTGTACGTGGTTGAGATACGGATCTTTTTTCATTTTGGGGGGAGATGTGTATGAAGTTTTGCTAATACCATTTGTCAAGCAGACTGTGTTTTCTCCAATTAACAGAATCTGGGCCTTTGTCATATATTAGCTGCTCATAGGAGGATGATTTTATATTTGGATTCTCAATTCTGTTTCATGAATTTGTTGTGGTACCAATACTGAGCTGTTTTGACTACTGCTGCAGTATAACATGTTCTAAACTCAGGTAATGTGAGGCTTTCCACTTTGTTCTTCTTCTGTAATATTTTAATTATCCCAAACTTCTTCCTTTTCTGTATGAAATTGGTGATTTATTTCTCTACATCATTTAAAAGTGCTGTTGGAATTTATATTGAGATCTCATTGAATCTATAAACCATTTTGGATAGAATAGACATTTTCACAGTGCTGAATCTTTCTATCCTTGAGCAAGGTAGGTTTTTTCCACTGGTGCAGGTCTCTTTTGGTTTTCTGCAGTAGGATCTTGTAATTTTCTTTGTATAGGTCTTTTACACATCTGGTTAGATTTATTCTTAAGTATGCTACCATCTTCAGGACTATTTTAAATGGTGTTAATCCGGTGATTCCTTAATGTTCTCTTTACTGGTGTAGAGAAATCCAACCTGCCTTTTTGGTCGATTTATTAGGATTTTCTGTGTATAAAATCATATCATCAGCAACAGGAGATACTTTTATCTCTTCCTTACCAGTTTGGATGCCCTTTATTTCTTTCTCTTACCTGATTGCTCTGGCTAGAACCACTAGGACAGCGTTGAATAAAAGTGTTGACAAAGGGCATCCTTTTCTGGTTCCTGATCTCATGTCAGTGCTGTCAGACTCTCTTAATTTGGGTTGATATTGGCTATTGGCTTTCTATAAATGCCCTATAATGATATTTCCCTCTATTCCTATTTCTGACAGTTTTTAATATGAATGGGCTTGGACTCTGTCAAATGCCTTTTCTTCATTATTGATAAAATCATATGTTTTTGTCTTTCATTTATGTGATTGATTACACTAATTGTTTTTCTAATGTCAAACCATCCCTGCATCCCATGTTTGAATCTCAGCTGTAGTGAATAATTTTTTTGATATGTTGTTGAATTCTATTGGCTGGAGTTTTGTTGAAGATTTTTTAATCTGAGTGCATGAGAGATTAGTCTATAATTTTCCTTTTTTTTTTACCTGTTTTTGATATTAAGGTTATGGCAGCTTCACAGAATGAGTTTGGGAACATTTCTTCTTTTTCTGTGCTTCCAACTAACTTTAATAATAGAGGTGTTAACTTTTCTCCAAGAGTTTGGTAGTATTCTACAGTGAAGCCATTAGTTCCAGGGTGAACCAATATTTCTAAACTACTGACAGTGTGTTACTCAAACTCAGAGGAAGGAAAGAAAAAGCATTCATTTATGATAAATTTTAATGCATATTAGTTAACTAACATACACACTATTTCTGAAAGAAAAATTAGAGTCACTGAGTTAAGTCAGATATATATAAAATAAAGTCAATGACTTTATACACTATTTCCAGGTTAAAAAGAAAAAGTATACAATGTGTTAATGTAATCGCCATAACTGAAGTGAATTGCTCAGAGTTGCTTTTACCCTAAAAAATACAAATACTAAAAATAACAATTATTTTGCCTTTACCCTCTGTTAACTGGGAAATGGCTGTATTGTTTAGTGATTACTTCACTGATTGCTGGATTTCCTTTTGCCTGGAGAAGTAAGCTGTTTCCCTCAGGCTTACTGCTAGAAAATTGGCACCAATCAATCTCCTTTTCTGTTTTGCCATCACTTTTTATTACAGTGAAGGCTTACTTTTCCTTGGGTTTTCTACTAATTGTCAGAAAATCTTTCTTTTTAGTAAATAAAGAATATTTTTTCTTTGTCTTATTTACTTATTTTCCATACTATACTACTTTTCCCAGTAGTTCAACTCAGTAATCCCAACTTCTCTTTTACATGCCAGTTGTGTTTAGACAACCATATACCAAAGAATATACCATCAAAACAGGGATGGTAGGAAACACTGAGAAGGTAGCAAATAAGTAAGAACTTATGCATTGAAATCGACGGCACTTGGCTTTTCTGGCTTCAAAGTTAAAACATAGGAAGAAGTTCCTATACTTCAGTTACACTGCTGTTACCCAAAATAGTGTTGAAAAGTTTACTTATAATAACCTCAAAACTATTTTGAAATGATTATTTTACAGAGTAATTTTTTAAGATAGAACTAGTATGTTCCCTCTTGCCTTCTATCAGTCCCTTCTCAAGCATAGCATAATCCAACCCACTGCTGTTGAGATAACTCTAACTCAGTAATGCTATAGACAGAGTACAACTGATCCATAGATTTTCCAAGGAGTACCTGGGAGATTTGAACTGCTAAGCTTTTAGATAGCAGCCATAGCATTTAACTACTACTCCACAGAGTTTCACAGTAGGAAGCTCCAAATCTTACCAATAGTATGTCGTGTAATCTAACTAAAAGTAGCCTTCAAAATATCCTTCCCATTCCTTCTACAAATCTTAAATCTATTGAAGATAATAGAATTTGAGCAGAAAGACTTTCTCTATACCAGAGACAGATTTCCGGTAGGCTGGAGGGAAGAGAAAGTTCTGATTCCATGAGAAACAATATTTGGGAAGTGGCAATGCCTCAAAGGTAGAAAAAAAAAAAGGCCCAACTGAAAGAGCATGAGAATATAGGGTTACCAAACTCATTAAAACTTCCTATTCTCAAAGCTTGAATGAAAACAGCAGAACAAGTAGATCTAAAAGAATTATGATAGGAGAAATTTTGGTCTATCTGAGTGAGAACTATGCTGAGCTGGTAACCAGAAAACTCCCCCAAAGTGTTCCCACTGGCTATAATCTCAAAAACTTGATGTATTCTTATAGGAAAATATTTCTAAGTATCAAGGTTTTTTAATTTCTGCCAACCTATTAACATAAAGTTTCTGAAACAAAATTATTCTGATTTATTAAAACAAAAAGTTTTTTGAGCATGGTTGCCAACTAAAATTCATAACCATGCTATGAGAAAAACAAACCCATTGCCATCAAGTTGATTCTGATTTGTAGTGGCCCTGCAGAACAGAGGAGAACTGTTCCACAGAGTTTCCAAGGAGCACCTAGCAGATTCAAACTGCTGACCTTTTGGTTAGCAGACATGGCACTTAACTACTATGCCACCAGGGTTTCTACAAACATAAAAATTACAGTTTTATTTCTAATGAGATGAAAGAATACATGGTTTTATACAGCTCTAGAAACTAATACTTGAGTGGCAACTGAATCTTATAACATGCCAGGTATCCAAAATACCATTTGAGGATAGCTGTGATGATTGAAGAGCCTGGTGGCATAATGATTATGAGTTTAGCTGCTTAATAAAAGGTCAGCCATTTGAATCAATCTGCTGTTCTTTGGAAACTCTATGGGGCAGTTGTACTTCATCCTATAAGGTTGCTCTGACTATGAGTCAGAGCTGATTCAATGGCAATGGGATTGGAGTTTTTGTATTGTTTTTTGGTGATGACTGTGAGAGACCCCATAGGTAGCTAACAGTTAACACACTGTGAGGTTAATCACAAGATTAGAAGGTTAGAGTTTCAGTCTATCCAAAGGTAGCCTGATGGAAAGTCCTAGCTATTTCCAAAAAATTCAATAATTTTATTACAACTCTGTGGTATACAGTTCTATTCTGACACACATAGGGTCACCATGAGTCAGAATCCACTCAGTAATAACTGGTGATGATTGTTGCTTGCAGTGGCCCCTAACATAGTCACATCTCCCCATCTTCACCCACTTAAGTAGCAACTGTCACATGTACTCTGAGTTTTACTGTGTGATTTCTTTTGGCCAAGAAGACTTGGAAGACTTAACTAAAGCAACTTTGGAGTTACTTGAGCACTAGGGCTTGTCTACTCAAGCTTCTCTTTGGAAATCTGGAGTTGCTAGTGAAAATGCCTGGAACGGCAAAATGAAGAACATGAGACCACTCTGAGTAGATATGAGTAAACCCAGATGACCACCAGCATTAGCTAGACGTACACGCAAGGCCACCTCCAAAACTGAAAACTAAACCTGTTGACATTGAATTGATCTCAATTCATAGCTACTCTACAGTATAAGACACAGTAGAACAGTGCTGTGGTATTTCCAAAGAACAGCTAGTGGATTCAAACTGCCAGCTTTTTGATTAGCAGCCATAGCATACAACCACTACACCACCAGAGTTTCCAGCCTATTATTGCCAGGCCAGACAACTGCTGAAGTCTGGTCAAGCCAATGCACAGAAGTGGAACTAGCAAATTATGGTTTATTTAAGCCACTACATTTTAGAGCAGTTTTGTGCAGCACAATTAACTGATAGAATATTCTATGGTTACTGTAAAGGATGGTTAGTTGTACTATTGATAATTTTAATTAGGGCAGTATCTTAGTCACCTAGTGCTGTTGTAACAGAAATACCACAAATGGATGGCTTTAACAAATAAAAATGTATTTTCTCACAGAAATGTTAGCTAAAATCCCAGTTTCAAGTCATCAGCTCCAAAGTAAATTTCCCTCTGTAGTTCTTGAGGAAGGTCTTTATTATCAATCTTCCCCTGGACTGAAAGTTTCTGATTTGCAAGCACTCTGGGTCCCAAGGATGCATTCTGCTCCTGGCACTGCTTTGTGGTATTATGAGTTCCCCAACTCTCTGTTTGCTTCCCTTTCCTTTATATCACAAAAGATTACCTCAAGGCACAATATAGTCTTACACATTTAGTCTTGCCCCACCGACACAAATGCCACTAATCCTCCCTCATTAACATGATAGAGGCAGGATTTACAACATATAGAAACATCTCAAGATACTATGAACCATGGCCCAGCCAAACTGCTACACACAATTATTTAGGAGGACACAATCCAATACATGACAGATAACTAATAATAGCAGCATGACCAACCTAATTAAAAACAAGAGCTGATATCCCAAGGTACAATCAAAAACAATTTGTAATATGTGGAGTTTCAGAGGTCTCTATCTAAAATCCCTCTTCCCTTCATGAACTAAAAATCAGTTAAGAGACAGATGCAGAAATCGGATATGTAGAAGTAAAAATACTAAACTTTGTCATTAAAGCCAAGTGCCGTCGAGTCAGATCTGAATTTGTCATTGGGAAATACTGTTTTATAAATATGGCTTTACAGATTTGCAAATAATGAGTCAGCTAAACCTTTACCTCAAAATGAATTTTACCCAGGCTGTCAGAGACAGAATGCAAAACTACACAGTCACAGGTGCTAGAAAATAAATTATTATGCTAGAAAATAAATAAAAATAAAGAAGGTCACATGTAGATTCATGTTAGTAGTTTTCCATTAGCTAATAATTAATCTAATTCTGGGCTTCTGTAGTATAATTAAAAAAAGAGAGAGAGAGACAGACAGAGATAAAAATACTAATAAAAAGCCTTTAATATAGTCTTCCTGGTACACCATGAAGGAGCCCTGGGGATGCAGTAGTTAAGCACTGGAATGCTGATTGAAAAGTTGTTGGTCTAAACTCAGTGACTGCTTTGTGGGAGAAAGATGTGGTAGTCTCCTTCCTTAAAGATTACAGATATTGAAACCCAATGGAGCAGTTCTGTTTTGTCCTGTGGAGCCATGACGAGTCAGAATCAACTTGATAGTAACAGGTTTTCTCGGATACATAGTGAATTTTTGATAGTTGATAATTATGTTTCCCTAAAAGAACAGAGGTGCTGTAAATTTCTCTGAAGTTACCAGTGAAAAGCTTAGGCAAGTATTCTTTGTGGCAACAGGTCACAGAGAGGCGTCCTCTATGCTGCAGTGTATAGCTTACTTTACTTTGATGACTTTTAATCTTTTTCACACAAGCTTCACTAGCTTGGCTTTCTGCCTACTCTTTGTTACTTGCTTGGCATTGATGACTCTGAACTTTGTTTGCTTTCTATAACCCAAAATATTGTCTTGTAAAACTCCGTGAGCACCAAACCACTGGGACCCCAGGTCACCGTTTTCTAAATCTTTCCCTTGAAAAAAATATAAAAGAAAAACTTTCCTCCAGAACACTAAGCCCCTCTAATTTTTGCCCTATTTCTCTGTTTAATATCATAGCAACTTCCATCTAACTTATTCCCTTATCACATATGCCAATCTATATTTTTCCTCATCATTCTCTCAGAAGAGTTCTGGCTAAACTCTTTGAGAGTTTTAGGTCAGTAAAGTTTATACAACTTTATCACCAACCGTTTTCCTCAATCTCTAAGTAGCGTAAAGTGTTGTTTACCACCGATTCTTTTTAAGAAATTGTGTGGAAGCGGAGCCAACATGGCATAGTAGACATACGTCTCCTTGAAAACTAAGGCCTGGTTAGATAGTTGAATGGAGCTTTCTGAACACCCAGAGGACCTAGTGCACAGCATAGTGTTTTCAGACTGGACTACACATCACCAAATGGGAAACTTCCTCTTTCTTGCTGAGTCCCACTCCTGCTGTCTCACTGCTTGCACAGACTGAAGGTACTGGTGCTTTTGATTTTTTGTTTCTTTTTTTGGCCAGTAGCTGGGGAATGGACATGAGCTGGCAGATACACTGGACATCAATGCTAAAGTGAATAACAGGCACCAGAGTGGAGTGATAATGTGTGGGTTAGCCATGTTTTGAGAGCCCGGCGGCAGATTAAGGGCAGCACAGACTCTCTACCCTCTGTTCTCTGAGCTCCATCACAGATTCTGCTGTTCCCTGGTAGCAGGGACAACTTGACCGGGGGAGGTGGAATAACGCAACCAGGGGCCTCAGCAGAGATTAGTACCCAGGCTGGGAGACAGTGCCAGTCTGAGAAGTACTTTTCCAGCAGAAAGGATGTGTTTAGCACAGTGTTGTCTTAGGGGTGAGGCCTGTCCCTCCCTGAGAGTCCATCGGAGCCAGTAACTAGAGTACACAGAGGCAGCTTCTGACCAACTCCCATCTCAGAACTATGCTTCAGCTCCCACTGAGGCAATAACAGAGAAACTAAACAGCCTGTAGGTGGCCCATAGGCAAGAGACCATCACTAGGCATTTAAAGAAACACCCCACCACTGCTCCAGAAAACTCCCAAAATAATCAAAGAAAACTTCCAAGATGAAGAAGACTTTCTGAAACAGAGATTAAATACAAAAGAATTATATAGAGAGCTCTCCTAGAAGATAAACAAAATGCAGCAGATCAAACTGAAAAATTAAGCAAGCTATTCAAACTTATGGAACATCAACATTCTGAAATCTAACAGATCAATAATAAAATTACAGAATTAGACAATTCAATTCAAAGTCAAAGAGCAGAATTGAGAAAATGAAATCAGACTTAGTTACATTGAGGACAGAGCAACTGACACCAGCATTTATGGGGTGAATCAGAGAAAAGAAATAAGAAGCAAGAAGAAGCATTAAGAAACATGTGGAACTCTATCAAGAGGAAATCTATGGTTAATTGGAGTTTCTGAACAAGGAGGGATAGCTGGAAACACAGAGAGTATTGTTGTTGAGTTGATGACAGAAAATTTCCCTGAAATTACAAAGGAAGGGAACATAGATATCCAAGACATGTATTGAACACCACAAAAACAAGATGCCAAAAGGAAGACACTAAGAGTTATCATAATCAAGCTTAAAACAATCAAACATAAGCAGAAACTCTTAAAGGCAGTGAGACTCCAAGCAAAGCTAACATTCAAAGGGAAGCCCTGTAGGCTTTCATCTGACTCCTCGGCAGAAACAACGTTGTCAAGGAGGCAGTGGGATGACATATTCGAAGACTTGAGGGAGAAAAACTTCCAACTAAGAATTATGTATTCTGCAAAACTGCCTTTCAAATATGAAGATGAAATTAAGGTATTTACAGGTAAACAGAAGCCTAGAGACTTTGTAAAAACTAAACCAAAACTACAAGAAATACAGAAAGAAGTTCTTTTCTTAGAAAAACAAAACCATTCAGTGTATACTTAAGGAGGCAATGCAGGGCATAACATCCAGAAACCTGCTTAGTTAGGGAAGTCACAAAATTCAATCAGAGCTATAATATTAAAATAAAGGAACCAGTGATCATATCATGAAAACTATGACACCATAACATTAAAAGGAGGGATATACTACAGTAGTTACAGTCCTTTGAGAGCAAGAGGAAATGAAAAAGATACTTGGAAGTGAAAATTGAGTTTAATTAAAGGAGATCATATGAGCAGCCACAAAGCACAATAACAATGCAACATATCAAAACAAGAAATGTAATACAGGAGTCTCAACAAACACAAAACCAACACTGAGAAAGATGAAAAGTCAAGCTATAAAGAAGAATGACCCAGAACAGAATACTAACAGCAATATAGAACACACAACACAAAAATAAACACATCAAGATGACAGCAATAAACACATATCTATCAATAAACATACTGAATGTAAATGGACTGAATGTTTCAATAGAGACAATGAGTGAATGACATCATCTTGGATCAAAAGACCCAACACGTCTATATGTTGCTTATGAGAAACACACCTTAGACTTAAAGATATGAAAAAACTGAAAACTAAAGAATTGTTACCAAGCTAACAATATACAAAGCAGAGCAGGTGTGGCAATACTAATCTCAGATAAAATAGATTTTAATGTAAAATATACCACTGTGGACAAGGATGGTCCATGTTTATTGCTGAAGGGTTCAATATACAAGCAGGACTTAACAATATTTAATTATTTATACACCAATACTAGAGCATATAAATACATTGAACAAAACACTGACTACATTGAAAAATGAGATAGATCACTCCACATAAATAGTTGGAGATGTCAACAGTCTGCTTTCAGTAATAGACAGATGATCTAAGAAAAAATTCAGTAGAGACACAGAAAACTTTATTGCAACAATTAACCAATTAGACCTCATTGACATACACAGAATTTTTTATCCATCAACAGATAACTATACCTTCTTCTCCAATGCACATGGAACATTTTCCAGAATAGACTGTTAGGACATAAAGCAAATCTCAACAAAATCCAAACCATTGAATTATTGCAAAGCAACTTCTCAGACCATAAAGTCATAAAAGTCAAGATAAACAGCAGAAAAGAAAGACAGAAATTGGAACCCATGGAAACTGAACAACGACTTTCATAAAAGGCCGTGGCTTATAGAAGAAATCAGGGATGAAATAAAGGAATGTATGGATTCAAACAAGAATGAAAACATTTTCTGCCGGAACCTATGGGATGCTCCCAAAGCAGTGCTGAGAAGTCAGTTTATCTCCATAAGTGCATACATCTGGAAGGAAGAAATAATCCAAATGAAAGAATTAGCCCTGCAGCTTGAACAACTAGAAAGAGAGCAACAGAGGAATCCCTCAGTCACCAGAAGAAAAAAGATGATAAAGGTTAGAGCAGAACTAAAGGAATTATAGAGTAGAAGAGCAATTGAAAAAATTGAGAAGAACAACAGCTGGGTTTTTGAAAAGATTAACAAAATTGACAAACCATTGGCTAAATTTACAAAGGAAAAACAAGAGAGGAAACAAACAAACTGAAAAAGAAGTGAGATGGGTCACAACAGACCCAACTGATATCAAAAGTATCATCACAGAATATTATGAAATACTGTACTCCAACAGATTTGAAAAACTAGAGGAAATGGACAAATTCCTAGACTCGTATCACCTATCAAAATTACCCCAAGGAGAAGTAGAACAGCTTAACAAACCCATCACAAAGGAAGAGAGTGAAAAAGTCATCCAAAAACTACTAACCAAAAAAAGTCCAGGCCCAGATGGCTTCACCACAGAATTCTACCAAGCTACTAGAGAAGAATTATCTCCAATACTGCTGAGACTATTCCACAGTATAGAAAAGGATGGAATACTCTCAGATTCATTCTATGAAGCCAGTATAACCCCGGTACCAAAGCCGGAGAAAGAGACCACAAAAAAGGAAAATTATACACCAATATCACTCATGAACCTAAATGTAAACATCTTCAACAAAACCCTTGCCAATAGAATTCAACAACATATCAAAAAAACAATTCATCATGACCAAGTTGGATTCATACCAGGGATGCAAGACTGGTTCAACATCAGAAAAATAATTAATGTGATCAAACACATCAATAACACAAATGACAAGAATCACCTGATTTTGTCAACTGATGCAATTGAGAAAGTCCAACTCCCATTCATGCTAAAAACTCTCAGCAAAATTGGAATAGAAGACAAATTCCTCTATGCAATAAAGGCTGTCTATGCAAAGTCAACCACTTACATCATCCAGAATGGAGGAAGACTGAAAGAATTCCTCTTGAGAACCGGAACTAGACAAGGAGGCCCACACTCACCTCTTCTATTCAACATGGTACTAGAAGTTCTGGCCAGAGCAATTAGACAAGCCCAAGAAATAAAGTGTATCGCAACAGCAAAGAAGAAGTAATAATCTCCCTATTTACAGATCACATGACTATATACACAGGGAATCCTAAAGAATCTGTAAGTAAACTACTCGATTTACTAGAAGGGTTCAGCAAAGTATCAGATTACAAGGTAAACACAAGTAAATCAGTAGGATTCCTTTATACCAACAAAGAGATCATTAAAGAAGAAGTCACCAAATCAATACCAGTTACTACAGCCCCAAGAAGACAAAATACCTAGAAATAAATCTAACCAAAGAAATGAGACCCATACAAAGAGAACTACAAGACCTTGCTGGAAGAAACCAAAGGAGACTTACAAAAATGGAGAAACCCACCATACTCATGGATAGGAAGACTTAATATTGTGAATATATGAATTTTACCCAAAGCAATCGACACACACAATGCAATCCCAGCACAAATTCCAGTGACATTTTTTAATGAGAAAGGGAAACAAATCACCAAGTTTGTCTGGAAAGGGGAGAAACCATGGGTAGGATAAGCAAAGCACTACTGAAGAAGAGGAACACAGTGGGAGGCCACACATTACCTGAATTTAGAACCTATTACACAGCCACAGTAGCCAGAACAGCCTAGTACTGGTACAAAAAGAGACATATAGACCAGTGGAATAGAGTTGACAGTTGATGTTCAACAAAGGCCCCGTGAGTATAAGCTGCAGTGAAACAAATGGTGTTGGCAAAATTGGATATCCATTTGCAAAAAATTGAAACAAGACTCATATCTCACACCTTACACAAAAACTAATTCATTGGGCAAAAGACCTAAACATCAAATCTAAAATGATAAAGATTATGCAAGAAAAATAGGGTAAACAATAGAAGCTTTAATACACAGCTTAGATAGATTTCAAATTCTGATAAACAAAGCACGATCAACAGAAGAGAAAATCAATAAATGGGAACTACTAAGAATCAAACACTTTTGCTCATCCAAAGACTTGATAAAAGAATTAAAAGACCACCTACAGAATGGGGAAAAAAAAAAAAATTGGACACAACATTTGGAACCAAAGTCTGATCTGCATAATCTACAAGATATCACACAACATCAACAAGGAAAAGGTAAATAATCCAATAAACTATGGGCAAAGGAGGTGGACAGACATTTCACCAAAGAGGACATCCAGGCTTCCAAAGGACATATGAGGAAAAGCTCACATTCATTATCTGTTAAAGAAATCAAATCAAAACTACAATGAGATACCATCTCACCCCAGTAAGGTTTGCCATAATCCAAAAAGCACAAAACAACAAATGCTGGAGAGGCTGGGGAGAAATTGGAACTCTCCTACACTGCTGATGGGATTGCAAAATTATGCCACCTCTTTGGAAAGCAAACTGGTGTTTCCTTAAAAAGCTATAAAGAGATACACCATTTGATCCAGTAATCCTGCTGCTCCGAATACATCTTACAGAATTAAGGGAAGTCACACGAACAAACACATGCACACTAATGTTTATTGTAGCACAGTCCACAATAGCAAAAAGATGGAATCCATCGAGCTGCCCAACAACAGATGAATAGATAAACAAATTGTGATACATATACTCAGTGGAACACTATGCAATGGTAAAGAACAATGATGATTTTTAGGAAGCATCTCATAACCTGGTTTCAATAGGAAGACTTTACGTTAAATGCAATCAGTGACACAAAGACAAATACTGTATGAGACCCCTACTATAAGGACTTAAAAACAGACTCAGAACCGAAGAAAATACTCTTTGACAGAGGTAAGGGATGGGACAGAGGAAGAGGGCTTGTCATAAATTAGGCAGTTAATAGAAATTTGGCTGGGTGAAAGCAGTGACAGTATACACTAGAAAGAAGACCAGCTTAACTAGACTTCAACATAAAGTGCAAACTCTTCTAATCTTAACCCAATATTGTAATGATAGAATAGCAGTGGTGAGAGTCTGGGGACCGTGCTCTCAGGGGACATCAAGACCAATTGGCTTAACTAGCCTATTGTTAAGAGAGCCTTCTGCACTCCATATTGGTGAGTGGCATCTGGGATCTTAAAAGCTAGCAAGCTGTCATCTGAATTACACCAAATGGTCCGAACTTAGCGGAAACAGATGACCACCAATGACAACAAAGACACGAGGAAAAAAAGATCCCAGAAGACCGAAGGACCCAGCTGAATGGGTGACTGTATCAATACGTGACCAGAAAAACCAGGTGGTGCCTGGCCACCACCAGTGGCAGCCATGATGGGGCACACAGTGTCACAGACAACATGAGAAAAAGAGGGGTGCACCTTGTAATGGTCCAAAGGCCTGGGGTTTCCCCTGGGAGCATCTCTCCTAGACCTGCTGCTGCCCCTGACCAGAAAACATTATTGAGCTCAACTTTTCAGACAGGAATGGGTTGGACTCGGGGACACAGTGTATCATATGATATGCAAACTTTACGGTTCTATGAATCTATAGGATACTGTCCTACTGGCCTCTTATTAGATGAGAGAGAAGGTGGAGAAGAGGGGACAGGAGATTGTTAAGAGGATGTAACATACACAAAATGGAAAGGAGAACTGTGCTGTCACCAGGCAAGGAGACCCAAAAGTTATCTATCATATCTCTTTATTCTATGACATAATTAAAAAATATTCTCATTCTGATCAAAATCTTTAACTTTTTAAAACTTCTCCATGGGTTGTCCCAACCAATTACAATCTAATCCCAGGTATTAAATTATATTCTCTTCATTGTTTTAACAGCCATCTAAGAGGACTATATATATCTACCTGAGTCCCTCTGCTGTGTGTTCTCTGTTATAAAGTCAGAGAAAACTTTTCAAAATTTAAAAGCCTCCAATGTCTTGCCTTCCAATTACCCCGAAATAAAGACTTAGCTATTGGCCCTGATATATCTTGCAGCCTAACTTGAAACTATTTTCCTATCGCTTTTTGAGATCAAAGTATGTCCTGACACATTTTCACTCCATTGTGCCCAACACGCTGTCTCTCATAGCATGAATTTATTGCAAAGTAATCTAAAGGTAACTTGAACCTATTCTTCTGTGTGACTAAGCACTGTAAACTCATATGTCTCAGAATGTTTCACTTCTTTAGTGAAAATGTCTCTGATTTCACTCAAGAAAGAAAATTATACTCAAACTTTTCTTGTGTTCCTCTGTTTCATTGTATTTATTATTTATAACTTTACAACTTATGAGTAACTACAATAGCAGAATTCTAAGATAGAGTAATGTTCCCTTCACCTAGTGTTTATGCCCTGTATAAAATGCCGCCTTGAGTGTGGGTGGAATATTCTAATACGATCTTCTCTATTGCACTCTCCACTCACTCATTAGTTATTCCAGTAATAGTTCCTTGAATGTACTATAATCTTTTAAGTTAAAGTGCCTTTTAAAATTCTGTTACTCTTACCTGAAATCCTCAGTCACTACTAATTCATAAGATTACTTTGTTTAATACAAAAAAAAAAGAAGGAGAAGAAAAGTATCTACACTCATGTAACTCTTTGAAAGCATGACTTGGCCAAGCAATATTTTGAGGATTAAGAAAATGTATCCCTTACTCTGGATGAACCCAGCCACAGTACAGTACCATAAATGGAACAGTAGAGGTGATCCACATTAGTTACAGGCAATGAATGTGATCCACTCTCTGGGAGATATTTCAAAAGCAGTAATAAAACTGACTAAAATTTAATCACCACTCACTAACAATTCTAAATGTTATCAGTGACACAATACAAACAAACAACAACAAAAGCATTGCTGGCATGTTGATACTGACTCATAGCCACCCTACAGGACAGAGTACAATGGTCCCTTGAAGTATTCTAGGCTGTAATCTTTGCAGGTGCAGATTTCCAGGTCTTTTCTCCTATAGAACAGCCAGTAGGTTCAAATCATCAAGTTTTTTAGTTACCAGCTGAGTGCTTATGACAAAAAACAACTTCTTAAAAGTACTTTGTTAGTGTAGGTTTTTAAACACACCAGCTAATGGGTAAAAAGAATACACAACTGTTCTCCAGGTTTTTGGTCTGGACAACTGGAGTAATAGTGACACTAATAATAGAAAGACAAAATTAGGAGAAAGAGATGTGTATGGATTAGAGAGTGATTGGTTTGATATATAATGAGCTTCAGATATTAAGAACAAAGGGAGGAAACAGCAAACAGAAAGTTGATTTAAAAAGCCCAGGTAGCAGCAAGTTGCATCCTTGATGCCAGAGAAGTATAATTTCAATAATGAAACGAGACACTAACTTCAGGGTGTTACAAGAGAAAAAGTAACAAGACACTTGAAACCAAAAGAAGTCTATTAGGTTTAATATTTAGGAGTCCGCTTGCAAACTAAATAAAAACAGAGTCAATGAAAGAAGTAAAAACTAATGATAGTAAGTTGAGGAGTGGGAAATTGAGTAGAGGAACTGAGTATAATCCACTCTTTCAAAAAGAAACAAGAAAGGAAAACAAATAAAATACAAAATAATGAAATTTCCAAAAGATGATTACAATCCCCATCATTTGGTACAGAAAGTAAGAGTATAAGAAAGAGTAAGAAAAAGTCAATTTTTAGCTACTTCTAAACTGATTCATCATAAAATTGAGAAGACAGAGACATTTCAAAGTGGAATATGAAAAAGTCATGGTGAGAAGAAAGAGCAAGATAGGTATCACAAGCTGACTGCTTGGTAAAATTCATAATATAATTACCATATATAGAGAAATATCATATGTTTTCTTAAATCTGTAATAAGTCTAAGACCTCCCTAATGTCTGAGTTATCAATAAATCTGGTATAAATAACAAATAAGTCTGGCAAGGTAATTGTTATAATGTTTAAAATAATTTATCACATTTTAACTCCAGACATCAAAGGAATTATTAATAATAAGGGAATGCCTAATAAAAATGCTATTCATAAAAGCACAAAACAGTAAGTACTAAAATTGTCTGAGCAGAACAGGGGCTACTAAGTCAAGTTGATGATTACACTGTTCCTTCTTAAAGTATGTAATAATAATATAAGTCATTGAAGCATTGTGTTTAGAGTAGGAAATGATTGTGTTATCCTGCTTTTGTCTGTAAGAAAATAGAATTGAGTAGATAAAGTTCATATACATAAAACTGCATAGTGTAAATGTGTGAAGAAGAATTGAGAACCATAATAAGCTTTGGAATTCTGGGCAGATAGAAGACATTTGAAACGGTCTGGAAATATTTTTTGCTTTTGATTATTTCAACTTGATCGCAACCACTTGTAGAGCACTTGATAAAGGTATTACAATTGGAGCAAAATTATTGAGGAGGAATTGGAGACTAAGGGATAAAAATAGTATAAGCTAATTTTCCACAATATTGAAGAGATGTACAGGAAGAAAGAGATACAGATGCAGACTGCGAGAGTGAGACAGCATGGGCTCAAGAAAGATCATGAATCAGTGTTGGAGTGAATGGAGGGAAGGCTGACACATCTATGTACTTGATATGTTCCGAGATTCAATAATTCATCAGATTGCAGTCTGTAGAATTAATCTCCAGACAATGGTATTTTAAGAGAAATAAAGGAAAATAAAAACAGACTAACCTCAAAGATATTACTTGACCTCCAAATTTCCCTTCAGGAAAAATCTCTGGGCGTGATTGTTCATTGGGTTTGCTTACAATTTAGCCACAACATGGAAGTATTCATGGCTAACTCACTAACTTCTTTGTTTTTTCCTTCCTGTTATCATTAAGTGCCTTCAAGTTGGTTCCAACTTGTAGTCACCCTTTGCACAACAAAACAAAACATTGCCTGATCCTGGCCATCTGCTAAATCATAGCTATATTTGAACCCATTCCTGCAGCCCCCACATCATTACATCTCATTTAGGGTCATCCACTTTTTAGCTGAACTTCTGCCAAGCTTGATGTCCTTCTCCAGAGCCTGGTGCCTTCTCATAACATATACACATACATGATACCAAGTCTCACCCTTCTAACTTCTAAGGAGCATTCTGGCTGTACTTCTTTCAGAACATATTTGTTCGTTGGTCTGGCAGCCCATGGCATATTCAGTATTCTTTACCAACACCATAATTTAAACACGTGAATTCTTCTTCAGTCTTCATTATTCACCATTATCCAGCTTTTGAATGTAGATGAGGTGATTGAAACTAATATGTCTTGGGTCAGGTCACCTTAGTCCTCAAGGTTACATCCTGGCTCTTTAGTACTAAAGAAGCCTTTTGAAGCATATTTTTCCCAACACAATGCATCATTTGATTTCTTGGTAGATGCTTACATAGGCGTTGACTAAGGACCCAAGGAAGTTGAAATCCTTGACAATGTCAACTTTTCTCTATTTATCAGGATGATGATTATCGGTCCAATTGTTGGGATTTTTGTTTTCTTTAGGTTAAGATGTAATCCATACTGAAGATTGTAGTCTGATCTTCATTAGTAAATGCTTTATGTACTCCTCATTTTTTGCAACCAGAGTTGTGTCTGCTGTTTATCACAGATTGTTAATAATGTTTCCTCCAATTCTGATGACACTTATTGTATAGTAGCTTCTTAAATTGTACCTATTCCTCTGTTATTGATATGCTTAGATCCCAAAAATCAGGTTATTAACAAAAAATTGGCAATATGTCTCAGGGTCTTGCACCATCTTTGGGACCAGTGTCCTCCAGATTGCTTACCATCCATCAGATGCCATTGGCACATCTCAGAAGGAATGTGCGATACAACTGGCCCCCCCGTTCCAGCTACACCTTCTGCAGCAGCAAAGATTCTATTAGGATTAGGAGTGGTAATACTGGTGAGCAGAGGTTGGCACCATCTCTGGAGCACCAGGGCCCACCATCATCTGGCCACACTACAGATCATAGCATCTATATCTTCCTTCTAAACGAGTTCTGGAGGCATGCTTCTACAGACAGTTCCTGGGCGTTAGAACAGGCCAAGCATAGGATGCCCAGATGTCAGAGAAGCTGACTGGGAGGAAGAGACTTCTGAAGCGCCTCCTAACTTCAGTAACCGAGTACTCACTTCCTGCTTGCTGCCCAGCTGCTGCAGTCTCCTGCATGCTTACCCCATGCTCACACTGGGCCCTCTTGGCTCTTTCACTCAACTTTGGTAATATGAACCATCAGCAATCTGCACAGCCTCCTGCCTCAAAAACTTTGCCTCCTCCTCTTCACCTCCAGACCAGATTTCTCATTAATAGGAACAGTAGTCAGATAGTAGATTTTTCTCTATTGTTACATATGTGAAATGTCAGACAATGAAATAATTCATTAGTGAGAAGCAGATGTCTGTGTTTAGCATAGATTGAATAGCATGTAAAATAATACAACTCCGAAACAGATCTTCCCTGATTTTAAACCATTCTATCACCTTGTTCTGTTGGAACAACTACCCCTTGGTTTATGTACAGGATCCACTTGAATACAATTAGAAACTCTGGAATTCCCATTCTTCACAATGTTGTCCATTATTTGTTATTATCTGTAGAGTTAAAAGCCATTGAGTGGACAGAGCTGCAATAAACATTCATGTGCATGTATCTGTTTCTGTGACAGCCTTTGTTTCTGTAGCACATATTCTGAGAAGTGGGATTGCTGGATCATATAGTATTTCTATTTCTAGTTTTTTTAAGTAAGTACCAATTGCTTTCCAAAGAAATTGTACCATTTTGCATTCCCACCAGCAGTGTAGGAGAGTTCCAATCTCTCCACAGCCTCTCCAACATTTTCTGTTTTGTGTTTTTTGGATTACTGCTAACCTTGTTGGGGAGAGATGCTATGTCATTGTAGTTTTAATTTGGATTTCTCTAATAGCAAGTGATCATGAGCATTTCTTCCTGTGTCTTTTGGCTGTCTGAATGTCTTTTTGATGAAGTGTCTGTCTGTCTCCTTTGCCCATTGCTTAATTAGGTTATTTACCTTTTTTTGTTGATATTTTGCAATACCATGTAGGTTATGGAAATCAGACATTGATCTGACATGTAGTTGCCAAATATGTTACCCATTCTGTAGGTAGTCTTTTTACTCTCTTGGTAAAGCCTTTGGATAAGTGTTTGATTCTCAGTAGTTCCCATTTATCTGTTTTCTCTTTTGTTGTTCCTGCATTGTTGGTAAGATTCTGTAGCTTGTCTAAGCCATGTATTAGAACTCCATTGTCGATCCTATTTTTTCTTCCATGATCTTTATTGTCATATGTTTGATATTTAGGTATTTCAGCCATTTTAAGTTAGTTTTTATGTAAGGTGTGAGATATGTGTCTTGTTTCAGTTTTTTTGCAGATGAGTACCCAATTTTGTCAACACCATTTGTGAAAGGGACTGTTTTTATTCCGGCTTATGATCTTTGGGCCTTTGTTAAAAATCAACTGTTCATAAGACGATGGTGATATTTCTAGGGTCTCACTTCAGTTCTGTTGTACCAGTACCAGTACCAGTATCGGTACCAGGATGTTTGACTACTGTAGCAGTATAATAGATTCAAAGGTCAGGTAGTGTGAGACCTCCTACTGCATTCCTCTTCTTCATTAGTGTTTTGCTTATCTGGAGTTTCTTCCCTTTCCAAACAAAGTTGGTAATTTGTTTCTCCATCTCATTAAAAAAAGACGGACACTGGAATTTGTATTGGGATTGCATTATATGTGTAGATTACTTTGAGTAAAATAGACATTTTTCAAAATGCTAAGTCTTCCTATCCATTAGCAAGGTAGGTTTCTCCATTTGTGTAAGTCTTTTTTGGTTTCTTGGAGTAGGCTCTGGTAATTTTCTCTGTATAAGTCTCTCACATGTCTGGTTAGATTTATTCCTAGGTATTTTATCTTCTTGGGAGCTATTGTAAATGGTATGGATGTGGTGATTTCCTCTTTGCTGATCTCTTTGTTGGTGTAAAGAAATCCTACTGATTTATTTATGTTTACCTTATATCCTGATATTTTGCTGAACTTTTCTATTAGCTCCAGTAGTTTACTTACGGATTCTTTAGGGGTCTCTTTGTATGTGATCATATTATCTGCAAATGGGGAGATTTTTGCTTCTTCTTTGCTGATGCAGATACCTTAATTTCTTTGTCTTGTCTAATTGGTCTGTGTAAAATCTCTACCACAATGTTGAATAGAAGTGGTGAGAGTGGGCATCCTTGTCCAGTTCCTGTTATCAGGAGAAGTTCTTTCAGTCTCTCTCCATTCAGGATGGTGTAGACGGTTGGTTTTGCATAGATGCCCCTTATTGCATTGAGGAATTTTGCCTGTAATCCAATTTTGCTGAGAGTTTTTAACATGAATGGGTGTTGGACATTGTCAAATGACTTTTCTGCATCGATTTACAAAATCAGGTGATTTTTTTCTTTTGTGTTATTTATGTGGTTGATCACATTAATTACTTTTCTGATGTTGAACCAGCCTTGTGTTCCTGGTATGAATCCAACTTGGTCATGATGAATTATTTTTTGATATATTTTTGAATACTATTGGCTAGGGTTTTGTTGAAGATTTTTGTATCAAGGTTTATGAGTAATACTGGTCTGTAATTTTCTTCTGTTGTGGGATCTTTCCCTGGCCTTGGTATCAGGGTTATGCTGGCTACGTAGAATGAATTTGGAAGTATTGTGTCATTTTCTATGTTGTGAAATAGTCTCAGTATTATTGGAGTTATCTCTTCTCTAAAAGTTTGGTAGAGTTCTCCAGTGAAGCCATGTGGGCCGGGTCCTATACTGGCTGGTGAGTTTTTTATTACTTTTTCAATCTCTTCCATTGTGATGGGTTTATTAAGTTATTCTACTTCTCCTTGGGATAACTTTCATAGGTCATGTGAATCTAGAAATTTGTCCATTTCCTCTAGGTTTTCAAATATATTACTGTATAGTTCTTCATAGTATTTTGTTATGATACTTCTGCTTTCAGTTGGGTCTGTTATGATGCCTCACATCTTGTTTCTTATTAGTTTTGTTGTTGTGTTGTTTCCTCTCCTGTTTTTATTTTGTAAATTTAACCAGTGATTAATTAGTTTTGCTGATCTTTCAAAAAAATCAGCTTTTGGTTTCATTAATTCTTTCAATTTTTTTCTTTTCTCTAATTCATTATTTTATGCTGTAATCTTTATTCATGGCTTTGGCAATCTTTATTATCTCTTTTCTTCTGGTGCCCGAGCAGTTCTTTTGTTGCTCTTTCTGCTTGTTCAAGTTGTATCATTAATTCTTTGGTTTAGGCCCTTTGTTCATTCTGGATGTATGCATTTATAAATTGATCTCTGAGTACTGCTTTGGCTGTTTCCTGAAGGTTCTGGGTAGGATGTGTTTTCCTTCTCATTCAATTACATAAATTTATTTATTTCATCCTTGATTTCTTCTATAACTCATGGATTTTTGAGCAAGATATTGTTCAGTTTCCATGACTTCAAATTTCTACCTGTATTTCTCTGTTGTTGATTTCAACTTTTTTGGCTTCATGGTCCAAGAAGGTGGTTTGAAATATTTCATTGTTTTTGATTTTGTTGAGGCTTGCTTTGTGACCTAACACATGGTCACATGGGCTCTTCTGAAGAATGGTCTAGTTGCATTGGTAAAGAATGTTTACTTATGTGTTGTTCAGTAAAAGGTTCTGTATGTATCAAAGAGGACTAGTTGGTGTCGCCATGAGTTGGATCTGACTCGATGGCACTTGGCTGGCTGGCAGGGTCTTCTGTATCTTTACTGAGATTTTTTTCTGGATGATCTGTCCACTACTGAAAGTAAAATGTTGTAATATATTATTATTTTAGAATGATCTAATTTTTCAGCGATGTCAAAGTTTGATCGATATATTTAGAGTCTCTAGAATTGGGTGCATTGACATTTCATATTGTTATATCCAACTTATGTATTGAAACTTTCAGCAATTAATAGTGACCATCCTGGTCCACAGTGATAGATTTTACATTAAAATCTTTTTTGTCTGAGATTAGTACTGCTACTTCTGCTCTTCTTTGCATGTTGTTAGCTTTGTATGTTTTTCCATCCTGTGATTTTATGTTTGTTCACACATCTTTGAGTCTAAAATGTGTTTCTGGTAAGCAACATGTAGATTGATAATGCTGTTTGATCTAAGCTGTTAATTCTGTGCCTCTTTAATGAAACATTCAATTCATTTACCAATGTAATTATTAATAGATACATGTTTAGTACTGTCATGTTGCTGCCTTTGTTTTTGTGTTGTTGTTTTCTTTGTTCCTCTTAATATTCTGTTCTAGGTCATTTTTCTTTGTGAGTTTACTTTTTTTTTCAGTGTTGGTTTTGTGTTTGTTGAGTGTGCTGTATAATGTTTCTTGTTTTGATATGCCACATTGTTAATTTGCTTTGCAGCTACACCCTTGATTCCCCCTTAATGCTCAAAGTTTATCTTCTGTATATCTTCTTAATTTCCTCTCTATCGGAAAGGTTGTATCTACTGTAATATATCTCTCTTTATAGTATGATAAGGTCACAATTTTCTTATAAATATCACTGGTTCCCTACTTTTAATATTTTACCTTTCATTAAGCTTAGTGACTTCCCTAACTAAGTAGGACTCTAGATGCTGTGTCTTGCATTACATCCTGAAATATACATTTGATGTTATTGTTTTCTTAAACAAAGATCTTTTTTCAGTATTTCTTGTAGTTTTGGTTTGGTTTTTGCTAAGTCTCTAAGTGTCTATTTATCTGCAAATGTTTTAATTTCACCATCATATTTGACAGACAATTTTGGTTGGAAGTTTTTCTCCTTCAAGGCTCTGTGTCATCCCACTTTCTTCTTGCCAGCACGGTTTATGCTGAGAAGTCAGAAGAAAGCCTACAGGCTTTTCCTTTGTAAATTAGTTTTGCTTTAACCTCACTGGATTTAAGGCCTCGCTTTATGTTTCATTTATTAAACCTGCTTATACTATGCTTTGGTGACTTTCTTTTGTGGTCTGGTTTTTGTGGTGTTCAATAAGATTCTTGAATGTCTATGTTCACTTCTTTCATGATTTACGGGAAGTTTTCTGTGAGCAACTTTTCAACAATCCTCTGTATTTTCTGCTTTCCGTTCCTGTTCAGGAACTCCAGTTATTCCTCGATTATTCTTCTTAATAAAGTCCCACATGCTTCTTCATTTCTCTTGTTTCTTTTGTCTGATTTTTCCTCATGAATGCTAGTATCAGTTGCTTTGCCTTCAAGCTCACTATTTCAGCATTCCAATTTTTCCATTCTGCACTTTTGGCTTTGCATCAAGTTGTCTAATTTTGTAATTTTATTATTGATTTGCTGGACTTCAGATCATTGATGTTCTAGCAGTTCATACAGCTTGCTTAATTTTTCATTTTGTTCTCCTGCATGTTCTTTAATCTCTAGAATAGCTCTATACATAATTCTTTTGTATTCTACTTCCACTAATTTTAGAAAGGCTTTTCCATTTGGGAATTTTTTTTTGATTCTATATTTTGGGAATTTTCTGGAGCTATAGTGGTCTGCTTCTTTAAATGGTTGGATATTGATTGTTGTCTTTACATGATCAAGATGCTGCTCAGTTTTTCTGGTGCTACATCAGTGGGAGATGGGGTTTCATTCTAAGAAGGAAGTGAGTAAAGGCACTGCTAGAATTGATCACCAGATGCCACTCTGTTTTCTAGGTACAGCTCCTCTGACTTATGTATAGCTCCTCTGGCAGTATAGACTCTGTTAAGCCCCATAATGCTGCTTGGCTTAGTGGCTGGCCTGAGCTGGTCCCTGAGGGGTAGCAGACCCTGTCTCCTGGCTGCTATAGGTGGTGAGCTACTTGCGCTGTCTCTTCATCATCACATCAGTCAGTACTATGGCTTAGCTCAGGGAAGGGAAGAGAGAAGGATACCACCACACTCAGCTGCCAGAGACACTGTGTTCTCTAGATACATTTATCTTAAACACTGCTTTCCTGCTGAGGGGGCAGTGTCCAGCAACTGCTGAAAGTAGCACCACCACACTCAGGCACCTGTCACTGCTGCTATATCTAGCCACTCCTATAATAAAAACTGCTTTCTATTGAGGGAAGTGTTGACTAGCCATGCCAGTAGACAGGTCCTCAGGCGTGGCAAGCCC
Organism: Heterohyrax brucei; assembly: GCA_028571685.1. Classification (NCBI taxonomy): domain Eukaryota; kingdom Metazoa; phylum Chordata; class Mammalia; order Hyracoidea; family Procaviidae; genus Heterohyrax; species Heterohyrax brucei. Next base: position 136,816,786 of record CM053142.1, on the reverse strand, counting down.
TATCTCCCAGTTGACAAAGACAGTGCCTTATAGGGTTGCCAGATCTGACTTGACGGCACTTGGCTTTGGCTTGGCTATAGACTATCCCTGGATGGTATGATGTGGCTCAAGAAAAGTGGGCATTAGGGCACTGTCACACTTGGCCACAAGCCCCCATTCTCTAGATACAATTGTTTTGAAAGCAGCTTTTCTGCTGGGACAAGCACCATGCAGACAGGCACTGTTGCTCAACATAAGATTTATCCCCAAGTGAGACCTCAAGTGTGGCTACATCTGCCTCTCAGCTGACCAAGATGGCATCCCTTCTGAGCTACCTCTGCTGCAGTGAGTCAGAAGGAGCTATGGTGCAGTTCAGAGAAGGGTGGAGGGGTACCAGCACCCTTGGTTGCCCACTAGACTCCCTAGCTGTGGCTACCCCAAGCACAGTCTCTCTGCTGTGTGATATGCTGTTTACTTAAGCACTGCTGTTCATCATAGTAGCCAGCATGTGCCAGGCTGACAGGCTTGTCAGTCCCAGTCCCAGCCTCCCAGTTAACAAAGAAGGCATCTGTACCTGCAATCCCCACAAGTGATGCACCAGCAGAAGCAAGACTCAGTGAATTGCTGCCTCACCACCAATTGAGGTAACTTACCCTTTCTGTTATTCAGTCCAGTCTCACAACCCTACTCTAGATCTTGGGTCTCCCAGAATGTTCATACTTCTTTCATTTGTATTTTTAGGGCTTACTTCTTAGAGGAAATTGAGAAGATGTATGTCTAGTCTGCCATCTTGGCTTGCCCCTGAAACTCTTGTTAATTATCTTCAGCAAAACGTAACTTGTATGTGATGATATTAATGATGTTGTTCAATACTTTCTGCATTTGGTTGGATCACCTGTCTTTGGATTCATCACAGATACGAATCTCTTCCAGTCAGTTGGCCAGGTAGCTGTCTTCCAAATTTCTTGACATAGATAAGTAAGCAATTTCAACGTTTGATCTATTTGTTGAAATATCTCAAGTGATATTCCACCAATATCTGGACCCTTATTTTTCAGTAGTGCTTTTAGTACAGCTTGGACTTCTTTCACCAGTACTATCAGTTTTGTGCTAACTTCTGAAATGGTTCAATATCAAACAATTCTTTTTGACACTGTGACTGTGTATTCCTTTCATCTTCTTTTGATGCTTCTTTCATCATTCAATATTTCACCCATGAAATCTTTCAGTATTGCAACTTGAGCATTGAAATTATTTTCTCCTGTTAAATCGGCTTTAGAAATGTGGAACATGCCTTTCCATTTGGGTTTTCTAACTCCTAGTGTTGTACATTTTATTATAATACTTTGTCATATTAAGCTGCTTTTTGAGATCTTCCTTTCAGCTTTTAAGTAATCATTTCCACCTTTTACTTTAGCGATTCTGCATTAAAAACAAGTTTCGGAGTCTCTTCTGACATCCATTTTGTCCTTTTCTTTTTTTCCTATCTTTTTACTGACCTATGTGTACTTTTCATACAGACTGTCCTTGATGTCATCCCACAACTTGTCCAGTCTTCAGTTATTCACATTTAACACAACAAGTCTATTCTTGAAATAGTCCCTAAATTCAGGTGGAACAAACTCAATTTTGTACTTTGACTCTTGTGGATTTTTTTTTAAACCTTCTACTTTAACTAGCATATGAGTGATCAATAGTCTATTCCACATTCAACTCCTGACCTTGTTCTGACTGATGATACTGTATAATACTGTATTTCCACAGGTGTAGTCAGTTTGATTCCTGCTTACTCCAACTAACAAAATCCATGTGTATAGTAAATTTTATGTTGTTGAAAAATTTATTTCCAATTGATAGGTAGTTGGTCTTAAAAATTCTACCATATGTCTGGCATTTTTTTCTAAGAGAAAAATTCCAACTAGTGATCTTTCCTTGTTTCCAACATTCTCATTCCAACTACCAGAAATTATTAATGATTTTTGATTGCATATTCAATCACTTTCTAACTGCAAAAGTTGGTAAAAATCTTTAATATCTTCACCTTTGGCATTAGTGATTGATGTATTGGTAGTCTGAATTGCAGTCAAAAAAATGTATGTCAACTTGGCAAGGTTGTGATCCCCAGAATTGTGTGCTTGTCTTCCATTTTATAATATGATGTAATTTTCCTATGTGTTGTAAATCCTTATCTCTGCCTGTGGTTATGGAGGAAAGATTAGGTTATGCTGAAAAGTAAAGATGTTGCCTTGAAGACTAAGGTACACCTTACTCAAGCAATGGTATTTTTCAATCCCATCATGTGCATGTGAAAGTTGGACAATGAATAAGGAAGACAGAAGAAAAATTGATGCCTTTGAATTGTGGTGTTGGAGAAGAATACTGAGTGTACCATGGACTGCCCAAACAAACAGAGCTGTTCTGGAAGAAGTACAACCAAAATTCTCCTTGGAAGCAAAGATGGTGAGATCACATTTTAATACCTTGGACATATTGTCAGGAGGGATCAATCCCTATGTAAGGACATCATGTTTGGCAAAGCAGAAAGTCAATGGAAAAGAGGAAGATCCTCAACAAGATGGACTGACACAGTGGCTGCAATAACGGGCTTAAGCATAAAGACAATCATGGGCACCACACAGGATCAAGTGATGTTTCGTTCTGTTCTACATAGAGTCACTATGAGTTGGAATGGACTCAACAACACCTAACAGCAACAACAATGGGGATTAGCATGGAGTACAACACCCTTTCTCATACCACAGCCATGATCAAATGTAAGGGGAGTTTTCCTTCTACTTTAGGAGAAATGAAAGGAGACAGAAGTGAGAGGAGAAACAGGGATCTCATACTACCAGAAAAGAATAGCCAGGAGAAGAGAGTGTCCTTTGAATCCTGAAATTCTGTGCTGAGAAACTCCTAGACCAGAACGTTTATAACAAGGATGTCCCCCGAGAACCAAAAGAAAGAGAAAACTTTCAATGGAGCTGGTGCCCCTGAATTTGGACCTCTAACCCTTTAGAGGCTAGTGAAAGAATTATTATTATTATTTTATTGTTGTCTGTTGTCGTGATTCACACAGGACACCAGCCATTGGTGTGATTAACATGGGACACCACTTACAGGTGTGAGATGGGACACCACTTACAGGTGTGAGACAGGAAACCACTTATAGGTGTGAAATGGGGCACCACTTAGGGGTGCTATGTGTATGAGAGACCAAGGTTAAAAAATCACACTGACAACAAACTTTTAGTTTGCTGTGGGCATAAAAGGGCAGTTGCCTGCAGGTAGAGACGGACACCAGTTTGTTTAATCCACCAGCTTTTATTGAGCAAAGTAAACAAGCTTCTGCTGAGAAGGTGAGAAAAGGCATCTTATCAGTGTTCCTTACTTCAAAGGAACAGGCATTCCCAGGGAGGAGGAAAGGGAAGGTCCTTGAACTAATCTCAGTAAATACTGTCTTCAACACATCCTGGTTTTCTAGGCCACTGAGACAAAACTTGTCTCAAGGGCTTTTGCCAGGCTTTTGCCATCCTCAAGACAAGTCCCTATCTAGACACAGACAAGGTCAGGGTAAGCAGTATTTCACATTCTTTCTAAACATGCACATCCCCACACCTGTCATTAAAACCATCCACTTGTGTTATTTCTGTTCTATCAGGACTAGATAACTAAGGGATTTATAAATTTGTATAATAGTTGTATTAACTGGTCTTCCTTGTAGATGATGCTGTATTACGCCTACAAAGAGTAAGCATCATAGCAACATGCAAGTTACCACATTATAACAAACTGGCAGATGAGTGATAATGTTTTATCTTAGTTATTATAATTCATATATTACATCAAGACAGAGATTGATATCTGTCATGGGCACATAAGTTGGAATTGATGGTTTGTGCTGCATATAAAGTATATTTGGGGACTATGAGCTTGAAAAAATATATATATCATGCTCCCTCTGCCCCTTCATTGCATCACATATATCACTAGAGTAATAGTAGCTCTTTTACATTACCCACTTGGGTGTTGTGAGCATCAGATAAAACAAAGAGTGCTAAAATAATGCTTTATAAACTATAAAGTGACATTTAAATTCTAAGATAAATAACTGAAAGAAAAAAAAAAACTCATTTATACTACTATCCACTGCAGTTGAGTCAATTGTGACCTATAGGACAGAGTAGAACTTTTCCATAGAGTTTACAAGGAGCACTTGGCAGATTCAAACTGCTAAACTTTTTGTTAGCAGATATAGCACTTAACTATTATGCCACTAGGGTTTGTGGCCTACTGGTTAAGTGATACTACTGCTGGTAGACAAAACGTTGGCAGTTCAAATCCACCAGATGTTCTTGATCTCTGGGACAGTTCTGCTCTGTCCTATTATAGGACCACTATGAGTTGGAATTGACTTGAAGGCAATGCATAACTGGTGCTATTAAATTAGTATAAAGAGAATTGAAAAGTTTAGAAAGGTAACAAGGAGGGAAACATATACTGCTCTTCAGATTTTAAAATACTGACGCTATATTTTTAACAATCTAACCTCTAGGATAGTGTCATGTACCTGTATCATATGGCTATCAGGAAAGCCTGATGGAATAGTGGTTACACCCTATGGCTGCTAACCAAAAGGTCAACAGTTCAAGTCCACAAGCCACTCCTTGGAAACTTTATGGGGCAGTTTTACTCTGTCCTCTAGGTTTGCTGTACATCAGAATTGTCACGACAGCAGTAGGTTTTTGCAAAACATTATCTGAGAAGACTAAGATATTTCAGTGTGGTCCTCCTGTGATATACCATCATTCACCACTAGACTTAATCTCACCTCTGTGAACCCTACTAGACCCAGCCTAGTAGGGTAAAAGTTACACCACGTGCTCAGTAACAATATGTATGTCTGAACTGGAGTTGGGTTGAAAGAAATCTTTTCATTAGAATCAAGGCACATCACACTCCATTCATCAGTGATTGGTTATGACAGGAAATGAGAAAGAAATCTCAAAACTTTTCAATAAGAAGCAAAAGGTATAGACACTACACAATGCACAGATGGTGATAAAATGAGGCTTTCAAAGTGCTTGAATACTGAGTAATTATGGCAGTACTAAGAAGCGTGAGCTGTTCATTGCTCACTTTTAGGGGTGACACTCAGTATTCCACTTAACTAACTTGGGTATGCTACAGAGTATATATTCCTCTTGTTAGAGTGCCATATAACAAATACGGTGGAGGGAAAGTATATTGATTAAAACTTATCTTAGAAAAATTTTGTATAAACAGTTTAACAGGAAAACACACAAGCTACCAAGCTATGTTTTGACTTAGAACTTAAATTTGATTATTAAGTGGAGCTCAGTTTATATAGACAAAGTTTTCTTTTCTCTAGGATTATATTGCCTATGTCATATAAACTGTATACAGGCAAATACGAACTCCTTAAGAGGCCAGAACCTGGTTCAAGTCAGTTTTAATCAAGATATGTATCTAAAAGTATTTGACTGTGACTTAGCGACATGTAAAATAAATAGTTTCAGCAGAGGAGTACTCTAATTCACTACAGTGATTTTACTTGCTGTAAAGGGAAAAAGAAAATTCATCATTTTTCTTCCATTCTACTAATATGATGTCTGACAGTTAAGTTTGTGAACTCATCCTAGAAAAAGTGCTACATACTTCTTTGATGAATAGCACTACGGTTGCCTTCAAAGTACTCCCCTTGGGAAGCTGTGTACTAATGCCAGCACCTAGTCCATCCTTCAAAGCAATTTTGGAACTCATTTTCTGGAATGGCCATCAGAGCTGTTGTCATATTATCCTTGCTATCCCTGCCATCAAAATGTCTTCCTTCCAAGATTTCATTTCCTCTGAAAGGTTAGCCAAGCCAAGTGCCAGAAAGGTTACTGTAGTGATATTCAGCAATGAGGTTATATAGCACTTACTACAATTAAGTCCATGAACTTGATTGTCAGGCATCCCATAGGCCATTAATTTTCTCAATTTATACTAAAAATACAGACCTAACTACAAATGAAGAAAAACAAATTTTCTCCTAGTAGATAATGACTAAATTGTGAGACATTCTTCTGATCATGAAGGATTCACAGTAGTCTGGGAGAATAGTCAAAGAAATGCCATATTTCCTTTTCCCTGGCATTGAACTGTATTTTATTTTTAATTGTAATTTAGATGAAGGTTTACAGAGCCAACTAGTTTCTCATTAAACAATCAATACACATAATGTTTTGCAGCATTGGTAGTCAATTGCATGACACGTCAATACTCTCCTCTCCCTGATTTTCAATTTCCCATTACCAGCTTTTCTGTCCCCTCCTGACTTTTTGTCCTTGTCCTTGGGCTGGTGTGCCTACTTAGTCTAATTTTCTTTAATGGGTCTGTATAACTTATGGCTGAAGGGTACACTTCGGAAGTGACTTCGTTACTGAGTTGTAAGGACATTCAGGGACCATACTCTCAGGGTTTCTCCAGTCAATGTCAGGCCAGTAATCTGTTTTATTTTTATTTTTATTTTTTGGCTTTGTAAGTTAGATTTTTGTTCCATATTTTTCTCCAGCTATGTTCAAGACTTTGTATTGTGATCTCTGCTGGAGCAGTCAGTGATGACAGCTGGGTACCATCTAGCCCTGCTGAACGCAGTGTGATGGAGGCCATGGTAGCTGTGGTCTATTAGTCTTTTCACTAATTTTTCCCTTGGGTCTTTGTTTTTTTTCGTTCTCCCTTCCCCCAAACAGAAGATCAGCAGAGAATCTTAGATGGCCACTCACAAGCTTTTAACACCCCAGAAGCTATCCACCAAAGAAGTTACCTAGAAGATTTTCTTTATAACCTATATTGTGTAATTGAGCTAGATGTTCCCTGAGACTATGGTCCCCTCAGTCCTCAACCCAGTAATTTGGTTACTCAGGCAGTTTGGATCTCTCTGTGGAGCTTCCATGACCTTGCCTTGGACAAGTTGTCCTGGTTTCTCCAGTATTCTGTACTGTTCTTATCCTTCAGCAAAATTACCACGTACCTCTTGTCTGTTTAGTATTGTCTCTCTATCCCTCCACTCTCTCATCATCATCAAAGACTTTGTCTTTTGTGTGTCTACCTTTTCATGAGTTTTTATAGTAGCAGTCTCATACAATATTTGCCTTTTTGTAATTGACTTATTCCACTCAGCATAATGCCTTCCGGATTCATCTATGTTGTGAGATGCTTTGTAGGTACATCATTGTTTATTCTTGCATAGTATACTATTATGTGAATATACCATTGTTTAGTTATCCACTCATCTATTAATGGGCACTGTTTTTCTATCTTTTAGCTATTGTGAACAATGCTGTAATGAACATGTGTGTGCATATGTCTATTTGTGAGTCAGTTATTTCTTTAAGATATAGTTCTAGGAGTAGAATTGCTGGATCATATGGGTCTTGTATTTCTAACTTTTAAAGAAAATACCGTATCATTTTCCAAAACAGTTATGCCATTTTGTATCCCCAAGAGCAGTATGTAAGATTTCCAGTCTTCCTGCAGCCTTTCCAGCATTTGTTAGTTTGGCTTTTTTTTTTTTTGTTGTTGTTGTTTTTAATTCATGCCAGTAAGTTCAAGGATATTTCTTTGTGATTTTGGATTGTGTATCTCTAAAGGCTAGTGGTCATGAACATTTCCTCATATATCTTTTACGGATTTGAATGTCATCTTTGAAAGGTGTTTGTTAACGTGTTTTGCTCAATTTTTAGTAGTATTATTTCTCTTTTTGTTGTAGAGGTATTGCATTTTCTTGTAGACTTTAGAGATTAGACCTTTGTTGGATATGTCATAAACAAAAAATTCCTAGTCTGCAGGTTGTCCTTTGACTCTATTGGTGAAGTTTTTTGATAAGTATAAATGTGTAAATTTTAGAAGATCCAAGTTATCTAGCTTATCTTCTGATATTTGTGTATTGTTAGTTGTGGTTTGTATCCTGTTAATGGCATGTATTAAGGCCTTTATCATTGATCCTATATTTTCTTCTACAATATTTACAATTTTTGATTTTATGTTTAGATATTTAATTCATTTTGAATTAGTTTTTGTGTATAGTGTGAGATATGGATCCAGTTTATTTTTCAGAATGACAATGAATTTTTGTCACCATAATTTATTTAAACTTGGCTTTTGGCAATTTATTTAAAAGACTGTCTTTTTCCTTTTTGATGGACTTTGGGGCTTTGGTGAAGATCAAGTACCCACGTTGTTGTTAGGTGCCATTGAGTCAGTTCCAACTCATAGTGACCCTATGAACAACAGAGTGAAACAATGCCCAGTCTTGCACCATGTCCGCAATCATTTTTGTGCTTAAGCCCGTCACTACGGCCGCTGTGTGAATCCATCTCATCAAAGGTCTTCCTCTTTTTTGCCTTCCCTCCACTCTACCAAGCATGATGTCCTTCTCCAGGAACTGATCTTTGCTGACAACTTATCCAAAGTATGTAAGACACAGGCTTGCTAACTTTGCTTCCAGGGAGCACTCTGATTGTACTTCTTCCAGAACACATCTGTTGGTCCATGGTACATTCAAAATTCTTCTCCAACACCACACTTCAAAGGCATCAATTCTTCTGTCTTCTTTGTTCATGGTCCAGCTTCCACATGCATGTGATGTGATAGAAAATACAATAGATTGAGTCAGGTACATTTTAGTCTTCAAGGTGACATCCTTACTTTTGAATACTTTGAAGTGGTCCTTTGCAGTAGATTTTCACAGTGCAATGCATCTTTTGATTTCTTGACTGCTGCTTCCAAGGGTGTTGATTGTGTATCCAAGTAAAATAAAATCTTGGCAACCTCGATCCTTTCTCCATTTATCATAATATTGCTTACTGATCCAGTTGTGAGGATTTTTATTTTCCTGATGTTGAGGTACAATCCATACAGAAGGCTGTGGTCCTTGATCTCCATTAGTAGGTGTCTCAAATCTTTTTCATTTCCAGAAAGTAAGGTGGTGGTGTCTGCATAACGCAGGTTGTTAATGAGTTATCCTCCAATCCTGATGCTTCGCTCTTCTTCATATAATCCAGCTTTTCAGATTATTTGCTCGGCATACAGATTAAAATGTGTGATGAAAGGTTACAACCCTGACGCATGTCTTTCCTGACTTTAAACCACGCAGTGTCCCCTTGTTCTGTTCGTACTACTGCCTCTTGATCCATATACGGATTCCTTAAGAGCACAATTAGGTCTGGAATTCCCATTCTCTGAAGCGTTAGCCATAACAAATACCCATAGGTGGGTGCATTTACATCTGGCTGTCAGTTCTATTCCATTGGTCAGTGTGTCCGTTGTGTAACAGTACCAGGCTATTTTTGACAAACATACCCACATATTAGGTTTTAAGTTAAGGTGGTACAAGTCCTCTTACTTTCTTCTTCTTCATTAGTGTTTTACTTACACAGGGCCTGTTTCATTTTCGTATAAAGTTCATGGTTATTTTTTCTATCTTTTGAAGGAATGCTATTGGGTTGATATTGCACTGTATCTGTTAACTGCTTTGGGCATAATTCACATTTTCACAGTGGACATGGTCTGCTTTTCCATTTACGTGGGTCTTTTGGTTACTTGAAATAGTATTTTGTGGTTTTCTTTGTATAGGTCTTAAATATCCTTGGTTGGATTTATTCCTAAGCATTTTTTTTTTTTTTTTTTTTTGGTGGCAACTATTTTAAATAGCATTATTTGCCTGATTTCCTTTTCATCATTCTCTTTATTGATGTCTAGGAATCCTACTGATTTTTGTATGTTTATGTTGTATTCAGTTGCTTGATAAGTCTTTCCATTATATTCAGTAGTTTGTTTTGGAGTCTTTTTCATTTTCTATGTAGAGTATCATATCACCTGCAAATTCAGACAATTTTGTTTTTTCCTTATCAGTTTGGATACCTATTTTTTTTCCTTGCCTTACTGCAATAGCTAGGACTTCCAGTACAATGGTAAGTAGGAGTGGTGATAAAGGATATCTGTGTCTTGTTCCTGTTCTCGAGGGGCATGCTTTCAGCCTCTCTTCATTAGGAATGATTGGGCTGTTGATTTTGTATAGATATCCTTTATTGTACTGAGAAATTTCCCTTCCGTATTTATTTTATTAAGGATTTTCACAAGGAATGGCTGTTGGACTTTGTTGAGTACCTTTTTTACTTCAAATGAGATGATTCATTTGTTTCTTTTTATTTTGTTTATGTGTGGACAGCATTGATTGATTTTCTAATGCTAAACTATCCTTACCTACCCAGTAAGAATCACACTTGGTAGTCATTTAAAAAACAGTGTGTGTGTGTGTGTGTGTGTGATGGTAATTTCTATTGATTAGAATTCTGTTGATAATTTTCACATCTAGATTCATGAGAGATGCTGGGTTATAATTTTGTGTGTGTGTGTATGTGTATGTGTATATGTGTGTGGTTTCTGGGCCTTATTTTGGTATCAGGGTCATGTGCGCTTCATAAAATGAATCTGGACATATTTCTTCCTTTTTTATATTAAATAGTTTAAGTAGTAGTGGTGTAAATAAGCTCTCCTCTGAATATCTGGTAGAATTCTCCAGAGCAGCTCACTGGGCAAGAGCTTTTTTGTTTGGTGGGACTGAGGGAGTTGTTCTAACTACATTTTTAAGCTCTTCTGTTGTTATGAATCTGATTTTCAACTTCAGTTTGTGTTAGTTTGGGCACGTAGCGTGTTTCTAGACATTTTTCCATTTACTCCAGTTTTTCTAATTTGTTGTGAATATAGTTTTTCATAATACTCTGTTGTAATGGCCCACCATTCCAATCCTTACTTGATTATTTACATTCTCTTGGCATTTTTCTTTTGTTAGTTTGGACACTGGTTTGTTCATTTTGTTGACTCTTTCAAGGAACCAATTTTTGGTTTTGTTGATTCTTTCTATTGTTTTTCTATTTATCACATTGATTTCTGCTCTGATCTTTATTATTTCCTTTCTTCTGGTAGCTATGGGCTTCTTTTTCTGTTCTCTTTCTGCTTCTTTGAGTTTTGTATCTAATGTTTTGATTTTGTTCCTTTTCTCTTTTTTAACTTATGTATCTATTCCTATAAATTGATGTCCATGCACTGTCTTTGCTGTGTTCCAAAAGTTTGGATATAATTTGTTTCCATTCTAATTTGACTGTAGAATTTTTTTTTTTTTAATTCCACCACTGATTTCTTCTATTTCGCAGTGGTTTTTAAGAAAGGTGTTATTCAGTTTCCATATATTTGATTTTTCTTCCCTTCCTCTTCCTGTTATTATTTTCTTGTTTTATGATGTGGTGATAAGAGAAGATACTTCGTATTATATAGTGTCTTAGATTTTGTTAAGGGTTGTGATGTAAGATTTGTGATGTAAGATGTGATACATGCTTTTAACTCTCCTTGTGTATTGGAAAAGAATATGTATTTTGTTGATATTGGATGAAGTGTTATACATGTGTCTATAAGTTCAAGGTGACCAATTATGGCCTTTAGATGTTCTATATCTTTGTTGAATTCCTTTTCAGATGTTATCTCTTTTACCAAGAGCAGTATATTGAAGTCTCCTGCTATTAGTGTGGAATTATCAATTTCTCTTTTTAGTGCTTCAGTTTCTTATATTCTGTTGGAACCCTGTCATTGGGTGTGTAGATATTTATTATATCTTCAAGGCAAATTGCTCCTATAATCATTACATAATGTCCTTCTTTGTCTTTTATGTCTTAGGTCTTTTATCTAGTATTGCCCTTTCTGCTTTTTTTTTGTCTCTTTCTATCTTTTTTTGATAGCCCTTTGCTTGATATATTTTTTGATTCTTTGATTTTTAATAAATCGATCTCTTTCTTTATAAAGTATGTCTTGTATACAGAGGATCTTAATGAGTCCTGTTTTGTTTTTAATCCATGTTGTCTGTCTCTGTATGGGTTCAGTGAAGTCATTTGCATTCAATGTGATTATTGATAGGTATGAGTTTATTGCCCACTTTCTGGTGTTTTTTGTGATGCTGACATTTTCTTTGTTCCTTTTACTATTCTTTTCTGAATTTCTTGTTTGTAAATTTGTTTGTTTCAATGGTTTGTCTAGCACCCCAGCAACCTGCCCTGGGAAGAGTCTAGACCCAAGAGGGACATGAAAGGGGATGAGAAAGACTCAGTCACACAAAGAACACACCACACAAGATAAGGTTGAGGCCAGGTGGGACCAAGGTCTCTGACGAAGAACAATAGCCATCGTTCCTCTTTTGCAAGCTTTGTTTATATGTTCCAAAAAACGGGAAGACAGCAGGACAACACTACTGCCATAAGGGGTTATAAATTCCACAAAGTGGCTTTGGATTGGTTATAGAAAACACAGAAGTTTTTCTGTCTGTAATGGACACGGAACAAAGAAATAGTTAGGCATAAGATGGGGCCGAGCAGGAAAGACAAAAGGATCAGGGAGTTAGGGTGTGTTGTTCTTGGCCTGTGGCGTGTTTGCTTATAGATTTTGTGTTCAATGATACCTTATGCTGCTGTTCTTTTCTTGTATGAAAAGTTTGTTAAATTTCTTTGTGGCTACCCTGACATTTACCCCCATTTTCTTATGATTAAACCAGTCCATTTTTATTTGACTTATTGATGAAGATCAAAGGCCACAGCTTTCAGTATGGATTGCACCTCAACATCAGGAAAATAAAAATCCTCACTACTGAACCAGCAAACAACAAACAGAGAAAAGATTGAGGTTGTCAAGGATTTCATCTTACTTGGGTCCACAATCAATGCACATGGAGGAAGCAGTCAAGAAATGCATTTCACTGGGAAAATCTGCTGCAAAGGACCTCTTTAAAGTGTTAAACAGTAAAGATGTCACACTGAAGACTAAAATGCTCATGATCCAAGCCATGGTATTTTCAGTGGTATCATATGAAAACAGAAGCTGGGCAATGAACAAAGAAGACAGGAAAAGAACTGATGCCTTTGAACTGTGGTATTGGAGAAGAATGTTGAATGTACCATGGATTAACAGATCTGTTCTGGAAGAAGTACAATCAGAGTGTTCCTTAGAAGGAAAGATGGCAAGACTGCATCTTACATACTTTGGACATGTTGTCAGGAAGGATCAGTCCCTGGAGAAGGACATCATGCTTGGTAGAGTGGACAGCCAGTGAGAAAGATGAAGACGGTTGAGAAGATAGATTGACACAGTGGCCATAACAATAGGCTTAAGCGTATAAACAATTGTAGACATCGCACAAGGCCCAGCAGTGTTTTGTTCTGTTGTTCATAGGGTCACTATGAGTCAGAAATGATTTAACAGCACTTAATAACAACAAAAACACTTTTACTTGATAAAACCTTGACTTCTTCTGTGTTGGATAGTTCTATATACCGACTGTTTATTAACTCTCATTATTTTGACATTGTTGTCACTTACAGATTGATTTCTCTAGTTCCAGCTGTAAATTTTTGATTTTGTTCTTCAGAGTTCATTATCTAGGTTGGTATCTGGCTGATGTTGTCTTCTGTGTCTCTGTCAGTTTCTTATTCCATTCGGTGCTTGATTGAGTATTTTATTTCCTCATTTGGTAGAGTTCCAGGATTGAAGTTTGTATCTATTTTGCTGAGATCTTTGGATCTTTGCTGGAGAAGGACAGCACGGTGCTTCTGTCTACAGTGTCACGTATAGTGTCATATAGAACACCACCTCTGACACTGAACTTTAGATTTACTCAAATAAACTTGACCAAATTAAAGAAAATGTTTAAAATCAATAGTTTCAGATGGAGAGATAAGATGGCAGCATAGTCAAACACTTTCTTTGACCCCTCTACCAACAAAGACACCCCCAACTGAATCAATTATGTATGACATTCTAGGAGCCTTGAACATCAAAAAGAAAGTTGGGAAATCAGACTAAGGGAAAAGGGAGAGTAGGACCAGAAGTACCTAGGACTGGCCAGGCCTGACCTGGAAAATCTCTACCCACATAGAAGGAAAGTCCACTCTCTCCTCGAGAGTCAGTGAAATCAGCATTCAGTCATCAAAAGCTACCACATGAGGGTCTGAAACTTTTCTTTGGGCTAAACTTCTCTCCATTTTCCCCATACACACACCCCTCTCACACACCCACAATGCACTGAGCTCCATATACTACCTGGAACAAAAGTAGTACCTCTTACATACTCTGTGAACTATCCTTCCAAACTTAGAGAGGGAACAATTTAACAAACAGTGAGGAATATATATATATATATATTTTTAATGGCCAGCTCCCCTAAGTGAGGAACTCAGGGAAGAAAGAAAGAAGTCCTTTGCCTAGGTACATGTATAAGGGGTCCACAGACTTGAAAGTCTTTTAGCACTCCATACAGCAACTAGCACACCAGTTGTTCTGTAGCAAAAGCTATCTACCTACTAGCTTTACGGAACATGGAAAAACCTTCCTCACAGATACCCATGGGTGATTGTCAGCCCCCTACCTTTCTCAGTGCACGCAGCCAGTTACCTGTGTCAACACCAATCTAGGTTGGCAGGGTAGAGCCTGAACCACACACTTGCTAACTGACTACATGGACACCTGAGCTTAATACATACAAGTAAATGCACACCTGAGCCCTCAAGCCTAGTAACAGCTCTAACAATATGACAACAGGATGTCAGAATTTCTAAGGCATCAGTAATCATACTAGCTCACGCAACCAACCTATTTGGGCCTTTCCAAACAAAACAATAACAAAAAAAGAAATTAGAACATAGAAAGCAAACAGAAATAAATGCAATTACTTTTTCTATGAGTGTTGATTGTGAATTCAAGTAAAATGGAATCTTTGACAACTGCAGTCTTTTAACCACTGATCATGATGTTGCTTGAGTACAATTAGTATTCTGGATAAGCTACTTTTGCAATGTTATAATTTATTGTGATCCACACAGATGAATGCATTTACATGATCAATAAAAATAGGTAAACATCTTTCTGGTATTTTCTACATATAACCAGGGTTCATCTTGCATCAGCACTGATACTACTGTTCCACAATGTCTTCTGAATCCAGCTTAAATTTTTGGCAGTTCCCTGTAGAAGTCCTGCTGCAGCCACTTTTGGATAATCTTCAGCAGAATTTCACTTACATGTGATACTAGGGAAAATATTCAATAATTTCTTCATTCAAATTAATCACTTTTCTTTGGAACTGGCACAAATATACCTCTCTTCTTGTTGGTTGGCTATGTATCTGTCTTCCAAATTTCTTGATGTGGTGGGCATTTGTAGCACTGTATCCATTTGTTAAAGTACATAAATTGGTATTCCATTAACTCCTAGAACCTTATTTTTCACCAACACTTTCTGTTCAGCTTGAACTTCTTTCAATATCACCTGTTCTTGATCATTTGCTACCTTCGATCATTGACCAATTCTTTTTGGTACAGGGACTTCGTGTATTCCTTCCATCTTGTTTAGATACTTTTTTTTGTTCTTCAGTATTGTGCCCATAGCATCCTTCATAGAAACTTGACACCTGAATTTTTTCTTTAGTTCTCTTAGCTTGAGAAATGCCAAATGTGATTTTCTATATTGGTTTTATAATTCCAGATCTTTGCACAAGTCATACCAGAACTTTGCTTTGCTTTCTCAAACAGCCCTTTGAAATCTGTTCAGATATTTTTATTTTATTATTTTATCTGTTCTCTTTGGCTTCTTGACTTTCATGGTAAAGTTTCAGAATCTCTTCTTACATTCATTTCACTTTTTCTTTCCTCTCTTTTAATGAACTTCAGGGTAGACTTTTTTCATGTGTGATGTTTTTGATATCATTAGAGAACTTATCTGGTCTTCGGTTATTAGTGTGCAATGTGTCAAATATATCCTTGAGGTGGCCTCTAAACTCAGGTGGCATATACTCAAGGTTGTGTTTTATCTCTCATATACTTATTCTAACATTATTTAGCTTCAACTTGAACTTGTATATGAGATATTAGTGGTCTGTTCAACAGTCAGCCCCTGACTGTTCTCATTTATTTTTCTGTTGTCTCTTTCTACAGACATAATCAATTTGATTCCTGTGTATTCCATCTTGTGAGGTCCATGTGTATAGTTGCCACTTACGTTGGTGAAGAAAAGTTATTTGCAATGAAGAAGTCATTGGTCTTGAAAAATTCTATCATGCAATCCTCAGTTTCATTTCTATAGCCAATATCCATATTTTCCAAATACCAATCCTTCCTCTTTGTTTCCAGTTTTCATATTCCAATCACCGGTAATTATCACTATATCTTGATGACATGTCTGATCAATTTGAGAGTGCAGAAATTTGTAAAAACTGAAATTTCATTTGACGGTGAATGCAGTGCTATTCCTCTTCAATCTGTCTTTCCTAGCATTGTAAACCATATGCCTGTCCTATTCAAAATGGCCAGTATTAATCAATTTCAACTCACCAGTGCCTAGCATATCAATGTTTATGTGTTCTATTTCATTTTTGACAATTTTCCTAGATTTGTAGAATTGGAATTAGAATTTGTTATTATTACAATATGTTCTTTCAAACAAGTTGAAATCAGTCAAACTTTCTCAAAAATAAAACTAATAATTTAAGGAAAATACACAGAAGTAAGGCAGAAATTAAAACAAAACCTCAAATATTCCACACTCAATATTACCTCAATACTTCTGTGAAGTGTATAATGACTTATCCTTAAAAGGTACACAGAAATATGTAATAATGATGTAAATGACAAAACTAGCATTATAAAATACTTCTGGTTTGATTCTATTTTGTATGTTTGTTTGTATAAACTGAGGGAGGGTTGATGTTTGATCTCTTGTAACTTCACGATAATAAAAAGAATCAAGAACGGCCTAAGGCTGAATCTTATGCAACAGGGGTCAGGCATACCTCCTCTCTCTACCAATTCTGATGCCATCCGTCCCTCCAACAGCACTCTCTACTTCTTTCTTGGGTTCTATAATTCACTATAATGGGTACATAAAACTCACAGATAATACTCATGATTATGGGATTTATTAAGGAAATAACAGATTAAAATTTAAACCCATAAATACTCAAAGATACAGTCCCTTCATAAAGACAGCCTCTCCCCAGCCATGCTTGCAGGTATGCCTCTCCCAGGCTCTTGACCTCTGCCAAAGGCATTCAGCATTCTCCCCCTATGGGTCAGAAAGCCCACCTAGCCATCTCCTGTTGTTGAGTCTCTCCTGTAAAATATCTGCTACTGAGTCTCTGCTCCAAGGTCTCTACTTCCTTCAGTACTAGTTCTCTCTTTTTGTGTGTGTCCTCATTCCAGATCTTTTTGGTGCAGAGATCCTAGGAAGTGTTGGCTCTTCTTCTTGTTAATGATGGAGTTCTCTCTTTCCTACTTGTGAGATACTTTATTTCAAGCCCAGTAAGTTTACAAAACTGACCAATTGTTTTGGTGGGCCACAATTGCCCTATCTCACAATCAAATTGAATCACTTGGGTGGAAGTTACAGAACCATGACTAGAGGGGTCACACAAAAGTCTCCGTCACACTGCATTTTTCAGGAACTCTTGAACTTTACCTATCTTTTCCATTACAAAACCAGGCCTACATCACTTTTCATATACACTATTCCAGTAATTTTCTTTTAAGAGAATCATGTTTTAAAAAAAATTAAATTTACCCACAATACTGTGACCATGTGATACTCATATCCATACTCACAAAAATTTAAAAATGTTAACATAGTGTACATAAGTTAACTCTCAACTTTTATGCCAAGTAATAGTGTTTTTGACACTTCTGACATAACTGTGTACATTTGAGGAAAACCTGATTGCACAGTGGGTTAAGTGCTATGTCTGCCAATCAAAAGATCAGCAGTTCAAATTCTAAGGGGCAGTTCTACTCTGACCTCTAGGGCTGCAGTCAATCGGACCCGACAGAACAGCAGTTGTTTGGGTGTTTTGGTTTTTTGGTTTACATACATTTGAAGAACTTTCTGTAGTTTTCAAGCTGGAATTCAGTTCTTTTGTGTCTGTCATACGCTAGTCATCTAGTAGCCTTTCTTAACCACTTATTTGTCCTAGTGAAATCCTCACTCAGGAGTTTACCATAGCCATTGGAATAGAACTCAAAGTCTTTCTCAATCAGACTTCATTTTGTTTCAGTGTGATAGCCATTAACTCCAACCAACAAAGCTTCGATCAACAGAATCTTGTACTATTTAAGCTATGACTTCACCTGAAATGGCCTCCTGCCCATTTATTCAAGGTTTATCAAGGCTAAAATATACACATGGAGATTCTGGACCAGCATAGATCCACTGTAATCATCTGTTTTTTATTTTTTCTTGGGTTTATAATTGTTTACTGTTTCATTTAATAATCTATATTTAGTTGGTTTCAAATACATGGATACTTTCTCCCCAAAATACTTTAGAAAAAAAAAACACTAAAGTTTATTTAATTTTTGTGGTTGTTGAGAATATGCATAGCAGAACACCTTGACTTCAATTCAAGAATTTCTCCACATACAATTCAGTGACATTGCATCCTTCAAAGTGTGCAACCATTCTCATCCTCCTTTCCTGAACTGTTCAGTCCCCATTAACTCCAGTTCATTGTCCCTTAAGTTTCTTATTTAATCCTTCAAGTTGCTGTTGTCAGTTTGATCCCATCTACCTCTTTACCAGCACGATGTTCAAGGCAGATATTCTTTACTAATTAAGCTGAACTACAGTTTTATTTTAAGACTTTATGCAATAGTTTTGGCTTAAGGTTTAAAAATTATCTCTAGCAATAGTATCATGTGTTCATACAGCCTCCATAAAACCTGGTTTCCATGAGGATTTGAAATTTGGTTCTGTATTTTCTTTGTTTTTGATCAAGACTCCTCTAAAAAAATCTTTAACCAAAATGTTTGCTAATGGTAGCCAGGTACCATCCAGTTCTTCTGATCTCATGATAAATGAGGCAGTTTTCTATGTGATTTTCAATGGCTGATTTTTAAGTAGATTGCCAATCTTTTCTTCCCCTCCCCAAAATACTTTTAGTTTTGAATTCAAAATCTGTGATTAAATTATTTTCAAGATGTTCAATATATTAGCACTGATGTAATTCAAAATCAACTTTTATATATAATATGCATAATTACCAGGCTTGTGTACTTGCATCCTAGCTGCTGTGAATGTTGGTTTGCAACTACTGGCAGCTATCAGCTGTTTTCGAGAATTTCTTTTGGCCAAAAAGGAGCTGGTCAATTTTTTAACTGGTGATTAGCTGGCTAGCATCCTTCAGCAAACCGCAGCCAGTGAACATTTGACAATGGACACCAAGAGCTTGTCCCCTTGCCTCAAAGAGGAATTAACTCTGTGGTATAACTTGTAGTATAGAATATGAAATGTAGTATAGTATATGAAATCATGTCTCCTAGTAAAACCACACCCTTGGTTGGCTTTTCTTCCTTGCTTGTCCTTCTCTCCTCTATTTCCTTCTCCTGAAATCCCTTCACAGAAAAGAAATTCAGGAACTCAGGATCCACAAGTGAGAGAACATAACAGACCTCTTTATAATTCAGTAGCTCTCATTTTTACCATAATTGTGCCTTTAAACTTTAAATTGGTGAATTTAAGACATTTGAAAACATACCCAGTGCTTTAAAAGTACTTGCTGCAAGTTCATGTAGAGAAATTTTACCTTTGGTAGTATTAGCCTAAATATTTCAGATCTGGAAAAACAGAGACTGAAACTATTTATAAAACCTTGCCTATTACACAAAAGCTGCCCAGATGGATGATGGAGGAAATATCTATGTAACCTGGTGCTAGCAGTGTATTAATTTTATTATGAATAGGCTGAGTTAAAACTTAAAAAAAGCTAAAATAAAAACCTTCTGGGCATATGGGAACATTAGGGCATCTCTTACACAGTGATTGGTGTATTGCTGAAAACATCACTATTTCCAGTAGCCTTTGCCAAAAACTATTAAACGGAATACGTCACGGCTGTTTTAGCTCATAAAATAGTGAAAAAGAAGATCATGAACTATACAGTATTTTGGCAAGCATCCAACAAAGAGATTCATGAAAAAGTAGCTTCTCTGGTATGCCAGTTTTTATTGCATGGAAATATGAAAGAGATACTAATGAGGACACCAGCAGCTGTCAGACTGTAGAAGCAAGTTGGCACATGAAAAACTGGTTATTACTACTATTAGAAACTTGGAATTGTTATTTCATGTCCAGAACCACTGATGTAAAAAGTCGTAAAAATGCATCACTATGTAGCCAATATTCATATAGAGTTAGTATTGACAAGTATGGAAAACTAGAATAACATTTAAAAAAATAAATTTTTAGCAGTTCACAAGTCATGTTGAAATGTACAGAATTTGTAAAATAATTTATGAAGAAAATTTAGAGAATAAAATAACTCAAAGAGTTTCCACTGGGAAACTGTTAACTTTAAAGTTGTCTAATGTAGTTTTTTAAGTTAAAAGATCTGCCAATGACAACTGATAAAACTTGGACAAGTACATTAAAATATTTCAAATTTACGGAAATACTTTTGTAGTTTTTAAAAAGTGTATCATGTGCAAATATTAAAAGTCTTAAACAAAGGAGAATACACCAAGTAAGGGACTTTAAAGTACCTGTGATAAATACAGGCTATGAGTATTTGTTTTATTTTATTGTGTTTTAAGTGAAAACTTACAATTGGAGTCAATTTCACATACAAAAGCTTACACATACTTTGTTATGTGAACAAAGCTATTCTCCCCATACTGTGACAGCACGCTCCTTCCCCCCATCCTGAATTTCCATGTCCATTCAACCAGTTCCTGTCCCTTCTTTCTTCTCTTCGCTCTTTACCAGTAGCATTTTAATTCTTGCAGACTAGTTCAATCTTTGTCCGAGGGGTTGGATTCTGGAGTGGTTTCAGTTCTGTACTAACTGACACTATGAAGGTAATTCTTCTGGGGACTCTCCAGTCTGTCAGACCATCAAGCTGATCTTTAGTTTACTAGAGTTTAACTTCTGCGTGACACATTTCTCCTCCATCAAAGACACTTCATTCAGTTCTGTGTAGGGAGAGTCATTGGTGGTAGCCAGGCACCATCTGGTTCTTCCAGGTGCAAGTTAATGTAGTCTCTGGTTTATGCCGCTCTTTCAGTTTCTCGGGTTCACATCTTCCTTCTGTCTTTGATGTTCTTCATTTTCCTTTGCTCTAGGTGGGCTTAGACTATTTGAAACTTCTTAGATGGCAGTATGTTAGCATTTAAGACCCCAAATGCCACTCACCACAGTAGGATGCAGAACATTTGGCTGATGAACTTTGTTATGGCAATTGACTTAGATGTCCTCTGAAACCGTGGTCCCCAGACCCAACCCCTGCTTCTCTGTGCAATGAAGTGTTTGATTGAGTTTACAAAGCTTCTTAGCTTCTGATTTAGACTTGCTGTGAGTCTTCTCTACTATGTTTTGTCTTTTTTTCAACTAAAATAATTTTTGTCTAGAACTATACTAATCAATATTACCCTGCCTCCCTCCCCACTCATAACCATCAAATACTGTTCTCTTTACATCTTTTCTTGAGTCCTTGTAATTGTGGTCTCACATAGTGTTTGTCCTTCTGCCACCAATGTCACACAGCATAGTGCCTTCCAGATTCCTCCATGTTGTGAAATGTTTCTCAAATTGATCCTTGCTCTTATCATTGTTTAATATTCCACAATATCAATATACCATAGTTTATCTTCTCATTCATTGGTAGGCACCTACTTTGATTCCTTTTTTTTTTTTTTTTTTTTTGGCTACTGCAGACAGTGCTGCAATAAACACTGGTATGCATGTCTTTGTTTGTGTGGCAGCTGTTGTTTCTCTAGGATATATTGGAAACATGGAATTGCTGAATCTACTTTTTTAAGGTAAATATATTACCTTTTTACCCAAATCGATTTCCAAAGTGATTTTACCATTTCACATTCCTACCAGCAATGTATAAGTGCTCCAACCTCTCCACTACCTCTCTTAACATTTATTGTTTGGTGTTTTTTCAATTAATGCCAGTTTTACTGGGGTGAGATGGTATCTCATTGTAATTTTGATTTGAATTTCCCTACTGGCTAATGATAGTGAGCCTATCCTTGTTATAAGCTAGTCACTTGAAAGTCTTCTTTGGTGAAATCCTGTTCATATTTTTTGCCCATTTTTTGAGTTAAGATATTTGTATTTTTGTTGTTGACATTTTGTAGTATCTTGTAATTTTAGAGATTAGATGCTGATTGGATTTGTCATAGGAAAAAAAAAGAAAAAAATTCCCAGTGTACAGGTTGTCTTTTTATTCTTTTGGTAAAGTCTTTGCATAGGCATAATTGTTAGACTCTTATGTGTTCCTAGTCTTCCATTTTCTCTTCTGGAGTTTAAATATTGTTAGCAATGTTTAGTATTCTGTTTATACCCTGGGTTAGGGCTTCCAGCTTTGTACCTAATTTTTTTTCCATGATCCTTACCTTTTTAGATTTTATAATTTGGTCTTTGATCCATTATGAGTTAATTTTTGTGCATGGTGTAAGATAAGGATCTTGTTTCATTTTTTTGCAGATGGATATATATTTATGCCAACACCATTTGTTAAAGAGACTGCCTTTTCCTCAAGAAATGCACTTTGAGCCTTTGTGAAATAATCAGCTGCTCATGGGTAGATGAGTTTATATCTGGATTCTCAAGCCTGTTCTATTGGTCTATGCATCTGTTGTTATAACAGTACCAGGCTGTTTTGACTAGAGTGGCAGTATAATTGATTCTAAAGTCAGCTAGTGTGAGGCCTCCTGCTTGTTTCTTCTTCAATAATGCTTTGCTTATGAAGCTTTTTGCCTTTTCATATGAAGTTAGTAATTTGTTTCTCCATCTCATTAAAAAATGTTATTAGAATTTGGATAGAGGTTGCATTGTATATATAGATCCCTTTGGGTAGAACAGACATTTTTATGATGCTGAGTCTTCTATCAGAAGCAAGGAAGTTTTCTCCGCTTATATAGGTCTCTGGCACTAGTGTCTTGTAATTTTCTTTGACTAGATCTTTTATGTCTCTGGTTAGATTTATTCCTAAGTATTGTGTCTTCTTGGGGCTATTGATTTATGATTTCCTCTTTGATGTTCCGTGTTGGTCTAGAGGAATCCAACTGATTTTTGTATGTTTATCTTGTACACTGATAATTTGCTGAACTCTTTTATAAGCTCCAGTAGTTTTTTTTTTTCCTTTCATGTGTGTGTATGTGTATGTGTGTGTGTGCATGTATGTGTATTCTTCAAGGTTTTCTGTGTATAAGATCATATCGTCTGCAAATAGAGATACTATTATTTTTTCTTTGCCAGTCTGGTTGCCCTGATTTCTTTATCTTGCCTGATTGCTCTGGCTTAAACCTCCAGTACAGTGTTGGATAAAAGGGGTAAGAAAAGGCATCTTTGTCTAGTTTTGCTTCTTATGGGGGACGCTGACAGATTTTCTCCATTTAGGATGATGTTGATTGTTGGCTTCATAAAAATGCTCATTATTCATATTCTATAGACAGTGTTTAACATGAACTTTGTCAAATGCCATTTCTGCATCAATTGATAAAATCCAGTCATTCTTATCTTTTATTCTCTTGTCTTTTTTTCACCTTTATGTGTTTGTTTTCCTAATGTTGAACCACCTTAGCACACTCGAATCCCACTTGGTCATTGTGAATTGTTACTTTATTTAAATTCTATTTGCTAGAATTTTGTTGAAGACTTTTGTATTTAAGTTAATGAGAGATATTTGTCAATAATTTCCCTTTTTTGTGCTGTCTTTGTCTGATTTTAGTATCAGGGCTTTTCTGGCTTCATAGAATGAATTTAGGAGTGTTCCAACCTTTTCTATGTTCTGAAACACTTTTAGCAACAATGATGTTAATTTTTCCTTGAAAATTCAGTAGAATTCTTCAGAGAAACTGACAGAGCCAGGGCTTTTCTTGGTCAGGAGTTTTTAAATTACCATTTCAATTTTTATTTATTTATTTTTTATTTGTTATGGGTCTATTTAATTGTTCTACCTCTGCTTGTTTTAGTTTAGATAAGTAGTCCCACCCCCCCTACCCCCCAGAATTTGTCTATTTCCTCCAAGTTTTAAAATTTGTTAGAGGGATAGCAGATTGTTAGGAGGATATGACATGTACAGAACAGAGAGGTGGGGTGCGCTGTTGACAGACAAGGAGATCAGTGGGTGCCACTCGTTGGCAGGTTTGCAAGTTTATATGGGATTATATATTTTTACTCAATCGTAACTTAAAAAAAAATTTGTTGGAGTACAATTTGTCAAAATATTCTGTTGTGATTTTTTTTTAATTTTTGTTAAGTCTTTTATGATATTGTCTGTGTCATATCCTATTTAGTTAATTTTCTCCCTGTCTTCTTATTTTATCAGTTCGGCAAATGGTTTATCAACTTTGTTCATCTTTTTTAAGAAATAGTTTTCAGTCTTACTAATGCTTTATGTGACTTTTCTATTCATTATTTCATATAGTTCTGCTCCAATTGTTATTTGCCTTTTTCTGGTGCCTGGGGGATTCTTTTGCTTCTCTCTTTCTACTTGTTTAATCTTTGATTTGGGCCCTTTCTTCTTTGTGGATGTGTGGGCTTATTGAAGTAAATGAACCTCTGAGCATCACTTTTGCTGTGTCCCAAAGAGTCTGGTAGATTGTGTTTTCACTCTCATTTGATTCTTCTGTGTATTCCTTTATTCCATCCCTGATTTCATCTGTAATCCAGTAGCTTCTGAGCAGGTGTAGTTCAATTTCTATGTGTTTGATTCTTTTCCCTCTTGCTTTTTCTGTTATTGTTTTCTACTTTGATGACTTTATTGTCTGTGAAGATGCTTTGTGATATTTCAGTGCTTTGGCTTTCTTGAAGGCTTGTTTTATGGCCGAATAGATGGTCTATTCTCGAGAATTTTCCATGTGTGTTAGAGAATAAATTATACATCTATTCTGTTGGGAGGAGTGTTCTCTACATGCCTGTCATGGATCGAATTGTGTCCCCCAAAAATACCTTTAGCCATGTGGCTGGGCCATGATCCCCAGTATCTTGTGACTGTCCTCCATTTTGTGGCTTTCCTAAACTGTATGTTAAAGGATTAGGGTGGAGTTTTAAATCCCTTCATAGGACCACCTCCCTGCTCCACTGTAAAGGGAGTTTTCCTGGAGTATGACTTGCCCCACCCTTAATCCTTTCATCCTACGAGAGATAAAAGGACAGAGAAGCAGGCAGAGAATTGGGAATCTCGTACCATCAAGCAAGCAGCACCGGGAGAAGAGCATGTCCTTCAGACCTGAGGTTCCTGCGCCAAGATGCTCCCTGGACAGAGACTGGTGCTATACTGGACTTTCCTGCAGAGCCAACAAGGGGGAAAGCCTTCCCCTGGAGCAGACACCCTGAATATGGACTTGTAGCCTACTGGAATATATAAGAATAAACTTTCCTTTGTTAAAGCCATCCATTCTGTGGTATTTCTGTTAGAGCAGCCCTAGCTGACCTAAAACAATGCCTATGAGGTCTAGTTTGTTGACTGTAGCATTTAGATCTTCTGCACCTTCATTAAGTTCATTTCCATATGTTCTCTCCTTCACTGTAAGTGATGTGTTAAAATCTCCTAATATTATTGTGGAGCTGTCTGTTTCTCTTTCCAGTGTGGTTATAGCTTCTTTTATGTATTTATGGACCCTATCTTTGGGTTTGTAAATATTTAATAAGGTTACGTCCTTCTGGTAGAAAGCTTGGTGGCATAATGTTAAGTACTACAGCTACTAACTAAAATTTTGGCAGTTTGAGTCTACCAGGCACTCCTTGGAAAGTCTGTGGGGTACTTCTATTCTATCTTTTAGGGTCACTATGAGTCTAAATCAACTCAGTGGTAAATTTGGTTTGGTCCTTCTGGTGTATTTACTCTTTAATCATTATATAGTGTTATTCTTTATCCATTGTGGTGAATTTACTTTAAAGCCTATTTTGTCAGAGATTTGTATTTCCTCTCCTAATCTTTTCTGGAAGTTGTTTCCTTGCCATTCTCTTTTCCCATCTTTTTTAGCTTGTTGCAGTCTTTAAGCTATGTCTCTTGTAGACAACATATAGATGAATCCTGGTTTGTTATCTGTTCTGCCACTCTCTGACTCTTTACTGGTGTATTTATTCCATTTGTATTAAGCATAATGATTGAAAAATATGGTTTTAGTGCTGTCATTTTGATGTCTTTTTTGTGCATTGTTGACAATTTCTTTGTTCCACTTAATTTTCTTTACAGAGTTTTTTTTATGTGTTTTCTTTCCATCTTTTTCATTAGTGTTGGTGTTGTATTTGTTAAGACTTCATGTTTTTCTCCCCCATGTGTCTGTCAGATGGTTAAGGCTATTACTAGGCAGGTGAGCCCAGGTATCTGATTACTTTTCTTGCAGTGTTCAGATCAAGTGCCTAGGTAGTCAGTTATCAACTGTGTGGTGCAGGCTCTGCCCTAAAGTCCTAGATAGACAGGGATGATTGGTGTAGTTACAGGTATCTGGCTGGCTACATGTGCTGAGAAGGACAAGGGACAGGTAGCTATAAGTGAGTGTCTATGAGTAAGAGCTGTCCCTTTACTACTGAGCTTAGGCAAAGGAAATGTTTCTGCCCTGAGTTCCCAGATTAGAGGAACTGGCAGATTATTTTATTTATTTAATTTCCCCTGCTGTTTGTTAAATGGTTTTCTCTCCTAGTCAAGGAGAATTGATTAGGACATGAATGAGGAGTCCTACTTCATGCCCTGGTAATAGTATCAGGCTCTGGATCCATGTACAGTACAGGGAAGGGAGGAAGAAGCGTTGAAAGAAAGGGAAAGAATTTTATCCTATTGGAAAGATTTAGATCCTCACACACTAGATTAGAAACAGTCTACATAGCTTACCACTTAGTAACTCATAATGAGGGAAATGCTTTCCAAAAGCCTCTTCTCTACTTACCAAGCTAATTGCCACTGATCAGTGGAGCTTCTGGCCAGTCTTAAGTACTACTGCTGGACATATTCTCCCTTATCTGTCACTGAGTCTGACTTTTCAGTGTTCCCTTTGGTAGTCAGGGCTCCTAGAATGTCATATATAATCAACTCATTTGGCTTTTTGGTGGGAGGTCTTTGTTGTTAGGGGATCACAGAAAGTGTCCAACTACTCTGCCACCTTAGCCTCACCTCAGGATTTGGTTATTTTGACAAGATCTTTCAAAAAGGGATTTGTTCACTTTGCTTACCTTGTGTTAAAACTAACAGTCATATGATTTTGAAAGATTTACACATTTCTGTTTGAGTAAGTAGTTCACATCTGATCTTCTACACATGTATCTGAATGTTGTTGCTTTTTGTTAGGTGCTGTTGAGTCAGCTCCAACTCATATCGACCTTATGAACAGCACAGTGGAACACTGCCCAGTCTTGTGCCACTTCCACAATCATTTTTATGCTTAAGCCCATTGTTGCAACCAATGTGTTAGTCCACCTCATTGAGGGTCTTCTTCTTTTTCACTGATCCTCCATTCTATCAAGCATGATGTCCTTCTCCAGGGACTGATCCTTCCTGATAAGCAAGTAAGACACAGTCTTGCCATCTTTGCTTCCAAGGGACACTCTGGTTGTACTTCTTCCAGAACAAATATGTTTGTTCTTTTGGAAGCCCATGGAGCATTCAATGTTCTTCTTCAACACCACAATTCAAAGCCATCAATTCTTGTTTTGTCTTCTTTGTTCATTGTCCAGCTTTCACATGCATGTGATGTGATTTAAAATGTCATGGCTTGGGTCAGGCACACATCAAGGTGACATCTTTAATTTTCAATACTTAAAGGATGTCCTTAGCAGCAGATTTTCCAAGCGCAATGTGTCTTTTGATTTCTTGACTGCTCCTTCCATGGGCATTGATTGTCGGCCCAAGTAAAATGAAATCTTTGACGATCTCAGTCCTTTCTCCATTTGTGATTTTGCTTACTGGTCTAGTTGTGAGGACTTTTGTTTTCCTGATGTTTCAGTGAAACCCATACTGAAGGTTATGGTTTTTGATCATTGTCAGTAGGTATTTCAAACCTTGTTCACTTCCAGCAAGTAAGGTGATGTTGTCTGTGTAAGGAAGATTGTTAATGAGTTGTCCTCCAATCCTGAATCCTCATTCTTCATCATATAATCCAGCTTCTCAGATTATTTGCTTGGCATACACATTGAAAAGCTATGGTGAAAGGATACAACACTGATGTACCCTTCCCTGATGTTAAAACATGCAGTGTCCCCTTGTTCTATTTGCATAATTGTCTCTTGATCCATACACAGATTCCTTAAGAGCACAATCAGGTGTTCTGAAATTCCTATTCTCTGCAATGTTAGCCATGATTTACTATGAGCCACACAGATGAATACTTTTGCAAAGTCAGTGAAACACAGGTAAACATCTTTCTGGTATTCTCTGCTTTCAGCCGAGATCCATCTGAGATCAACGATGATATACGTGACTCTATCTACATCCTCTTCTGAATCCAGCTTGACTTTCTGACTGTTTCTTGTATCTAATACTATTGCATCTGAATAGTGTGGTTTATCTGTACATGAATTACACCAAGCATTAGCCAAGTGCCGTCGAGTCGGATCCGAGCATTATGTACATTATATATTGAAGTTTGTACCAAAATTTGTGGGATAAATTAGCTCCTCAGCGTAAGAACAGTATTTGCTTTTTAATTATCTCATCACTATTTGGAGATAATTAAAAAGTAGCACAAACATTGTATTAATTTCCAGTGTCATTACAATTTCAGACCACATTGACCATAGAAGTTCACAAAATGTTGATTAAGTATTACAAAAGTAATTCACTGCACTTATTATATATTTTGACACTATAAATATCATTATTAAACCTACAGAATTCTATCCACATATACACCAGTTTATAAAGCAATGAAACAACAAATAGAAAAAAACCTGCAAAATAACAAAGTGAAGTGCAAAATAATACAAACTTCAAGTTAAAAAAATATGCAATTCACTAGTGATTGTCTCAAGTATATAAATATTTTAATACAGAGGTAATGAATTCAAACTCTCTTTGTATCTATTATTGCCAAAAATAATTTTATTGCATTTATCATAAATTTGAATCCATAATCAAAAGAGTAAAACAAAGTCTATTGCTCTTAAGTTGATTTCAACTCATAGTGACCTTCTAGGACAGAGTAGAATTGCTCCACAGGATTTTCATAGAGTGGCTAGTTGATTCCAGCTGCTGATATTTCGGGTTGTATCCTGAGCTTTAACCACTACATCCAGCTTATGCTGATCTGAGTTTCAGTTCTGGATCTCAAATCTATTTGATTCTTCACATATTTTTTGTTTCTCCAGTAATAAGACTTGAAAGTATTTCCTGCTGTAACCATAAATAAAGAACAATAAATAGAAAAGATTTTATTAACTTTATTAAAAATCTAAAAATTTTAGGGTATGTTCTCCAAGCTAAACATAAAAGAGACTCAATGATAGATTAATCACAATATCATATATCTTGTAGAAAAAAATTATGGAATCAATGTCTCCGTGTCTCTTCTTTTTGTTATAACTGCAGAGGTTAATTTGAATACCAAATGAAAAATGGACAAAGATGATGAATAAGCTTCACCTTTACATTGCTTTTCAGCTTCTAAATCTTTGCTTCTTGAAAAATAAACACTTTATGAAACATAAAACAAGACGGTTTACTTTTAGTCATTATGTTAGTCATCTAGCACTGATAGAACAAAAATACCACAGTGAACGGCTTTAAAAAGAGGAATTGTATTCTGTCACAATTAAAAAGACTACAAGTTCAAATTCAGTGTATAAGCCCCAGGAGGGAAGTCTTTTTCCGTTGGCTCTGGAGACAGAAGGCCCTTGTTATCAGTTTCCCCCTGGACTGGGAGCTTCTGAGGCACACAGACCCTGGCTCTTTTACAAAGGACTTGTTCTGTGCCTTGAACACATTCTTGGTGTATGGAGTCCCCACATCTCTCTGCTAGCGTCTTTCTTTTAGATCTCAAGAGACTGTCTCAGGGGACAATAAAATCTAACACTCTAAGTCTTGTCTCACCAATACAACTGTTGCCCATCTTTTCTCATTAACCTCTAAGAGGCAGGATTTACAACACAGAGAAACATCACACAATGCTAGTGACTAAAGGCCTAAACAAATTGCTACACATGTTTTTTTAAGGTATGAAGAAAATATCAATTCACAACAGTCATCTTCCCAAGTTCTACTAATTTCCAGTTTACAGCACATGTGTCGCTAAAATTATGACCGGAAAAGAGAAAAAAAAAGAAAAGAAAAAGACACTGTAAGGAGTCTTATCTCTTAGGCTACACAACTATAGTGTAGACTCCAACAGGGCAGACATATTTACACGTATTTCTCATTTCTCTAAGCCCAAGAATGTAAAAACCTGCATACATATTACAGGTTATAAAAAGCTTTTCTGGCATAACTGAATCACAGTTTTATATTTGGATTTCATTTAAGAGTAATAATTCCAATCTAGAAAAATTCACTAGCTTAAAAATAAGCAGGTAGAATTACTCAACAGACGCAAGACAAATGCAATATGTATGCCTTCAGAAATACTATTGGTAATATTTTTTCAGGTAAAATTTACATAGTATAAAATGATGAGATATCAAGTGGAGAAATGATGTTCTGATAATATACACATCCATGAAATCGTCATTGTAGCCAAGATACAGAACATTTCCATCATTTCAGATACTTTGTTCTTAGAAAAAATATGCTGTAAACAGTTTATAACAACTTAGAAAAGATTTTATCAGTGATTTTGTCAGCTGGTTATTAAACACAATCTTCATTTAAAAAAGTGAACTACATAAAATTTAAACTAAAATACTAAAAACAAGTTACCATACAACAGAAACCATCAGTTCTTAATCAGTTTACTGAATTTTATTGTTATTGTCACGAGGTAATTTGCATCCATGCTTCTGTATGATGAAAATACTCTGCAGTAACCCTACTCAACATTCCTGATTCATGATCATTAACTTCATAACAGTAACTTCAAATCAATAACTTCAAAACTTGCAATAAGAAAATTTCACATGCCTATGCCTCTTCCTATTTCCCTGAAAGTTACTAGTATTTTTCTCATATCTAAACCAGCACTTAATTAGAACTATTTTTGAAATTCACATAAATGGAATAATATAAGATGCTGTTTTTGGTACCCGGCTTCTTTCATTCAACACATATTTCTTTACTATTTTTTACACTTTTACATGTGTTATAAGTGTGTTCCTCTTAATTGCTGAATCATATGCCACTGTGGTTAAGTACTATGGCTGCTAACCAGAACACCAGCAGTTCGAATCCACCAGGCGCTCCTTGAAAGACAGTTCTATGCTGACTTATAGGGCCACTCTGAATCAGAACTGACTTGACGGCAAGGGGTTTTGCCTTTGGAAAAGTATGATAAATTTGTTTATCTAGCCTTCTGATGACCATAATTGAGTTATTACCGATTTTGTGCTATTTTGAATTAAGCTATACAAACATGCCTTTGCAGTTTCTAAAAGTATGACTGAAGAACCATGGGTAGGTGTACATTTCACTTTTAGAGAAGCTGTCAAACATCTTTCAAAAGATTCATACCATTTAACACTTAAATCAACAATACATTAGAGATCTAATAGCCTCACTTTTTCACTAGTACTTGGTACTGTCAATTCTTTTCATTTTAGTAATTTCAGAAAGTTTGATATATTTCATTGTTGTTTATAGTTGATGATTTGTGATGTTAGAAATCCTTTCATGTGTTTCTTAGCCTTCTGTACACCTTCACTTGAGATGTATCTGTTTTGTTCTCTTGCCCAGTTTGATAACTAGTTTTCTACATCAAATCAGTTAGGCCACAATACCTAGTTATTCAATCAAGCATTAATACATGTGCTTTGTGAAAGTGTTTTGTAAATGTGATCAAATCTAAAATCATTTGACTTTACACGAAGGAGAGTATCTTCAGTAATTAGATGGCTATAAAATAAGTTTCCCTGAGAAAGAATTTCTACCACAAGACAGCAATATCAACTCCTGCCTGAGTTTCCAGTCAGGTGACCTGTCTAGTTCCCATAATCATTTCAGCTACTTGTTTTAAATAAAATATTGATCTATAGATTGATAAAATGCATCCTACTTGTTCTGTTTCTCTATTTGGTGAACTCATCCTGATTTAACTCACCCAATTAATTTTAAATTTGGTTGTCTGTCTTTTGATTAGTCATTAGTGTATCTATATTTTTGATTTAAGTCATTCTCCAAATGCATGTATGATTTATATTTTCTCCATTTATGACTTGCATTTTCATTTTATTAAAACTGTACTTGGATGAAGAAAAATATCAATTTTTAAAAATTCCATTTGTTTTCAGTGATTACTTTTAGTCCTCTGACATCCCAAAATTCTTTTATCTTATGTTTTTTTTCTAGAATCTTTCTAGTTTTACCTTTTGCATTGTCTATATTTACATTACATAAATTTTGTGTGTAACTTAAGGTAGGTGTTCAGGTGAATATATTGTTCTATATGGATACATGGCATCTCTAAATCCAATTTTTGAACAGTATTCTTTTTTCCATATTGAATTTCCTTGATGTCTTTGTCTAAAAGCAATTTCCTTATATGTGTATTTGGGTCATCTATTCTGTTCCACTGATCTAGTTTTCCATTCATACTCTAAGAACATTGCTGTTTTGATTACTGTAACTTCACAGTAAAAAAGAAAAAATTAAGACTTCAAGTGAAGTAGTATGAGTTTTCTAAAAACAGTTTACTCAAAATTATTTTTGCTATTAAAGGTTAATATCCACATGAACTGTTTCTTATCAAATACTACAAAAACTCACCTTGGAATTTTGATCATAGATGCATTAAATCTTCCTAGATCAGCTGAAGTCTCACTATTATCAAGTAATCTAGCTCATGAATATATTATATATCTCTATTTATAAAGTCTGACAACTAGGTTCGGGAACTCATCCTAGAAAAAGTACTACATACCTCATTGCTATCTATCACTATGGTCACCTTCAAAGTACCCCCCTTTGGAAGCTGTGCATTGACACCAGCTCCTAGTACACACTTCAAAGTAATTTTGAAACTCTTTTTATGGAATGGTCATTAGAGCTGTTGTTGTATTATATCCTGAATGTCTTTAAAATGTCTCCCTTTCAATATTTCCTTTATTTTCAGGTAAATAAAAAAGTCACTGAGGGCCAGATCAGGTGAGTAGGTAGAGTATTCCAATACAGTTATTTGTTTATTGACTAAAAACTGCCTCACAGACAACTACATAATTAAGTTCTCAAACCTAGCACGGTGCCACTGTGTGCAATGGCCGTTCCAGAAAGAATTCCAAAATTGCTCTGAATGATGGATTAGGCACTGGAGTTGATGAGTATCTTCACATGGGGAGTACTTTGAAGGTGACTGTAGTGATAGTCAGCAATGAGGTATGTAACACTTAAAACAATCAAGTTGTGGACTTAACTGTTAGACCTGGTTTATAGATTGTCTTCAATTCCTTATAGCAACATCTAAAAATTTCTCATTGCTTAGAAAATTTTTATTTGGGTGATTTATCAAGTTTGATGCATGTATAAGTGAGTTTAAATAAATATCTAATTTCTGTCAGTATAGAAAGTAAAATTACTTTCAGCTTATTGAGCTGTGACCATACTAAATTCACTCCTTAGTTGTAGAAGTTTTAAATTCCTTTTTTGTGTTACCAGCTTTGCTATGTGAGAATAAAATGACTTTTAAATCTTTCTTTCCAAACTTTATGTGAAACTTTTCTTTTTCACCCGCCAACATTTTCACTCACTGGCAGCTGAGCTCCTAAGCACTCCACCAGCAGGGCTCCTTGCACTGGTTCGATTATTCACTGCAGTGGTAAACAGAACTTAGGACAGCCAATATCCCTTCCTAATTTGGAGCAATTATGGGAAAAACTTTTTGACATTTCACCATTAAATACTGTTGATCTGATTTAGGAACTTGCCTATTCACCTTATTGAGTTTTTATCATGAATCTCTCTTCTTGTTGTTGTTGTTAAGCATCATCAAGTGAGTTTTGACTCATAACAACACTTTGCACAACAGAACAAAACACTACTGGGTCCTGTACAATTCCCACAACCGCTTTTATACTTGAACTCAACTTGGCTGTCACCGCGTCAATACATCCCACTGAGGGTCTTCCTCTTTTTCGCTGACTCACCCCTTTACCAAGCATGATATGATTCTCTAGGGGTTGATCCCTCCTGGTAACATGTCCCAAATACACAAGACGTTGTCTCTCCATCCTTCCTTCTAGGGAACGCTCTGGTAGTACTTTCTACAAGACAGATCAGTTCATTCTTTTAGCATTCCGTGGTATATTCAATACTCTCCACACCACAAGTTGAAGGCTTCAGTTCTTCTGTCTTCCTTGTTTATTGTCCACCTTTCACACGTATATGATGTGATTGAAAATACCATGCCTTAGGTTAGAAGGTTAGATGCACCTTACTCTTGAAGGTGGCATCTTTTACTGTTCAACACTTTAAAGAGGTCTTTGGCAGCAGATTTTCCCAGTGCGCTGTGTCTTTTCATTTCTTGACTGCATCTTGTTGGTCTAGTTGTGAGGATTTTTATTTTCTTTACAGTGGGGTGTAATCTATACTTGAGGCTGTGGTCTTTTATCTTCATCAGTAAGTGTTTCAAGTTCTCTTCATTTTCAGCAAGCAAGCTTGTGGCATCTGTATAATGCAGATTGCTAATGAGTCTTCCTCCAGTCCTGATAGTCCATATAGCCCAGCTTCTCTGATTGTTTCTGGGCATACAGATTGAATAGGTACAGTAAAAGGATACAAACCCCACACATACCTTTACTGACTTTAAACCATGGAGTATCCACTTGTTCTATTTGAATGGTTGCCTCTTGAGCCACAAACAAATCTCATGAGGGCAGTTAAGGGTTCTGGAATTTGCATTCTCTGCAATGTTAGACATAATTTGTTATGAGCTACACAGTCAAATGCCTTTGCATAGTCAACAAAATACAGGTAAATATCTTTCTGGTATTCCCTGCTTTAAGTCAAGACTCATCTGACATCAACAATTATATCCCTGATTCTACATCCTTTTCTGAAGCCAGTGTGAATTTCTGGCCATTCCCTGTCAATATGCTGATGCAGCTGCTTTTGGATGATCTTCAGTAAAGTTTTACTTGCATGTAATATTAATGATATTGCTTGATAATTTTCACTTTCAATTCAATCACCTTTCTTGGGAATGGGCATAAATATGAATCTCTTCCAGATGGTCAGTCAGTTAGCTGTCTTTCAAGTTTCTTGGAACAGATGAGTGAGCACTTTTAGGGCCACATCCATT
The DNA here is from genome assembly GCA_028571685.1 of Heterohyrax brucei. Taxonomy (NCBI): domain Eukaryota; kingdom Metazoa; phylum Chordata; class Mammalia; order Hyracoidea; family Procaviidae; genus Heterohyrax; species Heterohyrax brucei. The sequence continues at coordinate 136,781,342 of CM053142.1, read as the reverse complement.
TGCTGAAACATTTCAATTGACATTTCATCAATTCCTGGAGTTTTGTTTTTTCCCAGTGCCTGCAGTGCAGCTTAGACTTCTATGTTCAGTATCATCACTAAGTGATCGTATGAAACCTCTTGAAATGGTTGAAAGTCAACCAGCTCTTTTTAGCATAATGACTCTGTGTATTCTTTCCATTTTCTGTTGATGTTTCCTGCATCATTTAATATGTTCTCCATAGAATTCTTCACTACTGCAACTAAAGGCTTGAATTTTTTCTTCAGTTCTTTCAGCCGGGGAAATGTAGAGTATGCTCTTCCCTTTTGGTTTTCTGTTTCCAGCTCTTTGCACATGTCATTATAACTCTTTGTATTATAATGTATTATATTTGTATTATAATACTTTCTCAAGCTACCCTTTGAAATCTTCCATTCAATTTTTTTTACTTCATCATTCCATCCTTTTGCTTTAGCTACTCAACATTCAAGAACAAGTTTCAGACTTTCTTCTGACATACAATTTGATCTTTTCTTTCTTTTTTGTCTTTTTAATGAGCTCTGGTTTTCTTTATGGATGATGTCTGTGACGTCATTCCATAACCTATCTGGTCTTTGGTCATTAGTGTTCAAAGCATCAAATCTGTTCTTGAGACGGTCCCTAAACTTGGGTGGGATATACTGAAGGTCACACTTTGGATTGTCCTGGACTTGTTCTAATTTTCTTCAATTTCCATTTGAACTTGCATATGAGCAATTGATAGTCTGTGCCACAGTCTTATTCTGACTGCTGATATTAAGCTTTTCTGTCATCTATTTGCACAGGTGGTAATTTGATTCCTGTGTATTCCATCTGTCAGTTTCGTGTGTGTAGTCATCATTTACACTAATGACAAAGGTATTTGCAGAATTTTACCTTGTGATCTCTGGCATTCTTTCCATTACCAACGCGTATATTCCAGCAGTCAATCTTCCTTCTTTGTTTCCAACTTTTGTATTCCAGTCACCAGTGATTATCAATGTATCCTGATTGCACATCCCATTAATCTCAGGCTACAGAAGCTGGTAAAAAAAAATCTTCAGTTTATCCATCTTTACCTTAGTGGTTGGTGAGCAAACTTGAATAATAGTCTTTTGTGTAGACATATGGAAATTATCCTATCACTGACTGAATTGTACTTTGGGACAGATCTTGAAGATGAATGCGACACTATTCCTCTTCAGTTGTCCTTTCTGGTATAGTAGACCACGGGATTGTCTGATTCAAAAAGGCCAATACTGGTCCATTGCAGCTTACTAATATCTAGAGTATCGATGTTTATGCACATCATTTCATTTCCAATTTTCTTGAATCATACTTCATACATTCCATGTTTTGATAATTAACAGACATTTTCAACTGTTTCTTCTCAATTTTCATTGTTTCACATCAGCAAATGAGCATTCCAAAAGCTTGAAGAGGCAGCTCTTCCTCAATTATCTTTTGAGTGCCTTCAAACCTGGAGGACTCATTATCTAGCAGTGTCTTGGGAAATGTTCTCCTGCTTTCACAGTTTTTCACTGGCTAATGATTTTTGTGAGTAGACTGCCCAGGTCATTATTCCTAGTCAGACTTAATCTGGAAGCTCAGCTGGAAACTGTCCACCAAGGGTAACTCTGCTGTTATCTCAATATCAGTGACATTGCTGCCAGCATCACAGTAATACAGTGTGACAAAATGCAAAACATGTGGGGATCTGTTATGAATCTGTAGAGTCTATTAAAATAATCATTTCTTGTTTATTATTCATTTAATGTACTGATTCACTTAGATTGGCTTTGCAGTTAAACAAACCATGCATTCCTCTGCTAATCCCCACATGACCCAAATATATTTTTCATTTAATATTCTTGTAATATTTTTTTCAGACATTGGTTTCATTATTATGCTTCATTTATGAAATGAATTAGGAATATTTCCCTCCTCCTTTGAACTGGAACAGTCTTGTTTGATTAATATTATTTCTTAGTTAAGTATTTAACAGAATTCACCAGCGAAACTATGTCCTGAACTTTTCTTTATGAGGCGTTTGATAACGTGTTTATGAGGTATAGAATTATTCAGATTTTGTATTTATTTTGGTGTCAACTTTGTTGTTGTATTTTTCATATAAAGTCATTCAGAATCTTCTAAAACTATCCTCTTAATTTCTGTGGGGTCTACAGTAATGTTCCTGATAGCACTATTTGGGGATTTTTTTCATTGATTAACATTTCATTTATTCATCAATTTTAAATTTTTTTCCAAAAAACAAGCTATAACTTTTTTAAAATTACCTCTATTTTTTTTTGTTTTCTATTTCATTGATTTTTGTACTTATTTTTATTATTCAGTTACATCTGTAACATATATTGGTTTATTGTACTGCTATTGTTTGTGTGTTGCTGTAATACTAGAAGCTGTGCCACCGGTATTCAAATACAAACAGGGTCACTCATAGTAGACAGGTTTCAGCTGACTTTCCAGACTAAGCTAGGCTAGGAAGAAGGACCTGAAGGCTTACTGAAAAAACAAGCCAATTAAAACCGTATGAATAGCAGCAGAAATTGTCTGATATCGTGACAGAAGATGAGACCCTCAGATAGGAAGGCACTCAAAATACAACTGAGGAAGAGTTGCCTCCTCAAAACAAAGTCCACCTTGATGCTGTGGATGGAGGCAAGCTTTTAGGGTTTTGTCTGCTGATGTGGCACACCTGAAAATGAGAAGGACCAGCCACAGACATCCACTGATAATCAGAAATTGGAGTGTATGACATACAAATCTAGGAAAGTGTCAATTATTTTAAATAAAATAGAATGCAAAAGCATCAACATCCTGGGCATTAATGAGCTGAGATGGACTAGCTAGCACTGATCATTCTGAGTCAGACAATCATATGGTTAATTATGTTAGAAATGACGAACTGAGGAGGAATGGTAATTCACTCCTCAACAAACTGAACATTTTGTTCTGTGATGCCTCTTTTGTTTGGTTTTTAATTCTGTGCAGAGATTCTGTTACTCCCCTGTGTTGAGTTTCTGCTTTTCGTTTGCGGAATTTTTGTTGTTGTTCCTTCATTTCATTAATGTAGACGTTCTGTTTATTGAGACTTTATGTTTTTCTTCTTTATTTTGATAAGTAGGTTTATTAACTGTTTTTGTGGCTACCTTGAATTTTATCCTTATCTTCCCAGGTTCTGACCAGTCTGTTATTACTTGGACTTCCTATCTGTTTGAAAGTTCTATATTCACCAAGACATTCTCATTATTTACAGATTGACTTCTCTGTTTTGAAACCTTTAGAGTTTGTTGCCTGGGTCAGTATTTGGTTAATACTGATCTGTGTCCTAGATTCAGGTTATTGTTTGCTCTTGTTGGTTTTCTAACCAAAAGATTCCCTTTACTAATTCTCATGAGTTTGTTTTGGTTTTTATGTATGCATTCATTTCTGTTTATCTGGAAATATTCTAATTTCACCATCATATCTGAGAAGGAGCTTTGCCAAGTATGTTATGCTTGGCTGACAAGTTTTTTTCTTTCAAGATTTTGTGTATAGCTTCCAATTTCCTTCTTGTTCGCACAGTTTCTGCTGAGTAATTAGAGCTTAGTCTTATTGATTTTCCTTTGTATGTAATTTTTCTTTTTTTCCCAAGTGTTTTCAGTGTAATTTGTCTTTGGTTTTGGCAAAAGTGATTGTGGTATGCTTTAGCAGCTTTATTTTGGGATTTATCCTATATGCTGTTCACTGACTTCTTGGGTGGTCAGCTATTTATCTTTCTTGGTATTAGGGGAATTTTGTATTAGCAAATCTTTAAAGTTTCTCTCTGTGTCTTCTATTTTCTCTCTCTGTTCTGGAGCTCCTATCCCACACAACTTTTTGCTCTTTATTGTAATGAACATAGTTCATAGGTTTTCTTCATTTGGTTCTCTGATATTTCCTCAGACAAAATAGCATCCATGGATTTGTCTTCAATTTTGTTGATTCTGTTTTCCATTGTTTCATCTGTTCCTAAAATGTCTGTTTCATTGTCCATTTCTGAAATTTTAGTCTATCTTTTGGATTTCTAATTGCTGTTTTTGTATGGTTTCTAGTTGCTGGTTTTTTTTTTTTGGCACTTTATTCATACACAATTTTCTTGAATAATTCTAGGTAAATATTAGTTCAAATGACTAATGGATCACAACTACCACAGTCACCACAAGAATGAGCCCAGAACATGTAAATGATGCCCATTTACCAACACTAACTCCTCTGGACAGGATCAGAATAGAAGATCCCAAAGTCATTGGAAGACAAATATAGAGCAAACATAAAATTTAAAATAATAATAATAATAATAATAAATACTTTATAGTCTTACAGAGCATGGAGAAACCCCGAGGTTATGGGTCCCAGATACCCTTACAACTCAGTACTAAAGTTACTCCTAATGCTTAAAGACTAGACATGTATATACGACCAGTCATAACACAGATGAAGGGTATGATTCATAGTTCAATCATTTATATGAAACCTAAAGGGCAAACCAGCCCAAAATGAGGCTAGAAGGCAGGAAGGAATAGGAAAATTGTACACATGGAAACAAGGAACCTGGGGTAGAGGAAAGTACTGACATATTATAGGGTGGGTGTCCAATGTCACAAAATAATTTATATATTAAATGTTGAATAGGAAACTAATCTGCTGTGTAAACTTTCACCTAAATCATGATTTTAAAAACAAAATACTTGTAATGAAAATCAAAAAGAAGATTTAAAGATCTACCTAAAGTACAGTGCTCTCATGATAGATAATAACTATATGCCTACAAGAATGACTGGTTTATATGAATATTATTCAAACTGACAAACCAACACTAAGGACAAAGATGAAGAAACTGGAGATTTTTATCATCTTCTGCAAACTGAAATGGATCAAACATGCAACCAACATGAATTAATTTGTTTTTTCAACAATGTGAATGGTGAATATGTATGCAGACCTTGCTGGATGAAATACACAGGAATGAAACTGACTACACCTGTAGAAAGAGACAATGAAAAAGTTGATCATCAGCTAAAGAAAGACAATGGGCTGACTTCATAACAGACTATCAGTTGTTCATATACAAGTTCAAGTTGAAGATGACGAAAATTAGAAGTCCACAAGAGCCAACATTCAACCTTGAACATAAGCCGCCTGTACAGACCATCAGAAAAATAGATTTGCCACATGAAGACTAGTGACTAAAGACCAGACAAGTTGTAGAATGATATTAAGGACATCATACATGAAGAAAGCAAGGGGTCATTAAAAAGACAACAAAGAAAGAAAAGACCAAAATGGATGTCAGAAGAGAATTTGAAACTTGCTTTCAAACATTGACTATTTAAAACAAACAGGAAAAAAAATGATGAAGTAAAAGAGCTGAACAGAAAATGGGAAAGGGAGGTTCAAGAATGCAAAGTAAAGAATTATAATGGCACATGCAAAGCTCTAGAGTTAGAAAACTAAACAAACAAACCAAAAAAAAAAAAAAAAACATACTTGGTATTTCTCAACCTGAAAAAAGCTGAAGGAAAATACCAAACCTCTAGTTGCATTATTGAGGGATTCTGTGAGTAAAATATTGAATGACCCAGGAAGCATCTAAAGAACAGTGAAGGAATACACAGTCACTGTAGCAAAAATAATTGCTTGATCTTCAACCATTTTGTGAGGAAGCATATGATCAACAGCTGGTGGTACTGAAGAAATGGGTCTAAGCTGCACTGAAGGCATTGGAGAAAAACAAGTCCATAGAAATTAATGGAATACCAACTAATTCAACAAGTATATTCAGGGCTGCTAATGCTCCCTTGTTTATGTCAAGACATTTGGAAGACAACTACCTGGCCAACTGACTGAAAGAGATCCATATTCACACCTATTCCAAAGAAAGGTCATCTAACAGAATTGAGAAATTATGGAAAAGTGTCATTAATTTCACATAAGTAAAATTTAGTTGAAAATCATTTAAAAATCATTGCAGCAGTACACTGACAGAGAACTGCCAGAAATTCAAGCTGGATTCAGAAGAAGATGTGGAACCAGGGATATCATCGCTGAAGTCAGATGTCTGTTGGTTGAAAGAAGAAAATTCTGGATGTTTACTTGTGTTTATTATACATAGCCATTTGACTATATGTAGCATAACAAATTATGGGTAAAATTATGAGAATTCTAGAACATTTAATTACACTTATAAGGAACCTTTTCATAAATCTAGAGGCAGTCAATCAAACAGAACAAGGCAATACTGTGTAATTTAGTGTCAGATAAGGTACATCTCAATGTTGTATCCTTTCACTGATCTTATTCATCCTGTATTCTTAGCAAACAATCTAAGAAGGTAGACTATTTGAAGAAGAAAAGGGCATCAAGATTGGAAGAAGATTCATCAACAACTTGTGTTACTCAGATGACACAACCTTGCTTGCTGAAACTGAAGAGAACTTGAAGTATTTGCTGATGAAGATCAAATACTACAGCCTTCAGTAAGGATTAAACCCAACCTAAGGAAAACAAAACTCTCACAACCAGACAAATAAACAGCATCATGATAAATGAAGAAAATATTGAAGCTGTCAAGAATTTCATTTTGCTTGCATCCACAGTCAATGCCCATGGAATCAGCAGTTATGGAATCAAATAACACATTTCACTGGTGAAATCTGTTATAAAAGACCTTTTTGAAGTGTTAAAAAAGGAAAGGTGTCACTTCAAGAACTCAGGTAGGCCTGACCCAGCCACTGTGTTTTCAATTGCCCCACATCCATACAAAAGTTGGACAATGAATAAGGAAGACTGAAGAAGAATTAATGCATTTATACTATGGTGTTGGTGGTGAATATTCAGTATACTATGGACTTCAGATCTATCTGAGAAGAAGTACAGACAGAAAGCTCACTAGAAATAAGAATGGTGATACTTTGTCTCATGTAGTTTGAACATCTTATCTGGAGAGACCAGTCCCTGAAGATCAAAGACATATTTGGTAGAGGGTTAAAAAAATGAGGAAGAACCTCAGAAATATGGAATGATGCAGTGGTTGCAACTGTGCACTCAAACAGAACAATTGCTAGTATACTGTAGGACTGCAGTGTTTTGTTTGGTTGTACATAGGGTCTCTATGAGTTGAAACCTGCTTCACAACACCTAGTAACAACTGTCCATCTATGTATTTTTTAGTGTAATATGCTTATCGTATTATTATCTGTTAAGGTAAATATTTATACCGTTCATTCTAACATAATCTCTTCCAATAAAGGTATATGAAGCTGTACATTTCATTCTATGAACTGATATAGCAATACGGTTTTAATAAGAGTTTATGCATTAACTTTTCAGGCAGACCCTTATATGACTTTCTTCTATCTTGAATTTGTCCCCTGAATTTCCAGCCACTGATGGCATAGTGGCTAAGTGCTACGGCTGCTAACCAGAAGTCTGGCAGTTCAAATCCACCAGGTGTGCCTTGGAAACTCTGTGGGGCAGTTCTATTCTGTCATATAGGATCACTATGAATCAGAATTGACTCGATGGCATTTGGTATCCGATGTGTTATTGATTGAATTTTGTCCATCTACAAGATACGATTAAGTCCCAACACTTGGTATCCATGAATCTGACTTTACTTGGAAGTATATTGTTTGCAAAAACAATTAAATAAAATGAGGTTTTAGTAGATCAAGTTCAGTCCTAATCCAGTGCCCAGTGTCACTGTAAGCAGAAAATATTTGGAAACTGAAATACAAAGGGAGAAGACTACATAACAGTGAAGGCAGAGATTGGAGTGATTCAGCTACAAATCACAAAATACTGATGATTGTCAATAACCACAAGATACTGCAAGAGGTGCAGAAGGATTCTTCCCTACAGATTTCAGGGGAAGGATGGCCCTGCTAACACTGTGACTTTAGACTTCTACACTCCTTAATTATGACAGAAATGAATTTATATTATTTTATGCTGTCCTGAAATTGTGTCTTGCAAAAGTTCAGGTTAATAGGATTGCAAATTTCTGCTTGAGTTCTAGGCTCCGTCCTCACGTGGACTCAATGCTTGCAGGGACAAACTATGTATACTTGGATCTCACTCAGTAGATTTACCTTCAGAATAACTAAATTCTCTGATGTTTTTTCTTGATTTTGGTATCTCTCCAAAATTTTCCTTATACATCTATAATTCTTATTTTGACCTGGTTATTTAAATCTGACAATCTCTGGAACTAGAACTCACTATTTTAAAAATACAGTGTACAGGCACTGCTCTTTCATCCACTTATCATGGTTCTAATTTGTATATTTACCGGACAAATATTTAGACTTTGATAAGCCACAGGGGATTTATATTATAACTGAATTTCAAGAGAATACTGAAACCGAAATTTAGAAGTAGTACATTCGGTTACTATGTGACACATATGTAGCTAAATTCACTGTCAATTTGTCTTTAAAAATCAGCTAAAAGATGACCAATTTATATTTTAATGCTGCTCATTCCTGTAAATTTAGTAACTTAAAACCTAAAATTTAAAAACTACTAAAAGATGATAGTTTATTTTTTCAACCTCAAAGATACTTCCTACAAACATATTTTCTGTGATCATGACACATACACAGGTAATCTTAGAATATTGGTTTAATATTAAAAATATAAGCAAAAAAAAAAAATAAAACCCACAAAACACAACAGATCAGAAACAGACTTTCTAAGCCTAGTAGGACTATTGACATTGGTAACATGTACACTTATATTTATCATATATGTAACTCATTTCCTTATTAAATAACAGAGAAAGAAACTAGACCTTATAATTTAGCAGTAAACAAAGTATAGAGAAATAATTTGTTTCTTCTAATCATTGGGAAGTGAGTAGTTGAAGTTGGATATATTTTCTCACACAGTATTTTGTCAAATATCAGTATTCTTCTTCATGTAAATCTCTTAAAAGAAATATGAAAAGTGGTAGACTTAGCTAAGGAATATTTCTTTTTGTCATTCCTCCAAACCGACTTCATTCTCTAACAGATTCTCTTCCCAGTATTGCAAGGTAGTTGAGAACTTTTCGATCTCATATCGTATCACATATTTTCTAGCAATTAGAGTAAAAATCTTCTTCCTGAATTTCATACAAAGTCCACTGATTTCCAATTGACTCTGAGTGGTCATGTTAGCATCTTTATGTAGTCATAGTGATCATGACTATATAAGATTTTGACTCATAGGGGTGTTGGTCATATAATCCATTTCTTGTCAAATGAAAGGTGAATTCCAATCCAAAAGACACAACTAAGAATGGATACAAGGACACTTTTCTTGAAAGAAAACAGTGACAAGGATTGATACTGGGGGATCACAATTTAAATTGTTAAATGTCATGGAGCCAGTCCTGCTTCATAGCGATTCTGTGTACAACACAAGGGAACACGGCCTGGTTCTGGGCCATTTTCACAACTGTTGTGTTGTCTGAGCCTATTGCTACAGGCATTGTGTCAGTCTATGTCATGAAGGGTATCTCTCTTTTTCTCTGACCTTACCAGGTCTAATGTCTCAATCCAGGGATGAGTCCTTCCAGATAACATATATTCAAGTTACATGAGATAAAGTCTCACCATCTTCACTTCTAAGGAGCACTTTGGCTGCACTTGTTCCTAAACAGATTTGCTCATTTTTTTCTGGCATTCTATGGTGCATTGAATATTCTTTAAAAAAACCATAGGCAGTACCTACTATATATTCAATATAGACTACTATTTTTCTCTTTTAAACTCAGTTTGCAGAGATTTATCACCAAACCCACTGCTGATGTGATTTTAGTTGCAATGCATTCCCACCCCATGGAATCTACAAATAATACTCTATGAAGAGCTGGTCTAATCAAATTTAGGTTCATGGTTAAAAAGAGAGAGATAGAAAATCATTACCTCAGCTCTTACAGCTCATGAGGTAAGTGTAAAGGCAGTCTGTTAATAATAGGACTCACATTTCATTGCTGTTAAGCTATTTTCCTTCTTTCATACATTCAAAGCTTCTCAAACTGTGCACAGCAAAAGATCACCTCAAAAAAACACGGGAAATAATCAATATGCAATTCTGTTCTGTATTCTTTCTCTTTGATGTGTATGCAGGTTAGACTGGGGAATGGAAAAACTCCTGGTAAGGTTATTTTGAGGTACCTTTGAACTGCTTATTAGCAGATCCTTATTAGTGGCTTCTTATTATCAGCTTTTCCAGGCAGTTTTGACATGTTTTGAAGATAACTCTTTTATTCTGTTGAAACCATAATGTCTACTTTAAACAGAAAAGAATTCTTAAAAAAAAAGAAGAAAAGACCAATTAAATTGTAAAATACCTCAGTAGTAACTGTTATACATCACTAGTGCTTTTATACCTTATATGATGTTAAATTACAGTCAGCCCTTTGTATCCACAGGTTCCACATCTGCAGATTCAACCAACTCTGGGACAAAAATACTTTGAAAAAAAAGAAAATTCCAAAAAGCAAAAGTTGAATTTGCTGCCCACTGAGCACTATGATGAATCCACAGAAATAAATTGATGTGTAAGCCTTCCCTGCTGTAGTCTTCTTTTTGCCTCCCTTCTGGTTCTTTCACTACTTGTGTAGTAGGTACCCTTTGTTTCTGTGGGGAAAAAAGAACATGGCTCCTAAAAAATACAACTAAATAATCAAAGCAATCCCTCAAAGTCTAAGATGAAGCATATAGTGTTATTAATATAGAACTTTACAATGATTTACACAGCATTTACATTGTGTTATTATATGTAATCTAGCGATGACATGAAGTATGTGGGAGGACAGGCACAGGTTTTATATAAGGGACCTGAGCATCCTCAGATTTGGTATCCATACACAGTCCTGGAACTAATTCCCTGCAGATCTACAGGAGAACTATAGAGAGCTTTTAGTGAAAACTTATATTCTATAGTGTTTCCGCATAATGATGGGCTTCAGAAGGGTAAACAATGCCAGTCAAGTCTTTAGAGTTGAGTAGCACCCGTAAATGAAACAAATTTAAGAGATGCCAGTATTTACAAGAAGGGCCGTAATTAAAAAGAGGATCAAATAGCAATGTGTCAAACCATTTAACTACAACTTACTGTGAGAAATCAGCTCAGCAGGTATTAGGAAACTCCATTCTCTTCCGTAAGAGTTACTATGAGCCATATACGATGGTAACTATGACCCAGTCACTTCTTTAGGAGGTTTTTTATAATGTCTCTTTAATCCTCAAAATGAAGAATGTATTGGTGTTACTCTCATTATACCCTGAAGAAGCAGATATGGAGAGGTAACTAACTTGTCCACCATTACACAGTTCTTACAAAAATACAACCTAAGTATAAAATCAATCTAGATCCAGTGCCTAGGCTATACTGACTGTTGACAGGGAACCCTGGTGGCGTAGTGGCTAAATGCCACAACTGCTAACCAAAAAGTTGGCAGCTCAAATCTGCATGGAGCTCTTTGGAACTTCCATGGGGCAGTTCTACTCTGTCCTATAGGGTTGCTATGAGTCATTATTGATGACTCGAGGTTAGTCTTTTTTTTTACATACTCTGCTGAACATTCCTTGTAAACTTACCTTAATTTCGTTTCCCCAAATTCCTGAGCTGTTCTCTACTGTCCAAACTTAGCAGTGCCCGTCTATAATTGATCATACGTCTTACCACTACTTTCACAAAAATTTCACAAGTTTTTTGTTTCCTATCCTGTGATGTTGCTCAGCCTATTTTTAAATCATTCTTAACAACTTGCATATTTACAATCCAGTGACATTAATTAGTACATTTTTCATATTGTGTCACCATTTTCACTATCATTTTTAAAAATATTCCACCTCAGCTAACACAAAGTCAACACCCCTGAATAAAATTTCCGCATTTCCTTCTCCATCCCACCCCTAGTAACCATTAACCTTGGTTTTCTATGTATTTGCTTATTTCATGTAAGTGAAACATTTTGCCCAGCGTCAAGGTGCATCCATGTTGTGGTATGAATCAGAATTTCATTTCTCTTTATGATATAGTAGTATTCTAGGTATACATATACCATTTTTACTTTTTATTAAAAAAATCCAGTTATCTGTTTTTAGACATTTTAGTTGTTTCCACATTTGGGCTATTATAAAATGTGCTGAAATGAATACTGACATCAGGGCTCAGGCTATTCTTGGCTACTGAAACATCTTTAGTGTCTAGAAGAAGTCCAGCCATGATGCTCCTTAGAAGCAAGGATGGCGAGACCTTATGGTAAATATGAGGTGTGACGATTTCATAAACTCATCATAGAAAACTGCTGCATACCTCACTGCGGAGTATCACCATGGTCACCTTTGGCGTACTCCCCTTGGGAAGCTATGCACTGATGCCAGCACCTAGGCCACCCTTCGAAGAAATTTTGCAACTCTTTCTGGAATGGCTATCAGAGCTGACGTCTTGTTACCCTTGATGCCGAGAATGTCATCAAAATTTCAATATTTCTTTTATGTTCGGGTAAAGGAAAAAAATCATTGGGGGCCAGATCAGGTGAGTATGAAGGGTGTTCCAATACAGTTATTTGTTTAGTGGCTAAAAACTCCCTCACAGACAAGTAGACAATTAAGTTAGCAGACCTACCACCATAGCACCGTGCACAGAGGCTGTTCCAGAAAAGTTCCAAAATTGCCTTGTAGGGTGGACTAGGCGCTGGCATGGTGCTTGGCTTTCCAAAAGTGACTGTAGTAGTTTCAGCAATAAGGTATGTAGCACTCAGAGTGATGAGATTCTTGGATGTAATTGTTGGACCTTGTACTCTGGACATATTACGGGGAGGAACCAGTCCCTGGAGAAGAACATCATTCTGGATTAGGTAGAGGGTCAGTGGAAAAGAGGAAGCCCCTCAATCAGGTGGATTGACACAATGACTGCAATGATCGTCTCAAGCATAGCTGTCATTGTAAAGGTAGCACAGGACTGGGCAGTGTTTCATTCTGCTGTACACAGGATTTTTAAGAACCAGAACCTATTCAGTGGCATGTAACAACAACAAAGCACACACTTAATGAGACATCACTTAATGATACAGACAATATACCCCAAACTAAAAAGCCCATTGCAGTCCAGCAGGTTCTAACTCACTACAACCCTATAGGACAGAGTAGAACTGCCCTATAGAGTTTCCAAGGATTGCCTGGTGGATTCGAACTGCCAGCCTTTTGTTTAGCAGCCATAGCACTGAATCATTGCACCACCAGGGCTTTCTGACAATGTACATCCACTGTTAAATATGTCATACTTTTGAAACATTCACAGTTCTCGGCTCAAGACTCTTTTGCTTTAGGAAGTAGCACGTACTGTTCTTTCCTCACACTAATGCTTCCTTATTTAGTGCTTGATTGCTACGATGCATATCTACTTTATTTTGTATTGCCATTTGTTCTCGAATGCGTGTGTGCAAAATTTTGTGACAGAGATGAGTGAGATTTAGAATAGGAAGAATATCTGCCTGCCTGCCTGCCGGCCTGCCAGCCTGCCGGCCACCACAAAACCTGTGTTTGCCCATTATTACATAAATATATTTTTCTAGTAGAAGATAATTTGGTTCAAAATGATTCCCAACTTATCACCTAGCCTATTTTGAACTGCCTTAAAGTATGTGTCAAAATACTGTTAATTAATGTTAGAGTTCACCTTAGCAAAAGATGGTTAGTAAGCATAAAAGTAATCTTTTTATCTGGAAATACCTTAATTTCAGCATCATATCTGGGAGAGAGCTTTGCTGGATATTTAATTCTTGCCTGGCAATTTTTTTCCCCCTTCAAGACTTTGTGTATGCCATCCCATTACCTTCTTACCTGCATGGTTTCTGCTAAGTATGCTGAATATAATCTCACAGATTATCCTTTGTAGATTCTTTTTCCATTCTCCCTAGCCACTTTTAAAAGTTTATCCTCATCTTTAGTTTCAGCAAGTTTGGCTGTAAAATGCCCTGGTGTCTTTCTTTTGAAATTTATTTTGTGTGGAGTCCAATGAGTGTCTTGGGTACATATCTTCTCATGTTTCATATCAGGGAAGTATTCGGTCAAAACTTTTTGACAATTCTCTGTTTTTCCTGCTATTCCCACTTCCCACCCCCAGCTCTAGTACTCCAATCACTTGTAGATTATTCTTCTTGATAAAGTCCCACATAACTTTTACTGTTTCTTTTTCAAATTCTTTCATTTGATTTTTCTCAAGCATGCTGTTGATGTCACGTGCTTTATCTTTAGTATAGCTAATTCAGCTTTCTATTGCCTCAATTCTGCTCCTTTATTATTCTATTGAGTTATCTAGTTTTGTAATTTTATTATTAATTTTCTGAATTTCTAATTCCTGTCTCTGTATGCTTTCTTGCAGCCTGTTCAGTTTGTCTTTATACTCTGCTATATTTTACCTCATTTCCTTCCTGATCTCTTGAAGAGTTTCAAGTATTAATCTCTTGTATTCTATTTCCAATAGCCTATGAAGTGCTCTTCATCTACAAAATTTCCTGATTCTTTGTTATGAGAGCTTTCTGAAGCTGTCGTGTTCTGCCTCTTTAAGTGATTTGATATTGACTGTTGTCTCTCATATATCAGGAAGTTGTTGAATTTGCGTATTTTATGCTTACTTGCTATGTTCTAGCTTTTTGGTTTCTTTTGTTTTGAAATGTCCAAATAGGCTGCTCATGTGTGCTGATTTTGTTGGTGGTACCTTTGAAGTTTTAAAATTCTGTCACCAAGTGGTTAGAACTGTTAGTCGGCATGCAAGTCCAGGAATCAGGTTTTCTTGTATGGATTAAACTCTGTTGTCCAGACAGTTATTCAGAAAGTGTGTTATGCATGTTCTTCCCAGCCGTCCTAGACAGGTGATTGACATAGGCACAGATATCTGACTAGACACTCATCCCTGTGTCTGTGAGGAAGATGCTCTCCATATGCCTGCCCAAAGGAAATGTTTCTGCCCTGGTTTTCCAGCTCAGCTGAGTCAATGGGCTTTTTTTTCCTCATCATCCTGTTTGTTAAATTATTCCCTCCCTAGGTCTAAGAGAATGACCCAGTATGAGCATAAGGAGTCCTAATTCCAGCTCAATTAATAGTATCAAACTCTGGTGCTGGTGCACAGTGCTGAGAAGTGAGGAAAGCACTTGGAAAGAAAAGAGAGGTTTATCCCAGAGGAACATTTTAGATCCATGTACAGTAGGTTAGATGCAAGCCACTTAGATTTTGAGGATTGAAGGTCACTTATCACCGGTTCTGGAGGTGCAAGTGGACTCTCCACATATGCTCGGTCTCTTTTGCTGAGGAAGATGCTCCCCAAACACCACTGCTCTGTTCACCATCCTGGTTGCTGCCCATACCCAGAAGGTCAGGCCTGATCTGTCCCAGGTACTTTTGGACCTGCTCTTCTTTCTCTGTGGCTCAGTCTGATTTCATACTTCTCGCCTTTGATGCCCAGGGCTCCTAAAATGTCATATATAACCCTTTCACTCATTCTTTCGGGTCTTTGTTGTTAGAAAGATCAAAGGAAGCATTTAACTACTTCACTATCTTGCCCCTGCCTTCCCAATAAAAGTAATCTAATGCACTGCAAACCAAATATGATATATTCTGTATCAATTATGGTTCAGAATTACAGCTGCCTTTGTTCCACTGTATTGATAAGAAGGAGTCCTCTGTTGCAGTGGTTAAGTTATTGGATGCTAAGTGAAAGACAGACAATTTGAACTTACCAGTCACCATGTAGAAGGATATATCAGTTTGTGTTGGTAAAGACTGCAGCCTTAGAAACTCTGTGGAGCAGGTCTCTTTTGTCCTGTAGAATAACATGAGTAGGAGACAACAGCAATGTTTTGTTTTTTATTCTGTTTTAATAATGAGATAATTAAACATTTTAATCTGTTTTCTTTGAGCAAAAATGAACATATCTTAGTCAGATTTCAAGATTTTGCCTATGTGAGCATCTGGCAGCTTGGCAGCTTTTGACATGGGGTAAAGACAACCTAGAAGATAGAGAGACTCACATGAATAGGTATCTACATCAACTTGGGACCAGAAGAACTGGATGGTGCCTGGCCACCACTAGTGATAGCTGCGATGGAGCTAAGTTGAGTCTCACTGGCAACACAAGAATAAAAAGGGGTGCATCCTGAGATCTCCACTAAAAGACCTCAGTTGATGGTCCAGCGGTTTCAGGGTTCCCCTGGGAGCATTGCCCCTGGCTCTGATGCTGACTTTGCCCATAAATCATAACGAAGGTCCACTCTTCACACATGAATGGATTGGGCATGGTGATGCAGAGTGACCATATATTGGATGTACTTTATGGTTCTATGCATCTATAGGATATCATCCTGCTGACCTCTGGCTGGAGGAAGGAGAGTGGGTAGAGAGGAGGGGAAAGGAGATGGTTGGGAGGATGAGACCTGTATGGAGCAGAGAGGAATAGTGTGTTGTCACAGGGCAGGGAGAGCAATGGAAGCTGCATATAGGTGGGCATGTAAATTTGTACGGGAATGTACATTTTCACTCAGTTATAATGAAATAATAATAAAATAAAAAAGATTTTGCCCATACATCAGAACCTTTCAGTAACTCTAAGTTAGGGATGGTGGTCTGGTGTCCGACACAGGCTTACACAATTTCACCAGTATGTTCACCTCTAAAGTCTAATTTTTATTTTTGGAGCATAAGCATGGAGTATGATTTTTTGATCCATAGAAAAGTATTCATATCATAACACAATTATTTTTTAATTAGGTTTCCTTTTTTTTGGCCTTTCAGTCTGAAAAGAGGTATGCATTTTCCCCTTTGAATGTCCTAATGGCAGTGAATATCAGAGAATTTCAAAGTAAAGCATGTAAGGACTATGACACATTTGAACAGTTTTCCAGTTATTTTGTTTTAAAAGCATAGTCTAGCATGCAGGATACAAATGCTGAGTTTCATATCACCTCAGTTTTTTAACAATAAGCAAATATAATAAATACATTTCACTTATTAAGAATATTATTAAAAATGGTCAATTCTTACATCTGTAATAAATGCACAGAAACCCTGCTGGTGTAGTAATTAAATGCTGCCACGGCTAACTAAAAGATCTGGAGTTAGGATACACTAAGAGCTCCTTGGAAACTTGATGGGGTGTTTCCACTTTGTCTTACAGGGTTGCTGTGAGTCAGAATCGACTCAACAGCAACAAGTTGTTTTTTTTTTTTATTTGATCAATACACATAGAAGAAAAAATATCCACAATCATATGGTACCAAGATGAGTCATAACATAGTAAAAACATTCAACCTGTAGTAACTTTTTATATGTATATAACATACTTGGAATAATTCACTTTTTTTTCCCTTGCTTATAAAGTCCTTTAAGACAGTTTTTTTACTTAATATACTCTGTCTTGGTACTTAACTTTTTTAACTTGCTGAAATGATGAATCTATTTTAATATCTACAATTATCTTTTCAGTTTAACAATATGAATACTGAACAGTTTCATGTGACCATTTAAGATGAGCAATTTTTTGCCTAAACAGTGAATGATGAATAGTGGGAGAATATAGTGTGATAGTATGTAAATAGCTGGACTCGTTTAGTGTAAATAGATGTTGATTAATACCGAAAGGGCGAAAATGAAAGCTTGGGAGTAAGTGAAGCTTAAATTAGTCAGATCTTTCGTGTGATTCATAAAAGCTAAGGTATTAACAAATACAGTCCTGTTTTTGTGAGCTTGGTGACGTGTTCTGAAATTATTTTTCATTTTACCTATTTGTTTCTGGATAGGTGCCAAGACCACACAGTGAAGTTCCCAAGAATTTTATAAACCTTTCTTATATTTATTTTATTCAGGTTATTTTAGCCAACCCAACCCAGTCATACTCAAAGCAATATTATGTACTCCAAAGACATGTGACAATTTACAAACAAGTACTTTAAATTTTCTTTTAACTTTTGGTAAGTTTGAGGTCTTATGAAGCAGAGAACCAAAACCAAATCCGCTACTATCAAGTCGGGTCCAACTCATAGGAATACTATAGCCAAGTGCCGCCCAGTGGATATTAAAAGTTCTTATTGTGCTCAGATGAAATAAGAAAATATTACAATGAATTTTAAAATGTGAACCTAAATAAAAATTGTGATGAATTCTGAGACTTAAAATATTTCTTCTTTTCATATGTTGGCCCTTAATCCCGGATAACAGTGTGTTGTTTCTGATCAACAAAGTGATTTTTTTTTTTTTAAAAAAAAGGCACTACTCTCAGAGTTCTGTCAAAGTGAAGTACTTCGAAGCCATGCTCTGAAGTAGAGCATAAACATGCTGAAAAATGGAGACTTGGTTCAAACTAACACTAGTAGGCAACCGATAAACACGTATCGTCATTTTTCATTCCTCTAGCCAGATTTATCCATTGCTACCGTTACGTAAGTACAAGCAAGCATTACTTTGTAACTTAAGTTAATTAATTTTAATTGCTTCTTAGTATTCCTTAGTATTAGGATTGGATTCTGTGACCCCAAAAATGTGTGTAGCAATTTGGCCAAGCCACGACTACTGGTACGGTGTGATTTTCCCAAGTGCTGTGAATCGTGCCTCTACAATGTTAATGAGGGAGGATGGATAGGTGGTTCTATTGGTGAGACAGTGCTCAATCTCTATTGTGCTTTGAAGTAATATTTTGGTATACAAAGGAAAGGAAAGTAAGCAGAGGGTTAGGGACCTTATTCCATCAGAAAAGAAGTAGTGCCTGGAGCACAGCATGTCTTTTGGACTTGGGGTTCCTGTGCCTCAAAGAATTCCAGTCCAGGGGAAGATTGGTGACAAGTATATTTCTTTATAAATTGTAGACAATATTTGTAATACTCTTTTTTTGTGTGTTTTATAACTTTTTCTTGTACTTTACATGAATGATTACAGATCAAACTTGTTTCTCATTAAACAGTACAAATATTGTTTTATGACATTAATTAATAACCTCACAGCAAGCCAACATTCTACCTTCTCAGTCTTGGATTCTCTGTTAGCAGCTCTCCTTTCTTTCCTGCTTCATAGCCCCTTCCTCTGGGCTGGCATCCCCTTTTAATTTTTTGTTTGTTTGTTTGTTTCATGGGTCTGTGCAAACTATTGCTGAAATGAGAATCTCAGCAGTGACTCCGTTATTGAGCAGATGAGGTGTTCAAGGAGCTTTATTCTTAAGGTTTATAGAGTCTGTCAAGCCAGTAAGTCTAGTTTTTCTTTTGGAGTTAGAATTTTCTTAATTTTTCTCCAGCTGTATCTAGGACTCTCTGTTACAATCCATGTCAGCAGTGGTACCTAGGCACCATCTAGTTGTACTGGATTCAGTCTAACTGAGGTCTTGTAGATGTGGGCCATTAGGCCTTTGGACTGATGTTTCTTGGTTTCTTTAATTTTCTTCATTCTTCCTTGCTGCCAAAGTAGCGAGACCAGTGGGGCATCCCAGATGGCTGCTCACAGACTTTTAAGACCCTAGAAGCTACTCACCAAAGTAGAATGTAGAATATTTTCTTTATGAACTATGTTCTGCCTATTGAGCTAGGTGTTCCCCAAGACCATGGTCCCCACAGCCCTCAGCCAAGCAATTTGGACCTTCAGAAAGTTTGGATGTGTCCATGGAGCTTCCATGACCTTCCTGTGTACAAGCTGTGCTGGCTTACCCGTGGTGTGTACTGTCTTACCCTTCACCAAAGTTAAACTCATCAAACCAAACCCACTGCTGTCAAGCTGATTGGTGATTCATTCACGGCGACCCAATGGGAAAGAGTAGAACTGCTCCGTAGAGTTTCCAAGGAGCATCTGGCAGATTTGAACTGCACACATTTTGGTTAGTGAACATAGCAGTTAAACCACTTTGCCATCAGGGTTTGCTTAACCAAAGTTACCACTTATCTATCGCCTATTTAGCTTTTCTATCCACACCTTTCTTTTCCCTGATAACCATCAGACTATCTGTTTTTGTGTGTAAGGGTTTTAATGAGTCTTCACAGTAGTGGTCTCATACAATATTTGTTGCTTGGTGACTAACTTATTTCAGCCAGCACAACGCCCTCCATGTTATGAGATGCTTCACAGATTGTTGTTCTTTACTTTTGCATGATCCTCCACCACGTGTAGGTACCACAGTTTATCTCTTCATCAGTTGATGGGCATCTAGGTTATTTTCAACTTTTTGCTATTGTAAGAAATGCTGCAATGAATATGGGTGTGTATCGTCTATTTCTATTCATGCAACAATTCTTATTTGTCTACAGTATATTCCTAGCAGTGGGATTGCTAGATCATACGGTGTTTGTACTTCCAGCTTCCTGAGGAAGCACCATATTGTCTTCCAAATCAATTGTATTATTTTGTATTCCCACTGGCAGTGCCTAAGAGTTCTGATCTCCTTGAAGTCTCTCCATTGTTTGTTCTTTCCAGTTTTTGTGATTCATGCCAATGAAGTCAGGTTGACTTGCTGTCTCATTGTCATTTTGATTTTTGTTTTTCTAATCGCTAGTGATTGTGAACAATTTTTTATGTGTCTGTTGGCTACTCAAACGTTTCTTTGATGAAGTTTCTGTTCATTTATTTTGTCCGTTTTTTAATTGGATTATTTTGCTGTAGAAGTGTTGGATTTGCTTGTTGATATTAGAGATTAGACATTTGATTTATAACAGACTTTTTCCTCAGTCCGCAATTTTTCTTTTTACCCCTTTGATGCAGTCTTTTGATGAGCATAAGAGTTTAATTTTTAGAAGATCTCATTTGTCTAGCTTATCTTCTGAAGTTTTATATTGTTGTTTATGGTTTATATCCTCTTAATGTCATATGTTAGGGCTTCATCCTATTTTCTTCTATGAACTTTATTGATTTTGACTTTATATCTAGATCTTTGATCTAATTTGAAATAGTTTTTGTATATAGTGTGAAGAATGGGTCTTGATTCTTTTTTTTTTTTTTTTGCTGTTGAACATTCAGTTTTGCCAGCACCATTTGTTGAAGATTGTCTTTCCCCATTTCATGAACTTTGGTCTCTTACTGAAAATCAGGTGACCATAAGTGAATGGACTTACATCTGGGTTCTCAATTCTGTTCCTTTGTTCAATGTATCTGTTGTTGTACCAGTACCAGATGTTTTGAAGACTGTAGCCATATAGTATATTGTCATGTAAAGTAGCTTAATTCCTCCTACTTTATGCTTCAGTAGCACTTTACATATCAAGTGCTTCTTCCCTTTCTTTATAAACTTAATGATAAGTTTTTCCATCCCTTTAAAGTTTGTTCTTGGTGTTTGGATCAGAATTGCATTGTATTTGTGCATCATGTAGAGTAAAATTGTCATTTTTATAATATTGAGTCTACCTATCTAAGAACATGGTATGTTTTTTCATTTACGTAAGTTTTTGTGGCTTCTTGCAGTAGTGTTTTGTAGTTTTCTTTGTACAGGTCTTTCCCATCCTTGGTTAGATTTATTCCTAAGTATTTTATTCTTTAGGGGCTATTATAAATGTCAGTGTTTTCCTTTTCATCATTTTCGTTATTGGTGTGCAGCAATCCAGCTGATTTTTGAATGTTTATCTTGTGTTGTGCAACTCTGCTGAATCTATTAGTTCCAGTAACTTTCTCATGGAGTCTTTTTTGTTTTCTATGTATAGTACAATATCATCCATTAATAAGAGTAGTTTTATAACAAATTTGGATACCCTTCCTTTCTCTTGCCTTATTGCTCTAGCTAGGATTCCCAGCACAACGTTAAGGCATAGTGACAAATGGCATCTTTGTTCCTATTCTCAAGGGGAATGTTTTCAGCCTCTTTCCATTAACAATGATGTTGGCCATTGGTTTTCTGTAGATGCCTTTTATTATGTTAAGAAATTTCTTTTCTATGATTATTTTATTCACAAATTTTATCTGGGATGAGTATTGCACCTTGTCAAAAGCCTTTTCAGCATCAATTGAGATAAGCATGTGATTTTTTAAATTTCCTTTAGTTTTTGTGATGGATTACATTGATTTTCTAATGTTGCAACATCCTTCCATAACTGTTACAAATCCCACTTGCTCATGGTATATTATTTTTTTGATATGGTGTTGAATTCTATCAGTTAACATTTTGTTGAAAAATTTTGCATCTATCTTAATGAGAGATATTGATCTGTAATTTGTTTTTTTGGGGGGGGCATTTGCTTGATTTTGGCATCAGGGTTATGCTGGTTTCACAGAATGACTTCAGAAGTATACCATCTTTTTCTGCCTCCTGAAATATTTTGAGTACTGGTGTAAGCTCTTCTCAGAATGTTTGGTAGAATGCTCCTGAGAAGCAATCTGGCCCAGGGTATTTTTTGTTCGATTTTTTTTTTTTAATTACTTTCTCAGTCTCTTGTTACATGTCTGCTCAAATACGCTCTGACAAGTACGTCTGCAAATTTAACTATTTTAAGTGCTACATACCTCATTGATGAATATCACTATAGCCACTTTTGAAGTACTCCCTTTGGAAAGCTATGCACTGACACCAGGGCCTAGTCCACTCTTCAAAGCAATTTTGGAACTCTCTGGAATGGCCAATGCAAATTGTACAGTTGTCTGTTAGGGAGTTTTTAGCCAGTAAACAAATAACTATTAGAACAAGCTACCTACTTTTCTGATCTGGCCCCAATGACTTCTTCCTTTGCCTGAAAATAAAGGAAATATTAAAAAGAAGACATTTTGATGACATCCAGGACATCAAGGATAATATGACAACAGCTCTGATGGCCATTCCAGAAAAAGACTTCCAAAATTGCTTTGAAGTGTGGACTAGGCACTGGTGTTAGTTCATGGCTTCCCAAGGAGAGTACATAGAAGTTGTCCATAGTAAGGTATGTAGAAATGAGTTTGTGAAATTAACTGGCAATCCTCATGCATTTAACATCATTTTGTAATAGTTTGGGTAGATACTGAGTGTCTAACAATTAGTCTATTTTCTCTAGATTTTCTAATTTGTTGGAGTATAGTTTTTCATAATATTCTGTTATTATCCTTTTCATTCAGTTGGGTCTATTGTAATGTCCCCCGTATCATTTTTCATTTGGGTTATTTGTATCTTCTCCCGATTTTGTTTTGTCAGTTTGGCCAGTGATTTGTTACTTTTGTTGATCTTTTCAAACAATAAACTTTTGTTTTAAATCCTTTCTATTGTTTCCTATTCTGTACTTTTTTTCCCTGTTCTAAATTTTATTATTTTCTTTTTTCTGTTTGTTGTGGGCTTATACCTTTCTCTTTCTGCTTGTTTGAATTTTGTAGCTAATGTTTTAATTTTGTCTGTTTCTTATGCTTCTTTTTTTTTTTTTTTTGATGTTTGCATTTATTGCTACAAACTGGCCTCTGAGCACCGCCATTGCTATATCTCATAGGTGTCAGTATGATGTGTTCTCTTAGAAATTTTGAATCTAGGAATTTTTTTATTCCATTTTTTTTCTCTTCTATTATCCAGTTGTTTTTAAGCAGGATGTTATTCAATTTCCACATAATTCGTTATTTTCCTTGTTCTTTCTGTTGTTAATTTCTATCTTGATTGTGATGTGATTAGAGAAAATTCTTTGTATTGTCTCAGTGTTTTGTATTTTGTTGAGGGTTGCTCTGTGGTCTATGATGTAGTCTATTCTGGAGAATGCATCATGTACATTGCAAAGTAATGTGTAGTTCTCACCTGTTGTGCGGCGTGTTCTGTACGTACCTACAAGGTCAAGGGCCTGATTGTGCCCTTTAGCTCTTCTGTATCTTTGTTGTGTTTCTTTATAGATATTGTCCTTTACCAGAAGTGGTGTGTTGACCTCTCCAACTGTTATTGTGGAACTGTCAATTTTTCTTCTCAATATTGTTAGCATTTGCTTTATGTATCTTGCAGCCCCACCACTGGATGCCTAGATGTTTATTATGGTTAAGTCTTTGTGATGAAGCATCATTTTAATCACTATATAATGCCCTTCTTGTCTTTTATGGTGGCTTTTGTTTTAAAATCTATTTTATTGGAAATTAGTATTGCCATTCCTTTTCTTTTTCAGCAGCTATTGATGGAAACCCTTGTGGTACAGTGGGTTAAGTGCTATGTGTTATGTGTTATGTGTTATATTTGTTGACCAAAAGATAGGCAGTTCAAATCTGCCAGGTACTCTTTGGAATTTCTATGGGGCAGTTCTACTCTGATCTATAGAGTCACTATGAATAGGATCCAACTTGATGGCAGTGGGTTTGGTTTGGTTTTTATTTACTTGACATATGTATATATATTTTTTATCCTCTGATTTTTAATACACCTACAGCTTTGGTTCTAAAGTGTGTATCTTGTAAACACCTTATTGATAGATCTTACTTTTTTAGTCCATTCTATTACTCTCTGTCTCTTGATAGGTGCATTTAGGCCGTTTACATTCAGCATAATTACTGATAGGGCTGAGTTTATTTCTGTCATTTTGTAGCACTGACATTTTCTTTACCTTCCTGCTTTCCTGTGCTGAATTCCTTTCTTTTGTGAATTTCTTTCTAATTTTTTTTTTTTTGTTTTGTAGATTTTGTTTTCATTGACACTTCATGTTTTGTTCATCTTTGTAAGCAGGTTTATTAACTTTCTTTGTGGTTACCTTGATATTTATTTTTATCGTCCTAGGTTTTACCTAGTCTACTATTACTTGGTGTCAAATTTTTTTCCAATCCATTAGAAAGTTCTATACTACACCGTTTATTTCTTCTTCTATTGTTCTGAAGTTACCGTCATTTATAGATTAACATATCTCATTCCCTGTTGTAATTCTTTTAGTTTTATATACTCCTTGACATCTCATTTCCTAGTTGGTATCTGGTTAGACAATCGTATATCCTAGATTAAGGCTGTGGTCTGAGGTTCGTAGGCAGGGAAAATGTAAACTGCATGGATTCTGCATTTTCTGACAGTCTAGCTACCTCAACCAGCCAGGAGGTGTTGGAAGTAGAGCTGTTAAAGTAGATGGAAGGTAGCAAAGCATGTATTGCTGGTTACAAAGTGCTTTGTTTTCTGCTAAGATTTCCACAAAGCTCCTTTCTCGTGCTCCCTGTCTGCTGATCTCCTACGTGAGTCCAAGATGATGAATCTGTGCTGTTAGCTGATAGCTCTTCCTGTTCTGTTATCTGTCAGTTCTTTATTTCATTTGATGTTTGGCTGAGATCTTTATCTGTTCATTTGATTGACATTTGTTTCTGTTTTTCTTAGTTTTGGAGGTCTTTGCTATAGAGGGACAGTACAGTGTTTCTTTCTACGACACCATGTTCACTAGAAATCCACTTGTAACATTCTAAAAAAAATCTTTAAGATGACCTACTGGAATTTTCTTAGGGTATTAAATCTTTAGATTAATTTGGCAATAATTGAATTTTTAGCATGTCAAATCTTCTAGTCCAGAAATATGGTACATCCATGCAATTACATGTCTTCTTTAATTTCTAACAGAAATATTTACTATTATTTTTTACTTTTCAATGTACAGGGCTTGTGCTACTTTTATTAAATGTATTCCTAAGTATTTCATTATTTTTGATGCTCTTTTCAATGGGATTATTCTTAACTTAGTTTTAAGATGTATGGTATTAGAATGCAGAACTAAAATTGACTTGGGTATTAATCTCCACTGAAATATTGATAAATGTATATTTTACTTCTAGTAGCTTCTTAATAGATTTATTATACTTTTCCACACACAGGATTATTTTGTCCACCAAAAGGGATTTTTTTTCCTTCATTAGTGATCTATATTCCTTGAATTATCTCTTTCCTTTCTTTACTGCAGTTACAATAGGGCTTTATTACTATATCAATTATAAGTGTGAAATCAGAAACCCTTGCTCTGTTCTCTATACTGTAAGGAAACAGTCTTAATCAGTTAATATATTAGCTGTAGTATTTTCATAGATACCCTTTTAACATTGAGAAAAATTCCTTCTATTTTTAGTTTGCTGAGACAGAAAATAGTTAATGAGTGCTAGTTCATGTCAAATGCTTTACTTGCATCTTTTGAGATTATCATATGATTTTTTTCCCATAAACTATGTTCAAAGCTAAACCTTCTACTTGTTTATGATGTGTAATGCTTTTCTTATACAGCTGTACTTAATTTGCAAATATTTTGTTACCATCAGTTGTATGTCAGTTTGTTGTGGTGGTTTGCATGTTTCTGTGATGTAGGAAGCTCTGCCACTGGAATTTCAAATACCTGCAGGGTCAACGATGGTAGACCTGTTGAAGCAGAGTTTTCAGACTAAGAAAACTGAGAAAGAAGGAATTACTTCTAAAAACACTGTCCAGGAAAGGGCTTATGAATAACACTAGAAGATAATGTGATACAGTGCTGGAAGATGACCCCCCTCAGGTGGGACCTACTGCCATCGAGTCAGATCAGACTCATAGCTACTGAAGAGGTCCTCAGGTGGGAAGATACTCAAAATACAACTGGGGGAGATTTGTCTCCTCAAGTTGAGTTGACCTTGATGACATTTATGGAGTCCAGCTTTTGGTACCTACATTGATTAATGCAGCAGGACCCAAAATGAGAAGAAATAGCTGCAAATATATACTAATAATGGGAACATGACATGTACAGAGTATGAATCTGAGAAAATTGAAAGTCATCAACAATAAAATGGACTGCATAAAGATCAACATCATAGAAACTAGTGAGATGAAATGAACCAGTATTGGCTATTTTGAATTAGAAAATCATATGGTCTGTATGCCAGGAGTGACAAAATGAAGAGGATTAGCATTGCATTCTTCATCAAAAAGAACATTTCAAGACCTATCCTGAAATACAGAGCTGCCAGTAATGGAATAATATCCATATACTTATCAGAAAAAAGTTAATTCAGTTATTATTCAAATTTATGCACCAATCGTTAATGCCAAAGATGAATAGATTGAACATTTTTACCAAAATATGCAGTTTGAAATTGATCAAACATGCAATCAAGTTGCACTGATAATTACTGGTAATTCAAATGTGAAAGTTGGAACCAAATAAGAAGGATGAGTAGATTGAAAATGGCCTCATTTATAGAAATGATGCTGGAGACCACATAACAGAATTTGACAAGTCTAATAACTTCTTCCTCGCAAATACATCTTTCAATAACATAAATAATTATGCATGTGGACCTCACCAGATAAAATATACAGCAATCAAATCGACTGTTCTATGAAAAGAGGTGATGGAAAAGCTCAATATTATCAGTCATAATAAGGATGGAGAAGACAGTAGGACAAACCATCAATTACTCCTGTGGAAGTTCCATCTGAATTTGAAGAGAATGAGAACAAGCCACAGACACCCGAAGTGCATGCTTGAGTTTGCATTACCTGAATTTACAGACCATGTCAAGAACTGGTTAGACAAATGGAACATTAGTGAACAAAGGCCATACATTTTGAGTTACAATGCACAGGGATTCTATAGGCAAAACATTTAACAATGCAGAAAGCATCAAAAGAAGACAAAAGGAATATACAGAGTCATTGTACCAAAAAGTTTTGTTAACTTACAACATTACAAGAAGTAGCATCGGATCAAGAATCAATGGTACTGAAGGAAGAAGTGCAAGCTGCACAGAAGATGTTTTAGGAAACAAGGCTGTGGGGACTGATGGAACACCAGTTGAGATGTTTTAACAAATGAGTGCAATGCTGGAGGTAGTCACTCATCTATGACAAGAAATTTGGAATGTAGCTACCTGGCCAACCAACTCTAAGAGATTCATATTGTAACCACTCAAAAAAGATGACCAAACATAATGTAGAAAATATTAAACAATATTATATCACATACGAGTAAAGTGTTACTGAAGATCATTCAGAAGCATTTGTAACAGTACATTAACACAGAGCTACCAGAAATTCAAACTGGATTCCAAAAAGGATGTAGAACATGGGAGACCATCATTGGTATCAGATGGATCTTGGATGAAAGCAGACAACACCAGAAAGATGTTAACCTATGTTTTATTGACTATGCATAAACGTTCAGCTGTGCAGATCACAACATGTTATAGATAACACTGTGAAAAATAGAAATTCTAAAACAATTAATAATGCTTATGTGGAATCTGTACACAGACCAAGAGACAGTCATTTCATCAGAACAAGGGAATATTGCATGGTTGAAAATCAGGAAAGATGTGTATTGCCTTTTTTTCACCATATTTATTCAATTTGTGTGTGGAGCAAACTTGAGAAACTGGACATATGAAACAGAATGGACATCAAGACTGAAGGAAGACTCACAGCCTGTGATATGCAGATGACACAACCTTGCTTGTTGAAGACAAGAGGACTTGTAGCACTTATTGATGAAGATCAAGGACTACAGCCAAAAGTATGAATTTCACTTCAACATAAAGAAAACAAAATCCTCACAACTGGTCTAACAAACAAAATCATGACAAACAGAGAAAAGTTTGAAATTGTCAAAAATTTCATTTTATTTGAATGCACATTTAACACCCAAGAAGTGGCAATCCAAAAATCCAAAGACACATTGTACTAGGCAAACCTGCTGTAAAAGATTTATTTAAAGTGTTAAAGAACAAGGATATTACTTTGAAGACTAAGGTAGCCTGACCCAAGCCATGGTATTTTCAAGTGTTGCATGCACGCAAAAGCTGGACAGGGATTAAAGAAGATAGGTAAAGAATTGATATCTTTGAATTATAGTGTTGGTCAAGAATACTGAATATTCTGTGTTCTGCTAGAAGTATGAACAAATCTATCTTGAAAGAAATGTAACCAGAGTGCTACCTAGAAGCAAGGATGGTTCTAAGAGGAAGATTGATCTTCATAAATCTGAACGATCTTCATAAAGACTTCCTCCCAGATATTTCAAATATAGATAAAATGAAGGGTCACTGAAAATTGAAAGACCCTCAAAAAGACATATAGATACAGTGTTTGTGACAACAGGCTCAAGTATAACAAGGATTGTGAGGGTGCTGCAGGACTGGACAGTGTTTCATTATGTTACATACAGCATTGTCATGAGTCAGAACTAAATCAATGGCCCCTAACAACAAGAACTTTGTTAAACATTTGAGTGTCTGTATTTATGAAGGATGTTGATCTGTGTTTTTAATAAGTAATAATTCTTTTGTTTCTCTTTTGGTGTTAATAATGTGTGGGGAAGTGTCTTTGCCAAAGTTAATTTTTTAAAGAAGAATTTCTGAAAATTCGTGTGATTTCTTCATTGATTGTTTACTGACATTCATCAGTAATACCGTGTGCTGTTGTTGCTAGGTACTATTGAGTTGATTCTGACTTATAGTGACCTTATGCGCAATCAAATGAAACATTTCCTGGTCTTACGCTACGCCCATAGTCATTTTTATGCTTAAACCCATTGTTGCACCCACTGTGTCAATCATCTTGCTGATAGTCTTCCTCTCTTTCACTGATCTTCCACTTTAAGAACCATGATGTCCTCTCTGGGGACTGATCCCTCCTGACAGCATATCTAAAGTATGGAAGGTGCAGTCTCACCATCTTTGTTTCCAAGGAACGTTCTGGTTGTACTTCTTCCAGAACAGATCTGTTTGTTCTTTTGGAAGTCTGTGTTATATTCAGCATTCTTCTCCAACATCGCAATTCAGGGGTGCCAGTTCTTCTGTTTTCCATATTCATTGTCCAGCTTCACATCTATATGATGTGATTGGGCTAGGCACAACTTAGTTTTCAGGGTGACATCTTAATTTTCAAAACTTTAAAGAGATCCTTTGCAACAGATTTTCCCAAGGCTGTGTGTCTATGGATTTTTTGTCTGCAGCTTCCATGAGTGTTGATTGTGGAACCAAGTAATATGAAATCTTTGACAACCTCAATCTTTTCACTCATTATCACGATATTGCTTACTGATCCATTTGTGAGCATTTCTGTTTTCTTCATGTTGAGGTGCAATCTATACTAAAGGCTATGGTCTTTGATCTTCATCTGTGTTTCAAATCCTCTTCACTTCAAGCAGGCAAGGTTTTGTAATCTGCATAATGTAGTTGACAATTAGTCTTTCAATCCAGACGCCTTATTCTTCTTCATACAGTCCAGCTTCTTGAATTATTTGTTTGACATACGAGTTGAAAAACCATAGTGGAAGGATACAACCCTGATGCATACCTTGCCTAGCTTTAAACTCTGTAGTGTCCCCTTGTCATGTCTGAACCACTGCCTGTTGCTCTGTATACAGACTCCTCACCAGCATATTTAAGTGTTCTGGAATTCCTGTTTTCCACAGTGCTATCCATAATTTGTTATGATCCACACAGTTGAATGCCTTTGCAAAGTCAATAACACACAGGAAAATATCCTTCTGCTTTTCTTTGCTTTCAGCCAAGATACATCTGACATTTGCAATGATACCCTGTGTCCACACACTCTTCTGAATCTGGCTTCAATTTCTGGCAGTTCCCTGTCAATGTACTGCTTCAGTGGCTTTTAAATGATCTTTACAAACTTTTATTTGCATGTAATATTATTGATACTGTTTCATAATTTCCACATTCAGTTGGATCACCTACCTTGGGAATAGGCATAAATATAGAGCTCTTCCAGTCAGCTGGCCAGGTATCCCCTTTTCAAATTTCTTAACACAGATGAGTGAGCACTTCCAGTGCAGCATCCATTTGTTGAAACATCTCAGTTGATTTTCCATCAGTTCCTGGAGCCTGTTTTTTTGCCAAGGCCTTCAATTCACCTTTGACTTCTTTCTACATTACCTTCGATTCCTGATCATATGCTACCTGTTGAGATCAGTGAATGCTGACCAATTATTTTGGTATAATTACTCTGCATATTCCTTCCATCTTCTCAAGTCATTTAATATTTTTCCTGTAGAATCCTTCACTATTGCACCTTGAAGGTTGATTTTTTTCTTCAGTTCTTTCAGCTTGAGAAATGCAGAGTATTTCTTTTACTTCCAGCCCATGCACAAGTCATTATAATACTTTGTCTTCTCTAGCTACCCTTTGAAATCTTCTGTTCAGTTTTTTTTTAGTTCTTCATTTCTTCCTTTTGCTTTAGCCATTTGACATTCAAGAGCAAGTTTCAGAGCCTTTTCTGACATCCAGTTTAGTCTGTTCTTCCTTTCCTCTCTTTTTAATGACCTCTTGCTTTCTTTATGTATGATGTATTTGATGTTGCTTTGAAGCTTACCTGGTCTTTGTTCACTAGTGTTCAAGGCATCAAGTCTAATCTTGAGGTGGTATCTAATCTCAAGTGGAACAAAATGAAGGTTGTACACTGGCTCTCACGGACCTCTAATATTTTTCAGGTTTAATTTGAATTTGCACATCAGCAATCGATGTTTCATTCCATAATTGACTATTGGTCTCTTTCTGGTTGATGATATTGAGCTTTTCCATCATCTCTTTCCACAGATGCAGTCAACTTTATTCTTGTATATTTCCATCTGGTAAGCTCCATGTGTATAGCTGCTATTTATGTTGGTAAAAAAAAGATACTTGCAATGAAGAAGTCATTTGTCTTGCAGAATTCTACCATGCAATTTCTGCATCACTTATATAAGCAAGGCCATATTATCTAACAACCAATTCTTTGTTTCCAGTTTTGACATTCCAATTATCAGTAAATACCAATACATCTTGATTGCATGTTTGGTGAATTTCGGCCTGAAGAAGCTGGTAGAAATTTTCAGTTTCATTTTGAACTTAATACTTGGTGTATAAATTTAAATAGTGGTTGTATTAACTGGTCTTTCTTGTAGGCATATGGATATTATCCTATCACTGACAGCAATGTACTTCAGGACGGATCTTGAAATGTTATTTTTAGTGATGAATGCAACATCATTGCTCTTTGAGTTTTGATTCTTGACATAGTGGAACATATGATTGTCCAATTCAAAATGGTCAATACTAGTCCATTTCAGGTCACTAATGACTAAGATACTGATGTTTATGCATTCTATTTCATTTTTGACTATTTCAAATTTTCTTGGATTCATACTTTGTATATTCTGCATTCTTATTATTAATGGCTATTTGCGGCTGTTTGTTCTCATTTTGAGTCATGCCACATCAGCAAATAAAGATTCTGAAAATTTGATTTCATCCACATCATTACTGTCAAGTCTACTTTGAGGAGGCATCTCTTCTCTACTTGTCTTTTGAGTATCTTCCAATCTGGGGGGATCAATTTCCAGCATTATGTCTGACAGTGTTCTGTTGCTATTTATAAAGTTTTCACTGGCTAATTTTTTTCAGAAGTAGACTGCTGTGTTCTTCCTAGTCAACTTGTATTTTCTCTGTGTAAAAAAAAGTTAAAAATTCAATGTTTACTTGCTATAACTTAAAACAAAACACCTTACAACAAAGTCAGTTGCGACTCATAGTGACCCTATAGGACACAGTAGTAATGCTCTATATTATTTCCAAGGAGCAGCCAGTGGGATTGTATTGGTGAACTTTTGATTGATAGTCAAATACTTAACCACTATTTTGTTTTTTCTTGAGGATGTTTTGATAATTTCGTGTTACATACTTTTTTCTCAGCTGCCTTCTTGGTGTCATTGCTAGGTGCCATGGAGTGAGTTCCAACTTATAGCAACCCTATGTACAATGGAACAGAACACTGTCCAGTCCTGTTCTATGACCAAAATCTTTGGTATACTTGAATCAATTTACTTGATCTTCCATGTTTAGCTAGGAAAATCATAGATTTTTGCTGTCACTTACTGCCCTTTTCAAGTTTTCAATCTAATCTCCCATCTCATTTTAAAGTTGTTGAGTTTTGCTGACGGGCACAAGTAATTAAGTATATAGTATTCTTTGAGAAAGCTAATGAGAAGGATGGTAACAGCCTCAAACAAGAGAGCTGCAAATTTTCCACCATTCTCTTCCAATAAAATTCAAACTTTACAAAAATAAGTGTTTCTCAATTTTTTGTTTGGCTTTAGTTGTTTTCTAGTACTCAGATTTTTTTTTTTTAATTTATACTGTTTTAATCTCCCCTCACTGCCCTCCCCCCAAGTTTTCTACCTACTTGCTGCTGAGGATAGTCACCTGATGTCTTAATATTATAATCACTAGAACTTCTGATACTTATTTTTATGAAAATTTTATTTTAAAAAGCAATACAATCATGTGGAAAATAAGAACATAGGGTTCTATAGTTTTCTAGCAGTGCGCTCCTGTATCAAGTTAATGAATTATAAAATGAATCATTCCTGGTAAACTTATAGTAGCATTGTCTGTCATGTGATCAAATTGTGTCCCCCCAAAAATAGGTGTAGCCCTGTGGCTGGGCCATGGTTCCCTGTATTCTACAGTTGTCCTCTGTTTTTTATTTTTCTGTGCTGTATGTTAAGGAATTAGGGTGGGACTGTAAATTCCTTTATAAGATCACCTCCTTGCTCCACTATAAAGGGAGTTACCTGGGAGTATGGCTTGTCCTACCCTTAATCTTTCATCCTACAAGAGATAAAAGGAAAGAGAAGCAAGCAGAGGATTGGGAACCTCACAGCATCAAGAAAGCAGCACCAGGAGAAGACCGTGCCCTTCAGACCTGAGGTTCCTGCACCAAAATGCTCGCTGGACAGAGACGGATGCAGTACCAGATTTTCCTCCATGGCCAACAAGGGGAAAAGCTTTCCCCTGGGGCAGGCATCCTGAATTTCGACTTGTAGCCTACCAGACTATGTAATAATAAACCTTCCTTTTTTAAAGCCAACCACTCTGTGGTATTTCTGTGAAAGCAGTCCTTGCTGACTAAAAAGTGTGTAAGTATCTGGGTTGTATAAGTCTGCTCAATGTTTTACCAGATTAAACATTGTAAAGGTATGTTGCTTGAAGTAAAATAATTTATGTGTATGGTTAAATGGTGTAAAGATACTTCTATAATAAAACAACATGAAGGTAGCTGCAAGCCAAGTGACTACATGAATCTAACCCAAATCAGAACAAAGCTGAATGTTGATGTTATGTGTTGAAAGCAAACAACTCATCACCTTGTGAACAGAGACAAAGAAAAGTTATTTTCCCACTAATGCTAAAAAAAATCATCTATGAGGTGGAGCAAGTTGGTGAAGTGAGTGGACATTCTCATGAATTCCTCCAGCATTGCACACACTACAGAAAGAATGAAAACAAGCACAGACTGAAATTTCAGAACTCTGCACAGTATCGGAGATGTTGGAGAGTAGGGAGTGAAGCAAGTTGGCCATAGGACTTTACAGCCCATGCATCCAAAAGGGGATACAAGGAGAACGTGGCACTGTGTGAGAGTCCTGTTGTATACCACTGAGAACTAAGATGGTCACTAAGCCTGGGTGAAATTTCCGGGACAGTAGAACAAGAGGAATACTTCAAACTGACAGACAACACAGGAAAGGACCACAGTGGGACACCACAAGAGTGTTTTGCAGGAGCACTGGTGAGGGAAAGACATAGAGAGTGCCACAGCATAGCCACAGATATGTAGATCCCCACTGGTTATATTAGCTTTGCAAAGAGCCAAGTTCCTCCTCCCATACATGTGTATTGAATTCCAGAAACCAAGCATCCAAAGCTCCTGAACCAGCACTGAAAAACCTAAAGATAGGAGTGCTATCTAGTGATCTCAGGAGAAGATATCAGCATCACTGCTGCTTGGTCAATCTGATCTATGACAAATCCAGGGTGCTGCGTGAACTCAGGATTCCAAGTCATTGTAATCTGTCACGTGATTCTCCTGCAAAGAGTGTGGTAGGTGTGAGTTCCAACCTTGCAACTGGCAGACAGGTACTTTGTTACTATGCCATCTGGGCACACAGTCAGAAAAATTTCCCACAATTAACAGAATACAAAATTTAAAACAGAAAAAAGCAAAAAGATAACAAAGTGATTGAAGTTTAACAAAAGATAGGAAAATATTTAAAATAACAAGAGAAGAAGGAACAATCAAAAGCAAAAAAGAGGAAATCTCTCCTATGAGGCAAGAAAGAGAAGAATTGAAGGTTTTCAAACTACAGTGCTAAGTAGGTTTAAAGAAAACAAAAAGCACATAGAAAACAAAATAGCAGAGATTAGGGAAAAAGTGCAGAAATAAACTAAGACAGTTAACAAGGAAATTGAAAATATAGGCAAGAAAACAGATAGAACTACTAAAATTAACATCTAAATTACAGAAACTCTCAACAATCAAGCTGAACAACAGAAGACTGAATCAGTGAACTAGAAGACAAAATATCTGAACATATCAAGTCTCAAGAGAAACTATAGAAAAGCACAAAGAAAAGCAAACAAACCAAATAGAAATGTGGGATTCAACTAAGACATCTAACACTGGGATTATTTGAGTTCCCAGAGCACCATGACAACAACAAAAGCACATAAACAATTTTCTTTTTTTTTTTTTGAGGTCATCGAAGAGAATATCTCAGATCTGAGTAGAATCAAGCCTTCAGGTACAGAAAGCTAAATGAAGAATAATCAGAAGAAACAAAAAAAGAACTCTGTGACACAGTCTTAAAAGGTTTTTTTTTAAAAAAGAGACAAACATGGAATTCTGAAAGTAGCAAGAGAAAATACAATGTAACATACCAGTGTCTTTCATAAGGATCATATCTTAGCTATCTAGTGCTGCTATAACAGAAATATCACAAATGGATGGTTTTAAAAAGAGAAATTGTCCTGTTTCATGGTCCAGGTGGCTACATGTCCAAATTCAGTGCGTCATCTCCAGGAGAAGACTTTCTCTGCTGGCTCTGGAGAAAGATCCTTTTCATCAATCCTTCCCAGGACTGACAGCTTCTAAGACACAGGGACCCTAGGTCCTTAATAAAGATGCACTCTGCTCCTGCATTCTTTTTTTGGTGGTATAAGAACCCCAACTCTCTGCTTGCTTCCCTTTCTTTCACATTACAAAAGATTGCCTCAAGGTACAATACAAATTTTACACTTCGACAACACAACTGTCACCCATCCTCCCTACTAATATCATAGAGGCAGGGTTTACAACATGGAAGAATGTCATACAATACCAGGAATTATAGCAGCCAAATTGCTACACATATTTTTAAGGGGACACAATTCAATCCATGACACCTATAATCTAGCAATCCTACTCCTAGTCATATGCCTCTGATATCTAAAAATATTGACACAAAGTATGCGCACATATTCGTAGCTGCCTTATTTATAATAGCAAATAAATGGAAAATGAGACAAGCAAACTGTGGTACATATACATAAGGAAACACCACGCAACCATAAAGGGCACTGATGAGTCCAGGACGCATTACATGAACGGACCTGAAGACACAATGCTAAGTAAACAAGTCAGACATATAAATACAAATGCTGCATGATTCTTCTTTTCTAAGAAGACAAGACTATAGAGAAAGAGAGAGAAACAGAGGTTCAAGGTCACTGGGAGGGGGTAGAGTAGAAGAGCGAGTGTGTTTTAAACCATAGAAACTTTTTTTTTTTTTGGTAAAGGGAAAAGTGGCACCAAATGAGGGTACAGCGATCATGGCACAACCAAGTTAAACTGAGTGTTTGAGGCAACAGGTAACTTAGTATTTGGGTAGGTACAGGGCTATACATAGAGGAGAACAGGTAGAAGTATCTATAAACCAAAACCAAATCCACTGCCATTGAATGTACTCTGACTCACAGTGACTGACTCTATGGGACAGAGTAGAACTGCCCCATAAAGTTTACAAAGAAATCCTGGTGGATTAGAACTGCTGACCTTTTGGATTAGCAGCTGTAGCGCTTAATCACTATGCCATCAGGGTTTCCAGAAGTATCTACACCAAAACCAAACCAAAGCCACTGCAGTCGAGTTGATTCTGATGCATAGCAAACTTATAGGACAGAATAGAACTGTCCCACAGAGTTTCCAAGGAACACCTTGTAGATCTGAACTGCCAACCTTTTGCTTAGCAGCTGTAGCGTTTCACCACTAAGCTATCTAGAGGTACATGTAAATGCAAATATGGAGGTGCAAACTCAAATACTCATTAAAAATACAAGTGAAGATACTCATTAAACATAATCAAACACCTTCCAAGATTGCTTTTTGGGGTTTGAAGGCTTAGCACCAAAATCTTGCGGGACAACTCAGTCAGTTAACATAACAGGATTCCCAAAAGTCCTGAACTGTATCCCAGTACATAAGCAGAGTCTGGGAAAAGATTACAAGCAGTTGTCCAAGGCACAGCTATGGGTTTCTGTTTGTTTGCCAGAAGCAGAATAGTATGAAGGCAATCAAAAACTCAGAAAGTTTACACAAGCCACAACTTCATCTAACCTGACTGAGGAACTAGACGGTGATCAGCAGCCACCGCTGACTGTTCTGGCTGGGGTCACAGCAGCTGGTCCCAAATATAACGGGAGAAAACTACAGGGAAGAACTCTAACTCTCTAAAATAAAACAAACAAACCTGGAGAACCTGGAGGAGCAGAAAGCAGAAGACTTCGTGAGAATATTGCCTGAGGTGCTCTTTAAATCTAGAACCAAGTCTTTTCCCTGGTACCAGCTAGCAGAGTGTCACACAATGTAAAGGATATTACCTGCACAATTGGTTCTCTGTATAAAAACTATGTATATGAGATCAAAAGGTCAACAATTAGCCAAAAACAAAAAAAAAATAAGACATAAAGGAGCAAGAAAAGCAGACTACTGGAAACACAATAAAACAGAATATTGATGCATTATGATAAATGCAACCAACATCACTGAACAATTTTGTGGAAACGGTCACATAGAAACCTATCTTGCTGTGTAAACTTTTACCAAAAACTCAATAATAAAGAAAAGAAAAATCTCTGAATGAGTACAAGTATAAATTGACACATACCATAAAATCTGTAAACCACATCTCTCATACAGAATTTTTAATGTTGAATGGTGTCAAAAACTACTTTGCACTTAACCAGGTAATGATATTGTACTTTACGCTGTTGTGACATTATTTGAGCAAGATGTACAAGGTTTATCCAGATGTGTAGAATGTTGTAATTTAACTTTAGTATGATACTAAAGGAAACTCTGGAGGCATAGGATCAACACTTCAAAGCCAACCAGTGCTCCTTGGAAAGCAGTTCTGCTCTGTCCTATATAGTCATGATGAGTCAAAGTTGACTTGACAGCAAAGGGTTTTTGCTTTGGAATTGGAACTGGTGGCATAGAGGTTAAGAGTTTGCCAACTAACTGAAAACTTGGCAGTTTGAACATACCAGGCACTCCTTGGGAACCATGTGGTGCAGTTCTACTCTCTCCTAACAGTGTTGATATGATTTGGAATCCCCTTGACAACAGTGGATTTTGTTTGTTTGCTAAAAAATTAATATTATTATCTATATTTCACATCTTCCATCACTAAGAATACCCTAAGCATTGCTTTCTTTAAGTCAATGCCTAAAGGTGACAGTGTAACTTCAGTTTTATCCTCATACTCTCTCTATTATTCCAAGCCACAGAGTCTCATATGTTACACAAGCACTGGATTTATAATTAGTCCACTAGAATAAACTTACATCTAAAAGCTTCTGATACACTTGTTGGATGCTGAAGAGTTATATTCTACCTCACGGATAAAAGAACAAAACCCTGCCTCTTTCTGTGGCGTCTTCATAATTGTTGCTCTGTTTGAGTACATTGTTTTGGCTGTTGTATCAAACCATTCACTGAAGGTTTCACTGGTTTTTGCTGATCCTCTACTTAACTGCCTTAGTGTGAAATTTCTTTATTTTTATTTTTAATTTTGCAATCTTGGCCAAAAAACTTGTTGCCAATGAATTGATTCCAACTCATAGCAGCCCTCTAGAACAGGATGGAACTGCCCTATAGGGCTTCCAAGGTGTAAAGGTGGATTTGAACTGCCAAACCTTTGGTTAGCAACTGTAGTACTTAATCACTATCTATGCCACTAGAGTTTCCTATAATTTTGACAAGTTATATAAATATATGTGACTCAGTTTCAGTGTTAAGGAGTTAATAATATGTACAACAGAATTGTTTTTTAAAATAAAAATACATTTTTTTAATTGGCCTATCATTGGGAGATTATGAAAAATTTTCCTGTTCCTACATTGAGAACAGGAAAGCTAAATACATGCATTTACACCTACAGACCAAATCATATCAGTCATTTCATGCAATACAGCATTCTCACTTGTCGGAAATGGAAGAGGTGGATTTAAACATTTCATTTCATTTTGCATGTGCTGTCTGCTACTTACAACCTCAGTGTGTACGAAAAGACCTGAATATATTATGTCCTTTTATCTGGAAAAGAAATAGTTAGGAATATCCTTTTTTTGTTTTCTTTTCTTTTAAGCACCTGGAAAAGACAACACAAAGTAGAAAGAAGTTCCCAAATCCCTTCTAGACATACGATTATATAAATCTAGAATATGTGATTACTAGAGGGACTGTGAGATAGTACTCAAAATCCTTAAAAGACTATTATTTTCACCCTACTGGAAAATGTCTGAAATAGTAAACACTCCTCAAAGGAAAGGTCTGACACTAAAAAAGACTTGACCTCAGGAGTAGATTGTATTATTTGTTAAGATCGCTCTTCAGAATGTGCTGTATAGAAGTAACACTGTTGGGTCTGTATTGTGTCAATGACCAGTGACACAGGATTTGACGCCCTTAAGCCAGAATGTGTGTAAAGAAATTGAATTTGGTATAAAGCCACCACCTCTAGTAGGAACATTTTCACATCCTTTCATGTCATAAAAATGAATTTAAAGATATGGCTGGGATAATTTTGATTAGTTCACTAGGAATAAGCGTATATTTGCTTTAACAATTCAGATTCACAGGTAAGTCTGAGCAGAAGCAATCACTGGAGATACAATGAAAAATAACTTGGGGAAATCATCAGCTTTTACAACAAGTAATTTAAAAAAATACAGAAAATTTAAAATCTTGCAAGAGTCTTTTCACCTTCACTAGTTGAAATGGAAAAAATTCATCAAAGTCCCAGATTTAATTATCTCTAGTAAACCTATCAGACAGAGATTCTGTATAGAAAATACACAAATGAGAAAGGTGGAAAGAATGTTGACTGGTGGTCTTGTAAACCCCATAGCGATCAAAGGAAAATGGGTAACTGCCAAGGAGAGCTGCACTGAAAACAAATGAGGCTTATGGTACTTTTCCTCATAATTTGAACTTGTGGAAAACTCATTAAAGATTTTTTTCTTGCAAAGCAATTAACATATGCCTAAATATCTTGAAGTGAATTTTGTTAGTTTCCCCAGCAATAATAATTATGAAGGAAAAAAAAGCAATAATAATTATGACAAAAAAAATCAACCTTAAAAATGTGAATCTCAAATATCTCCATTTTGAATAATGACTGAGAATGAAGATGCTAGGTAAGCAAAGTTGGCACTATCTAACTTCAAAATATGATAGAGGAGGATATCAAGGGACTATATGAGTGCTGCTTTTCTGTGTATACTTTGCATCTACAGTGGTGACAGCAGGTATTGACAGCTGGCTGGGGTAATGTAACACCTGCTAATAAGCTACTGCGCCTGGGAAGGCTCTGGAATAGTTATCAAAGAATTATGTAAATTGAATTTTGATTTAGTCCTCCTTAGTCGAGTTCAGGATGTTCTGTAAATTTGCAGCTGGCACACTGACATTTTTATGTGGTGAATCTTTGTTTGACCTTAGTAAAGGTTTGCACATGAGGAAGGGAATTTTCACTGAGCTTGGGCTCATAGGCTGGCAAAACTGCAATATCACAAACTGCGTTTAAAACGCATTTCATCTGCAAACAAAATTGGCTAATTTTGCCCCTTATTTAACTAGTGGTCTATGCTATCTGGATATGTTAACTCTTGAATTTATAGTACACAATTATCACTTTCAAACGAGAAGAATTGAAGCAACAAAAAAAATATGTACTAGACTGTACTGACCATTTTCCGAGAATAGCCAGTTTGTGTCAGAGAAGGTTAGGGTTATTTAAGTAATAAAGTCATTCATGTGGTTATAAGTTGGATACTCGTCATAGTGTTCTTCTGCTCACACACTTCTTTGTAACTGAATTCAACTCTAACCTGATAAGAGGAGAGCTTTATTTGAAACCCTACCTCTTTCTACTTGTATACCAGGCACTTGAGGATCTGACTTATTTCTCTAAGTTAGATTACAAATTGTACCTCAAACTAACAAAACACTTTTTAATATCTGATAAATTTCTTCTTTTGTACGTTATTTTCTTAGAGAACCATTTTGACCAAGCTCAAATACATGAATTTAACAGTTCTTTTAGCACTTTCATTTTATTCTGATGAAGATGACTGGGACAAATAAACAGTGAATAAGGAAACATTTCTGACTACTCTCAGATGGAGCAAAGACATGTATTTACATTAAATCATAATCTAATGGAGAATTCCCTTATCTATATAATGGGTATCCAAATACAATCCTATGTAAATGCTCTGAAGGAGACAAGCTGAGCTTTCTTCAATGGAAATTAAAAATAATAATAATAATGTGTATATCACCATTAATTTTGAACTAATTTACTACACAGGTAGTAACTGCTACAAAGAGGCATAATTTGTTTTATAGTACTTTGCGGATACCTTTTTTTATTGTTGTTGTTTGTTTACATAAGGAAGCTTTGTGCCAACCCTGTGTCGAGCAAGCCTATTAGCACTCTTTTTCTAACAGTATATGCTTACTTTATGTATCTGTGTCACAGTTTGGTAATTCTCACAGTATTTCAAACTTTTTCATGTTATTATATCTGTTATAACACAAATGGTAATTCTGATGCTACTGTTGTAATTATTTTCAAACACTACTAACGGTACCCATATAAGATGATGAACTGTGTGTTCTGACTGCTGTACCACATAGCTGTTCTCCCATCAATTTCTCTCTCTCTTTGAAACCCCCTACTCTTTGAGATATGACAGTATTGAAATTTCACCAATTAATAACCCTTCAATGGCCTCCAAATGTTCAAGTGAAAGGAAGATTTTTCACATCTCTCACTTTAAATCAAAAGATAGAAATGATTAAGCTTAGTGAGAAAGACATTTTGAAAGCCAAGAAGACAGATCAAAAGCCAAATTTTGAATGCAAAGAGATAGTTCTTGAAGGAAATTAAAAATATTACACCTATGAATACACAAATCATAAGAAAGCAAAAGAGCTTTATTGCTAATATGAAGAAAATTTTAGTGGTATGGATAGAGATCAAAGCAGGCATAACATTCCCTTAAAGTAAAGCCTAATCCAGAGCAAGACTTATCTCTATTAATTTCTTGAAGGCTGAGACATGTGAAGATACAGCAGAAAAAAAGTTTGAAGCTGGCAGAAGTTTGTTCCTGACGTCTAAGGAATGAAGTTCTCTCCGTAACCTAAAAGTTCAAGACGAAGCACGAGGTGTTGATGTACAAGCTACAGCAAGCAAACCAGAAGGTCTAGCTATGATAACTGTTGAAGGTACTCCTCTAAGTGGTGATTTGTCAATGTAAAGCAGATAGCCTTATATTACAAGAAGAGGTCATCTAGTACTTTCAGAGCTGGCTGGCTTCAGAGATTCAAAGGAGAGGCTGAGCCTCATGTCAGGGGCTAGAGCAGCTGATGATTTTAAGGTGAAGCTGATGCTCATTTAGCATTCTGAAAATCTTAGAACCCTAAAGAATTATGCTAAATCTACTCAGCCTGTGCTCTGTAAGGAACAAGAAGACGTGAATGACAGAACAACTGTTCACAGAACATTTTATGCCAACTTTGTGGTGTAACATGATGGCATAGTGGCTACAAGCTTGGCTGCTAACTGACACATTGGCAATGTGAGTCAACCAGCTATTCTTTGAAAACTCTATTGGGGCAGTTATGCTCTGTCCTAGATAGGGTCACTATGAGTTGGAAATGACTTGACAGCAATGGGTTTGGGTTTTTTTGGTTTGGTTGAGACTTATTGCTCCAGAAAATAGACTTATTTCAAAATATCATTGCTCATTGACAATGTACTTGGTCACCCAGGAGACCT
Organism: Heterohyrax brucei; assembly: GCA_028571685.1. Taxonomy (NCBI): domain Eukaryota; kingdom Metazoa; phylum Chordata; class Mammalia; order Hyracoidea; family Procaviidae; genus Heterohyrax; species Heterohyrax brucei. Next base: position 136,738,279 of record CM053142.1, on the reverse strand, counting down.
GGTGGAGACCTGCAAGGAGATTAATGTTATTTCTGTGCCTCTTAACACAACATTAATTATGCAGCCTGTGGACCAAGGAACAATTTTGACTTTCAAATCTTGTTATTTAAAAAATACATTTTGTAAGGCTATAGCTGCCTTAGATAGTGACTCTTCTGATGGATCTTGGAAAAATAAATTGAAAATACTGTGGAAAGGGTTCACCATTCTAGATGCCATTAATAACATTCATGATTCACACAGAAGGCAATCAAAACACCAGCACTAACAAGATCTTAGAAGTTAGTTCCAACTCTTATGGATGACCACGAAGTTTTCAAGGCTTATTTGGAGGAAGTAACTGCAGATGTGATGGGAATAGGAAGAGAATTTGAGTTGAAGTTCAGTCTCATGGTAAAACTTTAAACAGATGAGGACTGTTTCCTATGGATGAGTGAAGAAAGTGGTTTCATGAGATGTAACCTACTTTTGGTAAAGGTATTGTAAACATTATTGAAACGACAACAAAGATTTAGAATATAACATAAACACAGTTAATAAAGCAGTGTTAGAGTTTGATAGGATTGACTCCAATTTTGAGGGAAGTTCTACAGCATCACATGCTACATAGAAACCTTTTGTGCAAGACAGAGTCAATTCATATACCAAACTCATTGTTGTCTTATTTTATCTGAGAAATTGCCACGGCCACAGGAATCTTCAGCAAACACCACCATGATTTAATAAGCAACCATCAACTTTGAGGTAAGCCTCTACACAAGCAAAAAGATTACAGCTCATCTAAGAATCAAATGATGGTTAGGATTTTTAGCAATAAAGTGGTTTTAATTAAGATTTGTACTCTTCTAGACATAATGCTATTGAACATTTAATAGGCTACAGTAGAGTGCAAACGTACGTTTCAAATGCAATGGGAAACAAAAAAATTCAGATGACTTTCCATGTTGTGATGGTCTGGAACCAAACCTGCAATGTCTCAGAGGTATGCCTGTAGTTTAATTGCAGATGAGACTACAGTTTTTAAACTCCATGGTTTATAGCTGAAAAGATTTTGCATTTCATTCTTAAAATTTGACTTATCGAAGACTGAGTGTATTAAAATTTTACATTAATATGCATGTGTTTGTTCACAGGTGTGTGTGTGTGTGTGTGTGTGTGTGTAACTATCTATTTATCTATACTGAGCCCTGATGGCACAGTGTATTAAATGCACTGCTTCTAGCCAAAGGTGGCAGTTAGAACCCCCCGACGAAAAGAACTGGTAATTTTCTGTCAAGATTACCACTTGGAAACACTATGTGGCTGTTCTACCGTGTTTTATAGGGTCATTGTGTGTTGGAATTGACTCAGTAGCGTGTAACAACAGTATGTTTTATGCTTATTAGACATAGGAGGAAAAGCAGCTATCAAGAGACCTGTCTTTCCATGTGTGAAGTAAATCTCTTCAAATACTTCATACACACACACACACACACACACAATTTTTCTAGAGTTTTAAATGTGTTTGCTAGAAATGCAAATAAGCATTTTTTGATATCTTAGAATGATCCCTGTATTCAGAAGTAAGTCTCAGGTTCTTAGCGGAACATATTTGGACAGCAGCTGTGAAGTTGTTGTAACCATAATGTGTCATTTTTGAAATCTAAAACATAGCACAGTGATATGACTTTTTATGATAAAAATAACCAAAGAAATGAACCTTCTGATAAAATACATACTTTATATTTTAATTTTAAAATAACTTATTATGCGTGTGAAAGCACAGCACTGACAGCAAGAAGATTAAAGCTGATGAAAGATTCTCTGACTCTTCCATGTAAATTGGTGCTTAACTGTATTGGCCAGCATTTCTACCGGCATCCTGCACCTAGACCACTCTCAGATTGTTCATTTAAAATCTTATTAACAACCTATTGTTCCTTTTCTTTGTGCAGTTAGCCTTTTGAATTCCCTTGTCTTCCTGGCGATGTGTATTTACTTACATAATTGCATTACCTCTCTTTCGATCTTTCCTGTACTTTCCTTTAAATCTTGATATGCCAAGACGTATGAGTGACATCTCATTTTTTTCACTAGAACTTCTAATTAAATGATAATGGGATGGGAAAAAGAGACTGACTGAAGAAGAATTTTTAAGTGCAGGTGACTATAAAGTATACTTAAAAGTATTAGAATTCTCTTTGCTGTAAAATAGAAGTATATAAGTAGGCTAGACTAACATAAGTACAAAAACATCAATTATAGAAAATCTTAAAATAGCGTTCCTGACTCTAATGATATTCTTCTTTCATTTATTCGACAAATGTGTTTTGAGCAACTACTGTGTGCCCATTTCTGAGCAATGCCCTTCATTTTCATTGTTGAACAAAGAAATAAGCTATTATGCATAAAGAGATAAATAATGGAAAACAAAGAGTGATACGCAAGCATACAGGAAGAACACCTAAAATTGCAAAAACTTCTATGTGAAAGAAACTGCGAAGGCCACTGGCAACAGATACAGTTGGCATTCTGTATCTTTTTGGCATTACCACTTTAATGCCCGTTGACTGACTTGCAACTAAAAGTTTCTGAATCTCTGCCGGAACAGCTTCTCTTAAGGGGAGAAAAACTCTGGTGGTAAGAGCCTGGAAAGCCAGAAATATCAAGGAATTAACAACATTCTTACCTATATCCTTACCCAAATTCAGCCTCCAGTCAATGAAGAAAGAAAATTAAGGACCCCAGATTCATTTCTTCTCTAAGGGGATAACTCTGATGTGTGTATTCTACATTCTTTCCCACAGGTCTCTGCAGATTTAAACTCCATCCACCTGTAGTGGTTACTGACTTGATAACCCATGATTAATTTGTCAATTTCATTCTTGTCTCACTTTTCATTGCTGCACCACCAAAATACACTTCTTGTCCTCAAATCTTCATTTCAGGATCAGTTTCATGGGAATACAAACTAAAGCATCATCTAATCTCACATTTTGAAAGGTGGGAGAATTTTTACTCTACTGAGCAGTTACAGAGTGAAAAAAAGATTATTAAACACATATGGTAGATGTGTTAAATGATACAACCTCTAAGAAGATAGACTGACACCAGCCTGACACAGTGGCTGCAATACTGAGCTCCAGTGTAACAAGGATTCTAAGGATGGCACAGGCCTGGCCAGTGTTTTCTTTCTGTTGTGCAGATGCTTGCTGGGAATCATAATCAACTTGATGACACTTAACAACAGTATATAATATAAAGTTGACTGTATATGTTTCTTTTTCTCTCGTTTGTTTGGCTTAACAATATTTCCTCTGTGTGATGATGAAACTCAGATAAGAGTGCATTGTCCTTTGCAACACATAAACAGAAAGACAAAAAAGAGAATCTTGAGGTCTTGTTCAAGAATAATTTGAAGTTGGATAGCATCCTCCCCACCTCCAACATTCTCAAAATTGTTTCTGAGAACAGAAGTTTTCTCCGTTTGATTTAGGAATTTTTAAAACAAGCAGCTTAACTTTCCTAATTTCATTTTCTCCCTTTTAGCTAAATCACTATCATTCAGTGGTTTTCAACAATAACTAAGTATTGCTTAGATTGTGTTGTTTTGGGGTGCCACTGAGTCCGCTCTGACTCACAGGTACCCTATGGATAACAGAAAAAGACCCCACCTGGTCCCGCATCATCCACGTAATCACCGCTATGTTTGAGCCCAGTGATGGAGCCACTGGGTCATTTCATCTCATTGAACTTCTTCTTGTTTTTCACTGACCTTCTACTTTACCAAGCATGATGTCCTTCTTCAGGGACTTATGCCTTCTGATAACATAGCTGGATTACCTCTGGTTGTCTCCAGAGATACCGACAAATCCTTTGGTAACAGGAAAAACAGTATCTGTATATTCATCTACCCTACTAAACGTGTGTGCTGTAAGAGCTTATCGATACAAAAAGGAAGATACTTAGAAGTTGTCTATTCCTATCCGTTACCTCTTCTGTACATCCCTAGTAAGTGTTTGAAGAGCTCATAAATGTGGATTATTTTGTCTCATAATCCATTCTATTTTTTTGACAGACAATATTAAAACATCCACCAACTGTCCCTCATGAGGCATAATAATCTGCATATCTCTTTTATCAACATAAAACAAATCCACCTCATGTAGGATGTTTAAATTTTACATATGGCCTTTTTTGGGGGAAGATTAAATATTATAATAATATGAGAGTAGAAATAATATAAAACATTATGAATTATAGACATTAGTACAAACTATATTTTTTGCCATCTTAACAAGGAGAAAAAAGCTCACAATTACTAGATAAAAATCTCCTGCAAGACCTTTCCTTAAAGTTGAGGCAAGGATTATAAATATTGCTGAAATACAGTATTGAAATATTTTCTCAAGTAAAGGTCAGCAGTTCAGATCCACCAGACACTCCTTTTGAAACTCTACGAGGCAGTTCTGCTCTGTTCTATGGAGTTGCTGTGAGTCAGAATCAACTGAGTGACAACAGGTTTTGCATTTTTTTATATTTGAAATTGTTGGCACACATATAACAAAATATTATACACATGCAGCTCCAGTATTTCTTGTACCCAACCAGACTGCAATAAAGGAATTCCAGAGAAAAATGTAATAATTAAACTATCACTAGAAAGTAGAGGGAATGCAACTCTTCTAAAAAAAAGCTGTCCAGTCTCTACAGTGGGATGATATTTTTCTAAAAGGCTTAATATGTTTTCTTCACAGTTTAGAGACATTCCACTCATTAAGTCATGGCATATGGAAAGTGAGGGCCCATTGCGTGACAAAAGCAGCAGCTTCAACACTACCAACACCATCACAAGGATTAACATTTATTGAACTCTAAATATTTGTCATGAAGTTTTCTAAAGGCTGTGCCACTATACATCTACTAATCCATTGTATTCTTACAACAGCCTTTGGAGACAGATACAGTTGTTGCTTGTATTATCCTGAGAAATCTGAGACAATGGAAAGTTTATGAAGTCACTCAGGGTCTCACAGCTATAATGGTAAAGTAAGACTTGAACTCAAGCATCGTGACATAAATATTAAGATAGTCTGAGTGCAGTGATGGCACAGTGATTAAAGAGTTAACTGCTAACCGGAAGTTCAGCTGTTGGAACCCATCAGCCACTCCCTGGAAGACAGATGTGGCAGTCTTCATCTGTAAAGATTCACAGCCTTGAAAACTCTATATAGCAGTTCTACTCTGTCCTATCAGTAGGAATTGTCCCTATGAGTAGGAATTGACTCAGTGACAGGGCGGTTGGATGTTTGGGTTTAAATACAATAACAGTACAAAGATTATTTCAACATTATAAAAGTTATAACAAAATGTTATCTAATAAGGAATAAAACTGAGAGGAGCCCTCAGTTCCTTATGACTTTTTTTCTAGACTGACTTTGTGAGAAAATGTGGGAAGAGTAATACAAACATTTAAAGTTACTGTGAAAGAAAGAGATAAGGCTTGTTTGGCAGAATGTTACCTGTAGACATAAAATACAGCTTCCAGAGAACTGGAATGTGCAAATATTCCACCTTTGGCTTTAAAAGTTGAGATTTTCAAACAGGTGTTCAAATACCTTATAAATGACTGTTTCTTACATTCAATGCTATTCATTAATATTGTAACAAACTACTGATAGCAAAGGATGTTCTTACAGAAACTACAGAGGCACAAAACCCAAGATCACAAATCTGACTGGTTTCAAATTATGACAGAAACTGGGAACATTTTTTGAAGTGGACAAAAGAGTTTTTATTACAATTAATAAGTTCTAGATGAATGTTGACAGAACTGAAGTTGTCTCTGTTAGAAGCATAGTTCAGCTAGTCTATTCTTTCCTAAACCTTGAAATAGTATCAGTTACCATGGCTGGATCAGCGATAAAGTTTCTCATACAGGATTGCATCCCCCAACACAATACTACCAACATTTGCAGTTGGGCTATACCACAGTCAATTAATTTAGTTGACTCTATTTTGGTCTAAATGCCAAACCTATAATCAGACAGAAACAGTTAAATAAAATACATTGACAATATTGCAGTGTTTGCACTCAAAACTTTTTATTATGGAGAAAGAATATGTACTGGGGGAAAAAAAACCTTTTGTATCACCGAAGACAGGTGTACTGAAATAAAGCTTCTACTGAGGCAAAGGCAGGAAGTTAAAAAAAAAAAGAAAGAAAGAAAGAAAGAAAACTGTGAGAGCAGCCCTGAGAGTGCTGTGGTCAGTGGTCAACCCTGTCAATCAACATGGACTTGTCAGTTTAATGAATTCTCAAGTGTCATTATTAAAGAAAACGAGTGTCTCTTATTTCACAATGTAGAATGCATTAATGCCCTACCAAAGCAGAAGACCTCTGACAATTCTCACTTTTAATCTATCATTATTATGTACATGGTGTCAGAATAAGATATATTTTTACTTTGGCAATGTTCAGATGCAAAGGTACCTGACAAGTGCCTCTCAGCCTGACACAGCACAGTCCATGTTTACTATAAATTCTTCATCTCTGACCCATGCATTATATATCCCTTAGGAGCAATCACTTAGTAGGACTATAAATAGACATGGGTGAAATTAGTCACTTCAGAAAAGAGAAAGCAGAGACACAATATAACAGAAAGGCTATGTGTTTTGCTGTCAGAGGAACCAGGATCTCCATGTGACTGAGTCATTTAACCACGGGCTTGTGTTTACCCAGCCAGAAAATGGAAATAATGTATATATCTCTTGGATAGATATCGTGAGGATTAGATGATAATCACAAACCACAGCTGTACACGCTCAACATTGTCTTTTAGCACAGTCCTATAATTTATATTTACTTTTAAAATGCTTGCAGATCATCAAATAGATGATGATCCAACAATCAAAACTATGTAGATCTTTTTGTTGTTTCCATGGAATATTTGTACAATTGCTCATATTCAAACAAATCATTGTTTACTCAAATGACTGAATGAAAAACTGTATGCAAAAGAGCCTCAAAAATTGTTGTGAATGCCTCATTTGAATCTAAATGGAAGGAATTATTTGTGAAGAATCCTGCCAATGCAGGAATTCCCATTCTGATAGCTGAGACTAGATAAGAATGAAACAATGTTCTGTCTCTAACATGAAAGAAGCAAAAGAAAACAAAACAAAAACCTCTATCTTAACATGTTCTACAAATTCATATTAAAAGAAAGGTGGTCCAAGAGAACATGGAAAAAATGAACAATATCGTTAATAGTACCCACAAGTAAATTTTACTGAAGATCTTTCAAAATTGACTGCAGCAGGATGTCAACAGGAAGCAGCCAGAATTTTGAGCCAGATTCAGAAGAAGGCATGGAACCAGAGATGTCATTGCTGATGTCAGAGGGATCCTGGCTAAAAGCAGAGAATACTATAAAGATGTTAGCCTGTATTTTAATGACTATGCAAGTGTTTTCAACTGTGTGAACCATACCAAGTTATAGATAACATTGTGGAGAGTCGGAATTCCAGAACACTTAACCGTGCTCATGAAAAATTTCTATGTGCATCAAGAGGCTGTCTTCTAATGAGAATAACGGAATACCACACGGCTTAAGGTAACAACAGGTGTGTTCACAGTTCTATCCTTTTACCACACCTATTCACCATACATGCTGAGCAAATAGTATGAAAAACTGGACTATATGAAGAATACACAATTGGGGTTAGAGGAAAATTCATCAACAGCCAGCATTGTGAACGAAGATTACACAATTGCACTTACTAATAGTGAAGAGGATTTGAAATATTTATTGATGAAGATCAAATACCACAGCCTTCAGTAAGAATTATCTCTCAACATCAGAAAAACAAAAATCCTCACATCTGGATCAATAAGCAACATCAGGATAAACGGAGAAAAGATTGAAGTTGTGAAGGGTTTTAGTTTACTTGAATTTACAGTTAACGCCTGTGAAAGTAGCAGTCAAGACATCAAAGATATATTGTACTGAACAAATTTGAGGCAAAAGACCTCTGTAAAATGCTGAAAAAGCAAAGGTGTCATTTTGAAAACTGAGGTGTGCCTGACCCAAGCCATAGTGTTTTCAATCACCTTGTATGAACGTGAAAAGTATACTATAATCAAGCAAGACCCAAGAAGAATTAATGCCTTTGAATTGCAGTGTTAAGAAAGCAAATTGTATATATGTCATAACATGGATTAACAAAAGCACAAGAAAATCTGTCTCAGAAGAAGTTCAACCAGAATGCTCTTTGAGGGTAAGGACAGTGAGACTCTGTCTCACATACCTTAGATATGTGTTTAGGGTGGATTAATCCCCGGACAAGGAAATTAAGCTTGGTAAAGTAGAAGGTGAGAGAAAAAGAGGAAGACTTTCAGTGACATGGAATGACCCAGTGGCTGCAACAATAAGCTTGAGTATTTATCAACGTAATTCATATGGATAATTTTAAAACAACACTGTAAATTTATTTATTTATTTCTAATTCTACACAAGAAAAAATAACTTTGCATCTCATGTCACAGGTTGATTGTCACGCCAAGAGCTTATGACAGCAGCTATCTTGCATCTAAAGAATACACTAATGACTTAGATAGAATTATTTTTCTCCTTGCTTCCAATTTTAAGTGTTTTTGTCCAAGCGTTCAGTGAAACGCTTAGTGTAAGAGAATAGCAGCCTTACTTTATAGATAGAGAACCTTAGGATTTCAACATACTGAACCAATAAATGTTATTTAATGTTTTGGCTGGGTTCTCCATGCTTCTACAGAAATTTCTCCTCTGTTCCTTCACCAAGGAGGGAAAGTTGTGATTTCTCACCACTGGAAAGACTTACACCTCTACATTTCGATTCATTTGGATTTTGTTTTATTCTCTTTGTTAGCTTTCTGACACATTAAAGAGTGCTGTGACACTGTATTTTTTCTGGCTTGTCTTTTGTCGTTATGGTGGGAGTGACAGTTTCTTGCTTCTTTCTCCATCCATTCCTGAAACAGGAGTGCTATCTTCACTGGTGAAGACTATTTTCACTGAGAGTTGAAATGTAGCAGTTCTTCCCCCTGCTCCCTGCCAAACTTTAACAATGTAATTCCTATTCTCTAACGCTCTGTATTTGTCACGGCAACTTTTTGTCAGTGTTTTTATTTTCACTTGTCAGTTTTGTTTTGCTTTTGTTTCTGTATCCTTTGAAAATAGTGTATTTACACCCCTCTGGCTGTTTATAATGTTTTCTCTTTAGGCAGTTTTATTATGATGTGTTTACATATGATTTTCTTTTGGTTTTCATATGTTGTACATGGCTTACATATCTTCTTGTATCTGTGGGTTAATATATTTCAACAATTTGGGGCAACTTTCACACATTTGTCTCTGCATATACTTCTGCCACATGTTTTCTCTTTCTTTTAAGATCCTCATCCCTAAGACAAAGGTATATATTTTTTTTTCACTGTGTCCCACATGTTTATTAAACTACGTTAAGTATTTTTTCTTTCTTTTTCCAATCCCTTTTGATTCTGCACCTTTATTGGCACATTTTCATTACACAGTCCTTCCTGTATACAGTTTTCTCCTGTATATAGTTTATTGTAAAATCTTTCTATTAATTTCTTAACTTTAGTTGTTTTATTGTTCAGTTATATAATCGCCATTTGCTATTTTTTAAGATTTAAATTCTCTAATCATAGTTACCATTTTCATTTCTTTCATCCCATTTATTTCATGAGATTCTTATACATATTAATAATTTATTGTCTTCCCTACTCAATTCACGATCAGGGTTAAGTTTGAGATTGTTTTTATTTTATATAGTCATGTTCTGTGTTTATGCAAAGAAAGTCACTTCTATTAAAAAAAAAAAAAGAACAGAAAAAGGAATGTATCCTTAAAACGTTATCTTCCCTCAAAATCTCTCCTCCTGGCAAGTGGACAGAATGGAAACTTACTTTTTTAAGTCAATCTAAGCCTGAAACAAATCAAACTTCAGTTTTGAAAAAACTTAAATGATCCTGGATTGCCAGTACCTTGGTCTAGAGCTTCTTTTTATTCTCCTATTTGAAAGTAAAAAAAAAAAAAAAAAAAAAAAAAAAAAGACTGGGTTACTTTTGTTTCTCTTACTAGATGTTACGAAGCCAAACTGTGATGAACTTAATAAAAATAGGATATTTCCTGGAGACCTAAAGGTTAGGTGAAGGGCCAGGCTTACAAAAAAGAACAGAAAATATCTCATGGACTGGAATGTGGGTGTGCATGTAAGCCAACATCAGTGTTGCATGTAAGAAAATAATAATTGGAGATGTCTACAGAGCCAGATGAAAGAAACCTGAACGCTAAATAGTTTCCATCATTCTTGACATTTTACCTCTGTACTGTTTTGTGTGAGATAAACTGCCATCCCATTCAAGCCACTGAATTGGGTCTGTTTTCTCAATATAGTAAAATACTAACTAATGCAGATATTAATACATAGAAGTAGAATTTTACAAGAACAAAATATGTGATATAGACTAAGTGTTTTGATAGTCGGCAGAAGAAAGCTGGTGAGCTCGTGACACGTATAGAAAATACTTGGTGAACTATAACTGGTAAAAAAAAAAAAAAATCTGTGGATGGCACAGATGGTCAAGGGCTTAAATACTAGCCAAAATGTTGATGGTTCAAACATACCCAGAGACAGTTCAGAAGACAGGCCTGGTTAGCTGCTTCTGAAAGGTCACAGCCTTGAAAATCACGTGCCGCTGTTCTATTCTGCATACTTCAGATACCTTGAGTCAGAATCCACTCAACAGCAACTAACAACGACAACATAATTGATGATAATTAGCAGGCACACCAAAAGCTTTTCAACTTAATAGCTAGAGGGAAAGGGGCTGAGAAACCATAGATTTCTGACTGCTACATGCTACTTTTAGCAAAATTCTGTAAGAGTAACCCCAGGCAAGAATCTATCGCTTCACAAGCAGAGGCAGAAGTGAGATTCTTTCTGCCTGTGGCATGTAATCTAAATTTCTGCAACCAGAGACTCAAAGAACAGTATATGTTTGTGTGTCCTAAACAGCAAGAGCTAAGACTGCCACTCAGAGCCTTCTTTGGTCATTCACAATCAGTCCACCTTTAAAAATAAAATTTAAGATAAAACATTCTGAGTTAGGAAACCCTGCTGGTGCAATGGTTAAGAGCTCAGCTTCTAACCCAAAGGTTTGCAGGTTAAATTCGCGCAGATGCTCCCTGCAAACCTGACGTGGCAGTTCTGCTCTGTCTTACAGGGAGGGCCGCTCACTCTGAGTCAGAATCAACTTGACAAGCATGGGTTCGGTTTTGGGGAGTTTCATTCTCTCAGTTAAACCTAGTGTTTCCTTTGGCCCGACTCCTGAACTGAGAGGATCGGGAATGGAAAACCTGCCAGTACTGGTAGTAGTTGCCCAACGTGAAGTAATTAAACCTCTGAATGAAAACAAAACAGAGCAAACAAACAATAAATAAATACAGAGTAAAAGTAGACACATGGGGTGGCTCTTACGTGCACTGGCAATCTGCAAAGACAAGGGGAAGCCCGTGTCTGACATTTTACTGAAAACCTGTGACTAGAGAGAGGTACCAGGAACACACACACACACGGGTTTTTCGGTTCCTTTTGGGCTCAGAAAAGCACGCTTCTTTTTTTAACACGGGATCAAAGGAACAACCTCATCAAAACCATCCAAGGTGCTTGACGAAGTGCAAATTACTGGACTTACCCCCACACCTAATAAGTCAGATTTCTGCTGGTTGGCTGGTAGAATTTCGTTTGAAAAATACCAGTTGATATTTATGCACATTAAAACTTGGAAGGAACTTTCCCTTTTATTAAAGATAAGTTAATTTTGAATGCAAGAAAAAAAAATCTTTTATTTTCTTTCATATGCGAGTAATCGTAGTGACTTGTTAATTGCTGTAGGGTCTGCTGTAACACATGGCAACTTAGGTATAACAGAATGAAACATTGCCAGGTACTATACCAGCCTTGGAAAGCCTGGTGGTGTAATGGTTAAGAGCTGCAGCTGCTAACCAAGAGACTGGCAGTTCAAATTCACCAGACGCTCCTGGGAAATTCTGTGGGGTGGTTCTACTGTCTGTAGGGTTGCTATGGGTTGGAATCAACATAATGGCAGTGGGTGTGGTTTGGGTTTTTGGTACTGTCCTTGTAAGTGTTGGTACACTTGAGCCCATTGTTGCAGCTCTTAAGTCAGTCCATCTCATTGACAGTTTCTCTTTTTTTTTTGCTGAGCTTCTGCTCACCAAGAATGATCTTTCTAGTAACTGATATTTCCTGACAATAAGTCTGAGGTAAGTAGGACAGTATCTCCTCCTTCTTGCTCTGAAGGCATGTTCTGGCTGTGCTTGCTCCAAAATTGATTCGATAATGAGGTTATAAATAAAATTGTTATTTTAAAATGTGTGCTGATAGACTTATGTCTGTTCACATGGAGATTACCAAAAACAATATGGTTGTACGTACTTCCTCAGCAGATAAATAAACACAATTGCTTTGGAAACTGAGGGAGGGCCTTCAGGTCCCGGTCTTCAAAGGGGAGATTGAAGTGAGCAGTCAGCACTAAGTTTTCACCTATTTTTTTTTCAAGACTGACTCTTGTTTTGTTTTGTTTTTTTCCTCCTTAAAATTCCTGGCTTCCTAGCACTACCTAGAAACCCTGGTGGTGTAGTGGTTAAGTGCTATGTGTACTAATCGGAAGGTCGGCGGTTCAAATCCATCAGGCACACCTTGGAAACTCTACGGAGCAGTTCTACTCTATGTTATAGGGTCACTATGAGTCAGAGTCAACTCAATAGTACTGGGTTTTGGTTTTTGGGTAGCACTACTGAGAGAGGAAAGCCTGAAGAACTGTAGCCTTTCCTAAATACCAGAAGCCTGGGGGCTTCAAATCTGAAGAGCCTTATTAAAAGCCTGCAAGCCCAGCACAAGGGAAACCCCAACACAAGTGCTTCCTCTAAGCAATTCGACCCCAGAGAAAGGAGAGCCCATCATCTCAAGAATTTGCTTAATCTTTATCTTTGTAACCATGTTAACACCAGTAAGAAGGTAAAACGATAATTCGTGAAACCGCTATGCCAATGAAATTGCAAAATGAAAATCTGAAAACCTGTAGTTGCCAATTGGAAGAATGTATGAAAATTCCTTTGTTTCTTCTTTGAGAAAACGTATAAATAGGTATGTTTGATAACAGAACGGGGTGCGCTGCTATTTTTCGGACTTGAGTCTGACCACAGGACCACGGGCAATCAAGTTCCCTCCCCCTTAAAGTGGTGTTTGAGGTGTTTACTGCTCTGTGCACCAAACTTGTCTTTTTCCTGCAACACTACCTGGCCCAGGAAATCATGCATTAACTTCCAGGATCCACTGAAATAAAATCTCTGCGGCTTCTTCTTAGGAATATCAAATGAGTGGAGGTGCCAATGGAGGTTCCAGAGACCTCTTGCCTCAGGTGGCAACCAAGAGTTTCCTGGACTTCAGTTACAATGCATGTTCCACCTGGCCTTCTGCCGAAGGGAGGCCCTTCCCTGAGGGACCTAACCTTGCCTCTACTTTAAAAGCCCCATGCTTGCCTGGCAGTTTCAGAAAGGCTTTCAGAACAAAAATGTTGTCTGTCCCCTGTGTTTGCCAACAACACAGAAATAGAAAACTTTTGATCATTCACCCAAAGCTCCTGTCTCTGTGTGTGACTTTGGCTCCAGGTAGCTCAAACTCTGAAGCTTTATCCAGTAACACTTTCAATTCTGCCTGGTTACAATTTTCAGTCAAAAAAAGCATATATATACTTATTTATTTAAAATTTAAGTGTTTTATAAGATAATTAATAGTTCTGCAACTTTTGATAAGGAACTACCAAATGATACATAGAGATATACAAATCTGTGTTGATGTATATCATTTTATAGTTTGCCTTCCTTATTCAAAAGAATGACCAAGTCATCAAATCAACAGAAAGATAAATGGCATAGTTACAACTGAATCTTTCAAGAAAGCTTAACTTCTTTAAGTTTTAAGTAATGATATAAAAATTGCACACTACTGATACTGTTGAAGACCTGGTGCCACAGTGGTTAAAGTGTTTGGCAGCTAAACAAAAGGTTGACAGTTCAAATCTACTGCTGCTCTTTGGAAGCACTATGCATCAATTCTACTCCATCCTGCAAAAGCAGTATACATTTACCTACCAGTTACCTACCAGGTTTAGTAAAATAATAATATTCTCAACTAATTTTTGGTGTTCATCCAGCCGTGAGATTGTTCTAAAGTCTATATACCAAAAAACCAAACCCATTGCCACTGAGACAATTCTGACTCATAGTGACACTATAAGACAGAGTAGAACCTGCTCCAAAGAGTTTCCAAACAGCTTCTGGTGAATTTGAACTGCCAACCTTTTGGTTAGTAGACATAGAACCTTAAGCGCTATGGTACCAGAGTTTCCATAGAAGTGCCCCGTAGACTTTCCCAGGAGTGCTTGGCAGATTTGAAGCGCTCATCTTTTGGTTAACAGATGAAGCACTTAACCATTATGCCACCAGTATATACACAGTTGTGAAATGAAAATTTTAATAGTATATTTCAGAAACAGCCCATACTATCTATAGCATAGAACTTTTTAACTTAAAAGTGTTAACTTTAGAGATGTTAGTCATACCTTTTTTTTAATCTATTGAAGCAATTTTCTGTAGGCTCAACATTTAAAATACTATGTCTAGTTTTATCAAACTTGAATACATTTACCTTTAAATTAAATTCATTCTTCCCAGTGTATTTATTACCCTACTTCACAAGGAGGGCCTTGGTGGTACAGTGCTTAAGTATTTGACTGCTAACCAAAAGGTCAGCAGTTCAAATCAACCAGCTGCTCCTTGGAAACCCTATGGAACAGTTCTACTGTGTCCTAAGGGCTCACTGTGAGTCAGAATCAACTGGACAGCAATAGGTTTTAATTCACAAGGACTTTGTTTTTCTGACACTATAATAAAAATTCACAAATAATTTATAAAGTCACTGTATAATTTGATTGCTCTGAGATCTCCAAAAAAGGTTTTTCAAGATAGTTCAAAATCCTTTCAATTATTTAAAATGTTACAGAGTAATGATATAATCATAAAACTTCAAAAAGTTATTATTCTAAATGTTTTTCAAAACAAAGTGAAGTAAAATGTTACCAGAATATAGTTTTACTTTTTACACTTAAATATTACAACCTCAATGTTTTTCAAAACACAGCAAAGTAAAATGTTACCAGAATATAGTTTTATTTTCTACATTTAAATATTACAACCTCATGTGAAAATGTCAGTACATTCAAATACAGGCATTGATGTAGTCCAGATAACATGATGGTCATACGGGAAATTTAACAGATCTGGATTACTTACCCCTTATTAGTAATATAATAGGAGCTTCTTAATTCACCTACAGTTGTACTTTCTTTAATGGAATCAGTTTGGTGCTTGCAGCACAGTTATTAATCATAGTGCAGTGTTTTGCTTGAACTAGGGCAAAATATCTCCTGTACTGTTACAAGGTCTTACATCTTAGGCCATCTAGGAGCTTCTCTTCTAGTTCAGTATAATCAGTTTCATCATAGATCTGCAAAACTAGCTCAGTTCAAGCCTGAAAAGCAGTACAAATAAAACACAGACATTGACATCAACAGACTATTACCTAATTTCCTGAAAATATATGCTTTGCAATTTTTTAATTCCATTTTACTTGTTCAGCATCAAACTCCCTGTCATTTCTAGCACTCACCTGAGAGCTTAGTATACAGTCATTGGTTTCCCAGTGTTTTAAACCATCAAAGTATCTGAAGTCACCTAGTAATACGCATTCTCATTCTGCTATATACAACTTTCTCTAAAGGATATTCCGCAAGCGATATTTTGAATGTAGCAGTACACATTTCAAATTCAATAGGTCTATGTGGCTCCAAAGTTATTTACTAAAGGTAAGGCCAATTATAACCATAGATTATTTTTTAATGTTTCGTTTTATGTTCAGAGTTTTTTCCTCAGAACATTGATTTTTTTACACCAATATTTTTTCAAACACTATCTAGAAAAACCAAACTCATTGCCACAGAGTCGATGCCAACCCATAGCAACCCTGTAGGACAGAGCAGAACTGTCCCATGGGGTTTCTAAGGAGTGGCGGCTAGATTGGAATGGCTGACCTTTTGGACAGCAGCTGAGCTCTTAACAGGGGTACCACCAGGACTCCTCATACACAGCTGTGGGGAAAAAAAATTATGAAAGATAGTACTGTTGGAAGTGAAGTTTGGGGCTGCAAAACTAGCAGTTGTGTCAAAAATGTTTTCTGAAAGCAGACACAAAATGCCTAAAGTAAGACAGTCATTGCCAAATAAAATGGAAAAAAAAATATTTTAACACTAACAGCACTAATAAACCACTCTTCTTTTTGTACCAATAAAGAAATATGGTCCTAGGAAGATTCCTAAAAATTTCAATCCTGTTCATTGACAGCAAACATGATATATTTAAAAGTTTATTCCTGTAGACATAGTCTGACAGCATTGCCTGCTTTTATTTGGGGAAAGCTACCTTCAAAAAAAAAACAGTAAGAAATTACTAACTCATTCTTTACTTCAACTTTCTGGATGATTTTCTGGTGTTATTTTTCTATGTGTGTGGCTACCCGAAACTAAAGCACATGGATAATATATTGACTAGTTAAATTTTCATTGCTATTCGTATAATTTCAGAAACACAAGAAATTGTAACTCTGGATAGAAGTTAAACAGATTTACAGTTCTAGACAGTTGGGGCATGCACATGTCTGTATTTCCACTATTTGCACAGCTAAAGTAATTCCAATGATATGGACTGGCACACGTGAAAAAGACCTGATATAAATAAACTGTGTGACAGAAGAGACAGAAGGGAATTCAGCAATTTATAGAACAGACAGACTGAATACAATAAAAACTGTTTCATAGGGTCCATATTTAAGGGAAGCTTGAAGAGAATGAAAGAAATTCGTCTTACATTTCCATGGCAAGAATTTCCCTAACATCCACGCAACCCAGAAAAAAAGTGAAAACTGAGGCTCACAAGATATAAATCTAAGTATTAAAAACTTGTAAGTCAAACTGAGTACTTGTTAAGTAAGTTCTATCTTCCTATTTTGACATATGTGTTTTCATAATGCTCTGGAGGGTCATGTTTGAATTTAGAATTATCAGTCTCTATGGATTTCTTGTCACAATCAGGCTCTGAGGTCAAAGTGAACTGTTCCCTGCCCATAAAATGTCCCAACCTTCATCTTTTCTTCCCAGTCCGTTGTTACCAACTTTCCTTTGTGCACACCCCATTGTTAAATTTCTTTGAGTTATTTCTGCTTCATACTGATACCATGCACAACAGAAGGAAACACTGCCCAGTCTTGTGCCATCCTTGCAATTATTACTATGCTGGAGTCCTTTATTGTGGCCACTGAGTTATTCCTTTTCACCGAGTCTCTTATTTTTTGATGACCGTGTACTTACTTCACCAAGCATGATGCCCTTCTCCAGGGACTGAACCCAGCTGATCAGCATGTCCATAGTAAGCAAGTTTCTTCTCACTTCTAAGGAGCTCCTTGGCTGTACTTATTCCAAGACAGATTTGTTTGTTCTCCTGGAAGTCCATGATAAATTAATATTGTGCCCCAGTGCCACAATTCAAAGGCATCAATTCTTCCTTTGTGCTTCTTACTCATTAGCCATGTTTCACAGGTATATGAAACAACAGAAAATACCATGTCTTGACTCAGGTGGCCCTTAGTCCTCAAAGTGACATCTTTGCTTTTTAGTATTTTAAAGAGTTGTTTTTTTTTTTTTCCCTCTAGTATATTTGCCAAGTGCAATATGTTGTTTGATGTCTTGACTGTTGCTTCCATGGATGTTCATTGTGAATCCAAGTAGAAAATGAAATCCTTGACAACTTCAGTACTTTCCCTGTTTCTGATTATGTTGCTTATTGGTCTAGTTGTGGGGAATTTTGTTGTCTTCTTGTGAAGGTGTAATCCATACTGAAGTCTGTGGTCTTTGATCTTCATCAGTAAGTGTTTCAAGTCTTCTTCACAATCAGTAAGCCAAGTTGTCCACTATGAGTGTCTTCAGCATCATGCAACGGACATGTCAAACCTAAAGTCTACCCTTAATGTATACACTATGCAAGTGGTCACAAGCCAACCTTGAATTTAGGGAGGTGTACAACAGTAATTAGCCCATCTTTAGAAGTTCAAATGCATGAGACAGAGAGCTGTACTGGTCTTAGAATCATGTTCAAGGATATCTGAGTGGAGAATCTTAGAGTTTCAAATATCCAGAGTGATGTCTGGAAAACAGACTGCAGGACCCAAGTTGTCACAAGTTCTTGTATCTAGTATTTCTTATCCTGTGAACAGATGAAAAGCCGGAGGTGGGCAAGAAAAGATACTCTGAAATAAAGGTGTAAGACAGAGACCACACCACACTGGTGAAATGTGCACAAATTCTACAGAAAGTTAAATTTCTCAGCTTAATAACAATGAAAAAAATATCAAGACATTTTAATCCCAAAATAATTAAAATTAGTTTATACTTTTCTAATTTTGTTTCTGCATAATAAAAAGGGAAAAAAAATATGAAGACATTTAGACTGAAAAATTCCTGAGATCATGGATCCCTTTTCACCATTGTGTATTCAGTCTTATTCCCAGTTACTCTGAGCTCTTACCCCAGTATGTATTATTATAAAGAGTAAAAATGCAGAGGAAATTACTATTTTATAATAAAAATGCATATAAATGTTGTTGTTAGGTTCTACTGAGTGGATTCTAACTCAGAGCAACACTGTGTACCACAGGATGAAACACTGCCTGCTCCTGTGCCATTTTCTCAAACATGATTGCACTTGAGCCTATTGTTGCAGCCACTGTGTCAGTCCATGTACATCAAGCTTGGTGGCCTTCTCCAGGGGCTGATCTCTCCTGATAACATGTCCAAAGTATATGAGACAAAATCTCATCATCCTGGTTTCTAAGGAGTTTTCTGGCTCTACTTCCTTCCAAAACAAATTTGTTCCCCTGGCAATCCATGGTATCTTCAGTATTCTCCAACATCATAATTCAAAGACATTAACACTTGTTTGGTCTTTCTTATTCATTGCTCAGCATTTACAGGAGTATGAAGTGACTGAAAATACCATGGTTTGGGTCAGGTGCATGTTAGTCCTCACCTAAATCTCAGCTACACCATTTATGTGTTTTGGACTAGTCCCTGTTTTAAAAATAGATTATGCTTCTGACTCGCAGGACCTGACAGGACAAAGTACAACCCTCCCTAGGGTTTCCTAGACTGTAATATTTATGGAAGCATGTTGCCACAGCTGGTAGCTTCAAACTGTTGATCTTTGGTTAGCAGCACTTAATCATTGCTCCACCAAGAGTCCTTATTTCATAACTAAATAAAGTAATTCTGGAATTTGTTATTGTCAAAGATCACAGACAGAATACAGTTCTATTCGGTTATGTGCTGGTAAATGTCTAACAATCGGTGTATTCCATGTGGGGAAATGGGAATGACTATATATTTACTGATTCCTGTGGTATGAAAACACTCAGCCAAGTGACGTCGAGTCGGATCTGAGTTTATTTCTAACTACCAACATGACATCAGATGACTTGGTATGAGGGCATCTCTGAAATGTAACAATTGCTTTAGTGCGACAGTATGAGCTGGCTCCATCACATCCATTACCAATCTCTTTCCTAACACAGGTGCTTTTATCTGCTATTCCAGAATGTGTACTCTAAGGTCCCTGGGTGGTACAAAGTGGTTAATGAGCTCAGTTTCTAATCAGTAAGCTGGATGTTCAAGGCCACCCAGAGGTGGTCTGGAAGAAAGGCCTAATATTCTACTTTTGAAAATCATTAAAACCTTAGGGAGCACAGTTTTACTCTAATACTCTTGGGAGTCACCATGATTTGTATTAACTCAGCCTCAGCTACTTTAAGGAGATATTACTGATTTGTGGACTACTCTAAGATGAAATTTGAGACAATATTTTTGAAGTATAAAATATTGTGCAAATGACATTCGTCAGTGACTTTAGTGATTATGTAAATTATGTATGTGGTTCCTGTGATGGTTGAGATCATGTGTCAACTAAGCTGGGCCATGATTCTCAATGTTTTGGTAGCTGTGTAATGTCGTGATCACCCCCTTGATGGAATCTGCTGCTTGTTATCCACAGGCGCAGGGTAGGTGGTGGGTCACCTTCCTGCTTCACACCTCTGCCTTTTCTGCCTAGTTGCTTCCTCCTCACCTTGCCAAGGTTTTTGCTTGTTGTGGATCCAGCTGCCTCTGTCTTATCTTCTGACGTCTGGTTCGTGGGACTGGAGCTTAGAAGCTTACCTGTTGATTTCGGTACTCATTCATATTCACTGTCTGCGAGTGGATATCAGACTCTAAAGCTACATGAATTGGGAGAAACCATCAGACCCCAAAGCTGCATGAATCAGGAGAAATCTTGTGATCCTGCCTTCCTTCTTGGGATTCCTAGACCTTCCTAGCCTGTGAGCAGGAACTCTGCTTTCCAAACTGCTGACCTTAGGTTTGCCAGCTTCCGTGGCTGCGTGAACTGTGAGAGCCCTCTAATCTGATCGAGGACTTGGGATGTTTCACCCTCTACAATTGTGTAAGCTATTTCTTTTGCTTCTCTAGATGACTCAGCCTGAGACAGTTCCTTAGACTACTTTGTTCCCAAAGCCAATTTTTGAAGGCAATATATGAACTAATATTTATTTGTTTAAATTTTAAACACAATTTATTCTAAAATTATGAGGAAATTTTTAATATTAGGGTTAGTTTATTGTGAAGAAATAGGTGTCATTTCTTTAATAGTTTGTGATAAATTTTGTGGATCGTTGTTTAAAATAAAGTTGTGAAAATGGTTATTTTTTATAACCTAGGCATAAAGTAACTGCAGATTCATTCCAAACACAGTGAGTGAGTTGAAATATTTATGTCACAGGTAAACATACACAATCCTGTATTTTCTGGTCTAGAATTTAGAGCGGCATCCAGTTTTTAAAAACTCATCTGATGTAGGATTTTCAGATTGGAAGTGAAAAGTAGTTTAGCTTCTCTGTTAGGATTAGCAAATATGGTGCTGCTTTTCCATTAGGATTAACTGTCAACCATCAACTGTAATACTAAAGAAATCACAGCTGTACTCTGAGCATGTCCAGATGAGGTTGGGTCTTTACTATCACTTCTATCCAGTTATGCAGAGCCAATAAACTTTACACAGAGGCAAAAACCTAGGTGGGACATTTGGCACGAAAAGTTTGTGTTACAAACTTCAAAGTGCATTCATTGTTTATGGAATTTATTTCATTTAATGAGACAATCTATGATTTTCTTTTTCTCTCCTTATATACAACTGTCTCCTTTGGAGACAAAAACATCTAAGGGAGCTTTGGTTGTCTTTGCAAATTCAAAAAGAATTCTCTAAAACAAAGATGTCATATCTGATTAGGCTTCTAAAATTTAAAATTCATTATTTTCTTATAAAAAATTTAGCATGCACTCAGAAAGGAAATATCATTATAGTGTCATATTAAATTGCATATCAGTATTTATATACATGTATAATATTATGTCAATGTATATGTCTATGACGTATATGAAAAATATTTGTTTATATATGTATGTTAGGATATATTTTCTAGGGCTAACTTTTATTCAGCTAACATTTGCTGAATATTTAGAATTTTCAAAGTATTGTGCTAGGAACTCAAGGAAAAATAACTATAAATAAAATAGACATTAAAAAGGATTTTTTTTCTGGTAGGGGAGACTGGCACATCCATGGAATAAGATAACATTGGGCAGTGTGGAATAAAGAGGAAGCACTGAGTATTAAGCTGTGACCCTAGAACTCTAGTTATAAGAAACTTTTTAAAAATTTTCACCCAGCATATTTATAAGTACATCATTTTACTAGGTCTGGTGACAGCAAGATGGAAAATGTATAAAATCTATAATTAAATCCTTTTCCTACTCATGTCTAGTGAAAGGTATATCCCTATGCCCTATGCCCTTCCCTAGACATGAGTAGGATATATCATCAATCATGCAATTAGACCAAGAATAAAAGTTTTTGAGGGTGTTAATAGATGTTAATTCTTAAAGTGTACATAATCTTTAATAGAGCAAATTCACTATTAGGAATTCCTCAGCAAATCAGGATTCACAACAAGAATATGTTGTTCTACCAACAATGGAGTGAGGCTCTGGTGACTCAGTGGCAGGGTACTCACCCTCCATGCTGGAGACCTAGGTTCTGTTTCAGATCAGTGTACCTCGTGCACGGCCACCACCTGTCTGCGGAGGCTTCTGTGTTGCTTTGATACTGAGCAGGTTTCATCAGAGCTTCAGAATAAGACAGACCAGTAAGAAAGAACTGACGATCTGCTTCTGAAAATGAGCTAGGGAGACCCCTACAAGTCTAGTCTAAAACTTGTCATGGTGATGGCTCAGGACTGGACTGTAATCTTATTGCATTGTGCGTGAGGTCAACTGTGAATTGAGGGTGGCCGCGACCACGGTTAACAAGAAGAATAACATCTAGATACAATTAAGAATTAGGTTAGATTTAAATCTAAACGCTACCTACCATTTTTTTTTATTGTTGACAGACATAAACTACATCATACACAAAGGTGTTGTAAATATCTTGTGCATAATATTTCATAGGGAGTATCTGCTTTACAGTCATTTGGATCCTATAGTGAAGCCACAGTGTTGAAATCAAATCATAACTACATACTGATAGTTAAAACTTGATTGTTTTGACCATAGAAAAAATCACGGCTGCTATCTTTTACCTCTAACCACAACTAAGTGTATGTGGAAAATGAAAGTATTCTGTAAATTCACACCAGTTGATATTTTAGAGCTAGAAACTGTAGGGAAAAAAGTAGCTATAGGTAAGCAGTATGTCATATTTCCTCTTCAGATAGTTAGAATTTCTTACATGCTACATACGCTGCAATTGAAATCGTTATTAACTTCTTATATTTCCCTAAAGCAAACAAAATTCTCCTTTAATAGTTTTTCCTTTTATTTTGGATTTTTGCAATGTTCTCCAAGGCTTGCTTTGTCTTGGTTGTTTCTACAATTGCCTTAAGTCTTTGAGTTGCTTCATTGAAGGGAGGAATATAAAGCAGAAGCTGTTAACAATATAATGCCAAGGCAAGTGCCATCGAGTCTGATCCAACATAATGGAGAAATTAATATTTATTATCATAGATAATATTTGCAAAGCACTGAAATTATTTTTTTGTTTTCTTGCTTATTGATGCATATTTCTATACTCCTAGAACTACTTTTATACACAAATAGCCCTCTGTCCCACATAATATTACAGATCTGAATTTTCTTAATGTCCTGAATTCTTCACTGTATGTCAGATAACAAGTTTATCTGGCATAGTCATGGAACAATGTCAAGAAGAAAGCATCTGGTGGTGCTGATATGTTACTTTCACACTCTGTTTGTTTACTTTTAGAAGTCTATCCAAACACAAGTTTAATTTAGAGGTATATTTGCACCAAGTTTCTTTAGCAGACAAGTCCTAAAATGAAAATCCAACATAAACTAGTAGAATTTACCCACATTTGTATTAATGGCCCAACTTTAGTATTTGAGGATTTAACCACACACTATGTCTTTGAATGTTATAGTCAGCTGTCTCTAATAAAACATCAAAGAAAGGCTTTTGTTGCACTGTTGAAAATATTTTTCAAAAGATTTCTAAGAAGTTATATTCAGTAAAAATAATCCCAATAGCTTCTGGAAATGAGTAGTACGCTTGCTCTTCTTTTACGTATTTTATGAATCATCTTCATTTTATATATGAAATAAAATATCCTAAGAGCCACTTCCTACCTGCTAGCACGTGTAGGGAATGTGTGGCCAGAGACATTGGGAGTTAACAGGTTCCTTTCAGACAAAGAGAAGCTTAACTAGCTTCTTATATTTAATTCATTTCCCTTTGTACCAGTACCCTCTATGTAGGTATCTCTAATAATACATTTAAAATAGAACAATAGCTTTATCAAATAATTGCCATTAATTAGAAGGTCTTTGGTCTGCATCGTTTTTCCAATTCTTCTCTTCAATAACCTCTGTACTTTTAGTTAGCCATTTAGGTGACCCCATCAGTAGCAGAGCCGAGAATTCACAGTTAGGAGTCTGGTTCAGCCAAATTAAGTGTCATTTTCCTTCTGGGAGGAAATTAGCTATTTAGATAAATGTATTAATTGAGTGTTTGTTTCTGTTTATAGTATTCATACACAGAATCTCTTGACACAGTTATATCTTGTTCCCAATTCTTCTTTTAAAAATGTCTTCATGTAGTCCAGTCAGCTTTTTTGAATACACTTGTAATTTTCTCTTCCATGAAAAATAATTAATGATATACTTTCCTTCCAAGGATCCCTGGTGATACAGTGGTTTAGAGCTTGTCTGGGGTGAGAACTTAGGCAGTTCAAATCTACCAGCTGCTCTTTAGAAACAATATGAGACAGTTCTACTCTTTCCTATAGGGTCACTATGAGTTGGAATTGAACCTACAACAATGAGTTTCTTTGGTTTATGTTTTTGTCTTCCAAAGTTGTAATTGGTTTTATAGCTTTGTAACTTGTTGGCATAAAAGTAAATTTAGAAGCCTTCATCCCGGGAAGCTTCATACAAAGCAGGACTCGGCTCAGCGTCTTTAGTTCCATGAAGTCATCTGACCAACATTATGGAGATGAGTCTGTTTTGCTTCCTTTGGTAGAGGTTACATCATAGCCACTGCACTAAGAGATGGAGGGTGTACAAAAATGAATAGGATAAGATCTTTGACCTCAATAGAAATAAACTGCTAATCACAAGAAATAGAGGTAAAAGTATGTTAAGAGTGGAAAAAATTAAGTTTCATAGGAGCACCACTAAACATTATTAATTTGGACAGACATGTGCTGAGTAGGGTGTGGCACCATCTTCATATAGAGTGAAGGGTAGGGAATATAAGGATGTGTTGAAGAAATGGAAACCTGGGTGGTACAGTAGCAAAAAAGCATGGCTATTAACCATGGCTATTAACCAAAAGGTCATCAGTTTGAATCTACCAGGCACTCCTCAGAAAACCCATGGGGCATTTCTACTCTGCCCTATAGGGTCACTATGAATTGTAATCAACTGGGCAGTGATAGGTTTTTTGTTTGTTTTTGAATAAATGGTTACAAAAAAAATTCTTATTTGGCTAAAACTCCTTCCATGGTCACCAAGGGGCTAATAAAAACCAGTAAACCTGAAGAGTACTTTTGAACCTATGCCCCAGTAACCTTTCACTTCCTAGCTGAGAATTTTAGCATGCAGTGGCAGTTTTAGAAGGAATTTGATCTTGAAAGGAGTCATGTTCAGAACTCTGAGTAGGGAGACAGTCTAATGACTTTCTAATTTGTTTAACATGACATCAAGGGACAGTTTCCTAAATGATGGCTAGAATTTTTACATTGACCCATCTTTTATTGTTTGCATCATTCAAACATTTATAGGACATTTGATACCCTAAAATAAAAGATTTGATTTCTCCTTTCAAAAAATCAGCTATTGAGAGTCAAGGCCAAGATGACAGACTGGACACATATATCCTCAATTCCCTCTGAGAACGAAGCCCTAGAATAATAAGAGAACAGAGCAGTGTGGTATGATCCTGGGAGCCCCAGGATCTGGCATAGCATTGTGAGATTGGACTGAGCAACAAGAAAGGAGCAACTACCTCTGTCAGAGCTGAAGCAATAGCACACTGAGTCCTGCCTTTGCTGATGCAATGTTTGAGGGGACTGCAGGTATGTATGCCTTATTTTTCATCTGGGAGACTGGGACTGGGTTTGCTGAGCCTGGCACGCTAAGACACTGAACTTCAGTGCTTGAATAAACAGTGTATACTGCAGCAGAGAGACTGAGCTTAGAATGGCCACATCTTGAGACTTCAGCTGTCAATCATGGGCACCAATGCACCACCCCTCTCTTCTCTGAGATGCACAATAGATTCTGTTGACTCATTACAGGAAGGGCAGCTCAGGTAGGTGCCTGAGCTTTGGTTAGCTGAGAGGTGGAGTCAGCCACACCTGAGGTCTCTGTGGGGGCTAACTCTCACACTGATGAACAGTGCCTGTCTGAAAAGTGTTTCTCCAGGAGAATAGCTGTTTTTGAGATGATCCTACCTAGAGATCATGGTGGTACCTGGCAGACAAGGGTGGAAGTGCCCTAACCCCTCTCTCCCTTCAGCCATGTCTTAGTATTTGGGGATGGCCCATGACTTGACGGCATTTGGCTTGGCTGGCTATGAGGCACTGCCATTGTCAGCCGGGAGGCAGGGCCTGCTGTCCCTGAGGGCCTGGCTGCTCTCAGAGGCTGCTGGACAGCACCTCTCTCAGCAGTATGGTAGCTTTTAAAATAAGACCAGATGGAGAACTCAGTGCTGACTGGCAGCTAAGTGAGTTGGCAGAATTTCCATCACCCTCCACTGAGATACATCATAGCATCAGCTGACTGCCCTTCAGAGTATCCGTAAGTAAGGAGTCATCTCTGACAGCCAGCAGGTGGTGCCTGCCAACCCTGAGGGCACAGCTGCTGTCAGTGCCTGCTGGACTCTGCCCTGCTCAGGAAAAATGAAATTTTTAAGTTAAATGCATGTAGACAGTGCAGAAGTCCCAAACATCTGAGTGTAGTCACATCCTTCTCTCCTCCTTCACCAAGCTACAACATTGGTTCAACTGACGTAATGATGGAGAGTTGCCACAAGTAACTCACCATCTTTAGCAGCCAGGAGGTGGGGCCTCATGCCCCTGAAAGTGCAACTGGGGCAAGTCACTAGAGAATACATAGGTGGCTGGCAACTAAACCTAGTGGTGCTCGTACTCTCCTCTTAGAGTTACACCACAGCTCCCACTGCTGTAATACTAGAGAAACTGAACAGCTTCTTGATGGTGCAAAGACAACAATCAATATCTTACTGTTTAAAGAGGCAGAACCCTATGACACTGGAAAACTCCCAAAATAACAAATCAAAAAACTTCCCAGATGAAAATTTTTCATTTCTGAAATTATAAAGCAATAGAATTATGTATAGAGCCCTCCTAGAGACTAAACAAACCACAAAAGAACAAGGTGAAAATTAAAGTAAGCCATATGAACTGATGGAACATCAATAATCTGAAATCCAGCAGATCAATAGTACTATTACAGATTTAGACAATTCAATACAAAGCCAAAACAGCAGGATTGAGGACTTGGAAAGCAGAATTAGTGAGCATGAAGATAAAGCAACTGACACAAGCATTTATGAGGAGAAATCAGAGAAAAGTAATAAGAAAAGTGAAGAAGCATTCAGAAACATGAGAGACTCTATCAAGAGGAACAATGTATGAATAATTGGAGTTCCTGAACAGGAAGGGATAGCTGAAAATGCAGACACAATTGTTTAAGAGTTGCTGGCAGAAAACTTCCTTGAAATTATAAAGAAGAGAACATAGATATCCAAGATATTTATCAAATGCCACAAAAACTAGACCCCAAAGGAAAAGCACTAAAACACCTATAATCAAGCTTAACAAAATAAAACACAAAGTGAGGCTCTTAAAGGCTGCAAGACATAAAACAATGGTAACATACAAAGGCTTTTGTCTGACTTCTTGGCAGAAACCATTTGGCAAGAAGACAGTGGGATGACACATAAAAAGAGTTGAAGGAAAAACATGTCCAACGAAGAATTATATATTCTGCAAACCTGTCTTTCAAATACAGTGGTGAAATTGAGACATTCACAGATAAACCAAAACTTAGAGATTTAGTAAAAAAAAAGCCAAAACTATAAGAAAAACTGAAGGAAGCTTTTTTTGTTTAGAAAAACAAAAACAACGACTATAAACTTAAGGATTCAATGCCAGAAACAGCATCCAAAATCATTTTGAGCTAGGGAAGTCACTAAACTCAATCAAAGCTAAAATATTCAAAGAAAGAAACTAGTGATCTTAACACAAAAACTGTGACAACATCACACTAAAAAGAGGGATATATTGCAGTAGCTATAACCCTTTCAGATGGAGAGGATATTAAGAAGGTATACAGAAATTAAAGATTGGTTTAAACTTAGAATATTAAGGGGCACCAACAGTGTAGCTGCAAAGCAAATTAACAATGCAATCTATCAAAATAAGAAACATAATACAGGAGTCTCAACAATGACAAAACCAATGCTGAAAAAAATGAAAAAGTAAATCCATAAAGAAAACAACCCAGAACAGAATATTAAGAAAAACAAAGAAAGCTTTACAACACAAAAATAAAGTCATTAAAATGACATCATTGAACACCATACCTGTCAATAATTACATTGAATGTGAACAATAAAGAAGCAGGTAGTGACAGCAGCCTGGATCAAAAGACATGATCCATCTGTATGTTGCTTACAAGAAACACACCTCAGACTCAAAGATCTGAACAAACTGAAAATTAAAGGATGGAAGAATACATACCAAGTTAAGAACATACAAAGAAGGTAGCAATACTAATCTCACATAAGATAGATTTTCATGTAGGGTCCACTATCATGAACTATCATGAATAGTTTATTACTGAAAGTTTCAGTACCTAAGCAGGATATAACAATATTAAATATTTGTGCACTCTACACCAGAGCATCTAAATACATTGAACAAAAGCTGACACTTTGAAAAATGAGATAGGTCAGTCCATTATAGTAGTAGAGACTTCAACACTTCACTTTCAGTAACAGACAGATCACCCAGAAAAAAAAAGGTCAGTAAAGATACAGAAGATCTTCTTGTAACAATCAACATACTAGACCTCATCAACATATACAGAACTTTTTTTTTTTTTTTTACCTAAAAACAGATAACTGCATCTTCTTTTCCAGTACACATGGAACATTCTCCAGACTAGCCCATTAAAAAAGACATAAAGCAAGTCTCAACAAAATCCAGTCCATTGAATTATTGCACTGCATCTTCTCAGACCATAAAGCCATAAAAGCTGAAATCAATGGTAGTAAAAACATAGACAGAAATCTGACCTCATGGAAACTCAACAACACCTTGCTCAAAAATCCGTGAGTTATAGAAGAAATCAAAGACACAATGAAGAAATTTATGGAATCAGATGAGAATGAAAACACAACTAAATAGAACCTATGGGATGCAGCCAAAGCAATGTTCAGAGGTCAGCTTATCTCTATAAATGCACACATACAGAACGAAGAAAAGGCCCAGACCAAAGAATTAAACCTACAGCTTGAACAAGTGGAAAGAGAGCAACAGAGAAACCCCCCAGGAACCAGAAGAAAACAGATCAAATAGATTAGAGCAGAACTAAATGAATTCGAGAATAGAAGAACAATTGAAAAAATTAACAAAACCAAAAGCTGGTTTCTTGAAAAGATCAACAAAATTGACAAACCATTGGCTAAATGTACAAAAGCAAAACAGGAGAGAAAACGAACAACTCAAATAGGAAATGAGATAGGAGACGTCATAACAGACCAACTGTAATCAAAAGTATCACAACAGAATGCTATGAAAGACTGTACCACAGCAGATTTGAAAACCTACATAAAATGGATAGACTTCTAGATTCACACAATCTACCAAAATTAATACAAAGAGAAGCAGAAAAGCTTAATAAACCCATCACAAAAGAAGAGATTGAAAAATAATCAAAAAACAACCAGCTAAAAAAGTCCTGAACCAGACTACTTCATCACAGAATTGTACCAACTTTTTAGAGAGGAGTTAATTCCAGTACTAGTGAGGCTATCTCATAGTATAGAAAAGGACAGAATACTCCCAAATTCATTCTGGGAAGCCAATAATTCTGATACCAAAGCCAGGCAAAGATCACACAAAAAAAGAAAATTACAGACTAATGTCATTCAGGAATCTAGATGCAAAAATCTTCAACAAATCCATGCCAGTAGAATTTAACAACATATCAAAAAAAAACAATTCATCATGACCAAGTTGGAGTCATACTAGGGATACTAGGATGATGCAGCACCAGAAAAACAATTAATGTGATCAACCATGTAAATAACTCAAAGGATAAGAATCACTTGATTTTGCCAATTGATGCAGAAAAGGCATTTAATGAAGTCCAACAACCACTCATGTTAAAAACTCAGCAAAATAGGAATACAAGGGAAATTTCTCAATGCAATAAGGGGCATCTCTACAGGGATAACTGCCTACATCACCCTGAATGGAGAGATACTGAAAGAAGTGCCCCGGAGAATGAGAACTAGACAAGAATGCCTGCTCTCACCACTTCTATTCAGCATTGAGCTAGAGGTTCTGGCCAAAGCAATCAGACAAGCAAAGAAACAAAGGTCCTCTGCTTCAGCAAAGAAGTAAATATCTCCCTGTTTGCAGATGATATGATAGTATATACAGAGAACCCTAAAAAAAATCCATAAAAAAACTACTGAAACTAATAGTTCATCAAAGTATCAGGATACAAAATAAACATTAAGTAAATTGGTAAGATTTCTTTACACCAACAAAGAGAACATCAAAGTAGAAATCACGAAATCAATACCATTTACTATAGCCCCCCAAAAGATAAAATATCTAGGAATAAATCTAGCCACAAAAACAAGAGACCTATACTGAGAGAATTACAAGACCTTACTGCAAATAAACAAGAGAGACTTATATAAGTGAAGAAACCTACCCTGCTCATGGATAGGAAGATTTAACATTGTTAGGACATCTATTTTCTCCAGAGCAATCTACATATACAATGCTATCACAATACAAATTCCAGAGTCATTTTTTAATGATATGGAGAAACAATTCACCAATTTTGTTTGGAAAGGGAAGAAACCCTGGATAAGTAAAATACTACTGAAGAAGAGAAACACAGTGTGAGGCCTCACATTACCCGGCCTCATAACACATTGCAGTGCCACAATAGTTAAACAGCCTGATACTAGTAGATATAGACCAATGGAACAGAACTGAGACTCCAGAAATAAGATCATCTTCTTATGAAGAGTTGACATTTGACAAAGGCCCAAAGTTGTAAGCAGGGCTACAATCTCTTTAACAAATGGTATAGGAAAATTGGATATCCATCTGCAAAAAAAAACTGAAACAAGTCCCAT
Source organism: Heterohyrax brucei (assembly GCA_028571685.1). Classification (NCBI taxonomy): domain Eukaryota; kingdom Metazoa; phylum Chordata; class Mammalia; order Hyracoidea; family Procaviidae; genus Heterohyrax; species Heterohyrax brucei. The sequence continues at coordinate 136,707,017 of CM053142.1, read as the reverse complement.
ATATCACAGCTTACAGAAAAACTAACTCAAAATGGATCAAAGACCTAAATATCAAACCTAAAACAATAAAGATTATGCAAGGAAAAAAAGATCAACAATGGAAGTTCTAATACACTGCTTAGACTTCAAAATCTGACAAACAAAACACGGCCAACAGAAGAGAAAATAGATAAACTACTAAGAATCTTCAAATACTTTTGCTCATCCAAAGACTTTATTAAGAGAGTTAAAAGACTACCTATAGAATGGGATAAGAATATTTGGCAACTATATGTCAGACTGACATCTGATTTCCATAACCTACAAGGTACTACAAATAATCAACAATAAAAATGTAAATAGCTCAATTAAACAATGGGCAAATAGATGGACAGACACTTCACCAGAAAAGACTTCTGTACAGCCAAAAGACACATGAGAAAATGCTCACAATCATTAGCTATTAGAGAAATCCAAATTCAAACTACAATGAGATACCACCTCACTCCAACAAGGTTGGCCATAATCCCCAAAACACAAAATAACAAATGCTGGAGAGCCTGCAGAGAGATCTGAACTCACCTACACTGTTGATGGGTGTGCAAAATGGTACATACTCTTTGGAAAGCAATTTGGCACTTCCTTTAAAAGCTAGAACTAGAAGTATCATTTGATGTTGTAATCCCACTCCTCGGAATATATCCTTCAGAAATAAAGGCAGTCACATGAACAGATACATGCACACAAATGTTATTGCTGCACTGTCCACAATAGCAAAAAGACAGAATCAACCTACATGCCCATCAAAGGATGAATGGATAAACCAACTATGACAGATGCACTTAATGGAACACTGCCAAGTGCCATCGAGTTGGATCCGACTCATGGCTACGCAATGATAAAGTACAATGATGATTTTAGGAAGCATCTCATAACCTGGTTTCAATTGGAAGACATTATGCTGAGTGAAATCAGTAAGAGGCAAAAGGAGAAACATTATGTGAGACCCCTACTATAAGGACTTAAAAACAGATTTACGTGCAGAAGAAAAGGCTCTTTGATGGTTACAAGGGTAAGGAGGGAGGAAGAGGATTGGGTCACAGAGTAGATAAGCTAATAGAAATTTGGTTAGGTGAAAGTAGAGACAGCACACTGTAGACAGATCAACTTAACTGGACTTCACCATAAGCTGAAAGCTTTTCTAAACTCAATCCATTATCTCAAAGGATAATATAGCAGAGATGGGAGTCTGGGGACCATGTATTCAGGAGACATCGAGTCCAGTTGGCATAACTGGTCTATTGCTAAGAGAGTCTACTGCACTCCATATTGGTGAGTGGCTTCTTGGGTCTTAAAAGCTAGCAAGATGCCATCTGAGGTACGCCAAATTGTCCCAGCTCATCCGGAACAGATGATAGCCAAGAACAACAAAGATTCAAAGAAAGAAGAGCCCAGGAGACAGGAGGAGCCATGTGAGAGACTGTATCAACATGTGACCGGAAGAACCAGATGGTGTCTGGCCACCAGCAAAGACAGCCATGACAGAGAACACATGCAGAATCCCTGAGGCAACATGAGAAAAAGAGATGTGCAGCCAAAGAACTTGACTAAAAGACCTGAATTGATGATCTGAAAGCCTTGAGGATCCCCTGGGAACATGGCCCGTAGATCTTCTGCTGCCCTTGACCAGTAACCAGTAATGAGGTCAGCTCTACAGATCAGAATGGACTGGACTCAGAGACACAATGTGACCTTCTGATGTGCATGTTTTATAGTTCTATGCATTTATAGGATGCTGTTCTACTGGTCTCTTTCTAGATGGGAGAGAAAGGAGAGTGCAGATGCTTGTTAAGAAGATACTAGATATATATAGTGAAAAGGGGGAGTGTGCTGTCACTGGGTGGGGAGAGTAGAGGGAGCTGCAGATAGGTGGGCATGCAAAACTGATTTGGGTTATATACTTTCACTTACCACAATAATAAAAAAAAGTCATCTGTTGAAAATACTGTGGAGCAGAGTTTTATCTGGATATACGTGGGTTTTCCCAGCATTGAAATCAACTTTGGTCATTATTGTGTTAGTAATATTGTATTAACTACTTAGTCCTGACCTTAATGTATACTGCACTGGTTACTGTCATATACAAACATAAATCAAATATGATAATTTGTAGTTCAGAAGGCAGGATAAGGAAGTACATAAATAGTTATAGAATAAACATCAAGAGAAGCAGAGAGTTTTAAAAAGGGGTCTGAGAATATTTCATGAAAAGGAGGAAAGGAACTAGACTCCGATACCTTTATAAGGTTCATTTTATAAGTTAAGGATATATATGTGTATGCAGTTTGAATTTTCAGGGATTCTCATTCTGCTACCACAAAATTACCACTAACTTTGTTCTTCTCCTGGTGCTGCTTTCTTGATGGTATGAGCTTCCCTATTCTCTGCCTGCTTCTCTGTCCTTCTATCTCTCATAGAATGAAAGCATTAAGGGTGGGGCAAGTCATACTCCAGGGAAACTCCTTTATAGTGGAGCAGGGAGGTGATCCTATGAAGGGATTTAGAGCCCCACCCTAATCCTTTAACATACAGTTTAGGAAAACCACAAAATGGAGGACAGTCACAAGATACTGGGAATCGTGCCCCAGCCACATATTTTTGGGGGGACAGAATTCAATCTACGACAAAGGCTATAAAAATTGCTGAATTTCTCTCATAGGGAATAATTCCATTGGATTTTCTCAGCATACTTCAGCTGCATTTAAGTTATCTGTTTGATGGGTCGGTTTTGGCGTGTTAACCAAAAAGTCGGCAGTTCCAACCTAACAGCTGCTCCAGGAAAAAGATGGGACAGTCTGCATCCATAATGATTTACATCCTGGAACACCTTATGAAACAGTTCTACTCTATCCTATAGGATTGCCATGAGTTAGAATTCAGAAGAATGCAAGGCATCTTAGTTTTGATTAATTTATGCGAATCATATATTTCTAGAAAAGTAATTTGAGACAATAAATATTGTGACTTTGAAAATATAAAGACATCAAAATATATTGTGAGTCATGGAGTCATGATCAGATATGACACAGTAAATGAACCTGAAAAGCCAAAGGGAAGCGCTCAGGCAGTAGAACACAGATGTTTGTGTTAGGTATCCTAGAGTTGGTTCTGATTCATAGTAACACTGTATACAGCAGAGCAAAATGCTGCCCACTCCTGCTTTATTCTCATGATCATTGCTATATTTGCGACCATTGTTACAGCCACTGTGTCAATCCGTACCATTGAGGGTCTTCCTCTTTTTCTACAACCCTCTACTTTACCAAACATTATGTCCTTCTCCAGGGACTGGTCATGGTGATAACATGTTTAAAGTAATGTGAGATAAATTGTCTTCATCTTCCTTTCTAAGGTGCATTCCGCTGTACATTTTCCAAGACAGATTTGTTCATTCTTCTGGCAGCCCATGGTGTATTCAGTATTCTTCACCAACACTGTAGTTCAGAAGCATCAATTCTTTCTCAGTCTTTCTTATTCACTGTCCAGCTTTCACCTGCGTATGAACCAGCTAACAGTATCATGTATTAGGTCAGGAACACCTAAGTCCTTGAAGTGCTATTTTTGCTTTTTCACACTTTGAAGTGGTTTTTTGCAGCACATTTTCCCAATGAAGTGTACCCTTTGATTCCTTGACTACTGCTTCCGTGAATATTGATTGTAGATTCAAGTAACACAAAATCCTTGACAACTTCACTTTTTTTTATTCATCACAATGTTGCTTATTGGTTCAATTGTGATAATATTTGTTTTCTTTATGTTGAAATGTAATCCCTACTGATGGCTGTGGTCTTTGATCTTCACCATTAGTGCTTCTAGTCATCTTCACTTTCAGCAAGCAAAGGTGTATCATCTGCATATTGCAGTTTGTTAATGAGTCTTCCTCCAATCCTAATGCCTCATTCTTCTTTGAAAATCCAGCTTCTTAGACTATTTGCTCAACACAGTGATTGACTAAGTACGGCAAAGGATCATGAGTTTAGCATGTGAAACCAAGGAAACAGTGTTACCCAAGAGGGAAAAAGGAGGTCCTGGAAGCTGTACTCCGCCAGCTTTGCAGTTTTACTTAGCAGCTGTCCTGGCTTTCTTAGCTGTTAGTTGGCCTCAATTCCTTGTAACCCCACGCACAGCAAGATAGCACCACTGTGATTCACAGGCCTTTCTTCCTAGTCTGTTTTAGTCTGGAAACTGCTGAAACCTGTTTAGGATCATGGCAACACTGCCAAGCTGGCCGAAGTTGCCATAGAGGTTCCCTGGTTGAGAATGAAACCCAGAGTCTCCCACATGGAAGGAAACAATTCTACCAGCGAACCACCACTGCCCTCAGCATTGATCCTACTCAGCCATATCCACTGGAAATGTATCATTTTGGTCATTTATTGCCAGCATCTGTTCTGGGGTAACTTGTTAAATATTATGGCTCCTCTTCAAAGTCATATTTAAATATTTAAACATTTAAAATGAAGGCAGACAAAGTCAAAAATTTCTAAAGTACTACTGACTCTCTGATGAAGTCATTGTTTCTGTTCTGGGTTTGAGGAGATACAGAGTAAGATCTCATTATAGTATCTGGCTTTAGAGTGTCTTAGTCTATCCAGTCTCTTTTTTTCTGAAGACTGTCTCATTTCCCTGTTTCACAGTTCATCGAAGCCCTTTGTGGTCACTGAGTTCTATCCATCTTATTTTGAGCTGATTTTCTGAATTTCACACATTTAGAATAGATGCTAGGGATAAGTGATATGAGACAATAAAGGTCCAACACTAGATAAACGTGTGATACCGAAAAGCAGATTTCACCCCTAAATAACTAACTAAATAAATAAGAAGCTTTGGGAGGGATAGCTGTGATGAATACAGTACATCCCATGACCTTGTGAAGTAAATATGCAGTTTCTTTTATGGTACAAAAAACACTGGTAAGTATTTTCAGAACGTCATATTCTTAATCGGTTAGTACATATCAGCACTATTTTAAGTATTTTTGACTTGTGTGTGTTGGGAGTCATTTTTTTTCCAGCTCATCCTCCAGGCTCCACCCCTCCCCCACCCCATATTTTTTCAGACTCTAACTTTCGTCTGTTTTATAAGAGTATTTTTCTTCTTTCATCTCTCTGAGTTGTGTATTTTCTGTTTGTGTACCTTTGCTTTTGTATTTTACACTTAGCACTTATTTGAGGCATTTAATCTTCAAAGCTCCTGGAGAACAGCACCTAATTAATACTCCCCACAGCTTTGTAAAAGAAGTCATTATTAGAATTTCTGCTTTTTACACATGGGAAAAAATAAGTCAGAGGTTAAGTGGCTTACAAAAAAAAAAATCACAAAGAGAGTAAGTTACACACAAGGTTGAGACTCCTAAGCTCAATCTAATTGATTATGTCACTCTTGTATCTCCCTTCCATACATTCTGTCTGGTATAATTAGTTCATTTCCATGTTATGAATTTGATTTATTCATGTTTTAACCTCTCACAGAGAATTTCCTTTGTTACACTAATATTTTCCTGAATAGCTCTCTATACACAGTTTTGCTGTTAATTGTGTTTTTCTTTTTCTCAAAACCAGTTTTGTCCTGTCCTACAATTGTGTTTATTTTTAATTTTGTGAGCCTTTTACAACATCCACTATCATCTGTAAACCCTTTTAACCAAACTTTATGTGAGACAATTAGCTAATCGTCAATTAGAATAGAAAAAAACAAGTTTTTTTTTTATGTTCTGAAGTTGAATACTGACTCTATTGATATAAACAGTGCAAATGGTTAACAAACTTGTCTGCTAACTGAAAGATGAGAAGTTTGAGACCACCCACAGGTACCCGGGAAGAAAAGCTTGGCAATCTACTTTTGAAGAAGCAGCCACTGAAAACCGTATGAAGCACAATTCTGCTCTGACACATGTGGCATCAGTCATCTTAGAGTCCAATCAAAGGCAACCTTTTCTTTTTTATTATTCTTACCTAGTTTAGTCAAATAAATTAATACCCTTCAGCTATGATGATATTTTCATCTACAAAGTTTAAAATAGAACATGTATTTTACTGGAGTGTAGTAGGAATGAAATAGCACATATAAAGCACGTAGTTACAGCAATTATCCTTTTTAAAAAAATCTCCATTGCATTTTTAAAAATTAAGGTGTAGGGTATATTTTACATGCATTAAGAAGCAAGCTGTTAAGCATACAATTTTATCAGCTTTGACAAATGTGAAAAAAAAAAGATTCTCCTCAAGAAGAAATAGTTGTTATTTCTATTGTATCTTGTCCCATCTTCCATTACCTCACACATTTAATTTTTTCTGTACTCAATAGATTATCAAAATAAATAACTAGTATTTTACTAGCTGTGACTGAAAATAAAGTGCACTTCAAAGGTTTCTTTAACATAGTTACTTCAGCCTTCTTTTTTCACTTGTCATTTATCAACCCTCTCTTTAGAAAGCATAACAAATATGAAGGGATTTTTTGTTTTCATTTTTAAAAAAGGGATAAAATTATGTATGTCATAGAAAGAAGTTCCACATTTAATATACAGCTGATTATATTTAGTTTTTTTTTTTTTTCAGGACAATAACAACATAGTTGTTCAAGCTTCTAATTTTAGGTAGCTAAACCATTGCATCAACTACTGGTGATATTACTGATTTCCCAGTTAACAGCAAGAAATAATGTGAAAAATAAAATATCTACAGGCTAGTGAGACTTTGTATTCTATGACTTGATATGCATCCTTCATATAATCTATCTACTTATAAGCAACATATTGATTAATCAATTGCTTGATCAACAGATAGAATAAAATAAGAGAAAGTCTGCAAAAATACAACCCATTAACTATATTTATATTCTCATAATTAATAATATAAAAATATCAAATTAATTTTTTTGCATAGTCATAATATTTTAGACACTACTCAAAATAGAGAGTTCATAACAAGACACTAAACACAAATAATTGACATCCATATATTCATCATTTTGGGCTTCACTTTCAAAGAAATTGTTCTCTGTATATGTTCACACATGTATGTATATTCATGCATGTTTTCCATAGCAATAAACAAGGAAGTAGATGAAATACCAGAAAGAAACTTTAGAAAATTATAGCCATAGGAATGAAACAGTAAATTCTGTTGTTGGTTAAAGACAGAATGTAAACTAAATTCTCAATAATTTCCCCTTAATATTCCCAGACTCAGGCTATGAAGCAAGGATTCATGTGTAAGTGATTTATCAAGGAAGTAATACTGCAAAGGATACCAGTGAAGGAATATGTGGAGTAGAGCAGAAAAGTGGGAGAAATCAAGCAAGATGTGATTTCAGACAATTCCCACTTTGAAGCTAACACAGAAGTGGTGTGTAAATCTGAAACATAAACCATCCCTCAATTTGCCCACCCTTGAAGTCATGTAGCTGGACATGCGTATGTCTGCACCAATCATTGACCAGGAGATACAAACTTTCAGCCACTTCTGTCTTTCTAAAGTGTCCAACAGAAGTCCTCTGAGGGAAATGCCAGGTATGGTCTGTCAATGGTCCCAGAGTAACAACAGTATAAGAAAAAATGTAAGAAGGAAAAAAAAAATCTTTACTGACTATTATAGCAGGAAATCCCATCAACAAGACTGAGCCTGTTTCCTTTCTGTTAGCATAAATTTCACACATTACAGGCATTTAGGTTAATCACAAGACAAAGAAACAAGAATGGACATTTTTTTTAAAAGCCCATCATTTTCATGGAGTTGACTTGACTCATCACAACCCTATAGGACAGATTAGAAACCTGATAGGGTTTCAAAGGAGATCCTGGGGGATTTGGCTGGTGTTTTAGTTAGTAGTCAAATTCTTGAATGTGCATATGATAAGGTAAATGCTCCACAATTAATTCTCAGAAAAAGATGGCCTAAGAAAAAGTTATCGCCCATCCTCAATTTTGAGCATAGCACGTTAAAAATGAGTGTGTTATCCTAGGAGTTTTGGTATTTGTTCTTGCCTAAGAGACAACTACTGATTTTGTATGTGTTTTGCAGAAAAAAATTCTATCCATGATATCACGATCAAAAGCAAACCATAAAAAAAGATGAATATAAGTACACAGAATCTATAAATAGGAACCAAGGACCCTTAGGCAGAACACTAACAATGTTCAATAAAGCCCTCAGACTTGGAGACAAGTGGACTGAGCTGTTCTGTAAGCATTCCCAGGGGTAGGGCAGGTACTAGGAAAGGCCACTAAAGGAAGATATTATATTGCATCAAAATGTCTCAGAGAAGAAAGAAATAATTCAATGTTCATCATTTTTCTCTTTGTGAGTACTGGGAGAAAAATAGAAAGGAAATATACACAAATCATAATTGCCAAGCCAAGCCACAGTGCTTAATACCTCAATGATAAAACATGATTTTTTTCTGGAACAGAAGACAATGAAGAAGCCACAGAGCTCTGTCAAAGCTGTTCCTACCACCAGCCTGTGTGCTAGTAATGATCTAGTGATAGTTGTATGGTTGCAAAGGTAGAATAAGGTGTAGAAGCAACTAATTGAAGTGATAGGTAGTATGAAGGAATATACCATTAACAAGTGGGAATCATCACATGAGTATATGATGACATCTCTTAATGTCATAAACAATATAGGAGTAGGATTGTTGCTGTATATACAGAACCATTTAGAATAAAAAAATTAGATGCTTAAAAATAAATATGCAGGGGGAAGGGCCAAGATGTTGGACTAAACACATGTGTCCTCGATTTCCTCTGGAAACTAAGGCCTGGATTAATAACTGAACAGAACGCTCTGGGCACTCAGGAAGCCCTAGCATACAGCATAGGGTTGTCAGATTGGACTATGAACTGCTAAATGGGAAACTACCTCTCTCTGACAAGGCAGCACACACTGAGCCCACTTCTGCTGACTCACCACTTGAGTGGACTGCAGGTACTGACACTGTCTTTGTTATCCAGGAGATGAAGAATGGGCATGAGCCAGCAAATACATTGAACTGCAGTGCTAAAGAAAACAGCATACAGCACAGCAAAGAGACAGTACATGGGATAGCCACATTACGAGAGTCTGCCTGTTGACTGAAGTCACCACTGCTTTTCCACCCTCTCTTTTCTGAGCTCTGCCATAGATTCTGTTTCATGGCGGGAAGAGCAGCTCAGCCGGGATGCCATCTTGGTCAGCTGGGAGGCAGAGTTACCCAACCAGAGGCCTCATCAGAATTTAATTCCAAAGCTGAGAAGCAATGCCAGTCTGGAGAGTGCTTTTCCAGCAGAAAGGATGTGTAGGATAGTGTTACCTTATGAAGGTGGCCCAGCTGATGATGACAGCAAGGCTGGAACACCTCCCCATTTTGAATTATGTCATAACATATGGGGATGGCTGAAGAGGTGCTTCTGTTGTCAGCCAGAAGGCAAGGCCCGTCACACCTGATAACCTGCCTGATTTCAACAACTTTTGGTCAAATCCCAACTTGTTAAAATTAAACTGCATGGATAAATAACTTCTGAGAAGCCCAGCAGCATGTTTTCCAGCCTTTACTGACAAATATCACAGGATCAGTTGATGTCCACTCATTGAATTCATAAGTAGGGAACCATCTTTGCCAGCCAGGAGGCAGAGCCTGCCACACCAGATGATCTACTGGAGGAGTCACTAAAGTATACAGAGACAGCCAGTAACCAATTCCCTTCTCAGAACCATTCCTCAGCTCCTGCTGAGGCAAAACCAGAGACACTAAACAGCCTCTAGATAGCACATAAGCAACAGACCAACACTAACCATTTAAGGAAACAGTCCACCATGGCTCCAGAAAACTCCCAAACTAAGGAATAAAAAAACTTCCCAAAAGAAGAAACCTTACTGAAACTATCAGAGGTTGAGTACAAAAGAAGTATATGTACAACCCACCCACAGATTAAACAAAATGAGGCAGAGCAAAGTGAAAAATTAAGCAAGCTATTTGAACTGATGGAACATCAATGATCTGAAATCAAGCAGATCAATAACAAAATTACAGAATTAGACAATTCAATCTAAAGCCAAAAGAGTAGAATTGAGGAGATGAAAGTAAGATTCAGTGACCTTCAGGATAGAGCAACTGATATCAGTATTTATGAGGAGAAAGCAGAGAAAATAAATAAGAAAAATGAAGAAGCATTAAGAAACATGTGGGACTCCATTAAGAGTAATAATCTACAATTAATTGGAGTTCATAAACAGGCAGAATAGCTGAAAACAGAGAGTACTATTGTTCAGTTGCTGACAGAAAACTTCCCTGAAGTTACAAAAGAAGAAGTCATTGACATCTAAGACATATGTTGAATGCTACAAAAACTAGACCCTAAAAGAAACACACCAGGACATGTTATAATCAAACTTAATAAAATGAAAGCATAGGTTCTTAAAGGCAGCAAGGCTTAAAGCAAAGCTAACATTCAGAGGGAAACCCTGTAGGCTTTGGTCTGACTTCTCAGCATAAATGATGTTGGCAAGGAAACAGTGGGATGACACATTCAGAGCCTTGAAAGAGAAAAACTTACAACCAAGAATTATATGTCTTTCCAATGTGAAGATGAAATTAAGACATTCACAGACAAACAGAAGCTTAGAGACTTTGTAAAAACCAAACCAAAACTACAAGAAATACTGAAAGAATCTCTTTACTTAGAAAAACAAAACCACTAAATATATAAGAAGGCAATGCACGACAGCATCTAAAGAATTCTACTCAGGAAAGTAACAAAAATCAGTCAAAGCTACAATATTAAAAGAAGAGAATCAGTGATCATATCATGAAAACACCATCATACTAAAAGGAGGCATATATTACATTAGTTATCTTTTGAGATGGAGAGTAAGTTAAAAAGATACACAGAAGTTAAAATCAAGTTTAAACTTAGAATATTAAGGGGGATAATGGAGGTAGTCACAAAGCACAATAACAATGTAACGTATCATAACAAGAATCTTAATACAGCAATGTCAACAAACACAAAACCAACACTGAAAAAGATGAAAAGTCAACCCATAAAAGTGTCTCCTCATCTTTAGTTTTGGTAAGTATGATTATAATATACATCCGTGTCTTTCTTTTGGGATCTATCTTGTTTGGAGTTCAGTCAGTGTCTTGGATCAATATCTTCTCATCATTCATATCAGTCAAGTTTTCTGTCACCAAATCTTTAACAATTCTCTCTGTATTTTCTGTATCCCTCCCTCTTCTGTACTCTAATTGTTCACAGATTATTCCTCTTGATGGAGTCCTACATAATTCTTAGTATTTCTTGATTTTTTAAAATTCTTTTATCTGATTTTTACTCAAATATGTTGATACCATGTGCTTTATCTTCAGTATAAGTAATCTGGGCTTCCATTCCCTCAGTTCTACTCTTTTGACTTTCTGTTGAGTTGTCTAATTCTGTAACTTCATTACTAATTTTGTGAATTTCTAATTATTGCTGCTGAATGCTTTCTTGCATCTTGTTCAGTTTTTGATGATAGGGTTGTTATGAGTCAGATCCGACTCGACGGCACTTGGCTTTGGCTGTGCTTCATTTTGCCACACCTCCTTCCTTGTTTCCTGAAGAGTTTTAAATATCAATATTTTGTGTTCTACCTCAGATAAATCTAGGAAATTCTTTTCCTCTGGAAAATTTGATTATTTGTTTTGGGAACTTTCTGAAGAAGTCATGAGTCTATCGCTTTAAGTGCTTTGATTAAGGACTGCCATTTCTGAGCCATCAGTAAAGTATATTTATTTATGTTTGTCTACTGCATTCTAGCTTCTTGTTTTGAAATATACAAATAGGCTGGTTGTGTGTAATAGTTTGGCTATTGTTGTATCTGAAGCTCTAATGTCCTTTCATCAAGTGGTTAGAGCTATTGCTAGACATAGGAGCCTAAGAGTCCATTTATTTTCATCATATGGATTACACTCAGGTGTCTATCTAGTCAGTCATGAAGCATGTGGTTCCCTCTCTTGTCTACTGTCCTAGATAGGCAAATACGATTGGTACAGGCACTGGTGTCTGGCTGCAGCTGCTGAGAAAGGCAGGGGCCTAATGGCCATCCCTAAGTTTCTGTGAGGATGGCAAACCCATTATGTCTGAAACTAGTTGAACAAACAGTTTCTATCCTCATCTTCTGGCTTAGGGCAGTCTGCAATAGTTTTTTCCCTTCCCTGAGTCTATTAAATTGTTCCCTCTCTGAATCTTGGAGAATGACTCAGTGCAAGCTTAAGGAGTCCCAATTCCAGCTCAGGTAATGGCATCAGAATCCAGATCCAGGCTCAGTGCAGAGAAAGAGGGTGGTGAATGGCTCATGATGGATTTAGGAGTCCTACTTCTGACTCAGTTAATGACATCAGACTGTAGCACTAGGTGCAGTGCAGTGAAGGGAGGGGGACACGCTGGATAAAGGAAGATACACGTATCTCATAGAAAAGATTCAGATCTGCCTATAGAAGGTTACATACATAGACTTAGCTTTCCACAACCTGACACTGTTACTCACTGGTTGTGGAGATACAACAGAACTCCCCTGCCCACCACTGTGGTGGAGGAGGATGCTCACCGTCATCCACATCCAGCTCACCACCTGGTGGCTGCTGCTATTTCCTGGCAGGTCAGATGTGTGGAATCCCATATACTTCTGGCACTACTTTCCCTACCTCACTGCTCAGTCCAATATCTCAGCTTCCCTTTTAGTGTTCAGGGCTCATAGGACATCATATGTACTGGATTCATTTGTTCTTTCAGGTCTTTGTTGTTAGAGGGGTCACAGAATGCATCTGTCTACTTTACCATCTTACTAGCCCTTCACATACGCATATAACAATCTTTGAGGTAACATTTAAATTTGATTCATGAAGCTTCATCATGAAACTTGATGTTACAGAGTTAATAAACTCCTGGCCCTCAACCTTTGACTTACTCTTTTTCCCAACTCTAACACTTACCAGCACCACAAAGGTCACTGCCTACAGGCCTGTGCGTATTCCTGTTTTCGTGACTAAACTCCATGCACACTCCCTGAACACATCTTAGCTGTAGAAGTATGTATACCAGTAGCACAATCCATTCTCCAGTTCCAGGCTTACTGAAGAGTTCCCTCAGAGGTTTGGAAGTGAGTTAACAGACATTTAAACAAAGGAGTTTGAGGCTCTGGGTGTCCAGTACCAGTAATATGATATGGAATGTGTAGGGGAGGGGCACTAATTGGTATCTGGGTAGGCACTTTCTATTGGCCCAGTAGAAACCTTCCTAATGGACACAGAGGTGCCCAGAGGCAAACTGTAGTTGGGCACAGTGGTTACTCATATGACATAGTAGAAGAATGATAATGTTAAATTAAACACTTTATTTTTATTCCAGATTTAGGGAATTTGAGGGTATATACCTTTTTGCAAGTTTTCATCAGGTAGATTAAAAACAAATATGAAAAGAAGGAAAAAAAAAAACAGCTGCATGGAAACAAGTTCAGCAAATTTCAAAGGTAATAGGTCATATAAAGGAAGAGACCAGCTGATTCTGGCTCTCCAAAATCATCTGAGAAATATAAGAAAGTTTTGATTGCACATCTAAATGTTAAAGAACAGGAAGTAAAGGATTTGAGTTGTCAGCAATAAAGAAAAGAAAAAGGTAGCCACCTTCATCTGTTTACTTTGAACTGCTTTTATCTGCTTCTGAACTGTTGAAGCAACAGAAAATAGGACTTTTTGGGGAAAGATGTTAATCCAAGTTGACATATTTTTTTACAATTACATAAAATGTATTTTTTTCCACAAAATAAGATTCATACTATATTTCAGAGTTTCTTCTAAGGTTAAAAAAAGTGATTTTTTTTGGTGTGTGTTTCTATCATTGCCTAGAAAACAAGCATGCAAAAGGTGTAGGTACATAAATGAACATTACATTCAATTTAGAAAATTCTAAGAGTTTAGAAATACATGAGTTTTAGGAGTAAAAGGACTTAGACAACTCATTGGCCTTCCTGGTATCAATTCACGTTCTTTCTTTGTTCTACTACGATTCCTGTTACCATCACCATCATATATGACTTCTTTCATATTTTCATGCTTTTAGAAAGTTGCTTTTAAATTAGTTAAAAGTTGAGAATGGGAATTACAGAACACTTACCTGTGCTCTTAAGGGATCTGTACATGGATCAAGAGGCAGTTGTGCAAACAGAACAGGGGACACTGCACTGTTTAAATCAGGAATGGTGTGTGTCAGGGTTATATCCTTTGACCAAACTTTTTCAATTTGTATGCTAAGCAAATAGGACCATAAGCTGGATTGTATGAAGAAGAACAAGGTATCAGGACTGGAGGACAACTCATTAACAACCTGTGTTACAAAGACAATACCACTGGAAGTGAAGAAGATTTGAAACACTTACTGATGGAGATCAAAGACCACAGCCTTCGGTATGAATTGTACCACAACATCAAGAAAACAAAAATCCTCACAACTGTACCACTAAGCAACATCATGATAAATGGAGAAAGGGTTGAGGTTGTCAAGGATTTCATTTTACTTTGGTCCACAATCAATGCCCACAGAAGCAGCAGTCAAGAAATCAAAAGACACGTTGCATTGGGAAAATCTGCTGCAAAGGATCTCTTCAAAATATTGAAGAGTAGAAATGTCATCTTGAAGATTAAGTGCACCTGACCCAAGCCATGGTATTTTCAATGACATTGTACGCATGTGAAAGATGTACAGTGAACAAACAAGACAGAAGACAAATTGACACCTTTGAATTGTGGTTTTGAAGAAGAATGTTGAATGTCTTTTGGTTCTGCCAAAAGAACAAACAAATCTATTCTGGAAGAAGTACAACCAGAGTGTTCCTCGGAACAAAAGATGGCAAGCCTGCGTCTTACATACTTTGAACATGTTGTCAGGAAGGATCAGTCCCTGGAGAAGGATGTCATGCTTGGTAGAGTGGAGGGTCAGCAAAAAAGAGGAAGATCTTCAGCAAGATGAGTTGACACAGTGGCCACAACAAAGGACTTAAGTATAAAAAGGATTGTGGAAATCTCACAAGACCAGGCAGTGTTTCATTCTGCTGTGCATAGCACCAGTGTGAGTCAGAACGGACTCAATGGCACTTAATAAGAACAGCAACAATTATATGTTATCTCATTTACCATAATATTTTTGATTTTCAATGTAAGGATATACTTCTCAGATTTTTTAAAGGAAACAGGGAAGTCATGTTCAAGGTTAAGATATCTCCAGGTACAGATACATCCAGGATCTCTGTAGACCTCTCATAGACTCTTACCCCCGACCCCTTTATTTTTCATTTCAGCTTTTATCTGCCTTTCTTTAACTTTTGATCTCAATATCTATCTCTATATGTTTGGAGAAGAAAAGCTTAATCAGTTCCAGCAAAAAGTCATGTTAACTGTCATTGATTACAGCAAAATAAACATTCTCTATTAAGATCAATATATCAATGTCTCAGGAAGACTCTGAACTAATTTCTAGCCCACCTAGAAATCAGTCATGTTCAACAATTTAAATATTCTCAATAATTTATTTGGGTTCTTGCTAACTTTTGTGGTAACGGTGGATATATCACAGGTGGCACTCCCAGTGGTAAAGGGAAGAGCAGTAGTATTGCGATTGGCTTGGCTGAGTTACCGTTCAACCTCTGGGTGAAGATGGTGTACTATGGGTGACTGACTCACAACGCTGAGGTGGTACATTGTCCAGAGGCAATAATAATAGATAAAGAATATCAAGTGATTCATAAAAGTTAGAATGTCATCATTGAAATTATCACCATTACTCATTTAACATCAAGATACTGCTAGTCAAACTATGTTACAATGTTTTATTGTTTATGCGTTTTATTTTACATTTCTTTAAAGAAATTTTTACACATATTTACACACAGATTTTAATTGTGTTATGTTCATGTTTACATTAGAAAAATATAAACAAAATATTTTGGTTGAAGTGTCATTAAAATTTTTTTTTTATATTTAACTTCTATCTCTCGAAATTTTCTTCAGCTTAGTGTGTGTGTGTGTGTTTGTTTCCATGCAATTTTTATTCTCTATGTCATTGAGTACTATGTAATGCAGCATTTCTTAAAAGAAAGCTTCCCCTTTGTCTCTGGCATTTCGTTCTAAGCTATGGTACCCCTTCTGCAAGTTTCAATTCAATGTAAATTTACAAGCAACAGTAAGTGCTTCATAACTTCCACTTGGCCAATAGCTACTGAAAGATCCTTCCCAAATTGAGAAAAGTAAAAATGTGACAAAATATGTGTCCCAGAAACAATAAATACATTATGGCAATTAAAAATATAAAATATATATGATTGTTCTTTATTACAATGGGATACTTTATTTCAGTGATTACAAAAAAAAGCATATGGAAGTTCTTCTATTCATTTGCACCTCTAAATTTATTTTGTCATATTGTTTCTTTCATTTCTAAGATTTTTGGAAATGTAATTCTAGTAGTTGGGTAGAGAAAATAGAAGTGGTAAACAATTTTCAGCTGATACAATCTATAAGAATGTAAAATACCAGACTAAAATATTATACTACCAAAACATTTAGGCACAACGTTAAATAAAGATATCAACACCTGTGCAAGCAGGAGTTAAGAAATCAAAAGACATGTAGAATTGGGGAAATCTGTCGCAAAATGCATCTTTGAAATGTTGAAAAACAAAGACTTCACCTTGAAGACTAAGATGAGCCTTACCCGAGCCATGGTGTTCTCAGTGGCATCATGTATATGTGAAAGGTTGATGATGAATAAGGAAGACTGAGGAAGAATTGATGCCTCTGAATTGTGGTGTTTGTAAAGAATATTGAATGTACCATGTGTTCCCAAAAGAACAAACAAATATGTCGTGGAAGATGTATAATCAGAATGCTCCTTCAAAGCAAAGATGATGAGACAGCTCACAAACATTAGTCTCATTTGAGGGATCAATCCCTGGAGAAGGATACTGGTTGGTAAAGTAGAGGGCTGGCGACAAAAAAGACAAGCCCTTAACAAGATAGGTTGACACAGTGGCAGTGACTATGGGCTCACCCTTTAAAATGATTGTGAGGATGTTACAATTCACTATGAACTTGAACTGACTCAATAGTATCTAACTTGAATGAAATAGATATTCTTTTTCTATTATTTTATTTTTTTATTGTGATTGAGTGAAAGTTAACAGTACAACTCAAATTTGCATGCCCGCCCATCTGCAGGTCCTTCTCCTCTCCTTACCTGGTGACAGCACACTCCTCCTTTCCATTCTATATATGTCATATCCTCTTAAAAATCTCCTGTCCTCTCCTCTCCACTCCTTCTAGTAAGATGTCTCTAGGGTGATAGCCTATAGATGCATAGAACCATAAAATGTAAACATGATATGGTCACTCTGTGTCCCTGAGTCCAATCCACTCCAGTTCAAAGAGTTGACCTCAGTAAAGATTTATGATTAGGGAAAGCATCAGGTCTATGGGCCATGCTCCCAGGAGAACCCCCAGGCCTTTGGATCATCAGTTATGGTCTTCTAGTGGAGTTCTTAGGGTGCACCCTTTTTTTCCTCATATTGCCATTGGGACTCAACATTGTGAGTCCCATCATAGCTGTCATTTGTGGTGGCCAGGCACCATCTGGTTCTTCAGGTCATGTGTTGGTATAGTCACCCATTCATGTGGGTGTTTCTGTCTTCTGGGTTCTTTTACCCTTATATTGTTGTCTTTGGTGATCATGTGTTCTGGCTCAGTTGGGAACATTTGGTGTACCGCAGACAGCAGCTTGCTAGCTTTTAGGACCC
Source organism: Heterohyrax brucei (assembly GCA_028571685.1). Lineage (NCBI taxonomy): Eukaryota > Metazoa > Chordata > Mammalia > Hyracoidea > Procaviidae > Heterohyrax > Heterohyrax brucei. The sequence goes on along the minus strand of CM053142.1, from coordinate 136,689,174 downwards.
CAGACTCCACTCACCAATGTAGGGTGCAGAAGAATCTCTTAGCAATAGGCTAGTTTTGCCAATCAGCCTCAATGTCCCCTGAGGGCATGGTCCCCAGACTCCCAACCCTGCTTACTCTGTCCTTGCAATATTGGGTAAAAATTGGAAGAGTTTTCAGGTTACGTTGAAGTCCAGTTAAATTGATCTTCTTTCTAATGTATGCCGTCACTGATTTCACCCAAACAAATTACTACCAACTGACTGATCTATAACCAACCGTCACCTTTTTTCCTTCCCTCTCCTCCCTTGCGGCTGTCAAAGAGTCTTTTCTTCTGTACATGAGTCTATTTATAAGTCCTTATAGTACGGGTCTCATACAATATTTGCCCTTGTGTCACTGATTTCACTCAACATAATGTCTTCCAAATGAAACCAGGTTGTGAAGTGCTTCATAAAATCTTTATTATTCTTTATCATTGCATAGTGTTCCACTGAGTATACATACCATAGTTTGTTTATCCCTTCGTCTGTTTCTGGGCATCTGGGTGGATTCCATCTGTTCGCTGTAGTGGACTGTGCTGCAATAAATATTTGTGTGCACGTATCTGTTCATGTGACTGCCTTCGATTCTGTAGAATATATTCTGAGCAGTGGGATTACTGAGTCAAATGGTATATCAATTTTCAGCTTTTTAAGGAAGTGCCGAAGAGGTTGCACCATTTTGCAGGAGTGTAGGAGATTTCCAGTTTCTCCACAGCCTCTCCAGCATTTGTTGTTTTATATTTTTTGGATCATAGCCAACTTTACTGGGGTGAGATGGTATCTCATTGTAGTTTGAATTTGGATTTCTCTAATAGCTAATGATTGTGAGCATTTCCTCATGTGTTTTTTGACTGCCTGAATATCCTCTTTGAAGAAGTGTCTGTCCATCTCCTTTGCCCATCACTTAATTGGGTTATTTGTCTTTTTCCTGTTGATATTGTGTGGTATCTTGTAGATTATGGAGATCAGATATTGGTCCAACACGCACTTGCCAAATATTTCTTTTCCCATCCTGAAGGTGGTCTTTCAATTATTTGTGAAAGTATTTGGATGAACAAAAGTGTTTGATTCGTAGTAGTTTCCATTTATCTGTCTTCTCTTTTGTTGGTTGTGCTTTGTCAGATTTTGAAGTCTAAGTTGCTTATTAAAACTTCCATTGTTGATCCTATTTTTTCTTTCATGATATTTGTAGTTTTAGGTTTAATATTTAGGTCTTTTATCCAATTTGAGTTGATTTTTGTGTAAAGTGTGAGATATGGATCTTATTTCCATTTTTTGCAGATGGATACCCAATTTAGCCAGCACCATTTGTTAAAGAGGTTAGTTTTACCCCAGTTTACAATCTTAGGGCTTTGTTGAATATCAGCTGTTCACAGGAGGATGGTGGCATCTCTGGGGTTTCAACTATGTTCCATTGATCTGTGTGTCTCTTTTTGTACCAGTAACAGGCTGTTTTGACTACTGTGGCAGTGTAATAGGTTCTAACATCAGATAGTGAGAGGCCTCCCACTGTGTTCCTGCTCTGCAGTAGTGTTTTGCTTATCTGGGGTTTCTTCCCCTTCCACACAAAGTTGGTGGTTTGTTTCTCCATCTCATTGAAGAATGTTACTGGAATTTGTATGGGGATTGCACTGTATATGAAGATCACTTAGGGTAAAATAGTCATTTTCAGAATGTTAAGTCTTATTATCCAAGAGTAGGGTAGGTTTCCCCATTTATGAAAGCCTCTCTTAGTCTCTTGCAGTAAGATCTTGTAGTTCTTTTTGTATAGATACCTTCTTTTTCTATTTACATTTATTCCTAGGTGTTTTATCTTCTTGGGGGTTATAGTAAATTACATTGTTTTGGTGATTTCCTCTTTAAAGATCTCTTTGTTGGTGTAAAGGAATCCTAGCGATTTATTTATGTTTATCATGTATCCTGATACTTCACTGAACTCTTCTATTAGTTTGAGTAGTTTAGTTACGGATTCTTTAGGATTCTCTGTGTATACAATCATATCACCTGCAAATCAGGAGAATTTTAGTTCTTTTTTGCTGGATGTGGATGCCCTTTCTTTCTTTGTCTTGTTTAATTGCTCTGGCCTGAACTTCTAGTATAATGTTGAATAGGAGAGGTGAGAGTGGGGCTCCTTGTCTAGTTCCCACTCTCAGGGGAAACTGTTTCAGTCTCTCTCCATTCCAGATGATATAGGTGGTTGGCTTTGCATAAATGGATCTTATTTCATTGAGGAATTTCCCCTCCATTCTTATTTTGCTGAGAGTTTTTAGCATGAATGGGTGTTGGACTTCATCCAATGCCTTTTCAGAATCAATTGACAAGATCAGGTGATTTATTTATTTATTTTTATTAATTACAGCAAAATAATAAAATTTCTAGCATCTATCAATTACCTCATCTATAATAAACCCTCAGCAATCCCCCTGCCCATGTAACCAATACAGTCATTTTCTTCTGTGGATAATTCTCTTGTTAAGTCCTTAAAACAGGAGTCTTATACAAAATTTGTCCTTTTGACACTGATTGATCTCACTCAGCATGATCTCTTCCAAATAAGACCATGTCATGTTTTCTAAAATTGTTACTGTTTGTCGTCATAGCATAGTATTCCAATGAGTATACGTACCATAGTTTGCTCATCCATTCATCTGTTGATGGACATTGGGGTTGATTCCAACTTTTTGCTGTTGTGGACTGTGCTACGACAAACATTCATGCACATTTGTCTGTTCATGTGACAACCTTTGTTTCTGAAGGATAAATTCCAAGCAGTGGAATTATAGGATCAAATGGTGTATCTACTTCCAGCTTTTTAAGGAAATGCTAGATTGTTTTCCAAAGAAGTTGTACCATTTTGTAATCCCACCAGCAGTTCAGGAGAGTTCCAATTTGTCCACAGCCCCTCCAACATTTGTTGTTTTGTGTTTTTTGGATCATGGCCAACCTTGTAGGGGTGAGATTGTACCTCATTGTAGTTTTGATCTGAGTTTCTTTAATAGCTAGTGATTATAAACAATTCTGCATGTGTCTTTCAGCTGCCTGGATATCCTCTTTAGAGAAATATCTGTCTCCTTGGCCCATCGCTTAATTGGATTATTTATCCTTTTCTTGTTGATATTTTGTAGTACCTTATAGATTATGGAGATCAGACATTGGACTGATACAGAGTTGCCAAATATTTTTTCCCATTCTGTAGGTGGTCTTTTAATTCTTTTGATGAAGTCTTTGGATGAGCAAAAGTGTTTGATTCTTAGTAGTTCCCATTTATCTATTTTCTCTTCTGTTAGTCATGCTTTGTCTGATTTTGAAGTCTGTCTACATCGTGTATTAAAACTTCCATTGTTGATCCTATTTTATCTTGGATGAGCTTTATCACTTTAGATTTTATATTTAGGTCTTTTATCCAATTTGAGTTATTTTTGTATAAGGTGTGAGATATGGGTCTTGTCTCAGTTTTTTGCAGATGGATATCCAATTTTGCCAGCACCACTTGTTAAACAGACTGTTCTTACAGTAGTTTAAAATTTTGGGGACTTTGTCAAATAGCAGCAGTTCGTAGGAGGATGATGGCATCTCTGGGGTCTCAACTCTGCTCCACTGGTCTATATGTCACCGTTTGTACCAATACCATGCTGTTTTGACTACTGCAGCAGTGTAATAGGTTCTAAAGTCAATTAGTGAGAGGCCTCCCAGTATGTTCTTCTTCAGTAGTGCTTCAGTTATCCGGGACTTCTTCCCTTTCCAAACAAAACTGATGATTTGTTTCTCCATCTCATTAAAAAATGTCGCTGGAATTTGTATTGGGATTACATTGTATAAGTAGATTGCTTTGGGTAAAATAGACATTTTCACAATGTTGAGTCTTCCTATCCATGAGCAGGGTGGATTACTCCATTTATGTAAGTCTGCCTTAGTTTCTTGTAGTAAGGTCTTGTAGTTCTCTTTGTAAAGATCTCTTATTTCTCTAGTTAGATTTATTTCTAGGTACTTTATCTTCTTGGGGGCTATAGTAAATGGAACTGATTTGGTGATTTCCTCTTTAATAATCTCGTTGTTGGTATAAAGGAATCCTACTGATTTACTTACATTTATCTTGTATCCCAGTACTTTGCTAAACTCCTCTATTAATTCCAATAGTTTACTTAAGGATTCCTTAGGATTCTCTGTATAAACCATCACATCATCTGTTAATAGGTAGACTTTTACTTTTTCATTGCCAATAGGTATGTCCTTTATTTCTTTGTCTTGTCTAATTGCTCTGGCTAGAACTTCTAGCACAATGTTGAATAAAAGTGGTGAGAGTGGGCATTCTTGTCTAGTTCCCGTTCTCACAGGGAATTCTTTCAGTCTTTCACCATTCAGGACGATGAAGGCAGTTGGCTTTGTGTAGATGCTACTGTTTGTGTTGAGGAATTTCCCCTCTATTCCTATTTTTCTGAGAGTTTTAAGCATGATGGGTATTGCACTTTGTCAGATGCCTTTTCTGCATCAGTTGACAATTCAGGTAATTCTTATCTTTTGTGTTATTAATGTGGTTGATTACACTACTTGTTTTCTGATGTTGACCCAGCCTTGCATTCCTGGAATGAAACCAACTTGATCATTATGAATTATTGTTTTTATATGCTGTTGAATTCTATTGGCTAGAATTTTGTTGAAGACTTTTGTATCTGGGTTCATGAGTGATACTGGTCTGTAATTTTCTTTTTTTGTGGGATCTTTCCCTGACCTTGGTATCAGGGTTATACTAGCTTCATAGAGTGAATTTGGACATATTACATCCCTTTAGAAGGTGTGAAATAGCCTCAATAGTATTGAAGTTAACTCTTCTCTAAAAGTTTGGTAGAATAATCCAGTGTAGCAATCTGAGCCAGGACTTTTTTTTTTTTTTTTTTGGTTGATAGACTTTTGAAGACTTTTTCAATTTCTTCCTTTGTGATAGATTTATTAAGTTGGTCTACTTCTCCTTATGATAATCTTGATTGGTGATGCCAAGCCAGCCAAGTGCCATCGAGTCAGATCCGACTAATGTATGAATCTAAAAATTTGTCCATTTCCTCTAGGTTTTCCAACCTGCTAGAGTACAGCCTTTCATAGTATTTTGTTATGATAGTTTTTTATCTTGGCTGGGTCTTTTCTAATTGGGTTATTTGTATCTTCTGCTGTTTTGCTTTTGTAAGTTTAGCCAATGGTTTATCAATTTTTTTGATCTTTTCAAAGAACCAGCTTTTGGTTCTGTTAATGTTTTTGATTTTTTTTTCTATTCTCTAATTCATTTAGTTCTGCTCTAATGTTTATGATCTGTTTTCTTCTGGCATGTGAGGGGTTCTTCTGTTGCTCTCTTTCTACTTGTTTAAGCTGTAAGGTTAATTCTTTAATCTGAGCTCTTTCTTCTTTCCAGATGTGTGCAGTTATAAACTGACCTCTGAGGGCTGCTTTTGCTGTATCCCGTAGATTCTGGTAGGATGTGTTTTCATTCTCATTTGAATCCATATATTTCTTTGTTTTGTCCTTGATTTCTTCTATAACCCAAGGCTTTTTGAACAAAGTGTTGTTCAGTTGTCATAAGTTTGAATTTCTACCTATGAATTTTCTGTTATTGATTTCAACTTTTATAGCTCTATGGTCTGAGAAGATACTTTGCAGTAAAGCAGTGGTTTAGATATTTTAGAGGATTGCTTTATGACCTAACACATGATCTATTCTGGAGAATGTTCCGTGTCCATTGGAGAAGGAAGTGTACTTATCTGTTGATGGATGAAAAGATCTGTATATGTCAATAATGTCAATTCAGTTGATTGTTGCAATAAGATCTGCATTTTTACTAAGCTTTTTTCTGGATGATCTATCCATAACCGAAAGGGGAGTGTTGAAGTCTCCAACTATTATTGTGGAATGATCTATCTCATTTTTCAGTGTTATCAGTATTGGTACAGTATATTCAGGTGCTCTGATATTGGGTGCATAAATATTTAATATTGTTAAGTCCAGCTTGAGTATTGAATCTTTCAGCAACAAATAGTGACCATCACAGTAGCGGATTTTGCATTAAAATCTATTTTATGAGATTAGTATTGCCACACCTGCTCTTCTTTGTGTATTGTTAGCTTGGTATATATTATTCCATCCTTTAATTTTCAATTTGTTCATATCTTTAAGTCTAAGGTGTGTTTCTTGTAAGCAACATATAGATGGGTCACGTCTATTGACCCAGGATGTCACTCACTGTCTGTTTACTGGAGTGTTCAGTCCATTTACATTCACTGTAATTATCAATAAGTATATGCTTAGTGCCATCATTTTGATGTGATTTCTTTTATGTTGTTTTCTATATTGCTTCTAATGTTCTGTTCTGGGCCATTCTTCTTTACAGGTTGTTGTTTTAGTGCTGGTTTTGTGTTCGTTGAGACTCCTGTATTGCATTTCTTCATTTGATACAATGCATTGTTAATTTTCTTTATGGGCTACACCTGTTATCTGCCTTAACATATCAAGATTAAACCCAAGTTTAACTACTGCATAACTCTTAAACTTCCCCTGCATCTGAAAGGACTATAACTACTGTAATGTATCCCTCTTTTAATGTAATGATATTATAGTTGTCGTGATATGATCACAGATTCCCTCATTTTAATACTGTAGCTTTGATTAAGTTTTGTGACTTCTCTAACTGGTTAGAATTTTGGATGATGTGTCCTGAATTGTTGCCTTAAGTATACATTTAATGATTCTATTTTTCTAAGGGAAGAGCTTCTTTCAATATTTCATGTAAGTTTGGTTTAGTTTTTACAAAGTCTCTAAACTTCTCCTTATCTTCAAAAGTCTTAATTTCACCATTATATTTGATAGACAGTTTTACAGGATAAACAATTCTTGAATGGAAGTTTTTTCTCCTTCAGGGCTTTGAATGTGCCAGCCTACTGTTTTCTAGCTTGCATTGTTTCAGCAGGAAAGTCAGATGAAAGTCTACAGGGTATCCCTTGGAATGTTAGTTTTGCTTTGAGCCTTGCTGCCTTCAGAAGCATCTGTTTATGTTTCATCTTATTAAGCTTAATTATAGTATGTCTTGGCACCTTTCTTTTTGGGTCTAGCTTTTGTGGTGTTCAATAAACATCTTGGATACCTATGTTCTCTCTGCTCATAATCTCCGGAAAGTTTTCTTTCAGCATCTCTACAGTAGTATTCTCTATATTATCATTAATCCCCCTTGTTCAGGAACTGTTAATGTTCAGGAACTCTTAAATTTTTCCTCTTAATGGAGTCCCACATGTTTCTTAATGCTTCTTTATTTTTCGTATTCTCTGATTTCTCCTTATAAATGCTGGTGTCAGTTGCTCTGTCTTCAAGGTCACTGAATCTAACTTCTATCTGTTCAATCCTGCTCTTTTGGTTTTAGATTGAATTATCTAACTGTGTAATTTTGTTATTGATCTGATATGTTTCAGATCATCGATATTCCATCAGTTCAAATAGCTTACTAAATTTTTTGTTTTGTTCTACTGCATTTTGTTTAATCTCTAGGAGGTTTCTATATGTAATTCTTTTGTGCTCAACCTCTGATAGATTCAGAAAGGCTTCTTCATCTGGGAAATTTTTCTTTATTTTGGGAATTTTTTGAGCATTTGAAGGCTGCTTCTTTAAATGATTAATTATGGTCTGCTGCTTGCTTGCCATCTAGACACTGATTTCTCTGGTATTGGATCTAAGAGAATTGTTGGTCACCAGCTATCTCTAATACTCTAGTGATTTGTCCCAGGTGGCATCTGTGGGGTGGAAGTTTCTGCTTGTTGGGTGGCAAAGAGGCTGCCCTACTTATGAAGAAACTAGGGACTGTCAGTCAACCCTACAATGTGAGTCAGAGAAGGTAGGAGGAAAAGCTGCTGGGCCTCTCAACAGACAGATCTCCAGGCAAATACATAGGCCTGTCAGCCTTGAAAGTAAACTTCAGTTCTATGAGGAGAGCTGTCCAGGTGTTGAACTAGGAACTGTCTAACATGCTACCCAAAGCAGGTAGTCAGGAGCAGCAGACTCTGCCTTCCAGGTGGTAATGAAAGTACATGACTGCCCATTTGCGGAAACTGCAGTTCTGCAATACCTTGAAACAGCATAAGTAGAGTTCAAATGGCCACTGGCTCATTTTTGAGAGGGGAAGATTAGTCTGATACTGGTGACTAGTCAAATATGCTAGGTCCTAGGGCTCCCCAAATGTTCAGTGCTCCATACAAATATCACCCAAACCTTAGTTCTCAGAGGGAAGTGAGGAGACGTGTGTCTACTCTGCCATCTTTTAATGGTCTTTTGAGGTGATTCTTATTTTTTGTATTATTTATGTGGTTGATCACGTTAACTGTTTTTCTGATGTTGATCCAGACTTGCATTCCAGGTGTGAATGTAACTTGGTTGTGATGAGTTATTTTTTGATACGTTGTTGAATTCTATTGGCAAGGATTTTGTTGAAGGTTTTGCATCTGAGTTCATGATAGATATTGTGTGTAATTCTCCTTTTTTGTAGGATCTTTCCCTGGTTTTGGTATCAGGCGTATGTTGGCTTGATAGAATGAATTTTGGATTATTCCATCCTATCTATACTGTGAAATAGTGTCAGTAGTATTGTGGTTAACTCTTCTCTAAAAGCTTGTTAGAATTCTGCAGTGAAGCCATCTGGGCCAAGACTTTTCTTGGTAGGTAGTTTTCTGGTGGCTTTTTCAACGTTTTCCTTTGTGAAGGGTTTGTTGAGTTGTTCTACTTCTCCTTGTGATAATTTTGGTAGGTTACATGAATCTAAGAATTTGTCCATTTCCTATAGATTTTTAAATGTGTTAGAGTACAGTCTTTTGTAGTATTCTGTTATGATACTTTTGATTTCTGTTAAAACTGTGGTGACATTTCCCATCTCTTTTCTTACTCAGGTTATTTCCTTTCCTGTTTTTCTTCAGTAAGTTTAGCCAATGGTTTGTCAATTTTTTTAATCTTTTCAAAAAGATAGTTTTTGGCCTTCTCAATTTTTTCAATTGTTCTGTTCTATAACTCATTTAGTTATATGCTAATCTTTATGATCTGTTTTCTTCTGGCATCTGAGGGGTTCCTCTGTTGCTCTCTTTCTACTTGTTCAAGCCATAGGATTAATTCTTTGATTTGGGTGCTTTCTTCCTTCTGGATGTGTACATTTATAGAGATAAATTGACTTGACCTCTGAGCACTGCTTTGGCTGTATCCTATAGGTTCTGGTAGGAAGTGTTTTCATTTTCCTTTGAATCCATAAATTTCTTTATTTCATACTTGATTTATTCTATAATCCATGGCTTTTTGAGCAAGATATTGTTCAGTTTCCATGAGCTCCACTTTCTATCTATGTTCTTTCTGTTATTGATTCTGACTTTTACTGCTTTCTGGTCTGAGAATATGGTTTGCAATGATTCAGTAGTTTGGAGTTTGTTGAGATTTGCTTTATGTCTTAACACGTGATTTATTCTGGAAGATGTTTCTTTCACATGCACTAGAGAAGAAAGTGTGGTTATCTGTTGATGGATAAAAAGTTCTGTATGTGTTGATGAAGTCTAATTGGTTAATCATGGATTATGGCAATGTGATCTTCTGTGTCTTTACTGGGCTTTTTTGTAGAAGATCTTTCCAGTACTGAAAGTGAAGCTGTGAAGTTTCCCACTATTTTTCTGGAATGATCTGTCTCATTTTTCAATGTAGTCAGTGTTTCTTCAACGTATTTAAATGCTCTAGCATTGGGTATATTATTATTTAATCTTGTTAAGTCTTGTTTGTGTATTGAACCTTTCAGTAATGAATGGTGACCATCCTTGTACACAATGGTGGATTTTGCATTAAAATCTATTTTATCTGAGATTATACTGTGACATCTGCTTGTCCTAGTACGTTGTTACTTTGTATATATTATTCCATCCTTTAATTTTCAGTCTGTTCATATCTATAAGTCTAAGGTGAATTTCTTTTCAACAATGGACAGATGGGTTGCTTTTTTGATCCAAGATGTCACTTGTTGTCTCTTTATTGGAGAGTTCCGTCTATTTATGTTCACTGTAATTATTGATAGTTATATGTTTAGTGCTGTCATTTTGATGTGTTTATTTTGGTGTTGGTATGTTCTCTGTTGTTCTTAATATTCTGTTCTGCGTTATTCTTCTTGATGGGTTTATTTTTCATCCTTTTCAGTGTTGGTTTTGTGTTTGTTGAGACTCCACTGTTCTGTTTCTTGTTTTGATGTGCTGCATCTTTATTGTGCTTTGTGGTTACCCCCATCATCCCCCTTAATAATCTAAATTTAAACCTAATTTTAATTTCTGCATCTCTTATTAACTTCCTCTCCTTCTGGAAGGACTATAACTACTGTAGTATACTCCTCTTTTTAATGTGATGGTGTCTTAGTTTTCGTGATATGATCACTGTATCCCTTCTTTTAATATCATGGCTTTGATTGAATTTTGTGCCTTCCCTAACTGAGTAGGTTTCTGGATGTTGTGTCCTGCATTGCCTCCTTAAATATGGACTTAATGGTTTTGTTTTACTGAGTGAAGAGCTTCTTTCAATATTTCTCGTAGTTTTAATTTAGTTTTTACCAAGTTTCTTAGTTTCTGTTTATCTTAGAATGTCTTAATTTCATCTTCACATTTGAAAGATAGTTTTGCAGGATATATAATTCCTGGTTGGAAGTTTCTCTCATTCAAGTGTTTGAATGTGTTGTCACACTGTCTCTGTGCCAACATCGCTACTGCCGAGAAGTCAGACAAAGACCCACAGGGCTTCCATATGAATGTTAGCTTTGCTTTGAATCTTACTGCCTTTAACTGGTTCTGTCTATTTCATTTTTTAAGTTTGATTAGAATATGTTTTAGTGTCTTTCTTTGGTGGTCTATTTTATGTGGCATTTTATACACATCTTGGATATCTATGCTCTCTTCTGTCATAATTTCAGGGAAGTTTTCTGTCAGCAACTTTACAGCAATGTTCTCTGTTTTCAGTTATCCCTCCCTGTTCAGGAACCCAGTTAATTGTAGATTGTTTCTCTTGATAGACTCCACATGTTTCTTAAGCCTTCTTCATTTTTCTTGTTTCTTTTCTCTGATTTTTACTCATAAATGTTGGTGTCAGTTGTTCTGTCTTCAAAGTCAGTAAACCTAGTTTCCAGTTGTTCAATTCTGTCCTTTTGGTTTGAGTTGAATTGTCTAATTCTGTAATTTTTAACTGATCTGTCAGACTTAAGATGGCTGATGTCCCATCAGTTAGAGCAACTTGCTTAATTTTTCATTTTGCTCTGTTGCTTTTTGTATAATGTCTAGGAGGGCTCCATGCATAACTCTTTTGTAGTTGAACTCCAATAGTTCCAGTAAGCCTTCTTCATCTGAGGTGTTCTTTGATTCTTTATTTTGAGAGTATTCTGGAGCCATGAATAAATATTTTTTTAAATGTTTGGTTAAGGCCTGTTACCTGTGGTCCATCTAGAGGTTGTTCAGTTTCTCTGGTGTTGCCTAACAGGAGCTGAAGCACAGTTCTGTGAAGGAAGTTGATCACCAGCCACTTCTATGTACTCCAGTAGCCAGGCTCAGTGGAATCTTTGGGATAGCAATCTCCATCTCCTGGCTAGCAAAGACATGGCCCTACTTATGGAGTCACTGGGGGGCCATCAGACACCCCTGTGATATGAGTCAGTACAGGCTTGAAGACATGCCATTGGGCTGCACTGCAGGTATTTCTCTAGACAGTTTTATTTTAAAAGGTAAAAGCTATGTGACCACTTCCAAATTCGGTCAGGCTGACAGGTGTGGGAAGCCTCTCCTTCCAGCTGAGAATAGAGGCACCTGTTCAGCTGTCCCAAGATACTGTTATATAGTTCAAGAGACAGGTACTGCCCTTACGACATCCCTTTTGGGGCCGTACACATAAGGTTACACTGTGCTAAACACAATTTTTCTGCTGGAAAAGTGCTCCCTTGTCTGGGACTGCCTCCCAGCCTGGGAATTAACCCCTGCTGAGGCCTTCAATTGGGTAACTCTATGTCTCAGTCAAACAAGATGTCATCTTGGTCAAGTTGTCCTGCCCCTGTAAAACAGTAGAATCTATGGCAGAGGTCCAAAAAGAGAGGGTGGAGGGGATGTGGTGCTCTGAGTCCAGAGGCGGGCTGTCACTACTCCACCTGCTGATCACTTTAGCACTGCAGGTCTGCATAGCTGCTGTTTGTGCCCCTCCCCCACCTTCCAGCCAACAAAAAGAAAAGAAAGTTAAAAATGCTTGTTACATTCAGTCCACAGTAGCTAGCCAATTCAACCAGATCAGGGCTCATCTAAAGACAAGCAGTTTCCTGTTCAGTGGCATGTAGTCCAAATAGACAGCCCTATGTCCTAGGTCTCACTGGATTTCCAGAAAGCTCCATTTAGTTATCAATCCAGGCCTTAGTTTTCAGAGGAAATTAAGAAGATGTGTGTCTAGTCCTCCATCTTGACTCCACCTCCCAAGATACATTCTTTTTAATGTAAATTCTAATTAACTAGGTTACATTTCTTTGGTGAGTATAGTTCTTGCTGTTGTTGGATGCTGTCAAGTGACTTTTTGATTCACAAGGACCCCCATGTGACAGAGTTGAATGCATTGGGTTTTCTAGGCTATAATTTTTACTGGAACAGATTACCAGTTCTTTCTCCTGTAGTATTTGAACCACCAGCTTTTGGTTAGCAGTCAAGGGGTTAATCTTTGGGCCATCAAGGCACTTCATACTTTGATTCCTGGAGTCTTTGAATATGTTACATTACTCAACAAAATTGAATTAGGATTGCAAATAAAATTCATTTTGCTAATCAGCTGACCTTAAAACTGAGTTATTATCTTGATTTATGCAGGTGGGTGTCCTGTGATGACAAGGGTTCTTAAAAGTGAAACTTGAAGTGACATGGGAAAGTCAGTGTCAGAATGATATAATGTGACAAGGACTAGACTTCCCATTACAGCTTTGAGGATGAACTGAGACAAGGAACGTGAGCAACTTCAGGGAGGTGAGTAAAGTAAGGAAATGGATTCTCCCCCAGAATCTCCAGAATGAATGAAGTCTTCTTGATATCTTCTTTTTAGCCCAGAGAGATTCTTTTCTCTGTGAACTGTAAGATAAAAAATTTAATTTTGTTACAACAGCAACAACAGAAAACTAATATAATTTCTCAACTAACTTGTCATTCTTCAAGAAAGAGACATTATTAATTAGCAGGCATTATTTGTGATTCCTAAAAATAAGACATTTTTAATAATTTTTTCCTTCTAGAGAAATCTCAAAGTTAGAAGATCTAGTAAGCAGAAATCAGTTCTTCTAAGAGTTAATAGAGGGAAAAAGTGCCTATCTTGATCTTGGGCTAGCTAGCTTCATTATTATGACTGAAAGGAAAGGAAACACTCACATCTTCCTGAGAGTGTCCTTGATTGGATAAATCACCAGTTAGTTAATCTGTCAAGCCACCTTTCCAGAGAATCAAGGACCTTATTACCAAGAATCTCTTCAGCAAGAACCATTGCCAGTAATAAAACACCAAGACACTTTCTGACAGTGGTAATTAATAATATAGATTTGTTTATTGGGCTGTAAAATTGTCAAAGTATGTGTCTCTCATTGTAAAGGTATCTTTTAAACAAACAAACACAAAAACAACGCATCACAAAGAGTGGCACCCTAAGTCCTAAAATATGTAATAATTTCTGAGAGGGAAAATTTCCACTATTCTTATTACTAAATTCAGCATTTATCTTCTAGACTATTTAAGTGATGGTATGAAGTCTGGAGTGAAATTCAGCATCTTCTTCCAAAAGGTTTTACATCATTTCTTGTCAAAGATACTAGTAATACACTAAAAAAAAAAAAAAAAAAAAAAATTGCCATCAATGCTGGCTTGCATTTACCCTGTAGGACAAAGCAGAACTGTCCTATATAGCTTCCAAGGAGGGTCAGGTGGATTTGGACTGCCAACCTGTTGGTTAGCAGCGGTAGTACTTAACCACTATACCACCACGGTTTCTGAGAAGTGATAGAACTAGTTAATTTAACATAAGTGATCTGATTAAAAATTAACATCTACCCCTACTCTCATTAGCTGCTCTGTCTCACCACAATGATACATGCTGTTTTCAAGTCTCAGGGTGATGCTGTGACCATCATTAACCTATGTACTCTAAAATGCTCACTTGACCAATTGTAGTAATAAATACCAATATAAAACCCAGAAACAGGGCAATGTCTGGGGGCTAAGCGATGCTGGATCTAAGGAAACAATTTACAGATGTGTACGCTTCCTAGCAACAGTTTCCATAGTTATCCTAAACACATCAGTGTCTTCCAACCTTTGTCCTCTGCCCTGTTTCCCCTCTCATTAAACATAATTTTACTGAACAGCAAAGACTAATAAAGGCAAATCTTCTGATGAACTTGAGATTTCAGAGACTGCTTTTGGCATTTTCTTGGTAACCAGTTACTTAACAATTGTACAGTCATAGTGAGTAATCTTAGTGTGGATAAAAAAGGTAATTATTTCTTTATTAGTATTATTATCATGGGTCAACTAAGGGAAATGCAGAGCTATAACTTTCACAGATTCGCTATAGGATTCTGTGAAATGTTTCTTTGCTTTATCTTATCTAGAAATTCATCGGGTATATCGTAATCTATTATAGCACAGGTAATAAGAGTTGTCTAGAAAGAAATTGTTTCATTAATAGGCTTTTAAAAATGTTTTTGAAAAAGGAGCAAGATGTTTTTTGGTAAAAATAACCTGTGTCATCCTACAACAATAGGTACAAATCTATGAGTACTATGAATGCAGACTTTTACCAACTTTTTTAATACAATTTTTTTAACCAATTAGATGTCCACTTGAATATACATTGCTTTTATTGTACTTTAGATGAAGTTTTACAGAACAAATTAACTTCTCATTAAACAGTAAGCACACATTATTTTGGGACATTGGTTACCAGCACCATAAAATATCGACACTCTCCTTTCTCAAACCTTTAGTTCCCTATTATCAGCTTTTTTGTCCCCCACTGCATTCTAGTCCTCACCCTGTGCAGATGTGACAGTTCAGTGTTGTTTCATTTTATGGGCTTGTCTAATCTTAGACTGAAGGCTAACCTCAGAAGTAACTTTGTTACTGGGCAAAAAAGGTGTCTGGGAGGCCTAGTCAGTGTTTCTCCAGCCTCAGTAAGGCCAGTAAGTTTGTTCTTTTTTTGTAAGTTAGAATTGTGTTCTACACTTGTTATCTCCAGCTCTGGCCAGGACCCACTATTGTGATCTTTGTCAGAGCAGTTGGTGGTGGTAGCTGGACACCTTCTGGGTTTACTGGACTCAGTCTTGTATCTTTAGTTTTCTTTACTCTTGAAGGTGTTAATCCAGTGGAGTATCCTAGATGGCCACTCACAGGCTTCTAAGACCTCAGATGCTACTCACCAAAGTAGAATATAGAATATTTTATTTATAAACTATGTTTTGCCAATTGAGCTAGATGTTCCCCAAGACCATGGTCCCCACAGCCCTCAGTCCAGCAATCTGATCCCTCAGGGAATTTGGACGTGTCTATGGATCTTCCATGACCTTGCCTTGTACAAGTAGTGCTAGCTTCCCTATGGTCTTACCCTTCACCAAGTTTGGATAGTTTCTTGAAAATATTTGCCGATATTTTAATTTGCTTTAAGTGAAAGTTTGTAATTCCTGTCAGTTTGTCATACAGAAACTTATACACACTGTTAAGTCACTCTAGATGCTCATCCTGTACTGTGACAGCACACTCCTCTTCACCCTGTATTTCCCATGTCCATTCAACTAGCTTCTATCCTCCTCTCCCCTTCTACTTTCTCATCTCACTTCCAGGAGTTTTCCAGTTAGTCCCATGCAACTACTTAAGCCTGGAAACACACTATTCACCGGTGACGTTTTGTCTTACAGTCTCGTTCAATCTTTGACTGCAGGGTTGGTTTTGGAAATAGTTTCAGCTCTGGGTTAACAGAGAGTCTAGGGTCCGTACCTTCTGGGGACCTTCCAGTCTGTCAGACAATCAAGTCTGATCTCCTCAATAGAGTTAGAGTTCTACTTCCCACTTTTCTCCTGCTCTGTCAGGGACCCTTTGTTGTATTTCCTGTCAGGACAGTCATTGATGGTAACTGAGTACCATGTAGTACTTCTGGTCTGTCATTGATGGTAACTGAGTACCATGTAGTGCTTCTGGTCTCCTGCTGATGTTTTCTCTGGTATAGGAAGTCTGACAATTAAAGTCCTCAAACTTAATTGTTCTAAGTGCTGAATACTCATTGCTGAATATCACTATAGTCACCTTCCAAGTACTCCCCTTGTGAAGTTATGCACTGATACCAGCACCTAGTTCACCCTTCCAAGCAGTTTTGGAACTCTTTCTGGAGCGGCCATTGCATAGAGTGGCAAGGTGGCAAGTTCACAAACTTAATTGTAAAGTAGTTTATAAGGGAGTTTTTAGCCAGTGAATAAATAACTGTATTGGAAAACATCCACTACTCACCTATCTGGCCCCCAGTGACTTTTTTCTTTACCTGAAGATGAAGAAAACATTGAAAGGAAGACATTTTGATGACATTCAGAACATCAAGGGTAATACGACGACAGCTCTGATGGCCGTTCCAGAAAAAGGGTTCCAAAATTGCTTTGAAGAATGGACTAGGTACTGGTATCAGTTCCTAGTTTCCCAAGGGGAGTACTTTGAAGGTGACCGTAGCAGTATTCCTCAATGAAGTATGTAACACTTTGTCTAGGATGTTTTCCCAAACTTAATTGGTAGTCCTTGTATATGAGCTTTTATGGCTCTTGGAGTCATATTTTTCTCATCTTTGGGTGTTCTTAATGTTCCTGTGATCCAGGAACATTGCAGTAAATCTATGCTTCTTACATGGCCACCTATTGGCTTTTAAGACCCCCCAGAAGCCACTCATGAAAATGAGACTCAGAAAATTTTGTTAATAAAATTTGTTATGTCAATTGATCTAGATGTTCCCTAAAACCAAAGTCCCAGACCCCTTCCTCTGCTACCCTGTCCCTCAAAGTATTTGTTGTATTCAGAAAATTTCTTAGATTTTGGTTTAGGTTATTTGTGCTGGCTTCTATATTTTGTGTTGTCCTTCCATCCACCTAAAATAATTGACTGCTATCCAGTTAGTGAATACCCTCCTCTGTCTACACCCTTGTAGCCATCAAAGAATGTTTTCTTCTGTGTTTAAATCTTTTCTTGAGTTCTTATGATAGTGATCTCATATAATATTTCTCCTTTTTAGATTAATTGTAGTCAACATAATGCCTTCCAGATTCCTCCATGTTAAGAGACAATTCACATTTTCATCGTTGTTCTTTATAACTGTAGCATTCCATTGAGTGAACATATCATAATTTGTTTATTCATCCCTTGTCAAGTGTGTACTTTGATTCCATCTTTTTGCTACTGTGGACAGTGCTGCAATGAATATTAGTGTGTGTATACCCACTGATGTGAGGGTTCTTATTTCTCTAGGATGTAATTGAAGGAGTGCAATTGCTGGATGTTATGGTATTTCTATTTCTAGCTTCTTAAGGAAGTGCTAAATCAATTTCCAAAGTAATTGTATCATTTTATCTTCCCACCAGCAATTTATGAGTCTTCTAGTCTCTCCACGGTGTCTCTAATATCTATCACTTTGTGTTTTTATGTGTTTGTTTGTTAATGCAAGCCTTGTTGGTGAGATGGCATGCCATTGTAGTTTTGATTTGGATTTCTGTAGTGGCTAATGGGAAAGCCTGATGGTGTAGTGGTTAACTGCTACATCTTCTAACCAAAGATTGGCAGTTCTAATCCACCAGGCACTCACTGGAAATGCTACAGAGCAGTTCTGCTCTGTCCTGTAGGGTTGCTATGAGTCATAATTGACTCTAAGGCATGAGTTTTTGGCTATTAATGGCTAATGATGAGGAGTATTTCCTCATATATCTGTTATCCGCCTGAATGTTTTATTTGCTGAAGTACTTTTTCATATCTTTTGCCCATTGTTTAATTGGGCTATTTGTCTTCCTTTTTATTGTTGAGGCTTTGCATTATGCTGTAGATTTTAGAGATCAGATGTTGATTGGATTTGTCGTAGTCATTTTTTTCCCCCCAGTTTGTAAATTAGGCTTCTACTTTTTTAGTGAAGGCTTTGGATGAATATAAATGTTTTGTTTTGGGGAGTTCCCAGTTAGTTTTTTCTCTTCTGGAGATTGTACATCGTTAGTAATGTTTTATATTCTGTTTGTATGTATTCTGTTTATGCCAGGTATTAAGGTTCCTAACACTGTCCTTATTTTTTTTTCTGTAACCTTTGTCATGTTAGGTTTTCTATTTAGCTTTTTGATACAATTTGAGCTAGTTTTTGAGCATAGTATGAGGTATGGCTCTTGTTTCATGTTTTTGCAGATGGATATCCAGTTATGCCAACACCATTTGTCTAAGAGACTGTTTTTTCCCCAATTAATGGATTTTGGGCCTTTGTTAAATATCAGCTGCTCATACGTGGATGATTTTATGTCTGGGGTCTCAATTCTGTTCTGTTGTTCTATTTATCAGTTGTGCCACTACTAGGCTGTTTTTTGACTATCGTGCTGTTATATAATAGATTCAAAAGTCAGGTAGTGTGAGGCCTCTTGCTTTCCTTATCTGGAGTCTCTTCCCTTTCTGCTTGAATTTGGTGATTCCTTTCTTGATCTCACTCAAAAATGCCACTGGAATTTGTATAGAAATTTCTTTGTATCTACAGATCACTTTTTTTAAAAAATTTACTTATTTTTTATTGTGTTTTAAGTGAGAGTTTACAATTCAAGTCAGTTTGTCATGCAAATACTTGAGAAGAATAGATATTTCCACAATGTTTAGTCTTCCTATCCATGAGGAAGTTGTACTGCTCCACTTATGTAGGTATTTTTTGGTTTCTTGTGGTAGTATCTTGGGGTTCTTTTGTACAGGTTTTTACATATCAGGTAAGATTTATCCTAGGGATTTTATCATCTTCAGAGCTATTGATTAGGTGATTTCCTCTTTAATGTTCTCTTTATTGGTGTAGAGGAAGCCAGCTCATTTTTGTATGTTTTTCTTGTACCCAATATATTGCTGAACTCTTCTGTTAGTTCAGTAGTTTGTGTATGTGTGTGTATGTGTGTGTGTGTGTCTGTGGATACTTGAGAATTTTCTGTCTGTAAAAGCATATCATCTGCAAATAGAGATACTTTTACTTCTTCTTTAACAATATAGATGTCTTATTTCTTTGTCTAGCCTAATTGCTCTAGCTAGAACTTTAGCACAATGTTGAATGAAAGTGATGAAAAAGGGCAAACTTGTCTGGGTCCTATTGTCTGGATATTTTTAAATTGCTATGTAAGTTAAATTGAGGTTATTCCCTTTAAGAGATGCATTGAAGCTTTAAGTAGCAATGTTATTTAGAAGCGTGACTTTGCCACATCTGTTAACATAGTATTTGGTGCATGATTATCACTCAGTAGACATGTGCTTAATGACCAAAGATTTATTTTTGTGTGTAATTTCAGGATTGCTCCCTAAATTCTTTTCTCCATATTGAAGAAAATACCGGTCTTCCTTTATATATTGTCTCACTGCTAGCCCAACGTGGTCACAAAATACTGTGATGCTCATTCCATAGAGCTACCTCAACTTTCCTACCTGGAACAAGAGCTCATGCATGCACTGGAGGATTCCTTCAATCCCTCCCTGCTCCCAGTGCATACTGTCAAAACCAACACACCCTGAGTTCCGTTTCCTCAAAATATTTTTCAATGCTGGAAACCCTCGTGTCTCAGCCAAAATGTTGACAGTTCGAGTCTATCAGGTGCTCCTTGGAAACTCTATGGGGTACTTATACTCTGTCTTGTAGGGTTGCTATGAGTCAGAACTGAATTATTTTGTCAAAATCAACACATCCTGAGTTCTATTTCCTCAAAATATTTTTCAAAGTTAGGTAACTCTTGACACACAGATTGAAAAGATATGGTGAAAGGACACAACCCTGGCACACGCCTTTCCTGGCTTTAAACCATGCAGTGTCTTCTTGTTCTGTTCACACAACTGCATCTTGATCCGTGTGCAGATTCCTCGTGAGCACAATTAACTGTTCTGGAATTCTCATTCTCCTCAATGTTATCCCACTGTCTAATCTATGAACAACTCCCTCTCTTTCTCCATCCTTGTAGCCATCAAAGTGTCTTTCTTCTGTGTATAAGTCCTTTTTAAGTCCTATAACAGTTGTCTTATACATCCTTGTCCTTTTGAGATTGACTGATTTCACTCAACATAATTTCTTCTAGTTCATACCACGTTGAGATACTTCCTAAAATCATTCTTGTTTTTTTTTTTAACGTTGCATAGTATTTCACTGTGTACATATACCACAGATTGTTTATCTATTCATCTGTTGATGGGCACCTAGGTTGACTGCATCATTTTGTTATTGTGAACAGTGCTGCAATAAACAATCATGTACATGTATCTGTTCATGTGACAGCCTTTGTTTCTGTAGGATATTGTCTAAGCAGTGGAATTGTGGAATTGCAGATAATATGATATTTCTATTTCTAGCTTTTTAAGAAAGTGTCAAATTGCTTTCCAGAGAGGTGGTACCATTCTGCATTCCTACCAGCAAGCAGTGTAGAACTCCAGTCTCTCCACAGCCTCTCCAGCATTTGTGGTTTTGTGCTTTTTCTGGGTTATTGCCAACTTCATGGGGTGAGACAGTATCTTATTGTAATTTTGATTTGGACTTCTCTAATAGCTAATTATCAAGAGCTCTTTCTCATGTCTCTACGCTGCCTCAGTGTTTTCTTTGATGAAGTATCTGTCCATCTCCTTTGCCCATTGTTTAATTGGATTATTTGCCCTTTTCTTATTTTTGCAGTACCTTGTAGAGTGTGGAAATTAGACGTCAATTTGATACACTGTTGCCAAATATTTTTTTCACACTCTGTGGGTGGTCTTCTAACTATCTTGATAAAGTCTTTAGATCAGTATAATGTTTGATTTTTAGTAGTTTCCATTTATCTATTTTCTTTTTGCTCTTTGTACGTTCTTGGTAAGATTTTGTAGTTTGTCTAAGCCACGTAGTAGACATTCCATTGTTGTCCCTCTTTTTCTTCCATAATCTTTGTCACTTTAGGTTTGGTAGTTAGATTTTTTATTTATTTTCAATTAGTTTTTGTGTAAGGTGTGAGATACAGGTCTTGTTTCAGTTTTTTGCAGATGGATATACAGTTTTGCCAACACCATTTGCTAAAGCGACTGTTTTACCCCAGTTTACAACCTTTGGGGCTTTATTGAATACCAACTGTTCATAGGAAGATGGTGATATTTCTGGATTCTCTACTCTGTTCCGCTGGTCTATGTGTGTGCTTTTGTACCAGTACCAGGCTGTTTTGACTACCATGGCAGTGTAGTAAGTTCTAAGATCAGGTAGTGTGAGACCTCTTTCCTGTCTTTTTAATGACTTCTTCCTTTCTCCATTGATGATATTTGTGAAGTTATCCCATAGATCTTCTGGTTTCAGTTATTAGAGCTCAGTGCATGACATGCATTCTTGAAATAGTCTCAAAACTCAGGTGAGATGTACTCAAGATCATACTTTGGCTCTTGTAGACTTGTTTTAAGTTTCTTCAGTTTCTGTTTGCCTTTGCAGCTGAGCAATTGATGATGTGTGCTGCAGTCAACACTAATCTTGTTCTGACTGCTGATATGGAGCTTTTCCATTGTCTCTTTCCTAGTGTGTAGTTGATATGGTTCGTGCATGTTTTATCTGGTGATATCCATGTGTATAGTCACAATTTGTGTTGGTGAAAAAGGGATTCACAAAGAAAAGTTACTGGTCTTGGAAAATTCTTATTCTGTGATTCCTGGAATCATTTCTGTCACTAAGACTGAATAAAGAAGACAGAAGAATTGATGCCTTTGAATTGTGGTATTGAAGAAGAATATTGAATATACCAGGGACTGCCAAAAGAACAAATAAATCTGTTCTGGAAGAAATATAATCAGTGTACTCCTTGGAAACAGTGACAGCAAGACTGCATCTCACATACTTTGGACATGCTGTCAGAAGGAATCAATTCCTGAAGAAGGACATCATGCTTGGTAGAGTGGAGGGTCGGCTAAAAACAAGACCATCAACAAGATAGGTTGACACAGTGGCTTCAGTGATGGGCTGAAGTATAGAAATGAC
The DNA here is from genome assembly GCA_028571685.1 of Heterohyrax brucei. Classification (NCBI taxonomy): domain Eukaryota; kingdom Metazoa; phylum Chordata; class Mammalia; order Hyracoidea; family Procaviidae; genus Heterohyrax; species Heterohyrax brucei. The sequence goes on along the minus strand of CM053142.1, from coordinate 136,666,908 downwards.
TGTGGTCACGGCACAGGACCAGGCAATGTTTCATTCTGTTATGTGTAGTGCTGCTATGAGTTGGAACTGAATGGAAGGCATCTAACAACAACAACAGGTAAAAGCTATAAAATTCCATATCCTATCCCATGTTTTATTAGAAAATGGTAATAACATTCCACTTCATCCTGAATACGACAGTAGTAGAAGTAGCAATAATCAAAATTGCTAAATTTTGTGCAACTCTTATTGCCAAGAACATTACAAAGAACATTCCTCTATGCACATGTATATCTCACATCTCCCAATGAATTGCTGTTATTTGCTCCATCAGTTTTAAAGAGGAGGAGTTGGTATGTATACGGACAACAATGAAAGCCTGAAACTTCTAATTCTAGATATTTAGAATATAGCTACCAGCTATGGTATTACATTGCTCCCTGTTTTAACCCCCTAGAGTGATAGTACTTTTCAAACATTTTCATTGTTTTGACAATGGAGATCTACTGTAGGCACGTGTTTAACACAAATTCATTCCATATTCTACCATGTAGTTTTCCTGTAGATGAGGTAGTTACTCAGCTTTCAATTACTTTTAACTTTTGTTTTTAATTATAAGTGAGCCAAAGTGATTTTTTTCTCCAAGATCATCTGTATGTGAAAAAGACATCTGTTACTTTAAAAATCAGCTAAATCTAAACACTCTGCCGGCAATAAGTAACATACAGTGAATTTTCAATAGTGTTATCTAGTCGCTTGCAGATTCTGATTTCCTTACATTTTTCCAACTTTCTGATTTTAAAAAGAATTTGCCTTCCTACTTAGGGAATTAGTAGGTGGAAAACCATTTGGTAAGTCAATTTCTCAGCTGTCTTTTCTCCTTCTCCTAGAGGTGCGGCTTTTAGGGGCATATGTGAATTATTGGACTTTATTCTCATTATCACCTGCTAATTACCTACTGTGAAGAATGTGTTACCCGATAATGACACAATGTAAAACATTGATCGAAGCTTTCCATGGCACACAGAGCTAACAGTGTGAATGTCTTTGTTTTCAGTGACTAGACTCACATAAAATGTGGAAAAGCTTCAGGGCCAGTGAACTTCATAAAACCATCATTGCCTCTCTATGCTATATAAAAAACTATTTTTCATCAGTCAGTTAATGCTTCTATATGAGATCTTGAAAACAAAAATCATCTTCAAGCGAAATCATTAACAATGTGAAGTAATTAGACAGGTATGCTCTGGGACAGTAATTTATTGTTTAACTCCATTACCAAATAATCATTACACCTTCTTTGCATGGTATTCACAATTTTGTTTTTGTTGTATATATATATATATATATATATACACATACACCTAAGAATATATATGTTAAGATGACCACAGAATTCCAGGGTTTTGCAAACAGTTGATGCAGTTGGCTGCTAATTGAAAATCTGGAGGTTCAACACTTCCCAGGGACACTTTGATAGAAAGAACTGGCAATCTATTTCCAGAAAAATCAGCCTGTAATACTCTATGGTACAGAGTTCTACCGACACTCATGGGGTTGCTATGAGTCAGAATCGCTTGAAGACAAATGGTTTGGATTTTGGTTTACTGTGGCCACATATTTATGCCAAAAACTGTTTTGATAGCAAGGATACCGCCATCTTATGAGTATTTTGACTTCAGAGTTGCTAGCAGCTATAGGAAATTGTTTTCTATTTTAAGTATTTAAAATAATTCACAGAAAAGAGAGAGCCCAGTGAATTCACATCCAAACACAGACTTGTGAATGATTTTAATTACAAATATAATAGTGAGAATATACTTAAGACTAGACATAGTATTAAAAAAAAATCCCAAACCTGTTGCTATTCAGTCAATTCTGATTCTTAGCAACAGTATAGTTTAGAGTCAGTGGAAAGGCTATGGTAACAACAATAAGATGTTTCACTGTGATTTTCAGTTTTGCGGGTTATTTAGTTACTAAAGACATAACTGCAGCCCCAGTTACACAGTGGTTAAGAGCTTTCTGCTAACCAAAAAGTTGTCAGTTCAAATTTACCAGCCTTTCCTTGCAACTATGGAGCAGTTGTACTCTGTTCTCTATAACTGCTATGAATGAGAAGTGACCCTACAGTAAGGTTTTTTCCTTTGTTTTGTTTTTCCAAAACATAGTTATCTCAACGTCGTTGTTCTCAGGTACCATCAGTGGCTTCCAAGCCATAGTGACCCTATAAGACAGAGTGGAACTTCCTCATAGGGTTTCCTAGTAGCAGCTGGTGGATTTGAACTTCTGACTTTTAGGTTGGCAGCCAAACTCTTAACCACTATGCAACCAGGACTCCAACTGTCTCATTAATAGCAATGTATTTTAGAAAAACAATCATCATTTTTAGAATAGCTAATATTTTAAATAAATTTGGATATGGCTAAAAGCTTTCAACAAGCAGCTGTATCCAGGTCAGAATAAACACTTGAGTGAAAAATCAAATACAATCCCTGTCCCTCTCTACTCTATGCAGGAAATTATTACATTATTGTACCTTGCTGCCATCAGGTGGATAAACCTGTTTATTGCAGGATTAGTCTGGCTAAAGCAGTGGTTCTCAACAGAGTTGCTTCTACAAAATAAAAATGTCCCAGCCCTAATGCAGAACAATTAAATAAATTCTGGATGAGGGAATGCTAATAAATAATACACATTTTTTTATTTTTTAAAATTCATTGTGTGTATATTTACCAGGGACACTGGAAGATCTATTAACTGCACATTTTTACTTGAATGAGCCTCTCTTTTCTAGAAAGTAATTGTATTCTCACTCCATTCCAGATGGATGCAAAGGAACTCTCTACTTCTCATTAAATTCTTATTTTTTTTTCTAAGAAAGAAGTCATTTTCTGTCACTACATCTCTATTTCTTCTCTAGAAATCTATAGTCCCTCATAATAGTTTTATTTACCCAGAAGCATCAAATTCAGTATGATACAAAATTATTTAGATCAGTGGTTCTCAGTCATTCTCAAATTTTTACAACTATCAGCATGGAGAATATGTTGAAACTCTGCTTGGGTGGCTTCTTGCCCACAGTTTCTGATTCGGAAGCTTTGGGGTGGTATATGAGAATCTGTATTACTTCTAAAACTCACAAACGACACCAACAATGTTGGTCCAGGAATACACAATTGGAACTACCATAATAGAATATTGTAATATTTCTGTAATAAGGGAAGTATACAGCTTCAAACAAATTATCTTGTTTACTAAATTTGCAGATTTCTATCAGCATTGTTTTAAGATGAAAACAATTTAGATAGTTAAAATTTTAAAAATAATTACAGAAAATCAAACACATATGAGGTCCGACATTTGAGTTTAGCCACTCATCCTAGAAAAAGTGCTGTATAACCCATTGGTGAACATCCCTACAGTGACCTTTGACGTACTCCCCTTGGGATGCTGTGCACCAATACCAGTGCCTAGTATACCCTTCAAAACAATTTTGAAACTCTTCCCGGAATGGCCACCAAAGCTGTTGTGCTATTATGCTTGATGTCCTGAATATCACCAAAATGTCTTCCTTTCAAGATTTTCTTTACCTTTGGGCAAAGAAAAAAGTCACTGGGGCCAGATCAGGTGAGTAGGGAGAGTGTTCCAATACAATTATTTGTTTACTGGCTAAAAACTCCCTCACAGACAACCATACAATTAAGTTTGTGAACTTATCACCTTGCCATTTTGTACAATGGTCATTCCACAAGGAGTTTCAAAATTGCTTTGAAGGGTACAGTAGGTGCCGGCATCAGTGTGCAGCTTCCTACAGAGGTGAAGGTGACCGTAGTCATATTCAGCAGTGAAGTATGTAGCGATTCAAACAATTAAGTTTGTGGACTTGTCAGATCTTGTATTACTGAGGCATTCCAAGGAGCATCTAGTAGATTTGAACTGCCAACCTTTGTTTAGCAGCCATAGCACTTAACCACTATGTCACTATGGTTTCCGATTTAGATTTAGACTTATCTTAACAACAAAACCATAAATTGAAGTGCCTTCTTTAGATATAGTCAATGAGGATAATACAGCTGTTTTTGTATATAGCAGAAAATCATAGCAGCATAATTGTTAATATTTTCAGTAGTAATGTGCTAAAAATGCAAAGTCCTCTAATAAAATCTCAGGGCCTTCCCACTTCAGATAAATCAACATTTACATAGACAATCTTTGAACTATCCTTTTTGTAAGTCTCTGACCAAGGTATTAGTTTTACAAAGAGGTATTCCAAATTAATCTTTGCCTTTAAGTGAGGCAAGAGAGTGTACCAGTATGCGTGGTGAGAGAAGACACTGAAAGAGGGTAAGAGGGAAGTCTAGCTCTTCAATAAATGTTTATTGTGTGTCTACAATGAGCCCGAAGAGACCAACATATGAAGACAAAAAAAAGAAAACAGAAAAGTTGTCTGATGTCAAACACATTTCCATGTACTAGGACTGATGAGGAATTCCAGAACAAATCTCATTAAAGAAAAAAAGAAAAATGATGCTGTTGTATAAGATGCAACTTCAGAGTTCTCACTTCATGAATTTCAAATAACTGAAATCTTGAGTAACTAACATACGTTTTCTGGCTGCTCTCATTAGCTATCATCGATTTTTATTTCATGAGGAAAATGTATTTTTAAAGTCAGTATACGGGTCATTGTTGTGTCTAGTCAGACTTTAGTGCATTCATAGACTTGGAAGCTTGGAAGTAAAATGTTGTTAGGTGCCGTTGAGGCCATTCCGACTCATAGCAACCCTATGAACAATACGATGTAACACTTTCTGGTCTTGTGTCGTGTCCACAATTGTCTTTATGGTTAAGCCCGTTGCTGCGGCCACTGTGTCAATCCGTCTTGTGAAGGGTCTCCCTCTCTTTAGCCTGAGCCTCCACTCTACCAAGCCTGATGTCCTTCTCCAGCGACATATCTTTCCTGACAACATGCACAAAGTATGTAAGACACAGTCCTGCCATCTTTGCTTCCAAGGAGCACTCTGGATGGACTTCTTACAGAACAGATCTGTTTGTTCTTTTGGCAATCCATGGGACATTCTTCTCCAACACCACAACTCAAAGGCCCCAATTTTTCTTCTGTCTTCTTTGTTCATTGTCCAGCTTTCACATAGAAGTAAAATAGTCTTAGACATTAACTAGTCCAAATCATGGAGACTGAATTGCTATCATTGAGTCTGGACATGCATACACAAGTACATATACATATAAATGGTGTGTGTGTGTTTATATACACATATGTATAATGTGCTTGTTACAAAAATAAAATGTTTACAAAAGGATAACATCAGGCTCAGAGAGGTTAAAATATTGTTAACATAAGAAAAACATTTAAAGAGTTAACAGGTCCTGACTCAATTATAACAATTCAATCTCCATGGTTTGGACTAGTTAATATATATATATATAAATGATATATTAATTTATATAATATTAATAATATAACAAAATGTTATATAATAATATAACATACATGCAATATAGAGTTGGTACAAAGCCACTGTTATTAATGATAGACTCGCTCATGACGATCCCACTCACAATAGAATGAGATGACTGCCATCCACAGGATTTTTGTTGGCTGATTTTTTGAAGTTATTCATTAGGTCTTCCTTCCTAGTCTGTGTTAGTCTACAAAGCTGAAGCTTCCATTAATACATGATGGCTGAGCATAAAGTGCATTGGCTGAGAATTGAACCCAGATCTCCTTCATGCTGTTGTTGTTGTTAGGTGCTGTTGAATTGGATCTGACTCACAGTGATCCTATGAACAACAGGACAAAACGCTGCAGTCTTGTGCCTTGTCCACAATCATTTTTATGCTTAAGCCTATGGTTGCAACCACTGTATAAGTCCATCTCATTGAAGGTTTTCCTCTTTTTCACTGACCTGCCACTCTACCAAGCATGATGTCCTTCTCCAGGGACTGATCCCTCCTGACAACATGCCCAAAGTATGTAAGATGCAGTCTTGCCATCTTTGCTTCCAAGGAGCACTCTGGTTGTACTTCTTCTAGAACAGATCTGTTTGTTCTTTTGGTGGTCTATGATATACTCAAAGTCTTCTCCAACACCACAATTCAAAGGCATCAATTCTTCTTCTGTCTTCTTGTTCATTGTCCAGCTTTCACATGCATATGATGTGATTGAAAACACCATGGCATGGGTCAAGGGCACTTTAGTATTCAAGGTAACATCTTTACTTTTCAATATTTTAAAGAGATCTTTTGAAGCAAATTTTCCCAGTGCAATGCATCCTTTGATTTCTTGACTGCTGCTTCACTGAGCATTGATTGTGGATCCAAGTAAAATGCATGGAAGGCAAGAATTCCAGTACTGAACCACCATTGTTTTCTCCATATGTACAGACTTTGGACTTCTTGCCTACTAGCCTGATACACCACAGGTGGATGACTTTAGCAAATAGGAATTTATTCTGTCAGCTTCCAAGGCTAGAAGTCCAACTTCAGGACACCAGCTCCAGGAGAATACTGTCTCTGTCTGTGACTCTGAGGGAAGATCTTTGTCACCAATTTTCCCTTCGGTCTAGGAGTTTCTCAGTCTAGACCTGGGACCAAAGGACATGCTCCAGTGCTTTCTCACTTTTTTTGGTGGTAGTAGGTCTCTCTCCAATCTGCTGGCTTCTTTCTTTTATATATCTAAAGATATTGAGCCCAAATACAACTTAATCTTGCAGATTGCATTCTAAATCATTAACATAACCATAACTGTCTTTAATCCTGCCTCGTTTATATGATAAAGGTTTGGATTGGCAAGAGGTGAGATGAATACATCAGATCGTCAAATGGAGGACAATACTGGGAATTGCAGCCTAGACAAACTGACATGTATTTTTGTAAGACATGATTCAGTTCATAAAAACCAAACAACAACAGCAAAAAGAAAGCCTATTCCCCTGGAGTCAATTCCACCTCATAGTGTCCCTATGGGGCAGAGTAGAACCGCCTTCTTATGGTTTCCGAGGAGCATCTGTCTGGTGAATTTGGACTGCGAACCTCTTGGTTTAGCAGCCTTAGACCTTATCCACTGTGCAACCATAGTTTCCACTCAATCCATAATAGACAATAATTAATACATGTTGTAATGAAAGTGGATCAGGGTAGAATGGTAGAGTGATGTTCAGACAATCATATTCAGTGGTCACCTAACAAGCTTTATGGCCTAGTTTTTCTTTTATTTCTATGGTCTAATCAACTCTGGCTTTTTTCAATTTGTATTGCGCATAGTGTTACTGACACAGGAGGAAGCAGACACGGTGTTTCCAGGATGACATTTCTTCTTATCTTTCAGGTGGCAGCTGAGTCAACACGGTTACAGAAAAGTTTTTCTGATCGTAATGATCAGGCTAAATTCCTCTATTACAGAAAATATTGACTTTCATGATTCTAGTTTACATTTTTGTATGTGCATATGAGGCTGCAAGAGTGAAATAGTAACCTTGTCTTTTTTGCTTATTTTCGTATTTTTAGATCTAAAAGTGTGTACAAAACGTAACTATAACTCAGTCAGTTAAGAGTCTGATGCTTGGCATACTAAACACTAAACAAATAATTAAAACTGGCTCTCAAACTTCAACAAGCTCATGCTCTAGTTATGAATAAGCAACATACCAATAAGTTAAATATTAATCAAGTGCTCTGGTACGTTATAGTTTTAATATTGAGTACATTTTTGCATGGATAAATAGATATGTTGCAGTGTGTTTACACACTAAGAGTTATACACACATGCTTTGTTGTACATATCATTACATGTCATACCACTAGCTTGTGACATACTTATGTGATAATGCCAATTGATAAATGTAATTGCACTGTAAGAATCATTACCTTCTCTTTAGCTCATTAGTTATCTATTCCATTGGGGAAGGTGCATTAAGTAGCAGTGGTTCAACACAATTAATATGCTTGACCTTACCCTTAAAATTCTATTTTTAGTCATTAAATCTTATTCTTACTGTTAGAAAACATAAATATTTTTCCTCTTTCCAAGTGGGAATGAAATACCATTTTCAGACTGTAAAATGTGAAACCTTAAGGAAAAAATTGAAGTCATTGGTTTTATACTCATGCAGAATGTGTAAAATACAGAGGCTACCAAACACAGATATAAGAATTTGATCTTACTGTAATCCATTCCTGGTTATTGCTCACTTGCAAGTGTTTAGCAACTGGATTTTTCAAAGACAGCATCTTAAGGATGAAATATTCATTCCAGAGGCTATTTTCTAGTTAAGATCAAAAAAGTAATTCATTCAAATATATACATACTATGTATATAAGTGTGTAACTGTATATATAAAGAAGAGTGAATTGCATTTTATGTGTGTATAGTATACAAATATATACACACACATATAAAATCAGAAAATGAATGCTTATTATCTTTAAGGAGTTTGATTTTTGACCATAGCCATCCAAATGTAATTCTAAATACTTACAGTAGTAAATTGTCTTTCTGCAACTATCCAACCAAAAATCAAGGAAGTTTATAAAAGTCATCATTTGCTGGTGTGCATGCTTAAAATTAATCTAGAATGTTTTTTGGAGTCAAATGAAACTCAGATAAATGTACAGTTTCATAAAATTATATAATATTAGTCAGTTTCCTTCATAGCAATCTAGAGAGAGTATTGATTAATTGACCCACACAATGGATTCACAGTGTAATAGCACAGGTATACCTAAAGCTCATACTTCTGAACTTCTAGTCCTCTTTAATTTTACTGACACAATGGTACTTGCACTACTATTTATTTTGTTCAACTGCCTAAATCTCTGAGACATTTGGAAAAAAATATTTCAATGATTTAATATAAAATAAAGAGAGCAATATTTATGTCTACTGTAAATTCCTGAGAGGCGGTATAAAACACTATATTGAATTTTTTTCCAAAGAACAGTTTATATTCCTTCCATCTTCTCTATGCTAACAGTAAGTGTGTTAAGAATTTATATAAGACCTTCACTTCATCCTCTCAGAGCAAATTCTTAAATTATATCATATTCTGATTTTTCATATCACACTACAGGACAGTTCACAGTCTTCAAGAGATTTTCCTTCAAATATCTGAAGTTCATATACACACACACACATAAAGCCATACATATAACTATTCATATTAATTTATTTTATTTATTTTTTCCCCAAAGACATAGTCTTCTTTGTCCTATTAGGGACTACATTAATACAAAATATATGAAGCTGTAAGCCATTTTAGCTCTTAAAAGTTATTTTACACCTTTGAAGCAAATAATTTTAGACTTCTATGGTTAGAATTTTTTTTTTTTTTTTTTTTGCAGCTTATGGGGTTTGGTATCTTCTTCAAACAAGCAAAGTAGCATGGTGTCATAAACATCTATCCATTGAGAAGTGATCACTCAAAATCCTGTTATCCTCTCCACTGATCTGAGAAACCGGTTTACAGTACTGAATTTACAAGTGAGACTGGATTAGCAGATTAGGTTTTGTTTGCTTTTTTCTCTTGGAAATGCAGGTGTAGCTCTATTTTCCAGATATGTGATCAATTTAAGATTACTGGTGACTTCAGATGTTTACTTGACTTGATATAATCACTTAGAAAATTCATCTTAATTCACTCTGAATCTCTGATTTAAGTTACATTCACAATATAATATAGGGTAAATTGAGTCACTTAAACAACTCGAAAAATGTAGAACTGGTTTTAATAATTCTGTAGGTTTTGAGTTTATGATTTTCTAAAAAGAAATTTGGCTTTCATATTTAGATGTTTTACTTAAAGTGATAGTTAGGAGCCAAAGCTGCCACATATTTAGGCTATTCAATGCCATATTAGCTTTACGTGTATATATATATATATATATATATAATAAAAATAATTTATATTGCATGTATATGGTTTATAAGATACTTTACATGCAAAGTAATTTAAAAAATGCCTTTATTTCAAATACCTTGAGATGACTAACAATAATACATTGTTTCATGGATTTGAGAATTTTCTAAGTAATCATACATTTTATGAACAAGGTATAACATGCTTTATATCATCTTGAAACATACCTATCATGATTAAGCTTGTAATGAGTTATGATTCTCAGTATTTTGGCAGTTATGATGTAGTTTGACAGTCATATCATGTTGTGATCATTTTAGTGATGAGTTTTGACATAATATGATTACCTCCATGCTGGGGTCTGCTGTGAGCAGGCAATCAGTTGAAACAAACTTTTCTTGGGCATATGCACTGAATATAAGTGGACATTCTGGTGAGGATCATGGGCTGTTGTTCACTCTGGATCCTGCAGCTAGCTCTTATTCCTGTAATCTCCAGTTCTTCCAACTTGAGCTTGAAGCTAAGCTTGTCATCTTGCCTGCTAATCTTGGGATTCACTGATCTTCAAATCCTGTGAGCAAGATCCCTACTCTCTGACCTACCCGTCTTAGCTGTCCATCTGCCTCTATGACTATATGAATCAGGAGAAACCTCTGTGCTGACCCAAGGACTTGGAATGTTCTAACCACTACTACTGCTTGAACTATTTCCTTGATACAGATCTTTTTATGTAGATATTTGTATGCTTTACTGGGTTTGCTTGTGTAGAGGACCCAATTTAAGACAAAACCCTTCAATATTATATCCAGAACATCACCTTATATTCTATAAATGCATTTTATATAATCACGGTAGCGGTTTCTGAGTGCTTAGTTTAATTAATCATTTTTGTCAACATACATATGTACACCACTGCAGTGACAATACCTATGTCTAGGATAAATTCATGAAAGTGGGAAGAATGAGCGTTCAGGACTTTTTGATACACATTGCTTCTTTCCTTCAACAGTGCTTTATCTTAGTTCATGTATAAGTCTTGTAATATCTCGTGGGTATTCTAATTTGTACTGTTAAAATTGTGAGATTGACCATCTTTTTATACATTTCATTTATTCATGTATTCATTTTTTCCTTTAGTAGTTTTGCACTTTCATATAGAGTATAAGCAATGTCCTAAATCTTATATATTCAGCTAGTAACAACAACAACAGCAAAAAACTGTCCTCATGGGATTTGTATTGAGAGAAAGAATACAAAAAAATAATAAGAAAAACTTGCAATATGCTAATGATTCATAAAGGCAAAATAGAAATATGTAGAACAGGAAGGAAATGCTGACATTGGTACAGTTTTTTGAAATTTTACGCAGGAATATCTGGGAAAACTCATAAAGAAGATGACATTTGAATAGAGCCTTTGAGGAGTTCGATGATTTGATCTAAGTCAATAATGATGGAAGTAGTCAATAAATAGTCTTCAGATTTTGCTATGTTTGCCGTTAGAGGCAATAGGATTTACTGATAAGTTGGCAAGGCTGCTGGGCAAGAGAGGAAAAGAGTAGTTACTAATAGCTCCAAGGCTTCCGGTCAAGAAACTGAAAGAAGGGAGTCACCATTTATTTACCAAGGAAAAAAAGAGTAAGAGCAGACACAAGAAGATAGATATGGATTGGATTTATTAATTTCTAAAGCCTATTACACATCAGATGGAAATATTGTCAAAGCAATTAAATGTATGAATCTAAAAGTCAGTAGGGTTACTGAAGATACATCTTTGGGGTCTTCAGTATATCAGTGGTAACTAAGATTTTGAACCTGGGTGAGTGAAGACAGAAAGGGAATGAATAAGCAGTATGTGAATAATCAGTATGGCTGATAAGGGATGAAAAAGGACCCAACACTGAGTCCTAGGATGCTCCTAGCATTCAAGGTCAGAGAGATACAAAATGCGACTGAGAAATACAGTGAAATAGGGCAGTGAGACAACATGACATTTTAAAAGCCTAGTAAATATTTCATGAAGAATGACATGATCCACTGAGTCAAATCTTGCTATTAAGTCAAAAACCCATTGCAAAGAGTTTATTTTGACTAATAGTGACCCAGTAGAGTAGAAATGCCCCACAGTGTTTCCAAAGAGCAGAGCCAACCCTTTGGTTAGCATCTGAATTCTTAATCTCTGTGCAACCAGGGCAAGTGAGATGAAAAATGAGAATTTCTTGAAACAATTTACTTGAGCAAGAGAGAAGTGATGGGATCTAGTATATAGCTAGAATGGGTAAATCAAAGATGATTAAAAAAATATACTTAAGCCAAGAAGAATTATTTTCTAAGTTGATAGGTCCTCCTTACTGAGTCTAAAGAAGTAAGAAACTTGAGGTCCACTTTTTTCCTGGAGCTGTGTTTCTATTGCTTAGTGGCTATTAGGTCTAAGAGGTTGTGCATTGACTTGGAAGACGTACCAAAGATGGATTCAACATGTATTCTTTCAATCAAGCCAGGAGAAGCTTCTTCTTACTTCTGACATTTGCCTGTGAAGGCTAATAATTTGAGACAACTTCAAAGTAAATTTTTATATGGAAATATTTTAGTTTCATAAGTCAGGCAAATTTCAGCCACAAACACATATAGGGGTTAATGTTTGCTAAAAGTTATCAAAAAATCATTTAATTTTTTCTTCACCTAGAATTGAGAGCGATTCAACCAAACATATGTCATTTGCCTCAGATTCTTTCTCCACTTTACCCACAGAGTATTTGTTATTCATACCCTTTGTGTTATGTGGGGGCCTCAAATCAAATTTCCGTCTTTATAGGCCACAGAGTTTATTTCTTATCTCTTTATAGGTAGCCTTTTAAGCTATTATGTGTCTAGCACACAAAGAATTGCCTAATTCCCCCAGGCAAAACCTTATTTCAAGGCTCATTTATTTCTCTGGATTTAAGTTTTGCCAAGTGTTTCTAACTTTAGAGGATTCCCTTATTTTCTTTTATTAAGAGCTTCTCTTGTTATTTTTCTTTGTCCCTCCCCCCTTTTCTTTCTGTTACTGGGTAGTTTACTCTAGATATCTAACTGACGATTCAATCTCTGTGATTATTCTATGTATTTGATAAAACTGCTGCACCGAAGCCATCTATTGATTATCTGGTTGGTTGCTTGGTGGATTTAGTTTGACCTGAATAAGCAGTGTGGCTGACAATGAATTTGTTATTTTTCTTCACCCAACGTGCTACAGTTCAATGGGGGCTCTGGTGACACAGCCGTTAAGAGCTCAGGCTGCTATTCACGAGGCCAGCAGTTCAAATCCTTCAGCTGCTTCTTGGAAATCCTGTGAAGCAGTACTACTTTGTCCTATAGAGTCTTTATGAGTCAGAATCCACTTGATGGCAAGGGAGCTGACAATTTGGTTCACTAGAGATGCCTCAGAATTGTAGGGAAAAATTAATTTAGAAGAGTACAATGATAATAACTAAAACAATGTTATGAAAGATCTTGACTAATCTTGGGGTGGCAATGATGTTCCTGAACTGCCACACAGTTGTACCCAAATACTATGAAGCCAATCTACCTGGTAAAATAGCAGCCAAGAGAGTGGTATTTGGGAAGCCTAATGAAGACAGTGTTCTATAAATTTTATTTGTTGCAACTGCAACTTCACCTCAATCATAGTCTCTCATAATTAGGGACTCCTAGTGGGTCCTCCACCACCCATCTGTCAGTTTTTCATATGGTGGTGATGTGCATGTTGCTGTGGTGCTGGATACTTGGCACCCAGATTTCAAATACCAGCAGGGTTGACATGGTAGACAGATTTCAGCAGAGCTTATGTATTAAGATAGAGTAGAAAGAAAGGCCTTGCAAGCTACTTCCAAAAATTAGTCAATGAAAAGCTTATGGATCACAAGAGAATGCAATCTGACTAAATTTTCTTTAGACGTGTCATTGGGAAGGGTGTTGATGTATATTATGTTGGTGGATAAGGAAACCAAATTTCATCAAGCAGATGCCCAGTAAGGGTGAAGGAGCCCTTATTGAGATGGACTAACACAAAAGCGGTAACAATTGACTGGAACACGAGGATGACATAGGACTGGGCAATATTTAGTTCTGTTGTATACATGGTTGCCATGAGTCACTAGTGTTGTCTTGATGCATACTACTTCTCTGTTGGATTCTTCAGGATTAAAAAGAAAAGTCAATTCTTATTCAACTAAGATAATAGCTGAGAGAGATGTGTATTTCTTTAGCATGGTAAAATATCAGTCTCAAATCAATAGAGAAAGTCCTGTTAACACAAGTACACTAAAGCCAATTCTACCAATCAGAAACAAGGATTTACATTAGCACTAATAATTTATTTTTTTCTAAAAAAGAAACCAGTTCTATATACACATTAAATTCTCTCAGAATTAATCAATTAATAAATCATGAATACAATCAAACTAAATTGTTTTGAAAAATTGTGGATAAGATTCCAAAAGTTGATATATAAAAATGTGGACTTTTATATATATTTGTCTTGTATCTGGATACGTTATGAAAACATCTTATTCCTGCTGATTCTGTTATGTTCTAGATATATCTTCTTATACTTGGTTAATAATAGTACATCTTTTTTTCTTTTATTAATAGTTATCAGTTTAAATTTGGCTTCATACTTTAAGTCCTTATTAGATTAGAATCCCAGCATAACCCATCCTTCTTTTTCCCAATGATTTTAGTAATTTATCATAAAGTATCATTTTGGAAATTAAGTTTACTAAATTTATCATAATATACTACAATAATGAAGATAATGACAGTTATCATTTATGTCTTATATCAATGTGTTTTACATGCCCTATGTCACTTTGTCTTTCTAATAAATGTGTGAAATGGACCAGAAACTAAGCATTTTGATGACTAACCAAGATTACTCAGTCACTCACTGGTATAAATTAAACTAAAGCTTGCTAGTTGATGATCCTATTAACTATGCTACTTACCTAACAACTTTTCAACTTCAAAAACCCACTAGAGTATCAATTTACAAATGAAGATATATTTAAGTATATTAAGATCTTAATAATTCAAATAATGTGTAATAAAAGTTAAATTTTTTTTTTAAACAGGAGCAAATTTAGTAGTTGAACTTTTCTTCTTCCTGCTGTGCTATACTTCTCTGTTTCATCTCTGCCTCACTTGCGTTACACTTCCACGAAGTATGGTTGTAAACCTTTGGAGCACATGAAGTTTATAAGCTTTGAGGTGAATTTCTTGCCTTGCCTGAGGGCCATTGACCCTTGTCCGCATTGTGATTAATCTATATGGTCACTTCAAGTCCTGACTGTTTTCGTTTTGTGTAAAAGTTGTTCTAGGGCTCTCTTCACAAGTGATCAGGACTTAGCTTTTTCTGTCACCTCACTCATTTAACGTTGGTGTGTGTATATGTGTATATGAGATAAAAATCACCTTTATTTGTATTTCACATTATTCCTCGGTTGAAAGCAAGGTAAAGAACAAAAGACAATCGCCTTTCTCAAGAATCTAGTGGCCAACTGAAATGAATCAGTTGCACTTTATGTAACTTCCTTTATAACACATTCCTTTTGCTGCTTATTGCTTACTTTTGGGGAGGCAACACGGAATCATTTCTATTAGAGCGGTAGACCAGGAATAGGGCTGGCCTATAGCCAAAGGCAACACAAGCAGTTTTCCTGGGTTGTAAGAGAGAAAGACTGTGAAAACCACTTTGCTTCCAAAAACAAAAATATAAATAAACCAGGGAATATAACTAGGGGTGGAGCAGGTGAGATGAAAGACCTTTAATTTAGGTGACTAATAGAACTGCGGTAAAGCATAACCATATCAATACCTCTAACAAGATTTTTCTGGCAGTTGATTAAATTATGACAAGATTCTCTTTAAGTGGTAAATATTATAACTAACATGTGTACTTACTTAAACTAACTTACTTGAACTAACATGTGTGCTTACCTGTAAGGCATATAGTGAAATTGTGACGTCAGTATAGTGAGTATAAGAAAAGTAGAGGTTCAAGGGACAGCACTGCCAGAGGTAATGCTGAGGCTACAACTGGCTGGCAGTCCCAGGCCACGCACACTTTCCCTGTGGCACCACATCAGCTGTGTCTTGCTCATTTTGACCGTCGCCCAAACTTGAGCTTTTCCTGAAACCCTTAGTTCTCCTGAAATTCTTCTGACAATGTCCTTTCTGTTTAATTTGCTTCTTTTATTTGTCACTGCAGAGCATGACTCATGCAGAAATTGGAGTGGTTTTTAAAATGGAACCTCCGGAACATAGGAGGATCCATGGTTGATTTCCTTGCTTATTTGGGACTGAAGATATTGGACATCTAAATTCATATTTTGAGACAGAAATTTGTCATTACATGGTATCCTGTTTTGAAAGACCTATTTCAACTATTTCTATAGCCACCTGAAATAAAGTACCTATTGAAAAAAAAGTCATGGTAAGAGTGAGTGACAACTGCCATAAGCTAGTATGAAGGGCATAAGGAGAGTAAGATGGCCATTTCTATTACACTGGACATAACATGGAAAAGAGTGACAAGTTCACGCTCCTAAATTCTCTGCTGAGGGAAAAGGTTGAAAGTCAGACTTTATGTATTGAAGGAGTCTCTGTAAAAGAAGCATAGTGTTTGTGTTAGGAGGCCATCCAATACAAAGAGAAACTATTTC
Source organism: Heterohyrax brucei (assembly GCA_028571685.1). Taxonomy (NCBI): domain Eukaryota; kingdom Metazoa; phylum Chordata; class Mammalia; order Hyracoidea; family Procaviidae; genus Heterohyrax; species Heterohyrax brucei. The sequence continues at coordinate 136,650,351 of CM053142.1, read as the reverse complement.
CCAGTCTCTTCAGATCTTTTATGTGAAAATTATGGTGTTAGATATAGAAGGATCAGACCGATAATTAGAAGTGAGATATATGGGAAGATTGAAGAGATTCAGAGTGTCTTGAGTCCCAGATCAGTACACTGCTTTGGATGGAGTTATCTTGCTGAAAGAAGCTGCCGTCTCTCCCATTGTCCCTCTCTCTCCTCATTTTCTCTAGCTGGGAACTCTGGATTTCAACACTCACCAGAAATGACATTAAAGTAAAAAATAGAAGAAATATTGTAAATTCGGAGCAATCATGACATTTCAGTCATCTGGTAGCCAAGCCAAGTGCCGTCGAGTCGAATCCGACTCTTGACAACCCTAGGGGCCAGAGTAGAACTGACCCCCAGAGTATTCAAGGAGCGCCTGTTGGATTTGAACTGCCGACCTTGTCGTACGTCTAAATAGATTTATGGGCATTACATTCATGGAGTGAAAGGGGAGTTGGTAAGCAATCTCAGAGACAGCTAAGCTTATCAGTGTTTTTCACTGTGATAAACGGAAAAAAAACTCTAGTGTATGGAAGACAGAAAAGAATTAAAAGGGCTACTTGCAGACCTACTAGCACCAACAGCAGACAAGTAATGCTGCTGTGAGCACTGTATCCCATCGTGCTCTCTTGCCACTGTCTTCCTATCCTGAGCCTAGTTTCCCAGCTTTCCCCTTCATGTTGTGAGCTATTTAACAGAGGTAAAGAGAATGGTGATATAATGTGAAGTTCATTACGATTCATAGCAAACTCATGTAAAAATTTTGAGTATATGTTTGTGTGGGTACATTTTCACCCCCAAATTTTAAAATGATATAAAAAAAGTATGTTGCTAAAAAATTATGCGCCAAATTTGGTGTAGTTAAGACAACAAACCATCAGCTGTCAACTTCTCTTACCACAACAGTTTTCACGTAGCTGTGACGCTGAAAGCTATGCCATCAGTATTTCAAATGCCGGCATGATCACCAATGGTGACACTTTTCTGTAGAGCTTTAGATTAAGACAGAGTAGCAGTGAAGGCCTGGAGACTTCTTCCCCAAATTAGCCAATGAATACTTTAGGGGTTTAAACAGAACATTCTCCACTTCAGTTCTTTTGAACATGTTATAAGGAGAAATCATTTTCCAGCAGAGGACATCATGTTTGGTGAAGCAGAGGACCACCAAGGGCATGGGACACTTGATGAGATAAGTATATGGGATGCTTGATGAGATGAGTAGACACAAATATGCAGGTAATTTTGTGGAAGAGGCAGTACTGGGCAATGTATTCTTCTGTTGTATTTGAGGCTGCCATAGATCAAAATGGATTTGATAGCAAGTAAGATGAATAAGACAACAAAAGAGCATTTGGAAGAATTATCAAAATTGTGTAAGAACTGTACATTTGAACTGTTTCTCTTGTGTTTTTAAGTTCTCATTTCACTTTGAAGATACAAGTTTTGAAATTTTACATGATATATAGTTTATATAGCTTGTGCAGAAAAGACATCAATCACTCAAATTAAATCAGCAAACCTGTATTCAAAGAAAAGTTCTTGGATCCACAAAATGTAGTGAACATTAATGTGTTTTTATTTTAAATGTACAAGTTATACAAATATTGTCTGTTATGATTCCCAGTGTAGCCAGCTTTTTCAAATATCCAGCAAACTTTCAATCTCAATTGTGTCTACTGACAGGTATTCTCCCAAATGCTCCGTAAAGTGGTAGTCACACAATACATAACATCTCTCGTTTTCAGTTGCAAGGCACATTGAGCCAAGCCGTTTCATGTATGAGACTTTGACAAGTTTTGAAATAATGTTTTGAAAAGACACTTTGAACTCATACAGAATTGACACTGACTCTTGAGGTTTTTTAAGACAAGATTCTGAACTTCTCCGGGCTTCATGTTTCTTCAGCTATACGATATTGCTAGTAACAGTCTTGAAACTTAACAGAAATAATATTTGTGATGCTGATTAATAATGCCAGTTATATAATAGCAGATTCTTAGTAGTTTTATGTTTTAGTGTTTATTTTAAACACTAACTTAACTGGATGTAATGTACACAGTTTTCTCCACTTTAGTAATGACTAAATGGAACGGAGTAATGACTGATAGAATAGAGTATATAGAAACCCTGGTGGCATAATGGTTAAGTGTTATGGGGCTACCCAAAAGGTCAGAGATTCAAATCCACTATGGAGCAATTCTACTCTGTCCTGTAAGATTGCTTTACATCAGAGTTGACTTGACAGCTGCAGGGCTTTTTTGTTGTTTCTTGGTGTGCGTAACAACGTTGCTTCTCTCTCTTCTCTGTATGCAAATATATGCATGTTTGCATAAGCTATATTAAGTGTTAAATAGCTAAAATGACAGTGTCCTTTAGACTATCACACTCAACAAACCTCATAAAAATTGCTTAAATATTTTAAAGTAAAATAATATTTTCTTTAATTTTATTTATGACATCTTGGTGACACATTAGTCCCAATTTCCAGTAAACATTTATTTCTTGCTTTCTAAGATTGAAGTGTTCCTTCAGCAAAACTGCATATAAGAGAGAATCTGTGATTTTCCCTTATTTCCCTGATAATTATAAGCAGGAGGTAGTCACAGCTCAACAACTTCTTTAAGGTGTGCACTTTGTTGGGGGAGGAGATTTACTTAGAGGAAAAAAATCTAGCTTATTATCCATGGAGTAAGAAAAACAAATCTAAAAGTCTTTTAATTAAGCCAAGTAATTAGAGTTTGGAATGCATCCAGTGAACTTCCACTGCACAATATAAACTATGATACTCAAAGGCACTTCTAAAAAAGTTGCATAGAAAAGTAATGAGCAAACAGAAAATATTCAGTAACTGCAACTATAACAAATGTGTTCTATGTACCAAACAATAACAAAAAATACATATGTTTTCCAGTGTCTCACAGTATAATATCCCCTATTGAACTTTATAGCAGAAATGCACTTACAGAAGCAATAGAAGTGAGTAGTCATATGAAATACATTTTATTTGGATCCATAATCAACACCCATAGGAACAGCAATTTAAAAAATCAAGTGATGTATTTCACTGGGTAAATTTGCTGCATAAAGATTTTGTAAAAAAAAAATTTAAAAAGCAAAGATGTCACTTCAAGAATTCATGTGCACCTGGCACAAGTCATGGTATTTTTGGTTGCTTCATATGTATGTGAAAGGTGGGCAATGAATAAGGAAGACAAAAGAAGAAGAACTAATGCCTTTGAATTACAGTGCTGATGAAGAAAATATTATGTAATCCCAGAAGAATGGCCAAATCCCTCTTGGAAGAAGAACAGCCGGGTACTCCTTGGAAGTGAGGATGGTGAGACTTCATCTCACCGAGGACTAGTCCTGGAGAAGGGCGTCATGGTTGGTAAGGCAGTACATCAGTGAAAAGGAGGATGACTCTTACTGAGACGGATTGGCACAGTGGGTACAGCAAGGACACAAACATAATGACATTGTGAGGATGGTACCAGGTAGTGTTTTGTTCTGTAGTTCATACTGTTGCTGAGTCAAAAGCAACTCAAAAGCACCCCAAAACAACACCAACACCAAAAAGCATTCATAAACATGGATATGCCTTTCTACAATGGAATGGTCTTTACCCACTACTGTATCTCAGAGCATTCCATGGTAACACAGATCTCCACAAGATTTTGTGCCAGCCTTTTGAATAATATTTGTGAAAATACAGAAAAAAAAATTAGTTGCTGGATTTTGGTATTAGTTCAGGTGACAAAAAATATTGCAGAAATAATGTTTTTATCTTTCTGTTAAACATATTTGTTAGAATTTCTGTTTTATAGTTAATCATATAACACCTAACCAAAAAACACAAACCCACTGCCATCGAGTCAATTCTGACTCATAGTGACCTCATAGACAGAGTAGAACTGCTCCCATAGAGTGTCCGAAGAGTTTCTGGTGAATTCGAACTGCTGACCTTCTAGTTAGCAGCTGTAGCACTTCATCGCTATGCCACCAGGGTTTCCTCATAACACCTGGAAGAAGTTAAATAGCTACCGTCTCATTTAATTTATGAATTAAAGCTATTTTTTTTTAAAAAAAATCCTCTTTCAAATTTAATCCGACATTAGAAATGTCTGTTTATCTTCTTGTTTTACCTTCACTTCGCTGTGTCTTTCCACATTTACTTTTTGTCCTTTTTAGAATAGAAAATATAGAGACAACAGGTGATACGGATACCTAACTGACCTGTTCCAAACATCTAATACCATGCGTCTCTATGCCATCAAAGAGAATTAATATCAACAATGCTAAAAATTATTCAACAAAAGACACCAAGTTTTATATTACAGCTAATAGAATGATAGAATTTAAGTGTCATCTCTGTACATAAAATGGCAGGTGAAGCCATTCAAACAAAAAAACCACACAAGTCAGAACAGATTCAATAGCAGTGAGTTTGGGTTTTTTGCTTTAATCAGGTAAGATAGTTCAGCAAACACCATATGCTTATGAACTGTAAAGTGAGTGAGATAATTTCCGAATATGACCCCCAAATACATGGAAGTACCCCAAACCGGCCCTTTATTTTTCTGTTTATCGCTGAGAAACGGGACAGAAGTGCCATAGCCAGCAATACGCAGACTGCCAGTGTTGAACGGTCCCTGACACTTCCACAGAGTTTTGCCAAATAACTAGAGAGTCTGAGAACTGGGGATAATGTGTCATTTGTAGAGCTGTGGAACTTGCTTTTATACTCTAAAATCCTCGGAATGAAAAAAGGTGTATATCAGATGGCATTAGAAGGAAAAGCAGATAGAAAAGCCCCAAGTACTCTTTTTGTGGTGTTTTGTCATGGCAGACTTAGGATGCTAAGACAAGTCTGCTTCTCTAAATCATCTCTAGCAGTGACACTGCTCTTCTACATGGCCCTTTTTACTTTTCCTAGGGATCACTTGTGGATCTTCCATATTTCTCCTCTTATAATAATTCAGCTGATCGACACACTTTTTTTAGCTGATAGTGTGGAAGAACCCTAGTTGTTGTTGTTGCTAGGTGCCATCCATCAAGTTTGTTCCAACTCATAGTTACCCTACGCACAACAGAATGAAACACTTCCCAGTCTTGTGCCACGTCCACAATAGATTTTAGGCTTAAGCGTATCATGGTTGCCACTGTGTCATCCAACGCATCAAATGTCTTCCTCTTTTTAACTGACCTTCCACTCTGCCAAGTGTGATGTCCTTCTCCAGGGACTGATCCCTCCTGACAACATGTTCAAAGTATGTAAGTTACAGTCTTGCCATCTGTGCCTCCAAGGAGCACTCTGGTTGCACTTATACCAGAACACATCTGTTTGTTCTTTTAGAAGTCCGTGGTATGTTCAGTATTCTTCTTCAATACCACAATTCAAAGGTATCAATTCTTCTTCTGTCTTCCTTGTTCATTGTTCATCTTTTGCATGCATACGATGCAATTGAAAATATCAAGTCTTGGGTCAGGTGCACCAAGGATTTGGTGAAACATGAACTGAGATATTTTAACAAACAGATGTAGTGCTGGAAGTGCTCAGTTGTCTATGTCAAGAAATTTGGGAACAGCTACCTGGTCAACGAATGGGAAGAGATCCATGTTTATGCTCATTCTAAACAAAGGTGATCCAACTAAATGTAAAAATTACCCAACAGCACCACTAATACCACACACAAGTAAAATTTTGCTCAAGACCATTCAAAAGTTACAGCAATAGTATATTGACAAGCAATGACCCTGGAGGGACACAAAATCATGTTAAGTAAGACCAGTAGACATGTAAGGGAGCCATAGTCCTTCTTCCTTTCTTTAGTAACAAAGCCAGATTTATTCAGAGTGTGAATAGATCCAACTAAGAATGTGTTATTTTTTTGTAGCTCTCCCAGGTAGCCAGCAGTGTTTGTGTAAGATGGTGCTACTGTTAGGTATGGCTGAGTCAGTTCCAAGTCATAACTATTCTAAATTCAACAGAATGGAAAGTGGCCTCATCCTGAATTAACCTCAAGATCATTGTTATGCCTGAGCCTATTATTGAAGCCACTATCTTGTTGAGGGTCTTCCCTGTAACATAATTTCATCTAACTGGATATAAATAAGAATCACTACTTGGTTCTTTAATGAAAAAAATTTCCAGAGAGAAGTAATTCAGCCAGTATGTGCCGTTTTATACTCTGCCCTTTTGGTTCTTTTTGCCCGGACGATGCTGGAGGAAAAGCTGCCACCTTGTATACTTGAGGTGATATCTACAAGCTAACAAGACTTATTGAAAAGGGTCAGGATCTCTGACAGCACGGCAGTCCAGCTTTCAAGTCTCATTATGTGAAACCAAAAACAAACAAATAAAGCAAAGCAGAAAGTAATTACTAAAACTAATATAGGAGATTCTTGTCAGTGTCGAGGTGAGAAGTTATGGGAGCAAGGAAGTCTAAGGTTATACATAGACATTTATGTCCTCCAGAACTGCCAGTCTTGTTGAGATCTCAGGCATAAATAAATAATTACACTTTTGAAAGATAATAGAGTATCTACTGACGAGTGGTGTTTTAGTGTCACTAATTTGAATGAGTGTTTCTCATAAGAGGTAACATACAAAAGATGACTTGAAGACAAGAGAAGTTTTTCCAAGCAGTCTTAGATATAGAAGCAATATTGCTGTTACTGTTTGGTGCTGCTGAGTCAGCTCTGGTTCATACTCACCCTGTGTACCATAGTAGGAAACACTGCCAGGCCCTGCACCACCCCACAATTGTTATTCTTGAGCCCATTGTTGCAGCTGCTGTGTCAATCCATCTTCTTGAGGGTCTTTCCCTTTTTCACCAACCCACTTTGCCAGGCACGATGTCCTTCTTCAAGGACCGTGTGCTGGAAACGTATTCCACCATCCTCGCCTCGAAGGACCATTTTGTGGGGAAGAGAATCCATTCAGAGGGATCAATTTGTGAAAAGGCACAAGATACGACAGAAAGGAGGGGAAGCGGTATCTCCAAGTGTTTTGGTGCAAGTAGAATGTTGTGCACATTCTAAAAAGGTGGAAAGTAGGGTGGAGAGAGATGTTGAAGAGGAGTACAGGGCATGCTGAGGAGTTTGGGCTTCATTCTAGAGCCAACGTTTACAAAGTGGCAGCCAGCAGTAAAATCTCTGTTGTGTTTGGCAAGTACACAGTTTTTGAGTTTCAAATTTGAATGAATTTCGGTAGGGTGTAGGACCACTTGGGTAGAAATGGTTAACACATTTAGTTACTAATCAAAAGGTTAGAAATCAAAGTCTACTTAAAGGTACCTTGGAAGGAGGGATTCCATGTGGATTTCAACAGCTATTTCTGATAGAGTGAGCACTGAAATCCCTGTACAGGAGAGCTCTACTGTGGCCCACACAGAGTTACCGTAAATCAGAGCTAACTCTACAGCAACTTTTCTTGTTGTTCTGGAGGTACGGTTTGTAATATCTCCTTGCCCACCACTCCAACCTCACCAATTTACTTTAGGCACCTGGGTCCTGGAATTGTTTATGTTTGTGACTCCATAGAGAAAAATTAAGCAAACTGCTGCAGTCTTTCCGGGAGGCAGGAAATCTTGGAAAAGTAGAGCTGATGGCAGTTAGTAGCAGAGTTGTGCAGGAAGAAGTCAAACAGGGAAAGCCTTGATATCATAGAAGCAAAGGGAAAAAATGTCACATGTGCCAGGAGAAATGAAAAGTTAAATGTCTTTAATAAACTGTAGCTAGGATAAGGGAGTATGGGAAATAACCCTTTCAAGAATATGGAGAGGTAAGCAGGATAACCAGGGGAAAGGTTTCTGTTCAGTATTTCCTCAGTTGAATTTATAAGACTCTTAAGAAATAAGGATTTCCAGTTCTGAAAATTCTTAAAATATTTTCATGATAGTCAAAACGCTTGGCTAGTACTTGCATAACAGTTCAGTCACCAACAGGCATGAGTATTTACAAGCACAGACAGAAACTTTCTGAACTTTTAGAAGATCTAACCTTTTATTTTTCCCTAATAAATATTATAGCATCCTCAAATGAAAGTTTGGAAACATTACCTATTATTATTTGGAAAAAACAAACAAACAAACGTGGTGACTAGGAAAGAGAAAAATTAAATATGAAAGAAAATGGTTGATTTATAAGTTAATATTACCAAATTATGAAGTTATGCCAAACCACATTACTTAACCCAAATAGTTTTAGCATCTTCAGTAATGAGCATAATACATAATATACACAAATAGAAAGCCATAATGAATCCTGTAAGCATTTTTACCAGTGTGCTAATGACCTGGTTGAGCACTAACTTTGGGCTTTGCCTCCAGCCCTTAAAATACAGTCAATTATTACCTGCTCAAACCTATAGCAGCATGTTTTAACTAGATTCAATATGCTCCAAGGAAAGGTAAATATTATACAATTTTGTTTTCATTTTCAGCTTCTAAAATCACAGCTGTTATTCATAATTCAATTGTAGTTTACAACATACTATAATGTACCTGTAAGTGAAAATCATGTACTTATAACAGTATTTACATTTCTTGACTCATAAACATTAGAAATATCAGAATTTGAAGTAGATTTATAATATCTTCTTATATATACTTAAGTAGTGTATTATCAAAGTATTTTTTCCCACATACAGTGATGTTTTATCTTATAGACTTTTGAGATAATATTAAAATACCAGTTACAAAATAAACTAACCATAGCTGAAATTTTAAAAGTACTTCCAAACTATAATGGAGAAGTATAGCATACAGAGTACAGAGCAGTATTTTTTTTTCTTTCAAGAAGTGATTTTCAATGTGTTCATTATTTTGACAAATACCTCCTCCTACCTCTTGGCCCACAGACTAAAAAGCAGTTTGTATTTTGTTAAATATTTACTGGTATAATTTTAGGGGGTGTTATTTGAAGATTTAAATGATTCATTATGCTTCTGCACTCCTTGTCCAAACCAAAAAAGATACTTGTGTCAACTACATCTTGTTGTCTGGATACCTGAGAGACAGGACATGATTTAATATTTAGGATTGCTTGGAACATAATATGAGTAGGATTATTATCATCATATACCTTGTCAGGCTTTTCAGTGTTGAATTAATACTAATGATAAAAATAGTTACCATATCTGCTGATGCTAATTGAACACATAAAATGTGCCAAGTACCTTATTAAATACTTATTCATGAATTCTTTCATTTAATCATTAAAGTAGCCCTGTGCATTGTATAATCTTACCTCTTTTCCAGACAGTAATAATAAATACTTGCCAGTATGTACTGAATTGTCATTTATTAAATTTGCAGCATCCCAGTGAAATAGTTCCACCATTCTAGATTATAGATTTTGAATTAAAATATAAACAATTTGGCTAAATTCATACATATAATAATGTTGGAGCCCTGACTCATTAATAATTTAATAACTCATATTATTATATTAATTCTGTTTTTTTAAAAAATTATTGTGCTTTAAGTAAAATTTTACAATCCAAATCAACATATCATATAAAACCCTGAACACCAACTACTCAGCTACCCTAACTACTCTCCCCCTTCCCTGAAACAGAACACTCCTTCTTTCTATCCTAATACTTCTTTTATCTATTCAACCAACTCCTGTCCCCCTTCACCATCTCACTTTCTGTCTAGAGAGAAGCTACCCAGGCAGCCTCACGCATATAGTCAAGTCAAGAAGAACATTCCTCTCCAGCGTCACTCTGTCTTGTAGTCTCGTCCAGTCTTTGTTTGAAGCATTGGCTTCAGTCCTGGTTTTAGCTCTGGGCTAACAGAGCCTGGGAGCTATGTATCCAGGAACTCTCCGGTCTGACAAACCGTCAAACATGGTTTTTTAATTTATTTACTTTTAGTAGAATTCTATTTTTTTTTAAAAGAGTTCTATTTTGGCACACTCATTTTTCTCCCACAACATCAGGGAGATGACTTCCCTGTCAGGGAAGTCATTGGTGGTGGCTGGGCACCATCTAGTTCTTCTGGTCTCGTGCTGAAATATTCTCTGGATCATATAGCACCTTCAGCATGCTGGGCTCATATTTTCCTCTCATCTTCGATGTCCTTCGTTCTCCTCTGCCTCAGGTGGATTGGGACCCACTGATGCTACTTGGATGGTAGCTTGCTAGCCTCTAAGATCCTGGATGTCAGTCACCAAAGTGACATGCAGAACATTTTCTTTAAAAAAAAAAATCAAAAACAAAAAGAAAAAATCTTAGTTATTCCGATTAGACTAAATGTTCCCTGAAACTGTGGTCCCAAGATCCCTGTCCTTTCTGTTCTATCCTTCAGAATGTTGGGTTGTATTCAGGAAACTGTTTAGGTTTTGGTGTACTTTAGTTGTGCTAATCTCCCTTCTGCTGCATGCCATCGCACCCTTCAGCTAACTCAATTCCTATCTACTATCTAGTCTATGAATACTCTTTTCCCTCTCTCCCTGCACTTGTAAACCATCGAAGATTATTTTCTTCTGTGCTTAAAATTTTTTTTTAATCCTTATAAAGGTTTCTTACAATATTTGTCCTTTTGCATCTGACTAATTTTGGCCAGTGTAATGTCTTCCAGGTGATTATACATTAGGAGACATTTTCTAAAATCATCGTTATATTTTATCGTTGCATAATATTCCATTGCATCACTATAACACAGTTTGTTTTATCCATTCATCTGTTGATTGGCACTTAGCTTGATTCCATCTTTCTGTATTTATGGACAGTGTTGCAATACACATTGATGTGCATGTATGTAACATTCAGAACAGTTAAATTGGCAGACTTACTTGTTGGACCTCATATTACAAGAAATGGGATATGGTATTTCACTTTCTATCTTTTTAAGAAAATGCCAAACTGATTTCCAGCAGTGCAGAAGAGTTCTAATCTCTCCACAATGGATTAATGCCAGCCTTGTTGGGATGAGATGGTATCTGATTGTGGTTTTCATTTGGGTTTCTCTGATGGTTAATGATTGTGAGAATTTCCTGATGCATTTGTTAAAAGAGTCCAGAAACCCTGGTGACATAGTGGTTAACCGTTATGGCTACTAACCAAAAAACTCACAGTTTGAATCCATAAGGTGATCCTTGGAAACTATGTGGTGCAGGTCTGCTCTGTCCTACAGGGTCTCTATGAGTTGGAATTGATTTGATAGCAGTGAGTTTGGTTTGGTTTTTTCCTAGTGTCTCGATCACTTCTTTGGTGAAGTGCCTGTTCACATCCTTTGTCCATTTTTAATTGGGTTATCTGGTTTTTTTCTTTTTGAGGTTTTGCAGTAACTTGTAGATAAGGGGGAACCCTGGTGGCCTAGTAGGTTAAATTCTACATCTGCTAACTGAAAAACTGGTAGTTCAAATCTGCCAGGTGTTCCTTGGAAACTCTATGAGACAATTTTACTCTGACCATCTCAGGTCACTATGAGTTGGACTTGACTTGATGACAGTGCATTGGATTTTGGTTGATTTGCTGTAGATTAGTAAGACTGGACACCAATCAAATTCATGGAAGCCAAAAACTCTTTCTCACTCTGTGAGTAGTGAGTACTCTGTGGTAGTCTTTTTACTCTTTTAATGAAGTTTTTGGTTGAACTTAAGTATGTGATTTTTAGAGATTTCCAGTTATTTATTTTATCTTCTGGTGTTTATGCATGATTGGTAATTTTTTTTAGTCTATGCCATGTATTAGGGCTTCTAGTATTTCCTATTTTTTCTTCTGTGATCTTTATTGTTTTTGATTTTATATTTAAGTATTTGAGCCATTTTGAGTTAGTTTTGGGGCATGGTGGGAGACATGGGTCTTGTAAAGGCTGTCTTTTCCCCAGTTCACAGCCTTTGGACCTTTGTCATTTATCAGCTGCTCATATGTGGATGATGTTATACCTGAATTCTCAGCTCCACTCCATTCATTTATGTGTCTGTTTTTTGTACCAGTAACAGGCTGTTTTGACTACCATGGCAGTGTAATAAGTTTTACAGTCAGATATAATGAGTCCTCCCACTTTGCTCTTCTTCAGTAATGCTTTACTTACCCAAGGCTTCTTCCCTTTCCATATGAAGTTGGTGATTTCTTTCTCCATTTCATTAAAAAATGCCATTGGAATTTGTTTTGAGATTGCACTGTATGTATGGATTGTTTGGGATAGAATAGACATTTTCACGATGTTAAGTCTTCCTATCTGTGATCAAGGTAACTTTCTCCACTTACCTAAGTTGCTTCTGGTTTCTTGCAATGGAGTCTTGTAATTTTCTTTCTATAGGCCTTTCAAATTTCTGTTTAGATTTATTCCTGGGTATTTTATCTTCTTGGGGACTATAGTAAACTATAATGATTTTGTAATTTCTCTTTTGACAATCTCTTTGTTTTTGTAAAGAAATTCACCTGATTTATGTGTGTTTATCTTTTATCCTAATACTTTGCTGACCTCTTCTACTAGTTCCAGTAGGTTTTGCTCATTTGTTTGTATTCTTTAGGTTTTTATGTGTATCAAATCATATAATCTGCAAATAGAGACACTTTTACTTCCTCCTTATCAATCTGGATGCCCTTTATTTCTTTGTCTTGCCTGAATGCTCTGGCTAGAACTTCCAGCATAATGTTGAATAGAAGTAATGACAATGGGCATCCTTGTTGATACCTGTTCTGAAGGGGAATGCCTCCACACTCTCTTCATTTAGGATGATGTTAGCTTTTGGTTTTGCATAGATGCCCCTTATTATGTTGAAGAATTTCCCACCTATTCCCATTTGCTGAGAGTTTTTAACAGGAATGGGCATTGGACTTTGTCAAATGGCTTTTCTCTATCAATTGATAAAATCAAGTTGTTCTTGTCTTTTGTTTTGTTTTTGTGGTCATTACATGAATTGTTTTCATGATGTTGAACCATCCCTGCATCCCTAGTATGAATCCCACTTTGTCATGGTGAATTTTTTTTTTCTGTGTTGCTGAATTCTATTGGCTAGTATTTTGTTGAGGATTTTTATATCTAAGTTCATGACAGACGTTGGTCTGTAATTTTCCTTTTTTTGTGCTGTCTTTACCTGTTTTGAGTATTAGGGTTATACTGTCTTTATAGAATGAATTTGGAAGTGTTTCATACTTTTCTGTGCTTTGCGATATATTTAGTAATAATGGTGTTAACTCTTCTCTGAATGTTACCAGAATTCTCCAGTGAAGCCATCAGGGCCAGGGACATTTTTAGTTGGAAATTTTTAAATTACCTTTTCAGCATCTGTTTTTTGTTTGTGATGGGTTTGTTTAGTTGTTCTACTTCTGTTTGTTTTAGTTTTTGTAGGTTTTGTGTTTCTAGAAATTTGCTCATTTCCTCTAATTTATTAGAATTTTTCATAGTACTGTGTTGTGATTCTTTTAATTTCAGTTGTGTGTGTTGTAATATTGCTCACCTTATTTCTTATTTGAGTTATTTGCTTCATCTCTCATTTTCCTTTTATCAGTTTGACTAGTCATTTATCCATTTTCTTGATCTTTGAAAACAAAAAGTAAACAAAAAACAGCTATTGGCCTCGTAACTCTTTCAGTCATTTTTCTATTCTCTATTTCATTGAGTTCTGCTCTAACTTTTACATTTGCTTTCTTCTGATGTCCAAATGATTCTCACTGCTCTCTTTCCATTTGTTTGAATTGTAGAGCGATTTATTTGATTTGGGCTCTTTCTTCTTTTTGTATATTTGCTTTTATTGTGATAAATTCACCTCTGAGCACTGTTTTTGCTGTGTCTCATAGATTCTGGTAGGGTGTGTTTTCATTCTTATTCAAGTCTATGAATTTCTTTATTCTACCCTTGGTTTCTTTTGTTACTCAGTCATTTATCAGCAAATTATTGTTCAGTTTCCATGTTTTTAATTTTTTTCCATCTTTATTCTGCTATTGATTTCTACTTTCATGGCTTTATTGTCTGAAAATATGCTTTGTGTTATTTCAGTACTTTACGTTTTGATAAGGATTGTCCTGTGGCCTAATATGTAGTCAGTTCTGAGGAACGTTTCATCTTCATTGGAAAAAAAAGTAGAGTGTTCTATATATGTCTATAATGTCACATTGGTTGATTGTGGCATTTAGATCTTTTATGTCTTTATTGAGCCTTTTTCCTAGATGTTTTGTCCTTCACTGAGAGTGGTATGTTGAAATCTCATACTATTATTGTGGAGCTGTCTATTTCTGTTTTCAATGCAGAGTGTTTGTTTTATGTATTTTTGAGAACTGTTGTTGGGTGCATATATATTTAATATGGTTATACCTCCTGGAGTATTGAGCCTTTAATCGTTACATACAATGTCCTTTCCTTATCCAATGTTGTGGATTCTACTTTAAAGTCTATTTTATCAGAGATTAATATTTTCACTCTAACTTTTTTTTGAATGTTATTAGCCTGATTTATTTTTTCCATCCTTTGAGTTGTAGTATGTGCACATCTTTGAGTCACAGGTATATCTCCTGTAGGTAGTATATAGATGGGTAATTTTTTAAAATTCAATCTGCCACTCTCCATCTTTTTATTCACGTATTTAGTCCATTTATAGTCAATGTGATTATTGATAATTATGAGCATAGTGCTGTCATTTTGATACTTTTGTGTGTGTTGTAGACAGTGCCTTTGTTCTCTCTAATTTTCCATGCTGAGATTTTTTTCTTCATGTGCTTTCAAGTTTTCCAGTGTTAGTGGTTCCGTATTTGCTGAGACTTCATGTTTTTTATTTTGATGCATAGGTTTGATAGTTTCCTTAACATTCACCCTCATTTTTCTAAATTTAAACCAGTCTTTAATGTCTTTATATTGTCTTGAATTTCTTTCTGCATGAAATATCTATAACTACATTTTCTTTTGAGGCCTTCTTTTTGAATATGATGTTTATATAATGATGTCTCTGTTTCACTACTTTCAGTGTTTTGACTACGATTTATACTTGTGACTCCCCTATTTGGGTTGATATCCAGTTGCTTTGTTCTGTGTGCTAGTCTTGGGTTGTTAGCTGGTGGTATTGCTTTTTTTTTAAGCTAAAGGACTCTTTTTAGTATTTTATAGCTTCAGTTTGGTTTTTGCAAATTCTTGAAATTTCTGTTTGCCTGGAAATATCCTAGTTTCACCATCATACTGAATAGATAGTTTTTCTGGGTGTATAAATCTTGGCTGGCAATTATTTTCCTTCAGTGCTTTGTATATGCTATCCCATTGCCTTCATGCCTGCATTGTTTCTGCTGAATAGTCTGAGCTTAGTCTCACTGACTCTCCATATAGGTTATTTTTCATTTATCTCTAGTCTTTTTTAAATGTATATCCTTTAGTTTGGCAAGTTTGATTATAACATTCCTTGGTGTCTTTCTTTGGAGATCTATCTTGTGTGGCATTAGATGAGCATCTTGGATAGGTATCTTATACTTCTTGGTATCAAGGAAGATTTCTATCAGTAAATCTTTGACAATTCTCTTTGTGTTTTCAGTTATCCCCTCTGTTCTGGTACTGTGTTCACTCATAGAATATCATATAATTCTTAGTGGTTCTTGATGTTTTTCAATTCTGTCATCTGATTTTTTCTCAAATATGATGACATCATGATGTGCTTTATCATCAATCTTACTAACTTGGGTTTTCATTGCCTCAATTCTACTCTGTTGACTTTCTATTGAGTTGTCTAATTCTGTAATTTTATTATTCATTTTCTGAATTTCTAACTCTTGTTGTTCAATGCTTTCTTGCAGTTGTTCAATTTGTCATTAAGTTTGGCTGCATTTTGCCTCATCTCCTTCCCCATCTCTTGAAGAGTTCTAAATATTAATCTTTTGTATTCTACCTCTGATAATTCCAGGAAATTCTCTTCCTCTGGGAAATTTGATTCCTTGTTCTCCTGGAAAATTCTGTGAAGAGATCATGTTCTACTCTTTTAACTGCTTTGATACAGACTGCTGTTTCCAAGTCATCAGTAAATTGTAGTTATATTATGTTTGCCTACTGTGTTCTAGCTCTCTGTTCCAAACCATACTTTACTTTTCTTACATGGATTCAGCTCAGATGTCGCAGTGGTAAGTTTCCCAGTGAGTGGTGCAGGCTCATCTACTGTCATAGATGAGCAGGGGTGACAGCAATAGGCACAGGGATCTGCCTGTAGCTGCTAAGAAAAGCCAGGTGTTAGCCATCCCTGAGTCCCTGTGTGGTTATGTATCCCCTTTTGTCTGAATCTAGGTGAAGAAACAGTTTCTGCCCCGATTTTTCTGGTTTAGGGGACTTGGCGGACAAAAAAACAAAGAAACTTTTTTCTTTCTTTTTCTGCCCTTCCCCCATGTTTACTACACTCTTTCTTTCTCTGAGATTCAGAGAAAAACTCAGGGCAGGCTTAAAGATTTCTACTTCCTGCTCAGTTAATAGTGTTAGACTCTAATGCAAAGCATAGTTCAGATACTGGGGTAGGGAGCACCAGGAGAGTCAGGCTCATGTTGAAGGAAAGATTGCAATCCGCATGTGCAGCTAGCTTCTCATAATGAGTTAGTTTGTGATGATCTGGTGCTGTCCCTCAGCAGCAACCTAGAAGGAGAGTGGATTTTTCCAGACAACCATCTCCTCCATGCTGTGCACACCATGCTGCTGCTTCTTACAGGTTAGATCTGTGAAATCCTATGCACTCTGGGTACTATTTTCCCATTCTCTTGTGTGGTCCAAATCCTTAACTTTCACTTTGATTTTCAGGGTTCCTAAGATGTCATATATACTGGCTTCATTTGTTTTTTTGAATATTTGTTGTTAGAGGGGCCACAGAGAGCATCTATCTACTCTGCCATCTTGGGTCCACCCCTGATGCTATGGTTTTATTATGAATTGCTGTTGTTATTGCCAGGTTTCATTGAGTTGAGTTGGTTTCTACCTAACAAGACTATATGCCACAGAATCAAACTCTGTCCAGAACTTTGCCATACTCACAATCATTGCCATGTTTTAGTCCATCTTTGTAGTCATTATGTCAGTCTATTTTGTTGAGGGCCATCCTCTCCCTTGTTGATCCTTTAGGGACAAAGCATGATGTTGTTCTTGAGGAACTGGTCTCTTTTGACAATATGTCTGAAGTGCATGAGAAAATGTCTAGCTAGTTTCACTTCTAAAGACCATTTTGGCTGTAGTTCTTCTAAGACAGATCTGTTACTTTTTCTAACAGTCCGTGGTTTATTCAATATTGTTCCACAACACTATAATTCAAAGGCATCAAATCTTCTTTGGTCTTTCTTGTTTGTTGTCCAGCTTTCACATTCATATGAGTGATTAAAAACACCATGGCTTGGATCAAGCAAACCTTAGTCTGCAAAGTGATGCCTTTGCTTCTTTGCTTTTGAACATTTTAAAGAGGTCTTTTGCAGCACTTTTGTCCCATCCTGATGCCTCATTCTACTTCCTGTAGTCTGGCTTCTTGGATTATTTGCTCTACATACAGGTTGAATATATATGGTGAAAGGATACTACCCTAACACACACCTTTCCTGATTTAAAACCTCACAATATCCCCTTGTTTTGACCAAGTAACTGCCTCTTGGTTTATGTACAGTTTCCCTATGAGCACAATTAAGTGGTCTGGAATTCCCATTGTTTTCAATTTTGTCCATAATTTTTTATGGATAGCAATAAAACTCAAGTAAACATCTTTCTGGTATTATCTGCTCTCAGCTAAGATTCATCTGACATAGTAACGATACTCCTCATTCCACAACCTCTTCTGAATACAGCTTGAATTTCTGTAAATGCACTACTGCAACCAGTTTTGAATTCTCTTCAGTAAAATTGTACTTGCGTGTGATGACATTGTTCAATAATTTCCACATTTGGTTCAATCACCTTTCTTGGGAATAGTTAGAAATATGGATCGCTTTCATTCAATTGGCCAGATAGTGGTTTTATAAATTACTTGGGATAGATGAGCGAGTGCTTCCAGCATTGCGTTCATTTGCTGAAATATAGCAATTGGGTTAAGAAGGAAGGAGATCTGTCAGAATATCCACTTATATTAGAGAGGCAGACTCCGAGGAGAATCCCATTTCAATATTTGATTGATCACATCATAAATAGTAGTTCCATTCCATTCCATTCCATTCCATTCCATTCCATTCCATTCCATTCCATTCCATTCCATTCCATTCCATTCCATTCCATTCCATTCCATTCCATTCCATTCCATTCCATTCCATCATGAAACATCAATTAGTCCTACATTTAGCCAAATCACTGAGAATTGTAGCCTAGTCAAGTTAACACATAAAATTAACCCTCACACATAGTTATCATCTAAGATCTAGTGGAGTAAAAATATGCTCTATCAGTAAAAGAATCCGAAAAGTGTAGTTTAGTTGTGTTCCCAGGAGAAAAATGGAGTAGATTTGGTATATATTACAGTAGTGTATCTACAGCATTCTTTTTATTAATCTTGATTTTTAAATTTGAATTTAGCGAATCATTGAATTATTTTAAGCAAGGAATGATACTAGTAAAAACTGTTTTAGAATTATGAACACAGTGACATTACAGAGAATAAATTGCAGAAGACTGAGTCCAGAGCAAGAAAAGCTATTTGGGGAAACCAATTTAAGTGACAAATGATAAGAGTGACAGCAATGCAGGTGACCTTGAGGATTAAAGGAAGAGGTAGTTAGAGCCTCCGAGAGATATTTGGGAGATAGACTGAAATAAACTTACTGAGAATTGTATGTGGACAATTAAGGAGAAGGCTGAAGAATATTACTGAAGTTTTAAACTTGGGCCACAGTGTCAATGGAAGTAAGGGTTATAATGGGGAAAGATTTTCTCTACAAGTATGGAACTATTTCAGATAGAAGTCTTTCTGCCAGCAGGAAAACATACTAATTGTGCTATATATAAGCTTCTTTGGGTGATATTAGGGCCTCTAATCAGAAACCCAGATAGGGCTGTTAACCAAAAGGTTGGCAGTTTGAATCCACCAGGCACTCCTTGGAAATCATAAGGGACAGTTCTAATCTGTCCTATATAGTCTTAGGAGTGGGAATCAATTTAACAGCAAAGGGTTTTTTGTATGATTTAACAACAAAATCAAGAAAACAAATTACTTGTAAATTAATCTGGTTTCATTCCCTCAATTATTAATTTTGAAAATAATTTTTTAGTGAAAATTGAAAGCTAGGCACTAGATTCAATTCATGTTAGGAATTTGAAGAAACAAAATAAAAGGTATAACTTTTGTGTTCAAGACCTTTAGGTATAGTGGAGGAGAAATGGCAATTGAATGGGTGCTAAATAGAATCAGCTCACAGCATCCCTATAGGTCAGAGCAGAACTGTCTCATAGAGTTTCCAAGGAGCTCCTAGAAAGTATGAACTGCTGACCTTTCAGTTAAAAGAAGTATCAATTAACAACTATGTCACTAGGGTTTCCAGAGTCCGAATCAACTTCTTAGCAATGACTAAGTAGAATCAAAGGACCCATGGTGGTTCAGTGGTTGAAACACTACCAGTTGCTCCATGCAAAAGAAAGATATGGAGTCTGCTTTCATAAAAATTTACAGCCTGAGAAACCCTGTGGGGCCAGTCCTCCTACTCTGTCATATAGTATTGCTGTGAGTTAGAATCAACTCAGTGATTTTGGTTTGCCTTGGGAAACAGACACAAACATGGATGCTATGAAAATCCAGAAGGGGGAAAAAGAGGGACTAAAAAGTCCTCAAAATATTTTAAAGGAAGGATACAAGTTAACTAAGCAGTGAAAGAAGAAGGCAGAAGGAAGAATATACATAGGTCCGGAAGGAAGGCAGGACATGATATAAGGGAACAGTTAGAAGGTAAGATATGACCTGAGTGGGGAATAGGTGATGGTCTGGCAAAAATAGGACTTGAAAGGTAAAAATTGCTAAGTTACAGGGATATTTTACAGACTAGAAACTTTTAGGAAACTTTAACTTGAAAGTGAAAGAAGCCAATGAAGGGTTTCTAGGAGAAATAGCATGATTCTACTTATGCTTTATAAAGGCCATTCTTATAACAGTGTAGAGATTGAATTGGGTCCAAAAACAAGATCAGAAGCATAGGGACCAGTCGAGGGGCTTTTGGAGAGGTCTAGCAGAGAAGTGATGACGGCCTGAGGTAAAGCACTTGCTGCGCAGATTGATAGGAGGAGGAGTGGCCCGGATACGTTAAGGAGGCAAAATGGGTAGTTTTATTTCCAGCACAATTGAAGTTTCAATGAGAGAGAAAAACTGAGGCTAATCTGAAGTTTGTGAATTAAGTAGCGAAGTGTCTGATGGAGTCATTCTACCAAAATAGAGGAAAATTAAAAGATGGAAAGATCTGAGGAAAGATGAAGAAAATAAATTTAGTTTTATACATATGAGTACCCGTAAATTTCAAGTTCAGATTATGTCTATTAGTAAGTTGAAGATACTCTTCTAAATACAGTGTGATTCTAAGCTTCATGTATTGTTTATGTCTACTTGGCTAAATTCCTTAATGAGGTCAAGTAAAGGGTCTCAGTTTCTTTTTCTTTTTCTTTTTTTTTTTGATTTAATTGGTAATGCTCATGCCAGTGGTAAGCAATAATAGGAAGAGGAAAGATTAACTGTAGATGCATCACCCTTCCTAATATTAATGGAAAACTGGTGCTGTAGTGGTTAAGTGCTAAGTCTGCTCTTCAGATTGTTGGCAGTTCAAATCCACCAGACACTTCTTGGAAACTCTATGGGGCAGTTGTACTCTGGCCTATAGGTTCACTATGAGTCAGAATCAACTCAGTGGCAGTGGCTTTGGTTTTTGGCTTTGCTAATAGAAACCCTGATGTTGTAGCGGTTAAGAGCAACGTCTACTAAACAGAAGGTCAGCAGTTCAAATCCACCAGGTATCCTTTGGAAACTCTATGGAGTAGTTTTACTCTGTCCTATTGGGTTGCTATGAGTTGGAATCAACTGGAGAGCAATGGCTTTTTGTGTGTGTTTGTTTTTGTTTTGTTTGTTTGTTATCTTCTGAAGATGACTATAAACTTGAGAAAGTCAGTGCTTACCTTTTTTATATCTTCTTCTTATTTTTGGAGGAAAATAGCTTGAAAAAGAAAATCTAAGCCACAAATTATGTGACATATAGTAAAAAAACACAGTACACTAGTTAACAGTTTATGCTGATGTCCATAGGTTACAATTATAAACTATTTGTAACTTGAATCCAGACTTCATCCTCCAAGAGAAAGATCAAATAATAAGTATCAAGTCTCCAGCAGTGTTCCATAAGAAAAATTACAGAAACCTTAATATGGTTCTATGGAATTATAATTTTCTTAGATGAGTTTGTATTCAACCAAATAAAATGCATGATTGCAAGGCAGAATCTGAAGCAGCTGTATTAAATAATGGGAACTTTTTTTAAAAGAGCATCCGTTTAGGTCTAAAAACTTTATGGGAAACTTTACAGAAGTTGTCAGCAGAGGCCATGTGATTTGCACACATTTATTTAAAAATTTAAATTACAAAAGATTTCTGTAAGATATTAGAATATAAAAACCAACTTGGTTGGTAGGTTCCAGGCAGAGGGGTTGGTAGAATTTCCAGACACAAGAAGCTGTTTAGGTATTTCTGGGCTATGTAACTAACTCAAAGCCTCATAGTCATTGCTGGTACGGTAGGTGTGCATTTCACCCCATCCTCACACCAACATCCTGGGGTGAAGTTCTAGCCAAAAGCTCTTCTTGCAAGAACATGTCAAGCCTTATGGCTCCTAACTACTACTAAGCTCTTTAATGTCGTTAAGGGAGAATTTTCTTCAAAAGAAGTAAAACATTTCAGAAACATGCTTTAGAATAGTCTCACTCTGCTCTTTGATGCGTACAGACATGTTATTAGTGGTTTCAATCTACTTCTTTGCTCTTTTATGAAAATAGCTTGTCTGAAAAGACTTTTTCTTTAGAAACTATGATGATTTAGGTTCATAATTTTAGATCACATAATTTTTAAGCAAGCTATTACCTTAGTTCTTTAATCAGAAAATGTCTTTAGTGAACAAAGTTTTGTTATTAATATGCAAATGAGTGCTGTAAGGCAGATGACACTTTTCCCCAAACCACATTCAATTAACATACCCATAACTGTAGATGCTCCTAGTGTAATCAAAATTAGTGTTTTACATGACAGATTTTTCAACACTTCTTAGATCAGGAGAATAAAGAATCTGAAGCTATTATTCATTACTTTGATATAAATGCTAAACATATAGAAAGAAAATATCAAATATGGAAGAAAATATCAAAATATGACTTATGTGCAACATGTTATCAATGGCCTAATTCAGGCTCCTGAACTGACTGCTGGTCTAGACAATTCTCTTAAATGGGGTTTTAGTATAAAAATAAATAATAGTACCCGTTGTATAGAATTATTCCATCAAGTAGTATTCTACCATGCAAGTAAACAAGCAGTAAATAAATAAATAGAAAAACAATGAAAAAGGTGACTCAAAAGATCTTAAGGTAAACTCCTCAAACTCTGCAGTACTACCTAAAGCAAATCCACATACTTAAAGTATTTTCAGAAGAGTGTGAAATTAAGAATTAAAGTTGCCACACAGTATCTGTGGGAAATTTGTTCCAGTACTCTCACAGGTACCGAAATCTGGGCGTATTTAAGTCCCTGGTATAAAATTGCCTAGTATTTGCATATAACCTATGGAAAATTCTCTCATCTACTTTAAATTATCTCTAGATCTAGAGCGTATATGATACCTAACACAATGTAAATGCTATGCAAACAACTGTTTCATTGCAGTGAATACTTGCTGTGGAAGATAGTCTTTCTCTTCTATGAATTACTGGAGCTCTGCTGGGGACACTGATGCTGCTTGGGTATCTGCTGATGCAAATTTGCCTGTGATCTTGAAGTTGTTGAGGCTGAAGCACTCCATGTGGCTAGCCAGCTGTCCCTCACTAGACTTCATCTCTTCGCTCTCTTCTACCCTCTCATCCCTAGCTTTTGAAGGATTGCCTTTCACTATTTCATTCCATTTTCAGGAGTTTTTTTTTCCCTCCAAAGAAACAGTGCACATAACACAAGTAGCAAAAGATTGACGTGAGGTGAACAATGTTCAAATGAGTAGTAGAGAGTGGCTGAGTACTTTCAATCCAAGGTTGATTGAAACCAGAAGTGAAACCCACAGAGACAGATGAATGAATGTAACCTCAGAATATTGTCAGCATGCAAATGAGTTTCTCAGCCTCTAAGCCTATCAACAATCAAATTTTATCTAAAGTATTCTCTAACTGCCTTCAAAACACCAAAGTTACTTGTTGAACCATTTAAGATTGGGACATTCTTTCATAAAATGTATTTAGTCAGCAACCACTTATTTGTCACCTTTTATATCCTATCCATTCATATAGGCTCTGGGAATACAGTGTGAAAATTCTTTTATTTAGTCCTCATATGTCAGATCTTCTGCATATTTACTATCATTGTAAGGAAATTATATTTTGCAATACATAATGCTTTTATTGGAAACCCTAGCGCTGTAGCTGTTAAGTGCTACTTCAGCTTATCAAAAGGTCAGGAGTTTGAATCTACCATGCGTTCCTTGGAAACTCTTATGGAGCAGTTCTACTCCATCCTATGGGGTCGCTATGAGTCAGAATCGACTTGACAGCAGGGGTTTGGCTTTGATTTTAATGCTATTTTCATAGACAAAAAATAACTTCTTTTTTTTTTTTTTACTAGCTCCCCTGAGTTGTTCTGTAAATGCTTTGACACTAATTTTTTGAGCATTCAAGGAAATCTATCGTATGGAAGATGTAGAGTATGTTTCTTTCTGGTTGCGTGTAATACAATTTCAGGTGTAAGCGTGAACAAGAGTACCAACAGAAACCCTAGTGGTGTGGTGGTTGAGTGCTATGGCTGCTAACCAGAAGGCTGGCAGTTCAAATCTGTCAGGGTGCTTCTTGTAAACTGTATGGGGACAGTTTGATTCTGACTATAGGGTTGCTATGAGTCAGAATCATCTCCATAGCAGGGGACTTGGCTTTTGTTTTTTCACCAAGGCTATCAAGACCATTCACACCAGAGAAAAACTGAAACAACTAGCTTAACATGAACTGTGTTTACTGTTTACTTTTACTATAAAACAAAAATAACCTTTTTGTGTCAGAGTGAATTCTGTATAATACTCAACATTCAAGTTACCCCTTTATTATGTATTCTCACTAAATAAAATTTCTGGGATCTAGATAGTCAAATTACAGCTTTTCTCAATATGAAAGAAAATAATTTTGTTCCCTGTTCGTACATACCTGTGTTTCAACCCAAAGAGACGTTTGCTATAAAAATCTGTAAGTGATTTATGAAAACAAATCTGTTGCTGTTGAGTCAGTTCTAAGTCACAGCCACCTCACATCACAGAGTAAAACCGCCCATCTGGGTTACCAAGGAGAAGCTGATGCATTCTGACTGCCAGCGTTTTGCTTAGCGGCAGCATGCTTAACCAGTGTGGCATGAGGGCTTTAAAACAATATATTAAAAAAAAACCCAAATACATTGCTTTCGAGCTGATACTAACTCACAGTGACCCTTTATAACAGAGTAGAACTACCCCATACAGTTTCCAAGGAGCACCTGGTAGATTTGAACTGCCAACCTCTTGGTTAGCAGCCACAGCATTAAACCACTATACCACCGGGGTTTTTCATGAATATTCTCATACAGTCTGTATTCTAAACTGTGATAATTTACAATGAACTATCTTTCAGTGTTGTTGGTCATGTTTACATTTGGTTCAGGGATAAAGATGAGATAGTAGTATGTCAGTATAGATGGGAGATAGGAGACTTATGAAAAGCACTTAACCACACTGGTTTCCAATAAAATTGTGAAGATGTAAGTGTGTCAGCATGTTTTCCACTATACTTAGTATTTTCAGAATTGTGTTGACTGTGATAATAGTGATGTCTCCTGGGGAAAGATCTTGGCACTCTTAATTCCCACTTTAACATCCAATATAAATCTAAATCATGCAAAACGCAAAAATTACTCTACTCGCTGTTTCTGAAACTCAGTCACACTGATTGCATTAGTATTAAATAGATCAGGGTAAATTTTGATAGTCAAAAGCAGATATTTCCCATTAATTTGAATTTCTACATATTTCTTATTTCATATGTAGACAGTTCACAGAAAGGCTGATACAAAATAGTGGGATTTAAGGCAAAGTTGATTGCATAAGTAACTGTAGAACTCTGTAACCCCAATACACACAGATTTAAAAGTTTAGTATTTTAAATGTATCATAGTTCACCCAACCACTTTGTATATGTCTACTGTGCTTTATTAGGGAAGTATTTTTTTTTCCAGTCATATGACTGACATCCAATATGCTGCCATCCAGCAGCTTAACTTTCAACAGCTCCTTTTGGCATGGAACTATTTACTATAATTGCTCTTAGAGGAGTACCACGTTCCCTGAAGACACTACTCTGCACTTTCTATGTTCATGTGTTATTTTTAGCTCTAGCAAGAGTTTAAAGAGTGTTTACTTTTATGTAAAGAGGAATAACAGGGAGAAAAGCACAAAATCCAAGGCATCACGGACTACAGTCCTACACCACGGATTTTTTATTTTTTTATTTTTCTTGGTGGATGGGAAAAGGGGAGGATTGATGGTTTAACCAACACAAGTAATGAAATTCACAAAGCAAAATCAGACAAACAACTCCTTGCTAGAATACTTCTCAGCTGCAACTCTCCACCCTTTATCTCATTTTGAAACCTAATCACATCTTTATATATCCTCCCTTTGGTCAACAAAGCAGTAAATTGAATGGAAATGTTTAGGGTTCTTTTTTTTTTTTTAACTTTTAACCTTGAAGCAGCTTTGACTCTTGTTTATTTGCTTCATTTTCGAAGCACACTGTTCGCTTTATACATGGCTTGAAGGAAATTCAATATTTTCAGAAGTCTTTGTTTCTACTCATAATCACAAACAAGTAAAAATCATACATTTATTCATCAGCCTTTTTTTAACACCATAAATCAGTTGAGAATCCATTCATCCTTGTGCTCTGTTTCCTTGGTGCCCTCCCTTGAGATGATTCAGAATCTCTCGAGAAAGATACCAACCTTACCTCCAGCATCAACTTAGGACTTTAGCAATTTTGTTTAAATATTAACAGATGTGAGTTATAAATGCACATCTTTTTTTTTTTTTTTTTCTGGAACAATCTTGTTCTTACGCTATGGGTTAGAGATCTATCTCCTACTAGACTTATAAGGACCATTTAAAGGTAAAAAGTTTGTTTTGCTTATCTGTGCTTTTGTCTTTCTCCCCTTCACTTCTCAAATATTCTTTAGTTCTAAATATAATACATGCTTAGTATTTGTTGTAATGTTAACATTTATTAACTATAAAACATTCCCTTTCCCACATGTATTCTGCCAAGATAAAAGACTGAAATTATCTCTACCATTGCTTCTCATTCCAGAAAACCATTCTACCACACCCAATGACTATATATTCTTATTCAAAGCTTATGTACACACACACGCACACACACACACACACACACACACACAAAAGCACATACATACACACATAACGACAACATATATACAAGTTTCAAATACGTATACAGAATCCCTGATTGCATGGTAGTTAAGTGCTCCATCTGCTACCTGAAAAGTTGGCAGTTCAAATCTACCAGCCACTCCCTGGAAATTCTAAGGGGCAGTTCTACTCTGTCCTATAGGGTGCTTGAGTCAGAATAGACTTGACAGCAGTAGGTTTGATTACATATACACACACATGTATATTTACACCTTCATCTTCCACTTTCACCATAGTCATCTATCAGTATTTCCACATGCTCCCTCATGGTCATCAGTCAGATTTTCATCTTGTGCCAGTATTTTCCTCTTTACTCAAATTCCTTCCAACCTTCTGAGAAACTGCAGCCGTGATGTGACTAGTTCAGCATCCTTACCTCAGAGACACTTTATCTATTCAAACCAAGGATATTTATTTCTACCACACAAGAAACCACTAATTTAGGTTTACCTTGAATGATTCCAGAATACTTCTGTGTTAAAGTTATCAGATTCTTTCACCCTAGAATCTGTCTTTCCATAGCTTCAGTCATTTGCACAGTTCTATTGAATTTGCTTTATTCTGATCTATTCTTGACCCCTTCTATTTATGCAAATCCTTACAGTCTATCGTACCCCACCTAACTGTATAATCTTTTCTATTAAACCTCTCATTTTGATGCATCATTCCAAGTATTCACTGGATAGGATAGGGTCTCTATAAATAGATATTGACTGGACAGTACACAATAGCAACAACAATGGCAGTATGCTGAATAACATCAATGCTTCAGATTTTGTTGTTGTTGTGTCTTTTATCTCACTAGTTTAAATCTTAGGATCATTACCCAGGATGGTGAGGCACAGCAGGAAAATCACTTTCTAAATGGTAAGCAATTTGTATTTGGGGTGGTAGGGAATGCAACACTGAAGGTGGGTGAAGTGTGCATACCTTGACCAAAAGTGAATAATATTACTAACATATACAGACCAAAAATAAACTTTTGGTAGTTTCTGTGGTGTATAGAATTTTGCAGTGAAAAAAATACCCCCCCAAAATAGGTGTATGTGTATATCTACATATGTATACATACATATGTACAGGTATGTATACATGAGTACATACGCATATATATAGGAGGACTGACAGCTAAGTTTGCAAACGCATCCTGGAATAAGTGGTACATACCTCATTGCAGAATATCACTACAGTCACCTTCCCAGTGCCATGCACTTGGAAAGCTATGCCCAACGCTGGCACCTAGTCCACTCTTCAAAGCAATTTGGAACTCTTTTTTGGAATGACTGTTAGAGCTGTCCTTCTATGACCCTTGACATCCTGAATGTCATCAAAATGTCTTCCTTTCAAATTTCCTTTAGCTTCTGGTAAAGAAAAAAGTCATTCAGGGACAGATCAGGTGAGTAGGGAGGGTATTCCAAAACAGTTATTTGTTTATTGGCTAAAAACTCCCTCACAGACAGCTGTACAATTGTGTGCAAACTTGCCACTGTGCTCAATGGCCATTCCAGAAAGAGTTCCAAATAGGTGCATATGTATCCATGTGTATAATAATAGATATATATAATAAAGCACATAGGAAGTACAGTTACAAATACTCTTTAGACATGATCAAATAGCTTACAAGATTGGTTTTCTGGGTGTAAAGCCTTAGGATCCCAATCTGATGAGAAAATTCAGTCAATTGGTATAATATAGTTCATAAAGTTTATGTTCTATATCCTAGCCTGGTGAGTAGTCTTAAAAGCTTGGAACTGATCTTAAAAGCTTGTATGTCAGCATCTAAAATACAATCATTCATTCAGAGCAAAAGATGAGACAAAAACCCAAGATTCAGAGAATCAACTGGCCTACAGGACTGTCTACACAAACATAGCCTCATATATCCTAAGACCAGAATCACCACCACTACCAGTCCTTCCCATCAAGTTCATAATAGATGAATCCTAATAGAATTGGAGTGAAATGCAGGTTACAACATCAAATTCTTAAAAAAAAAAAAAAAATCTAGGTTAATGGATTGGTTAAGACTAGACTGCTGACTGAGACTATTGTCCTGCAATACACTTTAAACCTATCCTCTGAGGTCACTTTCTAGCTAAATAACTGATTGACTTATGAAATAAAGAAGACTGCTCGTGAATACTGTACTCCTTTAAAAAAGTCATCTGTATGAGACCCAACAGTAAACAATTAATTTACAACAAAGATGAGAAGGTAAGGGGGCAGTGAGACTAGAGAGCTAGAAATAGAGCAACCACAACTGCAACAATGAGGATGTTCAGAAACATTGTGAAGAATTTCCCCAAGTCACTGAGCAATTCTGTAAAAATTGGTAAGTGGGAACCTAATCAGTTGTATAAACTTTCACTGAAAACATATTATTATTTTACAGTTTTTCATATATAAATCACTGAAAAATTTCAACTAATCCCTTCATCAGTATGAACTCCTAAGATGCCATCATGTATAAAATAAAAATAAAACTGGCATCTTTGCCATCATGACCTCAAAGGCAAATGTAAGTTGTCTGGAAATACTTATCATTGCTACACAATACTGAGGAAATATTTCAACAAGTAAATGTGAAATATGGGATGTGGAGAGATTGTCAAATAACCCATTTTGACCAAACAGCCTGAGTCTCAGTCTTTAGTTTGTAGATACTATTGACACTTCCCAAAGAAAGGAAGTGATGTTGTTTAGTAGACTAGAGATAAGAAAATGCAAATCATGGTAATACAAAATAAAGAAGAAAACAACAACCAAAAAAAAAAAAAACCCAAGTCATTATATTGTGAATGTTTACAAATATAAAAGTAATGACATATAGGAAGTGAAGATGATGAAAACAGACTTCATGAGGAGTGCAAGCTACGTTTCTTAGGGCTTGTTGTTAGGTATTGTCAAGGTTTAAATTCCTAGTGACCCATGAACAACAGAAAGAAGCACTACCAGATCTTTACAACTGTTGCTACGGTTGAGCCCATTATTGTCAATCTATCTTGTTAAGTATCTACCTTTTTTGTATTTACTCTCAAATTTACCAAGGATGATATCATTCTCCAGTACTGGAACCTCCTGATAACATGTACAAAGTGCGTCAGATGAAGTCTTATCATGCTCCCTTCTAAGGAACATTCTAGCAGTCCTTCTTCTAAGACAGATTTGATCATTCTTCTGGGAGCTCCTGGTGTATTCGATATTTCTCACCAACACGATTCAAATACATTAATTCTTCACAGCCTTCTTTATTTGTTGTCTAACATTTTCATGCATATGAAGCAAATGAAAACACTGTGAATTGGGTCATGAGCGCCTTAGTCCTCAAGGTGATATGCTTGTTTTTCAACACTGTAAAAAGATATATTGAAGCAGATTTGTCTAATACAAGTATTTTATTTGATTACTTGACTGTTGTTTCCGTAAGTATTGATTGTGCATCCAAGTAAAATGAAATCCTTGACAACTTCAGTGTTTTCTCCGCTTACTAAGATTTTGCTCACTCGTCCATGTATAGGGATTTCTCCTTTCTTTGTATTGAAGTGTAGTCCATACTGAAGGCTGGAGTCTTGGATCTTCATCATCAAGTGCTCTGAGTCCTCTTCACATTCAGGAAGTGAGACTGTGTCATCTGTATATTTCAGGGTTTTAGCGAGTCTTCCTCCAAGCCCTGTGCTGCATTCTTTTTCATGTAGTACAGATTGTTTGACTATTTGCTCAGCATACAGACTGAATAAGTATGATGAAAGAATACAACTGTTTGGCACAGCTTTTCTGATTTTGGACCACACACTGTTCCCTTGATCTGTTCAAACAACTACTTCTTGGACTATGTATAGGTTCCACATAAGCACAATTAAGTGTCCTGAAATTCTCATTCTGTACAATCTTATGTATAATTTATTATCATCCACAGACTCAAATACATTTGCCTAGTTGATAAAACACAGATAAACGTCCTTCTGTTATTTTCTGATATCAGCTATGATCCAGTGGACATCAACAATGAAATGTCTCATTCCATATTCTCTTTTGAATCTGGCTTGGATTTCTTTCATCTCCCTGTTGATATACTGCTGCATCCGTTTTTTAATTTTCTTCTGCATAATGGTCTGGGTTACTACTATAAAATTGTTCCCTAGCTTCAGTCCTTCAACCTGGCTATTTATGTTAATCATCTGTGGAACTTTAAAAAGTGCTGATACCAAGGTTCCACCCTTGAGTTTATCGTTTTCCAGGTTTGATGTGAGGATGAGGAACTTCTATCTTCAGTAAACACCATAAATCATTCTGATATATGTACAGGCACAGGAATCACTACCTTATAGGAAGAAAATACAGGTCACCTTTATCCCTCAATATATGGAGTGTCACTTTTTTTTTCCATTTTCTCATAATCATTCATTTTAGAAGAAAACTCCAAACTAAGAACATTTTCCTGTTTTTTCTAGTAGAAACCATTTCTCATGGGCTGAAAAAGCAGTCCCCTATGGTCCACATTTCCCTCAGTCTGAGATGTTTTGCATTGTCTTGCTGTCAATCATTCTTTCAGTAGTAATCGCTTATCAATTTCACCTCTCCTGTCAAGTGATTTTTATGGCATCTATGATTTATTTGGCACGAACTGCATCCCAGAGCAAGGCATCAGTTTTGTACACTGTTTACAGGACAAAGATCCATCTCAATGCCATGCTAGCAATGATTACCCTGCATGCTGTATAGAAGTAGTTTGAACAGCTTGAGATTCAGTGGCAATTCTCCCCACAGTCATCAGACAAACTCAGCATGGTGGATAGCTTTTGCCAAAAGAGTTGAACAAATAAGTGTCTCTAAGTTCAAAAGAATTTCATTTATAATTCAAAATCCATTAAAGATTATTCTTTCAGTCATGAAATGGGACTAGGAGGATTCAATGCATAAGTCAAAAATGGAATTTTTTTCAGTAGCAACAGTCTAATATAGTATCACTTAAATAAAAATATGCAATCATGTTTTCAACGACATTTCAGACTTGAAGGCTTAAATGAACTAAGTCTGACTTAGACATTTGGTCCTTAATCATTTGGAGAAACTGTTTACATGGAGCCATGACCATGTAAAAATTGTGTTCCTATCTGCAAAATTAGAATGCTTTATTTTGTGGTAATCATTACACCAATGTGAATTGTCTCTCTGCTCCTTTTCCTCTCTAGTTATTTGATATATAATGAAGAAATTTTGTTAAGGTTCTTTTAGGCTCCAACACACCTGAAGAAAACAAATACACTCACATTTTTGTTATCAGGTGCTGTCGAGTCTGTGTAGACCATAGCCACCCCACGTGATAGTGTGACAAAGTGAAATGGCCCCATAAGGTTTCCCAGACTGTATTCTTTACAGAAGTAGATCACCAGTTCTTTCTCCTATAGAGCCATTTGGTGGGATCAAATCTCCACCTTTTCAGTTACCAGATGAAAACTTGTTTTGCTGTTGTTGTTAGGTGCTGTTTAGTCAGTTCTGACTCAGCAACCCTATGTACAACAGAACAAAGCACTGCCCAGTCCTGTGTCATGCTCACTATCATTGTTATTTTTGAGCCCATTATTACAGCCGCTGTGCCAACCCAGCTTGTTGGGGGCCTTCAACCTTTTTTCTGACCCTGCGCTTTACGACATGTATCTCAGTTTGTCTTGCTGTGGGACTTACACGTTACTTTAATGCTGGAAGCTGTACCACTGGTATTCAGATACTATCAGGGTCACCCACGGTTGACAATTATCAGCCGAGCTTTCGGACTAAGACACTAGGGAGGAGGACCCAGAAGTCTACTTCTGAAAAGAATTAACTGGTGAAAACCTTATAAATATCAGCAAAACGTTGTCTGAGATAGTGCCAGAAGATGAGCACTGCACCTCCAACCTCCACTCCTTGGAGCACTCGAAAGATGAATAGGGAAGAGCTGCCTCCTCAAAGTAGAGTCACCCTTAATGACGTGGATGGGTATTTAAGAATGAGAGTATTTAAGAATCATCCTGTATATTCAGAATGCTTTAAACTCATCTTCCTCCAGTTTTGTCCTGAGAGTCATCGTAACAAGCCCAGTTAATGATAAAGCATAAGCCACAATAACTAACAACAAAAAAATCTGTATTTACCTATCATTTTTTTTGTTATAAAGAGTTACTGTGATGTAGAGATTAATGTAGTATTACAACTTACAAAGACAGTTTACAATTGGCGTGTTTGTTTATGTTACTTGAATTACTTTACTGACTATGGCCCAGTTAGCCAGACTTAGAGATGAAGAAATATCAACGATTGCACCCATATCTCAAAACCATAAGAGGACATACAAGTATACTGTCCAGGGCAATTTTTATTAAAAATATCTATCGTCTTCTATTCTTTATACTTTGTGAGTTGCTGAGAGAACTGAAACCTGCTACCTTCTTCACTTAACTCTTTCCAGTTCCTCATTCTGACTTATGTCCATGCTATGCGGTACTGAGGATGAGACCATTCAAGCCACAGTCTTTGTTCAACCCTTTGCAGAAAGTAGTTCTTCCTTCACCCTGATCACTTCCCTGTGAAAGTATGACTCAGATGTTTTTGTCCATTCCACCTTTCCTGTTTCCATAGTCCTCATCATTCATGTGCATAGAACCAGTCACACAATTTGGAATCAGCGAAAGACAGTTTAAAAAGAAAGAAAAGTAGAGAAGAATTAGCTAGGTCAGAATGCCAGTGGGCAGGGAGAGGAGAAAGATTGAGAAACAGATTAATGTGTGACCCTTTCCACGAGATGTACAGAGTTAGAAATCAAAGATTCTGTCAGTCTTGAACTTGAACTGCTGGCCATCTTAAAAGTATGGAAAAGTTGTCTAGAAAATATTGGATGTTCTTGATAAAATATGTAGATAATAATACATAAAGTTTATGGCAATCTGTACTCTTTTATACTGAGATTTACATGTTTCTAAACAAACTCATGTATACACACATATTCATATGCATGTATGCATGTGTATGTATATAAACATAGTTTGTTTATTTCCCATACAAAAATTCAAAAAACAGGTTTTGAGTTTATAAAGATGGATGTTGATACTTTATCACATATTCTGTAATAATGGAATTACCAACTGCCTTTCTTTTTCTACCACCGGCATAATATGGAATTTTTACATGGACCTAACCAGAGTTATTTGAATCAAAGAAAGAGAAAAAGAAGGAAGGGTATTCTATCAAGATAGTCTTCTGAATATCAAATTTATACTCGTATCTAAATATTCTAAATGTGACTGGTACATAAAGAAATGACATTCTTAAGTTTTCTTTGAAAAGAAAAGGTAGAGGCGGAATGAAAAATGTTGATTATTAATATGCCTATAGAAAACTGAAAACATATCACTAAAAGTTCCACACGGAATTTAAAATCACGTGATGATATTCTTATCCACTGATTTAGCCCTTAGGTCCCCAGTCCGTTGCTCCACTAGCTGACTACTGGTATAGTTAATTAGCAGTTCTCCCTTGAAGTGATCCTTAAAGACCTGAAGAATCAGCAGTGCAAAATAAGTTGGTTTTACTAACCTGTTCTATAGGCGTCAATTCTTTTATTTTATACCAGCTTTCATAGGCACATGGCTTTGGAAAGACTCAATTAAATCACTGAAGGAAATGTGATGAGCCAGATGAAGAAGACAACAAATCGGGGGGAGGGGTATCATTGAATAGTTTTGCAATTTTTAGCTAAAAGATTTTTTTAGATGTAGAAAGAATATATATTTTTTATTTTTATTTAACATAACTGAGTGAAAATGTACATTCACATGTAAATTTACATGCCCCCCTATATGCAGCTTCCACTGCTCTCCCTGTCCGGTGACTGCACACTATTCCTCTCTGCTCCATACATGTCTCATCCTCCCAACAACCTCCTTTCCCCTCCTCTCCATCCACTCCCCTTCCTCCAGCCAGAGGTCAGCAAGATGATATCCTGTAGATGTATAGAACCATAAAGTGCTTCCAATATATGGTCACTCTGCATTGCCAAGTCCAATCCATTCCTGTCCAAAGAGTGGACCTTTGTTATAATTTATGGGAATGGGCAGCATCAGGGCCGGGGGCCATGCTCTCAGAGGAACCCCAAAACCACTGGACCATCAATTGAGGTCGAAAGAATATATTTTAACTGGTAATATTAAACAGAAGAAGCACAGCCAGAATATTCCTTAGAAGCAAGAGTGGCAAGACTTCGTCTCACCTACCGTGGGCTTGTTATCAAGAGGGACAAGTCCACTGAGAAGAACACCGTGCGTTTTCATCACTGAAAAAGAGGAAGATACTTAACCAAATAGATTGACACAGTGACTGTGACAATGGGACCAAGCACGACAACTACCGTGTCACTGGTACAGAACTAGGTTGTGGTGTGATCTGCTGTCCGTAGTTCTGCAGTCAGAACAAACTCCATGGCCCCTCACAATAATTACTAAACAGAGTGTGAATTTCCCACATTGTTTTCATATGTACTAAAGTAGCGTATTTAAGCAGTCATTAAACATTTTAAATAAAAAATGTTTATTAAACATAAAAAACAGAGACATTAGACTGCACAAAAAGAAATAAGATACATATCTGGTAGACTGAGCAGCTTGATCCAAAATTCCTCAGGTGATTATCAGAATCAGTTTCAAACTAGGTTAGCACACAGGAGGGAGGGACGAGACCTGTGTGGCCAGGCTAGGCCTTGGTACTTAACTAAGACCCAAGAAGGGCAAGCATACAAGCCATAGAAAAAACAATGTGACTACTTCCAAATAACCAATCATGGTTTAGGAGGCTTTTTTGAAAGCTACTCCTGAAGAAAAGCAAAATTCAAGATACAAACATGTAAAAATCAAGATTTATGATTCTCTTTCACAATGATGTTCAAAATTGAATACTGTGATCATAGTATGTCTATGTCTCGTAGAGTTTCTGGGCTGTGGTTTTCTGTTTCCTTCTTTTTTGAGTGGGATAAAAGTCATTTTTTTAAGAGTTGACCATTATTTAACTAAACTACAGATAGCCCTTGGAAGCCCTATGGGGCAGTTCTACTCCATCCTGTGATGCTGCTGTGAGTAGGAATTGACTCAGCAGCCACAGGTTGATGCTGGTAAAAGAAGAGAGAGAGAATGGTGTTTCAGTAATAAAAATCTCATCTTTTACACAGGAAACACAGGTCAGATTTCTGGCCAGTCTATCTCATGTACAGCCACCATCCATCTGTCACACAAGGCTTACAAGTTGCTATGATGCTGGAATTTATACCAAAGGTGTTTCAACCCCAGCAGGGTCACCCAGATCAGACAGATGTCAGTGGAGCTTCCAGACAAATATTGACTAGGAAGAAAGACCTGGTGATCTACTTCTGAATGATCCAATTATGGAGATGGTGCAGGATTGGACATAGTTTGTTCCTTTGTGTATAAGGTTGCCATGGATTGGAGGCTGACTTGACAGCA
Organism: Heterohyrax brucei; assembly: GCA_028571685.1. Lineage (NCBI taxonomy): Eukaryota > Metazoa > Chordata > Mammalia > Hyracoidea > Procaviidae > Heterohyrax > Heterohyrax brucei. Next base: position 136,614,247 of record CM053142.1, on the reverse strand, counting down.
ACTTACAACAGCAATAAATGCAAATCAAAGTACATTCAACCCATACCAGCACACCCCTATATATGTCTAGAGTCTTGTAGCTATTGTGCCGGTTTTTGCTAGATAAAGAAAATTATTATTATTATTATCTAATTATTTATCAGTTTAAATGATTTTATGTTAAATCCTATATGCTCAATTTCTAAAATCTTTGTTATTTATTCAAAGGAGCTACTGTCAAAATGTCTTCTTTTTATGGTATAAATATATTTCTTTATTTTTATCTTTGAATATCTCAAACATTTATTTACAGGCTCTGCTGACTGCTGTGTTATCACTAGCCTCTCCTTTATGAACGTTCCAGTGAAACTCACTTGCATACGGTGATATTACCTGATGATTTCTAATTTTTGTGACACTGCCCTTGCAAGACTTACCTCTTAAGCATTTCTAGGTTGATTGACCTTGAGTGAGCATGGGGACGTGTATTGTTTTGTGATTGCACTAGCTGTGACCTTGCAGGGTTGGCCAATCTAGGACCAGCTGTCAGGGATCCCCAAGGCTAAGGGTTTTGATATTAATCAGTAGCACAAATCTGCAAATACCTGCTTGGATTTCCAAATTCTCACTGGGAACTCTGACTACTACCTAATGGAAAAGTTTCCTTCCAACTAGTCCTGTTGCAACAGTGATACCACAAAAAGATGGCCTTACAGAATAAAAATTTCTTTCCTCCCAGTTCAGGAGGCTAGAAGTCTGACTTCAGGGCCTTGGCTATATGGAAAGGCTGGACTTTTTTAAAGTGCTTGGGGAAATGGCTGTAGCTGTACATAGACAGACAACTTCTAGAAGTCTGAATTCAGAAGGGAACATGAAGAACGAGGATATCATTGCTGATGCCAGATAGATTTAAACTGAAAACAGAGAATAACGAAAAAATGTATTTATATTTTTATTTATATTTATATTTGCAAACCACTAAGTTTGCAAACTCATCCTAGAAAATGTGCTATGTACCTGATTGCTGAATATCACTACAGGCACGATTGAAGTACTCCCCTTGGGAAGCTCTGCACCTATGCCAGTGCCTAGTCCCACTTCAAAGGAATTTTGGAACTCTTTTTCTGGAATGGCCATCAGAGCTGTCATCATATTACCCTTAATGTCACGAATGCCATCAACATGTCTTTCTTTCAGTATTTCCTTTATCTACGTGTAAATAAAAACGTCATTGGGGAACAGATCAGGTGAGTCGGAAGGGTATTCCAATGCAGTTATTTGCTTACTGGCTAAAAACTCCCTTACAGACAACTATACAGTTCAGTCCACCAACTTGCCACCTTGCCACCGTGTACAATGGTGAAAGAATTCCAAGCTTGCTTTGAATGGTGGACTAGGTGTTGGCATCAGGGCACAGCTTTTCTAAAGGGGAATACTTCACAGGCAACTGTAGTGACATTCAGCAATGAGGCATGTAGCACTTAAGACAATGAAATTTGCAGTCTTAATTGTCAGACCTGGCATTTATGTCTTATCCTCTATGTGAAGGCAGATGACTGCGCAGATCACAATATAAATAACATTATGAAGAATAGGAATTTCAGTGTGTTAGTTGTAGTCATGCAGAATCTGTACATGGATCAAGACACAATCCTGATAACAGAGCAAGGAGACAGTGCATATTTCAAAATGAGAAATTGTATGTGTCAAGACTGTATCCTTTGCTCTCCATTCAATCTGTACACTGAACAATTAATCCAAGAAGTAAGACTATAAGAAGAAGAACGTGGCATTAGGATCGGAAGAGGACTCAACATAAAACTAAGTTTTTCATCTGGTCTCTCCAAGTTTATGTTGTCCGAAGTGTGTATTTTTTCAGCAGTTGTACCGGTTCCTGAAAAATCTCCTCTGGACTGTGAGGGAGACAGTGAGAAGAGACTTGAACTGAAGGCAGATATGTGTGGGTGAACATGCATGTATCCAGTTGTCAGCAACTCTGTGGGAGAGAAGAAATTCTTAATTTATACTAAAGATTTCTCAAATTGTGTGTCTATTTTTAAATATATACAAAGGAAGAAGATTTCCAATTTAAGTACAGAAAACACAAAGTCTAAAGATGCAAGGACTAACTTTCAGATTTGATGCAAGAACTCTAAAGTATTTCCAAAGGGAGGCTGCAATTCCTACACTCTGTGGGAATATTTCCTTGCATGTGTGGAGTTCTGGTAGGAAATCACGGTAGGACTAACTTTAATGATCTATCTGAGTAGCTTGACTGAAATATCATTCAGGCAATACATCTTCTCACCCTCTACATTACTAACCTCTGAAATTGTGTCTGTTCTCCCCCCACCAAAAAAAAAAAAAAGGCATTTGTAGAAATTCTCAGTATACTAAAAAAGTAACAAGGAATCTTCTCCCTGAAGTCCCATAAATAAATACGGGGAACAATTTGAATTAAGATCTTGCTAATTATCACAGTGCTTGAAGTAACAGAGTTTGAAGTCAGAGACTTGGGTTTGAATCTTGTTAGTCATTTCCCAGCTGTATGACTTTGAGAAAATTGATAAACTTATGTCCTGTAAGTACCAGTATATATAAAATGATGATTATATCTACTTAATTCAATTGTTGCATAATTCCTTCTAAACAGATACTCTCAATAGATAATAACTGCGATTTTCACACATGAATAAATACTTCAGGAGGCTTGCATTTAGAGTTCTTTAAGGTAAAGAAATAAAAACTAAGCTAAAGCTATCGTCTCTGAGTTGATTTCTACTCATAGCAATTAGGACTCCTTCTATGAATCCTTAAGAAAAAGAAACATGTATTACGTTAAAAACTTGAGCTGAATCTAATAAAGAATATTTATTTGTCTTCTTAATTCTATGACATCAATGTCTAGCAATGCAGAATGCAGAGCTTCATGAAGGAGCACAACTTTGTAAATAGAAAATGACATTTTCTCTATTAGTAGGCATTGATAAATAGAAGAAAATAGAGAAATCTAGGAAAAGAAAATACCTATAGATCTAGGAAATACTTTAGCTCTTCCTTAGGAAGTAGCTTCATGGGGTTACAGATTCTCTCCAGAGGATAATTCAATTTTGAAAGTCCTTAGGAGCATATCCTGAAGGCTATTGATTGAAAATCCTGTGAAGTGAATGTGTGCCTTTTCTTATGCAGAGAAAAAGCTCCACATGAAAGAAGAATGTAAGCAATATAGGTTTGTGTGAGGACTATATTCTTTATAATGCCATTCTAGTATTATATTTCTGATTACAGTGATTTCTAATGGGAATTCTACATTTTCTATCACCAAAAATAAAACAGCAGCAACAGCAGCAAAAACAACAATGAAAAGGCCACATAAACAAACCGAGTGTCATCATGTTTTACCGAAAATCTTTTTGCATGTCTACCTAATCCAAAATCCAAAAGTTCAAGAATTTAGAAATGTGGTTTTATTCTTCCTTCTTTCTTGGAATTCCCCCAATGTTTAGTAAATTCTCACTTTACATCTCAACTTTTTTTTAATTCCTTTTAAATCCAACTGGACTGTCAATTTGTCTTACTGTGGTGATTTGTGTATTGCTGTGATGCTGGAAGCTATAGAACTAGTATTTGAAATTCCAGCATCACCCATGGTGGAAAGTTTCAGTGGTGCGTCCAGACTAAGATTAGGAAGAAGGAAGTTGCAGTCTCCTTCTGAAAAAATTGGCCAGTGATCATCTTATGAATAACAATGGAAAAATGTCTGATATAATACCAGAGATGAGCCCCTCAGGATGGAAGACAGTCAAATTATGACCCAAGAAGTACTGCCTCATCAAAGAAGAGATGGAGTCAAGCTTTCAGAACCTTCACTTGCTGACAAGGCATGATGCAAACTGAGTAGAAAGGGCTGCAAACATCCATTAATAATCAGAACATGGAATGTCTGAAGTGTGAATCTAGGAAAATTGGAAGGCATCAAAAGTGAAACAGAACACGTAAGGATGGATATCCTAGGCATTGCTGAGCCGAAGTGGACTGGTATTGGCCGTTTTGAATCAGACTACCATGTGGTCTACTGTTCAGGGAGAGGAATGACTTTATAGTTATCATTAAAAAGCATTTCAAGATCTGTCCTAAAGCATAACACTATCAGTACTAGGATAATACCTGTACACCTACAAGGAAGACCAGTTAATACAACTATTATTCAAATTTATGAACCAAATATTAATGCCAAAGATGAAGAAATTAAAGTCTTTTTTTTTAACCAACTTCCATGATCTGAAATTAACCAAAGATGCAGCGAAGATGCACTGATAATTACCTGTGATTGGAATGCAAAAATTAAAATGAAGATGAACGATTGGAATTTGGAAAATATGGTCTTGATAATGATGCTGGAGACTGCATGATAGAATTTTGTGAGACAAATTACTAATTCATTGTAAACATCCTTTTTCAACAACATGTGGCTGTACATGTATCCTTCTCAAGTGGAATACACAGAAATCAAATCAACTATGTATATGTGGATAGAGATGATGGAGAAGCTCAATATAATCAGTTAGAACAAGACTAGGGGTGACTATAGAACAGGCCATCAATTCCTCATGTACAAGTGCAAATTGAAGCCAGCTTTTCAGTACTTAGACTCAGTGTTACACCTCAATAATCCGAAATACATGGAATGTCCTTCTCATCTAGCAACCTTTGTGGTATCTCATTCTTTTCAGCAGACTTCCAGATCTCCTGCTCAGTTACTAGAGCTGCGGTCCAACAAGTGAAATTATTGTTAAATTCTAATTGATACTGAATAACATTTACCATGAAATCTTTTAAGATTTTTTTCTCATATTCTTTTCAATCCACTCTATCTTTACTCTCAAATGTTAGTGTAACCTTAACATATCTATCTCAAAGAAACAAACACTATTTTTTTTAAGCTCTATTAAACTAGGTGCAGTGTAGAAGTCCTAGGAGACTGAGACTATCCATGATAGATGTCTATGAAACAAATATAAGTAATAGAAAGGATCTTCCTAATTTTCCTTAGGGCTGCATAAAACTAAAAAAAGAAAAAAAAAAAAGACTTTCTGATATAACTCCCAAGAAGATAAAGATTTCCCCAGATTCATAGAGTATGGTCTCATAAGATCAAAAGCCAACTAACAAACAGGTTTTCTTCTATTGTGATTACTGTTCAAAAATGTTAAGACAAATACACTTAGTATAGCAAAATGCATCTTTTATTTTCCTACATTTCTAACATTAGAATTTTGTCATATAAACCTTTGAATTAAGATTATATTAGGTATAAAATAATTCAGTCCTCAAAAATTTATTTAGAATAAAATGAAAGCTTTCTGCAATACAATGTAAAGATATGAAGAAATCAGTAAGAAACATTGTACATAGTACAACATCTGGCAATGAATTTGAGGTCAAGAATTTAAAAAAAATAAAGTTACAATGGATATTTTCAAGTAGGAAAGTTATGTTGGATATTGAAGAAGTTGGCTGATTTCATAATTTTGAAGTGTATTTTTTATTTTTTATAAGCTCAAATAATTCTGATATCAGTCATTATAAATTAAGAAGAAATATAGTGGACTCTGGTATATTTCTTAGAATCTGGAGGCTATTATATAGACTTTGGAATTTATACAATGTGGATGTTAATGAGTGACTACTTGTAGGTCTTTATGTATTTTTATGGCTTATATTTTATTAGCATTTTACTCTTAAACCTCTATTGATATAAATTATAATTATTATTGCTTTTTAACTTCATGTTTTAAAAGTTTTGCATTACTTTTTGGCTTTTATATTGAGGTAGCATATAGTATGCATTAGTTAATTCATACGACAAATAATTACTGAGCTCAAAACATGGGCCAAGAACTGTAATAAGCACTAGAATTCCTGACTTCATGGGTCATATATTGTATCAGTTGGAGATAAACATTAAAAAAGAAAAGGAAAAAATATTTACTGTGCAAAACGAAGAATGTGAGAGGGAAAAAAATAAGATCAAGGTAACACGGAGTACTACTAGGCAAGAAAAATAGAGTTAAGATGTAATGAAATTGTGAAAATGACCTACAGATGTGTGAAGGAAGGAAGTTCCAGGAGAAGATTTTACAAGGAATAAGAAGGCTGGTCTGAGAAGGAAAATATTAAAATATGACATCAGAAAAGCTCAAGTAGTTCCAATTCCTGTAGGACTTTATAGGTTATTATAAGGAATACAACTTGATTATAAATGATATGGGAAGCCATCTGCTTGTTTCAGTTAGAGGGATAATGGAATAATATGACCTTCCTTATAGCTAATCATCAGTGCTCTGGAGACAAGGTGGAAAGAATGAATGCCAATTAGGGAGCTATTACAATAATGTAGGCTAAGCCTAGCTCAGATCTGAGATGTAGTGGCAGTCATTGTGGAGTGAAATGGGTGACTCTGTATATATTTTGAAAACAGAAGCAACAAGACTTGCTGATTGGTTGGATGGAAACAATGCGCTACACAGTGGAATAAAAAAAATCACTTCATATATTTGTTCTGAAAAACAAGAAGGGTGGAAGTGTCACTTATTCAAATGAGGACAGGTTTGAGAGTGTGATTAAGAGTTTGGTTTCAGATATGTTAAGTTTGAAACACCTGTCAGACATCTGAATAGCAATGTGAAACATGAAGTTAGATCTATTACCATATTTATGCATGAATAGCACGTAACGTCTATGTTTGTTTGCCATTCACACCTCCCAAGGTATATGCTGATTATTTTACAGAAACATGTAAAATCAAATTAGCATAGCAGCACTTACAAAAATACTTCATGAGAGAAGTGAAAAAAAAGTAGAAGGCATACATTATTTGCATAAAAATACAATAATCTGTCGTTTAGGGAAGGGATTCTGGCTAAAACATACACAAACACACACATTAATATAAGCATTTATATTCAATATACAGATTGCTCATAGAAGCCAGGAAACTGCTTTGTGATCTTTCAGAGAATAAACATAAGCAAAGTAAAGGAGAACTCCTCAGACTAAGAACCAAGTTACAGACGATATTTGAGTGTGAGAGAATGAAGAAGAAGCCAGTAGAGGAGAGTGAGTTTGGCAATCAGTATGACAAGGGAGAATCAAAAGATAGATGTGTCACTGACTCTAAGTGAGGAAAATCCCTCAGAAGAGAGAAAGTTACCACTTTGTCAAGTTTTATATTTAGGTATCGTAATACGAAAACCCCGGTGGTATAGTGGTTAAGTGCTATGGCTGTTATCCCAGAGGTCACCAGTTCAAATCCTCAAGGAACTCCTTAGAAATTCTAGGGGGCAGTTTCACTCTGTCCTATAAAGAAACCTGGAAACCCTGGTGGCCTAGTGGTTAAGTGCTATGGCTGCTATCCAAAAGGTTGCCAGTCTGAATCCTCCAGGCACTCCTTGGAAACTCCACGGGGCAGTTCTACTCTGTCCTATAGGGTCACTATGAGTCAAAAATGACTCAGCAGCAGTGGGTTTGGTTTGGGGTTTTTATATGGTCGCTAAGAGTTGGAATTGACTCTATAGCAGTGGGCTTTTGTGGGAATATGAACACTGAGAATTAAACTAGAGATTACAGAGTAGAGGTCATTGGTCATATTTCCAAAAAAATTTCCTGAACTGATGTGAGCAATCGGATAAGAATCAAGATAGTACGAAAGAGAAACTGGAACCCATGAATACATCTTCTCCTTATTTATCAGCTTCCTCTATGTCCAACATTTTGCATTTATGACTATTTAAAAAAATCCACTATCCACATATTTTGCACATTAATGACATACATCTGACAGTAATGAATGTCAAGGTGCAAGGTGAGAGTATTGCTAACTGTAATGGTTAAGGTTCTGTGTCAACTTACCTGGATCATAAGTCTCAGTGATTTCGCATAATGCAATGATACAATATGGCAGTTATGTAATGTAGTTATTCTGCGTTGGGGGATCTGAAGTCATCCTCCATTTTCCTGTAATGCCAATTTTTACATAGTGGCTTGGTCTTTGAAACCCAACCACATCTATAAGTGAGGAAACGATATAAAAGAACAGCTTGAAGGAATTGTGATCATAAAAAGAGCATAGAAATTGGGGCAGTAGCTAGAGGTAATTAAAGAATCAAGACAGTTTTGGTTTTGTGGTTGTTTTTAATAGGAAAAAGATTATGTCATGTTGTTACTCCAATGAGAATCATTCATAAAAAATGAAAAATATACAGAATGGAGAAGAAAGCATTGCTGGAGAAATAAATGGTTATTCTCTTTAAATAATTTTGTATGTATGTTTAAGGAGGCTAATAGAAGTTCTTTTCTGATTCTATAGTTTCCTTTCTTAGGAATGGGGATGGTGGTGTTTCAAAGTGTGCAAACAAAAGAACTTATGAAATAATTATCTAAGAAACTGGGATAATAAATGTACATACAGGATATAATAGAACTGCCAGATAGCACTAACTGCCCATAACACTGCATCTGCAAATATTTTCATTGAGTCCAAGCGCTATACTCAGGTATAGTCATAGGCTTTTCTTCAATCATATCGTGTCCAAAGGCTCAGAAATACAAGAATATAGTGGGTCAAATTTTCCCATGAAGGGTCAAGTTTGTGGATGGAGTAAGCTGGTACATGCTTATAATAATGAATTATTGAATCAAAGCTGGCAAGAGAGTAAAGTGAGACTCTAAGGTAATGAGGGCTAGTGAAATGTGATAGAGTCAGTGGACCATAGGCGTAACAGAGATAGAAGAGTTTGTGGGAGACTACAGCAGGTCAGGAGATAGGGTTCAGATGTGGAGATGTAAGCTAATAAATTAGAACCTAAAGGGTGAGAAAGATTGCCATATAAAATATTGTTGGATGGTTCACTCATTATTTTATTAAAAACCAAAACCAAAGCCAGTGCTTTTGTTAATTTTGAATTACTGAAGGTAACACATGACATTTCTACTGTTACTTATATTAATATATACTGCTATTGTTAGTATTTGCCTACTGATTTTGTAGTATGTTACTAATATTTAAATTAATATCTTCCTGTAACAGTATAAATGAAGTTATCTAAAGTTGTAGACGTAAGGTGAGAGAAATGAAACACATAGAATAAAAGTTTGTAGGTGCAATACGTTATAACCCAGAAAAATGCTTTAGAATGAGAATTACATACTATATCTCTCCAGGATGGAATTAGTATTTCTAACACCAAACCATTGAGTTGGAGAGAATTTAGAGATTAAGTTGAAGAAAATTTAGGAAGTTCAATTATTTTATATCAAAAGTCAAAGTAAAATGAAATTATTTTTCACGTATTCATTTACTTATTGTATATTGCTTAGCCATCAGTAAGTACTGTTATAGTCAGTGGTAATAGAAAAATGAACAAGTGACGTAAGTCACCTGTTCTTGTTAACCTGGATTCTACAGAAACCAAATCTACTGCCATGGAGTCGATTCTGACTCACTGTGACCTAACAGAACAGAGCAGAACTGCTCCATAGAGTTTTCAAAGAGCACCTGGTGGGTTTGAACTGCTGACCTTTTTGGTTAGCAGCCATAACATTTAACCACTACACCACCAGGGTTTCCAGATTCTGTGACAATGAGAAAAAGTAACTGGGTAAACAAATAAATAGACAAGATAATTTCAGAAGTGCTATGGATAGGAAAAAATATTGATGATTTAACAAATGAAAACTAAGAATAAGAACTAGCTTGTCATGAAAGAACCTTGGTGGCAGAGGATTCCAGGATTCCTGGGAAATAAAAAGGAACTGATAAGATCTTGACCTGTTTCAAGAACATAAGAAAGTTTAATGTAGCTTGAATACAGTCAACAAGATGGAGACGGGTATTACAGTCTCAAAGAAATGGGCCAAGTTCAGGATATAGATTATGGATTGGAGTGTTGTTGTTTTACCCCCCAGTGTAAAGGTATTGGGAATTTTAAAGCAAAATGAAACACTCTAGTTAACATTTTTTAAAAAATCATCTGGTTCTATGTGAGGAATGGATTATGGGGAGAGTCAGGCAACAGCAGGTGTAAGGAGGCCACTGCAGCCATCTACCTGTTAGAGCTAAATTGTGTCCCCCCACAATGTGGGCCAGTGTAGCTAGACTGTGAATTCCAGTGTTGTGTTGTTGGCCTCCATTTTGTGGTCCAGTGTAATTACACCATGTGTTAGGATTTATTCCTAACATCTGTGATGTTAATGAGGCAGGATTAGAGGCAGTTATCTTAATGAGGCAAGACACAGTCTATAGAATAAGCTTGTATTTTGAATAAATCTCTTTCAGGATGGAGAGAACCGAGTAGAGAGGAGAGGACCTCCTCCTACCTTAAAAAGGAGAATTGGGTGTGAAAAGTGATCTTTGAACTTGGGATCCCTGTGCTGAGAAACAACTATACCCAAGGGAAGTTTAATGACAAGGGCATTTCTTCAGAAGCCACAGAGAAAGAAAGACATTCCCTGGAGCTGGTGCCCTAAATTCGAGCTCCTAGTCTCCTAAATTGTGAGAATATAAATTTCTTTCTGTTAAAGCCATCCATTTGCAGTATTCCTTAAAGAAATTACATAAGTTTTTATAAAAAGGTTATGGGGCTAGGTTTCCAAGTGCATGAATTACCGAATGAAAAATATGACTAATGGGGATGGGAGAACTGAAATGACTACAGTGTTTAGATATAAAATCCCACAGAGTTGTCCTAAATCTTGTGCTCATGAAGAATCTGTACCTGGATGAAGAGGCAGTCAGGTGAACAGAACAAGGAAACACTGCACAGTTTAAAGTCAGGAAAGGTTTACACTGGAGTTGCATCCTTTCACCATACCTTTTCAATTTGTATGCTGAGCATATAACGTGAGTACCTGGACTATGTAAAGAGGAACAAGGCATCAGCATTGGAGGATGACTAATTAACAACCTGTGTTATACAGATGACACAACTGTGCTTGCTGAAAGGAAAGAGGATTTGAGACACTTACTGATGAAGATCAAAGACCACAACCTTCAGTATGGATTACATCTCAGCATCAAGAAAACAAAAATCCTCACTGCTGGACCACTAAGAAACATCATGACAAATTGAGAAAGGACTGAAGTTCTCAGGGATTTCATTTTATTGGTTCTACAGCCAGAGCTCATGGAAGCAGCAGTCAAGAAATCAAAAAAGATGTATTTCATTGGGAAAATCTACTGCAAAGAACCTCTTTAAAGTATTGACAAGTAAACACCACCTTGAAGACTAAGGTGCGCCTGACCCAAGCCGTGGTATTTTCAATCTCATCATATGCATGAGGAAGCTAGGCAGTGAATAAAGAAGACAGAGGAAGAACTGATGCCTGTTTTAGTCAACTGGTGCTGCTCTAACAGAAAAACCACAGGGTGGATGGCTTTAACAAAGGAAAATTTATTCTTAAACAGGCCAGTACGCTACAAATCTGAATTCGGGGTGTCCACTCCAAGGGAAGGCTTTCCCTCTGTTGGCTCAGTAGGAAGAGTCCTTGTGTTGTATTCCTCTTTGATGGGGGAACATCTTGCTGCAGAAACCTCAAGTCTGAGGGCCATACTCATCTCCCAGTGCTGCCTTTTTGATGATGTGAAGTTCCCAATTCTCTGTGTGCTTCACTCTCTTTCTATCTCCCACAAAATGAGAGGGTAAAGGGTAGTTCAAGCCACACTCCAGGGAAACTCCCTTAGCAAGGGTGTGGCAGTCCTACCCTATGGATCTTTTAACATAATCATCCTATCTTTTAGCCTTAGGCAGAAATTAGGATTTACAGCATCAGAAAATCCCAAAGTGGAGGGAAAACACAGAATACAGGGAATCCTGGCTCTGCCAAATTACTATACATACTGCTGGGGGACACAATTCAGTCTGTGACAGTGCCTTTGAATTGTGGCATTGGAGAAGAATATTAAATGTACCACAGGCTGCCAAAAGAACAAACAGATCTGTTCTGGAAGAAGCGCAACCAGAGTACTCCTTGGAAGCAAAGATGGTGAGACTACGTCTCACATATTTTGGACATGTCAGGAGAGACCAACTCTTAGAGAAGGACATCATGTTCATAGAGTGGAGAGTCAGAGAAAAAGAGGGAGACCCTCAACAAGGTGGACTGACACAGTGACTGTGACAGTGGGCTTAAGCATAAAAAGGTTACGGGCATTGTGCAGGACTGGACCGTGTTTTGTTCTGTTGCGCACAGGGTCACTGTGAGTCAGAACTGGCTCGACAGCACCTAACAGCAACCACACACACCCACACACACTCTTACACGCGTATATGATATCCAGATTGCTCAAACATTCTTATTAGTGTACATTTAAATTGTGATGGTCCGAAAGCCAAGAGTTTGATTCTATGTTAGTTGTCTAGTGCTGCTATAACAGAAATACCACAAGTTAATGGCTTTAACAAATAGAAATTCATCTTCTCACAATGTAGGAGGCTAGAAGTCTGAACTTGGGGTGCCAGCTCCAGGGAAAGGCTTACTTTCTCTGTCGGCTATTAGAGAAGGTCATTGTCATCAATCCTTCCCTGCATCTAGGAGTTTTCCAGCTCACGGATGCAGGTCCTGAGGTCACTCTCCATTCTCTGATCTTTTATGGCATTAGGAGTTTCCTATCCTCTGTGCTCACCTCTCCCTTTTGTGTCTCAGAAGAGATTGATTCAAAATGCAATTTAATCCTGTGGATTTTTGCTGGCCTTGTTAAGTAACTGCCTCTAATCCTGCATCATTAACATCACAGATATTAGGATCTACAACACGTAAGATACCTACATCAGAGCACAAAGTGGAGGACAACCAGACAACATTGGGAATCGCAGCCCAGCCAAGTTGACACACATTTCAGAAGGACACAATTCAAGCCACGACATTCCACCCTTTTGCCCCCTCTCCGAAATTCATGTCCCTGACACATGTAAACTATATTCATCCCATCAAATCATAGCAAAAGTCTTAAATCAACTCCAAGTCCAAAATTCAAAACTTCCTCTTCATCTGTGAAATCTAGAATACAAATTATCCCCTATCAAAATACAATTGTGGAACAGGCACAAGCTACACATTTCCACTGCACATTGGAGGACTTAGAGGGAAAGAAAGGATAACAGGCACCAGGTAAATTTGCAGAACACACGACATTAGCTCTCAAGTCTTGAAAACAATTCTCATTTTCTGAGACCATTTATACAACGGCCCTGCCCACCCGTCTGTCAGTATTGGCTGCTGGCTGCAGATGCTGAGAAGCCGCCCCTCAGCCCTGGGCTTCTGCTCTGCCTTGCAGGCACACTGGGATAGTAACTCAGCTCCTACAGCTTTTTGGTAGCTTCATTCTTCTAGTTTTTCTGAGTCTACATACCCTTTGAGACTCCACATTCGGCCCTACCCTTTAACACTGAGGCAATTCTGCTTCCCGTGTTCCTTGTCTTTTCAGCTTCTTCATCCTGGTTCCTTGCCCTGCTGGCGCAAGTGTTCCAAAGCTCTGCATCTCAGTGATAAGGTCCAGGAGGCATCCCACACTGTCAATAAACTTCAGTAGTAGGAGATCAGCTCTCTTGTTCTGTGTGCCAAGTCTAGTACCTTCTCATGCTGAGCTCTTAGTTCTGCTGCTACTTATTCTCTGCTACTGCTTTTTGAAGTCTGCTTGGTTTTCTAGTGCAAAAACCCTCCTCACTTCCTTCTGAGTCCTCTCTAGAATTGTCTTTGATGTCCATAATTCCAGCAACAGTCTCTTTAAGGCAATACAGGCTTTTACAGTTAGGCACGTTAAAACTTTTTCCACTCTTACACATCAACATCTCAATTACCTGTTTCAGTGTTTGGACAGCACCGCACTCTCTCAGTACCAAATTCTGTCTCAGTTATACAGTGCTGCTATGACATAAGTAACACAAGTGGATGGCTTTGACACAGATAAATTTGTTCTTTTTCCACCCGGGAAGCTAAAAGTTGGAGTTCAGGGTGCCAGCTCCAGGAGAAGGCTTTCTCTTACCCTTGACTCTGAGGAAAGGTCTTTATCTTCAATCTTCCCCTCCTCCAGGAGTTTCTCAGCAGGGATCTCAGGCCCAAAGCACAAGCCTGCCTGGCTCCCGTTTATTGGTGGTGAGAGGTCTCCATATATCTCTGCTCACTTGTCTCTTTTACATTTCAAAAGAGATTGGATAAAAGCACAATCTAATCTTGCAGACTGATTTATGGACATTACTGTAACTGCCACTAATCCAGAAACCCTGGTGGTGTAGTGGTTAAGTGCTTCATCTGCTAACCAAAAGCTTGGCAGTTTAAATCTGCCAGGTGCTCCTTGGAAACCCTATGGAGCAGTTCTGCTCTGTCTTCTAGGGTTGCTGTAAGTCAGAATCGATTTGACGGCAGTGGATTTGGCCTCTGGTCCCAGCTCATTAACATCACAAAGATAGGATTTACAACACATGTAAAATCATATCAGACAAAATGATGGATAATGGCATAGTACTAGGAATCATAGCCTAGCCACATTAACAGATATTTTTGGTGGACATAATTCTACTCATGATAGTTTCCATGTTTCAATTTTGTGCTTGCTTACTGCCTATTTGTCTTCAAGACTTGTTTTAATTATTGTTGTTGTAAACTATATGTCATAAATGGTAAAACTACCCTATTCTTTCTCCACTGTATGGATTTTATTTTCCAGAATGACTTTTATAAATGTTTGTTTTTACAGCTTTTTTTGCAAATGTCAAAGTGAAGATGATTTTTATTGAAACTGCCTTAAACTTAAATTTGACAAGAATATAGAGAAATATGAATCATGTGTAACTCAAGTTGTTTTTATGCTTTGCTGTAAAGCTTTGTAATTTATTCGCTCATTTCTATCCATGTTCCCTTATTGTTATTTGGTGGTAATTTATTTTAGAAAAGTTACTGTTAATTTGGCTTTTTCTTTTTTCATTTTGGTAATATTACATATTCCCAATTATTGCTGCTGTATTTTATCACTTATTTGTTTTTAATTTTTAAATTTTATTTTATTAAGAATGGTACCCTTCTGATAGTAAACCCAAGAGGCTTGAACACTGACATGCTGAATAGTGGCTGAAGCAAAATACAGTTTACAAATTGCCCAAGATTTCTTCCTCCTGTGGCTCTGAGGAAGGTAGAAGCCAGCTTTGGGCTTCAGGGCCTGATCTCCCTTCCTTTTAAGAGGGATCAAATTAGCAGCATTTTTATTTATGCAAATGCGAAAGAATCCCTGACTCTGGGATGGGATCCAAATACCGATGCTTCTGATTGAGATATTAAGCATTCTGTTTGCACAGGGGTATCTCTGATGAGATTATTAGACTATAAATGCTTTCTCTCTCTCTTTCTCATTATCTCTCTTTCTAAATTTTTGGTACCTTGCTGGAAGTCAAGGGCTTAGAATCTAGGCATCTAGGGAGATATTTTTTTTAAAAAAAAGGAGGCTAGAGTCAAGCAGACAAGGGGCTCCTAGGGAAGTTCTAACCAGGAAACTTTCTAGGAGCAGTGAAACTTGATTATCTGGTTTACATTTTTATTTTCTGCATTGTAATTCCTTTATGTTGTCCTCAAGCATTTGATAAAGTTTGTTAATCAATGCAGCTGTGTTTCCGCTGTAATTTAGGGAATTAGAATAATTTGTTTCCAAGAAGCCTAGAACTAACATCTGATCATCAGACCCCCTCCCAACATAGTATGTCTCTTGGGTCCATTATTCACAGAAATACATCTCAGTGAACAACTGATCACTCATTTTAAGAACTTGCATAGTGAGTTATCCTTTGTGATACTGACACAGTTTCAGTCCTCCATCATAGAAAACAGCTTTATAGAAAATTTCAAAGGATCTAAGAAGGAATAGTAACACAGTATTTTCTGACATAGTGCCAGAATAAAAATCTCCCAGGTTGGAAGGCCTCAAGAAATAAATGAGGGAGAGCTGCCTCTTCAAACTAGCCAAGCCAGCCAAGAGTTAACCTTAATGATACGGATAGAGTCAAGCTTCTAATACGTTCATTGCCGATGTGATGTGATTCAAAATGAGAAACACAACTGTAAATATCCATCAATAATTGGAAGGTGGAATGTAAAAATCATAAATCTAAGAAAAACAAAATGAAATATATAAGCATCAATATCCTAGGGATTTGTGAGCTTAAATGAAGTGGTATTGGCCATTTTGAACTGGACGATCATATGGTCCACTGTGATGAGAATGGCAACATGAAGAGGAATGACACTGCATTCAACCTAAACGAAAACATTTGTGATCTGTATGAAGTACAGCTTGTGTCAGTGATAAGATAATAGCTATATTACTAACTGGGAGGTCAGTTAATATGACTATTATTCAAATTTAATTTACCAACAACAAAAGAACAAAGATGAAGAAATTAACGATTTTTTACTAGTTTCTGCAGTCTGAAACTGATCAAACATCCAATCATGATGCATCAATAATTGGAATTCAAAAGTTAGAAACAAAGAAGAATATTCCATAGTTGGAACCAGCCTTGGTGGTAGTAATGACACTGGGGGAATCACATGATAGAATTTTGGAAGATCAATGTCTTCTTCGTTTCAAATGCATTTTTCACCAATATAAAAGGCGTAGTGGTTAAGTGCTATGTCTGCTAACCAAAGGGTCAGCAGTTTGAATCTGCCTGGTGCCCCTTGGAAATGCTATAGAGCAGTTCTACTCTGTTCTATAGGGTTACTAAGAGTCAGAATCAACTTGATGGTAGTGAGTTTATACACATAGACCTTAACAGATTGAATACATAGGAATCAAATTGACTATACTTGTTGAAAGAGGTGATGGAAAATCTCAATGTCAGCAGTCAGAACAAGGCCAGGTGCCAACAGTGGAGTGGACCATCAAGTAGTCATATCCAAATTCAAACTGAAACTGAAGAACACCAGAACAAATCCATGAGAGCCAAACTATGACCTTGAATATGGCCCATCTGAATTTACAGAAAACCTCAGGAATAAAATTAGCATGTTGAACACTAATAACCAAAGACTAGAAGAGAATTGGACAGATGTCAAAGACATCATATCATACATGAAGAAAGTAAGAGGTCATTTAAAAGAAAAGAAAGAAAAAAACAACTTAGATATCAGAAAAGACTCTGAAACTTGCCCTTGAACACACGATAGCTAAGGTGAAAGGAAGAAATGATGAAGTAAAAGAAATGAACAGAAGATCTCAAAGGGCCGCTAGAGAAGACAAAGTAAAGCACTACAATGACATGTGTAAAGAGCTGACAATAGATAGCCAAAAGGGAAGAACACGCTCTGTGTTTTTCAACTGAAAGAACTCAAGAAAAAATTCAGGACTTAAATTGCAACTGTGAAAGATTCTACAAAGAAAATATTAAACGACTCAGGAAGCATCAAAACAAGATGGAAGGAACACACAATTATTATAGCAGAAAAAAAAACTGGTTGGCAGTCAACCATTTCAAAAGGTGGCATATGGTCGGGAACCAAGAGTGATGAAGGAAGAAATCCAAGCTGTATTGAAGACAAGGGTCCAGGAATTCACGGACTATCAGTTGACAGGTTTCAACAAACGGATGCATCACTGAGAGTATTAGCTCATCTATGCCAAATTATTTGGAGGACAGCTACTTGACTGACTGGAAGAGATCCATATTTATGCCTATTTCCAAGAAAAGTGATCCAACCAAATGCAGAAATTATTGAACAATATCATTAATATCATGTGCAAGTAAAATTTTTGCCAAAGATTATTCCAAAATGACTACAGCAGTGTATCAACAGGGTACAGCTAGAAATTCAGTCCAAATTCAGACGAGAACATGGAGCTGATCTTAACACTGCTGCTGTCAGATGGAGGATCTTGACTGAAAGCAGAGCGTACCAGAAAGATACTTACCTATGTTATATTGACTACACATAGGCCTTTGACTATGTGGATCATAACAAATTATGGATAATGTTGCTGAGAATGGGAATTTCAGAACGCCTAATTGTGCTCATGAGGAATCTGTGCACAAATCAAGAGGCAATCATCAAACAGAACAAGAGGACACTGAATAGTTTAAGCCTGGAAAAATGTACAGCAGAGTAGTATCCTTTCTCCATATGTATTCAGTCTATATACTTATCAAATAATCCAAGAAAATGGACAGTAGGAAGAAGACTGGAGCATCAGAATTGGAGGAAGACTTGTTAGCAAACCACTGTTATGCAGATGAAACAACCTGCTTGCTGAAAGGGAAAAGAACTTCAACTACTTATTGATGAATATCAAAGATCACAGCCTACAGTATGGACTGCACCTCAACATCAAGAAGACAGAAGTCCTCACAACCGGACCAGTAAGTAACAACATGATAAATGGAAGAAGGATTGAAGTTGTCAAGGATTTCATTACTTGGATCCACATTCAACATCCACAGAAGCAGCCATCAAGAGATCAAAGGAATCATGGCACTGGACAAAGCTCCTGAAAAAAGTCTATTTTAGTGTTAGAAAGCAAAGACGTCATCTTGTAAACTAACATGCACATGGCTCAAGCATGGTCTTTTCAGTCCCATCTTATGTGTGCAAAAGCTGAACAATGAACAAAAAAGACAAAAGAAGAATGAATGCCTTTAAATTGTGTTATTGGAGAAAAATTTTGAACATATCATGGACTGCCAAAAGAATGAACAGATGTCTTGAAAGAAGTACAAACAGAGCACTCCTTAGAAGCAAGGACAAAAAAAACTACGTCTTACATACTTAGGAAATGTTGTTAGGAGGGATCAATGCCTGGAAAAGGATATCATGTTTACAAAGTTAGAGGGTCAGCCAAAAAGGAAGATCCTCAGCCAGATGGATTGACACAGTGGCTGCAACAGCAGACTGCAGCACAGTAGCAACTATGATCATGACACAGAAATAAGGTTGATGCGGCTGAACGTGAACATGATGGCATTTGAAACAATTATTTACGTATATATAACGTACTTTCGTTTCTATTCTTAACTTGGAAATGCTGCTCAGAGATTATTAAGTTTTTCTAAACTCTATTTTTTTTTAAAAAAAAGAAAATAATTTGAAGCATAATGGATAAGGAAGAGTGCAATAGCTCAGAGAACTGTTCACATAAATGCCAGCAGTGATTATTGGAGATCCCTAAGACTGGTAGATGTGCGACTGTCTAAAGACACTAGTGCTGGTGGAATCTGAAGAATACTGAAATGACAAAGTTGACTGCTTTCAACATAGATGATTGTTTCTCAGATTATATTATTTGGATATTAAAACAAAGCCCTAAATGCACAAACACACCAAGTATCACCTCACACACTGAAATTCCTCAAACAGAAAAGTGAAAAAAAAAAAAAAAAAAAAAAAAACAACAAACAATGTCATTGAGTCAGATCTGACTCATGGCTACCCTAGAGGCCAGAGTAGAACTGCCCCATAGAGTATTCAAGGCGTGCCTGGTGGATTTGAATTGCCCACCTTTTGCTTTTGATTAACATTGGTAGCACTTAACCCACTACACCACCAGGGTTTCTCAAACAGAAAATTAGATATTATTAAAAATATGTTCTCAAGTGTCTTCAACTTTATTATTAAATCCAATTGTTGTCCATTGTTTCTCACGGATCTGGGCATGCAACTGTATTGTTGACCAGACAGTGTTTTGTTCTGTTGCTTTTAGGGTCTCTACCAGTTGGAACCCACTTTACAGTACCTAACAAGAACTGTGTCATTTGAAAAAGTTAATAATTTTGTATATTTTCTTTTCTAAGAGCTCTATTTTGTATGTTTCATTTATTAATGGATTGTGTAGAAAATTTAGAATCCTAAAATAATAATATTAATTACAGACATTTTTGTATTCTTCCCAGTTTTAATGAGCAGGTCTTTAATGTCTTTAGTGCTTCAATATGAAGTTTCCTCTTACTGAAGGATGCACATCATACCTGTTTAAGAAAACACTCTGTTGGTTTCTTAAATTTGTTGATATTATTAAAACATATTCAAATTATCTTGTGATTGCATTTTCCTTTTTTGTCATATTGGTGTGTAGTAATAGATTCTAATTAGTCAGTCTTACTTAATTTTTGTGGATTCCAATTGCTTTTTGTATTTCATTAGACTTCTGGTTTTAAGTGGTAGGTACCCAACTGTAAGAGGACACCAAAAGAAGAGAAAAAAAAAAATTATTCACACACAGTAGTATAAATTTTAAGATTAGTGATAGTTTGCCTTATAGTTGAATTTAGGATCACAAAAAAAATCATCTAGGTATCATCTTGATCTCTAGTCGTGGGTTCTAGCATTCTGCTTGTGTTGACTGAATTATTTTCCAGTTTTACTCAACAAGTTGAAAAAGCTGGCTGCTGAAGCTGTAAGTCTACTTTTTATTTTTTTAATATAAAATCTTGCTATCTGTAAAACATTTGTCTTTCTTCTATTGTATCAAATCTTTTAGAAAAAGACTATTTGTTTAGCACTACTTGTGTGAATTATTTCACCTTGACTTAATTAATGTATCCAAGAGGAATGGAATACTCTGATAAACAAGATTTGAGTATGTATCTATTTTTTTGACAAAACAGTAGGGGGCTCTGACTGATAGTTTAAGAAAAAAAAAGGCTACATGGTAGAGAAAAGGGTTATTTATAAAACAAAGCAAGATTCTGTTAACAGAACTAGTGGTAAGGAATACAGGAAGGTAGAATCCCTCTTCCCTTCCCCCCCAAAAGAATTAAAAGAAAAATTAAATATACACTAAATGTAATGTTGAACTTGGAGATTTAGAATATCCATATTTATGTTAATGAGAGACATTAATCACTGATATTTTTGCTTCTATATGTGTCAAATTTTGAAATCAGTGTTCATACAGCTGTATAGAATGATCGCTGTGTATCTTTCTATACAGTATTCATTCTCTGAAACACATTATGGTTGAATAATTGTGGTCTAATGTTTGAAAGAACTTAAAGAGTCTTTTAGGTCCCTGGTCTTCTCTAGAAGGAAATTCCTCCAAGATTACTGTTCCCATTCTCGTAATTTCAGAATCTATTTTAATTATGTTCCCCAGAAAAAAATTTTTTTCAGAAACTCTCACATCCATAAGCAATGAGTGTACCAAGAAGTTTAAGATAATAAAATAAGTTTACTCAGAATTGATGCAACTAGAAATAGATGCACAATTTTTAAAAATAATTACTTAAATATTTTCAGTACTTGTTCATTTTTTCTTTATTGTTATTTCTCATCTTTTAAAGCATATTTCCAGATGATAGTCTATTTTATTTTATAACTTCATTCTTTTTATTGTCAGTTTTATGGTTCATTAGTTTTTGTAGTTACATTTATTATTTGCTTTGTGAGTTTAATGCTTAGATCATGTGTTTTCTTTCTTTATGGATATAACACTGCAATTTTAAGATGTAGATTAATTTGTAAATTTGTTTGGCTCATCCATTATTCCGTATTTAAACTACCCTTTAATCTAAAAGGAGACCTACTGTTGCAGTTTTTAAGTTCTTAGCTGCTAACCAAAAGATGATTGGTTCAAATCTACCAGCCACTTCACAGGAGAAAGATCTGGCAGTCTCCTTCCATAAAGATTAACAAAAGGGGGCAAAGACTACAAAGAAGAGTGACACTTTGACTCTTCTAGCAACAAGAAACCAAACAAACAAATTCGTCTAGTACATATGACATCCCAGGAGCCCTGAATCTCAAAGGGAAAGCTGAGAAACTGGATTGAGCAAGGGATAATGGAGAGTAGCTCCAGAAGTACATGGGATTCCACAGATGGTAGCCACCAGGTGGTGTGCCCAGACTTGGAGGCTGGTGGATGTCTTCCTCAGCAGGAGTGATTAGAGAATTAACCTATGCCTCCTGAGCTAGCAAGAGAGCAACAGAGAGTCAAAAACTAAGTCTCTGTGTATAACCAACTGCATGCAGACTCAAATCTTTCTTTTAAAAATAGTTCTATCTTCCTTCTTCCAGTACTAACCCCTCACTTCTCTGCACTGTCCCCAGCACTAGGTTTTGACACTACTAACTGAGCCAGAAGTTGGACTCCTCAAGCCTGCCCTGAAATTTCTCTACCTCCCTTCTCTGCATTAAGCCTGGCACTGGAGTCTGATGCCATTAACTGAACCAGAAGTAGGACTGCTTAAGCCCATTCTGAGCCATTCTCTGAGACTCTGAGGAGGAATATGTTAACAATCTTGAGAAACCTGAAGAGGAAATTCTGCTGACTCCTCTGAGCTGGAAAATCAGAGCAGAAGCTGGGTTCCCTCATTTAGAAGCAGACACAAGGGGATATGACATTTGCACAGACACTCAGTGATGAGTGCTAGCTCCTGCTTTTCTCAGCAGCTGCAACCAGATACTTATGCCTAAACAAATCACCCTTACCAACATCGGACAGTAGGTGAGAGCCTGTACCACACATTTTGTGCCTACCTGGACACCTGAAATGAATCCATATAAGAAAAGTAGATGGGCTCTTGGACTCCCATGGCTAGTAATAGCCCCAATCACACAGTGAAAAGATATTAGAACTTCAAAGACAACAATAACCAAACTATCACACATGACTAGCCTATGTGGAATTGCAAAACAAGAAGCTAGCACACATTAGGCAAAGTAAGATAAGTAAATATAATTTACTGATGGCTCAGAAACAACAGTCCATAATGAAACACTTAAAGAGGGCAGACTACTTTTTTTTTCTTTAGAAAGCTCTCAAAACAACCAAAAAGAAAAAAAAATCAATTTTTCCAGAGGAAGAGAACTTCCTAGAACTAGCAGAGGTTGAAAACACAAGATTAATATTTCAAACTCTTCAAGATATGAGGAATGAGATGAAGTAAAATGCAACAGAGTATAATGAGTGACGGTACCAGCCGTCAGACGAACAGAGCTGAGGGGAAAGCGCGGGAGCTGAATAAGGCTGAAACAATCACATCAGGGGGGACTCAGTCAAGCTGAGACGTTTATTTCTTTTCTGAGCAAACTTTTATACAGCACACACTTCTTTGTTTATTCTTAACTCTGGTCTTTCTCATGCACCTGTGTTCCCTAGTTCTCAAAACCTCTGATCTAATAATTAGCCCTATCCAAGGACAGCCACATGTTGTTATTCTTTCTTGGGATATTGCTAAGCAGTCAGTTCTCATGACCTTGCTGGCACAATATTTTTCTTAAGTGAGCCTTGCCCAGTAAATTTCTCTAAGATTTTCTTTAAGATGATTTCGGCTCCCGACAAATGAGAAACTGAACAGGCTGCAAGAAAGCATAAAGCACCAAGAATTTGAAATTCAGAAAATTAATAATAAAATTAGAGAATTAGACAACTCAATATAAAGTTAAAGGAGCAGAACTGTGGCAATGGAAGGTTGAATTAGTGCGATTGAAGATAAAACATGTGACATCAACATATTTGAGAAAAAATCAGGTGAAAGAATTTAAAAAATAAAGACACACTAAAAAATATGTGGGACACTATGAAGCAAAATAATCTATGAGTGACTGAAGTACCAGAAAAGGTGAGTGATAATGGAGAATACAGAGAGAACTGTCAAAGATTTGCTGACAGAAAAATTCCTGGATATCATCAGAGATGTGAAGATATCTATCCAGGATGATCATCAAACTCCACACAAGGTAGATCGCAAAAGAAAGACACCAATGCATATTATAATCAAACTTTCCAAAACTAAAGATAAGGAAAAATTTTTAAAACTGACTACAGATAAACAAAAAGAACTACAAAGAAGATTCAGTAAGACAAAACTGGGACTAGTTGGTGGAGACCATGCTGATGAGGTGGCAGTGGTATGACTTATACAAAACCTTGAAGAAAAACAACTGCCAGCCAAGAATTATGTATCCAGTACATTTGTCTCTCAAATATGATGCCAAAATTAGGACACTTCCAGGTAAACAGAAATTTAGGGAATTTGCAAAAGTCAAACCAAAATTACAAGAAATATTAAAAAGATTTTTTCAGTTAGAAAATCAATAACACTAGGTAACAACCTAAGATGGGAATATAGAACAGAGCAACTGTATATCTACTCAAATAGAGGAATCATGAAAATAAATCATAGGCAAAACACTGAAAATAAGGAAACATATGTAAACATTATGGAAAAAAAAAGATCTCAAAAGTAAATGTAGTCATAGATCTTTCTACATGGAAAGGAAGTTAAGGCAACACAAAGAAATTAAAGATTGGTCTAAACACACCAATAAAGATAAAGAGAGTGGATATAAAAGCACAACCTATTAATATGCTGCTTACAAGAGATGCACCTTACACTCAAAGACATGAACAAACTAAACCTCAAAGGATGAAAAAAATATATAACAAGCTAAAAATACTCAAAAAAAGAGCAGGAGTGGCAATATTGATCTCCTGATAAACGAGACTTTAAAGTAAAATCCATCAGGTTAGATAAGAAAGGACATTGAACAATGATTAAAAATGAACGACAGTCCAGGAGGACATAACCATATTAAGTATCTATGTACACAGCAACAGGGCTAAAAAAAGACATAAACTGAAAAGAATAATAACTTGGCACTTGGCAAATTAATAATAAAATTAGAGAATTAGACAACACAATTTAAAGCCAAAGGAGCTGAATTGCGGCAATATAAATCTGAATTAGCAAGATTGAAGATATAACATGTGACAGCAATACATCTGAGGAAAAATCAGGTAAAAGAATTTTAAAAAATCAAAACACGCTAAGAAATATATGGGACACTATGAAGAGGAATAATCTACAAGTGACTGGAGTACCAGAACAGAGGGCTGATAACAGAAAATATGGAAAGAATTGTTGAGGATTTGCTGACAGAAAACTTCCGTGACATCACTAATACCACTGATACCACTTTTAGTGAAGACAGAACATCTAGAAAAAAATGGTCAATAAAGACACAGATCTAAATGCCAAAATCAACTAACTGGACCTCACAGACACACACAAAACACTCCACCCAACAACAGCCTACTTAGTTTCTTTTTTAGTGGTCATGGAACAGATCACAAAGCAATCCTTAACAAAATTCAAAGTATTGTAGCACTACAGAATATCTTTTCAGATCATAAATCCATAATAGTAGAAATCTATAAGAAAAAAAAAACTAGGAAAAAGAATCAAGTACATGGAGACTGAACAATACTGTGCGAAAAAATGACTTGGTATAGATGAAATCAAAGATGTAATAAAGAAATCATAAAATCAAATGACAGTGAAAACACATCCTACCACAATGTGTGAGACACAGCAAAAGAAGTACTCATAGGTTAATTTGTCTCAGTAAATCTATATATATCCAAAAAGAAGGGCTCAAATCAAAGAATTAACCATAAAGCTCAAATGAATGGAGAGAAAGCAGCAAAAGAAACTTCTGGGGACCAATGAAAAGCAACTAATAAAAGTTATAGGACAGCTAAATGAATTAGAGAACAGAATAATGACTGAAAGAGTTAATCAGACCCAAAGCTGTTTTTTAATTGTTTGTTTGTTTCAAAGATCAGCAAAATTGATAAACCATTGGCCAAAATGACAAAAGGAAAACAGGAAAGGAAGCAAATAACTCATGTAAGAAATGAGATGGGCAATATCACAACAGACCCACTGAAATTAAAAGAATCATAATGAAATACTATGAAAAGTTGTACTCTAATACATTTGAAAACCTAGAAGAAATGGTCAAATTCGTAGAAACACATCACCTACCCAAACTACCACAAACAGAAGAATAACTAAATAAACCCATCACAGTGGAGATTGAAAAGGAAACTAAGAAACTCTCAACTTAAAAAAAATTCTTGGCTCTAATGGCTTCACTGCAGAATTCTACCAAACATTTAGAGAAAAATTACCACTACTTTTAGTAAAAGTACTCCAGAGCACAGAAAACAATGTAATACTGCCAAATTCATTCTACGAAGCCCGTATAACACTGATACCATAAAGAGGGCTGAAAAAGATAAAAAAAACCACAGACGGGTATCTCTCATGCAGTTAGACGTAAAAACCCTCAACAAAATTCTACCCAATAGAACTCAACAACACATCAATAAAATAATCCACCATGACCAAGTGGGATCCATACAAGAGATACAGAGATCATTCAATATTAAAAAACAATTAACTTAATAAACCACATAAAACAAAATAAAAGAACTACTTGATTTTATCAATTGATGCAGAAAAGGCATTTGACAAAATTCAACACTCATTCATGTTAAACACTCTCAGCAAAATAGAAATAGAAGGAAAATCCCTTCACATAGTAAGGGGCATATATGCAAAGCCAAGAGCCACCATCATCCTAAATGGAGACAGTCTGAAACCATTCATCTTGGTGATATGCAAGAGACAGGAATGTCTCTCTACTCTTATTCAACACTGTTCTAGAGATTCTAGCCAGAGTAATTGGCAAGATAAAGAAATAAAGCGTACTCAAATGGGTAAGGAGGAAGTAGGAAATATCTTTACTTGCAGATGATATGATCCTATACACAGAAAACACTAAAGAAGCCACAAAAGACTACTGGATCTAAGCAAGTTTACCAAAGAATCAGAATACAAGATAAACACACATAAGTCATTTGGATGTGTTTGCACCAACACAGACATCATCAAAGAGGAAATTGCCAAATCAATACTATTTACAACAGTCTCAAGAAGATAAAATACCTGGGAAAAAAATCTAACCAGAGAGGTAAAAATTCTCTTATATGACTGTACTTACTGAAGGAAGTCAAAAGAGAATTACGTAAGTGGAGAAACCTACCTTGCTCATGAATAGGGTGACTTAAAATCATGAAAATGGCTATTCCACCCAAAGCAATTTATAGGTACAATGCAATCCCAATACAGATTGCAATCACATTTTTTAAAGAAATGAAAAGGGAAGAAGCCTTGGATAAGTAAAGCATTAATGAAGAAGAACAAACTAGGAGGCTTTACACTACCTGGCTTTACAACCTATTACACTGCCACAGTAGTCAAAACAAACTAGTACTCTACAAAACCAGATACACAGATTAGTGAAACAGAATAGAGAATTCAGATATAATATGAACAGCTTATATTTTGACAAAAGTACAAAGTTTGTAAACTAGGGATATGACAGTCTCTTTAACAAATGGTGTTGGCACAACTGGATATACATCTGCAAAAAAATGAAACAAGACTCATGTCTCACCCCATGCACAAAAACTAACTAAAATGAATCAAAGACCTAATTATAAAATCTAAAATAATATAAGTCACGGAAGAAAAAAAGAGACTATACTGGGACCCCTAATACATGGCATAAACAGACTACAAAATATTACTAACAATGCATGAACACCAGAAGAGAAAATAGATAACTGGGAATTTCTAAAAATCAAACACTTATGGCTCATCAAAAGAATTTACCAAAAGAGTAAACATTCTAACTACAGACTAAGAAAGAATTTTTGGCTACCACAAATCTGGTCAGCATCTAGTCTTCATAATCTACAAATCAAAATCAAACCAAACCAAACCCACTGCCGTCAGATCAATTCCGATTCATAAGGTACTGCAAAACCTCAAAAAGAAAAGTCAAATAATGCAATTAAACAATGGGTAAAGGATATGAACAGGCACTTCACCAAAGAAGACATCCAGACATTAACAGATACATGAAGAAATGCTTATAGTCATTAGACAGATAAATTCAAATCAAAATTACAATGAAATACCATGTCACTCCAGTAAGTCTGGCATTAATCCAAAAGTACAAAATAATAAAGTTTGAAGAGATTGTGGAGAAACTGGAACTCTTTTACACTGCTAGTGGTAACGTGAAATGGTACAACCACTTTGGAAATTGATATAGCACTTAAAAAGTTAGAAACACCATATAATCCAGCAATCCCACTTCTTAGAATATATCCTAGAGAAATACTGTCACATAAATAGATACATGCACACAAATGTTTATTGCAGCGCTATCCACAATAGCTAAAAGATAAAATCAACCTTGGCACCCATTAACTAATGAATGGATAAACAAACAATGGTATAGTCACACAATGAAATGTTATACAATAGTAAAGCACAATGATGATCTTAAGAAACACCTGATAATATGGAGCCATCTGGAAGATATTATTCCAAGTGAAATTAGTCTGCTGCAAAAGGACACATTTTATGAGACCGTTATTGTAAAGATTTAAGAAAAGGTTTAAACATAGAAGAAAATAATCTTTGATGGTTGTAAGGGTGGAAAAGGAGAGAGAAGGGTGTTCACAGATTACGTATTAGACAGGAATTGATTTATGTAAAGAGAACGACTGGCTTGGCAGAGAATGACAGAATGCAGTAAGGGGAAGGTTAGCACAACTGGACTACACCAAAAACTAAAAGGTTTTCTAATACAACCTAAAATTTTGAAAGACAGAGTAGCACCAGGGACAGGAGTCTGGTGACCATGGTTTCAGGAGACATCTAAGCTAACTGGCATATTTTTTTTTTTTTTTTAAGAAAGTGTTCTGCATACGACTTTCATGAGTGGCATCTGGGGTGCTAAAAGCTGGCAAGCAGCCATCTAGGTAGCATCAGTTCCACTGAAGGAGAGGAACACAAGGACATCCAAGACAAGGAAAACATGAGACCTGTAGAGAGAAGGTGTGTATAATCCAGATACTACTTTAGAAATGAAACCAGAAGAACTGGATGATGCCCAGCCACCACCAGTGACTACCCTGACAGGGAACACAGTGTAAAGTCTCTGATGTAGCAGTTGAAAAATGGGTGTACAGAACTAGAACCCTATAAAAAGACCACACTTGATGGTCCATCAGTCTGGGGGGTTCCCCTGAGGGTATGGCCCCCAGACTCTCTGTTATTCCAGAGGTTAAAACAGTACCAAATTCACCTCTTCAAAGACTGGATTGTACTATAAGACATAGACTACCGTTGGTGAAGAATATGCTTCTTGGCTTAATTATATACATGAGGCTATCTGAGCAGTCCTTGTCCAGAGATGAGATGAGAGGGTGGAAGCGAACACGAGTTGGTTGAATGCATAAGGCAAGTGCAGAGTAGAAAGAAGAGTGTACTGCCATCGTAGAGGTGAGTAGTTAGAGTTGCAGTGTGTTTCTAGGGGGTTTATATGGCAAATTGCTCAGGACTGTAGACTTTCAATTAAAGCACAATAATTTTTTTAACAGATTAACCAAAAAGAAAATAAATAAAAAACCCATTGCCATCATGTTAATTCCAATGCACAGCGACTCTATAGGACTGAGTACATAGGCTTTCCAAGGCTTTAGTTTACAAGAGCAGCCTACCACTTCTTTTCCCTGCTCAGCAGCTCATGGGTTCCAACCACCAACCTTTTAATTAGCAGGCAAGCAATTGATGACTACATCATCAAGTTTTCTTCCAGTGAATATTACAGCCTTGGAAACTTGATGGGACAGTTCTACTCTGTCCTGTAGATTCCTTATGGATTGGGATTGACTCAACAGCTCAGGATTTTGTTTGATTTTTTTTCAGTCTAACATTTTTCACTCTCCCGTTGGTAATATTCTAAATTTCAAGCTTCTATAATTAATTTATTGCTCGATTGTAACATAATGTCAACAATATGATGTCTAAAATTTGGACAAAACCTGGAGCTTATTGGCATTATATATGTATTATTATTTTCCTTATGATCTAATTTATGATTCATTTTTTAAAAAAATTATTCAATAGATCCTGTAAAGGAAATACATATTTTGGTTATAGGGAAGTGATGTTATTATATATCTAGTGGCTAATTTTGTTTTTATAGTCTTTAAATGTGTTTACATTGCAAATGTGTTTACATTACATATTTTTGCTTATCTAATTTGTAATAAACTGAGGGATTTGTTTAAAATCTCTAGGAAAATTTATGTTGCTTTCAATAGTTTTTCATATGCCACAATCTTTTGCTTTATTTGTGTTTCAGCTATAGAATTTAAAAGATAAAAGAATTGTCACTCATATCTTTAGGATTACCAATGAGCATAAATTTATTTTCCTCATATAATGTTGTTTTACCTTATTTTAATTTGTAAGATAATAGTTTTGTTGTAGTTCTCTTTTTGTTCTGTTGCGTTGCATTTTTTTACTTCTCCCATAATTTATATTTTAGATTTATGTCTGTAGCCTACCATACATTGTAAGAGTCCCTGGGAGGCACAAATGGTTAAGCACTAGACTACTAGAAGAAAGACTCGAAGTTCAAACCCAGTAGACGGTGCCTCAAAATACAGGCCTAAGAATCAACCTACTTCCAAAAGGCCACAACTTTGAAAATTCTAGGGAGCAGTTCTATTCTGCACACTAGAGTCATCATGAGTCACAATCAACTGGATGACAACCGAAAACAGTAATTTTTGATGTAGAAGGGCAGAGTTAGTTCAGTAGTAGAATTCTTGCCTTTCGTGTGGGAGATTCAGGTTCAATTCCTGACCAATGTACCTCAAGTGCAGATATAACACATCTGTCAGCGGAGAGTTTTGTATTGCTGCGGTGGTGAACAAATTCCAATAGAACTTTTAGAGCAAGAAAACTAGAAAGAAAGGCCTGGTAACCTTTCTTGGCAATGAAGAAAAGCAATGAAAACCCTAGAAATCAAAACAGCTCAGTGTTATTATGCACAAGGTTGTCATGAATCAAGGGTTGTCATGAGTCAGGAGCCAACTCAGTGGCAGCTAACAGCAGCGTATGAGGTAGACTTTTGTTAAAGTGAGAGAAAAAAAGTTTTATTAAGGAATAATACAGCTTGAGCTGGGCAGTGCTAAGTAAAAATACAAAACACTCCATCATTCAAGAAGAGAAAAGAGTCTATATATCTATAGAGATAAAGAAAAGGTGGGAGCAAATAACTGACTACAGGGAAGATCAGCTTCAGACTGAAGTTCTTTGAAATGTGAACGCTGAGGATTTGGCTAGGAGAGACCGAGTCACCACCTAAGTGAGCTAGTTTGGTCACACATGATTGTAGTCAGTTGTATATATATAATCATGGTCATTTATACATGGTTGCAATCATGACCATATTTTCTGGGAAAATTTTGCTTATATCTTGTAATCGTTAAGTTTGCATGTCAACTTGACTAGAACATACTTCTCACTGGTTTAGAAGTTACAATGTAGTTTGTCAGTTGTGCCTCCAGTTTGAAACTTTTCTGTGCACATTCCTACATTTTGATCAAGCCTTCACCCCTGGGTGGTGATCACCCACAATGGAGTAGCCTTTCTTCTGCAAGGATCTTGTCTGCTTTCTTGAGGAGTGTTGGTTAATAAAATTTTCTTCACCTGGGCAAGTTGATAGGCCTCATCTTCAGGGTGGGTGGGTTTTATGGGGAATGGATCAGGCTTCATTCAAGAAACATTTCTCAGTCAAGATGGAATGGTAGAGGTCACGACAAAACATAGCCAGTGACACAAAAGGGAGGTGAGTAAACAACACTGTCACGGGGAAAGCCTGGAAAAGCAGCACTATGTTGTATGAAGGGTCAAATTATTCTGAAGTGCAGAATTTCATAAATAAAATTAGTTTAGCTGAAGCAAAGTAGCATTTTATAATTACAATAGCAGAATCAAAGAGGACCATAAAGATTCCATAAAAAATCAGCAATTTTTTTCTATTGTCTACCCCAAGAGGAAATCCAATCACTCACAATTTCAGTTAAGAAAGGAACAAGATCATTAAGGTGAGATATCACATGTTGCATATGTATAATCAACACAGAGGGTAATATTAGCACTATTGTCAGGAATACAGAGACAGAAATCAGATTTTATTATAGTGTGAGTATCTTTTGAGTCACTATAAGTGACCCCTCAGCCTACAGTAAAAACGTCAAGGGTTGTTCTATTTTGGAGTACTACTCTTATCATTGCTGTTTTGGTATTAACTTCCTAAAGCCTGTAGGCAATGTCATCTAGGGCAATTTGTATATATTTGGTTAATATTTCTACATGTTCCCTAACATCTTCAAGTGCCACTTGATATGGCGAATAGTGCTGTTAAATGATTAAGCCAATGAAACACTGATCGAGACCACCAAGCTCTTAATAAGGATACATTGTCTGATAAAGAGACTTCAGTTAAAGTATATCCTTGAGTCCAGCTCAAGCCCACCATAGTGCTTTTTCCAATCCAACCTGGCAGGATCCAAGGCCAAAAGACAGTTCCATACATCCAGCAGTTGCCACTGGGGGCTATCCATTAGATACCTCATTGTAGCCAGTGGTTGACAAACCAGAAGCATTTAAGGTCCTAACTGACACCCATTCAGTCATTATAAGCCATCCCATAGGTTGTAACCATAACTAGTGACAGCTCAATTACTCATATAGACATAGTTAGATTTTTCCCAGCAAAGCTGAGCAACCTGAGTTAGCTTCCTTGCCTGGAGAGTTAACCTGATGACTCTGTCCCAGTGCTGTTGATATGTACTCACGATATGAAGGGTCCTGTTTACAGGTTTGGAAGGTTCTCTGGCTAGCTCTTCTTGAGCTTATTTAGTAAAGTGTAAGTATCATTAAGAATGAAGATTGAGGTTACATTTTGATCCAAAATAGGTCATTTATCAGTAGAAAGACTAGTAATAGTGATTTCCTATATTAATAAACTATTTCTCCATTGTTCTTGTATCCACAGATCAAGAGGAACCAAGTCAGATTCCTATAGTGGTGAGATCCACCAGGGAAGGTCAGACTGACTCAGGGTAAGCAAGATACCACATAACCAATAATTAAAACTTTTTAAATGGTGAGCATAAGCACCTACCAAATCTAGGAAAATATCAGTAGAGAGAGGCATGATTATAGAAAAAGTAAAAGAAAAAAACTATCTGTTTATAAAGAGGTGCATTTTCAGGTCTGGTCTAGGATCTTGAGTTTGTTGTTTGTCTCAGGTACCCTTTGCCTTTGGCCACAAGGTCATTTAAATGTAACTTCTAGTTTTCCAGTGGATTGGTTAGTTCCTAGAGGAGTCTTAGTCTTTTTGAAACTGTAACCAATGAGTCCAAAGTTTTATTCCCTCTAATTTGGCTGCATATGGATTGGTGAGGAGGAATAAGTATAGTCCCTTGCAAAGAAATTCTAATTAGTCTTTTATTTGATGTCCCTTTGAGTATACATATGCTTCTGGGAGGATATTAGGCAGACTTTGGGAGTCTATCTGGCTTCTGTTTCTCAAAGCCTTCTTTAAATTGTGAAAGATATTCTTTAGAATATTGGATTAAAGACTGGAAATATTTCAGAAACTCAGGCTGAACAATGTTAGAGTGAGTGAAGGCAACACAACAAATGACCATGGACCCAGTGATTATTTCAAAGGGAATGAGTTTATGAGATCAAAATGATGTGGACCTCAGATTTAAAAAAACTCAGGGAAGGACCTTAGTCCAGGATAAATTTAAGGTTTTACAAAGTCTTGCTATTTGTCTTTTTTAATTCTACTAGTTCTTTCCACTAAAGCAGAATACTGACAATGAAAGGGGCAGTGTAGCCTTTCATAAACAGGAGAAACTTGACCCAGGTCTTGAACCACTTGACCGGTAAAATGAGTTCTTGGATCACTGCAAAGTGTTTTTCATGCTCCCCAGGTTGGTATGATGTTTTTAAGAAGTTTGTTTGTTTTCTTGCTTGCTTGTTACAAACTCTGCAGTACCATGATGGCAGGAGAAGCCTTCTATGCAACACAAACAATGTACAAAGCATCACTGGTAAGTATTTATAACCATTTGAGGCTGGAACCTGAATAAAATCTAGCTATCATTCAGAGATAGGTCTTGAAGGTACAAGGTAGAACTTCAAATACTTTCTGGGATTGTAGTAAGCACAAAAGGGGCCATAAATAGCAACATGTTTGGCAGCCTTGAAAATTTTCCCCATCAATATTTTGTAAAGTCTCAGTCATTTTTATCTCATTCTGTATGACAGTGTTCATGTAAGGTTTGTGTCACAGAAACATGCAGGAAATTTGGAAAGACAGTTTTCTCATAAGGCCCAGTCCACAGTTTAGTGACAGGATACTGATAACAGCTTGTGTATTTTTCATAGCTAATTTTGTCTGTTTGGGGGTTTTAAACCTTTTTTGATGGTTAATTCATGGAGATTGAAGTTCACGATAGACAAATTTGGAGTTATTTTATTAATTTATTATAAGGGCAAAAGTAACTTGAAAGGCAACTTGTTTGACTGCTATTTCAATAAGATTGTTTCCTCTAACTTCTTCAATTTGGGTGACTAATTTTGGTTGCTGAACTGGTATTTTTATCACAGTAGTTTCACATGGAAGTAATAGAGCAGGTAGAAAGTCAACTACTAAGACTCCACTCTTTGTTACGTTTTTAGAAAAGGTTAAAATTTCTCTTTATTTCCATAACACACAAAAATCATGTACAATTTCAAAACATAAAAATCTTATAAAATATATATATATAATATTACAAAACATAAAAATATTAATAGATTTTCCCCAAACAGTTCTACAAACTGTACTGAGGGCATTCGATTTGTTGGACTGAATTGACTTCAAGGACAACCTGGCTTTCAAGGACTTCAGCAGAAGTTGTAATAGTGTATCTAGCTTGATAGTGAAAACTAGTTGGATTAGGGTTTAAATAGAAACCATCCACAAGCAAAACTAAATCAAGATTAGTTAGAAGGATCTCTTTTAATTCTTTCTGAGGGGTTAAAATTTATTCAGTAGTCATGTATTCAACTGTGTCCTCCCAAAATATGAGTTAACACATGATTCCCAGTGTTTTGTGGTTGTCTTCTGTTTTGTGATCTAATTATCCCCCATTTTGTGATACACTGTAAATCATAGCTTCATTGCCTGTAGTTATGATCTCATTTGGGACTGTGTTGTCCATTATGTTAATGAGGCAGTTTTAGGACATGCTAATGAATATTAGAGTGGTATGCAGCACAAGTACTCAAGTCATAGCCCTGATCCAGTGTAAGGGTAACATCCCTTGGATGTGGCCTGCATCACCATTTATCTTACAAGAGATAAAAGGAGAGAGAAGCAAATGGAGAAGAACCTCCTATGACTAAAAAAGAGAAGCCAGTAGTCGAGTGCATCCTTTGGACCTGCAGTTCCATGCTGAGAACTTCCTAGACCCAGGGGAAGATTACTGAGGGCCTTTTAGACTTCTAGCCCCCTAAACTGTGACAAAACAAGATTCTACTTGGTGAAGCTATCTGCTTGTAGTACTTCTGTTATAGCTGCCCTATATAGCTAAGACAATTTGGTACCAAGACTGGGATCCTGCTCTAATAGATTCCTAAAGAACAGAAATGATTTTGGAATTTGATAATGGGTAGAAACTAGAAATGTTTTAAGGTGCATAATGGTAAATGTTTAAGAAGCTGGACTATATGAAAAGCACCACAGTATCAGAATTGGAAGGAGATTCACTAACCAGCGGTATGTAAATGAGACAACCTTGTCTGCTGTAAATGAAGAATACAGGAAGCACTTACTGATTAAGATCAAAGACCAGAACTTTCAATATGGATTCTCTGCAACATAAAGAAAACAAAAGTCCTCACAACTGGACCAGTAAGCATCATCATGATAAACAAAAAAAGAACAAAGTTGTCAAGCAGTGCATTTTACCTGGATGAGCAATCAGAGCCCATGGAAGCACCGGTCAAGAAAGTGCATTGATATTGGGTAAATCTTCTGCCAAAGATTCCCTTAAAATCTTAAAAAGGGAAGCTATCTCTTTGAGGACTAAGATGCACCTGACCCAAACCATCGTATTTTCAACTATCTTATATGTATACAAATGCTGCCCAATGAATAAGGAGCATTGAAATGTCCTTGAGTTATAGTGTTATTGAAGAATAGTGTATATATCACATACTGCCAGAAGAATGAATCCATCTGTCTTGGAAGCAGCACATCCAGAATGCTTCTTAGATACAAGGACAGTAAGAGTTCACCTCATGTGCTTTGGAGAAACAGGAGAGATCATACTTGGTGAAATAGAGGGTGACCGAAAAAGAGGAAGCCCCTCAATGACAATGATTAAAAAAGTGGCTGCAATAACAGGCTCAAACATACCAAAGATTGTGAGGTTGATGCGGGACCAGGCAGTATTGGTTCTGTTTAACCTCGGATTGCCATGAGTCAGAACTTGTGGTGGTTAAGATTGTGTGTCATCTTGGATGGGCCATGATACTCAGTGTTTTGGCAGTCATGTGATGTTACGATCACTTCTCTGTTGAGATTTGGTATGTGATCATTCATATGACAGGATCTGTTATAAGTGGTACCCATGAGGGCCAGGTCTGTGGCAGCTTACCGAACCCTGAGTCTTCATCTCTCTGCCTTCCACCACAAAGTCCTTCCTCCTTTCCTTGCCTCGGCTTTTTCTAGTTGCAAATCCTCCATCTGGCTTCCATCCACCTGTACTCTGGTTCTTGATACTTGAGCTAGCAACTTACCTTTGGTCTTGCCTGCCAATCATGGAATTTGTCAATTTTGACAGCCTGTAAGTAGCAGCACTGCTCTTTGACCTGCCCTTCTTATGTTCAGCAGTCCCTGGGGCTATGTGAGTCCGGAGAATCTTCTTAGTGCCTTAAAGACACGGGAGGTTATGGCCTCTAAAAACTTTACTTGAGAACCACTTGAGCCATTCCTTTGATACATATATATGTATGCCAGCCAAGTGCCATCGAGTACGATATATATGTATATATCGTAATACATATACAGCCAAGCCAAGTGCCGTTGAGTTGGATGCAACTCATGGTGACCCTAAGGGCCAGGATAGAACTATAGGATGTATATATTTTATATGTATATATATATGCTTAACTGGTTTTGCTTTTCTGGAGAACTCAACCTAAAACAGAACCTAACAACAATAATGAAAACATTAAATGTTTAGATTACGTTGAAGAGGCTGCTGGAAGAATTACGGACTTTCAAAGGCAACTCTGTTAAGGAATCAGAAGGAAGTGAGAAAAGCTATCACACTGGAGGCGGCACAGACGGCAAGAAGCAGTGGCAGGTAAATGGTGACAACAGAAATAGAAGACTGGTGCAAGACACTGCAGGAGCTGATCCAGGAAGCAAAGACCTGAGAGCCCTGGGGCAAGAGACTTCCTGGTGGAGTGAGTGCCTCTGGGCTTTTGTCAACCCGCAAAGCTAAAGAGCTAAACACCTTTAGGCCAACACTTGTTTGAGGTGTAGGGTATCTGCGTGTACTTATTGATAGACCCAAAGAGATTTGTAAATCTTCCTGAGCAGGGCAGAGGCTGGTTTGGCTCAGAAGGCTAAGGGGCAGACAGACCAAGAGGCCGAGGAACCAGAAAGCCCCCAGATGTAGGTAAGAATTAAGTTAGGTGAAGAAAGGAACAAACACAGTAGAAAAGTCAGCACAACTGGTCTAAACCAAAAGTTCAGAAGTTTCTTAAATGCAAATCTTTGAGGGACAGAGTAGGCACAGCTGGGTCCTGGGGTTCATAGTTTCAGGGGACATCTAGGTCAACTGGCATAGCAAAGCTGTTTAAGAAGACTCGATGGTGCTTGGCTGGCTTGGCTGGGCTCTGCATTCTACTTTGGCGAGTGGTGTCTGGGGTCTTAAAAGCTGGCAAGCAGCCATCTAGGTCTCATCAATTGCTCCCAACTCACCTGGAGCAGAAGAGAGTGAAGAATCTCGAAGAAATAACGAAGACATGAAGGAAGCCAAGAGACAGAAAGGGCCACATAATCCAGAGACTGCATCAGCATGAGACTAGAAGCACTGGATGGCTCCTGGCCACCACCAGTGACTGCTTTGACAGGGGATACAACATAGATTCCCTGATGTAATGGGAGAAAAATGGGAGAGCAAAACTCAAACGTTATTAGAAAGACCATACTTTATGGTCTGACAGCCTGGAAGGTACCCAGAATACATGACCCCCAGACTCTCTTTTAGTCCAGACCTGAAACCACCCCTGAAATCAACTGTGCAGACAAAGACATAAAATGATATTAGGGAGCAGTATGCTTCTGGGCTTCAGTAGATATGTGAGACTAACTGGGTAGCTTCAGTCCAGTTACAGGATGAGAGTACAGAGGAGGACAGAAGCGGCTGAATAACATGGAAAATACAGGGTAGAAAGGAGGGTGTGCTGTCACAGTGGGGAGACAACAGTTAGAGTTATAAAGCAGTGTGTGTGTAAGTTTTTGCATGACAAATTGACTTGAATTATAAACTTCCCCTTAAAGCACAGTCAAATATGGGGGGGCGGGGAGACTTTTAATTGAACTATGGCCTTTTAATCTTCTGCTACAATTTGGATTGCATCTTACTCAGAGGCTTTGAAATATCTGCATAAATGTTGAGCCAGCAAAAAGAAAATCAAAATCCAGTTTATAGAACAGTCTGAGATTCCTAGAAACCCTGGTTGCTGTTTCTTTGTTTGGGGCATAGGAAGTACAAGAGTATTTTCTTACCATTTAGTATCAATAGAGATACCATCTGCAGAAATTAGGAAGCCCAAACATTTAACAAAAGGCTGAGCTAACTTAACTTTTCTCTGGATATCTAGTGTCCACCATAAGCCAGATGTTTTAGTAAAGCTACACTGTCATCAAGCTTGGGTCATCAAGGCCAGCTAGCTGGGAGGTTGAGGAAACCAAAAAGTCACCAATGTGTAGCAGCAATGTGAATCTGATTGTAAAGCATGAAGGTGAAAACCCACCTGCAGAATCTGAGAAAAAATCAGTAAATCCTTTGGATACTATAGTCCACATAAATTGTTGAAATGCAAAGACTGACTTTCAGAATACACAAGAATTCTGAAAAATGTACTGTAAAGATCCATAACTATAAAATAAATTGTATGTGGAGAGGGAATTAATAAATGAGGATTAGAGACAAATAGGAATCTAGGAATAGCAGTACAGTTGATCACATGCAAATTTGAACAGATATCTAGCCTCTTTTTTTAAAAAAAAAAAAAAGGAAAATCAGGAATAATACAAAGCCTAGTACAAAGGACAATTAATTGGTGGCTTGTATTACCAGATCATATTTCTCAAAATCCATATAACCAACCAGAAATTTAAAAAACTCCATTAGTACGTATTTCAATACTGAAAATACATGTAATAAACAGGGGAAGAATTGTAGTAACAAAACTAAAGTGTAAATAGCAATTCATTTGCATAGAAGATGTCTTCCCAGTAGATTGACAGGAGTATCAAAATTGGGAGAGAAAAAAAAAAAAAGGTATAAATCTTTAGTGGGACCAAGAAATATTGGAACAGATTGGAAATGAATCAACATATGTTCTTGATTAGTTACCTTAACCATTTCTAAGGCTTTAGTACTCCAGGGCAGGGGCTTATGTAAACAAGTGGGGTTGATAGAAGACAGGGTGACTTCAGTCTCAAGTAACAATTTGCAAGATTCTCCGCTTATAGTTTCTCCTTGTAAACTAAGAGCCACCACAGGAAAAGTCCCTGTTTTATCCCTGGAGCACCTTCATTTTGGTTCAGATTGTTGGGTTATTTTAAAGGGTGCTATAGCTTATAACATTCTTTTTTCCAACAATTAAGATTTTTACAATAGTGAGGAATACATATTTTTGTGCCATTGTAAGCTAAATTCACTAGCCCATCAATAGGAACTGTCTCCCAGTCTAACCAATGTTGTTTTACTAAAACTGATATGTCAGGCTTAAGACCAGAAGTGAAAACATTATTGAAAATGCTAGAGGCACCAAGTGTGGTCAAAGAGAGCCCAGACATTGGGAAAACTTCTATAACAGCCAAATCTATATTTATGGATACTTTCATCTTTATCTGTTTATAAGATTGGATTTTACTCCAACCAGTTAGGGAAGGAAAGGCTTTTAGATAACTTAAAGCAATTTTTACTTATAACCCGAGAGTTTTCCAGCAGCTTTGGGGCCACCATATCAATATTTAAGGCTAAATTGTCTTGAAGGCTTTCTATTCTGCCTGCTCTGGCCATAATCGAACTTGACCTAGGCCACTAATCATGTGAACAGGCTGACGTAAGTCAGACACCCCAGGGTGATAAGATTCAACCAGGACTAGAGATTCTTCAGAAAATTTATGGGAACATGCATGGAGTTTAATAAAATTTTTCAAACTGCCACACACTTCTTAGCATTCCTATGAGGCAAAAGTGATATGAGAAGAATCTTTGACATCACTGTTGGAGCAAATTTTAAAGGGCACTTAAGATAAGTGTTTATTTCCTTTTGGAAGGGTGAATGGAAGGTCCAATAAAGTCTTGTAAGAGGAGTATGAAGACAAAGAAGGGTATAAATAGGCAGCATCAAGCAGGGCAGTGCAAAAAGTGGGAGCTGAAATTTGACATTGTAATTCTTTACTCAGCTTAGTTAATTTAGGGACAGTGTTCTGTAAGGAAGCAATTTTATTATCTTGACATATTTTAGAGACCTCAACATACCAGTTAAAATAGGCATTCCTCTGGGACTGTTTAATCTGAGAACTATGGTGACTCAAGGGCACTTGGTTTGGCATTGTTGTCTAGCTTAATGTGCAGAAAAATTAATATAGAAAATTAGAAAGAATCCCAAAATAGCCACTGATTTTCTCAATTGTCTCAGGTGAGCTTGCGCCACGCAGAAAAGAAAACACATGATAAATTACCGTATTGCTGATTCAGGTAGTAAGTAGAAGACTTTGAATTTGTCTTAAGATTTCCTTTTGATCTAGCATTCTCCATTCTACAGTAACAGTTACAGCAAAACAAGCTTTCATCTGTAAGAACCAAAGCAAATCTACAATAAAATTGAGAAGCTATCAACACGAGGAAACTGAGCTTGGATTCAAGAGATTTTTTTTAACCTTAAATGACTATAAAGAATTCACAGAGGAGCCCCCAAAGGAGGTTCAGCAGGCACTGTGATTGTATTCCAATACCTGGGGATCATGAGAGATAATCCAAATTCAAAAACCTGCTTCTAATACCAAAAATGTCAAAGAAGAAAATCTTGTCCTCTGGAGTATAAGAAAAGCGTGAGTTGGGTATACTGGGTATAATACAAATCAATACACTAAGGGGTCTTTATGCACAGAGAACAAAGGAAATGTAGGAGGTTAGTGACTAATTGTAAATAAGATCAGCTTCAGCCTCCTTTCAAATGCGAAAGCAGGCCACTTGGTTAGGAAGGAGTAAGTTACCACTTAGATGAGTGGCACCAGCTAGTTTGTTTACACAGGAATTAGTTGCACCATTATAATCGGTTATATGTGATTGTAGTTATGAACACATTTTGTTTTCTAGGAACAAACTCCTCGTATCTTGACACAGTCTTCCTAAAGGGTTTATGTCTTGAACTTTTGTTTCCTGAGAAAGCAAGCTGACCTCATCATTCTAATTTCAGACATAAAGGCCTCTAGTTTGAAACTTTTTTGATTGTAAGTAGTGTATGATTGTAGTTTCTATCTTATGCAATATATGAGAAATTAAACCATTTATGTGCATTTGTTATAAATTATGTTGTTGCTGTTGTCAAGTGCCATTAAGCAAGTTCAAACTCACAGTGACTCTGTCTACATTAGAATAAAACTTGCCTGGTCCTGTGCCATGCCCACAATTGTTGTAAGCTTGATCCCGTTTTTGCAACTACTTTGTCTACCCATGTCTTTGAGCTTCCTCTTTTTTGCTGGCTTTCTACTGAGCAAGATGTCCTTCTCCAGAGATTTGACTCCAGAGCATGGGGAGGTGGCAAGGTGGGTGCCCTGAGACATTTTCAAAGGGTTCCAGAAGTCCCCAATTTTGTAACTGGGTAACTATGTGTGGTCAGAGTTCCCTCTTGAATTTCAAATCCCAAAACAAATAGCAACAGACAAAATGGAGAAGTAGACATGAGAATGCAGATATTTTTTATTAAGGCAGACATTAAAAAGAGATTCTGAAAAAATGTAAAAGGGTGACATTCATTATTAAATTTTTCTTTTAGAAAATACAGTTATTTTTAATAAAAAATATTTATGACAACATGTAATGAGCTGTTATTTCTACAAGAATTAATACACAGGTAGTTTAAATTTTTCTGTTTTTCTATCTAATGTGACAAATTCTGACAGTTATAACCCTAAAGGAAAAACATAAAAAGCTCTTTAGAGATTTTAAAAAACTTTTTTTTTTTTTAAGACAGTTAAGGTGTCCTGATATCAAACACTTTGAAAATCACTAGAGTAAGGAGACAAACATACTGTTCAAAGACTTTACCTGTCTTTTCTGCAACTTTTATTGCTGGTCTGATTAAACTTAACAGCTACTTAGTGTTCTCCATGTTTTCCTAGAAATTTGGCTTGTAAAGCTATGTTCCACA
The DNA here is from genome assembly GCA_028571685.1 of Heterohyrax brucei. Taxonomy (NCBI): domain Eukaryota; kingdom Metazoa; phylum Chordata; class Mammalia; order Hyracoidea; family Procaviidae; genus Heterohyrax; species Heterohyrax brucei. The sequence continues at coordinate 136,571,825 of CM053142.1, read as the reverse complement.
GTCACCTTCCCCCCATCACCTTCTTCCATCTTCTCTATTTCTTTGTGTCTAGAAATAATGAGTGCATTTGTCTTTTTGTGTCTATTCAGTTGAATTTTAATGGACAATTGTCAGAGGGCCCAGAAGCTACTATTTTAATTGCCTCAGTGTTAATTTGGTCTTTCAGGTTTCACCACAATTAATCTAGAAAATTAAGGGATCTGGTGGTTTATGAAGAGCAAGCCTAAAGAATAGCTTGAGAAGCATCTCAAACTCAAGTCTCTCTCTCTACTCACCCTTCCTTACTCCCTGCCATCCTCCTCTGCATCATCTCTTGCTTTAATTGTCAAATAATTGGTGACATTGGATGTGCTTCTGGAAGCACCGTCCTTAAGAAGAGAGATTTACACGTTTGCTTTGAGGCAGAAGCCTAGATACGGGATTCAATCCCCAGTACTGAAAGATTTTTTTTTTTTCCTTAGGAAGCCCCTTTCAGACTCCTCATTAGCTTCACTGCTGTTGTGAGCTGCCACTGAGCAGATTCCAGACCTCCTTTTTTCATAAGTTTACTGTTTATTTCTAACTAACACATACTATCTATTTATTGTAGCGATAAAAGTGCTACTATGGCTATTACTGATAATAATTATTAGTGGACATTAATAATATACTGAATACCCAATAAACATTGTTCAATTAGTTACTTCCAAAGTAGGGATTCAAGTGTGTTCACCAAAAAATTACGTTATTAAATTGTGACTTGATTGAAGACATACTAAAATGAAACAAAATTAAAAAGTATTAGAGTTCTTTTATATTGGCAGGAAAATTGTGAATAACTTTCAAATGCACAAGAAGGATCACTGACTGTCTTGTGTAGAGTATGCTTGTGAGTTATCCTCATTTTTCATTGCCCTTTTAAGCTATTTATAATTCCAAAAATTATTTTAAAGTGAGAGTAATGAAAATTATTTTTATCTATTGAATTGCAAATAAAGTGAATGGTGTCTGGTTGCGATATCCTTTGGATATTGACCCGTTTCATATCTATTTTTAAATTCGTTACAGGTTTATGGATTGCCCACGTATATTATTGGAATTCTCCTTTAAATTTCATTTAAGATATTGTTAGTCTCCTCAGTAAACAAAACTGTTAACAAAGCATTTATTTTCTATTTCTGTGAGAGTTGTTGTCTTAGTCTGGGTTCTCTAGGGAAGCAAAACTAGTAAAGCATATAAATATACATACAGAGAAAAAGAGAGGGAGAGATAGTGATTTATATCAAGGAAATGACTCACATTGTTGTAGGGACTGGAATGTTCCAAGTCTGTGTGTAAGGACAGGGGTTCCTCCTGATTCACATAGCCATAGGGGCTAGTGAATCCAAGCTTGGCAGTTCAGAGAGCAGAGCTCTTGCTCAAAGTCTACAAAGATTGCAGAGTCCCCAAACCACAGGAAAGCCACTAGTTTAACTCCCAAGATCTGCAGTCAGATGAACAGGAACCAGATGCAGGGTTCAGAGTAAGAAAAAGCCCATGAGCCTCGCTAGAATTTCCACTTACATTCAATGTAATGGCCATATGCCCAAGAAAACTCTTGTTTAACTGATTGACTACTCATAGCAAATTCTACCATGGGTGTGATCACATTTTATCAAATTAAATCTTGTCATGGAAGGAGTCGTAACATCATACGACTGCCAAGCTACACTGTAACTGCCAAACCGCTTAGAATCATGGCCCAGCCAAATTGACACACAACATTTACCATCATAGTTATGTTACTTTAAGGAAGTATTCTTCAGTAATTTTGTGCCAGAACATTTCATATTTCCATTTCTTTGCAATCAGTAAAGAAAAATGTTATTTTACAAAATGATATAAGCCAAAATGATATAGGAAGACTAATGATTTTCAAATATTCAGTGATAATTATATTTTCCCTGTCCACAGTTTGAAGCATACAACTGAACTACAAGTGAAGTGGAATATTGCTAGAGAGAAGAAAGGCAATACTAAAATTAAATAATTTTTTTAAAAATAACCAAGATTTATCTGTTTGCATCATTTCACAAAACGATACTTAACAGCAAAATATACAAAGAATATACATTCAGAATACATGATCACTAATGAAACAAATTTAGATTTGTGACAGATTGTTGCTGTTGCTGTTCAGTGCCCTGAGGCTGGCTTTGACTCATAGCAACCCTGTGTACACAGAAGAAAATGCTATCTGATACTGTGCTATCCTCACAACTGTCGTTGTGCTTTAGTCCATTATTTCAGTCACTGTATGTGGCCACCTAGTTGAGCATCTTTCTCTTTTTTGCTAATCCTCTATGTTACCAAGCATGATGTCCTCCAGAGAATAATTCTTCTCAATAATAAATCCAAAGAATGCAAGACATAGTCTTGCCATCCTTGCTTCTAAGAAGCATTACAATGATATTTCCCCCGAGGCACATTTGCTATTTTTCAAGTAGTCCGTTGTGTGTTCAATATTCTTTTCCAACACCATAATTCAAAGCCATCAGCTCTTTGGCCTTCTTTATTCATTACCTAGGTATTACATGCATATCAGGCAACTGAAAACATCATGGCGTGTGTTAGGCACACATTAGTCTTCAAAGCAATGTTTTTGCTTTTTTAACATTTTAAAGAGGTTTCTTGCAGGAGATTTGTCTAATGCAAGTCAAGTTTTGATTCCTCTACTGAAATTTCCACGAGTGTTGATTGTGGATCCAAATTAACCACATTCATATAGCAGCAGTTTCGCACTGCATTTTAATGGTCATTTTCGTCACTAGACAGTGAGTTTCTGAAGTCTGTTTCTTGAAAACTGCTAGCTGTCAAACAAAATTCCTTTTCTTCTTCCTTCTTGGAAGTAACAAGGGACTTCACTGCCTATTTATATTACATTTCCAGTCTCCTTTGCAATAAGAGTTGCCATGTTTGTTAAATTTTCACAGGTGGATTACAGGCAGAAATAAAATGTACACTAAACTAAGACCTTTCAGGAGTGTAAGCATGCCTCCTCCATTCTCTTTCTCCTTATCTGCTGAAACCCGGATATGATGGCTATCCAGCTGTTACCAGTAAATTGAAGATGGAGAAAAGAGATTAAGTAATCTGTGTTTTGTTTTGTTTTGTTTTTCCTTTTCTTAACAACTATGTGGGATACAGCTATGCACTAATTTACTTCTGTTACACAAGAGATGAGTAGGCTTTCCATCTTCTTTAAGCTTCTCTGTATTATGACAGCCTGTGATTACTCAAAATAATAAAGGAAAGAACTATGTTTTTATTTGTCTTAATGTCTCTAGAAGAGTAGGATACAGATTGACATATGAAAGATTCAAATAAATAAGCAAATTATTAATCCATAATGCCATGAGAAATACATTTACAGGGTTATTTATAAGTGATTCTCATTCCATTACAATAATAACAGTAAAGGTAACATTTAGGATAATGCTTAGACTGCACCAGGCTTGTTGTAAGCACTTGACATATATTAAATAGTATAATTGTTATGACCATCTTATGATTTTTTTATGATGATGATGATATCTAAGGAATTCTGGGAGCCCAATGGTTAAGCTCTTAGTTGGCAAACAAAAGGCCAGGGATTTGAACCTACCCAGCATCTTCTTAAGAGAAAAATCCTGGCCATCTTCTCCCATAAAGACTACAGCCAAGGAATAATAATAATAATGATAATAATAAAAGATTACAGCCACAGATATAAAACAGCTATACTATCATTTATAATCTCTATGAGAAGGAACCCACTGAACAGCATGTTCTTGGTGTTATTAGGTGCCACTGAGTCAGTTCTGACTCATAGTGACTCTGTGCACAAAGAATAAAGCACTGCCCAGTCCTGCTCCATGCCCATGATGGCTTTTATGTTTAAGCACATGGTTGCAGCCACTGTGTCAATCCATCTTGTTGAGGGTTTTCTTTTCCATGACTACCTCCACTTTACCAAGCACGATGTCATTCTGCAGAGATTGATCCCTCCTGACAACATGTCCAAAGTATGTAAGATACAGTCTTATCATCCTTGCCTCCAAAGAGTATTCTCGTAGTTCTTCCAGAACAGTTCTGTTCATTCTTTTGGTAGTCCACGGTACATTCAATATTCTTCTTCAATGCCACAAATCAAAGCTGTGAATTCTTCTTCTGTCTTCCTTATTCATTGTCCAGCTTTTGCTTGCATATGATGCCACTGAAAATACCATGGCTTGTGTCAAGCACACCTTAGTCTTGAAGGTGGTACTTTCACTTTTCAACATTTTAAAGAAGTCTTTTGAAGCAGATTTTCTCAATGTAATGTGTCTTTTGATTTCTTGACTGCTGCTTCTACAGCCATTGATTGCAGATCCAAGTAAAATGAAATCCTTTCTCCATTTTTTAGTTTTTTGATTGTGATCAAGTGAAAATTTACAATCCAAGTCAATTTTCTACATAAAACCCCAAGCACCTCTGCACCTCTATCTGCCCTCCTCACCCTGTGACAGCACATTCTTCCTTTCCACTCTTACAGTATCTACTCAATCAGCACTTGTCCCCTCCTCTCCACCCTCTGCTCTCCCCTCTAAAAAGAAACCAGTAGGACAGCCTCATATATATATATGTATATATATGAATATATATATATACATATATATATATAAATTCATAAAGTATACACACCACGTGCATCACTCTGTGTCCCTGAGTTCAGTCTATTCTTTGTCTGAAGTGTTGGCTTCAGTCCTTGTTTCAGTTCTGGGCTAGAAGCAAGTCTAGGGTCTATGCACCCAGGAAACCTTGCAGGTTGTCAGACCACTACATCTGGTCTTTTAATAGAGTTCTTGATCTACACTCCCTTATCTGATGCTATGTCAGGGACTCTACATTCTGTTCCCCGTCAAGGCTAGCTTTCACTGAGGCTGGGCACCATCTAGTTTTTCTGTTCTCCTGCTGATATAATCTCCTAGTCATATGGGTCCTCTGTCTTCTGGGTTCATTTTTCCTTGTGTCTTTGATGCTCTTCATTGTCATCTGTTCTAGGTGGGTTGGGGCCAATTGATGTTCCTCAGATGGCAGCTTACTGGCTTTTAAAACCCCAAGTGCACTCACCAATATGGGATGCAGAACACTGTCTTTGAGAAAGATTGCTTGTGTCAATAGCCCTTGATATCCTCTGAAAATACCATCTCCAGACCCCTGTCCCTGCCACTCAGTCCTTTCAAACGTTAGGTTGAATTTAGAATACCTTTTAGCTTATGATACAGACAGTTATGTTGAACTGCCTTCAACTGAATGCTGTCACACTCTTTACCTAATCGAATTCCTATCAACTAATCTGTGAGTAACTCTCTCCCTCCCTCCTCATCCTTGTAGCATCAAAGAGTATTTTCTTCTGTGCAAAATCCTTTTCTCCATTTTTCATGATGATGTTTACTAGTCCGTTTATGAGGAGTTTTGTTTCCATGAAGTTGAGGAAAAATCCACACTGAAGGCTGCAGTCTTTGGTCTTCATCAGTAAGTTTTTCAAATCCTCTTGACTTTGAGCAAGTGAAGTGGCATCATCATCAGCATAATACAGGTTCTTAATGCATCTTCACCCAATTCTGATGCCTCGTTCTTCTTGATACAGTCCAACTTCACAAACTATTTGCTCTGCATACAGATGGAAAATGTGTGGTTAAAGGATACGACCTTGATGCACACCTTTCCTGACTAAGCCATGTAGTCCACCTGTTCCATTTGCATCACTGCCTCTTGATATATGTACAAATTCTTTATGAGCACAATTAAGTGTTTTGGAACTACCACTCTCTGCAGTGTTGTCTGTAATTTGTTACCCACACAGTCAAATGCCTTTGTAGTCAATAAAACATAGATAAATATCTTTCAGTCTTGCTTTCAGCCAAAATCCATATAACATCAGCAATGATCTCACTGGTTCTATGCCCTCTTCAGAATCCAGCCTGAGTTTCTGGAAATTCCTTGTCAATATGCTGATGCCATTTGAATGATCTTGAGCAAAATTTAATTATATGTGATATCAATGATACCTTTCAATGATTTCAGCATTTCTTTGGATGACCTTTCTTGGGAATAAGTATAAATATGGACAATCACTTGACCAAGTGGCTGTCTTCCAAATGTCCTGGGATCGCAAGTAAGCACTTCATATGCCGTATCAATTTGTTGAAACATCACAGTTGGTATTCCATCAGTTCCTGGACCCTTGTTTTTCACCAGTGCCTTCAATGCAACTTCAGCTTCTTCATTCAGTACCGTTGGTCCTGAACATACACTGCCTCTTGAAGTGGTTGACCATTGACCGATTCTTTCTGTCAAAATGACTCTATGCAGTCCTTCCATCTTCTTTTGATGCTTCCTGAGTTATTTAATATTTTGCCTGTAGAGCCCTTCACTATTGCAACTCAAGGCGTGAATTTTTTTCTTCAGTTCTTTCAACTTAAGAAACGTAGAGTGTGTTATTCCCTTTGACTTTTTATTTCCAGCTCTTGTCACATGTCATCAAAGTACTCTGTCTTCTCTAGACATGCTTTGAAACCTGTTTAGTTGTTTTACTTCATTTCTACCTTTTGTTTCAGCTACTCAATGTTAAAAGACAAGTTTCAGAATGACATCTTTGATGTCATTCCACGACTCATCTGGTCCCCAGTCATTAGTGTTCAACACATAAAATCTGTTCTTGAGATGATCTCTAAACTCAGGTGGTATATGTTCAAGGTCACTCTGGCTCTTACGTACTTCTTCTAACTTTTAAACTTTAATAAGTTTCAATTTGAACTTGCATCTGAGTAATTGATGGTCTGTGACATAGTTAGTACCTGATCTTGTTCTAACTGAGCTTTGTCATCATCTCTTTCCACAGATGTAGTCAACTTCATTCCTGTGTATTTCCTCTGGTAAGGTCCATGTGTATGGATACTGTTTATGCTGGTAAAAAAAAGAAAAGAAAAAGGTATTTGCAATGAAGAAGTCATTGTTCTTGCAGAATTCTATCATGCTATTCTCCTGAATCATTTCTGTGACCAAGGCCATATTTTCCAACTATGATCTTTCTTTGTTTCTGACTTCCGCATTCTAATCAATGGCATACAGTGACAATACAATGATATCAATTTTCTAAGTGTAGAAATTGAGACAAAACATGTTAAGTAACTCACCCAAGAAATTTGTGGTGGATACAGAATTTGAACACTATTATATTAACATTCAGAGCACTAGTGACACAGTGTTAAGAGCTGTAGCAACTAACCAAAGAATCATAGTTAGAATCCATCAGCTACTCCTTGGAAACCCAAGAAGCTAATCTGTTCCATAGGGTTGCTATAAATTAAAATTGACTCAGTGTCAGTGGGTTTGGTTTTTTGGTTTATGTTAATATTTGTTCATCTAAAGAAGTATTAGGGCAGTATACCATATTTGAAACTCGTGGCTATTTGTTTTAATAAGAAGATTTATGTGGGAGTTAGATCAATTCAAATGGCTGTTTATCTCAAAGACTATACTGTTATGATAGAATAATAGCAGATTTGAAATAGCAGGGAAAGAAATCTTCACCTAGTTTCTCTTACCTTCATAATGCCAAAAACAGTTGGTCTACATTTCTCACTAATGGGATTAAGCCAAAGCCAAGTGCCGTCGAGTCGGATCCAACTCATGGCGACTAACAGGATTAGGAAGTTTATACTATATAGACTCAGAGCTAAAGAGGAAGAAATTGTCAAAACAACTTCGTTATCCAATTTGCTAAATTTTTAGAAATTCACTCCACAATAAACATAGCCACATCCCCCACACTGCCCCCTCACCCACCTCTACCTCAAAAAAATAAAAATAAAATAAAATAAAAACCCACCACTGTTGAGTCAATTCTGACTCATAGTGACCCTATAGACAGAGTAGAACTACTCCATAGGGTTTCCAAGGAGTTTCTGGAAGATTTGAACTACCAACTTGCTCGTTAGCAGCCACGGTACTTTAATCACAACGCCACCAGTGTTTCCCCTCCTCTACTTACACACAGCGATTTTACACTCGTAGTGTAAGAGACGATAGACTACATTCTTCTGGAAACATTTATGACCACTTCTTCACAAAGCTTGGCTCTTCACAAAAGTGTAAAATCTGAAATTGAATATGTAAGTGTGAAAAACATATTGGTTGTCCACAAAGGCTTAACAACAAGTGGGTTGAGATTCTCTTATTTTATAATTCAAGCTTCCAGAATACCACAGTGACCGTCTCCTCAGCCCGTCACTCTTTGGGCAATGCTATTCTTTCTTCTGCATCTTATTTGGAATATGTAATCTGGTCTGTTCCTTAATAATTCAAAGCATGGCTCTTTCACTAATTTATACTAGGAATAAATAGTAACTACCTCCTGCAGTTAGAAATTATCTATTTGGAATGGCTCACATTATATTACTTCCACAAGATTTGAAATATACTTGGCATTTTCCTTTTGGAGATTACCCTGTGTCTTCTATGGACTAAAAAGATTTTTTTCCTTTTCCTCACATATACACAAAATAGTACATCATACCTTGAAACAGCCTTTCATTGTTTTTCCTACATTATTTATTACCTTTCTATACTACCTTCAGCACTGCAACATTTATTTGCATATTTTTAACCCTCCACATGAAATCTTATGAATATGATTTCAGCATTTCCTATTTGAATTGCAGTTTCAGCCTGATTCAGAAGCCAGAGAAAATATCCATCCCTGACCAGGCAGGTACACAATGGTAGAATATTACTTCCGACATTGCAGAACCAGGAAGACATCTAGGTTATTATTGGCTTTAATTATCACTCCCACAAGCTGTAATATTCTTTACTTTTGGTGAAGCAGCACTTCTCTGAGTGTGAAATCCTTCCCTGCTTTTGAAAATGCGCAAGAAATGAACTGAATCGCTTCCAATCTGCTATAACAACTGAACACCCACTGATAAGTATAAGCAAGGGGCAAATTTATCATCACCAATAGAAAATAGGCTTTTTGAAAGTGAGATTTGAGACATCTAGCTGGCTGCTTACTACCAGCAGTGATCAGCAAAACCAAATCCACTTTCATTTTAAACTCACCAAGCATTTTATTTTCCCTGATTGGTATTGAAGTCAATGAAACAGCACAGCTTTTGTGTGTGTGCTTTATTTATTGCTATAAATTTTAAAACAAAATATCAAGATAAAGAGCCCTCATAGTTAACACTGTTAATTTTCAGTTCTATTTCCATCCACAATGTCTGATCATTTTCCTTCAGCCAGAAGCTTCAAGTGCAAATCAAACCTGAGGATTTTGAATAGACTACATTTAGGCTCTCTTCCAGAGACCCAGCCTGCACAATCCCCGTTTCTTTGCTTTATATAAACACACTACACAAAAGTATACGCTCTTTAGACTGAAATACTTCACGGTGATTCACTTCCCAGTGTTACCTCAAGGTTTCTGCAGGTCTTTTGGTTTCCATAGTAAGACCACAGTGAATTCTCCACTGGTTCTATGCTTTGAATTTCAGATCTAGGGAAGAAAGCCTACTAAAGAAAGGAAATAGAAAGAAGACAAGCAAGGATGTATATGAGTTTTGGGATACTTGGTAGATCATATGACACTTTTAGTTATCTAAATGATAAAACAGGATTTCTCATTAAATCTTAATTTGTGATTATATCTTTTAAAGGTTCAAAAGCATTTTTTTTAGGTTTGGCAAATTTGCATTCAAAATGTACTTAATGCAGCTATTTAGCCTAAAAATCATCACTGAGAGAGACATTAGATTTTCTCATTTACATTAATTTCTATTGAAAAGGTTACATGTTTTCCTCTGACATGGTGTTTTCAATTCTAAGGTGAAGAGATATGATTGGTTTATTACTATATTAAAAATTCAGCAATTGTGTGCAACATAGCAAGCAGCCAGTGACATAACAAAAACGTACGAACACAAGACTGTCATTTACTGATGTTCAATGTTGCATTTCTTATGTGTCCCTGCGATTTTAAAATCTTGTAGTCCTTGAAATTACAGGTATGACAATCACAAGGTAAATCAAATCAGAGAAGAACAATAACTGTGAAATCAGTGTCTCGTGGCTTGCCAGTCTTGTTTCTAGTGATGTTGGAAATGGAAAAACTGGTAGTGGTTTTATAAATAATAGAGAACATGTGATTTTAGGAAACAGGAGATTATAAAGCTTTTCTTATAACAGAAATCACTTTCATTATCTTCTTTTGAAGTTAATGGATTTTACCATAAGGAATATCAGAAATCAGAAAACTCAGAGCAAATTCTATACATTTTAAATACGTAAGTATTCACAAAGATCATAATTCTAGTGGTCATGTACATGCCACATAATTTCCTATTAGCTTCTCTACATTTCAGGAACTACTATTCTAACACAATATTAAGTCATAGCATAGTATTGCACATGCATGCAGTACTGTACATACGTGGAGTTAGGGAAACACGAGGAAAAGAGAAATAGAAACATAGCTAAAATCACACCAAAGGGAACAGTTTTGTTTTAAATAAGTACATCAAGTGAATGTGTAGACTATTTCCATAATTAAGATTGAAACTTCCCTATTTCTCAAAACAATAATTCAACCATATATTTTTATTTAAGAATAAATTATACTACTAGGTCAAGATTTTCAACTCAACATCACAAAGAGTTCAGAATGAACAATCCTTTTGCCGGTACTCTGAGCTGTGTTCCAACAACTGCAGCTACCAAGGCTGCTTACCAGGTAATATTAAACATGCAAATTATTCTCTGTGCTATGGCGCTGTAGGGTACCTGGAGACTTGACATTTGTGCTATTATGTTGAAAGCCAGAAGCCAATTCCCTTCAAACCATATTTTTTAGGTTGGAAAGCATTAGCCAGAAGTAGTCAAAATGACAAGGCCCTGAGAATAAGAACAGAATGAACATCCAGCAAAGAAGTTTAAAGGAATACGACTGTAATAAAAACTGGTTTTTTTTAAAAAAAAACCTGCCCAGTGATTTAGAAGGTGAGCTATCTTTAAGTTTTAAACACTTGGAGAGAAGGTATGTGGATTTGCTATTCCAATTCCACCTTATTTCTGAAAGAAATAGGAATATTACTATACTGCATTTGCTCTTGAAATACTTTCAAATTTGGTCTGGGTGAAATAAAAATGGCATGAAAACGTCAGCAGAGCCTTTGAAGATTTAGAGTATGCTGCTCTGCGACTTAGGTGATGGCAGGTATCAGTAACCCAAGCAGTTCATTCTGTTCTCTGGTTTCATCTTCACAGTGAACTTTTTTAGACATGACTTATAGGAAGAAGAATTAAGAACCCTTTTCTTCCCGGTAGCCATGCTATGTAAGACTCCTTTAAGTGGAAATGTTTAAGAAAGATTCTAAGGGAAGAAAATTTTAGGAAATCAGCTGAAAAATATATTTCAAGTCCAAATCACAAAAGGCATGCCTTCCTTCAGTGCCTTCGTTCAGGAAGCTTTTTGTTACTGTTGTTGCTGTTTGCTTCAACATAACTAGGACTTTCAAATACTAATATTAGTGTGATTCTCTGTGGTTAGAGGGATAGCAACATGAACCGCTATTTTCCATACTGCTTTACAGAAAAGATCACTAGAAAATCACGAAAAATACAGTGCAAGTTTTCACAAAAGAATATCGTATTATTACTTAAGTGAGTCATCGTTTTTGAATCTCTCAATATCAAATGCAAACTTGAGATTAAGAAAATATAGAGTATTTGAAGTATGACTAGCCCACAGTTTCTATGGACATGGATAAAAGTGAGAAGAAAATAATTCTTCAAAACAGCATGTATAAAGCAAAATTAGAAGGTATCAAGATATTAGATGTGTTGTGTGGAGTTGACTTTGAAAAATGAGAATTTGCAGGTTAGAATATAAAGACTTAGAAATTAGAACAAGTTATATTCCTAGTCACTTTTTCAAATCCCTTCTTCAGCTAGAAAGTACATATTATCAAAGTTCTGCTGATTGCCGTAATTCATGGCAGCCTCCTCATAGGCCTGTAGTCTACAATTTGTCTTCCCCAAGCTGTCATAGCACTTTATTTGTAACTCTTTAACAGATGACATATTTGCATTGCTTGAATTTTACCCAGACTTCAAAAGGGTGTGATATAACATTCAGAAAACAAACACATTCTCAGCTAATTTAGGAAGAGGCATATATGCACTACGTCCAATCTGAAGGGAGACTACCAACATACCGATTTCACACTTGGTCTCTGAAGTAGAGTAGCAAGCAAGAAAACAGTGTTTCTAAGACAAGCCAAGTGCCACAGAGTTTGTAAAGGCTAAGAAAAATTTTGAACAAAATTACTCAGAGTAGAAAAGTCATTCAACAAGTTTTATTCATTTAACAAGCTTAAGAGCTTCTGTGTTTCAAACTGTGGAGTAGAGCCAAGCTTCCTGGGTTCAAATCATAATTGTTTTAAGTGACTAAGGCAAGTTATTTAACCACATTGAATCTGTAAATTTAAATTCTGAAAGAGAAATAATGTATGTCTATGGCACTTGGCTTGGCCATCTCAGAGGATTGTAGGGAGCATAGAATGAGCTAATGATAGTATAAAGTTTGCACAATGCCATTCTAAGTATTTCACATACAGTAACTTTTGTGTATATGTGTATATACACATGTGCACATATACACATACAAATATATAAACACACACACACACATACACATAAGTGATATGGGAAAACACCATAGCTTAGTATCCAAAATTATAGACTACAGAATCAGATTTCCAGACTTTGAACTCAGTTTTGCAACTTATCAGCTGACTGACTTTTAACAAGTTTTATATTTTCTCTGAGACTCTATTTATTCCTCTTTAAAATGGGACAATAATAATATCCATACCTCATGGTTTCATAAAATATTAATATGTTAATATGTTTAAAGTGTCTAGAAGAATATTTGTCACATAAAATGATCTATGTAAGTTTATTAAATTAAAATAATGTTTGCTATTATTAAAGAATGTCAAAATATTATCATAAAGCTAAACAAAGGATAATTAAATGAAAATTTTGAATCTATAGTATTAATACCCCTGTTTTCCTCCTAGAATGATGAAACCTTTACAGATGGCCAAATGTAGTAATAACAGTATATGTAACCACATGAGCATTGGCCTACATTCTGTTTTTATCACTTGAAATTTTACCATAGCTAAATATTACATACTTCAAGCATATTAGAAAACCACCCACTATTTCTGAAAAGAAACTATAAGGTAAATTCTGAAAGGTAAAATATAAATTACTCAATTGGAATGCGCCAGCAATTTTTGAGAAAACAAGTTATCCCTGTTGCTATAATAAAACAGGAAAATCTTTAATTTACTGGTATAAATAGAAATTAAAATAACCAAAGAGGACACTAACAAAATAAAGCAAATGTCAAGTAAGATATGAAGGAGAAAAAAACATTACAAAGTGAACCTCAGAACTTCATTATTCTTTGTCTTAGAAAACATGGAAACCATAATACATCGTGTCACAGAAACTATGAGTTGTATCTACTTTACCAACGCAAATATGTCTGAGGTGTAAGAATGCCATAAATACCCCAAACAACAAAACATCAACCCATTGCTATTTATGACTCATAGAGTCACTGATGGACAGAGTAGAAATGCCCTGTAAGGTTTCTAAGAGGTAGCTGGTGGGTTCAAACTGCTCACCCTTTTGGCTAGCAGTTAACTCAGAACGACTGCACCACCAAGTCTCCCTGCTTACTCAAGAGGCTTTACTTTACAGCAAGCAAATCTTTTTTTCTCTTAATTTATCGCAGCACTTCTTAACTTTAGCACTACTGACATTTGGGGACAGATAATTCTTTTTTTGTAGGGAGTTATCCTGTGCATGATGAACCCTGGTGCTTCAGTGGTTCAGGGCTGGGCTTCTAACCAAAAGATCAGCTATTTGAATCCATTTACCCAGAGACAGCACAAAGTAAATCTTAATGATCTTTTTGCAAGAGATCACAATTACTGAAAGCTCTATGGAAAGCAGTTCTACTCTAAAACCCGTGAGGTAACCCTGAGTCAGAGTAACTAGATCCTAACTGGTTTTGTTTCATTCTATGTGCTGTAGCAGAATGGTTAGCCATATCCCTGTTCTCCACCCAGCAGATGCCAGTACAGCCACCACAGTCATGATAAATAAAAATATCTCCAGATGTTGACAAATTTATCCTGAAAAGGATGCACAAAAAATCACGTTCAGCTGAGAACCACTGACTTAACCATTTGGAATGAAATAATCTCAGGTTGGATGACAACTGTGTAATTGCGTAGTTCAATTATTAGTCCTAAACATTCTTTTTTCTCCTTAAATCCTCCAATTAGTGTTCATCTAGTTTCCCCGTGAAATGTATCTGAGATTAAGATGCTCTTTCCTGTTCAACTTGCATACCATACATCGTGTTTTACCCATCGTATAATAGTCCTTTCTTACATCCGTGTTTCTGGGGAAATTTTTTCTTGTATACTTCTGTTTTACTTTTGACATAGCTTTCAGCCCTTCCAAGAGAAGTTATGTGTAAACAAGTGACGCAGAAGGCAGTGGGAGGGTTACAAAATATCCCCAGAAATATTACTGAGCTTTCTTTGTTTTCAGATTCTGCATGGAAACTGAAATTGTATTAATTTTCTAGCAGCTTTATCAAACTATTCAGTTACACCAATTTGATGACAAGAAAATACCAAAGTTTCCACTTCCGTTTGCTCTATTTCTATGGCTACAAAGTGTGTCATATGCTTTCAGTGATCTTTAAAGCCAAAGAGAATCTTAACTCCAGGAACAAACTCACTTTTATAGTAACGAATAATCCTCATTTATACTTTACCACAGAGGAGTAGATCAGGAGCACTGATTAATCAAAGCAGTTGGTGGGCCAATGAGATTGGAAAGCTACCACAAATAACCAGGAGAGCCGTGTGTGTACTAATCAATTGAACATCAGCCATGGTCTTACAGATAAGTTTTCAAGCAAATTTCAGGACTCAACTTCAAGTTCTACTCATTTCTACTTACTATCTCACTCTGTCAAGATTATTTGGATCCAAACCATTACCGACATAAATAATGGAAAACAAACTTATGGAGCTTCCCAAATAGCTTATTTTACTTGATCCAGAATAAGGAGTGTAACAGAAACACTTATGAAGCACTGAGATTTTCTTAGTTAATTTTCGTCTTCAACTACTATCACTTGGAAAAATACCATCCTTATTCTTCTAACTCCAAATGAGAATAAAGACTATTGTATGAGTTTCTTAATGATTTTTCCAAAGCTTAGTCTCATGAAAGGCTTTTCAGCAACCTTTATGTTAGACCTACTTTTATTACTCTTAGTATAAGACTTTGCCTGTAAGAGTTTCTCATGCTTATCACACTTATTCCTCAACATTTTTTTAAATCCTGAATCAGTTTATAGTGCCAGAAAACTTGATCAAATAGTATACCAGGCTTTTTCATAAAATCAATCAGCATTTTTTTATAGACAAGTTACTGTACTACCTGCTTCAGTGGAATTAACAATTAAATAAATTTATATGACAAGCATTTTATGGTGTAGCCTAAATTCCTTTCAAGTATTTTTTTATACTTCATCTCTTTTCAAACACAAAAGAAAAAGGAGAGAGGGAAAGAGGGAGGGAGGGAAGAAAAGAGTGAGGGATAAAGGGAGGGAGGGAGGGAGGGAGGAAAGAAGGAAGGAAATTAGTTGGAGGATTTGTTTTTGTTAGGTAGCCTGAGTCAGTTCTGACTCATAGCAACCTGATGTGCAACAGCCCAAAACACCCACTCAGTCTTGCGCTATCCTCACAATCTTTGTTATGCTTAAGCTGATTGTTGCAGCATCATACCAACTCATTTTATTGAGGATCTTCTTCTTTTTCACCGACCCTCTAATTTACCAGGCATAATGTCCTTTTCCAGTGACTGATTCCTCCTGATAACATGTCCAAAGTATGTGAGACATAGTCTCACCATCCTTGCTTCCAAGGAACACTGGTTATACTTCTTCCAATTCAGATTGGATCAATCTTTTGGCAGAACATAGTATATATTCAATATTATCCTTCAACAGTACAATTCAAAGATGTCAGTTCTACATTGATCTCCCTCACTTATTGTCCAGATTTTACAAGCATATGAGGCAACTGAAAATACCACATCTTGGGTTAGGTGCACATTAGCTCTCCAGGTGACAGCTTTGCTTTTCAACACTTTAAAAAAGTCTTTTGCAATAGATTTAACCAATGCAATGTGTCTTTAGATTTCTCAGCTGCTGCTTCTATGGGTGTTGATTTTGGATCCAAATAAAAGGAAATCCTTGAAAAACCTCAGTGCTTATCCCGTTAATCATGATGTTGCTTATTGGTCCAGTTGTAAGGATTTTTGTTTTCTTTATGTTGAGGTGTACTGAAGGCTATAGTCTTTGATTTTCATGAGTAAGTACTTGAAGTCCTCTTTACTTTCAGCAAGCAAGGTTGTGTCATCTGCTTTCTGTGAGTTGTCAACAAGTCTTCTTCCAATCCTGATGCCATATTCTCCTTCATATAGTCCAACTTCTCTGATTATTTGCTCAACTTACAGATCAAGCAGATATGATACCTTAAAATTTAGCATCAAAAAGTTATAAATAAATATATTTTTGTATAAAGAAATAAAAACAGTTTAAAGTACAAGTAAATTTTATGTTATATATAGTTTTTAGACACCTTAATAATTCATATTTTAAGAAATAAATTCTTAAAAATTTATTTAGAGAACTTTAGGAGAAACAAAAATATTTTCAGAAAATAAATTCTTATAATAAGGTATGGATTTATGGGAAAACAGTTGGAGCCTTTTATTTCTGTTGGTGATACAGAATATAATTTATTCTAGTACTTCTAAAAGCTTATAAACAAATTAAGAATTTGTTGCTTCAGTAGATCTTGTAGATTTCTTTCCAAACACTGATTAAACAATCCTAACAATCTAACAGAGTATTTTGTCAGACTTTAGAGAAATTTAAAACAGGTAATTTATTACCTAACCACTAGTAAATTTCTCTTTCTTTTTTTTTTTTTTTTTCTCTAGAGTTTAAGCCTAATCTATTAACATAAAACAACTGCTATAGTTTTTTTCTCTGGAGAAACATAGAGTAAATTCTTATCCATGTATGCCAAATCTAATTTAGTGTTGAAAACCAGGGGATGGGGTAGAAAAAGAGGTACCATCTCACAGGTTGTTGCTAGGTGGCTTTGAGTCAGTTCCATCTCATGCCAACCCAATGTGCCAGAGTAGAACAACTCCATAGGGTTTTCTTGGCTGTAATCTTGACAAAAGCAGATTGCCAACTCTTTCTCTCACTGAGCAGCAGAGTGGGTTCAGATCACCAATAGGTTAGCCATCCAGCACAGGCAGTATTATTGCGCTCTTTGCAACACTGGGCTCCTGTTTTTTTTAAGGTATATGTTTCTGAAAAATATCTCCTGAAAACTCTGATACAAAGAATTAGGATTAGAACTCTAGAATGTGAATTTTTAAAAGTTGCCTTTGTTATTCTGATCTATCTTCATTGGTAACCACTACTCCATAACACCAACTTTATGGGAAGTACATTTGATATTGAAATTAGAAAAATAAGTTTATCCTGAGTACACACAGACTATTTTGGAAAGAGCAGCTAAAGCAGAGGCTTCAGTTGTGCAGAAACTTCAGGAAATATACATTCTTTTTTTGTTGTAAGTCTGCTGATGAGATCTCGCTTTCTGCAGAATGAGAAAAGACAGAAGTATAATTTCCAATAAAGCCAACCCTTCAACACATATTGTGGAGATAAAACACTTTTCTTCAACAGATGGGTTTTGATGACCTTATTAGAAGCTCTGTGGGAAAGACTCTTTGGTGACTGAATCTATAGCTGGCTTCTGATAAAAACTGATTCTATAAATAAACCATTATGAAGTCGAATTGTAAAACTCCAACTTTCTGCAGCAATTCACTCTTTTGGGTTGTTGGCTGTGCCAGTTCACACTGAATTTTCCATGAACATTTTGTATGAAGAGTTCAAAAGTACATCAGAGGTAACATGAAAGAGTATTTCTTATAACTGTGGTGGACATTTTGAAAATATGAGTTTTCATTTTTGTGAAATAAATAGACAAACCACCTCATTTGGTGTATATTTTTTCTGAAATATAAATAAATTAAAGGAGGTACATTGACATATTAAACACATTTCTCAAGCCAAGCCAAGTGACGTCAAGTTGGATCCAACATTTCTCAAAGTTATGTAAGGCATTTGGAGTTTCAAAAATGATAAAAATCGTGCATCTTAGAGCCCAAAGGGAGCCCAAGTGGCTTAGTGGTTAAGAGTTCAGCTGCTAATCAAAAGGTTGGTAGTTCAAATCTACTAGCTGCTCCTTGACAATGTGGTGATGCAGTTCTACTCTGCCTGTGGGGCTTCTATAAGTCCAAATCAGCTGGACAGGATTGGGTTTGTAGTTTTGGTTTTGACTCAGAAGAGTAGCAGAAATCAAAAGTCGTGTTTATCAATATTTACAATTCAGTGCAAAAGTGGCATACAGAGAGACAAAATAAGAAGTAAAGAAGGGAGGGAGTGATAGGGAGTGTTTTAGTCAGCTAGTGCCCCTCTAACAGAAATGCCGCAAAGTAGACAGCTTTAACAAAGGAAAGTTTATTATTACACAGTCTGGTAGGCTACAAGTCCAAATTCCGGAAGTCCGCTCCAAAAGAACGCTAACCCTTTACCAGCTCTGGAGGAAAGTCTGGTATTGCATCAGTCTTTATCCAGGGAGCATCTTTTCTCAGGAACCTCAAGTCTGAAGGACACGGTCTTCTCCCAGTGTTGCTTTCTTGATGCTGTGAGGTTCCCAGATCTCTGCTTGTTTCCCTTTCGTTTTATTGCTTGTAGGATGAAAGGATAAAGGGTGGTTCAAGTCATACTCCAAGGAAACTCCCTTTACAGTGGAGCAGGGAGGTGATCCTATGAAGAGATTTATAGCACCACCCAATCCTTTAACATACAGCATAGGAAAACCACAGAATGGAGGACCATCATAAAATATTGAACATCATGGCCCAGCCACATGGCTACACCTATTTGCGGGGGTGGGGGGGGGACACAATTCAGTCCAAGAGAGGAAGGGAAGGAGGAAGAGAGGAAGGGAGGAAAGAGGAAAGAAAATGCTGTGCAAGTTCTTAACAGAAAGAAAGATCCTGGGGTACCAGGGAAAGTTTTCTTGTGTTGCCACTTGAAGAACAAACGAGATTATCACATGCAAAATTGGGCAATAGTATTCTTCATGGACAAGGACTTTCTGAGCAAAGAGACAAGAGGATAAAGTTGTTTAGAAACATACAATTTGGATAAGATAGTGTTAAAGAGAGACTATAATCAGTTCCTCAGAGGTTTAATGTGTCCAGGGAATGCATTTATACATGGCAACATTTTAAGCTGGAATTGCAAGCACCAGAAGTAAATATAGATTTAAATATAATGTCATGATGCAGCAGAGAGAAATGAAATCAGAAAGAGGTATGGTTTGGATTAGAGATTAGAGGTTGCTGCCAATTCTCAGTTGACAAATCAACATTTAGGTTAACATGTCTAAGACGAGTCACTTAGGGTGTGGAGTGAGAACTGAAGGAATAAGCTCAAGATAGGAATATGATTTTAAGTGGTTGATCACCTTGCAATAGTGTTTCTAGAAAGAGTGTGGAAAGAGTAAGCAAATGTGTAAGATCGGAATCTCGGAGGTAGCAGCTGAAGGTGTGGAAAGTGAATGAGAAATGCACGGAAGCACCGAAGAAACAGGTAATTGATGTCAAAGATCCTTGAAAGATAACTGGTAACAGTTTAGACCTTAAGAAATTGGGTTCGTGTCCAAAGAGTAGATCTTCGTTATGATTTTTTATGGGCAAGGGCAGCATCAGGGCCAGTCTTTGGACACGAATGGGTTGGACTTGGCAATGCAGAGTGACCATATATTGGATGCACTTTATCATTCTATACGTCTACAGGGTATCATCCTGCTGACCTCTGGCAGGGGGAAGGAGAGTGGATGGAGAGGAGGGGAAAGGAGGCTGTTGGGAGGATGAGACATGTGTGGAGCAGAGAGGAGTAGTGTGCTGTCACCAGACAGGGAGAGCAGTGGAAGCTGCATACAGGTGGGCATGTAAATTTATATGGGAATGTACATTTTCACTCAGTCATATTAAATAATAAAAAAGAAAAGAAATTAGGTTGTGTTCTATGGGTGACTTTATTTGTTTGCAAAGTATTTTCAAAATATGGTTCTTGGAATATTTTTCACCAACACTGTAAATCGAAGACGTCAATTATTTTGTTTTCCTTAATCATTGTCCAGCTTTTGCAAGTATATGAGGCTGTTGAAAATACTATGGCTTAGGTATAAAAACCCATTGCCACTGAGTCAATTTTGACTCGCAGTGACCTATAGGACAGCATAGAACTACCCCATAGTTTCCAAGGAGTTCCTGGTGAATTTAAACTGCTGACTTTTTGGTTAGCAGCTGCTTGGGTACAAAAACTAAACCCACTACCATCAAGTCGGGTCCAAATCATAGTAACACTAGAGGTAAGAGTAGAACTGCCCCGTAGTTACCAAGGAGCACCTGGTGGATTTGAACTGCTGACCTCTTGATTAGCAGATGTAGCACATAACCCACTACCCCACCAGGGTATGCCTTAATCCCTAAATGATATCTCTGCTTTTTAACATTTTAAAGAAGTCTTTTGTAATAGATTTGTCCAATGCAATACACTGTTTAAGGTTTTCACTGCTGCTCCCCTGGGCATTGATTGTGGTTCCAAGTAAAGTGAAATCCTTGACAATTTCAGTCTTTTCTGTGTCTACTGTTGTGTTCTTTCTTGGTCCTTTTGTGGGGATTTGTGCTTCCTTTATGTTGAGGTATGATGTCGTATTGAAGGTTGCAGTCTGCGACCTTCATCAATAAGTGCTTCAAGTTCTCTTCACTTTCAGCAAGGAAGGTTGTATCATCTGCGTGTTGCAGGTTGTTAGTCTTCTTCCAATCCTAATGCCACATTTTTCTTTATATAGTAAAGCTTCTTGGATTATTTGCTTGTCATGCAGATAGAATAAGTATGGTGAAAAGATACAACCCTAACACACACTTGTCCTGACTTTAAACCATGAGGTATCTCTTTATAACAATAATGGAAGTTAAAACTGAAAAAGGCAATCAGAGAACAATGGAAACGGGAAACGAATTTTAATTGATTTGACCTGACCTAATAATATGTGGACTTTCAAAGATACTGAGTTATTTCATGTCTCAACCAGAAAAACTGACAGTGTCTCCAACAATGGGCTCGTGCATTACCAGTGGTGGTGAGGATGGCGTACTTAGGGCTGGGTCATGTTTCGTTTCACTGTACATGGGGTTTGTATGCCCTGGGACCAACTTGATGGTTCCTGACACCGACAACATATGATGTACACTTTGGGGTTGCTATGAGATTAAATGAGATTGTACACACAAGTGCTTAGTGTGGCCCTTGGTAAAGAATAAGAGTTAAATGAATGTGGTTATATGGATGAATTTATATTCAATAAATATTTGAAATTTGTATAATCTTTGAATCTTCTAGTAGTTTTAGGTACAATCTATAGTTGTAAACGAACTTTAGTGTTATTCTTAGTTGTAGGCATTAAGTGTGGTGTAACTGTAGACAGTTCTTTAACTTTTCTTATTGTTTCTTAAAAGAATTACCAGATTAGTGGTTCAGACCAATTTATCTGTTTAAAGAAAAAATGTCATTCTATTTTCTTTCATTTTAGGCGTAAGTAAAGCTCGTTTTACAAAAGAAGCAGTGTTTCCTATTACCAGTTCTCAAACACTTTATTTGTAAATATACGTTCTTATACTAATTCAAGCAGCTTGAATTTCAGCATCGCAGTCCTGATTAAGTAGAGCTTGACATTATTTCTGCTTTAGAGTGTTAAAGATTATTTGTTGAGAGGAGTGACAGAATGTCTAAAATCTCGGGTGGAGTTTCCTATTTTTACCTAGGATTCACTTTTGGAATAAAATTTTTTTAAATCTTTGTAAATAGGACCAGATAAAAATACTATCCTGAAAACGACTTGTAGATTTTTTGAAGCTATATCTTCTCTTTTCATTAGAAACTTGTAACTGTTTCAAGAAGGAATTGTGGCACGTATGTTTCAATATATCATTTTAGAAATGGCAAGGGAACTTGTGACTTAATCCATTATGCCAGAACAGGCTAAACTTGCCCAAAATTGAACATAAAAATCTATGTTTTGTCAAACACAAAATACAATGAAAACATCCCACAGAGCTGAGCACCAGGAAATAATGCTCTTTCAGTTCAGGTTTTCACTTTCATTTCTAGAAACTTCCTACATCCCTCCCTACTACTATAATACTTTTTCTTAATGCTGTCAAACATAGAGAACAACATAGTATATCTATATCACTAGATAGAGTGATGAAATATGTTTCAATACTTTTGTCATAAATTATTTTATATTAGACAGTTTTCCCCACATCATTAAATTTGCTGCAAAATTGCTATGGGCTTAATACAAATTTAGAAAGCCAAAGGAAAACATATTACTCCATGCATTGTTCCATCAACTGTCAAAAGGAAGCTAATGTCAAAATGCTATTTTTTTGTGTGCTTGAACCAAACTGTATTCACTCAAAACATGTTCTAACTCTCTCAGTTAGACTATGCTTTAACCTTTCTTACTGTTTCCTCCCCACCCCCAAAGGGCTACCACCAAATTAATGATTCAGGCCAATTAATCTTTTTAAAGAAAAAAAGTCCATCAAATATGTTTTTTTCAAATATTTATTAGAAAACTTATTCAAATCCTATTCTGACGTACAAAAATCTCAATATGGTAAGAAAATACTAATATTTGCCATCAAGTTCCCAAATATGTTTATAGGTACTGCGGTAAAACCAGAAACAAAACAGCTTCTGTATTTGAAAATCCTGCAAAAACTCTGGGTCAAACAAAATACAATAGTTTTCTTTACTACAAAAAAGAAAACAACCCAAAGCAGAAACTTTAATATGCTGGTTTCTGTTGTGAATGTCTAAGGTACAGCAAGCAACAATTCTCAAAGGAGAAAGAAAGAAACCTTTTTAATTTTCTCCCCTAGCTGGACTCTACATATTTGTTTATTAATCAAATAATTATTTGCCAAATGTTCCTTATATTTTCTGTTTTCTCCAGATGACAGTCTTAAAATGTCAGAGAGACAGAAACATATGCACATTGTGTTGAATGTTAAGCAAAGGCCACAGTGGTATACCTGGGTAGGGAACCTCTCTGTAGGGAGATAGAAGGCCTCAGTGAGGATGTGAGATCTGAGCTGATATTTGAATGGTGTAAGTACACTGATTATGAAAAGAGCTGAGAAAGAAAATTCTACCAGGAAGGAACCAAGGAAAGCAAAGGTTAGGTGTGTCTGTTGGTACTGTTCTAAGGGAACTGAAGACTAGAGCTGGGTGCAAAGAAAGGAGAGCAGTCACAGAAGAGGCTGGAGAAGGAAGTAGACAGGTCATGTAAAATGTTGGAAGCAGTGGCAAGATGTTTGATTTTATGAAAAATGTAACACAAAACAAGCTGCTAGTACTGTGATGGAAGGGAACAACAAATGAATGTGAGCTGCCTGAGGGCAGATAAGTACAGCTAACAAAGAACTTAGAACAGTATTTGGCCCACATTAAGTACTCTATAGTATTTGTTCTAAACATACAAAGAGTTGTGGGTGTGGCCCAAGATTGGGTAGTGTTTTCACTCTGTTGTGCCTAGCCTCTCTTTGAGTCAGAACAGACTCACCTTGGTGCCTAACAACATAGTATTTGTTCAGATAAAGCCTAAAAAGTAATAGTTCTTAGCTAGAAAACACAAGTTTAGTATAAAGCAAACGCAAAAAGGTCTAATTTGGCAATTATTCATCTAGAATATGAATAATTCATTTGCAACAATAGAATTAAAGAGAGTAGGGAATAATTACAGTGAGATCCTCATTAAGAATGTATTTATATAGTTTATAAATTACTTTAGCCTTATGTTTGTAAAATCATTAATGATGTATAGAGTTTACTTACTGTTTTCTAATAGATTTCAAATACGTTTTATTGGTGAATAAAATGTTATATTGGCTTTTTATGTATTTCAGCAATATCAAAATTCTTAGGATATTTATCTTGTAAATCACAAGATTACTCAGTTTTTTAGTCAATAATCTAAAACAAAATAAGAGCATCTCATGAATATAAACTGTTTCTAAAACATAACTTCTTAGGAAAAATACATTTCATTTTAAGTGAAATTCTTCCAAGTTATTTTAAGTAATACTGTTCCTTACATAAACTGCATAGTTTACTCTAAAATATTTTTGTAATACACATATTTATATGGCGATTTTTATAATGATGATTTGTTAACTATATAAATACGCAATATAGAGGTGGAGAAAATATCTAATTACACATCAATAGCCTTCCATATTTGGTGTAAACATCTTTAGCTAAAATTACAATATAATCACATGTACAGAAAGGTTTAGTTAACCAGAAACTATACCATAATTACTACCATGTTCATGATGAAAGTGGTATATGAAAAGATATTTTTGCTAGTTTCAGAATTATGAATCTGCTTTTCTTATTAATTACAGCTGATTCTAAAGGTTGATTAAAATAGTTTTAACCTCTAATTTCATAGAAAAAAAAAGCCCTGTAATTTTTCTGGCAAATAAGAAATGTAGATTTAGAAAACAAGACAAAGCAAAAAACTGTTTGGAGAGAGAAAATTAATAGTTATTTCCTAGCACACTACAATTGAATGAAAAAAAGTATTTGAAAAAGATTATATCAGTTGGGCTAATTTCTAGCAATCAGCATCTCTGTTTTTACTTTCAGACAGAAAAATGATCATTATTATCTAATTTTTAGTTTAAGTATTTTAAAGTTAGGATTAGTGCTGGTCCAAGATGAGGTCAGGTACATTGCTGTTGTTGTTGTTAGGCACCACTGAGTCAGTTCCAATTCACATCGGCCTTGTATACAATAAAACAAGACACTGTGGTCAGATACATAAACTCTAATTATCACCTTTAATTATCTCAATGTTCCCATGAAGAACTGAAATAAACCATAAGCTGATTCATTCACTAAATACAGGAGAAATATTATGGAGTCAAGCTTTTTGATGCTTACACAAATAAGCATGAACAAAATGTACAATTTGAATTCTAAAATATTTCAGTTTCATTTAGACAACTTTAGGGCTTCGATTTCTTGGAAACGCCAGATAGGTCTTCATCTATCAAAACTGCTGTGCATTTTTTATAGCTAACATGTCTTTTTAGTATAACTCAGTCTTGACACTGACTTATCCAGAATGTGAGTATCGTAAAGTCTTAGCAGTAAGACTAATAATCCCTACTTCCAAAGGGTCCTGTGACGTTTCAGTGAAAATAAAATGTACTGTACTTGTTAATGTGCATTGATGTTTTAGATTCTCGGGTTATTATTGCTATTATTACCATTATTAATGAAAAAGTAGGCAAATAAGGAATTCCTTTTTTCATATAGTTGCTTGGATATTAGAGAGATATGCCTCCTTTCAGTTCCTTCAGTTGTGCCTCTACAAAAACATTCTCAGGAAAACGGGAAGTTCAGTGGATTTGATAGTATCTATTCTCCAGGTCTTCAGAGATGCAAACCAATATACTAATTGATTCTAAAACCAAATCCCACTGCCTTTAAATCAATTCTGACTCGTAGGGATGCTGTAGGATACAGTAGAACTGCCCATGGAGTTCACAAAGGGATTCTGGGGGATTTGAACTACAGACCTTCTTTCAGTTGGCAGCTGTAGTACTTAACCACAATGCCGTCCGTCGCTGTTCTTGTGTTACTAAGTCAATTTAACTCATGCCAAGTGCCGTCGAGTCGGATCCGACTCAAGGCGACCCTAGGGGCCAGGGTAGAACTGACCCCCAGAGTAGTCAAGAAGTGCCTGGTGGCTTTGAACTGCCGACCTTGTGGTTAGCAGTGGTAGTACGTAACCCACCACCAGGGTTTCCCATAGCAATCCTATATAACATAGTAGAACTGCCCCATGGGATTTCCTAATCTGACTTAATTAGAAACAAAAAAGAATAAAATAAAATTAGAATGGAAGTGCCAAAATAAGCTAAGAAAACTTAAAAATAAAAAAGCTTCCTCTTACTACTACTTTACAAAATAATGATTAATACAAACGGGCAATATGTATACCAAGAATATGAAAAGTTTTTTAAAAGATATGTGTGGCATATATATGTATGTCTATAGTGTATACATATTTAAGTATTTGCATATTTGTTCTCATGTAATTTGTCGGGGGTCCTCTTGAACATCGGTCAGTAACTGCTCTCTTCTAGGGTCTGGTAGATAACTAGTGCTATTTTATTGGTTTCTTGCCCACCTTGCCCACCTCTCATTCCCGTAAGTCTAACCTTCTCAAAGTGCAGCAAAGCTAGGAACTGCATCTGTTGCTGTTGATGTGTATTATCTAGTCAATTTTAATTCATAGCAGTCCTATGTAACACAATGGAACCACCCTATGGGGTTTCCTAGACTGAATTCTGTTAGAGTAGATGCTACATCTTTTCTCCCTCAAAGCAGCTGGTGGGTTCTCTATACTAACCTTTCAGTCAGCAGCCAAGAACTTACCAGTTGCATTACCAGAGCTCCTAGCATATATATATATATATATGCACATATATACATATGTAATGTATGTATATATACATATGTATATTATGTGTATATATATACATACATACACATATATGTGTATGCATACACACACACACATGCTGACTGCTGCTGTCAAGTTCATAGCAACCTTATAAGACAGAATAGAACTGCTCTGTAGAGTTTCTAAGGAGCATCTGGAGGATTAGAACTGCTGACCTTTTGGTTAGCACTTAACCACTATGCTACCAGTATTTCCATACGAATACATATCTCCTGCTGCTGTAGAGTCCATCGCCACTTATAGCAACCCTATTGGTCAAAGTAGAACTGCTCCATAGAGTTTCCAAGGAGCACCCGGAAGATCTGAACTGCCAACATTTTGGTTAACAGACGCAGCATTGAACCACTACAACCAACAGGGTTTCCAGCAGGTGCGCGTGCACGCACGCACACACACACACACACACACACACACGCACACACTCCCACACTGTATAAATAATTGCCTTAAAGGTTGATCAGTGCATTTACTATTTGGCCTCAATGAAACTAGAAATTAAAACATGTTTTCATAAATCAAGTAAATTAGGAATTTAAAATTCATTTGACTAACAAACTAATTCTCAAATAAATATGTTTTGAGGCAAGTAAAATAGAGCGTGTGGCTACATATTTTTATTTAAAAAAAAAGCAATTTTTCTTTAGGAATTTCATTCAGAGGTAGAAGGAAAACCAAGATGATGATGTGGAGTTTCGTTCATGGTAATCATTCTATTTCTGGAACTCATTCTGAATAAAATAAACATTGTCAATAAACAACTTTTATCCATATGGTAAGAAAATCAGATTCTGAAATAAATCACATCCTGAACCTAAAAATATAGAATAATAATAACCGTTTATGGTGAATATGATTTATTTTTCAGGAGGATGATTCTGGTAAACAATGAATATGTCCGATACACTGGAGTTCAGTAAATGCATTTAGAAATTGTAATCCCTTGTTAAAAACAAGGTAGGAGATGGAAATGAAAATAAATTACTTTGGTAGCATACAAAACATAAGAAAATGAATCTCTTCCTCCTGTTAGGGCAAATAATGGCCTATCGTACACATTCTAAAGTTGTACATTAATATGACGCATGTAAATAAACAAAATACATACTAATCATAATGACAGATGTTTTTCCTGAGTTTAGAAATGGGGAACAGCTATTTGGAGAATGAGTATACTGATGGATAAAGCATTACTTATAACATTAACAACTTCTTAAAAAAAAAAAACTGTAGAAAAACTGAAGCCTTTCTCACTGGAGAAAAATTAATGGTTACATGACTAGGCACAATAATATCAAAAGGACAGTAGATCTTGCCTTTCGGATGGGCACATGCTGCAAGTAACATGGGAGGCAAGTCCCCTATTCCAAGCCAGGCCTTGTACTGCTAGTCATTAAGACAAGTCAGGATATACACTGGGATTGATTTTGCATCCCCATACTGTCTCTGTCTGCCTCATGATTGCTCTCAACAAAAATCTAATCACAACCCTCTATTCAAAGATGGTAGTAAAAATAATTCATAATAGGTGTAATGTGAATTCATCCTTGCAGAAAGTTTTTGTCTACAGCCAAGATACTCATTATATATCAGATTTTCTTCCTCTAAACTGCTGAAGTACGTCGCTACCAAAGCTTATGTTAAGTCTTGAATTCATCTCTTATTTTCCAGGATTCTATGTTTATATCACCTATATCACCCTTGGATAGCATAACTAGATTCTCCAGATTACCAACTCATACCCAACATGTACAAAACTTAACTCATGTATAATACAGGAAACTTTGTTCTCCTAACCTCATGAACCTTATTTAGAAAACACTATCATACACTCTGATTAGAAAACTAACCTATTATGTAGGTAAGAAACTATGGAATCATGCTTTTCAAAGGGAAAATAAAGAGGCTAAGTAGTAGAAATCTGCAGGAGGTGGATTACAAATGCTTTGTAAACCATCTGAAAGGTTTTTTGGACTTTATCCTAAGTATAATGGATAGCTTTGTGATTGTAATATCACACTAAAAAATGCACTCACATTTAATTTGCAGTCTTTTTTTTTTTTCAGTATTACACATTGTTGCTGATTTCTAAGTTGTTTTGGTATCCAAAAATATTATTTTCAAACTATGTTTTTCCAGGTATGATACCAGTCATTTTCATGTGATGAGTCCCATTTTATCTTATTTTATACATATTTTCTAACTTCCTCATGTACAATTTGATTATGTTCTTTCCATAAACTTTGAAATACCTTCATTTTAGCTATGGCTAAAAATTTTGTCAACAATTCATGTATCTTTTTTCCAAGTTTTAAAATTACTGTATGGCATGGGACACACAATGTCTTTCTTGTCATTTTTTTCAGTATGTTTGTTCCCATATGCTTATCATTTTCAGGCAAGTATTTCAACTCATTATCTTCTCAGAAATTCTTACTTGTAAGAGCAGTTCTATCAGCTAAACAAGAAATACTTTGGTAATTTTGTTTTTACTTGTTTATATGCATATATTTGCACAGTGTATCAAAATATATTCTGTGTAATAACGCCTTCAATGATGTTTAATGCCTTCATTTGCTTTTTTGAAATGTAAGACTTGGCAAAATTAGCCACAGATTGCTTTTTTTTTTTTTTTTAAAGCACCTAATGCAAGCACAAATGAAGATACCTTCATTTCCAGCTAAGATTTTGTTCAGTTAAGATTAAAGCTCAATTTCTGTATATTTAGAGGGTTCTCTAAACAAGTATCAGATGAAATGAAATCATATACTTAATCATTCCTTCTTCGATTTATTCATTCAGTGATTATTTTTGCTGGGATTATTATTATAAAGAATACAAAACTAGTCATATTGGAATTCTGTCCTCCCAGATCTAGCATCCTTCATTTCACTTAAAAGACATTAGACAGCCAAAGTGATGGGATTTTTTTTTGTTTGTTTCATTAATGAAATTGTAAAGTTTGTCTAACAAGAAAAGTAACAAGCAAATGAAAACGTTAAGAAAATATTTGTTACACTTATGAGGAACAGAACAAAATATTTAATATAATCAATATATACAGAATGGGAAACCTTAGTGGTGCAGTGGGTTAAGTGCTACAACTGCTAACCAAAAGGTCGGCAGTTCAAATCCACCAGGCACTCAGTGGATACTCTATGAGGCAGTTCCATCCTAGCCCCTAGGGTCACCATGAGTAGGACCCGACTCGATGGCACTGGGTTTTTATATAAAGAACATTCAATGCATTTTGAGAAGCTCATCAATAGGGAAAAAAAAGTAAATAGCATAAAGGAAAAATGCATAAAGTAAGAGCTATAGATTTTTTTGTCTTCACTGCAGAAAGTTAAGGTACAGAACTATATAAGAGTTTAAATACAAAGTGGAATAAAGGTCTTAGGAGACCAAAATGGCAATAAATTATAAACATCTTAAAATCTTCATATCTAGGAACAAATTCTCAGGAAAAAAAGTACAAAAATCTATGTATAATTATATTGAATTAATTTTATGTAAAAATTAGAAAGCTTAAAAATCTTTGGAGACTGATTAAATTAAATACACACTTCACATGAAAATTTACACAGCTGTTAAAAAATTATATTCCAAATAAGTATTTAAAGATAAAGGATATATTCATTCAGATATGTTAAGTGAAAAAGGAAAACAAAAATTTCATATGCCATGTGATCTCCATTTTATTATGTAGGTATTTATAAATAAGTATGCAGAAGGTAGGAAAAAATGAAAAGGAAAAATTACAAAGATAACCCTGGGAAGATGAAGTACATTCAATGCCAACAAATTTTTACAATACAATGAAGAGTATATACAATTACGTTTATAAGCAGGAAATTCATGAATAGTTTATATTGTAAATACTAGCTGCATGTAAAACTGATGCGTTATATGCCTATAAACAGCTAAGGACCTTAACAGACAAAAATGAAAGTAGCATTATAATTAAATATTTCATTCCAGTTTAGAAATTCTAAGATGGGAACAATTATTTCCACTAAAAGTATTTGTCAACAGAATTTTTATACATAGTGTGTACTTTTCCCTGGATCTTTAAGCAGTAACATGGTCTCTTTTGGGGGGGGGGGGGAATGGAAGTTTTTTAGTTATCTTTTCAATTTCTTCTTTTGCAGTGGGTTTGTTTAGTTGTTCTATCTCTGATTTTACTGGGCTGGGTAGATGGTATTTTTTCCAGAAAATTGCATGTTTTCTCTAGGTTTTCACATTTATTAGGGTACAAATATTGTGCTTGTATGATTCTTTTCATTTCAGCAGGTTGGTTGTGATATAACCTGTCTCATTTCTAATTTGGATTATTTGTTTCTTCTCTTGTTTTTCTTTTGTCAGTTTGGGGAATTGCTTATCAATTTTGTTGATGTTTTCAAAAAAACAGCTTTTGGACTTGTCTACTCTTCCAATAATTTTTCTATTTTCTATTTCATTTATTTCTGCTCCAATTTTAATGATTTGCTTTCTTCTGGATCTTGATGGGTTCTTTTTCTGAGATCTTTCTAGTTATTCAAGTTTAGAGTTAATTCTTTGTGTCATTTCTTCTGTTTGGATGTGTGTGTTTATTTAGATGAATTGACCTCTGAGCACTGCTTTTGCTTTGTACCATAGATTTTGGTAGGAAGTGTCTTCATTCTCGTTTGAGTCTATAAAATTCTTTACTGTATCCTTCATGTCTTCTGTTACCCAGTAGTTCCTGAGTACAATGTTGTTCAATCTCCAGGTTTTTTATTTAATTTGGATCTTTTTTTCCATTATTTATTTCTAGTTTTATGGCTTTGCAGTCTGAAAAGAAGCTTTGCATTATTTTAATATTTTGAATTTTGTTGAGTATTGCCCTGATCTAATATGTGGTCAATTCTTGAGAATGTTTCACAAGTAGTGGAAAAGAAAGTATACTTGGCTTTGGTTGGATGAAGTGTTCTGAATATGTGTATAAGATCAAGTTGATTGATTATAGCATTTAGATCCTTCATATGTTTACTAAACATTTTTGGAGATTTACTGCCTTCACTGAGAGTGGTGTGTTGAAGTCTCCTACTATTAGTGTAGAGCTGTCTGTTTCTGTTTTCAACACAAATAATGTATCTTTTATGTATTTTGGAGCCTTGTCATTGGGTATGTAGATATTTAGTATGGTTATGTCCTCCTATGGAACTGAGTCTTTGACAATTAGGTAGTGACCCTCTTTATCTCATATCATAGATTTAACTGTAAGTGTATTTTGTCAGAGATTAGTGTGGCCACTCCTACTCTTTTTAGAACATTATTAGCCTGATATATTTTTTCCAATCTTTGACTTGTAGTTTGATTGTGTCTTTGAGTCTAAAGTGTGTCTCCTGTAAGGAGCATGCAGATAGGTCATTTTTTATTTTTTAATCCAATCTGTTACTCTCCTTCTTTTAGTTGGTACATTTAGTCCATTTACATTCAGTGTGAAAATTGATAAACATGATGTTAGTGTTGTCATTTTGATGCCTTTATTGGGGTGTTGTGGGCAGTTCCTCTGTTGCATTCCACTTTCTGTGCTGAGTCTTTTTCTTCATGTATTTTCTTTTTGTGGTTTTCAGTATTTGTTTTCTCGAAATTGATTTTCTATGTTGTTTTCTGATGCACAGAGTTACAGGTTTCTTTTGTGGTTACTCCCTTAGTCCCTTTTCTTAATCTAAAAGTGGTCCAAACTTCAGTGTCTGTGCATCTCCTTGTCTTACTCCACATCTGGACGGTCTATGTATACCTTTCTTTTACCTTCTTTTTCATATAATATAGTTGTCAATTATATCCTTAGATCTCTGAATTTCTATTTTTTGTGATTCGGTTTTGGTTATCATTTTTGGGTTTCCCTTTGGCTTCCTAATGTTATCTAGACACTCTGTCGAGTACTGAGTGTTTAAGTATTCATCTAATCCTATCGATTTTCTAATCTAAGAACTTCCTTTAATATTCCTTGTAATTTTGGTTTGGTGTTTACAAATTCTCTAAATTTCTGTTTATCTGTGAAAATCTCAGTTTCACCTTCATGTTTGAGAGACAATTTTGAGGGGTATATTATTCTTGGTTGGCAGTTTCGTTTATTTGTTTGTTTGTTTTCCCTTTAGGGCTTTGTATATGTTATCCCACTGTCTCTGCCAGCATCATTTCTGCTGAGTAGTCTGAGCTTAATCTTAATAATTTTTCTTTACAGGTTGTTTTTTGCTCATTTCTGGCTGCCCTCAGTAGTCTCTCCTTCTCTCTGGTTTTACTGAGCTTGATTATGATATGCTTTGGTGTATTCCTTTTGGGATGTATCTTGAGTGGGGTTTGTTGAGTATCCTGAAAGAAGAGCTTCTCATCTTTCATGATATCAGGGAAGTTTTCTGTTAGCAGGTCTTCAATGATTCACTCTGCATTTTCAGCTATCCCACCTTATTCTGATACTCCAATTACTTGGATATTATTTCTCTTAAAAGAATCCTACATCACCCTTAGAGATTCTTAAGTCTTATTGAGTCTGTTATCTGATTTTTCTGAGTGTATGCTAGTGTCGTTTACTTTGTCTTCAAGCTCACTAATTCTGCCTTCCATTCTCAGTGCAGCTCCTTTAACTTTCTGTTGAGTTATCAAGCTCAGAGATTTTATTGTTAATCTGTTGAATTTCAGATCATTGCTGCTCAAGCATTTCTTGCAACTTATTTAATTTTTCAGTGTGCTCTTCTGCATTTTACCTGATCCCTTTCTTGATATCTTGTACTGCTCTGTACATCAGTCTTTTGTATTCTGTCTCTGATAGTTGTAGGAACTCTTCTTCATCTGAGAAATCCAGTGATGATTTATTTGGGGAGTTTTCAAAAGACATGGCAGTCTGCTTCTTCAGGTGTTTAGAGATTGATTGTTGTCTGTGAGCCATCCAGAAGTTATTGTGGTAAAAGAGACTTAATAGTTCAGTTGGCCTGACTGGTGTCTCTCTGTCAGGGCTGGGCCACAGATTCTCTATGTGGTCTGGTTATTATCTGTTGCATGCTGTTACTGTCCTGTACTGGTCTGCTACTGCTGCTGGCAGGGTGGAGGAGTCTCACCTGCTTTCAGCAGAACCACCTCTGCTTCTGCCTCTGGCCTGAGGGGTGGGTTGCTTGCACAGGCACTGCATTTCTGTAGCCACTCCAAGGCAGGCAGGACTCGAGTGCTGCTGTTGCAGCTCCCACTTCCACACAAGACTAAAGCCTGCTGTGTGGAGCACACTTACATGCTCTTCCCAGCTCTTCCCTCTTTTGCCCTATCACCCTGGGACACTGGGAGCCCTGGCTTCCTGTCCCCCTGCTCCCCACTCCATCTCTCTGTTCCTCTATCCAGGGCCTCCCAGCCCCTTGGCACTCTGAGTCAGCACTTGGCTGCCTGGCCGGTGGGTCTGGCAGGGCACTGATGGATGGCCAGCCTCATCCCAGAATATTCTAATCTGTATGGGAATCTTCAGGTCTGGGCTGTGTGCTGGGGCTATGATGCTTAGGCTAAGGTAGGTCTCTTTAGTCAGAATTAAGGTTGCTCTAACTCTTGTTTTTTGGCTCTTCTTAGTTGCTATGATTCGTTGGAGGTAAGTTTTCTCCCTGCCTGGTTGCCTTCAGTTCGTGGAGACTCTCTACCAAGGCTGCATTGTTTTATCTGAGGTGGTTCAGGGCTCCTAAGATCTCCCTTTTGCTACTTTTGTACTTAGGGTTCTCCAAGCACAGTTTAGTTCTTCTAGATTTCTATATTTGGTGTATTTCATTAATTGTGAGGTTCTTAGTTGTCCAAATGTTTAGCAGGGACATGTTACTCCAGTATCTTGGCTCTGCCCCCTCAATATGGTCTTAGCAATAGAAATGATGCTTGAGATTGTATGATAAAATTTGCAATATCAGTGACTTTATTGATCATAAATATAATGTGGACTGCACTTTGTGGAATATTAGGAGCCAAATTGCGGAAAGAGACTAGGGAGAAGCTCAATATCATCACTCAGAACAAGGCCAGGAACTAACTGTGGAGAAACCCATTGGTTCTTCCTATGCCAGTTCAAGTTAGAGATGAAGAAAATGAAAAGCACATGAAAGCCAAGATACAGCCTTGAGCATATCCAAGCTGAATTTAGAGACCATCTCACAAATATATTTTAACTCATTGAACAGTAATGACTGAAGACTAGACAAGGGGTAAAATGACACAAAATACACTGCATATATAGAAAGCAAAAGGTCATTAAAAGGCAGGAAAGAAAGAAAAGACCAAAAGGATACCAGAAGAGGCTCTAAAACTCACTCTTGAATGTAGAGTAAGTAAAGTAGATGAAGAAATGAGCAGGGCAGAAGATTTCAAAGAGCAACTGAAGACAAAGTGAAGTATTCTACTGAATATGAAAAACCCAGAGTTTGAAGACCTAAAGGGAAGAACACGTTCTCCATTTCTCAAGCTGGAACTGAAAAAACTCTAGCCTCAAGTTGCAATGTTAAAGGATTCTATGGGCACATATTGAATCATTCCAGAAGTATCAAAGATGAGGAGAATACAGGGTTCCTTTATCAAAAAGAACTGGTTAATAAAAACAATCTCTTCAACAAATAGTGCTGGCAAAATTGGACATCCATCTACACTAAATTAAAACAAGACCCACATCTTATACCTTATAAAAAAAAAAACTCAAAAGGGATAAAAGATCTAAATATCAAATCTAAAATGATAAAGCTCATCCAAGAAAAAGTAGGAACAACAATGGAAGTTTTAATACACAATGTAGACAGCCTTCAAGAATCTGTCAAACAAACCACAATCATCAGAAGAGAAAATAGATAAATGGGAACTACTAAGAATTTGTTGATGTGTAACCAATTTAGTATGCGGCATATGATAAGGAAGAAGCCCAAGCTACACTGAAAACATCAGTGGAAATCATGACTGCAGAAATTGATGGCATATCAACCGAAATGTTTAAACAAACAGAGGCAATACTGGGAGTACTTACTCCTCTGTGCCAAGAAATTTGGAAGACAGATACCTGGCCAACTAACTGGAAGACAACTATATTCCTGCACATTTCAAATAAAAGAGATCAAACAATATGCAGAAATTATTGAACAACATCATTAATATCACCTGCTAGTGAAATTTTATTGAAGATAATTGAAAGAAAGTTGCTGCAGCACATCAACAAATAATGGCCAGAAATTCAAGCCAGATTCAGAAGAGGTCATGGAATGAAGAATATCATTGCTGATGTTAGATGGATCTTTCCTGAAAGTAGATAATACCAGAAAGATGCCTTATTGAGTATGCGAAGGCATTTGACTATGTGGATCATAACACATTATGAATAACATTGAGAAGAATGGAAACCCCAGAACACTTAAATGTGCTCCTGTACAATTTGTACACAGACAAAGAAGCAATCATTCCTAAGGAACAAGAGGATGCTACACGGTTTCAAATCAGGAAAAGTGTTTTTCAAGGTTTCATCCTTTCTCCGTGGCCTCTGGAATCTGTTAGCCCAGAGCTGAAACCATGCCTGAAGTCAACTCTTTAGACAAAGATTGGTCTAGGCTATAAGGCAAAATGATACCAGCAAAGAGTATGCTTCTTGGCACACAGGAGATCTGTACATTAAGTAAATTATCTGAGAGGCAGATTATATGAAGAAAGCACAGTGTGAGAATTGGAGACTCATTAATGACCTTCAATATGCAGATCATGTGATCTTGCTTTCTGAAAGAAAAACAGGACTTGAAGAACTTAGTGATGAAGATCAAAGACATCTGCCTTTGGTATGAATTACAGCTCAACAAAGAAAACAAAAATTCTCACAACTGGACCAATAACCAATATCATGATAAATGGAGGAAAGACTGAAATTGTTAAGAAATTAATTTTACTTGGATTCACAATCAATACCCACAGAAGTACCAGTCAAGAAATCAAATAGGCCAATCTGCTACACTTTTTAAAGTGTTAACATGTTAATATGATATGTTTTCAGGAGGGCCAAGTCCCTGGTGAAGGACAATATGTTGGTAAAGAAGAGAGTCATCAAAAAAAAGGAAGGCCCTCCAGGAGATGAACTGACCAAGTGACTGCAACAATGGGTTCAAGCATTAATGATGGCCCAGGACTGGACACTGTTTCCTTCTGTTACATACAGGGTCACTGAGAGTCAGAACCCACTCAACAGCAGCTAACAACTACAAAGTGAAAAACAATGATGAGGTAAAACTGCTGAACAGAAGATTTCAAGGGGCAGCTTGAGAAGACAAAGTAAATTAAACCACAAAACTAACATATTTTGACAGAGGGAACAATCTCTAGAGAAGGAAATCATGCTTGATAAAGTACAAGGTCATTGAAAATGAGTAAAACCCTCAATGAGATGAAGAGACACAATGTCTAAAACAATGGGCTCAAGCATACCAACAATTGTGAGGGTGGTACAGGACCAAGCACTGTTTTGTTATGTTGTAAATGGGGTTGCTGAGATATATAACTGACTCGATGGAACTTAACAACAACTGTCAAAATATTTTAGTTTAGCCATTTAACACAATTTAAAAACATCTTTCAAATTCCAATGAGTTTCCAAACACATTTTTTAGTTTTTTAAAACACTGAGATCATTTTTATACTATATTTAACTTGATAATATTATATAATTCATGAAATATAAATTATAAATATTATAAGTTTAAGGTATATAAATTTATCAGTATCTGTACATCTAAAATGACAGCTCTAGACTGTTAAATTGATGTATTATAGCCAGCCAGCCAAGTGCCGTCGAGTCGTATCCGACTCATGGCAACCCTGGAGGCCAGAGTAGAACTGACCCCCGAGTACTCAAGGAGCATATTCATTATTTTATATTCCTGAGCACATTTAAAATGCTCAACTAATACCCAGATGATTAAACTCTCTAACTAAAATATTAGTAATTTAGAAATTTCTAGAAGAGCTAATTACGGAAGTCTCTATCAACACTTTAGCATGATTCTTTTCCTCACCAGTTACAGCTGGAAAAGCCAGCCTGAAGATGTCATGATGCTCACATAGAAGGTAGTGATAGAGCTCAGCTGGAAACATCTCAGGAGCTGGAAATCTGTACTCTAGAATTCAACTGCTCGTATCTAAATCCCATGTCTTTCACTAAACACTTGCATGAATTTAGGCACTTTATTTAATCTTTCTGTACTCTCCTTTTCTCATCAATAAAATGACTGTAGCAAGACATTTATTTTTGTTAATTTATACCAATGATTTTTAGAGTTCAATGATATGCTAATATTTAATTAACAAGATATATACTTGGCACATAACAAGTACTTAATGAACAAATGCTACTATTATCTTGTAATTACTGGTAAAAAATACAACTTATTCCATTGTTTCAAAGGAGTACACACTAAATGCTGAGTAATTTCTCACAAGACCTTACAGATGTACTCATAGCTTTTCTCCTATTGTTTGCTCTAGAGTTATTCAGAAATGCATTTCCTTTAAGCAAGTTCTAATGGCTGTCACTATGATTTAAAGCTTTCTACAGAATCTTTCACACAGGGTATGGCTGCCTAAATTACTTTGGACCTAATTTTAGATAAACTGCCATAGCAAGTGTTGAATAAATGCATGAGTAAAGCAAAACAGATATTTAACATTTGTGACTGGTATTATCTTTCTGGAATGTTTGAATAGAAATAGTTTAAGCTGGTTAATTAGGTACCCCTCCCCCCAACACACACATCAATTCATGTTCAAAAACATTACATTACATTCATCATCTCTCTAAGTCTTGTCACTGAATTATCTCTACCTTAAAAGACAGAGAAAGGAGAGAGAGCCTTAAGTGAGCTCAGATCAATTCCAGATACATTTCCCTCTAAGATGCCACCTCATCTTTGAATGCAATAATGCTGAAATATGAGGTGATACCTCTGTATTAGAATACATTTAGTCCAGTAGGATTTCTTAGCATAAATGCTCCATGATATAAATGATACTGTCTTGGTAAAATTAAATTCTATTTCCATGATATGCATTCTGATTATACATATTAATTTTTAAACTGGATGTGTATCTTTAGATATAAAATAAATTTGGAACAATTTAAGACAAGGTAGAAAATGGAAGAAATGGAAGAATTCTACAGTCTGCAGCTGAATTTTAAATAAGAGTGAATGTATAATGGGGATTAAAATATGGAATGCACATGGAAAGAAATAAATGTCCTTGCCTCCTTTACTACCCCACTCCCACTATTATAAATTGAATTTTGTTCCTGTAAAATACACGTTGAAATCTTAGTCCCCTGGATGGCTCAAGCAGTTTGGAAGGAGCAGGTATCTGTTTCCTTAGGAAAAAAAATGATATTTATTTCCATTTTGCAAACTGCTTCTTTGTTTCTCCTGTTAGTTGGATAGCCTATCCTCCATTCTTTCCTGGGTTCAGGAAGCCCTGGTAGCATAGTGGTTCAGTGCTATGGCTTCTAACCAGGAGGTCAACAGTTCAAATCCACCAGGTACTCATTGGAAACTCAATGGGGCAATTCTACTCCATCTACAAGGTCACTATAAATCAGAATCAACTTGACAGCAGTGGGCTATGTATTTTATTTCTTAAAAATCTATTGTTTTCTGGGCTCAGTTGCTTGATTAATGGTTGGTGAGCACAGTCTCCATGCTATCTTTGTAAATGCTTACTTAAAAAACAAAACAAAATCTGTCACCTGTGAGAAGGTTCTGACTCATATTGACCCTGTAGGCTTGCCTCATCAGGTTTCCAAGGAGTAGCTGATAGATTCAAACTGCAGACCTTGTAATTAGCAGTCAAGCTGTTAGCTAGGGCTCCAAACTTACCATCTATCATTGTAGAAATATTCTAGTATTTTATTTACTTCAGATATTTACATATCATGATGACATATTACAGATCACAAATCATATAAAAGCAGTACACATTAGGAACCTACATTTTGGAAAGCAGAAGTCCCAGAAGTGCAAATGGTTTGTTCTTGATTGTTAACCTAAGGGTTGTGGTTCAAATCCACTCAGTGACACCAGGGCAGAAAGTCCTGAAAATCTGCTTTTGCAAAAATAACAGCCAAGAAAATCATATGAAACAGTTCTACCATGTACTACTTGGGGTCACTGTGAATTAGAATCACTTAACAGCAGTGGCTTGGTTTTTTAGTTTGGTATCTTGTAAATATAACTTTGTTGGGAAAAAATGGAACTTTCTTTTGTTATTTCAATGAAGTCCTATCACAGTAGAGTGGGTTCTAAACCTAATCATCTCTAAGTTGTGAAAAGAGCAGAATAAACCCAGACACATAAGGGAGATGACAGACACCAAGGAATGCCAAGGAATTCCAAACATTATCGATACACATCAAAAACTAGAAGAGATGCTCACATAGCAACCTTAACTTGAACTTTTAGCCTCCAGGATTATAAAAAAATAAATTTGCTAGGGTAGCATTGTGCTTTACAGTTTACTAAAATTATTAGTGCTATTCCATTTTGTCCTTTGAGTGTTCTCCTCCATGGAGATGACAGTGAAATAGGTACAGAGATGGAAAATTTCTGCCAGGGTAGTACTGGGTAACTAAGGCAGCCAGCATGTGTAATAACAGGCACACAGGTCTCCTTCCTTACAGAGCTGTGACTAGAAATATACTTAAAAATTATTTCAATTTAGCAGTACTGTTTTCAAAATCAGTGAGTATTTAAATAACCTTTAATTGGTGTATTCTGAATAATTTCCTTTCTATCCACTATGAATTTGCTTCAGGCAGTTTGAGCAGATATCTTAGGCACTGGCCTCTGAAATTCCTTGCTAATACCCAATATTACAAGTGCTTCTACTGAACAGAATGCAAATTTTGAATGCAAATTGACCACAGGGTGAAATCAATAAAGTGCACCCAAATGCTAAATGAGATCAAAGAAAGTAGCCATAAGAAAATAGACAAATCAATAAAGTGAGGAAAAATGGTTAAATGTGAAAGTTATTATTATCAATCATAAGTACCAAGCTCACTTTTAAAATGTCAAGTGGAAAGTCAAGCATTTAAAAGGAAGGAAAAAAAATAGGCACCTTATTAATTAAAAAAGCACAGTTCTCTCATCTGGAACATTAAGTACTTCCAACTTTATACTATACTGTTCTCATAATTACAAAAAAAAAAAATTATTGATGGTTGAATCATTTAAAATTCTTCCTAAATCTGTGTAGTTTGTAGTCAATCACTGCAGATTAGTCGACTTCTAACACAGTAAACATTTTTCATACAGTTTTGGACTAACATAGCTGTAGACACCTAAAAACTCAATGTCTTTGAAAAAGCATATTTAATAATCAAGACAACCAGCATAGATAGTCAGGCACACACTGTGCCCTAGATGGGACAAATAAATGGCTCACGGTGCTAGCTCCTAATCAAGAGGTTAAAGATCAAAGTCCGTCCAGAAGCTCCTAGGAAGAAAGAAACAATCAGCCCCCGAAAACCCTATGGAGCTGGTGACTTCCAACCCTTTAATGTTATGTAGATTTTCCGTCACTTCAAAATAATTGAATCAACCCTTGCTCTCAACAAATTCTTTGTCACAGCCACCTTCACTTGCAGCAGTGCAGCTTTTAAATCATTCAAAAGGCTTCCAGACTTTTCTTGCACGAAATAATAAGAACTATGTGTATCTCAGAAACTCCTTGTTAGTACCCAGCATTACAAGCGCTTCTACTGAACCCGCTTACCTACAAATTCAATTTAAAGACAGTTGGGAATGGATCTTGTTCATAACTCAGGGATAGTCTGTACTCTGGCATACATGGCGTCTCCATGAATTGAATCAACTATACGGCAAGGCACTTGACTATATGGCAATATTAAAATAATAGTAATAATAATAATAATAAAGTTGTTTTGAATCTGCAGCTCCCGGCTCTCTATCACAAGTCATCAATATTAAACCATCACAATCACTTGCTGCTGGGCAGTTGAGCCAATTCAGAATGATGTTCTTTGCCAGTACTGTACTTTACAGTGTACTAAGACTATTACAGCAATTTTATTTTGACCATTCAGTCCTCCCTTCTATGCCAGATGACTGGCTGTAGCTTTAGCAGATGGACTATAGATTTTTCAAACAGGCAGAGAGACCAGTTTCTCGCAGGGTGTTCTCCCATTCCAATTTCTTCTCTGTCATTTTTAACTACATTCTTCCTGGATTCTCACTCACATTGTGCTTTCTTAACTTTCTGGCCCTATATCCATTATCCTAACACAAAACACTATTTTCCTGTTTTCCTCAACATATAGCATCTTCTCATGGCCTCAAAACTATTGCAGTTGGATTGAGAGTCATAATTGCGGGTAGAACGATTTGTCTCGATCCTCAATGAGTTTGTTAGAAATGCAGGCCCTCCAACTCCTCCAAGATCCATTAAATCACAGCTTGCCTTTTTAACAAGGTCCTCGTGATTTAAATACACTTTAAAAGTTGCAAAATACTATTTAGACTGTTAGGAAGACAAGATGACACTCTTTCTTTATTCCCCCTAGTTCGTGTAGCAGAAAGTAGGTAGATGTGGAAAGCAAGGGTATTCTCCTTCCACTATCTCAGTTCACAGACGAGGGTGACTCAGTGGACACATGCCTCTAAAGAACATTAATTGCATAAAAGCCCAGCTCTGCAAAACAACAAACTCATTGCCACTGAGTTGATTATAACTCATGGCAGTGTGTTACAAAGTAAAACTGCTCCACGTGTTACAGAGTGAAACTGGGTTTTCTTGTTTGTTTGGCTGTAACCTTTAGGGAAACAGATTGCCAAACTTTTCTTCCATGACACAGCTTGCTGGGTTAGAATCATCAACCACTAGGTTAGAAGTCACGTGCAAACCATTAATATACTCAGGGACCTTTTCTCTGCAAAACAGAGATCTCTAATGCATGATGCTTTTATATTATCCATGACCCACAAGTATGTTATCATAAAAAGCAAAAAATTTTGACTCATAGTGAACCTATAGGGCAAAGTAGAATGGCTCCATTGACTTTCCAAGGAATGCCTGGGGAATTCAAACTGCTAATTCTTTGATTAGCACTTAACCACTGCACCAGCAGCCTTTCTTATGTTACTATATAGAAATATTTGAAATAAACAAAATACTAAAATATTTCTAGAATGAGTAAGCTTTTCCAAGGTGAAGCTTCAGTTAGTGAACACTTCTACCAAGCAATTTTTACCACGAGAAATACAGAGATTGTGCTCATCAACCATTAAATAAGCAAAATACTGGATAGTAGGTGCCTACTTACAGGGGAAATAAGAATATCTTTTACAAAATGGAAAACTGAAAATAGATACATTTTGTTTGTCTTTTAGAGACAAATGCCTACTCCTTCCATTTTGCATGGGAATATCTGTGATGTTTTTAGGACGGTCTCCTAGTCAGCACTGTTCACTTTCCACATGCATACGATATTTAGAGAGACTATTTTAAAACATACTTCAGGCTCAGAGCCTGGAATTTTGAATTCTGTCCCCATCTGCACCACTGATTCTATCTACAAAGCAATATCAACTGCACAATAAAGGTGCAAAAACACTGTATAAAATGTGTTTAGGGCATGTCTACCGCAATAAAATAAAAAGGCTGTATTTCAAAACATGGCACTCCATTTTTGTGAGGGTGTACACTGCCATCCGTAACATAAATACTCGGTGCTGCCAAGGCTCCTCTCATAAGGCATTAGAGCACATGTCTACACCCCAGTTGTGACAGAGTAAGATTATTTTTCACTGTTGTTTTAGAAATTGCATTATTATGTGATTCTCATATAAAGTTACATTCAATATAAGCTGTTTTCCAGTAAAATGCAATGTAGTTAGATGAGTAATAAAAATTAATATATGAGATGTCTAAAATTAATTGTCCATATGTACAATTCATACTAATTTCTTCATAGGTATATGCTTGAATTATTATTTAACAGTTTAAGCTTTATTACTAACAATTCTATTCATCACAAAT
Source organism: Heterohyrax brucei (assembly GCA_028571685.1). Taxonomy (NCBI): domain Eukaryota; kingdom Metazoa; phylum Chordata; class Mammalia; order Hyracoidea; family Procaviidae; genus Heterohyrax; species Heterohyrax brucei. The sequence continues at coordinate 136,527,861 of CM053142.1, read as the reverse complement.
CCTTTGGAAATTTAACCCACTGCCTTTGAGTCAGTTCAGACTCATAGCAACAATATAGGTCAGAGTAGAACTTCCCCCTAGAGTTTCCAAGAAGCACCCAGCAGATATGAACTAGAGCCAAATATTAAGAATCAAAGTTTTGTGGGGTTTTTTCCCCCTAAATCTATTGATAAATGAATAGTAACAGAGTTGCTGAATTCTTAGAATTTGAAGTTTTGTTTCTCCGAGGACATTACATTTTTATGGTAATTCCAAGAAGAGATGACTAAATATTTGGAATTATGACTGACACTGACACCTCACCCTCCTCCTGCACACTGAACCAGAAATATTGTGAGTCAATACTAACTCTTATGAACTACATGGACAGTTTTGCTGAGGAAAACAAAATATGCTCTTTTTCAGCTCAAGTACTATTCTCAATTGTTTCTCCCACACAATTTCTCCAGATGTTTGGACTGTGTATACAGAATTGGGTTTACAAATACATATATAACTACTATAAACTTAATAAATGAACAGTTTACGAAGCAGGCATTTTCTAAACAGTTATTCAGCTAACAGGTTGCCCTTAATATGCACTGCAAAAACACTGTCAAAATTCTACAGATTCACACCATAGGTGAAGTCGTGAATACTCAGGTGGAGTGTGTGGTGGTACAAATAGTTATATGCTCAACGACTAGCTGACAAGTTGGCAGTCTGAACTCATCCAGAGATGCCTCAGAAGTCAGGCCTGAACATCTGTTCTGAAAAGTAACAGCCGTGGAAACCCTATGGAGTTTTACTCTGCACACACAGAGTCACCATAAGTTGGAATCAACAGTAACTGATAGCAACAAGGATATTTTATAGATTCCTGGTAATTAAATGTACATTATTACATGCAAATCTTAGATACGTCAATTTCAAATACATTTTCAGGTATGTATTAAATGCAGTTTTGAAAATGTACAAGAATCTAATTTTCAGATTTGGGGAAACATATCCCACTTTAGTTCCCATACTTTCTTCATACCTATGCTTTTGTTTCTACTTAATGATAATAGATAAGCTTGCCAAATAACTAAAACTGGTAAACATCTACTATCTTTCTGAACTGTAAATGGGGCACATATTTGCAATTGTCTCATTTCTATTATTGCATTTACAAAAATGTGAAAATATGATCACGGTACATTTTACTCTGGTACTGTTCTCCTCAATAAGGTATATCCTATGGCAGTGTTATACAATTACTGCTGCAAAGTCATGCTTATGAGAAAGTACTCTGGGTGGAAAATGTTCATGTCTTTCTCCAAGGAGCAAAACTGTCACAAGTAATACCCATATACCAGGCTCAGCACCTGACATTTTGACATGTCGATGGATCCCAGGAGCAGCTGCTGGAACCCAATGACAAATCAACGTTTAAAGAAGCTTGGGGTGTTTTGTGTCAAGTAGAGTCAAGAGCAAAAGGGATGAGGGTAGATTTAGGGTAGGAAAAATGGTCATGGAAAATGAAGATCTGTACTAAGTACGTTCTTACCCTAAAGTATAGGCAACAGAGACACGATGACTAGAAGAAATGCCAAATATCGTAAGGAGATAGACAAATATTTAGAGCAATTTGGAATACGAACTCACCACACTCTTTCCGTTTTATGTGGATATTTTCTCCTCTGTTTTCTTTCTTTCTCCTGCACATCAGTGCTTCTTTTCATCTCTCAGCCTCCTGTTCTGTTCCTTTGCTTTCTTGCAATCTTTGAATTAGTTTCCTCTTTCAGTTAGATGACAATTTCTATTGGCCTTGCCTATGCTCACAAGTAATAAGATAAACCGACTGCTCTTTGAAATCTCTCAGAAGGAGGAGGGGCACTGGGAAATTATACCTTCCAAGTAAAGGCTTTCACCAAATCATTGTATAAACTATTTTGATAATGAGAACTGTGTCTAGGAATCATTCTAAAACAGATAGAAAACTAAATATTCTTATTAAAATTATAACGGAAGGTAAGATGCAAAATGGAATACATTAAAATCACCAAGAAGAAACAAGTAAAAAAATAAAATATTTTGAGAAAAAAATCCAATTTATGTAGGAAATTATAAGCAAATTAAAAATATACTCAGCTATTGAGAAAGGGAAATATTTGATGAATCTAAAAGCTGAAAGCACCACTAGAAACCAATAATATTGTACTGCCATATGGGAAAGAACACTTCTTAACAATCCTTCTCAAAAGCTCATCCTAACAGTTATGAAGAATTCAAGAAGTGGATGGCAATTTCTTAGTTCTAAAGCCTATATGGATATTAAGCATGTCCCAGAAAACACAGAAATGAAAATAAATGTAACTGAGACGCTATCAAATCCGGATCCACAATGATGGTCTTTTGGAAAGACGTCAGTGAGTCATTAGAAAGCCTAGTATCAAATAAAAAATGGAAAAGGAATCTGAAAGAATTGGCAGGAAATGGGAAGAATTTGATAAGCTGAGGGAGTAAAAAAGAAGGAAAGAATAGTCAGCCATTTCATTTACAGGGAGAAGAATATGAGTTTAGTCATTTGCTATTAGTTCTACCCTTTGACAATGTGATGTGTGTAAGAATTTAGAAAGAAGGGAATGAAAATATCTTTCTTAGGGTAAAGGCTTTTTTTTACATGGCTAAGTTTTATGTGATTTGATCTTTAATACCTGACCTTTGGAGAAGTTGTTAGGGGCCTGAAACACAAAACACGGTATATTACATTCTCCTCTTACACTGTCATCTGTTACCTTGGCACTTGTTTGGAAAAGAAAGAAATAAGCATACAGAATTTATATCCTTTTCAAACAACAGTGTTTACCATACATCACATACTTTCCAATGTTTTAAGCAGTATGTAGGTCAATAAACAATTTTATGTTGTTTTAGGATTCTACGGCTTATTTTGTACAACAGTTTTACAAATCCCAACTCTGCCAAGTTGCTCAACCTTTTTGAACCTTAGTTTTTGTCATCTGGGTACAAGCATAACAGCTATGTCTAAGTACATAAAATTTTGAGAAATTGTAGGAGTGCAATAAATAATGCATTTGTTATTATTACTGCTGTTGATCCTGGTGATATTATTCTTAAATTTTATCCCAGAGAAACTCATATTCATATAAATATGCACTGTATTAATGTAACTATTCGAGGCTTTAAAAGAAAGATATTAAAAGATAATAGGTTAAAAGAGTAATTTAAGGAACAAGATTTATTCAGTCCAGTGAACTGAAAACTTCCTCAGGGCACGAATCTTGTATACAGTATTAGCTATGAACTTTTTATTGTGCTCTAGTTTCTTTAATTTAAAATTATTACTTCAATAATATTATGGAAATTATCATTTAGGTCTCATAATAAGGGACAAATAAATAAAACACATCCAAGTATTTATTGGTGTGAAGGAAAAAAACCCTGAAAGAAACTTGCCGTATCTTATCCTGCCCGGTTCTGCCCACAACCCCATCCCCTTATCTGGCCATTCTGCCCACCATCCCCCGCTTTGCACACCATCTCTATAAAAGCCTGCTCTACTTCCACTTCCGGGCCAGTCATTGGAGGTCTGTAAGCCCCTGCTAGCCTACTAAGGTTACATCAATTCCTGTAACATTGATATGAAGGTTTTCTTTTTCTTCTCTCTCTCTTTTACACACACACATACATAATTTTTTACTTTGATCAAATGCTAACTGTGTGATCTTTGAAAAGACTTTTAGCATTTGAGTCTTAAGGTGACTGATAAAGCAGGAACAAAAATAACTATTTTTAGTAACATTGTGTCAATGTTTAAGTTAGATAATTTATGTGAATGGGCTTTGCAAGTAACAAAAATGCTAAGCAAATGCAGTCTTCTGCCCATAAATGAAAAGGAAGTAGTGTTTGTAAGGTGCTATTGTTACTGGACAAAACTCCGGATTCTCATTGCCCACTGGATTCTCATTGTCAAGTGCCGTCGAGTCGGATTCTCATTAGCTGCCCCCAAATGCCAACACATGAGACAAGCACATGAGAGAGTGATCAAAAGGAGGTTTATTACTGTGCAAGCAGACACAGGGACTCCACCACATCCTGCTAAAATTTTGTCAGGCAAGGTTGAAGTTTTTAAAGGGAGAAACTACATGTAAAGGGAGGGAACAGTGTGGGCATTTGGGGTATGCAGGGGTCCTCTGAGGGGACATCAACTGGGTGGAGGTCACCTGCTTCACAACCTCGCAAGCCATCACCGGTCATCAAGGAAGTAAAGTGTTGCATCACCTGGCCAGCAGTCTGAAAGGAGAATGCGCAAACACAAGTTACTCCCAGTCTTCCTTACTTAAACCTTTATCATTAATTAAGAGTTCAGTTATCAAAATGAAAGGAGTCCTTCATTGTCTATAGTTCACTGAATCTGTAGTGGCCTGTGTGGAGGGGCCCATCACAGTGTGCTGCTTGGGGCTTATGGACCGTGGAGGTCATGTCCTTCCCCGTGAACTGAGGGGTGACCTGAAACAAAGCCTCTTAGGCCGTCCGTCTTAGGTAACCATCATCCTGGTTTCACTATTACTGGATGATCACACGTGTCTGGTGTCTGTACCTGTTGGAAACATAAATTAAGAAAATGTCTTAATTCCAAAGTTTAGGGTATTTTGCCTCTTAATTTGTTTCTCTAAGTCATTCTGAAGACAGACCACTTACTGTTATCTCTCACCTTTTATTTCTAAAAAATCTTTTCTTTTCCTAAAGAAGAGCTGTTAGTCATATATTCTGTGTGAAAACATAATATTTATTTGTAACTTGTGAATTTATTTGTTGAAAATTTCCTGTGAAATGATGCAAGGTAAATTCAGCTGTCCACTTAAAGTTTTGCCATTCCCTAACTATAGTAATAAAACATTTTCTGTCAGAAGGATCACCAAACACGAGATTAGAGGAGATGCAAGTGCCCTCCTTCTACTTCCTGGGTTGACCAGCGCTTGCTGGAGAGTCCTCAGTCATTTGCAGATGTGTGCCCGTCCATTCTTTCTCCTTTGCTCTTACAAATAACTCCTAAGAGAAGCAGAGATCACTCTTAATTAGTTTTAGACAAAATCAGATCATACTTTATTTGAACTTTGTCAAGGTTAGCTAGGGAACTTGATCTCTAATGCCACATACTAACATATTTTACCCCAGAATCTAACATTTTCTAGGGGTAACAAAGCTCGTGGTTGGCATTATAGAACACAAACAGTATTGATAAGGTTGCCAGGGGAACCTGATCTGCCACACATCAACGGTTCTCCCTGGCAGTTTGTGATGCAGATGAGGGCTCTTCCTGGCGGTTGTGATGCAAATAGAATAGTTCCTCCTGGTAGTTATAAGGTGGCTTTGATGGTGGCCTCAGGCCCAATCAGAAGCCAAGTTACTAGCTCCCCCTCCCATCTATGACATCACCCCCTGCTCTTGCCTATAAAAAGTACCCTCAAAATCTATGTGGGGTGTTTTTCCACTAATGGAGACCGGTCCCCTTCCCTCTTTGGAATTTGCTTTCTTTTAATAAACTTTTCCGTAATTTGCTACTAAAAACGATGCATCCTCATGTACATCGGGGGGCGGGGATCCCAGTTTGTCACCCTTGGGAGACTGAACTTGCTAGATCCATCTCTGAAACTGGAATCAGGTCACTAGGGGTCTAAACAGTTACATTGAAAGAGAAAAGTCTGAAGAATTGTAGCCTTTCCTAAAATACCAGAAGCCTGAGGGCTTCAAACCTGAAGAGTTGTAGCCTTGTTAAAAGCATCAGGAGCCTGGAAGCCTGGCTCAGGAGAAACCTCCACACAACTACCTCCTGAGAGCAGTTGGACCCCAGAGAAAGGAGAGCCTCTGCCCTCAACTTAAGAATTTGCTTATCTTTATCTTTGTAACCATGTTAACACCAGTTAAAAAGTAAAATGATAATTTGTAAAACTGCTATGCCAATGAAATTGCAATACAAAAATCTGTAAACCTGTAGCTGCCAATTGGAAGAATATATGAAAATTCCTTTGTTTGCTTCTTTGAGAAAATGTATAAATAGGTATGGTTGATAAGGGAATGGTGTGAGCGGTTATCAGACTTAAGTCTGACCACGTCACCACTGGCAATAAATCCTCTTCCTCTGAAATGACAAAATAGTGTTTAAGGTGTTTTCTACTCTGCGAGCCGAACTTGTCTTTTTTCTGTAACAACACGACCTCGACGACCTTAAGTTCCACAGCATCAATCAGAATAAAATTAATGCTAAATGGGAAATATACTTCTATACCAGACGATTTAAACAAAGATCTATTGTCCCTGTATACTTTCCCAAAAGTTATTTTTCTGCTGATAGTTTTACACTGAGTTGAAATCCATTCCGTTATAAAGACGTACCTGTGGATCACCTTAAACTCTTCTATATCCATTCAAATCATTTTGATGTTTCAGAGCAGTTTAGCATTTTTTTTTTAATCTCTATGTATAAGTAGCTTCAGCATGGACTTTTTTAAAATATTAAAATGGATTTTTTTCTCATTCTTACTTGTACAGAACTATGACATGAGTTTTAAGCAGTTCAAAAATAACACAAGACTTCATTTATACCTCACATTATTGGACAAATATGCTTTTTCCTGTTTGAATACTTTTGTTAACTCCTAAGGAGTGTAAAGGGAACTTTTGAAAACTGTAATTGGATAATTTTGTTGAATTTAACTTATACACTTAAGAAATAGATTCAGATCCCAAAGGAATGGTAATTCCCATAACCGAAATCATTTCACCTAAAAATTAACACTAATACCCTGCAAGAGTGTTTGTAGTTATACATAGTGATCATTATTATTATAAGTGACTACAGTGCAGTAGTCACTAGCAAGTCAACAATGAGTTATCCAGGTGAAAGGGAAAGATTTAGAAAAATTACAAGTAAGTAATACATGAGCCTGTTTCATCAACATTAAGACAGAAGGTAATTCTCTTTAATAAAAATCACCTTTGAAAGATACAGCAGATTGTAGAAGAACTAATTAGTGCTAGACCCTGTCCTGGTAAGTGTGACTATTGCAAAAACAGCCAGAGGCATATTCAGTCATCAGCCAAAAATTGATTATACACAGCTGAACTGCCCACACTGCAGTCTCCAGTCACAGCCGACTTTCCTGCTCAGTGGCTTCACACCACCTCCGGCAAACTCTGCTATCCCCCGCAGCACAGCGTTTCTGCAGCTCCACCAGGCTGCCCCACCCTTTGTAAACTACGTAAGGCCTTAAACAGCCTGGTCCTTAAAACCCCAGCTGCACACAATCTAAGGAACCTGCCTGGGCTTCCAGCTCCCTTTGCATGCCGAAGTGGCCCTTTCATGTCTACTGGTAAGTGTGTGCCTCTAAAACATTTCTACTTTGCCTTCTGTTAGTGATCTCTCCTGTTCCCGAAAGAGCTCTGTGTACAAATATAAATCTCTTTTGAATCTGCCAGCACAGTATCTACTGCAAAGGATAGGAAGAATCTAAACTGACCCAGAAACATCTCTGGTTGTAATAAGCAGTTCCTAGACACTTCCATGAAAAGGGCGAGGAACCCGAAAAACGGCAGGATAGAAAGTCCAAAGGCTTTCATATCATGCCAATTAGTAACAGAGAAATGTACCTTTTGTGGAGGACTAATGTTTATATAATCACCACGTATTCAGAAACTTAGAATACAGGCAGTCTCTGGGTTAGAAGCATCAAGGTTATTAACAGCTGGTGCTTACCTCTTAATGTTATGTGAATTTGCCCTCACTTTGAAACGACTGAACCAACCCCTATAAGTAACACTTTCTTCTTTACAGTCATTTTTGCTTGCTGCACATACAGCTGTTAAATCGTTGAAAAGGCTTTGAATCTTTTCCTGCACTAAAAAAAGGAAAAAAAAAAAAAAAACTAAACTAAATTTATTGCCACCAAGTGAACTTCAACTCCTAGTAGCCCGTAGGCATAGTACAACTGCTCCAAAGGGTTTCAAACGAGCAGCTGGTGGATGAGAATTGCCAACCTTTTGGTTTGCAGTTCAGTATCACCAAGGCTTCTCTTGCAATAAAACGAATAGGCTAAACCAAACCCACTACTATCAAGACAGTACTGACTTACAGTGTTAGAACCATCCCGTAATGTTTCCAAGGAGCACCAGGTAAATTCATACTGCTGACATTTTGGTTAGCAGCTGTAGCTCTTAAGCAATCTGTCACTAGGGCTTCCTTGCACTAAAACAAACAAACAAAAAAAACCCACTGAGGTTAAGTTGTGTCCTACTCATAGTGACCTTAGAGGTCAGAGTAGAACTACTGCATAGAGTTTCCAAGGAGCACCTGCTGGATTTGAACTGCTGACCTTTGAGTTAGCAGACATAGGAATCAACCCACTATGTCACCAGAGTTAGGCTAAATAAAAATTGTACACAACTCTTTTGACTTTACCTACAAATTGTTAAAGATACAAATTCTTAAAGACACACTCAGGAATGGATCTGTTGGTAACCTGAAGAATGCCTGTTATCATAATTAAGCATTCCAATCATTTTCTAACTGCTGCTAGATTTAAAGCTCCCTAAGTTAAAGACTACTGAGTGTCTACTTCACTGCTTTATTTCCAGTGGCTGACAAGATGCTTACTACAAAATAGAATTCAATAAATAGCTATTTACTAGATAAGAATTTATATGAAGAAATTATTTAGTACACCTGGTGTTTATGGCTTGAAAAAAATACTAATTGACCAGGTGGGGAAAAAAAGAAAGAAAGAAAACACCTGAGTTAGTGTTTGTTAAAAACACTTAAAATGATAAGTGATCTTCCAAAATAATATCTAAAAATCATTTTAGGCAATTTATGGAGTTTAGGGAAATGCAGTTTAATCCTCTAATAGGAATGAGAGATTAATACATGTATATATGTATGTATGCATATACATATATTCCTTTTTTTGCAAATACTATTGAATTTATTTTTCTGGTAGTTTAGGTTTTTTTTATGCCATCATTCCTGGGAGCTATTTTCTTTCTCTTTTAGTCTTTTCTGCTTTCTTTCTTTGCTCCATTTGTTCATTCAAAATTTATTTCAAATCAATTCTATGGCAGGCACTAAGATAAAGCATTCCCTGTAGTCCAATTTCCAGTGTCCAATTTTCAATGTCACAAAGTCATATTATAAGGCAACATGATGTCTTCTGGGGATTTAGGAATGAGTGACCTAAGTAGGTGACATCTGAGCTGAGATCAGAGAGATACTCTTGTAGATCAAGTTCACTAGAGACAGATGTTGACGTAAGTATTTGAAAGCAATTTATTTGTAAAGGAAGTTCTTCCAAGAGTCAGGGAAAGCAGGACAGGGAGGAAGGCAGAAGCCAAACAAGAATGTGATTTGGAGCAAAGCAGCAAGTAGTAGTTGACTGAGGGAGGCTCCAAAGAGAATGTCAAATGTGGACTTAGACTCAAAAGCACACAGATGACAGATGCAGAAATAGTAAGAGATCCAAAGAGATGTATGCAAGCCACCTACCACATCCACAATTGATATCTTCAAAGTAAACCTCATAAAGATATTGGACTGCACTTTAAGTAGAAAGAATGTTATATGCAAAACCTGAAAGAAAATATTCAAGAAACTGGAAGAAGGCAATCAACAACACAGCGATGTTGCCAAACCAAAGCAAATTTGTTCTACCTGTCACTGTAGCCAAAAAGTCAGAGATGGCAAAAAGTTCAAGGAATGCTTTATTAACAGATAAGCCAGCAAACCTGGAAGCAGTGAGAATAATGTCATGGATTGAACTGTGTCCCCCCCAAAATATGTGTAGCCACGTGGCTGGGCCATGCTTCCCAGGATCTTGTGACTGTCCTCCATTTTGTGGTTTTCCTATGCTGTATGTTAAAGATTAAATCCCTTTATAAGATCACCTGCTCCTCTGTAAAGGGAGTTTCCCTGGAATATGGCTTGCCCCACCCTTAATCCTTTCATCCTGCAAGACATAAAAAGAAAGGAAGCAGGCAGAGAACTGGGAACCTCACACTGCCGAGCCAGCAGCACTGGGAGAAGAGCATGTCCTTCAGATGTGAGGTTCCTGCGCCAAGGTGCTCCCTGGACAAAGACTGATACAGTATTTGACTTTCCTCTAGAGGTGACTTCACCTGGAGTGGACATCCTGAATTTGGTCTTGTAGCCTACTGGACTATGTAAGAATAAATCTTCCTTTGTTAAAGCTGTCCACTAGCTGATGAAAACAAATAGTTTCTCCAAAAATTGTCCCAGCTGGGTTACATTTTCAGCAGTTTTTATAACCAGATTGCAAAGTGATTGGCATCTAAAGATTGTCACAGAACAATAACAGGGAGATATAAGATTTCATGACATCTTATCGAACACTGTAAACTTCCCAAAATATCAGTCTCTCTCTGTGGTCTTTGGGATAATTGACTTTTTACCCAGGAGACAGGGAGAAGAATTCAGACCTGTTAATCTGGTTTGGGGTGATAACTGAGGCAGGGGATGGAATGTAGTTTAATAACCTAAGTGACTTTTATTAGATTCTTGTGTTCTGTAACAGTGAGAGGAGGGAGAATAACACAGGGTGAGGCTAGGACGTTAAGTGGGGTCAGAATCAATTCAGTGACAAAGGGTTTGGTTTTGGTTGGGCCATTTTAGGGCATATTGGCTATATAATCTAGAACAATACTAAATATTACCAAACTAAGCCCTTTACCATGGAGTTGATTCCAACTGAAAATAATCCTATAAAACAGAGTATAACTGTCCTATAGAATTTCCAAAGCTATAATCTTTACAAAGCATACTGCTATAACTTTGTCCTACAGATCAACTGATAGGTTCAAACCACTTTCAAGATCTTTCATTTAGCAGCCAGCCACTTAAACATTGTGCCAGTAGGGCTTCGAGAAGAATAGCAAAAAACAAATCCTCTTCCATAAAATCCATTTTGACTCACAGTGACCCTATAGGATGAAGTAGAACTGCCTCATCAGTTTTCTAAGGATCAGCTTATCTTTTAGTTTACAGCCTATCTTTTAACCACCTCCTGCCATCAGGGCTCCAGGATAATACTTGTTGTTAGGTGCCGTTAAGCCAGTTCCAACTCAGTCACCCTGTATGGCAGAGTAGAACTGTGTCGTACAATTTCCAAGAGGCAGCTGGTACATTTCAGCTTCTGACTTTTTCCTTTAGCAACTAAGCTCTTAACCACTATACCATCAGGGCTCTATGTGTGAAAGAAGAAAAAGGAAAATTCAAAAAATGTGAGTGGCTTAACATAATGAAAGTTATTCCTCATATACCTTGTTTAGTTATTCATGGTTGGTGTGTGCCTTATCTGCATATGGTGATTCAGGACACAAGTTTCTTTAACTTGGTGACTCCACCACTATTATGGCCACAGGGTTACCTGCAAGCATATACATAAGAGAATCCAGAAACTTCAGTACATTCTTAAAACTCTGTCCTAGAAATGACAATTATTATTTCCAATAATATTCCATTAGTGAAATCTAGTAAAAGAGAAGAAAACTGGGCAGTGTAATCCTTTGTTAGGTACTTGCCTTGAAAAGTGCACACTGTAGAAAGTAGAACATATATTTTGGTGGGCAAGTAGTCATTTCTGCCACCTAAAGCAAGTTATGAAACTTGAGTGTCAAGTATAGATTTGAGTATTTATCATAAAACACTAGAAAAAACTTAAGGAAAAAGAAAAGAGGTAGTGGGAAGTGATAACAAGTTCAGCTATTATATTAGGTATAAATTGAATAGACGGGATTTTGTATTCAAAAAATAAATTGCATAAGAAGATAATGCATATCGGTCTGGTAGTGTATTGGTTTCCAAAGGTTGCTGTAACAAAGTACCACAAAATGGGTAGCTTGAAACGATAAAGTTTCATTGTCTCACAGTTTGATGCTGGCAGAACTGTGTTTGCCATGAAGATTCCAGGGGAAGATCCTTTCTTATCTTTCTCACCTTCTGGTGTACTCAGGCATTCCTTGACTTGTTAGTGTATTTTACATGTCTGTTACCCCTCTCTGTCACTCTGTGTTTCTTCTTTTCTTTTGTAAGAAACCACTCATATGGGATTAGAACTCACCCTACTCAGTTACAAGTTTATATTAACTGAAAACACCTTAAGAGATACCATTTCCAAATGAGGCAGTCAAAGGTACCAAGGATTAAGACTTAAACATAAATTTTGGAGGAACACAATTCAATCCATAACAGTTGGTTAGAGTGGAAATAAAGCACATAATTAGATTCAAGAGATATTAGAAGATAAGATTAATAAACCATAGCTGAATAAATGAGACATGAAGAAGAACAAGGTGTCAAGAACGACTTCTAGACTCAGACGTATAGTACCTTGTTGGTAGTGACACAGATTGAATTGTGTTTGCTAAAAAATCTGTAACAATTTGGCTGTGCCATATTCCTGGTACTGTGTGATATTCCTCCATGTTGAAATCCCTGCTTCCATGATATTAATAAGGAATGATGGGCGGCAGCTGTTTTTCCAGGAGCAGAACTCTACTAGTAAGACTGTATTGTGCCTTGAGGCTCTCTTTTGGGATATAAAGGAAAGGGAAACAAGCAGAGAGTGGGGAAGTCACACCTTCAAGAAAGCAGCACCAGGAGAAGAGCTAACCTTCAGACCTGAGGTTCCTGTGCTAAGATCCTCCCTGACCAAAGACTGATGCAACACAAGGACTTTTCCTCCAGAGCCAAAAAAGAGGGAAAGCCTTCCCCTGGAGTGGATGCCCTGGATTTGGACTTTTAGCTTACTGGACTGTGACAAAATTTCTTTCTAAAAGCCATCGACTTGTGGTATTTCTGTTACAGCAGCACTAGCTGAATAAAATAGGTAGTACTTCCATTCACTGTCATAGGAACAAAAACAAAAAAAGGGACCATATTTTTAGGTGGTGTGAATGAACATCATGAGTTGGGCTCTGTAATTCTTGAGATTATGAGATTTCAGTGCATTTGTATGGAAAAGTCACATTCACACTGTTGCTTGTCCAACTCATTTTTTTAGATAAGAAAATGTCAAGCAAAATGTCTCTGTTGGTATTTTAAAAACCAAATCCATTGCCACCAAGTTGATTCTGACTCATAGTGATTCTATGCAACAGAGTAGAATAGCCCCATGTTGTTTCTATCAGTGCTGTTGAATTTGAACCACCAACCTTTTGGTTAACAGCTGACCTCTTAACCACTGCACCACCACAGTATCAATAACAACACTTATCCCTTCTACACTCAAATTTATAACCAATTGATAGACTACAGAATAATACAGTGAAGATCAAAATATTAATTTCATTCCTGTTAAAGCTAATTAGGAATTTGACTTATGCTTGAAAAATAATTTAATAATTCAGCATCTTAGAATCGAAATTGTCCACTCAAACACAGATAGCACGTACAACTTAAGACTTTTCTGCACAGTTTATCTTTTCTGCACGGTATGTCTCATGTCTTAAGACATGAAAGAACAAGGCATGCTTTCTTTCTATGTGCTGAACTATGGTGCTGAATTTTTTTTCCAAATTAAGTCAGTCCTTCCTCAGAAGGTATAAGTAAAAGGGAAAGCATGAATAAGTATCTAAAGAGAGCCCAGATGGACACCCTATTACAACTTTGTCCTTAAGGAAATATGAAGTCAAGTCTCAGTGTTTCACCTTAACAACGACTTCATAAGTGAGCCTCTGCAAGATTTTTCCTTCCTCAATAGTAACTTAGTATCATTAATCCCTATTTTATGTTCCTCTTATCACTTAACTGCTACCTAAAATTATTTTTAAAATATCTTCATTTATCTCCTATTACCCGCTTTAGATTGTAAACACAAAGAGACTAATAATTTTTCCTGGCTGGCTGGCCAATAATTTTTTCTTTCTCTTGTTCATATCTAGTCCCCAGAGCCTAAGGTGTTGTCCAGGGGTGCGGGGGGGAGTTTTCAAGAACTACTTTTTTCAGATAATAAAGATCTAGAGTTCAGAGAAGGAAAGTATAAAATGAAAAGAGGAGGTTCAGGGTAAATGGTGACAATAATGGCCTACAGTGAATGACATGCCTCCTTGGTCCACTCTACCTGGTCTTGTAATATGACCACTTTTTCCATCAAGATATGGAGTCTATTTCTGTATTGCTTTGAAACCAGCTGGCCTTGTGATTTTCTCTGAACAATAAAATTTGACTAAAATGGCTTTGTATAAATTCCAGAGCCTACACCTCAAGATACGTGGCAGCTTTTGGTTTTTCTCTCTGGAGACACAGACACCGTATAAAGGCCAAAGTTAAGTGCCGTCGAGTCGGATCCAACTCATGGCAACCCTAGGGAACATGACCAAATTATGAAATTGTGAAAGGCCACGTGCAGGGCGAGTTTCCAGAAGTTCAGTCATCCCTTCCAAGTCTCTGAACAGGAGGAAAAGCCCCTCTTTTACTCTTCTTGTAAAGATGCAAGAGTGAACCCAGAATAACTGTCCAGCTAACCCTGAGAATCACGGGAAGTAATAAAAAGGCACTAAGTTTGAAGATGGTGTGTTTTATGTACCATTCATAAATGAAACAAGGGCTTCAGATCAAATATTGAGATTCTGTAATATACAATTGCCAGGCAGAGAAACATTAAACAGCATAGGATATCAGCAAGTAGTAGGCAGAGAGCTAGAAGAACCAAAAAAGAAAAAATGGAATACTATATACTATGGAACATAAGAGAGGCAATGCCTGTCTTAGTCATCTAGTACTGCTCTAACAGAAACGCAGTAAGTGAATGGCTTTAACAAAGAGTAATGTATTTTCTCACAGTCTAGTAGGCTAAATTCCAAATTTAGGGCACCAGCTCCAGGGAAAGGCTTTCTCTCTCTGTGGGCTCTGGAGGAAGATCTGTGGGCTGCATGAGTCAGTCTTCCTTTTGTCTGCAATCTTCTGTGAGCAGGAACCCTGGGTTCGAAAGACACACCCTTCTCCAGCACTGCTTTCTTAGCAATATGGGGTCTCAACTCTCTGCTTGCTTTCTTTTCCTTTTACCTTCTGTAAGATAAAGAGTAGTACAGGTCACAACCCAGGGAAACTCCCTATCATTGGATCAGGGATGTGACATTAGTAGAGGGTGTTAAAGTCCTACCCTACACCTCTTTAACATAATCTAATCTTGTCCCATGAACCACAGGCAGAGATTAGAATTTGCAACATAGAATTGCAATCACAAAATAGACGATGCTGACACAATACTGGGAATTATGGCACAACCAAATTGATACACACATATTTTGGGGGGGACGGAGTTGGGGAAGGGATATAATTTAATCCATGACAATGCCTCAGTGAGAATTATCAATATATTAACTGTTGTTAGGAACTAAAAACGAAGCCTGGAAACCTGCCAATGATTTAAAGCTACATGGTAATTAATTTCGGGTTCTTACTAATCAATGACAAAATGAGAATTATTTCACTGGTGTATTATGGGTGGAAGTCAACGAAAATTGATTTAAGAAGAGTGTAAGAAGAAAAAATATTTAATACAAACAATTCTTTTGAGATTTCTGCCTGAAAAATGTGGAAGGCAAAACATGAGCAGTAACTGGAGGAGTCTGTGGGTCAGAGTGGAATCTTTTCAGTGTTTGTGGACTTGTAAATTTTTTTGACAATTTACTGTTTTACTTCAGCATAATTACTGGGATGATACAGAACAAGTCTGAGTTTTTAAGAGAGAAGACACTTGAGAAGATTTGGGTTTTGAGTAGACAATTCAGGTAAAAGAAGACCAAATTGAGAAAGTAGTTGCAAGTGAGAGAAGAAAATACCTTCTTTATTGCTCTTTCAGGAAAGTGGGATAGAATAGTTCACAAAGGTTTATAGAATGGGAGCTGAAGGTGTTTCCATTTGCTATCCCCCCTCTTTTTTTTTTTTAGTAAAATAGAAAGTGCGTTCATTTTCTAAGAATTATAAGGACTGTGAGCAGGAATAGAGGGTGTTGGAAAATAATTGAAAAAGTTTGAAATAACATTCACAAATTTGGGGATTGAATTGACCAAAGGAATATAGAAATAATTTTGAACAGTGTCAGGATTTCACTTGTGATAAGAAACCGTTACTTTATAATGATATATGTTGGTATTATACTTTTTGTTAACCTTCTTGAGAAAGATTAACTGCTTACACACATACATAAAGTGGATAGTTGAGTTCAGCCACTACTAGAATTTTGCCAGATAGATGAGTGAAAAAACAAAAAGGGAAGATGTTTTAAGTATTATCAAGAAAATGATAGAAATGGTAAAAGGTACATGGACTTAAACTTGATAAAAAAGAAGGGATAAAAGAAGTCTAATAAACAGAAAAATAGAGACATGTATAGACTGAAAGTCCCAATGAGGTGAAGAGGATGTCATAATAAGAAAACCTGAGCGAGAGATGTAGGACAGGTGACTACGACCAAATCAGTCCTTTGGAAATCTCAGAGGTTTACTTATTTGGACTCTGTGTAGGCCTAGCTACATAATTTTTGGGGCCATCATCACTATCATTTTGTGATTCCTAAGTCATCATAAACTTGGACAACTTCTTTCCAAGTTTATGAATGTAAGGGATTATACAGTCTCTAGAATATGTTTTCTAATACAATTGAGATTATTTTGATGTTTAATGGTACAAATGTTAAAAACCAATTTAAAATATTTTGTATATGTAGCAAATTTTTAATGTGGATTTGATAAAGTATCCTGTCACAGCAATCCTTAACAAATATGTGTTGAGCCTCTTCTTTTCTACAATAAAGAACTGAACATTTATTATTGTTTGTAAACAAGAGTGCTGGGGCTGAAACATTTTGTGGGCTAAGCATTTTCAGGGTTAATTAAACATTATTTGCTAAGCTCTGTGAAGGAGTCTAAATTAAAAAAAAAAAAAAAAAACCTAACAATCACTATAAACTAGTGAACTCCTAAAACTAAAATCTATTGCTAAGAACTTCCTGCATTTGTATGATTGATTGTTATACAGTCCTCTGTAGATTTTCTTTGTTATTATGAATGAGTGAAAATGTACATTCCCATATATCTTTTGCATGCCCACCTATATGCAGCTTCCACTGCTCTCCATGTTCAATCACAGTACAATCTTCCTCTCTGCTCCATACATGTCTTGTCCTCCCAACAATCTCCCATCCTCTCCTCTCCACCCACTCCCCCACCTCCATTAAAAGGTCAGCAGGGCAACATCATATAGATGCATAGAACCATAAAGTGGACACATGATATGGTCACTCTATGTCACCAAATCCAATCCATTCCTGTCTGAAGAGTTGACCTCCATTTTGATTTATGGGGCAGCATCAGGGCCAGGGGCCATTCTCTCAAGGGAAATCCGGGGCCCTTGAACCATTAATTACAGTCCTTTAGTGGAGATCTCAAGGTGTACCCCTCTTTATTCTTGTGTTGCCAGTGGAAGTCAACTTTGGCAGCTCCATCACGGCTATCACTAGTGGTGGCTGGGCACCATTTGGTTCTTCCAGTCACAAGTCAATGTAGTGACCCACTCACATGGATCTCTCTGTCTTCTAGGTTCTCTTCCCCCTATATCATTTTGGTCCTTGGTGATCATCTGTTCCTGCTGAGTTGCGACCATTTGCTGTACCCTCAGATGGCAGGTTGGCAACTTTTAAGACCCCAGATGCCACTCACCAGTGTGGGGTGCAGAAGGCTCTCTTAGCAAAATGCTAGTTGTGCCACCTTGGCTTCAATTTCCACTGACAGCATGGTCCCTGCCACCCCCCCTCCCCCCAGCTACTCTGGCCTTTCAATACTGGGTGAAGATAGGAGGAGTAATCATGTTATGTTGAAGTCCAGTTAATATTGATCTTCTTGCTAATGTGTGCTGTCACAGATTTCACCAAACTAAAGTTCTATCAACTATCTAATCTAAACCCTCCCCCCTTGCCCTGCCTCCGTCCCTACCCTTACAGGTATCAAAGAGTCTTTTCTTCTATACATGACTCTGCTTTTAAGTTCTTAAAGTAGGGGTCTCATAAAATGTTTGACCTTTTGTTGCTGACTACTTTCACTCTGCATAATGTCCTCCTATTGAAACCAGGTTATATTTCCTAAAATCATCATTGTTCCTTATTGCATAGTGTTCCCTTGAGTATATATACCATAGTTTATATATCCATTCCTCTCTTGTTGGGCATCTAGGTTGATTCTATTTTTTGCTATTGTGGACTGTGCTGCAATAAAAATTTGTGTGCATGTATCAGTTGATGTAAATGGCCTTGATTGTGTAGGATATATTCTCAGCAGTGGAAATACTGGGTCAAATGGTGTAGCTATATCCAGCTTTTTAAGGCAGCGCCAGATTTCTTTTCAAAGAGTTTGCACCATTTTGCAATTCCATCAAAAGTGTAGGACAGTTCAAATTTCTCCACAGTCTCTCCAGCACTTGTTGTTTTGTGTCTTTTGGGATCATGGCCAACCTTGTTGGGGTGAGATGGTATCTCATTGTAGTTTTGATTTGAATTTCTTTAATAGCTACTGATCATGAGCATGTCCGCATGTATTTTTTGGCTGCCTGGATCTCCTCTTTAGAGAAGTGTTTGTCCATCTCCTTTGCCCATCGCTTAATTGGATGATTTTTCTTTTTCTTATTGATATTTTGTAGTACTTTCTAGATTATGGAGATCAGGCATCGGTCAGACATATAGTTGCCAAATATTTTTCCCCATTCTGTAGGTGGTCTTTTAATTTTATTAATAAAGTCTTCGGATAAGCAGAAGTATTTGATTCTTAGTAGTTCCCATTTATCTATTTTCTCTTTTGTTGTCTGTGGTTTGTTTGACAGATTTTGAAGTCTGTCTCTGTTGTGCATTAAAGCTTCAACTGTTGTTTCTACTTTTTCTTGGATGAGCTTTATCATTTTAGATTTGATGTTTAGGTTTTTTATTCAGTTTGAGTTGGTTTTTGTATAAGGTGTAAGATATGGGTCTTGTTTCGATTTACTGCAGATGGATATCCAATTTTGCTAGTACCATTTGTTGATGATATTGTTTTTACCTCAGCTTAATGTCTTAGGGCCTTTGTTGGATGTCAGCTGTTCATAGGCAGACAGTGTCATCTCTGGGGTCTCTATTCTGTTCCACTGATCTGTCTCTTTTTGTACCAGTACTAGGCTGTTTTGACTACTGTGGCAGTATAATAAGTTCTAAAGTTGGGTAGTGAGAGGCCTCCCAGTGTGGAGCTTCCTTCCTTTCCAAACCAAGTTGGTGATTTGCTTCTCCATCTCATTGAAAAATGTCCCTAGAATTTGTATTGGGATTGCATTATATAAGTAGATTGCTTTGGGTAAAATAGACATTTTCACAATGTTAAGTCTTCCTATCCATGAGCAGGGTAGGTTTCTCCATTTATGTAAGTCTCTTTGTTTCTTGTAGTAAGGGCTTGTAGTTCTAAGGTCTGTTATTTCTCTGGTTAGATTTATTTCTAGGTACTTTTATCTTCTTAAGGGCTATAGTAAATGGCATTCATTTAGTGATTTCTTCATTAAGTCTCATTGTTGGTATAAAGAATCCTACTGATTTACTTATGTTTATCTTGTATCCGGAGACTTTGCTGAACTCTTTTATTGGTTTGAGTAGTTTACTTATGGATTGTTTAGGGTTCTCTGCATATACAATCGTATCATCTGCAAATAGGGAGATTTTTTACTTCTTCTTTGCCAATGTGCCAAGCCAAGTGCCGTCGAAGATGCCCTTTAATTCTTGGTCTTATCTAATTGCTCTGGCTAGAACTTCTAGCACAATGCTGAATAGAAGAGGTGAGAATCGGCATTCTTGTCTAGTTCCTGTTCTCTGTTTCAGTTTCTCTCTATTCAGGATGATGTAGGCTGTTGGCTTTATATAAGTGGCTCTTATTGCATTGAGGACTTTGCCGTCTGTTCCTATTTTGCTGAGAGTTTTTAGCATCAATGTGTGCTGGATTTTATCAAATGCCTTTTCTGCATCAATAGACAAAATCAGGTGATTCATGTCTTCCATGTTATTTATGTGGTTGATCACATTAATTCTTTTTCTGAACAGCCTTGCATTTCTGGTATGAATCCAAATGTGTCATGATGGATTATTTTTTTTGATATGTTGTCATATTCTGTTGGCAATAATTTTGTTGAAGATTTTTGCATCTAGATTCATGAGTGATATCAGTCTGTAGTTCTCCTTTTTTGATGGGCCTTTCCCTTGCTTTGATAACAGGGTTATGCTGGCTTTATAGAATGAATTTGGGAGTATTCCATCCCTTTCCATACTGTAATACAGCCTGAGTAGCATTAGAGATAACTCTTATCTAAAAGCTTCGTAGAATTCTGTGGTGAAACCATCTGGACCCTCCCCATTTTTGCTTGGTAGTTTTTTGATGATTCTTTCAGTCTCTTGCTTTGTGATGAATTGGTTAAGTTGTTCTGCTTGGATAAGTGCTGTTGAGTCAGATCTGACATCTTGTGATAATTTTGCTAGGTGATACAAATCAAGAAATCTGTCCAGAGGCAGACTCAAGGTGGCCGACTAAGCACAGGTCTCCTTATATCCCTCTGGAAACCAAGACCTGAAGTGATAATAAAATGGAGCCTTCTGGACACCTAGTGAGCCCCCCAGACACAGCACAGGGCTTTCAATTTGGACTTCATACCACTGAATGAACAACCTCCTCTCCTTCACTGACTCCTGTTCCCGAGTACCCTTGGCTCTCATGGACTGAAGGTAAATGCACCACTTTGACTTTTTCTTTCTCTGTCTTGGCTGGCGGGCAGAGCTGGGTCTTGCCTAGCAGCTAGACTGAGATGCACTGCTGGTGGGGTAGGCAGGTGAAATTCCCATGTTTTGAGAGCCAGGTTTAGGATTCTGTTAATCTAGCCACTTTGGGCCTGTCTTTTTATCACTGCCTCAGGAGGTTTGTACAAAACCGCAATGACAAAGTGCAGTACACAATATTGGATGTGGAGATTTTAGCGGGACCTAATTCTTAGCCTGGGAACCAGTGCCTGCAAATAGGACAGCGCTTCTTTGACAGAAAAGCAGTAATTTAAACCGTGTCACCTACGGTGGGGACCCAGCAACCGAGGCAGAGGAATCACTACCTCTCACCACCTTTAACACCTCTATAGGCTGGCCGTGTGGAGGGTGCCATCTTAGATAGGTGCCAGCTGCAGCTGGACCTATTTCTTACCTTGGGAGCCAGAGTCTGCCCACAAGAGAGCGCTTTTGTATCACAGGAGAGCATTTACACACTGTTGCCTAAAGCGGGGCCTGTCAGCAGAGGCAAACAGGGCAGTAGCACTGCTGTATTTTGAATCAGTTTCTGTTGTCTGAGGTTGGCTATAGAGGTGCTTACTTTGCCAGCTGTGAAGAGGGACCTCTACAACTGAAAACCTGACTGACTTGAAAAGTGGTCAGAAATCTTGTATTTTACATTTTAAGACAGCCTAGAGAAACATCTGCAGTCCATTCTCACAATATCTCTACTTACTGACGTGGGACCCAAAAAGCAACAGACACTTATGGCATACAAGAAATCACCCATGGCTTCAGAAGACTCCCAAACAAAACAAACAAGGAGTTTTCCACATGAAGAAACTTTTCTGAAAGCATCAGAAGGTGAATACAAAATGATTATGTACAGAGCCCTTCTAGACCTTATACAAGATGCAGCACACCAAAAGGAAAAATTATGCAAGCTGTTTGATGTGATGGAACACCGGTAATCTGAAACCCAACAGATCAAAAACAAAATCAAAGGCGCAGAAGCTTCCATTCAAAGCCAAGAAAACAGAATGGAACAAATGGAAAAAAGAATTTATGACTTGCAAGACAGAGCTACTGACACCAGCGACTATTAGCAGAAATCAGAAAAAAGAAACAAGAAAAATGAAGAATTATTAAGAAGCATGTGGGACTCTATTAAGAGGAACAACCTTTGATTAATTGGAGTCACTGAACACGATGAGACACCTGAGAACACAGAGAGTATCGCTGCTGAGTTGCTGACAGAAGACTTCCCAGAAATCATGAAGGTGGAGAATATAGACATCACAGAAGCATATCATATGCCACCCAATATAGATCTCAAAAGAAAGACTCCAAGACATATTATAATCAAGCTTACAAAGTGAAACATAAGCAGCAACTTTTAAAGGCATCAAGACTCAAAGCAAAGCTAACAATCAGAGGAAAACCCTGTAGGCTTTCATCAGATTTCTCAGCAGAAACTATGCTGGAACAGAGACAGTGGCATGACACATTCAAAGCCTTGAAGGAGAAGAACTTTCAACCAAGAATTATATATCCAGCAAAATTATCTTTCAAATATGAAAATGAAATTAAGACATTCGCAGATAAACAGAAACTCAGAGACTTTGTAAAACCCAAACCAAAACTACAAGAAATATTGAAAGAAGTTCTTGCCTTTGGCATAGAAGAACAAAACCACTAACTTCATATTTTAGAATGACACATTATTCAGAACTCTACTGAGTTAGGGAAGGCTCCAAATTCAATCACAGCTTTAATACTGAAAGAAGCAATCCAGTGATTATCATGAAAACGGTAGTGCCCTCATATTAAAAAGAGGAATGTACTACAGTCGTTATAGTCCTTCCTGATGGAGAGGAAGATGACAAGATTGGTAGTAATTAAAACTGGGTTTATATATAGTTTCTTAAGGGGGATCATAGGGGCAGCTGTAAAGCACAACAAAGATGTAACATACCATTTCAAGAAATGTAACACAGGAGTCTCAACAACTACAAAAACAGCTCTGAAAAGGTGAAAAATCAACTCACAAAAAAATGTCCCAGAACAAACTAATAAGAACAACAGAGAAAATATTAACACAAAAATATCACAATGACAGGACTGAACACATACCTATCAATAATTATATTGAATGTGAATGGACTGAATGCTCCAGTAAAGAGACATCGAGTAACATCATCTATATGTTGTCTACAAGAAACTCACTTGAGACCTAAAGATAGAAACAAACAAAATTAAAGGATGGAAGAATATATATCAAGCTAACAATGAACAAAGAAGAGCAGGGGTGGCAATTCTAATCTCAGACAAAATTAATTTTAATGTAAAATCCACCATCGTGGACAAAGATAGACACTATTTACTGCTGAAAGGTTCAGTACACAAGCACGACTTAACTATATTAAATATTTATGCACCTAATATCACAGCACCCAAATACATTGAAGAAGCACTGACTACACTCAAAAAAGAGTTAGATTACTCCACAATAATAGTGGGAGACTTCAACACTCCACTCTCAATACTGGACAGATCATCAAGAAAAAAGCTCAGTAAAGATACAGAAGACATTTTTGCCACGATTAACTAATTAAACCAGATGACAATATACAGAACTTTCTACCCATCAGCAGACAATTACAACTTCTCCTCCAATGCACATGGTACATTCCCCAGAACTGACCACATGCTAAGACATAATGGAATTCTCAATACAATCTATACCATTGAATTACTGCAAAGCATCTTATCAGATCATAAAGCCATACAAGTCAAAATCAATGTATAAAAAACATAGATAGAAAGTTGAACTCATGGAAACTGAACATCATCTTGCTCAAAAAAAATGGGTTATAGAAGACATCAAGGATGAAATAAAGAAATTCATGGATTCCAATGAGAATGAAAACACTTTCTACCAGAACCTATGTGATACAGCCAAAGCAGTGCTCGGAGGTCAGTTTATCTCCATAAATGCACACATCTGGAAAGAAGAAAGAAACCAAATCAAGGCACTAACCCTACAGCTTGAACAAGTAGAGAGAGAACAACAGAGGAACCCCTCAGGCACCAGAAGAAACCAGATCGTAAAGATTAGAGCAGAGCTAAACGAATTAGAGAATAGAAAAACAATTGAAAAAATTGAAAAAACCAAAATCTGGTTTTTTGAAAAGATCAACAAAATTGACAAACCACTGGCTAAACTTACTAAAGAAAAACAGGAAAGGAAACACATAACCCAAATTAGAAATGACAGGGGAGTGGTCGCAACAGATCCAACAGAAATCAAAAATATCATAACAGAATACTATGAAAGACTGTACTCTAACAAATTTGAAAACCTAGAGAAAATGGACAAATAACCTACCCAAATTATCATAACATGAAGTAGAACAACTTAATAAACCCATCACAAACGAAGAGATTGAAAATGTCATCAAAACAATGCCAATGAAAAAAACCCTCGGCCCAGATGGCTTCACTGAAGAATTCTATCAAGCTATTTCACAGTATAGAAAAGGATAGAGTACTCCCAAACTCATTCTATGAAGCCAGCATAACCCTGATACCAAAGCCAGGAAAAGACTTGACCAAAAAGGAGAACACAGACTGATATCACTCATGAATCTAGATGCAAAAATCTTCCACAAAATTCTTGCCAATAGAATACAACAACATATCTAAAAAATAATCAGTCATGACCAAGTTGGATTCATACCAGAGATGTAAGGCTGGTTCAACAACAGAAAAACAATTAATGTGATTAATCACATAAATATCACAAAAGGCAAGAGTCACCTGATTTTGTCTATTGATGCAGAAAAGGCATTTGATAAAGTCCAATACCAATTCATGCTAAAAACTCTTAGCAAAATAGGCATAGATGTAAAATTCCTCAATGAAATTAGGGCCATTTATACAAAGCCAACTGCCTACATCATCCTCAATGGAGAGAAACTGAAAGACTTTCCCATGAGAACAGGAACTACACAAGGATGCCCACTCTCACCTCTCCTATTCAACATTGTACTAGAAGTTCTAGCCAGAGTAATTAGACAAGACCAAGAAATAAAGGGCATCGGTACTGGCAAAGAAGAAGTCAAAATCTCCCTGTTTGCTGATGATATGATTGTATATGCAGAGAATCCCAAAGAATGTATAAGTAAACTATTGAAACTGATAGAAGAATTCAGCAAAGTCTCAGGATACAAGGTAAACAAGTAAATCAGTAGGATTCCTCTACACCAACAACAAGATTATTGAGGAAGAAATTACCAAGTCAATACCATTTACTATAGCCCCCAAGAAGATAAAATATCTAGGAATTAATCTAACCGGAGAAATAACAGACCTTTACAAAGAGAACTACAAGCCCTTACTACAAGAAACTAAGAGAGCCTTAGATAAATTGAAAAATCTACCCTGCTTGTGGATAGGAAGACTTAACATTGTGAAAGTGTCTGTTTTACCCAAAGCAATCTACTTATATAATGCAATCCCAATACAAGTTCCAGCATCATTTTTTAATGAGATGGAGAAGCAAATCACCAATTTTGTTTGGAAAGGGAAGAAGCCCCGGATAAGTAAGTTACTACTAAAGAAGAATACACTGGGAGGCCTCTCATTACCCAGCCTTAGAACATACTACACCACCGCAATGGTCAAAACAGCCTAGTACTGGTACAAGAACAGATAAATCGATCAATGGAACAGAATTGACACCCTAGAGATGACACCATCTGCCTATGGACAGTTGATATTCGACAAAGGCCCTAAGTCATTAAACTGGGTTAAAAACAGTATCTTCAACAGATGGTGCAGGCAAAATTGGATATCCATCTGTAATAAATTGAAACAAGATCCATATCTTACACCTTATACAAAAACCAACTCCAACTGGATAAAAGACCTAAATATCAAACCTAAAACGATAAAGCTCATCCAAGAAAAGGTAGGAACAACAATGGAAATTTTACTACACAACATAGACAGACTTCAAAATCTGTCAAACAAACTGCAATGAACAGAAGAGAAAACAGATAAACGGGAACTATTAAGAATCAAACACTTTTGCTCATCCAAAGACTTTATTGATAGAATTAAACGGATTTACAGAATCGGAAAAAAATATCTGGCCACTCTATGTCAGACCGATGCCTGATCTCCATAATCTATAAGATACTACAAAATATCAATAAGAAGAAGATAAATTGTCCAATTAAGTAGTGGGTGAAGGAGATGGACAGACATTTCTCTAAAGAAGAGATCCAGGCAACCGAAAAACACATGTGGACATGTTCACGATCTTTAGTTATTAAAGAAATTCAAATCAAGACTACAGTGAGATACCATCTCACCCCAACAAGATTGACCATGATCCAAAAAACACAAAACAACAAATGCTGGAGAGGCTGTGGAGAAAGTGGAACTCTCCTACACTGTTGGTGTGGCTGCAAAACGGTGCAACCTTTTTGGAAAGCAATCTGGTGCTTCCTTAAAAAATGGATATAGATATACCATTTAATCCAGTAATTCCACTACTTGGAATATATCCTACAGAATCAAGGCCTTTCACACCAATGGACATACACAAGAATGTTCATCACAGCACAGTCCACAATAGCAAAAAGATGGAATCAACCCAGATGCCCAACAACAGAGGAATGGATAGGTAAACTATAGTATATATACTCAGTGGAGCACTATGCAATGATAAAGAACAATGATTGTTCCAGGAAACATCCAATAACGTGGTTTCAGCTGGAAGACATTATGTTGAGTGAAAGTAGTCAGAGACAAAAGGACAAATATTGTATCAGATCCCTATGATAAAAACTCAAAAACAGACTTATGCATAGAAGAAAAGACTCTTTCGCAGCTGCAAGGGAGGGGAGGGAGGGAGGTTGAGGGGGAGGAGAGTTTAGGTTAGATACTTGGTAGAAATTTCATATAGTGAAATTGGTGATAGCACACATTAGAAACAACAGCAATATTAAATGGACTTCAGCATAACTTGAATACTCCTTCCATCTTAACCAAATATTGCAAGGACAGAGTAGCTGGGGCAGGGGACCGGGGACGATGCTCTCAGGTGAAATAGAGGCCAGTTGGCACAATTAGCATTTTGCTAAAAGAGCTCTCTGCACCCCACATTGGTGAGTGGCGTCCGGAGTCTTAAAAGCTGCCAAGCTGCCATCCAAGTGCACAGCAAATGGTGCTAACTCAGCAGGAACAGATGATCACCGAGGACCAAAATGACATGGGGTAAAGACAACCCAGAAGATATAGCTACCCACATAACTGGGTACCTACATAGACTTGGGACCGGAAGAACCAGATGGTACCCAGCCACCACCAGTCATAGCCGCAATGGCGCTCGCTAAGTTTAGTCTCACTGGCAACACTAGAATAAAAAGAGGTGTACCCTGAGGTCTCCACTAAAAGACCACCGTTGATGGTCCAGAGACTTTGGGGTTCCCCTGAGAACATGGCCCCTGGCCCTGATGCTGCCCTTGCCCGTAAATCATAACCAAGGTCTACTCTTCAGACACGAATGAATTGGACTTCGTGATGCAGAATGACCATATATTGGACGTACTTGGTTGTTCTATACATCTATAGGATATCATCCTGCTGACCTCTGGCTGGAGGAAGAAGAGTGGGTGGAGAGGAGGGGAAAGCAGACTGTTCAGAGGATGAGGCTCATATGGAGCAGAGAGGAATGGTGTGCTGTCACTGGGCAAGGAGAGCAGTGGAAGCTGCATATAGGTGGGCATGTAAATTTATACGGGAATGTACAGTTTCACTCAGTCATAAAAAAAATGTCCATTTCCTCTAGGTTTTCAAATTTATTGGAGTACAGTTTTTCATAGTAGTCTGTTATGATATTTTTGGTTTCCATTGGATCTGTTGTGGCATATACCCTCTCATTTCTTATTTGGGTTATTTGTTTCCTCTCCTGTTTTTCTTTAAGTAAGTTTAGCCAGTGGTTTGTCAATTTTGTTGATTTTCTCAAAAAAAGAGCTTTTTGCCTTTTCAATTTTTTAAATTGTTTTTGTATTCTCAAAATCATTTAGTTCTGTCTAATCTTTATGATCTGTTTTCTTCTGGTACCTGAGGGGTTCCTGTGTTGTTCTCTCTACTTGTTCAAGTTGTAGGGTTAATTCTTTGGTTTGGTTTCTTTCTTCCTTCCAGATATGTGCATTTATGGAGATAAACTGACCTCTGAGCACTGCTTTGGCTGTACCCATAGGTTCTGGTAGAAAGTGTTTTCATTCTCATTGAATCCATGAATTTCTTTATTTCAACCTGATTTCTTATGTAATGCATGGCTTTTTTGAGCAACATGTTCAGTTTCCATGAGTTGAACTTTCTATTTATGTTTTTTCTGCTATTGATTTTGACTTTTATGGCTTTATGATCTGAGAAGATGCTTTGCAGTAATTCAGTAGTATGGATTTTGCTGAGAATTGTTGTATGTCTGTCCTAATACATGATCTCTTCTGGAGAATGTCCCCTGTGCATTGGAGAAGAAGGTGTAATTGTCCACTGATGGATAGAAACTTCTGTATATGACAATGAGGTCTAATTGGTTAGTTGTGGCAATAATATCTTCTGTGTCTTTAATGAGCTTTTTTTCTAGATGATCTCTTCAATATTGAGAGTGGAGTGTTGAAGTTTCCTACTATTATTGTGGAGTGATCTATCTCCTTTCTGAGTATGGTCAGTATTTCTTTGACGTATTTAGGTGCTCTAATATTAGGTGCATAAATATTCAATATTGTTGAGTCCTGCTTGCATACTGAACCTTTCAGCAATAAATAGTGTCCATCCTTGTCCACCATGGTGGATTTTACATTAAAATCTATTTTATCTGTAGTTTATATTAACAGAGAAGGAACAACTCTGAAAAGGAGCATGAGGTAGAGTCAAGATGGTGGACTAAGCATATGTCTCCTTAAATCCCTCTCGAAACCAAGACCTGAACTGATAATTAAGCGGAGACTTCTTGTTACCTAGTGAACCCTAGGACGCGGCATAGGACTGTTAATTTGGACTTCATACCACTGAATGGAAAACCTCCTCTCTTTAGCTGACTCCTGCTCTCAGCTAGTCCTTAGTTTCCTGGACTGAAGATATCTCACCATTTTGACTTTTCTTTCCCTCCGTCTTGGCCAGCCAGCGGAGCTGAGTCTTGACTAGCAGCTACTCTCAGACATGCTGTTGGTGGGATTGGCGGGTGGAATTGCCATATCTTGGGGGACCTGCTTGAGCCTGAGTGCATCTGGCCACCTTTGGCCACTCTTTCCACCCCCGCCATGGTGCACCTTGTACTGAGACACCAGGTGGTGAGCTTATGGGGGATGCCATCTTGGTTATGGAGGTCTAGGCTGGACCTAATTTGTGTTGTGGGAGGCAGTGTCTGCCCACAGGAGAGTGCTTTTCCACCAGAATAGCAATAGTTTACACAGCATCGCCTATATCTGGGGCCCGGCAACAGACACTGTGGACTCTGTGCATTTCAGCACCTCTGGCCTCCCTTTCCAACTCTGCCATGGCGCAGTTTGTACGGAGGTGCTAGGCTGTGAACTTGTGCGGGATGCCATCTTGAGTATCGAAGCCTCAATGAGATCTAATTCCTAGGCTCGGAGCCAGCACTTGCCCACAGGAGAATGCTTTGCAGGCAGAAAAGCAGTATTTTACACAGTTTCACCTACAGCTGGGGACCTATCAGCAGAGACAAACAGGGCAGTAGCCTCGCTGCATTTTGAACTAGTTCATAACATCTGGAGTTGCATATAGAGATGCTTACTGTGCCAGTTGGGAAGAGGGCCTTGTACACCTGAAAACCTGACTGACCTAGGTAGTGGTCAGATACCTTTCACTTTTCATTTTAAGATGACTTATAGAAACAACTGCAGTCCATCCTTACAGCATCTTTCCCAGCTGTTATTGACTCAAATGAAACCCAAAAAGCAACAGATGTTGGAGAAAGCAATAATGAGAAAATCATCCATGGCTTCAGAAGACCGCCTAATCAAACAACCAAAGAGCTTTCCAGATCAAGAAACATTTCTGAAATTATCGGAAGGTGAATACAAAAGGATTCTATGTAGAGCCTTCCTAGACCTTACACAGAAGACAGCAGAGCAAAATGAAAAATTAAACAAGCTGTTTGATCTGATGGAACACCAGTGCTCTGAAATCTAACAGATCAAGAACAAAATCAAAGACATAGAAACTTTGGTCCAAAGCCAAGAAAATGGAATGGAACAAATGGAAAAGACACTTTCTACTTGGAAAACAGAGCTACTGACTCCAGCATCTATGAGGAGAAATCAGAAAAAAAGAAACAAGAAACATGAAGAAGCATTAAGAAGCATGTGGAACTCTATTAAGGGGAACAACCTACAATTAATTGGAGTACCAGAACAGGGTGAGACACCTGAGAACACAGAGAGTATGGTAGCTGAGCTGCTGTCCAAGAATTTCCCAGAAATCTTGAAGGAAGAGAATATAGATATATAAGATGCCTATCAAACACCACTCGATATACGTCTCAAAAGGAATACCCTAAGACATATAATCAAGCTTAAAAAAATGAAACATAAGCAGAAACTTTTAAAGGCAGCAAGACTCAAAGCAAAGCTAACATTCAGAGGGAAACCCTATAGGCTTTTGTTGGATTTCTCATCAGAAGCCATGTTGGCACAGAGACAGTGGCATGACATATTAAAAGCCTTGAAGGAGAATAACTTCCAACCAAGAATCATATATCCTGCAAAACTATCTTTCAAATATGAAAATAAAATTAAGTCATTCACAGATAAACAGAAACTGAGAGACTTTATAAAAACCAAACCAAAGCTACCAGAAATACTGAAAGATACTCTTGGCTTTGGCTTAGAAGAACAAAACCACTAACTTCATATTGTAGAAGGACACATCATCCAGAATCCTACTCAGTTAGGGAAGGCTCCAAACTCAATTAAAGCTATAATAGTGAAAGAAATAATCCAGTGATCATATCATGAAAACTATGATGTCATCATATTAAAAAGAGGGATTTACTACAATTGTTATAGTCCTTCCAGATGCACAGGAAGTTGACAAGACTGGTAGTAATTAAAATTGGGCTTATACATAGTTTATTAAAAGGATCAAAGGGGCAGCCGTAAAGCACAATAAAGATGCAACATATCAAATCAAGAAATGTAATACAGGAGTCTCAATAACCACGAAACCAATGCTGAAAAAGGTGAAAAATCAACTCACAAAGAAGAATGTCTCAGAATAGATTAATAGGAACAACAGAGAAAACATCAACAGAAAAATAAACACAGCAGACTGTATGTTCCAGTAATGAGACATCAAGTGACATCTTGGATCAAATGATATGACCCATCCGTATGTTGCCTACAAGAAAATGACTGTAGACTTAAAGATACAAACTAACTGAAAATTAAAGGATGGAAGAATATATATCAAGCTAACAATACACAAAGAAGAGCAGCTGTGGCAATTCTATTCTAAGATAAAATTGATTTTACTGTAAAATCCACCATTGTGGACACCTAACATTAGAGAACCTAAATACATCAAAGAAATACTGACTAAACTCACAAAAGGAGATAGATCACTCCACAATAATAGTGGGAACTTCAACACTCCACTCTCAATATTTGACAGATCATCTAGAAAAAAGCTCAACAAAGACATAGAAGACCTTATTGCCACAATTGACCAACTAGACCTCATCGACATATACAGAACTTTCTGTCCATCAGCAGACAACTACATGTTCTTCTCCAGTGCACCTGGAACATTCTCCAGAATAGAGCACATGACAGGACATAAGGCAATTCTCAACAAAATCCATAACATAGAATTAATGCAAAACATCTTCTCAGATCATAAAGTCATAAAAGTCAAAATGTATAAAAGAAAAAACATAAACAGAAAGTGGAACTCATGGAAACTAAACAACATCTTGCTCAAAAAGCCATGGGTTATAGGAGAAATCAAGGATCAAATAAAGAAAGTTATGGATTCCAATGAGAACGAAAACACTTCCTACCAGAACCTATGGGTATAGCCAAAGCAGTGCTCAGAGGTCAGTTTATCTCCATAAATGCACACATCTGGAAGGAAGAATGAAACCAAACCAAAGAACTAACCCTACAGCTTGAACAAGTAGAGAGAGAATAACAGAGGATCCCCTCCGGCACCAGAGGAAAACAGATAATAGAGATTAGAGAATAGAAGAACAATTGAAAAAATTGAAAAGACCAAAAGCTGGTTTTTTAAAAAGATCAACAGCATGGACAAACCACTGGCTAAACTTATTAAAGAAAAACAGGAAAGGAAACAAATAACCCAAATGAGAAATGAGAGGGGAATTGTCACAACAGATCCAACAGAAATAAAAAATATCATAACAGAATACTATGAAAGACTGTAATCTAACAAATTTGAAAACCTAGAGGAAATTTGGACAAATTCCTTGATTCATATCACCTACTCAAATTACCACAAGGTGAAGCAGAACAACTTAATAAACCCACGACAAAGGAAGAGATTGAAAAGGTCATCAAAAAACTGCCAACCAAGAAAAGCCAGGCCCAGAGGGCTTCACCACAGAATTCTACGAAGCTTTTAGAGAAGATTTATCTCCGATACTACTGAGACTAGTTCACAGTATAGAAAGGGATGGATTACTCTCAAATTCATTCTATGATGTCAGCATAACCCTGATACCAAAGCAACAGAAAGACCCAACCAAAACGGAAAACTACAGATCAGTATCACTCATGAATATAGATGCAAAAATCTTCCACAAAATTCTTGCCAATAAAATACAACAACATATCTAAAACATAATCCATCATGACCAAGTTGGATTCATACCAGGGATGCAGGCTGGTTCAACATCAGAAAAACATCTTATGTGATCAACCACATAAATACCACAAAAGACAAGAATCACCTGATCTTATCTATTGATGCAGAAAAGGCATTTGATAAAGTCCAACAACCATTCATGCTAAAAACTCTCAGCAAAATAGGAATAGATGGCAAATTCCTCAAAGCAGTAAGGGCCATTTATAAAAAGCCAACTGCCTACATCATCCTGAATGGAGACAGACTGAAAGACTTTACCGTGAGAACAGGAACTACACAAGGATGCCCACTCTCACCTCTCCTATTCAACATTGTACTAGAAGTTCTAGCCAGGGCAATTAGACAAGACCAAGAAATAAAGGGCATCAGTACTGGCAAAGAAGAAGTCAAAATCTCCCTGTTTGCTGATGATATGATTGTATATGCAGAGAATCCCAAAGAATCCATAAGGAAACTGCTCAAACTGACAGAAGAGTTTGGCAAAGTCTCAGGATACAAGGTCAAGTAAATCAGTAGGATTCTTCTACACCAACAACAAAATTATTGAGGAAGAAATTACCAAGTCAATACCATTTACTATAGCCCCCAAGAAGATAAAGTACCTAGGAATTAATCTAACCGGAGAAATAACAGACCTTTACAAAGAGAACTACAAGCCCTTACTGCAAGAAATGAAGAGAAACTTACATAAATGGAGAAATCTCTACTGCTCATTCTAGGAATACTTAACATTGTGAAAATGTCTGTTTTACCCAAAGCAATCTAATTATATAATGCAATCCTGAAACAAGTTCCAGTGACATTTTTTAATGAGATGAAGAAACAAATTTGGAAAGGGAAGAAGTCCCAGATATGTAAAGCACTACTAAAGAAGAAGAACATATTGGGAGCCCTCTCATTACCTGATTTTACAACGTATTACACTGTCACAGTAGTCAAAACAGCCTAATACTGGTAGAAAAAGAGACCGAAAAATCAATGGAACTCAACTGAGACCCCAGAGATGACACCATCTGCCTATGAACAGTTGATATTT
Organism: Heterohyrax brucei; assembly: GCA_028571685.1. Lineage (NCBI taxonomy): Eukaryota > Metazoa > Chordata > Mammalia > Hyracoidea > Procaviidae > Heterohyrax > Heterohyrax brucei. The sequence continues at coordinate 136,494,096 of CM053142.1, read as the reverse complement.
GACAAAGGCCCTAAGACATTAACCTGGGGTAAAAACAATATCTTCAACAAATGGTGCTGGCAAAATTGGATATCTATCTGCAATAAATTGAAACAAGATCCATATCTCACACTTTGTACAAAAAACACCTCAAACTGGATGCCAAGTCAAGCCGAGTACCATCAAGTTGGATCTGACTCATTGCGACTCAAACTGGATGTAAGACCTAAATATCAAATCTATGACAATAAACTTCATCCAAAAAAAAGTAGGAACAACAATGGAAATTTTAATACCAACATAGACAGATTTCAAAATCTGTCAAAAACCACAAACAACAGAAGAGTAAATAGATAAATGGGAACTACTAAGAATCAATCACTTTTGCTCATCCAAAGACTTTATTAATAGAATTATAAGACCAACTACAGAATGGCAAAAAATATTTGGCAACTATATGTCTGACTGATGCCTGATCTTCATGGTCTATAAGGTAGTACCAATATCAATAAGGAAAAAAGAAATCATCCAATTAAGCAATGGGCAAGGGAGATGGAAAGACACTTCTCTAAAGAGGAGATCCTGGCAGCTAAAAAACAAATGAGGACATGCTCATGATCATTAGCTATTAAAGAAATTCAAATAGAAATGACAATGAGATGCCATGTCACCCCAACAAAATTGGCCATGATCCAAAAAATGCAAAACAACAAATGCTGGAGAGGTTGTGGAGAAACTACAACTGTCCTACACTGTTAGTGGGATTGTAAACTGGTGCAACGTCTTTGGAAAGCGATCTGGCACTACCTTAAAAAACTGTATATAGATACACCATTTGACCCAGTAATTCCACTGCTTGAAATATATCCTACATAATCAAGGCCATTCACACCAACTGATACATGCACACAAATGTTTATCACAGCACAGTCCACAATAGCTAAAAGGTGGAATCAACCCAGATAGAGGAATGGATAGGTAAGCTATGGTATATGTGCTCAATGAAACACTATGCAGTGATAAAGAACAATGATTATTTCAGGAAACATCTCATAACTTGGTTTCAACTGGAGGACATTATGTTAAGTAAAAGTAGTCAGGGACAGGAAGACAAATATTGTATGAGACCCCTAGTATAAGAACTTAAAAGCAGACTCAAGCATAACAGAAAAGACTCTTTGATAACTGCAAGGGTGGGAGGGCCGGAGAGCGAAGGGGGAAGGGTTTAGATTAGATAGTTATTAGAAATTTGGTTGGGTGAAATCTGTGGCAGAACACATTAGTAAGAAGATCAATATTAACTGGACTTCAACACAACTTGTGTACTACTCCCATCTTAACCCAATATTGCAAGGACAGAGTAGCTGGGGCAGGGGGCCAGGGACTGTGCTCTCAGGGGAAATCGATGCCAACTGGCACAACTAGCATTTTACTAATGAGGGCTCTCTTCACCCCACATTGTTGAGTGGTGTCTGGGTTCTTAAAAACTGCCAAGCTGCCATCTGAGGGTACAGTAAATGGTCCCAACTCAATAGGAATGAATCAACACCAAAGTCCATAATGTCATGGAGGAAAGAGAACCCAGAAGACAGAGAGACCCACATGAGTGGGTATCTACCTTGACTTGTGACTGGAAGAACCAGATGGTGTCAGGCCACCACCAGTGATAGCCACAATGGAGCTCACAAAGTTGAGTCACACTGATAACACAAGAATAAATAGGGTGCACCCTGAGATCTCCACTAAAAGACTACAATTGATGGTCCAGGGTCTTCAGGTTTCCCCAGGGAGCATGGCCCCTGGCCATGATTCTGCCTCTGTCCATCAGTCACAATGAAGGTCAACTCTTCAGGCAGCAGTGGGTTGGACTTGGCAATGCAGAATTACCATATTTTGTGGACACTTTACAGTTCTAGGCATCTATAGGATGTCTTCCCACTGACTTCACACTGGAGGAAGGCAGGGGCGAAGAGAAGGAGATAGGAGACTGTTGGGAGGATAGGACATGCATACATGCATGGAGCATTGAGAAAGAGTGTGCTGTCACTGGGCAGGAAGAACAACGGAAGACTGCATATAGGTAGTATTTAACTTTATATGGGAATGTATATTTTAATTCAATCATAATAAAAGAAAAATCTATTTTATCTGAGATTAGAATTGCCACACCTGCTGTTCTTCATGTATTGTTGGCTTGATATGTATTCTTCCATCCTTTAATTTTCATTTTGTTCATGTCTTTAAGTCTAAGGTGAGTTTCTTGTAGGCAACATATGGATGGGTTGTATCTTTTCATCCAGGTGTCACTCAGTGTCTCTTTACTGGAGTGTTCCGTCCATTCACATTCAATGTAATTATTGATAGGTATGTGTTTAGTGCTGTCATTATGGTATGTTTATTTTTGTATTGATTTTTTTCTGTTCTTATTAATCTGTTCTGGGACTTTCTTCTTTGTGAGTTGATTTTTCACCTTTTTCAGGGTTGCTTTTGTGGTTATTGAGACTTCTGTATTATGTTTCTTGATTTGATATTTTACATCTTTCTTGTGTTTTATGGCTGCCCCTATGACCTCCCTTAATAAACTATGTATAAAACCAATTTTAATTACTACCAGTCTTGTTAACTTCCTCTCCATCTGGAAGGACTATAATGACTGTAGTACATCCATTTTTTTAATATGATGACATCATAGTTTTCACAATATGATCACTGGATCATTTCTTTCACTATTATAACTTTGACTGAGTTTGCAGCCTTCCCTAACCGGGTAGGATTCTGGGTGATGTGTCCTGTATTTGCTTCTAAAATATAAAGTTAGCGATTTTGTTCTTCTAAGCCAAGAGATTCTTTCAGTGTTTCTTGTAGCTTTCCTTTGGTTTTTACAAAGTCTCTGAGTTTCTGTTTATGTGCTAGTGTCTTAATTTTATTTTGATATTTGAAAGATAGTTTTGTGGGATATATAGTTCTTGGTTGGAAGTTCTTCTCCTTCAAGGCTTTGAATGTGTCATCCCACTGTCTCTATGGCAGCATTTTTTCTGCTGAGAAATCTGATGAAAGCCTACAGAATTTCTCTCTGAATGTTAGCTTTGCTTTGACTCCTGCTGCCTGTAAGAGTTTCTGCTTATGTTTCATGTTGTTAAACTTAATAATAGTTAAGTCTTGAAGTCCTTATTGGGGATCTATATTGAGTCGTGTTTGATATGCATCTTGGATATCTATATTCTCTTCTTTTGTTATTTCTGGGAAGTTTTCTGTCAGCAGGTCAGCAACAATACTCTCTGTGTTCTCAGGTGTCTCGCCCTGTTCAGGTACTCCAATTAATTGTAGATTGTTCCTCTTAATAGAGTCCCACATGCTTTTTAATGCTTCTTCATTTTTCTTGTTTCTTTTTTCTGATTTCTCCTTGTAGATGCTGGAGTCAGTAGCTCTGTCCTCCCAGTCACAAAGTATATTTTCCTTTCATTCCATTCTGTTTTCTTGGCTTTCGATTGAAGTTTCTATGTCTTTGAATTTGTTCTCGATCTGCTGGGTTTCAGAATAGTGGTGTTCCATCAGATCGAATAGTTTGCTTAATTTTTCCTTTTGCTCTGCTACTTTTTGTATATGTTATTGGAGGGCTCTGTATATAATCCTTTCATATTCACCTTTTGATAGGTGTATTCACCTTTCAGAAAGGTTTCTTCATCTGGGAAATTCCTTGGTTGTTTATTTTGGGAGACTTCTCAAGCCATGAGTGATTTCTTTGTTACACTTTTATCCAGTTTGTTGCTTTTGGGGCATCATGTATGTCAAGAAATCCTGGGAAAGATGCTGTGAGGATGGACTACAGTTGTTTCTCTAGGCCATCTTAAAATGAAAGGTACAAGCTATAAGACAACTTCCAACGTCAGTCAGGTTTTAAGGTGTACATGTCTCTTTTCCCAGCTGGCAAAGTAAGCATCTCTATATCCAATCTCAGTTGTTATAAACTAGTTCAAAATACAGAGAGGCTACTGTCCTGCTGGTCTCTGCTGTCAGGCACCAGCCACAGGCAACATTGTATAAAATACTGCTTTTTTGCCTGAAAAATGCTCTCCTCTGGACAGGCACTGCCTCCCAGCCCAGGAATAAGGTCTAGCTAAGGCTTCTGTATGGGTATTCTCCCTCCCGGTGGAACAAGATCGTATCCCCCACAAGTTCCATGTCTGCCTAGGTAAAGGCTACTCAATGGCGGAGTCAGAAAGAGAGGCTATTAGGTAATTAGTCACAAAGTCCAGCACAGAGTCCAAAGCCAGGCTTTCAAAATGTGGCAATTTCACCCACTGATCCCACCAGCTATGCATCTGAGATTAGCTGCTAGTCAAGTCTCAGCTCCACCCACTAGCTAAGACAGAGAAAAAGGAGTTACAATAGTGAGTTATCTTCTGTTTGTGAAAGCCAGCACTAACCAAGAGTGAGGTGGTGAAAGAGAAGAGGTTTTCTTTTCAGTGGTATGAAGTCCAATTAACAGCCCTATGACATGTCCTAGGGCTCACTAGGAGTCTAGAAGGCTCCAATTAATTGTCAGTTCAGGTCTTGGTTTCCAGAGGGATTTAAGGAGATGTTTGTTTAGTCTGTCATCTTGGCTCCACCCCCCCAATCCTGCTATAGATTCTAATATGCTTTCTTCCTGTACCAAAATTTGAACAATACTCCAAAGTATCTTTGCTTTAATAGTCATTGGTCTCTTCAGTGATTTATCACTTTTTAATTGTTTCATCGATTAATTTCAATTGAATCTGTATGGCCAACAGAGTAAATTCTGAGCTGACACAAGGCTGAATATTGCAGTTAACATCATTTATAATCAACTTAACTTGACATTTACTGATTTGCATAATCATTACACTATTAGGTAATTAGTCACAAATAGTAGGAAATTTACCAAAAAGTTTACAGGTAATAATACTTTTATAACATAAAGTATTTCTATAATCAGCTCTCAATCAGAAGATGTTGTGGAGAATTAGATACCTTCCTTTCAGATCTGTTGAAGCTTTATCACTCTGTGATGGTTAAGTCTGTGTGACAAGTTGACTGAGCCATGATTCTCGGTGATTATATGTGATCACCTCATGTTGGAACCTGCTGTGAGTTCAAAACAGTTCAAAGGTAGTTTCCTTCGGAATGAAACCTTGCATCTGAGTTTAAGTGGAGACTTTAGATTTTGCCCTGTATGGTTCCTGAAGCTGCCTCCTGTTTGATTTCTGGTTCCTGGAACCTGAGTTAGCAGTTTACCTGGTGGTCTTGGTATTCATCCTCTCTCAAGAGCCTTTGAGCAAGCTCTCAGACCTGCCTATCTTAGCTTCACCAACCCTACAGCTGTGTGAATCTGGAGAAGCCTCTATCCTAGTCCACTGGTGGGGCATTTCAGCCTTTACAATAGCGTGAACTGCTTCTTTTAGATAAATTTCTCTAAATGCATATATACTTTATAAGTTTTGCTTCTCCACAACACAGATGAAGACATACTGTATTCAGATTCCTAAAATAAATTTAGCTGAGAATGAGTGTGGAAAAGAGTAGTTTCAAAGAGTGAAATATAAAGTATGATAAGAAACTTAGTGTCCCCATTGAAGATGTGATGCTGGATTTGAAGGAAGATGTATTCAGATAACCTTTTTTTCCAGAAGGTCATGGACACAATGTTAACTTTCCTGGTAGTTCTAATAGGTATAACCATGTTATGGCACTGAAAGCCCAACACTGAGATACCACAAGAGGCAAATTTGCTGGATGTGATCCATTATCCAGTAACATGAGCTAATGGAACAATTACAAGTATTTCGCTCGAGTGAAAGCTTGGATACAGAGCCACAGAGATAGTCTGAAAGCCTGGTGTGAGAAAATGAAAAAGAGTGTCACAACGGAGTAAGTCAATATATGGCCACTGAGTCAAAGAAGGAGAAAGTTAGAAACAATTGAAGATAATGGTACATGATTTCCCATCTCTGTCTAAAATCTTGTAGGTATGCATTTCATATGTGCTGCGATGGTTAAAGGTGTAGGATCAAAAGCCACATGACAATATAAATACAGAAAATGAAATGAGATGTGAGAGTATTATAGCAACAACATGATAGGTCTTAGAGTGATTAAATGTAAAAGGAAAGAGGGTAAAGAAAACTCATCCTCACTTCCAAGAAGCCTAATATATGACCACAAAAAAAAATTATAAATTAAAAGAGAGAATACAAAAGCAAGGGAAAAAAAAAAAAGAAAATGGAGAGAAGATGAAAAGGATATGTTCTGGGTTGTACTGGAAGCATCATCAGAGCACCCAGGACAAATTTCAATAAATAAATGCAAGTAAATTTGGGTTGGAGTTCAGAACAGGTTCACAAACAGAGATGGATTTCAGGATCATTTGTGTTCAAGTGATAGGAGGAGAATATGGAAATGGATGAAACGACAACAGAAACAGAGAAGAGCCAGTACAAAAAAGAGAAAATCATCTCTGTGAAAGTGAAAATTAAAGTTACAGTTATGAGGTGGTTGAAGAATGAACAGATTCATGAAATTATATTTCCACAGATGACACAGAAGAAGAGAAATCAAGTATTAGCCCATTAACTTTCCAACTTCAACACTTATTAACATAGACGTTTCTTACTAAATACTACGGCCATAATAACTGATACATTTTAAGTGGTCAATACAATTTCTTACATAGAGCAAGTGGTGTATTTCCTCTGCAGTTACTGTGTTAAATGAGAGTGGAAGCCTCTGTATATTTGACAAGGAAAGAGCTGACTTGTTTTTCCTTTGGTCATTATTAAAATTCTTGTTTCTCTTTGTGTTTTCTCTTACCCAATTACATCTGTAGTAATCTGTAAAATATGACTCAATGGGGAACATTAATTGTACTGTTATTTGATTCTCTTTCTTTTATGATTCTCTTGTGAGTCTTCATGGAGAGAACTTAACAACATTGTGCATATTACTGATATATTGCTTGCCTTGTATTTTCCCTTGGTGTCTCTGAAATCATAGCACAAATGTTAATAAAAATCTCTGTATTTGAATAGGATACTTTTGTCTACAATCTCAACATCAACTCAGTTACATATTCTAAAAAACTATTTACAATTTCAAAGCTAATGCAAATCAGGAAATTTAATTTAAAACCTGCAAGTTGCTCAACAGTAATAAGAAGTTCATAAATAGAAGATGACTTTTTTCCTAATAGATATGAATTAACCATCATTTTAAATTTATGCTAATTTTAATAACAGTATTATAGCATGAAAATGAACTTAGAGCTGATGAACATTATCACTGGAGATATCAGGAAAATTGGTAACTTCTTACAGAGTTGATATGTCTTTTATTACTATCATATTCTGTTCCAGTCAAAAAAAAAGAAAAAAATTATACTTCCAGAAGCAATGAACCATTTTAATGATTTTATATAAAAATTCAACCAATGAACAAGAAACAAAGGTTATTCCTCAACTTAATCAGTCTCCATTCTAAAAATATTCATAATAATAATAGAAAATGAAAGTGAAGATTTCATAGAGGAGCTTTCATTGTCATTATATGAAATTGTTTTATTGATAAAGAAATACACATATTACACAGAGGTTGAAGAAGAGAATATTTCTCTTGTTGAAATTTTCTGGTGAATGTGAGATTGGAAGTACTGCATTATTTTATTGAACAGCTTGCATATGTTTAACTTAATTTCTCTTCCAGTTCATGTCTTTCTCTACCGAACCTTTTCCCTTTTGTGTTCATATGAACTCGTATATGAACAAAATGGGATCTATTTGTTCACTGAACCCATGTTTGACAGGCTAGTCAGAGAAATGTGCAAGGAGAATCATCCTACCTTCTTTTGAAAAGATCAAGATCTTTCTGCCTCAAGTAACTTTGGTTTCATTTTGAAATAAAATATGTCAAGATTATTCTTTTCGTTATGGTAATATCACCCTGTTGGACTTCTCAGCTTGTGAGAAAATAACTCAGGCAAAAATAAAGAGATAAAAAATTAAAATATGTAGGTACAAAAAAACTGAACAAGGATAAAGAAAAACAACTATTGTAAGCACTTAGCTATTGACAGTTAGCATTGGAGTGAAGTGTCTACTTTTAAGCCACATCTTGAGAGCACATTCTCTCACTCTGTGTTTGTATATATGTGTCTTGTGCTCTTGTGCAGTCATGCATTGGGTGAAAAAAAAACAAGAAGTAACAACTTATCTTTAAATTTATTACTTAAATTTATTTTTTTAAAATTAATTACTCTGAGAAGGCTTTTTATTTATTTATTTATTTTTGAAAAACCATTTCTGATATATTAGGTATCAGGGAGGCATTTTTGCTCGATAATCAACCCATACAGAGTGAAGCTATTAAAAAAATATATATTAGCATTGTTACAAAAAAGAGTGGAGCTGGTATTAGACAAGCAAAGTTCTTTTTACTAAATACGTTACAGAAAAATGTTAAATACATTTGTGAGATTCCTTTGAGAAGGAATTTGGGGACATAAATAAAATGATCCCTATTTTTCAAAACTACATGTAAATGAAAGAACATGCTTATATAGTTTTTACTGAGTATTGAGCTTCCCAGGGAAGCGCACTCTGCTGACCATCCTAAGAAACTCCCAGACAGTGAAGCAGGGAAACCGCTGTCCTGTCCACAGCAGACTGCCACAGAAACACAAGGTGAAGGGCGCCAATCAGTTAGCTCTTGAACTATAAAATCTGCACAACTCTTTCTAACAGAATACCACAAGAATAACAGAGACTGTATTTTAGAGCCAGAAGGTTTCTCCTGCAACATAAACAACAACAACAAAAAATCTCTGTGCCGTTGAATCGATTCCGACTCGGAGTGCCCCTATGGGACCGAATAGAACTGCCCCATTGAGTTTCCAAGGAAAATCCAGCGGATGTGAACTGCCGACCGTTACTTAGCAGCTGTAGCACTTAACCATTAGACCAGCAAGGTCTGGGTAATTGTAAACTAAGGAGGGTTTTCTGTTCAGGCCCTGACCCATGGACAAAAAGCACTTAAGCCAAAAAGATCCAGAACACTTCTTCAGTTCTCTAATCTCCTATGAGCATACGGTTTACAGAGAATCTATACTATGTGATTGGATATTAGGTGTATATTTATAAACCGTTTATCAGATTCTGAATGATTTTTACATAGTTGCCATTTATGTTACTCTTAAATCTCTAAAACAGAGGATTAAAATTGCTTCCAGAAAACTAAATAAACCACAGTTTTTTTCACTCCTGCCCTAGGTGGTTAACAGAATCAAAACTTGAGATACAAAAATGGTCTTAGAGAAGAACATTTTAATTTTACAGAAAAGGAAATCAATGCCAACTGAAAGAAAGAATTCACTCACCGTTAAATACTGGAAAGGTTTATTAACAACCGAATTTCACTTTCCTGTTTCATGTTTAATTTGGATTCAAAACAGTGACCTTGGTGAAAACCTGAGATAGATAGATATAAAATTGTGCTTTAAGGGAACATTTACAGGTCAAGTCAATTTGTCAGACAACAACTTCCACACACACTGCAGTATAAGTCTAGGTGGTCTCCTTATACTGTAACAGCACACTCTTCCTCTCCACCTTGTTTTAACTGTGTCCATTCAACCAGCTTCTGTTCTTCTGCCCTCTTGTCTCACCTGTGAACAGGAGCTGCTCAGTTAGTCTCATATGTCTGCATACACCAAGAAGCACGCTCTTTGCCAGCATCATTTTGTCTTATAGACAGTCCAGTCTTTGTCTGAAGAGTTGGTTTCAGGATTGGTTTCTGTCCAGGCCTAACAGAGAGTTCAGGGGCCACACACATTCCTTAGTCCTTCCAGTCTACGAGACTGTTAACTTTGGTCTTTTTAATAGAGTTGGAGTTCTCCACCCTATTTTTTTCTTGCTGCCTCGGAGATTGATTGTTGTCTTCCTGAACATCAGGGCAATCATCTAGTTCTTCTGGTCTCACGCTGACATAGTCTCCATATAACTTTCTGTCTCTTGGGCTCATATTTTCCTTATGTGTTTGCTGTTCGTCATTCTCCGCTCCAGGGGGGTTGGGACCAATTAATGATTCTTAGATGGCTGCTTGCTAGATTTTAAGACTACAGATGCCGCTTGCCAAAGTGGGATGCAGGATATTTTCTTAAAAAACCGTGGTATGCCAGATGACCCAGATGTTCCCTGAAACCATGGTCACTAGACCCTGGCCCTGGTACTCTGTCCCTGGAAGTGTTTGGTTTTATTTAGAAATGTCTTGTCTAGCTGTGCTCTACTGAGTATTGGCACTCTCTTTACCTAACTTAATTCTTATCCACCACTAAATAATGAATATTCATTGCCTTATCTCCCCTACCGTTGTAACCAAAGACTTTTCTTTGTTTAAACCATTTCTCAAGTCCTTATAATAGTGATCTCATAAAATATTTGTTCTTTTGTAACTGACTAATTTTATTCAGCATAATGCCTTCTAGATTCCTCCAGCTTATGAGATGTTTCCCAAATTCATGATGTTCTTTATGATTGCGTAGTATTGCATTCTGTGTATACACTATATCCATTCATCCATTACAGGGCACCTAGGTTGATTCCATTTTTCTGCAGTGCTAGACTGTACTGCAATAAATATTGGTGTACATGTTTCTAATCATGGGACAGCTCTTTTTTCTCTAGGTTATTTTCTGAGAAGGAGGGATTTCTGGGTCATATGGTATTTCTATTTCTAGCTTTTTAAGAAAGCACCAAATCGATTTCCAAAGTGGTTGTACCATTTTACATTCCCACCAGCAATGTACAGTTGTTCCAGTCTCTCTACAGCTTCTCTAGTATTTATTATTTTATATTTTTTGCATTAATGCCAGTCTTGTTGAGGTGACAGGGTATCTCATTGTAGTTTTCATTTACATTTCTTTAATGGCTAATGATCATAAGCATTTCCTCATGTATCTGTTAACCATCTGAATGTCTTCTTTTTTGATGTACCTGTTCATATCCTTTGCAAATTGTTTAATTATTTGTCTTTTTCTTGTCGATGTTTTCAGTATCTTGTAGCTTTGGGAGATTGAATGCTGACAGGATTTGTTGTATTCAAAGTCTTTTTTTTCTGCAGTCTGTATATTGTCTTTTTCTCTTCTGGTGAAATCACTGGAGCCTAAGTTTTGCTTTCTAGGAGTTTCCAGTTATGTAGTTTTCTGTGGAGGTTGTGCATAATTAGCAATGTTTTATACTCTGTTTACACCATGTACTAGGGTTCTCAGCATTGTACCTATTTTTCTCCCATAATATTTATTGATTTAGATTTGATATTTAGATATTTGATACAATTTATGCATGGTGAGAGATAAGGGTCTTGTGTCATTTTTTTGCAGATGGATATCCAGTTATGTCAACACCATTTGTTAAAGAGATTGTCTTTTCTTCAATTTGTAGACTTTGGGCCTTTGTCAAGTATCAGTGGCTTGTGGGGTGTGTGATTTTATGTCTGGGTTCTCAGTACTGTTCCATTTGTCTATGTATCTGTTTTTGTGCAAGAACCAGGTTATTTTGACTACCATAGCAGTGTAATAGGTTCTAAAGTTAAGCAGAGTAAGTCCTCCTACTTTGTTTTCCTTCAGCAATGCTTTACTTATCTAGGGCTGTTTCCCTTTCCACATGAAGTTGGTTTGTTTCTCCATCTCATTAAAAAAAATGCCAATGAAATTTGTGTTAAAATTGCACAGTATCTATACAATGATTGGGTAGAACAAACATTTTCACAATGACAACTTTATCCATGACCATGATAGGGTTCTCCACTTAGGTGGATCTCTTTTTGTTTCTTGCAGCAGTGTCTTGTAGCTTTCTTTGTATAGGTCTTTTATGTCTGTAGTTAGATTTATTCCTAAATATTTAATCTTCTTGGGGGCTATTGTAAAAGTTATTGATGAAGTGATTTCCATTTTGATGTTCTTTTTTTTTGGTGCAAAGGAATCCAACTGATTTTTGTATGTTTATCTTGCATCCTGATACTTGGCTGAAATATTAGTTCCAGTAGGGTTTTTTTTTTTTTTCTTTTTTTGTGGATTCTTTAGAGTTTTCTGTGTATAAGATCATATCATCTTCAGATAGAAATACCTTTATGTCTTTCTTACTAATTTGGATGCCCTTTATTTCTTTTTCTTTCCTATTGGTCAAGTGAATTATTTTTTTGACATATTGTTGAGGCCTATTAGCTAGAAATTTGGTGAGGATTTTTGTATCTAAGATCATGAGAAATATTGGTCTGTAATTTTCCTAGTTTGGGTATCAGGGTTATGCAGGTGTCATAGGATAAATTTGGCAGTATTCTGTCATTTTCTATGCTGTGAAATACCTTTAATAATAGTGATGTTAAGTCTCTAAAAGTGTGGTAGAATTCAGTATAGCCATCAGGACCAGGGCTTTTTTTCATGTTGTTGTTGGGAGTTTTTAAATTACCTTTTCAAGCTCTTGTTTTGTTTTGTTTTGTTAGGAGTTTATTTAGCAGTTTACCTCTGTGTTAGTATAGGTAGGTCATGTGTTTATAGAACAATGTCCATTTCCTCTAGATTTTCAAATTTGCTGGACTGTAACTTTTCATAGTATTCTGTTACTGTTTTTTTAAACTTCATTTGGGTCTGTTGTGATATTGCCCATCTCATTTCCTATTGGGGTTCTTTGATTCCTCTCCTTTTTCTCTTTTGTCAGTTTGGACAATTGATTTGGACTCTCTTCTTTTGGGATTTGTGCAGATCACTCTTTTTGCTGTGTCCCAAAGTTTGGGGTAGGATGTGTTTAAGGTTCTCATTTGGTTCTGTGAATTTCTTGTTCCATCCTTAATTTCTTCCATAACCCAGTAGTTTTTGAACAAGATGTTGCTCAGTTTCTGTGTTTTAATGTTTTCTTCTCTTTTTCTATTATTGATCTCTACTTTTATGGCTTTATGGTGTAGAAAGATGCTTTGTAATATTTCGATGCTTTGGATTTTGTTAAAACTTGCTTTATGGCCCAACAAGTGATCTCTTCTAGAGAACATTCCATGTGCATTGCAAAAGAAAATATATTTGGCTGCTATTCAGTGCTATTTGTGTGTGTTTTTGACAATTCCTTTGTCCTACTTTATTTTCTGTGCTGAGTCATTTTTCTTTATGTGTTTTCTTTTCAGTTTTTTTTAATTGCTATTATTTTGTATTTGTTGAGACAATTATTTTTTCTTTTTTAATGCCTAGGATAGTTCATTTTTGTTTTGATGTGTTTGATCCTTTGTGATTATCTTTATATTTATTTCATATTTTTAAATGTAAGCTAGTCCTTTCATTTTTTTGTGTGGCCATGAGTCGGATCCGACTTGATGGCACTTGGCTGGCTTGGCTGCCTTGACTTGCTCCCTGTATGAAAGACCTATGACTACATTTTTTATATCCCTCCTTTTTGTTATACTGTTGTCGTCTTTTACATAATAACATCTATTTTCTTGTTTTGCTTTAGATATATTTTTGTGATTTCCCTATCTGACTTGATACTCAGTTTCTCTATTTTGCATTCTAGTCTTGGATTTTTAATCTGATGTTATTGATTTTCTAACTGAAAGACTTCCTTTAGTATTTCTTGTAATTTTTGTTTGGTTTTTGCAAATACCCTAAATTTCTGTTCTTCTGGAAATGTTCTAGTTTTATCATTATATCTGAGAGACTGTTTTGCTGCTTATATAATTCTTGGCTGGCATTTTTTACCCCCCTCAGGTCTTGTATATGTCATCTCATTGCTTTCTTGCCTGCGTGGTTTCTGTTGACAGTTCGAGCTAAGTCTTATTAATGTTACTTTGTAGATTATTTTCCATTTATCCCTCCCAGTTTTAAAATTGTCTCCTTGTCTTTAGCTTTGGCAAGTTTCATCATAATATGGCTTAGTGTCTTTCTTTAGGGATCTGCCTTGTGTGGAATTCATTGAACATCTTGCATAGACATCTTCTCATCTTTCATGATAATCATTTTTTTTGTCAATAAATCTTTACCAATTCTCTCTGTATTTTCTGTTATTTCCCCCTCCAATTCTAGTACCCCAGTCACTTATTGTTTGTTCCTTGAGAGAGAGCCCCACATATTTCTTGAATGTTCTTGAGTTTTTTAAATTCTTTTATGTGATTCTTCTTGAAATATGTTGGTGTCACATGCTTTGTCTTCAATCTTGTTAATTCTGGATTCCATTGCCTTAATTCTGCTTCTTTGCTTTCTGAGTTATTTACTTCTGTAATTATATTCTTAATCTTCTGAATTTGTTCTTTGTGCCTTTGTATGCTTTCTCGAAACCTGTTCAATTGTTACACTCTGCTGCATTTTGCCTTACTTCCTTCATAATCTCTTGAAGAGTTCTAAATATTAATCTTTTGTATTCTATCTCTGATTATTTCATGACATTCTCTTCATATGTAAAATTTTTTTGATTCTTTGTTTTGGAAGTTTTCTAAAGCCATCATGTTCAGTCTGTTTTAAGTGATTTGATATTTAATTGTGTCTCTGAGTCATTACTAATTGTTGTTTTATTTATGTTTCCTTACTGTGTTCTAGCTCTTGTTTTGCTTTGGTTTGTCATGCCTATATAGGCTGTTCATGTGTGCTAGTTTGGTTATTGATACCTTTGAAGCTCTAACTTTCTGCCACCACATCATTGTAGCTGTTACTAGGCATGCAAGTCCAGGAGTCTGTTTACTTTTTTGATATGTATTCAGTTCAGGTGTCCTGGTACTCAGTCACCAAGTGTGCAGTTTGGGATCTCCCTTACAGTACTAGGTGGGCGGAGGAGATTGGTGTCAGCACAGGTATCTTCCTGTACACACTGAGAAATACAAGGAGTTGGAAGACATTTCTAAGTGTCTGTGAGAAAGGCGTGTCCCTTTGTGCCTGAGCATAGGTGAAAGAACTATTTCTTGCCTGCATTCTGGGTCTAGGGGATCTATAGATTTTTTTTTCCTTCCCCTTGTATGTTAAATTGTTCCCCTTCCACATCTGCAAGAATGGCCAAAGGGACACATAAGGGAGTCTATTCTTGGCCCAGGCTATGGAGCCCAGTTCAGTGAAGAGAAGGGAGATGGAAGCTTTGGGAAATGAGAGAGCAGTTTATCCCAAAGGACATTTTTACAGCCACATGTTCTAGGTTAGATGGAACTCACTTAGCTTTTGATGATCCAGTATCATTTTTCCTTGGTTCTTGAGGAGTAAGTGAGTTCTCCTCTGTTTAGTCTGTCTTGCTTTGGAGGATGCGTTCTGAACACCACTGGTCCATTCCCCATAGTGACTGTAGCCAGTTCCCTCCAGATCAGATCTGGTCAGTCCTAGGTACTTCGGGATCTAGTCTTTTCCCTGTTGTTCAGTCTGATTTCTAAACTTTCTCATTGATGTTCAGGGCTCCTAGACTGTCATATATAATCTATTTATTTATTCTTTTGGGTCTTTGTTGTTAGAGG
Organism: Heterohyrax brucei; assembly: GCA_028571685.1. NCBI lineage: Eukaryota > Metazoa > Chordata > Mammalia > Hyracoidea > Procaviidae > Heterohyrax > Heterohyrax brucei. The sequence goes on along the minus strand of CM053142.1, from coordinate 136,478,640 downwards.
GAATCACAGGAAGCATCTGACTACTACTCTGCCATCTTGGTCTGAAATCCTAATATATTAATGAAGCATGCACATATGAAATGAATGGCCACTCAAAGCAAACAATGCTATTTCAAATAAATAATGTATCAAAATCAGTTATTTAGAAAATGGGTGACTTTTTTTCACTGTTAATAGCATATGGCTTTTTAAGGATACAGTTATGATAGTTTTTCTGTCTGCCATAGAATTGTATATAAGTGTCTGAAAATAACAGATGGTCTTTTAAACAAACATATTTCCCAATGTATCATCAACATAAAGTAAGATACAGATTGCTTATTTTTACTCTGATGCAGCTTCAGTGAACTCATCATTAGCACATCTTTGTTAAATTCAGTTTTAATAATAACTCAACTGTATCTTCAGAGAATGATGTCAGATGTAAAAATGTTATGACTAAAAAAAGTATTAATAAGCCAATTATTTTCCTTCATTTTGTCAAATGTGAAATATAAATTCTGTTTTGACTAACACAGCAATTAAATTTTGTTAAAAATTGTAGTCTAAATACACAAGCGTATTAGCATAGATGTGCTTCTCTTTGCTTACTCTGATAGAGAAATGTACTAACCCAAGGAAAAAGATAGTGAAATGTAGCTTCTAATTCTCTGGAGATGGCTGTCCTGTGCTGCTGCTGATGAAATTTCTAGCTTTTAAATTATATGTGAATTTAACAGCATACCCTCAAGCCTAACCCACAGCAGTTACAAACTATAAATTCCAGCACCCTATATCATATTATCTCCCATGATAAATACCAGTAAACTATTGTCCTTTTTACTAAAGTGGTATTTTTTAAATTAACAATAAAACAATCAAACAAAATGACTCAGCACTTCTAATTCACAGAGGCAATATTAGGAAAAGTGACACAGACCTTGACTTCAGAATGTTACTCAGAAAAGTATGTCTAACAGTTTCATTTCAAATGGGTCTAGTGAGTTCTAACTCATGATGACCCAGTGTGTGACAGAGTAGGACTGTGCTCCATGAAGTTTTTAGTGGCTTATATTTTTTTCAGAACTAGATCACCAGGTCTTTCTTCTGAGATGCTTTGGGATGGTCTTGAACCTCTAATCTTTCAGTTTGTAACTGAGCATATTACCATTTGCACCACCCAGGGGCATTAAGTGAGTAAATTAGTGGAAAACAACAACAAAGAAGCCCTGCTACATCATTTGCCTTAGAGTTCATGGGAAATTAATGTTTTGATGGGAAGACATACTTCTTTAAAAAACAAAGAAGGAAAACTTATTAAGATTAGTGTACCTAATTTTACATTGCAGCTTCTAGAGTATACAACATAAAATGCAATGTAAGTGTGGACATAAACACATAATAATATACCTACACCAAGCCAAATGCCTTCGAGTCCTACAGATATTTTAATTACTAAAGAATGTTCAATGATTATTTAGATTACATTAACTTTTTCTTTTCTTTCATTTCACTAATTAAACATATTTATTGTGAACTAATTAGTTGTATGGGCAGAAGAAACAGGATCTCTGCTTTTATGGAGCCTGGAATTGTTAACAACAGTTAGCTCTTGAAAGAAATTTATTTCCTAAAATAGGAACTAAATTAATGTAATATAATTTGAATTATTTTTAAAACATTTTTTGTTTTGTTATTTTAAAAACTTTATATAACATTCTTCAGGAAAATAGTCATTACATAATATGAGAAAAAAATCCTACTACAAATGACTATTGTTTATCATCTTGTCAAGGAAAGTTGTTTCAGTGGGCATGACACTAGCCCTGAAGTTATAAGGTCAAATATCCCACCGTCATTTTTATTACTTTCCCCTGTGAAGATATTTCTTACACATTCAGATAGACTACTGAAAAAAATGACTATGTCTTGTTAGCAATAGACTAGTTTCACACGTATGGCTGTCTATAGTCTGCCTATAAGATGAAAGTAGGTATGTATAGTGTATAGTGTATCCCCCCCAAATTCATGTTTACCAAGAACCTCAGAATATGTCCTTATTTGGAAATAGGGATTTCAGAGATATAATTAATTAAGGATCTTGAGATAAACTCATCCTGAATTTTGGGTGGATCCTAAATCTAAAGACTGATGAGAAGAGGAGAGGACACAGAGATGTCATGGAAAAGAAGTAACATGAAGATGGAAGCAAGGTTTAGAGTAACGTGTCTACAAGCAAAGGAATGCAAGGGATTGCCACCAAGTCCCAAAAACTGGAAAAGAGAGTCAGGATGGTTTCTCCTCAGGAATGAAATCAACCATGCCAGTAACTGGATTTTTAACATCTGACCTCCTGAACATTGAAAGAATAAATTTCTGATGTTTAAAGGCACTCAGTTGCAGTAGTTCATTACAGTAGCACTAGGAAATGAACATAGTATGTAATTATTCAAGGGACTGCTAATTATGATGACAAAGTAGTATTATAAGAGCAAGTGCTTCAAGAATCAAGAAACATAGTAGAAAGATTAAAGAGGTATATATTGTGTATTTAGATTAACTGTGTGGTAACATTTCCTTCAATATTCGTGTTAGGCAACTAAGCTATAGAGCAGTGGTTTTCAAATTTTTGTTTCAGTTCCAGGATTGGTTTAAAATAATCCATGTGGGTGAGAAAAGAAATGTTCAAATGTTTGTTTATTTTATAATGTTCTTTCAAAAATAATTTTTGTGGGTTTTTAAAACTATTGCTATGGTAGTTCTTATATATGATTTATGAAATATACATACTTACACATACATATGTATATGTGTGTATGTATATTGAATGTCTCAAAAGTGTTAGTGACGCAAAATGACTTAGCCAAATTAAAGAAGCTAAGAAGACTGAGAGTACAAACCCAACATGTTTTTCACTAATTCTTCCATGATGCAACTAGAAAATCTTTAAATTCCATTATCGTGCCATTTTCTTCTTTTGTGCTACATGACTTTCTTCATGTTGCTTTTTCTTCCTAGAATATTGTTCCTCTTATTTTTTTAGTGAGTCAACAAATATTTACTGGATGCTTATTATGGCTATAGATGGAGCTAAGACCTTAATATGCAATAATACATTGGAAAATTCATATTCATTCTTTTGAAACCAAGAAGTATCAGCTCCACTGTAAATCTTCCAATATTTCAAGGTGCTTCTTTTATACATCTCTCTTATAACAATTACCAAACCTGTCAGTCATCAAGTGCTGCCATAACAGAAATATAAGTGGATGGCTTTCAAAAGAGAAATTTTCTTCTGTCACAATCTAGTAGTTTACAAGTCCAAATTCAGGGCATCAGCTCCAGGGGACGTCTTTATTCGCACTGGAGGAATGTCCTTGTCATCAATCCTCCCCTAGACTGGGAGCTCCTTTGGTGTAGGGAACGTGGGTCCTTCCCAGAGGATATGCTCTGCTCCCAGCACTACTTATCTTCTGATGGTGTGACGTCCCCAGCTCTCTACTTGCTTCCCTGTATTTTATATCCTAAAAGATTTCCTCAAGGTACAGTACAGTCCCACACACTGAGTCCTGCCCTACCAATACAATTGCTTGCCATCCTCCTTTATTAACATTATAGAACAAGATTTATAACATGAAAGAACTTCACACAACACTAGGAATCATGGTCTAGCCAAACTCCTACATGCACTGGTACACACATTCTGGGGGGTACCACAATTCAATTCACAACAATATCATATTTAATTTCTTTACATCTCTTATTATTCAGATAATTTAAAAATAAAAGAGTAACAAAACTGCCTTAGTTACCAAGTTTCTGGCACTCAGCAGTCCCTAAGACCTGATAAGTTCTCAATAAAAAATAAGTAATCAGAGAGAAAGTGTGAGTTAGAGATAAGGTGAGAAATATTTGCTCAGTGGAAGTATGTCCCAAAACTTGGAATTAGAAATAAGAATGTATTTTTTAAGACAGTGATGCTAGCCTGGCTGGAATAAACAATTTAGGAAAACAACATATGGTCTCATGTAGTATTTAATTCAACTAGCAGAAGAGAGTAATATAGAAAGCTCTAGTGAATGTCAGGAAAAAATTGTAATTTAGGATTTCAATCAGTTCAAATCACTATATTTAAAGTACTGCCAGAAGGAAGAACAGTATGCATCATGTGTAGATACCGACATTAGGCTCTATGAGTAAAATTATGAGTAAGATGAGTTCAACAAAGTCTAGGTCAGTATTCTAACCGTTACCACAAAATGGGTTACCATCCAACTTACTGTGTTGCCCATCTTTGAAATTATTCAGGTAAAGTCCAGATGACTCCCTGAATCAACAGTCCTATAATGAAATGGCTCATTAAGCATTTCAATTTTCTCTGTAGGAACTACATACAGCTAAAGATGTCAGAATTCCAGGCTACTTGATTACTGATGCCTACACAATGTTATGTGCTCTGTGGAAAATTAAAAAAAATCCATTGCCGTCGAGTCAATTATGACACCTACTGACTGTCATAGGGCAGAGTAGAACTGCCCCATAGAGTTTCCAAGGAGAGCCTGATGAATTTGAAATTCCAGCCTTTTGGTTAGCAACTATAGCATTTAACTCTATAGCACCAGGGTTTCTCTATGAACAATAGATTACAAAATTTCTTCAGCATAGATTGAAATATTTGCTTACATGAGTTTGAAATAGTTCATAAAGCTGCTGTTATGGATTGCGTTGAGCTCCCCACCCCACCCCACCCCCCATAACATTGAAGTCCTAATCCCCTGTTTGTGAATACGACTCTGTTTGGAAATAGTCTTTGAAGTTATTATCAGCTGTGTTATTATTTGGCCATACAAGAGTAGGTGAGTCTTATCTTTATATTAGCTGTGACCTAATAGAAGAGAAGATACACAGAGACAGGGATACAAAGAAGATACAGCTGTGTAAAGATGCAACCACAAGGTAAGAAACACAAAGGAATGTCTAGGAATACCAGAAGCTGGAAGGCACAAGGAAGGATCTTTCTCTTCAGTAAACAGAGAGACCATGGCCCTGCTGATGGCCTAACTTTAGTTTGCTACTCTCCATTACTATGAAGCAATACATTTCTATTATTGGAAGCCATCTGATTGTGGTATTTTCTTATGGCAACACTAATACAGTTGCTTTGGGGAACTCTGGTGGTGTAGTGGGTAAGTGCTACAGCTGATAACGAAAACATTGGCAGTTCAGATCTACTAGGTGCTCCTTGGAAACTCTATGGGGCAGTTCTACTCTGTCCTGTAGGGTTGCTGTGAGTCAGAATCAATCTGATGGCAACAGGATTGGTTGTTTTGGGTTTCAGAAGGGAAGACTCACAAAACAGATCATAAAGCTGTTAGGGGTCTTACATTTCTAAAAGCTTAGGTAATGTATTTAAATTCTGCTCTTTACTGCATGGAATTTAGGCTTTTACTCAACACAACTGTGTGGAGTTCAACTGTTTCAACAAAAGTGTCCTCTGCAGAAATGTCCGCACATATTTTACTTTGAAATACTTTCTAAGCATATGTATTTTAGAGCAAATGTATGTAAACTGCCACCTACAGACTCAATTTGTCTCCTGTTTTATAAAGTTTCACCAAAACATAGTAACACCCATTCACTCACCTAGTGTACAAGACCGCTTTCACTCTTGACTAGCAGACCATGCAGCACACAGTCCAAAATATTTACTATCTGACCCTGTATAGAAAAAGTGTACTAAGCCCTGTTGTAGAGCTGTTGATTCCAAATACAGGGCAAGGGTTCTTGTCTTAGTGGCCACATATGAAATATAAAATATTTCAACCTATAAGGAGGAGGAGAGTCCAGGTGACAAGTGGGTAAATGTTATGGCTGTTGACCAAAAGGTTGGTCTTTTGAATGTGCCAAGCATGCCTTAGAAACCCTATGGGCAGTTCTATTCTGTCCTGTAGGGTTGATAGAAGTCAGAATCAACTCAACAAGGGATTTTTTTTTTCCCTAGGTTTAGGAACAAATGTTCAGCAAGAGGTGGATGATTGAATAAACCATGGATATCCACAAATCTAAGTACTATGCAGTGGTTAAAAAAAAAAGGATGAGAAATAATTCTATGTATTGTAATAGAATGAAACCAAGATAAAATGTTGAGGGGAAAAAAAATGGAGTGAAGGGCATATAGTTCTTGGGATAGCTTGAGAGAAGTGAAATAATGGTTCCTCCAAAGATGTGTGTTGACTCTAATAGTAGTGGATTTAAGATGTCCATGCTCTAATAGGAAACCTGGTAGGGTAGTGGTGAAATGCTACCTCTGCTAACCCAAAGGTCAGCAGTTCAAATCTGTTGGTCACTCCTTGAAAACTCTACAGAGCAGTTGTGCTCTGTCTGATAGGGTCACTACGAGTCAGAATCTAGTTAATGGCACTGCGTTTGATTTTTTTTTTGGCTTTATGCCCTGGTATGCTACTGTGTATCTATCATACCTAAGGTAAGTATAAATACATACTTACATATGAGAACTCCCAATTAAATTCCTGAACTCATCCTAGAAAAAATGCTACATACCTCATTGCTGAATACCACTATAGTCACATTTGAAGTACTCCCCTTTGGAATCTACACACTGATGCCAGTGCCTAGTCCACCCTTCAAACAATTTCAGAACTCTTTTTCTGGAATGGCCATCAGAGTTGCCATTGTATTCCCTTTGATGTCCTGAATTTCATGAAAATGTCTTCCTTTCAGTGCTTCCTTTATCTTCTGATAAAGAAAAAAGCCACTAAGGACCAGATCAGATGAGTATGGAGGGTGTTTCAATATAGTTATGTGTTTACTGGCTAAAAATTCTCTCACAGACAATTAAGTTCGCAAACCTGCCACTGTACACAATGGCCATTCCAGAAATAGCTCTATAATTGCTGGTGCCAGTACATAGCTTCCTAAGGTGAGTACTTAAAAGGTGGCCATAGTGATAGTCAGCGATGAGGTATGTCGCACTTAGAACAATTAAGTTTGTAGACTTGTCAGACGCTGGATATATTTAATAATACGTAATATCTGTTATATGACTAAGACAGACTAGAAGGGCTGAAAGTCTAATTCTGAAAAAATAGCTAATTAAAACCCTGTGGATCACAGGATATTCTCTGAGATTTTGACTTGCTTACTTTGGAAATTTCGTCAAGAATCTAGAGAAGGACATTATGTTTGATAGAGGGCCAGTAAAGGTGCAGAAGATCTTCAGTGAGCTTTATGGATTGAAAGAGTGGCTGCTACAGGACACTCAGATACATCCATGATCATGAAGATGGTATAGGATTGAACAACATCTCCTTTTGTTTGTCATACATGGAGCTACCATAAGTCAGAGGTGATGGTCAGTAAAAACAATCATAAGCCAATGGAAAAATACACCCTAAAATTAATGAAAATGTTGATCTCTACAGGGAAGAGATTATAATAGAAACAGAGTGACAAGGAGCCATACTTCTTTTAATGTACTTTTTTTTTGTGGATTTGATTTTGGGACCTTGTAAATATTCTACATAGGTAGTAAAATATAGAAAAATATCATTAAAAGCGAAATGAATTAAACTGTGCCTATAGTTGTTAACATATCTTCACAGAGCAGCAAAATAATGCCCCCTAAAGACATCTGTTGACCCCAATGGCAATGGGTTCAAAGGTGTCCATGCCTTAGTCTCCAGAACCTGTGAGTATGTTACCTTATATGGCCAAAAGGACTTTAGAATGTTGGTTAAGGATACAGATATTGAGATGAGGAGTCTGTTTATCCTAGGTTATCTTGGTGGGTTGAATCTAATCATATGAGTTATTAAAACCAGAGAACTTTTTCCAGCTTTGGTCAGTGAGAGATCTGAAGACTAGAAAAGAGTCAGAGAGATGTCACCTTGCTGTCTTTAAAGATGGAGGAGGGAAATCATGAGCTGAGCAATATACATGAATTCTGGAAGCTGGATAAGACAAAGAAGCATCTTCTTCCCTAGAATCTTCAGAAAGATATTTAGCCCTATTGACAACTTCATTTTATCTAATATCAAAGTTCTGACCTCTGTGTTGTTATTGCTGTTGTTGCTAGGTGCTGCCAAGTCAGTTCTGACTCAGTGTCCCAGTGTACAACAGAACAAAACACTGCCTGGTCTTGTGTCACGTCCTCTATCTTTTTTATGCTTAAGCACATTGTTGCAGTTGCTGTGTCACTCTATTTTGTTAAGGGTCTTCCTGTTGTCTGCTGACTCTCCTCTCTACCAAGCATGATTTCTTTCTCCAGGGATTGATCTCTTCTGACAACACGTTCAAAGAATAAAAGGCATAGTTTTGTTATCTTTGCTTCCAAAGAGCACTCTTGTTGTACTTGTATCAGAACAGATCTGTTTATTCTTTTGGCAGTCCATGGTGCATTCAGTATTCTCCAGCACCACAATTCAAATGCGTCACTCTTCTGTCTTCCTTGTTCGTTGTCCAGCTTTTGTATGCATATGATACAGTTGAAAATACTATGTCTTGGGCCAGGTGCATTGTAGTCTTCAAGGTGACATCTTTACTTTTCAGTGCTTGAAAGAGATCCTTCGCAGTAGATTTTCCCAATACAGTGCATCTTTTGATTTCTTTACTGCTGCTTCTATGAGCGTTGATTGTCGAATCAAGTGAAATGAAATTCTTGATAACCTGGATACTTTCTCCCTTTATCACAGTGTTGCTTACTGATCCAGCTGTGAGGATTTTTTTTTTAATTGATGTTGAGATGAGATCCATACTGAAAGCTGTGGTCTTTTGTCTTCATCAGGAGGTGTTTCAAATCTTCATTTTCAGCAAGTAAGGTGTTGTCACTTGTGTAATGCATGTTGTTAATGAGTCATCCTCCAATCCTGATGCCTCATTCTTCTTCATCTAGTGTAGCTTCTTGGATTACTTGTTCAGTGTATGGATTGAAAAAGTATGGTGAAAGGATACAACCCTGGTGTACGCCCTTTCTTACTTTAAAACATTCCGTGTCCCCTGACTCTGTTCGCATGGCCACCTCTTGATCCATGTACAGATTTTTGACCTATAGAACTATAAAATTATTAATATATATTGTTTTAAGCCACTAAGTTTCATTTTAGTTTAACAGCAATAAGAAACTAAAGAGGAACTATTGCAAGTAACTTTAAAATACAGTAATTTTACTACATATCTTTATTGGGATATTACCTTAAGGACAAAGAGAACAATAAAAGTTTTTAAACTATTTTCAGTAATTATGGGTCAGTGATTCTATTTTTATGCTCACTTGAAAATGAAAGTGAGTAATTATATTGATGATACTGAAAGCTAAGATATTTAACATGGCAAAAGGATACAAGAGTTTGATGAGGTTAAAGAAAAATTATAGAGCCCTGAATTAGAGTTTGGAGTATCCTTATGAATCCAGGAACTCTTCTGGTTTAAAAAATAATCTGGTCTGTCCACTGAAAAGCCCTAGGGAGAATGGCAAACCCAGTGGGCCCCTGTACCAGGAGTCCTCAAATCACCCTCTGTCTCCATGATTTGATAGAAGGACATACAAGACTTAGAAAACATGTTACACTCATGAGCCAAGCCAAGTGCTGTCGAACTCATAGTTGCCTCTTATTACAGCAGAAGGATACAGTTAAAAAATCAGCAGAAGAAACAGATGCACAGGGCAGGTCCAGGAGAAACGAGCCACAAGCTTTAAAGCACAAGCATCATTCTTCTCTCAGTAGAGGCTCATAGGATGCACCTAATTCAGCAGTGAGTGGTAGTGTGTGACAATATGTAATAAATGCTGAGGACCACAGTTCACATGAGTGTTAATGTGTAGAGTTTTTATTGGATGTGAGTCATGTTGGCATGCCACATTAATGTAGCTGACCTCAAGTACTCGGATTCCAGTACCCTTACCCCAACTCTAAAAATGAAATCAAGTATTCTTCATAAATACAGCATGCCCCAAGACTCAAATATATGAAAAAAAATTCAGTCAGAATATTACAATGGCTCAGAGATTGTCATGGATTGAATGTGTTCCTTAAAAAATCTGCAACAATTTGGCTGTGCCATAATTCCTGTTATTGTGTGATGTTCCTCCATGTTGGAATTCCTGCCTTTATGATGTTAATGAGGGTGGACAGGCAGCAGTTGTGTTGGTAGAGGAAGATTCAAGGTATCAATTTGTTTAGTGACTTGAGGCAGTCTCTTGACATATAAAGGAAATAATCTGGCAGAGAGAATTGGGAAACTCACACCATCGAGAAAGCAGCACTGGGAGAAAAGCACATCCTTCAGACCAGAGGCTCCTGCACCAAGATGCTCCCTGACCAAAGGCTGATGCAACACAAGGACTTTCCTCTGGAGCTGACAGAGGGAAAGACTACCTCTACAGCAGACACCCTGAATTCAGACTTGTAGCCTACTGGACTGTGTAAGAATAAACTTTCCTTGTTAAAGCCATCCACTCTGTGGTATTTTCTGTTAGAGCACCACTAGCTGACTAAAACACAGTTTATCCTCTAAGACCTGACCAAAGGCCAGACCTGAAGACAGGCTTTTCTTCAGAGTATACAGAATTTAAGAAACAAAGGCCTGCTAAGTTAAACTTTTCCTGTCCAAGTCTCCATTTCTCCAAACACTATCTTATCATAAAACAAACAGGACTTCTTGAAGAAATGGTTGATTTGAAATCTGGAGCATGAAATGTACAAGAAGGACCTATCTTGCTACAATATAGATGCTGTCAAAGCCAATCAAAATACTCAGGAATCAATTAAATAGATTCCACTGACCAAATCTGAAAGAATCTGAACATCATTAAGGCTAACAGCAATGAGTTCAATACACCAAATATGTCTTGATTTCATAATCATATTTTAAAGTTACCTTTGAAAAATGGTATAAAATTAATTCATTATTCTGAATGTAAGTAAGTAAGTAGTTTGGCATTGATTCTGCCTTTTCTCTAAGACTTACTTCTGTGTAACCAAATAGAAGATGAGAAGACATTTTGCTTTATAGAGGCATTCCAGAAAATAATTTGTATTTCTTGGAATAGCACATTTTTGCAAGCCAAAGTTAATGAATGCTTCTAGACATTCAATATCAATGGCAGCTCATACAGTAAAAAGAGAAAAATTAAGTCCATCAGAATTGAGATACACACTTCCCTTAAAAGCCTTTAAAAAAGAAAACAACAAAATCTTCAATATTGACCCAGAATTTGACTAAGTACCCCCTTACCTAACATATAGTTATTATAGGAGAGAGTCACCACGTGTCTGTCAGTGTGCCATACTGTGGCAGATTGCATGTTGCTGTGATGTTACCAGTATTTCAAGTTCAAGCAGGGTCACCACGGTGGACAGTGTGCAACAGAACCTACCGATTAAGACACACTAAGAAGAAGGACCTGGCAGTCTACTATGGAAAAATTTGGCCAGTGAAAATATTATGAAAGCAGCAGAACATTCTCTGATATAGTGCCAGAAGATGAGCCCCTCAGGTTGGAAAGCCCTTCAATCACAGCTAGGGAAGAAGACAGAGGAAAGATTTGAGAATCTTTTGGCCAATGTACCATGACTCAGAATCAGAAGACACAACTGTAAATATTTGTTGATAACTGGAATGTGAAGGGATGAAAATTGTAGGAAAATTGTAGGAAATTGGAAATCATAAAAAAATGAAACATAACATAAGTATCAGTATCCTAGTCATTAGTAAGTGGGAATAGACTGGTATTGGCCATCTTGAACCAGATAATCGTATGATCTACTATGCCAAGAGTGACAAATTGAAGAGGACTGGCATCACATTTATTGTCAAAAACAACATTTCAAGATCTGTCCTCAACTACAATACAGTCACTGACAGGATAATATCCATACGCCTGCAAGGGAGACCAGCTGATGAGTATTCAAATTTACATTCTAACCACTAATGCAAGAGATGAAGGAACTGAAGATTTTACCAACTCCTGCAGTCTGAAATTGATGAAATATGCAATCTGTTTCTCATTTTTTTAATGACCTGCTTCAAATTGAACTTGCATCTAAGCAGACTGAAACCAATCTAAGAGAGCAAAAATGTGACCCTGAGTACATTCCATCTGAATTTAGAGAACATGCAAAAATTGATCTGGCACATTGTACACTAATGAGTGAAGATCAGACAAGTGATGGAATGACATCAAGGGCATCATACATGAAGGAAGTAAAAGGTTATTAGAAAAGTGAGAATTAAAGAAATACTAAAATGAATCTCAGAAGACACTCTGAAAGTTGCTGTTGAACACAGAGAAGTTAAAGTGAAAGGTAGAAATGATGAATTAAAGAGCTGAAATGAAGATTTCAAGAGATTCAAGAAGGAAAAGTAAAACATTACAGTGAAATGAGTAAAGACCTGGAATTAGAAAACTTAAGAAGAACATATTAAGCATTTCTCAAGCTGAAGCACTGAAGAAAAATTCAGTCCTCAAGTTAAATTATTGAAGGATCCTATGAGTAAAATATTGAACAATGCAAGAAGCATCAAAAAAAGATGGAAACAATACACAGAGTCACGATACCTAGAAGATTTGGTCTACATTCAAGTATTTCACATGTTGCATATGATCAAGAACCAACGGTTTTGAACGAAGAAGTCTAAACTGCTCTGAAGGCACTGGTGATAAGCAAGGCCTCAGGAATTGACAGAATACCAGTTGAGATGGTTTCAATAATAGAAGCAACACTGGAAGTGCCAAGAAATTTAGAAAAGAGGTACCTGGCCAACTGACTAGAAAAGATCTATATTTGTTCCCATTTCAAAGGCAGATGACAGAAAAGAATGCAGAAATTGTTCAACAATGTCATTAATTCCTCCTGGAAATAATTTTTTTGCTGAAGATAATTAAAAAATGTTGGCATCAGTACATCAAGAAGGAACTGCCTGAAATTCAATCCAGATACAGAAGAAGATATGAAACAGGAATATCATCACTGGTATCAGATAGATCTTAGTCGAAAGCAGAAAATGCCAGAAAGATGTATTTGTGTTTAATTAACTATGCAGAGGTATTTAACTGTTTGGATCATAACACATTACAGATAAGACTGTGAAGAATGAGAATTCCAGGATACTTAGTTGTGCTCACACAGAGCCGATACATAGACAAAGAGGCAGTTCACAAACAGAACAAGGGGATACCGTATAGTTTATAATCAGGAAAGGTGTGTGTTAGAGTTACATCTTTCTATCATATTTACACAGTTTGATGAGTAAATGATCTGAGAAGTTGTTGAAGAAAAACAGGGCATCAAGATTGTGGAAAGACTAAGTAACAACCTTTGATATTTAGATGACACAGATCTTGTTTGCCACAAAGAAAGAGAACTTCAAGCACTTACTAATGAAATCCAAAGACTACAGACTTCAGTGTGGATTATACCTTTAATTAAAAACCAAAAATCCTCACAGTTTGGCCAGTAAGCAACAACTGATAAAAGGAGCAAAGATTGAAATTGTTGAGGGTTTCTTGTCGTTTGGATCTGCAATCAATGTCCATGGAAGCAACAGTCGGCTAATCAAATGACGTACTGCACTGGGCAAATCTGCTGCCAAAAGACCTTTTTAAAGTGTTGGAAATCAAAGACGTCATTTTGAGGGCTAAAATGCTCCTGACCTAAGCTGTAGTATTGAATATAACATGGACTTTTAGCAGAACAAACAGATGCGTCTTTGAGATAAAGTGGAATGCTCCTTAGAAGTGAGGATGGTGAGACTTCATCTCACATACTTTGGGTATGTTACCAGAAGGGACTCTTTCCTACAAAAGGATATCATGCTTGGTGAAGTAGAAAACCCATTGCCATCAAATCAAATCTGACTCATAGCAACCCTGTAGGAAAGAGTAGAACTGACAATAGAGTTTCCAAGGAGTGCCTTGGGGACCTGAACTGCTGCTTCTTTGGTTAGTAGCTATAGCACTTAACCACTAAGCCAGCAGGGTTTCCCAAAAGTCGAAGGTCAGTGAAAAAAGAGGATTACCTTCAATGAGAATAGAATGACACAATGCCTGAGACAACAGGCTTAAAAATAGCAATGATTGTGAGGGTGGCACAGGACCAGGTAGTGTCCCCTTCTTTTGCACACTGGGTTACTAGGAGTTGGAAGCAACATAGAAGACAGATACACAGTATATGATGACATGTGTATGCAGTAAGCAAAATTAATATGGTAGAATGTCTGTGGAACAGAGGCTAAAATGACATAAAAAAGCATTGAAAGCAATTGCAACACTTGTTATTTATTGACTATTGATCTAAAGAAGAAAGAAAACAGAAAGGAGGGAGAGAAGGAGGAGGAGAAGGAGGAATGGAGCCACAGACAAAAGAAAGGATGAAGCCAAGGAAGATGGGAAGGAGTAAGGAGAAAGGAGAAACAAAAGAAAGAAAACAGAGAGAGAGAGAAAAGACCAAAAATGAAGACAAAAGAAAAGTAAATAATCAGAGAAAGTGGAATGTTCATTAGAAATTTGATATCGATGACCTGTTAATTTATTTTAGGTATGATAGCGTATGATAAAGCCAAAAGCCAAGTGCCGTCGAGTTGGATCTGACTCATGTATGATAAAGAAATTATCAATATTGTTGAGGGTCCTTACTTCTACAGGGTTGCTATGAGTTGGAATTCACTCCACAGCAATGGGTTTGGTTTTGATTTATTTGTTTTGTTTGTCACACTTTTTAAAGAATTTTATTAAATGTTTTATGGAAAAAAAATCTAGTAATCCTTTCATAGTAATCCTTTGGGGATGGGTAGAGGTGAAATGGTCTTGGGTGGGAATTGATAGAGGAGATGACTGAATCTGTTGCTCTCGAGTCAATCCTGACTCACAGCAACCCTGTAGGTCAGAGTAGAACTTTCCTCCAGGGTGTCCAAGGAGCTGCTGGTGGACTAGAACTGCCAGTGTTTTGGTTAGCAGCCAAGCTCTTAACCACCGCACCACCAGGATTGTAGACAAATAAGACTGGTCATGCCGATTATGGTGTTGAAATCAGGTGATGAGAATGGTGGAATTCATTATAGTTTACCCTGTTATGTTTATGTTTTAAAGCTTTCTACAAAAACTTAAAAAGAGAAGGAGAAGAGTAACAAGAACAGGAAGAGAAGGAGAAAGGTAAGAAAGAAGGAGAGTAGATGACTATGGTGAGTTTTTCAAGCTACAACTAAGATGCACTTTTTAAAACTCCCCAACAGTTTTACTCTGGCCTCTAGGGTTGCCATGAGTCGGATCCAACTCTACGGCACGTGGCTTGACTTTAACAGATCCTCTTATAAAAAATTCAAAGCTCATTGCCATCAAAGTTGGTTTTCATCTTATAGCAACCACTATAGGATAAAGTAAAACTGCTCCATAGAATTTCCAGAGAACCTGGTGGATTTGAACTTCTGACCTTTTGGTTAGCAGCTGTAACAGTTAACCACCATGCAACGAGGGATACTGATCCACTTATAGTCAGCCAAATTTCAAAGGTTTGGGGGGAAGCAAATGTTATATACAGGGGGAAAATTTAAAAAAGAAAAAAATCTTCTCATTTGTTAATTCCAGTGTATATAGCCTTTGATTTTATCCCAAACTGTAAAATTTCTATGTAACTCATAGTACAATAATTTTGCACTGTATGTCACTCACTCTTTTACATCCCATTGTTCAGTTGTAGCAAGTTGTCTTTGTGAATTACTCGGAACAAGAATTAAATATAGATGATTTAACAGCTCTTTCACTGGAAGTTATCAGCACATTCTGATTTGCCTCAGAATTAGATCCCAGCAGGTTTGCCTGGGGAACCCCAGGATGCACTCCTTTCAGAACTGCTCCAGGGTCTGCAATTTACAATTGCAAAACAAAGAGACTAAAAATGTTACTTTTCTTTTATTTTAAGCCTGTCACTCACTGATGGTGGGATTTTTTTTCTCCTTTGAAGAGTTGAGGATCTATGAAGTTTTTTTCGCCTTCCTTCAGTACTTGTACAAAACACGGTAACGCAAAGTTGTTTCAAGCACACCAAGGAAAGGAGGTCGCCTTGCTTCTTTGATGATAGTTTCAAGCAACAAACAGAATAATCTGCAGTTCCAAGAGATAGTAAAGTAGGGGCGTCCCCACAGTCTAGCAGCTGCCAACAAGTGCTTAAAGAGTGGTTCACGCGGGTTGAAAAGTCTGCTTTTATTCTAATCAAATCAAACCCTTCCTTTTTTTCTAAAATGAGAAGGACTTAGCCATAAGGGATATTCTGATAAGCAAATAATACTAGAACAGAAATGCACTGTTTTATTTTTTGAAAAAGCTCATTTATTCTTAACAAAAATATATAAATTTACTTGTATTTGTCAGTACAACTTCCCTGATAAGAGGACCTCTGCCAGCTCTCAAATTCCCACTTGCAAAGTCAAGGAAAAAAGGAAGTGAAGGTTGGCTTACTGTAGAGAAATTTTAACATACTTATTTTTTAATTACATTTACCTATTTCCAAAAAGAACTTGGTGAAAAGTCCTTAAAATAAACTGGACTGAGAGACTATTGAAAACCAAGTTAGCTTTGTTAGTGATTTTGAAGGATGTAATCCTCTGAGACTCTTGCCGTTGATTAATCTCATTTGGTAGCCTTCTGGTAGCAAAGTGAGAGATGTTAGCAGCACATGGTGCACTTAATTGCTGAATGCTTTCTCACTTCTTTTATTATTCAGGAGTTCTTGGTAAGATTTAGATTAATTTCACTATTACCAAAACTAAGTTCTTTCCAACAGTGGGAATCCACATTACTGTATGAGAAAAAGGAATTTCTAAAAATACTATTGGGTAAGTTAATGAAAACAAATTCCTAAGAAGGCTAAAGAATAGATCCCAAATTATGGAGTAACTAAAAGCCACTGGGCAGGTACGAGTAATCTCTCCAAGTTCTCGGAACAGAAGCCTATTGAAGGTCGCCATTCTGACAGTGCTCTTCTTGGATGCTTGGAGACGTTGTCTATGCAAGTAGGATACCTCTGACACCACTGACAGTATTGTCTTAGTTATTTCTATAATTTTGCACTATTATGTGGGATTCAGTTTCTCTTTTTTGGTAATTTATGTTTCTGTTGTTGTTAGGAATACACACAGCAAAATAAACGAGACCTGACAATTAAGTCAGCAAATTTAATTGTTCTAAGTGCTACATACTCGTTGCCGTGTGTCACCACAGGCACTTTTGCAGTACTCCCTTTGGGAAGCCGTTCACCAGTGCCAGAACATAGTCCATCCTTCAATATTAGAACTCATTCTGGATGGTCATTACTCATGGCGGCACAGTGGCAAGTTCACTGACTTAATAGTATACTTGTCTGTGAGGGAGTTTTTACCCAGTACACAAGTAACTATATTGGAACACCCTCCCTTCTCACCTGATCTCCCGCCCTGATGACTTTTTTCTTTACCTGAAGATAAAGGAAATTTTGAAAGGAAGACATTTTGATGGCATTAAGGACAGCAAGGGTGATACAGTGACAGCTCTGATGGCCATTCCAGAAAAAGAGCTCCAAAATTGCTTTGAAGGGTGAACTAGGCACCGGAGTTGGTGCATAGCTTCCCAAGGGAAGTACTTCAAGGGAGACTGCAGTGATTTTTAGCATTGAAGTATGTAACACTCTAGAATGGATTCACAAACATAACTGGAAGTCCTCATATATCAGTTCAACAATTTTGTTCTTTTTCTGTGTGTTCTTGATTTTTAAAATACTCTTATTGTGTTTTTAGCAAAAACATACAAATATAGTCAGTTTCTCATACAAAAACTTATATACACTTTGCCATATGACCCTAGCTACTCTCCCCTCGCTGTGAGAGCACACCCCTCCCCTTCAAGTAATATTTTCTATATCTATTTAACCAGACTCTATATCCCTCTGTCTTCTCCTCTTACCTCTAAACAGGAGCTGCCCACTTAATCTCCTTTAACTGCCCAAGCCAACAAGCACACTCTTCACAAGTATCATGGCATAAACCAGTCCTTCTTTTGTCTAAGGAGTTGACTTTCAGAATGATTTCAGTTCTAGGTTAATAGAGCATCCAGGGGCCATGTCTTACAGGGAACTTCCAGTTTGTCAGACCTTCAAGTCTGGTCTTTTTACTGGAGTTTGAAGTCTACACCCCATATTGCTCCTGCTTCATCAAGGACTCTTTGTTGAGTGTCCTATAAGGGCAGTCTTTGGTGATTTCCAGGCACCATCTCGTTCCTCTGGTCTCATGTTTATACAGTTTCTGCCTATATATGTCCCTTTCTGTCTCTTGGGCTTGCACTTTCTTTGTGTCTTTGATGCTCGTATTTCTCCTTTGTTCCAGATGGCATGAGACCAATTAACAGTTTCTTAGATGGCTGCTCAGTAGCTTTTAAAACCCCAGGGAGCACTCACCAAAGTGATGAGCAAAATACTTGCTTAAACGTTGTTATGCCAGTTGACCTAAAAGTCCCCTAAAGCCACGGTCCCTAGACCCCTGACTTTGGTACTCTGTCCCTGGAGGTGTTTGGTTTTATTTAGAATACCTCTAAGATTCGTGTTGAGTCCATTTGTGGTGGCTTCTCTAATGTGCATTGTCTCTCCCTTCACATATAATAATTCTTGCCAATCATCCAATTAGTGAATTTCTTTCTTCCTCCCATTGCCCCTCATAACCATCAAAGAATGTTTTCTTCCATGTTTAAACTAGTTATTGAATCCTTACAATAGTGCTCTCATAGTATTTGTATTTTTGCAGTTGACTAATTTTACTCAGCATAATGTCTTCCAGATTCCTCCATTTCATGAGATGTTTTGCAAATTCATCCTTGGTCTTCATCATTGACCAATACTCCATCATTGTATGAATATCAACTTCAACAATTAAGTCTGAGATCATAACTGCTCTAAGTGCTACATACCTCACTGCTGAATATCACTACAATCACCTTCAAAGTACTCCCCTTGGAAAGCTATGCACCAACAACAACGCCTACTCCACCTTTCAAAGCAATTTTGGAACTCTTTCCAGAACGGCCATTGTGCATGGTGGCATGGTGACAAATTCACAAACTTAAATGTATAGTTGTCTGTGAGGGAGTTTTTACCAGTAAACAAATAACTGTATTGGAACACCCTCCCTACTCACCTGATCTGGCCCCCAATGACTTTTTTCTTTACCCAAAGATAAAGGCAATATTGAAAGGAAGACATTTTGATGATATTCAGGGCATCAAAAGTGGGACAACGACAGCCATGCCAGAAAAAGTGTTCCAAAATTGCTTTGAAGGATGGACTAGGCACTGGTGTTGGTGCATAGCTTCCCACAGGGAGTACTTGGAAGATGACTGTAGTGATATTCAACAGTGAGCTGCATAGCACTTTTTCTAGGATGAGTTCACAAATTTAATTGTCAGACCTTGTATACCATAGTTTGTTTATCCATTTTTCCATCAATGGGCACCAAGGTTGATTCCATCTTTTTGCTGTTGTGTACACTGCTGTGATGAATAATGGTGTGCATGCATATGTGTGGCAGTGCTTATTTCTCTAGGATATGTTCCAAAAAGTTGGATTACTGGATCCTTTGGTTTTTGTATTACTAGGCTTTTAAGAAAGCCCTAAATCTATCTGCAAAGGGGTTGTACCACTTGACATTCCCACCAGTGATATATAAATGTTCCAGTTCTCTCACTAGCCTCGCCAACACTTGTTATTTTTTCTTTTTTTGGATTAATGACATTCTTCCTGGAGTGAGATAGCATCTCATTGTAGTTTTAATTTGTTTCTAATGGCTAATGATCTTGAGAATTTTCTCACATACCTGTTAGCCGCCTGAATGTCTTTTTTGGTGCACTGTCTGTTCATATCTCCTGTGGCCATTTTTGAACTGGACCATATGTCATTTTGTTTTTGAGGTTTTTCAGTATTTTATAGATTATAGAGATTAGACACTGATTGGATTTGTCATAGCCTTTTTTTTCCTTCAGTCTGTAGGTAGTATTACTATCTTTTGGTGGAGTCTTTGGATGTGTATAAGTATGTAATTTTTAGGAATTCTCAATTATCTATTTTCTCTTCTGGATTTTGTGCATTATTGTTAATGTTTTGTAATCTGTTTATGCCCTATCTTAACGCTCCCAGCATTTTCTCTATTTTTTCTTTCATGATCTTGATTTTAGATTTTAGATTTAAGTTTTTGATACATTTTGAGTTGATATTTTATGCATGGCATGAGGTATAGATTGTGTTTGATTTTTTTTTTTTTTCAAATGGATATCCAGTTACGTCAATACCAATTGTGAAGGAGACTGTCTTTTCCCTAGTTTATAGATTTGGAGTTTTTATCAAATATCATCTGCACACACATGGGTAACTCTATGCCCAGTTTCTCAATTCTGTTGTCTTGGTCTATATTTGGCTGGCTGGTCTATATGTCTGTTGCTGTACCAGTATCAGGCTGTTTAGACTATCTTAGCAATAAATCAGATTATAAAGTCAGTTTGTATGAGGTCTCGCACTTTGTTCTTCTTCAGTAATGCTTTATTTATTCAGGGTTTCTTCACTATCCATATGAAGCTGGTGATTTGTTTCTTAAAAAAAAAATGCCATTGAAATTTGGATCAGGATAGCAGTATATCTATAGCCTGCTTTGAATGCAAGAGGCATTTTCACAATACTGAGTCTTCCTACCCAAGAGCAAGAGAGCCAGCCAAGCCAAGTGCTGTCATTCACTTACATGTGTCTCTTTGGTTGTCTTGCAGTAGTGTCCTGTAGTGTTCTTTGTATAAATCTTTTACATCACTGGTTAGACTTATTCCTAAATATTATCTCTTTGGAAGTTATTGAAAATGATATTGATTCGGCAATTTCCTCTTTGACATTTTCTTTCTTGGTGTAGAGGGACCCAGCAGATGTTTGTATGTTTATCTTGTATCCTAATCCTTTGCTAATCTCTTATATTAATTCCAGTAGTCTTTTTTGTGGATTCCTTAAGATTTTCTGTGTATAAGATCATATCTTTTGCTAATGCCGGCTGGCTTGGCTACTAAAATCATCATTGTTCTTTACTATTCAATAGCTTTGCATTGTGTGAATATACTATAGTTTGTTTATCCATTTATCTGTTGATGGGCATCTAGGTTGATTCTATCCTTTTGCTATTGTGGACAGTGCTGGTGGTTTTATATTTGCTGAAAATTCATGTTTTTCATTTTGATCAATAGGTTTGATGGTTTCTTTTATAATTACTTCAATATTTACTCTTATTTTTCTAAATTTAAACCAGTCTTTAATTTCTTTATATCACATTGACAACCTCTCCATATAGAAGATTTAAGGCTACCTTTGTTTTTGAGTCTCTCTTCTTTGTTATATGTAATACTTACATAACAGAATTTGTTTGCCTATTTTCAGTGTTTTGCCTGCGATTTATTTTTGACTCACCTACTTGGGCTGATATCCAGTTGCTGTGTTCTGTGTTCTTGTTTTGGGTTGTTAGCTGGTGTTACTGGTTTTCTAACCAATGGATTCTGTATAGTATTTCTTGAAATTTAAGTTTGGCTTTTGCAAATTCCCTAAAATTTCTGTTGTCCTGCAAGTGTCCCAATTTTGCCATCATTTTAAAGGGACTGCTGTATAATTCTTTGCTGACAATCATTTTCCTTCATGGCTTCATATATGTCATTACACTACCTTCTTGCCTGCATGTTTTCTAATGAATAATCTGAGCTTAGTCTTCCTAATTCTCTTTTGTAGGTTATTTTTTTATTTAACTCTAGCCACTTTTAAAAGTGTCTCCTTATTTTTAGCCTTGGCATGTTTGATTATAATATGCCTCAATGTCTTTCTTTTGGGATCTGCCTTGTGTGGAGTTTGATGAGCATCTTGGTTTGGTATCTTCTCATCTTTCATGATATCAGGGAAAATTTTTGTCAGGAAATCTTAGAACAGTTCTCGCTAAGTTTTTAGTTATTCCCCTGTTCTTACACTCCAATCACTTACAGTTAAGTACTCTTCCTAGGGTCCCACATAATTCATAGTGCTTCTTTATTTTCTTAGTTTTAGCTCAAATATGTTGATGTCATATGCTTTATCTTCAGTCTCAGTATATCAGCTTTCCAATAAGTCAGTTCTGTTTCTTTGACTTTCTATTAAGTTATCTAATTCTGTAATTTTCTGAATTTTTAATTTTTGCTGTTGAATGCTTTATTGTAGCTTTTTCAATTTGTCATTATTCTCTGTTGCATTTTGCCTCAACTCCTTCCTCTTGAAGTGTTCTAAATGTTGATATTTTGTATTCTACCTCTGATACTTCCAGGAGGTTACCCTTCTCTGGAAAATGTGATTCTTTGTTTTCAGAGCTGTCTGAAGTGATCATGTTCTTTCTCTTTAAGTGCTTTGATATGGACTGTTATTTCCAAGAAGTCAGTACGTTGTAGTTATAGATTCAGTCCCAGTGTCAAGGTGGTCAGTCTCCGAGTATGTGGGATAGGCTCTTGTTTACTGCCCTGGATGAGCAAAAGTCATTTGTATAGCCACAGGTGTCTGGCCATAACCTCTGTGAAAGGCTGGGGCTAACGGCTGTCTCTGAGAATCTGTGAGATTGATGAATCTCCTTATGTCTGAATCTAGGTGAAGGAATAGTCTCTGCCCTGGTTTTACAGCTTAGGGTAGTTGACAAAGAAAAAAATTCTCCTGCCTTCCCTGAGTGTGCTGAACCAGTTCCACCTCTGAATCTCTAGAGAATAGATCAGGGTAGGCTTCAGGAGTCCTATTTCTATCATAGTTAATTGTGTCAGACTCCAGAGCTGGTGGCAGTACAGCAAAGGAAGGGAGACAAAATGTCTCAGGATAAGCTTGAAGAGTCTCACTTCCAGCTCAGTTAATGGCATCAGACTCTGGCTCAAGATGCAGTTCAGAGAAGGGAGTTTGGAGCACTGGGAGAAGGGAGGCAGGCCCATATCTAAGGAAAGATTCAGATCCATCCATGGCAGGTTATATACAAAGACTTAGCTTTCCATAATCTGGTGCTTATCTTTCACTGGCTCCAAAGGCACAAGTGGATCTCTAGATCATCACCTCTTGTGAGAAGAAGGCCCACCAGCCTCCATACTGCAGTTCTGGCTCCCTCCTGGCAGATAAGGTCTATGGAGCCCAACCTGCTTCTGGCAGTGTTCTCCCTTCCTCTTTGCTCAGTCCAATGTTTCAACTTTGACTTTGATGTTCAGATCTCATAGGATGCCATGTCATGTATACTGGAACCATTGCTCTTTTGGGTCTCTGTTGTCAGAGGGATTACAGGAAGCATCTATCTACTCCTTCATCTTGACCTCAGCCCTCAAAAGCTTCCACTTTTAATTGGGAGACACCACTTGGTTTAACCTATGCCACATGACATCTTGAGTTTAACATTGAGAGATGGGTCATCTAGATTCACAGAAATCTGCATTCCCTGGGAAAAAAATGTGATCAGATACAATCCAAAAATGACTGATATCCAATATGCTATTCATCACGTAAGATTTGTCCAGTACCTTACCATATGAGAACTTCCAATTAAGTTCATGAGCTCATTCTAGAAAGAGTACTACATACCTTATTGCTGAACGTCACTACAGTCACCTTCAAACTATCCCCCTTGGGAATCTGTACACTGATGCCAGAACCTAGTCAACTCTTCAAAGCAATTTTGGAACTCTTTTCCTGGAATGGCCATCAGAGCTGTTATCAGATTACCCCTGAAGTCCTGAATGTCATCAAAATTCTTCCTTTCAATATTCCCTTTATCTTCTGGTAAAGAAAGAAGTCACTGGGGGCTAGATCAGGTGAGTAGGGCAGGTTTTCCAATACAGTTATTCATGAACTTCATAGACACTCCATCACAGTTTGTGAACTTCCACCACTCTACCATGTGCAATGGCCATTCCAGGAAGAGTTCCAAAATTGCTTTGGAGGGAGGATTAGGCACTGGTGTTGGTATATAGCTTCCAAAAGGGAGTACTTCAAAGGTAACCATAGTGCTATTCAGCAATGAGGTATGTAGTACTTAGAACAATTACATTCACAGACTTAATTGTCGGACCTTTATGCCAGGTCCATGAGTTGAAGCCTTGTTCGCATGGCAGTTTATACATGCTGTACTTCCACCTGTCGGTATGCTTTTCCTGCTGACTTTAATGACACTATTGCTTATTGTTTATAGAAAAAAAAATTGTAATTAGATCAGATATGATTTCATATTCTAGTTTTCGCATTACAAGCTGTCAAATCTTGGGTAAGTTGTTTAACTTCTTAAACTTACTATCTGTACAATGTGGATTAAAACAATATTTACTTCAGTAGGCTAGAATCATAAAGAAAAAAGATCAGCTATCATAAAAGTCTATTCTTTGAACATAGTATTCAGAAAATTTAAGTGTTATTATTAATATTAATGTTACTACAAGTAATAGTACTATAAAAGAGCTTTGTTGGTAACAGTTAAGTATTTGGCTGTGAACTGAAAGGCTGGCAAGTTGAACCCACTTAACAGCTACACAGAGGAAAGACCTGACAATCTGCTTCCACAAAGATTATAGTGACAAAAGCCCCATAAGACTGTTCTACTTCGTCATATGGGATTGCTATGAGTTTAAATCATCTCAAAGACACCTAACCGTAAGTGTACTACAATAAATAAAAGAAATATAAATGAAAAGAAATCCTTATGATTACGTCTGCAAACTATACAATAAAACAACTAAAAAGAGGGACAGAAAAGCAACGGAACCACAGTGGGAAGGCCACTTTTAGTTTTATCAGCAGTACCTCCTTGCTAAGGCACTTCTCCATTCTGTTTCAATCTGGTGATTTCTTATACACCAACCTGAACAATCCTTCAGGAACCAAGTAATACCTTCAGAATGAGAACTATTGGTTGCCTCTTCAAACAGTCCTTCCAAAACTGAGTAAATTATTCTGATAACATTAAAACCAACTATAAATTAAAAAGCTTCCTATTCCATCTGATGATGAACACCTAGAAACTTATATAAACTTACACAAATTTAAGTGACAAAAACGTACTACACATTCTATCCAATGTAAGTTTGTTCTTCTGCCTTCCTTCTTTCATCAGCTATGTTAACTCTCACTTATAGTTCAACTGAGTTTCAACATTTTTAGCTTTCTATCATCAGTTCTTTCTCCTCATTCAGGACACAAGTGAAAACTCCAACTCTATGTGATATAACTATTATGCAAAGGTATTCAATTATGGTGATCATAACAAATTATGGCTAACATTGCTTTATAAAATGGTAATTCTAGAACACTTAATTATTCTCTTAAGGAGTCTGTATATGGATCAAGAGGCTGTCATGCCAACAAAACAAGGGGACATTGCATGGTTTAAAATCAAGAAAGGTGTGTGTCTAGGTTGTATCCTTTCACCACACCTTTTCTATCTGTACAGTGAGCAAGTAATCTGAGTAGCTGGATTATATGAAGA
Source organism: Heterohyrax brucei (assembly GCA_028571685.1). Taxonomy (NCBI): domain Eukaryota; kingdom Metazoa; phylum Chordata; class Mammalia; order Hyracoidea; family Procaviidae; genus Heterohyrax; species Heterohyrax brucei. Next base: position 136,453,146 of record CM053142.1, on the reverse strand, counting down.
AGAATGAGGCATCAGGATTGGAGGACAACTCACTAACAACCTGGGTGACACAGATGATACCACTTACTAGAAGTGGAAAGGATTTGAAATTCTTATTGATAAAATCAAAGACCACAGCCTTCAGTATGGATTGCATCTCAACATCAAGAAAACAAAATTCCTCACAACTGGACTAGTACGCAATATCATCATAAATGAAGAACAGATTGAGGTTGTCAATGATTTCATTTTATTTGCATCCACAGTCAACACCAATGGAATCAAGAAATCAAAAGATGCATTGCATTGCGAAAATCTGCTGCAAAGGATCTCTTTAAAGTATTGAAAAGTAAAGATGTCACCTGGAAGTCTAAGGTATACCTGACCCAGCCAGCCTGACCCAAGCCGTGGTATTTTCAATCACATCATATGCAAGAGAAAGCCCGACAATGAACAAGGAAGACAGAAGAAGAATTGATGCCTTTGAATTCTGGTGTTAGAGAGGAGTATTGAATGCATCATGGAATGCTAAAAGAACAAACAGAGCTGTTCTGGAAGAAGTACAATCAGAGTGCTCTTTGAGAGCAAAGATGGCAAGACTGTGTCTTGTGTACTGTGGACATATTATCAGCAGAGATCAGTCCTTGAAGAAGGACATCATCTTGATAGAGTGGAGGATCGGCACAAAAGAGGAAGACCGTTAACAAGATGGATTAACACAGGGTTCACAACGATGGGCTTAAGTGTGAAAACAAAGTGTACTTGATGCAAGAGCAGACAGTGTTTCATTCCACTGTGCTTAGGGTTGTTATGAGTTGGAACTGACTCAATGGCAGCTAACAGCAATGTGATATAACTAAACTTTTTAGATAGATAAAAATTTTCTTTCAAACTTTTGCATTCCCTAGTCTTTATAATATCTCTAGAACAGGTATTCAATAAATCTTGAACAAAAAATTAATTACTTTAGCCCAAGATGACTTCAGGCACAAAATGGCGACATCTTTTTTAAGTTTGTAAACAAAATAAAATTATTTTTAATTACATTGGTAGAAAAATTCATTGAAAATTAGTGTAAGTACTACATTTGGTCCTTTTTCTTCTTTAACACTGAGAAGACTGTTGAAAACAAAATCACAATTAATCATCTCATTTCATTTAATTGAAATAACTTACATGAAAATGCTTTGTAAACTGTTATGCTGTATACAAATAAGGTATTATTACTCACCATCTGTTCTCCCATATGATGTTATAGTTTTGATTATGCAAATGAAATTTTACTGTGACAAAAAGTATTCAAATCTTGTCAAAATAGTGACCAGCAAGTGTAAACGGTTTGTGTTTGATTGGAAAAATGATTATAGTCTTTATTTTTAAAGTTAAAACTCAGCTGTGGATTTTCATGCACGTTTACACATTGACAAGTTGCAATCTCATAAGTGGTGTTGAAGAAGAATATTGAACGTACTACGGACTGCTAAAAGTGAACAGATCTGTTTTGGAAGAAGTATAACTCGAATGATCCTTAGAAGGAAGGGTGGCGAGACTACTCTTACATACTTTGAACATGTTCTTAGGAGGGATCATTCACTTGAGAAGGACATCATGCTTGGTAAAGCTGAGAGAAAGATCCTGAACAAGATGAACTGATACAGTGGTTGCAAAAATGGGCTCAAACATAACAACAAGTATGGGCATTGTAGAGGACTGTGCACTATTTCTTTTTGTTGTACACAGGGTCTCTGAGTCACAACCAACTCAGTTGCATCTAACAATAATTCCATAAGAAATAAAACAAGGCAGTCAAATTTATTTTTCCTAAATTTGAAATGTCTAGACTTTTCCCTAGATTAAGCTCCAGCCACAGAAATTACATGTACACATACTCATCAATCCGTTATTTTGTCAAAAATATGAAATGAAAATGAATAAAGCCTGTATATTTATTAAAATTTATACACCTGCTTTTAGAGATCTCAGAAGAAACACACCTCTTTCATTCTTTAAAGCTAATATCAAATAACTCTTTCATGATTAACCTACTTCCTCATCCAAAGCATTGCTAATAGGATGCAAATGAGATTTACTTTTGATTTCCATATTAATCACTGAAATTTAAATAATATTTACATAATAACAATCATAATTAAGTAGCATTATAGTAATGGTTATAAAAACAATCATAAATGGCATGCTCTGCTATAAGTTTGACAGAGACAGGAAACCTTAAGCAATATTCATATTTACTTTATTGCCTAATTTTATTGAAAATTTATTTATGCCACTAATTTTTTGTAGTATTTGTGTTTAACTTCAACACAGAGCTGTACAGGTATATTATGTTTTTTTCAGTTTTGATACTAGCATGATGTATTCTTATAGTATGAAAACCAGGAATGTGTTCTCAACTTTTCCATTTCATCTGATGCCCAACACCTAGAAATAGTTTGTGTAAAGGCGTTATCAACTTTTTTTATAACTGTGCCAGTATAATAGACTTTTTACTTGTTTCTTTTTCTTGTGCTTCTCCCTGCTTTCCCATTCTTTTGTGTTAACTTAGCCTTTCTCCTTTTCACTCCTCTATGTCATCTTAAAATGTTCCTGTATGTGACACTTTCATTCTATTTTGTTTTCCTCCTTGATGATTAAATTTTTCTTTTGGTATGCTGATATGGCATGCTGAAAGAATGAATGAAGTCATCCTCTACACAGAGGATAGATTAATTAGCACTAGTTTTGGCTACAAATACAGAAAAGCCTGAAATAATAGACTTAAATTTAAAAGAAAAAAAAAATTTCTCTCTTACACAAAAGCATGGAGCTTTGCAGTCTAGTGCAAATGGAATTCTGCCACATAAACCCACATTTAGGAAAGGCAATAAAGGAGAGTAGCTGTTCCCAGTCCATTTTAATTATGAAATTTCCTTGGGCAGAAATGATGACGACTCCATTATCAGATAGCTCAGTAACGTCATTGGTTTTTCTAACCTGGTAGCAAAAGATTCTAATCTCTAGGAGGAACTGCATTGTCCAAAGTTCTCCTCAATCACACTCATGGCTATTATTGAAGCCCTAACTCTTTTTGGTACAGATTTCAAGGCCCACTATTCACTTTATTAAATTTTCAGTGATTCCATTGCTTTTGTTGACAGTATGATCCTGTCAGATTCCAGGTAGGTTTCTGTTTAATTTCATGTGGAAGTAACAAAGACTTTAGGTCCTTTACATTATCCTCTGTGTTTTGTCTATTCAACTATTTCTAGTTGATGACAGCTAATAGAAAGTCATCTGGAACAATGCATCTCTGTGTGAAAGCAACGCTTATGATCCAGTCGGCAGGCCATTAGCGTCCTTCAGGTGACAAGGAGTTTGAATTTTCTTTTGTTGACGTGTGTGTTTGAAAGTATTTTCAAATTCAAAAGTCTCCAAAGTTAGCAAAATTTTGGACGATATGGATTGCAGGTCACAAGCAGAGTGTAGCATTCTTAATGAAATTGTGTTTGAATAACTGTTTACAAACCCATATTCACCTTACTTTTTAAGAATTTTGTAAAAAGTGAGAAAAGTAGTCAAAATACACCAATCTCCATGAGTCGGATCCGACTCGACGGCACTTGGCTTGGCTTGGCAACACCACGGTGTTGACAGACCACACCCTCCCAAGAAATATCAGAAGATAGTGTTACAAAATACATTTACAAGAAGGAATGATACTATGCTTCAAATTTGTGATATAGAAATTATTGCCACACGAATGATTTAATTAAGTGGAAGAAGAAACACACATTTAATTAACGTAATCATCACACTGTTGATATGAAGTCATTCATTTCTTAGGGCTATTTTAAGCTGCTGTTGTTGTTGTTAGGTGCTGTTGAACTGGTTCCAACTCATAGAGACCTTATGTACAGCAGAATGAAATCCTGTCGGGTCCCATGCCGTCCTCCTAATTGCTGCCATGCTCAATTGCAGGGATACAGCCATTGTGTGAAGCCATCTCACTAAGAGCCTTGGTCTCTTTCTCTGACAAGCCACTTTGGTAAATATGGTATTCTTCAGGGAATGGTCCATTTTGATAATATACCCAGAGTATATAAGATGAATTCTTCCCATCCTCACTTCTAAGAAGCATTCTGGCTGTACTTATTCAAATACTGATTTGTTTGCTTTTCTGGCAGTCTGTGGTATATTCAACATTATTCACTAATACCACAATTTAAGGGCATTAGTTCTTCAGTTTTCCTTACTCACTGTCCAGCCTTCACATGCATACGAGGCAACTGAAAGCATCATGGTCAGGTATACCTTACTCCTTAAAATGGCATGTTTGCTTTTCAGCAAGTTAAACAGGTCTTTTTCTTTTTTTTGTTCCAGCAGATTTGCCCAGTGCAATGCCAGAAACATGTTTACCTGTTTTGTTGACAATACAAAAACATTCGACTACGTGGATTACAGTCAACATGGTGCATGTTACAAAGAAAGAGAATTCTAGAACACTTCATTGTGCTCATGTAGAAACTGTACATAGGATAAGAGGCAGTAGTTTGAATAGAACAAGAAGATACTGTATGGTTTATGGTGTGCATCAGGGTTATATTCTTTCATCATATAGTCTGCTTGCTGAAAAAAATGACACGAGAAGCTAGATTATGCGAAAAAGAACAGAGGATCAGGATTGGAGGAAAACTCGTTAACAACCTGAGATATGTAGATGGCACAACCTAGTTTATCAAAACCAAAGAGGATTTGAAGCACTTACTGATGAAAATCAAAGACTACAGTCTTCAATATGGATTACACCTCAATGTACAGGAGACAAAAATCTTCAGAACTGGACCACTAGCCAATAGCATGATAAACTGAGGAAAGATTATAATTATCCAGAATTTCATCTTAGTTATATCCACAGTCAACACCCATGAAAGCAAGTCAGTAAATTGAATGACGTATTACACTGGGCAAATTTGCAGTGAAATACCTCTTTAAAGTGTTAAAAAGCCAAGCTGACACTTCAAGGACAGCAGAGTACCTGTCCAAGCCATATTATTTTCAATCACCTGGTATGCATGTGAAAGCTGAACAATGAATAAAGAAGATCAAAGATTAATTTATCCATTAGAATGATGGCATTGGCAAAGAACATTAACTACGTCATGGACTGCCTGAATAATTCTCAGAATGCTCCTGAGAATTGAGGATGTTGAGACTTCATCTTACATAATTTGCACATGTTGTCAGTAGCAACCGCTCTCCGGAGAAGAACACAGTGTTTGGCAAGATGACAGTCTGTGAATCAGAAGAAAACCCTAAGTGAGATGGATTCACCAAGTGGCTCATTCAATGGACTCATACTGACTAATGATTGTGAAGATGGCACGGGACTGAGCAGTGTTTTGTTCTGTTGCAAACAGGGTCTCTATGAGTTGGAACTGAATTTGCAACAGCTAAAAGTGACAAGAAATATAAAAAGCTAGAATAAAAATTGGTTAAATAAGATGTATATTTCTTACTAGCACTAAAATCAGAAACTTTACATTCCAGGACTAGAGAGGTAGTTTAGATTCAAGATCTGTCTACCGCCCGCCTCTACCTTCTAATATCTACCTTCTCTTCATTATCTAAGATAGCATGCATCCTCCAGATAATAGTACTGAAGAAACAACAAAGAAACTATAATAGAATGCTTTATTCCAAATGTCTCTGAAGATAGTTCCCAGAACTAATACAAATCAGACATGCTTGCATGTCGTTGGCTAGAACTGAACTACGTGGAAGCACCTACCTTTAAGATGCTTGAGAGAGATCTATTCTCAGGTTATATGTGTCTCAGTAAATCTTGTCTAATTTTTGCAAAAAAAGGAAAGAAAATGTATGGAAGGAAACCGGCAGTTTCTGAGATGCGGGAGCTGAGAAGGAGAGAATGGGATGCAGCCAATGGTATGTTTTAACTTTGCTAACAATTTTAACGTCCCTTGAACAAATTCATTCTTTCAGTCATTCTTTCTTTCATTTAATAAATATTTTTAAAATACAGTTTGTAAACCACCATGCTCATCAATCCTTGTAACAGCACTCTGAGGTAACTGGACTGGCTTGTATGTATTTTTAGAGATTAGGAAATAGAGCTACTGATAAGTGACTACCTAAAGTTTATAGTGCTATAGAACAGAGATGTCTCAGAGCCTCTCCTTACTTTCTTGCCCTTTGCCAGTCAATTCTCCATTGAGAAACCAGAGTTACTTTTAAAAAATCTATCTAATGTGTATTACCCTAATTCAAATATGGTAACTTCTATTACCCTTGGAATTATCCTTCAGATTCTTTAAAATGGATTATAAGCAAATCCAAATTCTGATCTCTCCTTCATTGTTGTTTTTGTTAGGTGCCATCAAGTCATTTCAGACTCAGAGAAGCTATGGAAATACTGCCTGGTCCTAGGCCGTTCTCACAAACATTGTTACATTAGAGCACATCTTTGTAGCCACTGTGTCAATCCATCTTGGTGAAGATGTGTCTTTTTTCTGACAGCCCTCAGCTGTAGCAAGCATGGTGTCCTTCTCAAGGGACTGTTCCCTCCTGCTAACATGATGAAAACACATGAGATGAAGTCTCAGCATCCTGGCTCTTAGGAAGCATTCTGGCTGTACTTCTTGAAAGAAAGATCTGTTCATTCTTCTGACAGTTCATGGTATATTCAATATTCTTGTTAAACACCATAATTCAGAAGCATCTATTCATCATCCAGCTCTCACATCTATATGAGGCTACTGAATATACCGTGTTTAGATCGAGCCCACCTTAGTGGTCAAAGTGACATCTTTGCTTTTTAGAGGTCTTTTGCAGCAGATTTTCCCAGTGCAGGATGTCTTTTGATTTCTTGACTGTTGCTTCCATGAGCACTGGTTGTGGGTCTGAGTAAAATGAAATCCTTGACAACTACAGTATCTTCTCCATTTATCATGATGTTGCTTATCTGTCCAATTGTGAGAAAATTTGAGCTATAAATTATACTGCACGCTGTATTTTTCTTTCTTTATCAGAAGTGCTTCAAGTCCTCTTCACTTTCAGCCAGTAAGGCTGTGTCGTCTGCATATGGCAAGTTGTTAGTGAGTTTTCTGCCAATCTTGATGCCCTTTCCTTATTTGTATAGTCCACCTTTTCAGATTGTTTGACATACAGAATAAGTAAGTATGGTGAAAGGATACAACCCTGATGCACATCTTTCCGGACTTGAAACCACCCAGTATCCTCTTGTTCTGTTGAATAGACTCCCTCTATTCTTCTGTAAGGTTTCTGCATAAGCACAATAAAGTGTTCTGAAATTTCTATTCTTTGCCATGTTATCCATAATTTGTTATGATTGGCTCAGTCAAATGGCTTTTATACTCAATAAAATGCCTTTTTTTACTCAATAAAACACAGGTAAATATCTTTCTGTTATTCTTTACTCTCAGTCAAGACCCATCTGACATCAACAATGATATCCCTGGTTCCACTTCCTCTTCTGAATCTAGCTTGAGTTTCTGGCAGGTCCCTGTCAGTGTCCTGCTACAACTATTTTTGAATAATCTTCAGCAAAATTTTCCTAATGTGAAACTCACTACAGTAATATGTTAACATAATTTAAAAAGAAATTGGGAAAAGTGTAGACTAGTTTTTCCCTATCAGAAAACCATCTTTCATTACCACACATGTATAGAGTAAAAGACACAAAGTACAATAATTGTAAATGCACAGTTCGCTAAATACTTACATCTGTGTATATATGTATAACCACCAGCCAGATCGAGCTAGAGAATATGTCCAGTACTCCAAAAGCCCTCCTGGTCCTTCTTGGTCAATAGCCGTTTCTCCAAGCAAATCACTTGGTGAACATCTATCACCATCAAGCTGTGTGATAACTTTGAGTGTGTTAATTTTCCTAGGCTGAACTACATGTCCAAGAACTCCATTTTTACCGAAAGAGTGTACTAGAAGAGATTTTCTTAAGTAAGAGCTAGAGGAAAGAAGGAAAGCAGCAGCCACTTTATAGCATATTTACACCGTCTCCCAGATAATCACTGCTAATCTCAGGTATTACTCTGAAGACAGTCCGCAAATATAAGCAAAATCCCTAAGTATTTGACTTTATATCATAGAGATTGTCTTAGGCTGATCTATCTTTATCAGTGAGAAGTCTTTTTAAAATGTTTAGGCAGCTAACAACAACAACCAATGTTGCTCATTTGGTTAAACTCTGGCTGATAAATTGTTGTTTCACGTGTTCTTTAATTCCATGCAAATTGAATCAAATAGTCTGTACTCTTTACTGGGCATCTTTTTCTCAACATACTTTCTTGTGATTAACCCTTGTTATATGTATTAGTGGTTCTTTATTTTTTATGGGTGTGTTATATTTCATTGTATAAAGTTAAATGATATATTCTTAAGTAGACATTTAGTATATTTCCAGTTTTTGTAGATATTATAAATAAAGCCACCATTTATATTATTAATGTTTAGCATGTGTATTCATTTGTTGAGTAGTCAGTATATACCTGGACATAGCATTTCTGCATAACGGAGTAGAGATATATTTACATTTATAGAAACTGTTGAAAGATTCCCAAACCAGTTGTTCACGTTGAACTTCATCAGCAGTGTATATGGATTCCTCTTGCTGTTGGTCTGATCAATATTCTTATTCAAGTGTGGAACTGAGAGACTTTTGAGTTTTTGCCAATTCCATCAGGCAATTCCATCAGTATTGGTGTTTCACAGTGGATTTCGTTTCAATTTCCCTGGTAAGTAATATAGTTGAGCATATTTGCTTATTAATCTAGGTGTTTTCTTTTAATGAAAAACTTAGTCAAATTTCTCCGTTTTCTGTTCATTCCTCTCCATCAACTTTGGTGTTTTAATTATTGTTTTGAAAGGCCAGTTTTTACATCCTCAATATACATCTTTTGTCAGATATATTTTCTTTAAATATCCTTTCTCAGTCTGTAATTTATCTTTTATGAGTAAATGCTTTTATTTTAATGAAGTCTAATTTACTGTGTACATTTTATTTTGTATTTAGTGCTTTTTATTTCATGTTGAAGGAATCGTTTACTACCCTGAAGTAATAAAGATACTCTGCCTTCTTTTAGAGGCTTTATTGTTTTGCCTTTCTCATTTGGGCTAATAACATTTCAAATTATTATTTTTTGTATGTTTACTGTGGATAGCAAGAGTCAAAACTCATTTTTTTCATAGGAAACTTAACTGAACCAACATCATTTATGGAAAAGACCAATAAAAAGAGGAACTTTATAAAAAAATCAGTATTCATACATGTGTGGGTCTATTTATAAGCTATTTTCTATTAAATTAATCAGTTTTTGAATTCTCATAACAGTTCCACAATATCTTAAGGTAGCTTTAGAATTCTCCCAATTTGTTCTCTCTCTTCAACCTTGCTTTGGCAGATATAGATATTTTTCATTTGTGTGTAAATATTATAATGAGCTTGTCACAAAATTTAATTTTGCTATTTTTGTTGGAATTTATTTACATTCTACCAATTAATTTGGTGAGAATAACATTACAGAAACAGTGAACCTTTTTTCTTGTATAAGCACTGTCCATCATTCTACTTATTGAGTTCTACTTTAAATTTTCCCAGAAATGTTTTGTAGTTCTCAGGGCAAATGCCTTAAATTATTTAATCAATCTTTGTAAATTAGCAGGTATTTCATGTTTATATCATTTTGATAAAAAAGGTATATAATTAAATTTCTCCTCTATTTATATTTAAGATATCCAAGAACTCACAAAACATAGTTTCATGATTTCTCTACTTATCTAAAGTTAACTAGTGAAACTGTCTGGTCAACTTTATTCTTTAAATATGATATCATCCATATTTATTAATTGTTTTAAAAAGACAAATTCTGCCAGTCATTTATGAATCAGTTCATGTAAAACTGTATTTTGTTTCTAAGGAGTGTCAAACACAAATCATTAGTCATTTTTAAAGCTCTAGGGACTTCAGTTTCAAGATTAAATGAGCATATACGATAGCCATAGATTCTAGTTCATAAAACTTAAAATGATAAGAAAATATATTTTAAATAGAAATTGTAGAAAATCCATGGCATTAACAACTGTCTTTTGAATCCATAAATAGATAAAATTCCTTAATTTTTGTATATTTATGCTTGGTCTTTTATAAAATGTGAGTATCATTAGTACCTAACTTTAATTTTTTTGTGAGGCTTATTGAGATATGGATGTAAATAATTTAGAAGAACATTAGGCACATTGAAAATACTCAATAAATATTAGATATTATTAGTTTTAATAGTAGTGGTAGTAGTAGTATAGTAATTTAAAGAATATCACATCAATGTACTAATAAACCAATGAATCAATAAAAAAAGAAAAGAGAGCTAAAACAAAATTTATGGGAGGTAGTCCAAGACAGTGGCTTAGTAAGGCATGCCATGCTATCTCTGCACTGCAAAGACCAAAGAGACAAAATTTACGGGAGACGGTCCAAGACAGTGACTTAGTCAGACATACCATGCTGTTTCCCACAGCGAAGACCAAAGAAACCAAGGGAAACAAACACAAAAGCAGTCCTGGAACCATGAGCAACAAAATAAAGGATGGAGAACTAGATTGAATACTGACTGGAAAGATAAAGGGAATGAAAACATCAAATGACGACAGCTACAGAACAGAAGTGTCCCGCCAGCTGGCCCGATGCAGCACGGCCAGCTTGAGACAAAGGGAGCTGCGACTCTGGGTGAGGACTATAGGAAGGCAACGCCATGGAACTCCCAATACAAAACAAACGGTTTATAAAAACCCAGAGTGAACCAAGTGAGCCGGATATGAACCAGATGTAAGAAAGGAAGGTACGCAAAGGTAGACAAAGCTTCAGTGATCCTGATGACCATGGAGCAGAGGGGGCTTCAGGAATCAGTGATAGGACCACTTACCAGTGGTGGTCCCCAATCACTAGGGTAGGTGGTGCAAATGGAGTAGTACTCCAAAGATTGTCAGTGGGAGGTCCCCTATCAGACCAGATTGTGAGCAGCCCCTCCCATGACATTTGGTTGAGAACAGGTCTTGATGTCTGGTTGCAGCCAAAGAGGGGTACTTTAGCACCCATGCCTGGTGACCACAGAGCCAAGCCAAGGGCCATCGAGTTGGATGCTCATTTTCCACCCTCTTGGTGATCAGCAATGTGAATTGCCTCTGCCTAGGCCTGCCTTGCTCAAGACAGTGACACACATCTACCCTTCTGGCAACTCCCCCAGCCACCCCGCCTACCCAGTGAGTGGCACTGTACACCAGGCCAAAGAGGGGCAGCAGTGTGCACCTGCTACATCCGTCATCTCCACTTTCGGATTACCCAGCCAGTGAGCAGCAGTTCATGCCCCCATGCCACCAAACAGATGACCAAGACCAGCAATTGCCTGCCTCTCCCACTTCTCCACTGTCACTCTCATCCCTAGCGAGCAGCAGCAAACACTTTCACGCTACTGGACCAATGGCCAGTGGAGGTGCACGTGAACAATAGGAAAGTGAAACAACTTTATTGCTGATATAGAGAAAATGTTAACAGTCTGGATAGAGCATCAAACCAGCCACAATAATCCCTTAAGTCAAAACTGAAGCTGGAGTAAGGCTTTAATTTTCTTCGTCTCTGTAAAGGCTGAAAGAGGTGAGGAAGGTGCAGATAACAATTTTGAAGCTAGCATAGTTTGGTTCATGAGGTTTAAGGAAAGAAGCCATCACCATGGCAAAGAAATCCGCGGTAAAGTTGCACGTGCTGATACAGAAGCTGCAGCACGCTACCCAGAAGATCTAGGTGTGATGACTGATGAAGGTGACTATACTAAACAACAGATTTTCAGTGTAGACAAAATACACTTGTAATGGAAGAAGTTGCAACTTAAGATTTTCATAGCTAGAGAGAAATCAGTTCCTGACTTCCAAGCGTCAAAGAACAGGCTGATTCTCTTGCTGGGGCTAACGCAGCTGGTGGCTTTAAGTTGAACCCATTCTGAAGATCCTAGAGTCCTTAAGAATTATGCTAAATTTACTCTTCTTGGGCTCTGTAAATGAAACAAAAAAGTCTGGGTGACAGTACATCTCTTTACAACATGGTTTCCTGAATATTTTAGGGATGCTATTGAAACCAACTGCTCCTCTCTCCTCCCTGCTTAAAAAAAGAAAAAAGAAAACAAAAGATTCCTCTGAAAATATCACTGCTCACTGGCAGCGCCCCTGATCACCCAAGAACTCTGACGCTGCGGTGACTGTGGCAATTTTTTTAAATACAACAACAATGAAGTTTGCTGCATTGATTGACTCTTCTTTCATGAAAGATTTTTCTGTAGCATGCAGTGCTACTTGATAGCATTTTACCTACATACAGTTTCTTTCAAAACTGGAATAGATCTTCTCAAACCCTGCCACTGCTTTATCAACGAAGTTTATGTTAACCTTCTGCATCCTTGGTCGTCCTTTTAACAGTGGGCACAGTATCTTCACCAGGAGCAGATTGCACTCCAAGAAATGACTTTTTGCTCATCCGTAAGAAGCACCTTCACTCAGCCTTCAGTAAGCCAAGGCAGCCAAGTGCCGTCGAGTCGGATCCGAGTCATGTAACTGCTCTGATAATTCAGCTGCCATTCACAGTGAAACAAGACCCACCATCAACAAAAGGATTATTACTGGCTTCAGGCTCAGATGATAGCTTTTGTAACAATACAGTATTTTTTAACTAAGGTATCTAGGTTGTTTTTTTAAAATATTTTACTATGCTTTAAGTTTACAATCCAAAGCCGTTTTCTATATAAAAACCCTGAACATACAACAGTATGCAACTCTAAATCTTCTCTCTCACCACCTTGTGATGGAACACTCCTTTTCACTCTATACTTCCTGCATCCATTCAGGAAACTCCTGTCCCCTTCGAAATTTTCATCTTGCCTCCAGAGAGGAGTTGCTCAGACAACCTCACGTATATATTTAAGTCAAGATGTATTTAATCTCTATTAAATTTAGTTCTGCTCTAATTGTTATTACTTGCTTTCTTCTGATGCTTAAGAGGTTCTTTTGCTGTTCTCTTTCCAATTGTTCCAGTTGCAGAGTTAATTCTTTCATTTGAACCTTTTCCTCTTTTTTGGATGTGGGCATTTGTTGAGGTAAATGGAAGTCTGAGCACTGCTTTTGCTGTGTCATATAGATTCTGGTAGGATGTATTTTCCTTATCATTTGATTCTATGAATTTCTTTATTCTATACTTAATTTCTACTATAATCAAGTCATTTTGTGCAAAATGTTGCTCAGTTTCCATCTGATTGGCTTTTTCCCTTGTTTTTCTGTGATTGATTTCTACTTCCATGGCTTTATGGTCTGAAATGATGCCTGGTAATATTTCAATACTTTGCATTTTGTTAAGGATTGCTTTGTGGCCTAACATGTGGTCAATTCTGGAGAATGTTCCATGTGCACTGGAAAAGAAAGATAGGTGGCTGCCAGTGAGTGGAGTGTTCTCTGTATATGTCTATGAGGTCAAGTTGGTTGATTCTATCATTTATATTTTCTGTGGCCTTGCTGAACTATTTTCTAAATGTTCTTTGACCGAGTGTGGTATGTTGAAGTTTCCTACTATCACTGTGGAGCTATTTCTGATTTCAGCGCAATTAGTTTATGTTTTATATATAAGGTTGTGTCCTCCTGGAGTATTGATCCTTTAACCATTATATAATGTCCTTCCCTATGCAATGTGGTGGATTTTACTTTAAAGTCTATTTTATCACGGATTAACATTCTTACTCTTGCTCTTTTTTTTCTGAATTTTGTTAGCTTCATATATTTTTTTCCATCCTTTGAGTTTTAGTTTGTTAGTGTCTTTGAGCCTAGGCAACATATCAATGGGTCATTTTTTTTTTTTTTTAATTTCCTCTGCCACTCTCCATGATTTTGTTGCTATATTTAGTCCATTTACATTCAGTGTGATTACTGTTAGGTATAAGCTTAGTACTGTCATTTTGATGTCTTTATTTTTATCTTGTCAACAATTCATTTGTTCCATTTAATTTTCTATGGTGATTCTTTTTTTTTTGTATTGGTTTTCATCTTTTTCAATGTTGGTAGTTTTGTATTTCCTGAGACTTAAAGTTTTTCTCATTTTTTATTTTGATGCATAGGGTTGATAGTTTCCTTTGTGGTTACCTTAATATTTACCCTTATTTTTCTAACTTTAAACTGGTCTTTAATCTCTTTACGTTGCCTTGACTTCCTTTCCATATGAAAGATCTATGAATATATTTACTTCTGGATCCCTCCTTTTTATTGTAATGTTTATATAATGACATCTCTATTTACCTATTTTTGATGTTTTGCCTATGATTTATTTTCATGATTCCCCTGTTTGGTTTGATATACAGTTGTTCTGTTCTGTATGCTAGTCTTGAGTTGTTAACTAGTATTGGTTTTCTAAGCAAAGGACTTCCTTTATTATTTCTTGTACTTTTGGTTTGTTTTTTGCAAATTCCCTAAATTTCTGTTTATCTGGAAATACCCTAATATTTTCATCATATTGAGAGGCAACTTTGTCAGATATATAATTCTTGGCTGGCAATTATTTTTCTTAAAGGCTTTGTATATTTCATCCCATTGCCTCTGGCCTGCATGGTTTCTGCTGAGTTGTCTGACCTCAGTCTTATAGATTTTCCTTTGACGTTTGTTTTTTGTTTATCCCTAGTCACTTTAAAACAAACCAAAACAAAAAAATAGTGCCATTGAGTTGATTCTGACTCAATGTGACCATATAGGACAGAGTAGAACTGCCCCATAGAGTTTTCAAGGACCACCTGGCAGATTCAAACTGCCGACCTTTTGGTTAGCAGCCATAGGACTTAAGCACTATGCCACCAGGGTTTCAGCCACTTCTAAAATTGTCTCCTTATCTTTAGTTTTGACAAGTTTGATCATGATCTCCCTTGATGTCTTTCTTTTGGGATCTATCTTGTGTAGAGTTTGATCAACATCTTGCATATTTCTTAATATTATCCAAGTGTCTGATAACATTTCATGATATCAGATAAGTTTTCTGTCAGTAAATCTTCAACAATTCTCTGGGTATTTTCTGTTATCCTCCCATCCTGGTACTCCCATCATTCACAGATAATTCCTCTTCATAGAGTCCCACATAATTTTTTGTGTCTTCATTTTTTTTTTTTAAGTCTTTTATCTGATTTTTTTCTGAAATATATTGATGTCATGTGCTATATCTTCAGACTCACTGATTTGGACTTCCATTGCCCCAGTTCTGCTCTTTTGACTTTCTACTGAGTTGTTTAATTTGATAACTTTGTTATTCATTTTCTGAATTTCTAATTCTTACCAGTGAACATTTTCTTGCAGTTTGTTCACTTTGTCACTACGCTCTGATGCACTTTGCCTCATCTCCTTTCTCATCTCTTGAAGAGTTCTAAATATAAATCTTCTGTATTCTACCTCTGATAATTCCAGGAAGTTCTCTTCCTCTGGAAAATTTGATTCTTTGCTTTAGGAGATTTCTGAAGAGACCATAATCCACTCCTTTAAGTGCTTTGATACGGATTTCTGGTGCCTAGCCTTCAGTAAGTTGTAGTTATTTTACGTTTGGTTACTGTGTTCTAGCGTCTTGTTTTAAAATGCGTAGTTTACTTTTCTTATAAGAATTCAGCTCAGGAGTTTCCGTGGTCAGTTACCATGTGTGTGGCACAGCCTCTTGCCTGCTGTCCAGCATGGGCAGGGGTGATCAGTACAGGCAGAGGTGTCAGCTGCAGCTGCTGAGAAAGGGCCAACAGCCATCCCACAGTGTCTGTGAGGTCGGAATATCCCCTTAAGTCTGGATCGAGGTGTAGGAACAGTTTCTGCCCTGATTTTTTAGCTTAGGGTAGTTGGCAGGAAAAAAAATTATTTCTTCTTTTTCTCCTCTTTTCCAAGTTTGGTAAACTGTCCCTAATCCCTCCACTCCTCAAGTCTCAGAGAATAGCTCACAGTGGGCTTAAGGAGACCTATGTCCAGCTCAGTTAATGGCATCAGACTTCAGAGTCCAGCATAGTACAAAAAAGGGACAGAGGGAATGACTCAAAACAGGCTTAAAGAGTCTCACTTCTGGCTCTGTTAATGGTGTCAGGCTCTAGCACTGGGTGTAGTCCAGAGAAGGTGGGGGAGCACTGGGCAAAGGGAGATAGGCCCATATCAAAGGGAGGGTTCTGGTCCATGTGCAGTCGATTACACACAACTACTTGGCTCTTGATGATCTGATGCTGACCCCCACTGGTGCCAGAGGCCTGAGTGGACTCTTGGAGCAATCAGTTCCGCTGAAGGGAATGCCGGCTAATCTCTGCCACAGGCCCATCATGCTGTGGCCGTGGCTTCTTCCCAGCAGGTCAGGTCTGTGGAATCCCCCACACTGCTGGCACTATTCTCCCTTCCCATTTGCTCAGTCCGTTTATTCTACTTTCCCTTTGATGTTCAAGGCTCCTACGATGTCACGCACACTGGACCCCTTTGTTCTTTTGAGTCTTACTTGTTAGAGGAGGTAGGTGCAGGAAGCGTCCTTCTATGCCACCGTCTTGTCCCTGCCTCCTGCGAGTTGTTTTTCAGACATAACGCTGTTGCCCTCTTCCTAGCCTATGGGATAATCTAAATATAATTTCCGCGTGCACTGGGAAACCAAAAAGCTCCTGTGAATCACTTTATAGTGATGCTTGCTTTATTGTGTTGGTCTGGAATGGAACCGGCAGTGTCTCCAAGATACATGTGTATTTAGCAAAGAAGAGCCTGAGTGGTACAAACAGTAGAGCTGTCAACAACTAACTTGTTCTCTCTCATAGAAAGATCATTATGAAATCTTGCCACCATGTGGTGAGAAAGCCCAGGTTTCCTAACATGAGGGGGCCATATATGAATAGTCTGGCTTATGGGTCCAGCTAAAGTCCCTACTCAAGTTCCAGTCAACAGCTAACATCTTCTGTCAGGAAGGGAATAAACGTATGATAGAAACGTATGATCTCAGCTTCCAGTCTTGAAACTGATACTGACTGGAGTAAAAGTGAATTATCCCCACACCAATCTGCCCAAATTGCAAATTCAGAAGGAAAATGAATAGTTTTGACAAGTTTGATCATAATATCAAACTTTCATAACAAAATTTTGAAGGTGGCTTGCTATGCAGAACTAGGTAACTGAGCAGCTAGCATTTATATATATTTTTCAGAAGATTTTGAAACAATACCATATACTGCTATATTAATATATAGTTTATTAATATACATTTGTTTTGTAATTGTCACCATGGATGGGAATCGTAAGCTGAAAGTTCAGAAAAACAAGGATTTCTTCAAAGGGAAGAAAAGAAATAGAATTGTGAGTACATGGGGGAGCTGTGAGCTATTTTTTTGGTTATTTGTTTAAAATGCATCCTGAAAAAATAAAATTTTGATAATGCTTGGTGGTAAAGGTAAGACTTTTGCTGTATTTTTCTATACCTGTGTAATAACAATTAAAAAATAATTTATCCCCAGATTTGAAAAAAAAAGTCTATCTAATTTCATAGAGGCGGCATGATATAATGTAAGGAAAAAGGCTACAGTTTGGAATAGCAACCTGTATTTTGATTTTGGAATTTTACAGAAGCTAATCACCCACAACCAACTAGATTAAGCATAAACAGTGGGACCAAATAAGGATCAAAAGTATCATGTGTTTTATTATAGCTAAAGCTGGTTCACAGAATTCAACAGAGGCTGTTTCTATCCTTGACTCTAGGCCTCAGGACTCCAATGTTCCTGACTTGGACCCAGGCACAAGACAAAAAGATTGATCCAATTAAAAAGACCTGCTTAGACGGCTTACTGCATGAGGTTTCATAAATCAGCGTTACATTTGAATTCTGATTCTGCCACTAGCTATCTTTGTGACCTCTCACAAATTATTTAAACAGTGTGAGCTTGAGTTTCCACATTTACAAAATGAGGCTATTTACATGTGCCTTGCAGAGTTTTATGAGGATTAGAGATAAGGTGCTTATTGTTTAGGACAATGCCTTGCATATACACAAATACCCAATAACAAGTAAGAGTTTTTAATACCGAAGGTAATCCGTATTAGAAGAATTCCTAAAATATTTTGAATTTTTGTTAAATCAGAAGGATATATACTCATTTTGTGGCTGATTATGTTAAACTGATTCTATAAGAATATATGAATTAAAAATATATGAGAAATGAAATTATGTAGACTATCATAGAAATTATGAATAATTTTAAAATAACACAGTTTTGACCAGCTCTCGAATTATTCAGTGTGTTTCTAAAACAAGGCAAATCTCCCACTGTGATTTGTTTGACTTAAAATTACATAAATTGCTAGGATAAAATTTCTTAGTGCTTATATAGAACAAACAAGAAAATAGGTCACTCATTGCTTAGGGACATAAATTGTTTGAAGTTGAATTAAAAATATGAGATAATGGTCCCACTGGATATACATTAGACAGGCCTAGGATGTGTGAACTTACCAAGGTAACCTGCCAAGTGAAGAGGTTAGATGAGAATTGTTTCCTAATAAAATAATATTTGGCTCATCCTTGTCTTTCTTACATTCACATTGGCGAAAATTTTCTGCTACATCTTTGTCAATAGAGAAGAAGAAAGTTTAATGAAAAGCTCATGCAAGAATTTAGCACTGAGATAAGCATAGATTTTTAAGTCTGACCCCATGGTTTATTTCTTAATATTGGTTCCTCATGTGTAAAGCTAAGAATAGTAAGTTCTACCTCACAATGCTGTTTGGAAATTACATGAAATAACATGTAAAAACACATGATGGTTAATTTTATGTGTCAATTTGGCTAAGCTGTGGCACTCTCTTGTTTTGTAAAAGACTTGGCTAACTGTTATTACAAAGTAATTAAAACCCTAAACCAAACCAGTTGATATCCGGTCAATTCCAACTCATGGCAGCCCTGTGTGTTGCTGAGTGGAGCTGAATGCCATAGGGTGTTGCAGGTTATAACCTTTCAGAAGCAGATTACTGGCTCTGTTTCCCTGGGAAACCCTAACAGTTCAATATGTAATGTAAAATAAGTGCTCAATAAATACTAGTTCATTTTTACTTTCCTATCAGTTTCAAGAAATATTATATTTTAAGCTCAAGATAAGACACAATATTATGTTGCATAGACACATGGCTGAATTCCATATAAGGATATCAGAGAGTTAACTCTTGTGATCTGAAAAGTTCAGATTCAGTAAGTTTTGCACCAAGAAAAATAACTATGGTGTCTTGCCAAATTAAGAGAAAAATTTCTAAACACCTTCTAGGAATTTGGAAGAATACTTATAGACAGCAAGACTGGGAAATGGGTATGTTCTAACAGTTAGCATGACACAACAAAAAACTACTTGTGGTCAAGTGTACCTCGGTGAGCAGAGTACCTGGGCATGGTTGACTCAACACAGGAAAACCTGTATACGCCTCATGTGCCCTTTCTCTTTGATGAGAAATCAATACAGAGCAGCCAGTATTATGGTAAAACTCTGCCATCAAAATAATGTTCAATAAAGTCTACAAGGAAAAGATCCCTCCTCCAGGAAGTACTAAAGATACACTCCTGAGTATTCACTGACAAGTAATGTGAGGCTCTGTTAGATGAAAATTAGTCATTGGATTAATTTGCTTGTCAGCCCCCTAGATTGTTCTAAGCAAAGGTGTTCTTAGTTTCCCAGGTGGGATACTTGAAAGGCCTACAGGGAACTGGATTTCAAGGTAAATTTGCTGTAGTCCTTATTTCAAAAGAATGGATGTAGAGGTCATCCTTGATGTGGGGAGTATTTACAAAAAGGTTGAAAGGACTTACTAAGGAAAATGTGGAGAAAATGATAATTCTCTAAAAAGGGATATAGATAGACAAAAAAATAAGGAATAAAGAGTCCCAAGAGAACCCCAAAATATAAAGAGATAAAAATGCAGAACGTGTATGCTAGTCTACTTTGGAAAAGCAGTCTAGGAGTACTATAGAACAAAGAAAGGGAAAGACTCAAAAAAATGAGAGAGGCAAAAAGATTATCAGCTGAAAAGAGGATAGGCAGAAAATGTGAAGCCACATGACCCAGTTTACTGATAAACTGAATTAAATCAGCTGTCATACTACGGCGCTTCTCTGTGCAATATGTCGTTGTGCATGCAGCATGGCACTCTACCCTTCTGCTGTCTGTGATAACAGCAATCATCCTATTTCCCATTGTTCTTTGAAACACAAACACAGCTAGGACCAGAACCAACATTACCAAAGAGACTGCCAAAGTGTCCTGATAACAACTAGAGCATTTCACAGCTGCCACATTTAGCCTCCCTTTATATAAATGATCCAACACAAATCAATAAGCAACAACAGATCCTCCTACACTGTGGAGTTCTAATCTGATACAGTGGCTATCTAAGGGAATACTTGAAAGAGAATCTTTTGAAGAAGTTCTAATATCTCCATTCTAAGTGCTGTATAATTCATCACATTCCTTCATAATAAGCATGTCAAAAAGCCAGTATCTTTCTTTCCCTTTAAAGATGCTCTTAATTAGCATCTTAAAGTCAGTTGGATGAAGGGGAGAAGTCTGAGGGTTCAAAATGTAGGAAAATTATGACTAACTTTGCCCTTTTCTAATTCTGGTCTGAAATAAACAGGCCAGTAAAGCTTCTGTGGAATAGATTGTATTTTGTTAAGAGTTGTGTTTATGTGTATACCTCATCAGAATTGGCTCTGGGAACAAACATATATAATCCACAAATACCTTAGCTATACACTTGAAAAAGCTTCCAAAAGCATTTCAAAATCTAATCAGAATTTTCATGAGTTAATTACATATTGTCTTGAGAAACTGGCTATGATTTCAGGAGCTAGAAGGACTTTCTAAGAGGAATAACCTATGATTTTCTCTTTTACTGCTGTGATGGTTTTGCATTTGTTTTCCTGCATGCCAAAGGCTGAAAATTAGTATTGCTTGTCTCAGATAAGACATAAGCTTAAGTACTAACTCTGAAAAATCTGAGTGGCCCAAAGACAATAATGGTGGGTATTCCCAAATAGTCATTTCTTTCTCACCTCCCATTCTTTCCTTTTTACCATGCTCTAATCTTATATCCTTTCTTGCCTTTATTTTTCTCTTCTAACTGTGTCATTCTGTAATATAAAAATATGTCAGTTACCATTTTAGAGTCCTACGGATGGCACTCGTAGCTAAAGTGTTACTAAATGCTACCCTGTTTCCTGGGATATAAAGACGTACCAATGAAATGGGGTACCTCCAATGGAAAAGCTACACACTGGCTTGTGGTCAGAGTGTAGGTGAAACAAAGGCTACTGCTAAAAACAGCTCTTTACTGTTAGTGTCCTTCACCATTTTCTACTGAACCAGAGACAATATACTTTATATCAGTGTTTCTAATTAACTCTAACATTATCATTTATTGATTTTATTTTTACAAATTCCTGAAGAAATTATTTTTTTTACCTAGAAAACTTGCCTTTTAAAAACTCATTTCTGACAACTCATACAGACCCTATAGGACAGAACAGAACTGCCCTGTAGAGTTTCTAGCTTATAAGTAAACTGGGTAGTGTGGGTTCTCATTTTTTTGCCTATCCTCTTTTCAGCTAATAAGCTTCTCTCTTTTTTTTAAATTTGATTCTTTCCCTTTCTTTGTTCTATAATACTCCCAAATTGCTTTTCCAAAGTAGAATAGTGTACACATTCTCCATTTTTATCTCTTTGTATTTTTTTCATTCTCTTGGGACTCTTTATTCCTTATTTTTTGCATAACAAGGAATTTCCCCAATTCCAACTCATAGAGACCCTATGACAGAATAGAGCTACCCCATAGAGTTTCCAAGAAATGCCTGGTAGATTTGAACTGCTGACCCTTTAGTTAACATCTGTAGCACGTAATCACTACACTACCGGAGTGTAACTTCCTAAAAGAACTTCCTAAAAGCATGCAATTTTTGGTAGGGGGGGTTCTTTGCCAAAGAATTTTATCATTTGAAATAATACACTTTTTCTTCTTTAAAAAAATCCTCTTACTCCAACAGCCTGTTTGGAGCTTCTATTGAGCTAATTCTGTTTCATAGTCTCATACTGTGCCACCTAACAGCTATCCAAAGCACAACAAAATGTTAGAAAATAAAGAATCATCTGACCTCAAGGTTTCTTGACAAAGATACAATTTATCTAACACTCATCCAATAAACCAAAGAAAAAATACTTAGTTAAAGTCATCTGGAAGTGTATTCTACAGCTTTCCTTTAGTTGTCCTTGACTTTTAGACATTGACTAAATAAGAAATCATGAAAGGGGCGGGGTCTCTGATATTTGAAATATTTGAGGTTTAAGGAATCTATTTTAAATAAAATGAGAACTCTCACTGATTCTGGCCCTCTTTTAGAGACTTGCTCAAACCGTAAGCTTTTGTTACTTCTAAAATAGGTTGGTAAATGATTTTTCTTTATTCCCCCTTTTTCCTGCCTGAATGGGCCCAGATTTAAACAACCACTTAGATCTGTAAGAGCATTCTGAAAAAATGAGTATTAGTTATAAATTTTCCCACTTATTTACTTAACAGGTCTTTATGTTGTTTTAGAGGATAGATTTTTTATACATGTAAAGAATTTAATTGCTCAAATAAGCACAATGAAAAGACAAAATGAAGCAGTTTTAGGATGGTAATCAAAACCAGAAATTTTGAGTCCCACGCTTCCTCGCGTAGCAGTACAGATTTCTGGAGATTATAGGTGTTGTTTAAATTTAACAATGGAGAAATGCTGATAACAGGGAAATGACCATCATTCCACTGAACTAAATTTACCTTCTGTTACAGTTCTTTGCATTGCTAACTGTATGTATATATCCATTAGTCTACCTGTGATAATATCTTCTGCGATGAGCACACACTTCCTTGTGTGAAAGTAGGCAATCGACACTGAAACAGCTTAGAAGATAAACGTACATATCTGTGCAACCTATACCAACACAGAAAATAAAATTTGTTTTATTAGCAAATTATTCATACCCATATCAGATGTAACGTGAATGTTATAGATGTCTATTAACATTGTTTTTACCTTTTTTCTTGACAAGATTCTTTGTAGCTTGATTAACAGAGAGGAGCATCAAGTCTTTCAGAGACAAAGAAAAGAAGCCAATAACTTAAAGTTGAACCTTTTCAAGTAGGCTATTCTTAGAATAGCGTTGCTCCGGTACCCGTTATCCATTGCCAGCAAGTTGATTCGGACTCATTGTGAATCTACAGGACATAGGAGAACTGCCACATACAATTTCTAAGGAGTGCCTGGTGGACTTGAACTGCTGACCTTTTGGTTAGTACTCCTAGCATTTAACCACTATGCCACTGAGGTTTCTGTTGCTACAGCCGACAGTATATCAATATACATTCACATTGATCAGCAAAAAAATCATTTCACAATGAAAAATTTCAAGGCTCAATAATGCATTAAAAATGTTTTTACTTTTTATAATTGTTATCAAGCTTAATAAAAGTAACCTTCGTCTCCTTGACTCAAGATAGTTACATATGGAAAGCACTCTTCTAGTTGATGTCCACATGTGCTGTTTATATTAAAATAGCTTATTTTATTTGATGAAATAAAATATTGGCCAGTCTATGTCGGATCTGACTCGACGGCACTTGGCAAAAATGTAATTAAAAAGAAACTGTCTAAGCCATTAGTAAATCAACTTCTTTGGGCCTTGAATAAAGTATTAGTGCATTTCATTTTCTATGTTTAATTTCTAAATTCTCTGCATATCCAGACATATCCTTCTAACACATCCTTGGATTTAGGAAGTCATGGATCAAAAAAAAAGATTTCACCCTAGAAAGTATTAAAGAATACTAATGGTATAGAGACAGCTCAAGAGTTTCTAGTAGGGCTGAAGAACTGGTTTCTCAGCTTGATGTCCAGAAATGACTTTTAATACCACAGTGCCCAGAGCTCCCAAAGAAGCTCACTGTCATGATCCATGCCAACAAAACAGATGCCCCAAATCCATACTTTCTCTCACCATGACTCAGTTCCAAACCAAAGTATTATGTTAATGTGCTTCATTTGCCAAACCTAAGTTACATCTGGAACTGGAGCTACAAAGAAGATAGAAAATAGCAATTTCTGAATCTCCAGCTTCTAAATTCTGGAAAAAATAGTATTCGAAGAAATTTTGAGAAAACAAATCTACCTTGTTATTTGTTGTATTTGAAAAACAATATTGATTATGACTAAAGACTAAGTAGATCAAAATTCAATTCCACTAAAGCACCACAATGTACTATGAAAGTATTCCATATATACATTATTTTTATCTAAAGTAAGTGTATGGCTCATCAGAAATCCCTCACCATTCCTTGGAGAAAAAAATTCTAAAATTACTGATGTTGCTGTTGACTAATGGTAGGTAAAAGTCATAACCTTCATTTATAAAGATGTGAGAATCATGTTTATGAGACTCAGTAGTAGTTAATCAGATATTGGTAATAATCTTATACATAAAACCCTACTATCATTTTTGACATATATTGAGCTAAAGTACATTGTAAAAGATTCAAAGAATGTTAGTAAAATAATTTAATAATGTTTTAAAAAGGGGGTAGATAAAATTTCTAAAAAGTATTACAGAGGGGTTAAAAAAAGCCATTGATAAAAATATGATTTAAAAAATCCCACTATAATGCTAAATAGTGCACAGATTGATATTGAATAGATATGCTAGCTCTTATTTTGCTTCTTTTCTCTAAGAATAAGAACCTTTAGGAATTTAAGATCATCTAGCAGTTGAAGATGGCATTGGTGGGAGTATTACAGACATTGTATACCTGAGTTTCTCTAAGACATTCATCTAGATAACTGTGGAAAAGTGGACTGACTGAATCAGGATGCATATGGTGTCAAGTGACTCAAAGCCAAGATAAAAATAACATAATTTAGAAATTCTTTAATTTCTAGGGTACGACCACTCTGACTTACAAACTTGTCCTAGTGGTTCTTTTTAATACTCCATAATGATAGCACTGAGTTTGGATTTTTTACAATACCTGTATAATAAAATACTCTCAAAATAACCACTTAAGAAATGTGTGAACAGAATTAAAACAAATTGAATTGAGAACAGGTTAAATTGTAGTTCAGATATATTTTTGACCATGGCTCCAGTAGCTTGTTTAGTATACCCAGGCCACGCCTTTGTCAAATAGGTAAATAATAGTTTAGCCCATAGGTTAGGAACACTGAAATATGACTTTATGTGTGTGATGATTTGTCATTATTTTATCACCCAAGAGTAGAGCAGTAGTACAGTGCTAGGGGCATATGAAATTTTACACAATCCCAGATGTTAGATATAGAAACCACATCTTTATCAAAAGCATTTTTTAAGGGTTGTAAATGAATTATGGTGGGTATTCCTGGTGAAATGGCTGTGGATCTAGGAGTCTCACCTGCCACCCCCACCAAAAAAAAAAAAAAAAGCTCTTGCCATAGAGTGGCTTCCAACTCTTCCAGCTCACAGTTACCCTACGGAACAGTGTAGAACTACCCCATACTGTTTCCAAAGAGCAGCTATTGGATTTGAGATGCCCATCTTTTGGTTAGCAGTCAAATTTTTAACATTGGACCACCAGGGCTCAGCTGGTGATAGTAGCCACAAAGAATATAGCAGGGGTTACAGAACTGAGAACACATGAGCCATGTGCTCTTTTATGGAATGCAGGCATTCCCACAAATTGACACAACCGGCTTGGGATAAGCTCTACTTGCCACCATTTGAGACACTGTCTCTAGAAGGAGCTGGGGAAGATGGGAGATGCCAGACTCACGGAGCACTCCCTCTTTCTGTTGTTATCACAAATCCTTTGCTGAAACCTCTATCCTATTAGCCTGAGGCAATCCGTAAAATTTTAAACATCTGTGTTGATTTTTCTAAAACCTCCCATTGATCTATTCATTAAGGAAGAGATAAACAACTACTAATTAATTAAAATCTTAACAAAATAACTCATCCTGTTCTCTGGGATTAATTCCATGCCAAGATAAGGTTGTATGTCTAGAAACCCAAGGAATAAATCCATTGCTCTCAAGTTGATCCTAACTCACAGTGACCCCATACACAGTACAGGGTAGAAGTACCCTACGGGATTTCCACCTTGTTAATCTTTGCAAATGTAGACTGCCACATCTTTCTATGAGGAAAAGGTTGGTAGATTTGAAATCACTCATCTTTCAGTTAGCCACAGAGTTCTTAACCACTGCACGACTATGGATTGTCTTGCCTCCTTATAGAGATCTCATAATCTTCCTTAGGGAAAATTGCCCAAAGACACAACCACTTCTTCCCCCTCACCTCCTTTTCCGTAAGAGAGCACCATGGCTCACGTGTTCTCAGTTCTGTAACCCCTGCTATATTCTTTGTGGCTGCTATCACCAGCTGAACATGAGTTAAAGCAGCTGTTCTCAAAGCAGGGTACACATTAAACTTACCTGTGTAAATTCTTCGGGGAAAAATTGTGGGTGTTTTAATCCCTCCCATAGAGATGCTGGGAAACTGTGGTGGCATAGTGGTTAAGTGCTCCAGCTGCTAGCCGAAAGGTCAGTTGTTCACATCTACCTAGTGTTCCTTGGAAGCCCAGTGGGGCAGTTCTACTCTGTTCTATAGGATTGCTATGAGTCAGAATTGGCTGCATGGCAATACGTTGTAGGCATGCTAATTGAACTGGTGTGAAAGAACTCACTGGCACCTGCATTTTTGAATGTTTCCAGGTTATTTTCTACTGCATAGCTAGGATTGAGATCCACCAAGTTAAGTGATCTGCAATTGCTTTTTAATTGCTGGATTGAGATTCCAGGACCTAAATGAATCCTGTTTTGTTATTTTGCTGAATTTCACCAAGACTAGACTTACCAGTGCTCACAATCGTTGTTTAAAATGATTCTGTTCCCTACTCAACTCTTAAGTTTAATCAAACATTTACATTTACACTAATATCAATAATGTCATCAAATTACAGTACTTTAAATATTGTCCACTCACCCAACCTTCTTCCAAAACCCTCTCACCATGTCCTCTGATAAAAACATAAATACAGAAACAAGATTTAAAAAATTCTCAAAAATATGATGAGAAAGATTCACTTCAAGATTTTATTTACAATCATGACTCTCTCCTGAAGGTATAGTTTAAGTTCAGCCTTCTCCAGTTAAGATCTGTTTCTCCTGTATACCTTTGCTTTCTGAGTGGTTGTTGGGTTTGTAGTTCTCCTTCCTCTGTAATTCTCCCTGTCATGGTGATAGATCACATTAAACGATCCACTGAGATGTTAATTTCAATCATCATAAATTGGTATTATCAGAAATTGTTTCTATTTTCAAAACTGTTGTGTTCTTTGTATGTTTCTGCTAATCGTTCATACTTTAAAATGTATTTTATCTTTAAAAGGCATTAAATATTATTATTTTACATCCAAAGTTCGATTATTCCAATCCAAGGTCATTCAGTCCACAGCTGTTATTTCCGCTGTCACTCATGTTACTGTTTTTCCTTATGTGCTTTGTGAATTTTTACTCTCTACTCTTGTTTTTCTCGACTTTTAATGGATTCCTTGAGGACTGTGTTGGCATTGCATCCCTCTAGAAACTGTTGCATTGAATTCTTCCAGAACCTGAGGACATTGCTAAACCGGTCTGCTTTAAATTAAGTCCACTACTTGAGATGTTTCTGTTTATACATGGTCTATGTTACACGAGTCACAAACTCATGTGGAAGCAGTCTGGTAGTCTAAACTGCAGAGATTTCATTTGTCTTCGCTTAGCACTGGGTAAGAGTGAAGGTGAATACAATTATTTTTAATTTACCCATTCATAGAGCAATAGCCCTTTGTGTCTTCTCTGAATGAAAGGCTATATTATAGTTCATCTTCAGCCTACCCTGTTATGATTCCACAGCTTTCTATTTCAAGATTGAAACTTATAAACAAGATAGTTTGGCAGAAACCTTGTAATCAAAATATATCTTCAACATTCAAGGATTGTTCAAGATCCTTGTTTTCACAGTTTTAAATTTCTATGGATTCTGCTTTCTTTTCATCTCAGTAAATTTTTTTAACAGCATTATCTAGTTGTTTTCAAGGTAGTATTGATATATCTACTCTGCTATACTACCAAAAATGGAAATCTCATTGCCTATCAAATTATTTGTATCTTGCTTTTCCATATAGATGTATCTCTGACAATAGACTTTATAGATCTGGTAGAGTCAGTGAAAGTCTGTTACATAGAAAAGAAATTTATTTTGTAGAACTTCAAAAGCAAAGATAAATAGCAGATTGAAAAACATGTTTGGAGTTCACATACACGCCAAGCCAAGTGCCGTCGAGTCGGATCCGACTCATGGCGACCCTAGGAGCCAGGATAGAACTGACCCCCAGAGTATTCAAGGACACAGTGACCACAATATTTTGTTCCTTGTGAGGTCAGCAATTAAAAATTATTTGTAGTTTAATGTCAAATTAATACAAGGAAAAATATGATAGCAGAGCTTTCTAAAAATAGAGTTAGTGAGCCCCCTTTAGATATGTTCCCTAAAAAGCTTAAAGGAAATTTTGTGAGTCACTTATGAAAAAAATCTATATTATGCAGGCTTTGACTATATTTCTCCTAAATTCTTTTTGCATTCTGACAAAGAATTTGTGAATAACTGATTTTAAATCAGATGGAATGAAAAAAATCATAAAAAAATTGGACACTTCAGATTCCAAATGTGTTAAATACTTTGCAAGTTATAAATCATCATTATAATTTGTTGATCAGCTATTTCTTCAATTAAATTATTCTTAAATAAAGTAACAAGGGTTCTAGATATTTTCATTCTATTTCATTTTGAATTTACTCTAAAATAAATAAATAACTTTTCAATATTTTGTATAGTTTTTCAAACTTTCACATTTCAGCAATGAAGAATTCAAGGATTTCCATGTACTTATGATGTTTCTCTTCTAACTTGTATATCATCTTTTTAAAAGGATCATAACTCAATTTATACATCTTTCCTAATATGTTGTTATTGCCGGGTGCTGTCCAGTAGATTTTGACTTATAGCAACCCTGTGTGTATCAGAACTGGCCCCTAGAGGCCCCTAGGGTCACCACGAGTCGCATCCGACTCGACAGCACTTGGCTGGCTGGCGTGTGTAACAGAAGGAAACGCTGCTGGTCCTGTGCCACCCTCACAGTGTTGTTATGCTTGAGCCCAGAGTATCAGCCATTTTGTCAGCATATATCACTGAGGATCTTTCTCTTTCTCACTAATCTTACCTTACCAAGCGCGGTATCATTTTCCAGGGACTGTTCCCTCCCAATAACTTGGTCAAACTACGTGAGATGAAGTTTTGCCATCCTTGTTCTAAGGAGCATTCTGGCTGTATTTCTGCCAAAACAGATTTGTTCATTCTTCTGGCAGTCTAGTGTAAATTTTATATTCAATATTCTCTGCCAAAACCATTATTCAAAGGCATTATACTTTCCTTGCCCTTTTTTATTTACTGTTCAGCTTTCACATTCATTGGAAGAAATTTAAAATACCATAGTTTGGGTCAGGCTCACCTTATTCCTTAATGTTTTTGCATTTTAAATACTTTAAAGAAAACTTTTGCATCCAATTTGCCCAATGCAATGAGTCATCTGATTTCTTGACTCCTACTTCCATGACATGTATTGCTGTTATGCCAGAGGTTATGCCTCCAGTATTTCAAATATCAGTAGGATCACCCTTGGTGGGTGATGAAGACCTTTCAGACTAAGACAGACTAAAAGAAGGACCTGGAGGCCTGCTTTGGAAAAAGTGAGCCAGTGAAACCCTTATAACTAGCAATGAAACATTGTCTGATATAGTGCCAAAAGAAGAAGTCCTCAGTTTGGAAGACATTTCAAAATGACTAGGGAAGAGCAATCTCCTTAAAATAGAGTCGATCTTAATGATGTGGATGAAGTCAGGCATTCTGGGCCTGCATTTGCTGATGTGTCACAACTCAAAATGAGAATAAACAGCTTCAAACCTCGTTAGTAATAGAAACATGGAATGTATGAAGTATGAATCTAGAAAATTTGAAAATGGTCGGTAATGAAATAGAATGCCTAAACATTGGCATCCTAGGCATCAATAAGCTGAAAAGGACTGTTATTGGCCATTTTGAATCAGACAATCCATATTGTCTGTTATGTGGGAAATGGCAACTTAAAGAAGAATGGCACTGCTTTCATAATCAGAAAAGCATTTGAAGATCTATCCTAAAGTACAATGTTGTCAGTGATAGGATAATGTTCATGTGCCTGTAAGGAAGAACATTTAATACTGCTATTATTCAAATTTATGAACTAATCACTAATGCCAAAGATGAGGAAATTGAAGATTTTTACCAACTTCTACAGTCTGAAATTGATCAAACAAGCAATCAAGAAGCATTGATAATTACCAGTGATTCAAATTTATTAATATTTATATCTATATATGTGTTTTAATTCCATCTAATTGACATTGATTACATAGAAGAATCTGTATGCAGATTTAATAGCACTTACAAATTTTGCAGTTGCAGTTTGTTACAAATGAAATCATGATACCGTTAAATTGCAGAAATATTTAGGTGTTAGGTGCTGTCAAGTCAATTTCGACTCAGAGTAGAACTGCCTCCACAGGATTTTCTAGGCAATAATCTCCATGGGAACATATAAGCAAATCTTTCTCCCTTAGAGTCACTGGGTGAGTTCAAACCTCCAAACTTTTGATTAGAACCAGAACACTTAAATGTACACAGCAGCAAAGTATAGGCCAAATTCATAAGCTTAACTCTTCATAATCTCGTGGTATTTATGTTGTAATTGTCCAACACTGTTATTTTCTGTAAAAGTAAAAACAAACAAACAAACAAAAAAACCCATTGGTTCATCATGGTCTTTTCGTTTGTTTGCTTGTGTTTGTGTGTGTGTTTTAGGAAAACCAATGCTTCTTGCCACAATGTATTCCTAGAACCCAAGTCATAAAATAGCGGTATTATAATTGGACATCGTGTTCCTCACAAGAGCTCAGCATTAGATAAATCTTAGCCTGAATTAAGGTGTGCCAGAACAGCAAAGACATGAAACACTATGTAAGACTATAATCTTTTAAAAAATAAAACTGATTCTCTGGACCCCTTAAAACAAACAAATAAGTGTTCTGATTATATGAAAAATCTTACTATACTAGAAAGTGTAAGCAATTGCTTCAGAAATTTGACCTAAAATTTGTAATTAGATGTGATGTTGCTTTGTCTTTTTAGAATTTAGAAGGCCATATAGAAGGTATGATACTGACATCTTTAGGGTTTATAAGAACCTCTGTGTCATAATACCTGTTTTTTGCCATAACAATTTCTCAGTGCTAGGAAAAAACTTTAAAAAATAATCATTATGACCTTGTAGGTGCACTCTAAGTAGTATATTTACTGCTTCTGGTTTTGTTTCTCCCTCTGAAAAGTATTAAAATGTGAGGTGGGCAATAAGAAGGCAATTTTGTCCATCACTGAGATCATCTTCAGAGTTTATTCTGTCTCTGAGAACTCACAGTTTTCTCTGATTCCAATGCTATTTCTCTTCCTAGCTTTCAATTTCCCACCCCAGCTTAGCTCTCAAAGTCTTTGAGTAAACCAAAGGAAAAATAAGGGCAGTTGAAGTAGCTCTTTATTTCTTTTATGCCCTCCTGCATATGAATTGGTGACTCAATCATGTTGAAAACTAAACTGGTGAAGATTATATCTTAATAAGAGCTAACATTTATTGAATTGCTGCTATGCATCACGAACTATGGTAGTTGCTTTATGTACTTTATCTCCAGTCCTAATATCAACATTTTCAACATACATTTTACTATTTCTGTTTTACAGATGAAAAAAACAGAGGGCAGAGAATTTCTGTAAATTTCCTAAGGTACACAAACAGTTAATAGAGACCTGGAATTTGCATTGTCTGCCTGTCTATAAAGCCTGTGTCCTTTTTTACGTCCACATCAACTTCCTACAAACCTAGAGAGTGATCAAGAGAATCAACTTAAGTTTTGATTCCCAAGAAGGTAGATATGATGGGCAATTTGTTTTTGTTCAGTCCCACAAATATTTTTTGCATGATTATTTTGTGAGCTCCACGTTATGCAGATTACATGGATTATTTAAAAAAAAAATTGCTGAGGCGGGGCCAACATGGCAGACTAGAGACACATTTCTTCACTCCCTCTGAGAACTAAGACCTAGAACAGTAATTGGAAGGATCAGTGTGGACATTCTTGAGCTTAAAGATCAGGTGTAGGGTTGTGAGACTGGATTGCACAACAGGAAGGGGGAAAATACCTTGTCAGTGGAGAAACAATGGCACGGTGAGGATTGCTTCTGCTAGAGTAGTGCCTGGTAGTATTAGAGGTGTGGGTACCTTCATTGTCAGCCGGGAAGTTGGGGCTAGCAATGCCGAGCTTGTAAGTCTAGCACAGCCTGGCTTCTTTGCTGATTTGCAGTGCCAAAGTGAACAGAATATTCTGCAGCAGACAATGCTTGAGTCACCCATATTTAGAAATCTCAGCAGTGGTGAGTAACTGAGGTTGTCAGTGCCCCTCTCTCTTCTCTTTTCTGAGCTGCTTCATAGAATCTATTGACTCACTGTAACAAAGGCTGCTGTGACAGGACACCATGTTGGTCAGCTGAGAGGCAGAATCAGCCTCCCCCGAGGGCTCAGCTGAGGCTTATTTTCACACTAAGCAATACTACCTTTCTGGTTAGTGCTGCTCCCAACAGAAAAGCTGCTCTTAACACAATTGTACCTAGAGAAAGTAGTGGCAGCTGGGGGCCAAGTGTAGTGGGGCTCTAACCCCCCATTCCTTAAGCCATGTCATAATGTCTGCTGACTGCTGGCCAGGCACTGTCTTTGTCAGTCAGAAGGTGGGTCTTGCCACCCCTAAGGGCGTGGTTGCTATCAACTACATCTGATCAACATCCATCTCTTCAGAAAATCAGCTTTCAAGACCTATGCCAATGCTCCTGCTGGTCAACACTGGAGAAACTGAACAGCTTCTGGATGGCATGAAGACAACAATCAGTAGCTAATCATTTAAAGAGGCAGACCACTGTGACCGTGGAAAATTCCTAAAATAAAGATTTAAACAACTTCCCAGATCAATAAAACTCTGAAATTATCTGAGGTAGAATACAAAAGAATTATGTATAGAGCCCTGCTAGAGATTAAGCAAAATGCACTGAACAGAAAGACAAATTAAGGTTTATGAATTGCTAGAGTCTCAATGATCTGAAATCAAGCAGATCGATAACAAAATTACAGAATTAGACAACTCAATGTGAAATCAAAACAGCAAGTTGGAGGAACTGGAACACAGGATTATTGAACTTGAAGATAAGGCAACTCACACTGGCATTTATGAGGGGAAATCAGATAAAACAAACAAGAAAAATGAAGAAGAATTAAAAAGCATGTGGGATTCTATCAAAAGGAATAATTTACCAATAAGTGGAGTTCCTGAACAGATAGGGATAGCAGAAACTACAGAGAGAATTGTTAAAGAGTTGCTGGCAGACAATTTCCGTGATATAGTGAAAGAAGAGAACATGAATATTCAGGCTGCTTATCAAACACCACAAAAACTAGACCCCAAAAGAAAGACACTAAGCCATATTATGATCGAGTTAATAAAATGAAACATAAAGAGAAGCTCTTAAAGGCAGTGAAACTTAAAACTAACATGCAAAGGGAAGCCCTGTAGGCTTTCATCTGACTTCTCAGCAGAAATCATGTTGGCAAGAAGACAGTGGAATGACACAAAACCTTCAAGGAGAAAAATTTCCAATAAAGAATTACATATCCTGCAAAATTGTCTCTCAGATATGATGGTGAAATTAAGACATTCTCAGAAAAACAGAAGCTTAGAGACTTTGCCAAAACCAAACCAAAATTACAAGAAGTAGTGAAAGAAGCTCTCTGTTTTAAAAAACAATGACATCCAATGTATACTTAAGGACGCAATGCAAGAAAGAGCATCCTAGTCCCATTGAGTTAGGGAAATCAAAAGCTCAATCTAAACTAAAGTACTAAAAGTAGGGAACCAGTGATCTTAACATGAAAACTAAGACACGCTTGCACTATAAAGAGGGATATATTACAGTAGTTACAACCCTTTCCGATGGAGATGAAATTCTGGAGATATACAGAAGTTAAAGATTGGTTCACATTTAGAATATTAGGGAGGATGAAAGGGGGAGGCATGAAGCAAACTAACAGCATGACATATCAAAACACAAAACATAACATGGAAGTCTCGACAAACAGAAAACCAACACTGTAAAAATGAAAAATAAACATGTAAAGAAAAATAACCCAAAATAGAATATTAAGAGAAGCAAAGAAAACATCACAACATGAAAATTAAGGCATCAAAATGACAGCACTAAACACACACCTATCAATAATTACACTGAATGTAAATGGTCTGAATATTCCAATAAAGAGGAAGAGAGTGACAGCCTGGATCAAAACACATGATCCATCTACATGTTGCTTACAAGATACATATCTTAGACTCCAAGATATGAAAATCAAAGGATGAAAATCAAAGGATGGAAAAATGTATACCAAGCTAACAATACACAAAGAAGAGCAAGAGTGGTAATACTAATCTCAGATAAAATAGATTTTAACATTAGCTCCACCATCATGGACAAAGACAGTCACCATTTATTACTGAAAGGTTCAATGCATAAGCAGGATATAGCAATATTAAATATTTTTGCAACCAATACCAAAGTACCTAAATACATTGAACAAGTACTGACAACATTGAAAATGAGAAAGATTGTTCCACAATAATAGTAGGAGACATGAACTCTCCACTTTCAGCAATGAAGACATCATTCAGGAAAAAACTCAGTTAAGATGCAGAAGATCTTGCTGCAATAACCAACCAACTGCCTCATCGACATACACAGACCTTTTTACTCAACAACAGATATACACACCTTCTACTGTAATACACATGTAATATTCTACAGAATATACCACATATTAGGACATAAAGCAAGTCTCAAGAAAATCCAATCCATTGAATTGTTGCAAAGTGTTTCATTGAAACATACAGCCATGAAAATTGAAATCAGTAGCAGAAAAAACATGGTAGGAATTTGAACTCATGGAAAATGAACAACACCTTGCTCAAGAATCCTTGGATTAGAGAAGAAATCAGTGATACAATAAAGAAATTTATGGAATTAAATGAGAATGAAAACACATAGTACTGAAACCTAAAGCAGTGCTCAGAGGTCAGTTTATCTTTATAAATGTATACATCCAGAAGGAAGAAAGGACCACACCAAAGAATTAACCCTACAGCTTGAACAAATAGAAAGAGAGCAACAGAGGAACCCCTGAGTCACCAGAAGAAAACAGACCATAAAGATTAGAGCAGAACTAAATAAATTAGAGAATAGAACAATTGAAAAAATTAACAAAACTAAAAGCTGGTTCTTTAAAAAGAACAAGAAAATTGACAAACCACTGACTAATCTTACAAACAAAAAACAGGAGAGGAAACAAATAACCTTAATAAGAAATGAGATGGGAGATGTTACATCAGATCCAAATGAAATAAAAAATACCATAACAGAATACTACAAAGACTATACTCTAACAGATTTGAAAGCCTAGAGGAAATGGACAAATTTCTATTTTCACATCACCTACCAAAATTATCACAAGAAGTAGAACATCTTAATAAACCCATCACAAAAGAAGAGATTGAAAAAAAAAATAGTAAAAAAAAAAAAAAACAACAAACTACCAAACAAAAAAATCCTGGCCCAGATGGCTTCACTGGAGAATTCTCCAAAACTTTTAGGGAAGACTTAATTCCAGTACTACTGAGGCTTTTTCACAGCATGGAAGATGGAATACTCCCAAATTCGTTGTTATGAAGGCAACATAAACCTGATACCAAAACCAGGGAAAAATTCCACACAAAAAAGAAGAAAATATCACATAGCAATATCACTCATGAACATAGATTCAAAAATCTTCAACAAACTCCTAGCCAATAGAATATGACAATATATCCAAGAAATAATTCATCATCACCAAGTTGAATTCATACCAGGGATGCAAGTCTAGTCCAACATCAGAAAAACAGTTTATGTGATCCACCACATAAATAGCTCAAAGGATAAGAATCACCTGATTCTGTCAATTGATGCAGAAAAGGCATTTGGCAAAGTCCAGTACCCATTCACGTTAAAAATTTTCAGCAAAATAGGAATAGCAGGGAAATTCCTCAATGTGATTAGAAGCATCTATGCAAAATCACCTACATCATCCTGATTGGAGAGAAACTGAAAAAAATCCCCTGAGAATGGGAACCAAATGAAGATGCTCATTGTCAACAATTCTATTCAACATTGTTCTAGACATACTAGCTGGAGCAATTAGACAAGACAAAAAAAAAAAAAGTAAATATTTTTTTCAATTGTTCTACTATTTTCTAATTCATTTGATGAAGTAAAAATTCGATGAAGAGAAATAAAAATATCTCTATTTGTAGATGATATGATTGTATACCTAGAGAATCCTAAAGAATTCATAGGTAAATTACTCAAACAAATAGAAGACTAAAGTATCAGGAAAGTATCAGGCTATAAGATAAACATAAGTAAATTGATAGGATTCCTTTACATCAACAAAAATATCAAAGAGGAAATAACCAAATCAATACCATGTTCTATAGCTCCCAAGAAGACAAAATACCTAGGAATAAATCTAACCAGAGAAACAAAAGACCTATACAGAGAGAATTACAAGACCGTACTGCAGGAAACCAAAAGAGACTTATATAAATGGAGAAATCTACCCTACTCATGGGTAGGAAAACTAAACATTGTGAAAATGTCTGTTTTACTCAAAGCAATCAACATATACAGTGCAATCCAACACAAATTCCACTAGCATTTTTAATGAGATGGAGAAACAAATCATTAACTTTGTTTGGAAAGGGACGAAACCCCTGATAAGTAAAGCACTACCGAAGAAAAGGAACACAATGGGAGGCCTCACACTACCCAATCTTAGAACCTATTACACTGCCACGGTAGTCAAAACAGCCTGGTACTGGTGAAAAAAAGAGACAAGCAGACCAATGGGACAGAATTGAGGCCCCATAAATGCCACTACCCTCTTATGATATTTGACAAAGGTCCAAACATTGTAAACTGGCGTAAAACAGTCTGTAACAAATGATATTGACAAAATTAGATATTCATCTGCAAGAAAACTGAAACAGGACTCGTATCTCACACGTTATATAAAAACTAACTCAAATGGATCAAAGACCTAAATATCAAACCTCAAATGATAAAGATCATGCAAGAAAAAGTAGGGTCAACAGTGAAAGTTGTAATACAGACCTTAGACAGACGTCAAAATCTGACAAAGCACAAACAACAAAAGAGAAAACAGATAAATAGGAACTACTAAGAATCAAACACTTTTGTTCATGCAAAGACTTTATTAAGAGAATTAAATGACTACCTACAAAATAGGAAAAAATATTTGGCAACTATATTTCTGACCTACATCTGATCTCCATAATCTGCAAGGTACTGCAAAATATCAACAAGGAAAAGGTAAAAAACCCAGTTAAATCATGGTCAAAGGAGATGGACAGACACTTCACCAAAGAGGGCATCCAGACAGCTAAAAGACACATGAGGAAATACTCACAATGATTAGCTATTAAGGAAATCAAAATCAAAACTATAATGAGATACTATCTCACCACAACAAGACTGACCATAATCCCCAAAACACAAAACAACAAATGCTGGATAGGCTGCAGAGAGATCAGTACTCTCCCACACTACTGACGGGATTGCAAAATGGTAAAACCTCTTTGGAAAGAAATTTCTGCTTCCTTCAAAAGCTAGAAATAAAAATACCATTTTATCCAGCAATCCCACTGTTCAGAATACATTCTACAGAAATAAAGACAGTCACACAAACAGATACGTGCACACTAATGTTATTGCAGTACTACCCACAATAGCAAAAAGATGGGATCAACCTGGGTGACCATCAACGAATGGATAAATAAACTATGATACATGCACTCGATGGAACACTGATGATTTTAGAAACCATCTCATAACCACATTTCAACTGGAAGACATGCTGAGTTAAATCAGTCAGTGGTAAAGGACAAATATTGTACAAGACCTCTGCCATAAGGACTTAAAAATTGACCTACACACAGAAAAAAAGACTCTTTGACAGCTACACGGTAAAGAGGGACAGAAGGTGGGTCATAGATAGATAGTCAGTAGAAATTCGGTTAGATGAAAGAAGTGACAGCACATAGTAGAGAGCAGAAGAACTTAACTGGACTTCAGCATAACCTGAAAGGTTTTCTAAACTCGACCCAATATTTCAAAGGATAGAACACCAGGGATGGCAGTCTGTGGACCATGTATTCAGGAGACCTCAAGGCCAGTTGACGTAACTAGTCTATTGCTAAGAGAGTCTTTTGCTCTCCATATTGGTGAGTGGCATTTGAGGTCTTAAAACCTAGCAAGCTATCTCAGAGATACACCAAATGGTCCCAACTCACCTGGAATGATAATCACCAAGAATATCAAGAACACAAGGGAAAAATATCCCAGGAGATAGAAGGACCTGTATGAATGGAAGACTCTATCAACATGAAACCAGAAGAACCAGATGGTGCCTGGTCACCACCAAAGACAGCCATGAAGGGTGATACAATGTAGAGTGCATGAGCCAACGCAAGAAAAAGAGGGGACGAGCCCAAGAACTGTTCTAAAAGACCTAAACTGATGGTCCAACAGCCTGGAAGCTCCCCCAGGAACATGCCCCCTAGATCTACTACTGTCCCTGACTGGAAATCGTGGACTGGTCTCACGGATAGAGTGTGACCATAGGATGTGCGTACTTGATGGTTCTATGCGTTTATAGGAGGCAATCCTACTCATCTTTTTCTGGATTGCAGAGAAGAACGTAGAGAGGAAGAAACAGATGCTTGTTGCGGGGGTGCTTAGAAATATGAAAAGGAAAGGAAGTGCATGTTGTTACCAGGTGGGGAGAGCCAAAGGAGCTGCAGATAGGTGGGCTTGCAAAACTGATTTGATTTAGACTGTATACTTTCACTTAATGACATACACACAAAAAAATGTTAAAAAAATAAAAAATTGCTAATGTAACTCCATGAGTTTGAGATACTTGTATCCTAGAACCATTACCTATCTGTCGGTTTGTGGTACTGTGATGGATTTCTTGATGATGTGATGTCAGAAGCTATGCCATTGGTATTTTAATTGTCATTTGGGTAACCCATGGTGAATGAGTTTTGGCAGAGCTTCCAGATTAAGACAGACTTGGAAGAAAGGCTTGGAGATATTTATGTACAAAATAGCCCGCAAAAACCCTATGAATCACAACAAGACATTTTCTAGTGGGGTGCTGGAAGATAAGCACGTTAGGTTGGAAGGCATTCAAACAAAGTATACGGTGCCTTCAGCAATGGACTCGAGCATACTAACGATCTTGAAGACGGCACAGGATCAGGAAACGTATCATCACGTTATCCATGGGTCACTAAGAGTCGCAGCCTTCTTGAGAACAACCAATGCAACAATGTGGTCTAGAAACTAAAAGGGTGTCACCAGTCTATGGTAATTCTGTCTTAGTTTTGATCATCTATCAACTACGTGGAAACACTGAGGCACAGCTACGTCTGCTAACCAAAACGTCAGCAGGTCTAATCCACCAGGCGCTCCTTGGAAACTCTGTGGGCAGTTCTACTCGGACCTACAGCATTACTATGAGTTGTTATTGACTCAACGGCAGGGAGTTTTTTCATCAACTATGTATGTTTCGATTCTATTTTCTGTATCAGACCCAAAACATGTCCACAAAAAAGAAAAGGAAAAAAATAATCTGGTGATCTTTCTCTTTCTCTAACATAGCAAGCAAATTTTCTAATTTTCCAGTTTAGTTTTCCCATTGAAATGTTTCCAGATAGCCATCAAACCAATGAATTTGGCTTTAGCTGCATTAAAATGAAAAACAGAACAGAGTACTTTGATTTATTTTGCAAATAAGCAGCACGAGTCTGGCAGTCAGATAACTGTTATATGATGCCAACCTC
Organism: Heterohyrax brucei; assembly: GCA_028571685.1. Lineage (NCBI taxonomy): Eukaryota > Metazoa > Chordata > Mammalia > Hyracoidea > Procaviidae > Heterohyrax > Heterohyrax brucei. The sequence continues at coordinate 136,412,834 of CM053142.1, read as the reverse complement.
CCCTGTTCTCTTCATTCACTGTCCTACATGGCTTAGGCAAGTTCTAATGACATTGCCCAGAGGGGATTCATATACTGAATCAAGGATACCGCTGGGGTTTTCCCGCTGGACCGCAGCCATGAGATAAGCTCCCACGAGCTAACCAGTCTCACTCCAGAGATTTGGGAGTTTAGCGTTGTGTACTGAAATGCTTCGAAACCTGTTTTGCTTATTCCACCCAGCATTTTTATTCAAAGAATCAACCAAAAAGAAAATTAAAAGCTGAGATAAACTTGATATATTTGTTGAGCTTTTGAACTCCTACCCAAAACACATGTAAAATCAATTGTTTACTGGGCTATTAACTGAGTTAGACTTTGTGCTGTTTTGTTTCTTTATATTCTTATTTGTTTCTAATTCAGGTAGTTAGGTCAAGCAGGAATTAGATCTATGTTTTTCCATACTAGAATAGGTATAAAAAATATGTCATATTTTCCTGAAGCAAACGTAACTCAAATCTGTTTTATTAAGTCCAAATCCAAGAGAAGAACAGCTGGGGAGAGGGTACTCTGTTGGCTCAGCAGATCATAGTCACACTGCAGTGACTTGAAGATACTCTGGTCACACTAAATACCTATAATGAATTTCAACTACTGATTCCTTGTTAAGGCTGACTTTCCTTTGATATTTTGCCAAAATTCTTTTTATTTAACTTCTTTATTTACATTTCAGAGAGCCAAACAGAACTATTTCACGTCAGCAAGTGCACACCCAAACTGTTGTTCCAATTCTTTTGCTTGAGGAGATAGCAAAATTAATTGTATGCCAGTGCCAACAATAGCTAGCACACTTTTCTCACTGTAGCTTTCAAAGTCTTCTGTAACGTGGTTTCAACCTGTCTTTCTGGCATTATTGTCTAAGTTTCCCTTCTAGGAATAGCATGTGACCATAAAATTGATATAATTCACTGTAGCTAAAAGCTAGCAGTAATTTTCTATGTCAGTGACTCTGTTAATGCTGTTCCTTTTATCTACAGTGCTTCCTCTTTTTTTGTGAAATTCTACTGTGAAGGCTTTGTTAAGTCAAGTGTGGTCTGTGGGCCAGCAGCTTTGGCATCACCTGAGCTGGTTAGAATACAGAATCTGATCCTGGCTCCAGACCTTCTAAGTCAGCATTAGTAGTTTTATAAGACAGTCAGGTGCTGTGTTGGCACATTAATGTTTGAGCTATCTCAAATGATCATTTGCCTGTGATAAGCCAAAATCCACTGCTGTCAAGTAGATCCCAACTGACAGTGACACTATAGACAGGGTAAAACTGACCTATAGAATTTTCAAGTAGTGCCTGATAGATCTGAACTGTAGACTTTCTGGTTAGCAGCCGTAGAACTCAACCACTGTGCCACCCGGGTTGCCTGTGATACCTGCCTGATGCTCTCAATGAAAGTACTAGTGACCTCTTTTGATTCCCATATCCATGTAGTAATGCACCATTTCTTAAGCTGAGAAGTATGTATTAAGTAGCTACTATGTTTCAGTTATTACCACTCACCTGTCAGTTTATCATTCTGTGGTAGATTGCATATGACTATGATACTGGAAGTTATGTCACGGGTATTTCCAGTATCAGCAGGGTCACCCATGATGAACAGGTTCTTACAGACCAAGGGAGGCTAGGAAGAAAAGCTTAGCAATCCATTTTGAAAATTAACCAATGAGATTCCTATGGAAGATAATTTGGTCAGGCACTAAAAATACACAGTGGCTACAACGACATACTTGAATATCCCAATGACTGTGAGAATGAGATAGCTGTGAGAATGCTTAACATGGGATCCACATGAGTCAGAGCCAACTTGATGGCAAATAACAGCAAAGAGTCCAGGCGAAATTCAGGAGAACCATTCCAGGCAATGGAAATGTGTCATTTGCAGATACAGATATGTGGAATGGGAAATATAGTTTGATATACCTATAGGTGAATTGTATGCAGAAAACAGTAGAAAATAGGAAAGGTAAGTAGAAGCCAAATTAGCACAAAAATTGCCAGACTTGCTAAGATACTATATATAATATGTCATGAAAGATTGGATGCAAGGCAATGATTGGCATTTTTGATTCATTAGTTTCTCATGATGCAGAAAGAAATGAAATAGTGACACCAAGATTAATAGTCAAGACACTATACTAATTAGGAAGCTATGACAACCAGCAACATAAAGATTAGGACTTTGAACTAAACAGTAGCAATGGAAGGCAATTCATTCATTCATTCCACGGATACTTTTTGATATTTCCTTTTAAATATAGTCATTCACAAATAAGGCACACTAGCTAGTGTCATTTGTTTCTCAACTCTTTTTACCCAAAGCTACAAAATCATTAGCTGTATTATCTGTTTATCCTGTTATCATAGGAGATAGTTTTATAAATGCTGGCCAGATTCCTGTAATAGAGTCTTTGCCACCTATTATGAGAACTCAAAGTCAAGGCTACACATTGTATATATATATATATATATATATATATATATATATATATATATGTCGGATCCGACTCGACAGCACTTGGCTTGGCATATATATATATATATATATATATACATAAAATTTGTTAGAACAAAACTCAGTCCAGAACAAGTTCCTACAGAGGCCAGACATGCATACAGCAGGAAAGATGTCTTTAGCGCTGGTCCTGGTCCTTCCCAATTGCTAAGTGTCTTCGCATGCCTTGTGCCTAAAGTCTCCCAAGCAGTGACAAGGGAGCAGTTTCTGAACAATTCTACTTTCCTTCAGTGAGTCATCCAGCTTCATACATAAATTATACTCTTGCTGAACCAAACCTATATACTCATTATTGTGTATTTTTTCATCATACTCTTAGTTTCAAAAAGGACACATTTGTAGCAATCTTCACAACTTTTTTTAGTGTCATTATACTTCTGTTCAACACTGAAATATTTCACTTTTACTATTTTACCAAGTGAACTAAAGTGATATTTACCACTAAATATTTGATGTAAATAAACATTTATTATCATTGCAGCTTAATGATGCCTGCCTTTGAACCTTCGCCAATGTACGTGTTCACTACAGTTATCTATACTGTTCACCACTTTGTGTTACTATATCACAGGGCAATAATAATAAATTTTATGTTATATTATATTATTGTTTATTATGTGACAAGCACTTTGACGCATTTGACTTAAATTTATTTTATCGCCATAGTATCTCTAAAAGGTAGTAATTATTATTACCCACATGTTGTAAATTGGAAAACTGACAGAAAAAGAGGATTCATAACTTTCTAAAGATAATACACCTTAAAAACTAGTAGAACCAAGATTCAAAAACAACTATTTTGATTTCTGGGCTTATTCTTAAACTTTATGTATTATTTTCCCCTGTAGAATGTGAATGCTTACTGGGTGCTGCAATAGAAGTGTGGAATTTGCACTGAATGCATATACTAAATTGAAGTTTCTTAATAGTAGTATTATTAGCATTTGGGCTGGATAATTTTTGTTGTGGAAGACCATCCTGTGCGTTGTACAGTGTATAGCAGCATCATTTTACTCATTAAAATCCAATAGCTTGTCCCAAGTTGGACAATCAAACACAGCTCCAGACATTATTAAAAGTGCTTTGGGAGGAAAAATAGCCCCTGTTGAGAAACACGGCTTTATATTTTTAAAACAATGAAACCATATTTAAAGTGTCATCAGTCACAAATGTACTTTTATGATGTAGTATGGTTGGATAATTTTGCTTCATCAAGATACAGCCTAAATTAGGCACATTTTGCTCCAGGCCCTCACTATCTTGTTTGCACATCAAGCTGTCTTTTCAGACACAAAAGCTATTTTTAAAGGTGGTTCTCTGGCAGTCCTTTCACTCAATCTTTCGTGATATCCATCAACTGAGGGATAAAAGAAAAAGACCACAACAGACTAAAATAACTGATGAGAAAAGACATCTCGAGAAGCCCCCTTCTCCTGATTCTATTGCAAATGAGCCATTATGTGAGAGCTCTCAAAGAATAGCTCTCACATGATAATGATTTTTTTTAAAAGTGAATTCCTGGTACTAATACATGAGAAGATAACTAAAGGCAATCGCTCGTCATCAGTTCTTCAGACTGCCAGTTTTATGTAGCAGGTGAATTATGTTAAGAAAGTTCCATGGCAAAGTATGAGACTATTAGTAACTTTTTACCCCTTCAAATCACCAGGATTTTTTTTTTTTTTTTTAATATCCAGGAGTACTGTGGTATCCATTAGCATCCTACATGCAGCAAACATTCCTTCCTTCCTCTAAAAGGAGTTATTATAATCAACTAACATTCTCATAATTAATGACCACCTCACTACCTGGTCACATATAGTCATGTAAGGGCAAATGACATATGTAAGTGTAAATTCTATGGAGGATTCGATAATTTTCTCTAATGATTCTTCAAATTCACAAGCCATTTTATAAACTCTCAGGCTTGAGAACAGAGGCTTTGTGTTCAGCAAAATGTGAGAGGAAGTAGTCATGGAACTGAACATTTGCAGTTTTCCACCAGCTGTGTCAGACACCTACTTGGCATGAATATTTGCCTGTGGAAAGTAAGTCTGTGTGTCACAGGTGAGATGTGAAATTTCACATTCTAATCAGTACCAGCAAGGTCAGAGTTCCAAGTGGACATTTTATAGTATAGAGGGAGAGTCCAGCTAATGTATTCCTACTTCTTGCCAGTTTATTGTACAAAGAACTGGAAGGTCAGCTTTTCCAGAGTATTATTTTTCCATTTATGATCATTTCTTGAAATGAAATAAATTAGTTCAATTATGATTTTGGTGTTGACTTGTTTCAAAATGAATGTGTTACCATCCTTATCGCTATTTCTCATATTTGAGTGTGTCAAATCTTTAAAGTATTTTCCTTTACTTAAACAGATTTCTCTTATAGAAAATGAAATTTTAATCATGGTGTCAGGACCATGAGGAATAATTTTTCCTAGATAAAGCACTAGTTCTTCTATCAGTTATCTTATTGACAACAACAGCCAGTTACGTGGGTTGTATATCTGCCAGCTGGCTTGACAAGTTTTGTGTTTGTGGGTAGGCTCACTCATTCATCTGCAGTAAGCTCCTTGGTAAGCTTAGAACTGGCATTATCAGGATTAAGTCAACCCAAGTGTAGTCTACATGGATTCTCATTCAACAGCATACCAACCCAGCTTATTCACACGGCTGTATGTAGTGTTCCAAGGTGGTGAGCAAAACTGCCCAAGGTCTCTTGAGAAATGGCACATTGCTTGAGTTCCATTCTATTGGCCAAAGCAAAGAACAAGGACAGGCTAGATTCAAGAGAAAATGACTTCTACCTTTGATGACAGGATCTGCAAAATTAGTGCAAAGGACATGTGTAAGAAGCAGTAAAAGACTGGTCCTTTTTGCAATCGACCACATTTTCTGGAGTGAAAACTCTGACATTTTGAACATAAGCAAAAATGAGACTTCCATACATGCTATGTTGTCAACTGTGACCAGAATATGTCAATCTTGTCCAGCAAGTTAAGTTGTTCAGTTATGAAGTTTGTTAAACTCACTGCTGTAGAGATACAATAGCAGGAGATGGTTCTTTTATAGAATGGGTTTAGAATTTCATGATTTATGGTAAAATCCAGATTTTACTAATAAATGTTACACAGGAACGGAGAAAAACTTGAGTAGCGTCTTTAAAGTTTAGGCTTATTTTGGTGAAGTTCATTTAATACAGCACCCTATGGATTATTATTTTTTAAGTCAGTAGGATCTCTGCACATAGATGGGGTTTGAAGGAGATAAAAATGAGGCAGAATGTTCTGTTCTTTAATGTGGGAAAAAATGTAATGTGCACACATTCCATTTCAATAGAAAAACCCCATGCAAATGTAGCATTCCAAGCAGAACTAAGACTCACTATAATACTGCCTCGTAATATTACTTCTAGAAAGCTATTATAATGCATAGCTGGATTTTAGTATTCTTGTTGCTCATGAATGTTCAAATTACAGGGAAAACATATTTGGAATAATTATCTGTTTTAAGCCACAACAAAGATATTTTCTTTTGTTCCTACTTACTGTGGAAATGTGTACAGAGATTTAAATGTGGAAGCACTGAAAATTTAGGAAGTAGAACAAAAACATCACCTATGTTATGAAAGTGAATTATGCATGAATTACCTTAAAGGCATGCACATTTTCCTGGCCTAATAAAGTGTAGTACAGCCCATCAGCCCTTTGTGAGAACACCTGCTTACACTGGTACATGACCTCTGTTACAAGGTGATCAGAAACATGCTAAAGACAATAATTTTTAAAAAAAAATCATACATGTATAGCAGTTTACAAAGGGTGTTCATATATTCTGTGATCATATTATTCATATCCATCTATAAGAAATGCAGGACATTTTGATTATCTAATTTCAAATGAAGACACTGACTCATAAAAATGTATGATGCCAATTGTCACACAGCTAGTACATAGAAGATTGTAGAAGGAAACTGGGTTCTTGAATTCTGTTTCCATGACTCCTCTCCATACACCCGTAATCTGTTTTTGTGTAGAAATTGAAAAATGATACCATTATGTAACTTCAACACCAAAAAAAAAAGAAAAAAAAGGAGTTGCACCTGGGATCTTCACATAAATCTCTCTAGGTTTCATATCTGCTAAACTAGCAACATGGCTTGGGAAGAAATCTATTTTCAAAAGGAGCAGGGATCACCAGGAAAAACTTATCCTGAGGGAAAAGACAGACATAATGAGTTGTGCCTCAAGTGAAAGAGTTTTAGCCATTAGAAATAATAAATCTGAGTATAGTAGCAGTCATTTGAATCCATTCCACGCTCAGTGCTGTGGATGTATGAATTCATGTCTGGGTCCTACAGAGACAATAGGAGGCCTGTGAGTAAGCACAGTTAAAAGCAAAGGTTTGATCAATTCTGTAAATACTGGGCACAAGTAACTGCCATATGAGTTGGCTTTGCAGTGGTACTGGTTGGGGACGGTGGTGTCTAGTTGTGCAGGGGAGATGTCCACTATGAGATAGAGGCTTGGCAACTCAACAGCCTGAGAGGGTGAGGAAGATTGTTAATATAGGTTCGGTGTCATCAGATATTAGGTACTTTGTCTCAGATGTTTGTTTGTTTATCTAACTTTCTATAATTCCCAAGGTAAAGGTCAACCTTTGTTTTTAGTTCTCAGGCTTCTACCAGTAAACAATTTGCCATGTTCTGTTTGAGTGGCAGTGACTTAATTGACTTGAGGTGACTAAAAACTACAACAAGATTCCAAAATATTCAATATGGTTAGAAAACTTTAAGTCAGTGCCCACTTTGAAGCTGAGGAATTTTGAAGGAAAACTTTCAGTCAACTGGGGATTTTTGTCCATTACCCTTACCCACCTCTACCCTCTTTTATGAGGAGTTCATATATTATAAAAGCAGGGAAGATGCATAGATTCTATGACAGCCTTGCAGGGGAAGTGTTTCATTTCACTTGGTAGATGGACTCCAATGTGTGTGTTCCACTTGTGGAATATATAACTGATATTCTGACTATGGAAACCCTGGTGGTGTAGTAGTTAAGTGTTATACCTGCTAACCAAAAGGTTGGCAGTTCAAATCTACTGGGTGCTGCTTGGAAACTATAGGGCAGCTCTCCTCTGACGTACAGGGTTGCTATGAGTTGGAATTGACTCGATGGCAGTGGGCTTGGGGTATTCTGAGTATACACTGGCACTTGCTTTCTTGACCACGACTTTTCATGTTCTGCATTTGGAGGTTCCCACATTCTACAGCCACCTGACCCTAAACTGGAATTTCTTGTTAACTGATATCTTCTACACTTTAAAAAATAAAAAGGGCACAGAGAATCTGGACTGTCTTTGTGGTATCATACTGAGAATTTCAGGACCCTGTGTGAGTTTACTCAGAGGCGCGCATCTAGACCTAACTACAGCATTTGGTCCTCTGATGCTTTCATGTCTTGAAAGCTGTGGAACCGTGACACGTGCAAAACTGCCCTAAAATGTGTGCAATCATCCAGGAACACAACAAAGAAAACGGGACACTAGTTGTAACCCAACTGAGAGTTTCTACATTTTTATCTACACTTTTTGTTCTCTCTCCTTTCACTTTCTAATCCTTCCTACTTCAAATGTCCTGTGGATTAAACCCATGTTCTTCCTATAACATGGCTCCTTATGGTGAATCCGCAACCATTTAAGACAGGTAATAAACAAACAAGCATAGCTTTGAGATTTCCAGCAAGAGAGTAAAAGCAATGATAATTATATTTTATTTTTGAAAATATGTTTTTCTAGAAAGAGAAATATCAGATATCAGTGATTACATAAATAGAATACAACCAGGAAGATTTTCTGAATCTTTTCCTAATTATATAATTTGCCTCTAAATCGAATCACTGTAAAACAAAATCATTCAATGTACTCAAAGTCTAAAAGTGGTCAGGTCGATTATTGCTAATTGGCAAAAGAACAAAAAAATCTTGATTGATATGAATAGTTTAATTCCATTTCCTTGATAATAACATGTTTCTTTGAGGAAATTTCATGCCCAGAATTACAGATATAAAGGACATTTTTCCCTTGTTATACCACCACATAGAAGTATATGGCTGAGTTATTTTTTACGTATTAGTGTTATCTTAATAACACCCACAACTTCTCATTCCTTGTATTGTCATAGAAAACAGCTTAGAATCAACTGTCTATGGATATGAAAGAGAGGGGAGAAAACTAAATTTCTCCAAACTGACCCCAAAATCTCTGCAGCAGCTCATGAACACTTTGTCTAGTCCAGTGATACTCAAATTGTACCCAACATTATGTGGAGCTGTTTCTGGGAAAACTAGTGGTCAATCACAGTGTTTACGGTCCTCTACATTCTGACACTCCAGTTAATTTTTTATTTGAGTAAAGTATTCATTATGAGAAAAATAGAAAAATGCCAACAGGGAAATGAAAGACAGAGACTATGAAAATGGTTTCTAACCTTTAAATTAAATGTTTTCCTTCACTCTTCTTTCTAATGCTATGACCACCTATCCACCTTAATTTATGGCAATGCTTTGTTGGTGAGCCCAAGCCCACTGCTGTCAAGCTGATTCCAACTCCTAGTGACCACATAGGACAAAGCAGAACTGCCCCATAGAGTTTCCAAGGAGCACCTGGTGGATTCAAACCACATGCTTTCTGGTTACCGTACATAGCACTTAACCATTAAGCCACTAGGGTTTCCCTGTTGGTGGAGGAGAAGGCAAATTTAATTTTCTTTGATAGAACACATAGCATTTCAAGCACAGCACACATTACTTCCACTATTTTATTCACTCTCACGGGAATCATTTCAGATGGTATTAATGATTTCCATTTTATGAATGAAAATAAGCTCAACAAATGAAAACTGGTTGATAGTGAACCTGCAAGACAGAGTAGTTTACAAACTAAGTCAAGTCTGACTGACTTAAGAGTCCATACTTTTCCCTTACACCCTACTGTCTACAGCACAGAATTAACTGCTGCATAATATAGACACATTCACCTAGGGTATCATACGCTAAATGTATGTGGATTCTATTTGTTGCTGCAATCTATATGGTTCAAGCAAATATATCTTTTGTTTAAATTAGGGACCTCAAATCACCAAATTATTTGTACTATAAAATTCTAATATGCAGGCCTCACCCTAAAATCATTGTCTGAGTCTTTATATACTATATATATACTATATATACTATATATACTTTTATACTGGCTTTGTGACTGGCTGAAAAGTTGATTTATGTTACTGTTGTTAGTTGCTGTTGAAGCAACTCAGACTCATGATCACCCAGTGTGTGCAGAGTGGGACTGCTCCAGGGAATTTTCAAGGCAATGAACTTTCAGAAGCAGATTGTGATATAATGTGTCAACTTGCTTAAGCCATGTGTTATATAATTAATTATCTTCCATTGTACAATATTATATAAACATTCTCTATTGTATGTACTGTAAATTCTAAACCTCTTCGTGGTAATGAGGCAGAATTAGTATAGCATGTGTCTTGAGTCATGCCCTTACTAGAGGGCATGGCTAAAGTCACACCCTAACTCAAGCCACATCCTTTTGAACTCATACTATTAAGCCACACCTTGTCTCAAGTCATGGACTTATTCAAAGATCTGATGTAAATGGAATTTCCTTGAGGGTGTGGTCTATATCCAGTTTATATGAGTGCTCTGGCAAACTTTCTCTTGCTCTAGATTAGACATCTGGTTAGTTATTATCTGACCTCCAGTCTTGGGACTTGAGTGAACAACCTGTTGCCTAATCTTCTTGTTCTAGAATTCACCAGTGTCTTAAGCTAGATTCTCTACAGAAGCAAAATGAGTGAAGCTTGTGTGCATGCGTGCGTGTGTGTGCATGTGTGTGTGTGTGTGTGTGTGTGTATGTGTACAGGGAGAGAGACTTATTTCAAGGATATTGTGCATGCTGCTGATGTTGTTGTTATGCCAAGTTGGTGCTGACCCATAGTGACCCTGTGCACAATACAATGAAACACTGCTTGGTCCTGTGCCGTGCTGACAGTGGTTTTTCTGTTTAAGCCGACTCTTGCAGCAACTGTGTCAGTCTATATTGTTGAGGGTCTTCCTCTTTTCTGCTGACCCTCCACTCTACCAAGCATGATTTCTTTCTCTGGGGATTGATCACTCTGACAATATGTCCAAAGACTATAAGATGCAGTCTTGTTATCTTTGCTTCCAAAGAGCACTCTGGTTGTACTTCTACCTGCACAGATCTGTTTGTTCTTTTGGCAGTCTGTGGTACCTTCAATGTTCTTCTCCAACACCACAATTCAAAGGCATCAATCAATTCTTCTGTCTTTCTTATCTGTTGTCCAGCTTTCACATACATATAATGTAATTGAAAATACCATGGGTTCAGTCAAGTGCACCTTAGTCTTCAAGGTGACATCTTTACTTTTCAGTACTGTAAAGAGGTCCCTTGCAGCAGATTTTCCCAATGTAATGTATCTTTTGACTTCTTGGCTGCTGCTTCCATGGGTGTTGATTGTAAAACCAAGTAAAATGAAATCCTTGGCAACCTCATTGCCTTCTCCATTTACAATGATCTTTCTCACTGGTCTAGTTGTGAGAATTTTTGTTGCCTTGATGTTGGAGTGCAATCAGTACTGAAGGCTGTAGTCTTTGATCTTCATGAGTAAGTGTTTCAAATCCTCTTCACTTCCAGCAAGCAGCTTTGTGTCACCTGCATAATGCAGATTGTTACTGAGTCTTCCTCCAACACTGGTGACTCGTTCTTCTTCATATAATCGAGTTTCTCAGATTATTTGCTCAGCATACAGATTGAAAAGTTATGGAAAAAGGTACAACTGTGTCACACACAGAAATGGAGCATAAGGTTGTAAAATCTGGCAACTCTGAAGTCAGGTATCCGGTTGGAGGTTTCTCCTGACTCATGTAACAGAAGCAGGTAATAAAGCAAAGGTCCACAGGCCACACAGAAGGCAGCTGGTTACAGCTGCAATGGCTGATGAGTCCAGAATAAGCAGGTAAGATAGCAGGCTGCTAGCCCATATTCCAAGAACTAGAGCCCAGGTTCTGACAGCTGAATATAGAACCCGGAGTAGAACAAAGTCATCAACCTTTGCCAGAAAGCCCATGTATATCAGAAGCAGTCCACACCCTCAAGGAAACTCCCTTTCAGTTGACTGGCTACTCACAATAGATCCCATCTTGAAGACGATCATGTTACATTAGATTTCATCACGGAGGTGATTATACCGTTACATGACTCCCAGACTACATCACAACTGCCATACCACTGAGACTCATAGCCCAGCTAAGTTAACCCAGAATCTTAACAATCACAATCCACCTCTTTGGCACCTATAAGTTTGGCACCTGTACACATTTCCTTAAACCATGTATAACAATTTTTGCATAAGTTATACTTACTCCTTACATGATAAAACTAACATATATAAAACTGAAAACGTATTAACCTGGTTTACATCTTGTATTTTAGAAGTGAAGAAACAAAGATACTTAGTACACATGTTCAAGAAAGACTCATACAGTTACACTCCTCATTTCAGCAACTGGTCAAGTGCCACAACTGGTACGTGGGACTTTTTGCCACCACCTATTCCATATTGTGTTTGTCCTCAGCAAGCCTATCTGCTGCTTGTGTTTCTTTGCCTGATAGAGTAACCAAATTTTGCTTCCTGAAGAGCCTGAGCCATTAGTGGTAATTTCAGAATTGGATTGCTGTAGTTTTCACATTGGCTTTATTCACAGAGCAAGGCAGTATTAACAGATGTCCTAAAAAATCTCATGTATTCTAGACATACTCTTTCTACTTCCCTTTATGTATTATCAGTCCAACTTCTTCTTGGTAACTGGGATCAACCAAACCAGCCAAGATGGTAACTCCTTTCTTTGTCTGTTGATCCAGAGGCGTAAGGACCCCAAAGCAGCAGGTGTCATTCTTAACTTCCAGTTCAGTGGAGTAAGTGGTGTGTCTCCAGACAGCAGCATTCTTCCCTTTGGAACTAAGATATCTAGACTCACAAAATACAGGGTTCTTGGGGACAGGAAGCACAAATCTTGCAAGCGGGTAATTATAGGTAATAGTGAAGTGTGTCACTCCCAAGTTGTTGTTGTTAGGTGCCATTGAGTCAGTTCAAACTCATAGTGACTCTATGTACAACAAAAATGAAACACTGCCCAGTCCTGTGTCATGAGCACATTGTTGTTATACTTGAGCCCACTGTTGTAGCCGCTGTGTCAATCCATTTGTTGAAGACTTTCCTCTTCTTTGCTGACCCTCTACTTTAGCAAGTGTATGTCCTTCTCTGGAGATTTATCCCTGCTAACAACATGTCCAAAGTATATAAAATGTAGTCTTGCCATCCTTGCATTTAAGAAGCACTCTGGCTGTACTTCTGAGACAGATCTGCTCATTCTTTTGGAAGTCCATGGTATTCAATACTACAATATTGAATACCAATATATTCAATATTCTTCTCTAACACCACAATTCAAAGGCATTGTTTTTTTCTTCTGTTTTCCTAATTTGTTGTCCCATTTTGCATGCATATAATGTGATTGAAAATATCATGGCTTGGGTTAGGCATACCTTGGACTTCCAAGTGACATCTTTGTTTCTCAATACCCAAAGAGGCCTTTTACAGCAAATTTTCCCAATGTAAGATGCCTTTTGATTTCTTCACGGTTACTTCCATGAGTGTCGATTGCGGATCCAAGTAAAATGAAATCTTTAACAACCTTAATCTTTTCACCATTTATAATGATGTTGCTTATTTGTCCAGTTGTGAGGAATTTTGTTTTTTTTCATGTTAAGGTGTAATACATACTGCAGATTGTGGTCCTTGATCTTTATCAGTAAGTGTTTCAAGTCCTCTTCACTTTCAGCAAGCTAAATTGTGTTATCTGCATAACACAGGTTGTTAAGTAGTCTTCCTCCAATCCTGATATCCTGTTCTTCATATAGTCCAGCTTCTGAGATTATTTGTTTGGCATGCACATCAAATAGACATACTGAAAATATGCAACACTGGCACACACTTTTCCTGAGTTTAAACCATGCTTTTTCCCCTGTTCTGTCGGAATGACTGCCTCTTGGTCTGTATGCAGATTCCTCATGAGCACTATTAAGTGTTCTGGAATTCCCATTTGCTTCAATGTCATCCTTAATCTGTAATGATCCACACAGTCGAATGCCTTTGCATAGTCAATAAAATACCAGTAAACGTCTTTCTGGTACTCTCTGCTTTCAGCCAAAATCCATCTGACATTAGCAATGATATTATTGGTTTCATGTCCTTTTCTGAAGCTGGCTTGAGTTTCTGGCAGTTCCCTCTGCTACAACCACTTTTGAATAATCTTTAGAAAAATTTACTTGCTTGTAATATTAATGATAATGTTTCATAATCTCCATATTTTGTTAGAAATTATTTTAGGATTATTTCCTTTCTTGAGAATAGGTATAAATGTGGATCTCTTCCAGTCAGCTGGCCATGTGGCTGCCTTCTAAATTTCTTGTCATAGGTTTTAAGTAAGCACTTCCAGTACTGCTCCATTTGTTGAAACGTCTCAGTTGATATTCTATCAGTTCCTAGAGCCCTGTTTTTCACCATGCCTTCAATGCAACTTCTGCTTCTTCCTTCAGTACCGTAGGTTCCTCATCATGTGCTACCTTTTGAAGCAGTTGAACATCAACTAATTCTTTTTGATACAATGACTGTGTGTATTCCTTCTATCTTCTTCTGATGTTTCCTGTGTAATTTAATATTTTCCCTCTAGAATCCTTCATTATTGCAACTCAAGACTTGAATTTTGTTTTCAGTTCTTTCAGTTCTTCACATACCTGTCAGTTTGTCATACTGTAGGGGCTTGCATGTTGCTGTGATGTTAGATGTTATACTACTGGTGTTCAGATAACAGCAGTATCACCCATGGCAGATAGGTTCCAGCTGAGCTTCTAGACTAAGACATACTAGGGAGAAGGACACTGCCACTCCTATCTCTACCCCTTAATTCCTGGACCTGTGAATCTTGGCTGTAGGAGAAACAACACCATATATTGGACACCGGGTTAGAGAATATACAGCCTCCTAGACAACATTGCCCTAGCTCTGTAAGGTATTGCCACCTAGCTGACACAATAATTATGTCTTTAAAGGGATATTCTTCATTCTGTAAAGCTAAATTCTTCAGGATGATGGGAAACATGGAAGGACAAGGAAACATTCCCATGGAAAACCCAGGAAATTACATGTTCCCATGGAAAGACCAGGAAATTCCATGAGTGCCGGCCCATTGACAGATTTCATTCGCTGTGAAGTGAGTCCCTTATTCCAAGGTGATGCTACATAGAATAGCATGATGTTGGATGAGGCATTCTGACTGGTAGCTTTGGCAAAAGCATTGCATCAAGGAAAGGCAAATCCTTATTCTCAGTACCGTGTTAATTTCAGTAAGAACAATATGTTTCTCTTTTCATAATAGAAGGAACTCGATGTAATTGCTACTAGGCTACTAGCTAATCACCTTGAGGAACAGCAATTTCTTGGAGATTCTGTATTGGTCACTGCTGCTGGCAGATCAGGGGCACGGAAGTGGTTGTAGCCAAGTTGGTCTTGGTGAGCGGAAATGTATGTTGCTAAGCCTATGCTTAACCTACATCCACGTCACCATGGCTGCTTTGTTCAGGAGCCCATTACACAATGGTAGGAGAGGCTGGGGAAAAAGAATGATTGGTTTTCATACAACAAATCATCCTGTCCACTGATGGTGACAATCCTCCTCTACTGAGATTACCCTGTGGTAAGTATTTACATGAGACACAGTTGTCTTCACATATTTAGCCATTCAGAGAGGTCTATCTGCACACTTTTTCCCCGTACCTTCTTGTCTGCAATTTTCCATTCATGTTCCTTCCAAGTAACTGCACTTGTAGCCAAACCATTGGCCACAGCTCATTAATTAGAACAAAATTTACATGTTTGGGCCATATCTCATTTATGCCAGTTCCATCTAAATATGGAGTTCTGCTGTGCTATAGAGTCAATGGCAATGAGTTTGGTTTTTGGTTTTTGGTTTTTGGCTGGGCACATCCCTTCCATCTGAAGATACTACCCCATTTTTGTCTGCTAAGCTACCCTTCTCAAACAAAGCATTATCCTTTCCAGTCCATTTGATTAACTCAGATGTGCCTAAAGAATCTTTGTTTGAGGTAGTGCCTGGAGTGGCACCTGGGACATCACCTGAGCAAAATGCCTTGCAAAACAATCTTGAGTGTTCTCAAAACACATCTCCACCACTCATTATTACTTCCAGATCTGTAAGTAGATGTATATCATACCAAAAGGTGAAGTTCAAAATGTGACCTAGGAGACATTACACTACATTTCAAAAGAATTTGTTGACTTTTCTAATATATAAAAATAAAAACCTGGCTAATATATAAGAATAGCTGTTAGGTTTTTAGGCTAATGGGGCAAGGAACATAAAGATGGATCAATCTTAGTGCATTGATATGGGCCTACTAAGCACAGATCCTTCATACATTGTCTCAGCTCAAAAGGTGGCTCACTGAAGTGTGGTTTACATGGTGCCCTCACTAAATCAACTTGAAGAACCAGACCTGCCTCAATGTACTGAAGAAGGTATCCAAAGGCTTAGGGAAGTTGGAGAGCAAATTTGTTAGGTTGAACACACATGCCCACACATGAGGTGCCCAGAGGACATACCTTTTACCAAACAATAAGGAAAAAATTTGTGAAGAGAGTCCCAGCATCCCTGAAGACTGTTGTGACTGGTATTTTGTGTAAGTCATATTTTTTAATGGGAGCTGCACTACTTGAATTAAGAAACGTAACTACAGTGGGAACGATTGGATCCTAT
This sequence comes from Heterohyrax brucei, assembly GCA_028571685.1. Classification (NCBI taxonomy): domain Eukaryota; kingdom Metazoa; phylum Chordata; class Mammalia; order Hyracoidea; family Procaviidae; genus Heterohyrax; species Heterohyrax brucei. The sequence continues at coordinate 136,396,365 of CM053142.1, read as the reverse complement.
AATAGCAGGGGACAAGTGGTGGTACTCGCTAAAGAAAACCCAAATGGGTATGCTTACCATAACCAACATCAAAGTTAACAGGTAATCAGAATAGTCTGATTTGACGGTTTTATAGCACTGGCTACTTAGCTGTAACTGAAGAAGATTAGAACAAGTCCATGAGAGCCAAAGTATGACCTTGAGTATATGCCTCATGAGTTTAAAGACCATCTCAAGAACAGATTTAATGTGTTGATCACTAATGACTGAAGACCAGATGACTTGTGGACTGGCATAAAAAAAATCATCCATGAAGAGAGCAAGTGGTCATTAAGAAGGCAGGAAAGAAAGAAAAGACCAAATAGAATGTCAGAAGAGACTCAGAAACTTGCTCTTGAATGTTGAGCAGTTAAAGCAAAAGGAAGGAATGGCAAAGTAAAAGACATAAACAGATTTCAAAGAGCAGCTCAAGAGACAAAATAAATTATTGTAATGACATATGCAAAGAGCTGCAAATGGAAAACCAAAAGGGGAGAACACAGTCTGCATTTGTCAAGTTGAAAGAATTGAAAAATTCAAGCCTCGAGTTGACGTAGTGAAGGATTCTGTAGGGAAACTATTAAATGACTCAAGAAGCATCAAAAGAAGGTGGAAGGAATACACAGAGTCATTATACCAGAAAGAACTAAACGATGTTCAGCCATCTGAAGAGGTAACGTATGATCAGGAGCCAGTGGTACTGAAGGAAGAAGTTGAAGTTGCATTGAAGGCCTTGTCAAAATACAAGGCTGCAGGAATTGATGGAATATCAACTGAGATGTTTCAGTAAACACATACAGCCCTGAAAGTGCTCATTTGTCCATGCCAAGAAATTTGGAGAGCAGCTGCCTGGCCACCTGACTGGAAGAGATCACATTTATGTCCATTCCAAAGAAAGGCGATCCAACTGAATGTGGAAATTGCCGAACAGTGTCATGAATATAACATGCCAGCCAAATTTTGCTCAAGATCATTCAAAGCAACTGCAAGAGTATATTGACAAGGAACTGCCAGAAGTTCAAACTGGATTCAAAAGAGGGCATAGAACTAGGGATATCACTGCTGATGTCAGATGGATCTTGTCTGAAAGTAGAGAATACCAGAAAGACATTTACCTGTGTTTCATTGACTATGAAAAGACGTTCCACTGTATGGATCATAATAAATTATGGCTAACATTGTGGAGAATGGGAATTCCAGAACATTTAATTGTGCTCTTAAGAAATCAATAGATAAATCAAGAGGCAGTGATGTGAACAGAACAAGGGAACAGTGCATTGATTAAAGTCAAGAAAGATGTGTGTCAGGGTTGTGTCATTTCACCATACTTTTTCAACCTGTATGATGAGTAAATAATCCAAGAAGCAGAATTATACAAAGAAGAATGAGGCATCTGGATTGGAGGATAACTGTTAACCATCTGTATTACACAGATGATACTACCTTACTTGCTGAAAGTGAAGAAGATTTGATGAAGATCAAGGACCACAGTCTTCAGTCTGAATTGCTCCTCAACATCAAGAAAACAAAATTCCTCATAACTAAACTAGTAAGCAACATCGTCACAAATGGAGAAAGGATTGAGATCATCAAACATTTCATTTTACTTGGGTCCGCAATCAACGCCTATGGAAAACACATTGGGAAAATCTGCTGTAAAGGGTCTCTTTAAAGTATTGAAAAGTAAAGATGTCACCTGAAGACTAAAGTGCACCTGACCCAAACCATGGGACTTTCAATGGCATCATATGCATGTGAAAGCTGGACAGTGAACAAAGAAGACAGAAGAAGCATTAATGCCTTGAATTGTGGCATTTGAGAAGATATTCAGTGTACCATGTACTGCCAAAAGAACAAACAGATCTGTTCTGGAAGAAGTACAACTAGAGTGCTCTTTGGAAGCCAAGTTGGCAACACTGCATCTTACATACTTTGAACATGTTGTCAGGAAGGATCAGTCCCTGGAGAAAGACATTATGCTTGGTAGAATGGAGGGTCAGCGAAAAAGAGAAAGAACCTCAATGAGATGGATTGACACAGTGGCCTCAACAGTGGCTGAAACATAAAAACAATTGTGAACATGGTGCAAGACCAGGCAGTGTTTTGTTCTGTTGTTCATAGGGTAGCTATGAGTCAGAAGCAACTCAAAGGCACCTAACAGCACGAACAACAATACCTTATTTGCATTGTCCACAGGAGGGACAGATGGGAAATCTACTAAATATTTACTTGATCTGTACAAGCAGGAGATTTCTCAGTGAAGTGAATGGCTGTTAAACTTGAATTGCTAGAAGAGAGAGACAGAGTTCCTCAGCCAGTTTCCATATTTAAGCCAGTTTACAGACCCACAGCCACTTGAATAAAGGGGAAGCCAGGTCTGCTTGAAGAAGGAACCCACTATATTGCCAAATATTTATACTGTTAGTATTTCTCTCAGCCTTCTTCAAAGGGATCTATTACTGTCTTGATTATCTAGTAAAGCTCTAACTGAAACACCACAAGTGGATGAATGGCTTTAACAAAGAGAAATGCAGTAGGATAGATGTCCGAATTCAGTGTGCTGGATTCTAGGAAGGCTTTCTCTTTTTGTAAATTCAGGAGGAGGGTCCTTGTGATATGTCAGTCTTCCCTTTGTCTGGGAGCATCTCAATGCTGAAACCTGAGACCCAAAGGATGTGCTCTGCTCTTGGCACTGCTTTTCTGGAAGTATGAGGTCCCCATGTGTCTCTGTGCCTTTTTATTATACCTCAAAAGATATTGGCTTAACACAATCTCACAGACCTCATCAATATAAATCATCTTATTATATCATAGTGATAGGATTCACAACACATAGGAAAATCACATCAGATGACAAAGTTTTAGACAATCATATAATACTGAGAATTATAACCTGGCTAGATTGACAGATATTTTAGGGAGACACAATTCAATACATGACAATAGCCCACTACAAGAATGAAGGTTCATTGAAGAAAAGGCATTTATCGGGCTATTCAGGGATTCCTCGACACTGACTCTACATTGACACTAATTATATGAAACCCAAGACATCAATGTGGACCACCAGTCACAGTGAGAGTGTTTTATTTATATGATGCTGCTGTATCAGAGATATTGTAAATGGATAGCTTTAACAAACACAAGATTATTCTCTCACTATTTAGAACGCTAGAAGTCCAAATGCAGGGTGCCAGCTCTAGGCAAAGACTTTTTCTCTCAGTGTGCTCTAGGACAAAGTCCTTGTTGTCAGTCTTCTCCTTCGTCTAGGAGTTCCTGACAACAAAGACCGCACATCCAATGGAGTCACATTCTTCTAGCTTTTCTTGTTGGGTGGTAATGAAATCTCTGTCTTAAATTTCAGTATTCCATTTTTTCCCAATCAGTGCTCTCCCTTCAGGCACCTTTCAAGGGAATTCAGTTGGCACTGTAATTCCACTACCTTACTGTAAGACTCTAGGTTTGTTTTTTGACAATATCAGTTATCTTGTAATACAAGAAATAAGACTTTCAAGGCACAAGTGGAAACTTTGAGGTCATTTATGCAGCAATTGAGATCTGGCTTTAAAGCCTTGAGTTTATCTCTTTCTCTTGCCACTTTGTCTAGTGAAAGTAGGACCAACCAATGAGTTTCCTTATACTTCTCATTATTACTAAATCGTTGAAAGGTATCTAACATGTGATCAACCAAAGCATCGCTTCTCACCAATACCTGATCTATTTGTGATATTTTGTGTATTTCTATTGTTATCTCATACCATGAATTAGAAGTACCCACTTTACTACTAGAAGAGTTGTTAGCATCTTTAATGTTAACCAAACTTGAGAACTAATTTAGAAAACTCACCCTTGCAATTTTATTTTTCTAGAATGACTCTTGATACCAAATGTCTTAGACTGAACTCTCTAGGGAAGAAAAACCAATGCAGCTTATGACTATATTTAAGGAGAGGTTTACATAAAGGAAATGGCTCACATGATTGTAAAGGCTGGAAAGCTCCAAATCCATGGCTTCTACCAGAAGTTTCTTCTGACTCATGTAGCTGCAGGTGCTGGTGAATCCAAATTTAGAAAGTCAGAAAGCAGGCCTCTGGAACACAGAGTCCATAGGCTGATGAATCCCAAGATTAGCAGGTAAGATGATAAGCAAACAGCTGGCTCAAGTTCCAAGAACCAGAGGTCAAAAGCTGACTAGCTGCATGCCAGATCCAGAACAAGAAAAGCCAATGAGGCTTTTCAGAAAGTCTACCTATATAAATACAGGCCACATCCCAAGAAATTCCCTTGTAACTGATTGGCTGCTCACACAGATCTCATCATGGAGGTGATCACATTATCTCAGATGTCATTTTGGAGGTGATTACATCATTAAAAAGCCAAACTACACTGTAACTGAAGAACTACTGAAAATCATGGTTCAGCCAAGTTGGCACAGAAACTTTACCATCATGAGGGGTGTATAGATGTCAGGCTGTTAGTGGAGTCTTCACTCATGTCTATCTTAAGGAGATCCAGCACCCTAGAACTCATCCTGTAGTGATTTCCCCAGAACCAGAACATATAACTAGAATGGAAATACTCAGAAACTGGCAGAACCTTTGTGTTGGTTCCTTGATACATGGACTAAGGGCTGTTACATTTAAAAAAAAATAGAAGAAGAAGCCAGTGGTAACCATTAAAACTGCCTCTATCTAGGAAAACAATAAACCAAAGCATTACTGTATTTATGAAGGGATTGCACATATTAATGACACATTAAGAATTTGATTGAAGCAGGGGTGGTGCTTCCTGGGACATCCTCATTCAATTCTCTTATTTTGTCTGTGCAAAAAAAAAGATGGATCTTGGAGAATGACAGTAAGTTATCTAAACTCAGACAGATAGTGACCCTAGTTGCAGCCGCTGTTCCAGATGTAGTTTCGTTCCTTGAACAAACTAATGAATTTCATGGTATCTCATATGCAGCTATTGATCTGGGTAACATGTTTTTCTCCAGACTTGTTGTGAAGGACTACCAGAAGAAATTTGCATTCAGCTGCGAAGACCAGCAGCATACCTTTGGTGTCTTACCTAAGGGATAGGTTAGTTCTCCAGTCCTATGTAATAGTTTAGTCTTCAGGGACCTTAATTATCTTTCCTTTCTGTAAAACAACATATATTGATGCCATTATGCTGACTGGACATAGTAAAGCAAAATATACCAATGACTGTAGACTTATTGTTAAAGATATTTGCTTGCTAGAGAGTGCGAAATTAATGTGATAACAATTTAGGTACTTTAAACACCAGTGAAATTTCTCAGGGTTCAGCAGTGTGGGAGAAACCCTGGTGGCTATGGCTGCCAACCAAAAGGTCAGCAGTTCAAATCTACCAGGCGCTCACTGAAAATTCTATGGGGCTGTTATACTCTGTCCTGCAGGGTTGCTGTTAATCAGAACCAACTCCATGGCAGTGTTTTGTTTTGTTTTGTTTTTTAGTGGAGTGGGTGCATATTGAGATGTTCCTTCTAAACTGAGGAACAAGTTGTTATGCCAGGCCCCCTCTACAACTAGGAGGGAGGTACAACGTCTGGTGGACTTCTGAATCTTGGAAGCAACTAACCCCTCATTTGAGTGTTCTTCTCCAGCCTGTTGTTGATCAAGTGATTCAAAAGGCTGCTGGTTTTGAGTGGGGCCCCTGGAAAAGAGAAAGCTATACAACAGATTCAGGCCTGTCACTTGGGCCATATGATTCAGTTTGTCTGATGGTGCTTGAAGCATTACTGGCAGATAGAGATGCTGCTTGGAGTCTTTGGCAAAACGTTATTGGTCAGTAAAAGTGCAGACCCTAGGATTTTGGAGCAAGGCCTAGTGTCCTCTGCAGACAACTATTCTCTTTTTGAAAAACAGCTTTTGGCTTGTTGCTGGCTCTCAACAGAAATTTAATACTTAACTATGGGACACCAAATACCAGGCAACCTCAGCTTCCTGTCATGAACTGGGTGTTGTCTAACCCATAAAATTATATAGTTTGATGCGCACAAGAGTCTTCCATTAATGAGTGGAATCGTATATATGATTGACCTTAAGTAGGACATGAAGTTATATAGAAGTTACATGAGTTAATAGCCCAAATGCTCATAATCTTCACTCCTGTCACATTACTTTCCATCTGCCAGTCTGCACCATGGCCTCTTGGGGAGTTTCTTATGATCAGTTGACTGAATAAGAGAAAACTCATGCCTGATTACAGAGAGTTCTACCATATATTCAGTCATCACTTAAAAGTGTACAGTGACAGCACTGCAGCCCTTTTCTAGGACTTCCCTGAAAGACTATGGTGAAGGAAAATCCTCCCAGTGGGCAGAACCTGGAGCGGTGCACCTGGTTGTTCATTTTGCTTAGAAGGAGTAATGGCCAGATGCGCAGTGTTATTCTGATTGATGAGCTGTGACCAATGATTTGGCTGGATGATTAGGGACCTGGACGGAACATGATGAGAAAATTGTAGACAAGAAGATAAGGGGAAGAAGTGTAAGGATAAACTTCTCTGAATGGGCCAAAGATATGCAGATATTTGTGCCTTGTGTGAATGCTCATAAAAGAGTGACCTTGGCAGAGGAGGATTTAAACAATAAAGTGAATAGCATGATGCAGTCTGTGGAAATTAATCATCCTCTCTTCCCTGCCATTTCCTTCACAGCCTAACAGGTTCATGAACAACGAAGACATGGTATCAGAGATACAGGTTACATATGGGCGCAGCAACATGAACTTCCACTCACCAAGACCAATTTGGCTATAGCCATTTCTCGGTGCCCAATCTGCCAGTAAATTGGAAGCAAAGATGGTGAGACTGAATCTTAAATACTTAGGACATGTTGTCAGGAGCGATCATTCCCTGGAGAAGGACATCATGCTTGGTAAAGTAGAGGATCAGCAGAAAAGACGAAGCCCCTCAATCAGACGGATTGACACAGTGGCTGCACCTATGTGATTCAGCATAAAAACAATTGTGAGCATGGCACAAGAATGGCAGTATTTTGTTCTGTTGTGAGTAGGGTTGCTATGAGTCAGAACAGATTCAACAATGCCTACCAACAACAACAACAGTCTGCCAGCAGCAGTGATTAACACAGAACCTCCAGCTGGCTTGAGGAGATCAACCAGAACCCAGCGGTGGCAGGTAGATTATATTTGACTGCTTCCATCATGGAAAGGGCAGCATTATGTTTTCACTAGGATTAACACTTACAGTGGATAAGAATTGTCCTTCTTTTTATGTAATGCTTCTGACAAAACTACCATTCGTGGACTACAGAATGCCTCATCCTTCATCATGGTACCCCATACAATATTGCCCGGTATTAAGGAACTCACTATACAGCAAATTAAATGTGGCAGTGGGCCTGTGTTCATGAAATTCTCTATTGTCTTGATGCAGCTGGCTTGAGAGGATGAAGAGTGACCTTCTAAGAGCACAATTACAGCACTAGCTAACTGGCAGTACCTTGTAGGGTTGTAGTAATGTTCCCTAAAAAACAACCATAACAAAACTAAAAACCTGCTGCCATTGAGTCAATTCTGATTCATAGCAACCCTACAGGACAGAGTAGATCTAACCCATAGAGGTTCCAAGGAGCACCTGGTAGATTCAAACTGTCGACCTTTTGGTTAGTAGCTATAGCACCTAACCTCTATGCTACCAGTGTTCCCTAGGATGCTGTATACACTCTGAACCAATGTCCAACATATAGTGGTGTTTCTCTATAGCCAGAATTCACAGCCCTGGAAATCAAGGGCAGGAGATACAGTGACACTACCCCCTGTTACCGTTAGATGTCCGTGTACAAAATTTTTGTTTCCTGTGCCCACAACTATCTGCTGTGTGAATCTACATCAGGGACTCTGCACTGTGTTCCCTGTCAGAGCACTTATCGGTGGTGGCTGCTATATGGTCACCATATGGTTCTTCTGGTCTCATGCTGATGTAGACTCCGGATCCTATGGCCCCTCCTGTCTCCTGGCTCATGTTTGTCTCATGTCTTTGGTGTCCTTCAGCCTCTACTCCAGGTGGACTGGGACAAATTGATATTACTTAGGTGGCCTCTTATTAGCTTATAAGACCCCGGACACCATTCAACAAAGCTCAGACTGTTTTCTTTAAAAAAATTTAGTTACACTAGTTGACCTATATGTCTCCTGAAACCATGGTCCGAAGTCCCCAGCCCCTTCAAAATGTTTAGCTATATTTAGAAAGCCTCTTGGCATTTGGTGTAGTCCAGCAGTTTTGATCTCCTTTCTACTACGTGCTGTCATTCTGTCACCTAATCTATGACCTATCTACTATCTAATCTATGAGTACTCCTCCCCCTCCCTGCCCTTATAGCCATCAAAGATTATTTTCTTCTGTTTAAATCTTTTTTTGAGCCCTTATAATAGTTGCTCTCATATAATATTTGTCTTTTTGCAGCTAATTTCTTGCAGCATATTATCTTCCAGATGATTCCATGTTGTCAGATGTTTCCCAAGACCACCTTGTTGTTTGTCATTGCCTGTTTATTCCATTGTGTGAATATACTGTACTTTGTTTATCCGTTCACCTGTTGATGGGGACCTAGGTTGATACTGTCTTTTTCTACTGTGGACAGTGCTGCAATAAACATTGGTTCGCATGGACCTGTTCATGTGACAGCCTTTATTTCTCTAGGATAAATTCCAAAGAATGAGATTGCTGTAATATATGGCATTTCTATTTCTATCTCTCTAAGAAAGCACCAAATTGATTTCCAAAGTGGTTGTACCTTTTTACGTCCCACCAGCAGTGTAAAAGTGTTCCAGTGTCTCCACAGCCTCTTGAACATTCATTAATTTTGTGTTTTTTGGTATAATGCTGGAGTGAGATGGTGTCTTCTTGTAGTTTTGATTTGGATTTATCTAATGACTAATGATCATGAACAGTTTCCTACGTATGAGGTCTGACAGTTAAGTTTGCAAACTTATCCTAGAAAAAGTGCTACATAGCTCTTTGCTGAATATCACTAGTCGCCTTTGAATTTGGAACACTTTTTCTGAGGTGGCCATCAGAGCTGTTGTCTTATGTCCGAATTTCCAAATGTCTTCCTTTCCATATTTCCTTTATCTTAAGGTAAAGCAAGAAGTCACTGAGGATGAGATCAAGAGAGTAGGGAGGGTGTTCCAATGCAGTGATTTGTTTACTGGCTAGAAACTCCCCCACCGAAAATTACACAATTAAGTTTGCAAACTTCACCACCAATGCCACCATGCCACAGCACAATGGCCATTTCAGAAAGAATTCCAAAACTGCTTTGAAGAGTAGACTAGGTGGCATTGATGCATAGCTTTGCAAGGGGAGTACTTCTGAGGTGACTGTAATGATATTCAAAACGTAGTATGTAGTACTTAGAACAATTAAGTTCATGGAATAAATTTTCAGACCTCACATCGTTTAGCTGCAGGAATTTCTTCTTTGGTAAAGTGCCTGATCATATCCAGTGCCTGATCTGCCTACTGTCTTTTTAAAATTGTGATTAAGTGACATTATACAATCCAAATTAAATTTTCATGCCTGCCTACATGCAGATCCTTCTGCTCTCCTTGCCCAGTGACAGCACACTCCTCCTTTTCATTCTATATATGTCACATCGTCTTAACAATCTCAAATTTCCTCCTCTCCATGCTCTCCTCTCCCTTCTAGTAAGAGGCTAGTACGACAGCATCCTATAGATGCGTGGAACTATGAAATACACACACCATATGGTCGCATTGTATCCATGAGTCTGGTCCATTCCTCTCTGAAGAGTTGACGTTAGTAACATTCTCTGGTCAAGGGTAGTTGCAGGTCTAGGGGCCATGATCCCAGGGGAACCCCCAGGACACTGGACCATCAATTGTTGTCCTTTAGCAGAGTTTTTGAGGTGCATATCTCTTTTTCTTGTGTTGCCACTAGGACTTGACATTGTGTGCCCCATCATGGCTATCTCTGGTGCTGGTTTGGCACTATCTGGTTCTCATCACATGTTGATGTAGTCACCCATTCACCTGGGTCCTTCTGTCTTCTGGGCTCTTTTCCCCTTGTGTCTTTGTGTTCTTGGTGATTGTTCTGGATAGGTTGGGACAATTTGTTACACCTCAGATGACAGTTGCTGGTTTTTAAGACCCCGGATGCCACTCACCAATATGGGGTGCAGAGAACTCTCTTAGCAATAGGCTAGTTATTCCAATTGGCCTGCACGTCCCTTGAGAGCATGGTACCAAGATCACTGCCCCTGCTACTGTATCCTTGCAATATTGGGTTAAGATTCAAAGAGTTTTCAGTTTATTGAAGTCCAGTTAAGTTGATCTTCTTTCTACCGTGTCCTGTCACTGTTTTCACCCAACCAAATTTCTATCAGCTATCTAATCTATGACCAGCCCTCTCTCTCTCTCCCCTCTCTTGCAGCCATCAAAGAGTGGCTTCTTCTGTACATGAGTCTATTTTTAAGCCCTTACAGTAGGGGTCTCATACAATGTTTGTTCTTGTGCTGCTGACCGAATTCACTCAACATGATGTCTGTCAGTTGAAACCAGGTTATGAGATGCTTCCTAAAATCATCATTGTTCTTTATCATTGTATAGTTTTCCATTGGGTATATGTACCATAGTTTGTTTATCTGTCCATCTTATGTTGGGCATCTGGGTTGATTCCATCTTTTAGCTATTGTGGACTGTGCTGCAATAAACATTCATGTACATGTATCTGTTCATGTGACTGCCCTTGTTTCTGTAGGATATATTCCAAGCAGTGGGATTACTGGATCAAATGGTATATCTATTTCCAGCTTTTTAAGAAAGTGCCAAATAGCTTTCTAAAAAGGTTATACAATTCTGCAACCCCACCAGCAGCATAGGAGAATTCCAGTCTCTCCACAGCCTCTCCAGCATTTGCTATTTTGTGTGTTTTGGATCATGGCCAACCTTGTTGGTGTGAGACAGTATCTCAATGTAGTTTGGTTTAGATTTCTCTGATAGCTAATGATTATGAGTGTTTTCTCATGTGTCTTTTTGGTGCCTGGGTGTCCTCTTTGGTGAAGTGTCTGTCCATCTCCTTTGCCAGTCACTTAATTGGATTATTTACCTTTTTCTTGTTGATATTTTGCAGTACCTTGTAGATTATGGAGATCAGACATCAGTCTGATGTGTAGTTGCCAAATATTTTTTTCTCATCTTGTAGATGGTCTTTTAAATTCTTTTGATAAAGCCTTTGCATGAGCAAAAGTATTTGATTCTTAGTAATTCCCATTTATGTATTTTCTCTGCTGTTGGTCATGCTTTGTTTGTGAGAGTTTGAAGTCTGTCTAAGCTGTGTATTAAAGCTTCCATTGTTGACCCAATTTTTTTCTTGCATGGCCTTTATTATTTTAGGTTTGATATATAGGTCTTTTGAGTCAAATCCAGCTCAATGGCACTTGGCTTGGCTTTATATAGGTTTTTGATCCAATTTGAGTTGGTTTTGTATAATGTGTGAGATATGGGTTTTGTTTCAATTTTTTGCATATGGATATCCAATTTTGCCAGCACCATTTGTTAAAGACATTGTTTTGATCATAGTTTATAATCTTAGAGCCTTTGTCAAATATAAACTGCTCTCAGGAGGATAGTGGCATCTCTGGGGTCCGAATTCTGTTCCATTGGTCTATATGTCTCTTTTTATACCAGTACCAGGCTGTTTTGACTATTCAGGCAGTGTAATAGATTCTAAGTTCAGGTAGTCTGAGGCCTCCCATTGTGTTCTTGTTCTTCAGTAGAGCTTTGCTTATCCGTGGTTTCTTCCCTTTCCAAACAAAGTTGGTGATTTGTTTCTCCATCTCATTAAAAAAAAAAAATCACTGAAAATTTACTGGGGTTGCACTGTGTTTTAGTCAGCTAGGGCTGCTGTAACAGAATTACCACAGAGTGGGTGGCTTTAACAAAGGAAGGTTTATTCTTACACAGTCCAGTAGACATCTAGAGTCCAAATTCAGCATGTACACTCCAGGGGAAGGCTTTCCCCTTTGTCAGTTCTGGAGAAAAGTTCAGTATTGCATCAGTCTTTGTCCAGGGAGCATCTTGGTGCAGGAACCTCAGGTCTGAAGGACGAGCTCTTCTCCCAGTGCTGCTTGCTTGATGGTAAGAGGTTCCCAATTCTCTGGTTGCTTCCCTTTCCTTTTATCTCTTCTAAGATGAAAGGATTAAGGGTGGGGCAAGCCATACTCCAGGGAGACTCCTTTTACAGTGGGGCAGAGAGGCAATCCTATGAGGAAATTTACAGCCCCACCCTAATCTTTTAACATATAGCATAGGAAAACCAGAAAATGGAGGACAGTCACAAGATACTGGAAATCATGGCCCAGCCACATGGCTACACATATTTTTGGGGGGACATAATTCAATCCATGACACACTGTATATGTAGATCACTTTGGGTAAAACAGATGTTTTCATAATGTTGAGTCTTTCTATACATGAGCAGGATAAGTTTCTCTGCTTATGTAAGTCTCTCTGGTTTCTTGAAGTAAGGTCTTGTAGTTCTCTTTCTATAGGTCTCTTATTTCCCTAGTTAGATTTATTCCTAGGTATTTTATCTTCTTGGGGGCTGTAGTAAATAATATTGGTTTGGTGATTTCTTCTTTGATAATCTTTTTGTTGATATAAAAAAACCCTATTGATTTATTTATGTTTATCTTGTATTGTCATACTTTGCTTCACTCTTCTATTATTTCCAGTAATTTACTTACAGGTTCTTTAGGATTCTCTGTTATTCTTAGTATTCTGTCCTGGGTCATTCTTCTTTATGGGTTGACTTCTCATCTTTTACAATGTTGGTTGTGTTTGTTGAGACTCCTGAACTGTATTTCTTACTTTGATGATGTGTTGCATTGTTATTGTGCTTTGTGGCTACCCCATGATCTTCCTTAATATTCTGAATTTAAACCCAATTTTAATTTCTGCATATCTTTTCAACTTCCTCTCAGTCTGAAAGGACTGTAACTGTATCTGTAGTATACCCCTCTTTTTAGTGTGATGGTGTCATAGTTTTCATGACGTAGATCCCTGGTTCCCTTTTTTTAGTATTGTAGCTTTCATTCAGTTTTGTGACTTTCCTAACTGCGTAGATTTCTGGATGCTGTGCTCTGCATTGACTCCTTAGATATACACTTAATGTTTTGATTTTTCTAAGCAAAGAGCTTCTTTTCGTATTTTTGTAGTTTGGGTTTGGTTTTTACAGTCTCCAAGCTTCTGCTTATCTGTGAATGTATTAATTTCATCTTCATATTTGAGACACAATTTTACAGGATACATAATTCTTGTTTGGAAGTTTTTCTCTTTCAAGACTTTGAATGTGTCATCCCACTGCCTCCGTGCCAACATCGTTTCTGCCAAGAAGTCAGACAAAAGCCTACAGGGTTTCCCTCATAATGCTCTCTTTGCTTTGATCCTTACTGCCTTTAAGAGAATCTGTTTATGTTCCATTTTATTAAGCTCTATTCTCATATGTCTTGGTGTCTGTCTTTTTCCATCCTATTTTTGTGGCATTCAACAGACATCTTGGGTATCTATGCTCTCTTTTGTAATTTCAGGGAAGTTTTCTGTCAGCAACTCAACACAATACTCTGTTTTCAGTTGTCTTTCCCTGTTCAGTAAAAGCAATTAATCATGGATTATTCCTCTTAATAGAGTCCCACATGATTCTTAATGCTTCTTCATTTCTGATTTCTCCTCATAAATGCTAATGTCAGTAGTTCTGTCTTCAAGGTCACTAAGTCTGACTCCTGTCTCTTCATTTCTACTCTTTTGGCTTTGGATTGAATTGTCTGATTCTGTAATTTTGTTATTGATCTGTTAGATTTCAGGTCATTGATGTTCCACCAGTTAATATAGCTTGCTTAATTTTTCATTTTACTCTGCTGCATTTTGTTTAATTTCTAATAGGGTTTTACATATAATCCTTTTGTACTTGACCACTGATATCTTCAGAAAGCCTTATTCATCTATAAAGTCTTTTGATTATTTTTGGAATTTTCCAGAGCCATGATGGATTGTTTCTTTAAATGTTTAGAGATGGACTGTTGCCTTCAGGTCATCTAGAGGCTGTTTAGTTTCTCTAGTGTTACCTCAATAGGAGTCGAGCTGTAGTTCTGCGAGGGGAGTTGGTCTCCAGCCACCTCTGTGAACTCTAGTGACTGGCCCCAGTGAACTCTCTGGTGTGGCAGGCTCTGCTTCCTATCTGGCAAAGATGGCACCCTACTTACAGAGTCACTGGAAGGGGGGCATACAGTGACCCTATGATGTGGGCCAGTAAAAGTGTGAAGAGATGCTACCAGGCTGCTCTGCAGTGATTTGTTTAGGCAGCCTTATTTTAAAAATTTGGGAGCTGCACAAGAGCCGCCAAAATAAGTCAAGCCACCAGGTGTTGCAGTTCCCATCTTCTGTCTGACAATGAAAGCACCTTTTGGGGCAACCCTAGATGCCATGATGTAGTTTAAAGTAAGGAGGGGTTACAGCCTTGCTGCCATCCTCAACCAGACCGTACTGGTAAGGTAACACTGTGCTAAATCCAGCCTTTCTGCGGGAAAAACACTTTCTGGAGTGGCACTGTTCCTCAGCTTGTGAATTATCCCGTTAAGAATGCCTCCGGTTGGGTGACTCTGCCTCCAAACTGGCCAAGATGGCATCATGGCTGAGGTTTCCTTCCTGCCGCGAAATAGCAGAATCTATGGCGTACCTCAGAAAAGTGAGTGTCAGGGACAGTGGTGTCCTCTGTCAGGAACTGGGGTCTCAAAATATGGCTATCCCATGCACTGTCTCTCTACTGCCCTATATGCAGCTTACCTTAGCACTGGAGTTCAGTGTATTTGCTGGCTCATGCTGTCCCCTGACACCAGTTAAGGGAAAAAAAAAAAAAAGGGAAAAGATGTCAGTACAGTGCCTGCAGTCGGCCCAAGTGGCGAGTCAGCAGGAGTGGGAATCAGCATGCTCTGGTTTATCAGAGAGAGGAAGTTCCCTGTTTAGTGGTGTGTATTCCAATCTGACAACCCTACGCTGTATCCTAGGGCTCCCTGGTGTCCAGCGTGTTATGTTCAATAATTAATCCAGGCCTTAGTTTTCAGAAGGAATTGAGAAGACGTGTATCTAGTCCACCATCTTGACTCTGCCCCCCCCCCATTGCCTGTGTTTTAATTGGGTTATTTTTCCTTTTCTTGTTGAGGTTTTATAGTACATTGTAGATTATGAAGAGTGGATACTGATCAGATTTGTGGTTGCCAAAAATTTTTCTCCAATCTGCAGGCAGTCATTTTACTCTTTTAGTGTAATCTTTGGAGAAATGTGTTTCCTTTTTAGGAGTTTCCAGTTATCTATTTTCGCTTCTGGTGTTCATGCATTGTTAGTAATATTTTATATCTGTTTGTGCCTAGTACTAGGGCTCCCAGCATGATCTTTATCTTTTACTTGAATCATCTTTATTGTTTTAGATTTTATATATAAGCCGTTGATCCCTTGTGAGTTAGTTTTTGTGCACAGTATGAGATATGGGTCTTGTTTCATTTTTTGGCAGATGCCTATCCAGTTATGCCAATTCCATTTGCTGAAAAGACCTTCTTTTCCCCAGTTCACAGGCCTTTGTCAAATATATTGGTTATAGGTGGAAGATGTTATAGCTGCTTTCTAAATTTTGTTTCATTGGACTATGTGTCTGTTTTTGTACCAGTAACCAGCTATTTTGACAACTATGGTAGTTTAATAGGACCTAAGTTAGGTAATATGAGGCTTCCTACTTTGTTCTTCTTTACAGTAATGCTTTACTCATCTGGGGGTTCTTTCCTCTCCTTGTGTCACTGGTGATTTGTTTCTCCATCTCATTAAAAAAAAATGCCACTGGAATTTGTATTGGGATTGCCTTATATCTATGGATCACTTAGGGTAGAACAGACATTTTCACAGTGTTAAGTTTTCCTATCCACAAGCAACGTAAGTTTCTCCAGTTATGTAGGTCTCTTTTGGTTTTTTGTAGTAGAGTATTATAATTTTCTTTCTATAGGTCTTTTACACTTCTGGTTAGATTCATTCCTAACTATTTTATCTTTCTTGTGGGCTATTGTAAATGGTATTGATTTTGCTGTTTTCTTCTTTGGTGATTTCTTTTGTGTTGTAAGGGAATCCAATTGATTTGTGTGTGTTTATCTCACATTCTGAAACATTGCTGAATTATTTTATTAGTTCCATTAGTTTTTTGTGGATACCTGAGTGTTTTCTGTGTATAACATAATATTATCTGAAATAGAGATATTTTTACTTCTTTCTTACTAATTTGGAAGCCTTTTATTTCTTTATTTTGTCTGATTGCTCTGTCTAGAACCTCCAGCACAGTGTTGAATAAAAATGGTGACAGTGGGTATCCCATCCTTGTCTGATTTTCATTCTCAAGGGGCACACTTTCAGACACTCCATTTAGGATGATGTTGGCTGTCGGTTTTGCATAAACCAAATACCAGACCAGTTGCCATTGAGTCAATTCTGATTCATAGCAACCCTATAGGACGTATTAGAAGTGCCTCATAAAGTTTCTAAGGAGCACTTGGTAAATTCTAACTGCTCACTTTTTGGTTAGTAGCCGTAGCACTTAATCATTACACCCACCAGGGGTTCCTGACTTTACATAGATGCTTCTTATTATTTGAGAAATTTGCCTTCTATTCCTGTTTTGCTGAGAGTTTTTAAAATGGGTGTAGGACTTTGTCAAAAGCCTCATCTGTATCAATTTATAGAAACAAGTGATTCTTGTCATTTATTTATATGGTTGACTGCATTGTTTTTCTAATGTTGAACCATCCCTGAATCCCTGCTATGAGTCCTACTTGGTAATGGTGAACTATTCTTTTGGATATGTTGTTGTATTGTATTGGCTAGAATTTTGTTGAGGATTTTTGCATTTAATTTCAAGAGAAATACTGGTCTGTAATTTTCCTTTATTGTGCTGTCTATACCTTTTTTTTTTTTTTTAATTGGTTTATGCTGACTTCATAGAATGAATTTGGAAGGATTTCATCTTTTTCTATGCTATGAAATACCTTTAGTAATGGTGGTATTAACTGTTCTCTAAAAATGTTTTTGGTAGAATTCTCCGCTGACGATATCATGGCCAGGCTCTTTTGGGGTTGGGATGTTTTTTTTTAATTTTAAAATTACCCTTTCAATGTCTTCTTTTGTGAAGAGTTTATTAAGTTGTTTTACTTCTGTTAGTGCTAGTTTTGGTAGGTAGTGTATTTCTAGAAATTTGTCCACTTCCTCCAGGTTTTCAAGTCTGTTGCAGTATGAATTTTCAGATAGTCTGTTATCATTATTTTAATTTCAGTTGGGTCTGTTTTGATATCATCCACCTCATTTCTTATTTGAGTTGTTTGTTTCCTTTCCTGTTTTACTTTGGTCAGTTTGGCCAATGGTTTATCAATTTTGTTGATCTTTAAAAAAAAAAAAAAAAGATTTTGGTCTTCTTAACTCTTCCAATCACTTTTCTGTTCTCCAGTTCATTTAGTTCTGCTCTATTTTTTATTATTTGCTTTCTTCTAGTGCCCGATGGGTTCTTTTGATACTGTCTTTCTGCTTGTTTGAGTTGTGCCCCAGTGGGTCTTTTGATGCTGTCTTTCTGCTTGTTTGAGTTGTAGGGTTAAGTCTTTGATTGAGGCCCTTTCTTCTTTTTGGATGTGTGCATTTATTGAGATAAACTGACTTCTAAGCACTGCTGTAGCTGTGACCCATGGCTTCTGTAAGATATGCTTTTATTCTCATTTATTTATGTACATGTTTTTATTCTATCTTTGATGTCTTCTGTAACCCACTGTTTTTTGAGCAAGATGTTGTTCAGTTTCTATGTGTTTGATTTTTTCCCCCTTTTCTGCTATTGATTTTGGCTTTTATGTTTTTATTGTCTGAAAAGATACTTTGTAATATCTCTGTGGTTTTGCTTTTGTTAAGACTGGCTTTGTGGCTTGATATGTGATCTATTCTAGAGAACATTCCATATGCATTGGAAAGTTAAAGTATATTTGTCTGCTTTTAATTGGAGTGTTCTGTACATGTCTGCGACATCAAGTTGGTTGACTGTGGCATTTGGATCTGTCTTTATTGAACTTCATTTTGAATTATTTGTCCATCACCAAAAGTGGTGTATTGACATCTCCTACTATCATTGTGAAAGTGTCTTTTCACGTTCCAATGCTGATAGAGTTCATTTGATATACTTATGGGCCCTAATACTGGGTGTGTAAATATTAATATAGTTATGTTCTCCTAATACATTGACCCTTTAATCATTTAATAGTGTCCTTCATGTGTCCCTAGTGGTGGATTTCACTTTAAGTTTAGTTTATCTGAAATTAGTGTTGCTACCCCTGGTCTTTTTTTGAACATTGTTTTCTTGGTATATATTTTTCCATTCTTAGAGTTTCAGTTGGTGTGTTTAAGTCTAAGGTGTGTCTTTTGTAGGCACTCTGTAGACAGATCATGTTTCTTTTTATCCATTCTGCTACACCTTATCTCTTCATTGGTTCATTTAACCCAGTTGTATTCACTGTAATTATTAATAGGTATGAATTTAGTGCTGTCATTTTCCTGTTCTTTTTTGTGTGTTATTGATAGTTTATTCTATTTAATTTTCTGTGAGAGTTGTTTGTCTTTATGTTTGTTTTTGTCCCCCCATCTTATTGTCGCCTTTATATTTGCTGAAACTTCTTTATTTTGTTTCTTATTTTGATGTGTAGGATTATTAATTTCCTTTGCTGATACTTTGATATTTACCCCTATGTTCTACTTTAAAGCAGTCTTTAATTTCTTTGTATTACCCTGAGTTCTTCTCCATATGAAAAATCTACCAATATCCCTCTTTGTATATAATTTTGTCATAATTTATATACTGTGTTTTAGCTTTGATTTTTGTTTTTGTTGTTTCCCTATTGGTGTTGATATCTGGATGATGTGTCCTGCATTGTAGCCTTCATTTTATATCTGCTTTATTGATTTTCTGTTTGAAGAATTTCCCTCATTGTTTCCTTTTAATTCAGTTTGATTTTTCCAAATTCTCTGAACTTCTCTTTATCTGGGAATGTCATAATTTCATTGTTGTATTTCAGAGATGATTATGTAAGATATGTAATTCTTGTCTGGCAGTGTTTTTCCTTCAGGGCTTTCTAGGTATTACTTCATTGTCTTATTGCCTGTATGGTTTCTGAGGAATATATCAAGTTTACTCTTATTGACATTCCAGTGTAGATAATATATTTTTTTTTTCTTTTTTTAAGCCTAGTTGACTTTAAAAGATTCTCCTTATCCTTAATTTTGGTAAGTGTGATTGTAACATGTCTTGGTTTCTTTCTTTTGGGATCTAGATAGAGGAGTTTGATGAGCATCTTACGTAAATATTTTCTTATCTTTCATGGTATCAAGGAAGTTTTCTATCAACGTATCTTCAACAATTCCCTAATTTCCTGTATCCCTTCCCTACCCCATTCTGGTACTCTAGTCTTCCATAAATTATTCCTCTTGATAGAATCTCCACATAACTCTTAGTGTTTCTTCTGTTTTTATGTTATTTTATATGATTTTTTCTCAAATATGCTAGTGTCAGTTGCTTTATCTTTAGTCTCACTAATTCTCCATTTCATTGTCTCAATTCTGCTTCTTTGACTTTCTATTGAATTGTCTAATTTTGTAATTTTATTGTTAATCTGTTGAATTTAAGATCATTGTTGCTCAAGTATTTCTCGTAGCCTGTTTGATTTTTTTTTACTGTACTCTGTTACACTTTGCGTATTCTGCTTTCTGATATCTTGAAGAGTTCTAAACTTTAATCTTTTGTATTCTATGTCAGATAATTGCAGGAAGCCTTCTTAATCTGGAAAAGGCTTTGTCTTAGGAGCTTTTTGAAGCTGTTGTGGTTGGCTTCTTTAAATGATCTGAAAATGACTGTTATTTGTGAGCCATCAGAAAGTAGTAATTTATTTATGTTTGATTATATGTTGGTTTTTAAGTGTCCAAATTGGCTGGTCATGTGAGCTAGTTTCAGTACTGGAGACTTAGAGATTCCAGTGCCCTGCCACTGGATGATCAGAGCTGTACTCATCTCAGGAATTAACCAAAGGAAAATGTAGGGGGAGTCTTTGGCTTGAGGCAGCCAGTAGATTTTTTTCTCCCTCCTCTTTATTTCCCTCTTTAAATCCAGGAGAACAGCTCAGGGTGTGTATGAGGGGACTCACTTCTGGCATAGGTAGGGTGTCAGTATTTGGGTACCTGGTGTATCACAAAGAAGGGAGTAGGGGTCACTGGGGAAAAGGATAGAAGTTTTGTCCAAAGGAAAAGTTTGGTCTACACATGTACACAAGAATTTATCTTTTTTTTTTTTTTAGTTAATATGACTGAGTGAAAATGTACATTCCCATATAAGTTTACATGCCCACCTATATGAAGAATTTATCTTTTAATGTTCAAATTGGAGAGGTCTGCAGTTCTGTAGGTATGATTGTCCAAAGCTCAGCTTCCTCACTGAGAAAGACACTCTCCAAACACAGCTTTGTTTGCCATGCTGGCAGCAGAGGGTCCTCTTGCAGAGTGTAGATTCCCACCAGCCTGGTCAGGCCTGTCTGGTTACTTCTGGCCTTACTCTCCACTGTTCCCATCACCTAGTTCATTCTCCTAGCTATCCCTCTAATGCTCACGGCTACTGGAATATCCTATACAATCCACTAAGTTATTTTTGTGGATCTTTTAGCTATAAAAGATATCAAGAGTAACTTAAGGGCATTGTAGGTTCAGATAGTTTTTAGTTTTGGTTGAGGAATACTGGAGCATATGGCTTCCAACTTCCAAAATTATTTGTAACATCTGATCAGAAAATACATACACAAACATTTTCCACCTACTTCCCACATGTTTATTTTTCAGATTTGTTATTATTTAGAACCTTTAAAATGTAAATATTTTGTATAATCTCTGGCTTGTAGGTTTACAAAAGGGAAGCAAGGATTTGTTTTCACTATCTCCCTTACTACTGCACCTGTAATTTTTAAAACCCCAAAATTAAGATGCTAATGGTCATTCCATTTCAATGAATCTAGTTAGCAAAACTAAAGAATACTATACTGTTTGCGGTGCACCCCCGCAATGTTGTTTAAATGTTGTTTCTCCAATAATCTATTCTTCTTATATTCAAATACTTGCATACCCAAATGACACAGTCATCTGAACCACACTGTGTGTTGAACTAAATGTGACTCTTATATAACTACCCTCCAGCCTTCTTGTACATGCAGATTTACTTCTCTGACTACTCTACATCTGACATGGCATTTAAATAGAATCTTCCCTCAGTATCCATGGTACGTAAGTTTCACAGTCTCCCACAGATACCAAAACCATGGATGCTCAAGTCCGTTATGTAAAATACCTGTATCATCCTATATCCTTTAAATCATCTCTAGGTTACTTATAATACCTAATATAATGTAAATTCTATGTAAATAGTTGTTATACTGTATTGTTCAGGGAATAATGGCAAGAAAAAAGTCTGAGTTTCCCCCCCTTAAGTATTTTTGATCCACAGTTGGTTGAATCCTTGGATGTGAAACCATTGGGATATGGAAGGCCAAATGTTCCTCAGGTTACCCTGAGAAGATAGAAGTATAACCTAGGTAATGTTCCTTTTCAAATATTTAACCTGAACCTAACCATAAGGAAACAGAGAATCAGAGAATTCCAAATCAAGAGTCATTCAGCAAAACAGCTAGCTTGAACTTTACAAAAAATATCAGTGCCATTAAGACAAATGAACACTGATGCATTGTTCTGGACTAAAGGAATTTCTAGAGAGTAGAAAATGTAATGGATGTGCGAACACTTTTTTGATTTTGGGTTAAAAAATAATAACTGAAAATGATAGCATTCAGACAATAAGAAAAATGTAGATGTGAATCACATATCAGACATTAGTATTATGTCAAAATCTAATTACTTGTGTGTGATAACTGTATTATTGTTATGAGTAGAATGTCCATGTTTTAGGATATAAGTGTCAAATTACTTATGTGAGTTGTTTTATCTTGATTTAATGTATTTTTAAATGCATCAGAAAAAGGAGGAGTTGGAGAGTTGTGCATAAAGAGGAGATATGAAGCAAACAAATAGAGCAGAATTTTACATTGTGTCCATCTAAATGAAAGCTGCTGCCTTTGAGTCCATTCTAAATCATAGCAATCCTATATGTCGGAGTAGAACTTCCCTATGGAGTTTCCAAGAAGCACCAGATTTGAACTGCTGACCTTTTGGTTAGCAGATGTATTACTTAACCACTATGCCACCAGTGTTTTCTTTGTCCACATGGGTAAGACATGTATCTGTTTTCAATATAGTTTTTAATTGTTTATAAGATTTAGAAAAAAAATTAAATATGATTCTAAAGTATTAATAAATATATAAATGAAACATTCATAAACTATTGTCCACACTTAGAAATTGACATGCATATAAATGCTGATAATATTCACTGTCTTATATAATATTGTAATTCAGTCTCAGTATTCCTGCTGGTAGGAAACAAGTTAATCTTTTCAAAACTACTAATGTCTAGAAAAAAGATGATCACGCTAAACTGAGACTAAAAAAATGTTTATTAACACAAAAATTTACAAAAATGCTGGAAGTATTGATTGATGAAGCTATTAAAGAAAAACAGTTAGGCTCCACGATGGACGGAAGATAAGAGGTAGCCTTAAGCTGGGTTCTCTAGAGAAGTAAAACCAGTAAAGTATATGAATATGTATATAGAGAGAGATTTATAGCAAGGAAATGCCTCATGCAGTTGTAGAAGCTGGAATATCCAAAGCCCATAAGTCAGGATACAGGCATCTCCTGATTCACATAGCCAATGGGGCTGGAAAACCTGAGACCCCACAGAGGCTGGAGAACACAAGATTGTCAAGTCAGAGAGTAGAGCTGTTGCTCATAGGCTGTAAAGATTGGTGAATTCCAAGATCAGCAGGCAAGACTGCAGGTCAACCACTGACTCAGGTCCCAAGAACTGGAGGTCAGATAAACAGAAGCCAGCTACATGATCCAAAGCAAGCAAAAGTCCAGGAGACTGACCAGAACATTCACTTATATTCAACGCAGTCCATATGCCCAAAGAAACTCCCTTTTAACTGATCGACTGCTCACATGAAATTCCATCATGGAGGTGATCACAGTTTAGCAAATGTGATCATGGAAGCCATCATAACTGTCAGATCACTGACAATTATGGCCTAGCCAAGTTGCCCCACAATTTTAACTATCACAGGGTGGTAGAAAAAAAAAAAATTAAAAAAAATTAATAGCCACTGATACATTTTGCTGAAGTTCCAGTAATTATACTTTAAACTAGATAAATCAGTAATGAGCTCAGCTTACAAATAAGGAAATCATTAGAGTTTGAGAAATAAAATCATTGATGAGTAATTATACTCATCATTACCAGATTGGTGTTGATGTAATTGTTCAACAAATGAGTATAAGAAAAAAAGTTTAGACTTAGAAATTAATATCATAAGGAATGGCACTACTAACCTTTAAAATTTGAATATTTAAACTGAATTTTTCATTTTAGCTCCAATAATGGAACCACATCATTTTATAGAGGATACAGGAATACACACACACACACACACACACACACACACACACACAAAGTTGTAACTCCAAATCTTTCTGCTATTAGTAAATAAATTTCTGAGAATTTTAAACAGATTTGAAAGAGTAGGCATCATAAATTTGTAATTTTTCCTTTTTGTTGCTTTGAAAGGGCTATTTATACAGGTCTGTTTTGTAGACTTTATAAAGAATCCTCTCTAGTAGCTCTCCCAAATATCCCTGCATTGTGTGGGAGAGTTAGGAGAAGGTTAGAACCAATCAGTGCCATTGGTTTCAATACCTGTCGTCCCTGTCTGCATTGACTTTTAAGGTCCTAAAAAATAATCAAGATAAAAATTTTATTCCTTTGCTTTCAATAGATAATTTTTTCTGTAATTCTCCTTTTGATGTTACATCATATCAAGTAATGTAGAATTAATGAGAGCATTCCATTCATTCACGGTAGAAAAATATGAGTATAAAATAAACACTGACCATCTGTGTAGAGTTATAGATTTTTATTTGGCCAAGTTTCACACGATTCTTTTCAATTTTCTTTAGATTAGCTCCTCTCCCCTTAACACCGCAGCCATAATTCCACCTGCTACTTATCATTTCAACCAGTAAATAAATATTGAATAAAAAATAAGTCATGCTCCCCCAGCATCACAGGAAAATTAGAACATAAATTCTTGTTTAGGATGAAATAACATTGAATCTTACAAACTACATTCCTTCAGCATTTTATTTTCAGTTTTTGGTTTGAGCAAGCTGCTGTTACTTTCAATCAGTAACTCTATCTTTTAGAAGCTATAAGATAAACTGCCCTAAAACACGCTGTATTTTACACACCTACTGAGATCAGACTTGTGGCTTTAAAAAAAAATGGGACCAAAGACTCAACAATAATATTTTTTAATGCTATTTAAAAAAAAATAACATACAAAATTGAGCTAAAATATGTCATGTAAGTGAATCTTTACTTCTCCTGCCCAAATATGTTAAGGCGATCTAAGTCTATTAACGTAAAACAGGGAGGGACACAGGATCTCTGAGGAAAACTTAGTTGTTCAAGTAACTTAACTTGTTTAACATTCTCAATAGCAAATGGTCAAAATTGTCTCCTTAAATTTTGATTTCTTTCAAGAAGTTATAATTTAAAAAATTATTTTAAGGTATCTTTGCTTCTTATTTTTATCTCATATAATAAGTTGGACAATTAAGTCCAGGAACTTAATTATTGTCAGTGTTACATACCTCATTGCTGAAGATCGCCATGGTCACTGTTGTATTACAGGCACCCGAGGCCTGTAATACTGATGCAACATTCAGGCCGATTCAGGAAAGCAGGGACAGTAGATTCCATCATACTAGTTTTATTGGCATAATGGTGGTGGGTAGGTACAGCGTTCAGTGGCTCTGCCATGTCTTGGCACTGAGGCCTTATGTACAGATTCACACAAAGGTGCTTAGCAGCTAGATATGTGAACTCTCAAGGCCAGGAGGGTTATATCATAGGGTATGTCATACTGCTGAATCTCTCTCATGCAGAAGGCCTGTACTAGGCTGGAAGGTCTGAGCAAGACAACCTTCCATGCTACCCCCACACTCCACCCTGAAGGTACAATCTATGTATACAATCTACTTGTTAATTTTTCCACAAGTGTTCCTGGGCAAGGTGTGGGGATAGTTTCCAAACTTTCTCCATTGAACATTTTCTCATCTGAGTAATGCCTGGTCCCCCTGCTTTCAAGTGTCATCAACATTTTGCTCATTATTTGGAATTCATTTCTTGGTTATTAAGCTGTGTGTCCTGGTTTGTTAGGAAATTGGAAGGACACAGATGCACAAAATCTGTTTTGTGTGCAACGGCAATATTGTAATCAAAAGATTTTGAAAATTAACCTAGCCAGGGACATAACAAACTTATACAATGAAAGCACTACTACAAGAGACTAAATGAGACCTACATAGCAAATGGAAAGAAATTCTGTATTTATGGATTGGAAGGCTCACTATAGTGAAAATGTTAATGCTACCTAAACTGATTCACAGATCAATCAAATCTTGATACAAATCCCAACAACACCACAGCAGCAGTATAAGCAGCAACAAACAAAAATAAACCCGCAGATTAGCCACAGTATAATAACTAACATGACCTGCCAAGGATATCCCAGTTTATGCCACCTTTGGCCAGGGGATCCCCACTGAGGCTGGTAACAGACTGCGATTCTTCAGTCAGTTGTAGTGCTTAGTCATGTTATTATGGGCATCTGGGATGTAAGCGCAACATTCCATACGGAGGAGGGTGCAAGTCCTCCTTTGAGCTGTGGTCAGGATGTCCAAGACCACGCAGTTTTTGCACTAGTTTCTGGAGTTGGTTCACCTCCTCATCAAGCAGGATTAAGGCCCCATGTGTGGCATTCAGAGCCCTGGGGATGTGTGGCCCTAGTGCTATCACCTGCATCTGGGTGACTATAGTAGCAGCATTGAGCATAAATAAAGCCAACAGGTAATACCATGAGGTAGTACACTTCACCCAATGTCGATACCAGAATACATCCCAGTTGCTGGGCTTGCCAGGGTAGGGATGTCGCGCTACAGCTCAGTACACATCCCGTGTCTATGCACACTAGTCATTCCAATTATAAGGTAAGTAGGGCCATCATGAGAGCTACAAACCCACAGTCTACTCTAGGGTATCAGGTAGGCTCCTGCCTTTTTATTATTTTCCAGTTTTCTTCTCCCCCACGGTGTGGTATCATTTTATGGGGCGAGATAGTCCCACAGGAGTCCATCCAACATGGTATACTCTCATAGTCACCACCTCTACGCAAAGAGGGGCTTTGTCCCGCAGTTCAATTGCTTCTGCCATAAGTCTCCGCAGGCAGTCCCAGGTGGCATTATCCCACCCAGGGTCAGGCATGGGCCATTTGTTCTCTCACCAAAAGCTACACATGTGCTTAGGTGACATTCCAGAGGAGATTGCTATGTCCCCATTCTTGCAACTGTGTCCCATTTTCTCCAGTGGCAGGGTGAATTCTCCATGGGAGGCCTCCCACAGCACTGAGAAGTATCTCAGCATAGACTCCCCATGCTGACTGGTTGATCTCTGCCAAGGTGTGATCCCAGTCAGCAACAGTGTTTCCACTAGTCAGCTATAGCCTCAAAGAGAAAGAGGTTAGGGAGACCAGCAGAGGGAGGGTTTTACCATCTGGTAAAGTGCAGGTCATTTGTGCATCTCAGGACAAGAGGTTAGCTGGCAAGGGGGAGTCTTCCTGGCCTCTCCACACCTTAGCCCCTGTACCAGTAGGTAAGGTAGGCTCAGTATGGGTAAGTACAGGCCAACCACTCTTAACACAAATGTACCTTTGAGAATGGCAGACATGCCTATGAGAAGGGATGGCATAATCTTTGGGGGCGACTCAGCCAGTATCCACATATGGATAGTCAGCCTTCTCTTCTTCCTGATCCCCCATGTGGACCGTAAACCAAGCCAAGTGAAAGGCTCTACTTTCATTTTCCAAAGCCATGTCCACTTGGCAGTTTCTCCTCTGTGTAGGACTGTGGCATCTGGGAGGAGGATGTTCCCCAGGCACCCCTTGCCAGGTCTTAGAAATTCTTCTGCTGTTACAATTTGCAGCTGTATAGGTCCATCAGTATAATGAGTGATCAAGTCTGCCGGGGCTGCTGGCCCTGGGCCGGGGCTCTCATTGAATGTTTGTATTACCTGCCACAAGTGCGCTCTCCAGTTTTTCAGAGTACTGTCTGGTGAACTCACTCGGAGAACTTGCTTCAGTATACCATTATATCTTTCTATCTTCCCTGTGGCCTGGGGATGATAAGGGGTGTGGAACTTCCATTGGACCAATTGCTCTTTGGCCTACTACTGTATCAAATGCCCAGTAAGGCGGGTCCCATTGTCTGACTCAATTACCTGGGAGTGTCTGTAGCTGGCACTGAGCCACTTAACAGCTTGTGATATAACTTTTTGGTCCACAGTGGCAGCTGAGTGGGCAGCTGGTAGACCAATAGCCTATTGCTATTGGTCTGCTTACTCCCCTTATATAAGTGCAGGGTCCCAGTCGTGTCTATCTGCCAGCGTTCCAGGGATTGTAGGCCTCGTCGAAGTCTGTCCAGGGGTGCTACACTCCTTAGAGGATGCTCCTTAGAGCACTCCCGGCAGCTATCTGTCACTTGTACTTCCTTGTACGTTGGGGGCAAGCCCCAGATTTGTGCTGTTGCCCACAAAGATGGTGGTCTAGTATGTAATGACAGATGGTGCAGCCAGACGTCCACATCCTGTCTGTCTGCCCATTCCAACCGGTGGGCCTTGGCAAGCCATCAGCCTCATCATTGCCTGGTGTCAACATGGGATATGTCTGGTCACATGGTATATAGCAGCCTTTTTCGGGTGGCCAGTGTCCCAGATTTCCTCCTACGTGTCCTGTCCCCAAGGTGTGGAATTCTCTAGTGCCCATTGACTATACTTCCAAGTAGCAAGCCACAAAGTCAGTCCATGGAATACAGCCCAACTATCACTGCAAACGCGTAGCAGGTCAGGCTGTTGGGAAAGCGCCATCCAAGCGGCTCACAGCTCAGCCATTGACTGCTTTGTTCACCAGATGGTCTCTGTTTCTTGCTGACATGTGATTACTACCCACTTAGCGGGGATCCCTCACCTTGAACTATCTGTGTACCAAGTGCTGGCAGAGATTGGAGCCCTTTCCTCCCTATATGTACAAGGTTCTCGTCTCAGCATGGAGTGCTGTCCACCGGAATCAACATCAGCCATAAAGGACGGGGGCCTCAATGCTTCCTGTAACTCTTTACTCAGAACAAGGAGGCCTTTTGCTGTAGGTATCCTCCCCATTTCACTAGAGTATGGGTTTGTGTAACCCCACTGCAAGGCCTGTCTGTCCAATCCCACACCCACCACACTGTGGGGGAGGTTGTCTGCACTGTAACTGCCACAGTTTAGGTAATGGCTTCCGTGCCCTATAAGGCCGTATGTACGACAGCCAACTGTTTCTCTATGTGCTGCTTGACGCCTTTCTTTAGTTGTGACCAAAACCCAATGCACACTCACATTCGGCCTTGCCACTGCCACAGCTACTAACCAAACCCCTCAATCATTACACGCACCATCAGTTCAGCCAACAAGGAAGTATCAAACGTGTTGAGAGCTTGGGCCCGTTGTACAGCCTGTTTGGTGGCCCCAAAGGGGCATTTCCTCCATCCGGTTCCAGGTGGCCCCTCTCTTTACCAAAGTATTCAGAGGCCACGGTATCTGGGCTAGATGCAGGATAAATATTCACTAATAACCTCAGACCTAGGAATTCCTGCAACTGATTAACAGTACTAGGTTCAAGGAAAGCTTGTACTTTACCACTGTTTCTGGTATAACTTTAGTCTTACCTGACCAAACAACTCCCAAGAATTTGACTGTTAAACCAGGCCCTTGTAATTTGGCCTCATTGAACTCTCAGCCCCATGATTGCAAATGCTGTGAGAGTGCAGGTATGGCCTGTTCAAGCAAAGGAAGAGAGTCACTTTTAAGTAACAAATCATCAATATAGTGGTACAAGCAGGCCCCTTCAGGAGGTCTCCACAGCACCCCATATTCTATGACCAAGCCGTGGCATATCGTGAGGCTGTGGAGGTAGCCCTGAGGAAGTACATTAAAAGTCCACTGCCTCCCTTCCTATGAGAATGCAAACTGATCCTGGCTTGTTGCAGCTATAGGGATGGAAAAGATGGCATTAGCAAGCTCAGCCAAGAAATGATACACCTCTAACTCAAGGCTTAAAGGGTCCATCAGAGCTGTGGTATCAGGCACTGTTGCATGCCCAAAGGCGTCACCTTATTTAACTCATGGTAGACAACTGTATTATGCCAGGAGTCATCAGGTTTTATACTGGCTACACTAGTGAGTTGAAGGGTCTTCAGGCAGCCCTTAATATTCTCAGTCAGTGCAACTCTTCAGCAGTTTCCCCAATTTCCTTATGTCCACCTGGGAGCAATACTGTTTCACATTCACAACCCACTTAGGGGCAGGCAACTCCAGCAGGGTGACTTGGACTTGACCCCACATATGACCTTTATGGCCCTTAGCTGCAGTCTAAGTTCTCCGACTGTTGTTTGCACCACCTGGCCGTGCAGGGTGTCTTTACCCAGAATATATTCTAGCACTTGGGAAATATGGACTCTATAAACCCTGCAGGTCAGTTAACCAATAACTAACAGTAGCTGAACCTCTCATACCCAAATAGTTTGTCTGCCATACGCATCTATCAGTTGTAGGGGCCCAGAGAACTTTTCAGGGTATCATGGGTCAGGAAGCAACCAGCCCCAATATTTGCCAAAGCTATAACACATTGAATATTTGAGGGAGAGCGGTAGGTGATTAATTCTGCATAGGGCCTCCGGTCCCCAGTGGGACTCCCACTCCCTGTGTAGGGAGCTTGGCCTGGATCCTTGGTGAATTGTAAGATGGCTGAGTCTCTGTGGTCACTGGGGTCCTCCAAATAATCTCAGAGTTGTATGGCTTGCACTCCTTCTCATCCCACCTGATGGGATTCTCCCTTTGACCCCACCTTTCTTGTTTTAGGGATGGCATAATGCTGTTTAGGCTTCAATTGTTGCCACAGCTCGATCAGCGCTCTACAAGGCTTCTCATTCACTTTCTCTCGGCTGATACACACTACCAGCAGGTCAGCCCACATGTGCAATCAGGTTAACTTAAGGGTCACTTTTCCATCTTTGAGGCTTCTGTCCCTCATCTAGTGCCTTAGGGGCTTATACTCCATGCTTCTGCTGGATTGCGTTGGCCTCCCCCAAACTGGCTATCCGCTGAGTAACCTCAATGATAGCTTGATTAATACAGTGAGCCAGCATGGCAACCAAGGGCCCAAACATAGAAGCAGGAGCTATTTGCAAAAGGGTGTCTCACATACCTTGTATAAATACCTCCTCATTGAGTCCTTGAGCGTTCATGTTATAGATGGCATTTTTCATACCCAGCTCCTGGATGGCATTTTGCAGTTCTGCATATGACTGCCATTTGCTAAATCCCCCAGGTGGATTGCTAGCATTAATCCACATAATTCAGATCACTGCCATCAGCCACTCTATTAAGGAATGTATATTATCATCTTCAGGATGCAGATAACTACAAATGTTGACAAAAGGAGAGTTGAAGAGTAATAGATGTCAATTTCTCCATTTCCTTCTGAGCCAGCGTAATAGCATCTGTCCCTATATCCCACCGCCACAATACCCAGGCAGCCAGTGGTTTGCTCCTCTCTCCCCTTTTGGTGAAACTCAAACTAAACACATCAAGTGTATGCTCTAATAACTGAATGGTCCACGATCTTAGTCTGGACACCATCCCTTCATGGGCGCTAGGTCTCAGCCTTCACAGTAACCAAAGGGCAGGCATGCAATCTCCTCCTCCTTGGGGACTCTCTCCTTCTCCAAGGAATCCACTGAGATAGGGGCAGGGGATCATGCCCTTATGGGAAGGGCTGGGGTAGTCGTTGGCTGAGAAGACTGTTATACCAGTGTGGCTGCTCACTCCTGCTCCTGCTGCAGCTGCTCCCAGAGGCTGTCCACATCAGCTTTCACTGCTCATGCTGTGGCTTGTGTTTCCAGCTCCATTTCCATAGCCACTTTCAAGACTCTGAGAAAAACTCAGCCTGTTGCTCTGGTGCCAGCTCAGGTCCCCTTTATCTCCAAAGTTTCTCCCAAAGCATGCAGGTCTTTCTCAACACTAGTTGGCATCCTGTCTACCTCTAGCCAGCCCTGGAGTGAGGATCAAGCTTCCAGGACCATAGCCACCAGCAACCCTATCCTAGAGGGTGGCCTGCCCTCCAGCCTTCCCTCTGTTGTCATAGTAGTCTGTGCCAAATCCTGCTGGCTATGCCAGTTGTCATGCTGCAGGTACTCAAGGCTTGGAATATTGATGCATTATTCAGGACTCAGTAATGGAGGCACAGTAGGCTCAGTCATACTTGTTTACTGGAGTAATGGCATTGGGTAGGTACAACATTCAGCAGCTCTGCTGCCTCGTTGCACTATGACTTTATTTACAGATTCACACAAAAGTGGCTAGCAGCCACATACATGAGTTCTCAGGGCTAGGCAGGTTATATAACAGGTTATGTGATACTGCTGAGTTACTCTCATCTAGGAGGCCTGTACCTGGCTGGAGGGCCTGAACAAGACAACCTTTTGTGCTATCTCCACAGTCACCTTTGAAGTATTGGGAAGCTATGCACCAACGCCAGTACCTACGCCACACTGCAAAGCAATTTTGTGACTCTTTCTGGAATGGCCATTGCGCATGGTGACACACTGGCAAGTTTGTGAACTTAATTATATGGTTGTCTGTGAGGGAGTTTTTAGCTAGTAAATAAATTACTGTATTGGAACACCCGCCCTACTCACCTGATCTGGCTCCCAGTGACGTTCTTCATTACCCAAAAATAAAGGAAACATAGAAAGAAAGGCACTCTATTGATTACTCAAGACGTCAAGGGTAATACGATCACAGCTCTAATGGCCATTCCAGAAAAAAAGTTCCAAAACTGCTTTGAAGGGTGGACTAGGCACTTCTGTCAAGGCACAGCTTCCCAAGTAGAATACGTCAAAGCTGACTATAGTTGTATTCACCAATGAGGTATGTAGCTGTTTTTCTAGGATGAGTTCACAAACTAAATTGTCAGACCGTGTATGCCTTACCTATCAGTAGTTGTAAAAAGTTACCAACTCAAACTTCACACAAAAATTAATTTTATTCCTCATAGAATTATTTAACATTTCAAGTATGTATCCTATAAAACCTAAACTCCAAATTTCCTTTCATTTTACCACTTAATAGAGTATTTATTGTTATTTTGGTCTGTGCATATAGATCAACTGAACTAACTCAGGGTGTAAATAGATGACTTTCAAAATGCAGACATTTTCACAACTAATCTGAAAGTTGCCTTTCTAAGCTGGTGATGCCTGATTACTTCTTGATATTCCTTCTTACTCTTTGAATATTGAAAATTCTTTATATTAGGTATATTTAGGATCATCTCTGTAGTGGTAGCCAGTAGAAAGAGAATAGCTAAGCCAAGGGGGAATAAAAATTCCAATTACCCAACTACTGTTAAAGAATTAATTTCTTAGAACATGCCTTTAAAGAGGGTTACAGTTTTATTTCCTAAACAACCAACTAAAAAAATCAATAGAAACACATTTTTTATCCATATCAGCCTTCACAATCAGTGTACAGGTGAATTTACTTCCTTCCTTCCTTAAATTAAATGAAATTCATTAAGTAAATCCTTGAAAGCCTATCTATTTGTAATTTGACTTGCTCAGCTTTCCATATTTATGCTGTCTTCTTGAAGAGCTTAACTCCGTGCTTTGTGTGCAAGCACACACACACACGATGCACGCACGCACACACACACATACTCCCACACACGTTTCTGTTTTTAGAAAAGAATTGAATTAAGGCACAATATCACTTCAGTGCTGTCCTAAAGACACTTATATGCCATTTCAACTGCATATTTTGAATATCTTTTTAACACTCCTGTGGAAATCTACAAATTGCTTTCATTTATATGCAAATGAAGGTCCCATCACTACACATTTGGGTATGAAGAAGGCACAAGCCTCTAATTCTTAGGATTCCTTCATAGTTTCTGATGTCACTGGAGCAAAGACTAGTTAGGGCAAGGGAGAACTACATCAAGTTTAGAACTAACCGGTTTATTTCACTTAATATTCATCAACATATCATCACTTTTAATAATAGAATATTTATTCTATGTTCTAGAGCTCAAAAATTACAAGATTAAAACAACTTTAAGGAAAACTATCATAGGCTGTTTATCTATGAAGCAGCCCTGTTGACACAGTCGTTAAGGAGCTCAGTTACTAAGCGAATAGTTGACAGTTGAACCCACTAGATGCTCCTTGAAAAACTGCTGCAGTTCTACTCTGTTCTCCTGTAGGATCATTGTAAGTCAAAATTGACTTGACAGCAGTCATTTTTTTTTAAATAAGGAAAGTTAACAGAAGTTATCATTGTAGTGTAGATTATTTACAAACGTAAGTTAAGTTATGTAATCTAAGCAAGAAAAATAACTAAACCAGCATACTTCATGATTATTAGTGGCTTCTTTCTGGATTGATGATACTGAGACTTCTTTTCTTCAGTAATGCAGTTAGAATATGTACAAAACAAATGTGCAGACAGAGCTAGTAAAAGGACCTGAGCCAGTAGCTAGGTACTTTTAATAGCTGAAATGGTACAAAGAAACTTGCTCCCAACCTCATAATTTAATTGCCATATAGACCACTATTGCTATCTCTTTATTCTTTCTGTAATTTAGACGATCTTCGTTTCTTAAACTTCATTTCTTAGCAGCGAGAACTAGAAAGATCAAGGCCTATTCTTTACTGCTAGATTCCTGGTGGTACAGTGGTTAAACGTTTGGCTACTAACTAAAAGACCAGTTGTTCAAATCTACCGATTGCTTCGTGGAAACCATGTGGGGCAGTTCTGCTCTGTTTTGTTAGGCCACTGTTAGCTGGAATCAACCCAGAAGCAACAGACTTGGTTTTTTGGTTTATTCTTAACTACAAAAACATATGTACATCCTGTGATTTCAGTACCAACACGTAATAAACAGCTGGAACATCACCACTCCTATCTTAACAAGAAGAGTGCAAAACAAACAACGGTAACTTTTTTTGGAACTATGACATAACTGAAATAGCAGAGTAAACTAGAATCCTAAAATCTGGAGAAATAGGTGAAACTAAAGTCATAAGTGAAATCTGCTTCTCCAGATTGTAACGTGTTGGCAAGAACATTTAAACGGTATTTTTGATAAGTAACTAAAGACTGAGTGTTGAGTAGCGAGAGAATGACAACCCACAGCAAGCTCAGTTTTACAGGTAACCACGTATTTCCATTGATTTCACTTAAGAATCTCACCAGTGCTTTCTTCCAGGGGCAGAGAAATAGCTATCACTGCAAAACATGCTGAGTCTTCTTGGTAACAAAGTCCTGATTTCCAGATAAAAAGATTTTACCAGAGCCTCATCCCAGTTGTAGAAAAGGAATTTCCCAAACTCTATCCTCCTCTGGATTTTCTGTTTCAAGGGAGGAAGAAAGGAAGGAAAGAAGGGAGGGGAGAAGAGAGGGAGGGAGGGAGGGAGGGAGGGAGGGGGGGAGGGAGGGAGGGAGGGAGGGAGGGAGGGAGGGAGGGAGGGAGGGAGGGAGGGAGGGAGGGAGGGAGGGAGGGAGGGAGGGAGGAAGAGCCTGTGAATTTCACAGCTAAGAGGTAGAACTATTACAGATCATTCCTACATACACCCTACCACCACAACAATAGCAATAAGAAGTCCAATATAGTAACAAACAAAGACTTCACGTAAGGAAAAGTTCTTAGGAAAGTCCAAAAACAACAGCCAAGAGAATGCAAAAATGTTAAGACAATTTGTAAGGCACTGGTACCCACAGCTGTAATAAATATTAGATACTGTTGAAATCCTAGCCAAATTAACATGAAATTTCACATTTAATATCTATTAACCTTAGTTCCTATTGTTTGATACATCACATCCAGTTTTCAACAAAAAGCACAAGGTATGTTAAAAGGTAATAAAAACACACTCTGGAAAGCCAAAGCAACACTGGAACCAGATTCAGACATGACACTGGTTTTGAAATTTTTAGAGAATTTTAAATAAATACGATTGACTTTCATTTTGTAATGAAGTATACAGTATGAAAGAATGGATAAGAGATATTAGCATAAATATGAAAATGCTTAGAATGAATGAAAAATAAATGCTAAAAAAGAAAAACAAACAGTACAGCAGAACTGAAGAGTGTCTTTGATGAACCAATCAGATTACATGACTGAATAAAGACTCGGAGAGCTTGCAGATAGAATAGAAACATCTCAAACTGAAATGTAAATGGAAAAAAAAAGTGTGTATACTCAATCCTCACTTAGTGACATGATTAGCTTCCAAAGACTAGGTTCTTATTGGAAGAATAAGTGTTATGTGAAAACAGGATAACAACATCAGATCACAAAGTAGAGGATGACTCAGTCATTACACAATTGCCAAAATATATCATCACATAACTTCCAAACTACATCATTTTATAACTAGCAAATCACTAAGAATCATGGCCAAGCTAAGCTGACACCTAACCTTAGCCATCATGGCCAGCATTACTCTCACCTTGGCCCTCAGCATTCATTATTGCCAGACATATGTTGCATGAAATGATAGGACACTAGACTTTCTACTACTGTTGCAAATGCAAAATGTCTGATAATGAGATAGTTGGTGATGAGTAGTGAGTAAGAATATATATATATATATAAGAACATCATTCTTAATGGAGAAAACCTTAATACTTCCTATTTAACATCATACTAGAAATCTGAGTCAGGGCAGTAAGACAACAAAAGGAATTAAAGGTATACAGATTTGGAAGAGAAGATGAAAGGTTTTTTGTTCACAAATGTTTATTAAGAACAGGTCAAAGAATAGACAAAATCTCCTGGAAATAATGTGATAACATGGTCAAGGTTTATAAATTTAATCTACAAATCCACTTTATTTCCTACATACCAGTAATAAAAAAATGATATTTGAAATTAAGAAAACAAAAACAAAACAAAACAAAAACCATACCATTTACACTGGCAACTGTAAAAATGCTGTGTGGGTAGTGTCTAACCTCTTCTAACTTCACAATGGAGAAGGAGAATCAAGATCGATAGCCCAAGGCTTATTCCTATGAGGCAGAATTCATACATTCTTCCTCTCTCTGCCATCTTGACTAATTCTGACACCAGCTGTCACTCCCTAGGCACTTACTACTTTTCTGGTGGGTTTGACAATGCATTGCAATGGCCCCACTGAACTCACAGATCATACTCATGATTATCAGGTTTATTAATGGACTAACATTTACAATTTAGGCTCAGGAACACTCAGGAGATAGCTCTTCTATCAGGACAGCTTCTTCCCAGCCATGATCTCATGTGTACCTCTCACTGGCCATCAGCCTCTCCCCAACGGCATTCTATTTTCTTGCTGCATGAACTGGGAAGTCCACCATGCTGTGTGCTGTCACTGGGTCTCTGCTGCCAGGTCTTTGCAGCCACTTCTCGCTACCTTTAGTGTTACAGCCTGCTCTCTCTTGGACTCCAGTTTTTAGTAGTTTCTCAGTACAGGGATCCTGGGTGCAAAGGACATGCTGTCTACTCCTGACTATTCTTCCTTGCTGGTGGTGGTGGGATCTTATTTTTTCTCCCTCTGGGTATCTCATTTCAAGGCCAGCTGGATGGCAAAACTAATCTATCCTCTTGGTGAGACTGTAATTACCCTATCTGCACAGTCCTGCCAAATTACCTAGGTGAGAGTTACAACGTCACGGCAAGAAAGTCCACACAAAAGCAATTCATCACACCTCAGTGCCCAAAATATGAATACTTAGGTATAAATCTCATAAACTATCAATGGGATTTATATACAGAAAACAAAACTCCTAAGAAAGGGAGAAATATGCGTATTGTATTTAAGAATTGGAGGGGTCAGTAACATTAAAGTATCAGTTCCTTCCAACCTGAACTATGGAGTCAATGTGATCTAATCGGTTTCCCAGAAGCTTGTTTGTACCTTTAAACAAACTGATTCCAAAATTTATATGGAGATGCAAAAGAGCTGGAAGAGCAAGGACCCAGTAATAAGAACAAGGAGGAGGATTCATAGTAGCTGATTTTAAGACACACTATAAAACTGCAAGACAGCATGGTCTTGGCCCAAGAATAACCATCTAAATCATTGAAACAGATTAGAGTCCGGAATTAGACCCACACAAATGAAGTCATCACCTTTTGTTAAGGAGCAAAGGCAAATCAGCGAAGAAAGGGTAGTCCGTTTGACAAATGATGCTACAGCAACTACACATTCACATGCAAAAAGGAAGTCTAGACACTGATCATGTATCTAGCAAAGCAGGTCATAGACCTAACTGCAAAACCTAAACTATAAAACTTTTAGAGGACAATACAGAAAAATTGTAGATCACCTTGGAATCTGGTTTTAGATACAACACCAAAAGCATGATCTATGAAAGAAAAATCTAGTAAAGTAGATTTCATTAAAATTATAGACTACGGCTCTGAGAAAGACACAGTTGCAAGAATGAAAAGACAAGCCACAGATGGGGAGAAAATATTTGTACAAACAGGTATCTGACACAGGATAAAGGATTTATCTAAAAAAACATGAACACTTAAAACTTGACAAAAAGAAAACTGAAAACATAATTTTAAAACAGGCAAAAAGATCTGAACAGTCACAGCCTCAGGACAGATCAACAGATGTCAGATATGAACACAGAAAGATGTCCGATGTCATTTGTCACTAGGATACAGCAAATTAAATGATACTGAGGTTTTAATTTTCTTTTTAGCCATTCTAATTGTTATGCTATATATTAGAACAGCAAATAAAAACAAGACAAAAACACTCTCTGGTGAGGATTCAGTACAACAGAAACTCTTATGGGAATGAAAAATTTAATAATCATTTTGGAAGATGCCAAGCCAAGTGCCGTCGAATCGGATCTGACAGTATGGTAATGTTTTACAAAAACAAGCAGTCTTCCCATAGGATGCAGCAAATGTGTTCCTATGTGTTTACCAAACTGATTTTAAACATATGTCCACACAAAACCTGCAAACAAATGTTTTTATAAGCTTTTTTAATAATCTCCAGAAACTGAAAGGAACAGATATGTTCTTTCATCAGTGAATGGATAAATAAACCATGTTACAGTCATACAATGAAACGTTATTCAAAAATAATATTTAAGCTATTAAGTCACAAAAAGATATGGATGGATCTTAAATACATACTACTAAGTAAAAGAAGCCAGTCTAAAAAGATGCAATTTGTATCATTCTAACTATAAATCATTCCGGCACAGACAAAGGTAGAGAGTGGAAAAAGATCAATGATTTCTAGGAAACTGGGGCAAGAGAGGAGAAATGATTGACTAAGTGAACTATGGATGATTTTTTTTTTAGTTTGATGAAGTTTCTCAATATGATACTATAATTGTGAACACACGGCACTATTCATTTGTCAAAACAGAATGAATTAACAGAACAAAAAAGCAATCCTTAATGTATACAAATAAAAAAATAATTTAGGAAATCAGTGAAATCTCAGTATAGAATGCAGAGTATGTCACAGAAATCTAAAGGTATGGAACAACTTCACTGAAAGATGTGAGAGAAAAAAGTGCTGACCTAAATAGCACTGGAAACTGGTGGAGTATATAAGACTAAAGGCAAAACAAAATAATTACACTCTAGTTGATAATGTGGTTTTCCACATGCGTATGGATTATCAATTTTGATATTGGAGCCCTTGTGGCATAGTAATTAAAAACTTAGCCTGTTAAATGAAAGGTCAGTAGTTGAAATCTACTAGCTGCTCCTTGGCAACCCTGTGGGGCACTTGTACTCTGTCCTAGAGGATCACTAGGCATCAGAGTTGACTCAACAGTGACAAATTGGTTGGTTGGTTGGTTTTCTATACATGTACACTGGAACTAAATAAGCTAAAGGAAGGTAAACATTGAGAGTCAGTGTTCTTACTGTTGTGGTAGGGCGAAGAAGGCTGGAATCATCATTGTAGTAATAGTTAGAGTTTGGAGAACTTTAAATGACCTCATGTTTACATCAGTGAAGATTTCTATATTTAGTCTTCTGTATCTTTATTGATCATTGCCATCAAGTTGATTCTGACTATAGGGTCTCTTAGAGTCAGAATCAACTTGATGGCAACAGTTAATAAAAATGCAGAATGCTCTTGGCTGGCTAAATATAGAAATATTTATTGATATTTGTATATTCATGGATTAATATGCATATTCATAGGTCAACTGACAGGGTCTAGTAGCAATGACACCTCTTAGGAACAGCTAACACCCCTAGCAGGGAGATCTGAGTTTCCACTTTGATTTTCTGTTAAAAACGACCAGAGTTCTTTGTTGAAATGGTTGCGTCTAGCAGTGGGGCAAGAAATACACCCAGTAAGTAGGAGTATCTTTTTTTTTTGTTAATTTAAATTTTTTTTTATTTAATATGACTGAGTGAAAATGTATATTCCTGTATAAATTTACATGCCCACCTATATGCAGCTTCCACTGCTCTCCCTGTCTGGTGACAGCACACTACCCCTCTCTGCTCCATATATGTCTCATCCTCCCAGCAGTACTAGAAGAAAATAAGGAAGAGAAAATGAATAAATAAATTTAAAAAACAGCAATAAGCCACCACAGATGGAGAGGGTTGAATTATAATCACCTTGTGGGGGAGGGGATGGAGGTCACATGACAAATGTAATTAAATTAACGATCCCTAGCAGAGGTCATCCTAGGTAACAAGGGAGCCCTTAACTTGAATGACAATTATTCTTTTAAGATACAGAAGAGGAGAAGACACAGAGAAAAGGAAAGATGACCATGTGAAAATGGAAGCAGAGACTGAAGTTATGCAACCACAAGTCAAGGAAATACTGGAGTCAATCAAAGATGGAAGAGGCACTTGAAGGATTCTCCTTTAGAGACTTTGAAAATGACGTATCCCTATTGGTATCTTGATTTTTTACTTTTTCTTTCCATAACTTTAAGCAAATAAATTTCTGTTGTTTTAAGCTGCTCACTTTATGATAATTTATTATGGCATCTGTAGGAAACTAACACAAAGGACGTATGTCAAAGAGATGCAGGTTGAAAATGAAAGAGTGCCTAACCATCAGAGTAAGAAAAATTTGAGCAAAAAACAAAATAAAGTAGGACAGACTTGGGAAGTCTGACAATTAGGTTCACAAACTTGCCACTGCATGATCACATTGGCAGCCCTGTGCAAAAAACTCAGTAAGGTTTCATAACTTTGGTGTATCAGTGTCTTGCAGCTATGTTCACGTTGACATGTTGCCGTATCTTGCTGAATGGCTTTCATTATTGTTGTGTGATTTTGTGTGCCGTCACAAGAATGTTGGAGCTTGAATTAGGACAAAGAACATCACTAAATTTCTTGTTAAACTTGACAAGAGTGGAAGTAAAATCAGGGACATGTTAGTCCAAGTTAATGCAGATAATGCCATGAAGAAAACAAAAGTGTGTGAATGTATTAAATGTTTTTCTGAGGGGTGAAAAAGCATTACTGATGAGGAGAGGTCAAAGTGGACAGCAAAGAGCAAAACTGATGAAAACATTGCAAAATCTTGTACCAGCTGGACAAATAGTTAACCAAGTGTACTATTTGGAAGTACTAAAAAGGCTGCATGAAAAAATTAGATGAAAATGACTTGAACTTTTTGCCAACAACTCATGTCTTTTGTATCACAACAATGCACCAGCTCACATGGCACTGTCTGTGAGGGAATTTTTAGCCAGTAAACAAATAACTATTGGAATTCCCTTCCTACTCACCTGATCGGGTCTCCGATGACTTTTTCCTTCACCTGAAAATAAAAGAAATATTGGAAGGAAAACATTTTGATGATATTCGGGACATCAAGGTTAATACAAAGACATCTCTGATGACCGTTCCAGAAAAAGAGTTCCAAAATTGCTCTGAAGGGTGGACTAGGCACTGGCATCAGTTCATAGCTTACCAAGGGGAGTACTTGAAGGGTGACTATAGTGATATCCAGCCATCAGAACGAGTTCATGAATTTCATTGTCAAAGCTCATATAATCCAATTAATAATAGGTAAAATATCTGTGGTCTATGCTGACATAAAACAACAACAAATAGAGGAAAAGACACAAACTTTCAAGTAGAAGAATTCCAAATAATTTATGTAGATACTCTGGTTACCACAAGAAGGAAACTAACTTCTCTATCTTCAGATGTGGGCTGCAGATAGTGTCTTCCTCCCAAAGAGCACAGTGTGGAAAAGAGAAAAAAATAATAATAACCTTATAGAGGAGAAATTGAACAAATACTACTTCAGCCAGATGATAAAAGTCAACATCAACAGGTGATAAACATGTTGATATTATGTATGCATGATGTGATGAGATGAGGACACTGTACTATTATGGTCTTCCTCCCTAGACCAATAATACTAGTCTAATAATGATTTTTAAAAAAGAAAAAAATTAACAAATTCCAGTAGAGAGACATTTTATGACTCACCTGGCCAGTTTTTCTGGCTAAGGACATTAAAAATATAGAAAGTCTGAGAAACTGTCATAGCCAAGATGACCCAGTGGAAACATGATGATGTCCTGAGTCAGTGGAACAGAAAAATGACCTTAGGTAAAGACTAAGGAAATCTATATAAAATCTATATAAATAATGCAGTCCGGGTTGCTGAATAAAGTTAACATGCTTTTTTGGTTGTTAACCAAAAGATTGGAAGTTGGAGTCTACTCAAAGGTTTCTTGGAAATTTCTTCCAAAATATCAGTCAGTGTGGAGCACATTTCTACTCTGACACACACGGACTCACCATGAGTCAGAACTAACTCAACAACAAGGGGTTTCGGTCAGTTAATGATGTGTCAAAATTGGTTCATTAATTATACCAAATGTACTCCACTAAATTCAGATATTAATTACAGAGTAAATTGAGGACGGTACTGGAAATCTTTACTATCATCCCAGTATTTCCATCAATTTAAACTTAAAAAACTTAAAGTTTATTTTTAAAAATGTAATCATCCCTCCCACCTACCCATCTTCCAAAAAAACATGTACACGCACACACACAGAAACACACTTTTTTGAGTGAGAAAAGGAAAAGAGAACTCCTGAGTTATAAAGAAGTAGAGACACTTCAGGAGAAAGGATATAAAAGCGGCATCCATATAAAAGATAATTGTCACATGAGTAATTCCATGACTGGGTCAAATGACCATAATCTTGCTGTGCATTTTTAAGACTAGAGACTCTTCATTACTAGGAGTTGTCAAATTCTCCCACCTCACCCTGGGTGGTAGGCACCAAAGAAGGAACTAGATATTTAGAAATTCTAAGCAGATTGTTAAACATACATAGTTTTGACCTTTATTCCTATTTAGTTCTCTGCAGCAACTAATGCTTTCACTTCCGTCTTGCTGCTCACAGGTCCATGTTCATCTAGTTCTCCTTGAGGCTAATGACACCAGAAGCCTTAGGACCTGTGAATGACTCAGTTAAAAGAAAAAAATTTATCCTTGACTAGTCAAGCTGAACAACTTGCATGACCTGTGACGATACCACAGCAGCAGTGCTGCATTAAATTGATAAAATCTTTCCATAGCCATGGGTCCTTCAAACACACATTGATCACAGTTATTCTGCATAGATACATATAAACAGAAGACTAAATATGGAAATGTTTTTATTTGCATATGGAACAGATTATCTCCTCCTTGGCTGATGGTACCTGCCAAAGGAGAAGTAATCTTTTAAATAATGAGAAGAC
Organism: Heterohyrax brucei; assembly: GCA_028571685.1. Taxonomy (NCBI): domain Eukaryota; kingdom Metazoa; phylum Chordata; class Mammalia; order Hyracoidea; family Procaviidae; genus Heterohyrax; species Heterohyrax brucei. The sequence goes on along the minus strand of CM053142.1, from coordinate 136,353,146 downwards.
TTTCACTTCCAGTTAGTTTTTTAAAAGTAACGTTGGTCTCACTACAAAAATGAAACAAAACTGAACAAACTACCAAATCACACTTTATGTATTTAAAACTGCAAGGAAATCAAAAGAAACTAACGTTCAAAAAGGAACAAGTCCCTTCTAAGAAAGGTGTCATGATTGTGTTCATCCTTGGTGAACAAACAGGACAAAGAAAGATCTGAAGTATCTTGAAGAAGGAACACAACAGACAAAATCATTATATAGACAAAGAAACAAAAGAAAACCTTTAATGGCTTTATGTGGGGTATATGAGGGATTAAAATTCCAAGGATTCCAAAATGCAGAGCAAATTTATTCACCTATCAACTCAATACCTGATTGAAAAATGGATTTAGGACAACAGAAGTGAGAGGGATTACTGAAAGTCACAGTCTTCTAAGACAATAGTTGCAGAAGGCTCAGGAGATCGCATGATAGATGATAGACAGAGATAGGCAGGCAGGCAGATAGATTGATAGGTAGGTTAGATAGATTGAGGGATAGATTTTTTTATATACACACACACATATTCTTGATCACATGCTACCTTCTATATGATCAAGAGCCAGAGGTACTGAAGGAAGAGATCCAAGCTGCATTGAAGGCATTGGCAAAAAGCAAGGCTACAGGAGTTCACAGAATACCAATTAAGATATTTCAACAAATGATGCAGCACTGGAAGTGCTAACTCATCTATGCCAAGAAATTTGAAAAACAGATATCTGGTCAATTGACTGGAAGAGATCCACATCTGTATTTATTCCAAACAAAGGTGATTCACAGTATGCAGAAATTATCAGACAATGTCATTAATATCACACCAGCCAAGTCAAGTGCCGTTGAGTCAGATGCGACTCATGGCGACCCTAGGGGTTAATATCACACACAAATAAAATTTTGCTGAAGATCATTTAAACACAGTTACAACAGTATATCAACAGGGAATTGACAGAAATTCAAGTCCTTTAGAAGAGGGCGTGGAACAAGGATTATCGTTGCTGACATCAGATGGATCACAGCTAAAACGAAGGAATGACAGGAAGATGCTTCCTTGTGTTTTGTTGAGTATGAAAAGGCACTTGTTTGTGTAGATCTTAACAAGTTATGAATAATACTGTGAAGAAATGGAATTCCAGAACACTTAATTGTGCTCATATGAAACCTGTGTGTAGGTCAAGACTCAGTTGTTTCTACAAAACAAGAGGATACTGTCAGGCTTGAAGTCAAGAAGGGGGTGCATCAGGTTGTATCCTGTCTCCATACTTATTCAGTCTGTCTGCTAAGCAAATAATCTGAGAAGCAAGGCTATATAAAGAACTCAGCTTCAGTGTAGAGGGAGTCTCATGAACAATTTGATACATGTATGTGATTTAAGCGTTTGCTGAAAGAGGATTTGAAATACTTACTGATAAGGATCAAAGGTCACAGACTTCAGTATGCATTACGCTTTAACTTAAAAAAAATCCACACAACTGGACCAATAAACTGCATCTTGTTTTCTTTTTTTTTTTTAAAAAAAAAAAATCCTGTGCTGTAATCCTGCCTCAGTTCAGTTAAATTCCTGATCCGAGAGGATGAAAAGAAGAAATAGTTCAGTCATTTAGAGGAAGACTAGTACAGTTCTTCATTGGTGACTCAGTGGTTCAGTTAGCACCTTCCATGTAGGAGACTGAGGTTAAATTCCTACCAATGAACTTCATGTGCAGCCAGTGGTGTCCATCGTTGGAGGCTCGTATGTTGCTATGATGCTTCACATATTTCAGAGGAGCTTCTAAACTAAGATGGACTAGAAAGAAAATTAGGCAGTGAAAACACTGCGGATCACAGTGGTCTGATCCACAACCGATTATAAGGATGGTGCAGGACCAGACAGCACTGTGTTTCTTTGTACATGGTGTTGCCATGAGCTGGAGGTCTACGTGACAACAGCTTTTGACAACAACAATGTAGAAGTAAGAACTTGACTTCTGAAGTCAGGCTACCTGAGTTTAACTTTTAGCTCTGTGGCTTTGAACAAGTTACTTAATCTCTTTCTTCCTCAGTCTTCTTCAAAGTATGATTGTTGAGATGATTCAATGCAATACTACCTACAAAGTATTAAGAAACATGAATGGCACACTGTAATCCATTGCCTTCAAGTTGATTGGCTCATAACAACTTTATAGGATGGAGTAAAACTGCACTGTAGGGTTCCCAAGAAGCAGCTGGTAGATTTGAACTGCTGATCTTTTGGTTAGCAGCCAAGCTGTTAATGTCTGCTCTACCAGGATTTGTTACGTAATAACTAGTGGAGGTGAAATATGAAAATGACAATCAAAAAAAGAAAGCATTTGACTAAGTCAGCCCTCCCTAGTGATATAAACTTTCAAAGATACTGAGTCATTTCATACCTCCATGCTTTTGTACATACTTATTTTTCTTATTCCATCACTTGCCTAAAAAACTGCTCAGACTTCAGAGCTCAGTTCAGATACCACACCCTCTGAACAATTTCTGATTTTCTCCAGCTGACTTCCTCCAAGGCAGCATTAACCCACACTTTGCTCTGATCCTTGGGCATGTCAAAATGACAGCATCAATCACATTCTATCATTACTAGCCATTTATCCCCCAGTCTAAACAATGATTTCCTTAAGATTAAGATCCATGGTTTTATATGGACAACCCATAACACAGTTCTTGGAATTTACATGGGGCTCAGTAAATGACTAAAACTGATTATGACTGATTAGTCATTTTCTTTTTGTTAGGTGTTGTTGATTAAGGATTATAAAAATACTACCTTTTTGAAGCACATTCCTCACTCGTAGTATTGCGTGTTTACGTGCTTGTCTAGTCTTTGGCTTAAAGGGGGACTTTCAGAGTGACTTCAGTTCTGAGTTAGCAGGGGTCCAGTGTTCACAGTCATGGGGTTCCTCCAGTTTCTGTCAGACCGGAAATTCTGGACTCTGTGTGTGTGTGTGTGTGTGTGTGTGTGTGAATTTGAGTTTTGTTCTATATTTTACTTTCTGTCTAGGACTTTCTACTGTGATCTCTATCAGAGCTGTCAGTGGTGGCGGCTGGGCACCATCTAATTCTTCTGGGACCAGGCAGGCAGAGACTGTGCTTCATGTGATCCACTTATTAAATGTTTTCTTTTCGTTATATTTGAATGCAATGAAGGATAACTAAATAAAAGAACTGTCGTGCCAGTAGCCGCCATTATGAAAGCTTCTCTTTAATCTCATTCTGTGCTGTTTGTATGTGATGAACTTCAAGCCTCTGTTTTCAATATACTTTTCTCTGCAGAATTTTGCTCAAGATTTACAAAGTTATAGTGACCTACCCCTAGTTTTCCATATCAATCCCTATTACCCTGACCATTTCTGTCTCTTCCACCACTATCCTCTTCCCTGTTTTGTTCACAACCAGTGCCAGCGTACATATTTAGAGGCTACAGTTTTTCATTCTATCTCTATAATTTTCTATCCACATGACCTTGAACAAATTGCTTCTACTTCATAGTGTCACAATTTCATTATCTGTCAAATGGGGACCATGCTTGTGATTCACTGCCTGTGATCATTGTCTAATTAATGAAGTAAAAGTGCTTCAAAAAGCAAAATGCCTCATGCATTTCTCAAACTTCTTAAGAAGGAAGTTTTATCTTTAATGAAAAGAAATGTGTATGTGTATGTGTGCAGGTGACTATCTCCTAAGCTGCAACCATGTTTGAAAATGTGTGTTCATGTATGTCCCATTTCTCTCTCATTTGCTCCCTTAGATTACTTGATTTATGAAAGGAATTGCAGAATTGTTTTTCTTGTTTAAGGTGTAGTTTCTCTGCAAAGAAGCTAGAATGTAAAAATAAACTATGACAAAATAATAAGACACAGTGTTTTATTATTTTATATCTTAAAGTTCCTTTAAAATAAGAAAGCAAACTAAATTTCTGAGATGTCTAATGACTAATTCTTCTATTTCTGAAGGTTCGCAAGGACAGGAATTTTGCTTGTTTGCTTTGGCAGGTTGTATCTATTCTTTCCCAGTAACAGTGGTAGGTTGGTGCAGTCATCCATTACATTCTTTAGTTTGATGCTCCACAACTGACTGTGGTAGAAGACATGACTATGAGTCCAAGAAATATTATTCAGATTATTTCCCTTGGAACCCTACTGCCTCTAGAGATGTAAGACAGGATGATGTGATCAAATAGATCAATATTAATACATCTTTTTCCTTAACATGCACAATGCACCTTACTGTATTCAACAATCACTCATTCACTCATGGATTTTTATTGAATGCCTAAGGGACAGATAATTTTCTATATAGTTATGTGCTGCATAATGTATAGAAACCTTAGCACTATCTAACTACAACAGGTCCATGGTGCCAACCCCCACAAAGCACATTATTTTAAAATATCTAGGTGCACGCAATGGTTCATAATAACAATTGAGTACTATGTAGCGATCTAATCAAAATATTCTGTATTATTATATTAAGGATGTATTAGTATATGTGGAAGGGTTTTTTTAGTATGTCGTGCATTCAGAAATACACTACATGCTATATACTAACACAAATATTTGACTGACATTAGATACAAACTGTACCTGGCTATTCAGACTTAATGTATAAGTTCAGTATAAACACAAAAAAGGCACTTGCTTGTCATCTGGGGACTGCCTATATATAATATAGTGGCATAAAAATCAACTAAATAAATACAATTTCTGCTTTTGAGGCGTTCATTTGGAATTCTTACTGCAAAAAAGAAGCTGACTTTGAATTTGGTTAATCCAGTATATCCAAAATTTTATAAACTCTCCTCATAGAAGATAAATAAAAACATCATGGATACCTTAGCATTATTTGCAACTGAATTTTTAGTATTGTTATTTTTTTACTTCTTTTATTGTGATTAAGTGAAAGTATGCAATCCAGTCAATTTTGCATGCCTCCCTCTCTACAACTCTGTCTGCTCTCCCCATGCTGTGACAGCACACTCCTCCTTTTCAATCTTTACTTCTAGTACCCTCCCAATGAAAACCTGCCCTGTCCACTCCATCCTCTCCTCTCCCCTCTAGAAAGTAGCCAGCAGGACAGCCTTCTATATGTGTATAAAACTATAAAGTACATGCACCACATGCTTACTCTGTGTCCCCGAATCCATTCCATTCTTTGTTTGAAGTATTGACCTCAGTACTGGTTTCCAGTCTGGGCCAGCAGCAAGTCTAGGGGCCATGTTCCCAGGGGACCCTCCAGGCTGTCAGGTCATCAGTTCTGATTTTTCAGCAGTGTTCTTGATCTGCATACCTCCTTTTCTCATGCTACGTCAGCGACTCTACACTGTGTCCCCATCAAGGCTGTCTTTGGTGGTGGTTGGGCACCATCTGATTCTTCTGGTCTCATGCTGATGTCACCTCCGACTCAGATGGGCCTTTCTGTCTCCTGGACTCATTTTTCCTCGTGTCTTTGATGTTCTCAGTTGTCATCTGTTACAGGTGGAATGGGACCAATTGATGTTCCTCAGATGGTAGCTTGCTAGCTTTTTCAGAACACAGATATCACTCACCAATACGGGATGTGGAAAATTCTCTTAGCAAAAGTCTAATTATGTGAATTGACCTCAATGTCCTCTGAAAACATGAATCCCAGACCCCTCTCCCGGCTACTCTATCCTTTGAAATGTTGGGTTGAATTTAGAAAACTTTTAGTTTATAGTGTAGTCCAGTTATGCTGACCTGCCTTCTGCTCAATGCTATCACACCCTCCACCTAAATGAATTCTCATCAACTGTCTGATCTATGAACAACCCTCTCCCTCCTTGCCCACCACTGTAGCCATCAAAGAGTCTTTTCTTCTGTGCATAAGTCTTTTTTTAAGTCCTTATAATAGTAGTCTCATACCATACTTGTCCTTTGCAGTTGACCGATTTCACTCAGCATAATGTCTTCTAGTTGATACCAGGTTGTGAGATGCTTTCTGAGATGCTTCCTAAAGTCATCATTGTTCTTTATCACCGTATAATATTACATTGTGTACATGTACCACAGATTGCTTATCTAGTCATCTGTTGATGGGCACCTAGGTTGATTCCTTCTTTTGCTATTGTTGACTGTGGTGCAATAAACATTCATGTGCATGTATCTGTTCATGTAACAGCCCTTATTTCTGTAGTATATATATATATATATATATATACATATATATATGTAAGCAGTGGGATTGCTGTATCATATAGTGTTTCTATTTCTAGCTGTTTAAGAAAGTGCCAAATTGCTTTCCAAAGAAGTTGTACCATTCTGCATTCCCACCAGTAGTGTAGGAGAGTTCTAGTCTCTCCAGAGCCCTCCAGCATTTGTTGTTTTGTGTGTTTTGGATCAGTACCAACCTTGTTGAAGTTAGATGGTATCTCACTGTAGTTTTGATTTGGATTTTTCCAATAGCTAATGATCGTGAACACTTCTTCCTGTGTCTTCTGGTTGCCTGGTTGTCTTCTTTCATGAAGTATCTGTACATAGCCTTTGACTGTTGTTTAAATGGACTGTTTGTCTTTTTCTTGTTGATATTTTGCAGTATCTTGTAGACTACGGAAATTAGATGTTGATCCAATATGTAGTTGTCAAATATCTTTTCCCATTCTGTAGGGAATGGGAATGAGCAAAAGTGTTTGATTTTTAGTAGTTCCCATTTATCAGTTTTCTCTTCTGTTGTCTGTACATTGTTGATAAGATGACTTTTTAGTCTACTAAGCTGCATATTAGAACTTCTGTTGTTGTCCTTAGTTTTTCTTCCATAATCTTTATCATTTTAGATTTGATATTTAGGTCTTTGATCCATTTTGCGTTGCAACAGAATTTTGGTGATAGTAGCAAAACCAGTTCTTTTGAATCTATGTGTGTCTCTTTTATACTAACCTTATTATCTGAGTTAATTATATCTGAAATGAATGCCATGCATGGTGTGCATTCAACCTGTGTAGATTGCCTAATAGATACCACTTGGGCATCATGCATTATGTTTGTGAATTTTGAATTATCACGTGACCTCCCAAAGGATCTCAGGTTGTTCCATTTAAGATTAATGAGGCACTGGATAACCATTAAGGAGCTATTCAAGAATATGCATTTAATTAGAATAAATTATGTGTATGAATTAATACCATTCAACGTATTAAATTTAGAGAGATAAATCATGGCTATTTCACTCTTTAGAAAGGTCCTAACATTGACAAACTGAATATTGATGTTACAGTGCTCAAATAATTAAAGCCAGTCAGATTCATCTATAATTGGTATATTCTGAGACTTTGCCTACCAAAGAAAATTAAGTATTTCTTTTTTAGTTGACTATGTGTGTGCACTTGCAAATGTAATGAGCTACAAAGAGTAGTTCAATGACACTTACACATAATCTCTGAATACAAAGCAAGTGGTAGCATCAATTCTCAAGAAAATACTGACGAGCACCAGCTTTATTCATTCACATTAGTGACTCAGTATGAATAAGTTTTTAAATACAAACACTATTTACATGCAACACATTTACTATCTATTGACTTAGTAATGCTTCCAGCTGCATTTTTTTCTCTGCCCAGTGGAAATGATGACAGCATTATAAGTTTGGTTTGGGTTTTACATTTAACAATTGAGAGCATCAAGGGAGTATCTTTTTTCCTCCCTACACCTGATAACTTCTTGCACTTGGTTATGTGTGCATTACATGTATGACAACTTTAGTTGAAAGAAGAGAAATATGTATAATCACTTACATAATGATTAAAATGCACTAAATGATTTAGTTCCACCGTTAAAGCATCACAATGACCATACTAATAAGTACTATTATTATGTTTCTTTTATAGATAAGGGAACAGACACATACAAGGCTAAATAATTTGACCGTGATTGCAGCGATGATAAGTTGTAAAGCCTGGATACAAACTCCAGCAATCTGATTCCTGAGTCTGTTTAAGGCTATGCAATTCTGGCTCAGAAGGTATATATTACCTTGTGTTCCAAAGTCTAATGAACTTACCAAAAACCAGAACCTAGATGTGGAAGAGTTGACTGTGAATCATAGCAACCCCATATGCCAGACTACAACTGTGCTTTGTAGAGTCTTCAGTGTAGCATTTTTGAAACTACTTTGCCAGGCCTGTCTTGGAAATGTCTGTAGGCGAACTTGAACTTACTACTCTTCAATTACCTCTCAGAGTCCAACGATCTCACAGTCTGCCTCTTTCACTGCCTTTTCATTCACATGCTGTAAGGACCATAATTTTCTATTATCAATAACAAATGCAGAACCATGAGGGCACAGTGAGTAAGAGTGTGGCTGCTAACCAAAATGGGCAGCAGTTTGAATCTACCAGCCAATCCTGCTTCTTAAAAACTCATAGGGCGGTTCTACTCTGTCCTACAGGGTCACTATGAGTCAGAATCAGTGAGACAGCGATAGGTCTGGGTGTTTTATGCATTATGAATTAGACTTTTTCGTTTCTTTCTGAGTTATCTATGACTATATATTCTTTGTGTCTTGGAGGAAGTACATATACCTAAATCTTTTGAAATATGGTAGGAACTCTAAAGTAATGATGTGAAACTCCATAAGAACTCTCAAGTCTTTGTAGAAATCAGAATCCTCTTCTAAAAAAAAGAAGAAAAGTCATATTTAATTAGAAGTTTCCTTTTAGAAACTGAAAGAATCTATTAGTTACCCAGGGGGCAGTAGTGAAATGTCAGAACTAATGTGATTACAGCTCCCTAAAAACATTTCATTTGTTTTTCAATCACAGCCATCACAACTGCAGCCATCTGACTACAAGCATAACAATAACCTTAAAAGGCTTATATCACATGGTTTATGCTGTGCTTTCACCAAGAGCTTCACAGCAGTTTAATCAATAAAGTAACGCAAGCTGTGAACAATTATAATAAAACACCTTAAGAACGATCCACAGTTAAAAGGTAGGGGGAAAAAGCAAACTTCAATTTAGATAAACCAGTCTGCCACTCCGTTTGATAAAGTTCACTTGAAGTGTTCTGACACTCTCTTGGCACCTATCAGAAGAAAGATCTGCAGCCTTGTATCTGAATTAAGTCTTCAGGTTGCATAAGACTAAAGAATTACAAATATCAACACACTGAAGTATTACTTGTAACATAATAACGGAATTCCTGCTGAAATTTCACCTTTCCAGTTTATCACCAGAAAGGAGTGTCTACATTAACTTTAACAAGTAGTTTGAAGAATATTTCTGAAATATAACAGCTCTTCATTTGGACCTGTGAAAATTGATAAGCACATACATAAAATTCACTTCACAATGTATAATGAGCACTTAGGTTTGCTAGACGTTTGGGACAGACACTAAATCAGACATGCTCACCGTTCTCTCCAGGCTTGCGTTTTTATAATGTTCTGATTTGCACTGAACTTGAAGAATGAGTCAGGGAGTAGAGGGGGTGATGGTAGGTATGCACACACATGTAGCTGTGGAAGGCTTGCATGTTGCTATGATGCTGAACAGGCTTCAGCAGACGTTCCAGACTAAAACAATCTACAGAGAAAACTGATAATCTACTTCCAAAAATCAGCCAGTGAAAAATCCTGTAGGTGATTACCGTCTGATCCCCAATGGACTGTGAGATGCTGCCTGACCTGGTGGCATTTCCTTTCCTTGTGCATGAGTCACCGTGAGTGAGGGACTAACTATGTGGCAGCTAACAACAACAACAAGGGGCAATACAGTAAGAATAATATATTTTTCCCATTAACAGATAAATGGATAAACTCTGGTATATTCATAAAAGGGAATATTCCACGATGAAAAAGAACAATTATGAATTGGGGAAATATCTCACAACATGGAGGGATCTGGAAGATATTATGCTAAGTGAAATTGGTCATTCACAAAAGGACAAATATTATATGACACCACTTTTATAAGGAATCAAGGAAAGATTTAAACAAGAAAGAAAATAGTCTCATGGTTACAAGGATGAGGAAGGAGGGAGGGGTATTTACAAAATCAATAATGGACAAGAATTATTTTAGGTTCCAAAAGGGACAACACATAGTATAGAAGAAATCAGCACAACTGTACTAAAACAAAAACTGTGATGTCTTCTAAAAGCAAACAAACATTTTATAGGACAGAGAAGCAGGGACAAGTTCCGGGAGCCATGGTTTCTGTGGACATCTAGGTCAAATAATGTAACAAAGTTTACAAGGAAAATTTCTGCACCACTCTGATGAGTGGTACCTGGGTCTTAAAAGCTAGAAAATGACTATCTAAGAAAGATTAATTGGTCTCAACCCACCTGGTACAAAAGACAGTAAAGAACATCAAAGACATTGTGAAAATACAAGCCCAGAGATAAAAAAGTTTGCATAAACCAGAGACTACATCAACACGAGACTGGAAGATCTAGACAGTGCCTGGCTATAACCAATGACTCCCCTTACAGGGAGCTCAGCAAAGAGCCCTGAGGGAGTGGGACAAATGTGGGGTGCAAATTTCAAACTTCAGTAAAAAAATCTTGATGACTTGACAGACTGGAGGGTCCCCAGAAGGTATGACCCTCACCCCCCAGCCCGACTTTCTGTTAGCTCAGAACTGTAACTACTCTAGAAGCCAACTCCTCAGACAAAGATTGAACTGGTCTATGAGACCTAAAATGATAATTTTGAACAGTGTACTTCTTGGCTTAAGTAGATACAGTGATTAATTGGGCAGCTTCTGTCTTTAGGCGAGATAAAAAGGAAAGAAGGGGAGAGGAGCTGGTTGAATGAACATGGGAGACTTGGGGTGGAAGAGAGGGGCATGCTGTCCTCTCTCCCCTACAGGGAGAGCAGCTAGGGTCACATGACAAAGAGTGGGTATTTTTGTACAAGAAACTGACTCTGATGTTATATTAGCCACATGCAAGCTTTTAATCCAGGGTAGTCTCATAGATTTGAATCTCCAGTTTTCACTGCTTGAATTTTGTTTTCCATTGTTTGAGTCGGATCCGATTCGACGGCACTTGGCTTGGCATTGTTTGGTTCCAGTGTGTTATCCAAGCTGCACTTTCACTTCTTGGATGGGGTCTAGGAACTTGAACCAAAGAAATGGCCAAGAGAACTTGATATAGATATGGTCAATCATGTGTTGCTTCTGAGAATTTAAACAGAAGTTACCTTTACTAATGAGAGAGTCCCATCTGTTTATTAATTTCTAAATATATTTTTAATTCAGATGGTTCTTCTCTTCAGTTAGAGTTATTAGATCTTTTGGTCTATGTACTAAAATTTTACTTACAATTACATTAATAAAATGGTAAGAAACACGGATAAATCAAAATTCTAAGGACAATAGATTATTATTACTAGAGTGACAGAACTGTTCTTACTACTGCAATTAAGAATAGTTATGGAAAATGCACTGACTTTCTAAAGGAATGTCAAAGAAATTCAAGGATCTGACTGGAGAAAAGTATAAATTTCAATAATCCAGTAATTTACACAATTTAATAATTACAGTTCATAACAATTACATAATTAGTATTATGTAACATCTACATGATACTAATTATACACCACGTACCATTAAGATAAAAGCAGAGCTGTCTGTTTTAAATTTATACTAATTAATTTGTTACCAAAAAATTTGTGTCTTTAAAAAAACAAATATGAAATACATTAGGTATTCAGTTGATAGAAATTCCAAAAGGCTAATGCTGTAAAAGAAAAAAACCTCTAAAATATTTGAGACATAAAAGAATTGATAGCTTTCTAAGAATCACAGTGCATCATTTTATGTTCCACACTGAATAATATTGAACATTTAATTGGTGTATTATCCTAAGTAGAGATCAATCAGTTACACATTTTATCATAAAAAATAATATATCCATTTTACTTCTTTGTAGTTACTAACTATTAAAATTTAGTTTTTCATTTACAGACAGTAAAATTCCCCCTGATACATACTTCTGAGATTTGACAAATATAGAATTGTTTCTTTTCTGCCTGTCTGATCTGCTCAGTTTATCTATATTTTGTCAGATAGAGTCACAGGATATAGAAGCTAAAAGGCACAACATCTTTCATTAAGCAAATATCAATAATTTGTTTCTATACATTGGTCAGTATTAATCCAGTTTTTTTCCCCCATCCATTCACTAGTGGAAAACATTTGCCGCTTTCAGTGATTATTAATAAATATGCTACAATCATTCTTGTATAAATTTTTGGTGTAAATTTAATTTTTCACTTCTCTGGGATAAATACCTAGAGATGAGATGGCTGATACATAAGGGAAATATGGTTAATTTTATAAATAACTTTCAAAATCTTTTCCAAAATTGTGACATTTTCTATTGCTAAGAGCGAAGTATGAGAGCTCCAGTGACCACATCCTTACTGCCACTAGGTGGTGGTGGTTGCTAGGAGCCATCGAGTCAGTACTGACTTATAGTGACCCTATGAACAAGAGAACAAAACATTGCTGGTCTTGTACTATGCCCACAACTGTTTTTCATGCTTAAGCTCATCATTGCAGCTACCATGTCAAACCATCTCATTAAGGATCTTCCTCTTTTTTGCTAACCCTCCTCTCTACCAAGAATGATGTCCTTGTCCAGGGACTGATACATCCTGACAACATGTCCAAAGTATGTAAGATGAAGTCTTGCCATCTTTGCTTCCAATGAGCACTCTGGTTGTACTTCTTCCAGAACAGATCTGTTTGTTCTTTTGGCAGTAAGTGGCACATTCAATATTCCTCTCCAACACCACAATTCAAAGGCGCCAATTCTTCTTCTGTCTTCCGTATTCATTGTCCAGCTTTCCCCACACATACGATGTTGTTTAAATCACCACAGCTTAGGTCTTCAAACTGAGATCTTTAGTTTCCAGTACTTGTAAAGAGGTTCCTTGCAGCAGATTTTCCCAATCATTGTATCTTTTGATTTCTTGACTGCTGCTTACATGGAAACTATGCCACAAGTATTCTGACACCTACAGAGTCACCCATGGTGGACAGGTTTCAGCTGAGCTTCCAGACTGAGACAAACTGGGAAGAAGGAGCCAGCTGTCTACTTCTAAGAGTTAATGAGTGAAAACTTTATGAATACCAATGGGACATTGTCAGATATAGTGCTGGAAAATGAACCCCCTGGGTTGGAAGGCACTCAGAAGATGACTGGAAAATAGCTGCCCCCTCAAAGTAGAGTTGACCTTAATGACGTGGATGGAATAAAGTATTGAAGATCTTCGTTTGCTGATACGACATAACTCAAAATGAGAATACACAACTACAAACATCCATTAATTATCAGAACATGGACTGTATGAAGTATAACTAGGAAAATTGGGAATTGTCAAAAATGAAATAGAACACATAAACGTCTATATCTAAGCCTTAGTGAACTCAAATGAACTGGTATTGGCCATTTTGAATCTGACAGTCACTTGGTCTCCTATGCTGGAAATGACAACTTTAAGAGGAATTTGTGTTGTATTCATTATCAAAAAAGAACATTTCAAGATCTGCCCTGAAGTACAATGCTGTCAGTGATAGGATAATATCCATATGCCTACAAGGAAGGCCAGTTAATACAACTATTATTCAAATTCGTGCACCAACCACTAAGGCCACGGATGAAGAAACTAAAGATTTTTACCAGTTTCTGCAGTCCAGTTGTACACGCAATCAGGATGCATTAATAATTACTGGTGATTGGAATGCAAAAGTTGGAAACAAATTGTTTGGTTTCTTTATGTGGCACTGAAAGTTATACAAGTCCCTTCACAGATACATAAATTTTGAGTATCTTCTCCTAACCTGTGGCTTTTTCTTTAATAAAGGGTCTTCCAATAAGTGTGTCTTATCTTTCAACTTGAATAAAACAAGTCATGTACATGATACAGTTTCAATAGTTGATGACATTACGTGTGAAAAAGAACTTCAGATAAACGGTCACCCTGGAATCTTCCAAAAGGGGCTAGAAATAATCAGTTATCATAGCCCAATGTTTTTCACCATTGACAGTCACAGCCTCTCCTCATGCATGTTGGAAAAAATAGGGGCCAAATGGTAACTTTCTGGTGATGAAGTGGATGTTCTTGAATCTCCTTTGGATTCTCATTGCTCCTACATGACAGTTTTGCTTTTTAACAAAAACATTCGTCCAAAAATGGGCCTCATCACTGAAGGTGATTTTTCTGCCAGAAGCGAAGTCAACCTCCAGTTGTTCCAGAGCCCAGTCAGCAAATGGTGTGGTGCAATCTATGGTCGTTCATTTCAGTTCCTCAGTTAAAACAATTTTGCAAGGGTAAACCTTCAAATCACATGAAAAGTCCAACAAACTGTGAAAGGCCTAGTTCTTGTGCTCTGGGGAAAATTGATTAGGATGGATTCTGCTGTATACTGACACTCTGTGGTGATGTTTTCAGTGGAACGTGTGGTTCTTCGACGCACAGGTGTTGTCTGATTGGCAACAGACTGTCTCAAACTTTTTGATTAAACTTCAAATTATTCTTTCAGTGAGATGATCATGTGCACTGTGTATCTCACATAACACACGGAATGCTTGATGAGTGGAACACCCATTTTGATAATAAACTTTAATAATTTCTACAGACTGTGGAATTGTGTAACTTTTCATGGCTATTTGTCAAGACTAATCAAAAAAAGTAATAAATACGGCTGCTATAGTTTCACAAATATGCCTGCTGTGAGTTGTCAAAAACAGAACATCTTTATTGGAAGAACTTTTTTATTTTTACAGTGCAAAATATTTAAGTTTTACAATATTGACTAATCAATATGTATATTTTTTACTATAATATCACCTAGTTTTGGATTCTTACCCATGAACTATTTGCCTAACATGAAGTAGCATAGGTTTTCTTCTGTTTTTTCTTTAGAGATTTATAGTTTAACTTTTAACAATTATGTTTGTGTTAATTTGGGAGTGATGTATAAAATATGGTTAAAGCTGTATTTTATTATGTACCAGTGGTGAATTGTCTGCATAATTTGCTAAAAATACTATTTCTTCTATATTGATTTACTTTTGAACATTTATGAAAAAATATCAGTTGAACATATTTGAGTCTGTTTTCGAAAGCACAGTGGTATTCATTGATGTAAGTTTCTATCTTTTCGTAAGTAGAATAATGTCTTGAATACTGTAATCTTATATTGTCATTAAATCAAGTAGTATAAGTCATCCAACTTTGTTCTTATCAAAATGTTTTGTCTATTCTCTGTCCTTTGCTCCTAGGAAACTCTATGAGGGGATTCTACTCTGACCTCTAGAGTCACTATGAGTTGGATCTGACTTGATGGCAGTGGATTTGTGGTTTTTTTTTCTTTTTCGTATGAAATTTATAATCAGTCTACTGATATATGCAATAAAAACCTGCCGAGATTTGATTAGAATTTAATTGACATCCTTACAATATTGAGTTCAAATCTATAAACAGATTTTATAATGGTCATTTACTTAGGTATTACTTGGTTTGCTTGAGCAATATTTTGTAGTTTCTAGTACATAAATCCTACAAATATTTGTTAAATTTGTACTAAGCACTTTATCACTTTTGATGATACCATACATAAGAACTTTGTGAAATTTTAAATTCCAGAAACATTGATTGCTGTTGTCAGGTGCCATAGGGTCAGCTCCAACTCAAAGCATATGTATGTGCAATAGAATGAAACACTTCCTGGTCCTGCACCATCTGCACAATTGCCACCATGCTTAAGCCCATTATTGCTGCAGCCACTTTGTCAATCCATCTCACTGAAGGTCTTCCTCCCTTTTACTGACCCTCCACTTCAACAAGCATGATGTCCCTCTCACGGGCCCAAGCCCTCTTGATAATAAACCCAAACTACTTAAAATGGGGTCTCACTGTCCTCTCTTCTGAGACACATTCTAACTGCACTTCTTCTACGACAGATTTGTTTGTTCTTTTGGCAGTCCATGGTATATTCAGTATCCTTCACCAGCACTATAATTCATAGGCATCAATTCTTATTTCATCTTCCTTACTCATTATCCAGATTTTGCGTGCATAAGGGGTAATTAAAAATATCAGGATTTGGATCAAATACACCTTGTTCCTCAAATTGAAATCTTGGCTTTTGAATACTTTAAAGAGGTCTTCTGCACCAAACTTATCTGATGTGATAAGCAGTTTGATTTCTTGACTGCTACTTCCATTGGCATTGATTGTGGATCCATTTAAAGGAAATCTTGGAAAACGTCAATATTTTTCTGCTTTCATAATACTACTTATTGGTCCAGTTGCTAGGAGTTTTCTTTTCTTTATGATGAGATGTAATCCATGCTGAATGCCTGATCTACATCAGTAAGTGCTTCAGGTTCTCTTCACTTTTTGAAAGCAAGGTTGCATCATCTCTGTATCTCAGGCTGGTTACAAGTATTTCTCCAGTCCTGATGCCAAGTTATTTTTCATATAGTCCAACATCTCAGACTATTTCCTCAGCATATAGATTGATTTTAAATCACTCACTATACTTTTGTTCTGCTCATTTTGCCTCTAGGTGTACACATTGGTGCCTCACTATCACAGTTAGTGTTCTGGAATTCCCGTTCTTTGTATTGTTATCCTAAATTTGTTACAATTCACATGAGCAATTGCCTTTGCATAGTCAATAAAACACATATAAACATCTTTCTGGTATTCTCTGTTTTTAGTCAAGACACGCCTGACATCAGCAATGACATCCTTTGTTCCATATCCTCTTGTGAATCTGGCTTTAATTCTTGGCAGTTTGCTCTTGATGTACTACCGCAATAGATTTTGAATGGTCTTCAGGAAAATTTTACTTGTGTGTAATATTAACGATATTTTTCAATAACTTCTGTGAACCATTGGATTACCTTTCTTTGGAATGAGCACAGATATGGACATTTTCCAGTCTGCTGGCCAGGTAGCTATCTTCAAAATTTCTTGGCATGGGCAAGTGAGCACTTTCAAAGTTATATCTGTTTGTTGAAGTATCTGAATTTTTATTCTGTCAGTTCCTCAAGCCTACTTTAATGCCAATGTCTACAGTATGACCTGGACTTCTTCCTTCATCACCCTTGGCTATTGATCATGTTACCTCCGGAAATGGCTGAGTACAGATCACTATTTTGTATAGTGACTCGGAATATTCCTTCTTTTTTGATGCTTCCTGCTAAGTGATACTTTTACCGTATCATCCTTCAATATTGCAACTCCAAACTTGAATGTTTTTTGTCAGTTCTTTCACTTTAAAAATTGCTGAATGTGTTTTTCTCTTTTGGTTCTTTAACTCCATGAGTTTGCCCATTGAACTGCCCTTTGAAATCTTCTGTTCAGCTTTTTTTCTAATCATTTCTTTGGTTCACTTTACCTAGGCTTTGTACAACAGCAAGTTTCAGAGTTTCTTCTGACATCCATTTTGGTCTTATTTCCTGTCTTTTCAGTGATCTTTTGCTTTACGTGTAATGTCTTTGATATTATCACACAACTCACTTACTTTTCCATCATTAAGTTTTCATGGGTCAAATTTATTCTTAAGACAGACACTAAATTCAGGTGAGATACACTCATGGTACTCATGGACTTACTCTAATTTTCTTCAGATTCAATAAACTTGCATATGAGCAGTTGATAGTCTGTTCCACAGTCAGTCCTCGGTGTTCTGTCTGATGATATGGAGTTTCTCCATTTTTTCTTTCCGCAGGTGTTCTCAGATTGATTTCTATATATTCCGTCTGGTGAGATCCAGTTGTGTCACCTCTATTTATGTTAAAAAGATATTTGCGATAAAGTCGTTAGACTTGCAAAATTTTATCATTTCATCTCCAGTGTCCTCTCTATCTCCAAGGCCATATTTTCCAACAACAGATTCTTCTTATGTGTTTCCAACTTTGGCATTCTAATTACTAGTAATTATCAACGCAAATTTGAGGCATGTTTGATCAATTTCAAACTGCAGCACTTAATAAAAAACTTCAATTTCTTCATTTTTGGCCTTAGTGGCTGCTGCATAAACTTGAATAATAGTAATATTAACAGGTCTTCTCTGTACACTCATGGATATTATCCAATCACTGGCAGTGCTGTACTTCAGGATATATCTTGAAATGTTCTTCATGACGATGAATGGGACACCATTTCTCTTCAGGTTGTCATTTTCCGTGTAGCAGAACATATAATTGTCCTATTTAGAATAAGCAAAACCTGTTCACTTTAGGTCACTAATACCTAGGTATTGATTTCCATGAATTCTATTTTATTTCTTGTTTTTTGGGCTGGGGTGGTAGGGGTAGTTAGAAACATAAGATGTGGTCCTGTAACCTGGGGGTGAGTGATTAGGGCTCTAAAACTTTGAGATATACCCAGTCTCCAGTCTCCAAGTCTCATTGGCATTTGTTGGTTGAGGAGTATAGGAGGAAGCATGGAGCTGGCTAATTCTCTCAACAGGTTCTGGGTTCTGGTCAGTTCTGGAAATTATTGTGTTAGGGGACCCTCAGAAGGGGGGAATTTTCAAGGATAAAGAGTCAATGATACATGAGCGCAGAAGAACTCACTGAGTGGGGTCTGTGGGGCCTGATGTGCAGATGCATCAGGGCAATGGGAAGAAGAGTGATCCAGATTTGTTGGATCATGATCATTAGATGAATTAGGTGTATTTTGATGAGCTAGTTCACCCTCTCTACCTTGCCTGAGGCCTGGGCTCAGTAGGAGGCATGAAGTTTCCACTGGATGTTAAGTTCTTTGGAGCCCTTGGGTTATTTGGGAAATGAATGCTGCGCCATCATCCAATTGGATGGTCTGGGGAAGCCCAAATCAGGGAATTATTTCTGTGCTCAAGACTTTAATGACCATGTCAGCTTTCTCTAATCTTGACAGAAATGTTTCAACCCACCCTGTAAAGGTATCGATGCACACAAGGAGGTATTTTAGACATCTAACTGGGTGCGTGTGAGTGAAGTTGATTAGATAGCTTTGGCCAGGGTATTTCTCCTAAGTTGGTAGGGTTCTCTAACAGCAGATTTGAGGGCAATCCCAGGATGGGTTTTTAAGCAAGCGAGGCATGTTGAGATTTCAGTCAGCTCTTAAAGTAAGGTTGGGCGATGGATAAAGTGGTTTAAGAGCTTGGTTAAGGGTCTTGGGCCAATGTGTTTCTGATTGTGTAGTTGCGTGAGGATTTGTCTGGCTGTTTGTTGAGGGAGGACTATCTTGTTATTATGGGTATATCAGCTGTTAGTGAAGGTGGCACCCACGTTGGACAAGAATTGGTGTTCATGTTCACTGTGTGGATGGGCTGGAGTAGGGAGAATAGGATGTATGGTTTGTGGGAAGCTTTTTACTGACTATATTTTAGCCTCTTTATCTGACCAGTTACGTCTTGTGGAGATGTGTGAGCCATCTTTTTGATGTCCTTGGCAATGTATGATGGCTGCTTTAGATGGGAAAGTGATGACATCTAATAGTTTAAGTATTAAGTCTTTCCTAGTAACCAGGGATCTCTGTGCTGTAAGAAACCCTCTCTCTTTCCATAATGGTATGTGTGAGAGTATAATGTGATGTGCATATTTTGAATCTGTGTAAATGGTTATGTTTTTCCCTTTAGCTGGAATGGCGGCACTTGGCTTGGCATGAGGGCAATGAGTTCTGCTTATTATTCTGGAGATCAGTTCTACCCTAGGGGCCTCTAGGGTCACCATGAGTCGGATCTGACTTGACACTTGGCTGGCTTGGCTGTTGTGAGGTGGTACCAGGGGGTAATGGTCTGGATTCAGTGATGGAATTGGATGAGACTATGGCATATCCAGCTTCGGTAGTATGATTTAGTTTAATTGAGCTGCCATCAATGTACCAGCTAGCAGAAGAGGGAATTGGGGAGGCAGACAGGTTAGGAAAGGGGTTAAGAAGGGGGTAAGTAGGTACCTGCATTCATGTGAACATTGAGATGAATATTCAGAAGAGGGGAGTTGCAGCAAGGTGGCAGGATTTAAGGAAGGACATTAGTATAGTTTTATGTTGAGGTTTTCAGCAAGGGTGGTGTAAAAGGTTAGTAAGCAGGTCTGACAGACTACTGTGATAGCTTGGTATATAAGTAGGTTTGAGAGTGTGTGAGAGATGTGTACATGTATTTCTTTGGCAAAGATAAATTTGAAATATTCTTATACTAACAAGGAAGCAACTGCAAGCTTATAGATACATATAGGCCAGCCTTGGACAGTCTTGTCTAGCTGTTTGGAGAAATATGCAACGGGGAATTAAGTAGACCCTTTTGTCTGTGTGAGGATTCAGAGAGCAGAGCCTCTT
The DNA here is from genome assembly GCA_028571685.1 of Heterohyrax brucei. Classification (NCBI taxonomy): domain Eukaryota; kingdom Metazoa; phylum Chordata; class Mammalia; order Hyracoidea; family Procaviidae; genus Heterohyrax; species Heterohyrax brucei. Next base: position 136,332,803 of record CM053142.1, on the reverse strand, counting down.
CTGCTGTCTGTGAAGAGATGAAAGGCTGGTCAGGATTTGGCAGAAAGATAGAGGAGGCTTGTACTAGGGCCCTTTGAATTTAAGGAAGACCTGTGAGATGTTTGGGTCAGAACCAAGTGGCTCACTGAGGTTTCCTATAGGGGCTTGGCGAAGATTCCAAAGTTAGGAATCCAGCGGTGGATGAAATTAGCCAGTTCCACAAAGGAGAGGAGATTTGACTTTGGTGGTGTGCCAGGGGAGTGAGTGATAAGTTTTTTTCCTTTCTCAGATGAGGCTGTGGGAATTGGCGGAGAGTGATGCTAAGGTATGCTACCTTGGTCTTGCAGAGTTGTGCCTTAGAGTGGGCAACCCCATATCCCAAGTTTCCCAAATAATTTAGGAGTCAGATAAAGTCGTAAGGGAAGTGTGAAGGGGCAGACTGCACAGGAGGGGGTCTTCCACATATTGGATTATCATGGACAGGAGGTCGGTTACTAGTGCCTGGCTGAAAAGGTGTGGGCTGTCTCTAAACCCTTGAGGGAGCACAGTCCATGTCAGTTGTTGAGTGTGTTTGGTGTCAGGGTTTGTCCAGGTGAAGGCAAAAAGATCTTGGGACTCTGGATGTATAGGGATGGTTAAGAATGTGTCTTTTAAGTCCAGGACAGTGCAGTAGGAAGTGTTTAGAGAAATCTTAGATAAGAAGGAATAGGGCTTGGGAACAACTGGGGTTATCAGCCTGGTGGCTACGTCGATTGCACGAAGGTCTTGGACTAGGCAGTAGGACCTGTCTGACTTGGGGACCACTAGGAGTATTGCATGGTGATGAGGCAGGCTGGAGGATCTGGTGGGTTAGCAGGCATGTTTTTTATAGGTTTCAGGCCTCTTATGACCCGAGGCTTAAGGGGGTATTGGAGTTTGTTAGGGAATTTGATGGGTTTGATGAGAATAATTTTGGCTTGAGGATAGTGGGTAACTGTGGAGGGGGCAGAGATGTGCCAGACCTGGGGATGTACCTCTTGGAGAATTCTAGCTGGTGGTTTTCCTTGGGGGTTAGGAGTCTCTCTAAGGTTAAAGGGTGATAGAAGTAGAAGTGTTGGGGGCTGAATATGTTCATGCTTATTGGATGGATATAACATGAAGGTTGTCTGGACCTTGCTAAGAAAGTCTCTGCCTAATAAGGGAGTGGGACAACTGGGGATGACTAGAAATGTGTGGGAAAAAGTTAAGTGATCTAATTGACAGGTTAAAGGAAGGCTTTAACCAACAATAAAAATGGAGGAGGGGATAAGCTTCTCCAAAAATTCAGGCAATCCCAAGTAAGTTACCCTCATGTCTAGCAGAAAACAGATACGCTTACCAGCAACCTAAAGACAGACCGGAGACTCAGTCAGTGAGATGTTGATGGTGGTGGCCTTAGAGCCCAGGCCTCCTCAGTCCTTGGTGGCCAGTTCAAAGAGCAGGGTAAACCCTAGCTCAGCCACCATCTTTCAATGGGCGACCCCAGACCTAGCAGTCTAGGGGCACTCATCCTTCCAGTGGATACCACAAGCTGGCATGGCTTGGGTGGAGCTCCAGCATTTGGGGAGGACTGGGCCCAGTGGCTTTCTTCATGCATTTGAAGCAGGGGCCTGGGGGCTGTGAGGAGCTCCAGTGGGGCTTTTTGTGGGCTGCCAGGCAGTCCCCACTCTTTCCTTGAAGGGCTGAGGCCAGCATTTGGTGCTTTGTCTGCTCTTTTTGGACAGCCTCCTCCTCTTAGTTATTAAAGACCCTAATGACTAGCTTTAAAAGATCCTTTTGTGGGGTTCTTTGGACTGTCCTCAAGCTTTTGGAGTTTTTTACAGATATCTGAGGCAGACTGTGAAATAAACTGGTATTTAAACAGAGTTGTCCCACCTCAGAAGTGGGATCTAGATTAGTATATTTGATTAAAGTTTCTGTGAGTCTGTTTAGGAAGGAGGCAGGATTTTCATCGTTTTTCTTGGTGATTTCTTTCAGTTTGTCATAGTTTACCACTTTGTATGCAGCCTTTTCCATGCCCTTTAAGATGCAAACGATAAAAGTTTGGAGGTCTGGTGAATTCGATTGGTAGTTCCACTTAGGATCCGTGGAGGGCACCATTTTCACCCCAGGGGGATGGTGGTTAGGGTCTTGGGTATGAAGTGAATTGGTAAAGATCATGGCCGCAGACCAGGTATGAGCCTTCTCCTCTGGAGCAGTTGTGAAGGAGAGTAAAACATAAAGGTTCTGCCACATGAGGCTGTAAGACTGGGTTAGATACTAGAATTCTTTGGGGAAATGAGAAGGATCAGATGAAAAAAGACATGAGCCTCTTTTCAAATTGGGATAGGCTGGCCAGATTGAAGGGAACTTGTACCCAGACAATCCCTTCAGCTCCTGATACATCTCAGACCGGTAATATGGTTTCAGGGGGGTTGTCCTCCAGACCTAGTGTGGGGAGGTGAAAGGGAGTCTGCAGAGGGGTTGGAGGAGGACCTCAAAAGCAGGTGGTAGGTCATGGAATACGTGAAGGGGAGGGGTGCTGGTGTAGAAGGAGAAAGCAGAACTCTAGAAGAAGAGGGAGAGTCTGTGGAGCTGAAGAGGGAGGGGAAGTATAAAGAGACGAGAGACATGGTCAGAAGGATCAAAATCAGGTTCAGGAAGTGGTGACTTAGAATGCTGAGGTTTTTTGTTAAGGAGAAGGATTTGGAAAGTGGTACAAGACTGACACAGAGAAGGGCCATTAGGAAGGAAAAAGAACGCTTGGATATAAGGGACCTCAGACTGCTTGACATTGCAGGTTATACAGCTGGAGAATCATGGAGAATGTTAAAATCAGAAGTACCATTTTCAGCCATTGGCTTCTGTTATCCATATTGTACCAGGACAGGCTATATTGCAAAAGAAAATTGATTATTTGGCTCATATTTGGTCCCAAAGTCTTGGGTGCCTAGATTTATAGTAGGTACTCCAGTGGAGTATCCTTAGGGGGTTTAGATTGGCAGGTCCCTATAATATAGAAAGTGAGTGGAAGAAAAAGAGGAAGAAGAGACTGGTCTGCCCAAGGAGAGGCAGGCATTCCCATGTCTCACTAAGGACCAAGTTCTGATCCCAACCCATTGTCCAGGCATATCCAGAGAGTGAAGATGGGGGTGAAGGAATCAGTGTTCTGGTGCCCCGAATGAAGCCTCAACCTAGCTCTGGGGTTTGTAGAGACCAGAGAAGGTGACAAGGCTTCCTGGTGAGGGAAGTCTTGTCTTCCAACTCACCAGTTTTAGAGGTCTGTTGGTGTGCTGTTTGTTCAGAGAGCCGCAGCAAGGGTCCAAGGGAAGGGAGGACCCTGGAGATGGTGGTCTCGTATACCCCTGTCTAGGGTTTCAACACAAATGGCATGAAACAGGGGTAGAGACACACCAGTTCAGGAGTCCACTGAAATTTATTTGAGGAGAAAGAAAGTGGGATCAGAATCCAGATGTGGCTCAGCCCACCCCCTGGCCAGTAGGGCAAGTTTTTGATAGTTTTAAAGTTCTGATGAGGTAGTGTAGGGTGAGGGGGGTTATGGCTTGATAAGGAACAGATGAGAAGAAAGGTAGCAAGAAATTCTGGTTAGGGGCTTTGCAATTGATAAGGAAGTAGTGTTGATTAGAAGGGGGGAGGGTTAATGTTTGTTTTTGGTCAAGATTTTAATAAGGAAAGAACTTTTAATTAGGAGGATAGGGGAGGCAAGCCTAAACTTATTTATGGTTTTATGGTTGTACAAGATGGGGCATACTAGGCTGGTTTTGTTATCTCTGTGGGGCACGTAACCAGGTTGTTTTCAGCTACAGGCAGCGTCTGATCATGGGATAAGATGACCTCCCTGAATTCCAGGGACAGAGTCCCCTCAATATGCCTTCAGCTTTATGCCATGTTAATTGTCTTCAGGCCTTGTCAGTTCATTCCTGTTTTTATAGCTAGAGCTCCATGTCCATTAAAGAAGCTACAGCCTTTTTTCTTTGTTTTTTTTTTTTGCTGGGTTTAGACTCTACATGGCCCTAACTAGCATCATTATCAGAAAGACAGAACATCTCTAAAACACATGCTGATATATTGAACTTTCTGATAGTTTTGATCACATTTGATTAGACTTCAGAACATTCGTTACTCTGAAATCACGATTTTAGCACTGTACTTGTCCTAACTCTTAATATTATCATGGAAACTCGACTTAACAGTGCCAACTCAGAATAAAAATATCTCTTCTACTTTGTTTTTTTGGCAAACTGGCTATAATATGCTTTAACACTTATACCTCATCCCACTCAAATACTCACTTTTTGTGCAAACAAGTGGTGTATTTTGTTCTTATTTCATGGTGATGTTAATCATTTCTTGTATTTAAAGATGAGAGCTGTTATTGAATGTGTGAGGTACTTCTTGTCTCTTTTTTTAGAAACATGTTTCTTTCTCAGTAATTTCCTATGAAATTTGTTTGTGGATAGGAACTAAATGTATTGAATGGTTGGCATTTCAGAATAATCAGGGAGAAAAATGATGCATATCTCTGTCTTCATTGATTTCACAAATTATTATAGATTCTCCTTTGTATTTATCAGCATTCTTCAGATGTTAATTCTGGGCTACGTGAAAGTTAATAATTTATTCATCAAGCGAAAATTTTGCATAGCTGTGATTCTGCATTTATGGTATCATTTTGAAGGTTAAGAGACTGAACCGTGCATTATGAATAAAAATATTTTCAGAAAGCTATTGACTATTTTTGTATCCAAGGATATGTTAAAATTCTGTTGAAATTTTCACTAAAATTAGATTTAAAAAATATGCTCAATTATTATGACAATTTAATAACATTGTGTTAAGTAGAAGCTCATTCAAATATTTAGAGAACAACATAAATGTAAATATTGTAAATAAGGGAAGTAAAACCTATCATTATTTGCAGATGATAACATTTCTGACCTAGAACTACAATAAAGTCAACTAAAATACTATTGGAACTAACTAAAAATTTTAAAAGATAACCACTTCCAGAATGAAAACACAGAAAATGGAAATCAATACACTTCTTATATAAGAACAATAACCAAATATGATAGAAAAGGTAACCACATTCATTAAAAAAAAAAAAAAACAGAAAAGGATTAAAATTTCTTCTTTATATGAAAAGCCTAGTTGATGATTACCAAGTATTTTCTGAAGAAAAGTTCTAATAATAGAACAACTTTTCTTCTTATATCTTTGGAAATCCCTACCATGCACAGATATATAAATATTCCTCTCAAACTAATATGCATAAGCATATGGAAACCCTGGTGACATAGTGATTAAGAGTTCAGCTGCTAACCAAAAATGTCGACACTTCAAATCCATCAGGTGATCCTTGGGAACCTTGTGGAACAGTTCTATTCTGTCATACATGATTAAATGCCAATAAATATTTCAAGGATGTTTCAGAATCAGAAACAATGAATGTGAAAGAATGGATCAGTCTTGACAAACTAGAAATTTGTAATACAAATAGATTGCTTGAATACTGAGAGAACTATCCAATAAGAAATCCTCCCCACCCCAAAAATTGTGGTATATTCAATTTATTCACTACTTTCAAAGAAACATAATTAAATTTGAGCCCTAGTGGTATTCTGCATCTCTCCCAACCTCATGACAGGTACTTATTTTGAACTACAAAGATGAAAGCACAATCTAGAGCTACTAAATAATTTAGAAAAGCTTAGAGGAGACAACAAATTCTACAACAGAAACTACATAGACCTGAGAAAATGGTATAGGTAGATCAATACTTTAAAATAAGTATTGTCTTTTAGAAATGTAAGATACTGTAGTGTCTTACAGTAAAGTGAAAGTAAAAGAAAAGCTTATCTTTGGTAAAGAGATTTTTCTCATTTAACAGTAAGCCTAAGGATATGATTGTGTATGTCACATGAGCAACTTGATGATATTCTCATGAACATCTTTGCCATTCTTTTGGCCTTGTCTTCATTAAAATCAATTCGTGATGACAGGACAGCTGCCTCAGCATCAACCCTCAGATTCAGAGTCAAGGAGAGATCAGTGAAAGACTCAAAAAACAGTGCTGGTTGTGGAAAGTAGCAAGTTAGTCTAGAGCAAAGGTCAGTGAATTACCACCCATTGCTGTTTGGGTAAATAAAGTTACTGGAACAAATTCATTTATTTCTAAAGCCGAGTATTTAAAAAAAAAAAGAGAGAGACTAAAATATTAGCCTAAAAACAAACAAACAAAAGATTATGTTTAGGTAAGCTCACAAAAGAAGAAATGGAATATATACATACGTATATGTATACATGTGTGTACGTACATACACATACACATACAACTCTGGAGAAAGATAACTTGTATTATATATTGATGTATATACTGAGAGAATGTACCATTCCCATTCTTGCACTGAAAATATCTTCGGTAAGAAAGATGTGAAAAGTAGAAAGAAAAAGTATGTACAGTTGGCCCTCTGTATCCGAAGTTTCTGCATCCCTGGATCCAACCATGAACCAGAAGTATTGGGGAGGCGGGAGGAAAGTTCCCAAAAGCAAAACCTGAATCTGTCCATTGCTAACCCTGCCGTAGCCTCTCACCATTTCACCGATCCGCTGCTGCTTCTCCAGCACTCAGCTGTTTGAGCATTATCCATCTAGCTTCTCGTTTGCTCACTGCTTGTGTTGTATGCACCTTTTGTTTCTGTGAAAAAAATGAAGTGGTCAAACAATCCCTCAAAAGCCAAGTGTCAGAGGATGAGGAGAGCAAGAAGAGGGAGTTTAAGGCTAGTAAGTAACAAATAGCTAACTATTGGAAGCTCTCTGGCCTCAAGAATGTAATTATCACAGGAGAATTAGCATTGGCTGATGCCCAGGCAGTACCAGTGTTCCCAGAAGAGCTGAAAACACTCATAGAAGAGAAAAGCTACCTTCCAAAGTAAATCTTCCATTATGATGAAACAACTATTTATACAGCATTTACATTGTATTAGGTATTGTGAGTAATCCAGACCAAATCAAAACAAAGTCACTGCTGTGGAGTCAATTCTGACTCATAGTGACCCTATAGGACAGAGTAGAACTGCCCCATAGAGTTACAAAGAACTGTGTAGTGGATTCAAACTGCTGACCTTTTGGTTAGCAGATATAGCACTTAACTACTATGACACCAGGATTTTCAATATAACCTAAGTATATGGGAGAATGTGTGCAGGTTTTATGCAAATAATATGCCATTTTACATAAGAAACTTAAGTATCTCTGGATTTTAGTATCACTGGTGAGTCCTGGAACCAATTCCCTGGGGATACCAATGTATGACTGTGTCAATTAGAATTGCATTGAATTGAATAGAAGAGAAAATCCAGTTAACAATTGCTTAATGTTAACTTACAGAAGTTATTTTCCACCTATAAGCCCACAGATAGGCACTTCAGGAACTTTATTGTACTGGCAAAGTATGGTATCCACCCTCATATTCTCCAGTTGTTCTCTGTTTTCATTTTGTTCTAGCAAGTGACTTTCCCCCTTATGCTCTTAGTTAACTCTTGTGTGTCTAGGCAGTGTATCTACATTCTTGTAGGAAGAAGAGAGAAGCAATGAATAAGCTTGTGTCTTTTTTATCAGGAAAACAATCTGTTTCCTAGAAGCTTCACCAACTACACCTCTGTTTGTATCTCATAAGTCAGAATTATGTCACAATAGTTAACCTTGTTGTGTGCTCCTCTGGATATAAGAGTAGGGAATGGGTACTGGGTAAGTCACAAGCAGTGCCTTCCCCAGACTGGGAGGCAAATAGCATAGATAGCATAGTTGTACCAAGCATTAAATCAGCACTGATAAACTGAACAAGCACAGACTTTTTAAAGTAAGATTTGAGGTTAAAAGGAAGTAAAACTACCTCTTGATCTATCCACAGGTTCCTTGCGAGCACAATTAAGTGCTCTGAAATTCCCATTCTTCACAATATTATCCATAATTTGTTATAATCCACACAGTCAAATACCTTCACATAGTCAATAAAACACATGTAAACATCTTTCCAGTATTCTCTGCTTTCAGTCAGGATACATCTGATGTTAGCAATGATTGGTGTCCTCAGTTCCGTATCCTCTTCTTAGTCTGTCTTGAATTCCTGTCAGTTGTGAGTTGATATACTACTACAGCTGCTTTTAAATGATCATCAGCTAAATTTTACTTGTGTGTTATGTGTATGATATTGTTCAATAATTTCTGCCTTTGGTTGGATCACCTTCCTTGGGAATAGGCAAAAATAAAGATGTCTTCCAATCTGTTGGCCAGACTGTCTTCCAAACTTCTTGGCATATGTGAGTGAACACCTCCAGCACTACATTCATTCATTGAAACATCTCAATTGGTATTTCACCAATTCCTGGAAAGTAAAACTGAAAAGACAGGTGACACATAGGAAAGAGGTCAGAAATAAAGCCTTATTTTTTGAAGGGATAGAAATAGTATTCATTAGTTAATAAACTATTAATTTATTTATAAGTAATTAAATGTAATTTGGACTTTCCCTATAGGATTGCTATGAGTTGGAATCGACTCAGTGGCAGTGGGTTTGGGTTTTTGGTTTTGTTGTCTTTGAATTAGCACAAGGGTCTGTATCCACTATTAATAACAACAACAACAAAAATTACATACTCACAGGATAGAAAGCGACCAAACTACAGGTAACTAATATTATGGAGGGCTATGTAGAAAGTCCTCCTAATTAAATAAGACATTAAAAAGGTTCTACTTCTCAGTATTTTGCATAGAATAGATGCCTCTGATGTTTAATTCTTCTGAGAGTTGTGTAGATAGCCGTATTGCCAGTCCCTAATTCAGCTGTTCTCAGTTATGAGTTCACATGTGTCAACCAGCTGTGAAGTGTTCTTCATTAAATTTATTTATGCTAATAAGGTACGTAAAGTTTTCTTTATCAAATGGGAAAGGAAGTAAAATTATACTTCTGTGTCATCGGAATATGCCATGTTGGTTAATATTATCCATCGTATCTGTAACTGCCTTAGTCATCTAGTACTGCTCTAACAGGAATACCACGAACAAATGGCTTTAAAAAGAGAAATTTTACTTCGTCACAGTCCAGTAGTCTAAAATGCCAAATTCAGGGTGTCAGCTCCAAAAGAAGGCTTTCTCTGCTGGCTCTGGAGGAAGATCCTTGTTGTCAGTCTTCCCTCGACTGGAAGCTTCTGAGGCACAAGGCTCTGTTTTTTTCTAAAGGATATGCTCAGCTTCTGGCACAGCTTGGTGGTATGAGTTCCCTAAATCTCGGTGCTAGCTTCTTTCCTTCGTATCTCAAGAACTACCTCAAGGCATAGAACAATCTTACACACGAGGCCTGTCCCAACAACGCAACTGCTGCCCATCCTCCCTCATTAACATTATAGAGACAGGATTTGCAACACCCTCCAACATCACACAATACCAGGAATCAGAGCCTAGCTAAACATCTATCTACACAGATTTGGGGAGCAACACAATTCCATCCATGACAGTTACAACACACAAAAAAAGAGGAGAATTAGTGCCTGATTGATCATGGAAGGGAAGAGTACGTCAAAGCATCCAAGTGTGTACCTAAAGCAATTGAGATTTAAAAGGAATCAGATATGGTAGGTTATAATTTGTCATGTGTATCTGAAACATGGAAAAAATCGTATTACAATTATCACCCTCATTCAAGACAAATTCCTTAAACATTATCAAAAAATACATAATATGACTGTAAGCAACACCAATGATGTTTTACCAAATAGACTTGAAAATACATCATAATTCAATGTTACCAATTATCAAGTCCAAATTAAACTATTACAACCATACATTTCTTCAAAATAACTTTTAGAACTTCCTTCAGAATCAGTAGCATATTAACTTGCATATCCTCAAGTCAATTTCTTTTTATAAAGTAGAGTCATTTTTTATATATAAAAAGAGTCAAATATTATTTAACATTTTACCAAGTTAGGGAAATAAATTGGGACACAATCCATGTTACTGAAAATCTGCCTCAGGTAGTACTTTCAAAAGGAGAAAGGATTCTGTAAACATCTTAATTAATAGAATGAGCTCTAAAAAAAAAGAAAGAAAAAAAAATTACCTACAAGGAAAGCCAACATCATAGGGAACACCTTTAAAATGTATTTTCTAGTATGTCTGTTCTAAAAAATCAAAGAAAGAAAAATGTAAGTTTTGAAGTTCTTGACTGCATATCTACTAAGAGTCCAATATAGTAGCAAAAAATTTTTGAGTTTCTCTCTCAACATTAACTGCCACTAAAAAAAAAAATCAAAGCTTGCTTTATACATTATACATAAACCAATATAAAGATATGCTTCACAATGATTCCACCAGTGAAATAAATTCTGAAATATTATATATTTGCATATTCAGATATTCTTCTTGTTATGAAACTTTATAACATTTTTATGTAACATCAAAGGCTTAATTTCTGAGCTACCTGATACAGTAAAAATAATATATTCCTTCTTTTAATCCAACTTCCTGGAAAGAACAAATTGGAATTTCTTAATATATTAACTTTCTATTAAAATGCATATAGATTTTTCAGATGTTGGGAACCAATTTGACAGTCTTATGAAGTTTATATCTACTAAAATGCCTCCTAGTAGACATAATAGTTTTAGCAGCTGTGAATACTAGGATTGGAAGGAATCTATCAATATATAATTTTCTATATGAGTAATTTCTCTATAAATCCTGTCTGATCAAATATGAAGTTTCCTGATTCAGTGTATTTACCTTCTCAATGTATCAATAACAACCCATAAAATAAGTTCAGGAATGAGTTTATACTTTTATCTCTGCTCAATGACCAACTGACGATGAAAAAAGTAGTAACTACTACTTTGCTATTTCCATCCTTGATACTAATATTTAAAACTAGTATAAAGCCATTCTTCCAATTAAGGTTTACTCTGCATCTCAACAATTTTCTTTCTCAGTCTACCAAGATTGTAAATATAAGACAGCTAATGTTAGAATCTTTTTCAATCTGTAGTTAATCTCTTTAGATTGATGGCCTGAATGAACCAATCTTCTAATCAGACTACACCGGGAGAAAATACCCTCTTAAGGACATGCCAAAATAGTGTAGGTAGGCTGAAGCTAGCCTTAAACAACCTGTGCCTAGCTAATTCAGCTGGCCACCTGATCAGCCTGACTCTGAGAGGTCAGAAAAATGGCAAAAGAAAGTTAAAAGAAAAAAAAAATTAAGTAATCAGACTTCTCAAGTAGAGTACAGAAGAAGGATGCTAGATTTAATTATTTTGTTATTTACTGATTTTTTTCAATAAACCTTGTTTATAATGAATTAGAAAGATAAACTGAGTTCAGTCAAGTATCAGAACAAACAACAGCCAACTTGTATGCATTGGACAAAACTCGACAGAAACCAGATTATTTTAATTTTAAAGTCCTTTGATGCCCTTCATATTTTTAGAGTTCTGCTTAGTAGCATTCAATTAATTGTATCCATTTTTAAAATTATCGAAATATAAAATAGGCTCTTTGGGTGAAGAAAAAAAGCTGTTATTTTGTAAACACACATGTAATTTATTGAATGAATAAATTCACGTGTAAAAGAATGTGCTAAAATTATTCAGCATATATTTCCCATTGGTAAACTATTTCATGCTATAATAATTACATGTATCTCATTTTTCATTCAATAAATGATTAAAATACATTTTCCTTGAGCTACAGTCTACAGCATCGTCTGTGAATAGAAGGATGGGTAAGACAGGAGTCATAGCATCAAGAAACTCCCAGATAGTATTCAAAAAGCCATAGCCCAAAGTATAAGTTACAACTTCCTGCTTTACCGTCTTTTTTTTGTAATTAAGATCCTCCTTGGTAATGACCATTTCTTGTATGTATAACAACTTGATAAATGTGAAAGATGCTGATGTTGACTGTGATGACATGCTAGGTCAATTGGTGCCAAGACAAAATAATCAATAGTATTAAGGAAACATGATAGCCTGGTCATGAGATGAAAACCTCTAGCTTTTATAGATGCAAACAGATTCAATAAATCCATATGCTTCTAAATCAAGCAACAATTTCTACACAGAATTTTTTTTCTCCTTAGAATGTTTAAGAAGTAATATAATGCAACTTGACAAATGGTCTACAAGTGCTTTCATACCTGTTATAAAAGCACAAACAAAAAGCAATAAATTCTGCAGGTGGTGAACAGAGAAGAATTTTAGAAAATATGTAAAGCGATGATAGAATCTGAAGCTAGAAGCATTTGTCAAATACACCAAGCCCCGGGAGGAATTACCAATAGGAAAAACACGTTATAGACTGAGGTAAAACAGCAGGACAGTAAGAAACTTGAGATTTGAATTAACCCTCACTGAATTTTGCTGTTTGAAAAATCCAAGTATTTCAGTTAGAAAATCCTAACTCAACAGCACAATTACCCGTGTATCTATGTTCAGAGGTAGCTACACAGGACTATTAGCTTACTACTAACTTTTAAAAAATTTTTGTCTACCCCCTTTCAGATACACTTACCAATAGAGAAACACAGCCAAAATTACAAATTATCAACTTTATTTTCCCCATTATAACCTGAGCCACGAGCTCAGCAGTAGGAAGGACTATAAATATGAAAAGACAATTCAAAAAAGAGTTACAGTCACCCACCCAGTCCAGTGTTGCAAGCCCTGCAAATCCCTCCAAATTGCAACAGGATAAGTTTTTGTCACACAACTGAAAAATCATTCTCTGAGAACAAAGATTTTCTTATTGGCCTGGTAGAGCAAACTGTGGTAAATGGCATAGACAGAGACACTAACTTAACGTTTGTGAAGATCAACACTCTCCCCAGCTTAAAATGTAAAGAATTTCATTGTCATCGGTAGAGATTATTGGGGGACCAAAGGGGTTGGTCAATGAGAACTCATTGTTCCAGTTAACTGGCTACACAAACATATCTGATTGCTTTCTGTGTGGGGGAAGAATAAAGGACACTAACAGAAAAAAAAGGAGAAATAATTAAGAAAATAGAATCTGAATTGTGTAAGAATAGTTTTCTTTCTTTTTTTTTGTCATGACTGAGTGAAAATGTACATTCCCACATAAATTTACATGTCTGCCTGTATGCAGCTTCCACTGCTCTCCCTGCCTGGCACACTAGTCCTCTCTGCTCCATACATGTCTCATCCTCCCAACAGTTTCCTTTCCCCTCCTCTCCACCCACTCGCCTTACTCCAGTCAGAGGTCTGCAGGATGATAGCCTATACATGCATAGAAATATAAAGTGCATCCAATATACGGTCACTCTGCATCGCCAAGTCCAATCCATTTGTGTCCGAAGAGTGGACCTTCATTATGATTTATGAGCAAGGGCAGCATCAGGGACAGCGGCCATGCTCCCGGGGGAACCTCAAAGCCACTGGACCATCAGCTGTGGTCTTTTAGAGGAGATCTCAGGTGCACCTCTTTTTATTCTTGTGTTGCCAGTGAGATTCAACTTTGTGAGCTCCATCGTGGCTATCACAGGTGGTTGCCAGGCACCATCCAAGAACCAATCCGATTCTTCTGGTCCCAAGTCAATGTAAGCACCCACTCATGAGGGTCTCTCTGTCTTCTGGGTTGTCTTTACCCCATGTCGTTTTGGTCCTCAGTGAGCATCTGTTTCTGCTGAGTTAGCACTATTTGCTGTGCCCTCGGATGGCAGCTAGGCAGCTTTTAAGACCCCAGATGCCACTCACCAACGTGGGGTGCAGAGAGCCCACTTAGCAATATGCTAGTTGTGCCCATTGGCCTTGATTTCACCTAACAGCATAGTCCCCTGCCCCCTGCCCCAGCTACTCTGACCTGCAATATTGGGTTAAGATGGAAGGAGTATTCAAGTTATGTTGAAGTCCACTTAATATTATTCTTGTTTCTAACGTGTGCTGTCACCGATTTCACCCAACCAAAATTTTACCAACTATCTAACCTAAACCTTCCCCCCACCCTCCCTCCCTCCCTTGCCTCCCTTTTCTTCTATGTGTAAGTCTGTTTTTGAGTTTTCATCATAGGGGTCTTATACAATATTTGTCCTTTTGTTTCTGACTACTTTCACTCAATATAATGTCTTCCAGTCGAAACCAGGTTATGAGATGTTTCCTGGAATCATCGTTATTCTTTATCATTGTGTAGTGCTCCAATGAGTATATATACCATAGTTTACCTATCAAGTCTTCTGTTATTGGGCATCTGGGTTGATTACATCTTTTTGCTATCGAGGACTGTGCTGCGATAAACACTCTTGTGCATGTTGAGTGGCCTTGATTCTGTAGGATATATTCCAAGTAGTGGAATTACTGGGTCAAATGGTATATCTATATCCGTTTTTTTTAAGGAAGTGCCAGATTGCTTTCCAAAGAGACTGGACCATTTTGCAACCCTACCAACAGTGTAGTAGAGTTCTACTTTCTCCACAGCCTCTCCAGCATTTGTTGTTTTGTGATTTTTGGATCATGGCCAACCTCGTTGGGATGGGATGGTATCTCATTGTAGGTATGATTTGAATTTCTTTAATAACTAAAGATTGTGAACATGTCCTCATGTGTTTTTTGGCTGCCTGGATCTCTTCTTTAGAGAAATGTCTATCCATCTCCTTTGCCCTTTGCTTAATTGGATGATTTATCTTCTTCTTACTGATATTTTGTAGTACCTTATAGATTATGGAGATCAGGCGTCAGTCTGATATAGAGTTGCCAAATACTTTTCCCATTCTGTAGGTGGCCTTTTAACTCTTGTGATAAAATCTTTGGATGAGCAAAAGTGTTTGATTCTTAATAGTTCCCATTTATCTATTTTCTCTTCTATTGATCGTGGTTTGTTTGACAGATTTTGAAGTCTGTCTACATTGTATATGAAAACTTCCATTGTTGTTCCTGCTTTTTCTTGGATGAGCTTTATCATTTTAGATTTGATATTTAGGTCTTCTATCCAATTTGAGTTGGTTTTTGTATAAGGTGTAAGATATGGATCTTGTTTCAATTTACCACAGATGGATATCTAATTTTGCCTGCACCATTTGTTGAAGATACTGTTTTTAACCCAGTATAATGACTTAGGGCCTTTGTCAAATATCAACTGTTCATAGGCAGATGGGGTCATCTCTGGGGTCTCGATTCTGTTCCATTGATCGATCTGTCTGTTCTTGTACCAGTACCAGGCTGTTTTTACCACTGCGGCAGTGTAATATGTTCCAAGGTTGAGTAATGAGAGGCATCCCAGTGTGTTCTTCTTCTTTAGTAGTACATTACTTATCCGGGGCTTCTTCCCTTTCCCAACAAAATTGGTGATTTGCTTCTCCATCTCATTAAAAAATGACGCTGGAACTTGTATTGGGATTGCATTATATAAGTAGATTACTTTGGGTAAAATAGACATTTTCATAATGTTAAGTCTTCCTATCCATGAGCAGAGTAGGTTTTTCCATTTATTTAAGTCTCTCTTAGTTTCTTGTAGTAAGGGCTTGTAGTTGTCTTTGTAAAGGTCTGTTATTTCTCTGGTTAGATTAATTCCTAGGTACTTTATCTTCTTGGGGACTCTACTAAATGGTATTGATTTGATGATTTCTTCATTAGAAGTCTCACTGTTGGTATAAAGGAATCCTACTGATTTACTTATGTTTATCATGTATCCTGAGACTTTGCTGAACTCTTCCATCAGTTTGAATAGTTTCCTTATGGATTCTTTGGGATTATCTGCATATACAATCATATCATCTGCAAACAGGGAGATTTTGACTTCTTTGCTGATGCAGATGCCCTTTATTTCTTGGTCTTGTCTAATTTCTCTGGCTAGAACTTTTAGTACTATGTTGAACAAGAGAAGTGAGAGTGGGTATCCTTGTCTAGTTCCTGTTCTCAAGGGAAACTCCTTCAGTCTCTCTCCATTCAGGATGACATAGGCAGTTGGTTTTGTTTAAATGGCCTTTATTGCATTGAGGAATTTTCGGTCTATGCCTATTTTACTAAGAGTTTTTAGCATGAATGGGTGTTGGACTTTTTCAAATGCCCTTTCTGCATCAATGGACAAAATCAGGTGAATCTTGTCTTTCGTGCTATTTATGTGGTTCATCACATTAATTGTTTTTCTGATGTTGAACCAGCCTTGCATCCCTAGTATGAATCCCACTTGGTCACTATGGATTATTTTTTTGATATGTGGTTGTATTCTGTTGTAAAGAATTTTGTTGAAGATTTTTGCATTTAAATTCATGAGTGATAGTTCTCCTTTTTTGTTGGGTCTTTTCCTGGTTTGGGTATCAGGGTTATGCTGGCTTCATGGAACGAGTTTGGAAGTACTCTATCCCTTTCTATACTGTGTAGTAGTCTCAGTAGTATTGGAGATAACTCTTCTCTAAAAGTTTGGTAGAATTCCATGGTGAAGGCATCTGGGCCCAGGCTTTTTATGGTTGGCAGTTTTTGGATGACTTTTTCAATCTCTTCCTTTGTGACGGGTTTATTGAGTAGTTCTGCTTTACGTTGTGCTAATCTGGGTAGGTGATATGAATCAAGGAATTTGTCCATATCCTCTAGTTTTCCAAATATGTTAGAGTACAGTCTTTCATAGTATTCTGTTATGACATTTTTAACTTCTGTTGGATCTGTTGTGACCACTCCCCTCTCATTTCTAATTTGCGTTATATGTTTCCTTTCCTGCTTTTCTTTAGTAAGTTTAGCCAGTGTTTTGTCAATTTTGTTGATCTTTTCAAAAAACCAGATTTTGGTGTTTTCAATTTTTTCAATTGTTTTTCTGTTCTCTAACTCATATAGTTCTTCTCTAATCTTTATGGTCTGTTTTCTTCTGTTGCTTGAGGGGTTCCTCTGTTGTTCTCTCTCTACTTGCTCAAGCTGTATGGTTAGTTCCTTGATTTGGTTTCTTTCTTCCTTCCAGATGTGTGCATTTATGGAAATAAACAGACCTCTGAGCACTGCTTTGGCTGTATCCCGTAGGTTCTGGTAGGAAGTGTTTTTGTTCTCATTGGAGTCCATGAATTTATTTATTTCATCCTTGATTTCTTCTATAATCCATGGTTTTTTGAGCAAGATGTTGTTCAGTTTCTAAGAGTTCCACTTTCTATCTGTGTTTTTTCTGCTATTGATTTTAACTTTTATGGCTTTATGATCTGAGAAGATGTTTTGCAGTAATTCAATGGTATGGATTTTGTTGAGAATTGCATTATGTCCTATCACATGGGCAATTCTGGAGAATGTTCCATGTGCACTGGAGAAGAAGGTGTAGTTGTCTGCTGATGGGTAGAAAGTTCTGTATATATCGATGAGGTTTAGTTGGTTAATTGTGGCCATGAAGTCTTCTGCATCTTTACTGAGCTTTTTTCTAGATGATCTATCCAGTATTGAGAGTGGAGTGTTGAAGTCTCCCACTATTATTGTGGAGTCATCTAACTCTTTTTTGAGTGCAGTCAGTGTTTCTTCGATGTATTTAGGTGCTCTGATATTAGTTACATAGATATTTAATATAGTTAAGTCTTCCTTGTGTACTGAACCATTCAGCAATAAATACTGTCCATCTTTGTCCACAATGGTGGATTTTCAATTTTCAGTTTGTTCATATCTTTAAGTCTCAAGTAAGTTTCTTGTAGACAACATATGGATGGGTCACGTCTTTTGATCCAAGATGTCACTCAGTGTCTCTTTACTGGAGCATTCAGTCCATTCACATTCAATGTTATTATGGATAGGTATGTGTTCACTGCTGCCATTGTGATATGTTTAATTTTGTGTTGATGTTATCTCTGTTGTTCTTATTAGTCTGTTCTGGGACATTCTTTTTTGTGAGTTGATTTTTCACCTTTTTCAGAGCCAGTTTTGTAGTTGTTGAGACTCCTATGTTACATTTCTTGATATGGTATGTTGCACCTTTGTTGTGCTTTAGAACTGCCCCTAAGATCCCCCTTAATAAACTATATATAAACTCCATTTTAATTACTACCAGTCTTGTCAACTTCCTGTCCATCTGGAAGGACTATAATGACTGTAGTACATTCCTCTTTCTAATATAATGGCACCATTGTTTTCATGATAGTCACTGGATTGTTTCTTTCAGTATTAAAGCTGTGATTGAGTTTGGAGCCTTCCCTAACTGAGTAAAATTCTGAATGATGTGTCATTCTAAAATACAAAGCTAGTGGTTTTGTTCTTCTAAGCCAAAGCCAAGAACTTCTTTCAGTATTTCTCATAGTTTTGGTTTGGTTTTTACAAAGTCTCTGAGTTTCTGTTTATCTGGGAATGTCTTAATTTCATTTTAGTATTTGAAGGATAGTTTTGCAGGATATATAATTCTTGGCTGGAAGTTCTTCTCCTTCAAGGCTTTGAATGTGTCCTGCCACTGTCTCCATGCCAGCATGGTTTCTGTTGAGAAATCTGATGAAAGCCTAAAGGGTTTCCCTCTGACTGTTAGCCTTGCTTTGAGTCTTGCTGCCTTTAAGAGTTGCTGCTTATATTTCATTTTGTTAAGCGTGATTATAATAATGTCTTGGAGTTTTTCTTTTGAGATCTATATTTGGTGACATACGATATGCATCTGGGATATCTATATTCTCTTCCTTCATGATTTCTGGGAAGTTTTCTATCAGCAGCTCAGCAATGATACTCTCTGTGTTCTCAGGTGTTTCATCCTGTCAGGGACTCCAATTAATCATAGGCTGTTCCTTATAATAGAGTGCCACATGCTTCTTAATGCTTCTTCATTTTTCTTGTTTCTTTTTTTCTGATTTTTCCTCATAGATGCTGGCATCAGTAGTTCTATCTCTGAAGTCAGAAATTCTTTTTTCCATTTGAATGGAAGTTTCTATGTCTTTTATTTTATTCTTGATCGGTTGGATTTCACAATACTTGTGTTCCATCAGATCGAACAGCTTGCTTAATTTTTCATTTTGTTGTGCTGCATTTTGTATAAGGTCTAGAAGGGCTCTTTATGTAATCATTTTGTATTCACCTTCTGATGCTTTCAGAAAAGTTTCTTCATCTGGAAAATTCCTTGGTTGTTTTGTTTGGGAGCATTCTGGAGCCATGGGTGATTTCTTGTTTGCCAAATATGTCTGTTGCTTTTTGGGTCCCATGTGAGCAAGTAGAGGCTGGGAGAGATACTATGAGGATGGACCTCAGATGTTTCTCTAAGCTGTCTTAAAATGTAAAACAAAAGATATCTGACCACTTCCCAAGTCGCAAAGTAAGCACTTCCCAACTGGCAAAGCAAGCACTTCTATATCCAACCCCAGATGATACGAACTAGTTCAAAATACAGCAATGCTACCGCCCTGTTGGCCTCTGCTGATGGTGCCCAACCTTCGGCAACACTGTGCAAACTACTCTGCTGTGGGCAGGCTCTGGCTCCCAAGCTAAAAATAAGGTCCAGTTGCAGCCACCGTATCTAAGAAGGCACCCTCCACACAGTCGGCAGATAGAGGGGCTAAAGGTGCCTAGAGGTAGTGAGTCCTCTGCCTCTGTTGCCAGGCCCCCACCGTAGGTGACACTGTATAAACTACTGCTTTTCTGTTGGAGAAGCGCTGTCCTGTTTGCAGGCGCTGGCTCCCAAGCCAAGAATTATGTCCCGCTAAAATCTCCATATCCAACATGGCGTCCCACACACAGGCACTGTTGTTGCTTATGAATTGCGCTGTGGCAGAGATAAAAAGACAGGCCCAAAGTGGCTAGATTAACAGAGTCCTAAGCCTGGCTCTCAAAATATGGCAATTTTGCCTGCCTATCCCCCCAGCAGTGCATCTGAGTCTAGCCACTAGGCAAGACCCAGCTCTACCCACTGGCCAAGACAGAGAAAAGAGAAGTCAAAATGGTGCATTTACCTTCAGTCTGTGAGAGCCAGGGCTAGCCAGGAGCAAGAGTGAGCTAAAGAGAGGAGGTTTTCTGTTCAGTGATATGAAGGCCAATTTAACAGCCCTGTTCCATGTCCTGGGGGCTCACTAGGTGATCAGAAGGCTCCGTTTGATTATCAATTCAGGTCATGGTTTCCAGAGGGATATAAGGAGACGTGTGCTTATTCCGCCATCTTACCTCCGCCTCCAGTTTTCTTTCAAATATAAGGAAAAGGAAATCACCAAAATGTATTCAGACTAGAATATTCTCACTGTGACATCTATAAGTTACAAACTCCAGCAGAAGATCCCGTGAGAGGACCCATCTACAAGCTAAGGAAGGTTAATAAATGTCCAGGGCTGTCAGAAGCTGAAAGAGACAAGAAATGATTTTCTCTTATAGTGGAGCATAGCCCTGCTGAGACCCGGAACTTGCACATGTAATCTCCAAAACTGTGAGACAACAAATATCTGTTCTTCAAAGCCATCATTTTGCAGTATTTTTGTTACAGCAGCATTAGACAGCAGACACTCTGGATTATTAGTGCTGGATATTTAAATCACTCTCTGATTCCTTTTCTTGTTAATAGTGTAGTTTTCTACTTCTTTGCCAAGCCAAGTGCCGTCGAGTCGGCTTTACATGTGTGGAAATGTCTTTGGAAGGAAAAAAAAAAGACGACCTAGGAGAATCAATTAAATATTTAAAAAGGTACAATCAATACCTGCCTACACTACATATGGTTGCATATTTAGTATCACACAAAGTCAAAAAAAGTACATACAGTCTCACTCTATTTTACACAAGCATCTTAACTTCTTCCTCTGGCTTCAACAAGGCATAGTAGAAAAGTACTGGAACTGTTGATTGTATAAAGTATCTGAGCATGTGGCACAATTGATTGCCATAGTGCTGACTTGAAGAAAGTGAAAGAATTGCTGAAAATCAATAAGAAGTTGGTCCAAGTCATTATTCATATTCTTGAGATGAATGATGGTGCATATCAAGGAGGAAATTTGAAAATACTCTTTAACATGTCAAAGATTTCATTCTGCAGAAATAATAAAGAAAAAGAAAACAAAAAAACCTATGAACATCTTCCATATCATGACTTCAGTATTAAGTTTTGTGTAAATAAGTGTGTCTTACAGACAATTAGACATGAATCTTCCTGGACAGATGACTTTCTCCAGAAGTCAATTGTAAGCAATATATTTCAGGAATCTTAAGATCTACATGTAGAGAAAGAGGGGAATAATCACTGAGATAATGGAGCGTTTTCAGATTTTCAGGTTTCCAATATGATTTTATAAAAACTCAGCATGAAAACATGAAGGTGAAGAAATTGCAGCTGTTCAAAAACAGAAAAAGTAATCGTAAAGCAAGTAAGTGAGTCCTTATACCCAGGTATTGTAGCAAGTGCTTGTCAGTAGAACTTGTAGGCCAATTTCAGAAAAGCTCAGAGCTCATGGCCTGAAATCTGGCATTTCTGATGTTAAAGAACAAGAAAGGCCCGAAACATTCAAATTCTCAACTTAAAAATTTCATGGCAGTAGGTTGCAGTGTGCAATGTTCTGGAAATGAAGAAAAGTCTCACTCATCAGAAAGCCTGGGGACTTAAAATATTTACCCTCATTCAATTTTTAACTGAGAAAAGAAGTCATGAACACAAACCACAGTACTTTGTCACAATATTTTTCAAGATAGCACTAGTTCCCTCAAAGTCCTCTAGGAAGGAAGTGGCATCAGATTTAAGGATAAAGTTTCAAGACAGAAGCAAGCTTTAATAACAGATGTTGTTTCCTTCAGCTTTAAACACTTCCAACAGCTACATATTATGAACTAGCAAAGTAGTATATGAGGACCTGGAAATCAGAGTTAAAGAAAAGCAGTAGAGATAATTCTACAGTTTTGAACAGCAATACGGATATATTTGCATTCTGAAGTGCTGATTCAGACAGGAATGTTTAGAATTCATTTAAAAATCATTAAACATTAATTCTTCATCTCAGGAACATCAGGAACTGTTAAGTCTTAATACATCTTAGGTATAATGTAGTTGTATTTATTATAAAATCAAAGTAATTAGGACACTTTTAGTCCTGAATATGTGGGATAGATTTTATTTTACTTAACACTTTACTATTTATTTTAAATCTATCTAGCACAGTTTCATTATTATTATTATTTATTATTATTATTTTGTGTGTGTGTGTATGTCACAACTTAAGAATGTCTGGGATGACAGGAAAGAAAATTTTTGACTTTGCTGTTAAAAAAAAAGTGCAATGACTTTAAGAAAATAGAAAGCAATTATCCACCCAAGAAAGACTGTGTAGATACTAAATTTGATAAAGTTGAACTTGTTTGATAGGGGATGTGTTGTCTCTTTTGCAGGTTTTAAAAATGTTCATTTACTAATATATTAAGTACATAAGGAAAGTAAAGAAGAACAATAGTATAAAAACTGATCTCAAATGTATTTATGTATAGCTAGTTAAGACAAAATGGGAGGGAAGGAGAGGAGGACAGAGGAGGGAGGAATGGAGGAAAGGAAGGAAGGAAGAAAGGAAGAAAAGGCAAGGAAGCAGGGAAAGAAGAAACAAAGGGTATTGATTTGGAGAGAATATCGAAGAGGCTGATGCTGAAAACTCATGGCACAGACAGTGATATTTCACAGCACTACATATAGATTATGGCATAGAAAATTAACCATAACATGCCAAGTATGATTAAAAGGTCTATATACTGAACAACTCCTATTGGTACCTAGAAATCCACCACATAGATTAGCAAGAGCGTCTCCAGGGCTTACAGGGGAGTGTGCTGCACAAAGCATTCTTTGGCTGTACTAATCACGATTCACTCCTACTTCCAGAGTGTTTATTTACTTGACACCTGCATGAATTATTTATTTTACAGTTTCATTTATGTTTATCTTTTAGTTTTATGGATGCCATTCTCTTGTAAAATTCATGTTTATCTGAAAGCATTTGTTTTTAATTTCTACAACTTAATTAATGTAGTTGCATGTGTACATGTGTAGAAGGTCTTCTTAAATGTTGATAAACATTTTTGCCTACATGCTTCTGAATTACAGCTTTCTACCAGAATCTCTAGAGGTCAGTACGAAACGTGATTTTTGCCGAAACATATTTTTTCTGTTGACTTTACTGAAGGACAGAGTACACAGTGTACCTGACAGTTTTATGTACTTACCAGAGATTCATCTAGACCTGGTATTGTGAGGAGAGCATGTTGACCTGGATGTGTGTTTTCATTTATTGGCTTGTTTGTTTCACTTTGATTCTATTAAAGAGGTATTCCTGTGATCAGTCATGATCTCTATGAAACATTTCTATTTAGTCAAACACATCATGGAATGCATACACTGTAGTGTTAGGTCACTTTTTTATTTCCTTTTGCTTTGTTAAAGAACTTTATAGTAAAAACAACAGAAAACTTTACCACCTAAATGTTTTCAGTACTCTATAAATTTTTGCTGCTAAATACTTGTTTTATGAATTTGAATTTTTTGAGTTCAGTGGTTAAATTTGTACAGTGGATATAAGACTTTACATTTTGACATAAAAATCATATATATATCATTATTGCATTAAAAACATACATTTAAGAAAGCTTCTGTTCGTATATTGTATTGAATCAAAAAGCATCCCACAAATGGATACATGAAAGCTGAAATGATAAGGCAATAAACTCTAATGAAAAGATAACTGAAAGAATATACATTTCTGTTTTTTAAAGCTGTATAAAATGAATTATGCTTTCAAAACTGATATGCTGAAATCTTAGGTCTTGTGACTTCGTTTGGAAATGGATGTTTTCTTCACAAATAGTGTCTGTTAAGTTAAGGAGGCCATGTTGAACTAGGGTGGATTTTAACCCCTTCTGAGTGGTGTTTTATAACAGGAGAAAATAGAGTCTGAGACAGAGACAAGCATAAAGGGGGAAACAGCACATGAGGATCCACCGGTAAGCCAAGGAACATCAAGAAGCAGTCGAGGCTACCAGAAGCTGAGAGAGACAAGGAAGGATCCTCCCCTAGTCAGCCAAGGAGAGAACACTGTCCTGCTCGTGCCCTGCATTTGGACGTTCAGTCTCCAGAACTGTGAGAGAATGAACTTCTGTGCTTTAAACCCTCCCAGTTTGTGACATTTGGAGAAGAGGGAGTTAAGGAACTAAGGCATATACACATTAGGGAAGGAAATAGATACGTGCATTTTTTTCTGAAGAATAGTTTTTTTATTTTGTTTTATGTGAAAGTTTAACTTTGAGTCAGTTTTTCATGCACAACCACACTTTTTTTTTATGGGACCCTAGCTGCTCCCCCCACACTGTGATAACACACATCCCAACTCCACCCTGTATTTCCCTTGTCCTTTCAACCAACTGCTGTTCCCCTCTGCCTTCTTAACTCACCACTTGACAGGAGCTGCCCAGTTACTCTCCTGTATTTCCTTAAGTCAAGAAGCACATCTTCACCAGTATTGTTCTATGTCTCACATAAAAGTTCAATTTTTGCCCAAGTAATGGCCTTCAGGAATAGTTTCAGTTCTGGGCTAAGAGAGTTTGTAGGGTATGTCTTTGGAAGACTCTCCAGTCTGACCTTTTTAGAGAGATCAAGTTCTGCATACCACATTTCTCCCACTCTGTCAGGGATTCTTTGTTCAGTACCCTGTAAGCACAGTCATCGGTGGTAGGCAGGCACCATCTAGATCTTCTGGTGTCAAGTCGAAGAGGCTCTGGTTTACATGGCCCTTTTAGTTCTCTCAGGCTCATGTTTTCCTTATGTCTTTGATGCTCTTCATTGTCCTTTGCTCCAGCTCCGTTGGCACAAATTGATATTTCTTAGATGGCCACATGTTAGCTTTTAAGACCCAAGATACCACTCACCAAAGTGGGATGCAAATCATTTTCTTAATAAACTTTGTTATACCAACTGACCTAGATACTCCTTGAAATAGTACTAATACTCTTAGATACTCCTTGAAACCAGGATCTCCAGATCCCCGCTCATGCTACTCTGTCATTTGAAGTATTTGGTTGTATTCAGGAAACTTACTAGCTTTTGGTTTAGTCCAGGTGTGTTGCCTTCTCCTCTACTGTGTGTTGTTCTTCCCTTCACCTAAAATAATTTGTGTCTACTGTCTAATTAGTGACTATACTCTCCCTCCCTCACCATCTTTGTAACCATCAAAGACTGTTTTCTTTCATATTTAAAACTTTTCTTGAGTTCTTATACTAGTGTTCTCATTCAATATTTGTCCTTTTGCAACTAACACTTCACATAACACCTTCCAGACTCCTCCATATTAATGAGATGTTTCTCAAAGTCATCATTGTTCTTTTCACTGTGTAATATTCCATTGTGTGAATACAATATAATTTGTTTATTAATCAGTTGATTGGCATGTAGGCTAATTTTATTTTTTTTACTAGTGTGAATAGTGCTGTGATGAACTCTGATGTGCATGCATCCATTCGTGTGATAGCTCTTATCTCTCTAGGAAATATCCCAAGCAGTAGGATTGCTGGATTGCACAGTATCACTACTTCTAACATTTTACAAAAGCACCGAATCAATTTCCAAAATGATTGCACCATTTTCCATTCCCATCAGCAGTATATAAGTGTTCCAGTGCCTCCACAGCCTTTCCAGCATTTTTTACTACTATTATGATTTTGGATTAATGCCAAATTTGTTGGGAGTGATATAGTGTCTCATAGTTGCCATGAGTCGGATCCGACTCGACGGCACTTGGCTTGGCTCTTGGCAGTTTTGATTTGTATTTCTCTAATGGCTAATTATCATGAGTATTTTCACATGTATCTGTTAGTCACCTGAATGTCTTTTTTAGTGAATTGTCTGTTTATATCCTGTGCTGAGTTTTTAGCTGGGTCACTTGTCTTCATATATGTTATCTTATTATCATCTTGCCTGAGTAGTTACTCTTTAGTAATTTGTGCTTAGTCTGACTAACTCTCCTTTGCAGAATAGTTTTCCCTTACTCTTAGCTGCTTCTAAAATTCTCTCTTTATCTTTGGTTTTGGCAAGTTTGATTACAATATGTATTGGTGTCTTTCTTTGGGGATCTACCTTGTGAGAAGTTGAATGAGGATCCTGGATAGATGTATTCTCATCTTTCATGATATCAAGAACATTTTCTGTCAACAAGTCTTAGCTATTCTCTGTATTTTCTTTTATCCCTCTCCCCCTTGTTTTCATACTCCAGTCATTTGTAGATTGTTCTTCTTGATAGAGTCCTAGATAATTCTCAGTGTTTCTTCACTTTTTCAAATTCTTTTAGTCAAATCAATGCCTGATCTCTATAATCTATGAGGAATTACAAAATATCAATAAGAAAAAGATAAATCATCCAATTAAGTGATGGACAAATGAGATGGATAGATACTTCTCTAAAGAGGAGATCCAGGCAGCCAAAAAACACATGCAGACATGCTCACGATCATTAGCTATTAAAGAAATTTCAAATAAAAATGACAATGAGACATCACCTGACCCCAACAAGGTCGGCCATGATCCAAAAAACACAAAACGACAAATGTTGGAGAGGCTGTGGGGAGATTGGTACTCTCCTACACTGTTGGTGGGATTGCAAAATGGTGCAACCTCTTTGGAAAGCAATCTGGCACTACCTTAAAGTAATGGATCTAGATATACCAGTTGACCCACTAATTCAACTGCTTGGAATATATCCTACAGAATCAAGGCCACTCACACCAACTGATACATGCACATGAATGTTCATCGCAGCCGAGTCCACAATAGCAAAAAGATGGAATCAACCCAGATGCCCAACAACAGTGGAATGGATAGGTAAAGTATGGTATATATACTCAAGGGAACACTATGCAATGATAAAGAACAATGATGATAGCAGGACACATCTCTTCACCTGGTTTCAACTGGAGGACTTTATGCTGAGTGAAAGCAGTCAGCAACAAATGGACAACTATTGTATGAGACCCCTACCACAAGAACTTAAAAACAGACTCATGCAAAGAAGAAAAAGACTCTTTGACGGCTGCAAGAGTTGGGAAGGAGGGAGGGTGAGGGGAGGAGGGTTTAGATTAGAAAGTTAATAGAAATTTGGTTGGGTGAAATCAGTGACAGCACATATTAGAAAGTAGATCAATAATAACTGAACTTCAATACAATTTGAGTACTCCTCCCATCTTAACCCAATATTGCAAGGACAGAGTAGCTGGGGCAGTGGGTTGGGGACCATGCTGTCAGGTGAAATTGAGGCCAGTTGACATAGCTAGTGTTTCGCTAATGAGGACTCTGCACCCCTCATCGGTGAGTGGCATCTGGGGTCTTAAAAACTGCCAAGTTGCCATCTGAGGATACAGCAAATGATCCCGACTCAACAGGAACAGATGATCACCAAGGAAAAGAGAACCCAGAAGACAGAGAGACTCACATGGGTGGGTCTCTATATTGACTCGTGACCAGAAGAACCGGATGGTGCCCTGCCACCACCAGTGATAACCACGATGGAGCTCACAAAGTTGAGTCTCAGTGGCAACAAGACAATAAATAGTTGTGCAACCTGAGGTCTCCAATAAAAGACCTCAATTGATGGCCCAGGAGCTTCGGGATTCCCCTGGGAGCATGCCCCCTGACACTGATGCTGCCCCTATCCATAAATCATAATGAAGGTCCACTTTTTGGACAGCAATCAATTGGACTTGGTGATGCAGAGTGACCGTATCTTGTGGGAGTTTTATGATTCTATGCATCTATAGGATGTCATCCTGCTGACCTCTTGCCAGAGAAGGGGAGTGGGTGGAGAGGAGGGGATAGGAGACTATTGGGAGGATAGGACATGTATGGAGCAAAGAAGAGGGGTGTGCTATCACAGGGCAGGGAGAGCAGTGGGAGCTGCATATAGGTGAGCATACAAATTTATATGGGAATGTACATTTTCAATCATTAATCTAATTTTTCCACAAATATGTTGGTGTCAAGTACTTTGTCTTCTAACAAACTCTGACTTCCATTGCAGCAGCTCTGCTGCTGTTATTTTCTGTTGTGTTGTTTAATTCTGAAATGTTCTTATTAATTGCCTACATTTCTGATTGCTTCCTCTACTGTTTCTTGCAGCCTATTCAATTTGTCATTATGCTCTGCTGTGTTTTGCCTGATCTCCATCCTGATCTTCTGAAGAGTTTTGTATATTAATCTTTTGTATTCTACCTTGAATAAGTCTAGGAAGTTCTCTTTATCAGCAAAATTTATTGATTCTTTGTTTTAGGAGCTTTCTGAAGTCATTGTGTGCTGCCTGTTTATGTGATTTGACGTTGACTGTTGTCTCTGAGCCACCAATGTGTTGTTGCTTTATTTCTTTGTTTCCTTACTGTGCTCTACTTCTTATCTGTTTTACAATGCTCAAATTGTCTGGTTGTGTGAGCTGGTTTGATGTTCAGAGCCTATGAAGCTCTAGTGTCCTGTTACCAGAAGATTAGAGCTGTTACTAAGTGTACGAGCCCAGAAGTTCATTTTCCTTGTCATATGGATTCAGCTCAGGTATCCAGGTAGTCATTCATAAGATCTGTTGTGTATGCTGTCTGTACAATCCTAGATTAGTGGGTGTGATTGGTGTAGGCACAGGTATTTGGCTGCATGTGCTCAGAAAGAGCTCAGAAAGAGGTTGACAGCTGTCTGTGAATATCCATTAGGAAAGCGTGACCTTGTCCCTTAGAAAGTATAAGTGGATAGGTTGTGTAGCCTGACTGTGGATGACCAATGCTACACACAAGAGTAAAAAGCATATAAAGTCTGTGGAATTTTTTACTTGCACCAAGGAAAAACAAATTTTTTTGCACTGAGTTTCTGGTTTAGGGGAGATGGCAAATTATCTTTCTCCCCCTGTTTATTAAATTATTCTTCTCCAAGTCTGGGAAAATGGCCTAGTGGATGTGTCATTCATTCTCTGGAGCTTGCTCAGGCACAATGTAGAGTGGGGAACAGGAAGGGCAGATAAAACAGAGAAAGATTTATCTTGAAGGAATGTTTTAGATATGAGCATGTTAGGTGGGACATCAGCTATTTAACTTTTGATGATCAAATGCCATTTTTCACTGGTTCTGGAAGTATGAGTAGGCTTTTTGCCACTCATCTTATTCCACTATGGAAGATACTTTCTGAACACCACTGCTCCCTTCACTTCACTCACTTCAGCAGCTCCACCTGTGGGGTGTTGACCCTACCAGGTCAGGTCTGGCCAGTCCTGGGTATTTCCAGACCTACTCTCCATTTCCTATCACTCACTTTACTTTCTCAATTTTATCTTAGATTCATTTGCTTGGGGAGAGGGGGTCTTCACTATTAGAGGGAACACAGAAAGTGTCTGATTACACCACCCTCTTAGCCTAATTTCTCTAAATGTAAAATTTAAAAGAGAAATATATGCAAGAGAAGCAGCAAATGTCAAATTACATGCTATAGAAAACAGAATCAGCAAATCTGGGAAAATAGAGAAACTTTCTTAAAGTGAACAAGGAAAAAAAGCATGGAAAAATATTTAATACTAAAGACAAGAAATGCTAATTTAACTGGTGGATGATTAATATTTTTAAAGACAAAAATCAATAGTTAATTATTTGTTGGAGTAGTAAGTTCCTGATCTTAAATAACCTATGATTTCAGATCCTTTTTTATTTTATTTTGTTTTGTTACTGTGCATACTAGGCTATGTTTATCAAAGGAAATTAGCACCTAGACACTGACTTGGATATATATGAGGACTGCCAATTAAGTTCGTGAAACTCATCCTAGAAAAAGTGCTACATACCTTGTTGCTGAGTATTTCTAGGATCACCTGCAAAGTACTCCCATTGGGATGCTATGCACCAATGCCAGTGCCTAGTCTTCCCTTCAAAGCAATTTTAAAACTCTTTTTCTGGAATGGCCATCAGATCTATTCTTGTATTACCTTTGATGTCCTGAATGTCATCAAAATGTCTTACTTTCAATATTTCCTTTATCTTCAGGTAAAGAAAAAAGTCATTGGGGGCCTGATCAGGTGAGCAGGAAGGGTGTTCCAATACAGTTACTTTTTTAATGGCTAAAAAAATCCTTTATGTGTAACTATACAGTTAAGGTCATGAACTTTCCACCTTGCCACCATGCACAATGGCCATTCCAGAAAGAGTTTCAAAATTGCTTTGAAGGGTGAACTAAGTGGAGTACTTCGAAGGTGATAGTAGTATATTCAGCAAATAAGGTCATGGACTTAAGTGTCAGGCCTCATATACATATATGTTTGTGTACATTTGTGTATTCAATTAAGGAAACAATAAAAAATTTCAAAGCAGACAGGAGTCATCCCATTGCCGAAACCATAAACCTAAAAAACCAAACCCACTGCTGTTGAGTAGATTTCAACTCACAGCAACCCTAAAGGTTAGAGTAGAACTGCTCCACAGTTTCCAAAGAGTGCCTGGTAGATCTGAACTGTTGACCTTTTGGTTAGCAGACGTTGCACTTAGCCACTGCACCACCATGGTTTTCCCTGCGACTCTGCTCTGTATAAAATAAGCAGTATGTATAGTCTTGAGGGAAAATTTTCACACTGAACTCTTTACATGAGAAAGTTGAAAGAAGTTTCCAGATGTGTTAAAACAGTAAAATAGTTTTGACAATCTCTAAAAATTCAAAAATGTATTCCAACGCATTAAGAAATAAATACAAATAAATGAAGTTTGCCAAGTAAACTCCCCACCACACCCCCTTTTTTTTTTTTTCTGCCTGTAGTAGAGTCTGATTCATAGTGACCCTGTAGGATACAGTAAAATTGCCCTATAGGGTTTTCAGGAGTGGCTAGTAGATTTGAATTGCCCATCATTTGTTCAGGAGCCAAGATCTAACCATTATGAAACCAGGGATTCAGATTGCCAAGTACATCCTGTAAATATACCATCCATAAATTAGGGGGAAAAAAGTCATTTGAATCCATTCTGACTCATAGTGGCCCTACAGGACAGAGTAGAACTTCCCTATAGGGTTTTCAAGAATGTAATCTTGAAAGAAGCAGACTGCCACATCATTCTTCCTCAGGTATATAGTGGATTGGAACTGCTGATCTTTCGGTTAACAGCTGAGTGCTTAACCACTGCACTATGCCAGTGCCGTCACTATAAAAGCTGCTTAAACTTAAATAACTGATCAGAAGCAAGAGATCATATACATTTTGTAAATATTTGTAGAAATAATAAAACTCATGATATAATGAAATAGTTTAAAATTATCTGCAACTATCATTTCAGTTTATGGTAAAAAAAAAAAAATAGTGTTGTCTCTAGGATTAGTCCACACGGTGTGATAACTTAAAGTGTTACTCACTCTGTCTGCATGGACCTCCTCCCATACCAGACCACACAGGATACTGAGTAATGTTTATTATCAGTTTTAATCATAGACTAATATGTGATATATCTAGCTGCAAATTTCTTAAATGTAATATTTCTTAGATTATACAA
The DNA here is from genome assembly GCA_028571685.1 of Heterohyrax brucei. Lineage (NCBI taxonomy): Eukaryota > Metazoa > Chordata > Mammalia > Hyracoidea > Procaviidae > Heterohyrax > Heterohyrax brucei. Next base: position 136,301,388 of record CM053142.1, on the reverse strand, counting down.
ATACTTACAACAAAATTGTTTTGTAAAATCTTTCTACATTGAATTGCAATGTTTTCAGTTACAACATTACAAGCAACTAAACAATTCGACGGCACTTGGCTTGGCTTGGCAAACAGAAGTTTTCATTTTTCTTAATCTTTTCCTTTAATCATGAATTCATTCTTAAAAAAAAAAAGAACTATATAGGCTTGCTTGCAGATACTAGTTACCAGAATATTGTAGCTTAAACATTAGAAAATTTGACAAAACTAGGGATGATAAAACATCAAAAATGAAGATAACTGAGTATGTTTGTAATGCATGCAGACAAAACTGTGTGACTTAATGTATCATTGTAATTGGGAAATAATGACAGCTCTGGTCAGAGTACATTAAAGAAACCAAACCCACTGACATCAAGTCAATTTTGATTTACAGCAACCTCATGGGACAGAATAAAACTACCACATAGAGTTTCCAGTGCATGCCTGGTGAATTCAAACTGCCAACGTTTTGGTTAGCAGTCACAATTATTAACCAATACGCTACCAGGGTTTCCACAAAGCATTAGAAGTTTCAAAAAGTAAATTACTGTAGAGTTGATAGCCTTGTTAGTATACTGATAGAGGGAAGCTGATCTTATTTAAAATGTTTTTTGTTATAAATAACTACATGGAGGTTTTAATTAAAAAATATTAAATTTCTGGACATAAAACAATTCTCAACAAAATCCATACCACTGAATTAATGCAAAGCATGTTCTCAGATCATAAAGCTATAAAAGTTGAAATCAATAGCAGAAAAAGCATAGATAGAAAGTGGAATTCATGGAAATGGAACAACCATGCTCAAAAAACCATGGGTTATAGAAGAAATCAAGGATGAAATAAAGAAATTTATGGATTCCAACAAGAACGAAAACACTCCCTACCAGAAACTATGGGATATAGCCAAAGCAGTGCTCAGAGGTTAGTTTATGTCCATAAATGCACACATTTGGAAGGAAGAAAGAAACCAAATCCAAGAACTGACCCTACAGCTTGGACAAGTAGAGAGAGAACAACAGAGGAACCCCTTAGGCACCAGCAGAAAAGAGATCCTAAAGATTAGAGCAGAACTAAGTGAATTAGAGACTAGAAGAACAATTGAAAAAATTGACATGACCAAAAGCTGGGTTTTTTGAAAAGATCAACCTAACTGACAAACCATTGGGTAAACTTATTAAAGAAAAACAGGAAAGGAAACAAATAACCCTAATAAGAAATGAGAAGGCAGTTGTCACAACAGAGCCAACAGAAACCAAAAATGTCATAGCTGAATACTATGAAAGACTGGATTCTAACAAATTTGAAAACCTGGAGGAAATGGACAAATTCCTTGATTCATATCACCTACTAAAATTATCCCAAGGTGAAGAACAACTTAATAAAGCCATCACAAAGGAAGAGATTCAAAAAGTCATCAAAAAAATGCCAACCCAAAACCCCAGGCCCAGATGGCTTCACTGCAAAATTCTACCAAACTTTTAGAGAAGAGTTACTTCCAATACTGCTGAGACTATTTCACAGTATAGAAAGGAATGGAATACTCCCAAATTCATTCTATGAAGCCAGCATAATACCGATACCAAAGCCAGGGAAAGAGCCAAACAAAAAGGAGAATTACAGATCGACATCACTCATGAATCTAGATGGAAAAATCTTCAACAAAATTCTTGCCAATAGAATATAACAACATATCACAAAAATAATCCACCATGACCAAGTGGAATTCATACCAGGGATGCAAGGCTGGTTCAACATCAGAAAAACAATTAATGTGATTAAACACATAAATATCACAAAATATAAGAATCACCTCATCTTGTTTATTGATGTAGAAAAGGCATTTGATAAAGTCCAATACATACGCATGCTAAAAACTCTCAGCAAAATTGGAATAGACGGCAAATTCCTCAATGCAATAAGGGCCATTTATACAAAGCCAACTGCCTATGTCATTCTGAATGGAGAGAGACTGAAACAGTTTCCCTTGAGAACAGGAACTAGACAAGGATGCTCACTCTCACCTCTTCTATTCAACATTGTACTAGAAGTTCTAGCCAGAGCAATTAGACAAGACCAAGGAATAAAGGGCATCTGCATTGGCAAAGAACTAAAAATCTCCCTATTTGCAGATGATATGATTGTATATGCAGAGAATCCCAAAGAATCCATAGGAAACTACTCATACTGATAGAAGAGTTTGGCACAGTCTCAGGATACAAGATAAACATAAGTAAATCAGTAGGCTTCCTTTATACCAACAGAGATTATTAAGGAAGAAATCACCAACTCAATACCACTGACTATAGCCCCTAAGAAGATAAAGTACCTAGGAATAAATCTAACCAGAGAAATAACAGATCTTTACAAAGAGAACTACAAGTCTTTACTACAAGAAACTAAGACAGAGTTACATAAATGGAGAAACCTACTCCGCTCATGGATAGGAAGACTTAACATTATGAAAATGTCTACTTTACCTAAAGCAATCTACTTATATAATGCAATCCCAGTACAAGTTCCAGTGACATTTTTTAATGAGATGGAGAAACAAATTACCAAGTTTGTCTGGAAAGGGAAGAAGCCCTGGATAAATAAAGCATTACTAACGAAGAATAACACACTGGGAGGCCTCTCATTACCTGACCTTAGAACCTATTACACTGCCACAGTAGTCAAAACAGCCTGGTACTGGTACAAAAACAGACAGAGAGATCAGTGTAACAGAATCAAGACCCCAGAGATGACATCATCTGCCTATGAACAGTTGATACTCAACAAGGTCAGAAGACATTAAACTGGGGTAAAAGAAACCTCTTCAGCAAATGGTGCTGGCAAAATTGGATATCCATCTGCAAAAAACTGAAACAAGACTCATATCTTACACCTTATACAAAAACTAACTCAAACTGGATAAAAGACCTAAATATCAAAATTAAAATGATAAAGCTCACACGGCACTTGGCTTTGGCTTGGCTAAGAAAAAGTAGGGACAACAATGAAGGGTTTACTGCACAGCTCAGACAGACTTCAAAATCTGTCAAACAAACCCCAAACAACAGAAGATAAAATAGAGAAATGGGAACTACCAAGAATCAATCACTTTTGCTCATCCAAAGACTTTATTAATAGAATTAAAATGCCACCTAAAGAATGGCAACTCCATGTCAGACCAACACCTGATCTCCATAATCTGTAAGGTACTACAAAATATCAATAAGAAAAAGATAAATCATCCAATTAAGCAACGGGCAAAGGAGATAGACAGACACTTCTCTAAAGAGGAGATCCAGGCAGCCAAAAAACACACGCTGACATGCTCTCGATCATTAGCTATTAAAGAAATTCAAGTCAAAACGACCATGAGATACCATCTCACCCCAGCAATGTTGGCCTTTATCCCCAAAACATAAAACAGCAAATGCTGGAGAGGCTGTGGGGAGACTGGAACTCTCTTACTGCCGAGGCCTGTCACCCACAAAGGCCCCTGTGAACAAAGTTACAAGCCTATGTGATGACAGGCGGAGGCATCTCACCCGTGACATATTTTTGGCCTACTGTCCCTGATAGTATTTTGCCTCCTAATTAAATCTCCCTCAAAAAATACCCCCTCCTCTCCTGGCACGAGGATCAAGGAAGATGCCTTCTAAGAGGGGCTTTACAACCCCCTCGGCTTATGAAATAATATTGGGAAAACCTGACCGGGAACTCCTAGAGAAAAGAGCTCGGAGGAATGAATTCCAATGCAGCATACCCCGCCTGAGAGCACCGAGGCCGGCCCAACCCCGCTGGCTTCTCCCAACTGCACATCCCCCTTCACAGGTGATAAGCAGATTGCAGGAAGGCCCTGGGAGGCTCCCCAGGGACGCCCCCCTCCCTCAGCTCTTAGAAATGAACATTCCACTCCTCGCATCAGGAAGACAGATAGGCTCCCAAGTTTATTATATTTGGTATTGGCAAATAGACAAATACTAAAGAAATACCCTTCTTAGAACAGCTTGAGAGAAGCTTAGAGTGAGGGACGGTGGACACTTATTGTCCCCACAGGAAGACATAAAAAAAGAACAAAGAAGGAACAAACAGAGACTGTCAGAGTATAACTTTTTAAGATGAGTCTATTCCCTCTTCCTGTACCTTTGACCTCAAAGTATAGAGTTAATTGAGCTCAAGGATTAACCTTGTTCAACTGTTGATTATAATCACAAATATACTTGTCTCAGACCATTATTTAGAGGGGCCTAATGATTAACATGAAAAAAAGATCACAGTGTATTGGTTCTTTACTAGCTAGCAGAGAGGACCCTAATAATTAACATGAAAAGAGACCACGAGGTACCAGCTTCTTACTAGCCAATAGTTTGCATGGTCAAAGAGCAGTTACCTCATTGATTATAAAAATAAAGACAGACAGACTTTAGTGGGCTGCCATTCTCCAAAACTCTTTCCTGTCTCAGTCTCATTTCCTCCGCCGATGCCGTACCCTCCCTTCGTGGGCCTGAAAAAGTTGTCGGGGCTGGCCCCTGGCATCCTACACTGTTGGTGGGATTGCAAAATAGTGCAACCTCTTTGCAAAGCAATATGGTGCTTCCTTAAGAAAGCTGGATCTAGATATACCATTTGACCCAGTAATTCCACTTCCTGGAATGTATGCTACAGAATCAAGGCCATTCACATCAACTGATACATGCACATGAATGTTTATCACAGCACAGTCCACAATAGCAAAAAGATGGAATCAAACCAAATGTCCAACAACAGAAGAATGGACAGGTAAAGTATGGTATATATACTCAGTGGAACACTATGCAATGATAAAGGACAATGATGATAGCAGGAAACATCTCTTAACCTGGTTTCAACTGGAGTATATTATGTTGAGTGAAAATAGTCAGCGACAGAAGGACAAATATTGTATCATATCCCTATGATAACAACTTAAAAGCAGACTCATGCACAACAGAAAGACTCTTTGAAGGCTAAAAGGGTGGGGAGGGCAGGAGGGTGAGTGGGGAGGGTTTAGATAGTTGTTAGAAATTTGGTTGGGTGAAACTGGTGACAGCACACATTAGTAAGAAAATCAATATTAACGGGACTTCAACACAACTTGTGTACTCCTCCCATCTTAACCCAGTATTGCAAGAAGAGTAGCTGGGGCAGGGGACCGGGGACCGTGCTCTCAGGGGAAATTGAGGCCAATTGACACATCTAGCATTTTGCTAATGAGAACTCCACATCTCACATTGGTGAGTGGTGTCTAGGGTCTTAACAGCTGCCAAGCTAGCACCTGAGGGTACAGCAAATGGGCCCAACTGAGCAGGATTGGATGATCACGGAGATCCATAATGACATGGGGGAAAGAGAATCCAGAAGACATAGAGACCCATTTGAGTGGGTGTCTACATTGACTTGTGACTGGAAGAACCAGATGGTGCTTGGCTACCACTGGTGATAGCCATGATGGAGCTCACAAAGTTGAGTCTCACTCGCAACACAAGAATAAATAGGTGTGCACCCTGAGATCTCCACTAAAAGACCACAACTGTTGGTCCAGTGTCCTTGGGTTTCCCCTGGGAGCATGCCCCCTGGCCCTGATGCTGCCCTTGTCTATAAGTCATAATGAAGGTCAACTTTTTGGATAACAATGGGTTGGACTTGGCGATGCAGAGTGACCATATTTTGTTGGCCCTTTATGGTTCTAGGCATCTATAGGATGTCGTACTGTTGACCTCATAGTGGAGGAAGGGGAATGGGTGGAGAGGAAAAGATAGGAGACTGTTGGCAGGATGAGACATGTATGGAGCAGAGAGGAAGAGTGTGCTGTTACCATGCAGGGAGAGCGGTGGAAGCTGCACATAGGTGAGCATGCAAATTTATATGGGAACATACATTTTCATTCAATCATAATAAAAAAATTAAATTTCCGATATAAGCCATACAAAAATTTTATAAACATCATTTTGGTGTCACCCACTCTGACAGAGTTACCTGGTATGGTCTCAAACCCTGCATCTACCTAATGATGCCTCTAAGTGAAATAATGCAAAACAGATTCACAGAGTAAGAAGGTGTTTCTCGATTAAGTAGGCCTATTTTGTACCCTGCACAGTGAATGATATCGGATACATAGTAAGTTATATCATGATAAACTGTCAGAATAGTAGGGAAAAAAGAAAGTTTCCATAGAGGAAAAGAAGGCATATGCAAAGATTAAGAAGTATCATGTCTTGTGACTTCTCAGGAATAATTCTGTAGGCTAGATATAAAGGAAGTAAAACTCTGAAAATTCAAAGGGAAATAATTTAATAACATCAAATGTAGAAGTTCATAACCAGTCAAAATATCATTCAAATGTAAGAGTAGAATTAAGATATTTTCAAATCAAGATCTCACACACTGGGGTCTCTCACACCTTTTCTTTACAACTACTGAACTGAATAATTTATCAACCAAGTAAACCATGAGGACATGTGACAGAGAAGACAGAGCCAAATACAAGAGAATTGTGAAAGTATTTCTTATAATATGCCAGATTATTCATGTGGAGAAAATAGTCCCAAATAATAGCAATTAAAAAAGTGGAAAAAGTCTTGGAAGGACAAAATAGATGCTTCATGAGGCAGTATTACTATTTCTTAAAATAAGTATTTCATGTAACTACTTGACAATATTGAGTTTTCCCATTCATGATGCAAATTTTTACATCTGTCCTTTAACAACTTTTCTAATGTATTAAAAAATCATGATTAATTGTTGTGTTCATGCTGTTGTGACGAAAGCCTGAATTTTACATTTTCCTTGTTAATTACTTCACTGCAGATATGATATGGATTTTTTATCTATGTTCCTCATATATCCAGCCAACTGGCTGAATTCCAAGCTTCCCACCTCCCCCCATTATAAATAGGTGCTGAGTTTCATGAAATGCATTTTTGGAACCCATTGATCACTGGAATAAATCACTAATATGATTTTTTATTGACAGACATGCTAATTTTGAACCATCTTTGAGGTATTATTATTTCAACACACTACTATATTTGATTTATTAATACCTTACCTAAGACTTTGCATCTATGTTCAGGAGTAGCTCCTCTATGATGTTTTCACCCAGTTTTGTAATTTAGGATAAGTGAAAACATGTAAACCCTCCCCCATCTTCTTCCATGTTCTCAGATTTTTTAACATTGAAACTATCACTTACAAATTTGTAAGAAATTTCCTACAAAATCCCCTATGGTTTAGGCCTTCCCTAAGGGTAAATATTTCACAACCATTTTCACATTTGTTTAAGATTAATATTGTAGTAGGAGATCTTACTTTTTTCAGGGTAAATTTTGGCAATTTATAGTTTTCTTAAAAATAGGCTGTTTAAAATTTTTTCAGTAAAAAGTCATATAATGTTCTCTGTAAATATTTTTTAATCTCTTTTAGACTTGCTTTCATTTTGATTTTTTCTTTTTTCCTTTATGTCTTCTCTCTTAGATTTTGATTATTAGTAATAATTACAAAGAATTGTTTTTTCATTTGTTTCATTAATGTATAGTTTTAAATATATTAATTCCTTCCTTTTGGTGTTTAGAGGTTTATTTCATTAGTCTTTTACTTTCTTAGTGACGATTTAATTTATTTTTACTTTTCTTTTTTTTTTAAATTGTATTTAAAGCTATGTTTTCCTCTGTCATTTTGATTACATCCTGTGTTTTATATGTAGTATACCCCTTGGAATGTAATGAAGTGAAACAGTGCTTCAGACCTTGGACTTTAGGATTAAACTGCTTGAATCCAAATCCTGAGTCTGTTACATGTAAAGTACATGAAATTAAGCATGTTATTTACATCTCCAGTGTCTTTAAAAGGAAATAATAACAGTACTGGTAACAGAGTATTTTTGTGAAGATTGAATATTTTAGTGTAACTGACACATTTGTAATAGTGACAATGCAATGTAAACACACAATAGATATGAGGAATAAGTTTTAATATAGACATTGTCATGTAAGTCTAAATAGTGATCTCTATTTTATCTGTAAATACAAGAGTATTTAGAAGTATTAAATTGTATTTTTTTGTGTTTTAAAAAATGATGTTTACAGAGAAAAGGACTGGGATGATGGATACTAGAAAAACCCTCACAGTATGGCTTCCAGAAACTTGCAGCTCAGTAATGAAATAATTCCCGAGGTTCTCCCTTTATCCAAAGATTAGACAGATGAATGAAACAAAATAAGACTAAGGGGACACACCAGCCGAGGGACAAGGACTAGAAGGCAGGAGGGGACAGGAAAGCTGACAGCAGGGAACCCAAGGATGAGAAAGGAGAGTGTTGACATGGTCTGGAGTTGTTAATCAATGCCATAAAACTCTCTCTATATATACACACATATGAATACTATTTAATGGAAAACTAGTTTGTAAACTTACATCTAAAGTACAGTTATTAAAAGAAAGAGAAAAGGAACACACACAATTGAGGTTTAAAGGATATTTCATCATTTGCCAATTTTTCAAGTTACTGCTTTGTAATCATTAAACTTTCCTTTCACATAAGGGTGCTGGAGAAGAATACTGAAGATACCATGCACTTCCAGAAGAACAAATAAATGTATCATGGAAAAAGTACATCCAGGATGCTTCTTAGAAGCCAGGATGGCAAGACTGCATCTTACATACATTGAACATGTTATCAGAAAGGACTAGTCCCTGGAGAAAGACATCATCTTCAGCAAAGGATCAGCAAGAAAGAGGAAGACCCTCAATGATACAGACTGACAAGGTGGCTGCAAAAATGAGCTCAAGTGTAATAACAGTAAGGATATCACAGATCGGAGTGGGGTTTCATTCAGTTGTACATATGCAGCTGACTCAAGGATACCTAACAGCAACAACCACAACAAAGCCTCCTGCCCTTTGAGAAAGCCAATGCATGTTCTTTAAAGTCACTCACTTGTGGTATATTTGGTTATGGCCACAATATGTAACTAAGACAGGTAAGTAAGAAGTGTTTGCTCAGTCCATTAACTTGAAACAAATCATAAATGTGCTTTATTCAATTGCAACACATTTAAATGAAAAATAAGTGAAAGGACCAAAATCTGTATTACATAGGCCAGACAAGAAAAACAAAAGTTGCTACGCTAATATTAATGTTAAAATAGAAGTGAATAAAAAACCTCAAAGGAACATTGAGGATAAATTCTTACTTTAAAACATATACATATTTTAAACCTGACTATCCTAAAATTATGTTCTCCAAATTAAAAATTATCATGATCCATAGAGAGAAAAATGTTAGAAATATGAGGAGACAGTGACAGCAATGCTTCCATTAATGGAATTTTGAAAACCTGAAAAATGATGTTGGTTAAAAATTTGAATTTAAATTATTTGAGATAATGACTTATAAAATAGCTTTCTTATGTATATTTATTACATTTATTTTTACAAAATTGATAATATGTCTTCTCAAGGCTTCATTGTATAATTATGAAGGTTGATCATACATTTTTCCACAAAACCTTAACGCATTTGAGAAGGCCTAAGTGTGCAGGCAACAGTATCAGACCAAACCGAAAGAAAAACAAAAAAGAAAAGCATTATTAGTAAGGAAAAAATCATTCCAGTCATGGATGACAAAAGATTACTCTCCGTCTACACAAAAGCCAACTTGTCAATTTTTTTAGTATAAAAATTCTACTATATTATTATTATTATATTATTAGTTACACATGTAGTTTTTAAAGATGTTGTGGCCGAAAGGATTTCCTTTCCTTCCTTTCTTTAGTTTTCTTTCCTTGCTGATTTATAATTAACCAAAACCAAACCCATTGACATCAAGTCAATTCCAGCTCCTAGTGACCATATAGGACAGAGTAGAACTGCTCCATAGTTTCGAAGGAACACCAGGTGGATTTAAACTGCTGACCTTCTGGTTATCAGATGCAGTGCTTAACCACTATACCAGCCAGCCAAGACAAGTGCCGTCGAGTTGAAGCAACAAGGTTTCCTTACTTATAATTAGTCAGGATCAAATCTGCTAAAGAATAACCAGTGCCCATTCGACATGTTGACTCAGAACCAAATATGGAAACCAAGTTAGTAGAGGATTTTAGTTCAGTAGCACTTTTTTTTCTCCCTATACTTTGTCATACTGGCCAGATTCCCACTATGACCCTGAACCCATTATCATTAGCCAAAGGGAGACTTTATATTTCTTCTACCAGCTTCCCAGGAGTTCCACGATGGCACAAACTGTTAAGTGCTGAAAGGTTGGTGGTTCAAACACACCCAGAGGCATCTCTTGACAAAATGTCATGGCTTTGAAAACCCTTGGAGCATATGCCAACACTGGGGAGCGAATTGACTCAGTGGCAGTGGGGTTTACCAGTTCGTCTCTAAAACATGCTTAACTCTATCATCCCTGATTGTCATTAATTTTCCACACTGTTTTGTATATGAGTTCATTTGCGAGCATTTTAACAGAAGAGTAGAAAGTGGTCTCTGATATTTCCCATAATTCTGTCATAAATCTAGAGGAAAGATTTATATAAAGGAAACAGCTCACTCAATCATAGAAGCTGAATGCCCCAAGTCCTGGCACAAGCCTCATGTGGTCATGGGAGCAGGTGAACCCCAGGTCAGTGGGTCTGAGGCCAGAGTTCTAGATCACCGGCTGTGTAAGTCTAGGAATCCCAAGCGGGCAGCCAGTCTGCGAGGTCTCTGCTGACTCAGGGAGCTGCAGGGGCTGGCAAACCCAAGATGGGCAGGTCAGGGAACAGGACTCCCAAGGGCTGGCCACAAGCTTTGATGAATCCAACAGCTGCAAGTTCAGGTCCCAGAACTGGATGCTAGGAGACAGCAGGAGCCTCTGCTAGGTGAGCAGACCGGAAGTAGGTGGTGGAAGGCGGAGACATAAGAGCTGAGGGGAGGGAAGCCACCACAGGCCCCACCCTGCCGCTTGATACAGCAGCCAGATGTTGAGCAGCCAAGCTGACACCGTAGGTGATTAGAAAACAACAACAGCAACAAAAATTCCCAACAAAAACAAAAAGCAGACAGAAAGAGTAGGGACTGCCACTGAGAAAGAAGAGGCAGGAGTAGAGTGTGTCCTTTGGACCTAGAATCCCTTCTCTGGAAAGATCCTAGTCCTAGGAGAAGACTGATAACAAGGACCTTCCCCCAGAGGTGCCGAAGAACAAAATCCTTCCCCTATAGCTGGCAACCTGAATTCAGTCTTCTAAACTCCTAAACTGTGAGAGAGTAAATTTACATTTAGTAAAGTCATCTATCTGTTTGTGGTATTTCTGTTACAGAAACAGTAAATAACCGACAATTGGTTTAAGAGCAGTAAGTGTGTCTGTCTCTTGATCCAGAGAAAGATGTTAACTGTGTATTTCAGGGATGTAAGGAAACCTGTCTTTTGCATTAGAAGAAGACCTTGAAAAGACAGTTTAGACCAAAAGGACAATCAACACCTCACTCACAAAACATGCAGAAATGCAAAGTACTCATGGAGAATTGTCACTACACTTATCTATATTAGCTAAATCCCTGCACTAAACACCAGCTCCGATTCCTTTTCAACTCCTTCAGGACGTTTCCTTTCTCACCTACATCAAGTTTTCACCATCCACTGAATTATTCCTTTTGTAACACAATAGCATAGGTTTTCTTACTAATTAAATAATCTTAAACCCAGTCACTCCTTCAGCTTTGATCTAATTTCTTTGTATACTCTCAAAGCCAAACTGCTCGTTCACCACCTCCTAATTATTTCTGCCCTAGTGGCACAGTGGTTAAGCACTTAGGTGCTGTCATGGATTGAATTGTGTCCTCCTAAAAATGTATGTGTTGACTTGACTTGGCTAGGGGTCCCGCTACGGTGCCATTCCTCCCATGTGTTGTGAATCCTGCCTGTGTGAGATTGATGATGGAGAATGGGCTGCAGTTGTGTTAGTGAGGCAGGACTCAAGCTACAAGCTTGTGGGATATGAGAGACAAAAGTGAGCAGAGGAAGCTGGGAACCTCACGCCACCAAGAGGGCAGCATCGAAAGCAGGAGCACTTCCTTTGGACCCGAGGTTCCGGTGTGGAGATGCTCTCCTTGAATGTGGACTCTTGGCCTACCGGACTATGATGATTTCTCATACTGAATGGACTTGTAACTTATGAATGGATTTATGGCTTACTGGACTCTGACAAAAAATTTCTCCTTGTGAAGCTTCCACTCATGGTATATTCTGTTAGAGCAGCACCAGGTGACTAAGACAGATGCTAACTGAAAGTTTGGTGATTTTAACCTATCAGCCACTCCATGGCAGAAAGATGTGGCAATCTACTTCTGTAAAGATTATAATGTTGAAAACCCTATGGGACAGTCCTACTTGCTACGAGTTGGAATAAACTTGGCAGCCACAAATTTTTTTTTCTTAATTGGTTGAGTTGGTTTTACTCTTTCCTACTTTATACCTGGGAACTTTATTCTTACACACGTTCTAAACTTATAAACTTATATTTGCTCACAGAATTCCACTAAAACTTTGTCAAGGTTACCAACGACCAGTATGACAATATAATTTATTGTCTAAACCATGACTCTTTTAAGTAGGAAAGAGAGTACAAAACAATGTATAAAGAGGGAGTATCATAGACGTATTAGAAGGGATGATCACCCTGCCAATATCTGTCATGTGACTAAACAGAGACTAGCCAAAGCATGACAAGAAAATGACTTAAATAAATACAATTTTATTTATAATGGGAGAAAACTTCTGCAGACAGAGAGTTCACGTTTGGTGAAATGGCCCCCCAAAGCTCTCTAAAGTTCAGGCTAAATTTCAACAGTCAATTCAGTTTGATCTTATTAAAAAATATGTAGTTTTACACAATGAATTGTACAGTTTTGTCAGTTCTCTGGACAGCACACACATTGGTTGTTCTTTTACTGCATATTTTTCTCAACACTTTTAACGTAGAGAACCCAGGCTTTAGTCCAAGTCTCATTCCTCATTCTATCTACTGTCATTACATTTGTGATTTCACCCAGTCACATGGTTTTAAATTCTATATGCCATTGATGAAAACAGTTGTATTTTCAGCCCAGATGTCTTCTGTGAATTTCAGATTACTATATCTAGCATCTCCACTTGGATTTTAACAGACATATCAAACCACACATTATTTAATACAAATTCAACCAGTGGTGAAAAGTCTGACAGAAGAAATCCAGTATGTCAAGACAGTTGCAGTCCCTGCTGGTGGTATATTAGCTATCATTCAAAGCTTTAAGAAATCTCCTAATCTTCAGGCTGACTCTTCTATCGCTCCATTTAAGTCACTAACAAAAATGTTGAGCTGTATAGAACCCTTGACATGTGAGCAAATGGAGAAAGAGACTTAGTGTTACACAGAGAGCTCTCCTTCCGGGCTGTCAGATGTCACCAAGTAGCTCAGAGGCTTGTTACTAAGTGTGCATTAGCAATCGATTAAATTGACTAGGTGAAAGCTCTACAAAATATGACTCAAATAAATAAAATTTTATTTTTAATGTAACAAAACCTGGATGGGTGGAGAGGTCAAAGTTGGTGAAACTGCCCAAAAAATCATCTACAATTTAGGCTTGACTTTTCTTTCCACTCAGCCATCCTTATTGTGTTTTGGTCAAAACATGCTCCTGCTCCTGCTGGTATCACCGTCATGCTCTTGTTTCAGGTAAGATGAAGGAGTAAGGAACAGGTAAGGGCAAAGGGCAGAAACGTTATTTTCCTAAAATTTCATCTCTGTGTTTGTAAAAGTAAATTTCTGAGAGGAGGTCTTCCCCCACAGGCTTTCCCCTCCATCTCCTTGGCCAGAATGCTTTGATAGCACTTTGGTTTGATGTAACATATCCTGCTTATGTATGGAAATTTTAGCTAAAAGCAATAGAACTTTGAAGAAAACTAGAGTAATTTTAGTAAGGAGGAAAAAAAAACTGTATCAGATACATAAGTAACAGTGTGTAGCAAAAAGATTAATTCAGATGTTGGAAGCAAAAGCATCCAGCACAGTTCTTGACCTACAGTAGGTGGGCTCTGTAAATAATCTTTTCATGAATCGATATTCTTTGAATCTAGTTCTTTTCACCATCTTTAAATCTACCCATTCTGCTTTTAGTTAGTCTGTATTTTAATATTTTAGTAGCAAGATTATCACAGGAAATTTGGTTTCAAAACTTTGCTCACATGTAGAATTTCAAGAGGGGAAATTTTAGGTGGAGGGAGTTGTTTGAATCAAGGGATTGCAGATAGTAGTAAGACTGTCATGGTAAAATGTAAAGCATGAATACACAGCAAAAGTCTAGAGGATAAAGTTCTACAAATAATAAGGATTCTGACTTGACGGCACTTGGCTGGGTTGCTTGATATAACAATAAATGAAGAACAAATTTTAATCTATTTCTACATTTCTCCTGTCTTTCAGTTTGTCGCACAATGGTGGCTCTGTGATTTTGGAACTTGTGTCACCAGTATTTCAATATCAGCTGGGTCACCTCTGGTGGACAGTTTTCAGCAAATCTTCCATACTAAGACAGATTAGGAAAAAAGTCCTTGTAATCTACTCCTGAAAATTAGCTAATGACAACTCTATGGATCAAAATAGAATATTATTCAATGTATGACTGGAAGAAAAGCCCCCTACCTTGAAAGGCATTCAAAATATACAATAGCCACAACAATGGACTTGAGTATCACAGCAATTGTGAAGGTGATGCAGTCATTTCATACTCTTGTACACAGGATAGGGGATACTCAAGAGCAACTAACACAACATCATGTTTCTCTACTTTGAAAAATTCCTACCAAGGATCTTTTGTAAACTCTGGTGGCATAGTGGTTAAGTGCTAGAACTGCTAACCAAAAAGTCTGAATGCACCAGGAGTTCCTTGGAAACTATGAGGCAATTCTGCTCTGTCTTATAGGGTATCTGTGAGTCAGAATCTACTCCATGGCAATGGGTTTGTTTTGTTTTGTCTTTTTTATTTTTATGGATCTTTTGTTCTGCCCCTGCTCACTAGGAGTCTCAGAGGTCTGATCAAATTTAATGACAACCCTGTTAGTGTCCTGAGTCCTTGGCAGTTAAAAAATAAAAAAAGTGCCGTCAAGTCAATTCCAACTCATAGCAACTCTATAGGACAGAATAGAACTGCCCCATAGAGTTTCCAAAAAGCTCCTGGAGGATTTGAACTTCCAAACTTTTGGTTAGCTGACGTAGCACTTAACCACTATGCCACCAAGCTTTCCCTTGCAGTTAGGGAGTGTGTAAAAATGCAAGACATTTTCATTGTGGAAAGCATTCTTCGAAGTTTTAATTGAAACAAAATTTTCTCAGCTCAAACTTAATGGATTTTGTGCTTGCTTCTTTTCAGCACAGCTTGGTCAGTCACCAAAGCTCCTACTCTCTGCACAAGATTATACGAATATGACCAACTGCCCTTTGAAAAGGAAATATTGCCATGGGGGAGGCAGCCAACCCATCCAGGCTCATCTAGTCCAGAAGTGTTAAGCAGTTGCAAAGAACATCAAAGGGGAGATGACTGGGGCTTAGGGCACTTTGAGAAATTAATTTGAGAGATTTTCACTTTCTTCATTGAACCCCTTTAGTTGAGTACCACTTTTCATAGCATGGAGCTCCTGCCTGTGGAACTTACTATGGCAGGGGGTGAGCACATCCAGTATATGACTGGATTTCAGAACAAGCTGAGTATATGCCATGAACAAAAATAGCACTGCAACCTGTTCGGCAGGATAGGAGAAAGGCTATGAGGTTAAAACATACTCTCTGCAGGTGTGCAGTTAAGTTGATTTCTTCTTAATCTATGGCTTGTTATAGTGGAAATATGATGGAAAAAACTTAACACTACCCTGACATACTGGGTTGGATTGATTTTAATATGTAAAATACTGAGCATACTATTTCAATATTTGTTCACTAGAAAAGAGATTAAAAAAAGTTCAAGAATAACTGATTTGTATCATTTTAAATTTCTTATGCAGTTTCTGTAATTTTTTCCAAATAAAATCTGTTTCTTTTTCTGTTTTTTACCAGAAATGAAGCTCATTGTATTAATTATAGCATTTGAGAAAAATTAGTAGATATTTAATTAACTTTGTGGCTGTGTATATATATTTATGTATTATTTTGTATATTATGTATTTTCTCTACATATTTATATACAAAGAAATATATAGTATAAATAATTATATATATTACACATGCATAGATAATTATTTTACATACAATATATTCATATATATCATGTGTATAAAATAATTATAAAAGATGATATGGCTTAAGGAAAATATTTTGTATTCTCTCACAGAGTACAGAATTTTTTATGTATAACTGTATTTGCATCTAGATTTAGACTTCATATATGTCTATATATGTATGTGTGCATACTTATTTTATAGTTTATACATAAATATATTCTCATTTATATACAAAAATTATGTGTGTATGTATATATGATTCATAGATATGCAAACATGAAACATATAGTTTTCACATATATTTGTATATATTTTCATATATATTTGTACATATAGTAAAAATATACAAATAAAGGAAAAACTGAAAGCCCTAAAATGCAAATTTGTGAGCTTCCTAATAAAGACACTTTTAATTAGCTCAGAAATTTTTGTTTTTCTTCATTGCTTTTGTAAGACATTAAGTTTTAAAAATTAGCTCGCATCAGAGTTTTATTACTGAAACATCTAAATATGCCTATGTACCTATGCATATGTATGTATTTACCCAAATCTCTTCCAACTTGAATTTCCATAGCACTAGCGCTGTATACATGCACTGGAGTATAATCATGACCTTGAGTCCCTGTAAAAGCATTCAAGATGGTCAGAGATATAGGCATATTTATACTTATTTTTATAAACAAGAGAAACTTGTTAATTTTTGAGAATTTGTTTTGTTCCAGACATTGTTAATTGCATGGTATTTAAGGTAATTTTCACAAGATCCTTTTACATATGTTTCTATACATTTAAAAGCTAAGGAAAACAAATGTGAAGAAGAAAGTGGACCTTCCAAAATCAAGTTCTAAAAAATGAAATCAAAACCTAATCTTAGTTTTGTGATTTCTGCTTTCATTTTTTAGAATAAAATATACTAGTACTGCTCAGAAGGATTAGAAATACTCATATAAACACAATGTTAGATCATGTTAATGGTAAGTAGATTGATATGGAGGCAATAAATACTGTCACTGGATGGTAATATATGAAATATTTTAATTCTAGAAGGCAGATTTAAGGAACTATGTCAATGACAAGAGCTTCAGGGAGGATGAGGGAAGTACCCAACAGAGAAATTATATCTTAAAATATTTATATATTTTTCTTTCTTATATTTTCATGTCTTTTCCTGAGTTAGTCAGAGCCAACCGCACTTACTTGATATTAATTGGGATTATTATATTAAAAATTACAAAAAAGTGAGGGTCAGTATTCAGTTTCTTACTTCCAATTTAGGACTCCTAAGACCTTAGCAGAAACAGTGGTTTTGAAATTTAATGCTTTATTAAAAATAAGCAGATTTTTGACATGGAAAAGATACAAAAATTAGTAAAACAGTATATCTTTATCATCCAGTTTAAGAATAAAATGCTGCAAATATAACTGTGGCTCCCTTGATGCACTTCTTCAGCCATCAAATTGTCTTCTTTCTCCACTATCCTGAATTTAGTCACTAATCATTTCCAAGTGTTGTCTGGATAATAGTATAGTCAAATGATTCATAATCAAAAATACAAGAAGTATAGTTACCACTTCCTTCCACTTCTTCATTTTTTGTATCTCTCCTATCCCCTCATTTACTTCTGTTAGGGAGCAACTTTCAGATTTTGTCCAGCTTGCCAGAGTTTCTTTGTATCTCATATTTCTTTATTTGTTTCCTACATGTGTGTCTCTAAACAATACACAGTGTCATTCTGCTTGTTTTGAAACTTTCTATCAATACTCTTCAATTTGCTTTTTATATCAAAGTTTTGTTTGTGAGACTCATCCGCATTTACGTAATATAAATATATTACACATCCTTTTTATTTATTAATATTAAATATGGCTCATTCACTTTCATTGCCACATGGTACCCCATTTTATAAATATTCTCACTGCTGCCAAAGGAACTCTGATGCATGGTAACCCCATATGTTACAAAATAAGACATCTCTACAGGGCTTTATTGGCTGTCATCTTTATGGAAACAATTTGCCAGGTCTTTCTTGTGCAGAGCCACTGTATAGCTGTGAGCCTATAGTCTTTAGATTAGGAGCTGATAGAAACCCACTTGCTTCATCCACTGTATCTTTAAATGCATTTAACATGGGTCATAAGAAGCCCTCTTGTCACAATGGAAAGTGCTAAGGCTACATGCTAAGTCCTAAGTCTGCTAACTAAAATGTTGGTAGTTCAAATTTGCCAGATGTTCCTTGGAGACTCTATGGGACAGTTCTGCTCTGTCTATAGGTTGCTATGAGTCAGATTCACTCAGTAGCAGTGGGTTTCATTTTTTGGTTTGGTGGCACAACAGTTAATAGCCCGGCTGCTAAATGGAAGGTTCAAAGTTTGAATGCACCCAATGGCTCTGCAGGAGAAAGACCTGGTGCCCTGCTTCTGCAGAGACTACAATCTATGCAACCCTATGAGGCAGTTCTACTCTGCCATATGGGGTCACTAGGAGTGGACTAGATGGCACCAGGAACAATAGCCAGGGTATAGGCTTGGCTCAAGTTTTGTCACCATTTGCTTGCTTTCAGTCATGAACAATGCTACTGAGAAATGTGTTTTACAGATTTATTTGCATATGCGGTCCAGCAGTTATTTCCAAGAACTTAATTGTTCTAAGTGCTACATACCTCATTGCTGACTATCACTACGGTCACCTTTGACATACTCCCCTTGGGAAGCTGTGCACGGATGCCAGCACCTAGTCCATCCTTCAAAGCAATTTTGGAACTCTTTTTTGGAAAGGCGGTTGCACACAGTGGCAAATCAGCAAGTTCACAAAATTAATTGTCCAGTTGTCTGTGAAGGACTTTTTAGCCAGTAAACAAATAACTACATTGGAACACCCTCCCTACTGACCTGATCTGGCCCCCAATGACTTCTCTCTTAACCCAAAGATAAAGAAAATACTGAAAGGAAGACATTTTGATGATATTCAGAACAGCAAGGGTAATAAACACAGCTCTAGTGGGCATTATAGAAAAATAATCCAAAATTGACTTGAAGGGTGAACGAGGCACTGCATCAGTGCATAGCTTCCCAAGGTGGGTACTGTGAAGCTGACAGCAGTGATACTCAGCACGAAGGTATGTAGCACTTTTTCTAGGATGAGTTTTTGAACTTAATTGCAAATCTAGTATCTACTTCAGCATGCCTTTAAGGTATATACCTTCAAGAAGAATTGCTGAGCCATGGGCCATCTTATTTTTGCTGCCTGTAATGTGCTCTCTAATGCGTTTTTGCAAATTTAAACTCCCACTAGAAATAGCATTTTTAAATTAACATTCTCAGCCATACTTGTTATCGACAGACTTTTAAATCCGCATCAGAATACTTCTCTGTAATGATATTGATGTTTATTTTTGCATGTTTTTATTATTGCTAGGATCAGACATGTTTTCCATTTTACTTTCAGTTTATTTCATCTGATTCTCCTACTCCGTGCAACAATTACTTCTGTGATCTCTGTTCTTTATTTACAAAGATATTGCCATAGATTGGATTGTATCCCCCCCAAAATGTATATAGCAATTTGGTTGAGCCCGATTCCCAGTTATTTTGTGTTTGCCTTCCACTTTGTATGCTGTAAATCCTAATCTCTCCCTATTGTTAACAGACTGGATTATGTTGAAGAGGATTACAGTGGAACTGTAACACCCTTCCTAAGATCACCTCCTTGCTCCACTGTAAGGGGAGTTTCCCTGGAGTATATCTTGTACCACCTTTTATCCTACAAGAGATAAAAAGAAACAGAAGGAAACAGAGAGTTTGGGGCTTCATACTATCAAGAAAGCAGCACCAAGAGCAGAGTGGCTCCATTGGACCTGAGGTCACTGCGCCAGGATGCTCTCAGACCAAAGAAAGATGGGTGTAACCCAAGCACTTTCTTCCAGAACCAACAAGACAAGGAAAGCCTTCCCCTGCAGTAGAAACCCTGAATTCAGCCTTGTAGCCTACTGGGCTGTGTGAGAATAAACTTTTCTTTGTTAAAGCTGTCCACTTGTGGCATTTCTAGTAGAGCAGTACCAGACGGTATTATTCACACAGATATGTACTATCCCAAATGACCTCTGATACTTTGATGGGTTTGCTAGAGATGGATGTGGCATTGGAGAAACTGATAGAAGCCAGGGATGAGGAATAGAACCTCGCAGACCATGTGCAAAGATGCAGGGTCAGCGTCAGGAGATGGCCCAACCGATGTGTAATCTCCCAGAGACTCAAGATGCATCCTTACCACCCACAAATGCGCAGGGTTGTTTTTAAAAGAGAACGGCCGAGTCTTGAGTAAAATTAGAGAGGGGTAGCATGTGTCCCTGTTATAAACGTTGTCTTAGAAACTATCAAAAGAGCCAGTGATGACAAGCCTAGGCAAGATGAAATGAAAAGAAATGTAATCCTTGGCTTCGACTATTTGGATAACTATTTTGCGAAGGATGATAATTCTCTGGAAGACAGGCGTATTTCTTAAAATAACAGGGAGTCCCAAAGACTTAGAAAAACAGTGAAAAGAAAAATGCAAATTACTTTTTAAAATGATAATGGATTCTTCTAAACCAGAGATATTAAAGCAGTAATCATAAGAAGGTTGTATTTGGTTTCAATCTTGCTGAAGCCCTAGCCAGCACTTTACAAATACTAGGCTTTAAACAAATATTTATCAGTTCAGCAAAGGAATGAACTTATTGAACTTAAGTCCCTTCTGATTTATAAGAATACAGTAAATATTTCTAGACTACTAGTTTTGTATTCACAGCCTTACCTCGAGTGCTTTAAAGAAAAATAGTATTTTTTGTGTGTGTATGTGTGCTTCACATGAAGGTTTATGAGTAAATTAGTGTCTCATTAAATAATTCACGCACTTACTGTTTTGTGACATTGGTCGTCAATTCCATGACGTGGCAGCACTCTCTCCTTCTCCAGCTTGCATTCGCCATTACTGGCTTCTCTGGTCCCACCTGCCTTCTCATCCTTTCCCATGGGCTTGTGTGTCTGTTTAGTCTTGTTTTATGGGCCTGTCTAATCTCTGGCTGAAATTTAAGGCTCAGAAATGACTTCAGTACTGAGTTCAAAGGATCTTCAGGGGCCTAACTCTTGGAGTTTCCCCAGTATTGGTTAGACCAGTTAAGTCTCCATCATTTTTTGGTGAGCCAGAATTTTGTCCTACACTTCTCTCTGACTCTGTTTGGGACCTTCTACTGGATCCCTGTCAGAGCAGTCCGTGGTGGTAGACAGGCACCATCTGTTACACTAAACTCAGTCTCACGGAGGTTGTGGTTGTGGTAGTCTATTTAGTCCTTTGGACTAATCTGTCGCTCGTATCCGGTTTTTCTTTATTCTTGCTTGCTCCAGACCAGGAGGGACAAGATGGTTACTCATAAGTTTTTAAGACTCCAGAGACTATTCTCTCCAAAGTATGATATAGAATGTTTTATTTATAAATTGTGTTAAATGCCAGTTGAGCTAGATGTGCCCTTCTATAACAAGACCTAAAAATTTTTACAGATGTTTGAGGCACTAATTTTTCCCGTATTTCATAGTGAGATGGTTGGCTATGCAGAGGCAACTCAGAAAGCAGTTAACTACTGTTGTTACAAATCTTTAGAAGGTCATTCATATTTAGGGTCACAACGTGACCATATGGTGTGTGTACTTGATGGTTCTATGCATCTATAGGCTGCTGTCCTACTGGCCTCCTACTAGAAGGGAGAGGAGAGGGTGGAGAGGAGGAGACAAGAGACTGCTAAGAGGATATGACATAAATAGAATGAAAAGGAGGAGTGTGCTGTCACCTGGCAAGGAGAGCAGAAGGAACTGCAGATAGGTGGGCATGCGAATTTAGTTTGGATTGTATATTTGCATTTAATTGCAATTCAAAAAAAAAAGAAATTCACAAGTTGAAAGAGCAAGTAGTGGAAGATGGAGCAAGTTATGGGTTTGTCCTAAATGCCTCCCAACCTTTGGTGAGAGGTGAATTACACTTCTACATCCCCTCAGATCAAATGAGAAATGCCTTGTGGAGATCCTCAGAGTTCTGGAAACCCTGATGTTGGCCATAAACACCATACCCATGACTAAGAGACAGAGAGAGAGGCAGGGAGAGTGGGGAATGGAAAGAGAAAATGGCAAATGCCTGGAGTTATTTTAGGGCCTGCCCAAGAAGATTGCCTGAAGAGAAGAGTGCACCCAGAAGGAAGCCTGAGGGAGATAAGGGACCTGGTACAAAAGATGTGTTTGGAATAGAAAAGGAACCTGCCAACAAGAACACTGCCCAAAGACTTCGGTGTACAGTGGCTGGTGGTTCCTGAAGAGAGTGACTTTTCAAACATCATTCGTAGCTAGATCGCTGCCAGTTAAATGAATTGATTTGGCTGCTGTTCCTTTCCCAGATGCACATTTCTTGTCTTTAGAAGGTCTGAACGAGGAAAAGAGTTCACTTTGAAGTTCGGAGTTTTGACTATTACACCGGACATGCCATATTAATTACTGAACTGAGAATATTTGAGGGAAAGAAGCTACCAGAGCAGTTTTTAATTATCTTGTGGCCAAGCCAGCCAAGTGCCGTCGAATCTTGTAGGAAACACATAATTTAGTCAGGCTATCTGCCCCCACCGGTTTTATCACACAGTTAAAAAATAATGGTGCCCTAGACTGGGTTTGTAGGTGTAATTATAAAGAGAAAACAAGAGAAAAATATCTTTATAATTGCACATATATATCTCTCTTATAAATCATGAGAGTTATGAGAACAAGGAGAGAGCTTAGAATTTGGGATCAAACTGGATTTGAATAACCAAGATCAGTGCCTCACTTAGCTTCTCTGGACCTCAAGATCCTTGTGTGAGAAATGCCAATCTGTGAAGATTAGATATAGCAATGCATACAAGGAAGTTAATAATTTGTTACCCACGTAGATGATACTCAAATACATTTTTTCCCATTATCAAATTAGCAGACTTTCAAGCACATTTAGGTACTCAGTGAATGAATGTAAATTCAACTAAACCTTCTTCCTTCCTTTTAACAATAATAAAAAATAATAATAATTTTAAAAGAGCCTTCAAAGACTCTATTTTCACATAAATGACATTCACAAACATAAGGTATTATGACTGAAATATGTCTTAACTGGTGGACTGTCTTTAATCTGTAACAATATCTTACTTTTTTGTTTCTTCTAAATATACTCCTCTGCCTCTCATTGCTCCAGTCAGTCCCCTTATTTCAATTATCAACTCAGTCTTTAACATGATAAATATTTAACACAATAGATGTTCTCATCTGAAGGGAAATGATAGGATCTCCGATTCACTGTTGATCTGGGTGGTTATACAGCTAGTTGAGTGTGGTGGTTTAGAAAGCATCTGTATGTATTTTTAAGTTCATTTATTCAACAAATATTGAGTGCCTACTTTATACTCAATAATCAGTCTACTGGGAAATTAAGAATATTAAATTAATTTCTATATAGATTTTGCTACAAATCCAAAATATTCAGAGATGCTTAATTATGGAATTTCACAGGTAGAGAGTCATTTAATATTGATACTTCTTTGTATTTCATCTCACTTTTCCTTTTCCTACATCGTTCTAACATATTAGAACATATTAAGAGATATTTTGATTTTCTTCACACCTGCAGATAAATGTGACTATATGAATCTGAGTATATTCTGTATCTCCGTCAATGTCATTGTTCATTTACGTTTAAAGCAAGCAAACAAAATATCCATTTGCTTTACCCTGGAATTCTGCTACCCACATTGTATTTAGAATATTTAAAAGAATACTTTTGAAGGAAATATTCATAAAGAAGAAAGTATATAGCTTAGAATGTAATGCAGGTTATTTTTTTTAATTGAACACTCATAAAAAATAAATCATAAAAAATTAAATTAAAAATACATATTGAAAAATAAGCTTCTAGATTTTAATATTAATGTTCTAATGTAAACCAAAAATGCATAAAAAAGGAGTTGTCAGAAGATTTATTTTTATATTACTGTCTTAATTTTAATATTTAATAACATATGCAAAATCAATTTGAAAAGTCCAGATCTAGCTAATAGGATGAAAAGAGAAACAGTTGTGAAGTGTTGGGGTCTAAACCCCATACCCATTTTTCTTTGTAAAGTTTGTCCACAGAAAGCCCAGAGAATATATCAAAGACATAGTGAACAGATCCTGATGAAAATTTCCTCAGGCATAGCATTCAAAATTAGATATACTTTTCTCCCATATCATTATTCTTATCCAGAACTTGAAGTAGGCAGCTTTCAGACCTGCTGCTTTTTTGAAACTGTAATAAATAAATGACATCCTTATTCATGAGAATCTGTTCTAATTTAGAAGCCCCACCTTTGCATGCACCTTTGCTATGCAAGCCTCCGGGGAATGTAATTAAATTTAATAGCCTCTATGAGTTCTAAACAAAGACATACAATAGATGCAGTGACGATGATCAAATACAGGTATTTATAGAAACCAGTTCTTCAGAAAATTGAAGTGTAATTTCATATTTATGGTGCTCTATTCTGGAACTACAGAAAAATATAAATTGTCATCTGGATGATACTTTTTCCCTATTATTTTTGAATTTTAATAAGCAAGCTACTATTTTTTTAAGCTGAATGATCTTTTTCTCAAGCCCCTGAAATAATATACTTCTGTGGTGAATACATACTTTCCATAAGTTATCTTTCTAGCTCAAAACTGAATTCATTGTCTGGCTCACTAAGCAACAAAAAGGTACTTATCTACCTACCCAAAACATGTGAAACAATGGAAAAGTTGACCTAGCGAGAAAATAGATGCTTCTAAATAATTCATCAATTTTGTAGATGCACAAATCGAAAGGCATTCTTAAGTTTTTGATTTTTACAATCAGTATTGGATATAAACATACAGCTTTCAGAACACAAAATGCTATGGCATTGAAACATAAACATAAAAAATCTCAACTGCTCTAAACAGAGAAAAACAAATTCAAACTACAATGATACTGCTATTTTTTACCTATCACATTGGCTAAGATAGAAAATTATAAAATATTGTTTTTTTTCCTTCAATTTTTTTTCTTTGTTTTGGTAGTAGTTTCCTTCCCATACTACTTGTAAAAATGCAGATTGGGAAAGTATCTTTGGAAGGTACTTTGTAGTCATTTCTTAATTATTAATTCATATTTTGTATCAGAAATTAAATTTTAAAGAAATAGTTTACAGATGTGTTCATAATCATATCCACTTAAGCATTGCTTATGATGCTAAAACATGAAAACAATTCCAAATGTCTGTCAATTTAAACCCACTGCCACTAAGTCATTTCCAACTAATAGCAACTTTGTAGGACAGAGCAGAAACTCCCCAAGAGTTTCCAAGGCTATATAATCTTTAAGCAGAAACCCTGGTGGCACAGTGGTTAATTGCTTTGGCTACTAACCAAAGGATCAGCAGGGGACTCTGTGTCGGATGCCGCTTAGCAGAACTGTGGGCAGTTCTGCTTTGTTCTATAGGATCTCTATGAGTCAGAATTGATTCAAGCTCAACAGTCTTTCTTTTTAATGTGTACAGGAAAGAGCCCAGGTTGCACAATGGTTAAAAGGCCCAGCTGCTAACCAAAAAGTTGGCAGTTCCAATCCATCAGCCACTCACAGGAGAAAGATGCAACAGTCTGCTTCCGTTAAGATCTACATCCTTGGAAGAAGCCCTATAGGGTAGCTCTACTCTGTCCTATAGTCTCACTGACTCGGAAACAAGGGGACAACAGTAGAATCTGGGGGATTCGTATCTTGCTCCCATGATGAATTCCAGTCGTCAACATTTCTTTTGGTAGCCAAGTGCTTTAACCATTGCACGACCACTGTTCTATCTATCAATGAACCAAAAGCCCAAATACCACTGCCTTTGAGTTGATTCTGACTCACAGTAACCCGGTAGGGTTCCTGAGGCTGTGGGTCTCTACCAGGGCAGACTGCCCCATCTTTATCTCAAGGACCTGTCAGTTGACACCTGATTGCTTTAAACACTGAACACTAGGACTCGTTAAATAAATTGTGATACAGCCTTAGAATAAAATTCTATGCAGTGTTAAAAAGTCTCAAGTACTACAACAGGATGGTGTGGAGTGATGAGAAGAAAAGAGAACATTGATTAGAAAGCCTAACACATGTCAAATATTTATAACAAAATATGTAGAGATATTCAGGATATCCTAGAAATGGACAAAAACTGTTACTCTGGAAAAAGGCCTTGGCTTAGGAGAGGGGGTAGAAAAGAATCCTGCTTTTCACTGTGCCTGAGTTTTTATTATTTGCCTATTTAAAAATGAGTAAATTAACAATAATTTGGGACACCATTATTGAATTGTAATGCAGGGGATACAAGCAAGATTATATAATTATTATTTTATATAAAAATAAAATATTGGTATGTCAGAACACTTAGAAATTTATATTCAGTACACATAGATTTTATATTTATTCAAAGAAATCTATTGTTTAATGAGGCTAAAAAACTGCCAAATATGGTTTTGAATATCTTCTTTTACCTCTGTGTTTTACAGGGATTCTAATATTTGATTTTAGATAATGATGCTTCGCCTGAAATTAATCTTGTGCCTTTAATTATTCAAGTATCCAGCCTTGCTGAAATCACTCTAATTATTCCCATTGCTCAATAGTATTGGTAAAAATGACATTTAAGTTCAAAATAACTTAAGCAGTCTTTAATATCCCACAGGCATTTAGCTGCTTTTATATTTTCTCCTTTTTAGACAAAAAAAAGGAAAAAAATATATTTAATATAGCCAATATAATTTTAAAAAATTCTGTTTTTATTTCTGATCTAATACCATAAACAGTGGACTATAATTAGCTTCTTTTCTGTTTTGATTTGTAAATCCTATCTCTTGTATTACCTACCCATTTACACATTTAAAAATTTTATGACGCTCATATTCTTTTATCACCGGTTAGGTTAATCAGTGCACAAGATTTTATGTACATTTTCTAGTGCATTGCCCTTGAGAAATGAAGATTATTATTCATCCTGAATAAATAAATACCATGTAAGTTTGTAATAATAGACCTCAAACAACACAAGCTACCAACTGACATAATCTCTCTGCTGCTAGATTAGGCTGTTTTCTGAAATGGATTTTATGTATATGTCTGCTCAATAATGTTATGCATTATTAAAAATAACATGTGACATTTGGGAAACTAAACTATCCATTCTAGCATCTATTAAATTATTTAACAATTTAACTTCAAGGCTCTCCACCTTGTATTTCACATTGATTTCGGTGGGAAACAAGGCCCAAGCCAGCCTAAAAACTAAGAATTAGAAACAGGCCTATACTTACATTTCATACACGGGTAAGTCTTGAAATTTTGATTTAGGTTAGATAAATTAAATTATTTTGGCCTGTGCTGCCTCTCCCCCGACACTGCAATATCGTTCTCCAGAGTCTATTTCCTACCGCTGTGTATATATATGATTTGTAAGGATGATGTTCAAAGACTCTGCACACCATTTCTTCCTTCTACATACCATGCACACTGGAGGTACAGGACACAGTGAGAAAATAAAAGCCCAGTTTAAATATGAATCTTTATTGAACTTTCTGTAACTGCTTTAAAACTTGTTAACATAATTTGGGGGAGAGGGACTGAGCCACTTATACGTGTGTGTGAGTGTGTGCATGTGTGTGTGTACTTTGACGACTTTGACATAGGACTTATAAACATGCACATACACAAGTTAAAATGTCTCTTAACAAGAAATTCTTTTCTGTGATCTTTAGAAAGCAATGTGGATGTTTTATTTTTATCTGAGTGACACAAAGTAGCAATTACAAAACACAAAGCCTTGTCCTTAATTAAATCCCACATGAAGGTGAGGGCATTTGAACCTTGCCCTCAAAAGAGCTCTTTGATGACAGAGACGTTGTCCACAGCACATGATGACTCAAATGTCAACTAAATTCTCAGTTCTGAGCCTGAGCTAGAGGGTATTTTAGGGAAGTATTTACTAGCACAACAGACGCAGACTGTTCGCTGTAGAGCTGATTCTGAATCATGGTGGCCTGATGTGACCTAGTAGAATTGTAAAATTTTCAAGGCTGTAATCTTTATGGGAGTTGTCATAGGCTGAACTGTGTCACCCAGAAACTGTGCATTGTGTTTACTATGTGACTGCCCTCCATCCTGTGATTTTCCTGGGCTTGTAACTCCTCATCTCTGCCTGTGGTTAAGAGACTGGATTAAGTAAAAGAGGATTAGGGTAGAACTGTAGCACCCTTTCTAAAGTCACCTCTCTGCTCCAATGTAAAAGGGGTTTCTCTGGAGTGTGGCTTTTACCACCCTTTATCCTACAAGAGATAAAAGGAAAGGAAAGCAAGCAGAGAGTGGCCACCCCACACCATCAAGAAAGCAGCACTGAGAACAGAGTGTGTCCTTCAGAGCTGAGGTTCCTGTGCCAAGATCTTCTCAGATCAAAGATGCAACACAAGAACTTTCCTGCAGAGCTGCTGGAGAGAGAGCACACTCCCCGGGAGTCAGCACCCTGAATTCAGACTTCTAGCCTACTGGACTGTGTGAGAATAAATATTTCTGAGTGAAAGCCATCTATTCGTGGTATTTCTGTTAGAGTGGTACTAGATGACTAAGACAGACAAGACCCTATGTGTTACAACTACTCTACAGGGTACCTTGGATATAATCTTTAGCAAAGCAGATTGCCAGACCTTTCTTCTGTAGCACTTTTGGGTGTGTTTGAACCCTAACCTTTTCAGAAGTATTTAAGCACTGATTGTTTGCACCCTGCAGGAACCACTGGAAGAGGGAGTGTTGTTGTTGGATGCCATCGAGTCAGTTCCATGTCCTAGCAACACTATAGACAGCAGAACTAAGTACTTCCTGGTCCTGCCCCGTTCTGTCAATCATTGTTGTGCTTGAGCTCATTGTTGAAGCCGCTGTGTCGATCTGTCTCATTGAGGATCTTCTTTTTCTGATTTTCTACTTTACCAGGTTTCCAAGGACTGATCCCTTCTGATAACAAGTCCAAAACATGTGAGACCAAGTCTCACCATCTTTGCTTCCAGTGACCATTCTGGCTTTACTTCTCTCAAGACAGATTGTCTCTTTCATCTGAAATTAACAGTATGTTCAATATTCTTTGCCAACAGAATAATTCTTCTGTCTTCCTTATTCATTTACTAGCTTTTGCATGCATATGAGAGTTAAAAATAGCATGGCTTGAGTCAGGTGTACCTTAGTCCTTAAAGTAACATCTTTGTTTATTGACAACTGGAAGTGGTCTTTTCCAGCAGATTTGTCCAATAGAATGAGCTGTCTGATTTCATGACTACTGCTTTCATAGGTGTTGATTGTGGATCCAAGTGAAATGAAATTCTTGACAATTTCAGGCTTTTCTCCATTTATCGTAATACTGCTTACTAGTCCACTTGTGGACTAGTTTTGTTTTCTTTATGTTGAGGTGTAGTCTATACCAAAGTCTGTAGTATTTGGTTTTCATCAGTAGGTACATCAAGCCCACTTCACTGCCAACAAGAAAGTTTGTGTTATCTGCATAATACACGTTGTTAAAGAGTTTTCCTCCAATCCTTTCACCTCCTTCTTCTTCATATAGCTCAGCTTCTCAAATTACTTGCTCGGCATAGGTATTTGGTAGGTATGGTGAAAAGATACAGCCCTGATACCCGCCTTTCCTGATTTTAAACAACACAGTATCCCCTACCTCTGTTCAAACAATTGACTCTTGTCTATGTATGGGTTTCTCACAAGCATGAATAAGAGTTCTGGAATTCCTATCTTCACAATGTTATCCAAAATTTGTTATGATGCACACAGTTGAACACCTTTGCATAGTTGATAAAACACTAGTAAACGTGTTTTGTATATTCTTTGCTTACAGCCAGGATCCATCTGATGTCATCAGTGATATCACTCATTCCAAGTCATCTTCTGAATCTTGCTTGAATTTCTGGCAGGCACTGCTGGAACTGCTTTTGAACGATCTTCAACAAAACTTGACTTGCTTATCGTATTAATGAAACTGTATGATGATTTTCATATTCTGTTGACTAACTTATCTTTGGAAGAGGAATTAATACAGATCTACTAGCTGGATGGCCAGGTAGCTGTCTTCCAAATTTCATGGCATAGATGACTGTTTACCTCCAATGCGGCATCTGCTTGTTGGAATACCTCAGTTGCTATTTTGTGGATTCCTGGAGCCTTGTTTTGGCCAGTGGCTTCAGTACAGCTTGGATGTCCTCCTTCACTTCCTTTGGCTCTTGATCATCTACTACTTTATGAAATGTTTGAAGACTGGCCAATTTTTTTTAAATACAGTACCTCTGTATTTCTTTCTTCTTTTGTTATTTCTTGCATTGTTCAGTATTTTGCTGATGAAATTCTTTGCTATTGCATCTTGAGAGTTGATTTTTTTTCCTCCAGGGCCTTCAATTTGAGGCTGCATCTATTCTCCTGTCATCTGTTAAGTGCTTTCTAACCCAGAAGGCTCAGCTTTTGGCACTGCCATTTATAAAGTTTTCACTGGCTAATTCTTTCCCAAAGTAGACTCCCTAATCTGTCTTTGTCGGGAAGCTCAGCTGAAGCCTGCCCTCCACTGGTGATCTTGCTAGCATTTGAATGCCCGTAGCATAGCTTCCAAGAACGAAGCAACATGCAAGCCTTCACAGTACAACAAGCTCACGGACACATAGGGGAAGAGAGAGCAGTGGAGACTAATGAAAACTCTCTTACATAGCAAATATAAGGTATCTGTTTGGATTGCACTATCATACACAGACTCTTATCACTCTGCTCCATTGTTGGAATACTGAAGAGCCATCCTTTCTCAAGTTTTCTCTGGGATTGGCTGAGGTTCCATTGCAACTGCATCACAATTTCTCTTCTGCACAGTTTCTCTTCTGCACAATTCTGCTTTTCTAAACACTCCAACTCTAATAGTGGTCCAAAGTACTTTGCCAAAAATCACATCCCATGAGCAGAAAAGGACTGTAGATACTGAAACTTCCAGCCACAGATATAAATCACAGAATACACTAAGCACTGGCAGCAGATCTCTAACCCCTTTCTTTCCAGAAATATTTTGCAGCCAGAAAAATTTTGGCAAGCCCATTGTCAGGTTTCATACAAAGTGTCATCCCGAGTTTTCCAATGTGGTTCAAAATTTAGATGAAGGATGTTCTAACATAAAATTTCACTAAAGGGCCTTTAAGTTTCCCTAGGAGTGTGGCCCTTGGCCCTGAGGCTGCCATGTCCATAAATCATAATGGAGGTCCACTCTTCAGACAGCAATGGATTGGACTTGGCGACACAGAGTGACCATATCACGTGTGCACTTTATGGTTCTATGCATCTATAGGATGTCATCCTGCTGACCTCTTACTGGAGGTGGGGGAGTGGGTAGAGAGGAGGGGATAGGAGATTGTTGGAAGGACACGACATCTATGGTGTGAAGAGGAAGAGTGTGCAGTCACTGGTCAGGGGGAGTAGTGGATGCTGCGTCTGGGTGGGCAGGCAAATTTGTATGAGAATGTACATTTTCACTCAATCATAATAAAAAAAGAAAAAATCACCGAAGTTATTATGGTCATGGGAGCAATTTTGTAGGGTTAGATAACAGCCAGATGGATAGATACTGCCACGTTCTCAGTTCATGCAAAACATTTAATATATTTCATTTTATACTTTAGTAGAATGCTTTAGGTCACTCAAAATGGCTAATTTAATTCAACTTACAAATGTAAGAAGAAAACAATTTCCTGACAAATCTCTCAGATATCCTAATGACCTATAAGAATTTTTTTGCTTCTCATCACTGATCTAATTTTGTTATTTTTACCTTAGGACTCATTCTTTATGAAGTTGACTGAGCTCAATATTTTCATGAAAGTACTTTCCTAGTAAGTGCTCTTCCTAAGTCTATGAGAAGGGTAGAAAAGCAAAACTGATGCAGTTACAACTGAACCTCAACCAATGCCACAGAATTCAAGGAGAGATGGCACATCAGGGTCCCAAGTTGAGGCAAAAAATGTACCAAGGTCTAGCCTATTGCATGGAACAGTCATTAAAGCCCCAGTTCCGCTGAGTGGAATCCAACTAATAGCAACCCTATAAGATGGAGTAGAAGTGCTCCACAGAGTTTCCAAGGAGTGCCTTTTGATTAGCTGACTTTACACTTAACCACTACACCACCAGGGTTTCTGGACTGGTCATTGGGTGTGGTTAACTCAAGGGATGGGACTAGGCAGCTCACCTTAGCCTAGAGCAACCTCTGGAGCATAACTTAGCTGTAAGTAACAACAAAACTCCTGGCACCTGAATAAATGACTGACTCAATCTGAAGGGGAAAAAAGATGATGTACCCCAGCATCTATATTTTCCTTCTATATGAACCTAAAGACATTTAACTTTTGATAATGAGAATCTATTGATTACTTATCCTTAGTATCTGCCACAACATTAAAAGTATATAGCCTTCAGTATATTTAGAACATTATTTACTATATGTACACTATATCTCAAATATTTATGAATGTTTATGTGTTTACTATTAACATAGCAGACTGTTTAGCATCACTGATTTCTTATTAGAGTACTTTAAAACACAGATTGGTGACACTAGACAGTTACAAATAAACAGAATTTATGTCAGTGTTACTGTTACAGATAAAAAGAAAGGGCTTTCCTTCTGTAGTTCTATTTATCAATCAATATCTGTTTACAGCCTGGATGGAAATGGCTCCATGAGCAGGGTGCACGCTTATGTGCTAACATAAATTCTATTTGTGACTGTGTATTATGTCAAGTCTATACCATCTCTCAGCTAGGCTCTTATAGTAGTCTCTTAGATGGTTCCCCAGCATCCCCTCTTCAACTCTTAAAAGTCCATTTTGCACATATTAGCCATAAGGAATAACAATTGTATTAACTGGCCATCATTGTAGGTGTATGGATATTGTCTTATCACTGACAGCGTTGTAATGGTTAATATGACTATTATTCAAATTTATGCACCAACTACTAAGGATAAAGATGAAAAGACTGAAGATTTTTACCAGCGTCTGCAGTCTGAAATCAAGAGAACATGCAATCAGGAAGCACTGATAATTACTTGTGACTGGAATGCAAAAGTTGCAAGCAAACAAAAAGGATTAGTAGTTGGAAAATATGGCCTCAGTGATAGAAATAATGCTGGAGATCACACGATAGAATTTTTCAAGTCTAATGACTCCATCATTGCAAATACCTTTTTAACCAACACAAATGGTGACTGTACACATGGACCTCACTAGATGGAATACACAGGAATCAAATCAACTACATCTGTGAAAAAGATTATGGAAAAGCTTCATATTTGCAGTCAGAACAAGACAAGGTGCTGACTGCAGCACAGATCTTCAATTGCTCACATGCAACTTCAAATGGAAAGTGAAGAAAATATAAAAGCCAAAGTATTACCTTGAGTATATCCCTACTGAGTTTAAAGATCATCTCAAGAACAGATCTGATATGTTGACCACTTACAACTAAAGACCAGATGAACTGCGGAATGAAATCAAAGACATCATCCATCCAGACAACAATAGGTCCACTAAAAAGACAGAAAGGGGGTGGGTAGCTGAATCAGACGTTGAAGGAGACTCTGAAACTTGCTCTCAAAAAGCAAGCAGCTGAAGCAAAGGAAAGAATAGTAAAGTAAAAGACCCAACCAGAAGATATCAAAGGGAAAATTGAGAAGACAAAGTATTATAATGACATGCTCAAAGAACTGGAAATGGTAAACCAGAAGGGAAGAACAAGTTCTGCATTTCTTGAGCTAAAAGAACTGAAGAAAAATTTTAAGCCTCAAGTTGCGCTACTGAAGGATTCTACAGGGAAAGTATTAAATGACTCAGGGAGCATCAAAAGAAGATGGAAGGAATATGCTGTGTCATTATACCTGAACTGGTCAATGTTCAGTCGTTTGAAGAGGTAGCATATGATCTGGAACTGGTGGTACTGAAGGAAGAAGTCGAAGCTGCTATGAAGGCATTGGCCAAAAAACAAGGCTTCAGGAACTGATGGAATGTCAGTTGAGATATTTCAACAAACTGATGCAGCAGTGGAAGTGCTCACTCATCTATGCCAGGAAATTTGGAAGACAGCTACCTGGCCAACTGACTGGAAGAGATCCGTATTTATACCCATTCCTAAGAAAGGTGATCTAACTGAATGTGGAAATTACTGAACAATATCATTAATATCACATGCAGGTAAAATTGTTTCTCACGAACATCCAAAAGTTACTGCAACAGTATATCAACAAGGAACTGTGAGAAATTCAGTTGGATGCAGAAGAGAAAGTAGAACCAGGGACATCATTGCTGATGTCAGGTGGATCTTGGCTGAAAGTAGAGAACACCAGAAAGATGTTTACTTGCATTTCATTGCCTATGCAAAGGCATTCCGATGTGTGGATCATAACAATTATGGCTAACATTGTGGAAAATGGGAATTTCAGAACACTTAGTAGTGCTTTTAAGGAATGGATCAGGAGGCAGTCTTGTGAACACAACAAGGGGACATTGCATGGTTTAAAGTTAGGAAAAGTGTGTGTCAGCGTTGTATTCACCATACTTTTCCAATTTGTATGCCAAGCAAATTATCAGAGCAGCTGGATTATATGAAGAAGAATGAGGTATCAGGACTGAGGGATGACTCATTAAAAACCTGCATTACACAGATGACACCACCTTACTTGCTAGAAGTGAAGAAGATTTGAAACACTTACTGATGAAAATCAACTACCACAGCCTTCAGTATGGATTGCAACACAACACCAAGAAAACAAAAATCCTCACAATTGGACC
Organism: Heterohyrax brucei; assembly: GCA_028571685.1. Taxonomy (NCBI): domain Eukaryota; kingdom Metazoa; phylum Chordata; class Mammalia; order Hyracoidea; family Procaviidae; genus Heterohyrax; species Heterohyrax brucei. Next base: position 136,266,189 of record CM053142.1, on the reverse strand, counting down.
AGTAAGCAACACCAGGATAAATGGAGAAAGGATTGAGGTTCTCAAGGATTTCAGTTTACTTGGGTCCACTATCAATGCCCACAGAAGCAGCAGTCAAGAAGTCAAAAGACACATTGTTTTGGGAAAATCTGCTGCAAAGAACATCTTTAAAGTATTGAAAAGTAAAGATGTCACCTTCAAGACTAAAGTGCACCTGACCCAAGCCATGGTATTTTCAGTTCTATCATATGCATGCAAAAGCTGGACAATGAACAAAAAAGGCAGAAGAAGAAATCGATGCCTTTGAATTATAGTGTTAGGGAAAAATGTTGAATGTATCATGGACCACCAAAAAAAACAAACAAATCTACTTTGGAAGAAGTATGACCAGAATGCTTCTTGGAAGCAAAGATGGACATGTTGTCAGGACAGATCAATCCCTGGAGAAGGACATCATGCTTGGTAGAGTGGAGGGTCAGTGAAAAAGAGGAAGACCCTTAACAAGATGGATTGAGACACTGGACACAATGATGGACTTAAGCATAAAAATGACTGTGGACATGGAGCAAGACCAGGCAGTGTTTCGTTCTGTTGTGCACAGAGTCACTCTGATTCATAACTGACTTGAAGGCACCTAACAACAACAGCCACAATAAAAATTGGTAAAAAAATTCAAATCAGAATACCTCATTCCTTTGCTTCCCATTGAACTCTGAATATATTCCAAAGCTCTGAAATGCTTCGTGATCTGGTTCTTGCCTGCTTCTCTCAATTCCCCTCATAGTACCAGCCACCCAGCTTACTAAGATGAAGCAACACTGTCCTCAGAGCTGTTTGTGTAAATAAACTATCTTGTGACTCAGGGCTTTTATAACTTGTGTTATTTGTACCTGGAGTGTCCTTCTCTCTCCCTGTCCCTCTCTGCCATGGATTGAATTGTATCCCTCAAAAAATATATGTAGCAATTTGGCTGGACCATGATTTCCAGTGTTATTTGATTGCTCTCTATTTTGTGATTTTTCCTATGCTGTAAATCCTGCTGTCTGCCTGATCTTTGTAATTTGGTGCCTTCTCCTTCTTTAAGGTCTAGCTTAAAAGTCACCTCCTGACGAAGGCCTTATATGAGCAGATTAGACTGTCCAAAGTTATGTATTATCACCGTTCCCTCCTCCTGGGCTTCTACTACTTTACCACGCACCTGTTCGTCACTTCCTCACCCTAGCTGATTTTTCTCTACAACATCTTCATTACAGCTATCTGTAATTATTTTGTTTATTAATTGAAGAGCATATTTATTTTTATCCCTTCCTTGAGAAAATATACTGCATATTTTCCTCCTTCTAATTGCAATAGTATACAAAATCTATTCCACTTCACATATGATGAAAAAATATAAAATGATGTGCAATAAGGTTCAGTGTTAGCCAGGCTCTAAACAAGGAAATGTGTATCAGGCCTTGTTAAAATTCTGGAGCAACTAAAACCATTGCTCAGATTCTGCCTTGGAGTCAGAGAAAAGATATGAATATTTCTGTGCATTAGGACAGAAATATTCATATGTTTTCTGTACTTCAAAAGCACAATCTTAACAATGGTTTCCATTGTTCCTCATGGTGTAGAGGCTAAGAACTACTGGGTGCTAATAAAATGTCAGCAGTTCAAATCCAACAGGGGCTCGTTGGAAACTCTATGGGACAGTCCTACCTGGTTCTCTAGTGTCACTTTGAGTCTAAATCAACTCAAAGGCAACAAGTTTTTAATGTAACTACCTGGTTCACAACATAGGCATTTATATTTTATTCCAATACTTAAATAGTAATTATTAACTTTTCTGTCCTCTTCAGGCTGGTCAATACTAATATGCCAAAACCAACAAAAACCCATTGCCATTGATTTTATTCCAACTTACTGCAACTTTATATCACCTAGGATTTTAAAATATTTATACTGGCCCAGTCCTTACAAAAATTTCTCTGTGCTGAGATAAGAGGCTTATCACTTACTATACGATACCTATATAAAAGTTAATCTTGATTCCGAAGGAGTCATTTTATGATTAAACTATTTTATGTGTCACTTCTCCCAGTCCCTCCCTGTTATATATTGAATTGTGTTCCCCAAAAATGTATGTAGCAGTTTTGCTGGGCCATGATTCTCAGAACTGTGTGATCACCTTCATCTTGTGATTTTCCAGTGCCATAAATCCTGATCTCTGCCTGTGGTTAATACACTGGGTGACATTAAAAGAGGATTAGGGTGGGGCTGCAACACCCTTACGGAGGGAGTTTCCCTGGAACACGGCTTGCGCCACCTTTTATTCATTATCCTACAAGAGATAAAAGGAAAAAGAAGAAAACTGAGAATTGAGAACCTCGAGAAAGCAGCACCTGGAGTAGAGCACATCCTTTGGGCCTGAGCTTCCTGAGCCAAGATGCTCCCTAACCAAAAACTTACAGAACACAGGACCTTCCTCCAGAGCCAACAAAAAAGGAAAGCTTTCCCTGGAGTGGACACCCTGTATTCCGACTGGTAGCCTACTGGACTGTGTAAGAATAAACTTTTCCTTGCTAAAGACATCCACTCATGGTATTTCTGTCAGAGCAGTATCGCATGACTAAGACATTTCCTAAACTCTTATCTCCTTTAATTCACTGTATTTTCCTGGATACGTCTATGTATTTGTTTGCCTTTTAATTGCATGACTCCACTGGGGCAAGAATGTCTTGTTTTCTCTTTTCCCTTTGTCCCTAGTATAAGACCTGGCGAACAGAACATGCTGTACAAATATTTGTCAAATGAATGAACCTGTGAATCTAAACACTTCCCCTATATAGAAGCTGCTACTTCCCAATGAAGCAGAATAAATGAGATCTCTTAGTCACTACAGTCCTTTTACTCTTCAAAGGTCATAGAATTAATATTGTCTTTAATTTCCTCTATTTATGTATGCAAAATGACTGTCTAATGCAAGAGGCTCATCACTAGCAAGTTTTAGGATCATTTTACAATCTGCTCAATAGTCACATAAATAATGAGCAGCCAATTGCTAATTGATTATAGTCGCGGTGATGTTTATTTTTTGCTATATTCCTTCTTGATAGTTACCATGCTTCAACAAGTTTTACCTTTTAATGATATTTTATACAGTCTTTTGGAGTCCTTGAGTGGTTCAAATGGTTAACACAGTCAGATGCTAATTGAAATGTTGGAGGATTGAATCCATCCAAAGGCACCTTGCAAGAAAGACTTGGTAATCTACTTCCAAAAATTCAGACACTGAAAGCTGTGTGGTGCACAGTTATACTCTGGCACACATGGAGTCACCATGAGTTGAAATCAACAGTAACTGGGATTTTTACATGCTGTTTCATCATGTACATGTACATGTACATATATACAAGTGAGATTTTTATCTTTTTCATTCACTGCTCTGTTCACTATACTGGGATAATACATAGCCCGCGTGTTAATCACTAATATTTTTTGTGTATTGAACAGTTAACACAATTTACACTTAGCAAAAGTGAATGGATACTCCTCTGTGGAAAATATCTTTCTGTATATCTATTTTTCAGCAAGTTTTTATTCTTGCCACAAATTTTTACCCATATTCCTTTAACAAGCACTTCTGGGAAGAAAGGGTATTAGATTAGGAGTCAGGGTTATATTTCTAGTTTGGGTTCTTCCTCTTGAGACTGTATATAAATCATTTACCTGGGATTTGGTTCCTAAATAATAAAAAATGAAGTAAAATAAAAGTAGTTACTTGACTCTCTAGGGTTCTTTTTCAAATCTAAAATTACATGTTTTCTTCAACTTTTACCAGTAAGATATATTTTAATACACATCTGTTATTAGAAACAATTTGTAGACCAGTATATATTTTAACTTATTTCCAAGTATGTCAAACAGCAAGTCTGTCAATTATTCAAAGCCTTGCGAAGATTGTCGTATCCGTATTGCTTGTCTCCTATCAGGGCTATATGGTATTTCCCTAACTCCATACTTAAGGGACAATGATTGTACTAAAACTATTCAGCAGAGGAATATGAGCTATTTGAAAGGAATAGATGACTTACTTTTGAGGGCTTTACACATTTGGGTACAACTGAATGAAGCCGAGGATCAAATACAACTCTCCCGAGTCAGGTTCTCTTCTGTATTGAAGAGTTCAAACCACCTGCAATGATTTGAACGCTAGTGCTGCATGGGTATTGTGCTGGGTGGTATAGTTTCTACCTCACTTTAGCAGGGGATTCTGAGGCAATTCATGCTCTTTATTAGCCAGTTGGGTTGGTTACATAATTCAACATTTTATTCAATATAGAATTACCAACATCTTTCCAAGTAAGATGAGGTGCCTTAAATATTATAACATTTAGTCTGTTAAAGAATCCATTAAGGGGAGCTGTCAAGTGAAAATCATAGTCCTTATTATCATTTATCTAAGGAAAAATCTAATGAAAGAACCAGTCCATAAAATAAGAATGCTTTCTTCCTACACCTAAAATAAAATAATTAAGATTTTAATCTTTGTTTCATCTTTATAGGGTGATCTATGAGGTTGGGCCAACAGGCATATTAGCTACATTCTGTACAATGCAGGTACATAACATCAGACAGCCATGTACTTTCTTCTAGGAGACTTTTTTGGTATCTGCCAAAATTTTACAGGGAAAATCCTTTCTCTATAGCCTATTACAATAATAAATGTTTTTTTTATGTTTAAATATTATCTGTTTCCTTTTTATTCTATTAGAATCATTTAAGCAGACCATTCTCATTTCTTTGCTTAAGGAATCCTGATTGTGCTCAGGGACTTCTTTAGCCCCGTAACTATGAGCAGAAATTATTTCTAGCTCCCGGGTACATACTGGTCTAAGCCAGTCATGGCAGTCCAAGTTACTCTATTGATATATTAGTTTATGTATAAGCCCAGGATACCTATCTAATATTTTCATTCATCCTTTCAACAATCGTTTTTGAGTACCTCTTATGTGTCAAGCACTTTTTACGGTGTTGGAGATACAGAAAAAATGTAGGTTACTGTCTCCCTGGAGGTTATATTAAAGCAGAGAGAAGAAGACAAAACAAACAAACCAATCAATACAGACTATCTCAGGGAATGAAATGTTCTATGAAGAAAACTAACACAAGGCAAAGGGATAGAAATGTTAGGGTAAAAAATGCTGTTTACCACAAGTGTCATCAGCCAAAGCCACCATGCTAAGTGACAGCAGAAGTTATGACTAAAAATTTAGGAGAAAACTAAACAAAACAAGAGTAGAATTGGATATAATTTTATTATACATAATTACTATGTGTCCATGGAAGTAGTAGTTAAGAAATCAAACACTGGATGTTTTCGGCAAATCTACTGTAAGTGATCACTTTAAAGCTTTAAAAAGCCAAGATTCAACTTAATGACTAATGTATTTCAGACTCAAGCCACGATCGTTTCAATCATTTCATGTATGTTTGAGAGTTGAATAATGAAAAAGGATGGCAGATCAATATTTCTTAAAGTTCCAGAACATTCCTTTGAAGCTAGGCTCATGAGACTTCCACTCCCTTACTTTGAACATATCATCAGGAAGGACCAATCACTGGAAAAGGACATCATGTTTCGCAAAGTAGTGGGATAAAGAATGAAAGAGAAACACTTAGTGATGAGAGAGATCAGCACAGTAGCTACAACAATGGACTGACACATACTAACAATCATGAAGATGGCTCAGGACGGGGCAGTGTGTTGTGCATAAGGTAGCTATGAGTCACAGAAGACTCGATGGCAAATAAGAGCAACAATCGTGCAATTCTAAGAGCTAAGAATGTGGGGAAAAATACAGGGCTCAGTTATGTTAAATCATCTTCAAATTTGGATGGTAAACATATTAATGTGCCTGAAGAGACAACAGCAACAATCACCTCATTTCTGTCATGTAATCTTGAGGATAGGGGTTACAGACTAATCTGACTAAGAATTTTCACAGTAATACTTAAAAATGGGCATCCATTCTATACAGCTTCATTTGTTACATCAACAAGTCCTTATTCTGGACTATATACAGGTTTCATTCAATTTCACTCAATTCTGACTTCCAAGCTGAAGGAGTAAATATAATGCTTTGGAAAGCTATTTATGAAGATTTTTGGTAAGATACAATTTTTACCATAGTGAATGAGCACCTTTTGAAGGTTTAAGAGATTTACAGTTAAGTTTAGGTGAGTTTTGAGCTTTTACTCATTCTAGTAATATTTTATACGTGCATTTTTAATAATACAAGTATTTGGCAGTATAGGTAATGTTAAAGAAAATTTGGCCATTAGAGCAAAAGGTCAGCTCTCTTGTTTGTTTAATACATAAATCATAACATATTTATAAAAATTACTTATTTTGAAAATGTTTGTTGTTACTTAAAGAAACACAGTACCACATAAGCAAAGTAAGTATATTAAATTGTAAGCACAATTTAAATATATAAAGAATTTTAACTAAGGTTATAAAAGAGAGTAAATATTAATCAACCTCCTTAAACCTGATCATGAAAATTACTAGACTTATAAACAGGCAAAAACTTACAAGTTGAACTTATTAAGAATTTGATTTTAAGAAATTAGTACCTGGAATAAAATATATATGTGTATTTTAAAACTACAATAAATCTTTAAAAATTTTTTGTATTATGATTACATGCAAGTACACAAGCCAATTTTTCATGCCACCTCCCTACAACTCTATCTGCTGTCCCCATCCTGTGACAGCACACTCTTCCTTTTCACTCTTTGCTTCTAGTGTCCTCCCAACAAACACCTGTCCTCTCCTTTCTACCCTCTCCTCTCCCCTCTAGAAAGAAACCAGTATAACAGCCCTTCTATAAATGTATAAAACCACAAAGTACACACACCACCTGCTCACTCTGTTTCCCCAAGTACAGTCCATGCTTTGTCTGAAGTGTTGTCTTCAGTATTGGTTTCAGGTCTGGGGCAGCAGTAGGTCTCAGGGCCATGTTCCCAGGAGACACTCCGGGTTGTTGGACCGTCCATTCTGTTTTTTAATAGAGTTCTTGATCTGCACACCTCTTTTTCTAGTGCTACATCAGAGATTCTACACTGTATCCTCTATCAAGGCTGTCTTTGGTGGTGGCCAAATACCCTCTGGTTCGTCTGGTCTTATGTTTTCTCCCAATCGTATAGGTTCTGTTGTCTCCTGGGCTCATGCTTCCTCATGTCATTAATGTTTTTAGTAATCAACTGTTCTATGTAGATTGGGACCAACTGATGTTGCTCAGATGGCAGCTTGCTGGCTTTTAAGAGTCCAGATGCCACTTACCAATATGGGGTGCAGAGGACTCTCTTAGCAAAATTCTGGTTATGCCAATTGACCTCAATGTCCCCTGAGAACATAGATCCAAGACCCCTGTCCTTTCTTACTCTATCCTTGGAAAACTAGAATAAATATTTGAATAATCTTTGGTGTGTAAAAATATATCCATGTGGGGAAGATAAACTTTTATTTATTTATTTATTTTACTCAAGTGGTGTCTCAACATAGACCCAAATACCGGGGAGGAATTAGCCACAGAGGAAGCATATTCCTTGCAGGAATAACACTAAATACAAAAGCTCTGAATTAGTAACTTGGCTACTTAGAGTTTACGGACAAATGTGAGTTCTGGAAGGAAGCTCCTGTGTTTCACTGGTTAAAGCACTAAGCTGCTAACTGCAGAGGCTGGCAATTTGAACCTACGAGCTACTCCAAGAGAAAAGCATGTAATAGTATGCTTCTGTAAAGATTTACAGCCTTGGAAACCCTGTGGGGACAGTTCTACTCTCTCTGTAGGGTCACTATGAGCCAGAATTGTCTAAATGGCAAAGGGAATTCATGAGTTCTAGAACTGCTTTGATCATCTAGCTCCCAGACCAGAAGGTGACTCACGAGAGAAGAGGTCAGAGTTTAAGGTCAATGCAAAGCCAAATTTCAGAAGAATTTTAGCCTAGTCTGCCCATTTTCTGGTTTCTTGTTACATGAGATAACATACAGCCTACTATTTAAGTTAGTCTGAGTTGCAGTTACCGATGGTTTATGTGTGAGAACCTCTCTCTCTCTCTTTAAATCTTTACATCATGAAAGAATGAGCAGGCAGTCATCTTTCTCAGGTAATATACTAGGGGAAAGTGGTGCAAATAGTCAGTGGTCAGCAGTTAACCAAAAGGTTTGAGATTCAAGTCTACCCAGAGGTACCCAGAAGAAAGGCCTCACAATCTACTTCTAAGAAAACCACCCACTGAAAACTCTGTGGGGACAGTTCTACCTTGACACACAGGGGTTTTCCATGAGTCAGGACTGGCTGAACAGCTGTGGTTACAGAACTCTATTTTCATGTAGCCTTTTATTTGCAGGCACGATTTTTTTTTCCTTGTACTGAAACATGGAAAACCGGGTGGCATAGTGGTTGAGTGCCACGTCTGCTAACCTTTCAGTAGTTCAAACCTGCCAGGTGTTCCTCGGAAACTCTATGGGGCAGTTTTACTCTGACCTATAGAGTTGCTATGAGTCAGTATTGATTTGATTATACTGGATTTGGTTTTGGTTTGTTCTAGTAAAACATATATGACATAAATTTGCCACTTCAACTTCATACTCCTCATTTCTCTGAACTTAGTGTTTCACTGTGAAGTTAGCCTCAGTTTATAGAGGAAGAAACAGACTGAGAGAGATTAGGCCACTTGTACATGAAGAATATTCTTTAGCCAGGGCTGCTACTCTTTACATTATGCCCAGCTGTTAACAATTGGGTTTTGAAATAACATTGCGAGGTCTACTGACATTTCACAGTCATAAATTCAGGAAAATGGATCTTTAATATGGGAATTTAAGCAATCTAATATAAGAAATGATTAGGTGGAGCCATCTTCTTTATGGAGTTCCTCAAAACCACATCAGTAGTTCCATTTACTCAAAAGGTTAACCACGTGTTGGAAAAGCCAGGGGCTTATAGAGAGTTGGAAAGACAACATCCATCATTTATATGATTTATTAGTTGAATAATAGGATACAATTTCTCTAGTACTAAACTATTGTGGGAATTAATGTATGTATATAACTCCTAAGAAAGCGCCTAACTCGTAATAAACTCAGGACATAATAAATCACTTTTGGGTAGCAAGAAAGGACAAAAATAGTTTACATTAAATAAGTTCACAAATAATCATAAGGGAGGTTGGTATTTTTAGAACATTCATCAACCAAGTACACACACCTGTGAACTTACACATGGAAGTTACAATCTTAACACGAAATTATGTACTAATATTCTTAAAACATCTTTCCCTCCTTAATTTGAAAATATCTTTCCTATTCCACCTATTCTACCTGCATCTTTATCACTCAGTTTCTGGCTAATTCTGACTGACATATGTGTTAACATGTAGCAATACAATCAATATGAAACAACTTCACAAAACCTTTCAACACTGTATCAAAGATTAGAAGTTAGGTGAATTGAAAGCTATACAAAAAAACAAAAATAAAATACAAGGAAAGAAAGAATGCTAATGCAAGGCCAGCTAGAAGCAATATACTGTACTAGTATATTAAAGGATTAAGAGAAGGCCTCAGGAAAATCAATTTAACTCAGAAATGCTTTTATGAAAAACAATCTATTTGTGGTCATGCTGAGAAAGATCTAAATAAACTAAAAGACTTTGCTTGTTACACTGTTTTATGTTTTTCAAGAAAATCACTCGAGTCATTCTTTCAAAAGATATCACAAAGTAGCAATTATGAGGTATTTTGTTAAATGTAAGCTGAAATAAGTTTATTGTTAGTTTCAAGAGGTGAGAATTCATTTTTTTATGATTTCTTATGAAAATTTGCTCCCTCTTCTAAAGAATTTTACTGTGTGTTCTTTGCCTTCTTCAAATTGTCTTCTCATGATAAAACTTTCATTGAAAAGAAACAACAAAAAATTCTCTAAAGACTGATTCCTGAATTATAGAGGAGACTGAAGTGTTAAATAAAGAATTTACTCATTAGGTGGCAAATTAGTCTGTAATAGAAGCATCCATAGCCTCAGGTGGGTCACAGAACCAAATGCCAGTACAGCTCTGCTTCAGGGAGGATTCCAACATCATAGTCCTTTTGAGCAGATTATTTCTGTAGCTTAGAAGTCACTAGAGCAGAGCATGCAATGCCGAGGCTGGTTTCCTTACTAAAGCCATCACTTCAGGTGGTCACTTCATCCATTTATTCATTCATTTGACAAATATTTATTGAACGTTCACAGAATCAGCTAGGGATTTATTATGGATAGTATGCAAAACCGATAAAAGCTCTCAGAGAGCTTGTATCCTAGTGGAAGGGACAGACAATAAAATACTAAGTAAATTGATTACTCTCTTTGGTAATAATGATGCAGTTGATAAATAATTAAGTAGGTTTGAGGTATATGAAACATTGTTTGAGGCAGGATTGGAAATTTTAGATATGATGGGGAGAAACCTCAGTGAGACTGTGATTTCCGAGTTAAGACACTGTAGGCTGAAAGTACATGAAGATTTGAAGGTGGAAGTACGCGGAAGATTTCAAAAAGCTGGTACAAGTACAGAATGTCTGGGGCCAAGTGAATAGCTACAAGAGGTATCTTAGTTTGCTGGTGCTGCTATATTAGAAATATCACAAGAGGTTGGCTTTAAAGAAAGAAAACTGATTTTCTCATAGTTCAGGAGGCTTAAAGTCCAATTTAAGGTCTTAGCCATGATAATTCTTTCTGTGGACTTCTGTCCCCATTCCTGGTATCTTGAGCAGTTCTTTGCATTTCTTTGCTTATAACCAGGCTTCACATGGCATCTATCTTTCCTCTGTGTCTCCATGTTTATTCTACTCTTTTCATAACTCAAAAGTAGGTTTGAGATCAACCCTACACTGGTGTCATAGTCATAGTGGTTAAGAGCTGTGGCTGCTAACCAGAAGGTCAGTGGTTCAAATCCACCAGATGCTCTTCTGAAACTGGATGCAGCAGGAAGTTCTACTCTGCACTATAGTGTCACTGTGAGTTGGAGTAGACTCAAAGGCAGTCAGATTGTTTCTATAAAACTTTATAAACTTCATTAATGTAACAACAGAAAACCTCTATTTTGAAACTAAATCCTATTTACAGGCATCAAACCCCAAACCAAATCCACTGCTGTCGAGTTGATTCCAACTCATAGCCCCTCTACAGACAGAAGAACTGCCCCCTAGAGTTTCCAAGGAGTGCCTGGTGGATTGGAACTGCTGACCTTCTAGTTAGCCAACATAGTGCTTATCTACTACACCAACAGGGTTTCATAAATACAGGCACAAGGGTTAGTTAGGACATCAATGCAATTTGGGGGGTTGAGGTTGGGTGAGGTGGGGGAGACAGCAGTTGCCCAATTCAGTCTGTAACAAGAGGCATGAGAGCTAAGAATGAAGATGTAATAGGCAGCCAACCTACCAAAGTCTTGCTAATGTTTCTGCAAAATAGATATAAAAGAAAGCTCTCTGTCCAGGATGCTTATAAATAATCCATGAGATAATTCTTTAAAGGCACTTAGCACAAGGTCTGGGAGAGAGTAAGTGCTTAATAAGTGTTAGTCCTTGTTCTTTGTTATTTTTTGGAAAGGGAACCAAAGAACTATCTATACCTGATGCCACTGAACACTTGAGCCATTAAACTGATTCCTTTTCTTTGACTCCACCACCATTACGAAAAACATGGGGTTACAATCTCACTTTCCTGTGGAATTTTACCTCTGGGGAGAATGTGCTGCTATTACTAACACAGGTGTCCCAAATTAGACACTAGTTAAGAGTTCCTTTGCTAAATTAATAAACTGTCAGCTCTGTCTTGTGAGCTAAATTAATGTGAATTTGCCCATGAGAGACAGATCTACTTCCATTCTTTTTACTTGAAAAAAGCTTCTAATTCAGTTCATCTGACCCTCTCCCAGAGCTTATTCCCTAAAGTGAATCCACTCAGAGAGGCAAACCAGCAAGACTCTACTGGCTGGATTTATCTCATCTCCTTCTGTATGAGAATGGTGTAAATGTCTTACAACTATTTTCCTTTTCTCAGTGCTGTTATGTAACCACTTCATGTCACCTTCCAAATATTTTTAGGAGATCACAAGACAGCTACTGTTATCCCAATTTTATAAATGCTTAAGTGCCATAGAGAGATTCAAAGAGACCTTCATCTTAATTGAACCTAGGTATTAACACTCCTCACCGCGTGGTCCTTCTACTATTGAAAACAAGGTGTCCTGGGTTCTAGTCCTAGATTTTCCCTTAATAAGACACGTGGTCATGAAAATTTTGTCCTCTTTGGGCCTGTCACCTGGGGAAGTTTGTTGGACTAAATAACCAATAATACCCTTTCTTAACGTAAAGGGTAGAATTCTGAAACACTAGTGAAATGAGAAAGTTCTCTTAAACTTTTGAGAGAAAAAAGCAGCTAGAAGGGAGAAATAATGGAAGAATATGAATATATGTCCAATATGAATGGAAACTCCTCTGTCATATATAACTTTTGCATACCAAAACCAAACCCACTGCTGCCAAGTTGATTCTGACTCAGCGACCCTTGAGGACAGAGTAGAATTGCTCCACAGAATTTCAAAGAAGAGTCTGGAGGATTTCAACTGTTGACCTTTTGATTAGCAGAAGGAGCACTTAACCCCTGCCATCTAAGAAGTAAAATAGAAAGAGGAGCAGGAAGACACTACTTGAACATTAATACATGGGTGCATTCATTGTTATTGCTTAGTTTTGTGCTTTTCTTTGGAATTATTTCATCGAGTGAAAAAAAAATGAAGCTAACCTGAGCACTTTAAAAAAATGTATAACTTACTTATTTTTAATTTGTAGACCTCTTTTTTATTACATGTCTGCATTCTGAGATACATAATCAGGCAAATTTTTGAGTTGGTCACTATAGTCATGGCATCCTCGCAAGATGCCGCCACAAAATCAACAATGGTCTGTTTGTGTTGGTGACTCCCGTCTATTACCACTTGGTTCACTGATCTGTGTTTTTATGGGACGTGTTGGAGAGCTCTTGAGGGCTTGGCAGCCAAACTCTTCTGGCGATTTTCTACTCTGTCATCTTAAAAGGTAACTGTGCCGCATCGTCCACAATCACCATCACTAGTGCAGTCAAGTGACAGAGGAAAGTGTGGCAGTCAACTCACCTCAGAGGAACAGACTCTGAAAATTGCCTGTCTGCTTTTCTTAATTTTCTTAATGAAAACAGCCAGTCATCTAAAGACAGCAGAGATGTCAAGAGACTATGGTGTTCCTGATACACACTGTATTGATACTTCAGTTAAATGCCTGCACTTAAGGCAATATAATTGAAATAACAGCAAATTAATTGCTCCAGTTTCAAGACAATATAGAATTTTTTTTTAGTATAGTATGCATTTTAAAATGTCATTTCTCCCAGTAAACATACCACAGAACTGAAAAGCAGATTAGAACCCTCTTGGTGGGATAGCAAGAAAGGGAAAGAAAATAATTTATTCCTTAAAACCAAACCAAATCCAGTGTCACCAAGTCAATTCAGACTCATAGCAACCCTATAGGACAGAGTAGAACTGACCCATAGAGTTTCCAAGAATCACCTGGCAGATTGGAACTGCCAATCTTCTAGTTAGCAGCCACGGCACTTAACAACAACTCCACCAGGGTTTCCATTTGTTCCTTAAAGGATACACATATTTCTATACTTGTGCACAAAGCCAGGCGGTCTTTGGTAGTGGGTTTTAGTTACAGGTTTTAAAAGAGTGTGACGTACATGATTATTTACTTCAAAATGCTGACAGTATAAAAGACAGTGATTCCCTTCACTACAAAGAATGCCAGCATTAATGCCTATCTGTGCTGGCTTTGGAGGATGCTCCCTCTCTCCTTACTCAGATGCAAGTTTCATTAATGCATTATTTAAGGATTCTCAACTCTGAATAATCCAAGAAGATGTAAAACATTCATGCAATAAATGAGCTATGGAAGCCACAGAAACAGACTTAGTCACATCACTGATTTTCACTGCTCAGTCTATTTCTGCATTTCTCTTGAGAAGTTGGTTTAAATTTGCCACAATTTGAGTTTTCTTATACACTGCTTTGTCACTGCAACTGCATACCCATGCCTTTTATTATAGCATGAATTCATAACGATTACATTTGTTGGTCGAAAAACTGAAGCATATTTTCCATTGAATTTCCCTTTAAATGAGTAACGAATAAGTTTAAAATAAGCACAAACAAAAATAGGTACACCAAAGTAACACAAATCAAATAAGCTTAAATAGGTTAACAATTTTAGTTATTTTTCATAAGGATAAAGGATTAGCAAAGCAGTAAAGCAAAAATATTATGCAAGAGTGAGAATATAATAGAAGGAAAAGACAATGGAATTTAACAAAGTATATAGAGAGTCACAGAATATATGCCAGCCAGCCAAGTGCCGTCGAGTCGGATCTGACACGGAATATAAAGGACCTAATCACAGTTTTTGGCAATCATATTTCACCTGCATTCAGGTGAAAGTAAACTGCATAAGAGCTGGGTGTAAAGGGAGACTGAATACATGGTGTTTGTGATAGGCAAACATCAGTCTCTAAATTTTTTCAGTAGGTTTAGAACCACAAACAGGATAGACTCGATGTCTAGTACAATGCCCGCCACAGAAGGAATTCAACTGAAGTAAGCATTTGTAGCCAACTTTTTTCCCCCTTACAGTGAGAACATTAAATGATGTGCCTACTGGAATGGCCACCAGTGAGAAGGGACTCGAAACAGAATTAGAGTTCACAGAATCGGTGAATTTAGAGTTGACAAATTTTATGTGAAATTCATTATCAAGATGAGATGTGTCATCGTTCAACAGAGGGGAAAGAGACAATTGAATCTCATATTTCTTTTGGATTTGACTATTTCACGCAATCTATTTGAGCCAGGAAGTAAGAATTCATATTTATTATTGATGCTTCTGCAGCACTTCCTAACCTTGTTTTTTTAAAATTGAGTTCTGTCATTGTTTGTTCTCCCATAACAAACATTTGTCAAGCCTATTAAAAATCTCAAGGAATTAAACAGATTTGTTTTCAATATTTGCAGTCCCTTTCAGGCATCTCAAGAATGATAAAACCAAGATAAGGACTCACTATTTTATTCCTTTGAGAGATTTAAAAACATTTATACCAAGCATTAAAGAAAAAAAAGAAAAGCTAATTCTGTTCTACTGTATTATCACTCTGAGAGTCTCTTGCTTTCCATTGCAAATATGTTTGTAAGCCACTGGGTATTTATTTCTAGGCTGTAGGCTTTCCTAGGGAGATCATTTTTGAAAGACTGAAATAAAACAATCCCTGATTTTCCTGTTGTTAAAAGCCTCTGTACACAAACCACAAGCCTAAAGGGAGTAAAATCAGCTAAAGAGAAATATGTGCTACAAAGGGAGCTGTAGCTCATGTTCTGGTCATTTAGACAAGATTTAATGCCACCATTGATTTATACCATGTATTGTAGTTAAGATAGTAATTGCCACATCACAGTTTATAGTATCTCTAGTACCTCTGAAAGATGTTCTTTTTAAAACACTGCTGTAGACTAATAAGGTGTTGGACTGCTACCACTTTTTTGGTTGCTGTGATGCTTGTGGTGTTTATTTTTCTACCAAGTTTTTTTTTTTTTAACAAAATCTCAAATGTTCTGCAGAATCCTTGCATAGACTCACTAAAACTTTATATTCTAAATATTGTTAGAAACTAGTACATATCAGTTTATGTCACTGAGGAGTCCTGTCAAATAACTTACAGTCTCTTTGACTGTGAGTATAGATAGGTAACTATGTGGTTACATATAAAGTGATTTAAAAAAAAAAGTAAATTCAGTATGCTGTAGAAGAATAAATGTAAGCAGCAAAAGGTGTCATGAATATCACAGAAGCTTTTTTGAGGGCTTTTAATACAGTCAACTGGGGGAGAAGATGGAGAGAGAGAGAAAGAAAGAAAAAGAATACTGATGAATGAAGGATCTATTTAAGACTCAAGGGATTAAAAAAAAAAATCACAGAGCAGCCATATGAAGAATTATGAGAAAGTCCACTTGTTGGAGCCTAGAACACGATGTATAAATGCCATGAAGTGAGGGTGGACCATTGCAAAGCATGAAGGGTCAGGACTTCATATTGAGGGTAATGGGAGACTATTAAAGTTCTTCTCAAATACCTCATATGTATTACCACAGATTCACGTGTACTGACCTGTCTTTCGGGCTCCTAGAGGTTTTTTGTTTTGTTTTGTTTTGTTGTGCTGCGGAGAGCAACTCAGCGTGGGATCAGAACAACTTTACAAAGAGACACACTAACAGGCCTACCCTCGTGCGTTCCCTGAATGTTTCCAGCTTCCCGCTCTAGCATGGGCTGAGGTATAACCTTCCAGGGCCTATGTGGTGCTGAACAAAGTACAACTCAGAATGTGGGATGTTTAGGCCAATCCATAAAGGAAAGAATACAAATGAGTGTTTCTTTGCATATATTGAACTGTGCTAAATATTTAAAATATGAAAAATCAACTTACCAAACTGTTAAGAAAATATGTCCCATCAACCTACTTTGATAACAACCTAAAAGATCTGTTTATTCAGACTCTTTGTCATTTAATATATTAGCCAACTATTGTTTCATAACAACTTACCCCCCCCCCCATAGCAGCTTAAAACCATGAATAATTATTATCTCACAGTTTCTGTGAGAGAGAAATCCAGAAGCTACTTAGCTGGGTATTTCTGGCTCAGGCTCTCTCATGAGGTTTCAGGCAAGTTATTATCCAGAGCTGGAGTCATTGTAAAGCTTGACTAGAGCTGGAGGTTCAACTTTCAAAACAGCTTATTAGCTTGGCTATTAGCCAAATAACCCCCTAAATGCTGTCAAGTTTGGTTCTGACTCATAGTGACCTCAGACAACAGGATAGAATTGCTCCACAGAGTTTCCAAGAGCACCTGGTGTATTTGAACTGTAACTGGTTAAGTCATAGTACTTAACAACCACGCCATTAGGATTTAGCAGAAGGCCTCAAATCCTTTCTGATTGTTGGCAAGAAGCCTCAGGAATCTTAGACTTCCATCTACCACATTCAACTTCCATATCAGTTTTACCACATTTGATTCATTAGATGCTGGAGTCATTAAGTTTAGTCAGCGTTCAAGGGACGAGATTTAGTGGAGAGGAAGACTGCTGTCACTGAGCAGGCAGCACAGTAGAAGCTGCACATAGGTGGGCATGCAATTTATATGGGAATGTACATTTTCATTCAATCATAATTTTTAAAAAAAAATATGGGAGTGAGATTTAAACTCTACATTTTGAATAGAAAAGTATCACAGAGTGTATGGCTATATTTTGAGACCAGTGCAAAATGGAAATATGCAAGACCTTGTCCACGGCCCCTTGTCTCTGCATACTCGGCTCAGTCCTGCGTTAGGTGTGGCCTCATAGACACATGTGTAAATACCCAACCCACACTTTTAAGTTTGCTCCACATATCTTCTCCACATCTTCTTCTCGTCTGCTTCTCAGGCTGAGTGATGCCGGTACAAATCTTGTTGTTTTTACTAAATAAAATAGGGCAGGAAACCTGAGGAAGTCCCAAAAGAGTACTTTGAGCTATTTGGGCAGAGAATCCAAGGGTTGAAGAAATCAGATGGGAATGCATTCTGAGTGGATAAATATTCTGGGTGGGCAAGTTCCCAAGCTTCCAATGGACATCTTACCTTTTGGATTAAGCTAGATATGGATAAATATGCTATAGAATGCTATTGTTACAGATTGGATTATGTACCCCCAAATGTGCATTAACTTGGCTAGGCAATTATTACCAGCACTGTTTGGTTTTCTACTGTTTTGTGATTTGATGTGATTATCTCCTGTGTTGTAAATTCTAACCTCTGTGTTAATGGCAACCCTGGTGACATAGTGGTTAAATGCGATAGCTGCTATTTAGAAAGCTGCAGCTCACATCCACCAGGCACTCCTTGGAAACTCCATGGGGTACTTCTACCCTTTCTTACATGGTCGCTATGAGTCAGAACTGACTCGATGACAGCGAGCATGGTTTTTCTGTGTGTGTGATATTAATGATGCAGATTCAATCTACAGGACTGGGTTGTGTCTTGCGTCAATTTTCTTTGAAATGTAAAAGACAAGCAAGCAGAGAGGACAGGTACCTCATACCAGCAAGGAAGACGAGCCTGGAGCTGGCACTGTCCCTTGGATCTAGAGTACCTAAGTGGAGAAGCTCCTCGGTGAGGGCAAGATTAATGACAAGGACTTCCAGAACTGACAGAAAGAGAAACCCTTCACCTGCAGCCAGTGCCTTGAATTCTGACTTCTACCACCTAAACTGTGAGATAATAGATATCTGTTTGTTACAAGCCATCTGTTTGTGGTATTTCTGTTATAGCTGGACTAGAAAACTAAGACTCTTGGTAAAATACAGGACCCAGGAAAAATGTCTCTTGTGCTTATGTCAGAGGGCACTATGGGGGCAAACGTTTGACCAATAGCACATAGAAAATGGAAGATAAAGTACCCTGCTTTCCTTACTCTACAAGGATGGTGCAGAAATGCACAGGTCATAAAGCCTCTGAGGGTCCTGAGACTAAGCAGGTAGTTGCTCTTGATGCTAAGTGGTAGCCAGCTTGGCCCTTGCAGCGGTTCTCCTTTCTTCCCCACTGCATTCCTCTTTCCCGATATGTGGGCTTGTCTAGGGTTTCTTCCTCCAGTAAAATGATGCAGGTAACTTAGGCCTCAGGCTCTCCTTTCTGAGGCCCCAGGCTAAAACAAGTACTATGCTGAGGAATGGCGTAATCAGACTTTTCCCTTGTGGTTAATTAATGGTCCTTTAGTATCCTGTAGAAGGAAAGCAATGTGTAGCATATAGAGGATAAAGAAGAGAGAGATAGCCCTGCCTTTATGAAGTATGTAAACTATTAAGAAAGTAGAAAAGTTAACAGGTAGTTATGATGACAGAATATGATGTGTTCAGCAATGGAAAAGTAAGAAGCTCTGTTGTAAAGCATGAAAACGCCTATCCCATCCTTCTAGGATGATGGCAAGATTCCTAGAGAAAATCAGAAGGGCTCTGGGTTTTTAAAGCCTAGTAATCAATGATGGTGTTCCTTGGTCACCCTCATGCATTTCCCTTCCTTCTCTTCTATCTGTATTTACTTTAAAAAATAATAATAATAATTCTCCCCAAGTGCCAAACTCTCTGCCTCCCGTGTAATTTCACTGATGGAAAATATTTTTGTGCCACCACCTTCCATCAGCTAATTCTGACTCTTCCTTTTGGGCTGTGGTGTGTTGACAGAAGACACAAGACAAATGGACAGAGGTGATGCTATAGAGGAACTCGTGTGTCAGTATAAGTAAGGTGTTTGGATTTTAACAGAAGGGTGAATGAAACTGTAAGATTAGATTCGTTCTTTGGAGAAAGTATTCTGGCTGCAGTATTGTGGAAGGAATTGTGTGAGATACATCAGGGGACAGACAAGACAGCTGAAGGCCTTTAGCAATAGGTTGGGTGAGAGACAATGACCCTTTGGATAAGGGAACTGGCTATGGGAAAGAGAACTGGAGGCCTTAGAGAGCTGCTATGGTAGTAGAAATAGCTGGAATAGGTGAAATAAGAGAGGAAGAAAAAAGCTATCAAAGATTAATGATCACATCCGAATTATGCCTCAGGAATCTCAGTGGGCACTAGGCCAAATTAATTAGGCTTTCATTGCCAGAGAAAATATATTTGTTTGTGAAATTTGACAACCCTAACAGAGGTAAGAAACATATATATATGAGAAAATCTGATAGCAACTGATGTCTGTTTTATGTCATTAAGGACACAAGATTCCCTAGGAATTGATTTCAAGTAAGAACAGGAAATTCTGAGGTACTAAATACTTACTCATGAGTTTAGATAAAGACAGACAATATGAGAGAACAGATGAATAAAGGATAGTTTTCTGGTTATTTTGTGGATAAGTGTGAAATGTATCAATTAAAAAAGCAAACCCAATGTTTCTGAGGGGTTTTTGACTCATAGCCTCCTCATACAAGGTCTGACAATTATGTCTACAACCTTAGTTGTTGCAAGTGCTACAAATTTCATTGTTGAATACCACTACAATTACATTTGAAGTACTCCCCTTGGGATTCTCTGCATATACAATCATAGCTGCAAATAGAGAGATTTTTACTTCTTTGCCAGTGCAGGCCCTTTATTTCTTGGTCTTGTCTAATTGCTCTGGCTAGAACTTCTAGTATAATGTTGAATAGAAGAGGTGAGAGCGGGCATCCTTGTCTAGTTCCCGTCCTCAAGGTGAACTGTTTCAGTCTCTCTCCACTCAGGATGATGTAGGTTTTGTATTAAATGGCCCTTATTGCACTGAGGAATTTGTCACCTATTCCTATTTTGCTGAGAGTTTTTAGCATGAAATCAGCTGATTCCTGTCTTTTGTGTTATTTAAGCGGTTGATCACATTAATTGTTTTTCTGATGTTAAACCAGTCTTGCATTCCTGGTATGAATCCAACTTGGTCATGATGATTTATTTTTTTTTGATATGTTCTTGTATTCTATTGGCAAATATTTTGTTGAAGATTTTTGCATGTAGATTCATGAGTGATATTGGTCTGTAGTTCTCCTTTTTTGTTGGGTCTTTCTCTGGCTTTGGTATCAGGGTAACGCTGGCTTCACAGAATGAATTTGGGAGTATTCCATACCTACACATGCTGAGAAATAGTCTCAGTAGTAGATAAGATAAGTCTTATCTAAAAGCTTGGAAGAATTCTGTGGTGAAGCCATCTGGGCCAGTGCTTTCTTAGTTGGTAGGTTTTTTTTTTTTTTGACTTTTTCAATTTCTTCCTTTCTGATAGATTGGTTAAGTTGTTCTGCTTCACCTTGTAATAATTTTGGTAGGTGATATGAATCTAAGAATTTGCCCATTTCCTCTAGGTTTTCAAATCAGTTAGAATACAGTCTTTCATAGTATTCTGTTATAATGTTTTGGATTTCTGATGGATCTTTTGTGACAACTCCTGTCTTATTCTCATCCTAATCCATAAATTTCTTTATTTCATCCTTGATTTCTTCTATAACCAATGGCTTTTTGAATAAGATGATGTTCAGTTTCCGTGAGTTCCAATTTCTATCTATGTTTCTTCTGCTATTAATTTAGACTTTTATGGCTTTATGGTCTGAGAAGATGCTTTGCAATAATTCAATGGTATGGATTTTGTGTTGAGATTTGTTTTATGTCCTAACACATTGTCTATTCTGGAAAATGTTCCATGTGCACTGGAGAAGAAAGTATAGTTGTCTGCTGATGTATAGAAAGTTCTGTATATGTCAATCAGATCTACTTGGTTAATGGTGGCAATAAGATCTTTTGTGTCTGTATTAAGCTTTTCTAGATGATCTGTCCAATATTGAGAGTGAAGTGTTGAAGTTTGCCACTATTACTGCATAGTGATCTATCTCATTTTTGAATGTAGTCAGTGTTTCTCTGATATATTTAGATGCTCTCCTATTGGGTGCATAAATATTTACTATTGTACAGTCGTGCTTGTAGATTGAACTTCTCAGCAATAGTGTCCCTCTTTGTCCATGATGTTGGATTGTACATTAAAATCTATTTCATCTGAGATTAGTACTGCCACACCTGCTCTTCTTTGTGTATTGTTAGCTTGATATATATTCTTCCATCCTTTAATTTTCAGTTTGTTCATATCTTTAAGTCTAAGGTGAGTTTCTTCTAAGCAATATATAGATGGGTCGTGTCTTTTTATACAAGATGTCACTCATTGTCTCTTTACTGGAGTATTCAGTCCATTCACATGCAATGCAATTATTGACAGATATATGTCTAATGCTGTCATTGTGAAGTGTTTATTTTGGGGTTGATGTTTTCTCTGTTGTTCTTATTATTCTGTTCTGGGACATTCTTCTTTATGAGTTGATTTTTCACCTTTTTCAGCATTGATTTTGTGGCTATTGAGACTCCTGTTACATTTCTTGATTTGATATGTTGCATCTTTCTTGTGCTTTGTAGCTACCCTGTGATCCCCTTTAATAATCTATGTTTAAACACAGTTTTAACTACTACAAGTCTTATTAACTTCATCTCTATATGGAAGACTGTAGTATATCCCTCTTTTTAATATGATGACATCATAGTATTCATGATATGATTACATTACAGTATTCATGATATGATTAGTGGGTCACTTCTTTTAATATTATAGCTTTGATTAGTTTGGAGTCTTTCCTAACTGAGTAGGTTTCTGGATGATGTGTCCCATATTTCCTCCTAAAATACAGAGTTAATTGTTTTATTCTTCTACGGCAAGAGCTTCTTCCACTATTTTTTTGCAGTTTTGGTTTGGTTTTTACAAAGTGTCTGAGTTTCTGTTTATCTGCAAAAGCCCTAATTTCATTTTCATATGTAAAAGATAGTTTTTACAGCTATATAATTCTTGATTGGAAGTTTTTCTTCTTCAAGGCTTTGAATGTGTCATCCCACTGTCTCTGTGCCAGCATTATTTCTGCTGAGAAATCTGATGAAAGCCTACAGGGCTTCCCTCTGAATGTTAGCTTTCATTTGAGTCTTGCTGCCTTTAAGAGTTTCTGCTTATGTTTCATTTTGTTAAGCTTGATTATAATATGTCTTGGGTTCTTTCTTTTCAGATCTATATTGAGTGGCAGTTGATATGCATCTTGCATATCTATATTCTCTTCTAATTTCTGGGAAGTTTTCTGTCAGTAGCTCAGCAAAAATACTCTCTGTGTTCTCAGGTGTTTTGCCTTGTTCAGGAACTCCAAGTAATAATAGACTGTCCCTCTTAATAGAGTCCCACATGCTTTTTAATGCTTCTGCATTTTTCTTGTTTCTTTTTTCTGAATTCTCCTTATAGATGCTGGAGCCAGTATCTCTGTCTTCCAAGTCACAAAATCTATTTTCCATTTGTTCCATTCTATTTTCTTGGCTTTGAACTAAAATTTCTATCTCTTTGATTTTGTTCTTGATTTGTTGGGTTTCAGAGTACTTGTGTTCCATCAGATCAAATAGCTTGCTGAATTTTTCATTTTGCACTGCTGCATTTTGTATAAGGTCTAGGAGGGTTCTCTATATAATCTTTCTGTACTCGGCCTCTGATAGTTTCAGAAAGGCTTCTTTATCTGGGAAGTTCTTTTGTGGGCCTTCTGAAGCCGTGGGTGAGTTCTTCTTTACATTTTTATCCAAAGTTTATTGTTTTGGGGGCATCTGGAGGTTGTTTTGTTTCTCCAGTGTTACCTTAATGGGATATAAAGCTCAATCTGAAAAGGAAGGCAATCACCAGACAACTCTATGTACTCCAGTGACTGGGCTCAGTGGAATCTCTGGGGTAGCAGCTTCCGCCTCCTGATTGACAAAGACATGGCCCTACCTATAGGATCAATGGGGAGCTATCAGCTGATCCTATAATGTGAGTCAATAAAGGCTAGAAGAGATGCCGTCATAATGTACTACAGTCATTTCTCTAGACATCTTATACTGAAAGGTAAAAGATATCTGACAGCTTCCAAAGTCAGTCAGGCTTTCATCTGTACATGCCCCTCTTCCAGATTGGCAAAGTAAGCACCTCTATATCCAACCCCAGATGCTGTAAACTATTTCAAAACATGGGAAGGATATTGCCCTGCTGGGTCGGGCCTCACTCATAGGCCACACTGTGCAAAATACTGCTTTTCAAAAGTACTCTCCTCTGGGAAGACACTGCCTCCCAGGCTGGGAATTAGGTCCAGCTGAGGTCTCTGTATGGGTATATCTGCCTCCCAGCCAAACAAGATGGCATTCTGCACAAGTTCCCCTGCTTTCTTTGGAACAGGTTACTCAATGGTGGAGGCTCAGAGAGAGAGGCCACAGGTGCCAAAGAGCACAGAGTCCAAAGCAGGGCTCTCAAAATGTGGTGATTCCACCTGCCAATCTCAACAGCAGTGCATCTGAGCTCAGGTACCAGTCAAGCCCCAGCCTCACTTGCCAGTTGATAGACAGAGAAAAAAAAAGTAAAAATGAAGAGTTACCTTTGGTCCATGTGAGCTGGCACTCAACAAACCCAGGGTCAGAAAAAGAGAAAAATTTTCCCATTCAGTAGTATGTATTCCAAATTGACAGCCCTATGTCGTGTCCTAGGGCTCACTAAGCATCCAGAAACCTCTGTTTAACTATCAGTTCAGGTCTTGGTTTCCAGAGGGATTTAGGGAGAGGTGTGTTTAGTCCATCATCTTGATTTTGCCTCTTGCAAACTTAATTGTACAGTTGTCTGTGAAGGAGTTTTTAGCCAGTAGAGAAATAACTGTATTGGAAAACCCTAATTACTCACCTGATCTGGCCCACAGTGACTTTTTTGTTTACCCACAGATCCAGGAAATATTGAAAGGAAGGCATTTTGATGACAGTCAGGATATAAAGGGTAATACAATGACAGCTCTGATGGCCATCCCAGAAAAAGAGTTCCAAAATAGTTTTGAAGGGTGGACTAAACACTGGCATCAGTGCATAGCTTCCCAAGTGGAGTACTTTGAAGATGACCATAGTGATATTCAGCAATGAGTTATGTAGCACTTTTTCCAAGATGAGCACACAGACTTAACTGTCAGAAGGCATATATTACACAGTAGAACTGTTCCACAGGTTTTTCTTCTTTTGACTGCAATATTTATGGAAGTAGATTATCAGGCCCTTCTTTTTTTGTGCTGCTGGGTTGCTTCATATCACCAACTTTTCTATTACTAGACAAACATAATTTTTTTAGTTGAATAGTGCACAGAAACTCCCAAATTATAGGCTCCGTAGGGAATACAGCTGGGCTTGAAGCCAAAAAAATGGGCTTATTATAAAATTTTTTATATACCCTGGTTCTTCTCCTCAAATACTACATACAAAGGCCTTGGAACTCACTTTCACAGAGCAGATATTTCTTCTTCCAGTGTTGGGAAGGATTGATAGGATTACTGGTAATACTGAGAAACAGACATGCAGAACAATGCACACCCAGGCTCACACTCATTAATAGTCATATATTCAAAACAGAAAAACCTTGCTAACTATAATATAGATAGAAAATGCTTTGAAGGTAAAAAAAAGAGAATAGAAGCAGAGAGAACTTTTGTGGCATGCAAGGTAATGTTTCTTATTGAAATTAATAGTGGAGACAGAAAGTATCAGACAGCTGCGATAGGGAATATATTGGCAAGACTAAAGACATGTTAGAAGGCAAAGGAGTGTCAAGTGTAGCACCAAGCTGCCTGGCTTGTGGATCTGGATATTATTCATTGAGAAAAGTAACACAAGAGTAGATGTCTGAGATTCAAAGACTGATCTTTAGCAGCTTCTAGGGGACATACTGCATCTGAAGATCATAGAGAACATCCAAATGAAGATATCCAGACAGTAGATGATGTATGAATATACATGCATGTGTCGTCTGCAGGTTATCAATATCTGTCTCTATATCTATATACATACATATCTGTGTATATATATATCTAAATCCATGCCATCAAGTTGATTTTGACTTATACATATATATACACATATATGTATCCATATCATTTATATACACACGTATATATACACACATGCATATGCATGTATATATACATTTGTATATATACACACATGTGTGTGTATACATATACATGTGTAAATATACATGTGTGTGTAGTCTACATGTTATCAGTATCTGCCTCTATGTCTTTCTCTATGTATGTGACGCCATGAGTTTGGAAATATATAAACACATATACGTATATGTGTACAATTCAAATTCGACTTGATGGCATGGGCTTGGGTATATACATACACACACACACACGCATACGTATAGTGAAGCCTGGTGGTACAGTGGTTAAAGTGATAGACCAGTAACCAAAAGGTTTGTAATTTGAAGCCAAAGCAGCTCTGCTGGAGAAAGCTCTGGCAGTCTGCTTCCACAGAGATTTACATCCTTGGAAACCCTATAAGGTTGCTGTGAGTTAAAACTGACTCAATGGAAGTGGATACGTATATATATTCAAAAGACTGATCTGCATCAATTAAGAGGTATGTCTGGGAAGCTAGAAAACACTGTAACTTAGTAGAACCAAGCAGCATGTCCAACCCTACTTCTCCATAATCTCCCTCTATTATAGAAGTTATTCAAACTAAAACTTGATTTCCTGGCCTCAGTGAAGCCATGGCTGAGTATATGTCACAGCTACGGCTCATGAGGAATAAGCAAAACTCTAATATGCCTCCTCTACTCTTTCCCCTTTTACAATGTTCAGAGTTTGAGCCTATAACTGTGATACTGATGCTTGAACCTAAAGACAGAGCCTAGATGCTGAAGACAGCAGAGCAGAAAGACAAAAACAGAATCATTGAGAAGATGCCTCAGCTTTCCTTGTCTTGCTTTCCTCCTAGATTTTATAATAAGTAAGAACAATAAAAGCAACAACAGCAGTATGTTCCTTTTTAATTTAGCCACTGTAGCTAAGTTTTGGGTTTGTTTTTTGTTTGTAACCTGATACATTCATGAATGATAAATAGAAACATTATAAAGAGATTATAACTGAAGGCCTGGGAGTATATGAGATTCCCCAGCAAGTGTTATAGAGTACGATAAGAAGAGGACCTAAGGCGGAATCCTGCTGAATCTAACATTTAAGAAGAAAAATCTTAAGAAAAAAGAGAACAAACAAAAATAGAAGGTTACTAAGAAGTAAACAGAGAAAGAGGAAGCAACTATGTGGTACCACTGAACCCCAGGGAAGAAAATATTGTACAAAAGAGAGAAGGTGCAATGGGATCAAATGATGCAGCAAGTCCAAGAAAGAAAATTTAAAAAGGTTACAGGTGACCTTGGAAAGAGTACTTTCAGTGAAACACAAGCAGTGGAAATCCTAACATAGTAAGCTAAGGAGAAGATGAAGAAATAGAGAAAAATAATACAGACAACTCTCTCAAAGATTTGCCTCTGAAGGAGAGAAAAAAAGTCAAAAGATACTGAGCAATGTAGGTTTGTAAGAAGTAAGAAACGGTTTTTATTGTTTGTGAAAGTGGGTAATTTTTATTCAAGTGCTACTATAGAGAGGATGGTCAGTGGATGAAAATCTCCATTATGAGCAGATGAGTCACCCCCTCTACTGGAAAGGAAGAGATGGGCTCAAAGTACTGTGTTCTAAGGAGTCATAGGAATATGATAATTTCCCTGTCTGTGAGGTAGAAGAGGTGAGAACATCTTGGAAGAGTATTGGAGAATATGGAGGTACAAGAAATATAAAAACTGGAGAAGATGTGAGATAAGAGTCTTAGGAAAAAAGCTACTAAGATAATGAAATTACTGTGTACAGCTGAGAATTTGATCAAGGTTGGTAGACATAAAATGATAACTAACTAGTCATGTGACTGCAAACATTTCTCTATTGGCAAATGTTCACTAGAGTGGATGTAGAGGCACATACTCGGGCTGACCTGGGTTAGAGCTGTGCAGGGCCGGCTGGATGGATAGGCAATGGACAACAATGTTTAGAATATTCCAAGAAGGACATTGAAGTGATGGACTATCCTGTAGTGTCTATGTTAGAGGGGAAAGAATAAAAACCAGAGAAGAGTGTATGGATCATAATAGACAGAAAGCTGAAGAAATGAAGTTCTGTGATTTATAATGGATTTAAAGAATATGTATAGTGGGACTAAAACAAGTGGAGAAAGAAGACATGCAGAAGTATGAGCAGGAAGTGTGAAATATAATTTTATATTAGAATAGAAGCAGAATATTGTCATATTTTATTATATATATTTTTTAAAAAGGGATTAAAGAAATAACTATAATAGTACAGAAGGAAGGCTATACTTCCAAGGATTGGAAAAACCTCTTCCCTGCTTTCTATTTACAGTTAAGTGAAAACAAAAATTGATGTGATTTTTCTTAACAAGCTATAAATCTGAAGATACAAGCTATAGCTAGTCTGTTCTATGTTGACATACAAAAACAAGTAATGAAATAATTACCTGGAAGAATTTAGCTACTAATTTATCCATTGTATTTCACTGGCTGTTGTTGTTGTTAAGATACCTGATTTTTAATTGAATGATTGTTCCACAGATTGATTTGTTGTTGTGTACAAGTTCACATTAAGCATTCATGAACAATCAATTTGGGCCTTTACATAACCTTGAAATAACTTATTTGGCACCCTGTAGACAAAACAGTTTGATGATTTTCAACTTGGATGTTTTATTAGCACACAGCAACTGCCCTGGAAAACTCTCTTCCCAATTGTTGCTTTCTTCCAACCGTTTTTTTCTAATTACAGATAAATATAACCAAATATGAAAGCAATTCAAGCTGAGCAAGAGAGTTACTTCTTCCTTCAAACCAAGTTCAACTAGGAATAATTGCCATTCTGACAACTTCAGTAATTTCCCATCACCCCCTATGGTGACTTCACCAGCATCCAACTTCTCTAGCATTACCAAAATAATATTCTCTCAATGAGAAAAGTCATTGATTTGTGAGCATATAGCCTATACCTAAGCATGTCCAAGAGCTAACCAATGGGACAGGGTTCATTTTCACTAATTACACAACGGCACTTTATCAGTTCGGTCGCATCAAGATTAACAGATTTGGTGTCAAGAAAGGAGGGTTACAGGGTATGTCTTCCTGGGATTTTTTTCCCCCACCCCTATAGAATTAGTTCAAATCCTGCAGGGTGGCTGTGAGTTGAAAACAACTCGATAGCAATGAGTTTTTTTGCTTTCCCCATTGCTTTGGAAATGCAGAGATTTTGTAAACAGCATGTGTGCATTCTACGTGTAAAAAACTTGGTCACTCTTTCCATAAAGAAGCTAAATGGATTCCTCCTGATGCTTGGTTGATTACACTTTGGCAAACAGACATTTACTGAGCACTAACAACCATTTGGAAACCCTGGTGGTGTAGTGGTTAAGTGCTACACCTGCTACCCAAAAGATTAGCAGTTCAAATCTACCAGACCCTCTTTGGAAACTCTGGAAGTTCTACTCTGTCCTATAGGGTCACTATGAATCGACAGTGACTTGAAGGCACTAGGTTTGGTTGGTGGATTTTTTAAAATATCAATCACTTTCTGAGGGTATCACATTATGTCTGCAAGTTATTTATGTTTGAGGCACAAATAGTATTGAATTGGCAAATACTTCAATGTCTTATCATATGCCCCTCCCCAAAAATTCATTGCCTTCTAGCAGATCGTCACACATATTGTTTTCGATAGGTGTCGTCAAGTCAGTTCTGAGTCATAGTGACCCTATTCACAATAGAATGAAACACTGTCATGTCCGCAGTCATTTTTATGCTTAAGCCCACTGTGGTGGACACCGCATCAATCCATCTTGCTGAGGGTCTTCCTCTTTTTCACTGACCCTCCACTCTCCCAAGCCTGATGTCCTTCTCCAGGGACTGATCCTACCTGACAACAAGACCAAAGTATATAATATGCAGTCTTGACATCTTTGTTTGCACTCTGGTTGTATTTCTTCCAGAACAGATCTGTTTGTTCTTTGGGTGGTCCATGGTACATTCATAATTCGTCTACAACACTACAATTCAAAGGTATCAGTTCCTCTGTCTCCTTTGTTCATTGTCCAGATTTCACATGCATATGATACGCTTGAAAATACCATGGCTTGGGTGAGGTCCACTTTAGTCTTCAATACTTGAAAGAAGTCTTTTGCAGCAGATTTTCCCAATATAATGTGTCTTCTGATTCCTTGACTGCTGCTTCCATGGGCATTGATTGTGGACCCAAGTAAAATGAAATCTTTGACAATCTCAATCTTTTCTTCATTTATGATGATGTTGCTTACTGGTCCAGTTTGCAGGATTTTTGTTTTCTTGATGTTGAAATATAATCCACAGTGAAGGCTGTGGTCTTTCATCTTCAACAGTAAGTGTTTCAACTTCT
This sequence comes from Heterohyrax brucei, assembly GCA_028571685.1. Classification (NCBI taxonomy): domain Eukaryota; kingdom Metazoa; phylum Chordata; class Mammalia; order Hyracoidea; family Procaviidae; genus Heterohyrax; species Heterohyrax brucei. The sequence continues at coordinate 136,236,158 of CM053142.1, read as the reverse complement.
TCATTTCCGGCAAGTACAGTGGTGTCCTCTGCCTAACGCAGGTTGTTAATGAGTCTTCCTCCAATCCTGATGCCTTGTTGTTCTTCGTATAATCAGGCTCTTCAGCATACAGATCGAAAAGGTATGATAAAAGGATACAACCCTGATGCATACCTTAACTGACTTTACACCATTCAGTGTATCTTTGGTCTGTTTGCACTACTGCCTCTTGCTCCGTATACAGATTTCTTAAGAGCGCAATTAAGAGTTCTGGAATTCCCATCTTAAACAATGTTAGCCATAATTTGTTACGATCCTCACAGTGGAATGCCTTTGCATAGTCAATGAAATGGCATTCTGTGCTTTCAGCCAAGATCCCTGTGGCATCAGCAATGATATCCTAAGTTCTATATCCTCTTCTGAATCCAGCTTGAATTTCTGGCAGTTTTTTATCAATATATTGTTGCAGTCACTTTTGAATGATCTTCAGTAGAATATTACTTGCTTGGGATATTAATGATACTGTCCAGTAATTTCTGCATTTGGTTGGATCACCTTTCTCTGGAATGGGCATAAATATAGATCTCTTCCAGTCAGTTGGCCAGGTAGCTCTCCTCCAAATTTCTTTGCATAGATGAGTGAGAACTTCCAGTGCTGCATCTGTTTGCCACTCATAGTGACCTTCTATGACAGAGTAGAACTGCTCCATAGGGTTTCTGAAAAGTAGCTGGTGGAGTCCATTTGCTGATGTTTTGATTAACAACTGTAACTTTTAACCATGGTGCCACCAGGATTCCCTTATCATATGCAGAGCATCTAAATTATAGACAGCCATTATTAGCTTCTTTTGAGCTTCGCATTAGAGAATGTCTGCATTTCATCAGCAGATTTATATCCATTTGCTGGCTTTGTATTCAAAGGGCTATTCGTCCACAACTCTGCCTTTCTCAGAATTTTTTTTAAGTATTCTTAACTGACAGTGTATTTAAAATAGTTTAGTTATATATCTGATTTGATGCTTAGAAAATTTTATTCTTTTTATAGATATGTTCTATTTAAGCTTTCCTATTTACTGTTCTCACTGGCGCTATTTTTATCACTTTGCTCTATTACCTGCCTAGCAGCCATTTCAAAAAATCTTTGAGTTTCTTTGCCTGAAATTAATCAGACAAAGGAAATTACTTAGCCCACTATTTAAAATTTATGTTTTTAAAAGTCATAGTCTCTTTTTATAATAACAATTTGTAAGAAAGACTATGAAGCTTCCATATTCTTTGGGGATTCATATTTAAGACCATAGCTATTTACATGATTTTAGAGAAAGCATTTCTGTAATGTCAAAGGACTGCATCAAAGGCTTAGTCAACTCTTATTTTGGTGTTTCTTGATAATCAGAGAAGATTCCTCATAGTAAATGCTTTTTTAAAGGTGCTTTTGTTGAATTCCTACAAAGAATATAATTCCATTTCACTTTTTAGAGATTGGTGATTTCCAATATTTTCTTTTGTTGAAAAGCTAAAAATGGAAGCACTAAAAACTGAAAATTTGCAACAACTTAAGTAGGGAAAAAACAACGCCTCCATGTGCTCCACTCTCCACACCCCACAGGCCCTTTATGCGAATAACTTGACAAAACAAATAAGAGAAAGCCTAACCTCATTCTCCAGGGACTTTCTGGTCTCAGTGCACCTGGGAAGATAGCACAGAGGTTTCAATCAGTAGTCTCCCAAATTCCAGAAACAATTACTTCATCCTCAAGGGTCTGTAAGAGACGTGAAAGGGCTTTAGGTTCTGCCGTCCACAAGTAAGATGTGGATTCACAAGGCATACATCTATAGCAGTTGCGACTCAGCCTGCTCTTTGTTTATCAAATACCTACTTTAAGATGCAAACTAGGAGAAGAGGACAGAAGGCAAGCAAAATAACACTAATGAATTAGCCAGTTTGCCGAAATCTTTCCTTGGGAAAATGCACTTGAACGAAATAACCTACATAGACTGACTCTTTTTAACCTGACATCATTATAGTACTCTATAAAGCAATGAATATGAATTAAAACTGTCACTGTAGTGCATTAAGAAATGCTTTTAAATTGCCTGTAGTGTCAGCATTGTGATGAATCTCTAAAGGAAGTACATACCACATGAAAATAGTCTCACTACTCAGAGAATAAAAGTGACATATTCCTAGTTTTGTCATTTGGCAGAAAAATGAGATGGTTTTCTTCTCTTCTAGAATAGTAAGAAACAGCTAAACAACATTTTTTCTCAGATTAAAACAGGTAAAGAAATCTTGTAAGACTTGTTTTGACTATTGTAAAAGAGCTTCCAAAAATCACACATCAGACATCAGACATTTTGAGTGACTGTACACTGCTATAGTATCTGTATAAACTTTGCATTTTTTCTAGTTCTAAAAACATTCATAGGCACAGTATGCTTTTTCTTTCCCCCATTCTTCACCCCCCACCAAAGATCTGTAACAGTCTATAACTTCGCTATCATGGTGGTTAAACAAGACAGAGTTTGATCTATGCTGGAGGTTCACTTGGTCATAAACAATATTCATGAGTATCTAGTGAAGAGTTTATATTTTACTATGAAAACAATTGATTTCAGGAGTACACACAAAAACGTATTTAATTAAGACACTAATACTCAGTCGTTATCACATTTCAAACTTGCTGCAATATTTTTCCCAGGAAAAGTAAAATTCATTTACCCATCTTTCATTCTGTGAAATAGCTAATGTTTCCTCTTAATCGTCTCCACATTTCACTGTTATGTCCCATAACCCTGAATAGTTCAAGTTCTTTACTTGCAAAGGCAACCCATGTCATCACTGATGTCCCTATAGAAGCATTAGGACAGGGTCTTAAAGAGATGTAGCTGCTAAATATTTAATTCTGACAAATAGCTGCACTAGAGGAAAACAGCTAATTTATCAGGCAGAGTTCAATATGCTTGCTTATTTTTAAAGATAAACTTTTGTTGGAGTATAATTTATGTGCTCATTACAGAAGTCACAGTATGGAAGCAGAAATTAAATGAGAGTTTTCTTTGAAATACGAAGTTGTGAAATTTCCTAACACCTGCATACATCAGACACATTCTAATGACCTCAATCAAACCAGTATGTTATAATTAAAACAAATAGCTACACTAATAACAAAACCATGCACAGAATCATCATTCATGAACATTCTTATTTTTTCCTAATTTAGACATTTCTTAATGATATGACCTTTATAGGTGATGCTTTATTGCCCTAATTTTATAACTAAAGGATATTACTATCCTTTGATAAACCTAACCCAGGAGTTATTCTTGTCCATGAGTGTGAAAGGAACTCTGTTGGCACAAGTGGTTAAATGCTAGGCTGCTAACCCAAAGGTTGGCTTTTCAAATCCACCCAGGAGCTCTGTAGAAGAAAAGATGTGAAAATCTACTCCTGTAAAGATTCTGCACCCCAACTGCTATTTAGTAGATTCCTACTCACAGTGACCCTGCAGGACATGGTAGTACTGCCCCCATAGATTTCCAAGGCTATAATATTTACAGAAGCAGATCATCACATTTTTCTCCGACTCAACCGCTGAGCGCCAATCTAGAAAATCCTATGGGACAGTTCTACTCTGTCACATACGGTTGAAATTGACTCAACAGCACAAAATAACACTATACTATGCAGGCTTTCTAAAGTACCATTTTTATATTTATTGTATATCAGGAAGATATATTTTCCCCTAAAAATTGTTAATATTAAACATCATAGTTGTTAGGTGTTGCCAAGTCAATTCCAACTCACATCAACCCTGTGTGACAGAGTAGAACGGCTCCATAGGGTTTTCTTGGATATAATTTTTAGTGGAGCAGATTGTTAGCTCTTTCTTCCCCCAGAGCATCTGGATGCATTTGAACTGCTGACCGCTTGGTTAGCAACCAAACACTTAAACATTTGCGACACCAGTGCTTCTGCAGTATTTGTGGGCATTATAGTATAACACATACAAATAAATTAATCCTCTTACTGCATCCTTTGTTCTCATAAATTGAGCTTACTAGCACTATCTACTGAAGTGACAGCATCCTACCAGCAAGTATGCTAAAACTAGAGGGACAGACCACGTTGATTATACGTAGGAAGATAATATATAGATAGACACCAACAGATTATTTAAACACTATAGAGATCTAACACTTTTCTCATAGTTTTCCTTGTCCTAAATTGTAACTGCTGTAACTGGAAGATGATAGGTTGGACACAGGTTTACAGATCTAACAGAAAATTTGCTCAGGGTGTCTGTTTTAACCCCATAGAAGTAAGGAGTTTCGCTTCAAAATTAGCTTATTTAACAGCCTGAAATCAAAGGATACTCTTACTGACCCTGACAAAGAGGATGATATGAGCTGAACCGAAAACTAACAGAAAAAAGTATGAGAGAAGCATATCAAGTACAAAGAGGGTTGTAACAGAATTAAGTGCCGCAAGGCATCACTGCCCGAGACAAGAGGCAACTCGGGCTTAAGACTCAACGTACCAAGTGAGGGTTGAAGTACATGGACTTTGGTACCGTATCCTACCGAAATACAGTCGTGCATTTCAAAAGAGGGGAAAGTATTTTCAAAAACAATTTATTTTGTGAAAAACAAACATGAAGTTATATAACTTATTTTTAATAAAAGAAAGCTTTTTGGAAAGAGCATTCTCATGATTCTCTTGACCAATAAATGACATTACATTTTGCAGAGAAACTTACAAATCATAAGGTTTACTCTTCAGTGCATCATTTGAATTTTAGGGGTGAAAATAAAATAATTCCTTTTGAAGCATTTGGGACAGACAGCTGAAAGCTCCGCTAAACATAAATATACATATATATTTGAATTATATATACTGTCAAAAGAGTATTGTCTGAAAGTTTCATATGTTAAATATGAGTTTAATTTGAGCATTTCCATTTTTTTAATTTAGGTTGAAGTAAGTGCTCTTATGACAACTTATGTTAATGAAGCCAAATCCCAAAGAGTTTATTCAATGAACCAAGCAGTAGTGAATGTCTCCATGTGGGAGATGATCTCATAAGCAACATTGATTACTGTTGCTTTCTCTGGTGTCTGGGACTTTGCTGGTTATTTGTGTGAGTGAATAATCATTTTTAATGTTCTTGAATTATTTATTATATGAATGTTGACTTCCACAGATACCTATTGTGAGATATTGCATAGATTTTCCTAGCAGTACACTAAAATCACATTGGAAATTGATACATATATCACTGATTTACATAAATCTAGTACATCATCTCTTGTTGCCTCTAAATATCCTGCTTCTATCAATGATATAATACATTCAGAAGTCATAAAAGGAGTGACAGTTGCACAGTGGATAGTCAGTCTGTTTAAAGACTTATTTTACAGTCAAGGCTTGATGCCATCAACATTAACCACAGAGAATCTAGATCACAAAGTCCCAGCTCTTCTGGTACCTAGCTCTGCTGAGCACCTTGACAATAAAAGTAAATCACAGATTTTTGCCAAGTGATAATGTAATTTAACAGTTAAAAAACAAAACAAAACAAAACAGGTACCTTAAAGTAGAAGAGACTTTGATATCTTTAGAATGACTTTAAGGCACAAAAAAGGAGGATTTGAAATTTTAGACAAGCAAATAATATACAGAGAAGGCACAGAAATTTATTACTGTGCATTTGTCACACCTATATTTCCTTAATTTTATTTCACATCCACATTTGCTGCTGACCCCATCCTATAAGCTTTCAACTTTTCTTTAAGAAACAAACCTAATAAACCCATTTTCAGTCAGGAAAGAGACCCATGACTTCCATTAGGAGAAAAAATGGGTCACAGACAGGGAAGCAATTTTTGACAAGTTTTTTCTTTTTTCTTTTTTTCTTTTCTACTTCAGCTGCTAAAAAAATTGCTTTTACTCTATGGAGTAGTAATCTTCAGCTTCGTACAGATTTGGAGGTTAGGATAAAACCAACTTCCCTCACACCCACCCTCCTCGCCAAAATACCTTCCAGCTTATTTTCCTGGCAGCGCAGTCGCAGTGATTTGGGCTTCCTGCTTTAGGAGGGCACAGTGAGTCATGACCACTCCGACAGGTCCCCAGGGTCTGGCTTAGCTTTCATCTCTGCCTTGGTTTCTCTAAGAGCTACTTTTATTCACTCTTCTTGCATCCGTTGAAAACTTGCGCTTGGGGAGTTTGGCCTCCCTGCTTGTCTGGGCAGAACGAAGAAAAGCAAAGACCATCTGGTAGATTTTGAGAACTTTCAGACATCTAGCTGTGGATACTTGAGCTGTGAAACTGAATGTGCCTGGTTGCTTTGCACAGTACAAATAAACTCTACTTCTCCAAATTGCAATTAAAGCACCAGGACTTTCCTAGTGAACTGTATTCTTCCTAAAATATGGATAGTTTCTCTTTTGAGACTTGATGGCTGCTTTCATTTAGCAAAAATAATTTCCTTTCTTACTCTTTTTTCTGTCACATTATTCAAGGTAACAAATACTCCATAGCAGACACTGTTCCTAAGGGAAGCCTGGTTAAACCCAGTTGGGGAAATGTTGAACTTTCTACATTCAAAAGCTCTCTGTCATCCGACATTGTACTGTCTTGGCTGATTCTTGTGACTTATATGTTTCTTTACACCTAGGAAAGATGTTAGGCAAAAGTCTGCTTTTCAGTATGTCACATTTCATATATTGGGAAATTTGAGCATTTTTCCAAACTCTGATGTTTTTTAAATATTAGGCTTAACATGATATAAATTTTTCCAGGCAAGATGAAAATGTACAATTTCACACTTCCTAAATGTCCTTAGTTTGCAGATTTTCTGGTCATTAACATTCCTTTCTGACCTTTATGCTTTTACCCTGCATGTGAATGAACAGTGAACTAGAAAACTCATGATTTCTGTGAAAGAAGGTTATTAATTGCTCACATGGGAATAAAGAAAGCATGGGTCATTATAGATGTTCTCCTCTGTATCCCACATAACACATTCCAGAGATTCAACCAAATATAAACTCTAATACTTGGAATGCTAACCAGATCATAAAGTAATTAATAAATATATGAATTTTTAGAGCCATTTGAAGGTTAAAACTGTAAGTAAATAAATGTCCGTTACCAACCATCTCCCCAGCCTTCTTTTCAGGAAGTATTGAAATTTACAAGGGTGAAATTAACCTCAAAAGAGTGAGTAATACTACAGGAAAATGCGGTAGAGGTGCTTCAGTAATTGAATCCTTGCTCTCCATGTTGGGGACGTGGGCTGAATTCCAAGTTAATACACCTTGTCTGCAGCTGCCATCAGTGGAGGCATTTATGCTGCTGTGATGCTGAACAGGTTAAGGCATTTCTTAAGACAAATTAGGAAGAAAGGCCTGGCTATTTAATTCTGGATTATTGGTCAATGAAAACCCTATGGATCATAGCAGTACAATTCCCAACTGATTATGGAGACGGCACAGGACTGGGCAGCATTTCCTTCCACTGTGCATATGGTTATTGTGAGTCACAGACCAGCCCAATGGTGGTTACTAATAACTCAAAGCAAACCCTGGGATTGGGAATCCTCCAATCATTTGTAAATTTAATTTTCATAGTTAGAAAAACCTTAAAAATCACCCAATCTAACTCCTTGGTAATTCTCCAATTCCATATAATCATATAAAATAGGCAGATTATTGTACTTTCATGAGCCCTGGTAGCTCAGTGACCAACAGCTTGGCTGTTAACCAAAAGACTGGCGGTTTGAATCCACCAGTCACTGCTTGAAAACCCAGTTCTACTCTGTTACGTAGGATTGCTACGAGCTGGAATGAACTCAGTGGCAATGTTTTTTCCTAGTGATTGTACTTTTTAGACTATAGGAATATATTATTCATAGAGTAATCAATCAAAAATTATTTTTAAAACTTAAAAACAATGATGCCAATGCTTTATTAAACAAAGTATTTCCAACATATTAGAAACCACAGTTAATTGTCCAGCTGAAATGAAGTATAATCTTCACTTGGAAGAATGAACAAATACAAGTCTTGAAAAAATAAGTAAGAAGATAAACAATGAAAGTAAAGCCCATTTTCTTAAAACATAAAATCAAAATTAGATAACTTTACGGTAGGATGCTGACACACCTATAGATGGATAAAAGATAAATAGGATGGTAAAGAAAATGCAGAAACAGATTTTGTAGAATATATCAGAAAGGGGACATGCAAATCATGTTTTATTACAGGAAAATGTTTTCAATAATTGAAGTTGATGACATAATTATATAGAACAAAAAATAACTAACTCATATATAGAATTAAATTAGAACTGGATTAATGAGTTTAAAATAATACTATTATGCAATAAACCACCCCAGACTTAGAGGCACGAAACTTTCCAATATTTAGAGCCTCAGTGGAAACGCTGACAGCTGGAAGGAACTTGTTGGCTGGAGCTAGAATCACCTAGAAGACTCTTTAGCACGTCAATTTCTTAATCTCAGCTGGTACAACGTGTTAGAACCCTGTATGTGGCAACTCCATGTGTCCTAGGCTTCCTGACAGCTTGGCAGCCTCAGGGTAGTTGAATACACTGCTTACACACGGACTCAGGTCTAAAAGATAATGACTCCAGTGGATAAAGAAGAACTGCCATAGCCTTCTCTGGTCTGACCTCAGAACTCATATAATTTCATTTTTGCCATCTTCTATGTAATGTAATCAAACCAAAGCCAAAACTCTATCTTAATTTAACAGGAAGGGATATCATTGCACACTGCTTGATGGGAGTGGAGCAATCCCTCACTCTAGACAGCATGTGAGTTGTGAGGTACTGTTGTACCCATCCTTGGAAAATTCAATCCGCCACAATACCAAACGGTAAAAAAAAAAAAAAAAAAAAATTAGAAATGGAAACAGATTGCCAAATTTTTGAAGTGTTAAAAACAGCAGAACTTAAGCTGAGCGTACACACAATCTAGATATATACCCACTAAAAATGCATTCACCAAAGGATGTGTGCTAGAATGTTCCTAACACTATGTAATAGCCAGATACCCATCAACAGTTAAAAGGATAAATTACATATTCTTACCCTGAAGTATAGTAAACAGAATAAATATTCTACAACTGCAATCAACAGTATAAATGACTGACAAATACAATGCTGAATAAAGAAATTCAGGCATAAAAGAGTTCAAATCATTCTATATCAATCTGTATAAAGACAGAAAAGAATACAGCAATTTTTTGTGTTGGGATTCAGGAGTGAGGATTCACGATTGGAAGAAACCAAGAAGGGGTTATTGGGATATTACATAATATTTGTTTCTTGATTTGGGTGCTGATTATAAGGTGTGTTCAGTCTGTGAAAATTAAAGGACTTATACATTAATGATGCATGCTCTTTACTACATATGGATTTAGTTTAAACATAAATAAAAAGTTGGAAGACAAAGAAGAACTTCAACAGATTACAGCTCTATTAAACATTTAAACTTCTGTATATGAAAAAAAAATCTAACAAATTGAAAAAGAAAACTACAAATTGGAATAAAACTTGGTAGTATATACGGCAAAAACTGTTTATCATGTTATGTAAAAGGATATATATAAGCATATAAGAAAATCATTAAGACTCCAATACAACAGTAATTAAAACAAATAATTCAAAAAGCATACATGTAACAAGTAGCATCTATGTTAAATGTTACATATGTTGTTGCCATTAGGTACCTTCACATCAGTTACAGTTCACAGTGGTGCTTTGCATAATAGAATGAAACGTTGTGTAGTCTTGCACTCAGTCCTCACAATCATTGCTATGTTGAGCCCAATGTTGCAGCCACTACGTCAATCCCCCTTATTGAAGATCTTCCTCTGTTTCACTCATTGTCTATTATACCAAGTACGATGCACTTCTCCGGGGATTGGTCCTTGTTAATAACATGTTTGAAATAAGCAAAACAAAGTCTCATCTTGTAAGGAGCACTCTGACCTTACATCATCCAGGACAGGTTTATTTCCTGCTATACATAAAAGTATGTATATAGTAAGTACATATTTGGAAAATTCAAATTATAATAAAATAAATGAAAAATAGACATACAACCTAAATTCTCAACAAGAGTGTATTCATTGATAAGTAAATGAATTTATTCAATGGAATATTTTGTGTTGGAAGAAGACCGCCGTTACAGGCATACTTCTTTCAGCCCATGAAAGATTACTCATTTGTATTCCACTTCCATTCTCCCTGGAGTCGCTGATGCAGTACTTTTTTCTATACTTGATCCCATAGATCTTCCTTCTTCCAGCATCTCCTTCCCTTCTACGTTCAAGGATCTGTGTGAAACGTGATTTTATCCCACACCTGGAGGGAGGGAGAGGCAGCTTCTTTTTCACTTTCTCTGCCTCTGTGTTACAGCTCTTCATTCTATTTCTGCTTTCAATACATTAAGTCACTTGGCCAGTATCAGCCTCATCACGCTAACTCTCTCCATTCCACTCACAATTTGTGTAGGCCATTCTTGTAAGTGCAACTAACTATGTGTTTGCTGAGCCCAAGCTGACAGATACAGTCCACTCTTCTCCTCTTAATAATCTTGAGTAAACATGTATTTCCATGTATCTGTTTGTTGGACTTGAGGCATGTACCTATTTGCCTGTTTTGCCCTCAGATTCTTTTTTGATCATTCTGCTGTCCCTGCCATTCTCAGGTTTTTGTGTTACTTCATTCCTACTTTGCTCCTGTCAGTAGGAAACGCTACATAGGAGACTGAAGGAAAGGAAGAAGAGAGAAGCAAGGGATTACTTTCTTCCTCCCACTTTCTGCTTGCTCTACTTGGCATCTATGACATCTGTTCGATGGATCCAGCTGCAGACAGCTGTAACACCAGCATTATCCTTTTTCCTTCCAACTTTAAGGGTGAGAAAAGCATCTGTTATTGTTAATCTCTGGGTTGCTTGTCTTTGGCTTTGATAGACTGGAACTACCAAACTTTCTGTTAGCAGCTGAACCCTTCACCACTGCTCCAGCAGGGCTCTGTTTTTCCATCAGGGCTCCTTAAAAGTATGGAACATTATGGTTAGTAAAGGACAGTGTCAGAGGAAAAGAGAAAAACCATCAACTATGTGTACTGACACAGTGGCAGCAATGACAGACTCAAGCACAGCAACTATTGTAGGCACGGCCCTACACTGGGCATTTGCTCAGTGGTACATGTGCTGTATGAGTAGATATCCACTTGATGGCACCTAGCAACAGTCAACAAAAATATGGAAAGGTGTCACATACATTGATTTAGAACTGAGCTACATGTGTAGGGATAGATTCTGAAAAGATTGGAGTAAGACTATTGGAATGTGTTTTTAAATGTCAGAAGTTACAAATATGATTTCATTCAACATATATGCCAAATTTAATATAACATATTGAGCTGCTTAAAGTGAACCTAACCATTGAGTTGTTTTACTGAAACTTGTACAGTACAGTATTCTATATTCAATTATATTGAGATGCCAGAACTTCACTAGCATTATGTAGATAAAAAACCCAAGTGCTTAGGGAAAAGGGAATTATCACCGTACCAATTCATCTGCGTAAATTATGCCTCTAACAGGTCAGAAGACAACACCTTTACCTTATTATATTGAGAACTGTGCCGGAAAGGAAAAAGCTGTATCCTTAAAAAGTTCTGTATTAGCTCTCAGTTGTAGGTCAGGAATAAAAACAGGAGGAACTACTTTGGAACGAAGTCCCTGATTCAAAGAGAACTATGGGACTCGAGAACGGTCACTGTGAGTTGGAACTGACTTGGTTTCTTAGAATGACTGTGGCCAAATAATATCACTTAATGCTCATATAAAAGGCAGGCAACTTACTACAGTGAAAAGTGGTGAAGTGGCAATCAGAATGTTTTGACCTATAGGACCTGTGGCAATGGATAAGTGAATTATATAGCCAAAAACATCTAGAGCTGGTGACCTAACATCTCATTTCAGTCATCAAAATAGTAAGTCATGAGTTTTCATGACTAAACCATTCCAAGAATCCAGAGTCCGTTAACTGAAGGAGAAACAGGGTCATTTGAACAAGACCTTGCAACATTATGAAAAGCAAATACTATAACCCTACTTTCAAACTTTTCTCCAAAGATCATCTTGTCATTTATCAGATGGACTGTGCGTTGGAGAGTGAAATACCAAACATTTAAGAAAGATTAGACATCTGTCTAAATTAATGCTAAAACCTGGGAACTCAAATGATCAGAACGTAGGCTTATGGAGTCAGGAGATAAATAATGTAATGCTCCAAGTCCATCTCACAGCAAGGTTGTAGAATTCATGGATCCATCTTATGGCTATTTTCCCAACTCCAAAAGGCATAGTCAGAACATACCTAGCAATTGGAACTATCTCTCATTGGTTCCCTAACATGTATAATGTGGGATCATGTAGCAAGAAGGGCAAATGGAACCTCTGAAACTTAGGAGCTGGGAAAATAAAAGCAATAGTACATCTCTGGGGGAATATTACAGAGACTGGTGCTACTACAAAAGACCCAAAAGATGCAGGAATGATTATTCCCTTTATTCACAATGAAGTTGGTTGTTTGATCTTGGAAAAATCCAGATGATCTTGGAAAATGACTAGATTATTGCAATCCAAATCAGATGGTAATTCTAATTCCATGTATGATTTCAAATACAACATCTTTACTAAGGCAAATTGTGCCAGATAATTTATAAAATTGCTACCACCCTTCCCCTCCCTAGATGCAAACCCTTTGGAGGACGATAGTTTGCAATACTCCTAGCAAGAGGTAGAGCCCATTTCCCTACCTAAAGCATCACTGTGGATCAGAATCAACTAGATAGCTATGGGTTTGGGTTTTGAGTTTCAGTCAGCACTTGTCAGTGTTAGCTAGAGGCAACATTTCCCATGGTTACGTGCACTACCCTATCTCGTTAGGTGGGATCTGGAGCAAGAGAAGAATTTGCAGCAAGTCCAGGGGTATATGTCTCAGCAGATTCCTACTATTTCTAAACAAAATTATCCCCTCAAATGCCAGTTTCTATTTTCCTTTTGAGAAATAGTTCTCAGATTGTTACTGTGCCCTTACAAAGATTGAATGCTCGTTCAGAGAGCACCAAGTAACATGAAACCTGAGCTTCCCATATTGAGCTGGGAGTTGTCTGATCTATCAATCTATAAGGTTGGTCAGGTGTAGCCACAATCCATCAAAATGGAAATGGTATATATGAAATGATTCCTGTGCTGGTCTGACAGGAACAAGAAATTGCCATAAGTAGGTGACTCAGATTCCCATAATATTTATTCCCACTGCATTGCTGCTACCTTTCAACACACATCTATGGCCTCATAAGGGTTTCATATAATTACAAAGAGCGTATGTATGTACACACGCAAAAGCATTTTCAGGATGTGCTGGCATCAGCTTAAAGTGACATGCTACACAAAACAAACCAGTTGCCACTGCACTGATGACTCAGGCCAACCCCACGTGTGCAGAGTAGAACTGCTTCTCAGGTTATTTAAGCTGTGACCTTTTGGAAGTGGATCACCAGGCCTTTTGTCTGAGTCACTTCTGGGTGGACCGAATGGCCAACCTTTCTGTTAGTACTTGAACACTCAACTGTTTGCACTACCCAGAGATACCAAGTACTATGCTATTGACATATATGTCAATTCTGGACCGGTCACGAAAGATCAGAGTAAAGGGAAATCCACCTGTAAGCAATTTCAGGGCACAAAGTTTGGGTATCTTTATAGCCTGGAAAGAAAAAATGTTCAGTTTTAAGTTATACATATTCATGGACATTTGCTCACTAAGCAATGCCCACTGCTGAGGAAGCTCCCAGTAAGCATACATCCTGTAAATGTCAGCAGCCTGATCTGCTAGTCACCCTGGTATCTGCTCAATGGACTCTAAAGGAAGTAGTCAGAGCAGGAAAGAAGATACCATGAAAGAACTCAATGACAGGAACTTCTCACCAAAGTTGATGTGTCTTCTACTATTGCTGAGTGTGAAACTTGCCGTCAGTAGAGGCCTCACCTGAATCTCTCCTTCATCCCTTGACATCAATCTTGTTATGGATTGAATTATGCCCCCCAAAATGTGTATCAACTATGCTAGGCCATGACTCCTCATATAATGTGATTATCCACCATGTTGTCATCTGATGTTTTCCTATGTGCTGTAAATCCTACCTGTATGATATTAATGAGGACTCAATCTACAAGATTAGATTGAATTTTGAATTACTCTCTCTTTTTTTTATTATGGCTAAATGAAAATGTACATTCCCATATAAATTCACATGCTGACCTACATGCAGCTTCCACTGCTCTCCCTGCATGGTGACAGCACTCTCTTCCTCTCTGTTCCATACATGACTTATCTTTCCAACAGTCTCCTATCTTCTTTCCACCCATTCCCCTTCCTCCAGTATGAGGTCAACAGGACGACCTCATACAGATGCCTAGAACCATAAAGTGCTCACACAATATGGTCCCTCTGCATCACCAAGTCCAATCCATTGCTCTCTGACAAGTTGATCTTCATTATGATTTACGGACAGGGGCTGCATCAGGGCCCGCATCAGGGCCAGGGGCCCTGATCCCAGGAGAATTCCGAGGCCCCTGGACCATCAATTGCAGTCTTTTAGTGGAGATCTCAGGGTGCACCCCTATTTATACTTGTATTGCCAGTGATACTCAACTTTGTGAGCTCCATCGTGGCTATCACTGGTGGTGGCTGGGCACCTTCTGGTTCTTCCCGTCACAAGCCGATGCAGACATCCACTCATGTGGGTCTCTCTGTCTTCTGGATTCTCTTTCCCGTATGTCATTATAGGCCTTGGTGATCATCCGTTCCTTCTGCGTTGTGAGAATTTGCTATACCCTGAGACAGCAGCTTGGCAGCTTTTAAGACCCCAGACATCACTCACCAATGTGGGGTGCAGAGAGACCTCATTAGCAAAATGCTAATTGTGCCAATTGGGTCAATCTCTTTTGAGATTTAAAAGAAAGAAGTGAGCAGAAAGGCATGGGAACCTCATGCCACCAAGAATAAAGAAATCAGGAGTGTTCCTGCACTGAGAAGCTCTTGAACCAGGCAAAGATGATGACAAGGTCACAGAACTGACAGAGAAAGTCCTCCCCTGAAGCTAGTACCCAGAATTTGAACTTCTAGCCTTCTAGATTGTAAGAGAACAAATTTCTCTTTGTTAAAGCTAACCACTTGTAGTGTTTCTGCTACAGCTGCACTAGATATCTAAGAAAATTCTCTGGGGGAACCAGCTACCTATCTGAGCCTACTAATTCTGGACACTTCTTTTACAGAGCGAAGAATGATATGTCAACTGCCTAATAAGCACCTGCTCTGGTACGTGTTTGCCTCCCTTGCCATTTATGTGTCTGTTAATATCATCTTCCACAGTTACAGAATGTCTTATCTACCCCCACAGTGACTGGTCAGACATTATTTCTGCACAAGAAATGGGAATAAATCCATGCAATTAATTGATCTTATAAAAAATATCATTATCAAAATGCAGTTGGCCTGGTAGGATAATTGAATAATTTTTTGAAAAATTGGTTGCAAGGACAGCTGAAATAAAGAAACTTTGCAGTACCACTGTCCTACTGGATACAATATAAGCTTTATTCCATCACCAAATTCATGGTGTAGTTTCTCCTACTGATAGAGTACATGAGTCTGGGAACCACAGTCTGGAAGTAGAAGTGGCTAGTTGTACAATTTCACTTATTGACCTACTGGAAGGGTTTGAATCTTCATCTTTATAACCTGGAACTCTGGTAGCTCAGAGAACTTAATAACCACAGACAGAAGTTTTCATTAGGAGTCATATCAATATCAGTTGAATTAGTTAACTGAGGCTCCACTAATATATTTGGGATCCTCTTGCCACATCACTAAACCAAACACCAAAACTGTTGCCTTCAAGTTATGTCCTTTTCATAGTAAATGTATAAGAGAGTAGAACTTCCCCATAGCTTTTCCAAGAAATGGCTGGTGGATTTGAACTTCCAACATTTTGATTAGCAGCTGAGCTTTTAATTAGTGTGTCACTTCGACAGTAACAGCTCACATGACCAGTAGGTTAAACCAAAAAGGAAGAAAAACAAAAATTAGTGTGTTATAAGGCTAAGGTAGTTAATACAATTACTGGCTCTATCATCCAGGAGGAAAAATTAATTAGGTGCTATATAATGTGACAAGGAGGAACACATGTATAAAACTCACCGTATTCATCAAGTTAACTCTAATACTTCCATTCCATTAGGAAAAGTTAATGGAAGGCTACAGATGCTCAATAAAAGTTGGATTACCGAGGACTAAGAACCATCAGGCTCCCACTTCCAGCTAAAGAATTCTTCCTTCCTATCATTTAGCTTCTTACTGTATTAAACACTGGGAATCCCTGGAGAAGACTGAGGGATTGAAGAAGTCTGACCTCTCTGCTTCTGCTGCTTTTTTGAAACTTGTGTCTCCTTCCTCGTTTCCAGATCCTTCTAAACAGTCTTTATTGTAGATTTAGTTTCTGCCCTTGAGTTCTGGTGATATCCTTTGTTTTGTAGATCTAAAGGTAATGGTGGCTTCCTGCTGTTGCTGATCTCTGAATTGATATACTCTACACTATTTGTCTTTAAACCCTCTAACATTTTAAGCATTGGTTCCTTGTACTACTTTGTCTCTTTAACTATCTGGCAGGGTCCTGTTTTCCTGCTGGAAAACACATTCTTCAACTTCATCTACTTCTTTGCTGCTGTTATTGTTGCTAGGTGCCATTGATTTGATTTGATTCATAGTGACCCTATTACAACAGAATCAAATACTGTCTTGTCCTATGCTTTCCTTACAATTGTTGTAAGGAGATGTAATCTTGTCATCCTTGCTCCTAAGGAGCATTCTGGTTGCATCTCTTCCAAGACATATTTGTTTGTTGTTTTGGCGCTGTGTGGTATATTCAATATTCTTCAACAACACTGCAACACAGTTCAAAGGCATCAATTCTTTTTTAGTCATCTTATGCATTATTCAGTTTTCCTATTCACATGAGGTAAATGAAAACACCATCACTTGGGTCAGGTGTGCCTTTCTCTTCAAAATGACATCTTTGATTTTTAACCCCTTGAAGAGGTTTTTGTAGCAAATTTTTCCAATGCTCTGTGTCCTTTGATTTGCCAAAGGCAATATGTCATTGATTTCTTGACTGATGCTTCCCTGTTTGTTGATTGTGTATACAAGTAAAATGAAATCCTTGACAACTTCAGTCTTTTCTCCATTTATTGTAATGTTGCATATTGGTCCAGTTGTGAGGATTTTTTATTTCTTTGTGTTCACTTGTAATCTGTACTGAAGGCTATAGTTTTTAATCTTCAGTAAGTGCTTCAAAATCTCTTTACTTTTAGTAAGCAAAATTGCATTATCTTCCTAACACGGGTGGTTAATAAATCTTCCTCCAAATCCTGCTGCCCCATTCTTCCTCATGTAGTCCAGATTTTTAGATTATTTACCCAGAATACAGATTGAATGAGTACAGTGAAAGGATACAACCCTGACACACACCTTTCCTAACTAAAACCTCACAGTATCTCCCTGTTCTGTTCAAATGACTGCCTCTTGATCTATGTACAGGTTCTGCAAGAGCACAATTAAGTGTTCTAGAATTTCTGTTCTTCACAATGTTGCCCATCATTGGTTATGATCCACATAGTCAAATTCCTTTGCATAGTCAATAAAACACAGGTAAACATCTTTCTGGCATTCTCTGCTTACAGCCATGATCCACCTGGCAAGAGCAATGACATCCCTCATTCTGTGTCCTCTTCTGAGTCTGGCTTGCAGTTGGTATTGGATAATTGCCTGGTTCTTAGAAGATTCAGTACTTTGTTTCCCATTCTGATAAAGGTCTTTATATATTAGCTAACTTGACAGGGGACCCTGGAGGGGGCAGCAAGGTTAGTGGTAGGAATTAGAAACCAAAACCTGAAATCAAATCCTTTATATTATGCTCCCTTTAAAGATATCTATGAAGACTCTGAAGTGACACAGAAAGAAATGCTTAAGATATAATGCTCAGTGGAACACAAAAGGAGTCACAATGTTTATAGTAGAATTCAAGAATATAAATACAATATAATTCAAGAATATCACATATAGAATAAATACAGAAATATAAAATACCATTAGTAGTGAAATTATGGCTAGTGATCGTTCTATTATTTTTTTCTTTTTCATCTTTTTTTTAAATCGTGTTTAAGTGAAAGCTTATAATTCGAGTAAGTTTGTCATACAAAACTTACACACACATTGCTATGTGACCTTAGTTGTTCTCCCTGTAATGTGACAGCATGCTCCTCCTCTCCACCTTATTCTCCTGGTGTCCATTCAACTAGCTCCTGCACCCTTTTGCCTTCTTTCATTGCTTCCAGACATGATCTGTCCATTTAGTATCACATGATACTTTGATAATTTTTCAAATGTCTTTTTAATGATTGTGTTACTTTTGTAAATATTAAAATCCAAATGCAATAATAGATTCATTTGGCTGTTCAATAATATCTTAAAATAAATAATATGCTTGCTTTTATATTCACTCTATTCTGTTGGCACTTGGCTTGGCCATTATGTTAGTTTTCTTAAAAATAGATTATAAGTTGCAGGTGTACTTAAGGTATATCAGAAAACAAATGAAAAACCCCAGTAATATGCTTAGGGAATAGGTAATTTTCTTGCAGTTTGCATAAATCCTTGACAAATTTAAAACATATTATCAAACTTCTGTCATTGATTTCATACATTTTTTTAGAATTATGTTAGTAATAAAAACTAACCATACCTATCAACTTCTGAAAAATGTTTAAGTCTGAAGAATTTTTACATGCAGAAACTATGATTATAAAAATATTCAAAAAATACATTTTTTATATTTAAATCTTAATAAAAGAGCCAAATCCATAGCTGACAATTTAGAATAATTTTATAGAGTATTCTTTACTAAACCAAAAAGACTCCATAGCTTTAAGAATTATTTCTCTTTTCCAAACATCATTTGTAGTATTTTACATTTTCATAGTATAAAATATCCAAAATATAATTTTCTTTCTTTCAAATAAAATCAATATAAAGTTTATAACAAGGTTTGAGTAAAACATTAAATAAAGTATGTCAAAATAGTTATTCTGATATTTTAATGGTGTCATCTGAAGGCATATTCACTATAGTGACTGCACACTGATCTACTTTGTGGTAATGTTCTTTCAAACACAACAAATAAAAACAGGAAGAAAAAAAATTTTAAAGCCAAATATGTACAAAGAAATAGTATCATAATGTATTCCTTGGCCACTCCACAAAAAGGCCCAACCATTTCAAAGGCTCAATCTTTTAGAAATGGCATTCAGCTACATTAAAGTGTAAAACCTAGCCTAGAATTCAGGATAACTAGTAATATAGCTATTGAATAATAAACGGTAGAAAAACAACCCGACCACACGTTGTTTTTGGCATTTGGTAAGGTACGTAACGCATAGCCTAACACTTATTACTCATGGTTCCTTTCCCCCATCACACACACAAAGCACATGCCATACACACAAGCAAAGCCAAAACAATTTCATTTTATTAGTTTACAATACTCATCATTTTAAAGTTTTCCTCCCAAATGTATAAACTTTCCTCCTTGAAATGCAGTTTCTCAAATGATTTCAGTTGACTTGAACAGTTTAAGCTTTGACTTTGTTGTATATCTTTCAACCCAGAGGATTTTATACAAATTATATCCAGGTTGGAAACAGTGTATCGAACTCAAATTGTTGAAAAAGCAAATTATCAAAGAAACACAGCACCAAGATAAGAAACTCAATATCTTTAGCAGCAGCAAACTAAGTGGTATTTGAACATACTTTGTTACTTGTATACAAACATCTTCTTTCTTTAGTGCTGAGTGCTTGCTTTTTATTTGATATTTATTTTTCCTTCTTTTGGCTATAAAAAATAATTAGTAACTTGAACCTTGTATTACAGTGTGAACTGACTGCCTGAAGAATATATTGATATATTTTTGTTGTGTTCAGCTCGTGGGTATTTGACTATTTTAAAATACAATTTTCAGAAGAAGCAAAATATATTCAAATTGAAAATATATGCTCAGTGCTGTATATAACTGAATTAATATTCTGCTATCTATTGTAGCATACCAAACCACTTCAAAACTTAGTGATATAAGACAGTAACTACTTGTTACTGTCAGCTGAATTGATTCCAACTCATAGCAACCTTATAGGACACAGAGAACTGTTACTGTTACTGTTAAGCAGGGTTTTTTAGGCTGTAATCTTTAGGTAGCAGATTGCCAGACATTTCTGCCATGGAGTAGCTGGTGAATTTGAACTTTCAATACGCAGCCAAATGCTTAACGTTAAAACTGTGCCATCAGAGTTCTTAAAACAGAACGTACTCACCAGAAATTCTAGTTAAGCACTGTGGTGTCTACATTATGATTTCTGGGGTTGAGAAAGGAAAACAGACTAAATTGATCACATTGGTTTCATGGTAAAGGGAAAAGTAAGAAAAGTGATAAATTCTTTCTATGATCAACAAATCCTCCGTTCAGTGTTGCTCACATATTATTAGGCAAAGCAAGACATCTGGCCAAACACACATTGCAAGCTAAGAGGGTAGTATACTGCTGTCACAGGGAGCACTGTAGGCTGAATGATAATATGGAGGAATATACTATCATTTACAATTGAAAGGTAAAGGAGAATAATACTGGGATCTATCCCATTTTAAGAAGAATTGATACCTTCGAATTATGGTGTTGACAAAAATATTGAATATACAAACCATGGACTGCCAGAAGAACCCCCCAAAAAATCTACCTTGGAAGTACAGTGAGAATGTTCCCTTGAAGACAGGATAGCAAGACTTCATCTTGCATACTTTGGATACGTCATCAGGAAGGACTAGTCCCTGGAAAACGACATCACGCTTGGTATAGCAGAGAGTCAGCAGCAGAGAGGAAGACCCTCAATGAGAAGGACTGCCACAATGACTGCAAACCCAGTAACAATTGTGAGAATGGAGCAGAACTGGGCAGTGTTTCATTGTGTTGTACACAGGCTAACTGTGAGCCGGACCCGACTCGATGGCACTTGGCTTAGGCTAACCGTGAGTTCAAACTTAAATAACAGTACCTAACAATAAAAACAGAATCTCACTGGCCAAGCCAAGTTTATATTTATATATATATATATATATAGTTTTTCCAGATAATTCTGGAGACCATATGGCTTTGGGAGTACAATCCTAGCTTTAAGGAGAACTGGTCAGTGGTTCAAATATACCAACAGCTCCACGGGAGAAAAGAGCTACTCATCTGCTCCTGTAAAGGTTTAGAAAATCCTAAGGGTCAGTTCTCCACTGTCCTACAAGGTCGCTTTGAGTTATGATCCTCTCCACAGGGCACCACCAAAACAAAAAATTCTAAGCTTGACTTGATGACAGCTGTTGGAACCCTAAGGACTGTAATTCTACTCCAAAACACATGGAGTTGCCATGAATTGTGATAGACTCAGCAGGAATTGATTTCGATTTTTGGAGTATTCTAGGCTTAAACTATCAACAAACTAAAAAAAAAAAAAAAAAGTCACAATTACGTTTTAGAAGCAATTTACTATCTAGATTGTATCCTTAAAAGTCATCAATATTCATTTGCTAACAAAAACACACAAATGATAAAATTTTCAGAAGGGAAAACAATGACTGACGTCACTTTCTACGCTTCCTCCCAGATCCAAGTGCCAGTTGCCAAACAGCTATTTCAGAACACTACAGGTTTTCAGAAGAAAAATTTTTGGATGAGCATATATTTGTCTAAACAAATATTTATTTGTCATAATTTACTTTAATTGCAACTGCTTATTTCCAACAAGTGGTTGTTCCGATGACAGGTGGAAACGCTGTCGGAATGAAAGCAGCAGATACTCGAGAGTGTGAGTAACAACGAAAACGTGAACTATTCGCAGTGTTAGATAATGACAGCCTAATGAAAGATACTAACAATGAGGTTGTCCCCCAAATCGTTTGGTTATCATTAACCAACAGTGTTATCGTTCCATCTCTCTCTAGCAATCAGTCTCCTGCAGCAAACCATATGTTAAATTCTTTTGGCAGAAAGCAATCCCTTTTCTCTGTTTCCTCCTTAACTCCATAATGAAATCCTAATGAATACTAAAGGTTTCTGTGAGTGGTTCAATAATCACCTATTGTATTACTGATTGAAAAGAACTTGCTGTGTATTCAGGGAGATACAAAAGAACTGATTTTCAAACAAATAGTTTTGATGGGCAGATTTAGGACAGATCTAAAATGTATTTAATTATACAACTCTGCGGTGGTCTTGTAACAGTTTTTCACAAGTCAAGTTTATATCTTTAACATCTTTAAGAATTATTTTAATGTGTAGAGTCTATTTTGGGATTAGCTATGTCTATTTTAATAGTTTCTACAAATCAATACTCTGGGAATAATGGTGTATTGGTAGCTTAGGAAGTCAAAATATTGTCCTAAAAAAAAAACTGTTAGGGATAATGTTTTGGAACTTGTGTGCTTATGGAGAAGGGATTCTGTTGACATTAATTTGATGGCTGCTGTTCTAAAAATGGAAATACTTTTTTTGCATTTACCCTCAGTTGCCTACAAGTTTAAGCTCAGTTTTGCAAACATACACGTATTATGAAAAATGCACTGTCTGGAGTGTGTTTGTTACGGTATTCCCCAACTTAAGTAATGACCCTCAATAGCCAAAAACTCAACTCCTCAGCATGAACACTTCTACGTACATCTCATAGAATCTCTAGTGGTGCAGTGGTTAAGAACTACAACTGTTAACCAAAACGTTGGTTGTTCAAATCCACCTTGGAAACCTTATGGGGCAGTTCTACTCTGTCCTTTAGGGTCACTATGAGTTGGACTCAACTTCATGGCAGTGGGTTTAGGTCAATTTAATATCCAAAACTACTTTGTCAAGTGAATCCAGTGATTTCTATTGAGCTACCACAGCACTGGCGACATTATCTGCTATGTCTTCTATGGTTCCAGAGATGTTATGTACAGTGCACTCTAAATCTTCTGCCCCACACCAAGGTGTCATGGATTAAGTTGTGTCCCCCCAGAAATATGTGTAGCCATGTGGCTGGGCCACAATTCCTAGTATTTTGTGATTGTCCTCCATTTTGTGATTTTCCTATGCTGTACGTTAAAGGATTAGGGTGGGGCTGCAAATCCCTTCAAAGGATCACCTCCCCGCTCCACTGTAAAGGGAGTTTCCCTGAAGTATGGCTTGTAACACCCTTAATCGTTTCATCCTGCAAGAGATAAAAAGAAAGGGAGGCAAGCATAGAATTGGGAATCTCAGGCCATCAAGAGAGCTGCACCGGGAGAAGAGCGCGCCCTTCAGACCTGAGGTTCCTGCGCCAAGATGCTCCCTGGACAAAGACTGGTGGAATACTAGACTTTCCTCCAGAGCTGACAAGGGGGGAAAGATTCCCCCTGGAGTGGACATCCTGAATTTGGACTTGTAGCCTACTGGACTGTGGAAGAATAAACTTTCCTTTGTTGAAGCTATCCACTCTGTGGTATTTCTGTTACAACAGCACTAGCTGACTAAAACATAAGAGTAGAATATCCTCAGAAAACTGTAACCTAAACCAAGAACTCCTGTAAGTTATTCCTCTACATCTCCTTGTTCATCTCTTGGCCATTTGTTTCTTCTCTCTAAAAATTTTGGATGTTTAATCTGCTGCGCCCTCATGGTACAGTGGTTAAGAGCTATGGCTGAGAACCAAAAGGTTGGCAATTCAAATCTACCAGTGCTCCTTGCAAAGTCTGTGGGGCAGTTCTACTCTCTCTTGTAAGTTTTCTATGAGTTAGAATCAACTCAGCAGCAACAGGTATAGGTTTTCTATTTTTATTTATTTTGTTTTAGCTTTTTTGTTAGTCCAATGTAAGCCGTGACTGTAATAATGCATGTCTAAAGGGATTCCCATACAGCACAGGGTACATCGGCTTGTCATATTCCAATCATCCAAACAGGATAAAACACAAATATAAACAAACAAACAAAAAAAATCAGTGCTGTCGAGTCAGGTGTGACTCGTGGTGATAATAGAGGCCAGAGTAGAACTGCCCCATAGAACTGCCCCACTGTCTTTTATCTGCCTGTGATGACTTGACAAAAACATTTTCATGCCAGGAGTTAATGGGAGCTACAACAACAAGCAGTATGGGCAGAAAGTTTAAAAGATTTCATAGTGAAGAAACACAGCCCAAAGGAAATAAACAAGAGGGTCATCAATTGAATTGTGTCCCCGAACAACGTGTGTCAACTTGGCTAGGCTCTGATTCCCAACTGTATGTGGTTGTCCTCCATTTAGTGATTGGTGTAATTTTCCTATGTGTGGTAAATATTAATCTCTGTGGGTAATGAGGCAAGATTAGATTATGTTAAGGAGGATTCCGGTTGTATGTAACACACTTGCTCAGGTCACATCCCTGATCCAACATATGTGGGGCTTCTCCATGATGTGGCCTGTATCGCGTTTTGTATTACAAGGAAAGGGAAGCAAGCAGAGAGTTGGGGAGCTTCACACTACCAAGAAAGCAGCGTCTAGATGACAGCTGATCCTTCTGACTGAGGCATCCTGCGTAGTGAAGGTCATAGTCCCGGAAAAGATTCATCAAAACAGGCCTTCCCGTAATACTGACTGAGACAGAAAGCTTTCCCTTGGAGCAGGCAACATGAATTTGGAGCCTACTAGATTGTAAGAAAATAAATTTCTCTTTGTTAAAGCCATCTGCTTGTGGTATTTCTGTTACAGCAGCTCAAGATAACCAAGACAAAGGGCTACTAGCATACAGATAGTGATGACAAAATAAATTTCTTCAGTTACAGACACGAAAGGGCATAAGAAGTCTACTAGTCAATAAAGGACAAAAATAATACTAATGATAAAAAATACAATGTTACTTCAAAATTTGTGACTCTTACTAAACTAACCTGCAACTACCATTTATAGCAAGTGATTAGTAGACTACAAACGTTGGAAAACATTTAAAACAGACAAGAAAATAGCTAATAATCATAAAGTCTCATACAAATTGTAAACTTGGAATAAGCAAAAATAACTATAGCAGTAAGAAGGTGCACTACAAACAAGATTGATAATTAAAACCAGCAAAATACTTGTAACTAATAATTGTGATCTCAGTGACCAAGAAATATCAAAAAGAGTTATGGCTCACTGTCTTAGTTATCTACTGTGGCTGTAACAAAAGTACCACAAGTAGATGACTTCAACAAAGAAAAACTTCTTTTCTTACTGTCTAGCAGGCTACAAGTCCAAATTCCAGGCATCTACTCCAGGAGAAGGGTTTTTCTCTCTGTCAGCTCTGGAGGAATGTCTTCCTCAGCAATCCTCCCCTCAACTAGGAGATGCTCTTCTCAGGAACTCCAGGTCCAAAGGACATATTCTCCTCCCAGTGCTCCTTTCTTGATGGGATGAGGTCCCCACTCTCTGCCCTCTTCCTTTCACCTTATCTCTTGTTAGACAAAAGGTAGCCCAGGCTACACCCTAGGGAAGCTCCCTTTACAGTAGCATCAGGGCTGTGAACTGAGAAAAGGTGTCATGTCTCACCCTAATCCTCTTTAACCATAGGCAACTGGGTAGACTGCTTCACAAGATTTCTGGACCTGATCTGAAACTGGCTAGGTAGCCTGTGGTAAAATTTGGACTAGACAAAGCCACTTAGTTATCTAGCGCTACTATAACAGAAATACCACAAAAGCATAGATTTTTAAGAAGAGAAATTTGTTTTCTCATAGTCTAATAGACTAGAAGTCCAAATTCAGGGCCTTGGAAAACTTTCTTTGTCAGCTTTGGAGGAAGGTCAAAACTCACAAAATGGAGAACAATATAACACTGGGAATCATGGCTTAACCAAGTGGACACTTATCAGGGGCAAGGGGAACACAATTCAATCCATGGCACTTTTGTTTACACAATTTATTTCAAAGGTGTATTCAAAAGTAAGGATGTCACCTGGAAGACTAAAACGTGCCTTATCCAAGCCATGATATTTTCAATCACATCATATGCATGTGAAAGCTGGACTATGAACAGAAAAGACAAAAGAAGAATTGATGCCTTTGAATTGTGGTGTTGGAGAAGAATGTTGAATGTACGATGGACTGCCAAAAGAACCAATAGCTCTGTTATGGAAGAAGTACAACCAGAGTGTTCCGTGGAAGCAAAGATGGCAAGATTGTGTCTTACAAATTTTGGACATGTTGTCGGGAAAGATCAGTCCCTGGAGAGGGACATCATGCTTGGTAGAGTGGAGGGTCAGGGAAAAAGGGGAAGACCCTCAATGAGATGTATCAACACAGTGGCCGCAACAATGGACTTAAGGATAAAAGCAATTGTGGACATGGTGCAAGACCGGCCAGTGTTTCACTCTGTTGTTCATAGGGTTGCTACGAGCAGGAACCAACTCCATGGTACCCAACAACAACAACATTTCAAAGGTAACAATTGGCATAATACAATCGCTAAAACTGTCAAGATAAATTTCTGCAGTCATGCATAACAGTTAACAATACTAAGATCCTAAACAATGATTTTAAAAAAATCTGTCATGGGTTGAACTGTACCCCAGTCAAAATGTTTGTCAACTGCGTTAAGTCATGATTCTCAGTATTATGTGATTGTCTATGATATCAATAAAATGGATTACCCATCCTTGTCGAGTTCATTCCAACTCATATAGGATGGATTAGCAGCAATTATATTGATGAGATCTACAAGATTAAACAGTGTGTTAAGCCAGTATCTTGAGATCTAAAAAAGAGAATCAAGTAGAGAGACACGGGGGACATCACACCACCAAGAAGCAGTGCCAGGAGCAGAGCACACTGTTTGAACCTGAGGTTTTTCACAGAGAAGGTCCTAGTCTTCCCCTGCAGGGAAGACTGCAACAGGGACCTTCCTTCAAAGCCACCAGAGAACGTCTTCCAAGACCCTGAATTTGGACTTCTAGTTTATTAGACTATGAGAAAACAAATTTTACTTTTTTAATCCGTGCTGTTGTGGTATTTCTGTTATAGTATTGCTAGATAACTAAGACATAGTCCAAATTTTACCACAAGAGGCCTAGTCAGTTTCAAATCAGGTCCAGAAATCTTGGGAAGCAGTCTACCCCGTTGTCATTTGCTTCTCTTCCCTGTGAAGTTTGAATTTCATTCCCGTCTCTCGTGAGATTCCACAGTTCGTTTGAGAGTCACAGTCTTTCTTCAGCTGGGAAAAATGAATCCAGAGGAATCCTGTAATCAATGACTTTTCCAACACACAATTTCCAGGCAGATGAGAAGAGGTAGCAAAATGTCCAAGATTCTTGGTGTTAAAAACTTCTCTAAGAAAGTAGCATGTTTCCTAGCATTACAAATCAAAGACTGGCAATATTATAATAAATCAGCTTGGATTAAATTTGAGTCTGCAATGACTGCTGACTACAGCAAGTTTCTTGGCTGACTCATTAAAATTTCATAAAGTGTTAATTTAGGTGGGCTGAAAGGGGCAGCCGTTAAGTTCATTAACACTAATGGGAGGGGCTTGCAGCCAGATCAACCCCACAGATGCTATGAACTTTGCAAATTGGGATTTTATGATTCCATTGGTCCTTTTCACAAGGCCAGAAGACTGGGAATGCTAAAGACAATGGAGTCTCCTAAAAATGGGAGAAATACAACAGATGGCCGTTATTACTTGTCCCTTTAAGTGGGTTCCTCTGTCATTGCAAGGGACATTTGGGATTCCCCACATGGGAACAATATTTTCTAACAGCTTGTTTGAAACAAATGCTGCTGTGATCTTTTGAAACGAAAAGCTTCAACCCAATGTGAATACTTGCAAATCATAACTGGTACAAATTTATAACCACTGGCAGGCATGAGCTGCCTAAAAGCTACCTGCAACTCGACCATTAACCCACTTGGCAAAGGATACTATCCAGGTGGAGGTTGATAATGTCTACCTGGATTAAATTCTAAGCAGACAGAGCATTGTCTGATTACTTGGTCTGCAGCCTCCCAAAGATATTTTTATACAGCGCCTATTGTTTTGTCTCTGCTGAAGTATTTTTTCATATGAAAGATGGTTGTAAGGAGAGTATGCAAGTCCTTGGAGACAAGTTTGACATTAGGCCCTTTCTAGTAAGAATTCGTTGTTAAATTTACAACCTTCTACTTCAGGAGTGTATTCTTAGGAACAGGCTAAATCACCCCAAACTGAAGTTCTCATTTAGAGTCTTTAATCACACTTGCTCTTGGCAACTCCATGTGATCAACATTGCAAGTTTGACCTTTGCCATAGAAACAGGGATAGTCCATACTTATAAGAAGGTCTATAACAATCTGTGATAGAATTACTCATCCTCGTGAAAGCAAATACATTATAAGAAGTAGGAGCATAGCTGAAAGAATATACATGGATGAAAGAATATATGTGGTTGGCTAAAGCAAAAAAAATTAACAAAATTTTACTTGCACGTGGTGTTAATGATATTGTTCAATAATTTCCATGTTCAGTTGAATCACCTTTCTTGGGTAGCATAAATATGAACCTCTTCCACTTGGTTGTCCAGGTGTCCAGGTAGCTATCCTCCAAATTTCTTGGCATAGATGAGTAATTACTTCCAGAGCTGCATCTGTTTGTTGAAATATTTCAATTGATCTTCCATCAATTCCTGGAGCCTTGTTTTTGCCAGTTCTTTCAATGAAGCTTTGACTTTTTCCTTTGGTACAATGAGCTCCTCAGCTCCTGATCACATGCTATCTCTTCAAATGATTAAACATCAACCAGGTTTTTTTTTTTTTCTTTTCTTTTTTTTGGTATGATGACTGTGTATTCATTCCATCTTATTTTGATGTTTTTTGAGTAGTTTCATATTTTCCCTGCAGAATCTTTCACTATTGTACCTCAAGGCTTGAATTTCTTCTTCAGTTATTTCAGCTTGAAAAAGGCAGAGTGTGTTCTTCCTTTGTGGTTTTCTCTCTCCACCTCTGTGCACATGTCATCATAATACTTTGTTCTGTTTTCTCAAGCTGCTCTTTGAAATTTTCTGTTCAGTTCTCTTACTTAGTCAATCCTTCCTTTTGCTTTAGCTGCTTGACATTCAAGAGTAAGTTTCAGAGTCTCTTCTAACATCCAGTTTAGTCTTTTTTTCCCCTGTCTTTTTAATGACTTCTTGCTTTTTTCATGGATAATGTCTTTGATGTTTTTCCACAGTTTGTGGTCTTCTGTCTTTAGGTTTCACACATCAAATTTGTCCCTGAAATAGTCTCTAAACTCAAGTGGGATATACTCAAGGTCATACTTTAGCTCTCCTGGACAATTTTTAATTCTCTTCAGTTTCAATTTGAATTTGTAATTTGAACTCACAAAGAAATTTTTGCTAAAGATCATACAAAAGCAACTACAACAGTACATTAACAATGAACTGCGAGAAATTCAAGCTGGATTCAGAAGAGGATATGGAATCAGGGACATCATTACCAATGACAGATGAGTCTTGGCTGAAAGCAGAGAATACCAGAAAGATGTTTACTTGTGTTTCATTGACTATGCAAAGGCATTTCACTGCATAGATCATAACAAATTACAGCTAATATTGTGGAGAATGGGAATTCCAGAAAACTCACTTGTGTTCTTAAGCAATCTACATGGATCTAGAGGCAGTCATAGGAACAGAACAAGGTAACGCTGCCTGGTTCAAAGTCAGGAAAGCTGTGAGTCGGGACTGAAGACTTTTACTACACATTTTTAATCTGTATGCTGAGCAAATAATCTGAGAAACTAGACTATATAAAGAAGACTGAGGCATCAGGATTGCAGGAAGACTCATTAACAACCTGCATTACACAGATAACACAATGTTGCTTACTGGAAGTGAAGAAGATTTGAAATACTTACTGATGGAGATCAGAGACCACAGCCTTCAGTATAGATTACACCTCAACATCAAGAAAACAAAATTCTTGACAACTGGGACAGTAAGCAACATCGTGATAAATGGAGAAAGGATTGATGTTGTCAAGGATTTAATTTTATTTGAATCCATGATCAACACCCAGGGAAATGGCAGTCAAGACATTACAAGATGTAGTGCATTGAGAAAATCTTCCGCAAAAGACTTCTTTCAAATGTTGAGTAGGGAAGATGGCACCTTGAAGACTAAGGTGCACCTGACCCCAGTTATGGTATTCTCAGTCACATTGTATGCATGCAAAAGCTGGACAATGAATAAAGAAAACAAAAGAGGAATTGATGCCTTTGAATCATGGTGTTGGAGAAGAATATTGAATGTTCCATGGACTCCCAAAAAAACAAACAGATCTGTTCTGGAAAAATTACAACTAGAGTACTCCTTGGAAGCAGAGATCATAAGACTGACTCTTATATACTTCAGACATTTTGTCAGGGGGGATCAGTCTCCAGAGAAGGACATCATGCTTGGCAGAGTGGAAGGTCAGTGAAAAAACAGGAAGACCCTTGATGAAATGGATTGATACAGTGACTACAACAATGTGCTTAGGCATAAAAATGATTATAGACATGGCATAAGACTGGACAGCATTTTGTGCTGTTGTGCACAGGGTCTCTATGAGTTGGAACCAACTGAATGGCACCTAACAACAGCAATGAAGCTAAAAGTTTTTCCAAAACAGTGTTTCTAAAAAACTAATTACTTTATCACTGAACATATTCCTAACATCTGTAAAACAAATTCAGAGTTATGGCACATGCAAGCAAGCTGGAAGAGGAGTTCTAGTATTAGGAACTAGCCACTGTTAGCTAGTCCTGATATTACTCATTGTATTTCCAGTTTTTAACTTCTTCCTCTAAAGCCATTTGTTGAAATCTGTTAGGAATTTTTAGATCAGAAAATCAAGAAAAATTAAAAAGGCAGGAACTCCTCCTGGTCAGCCCTGACTTAACACAGCTCGGTGGTTTGAAAAAGTTAGAGTATGACAGATTCAAAGGATATAATTCTTTTGTCCCCTCTTGTTCACATCCTAGTCATTATAAGGACTGTCAAGAATGAGTTGAGACATAGCCTTTTTTGCAACTGTATCAGCTAATACATTTCCTCTAATCTCTTCCATCTGGGGAGTGTTTTCAGATTAATGGGCCTAGAAACTGAAATCTCAGAAAGGAGCAAGGGAGCTCCCAGAAGTGTGACCACCAGGGGGCCATTTTTAGTTCATTTCCAGATGATGTCAAAGCGCATTTGTTTCTGTAACATCCGAAAGCGTGAATGATTCCAAAACACTACCTTGAATTTGTGGAAGTATTTATTTATTTATTTCTGGAAGAGAAGTCAACTTATAAGTCTTGATAAAAGTCATCTATTTAGATTACTATTAATAGTAACAGTAATCTAATTAGAAATCCATTCTATTAAAAGGAACTAGAAGTGTCTGGTTTTAAGCATGACTCATTAACAAAAAGAATCAAATTAGGATTGAATAGGAGAGTTTCCTGAGGATCTTGTCTTCTAGTAATTGGTCTGTTAAATCTCGACAATGATGAAGGACAATCTCAAAATGTTCAGGTACAGGCCACAGGGTAGCTGTATTTAAAGAGTTAATGATGTGTAACCTAATGTTGAATGCAGCTGAAGGTAGGATGTCATAGGAGGTTATCTTATCAACCAACAAAAAGTTAGGTTAGAAAATAATTTAAGATTACATCTAAAAAATCCAGAGAACAGTATTAGTTGTGGCTTCCACTAGACAGACTGTGGTAGAAACTCCTCTGAGGCTACCGAATCTTAATGTAAGCCATAGTATCCCATGGGTTGCTTTTGTCTCCCCAGCTGCTTCACTATGTATCTGAGTGAGAACCCCCAAGGCATTGATAGCTCTTTCTGGGACATACAAAGGAAAGTCTAGCTTATAATTGAGGAATTCTAAAACTATGGTGGTGAGAAGTGATTTCTTTAACTTAGACACAACTTGGATGCCCTCCCAGTTACAAGTGAAATAGGTCAGATACATATTCCTTTAAAACCTGATAAAATAGATAAGTTATAAGGGATAATTTAGGAACCAAGGTACCAAAGAAGCTGCCAAGCCCTAAGAATACTCTCAGATTCTTAGTGGTAAGAAATGGAAAGCCATGTATGTATACTTTCTTTTTCACCCTGCAGAATTTCCTTGGGCTGAGATGTTGCTTTGTGGTTATGTGCCATTGAATCAGTTCCAACTTATAGTGACCCTACGCATAACAGAATGAAACACTGACCAGTCTTGCACCATGTCCACAACCATATTTATGCTTAAGCCCATTGTTGCAGCCATAGTGTTAATCCATCTCATTGAGGGTCTTTTTTTTTTTTTTTTTTGCTGACCCTCCACTCTACCAAGCATAATGTCCTTTTTCAAGGACTAATCCCTTATGACATGTCCAAAGTATATAAGATGCAGTCTTACCATTCTTGCTTCCAAGAAGCACTCTGGTTGTACTACTTCCAGAACAAATCTGTTTGTTCTTTTGGAAGTCCATGGGACACTCAATATCCTTCTCCAACTTCACTACTCAATGGCATCAATTCTTCTTCTGTTTCCTTTATTCATTGTCCAGCTTTCGCATGCACATGATGTGGCTGAAAATACCATGACATGAGTCAGACACACCTTAGTCTTCTAGGTGATGTTCTTACTTTCCAATACTTTAAAGAGATCTTTTTGCAGCAGATTTTCCTAATCCAACTCAACGGCACTTGGCTTGGCTTGGCAATATATCTTTTGATTTCCTGACTGCTGTTTACATGGGCATTGATCGTGGAAACAAGTAAAATGAAATATTTAAGAATCACAAGACTTCTCCACTTATCATGATGTAATCTACAGCTCCAGTTGTGAGGATTTTTGTTTTCTTCATGTTGAAGTGCGATCCATACTGAAGGTTGTGGTCTTTGTTCTTCATCAGTGTTTCAAATTCTCTTCACTTCTATCAGTGTGGTATTATCCATGTAATGCAGGTTGTTAATGAGTCATCTCTGGTCCTGATGCCTTGTTTTCCTTCACAGAGCTCAGCTTCTCAGATTACTTGCTCAGCATACTGATTGAAGAGGTCTAGTGAAAGGAGACAACCCCGTTGCACACCTTACCTGATTTTGAAACATGCAGTGTTCCCTTGTTCTGTTTCCACAACTGCTTCTTAATCATGTACAGGTTCCTTAAGAGCACAATTAAATGGTCCAGAATTTCATTTCTCCACAATGTTAGCCTAATTTGTTATGACTCACCCAGTTGAATGCTTTTGCATAGCCAACGATACACAGATAAACATCCTGCTGGTACTCTCTGCTTTCAGCCAAAATCATCTGACATCAGCAGTAATGCTCCTGATTCTACATCCTCTTCTGAATCCAGTTTGAATTTATGACAGTTCCTTGTCAATATACTGTAGAGTGAGCTTAAGCACAATTTTACTTGCATGTGATATTAATTACATTTTTCAATAATTGACACATTTTGTTGGATCACTTTTCTTTGGAATGGGCATAAATATGGATCACTTCCAGTTGATTGGCCAGGTAGCTGTCTTCCAATTTTTTTTTTTTTTTGGCACTGATGAGTGAGCACTTCCAGTACTGTATCTGTTCATTGAAATACCTCAATTGATATTCCATCAATTCTTTGAAACTTGTTCTTCATCAAATGCTTTCAATATACCTTTGACTTTCCTTTCAGTACCAAATAGTTTTATTCACCAACACAGATGATGACTACACACATGGACCTCATCAAATTGAATACACAGGAATCAAATTAACTACATATGTGAAAAAAGATGATGAAAAAGTTTCATCTCAGCATTCAGAAAGTGACCAGATGCTGACTGAAGCACAGACCATCAACTGTTCATATGCAAGCTCAAATTGAAATTGAAGAAAACTTGAGAAGTTCATAAGAGCCAAAGTATGACCTTGAGCATACCCCACCTGAGTTCAGAAACCAGCTTAAGAACATGTTTGATGTATTGAACAACAAGACCGAACACCAGAAAAGCTGGAATAACATCAAAGACATCATCCATGAAGAAAGAAAGAGGTTATTAAAAAGACAAGAAAGAAAAGACTAAATTGGATGTCAGAAGAAACTCTGAAACTTACTCTTGAATGTTAAACAGCTAAAGCAAAAGTAAAGAATGATGAAGTAAAAGAAGTAAACACAGATTTCAAAGGGCAGCTTGAGAAGACAAAATAAAGTATTATGATGACATTTGCAAAGAGCTGGAAATAGAAAACCAAAAGGGAAGAATATGTTCTATATTTCTCAAGCTGAAAGAACTGAAAAAAAATTCAAACCTCAAGTTGAAATAGTGAGGGATTCTACAAGGAAAATATTAGACTTGGTGAGCATCAAAAGAAGATGAGAGGAATACGTAGAGTAATTATACCAGAAAGAACTGATTGATGTTCATCCATTTGAAGAGATAGCATATGATCAGGAACTGATGGGCCGAGATAATACTCCCTAAATATTTTATTGAATGTAATAAAGCCAATCGCAGGGTTTTTTTGGACAATTTCTGCCTGATAGCAGCAAAATGATATAATAGCAGAATGCAATCTTGCAAATATGCATCTAATGAAAAGGAACAGACTAACAAATCATCAATGTATTGGAGATGACTAGAGTAACTGGCATGTTGTAAAATGTAACATCAGCATGTAAAACTTGGGAAAAACAAGCAGGGCTTTCAGATGTCTGGGGAATGACTATCCAGGTAAATTATTGTATAGTCCCACCTGAAAGTAAATAGATATTGGCTCTCTGAGTGTACTGGGGCACTGGATAAATCTATTATGCAAAAATTAGTTATTTAGGAACAATAGTAGGTAAAAGTAAATAGGAGTTAGGCACTACAGGAAAATCAGAGATAACTATATGCTTAACAGCTTGTAAGTCTCAGACAAAACATCATCCTCAAACCTAGATAATTTTTCTTTAGGAAAAACTGGAATATTACAGGAACTAGTGCCAGTGATAATGAGTCCCTTTCTTAGTAAGTCTTGAATTATTGGGGCTAGTGCTTCCCTTACTTCCTTCTTTATAGGATATTGTGAAACAATAAACAAAGAATTAGAATGATCTGTTCAAATTTTGGTAAGTTCAGCTGTGAAACCTTGATGAATGTCTATGTGAGAGGTATCCCATAATGTCTCTGGAGCATAAGGAAGACAATCTGAGGCCGGGGACACCCGATATCCTGAAGAAGTTCAGCTCAGTAGCCTGGAGAGGGTGGCAGTGATTCTGCCTACCCAACACTGGGAATTGAGTCAATGGTTGGATGATGATAGTCTTCCTATAAAAACATAGTAAGATCTTGAAAATAACAAAGATTTTCCTCATTATCTATAGTTTCATTCAAGGATGAGAAGGATCAGATATTTCTAAAATTATTTGTTCTTCTGTAAATTTTAGATGACAGTTCAATTTTCATAAAATGTCCCTCCCTAGTTGGTTAACAAGAGTATTTAAATTCAATAAAAAGGACACATAGCCTCTACAGGTCCTAAAGAAACACTGACTCACTGATAATCAGCTAGAATTTGCTTGAGATTTGTAATTTCCATGATTTTAGGGGGTAAGGAATTGTTCAGACCCTTGGGATTCATAGCTGACAAAGTCATTCCTGTATCAAGTAAAACAACATAATTTTCCCCATTTACTCAGAAAGTAGTTTCTCCTTCTTTATTTAAAGCCACTACTGGAAAAATCTTCTGATACCCAGAGCCCCATAAATCTGACTCTATTAGACACGCAGTGGGAGGCAGCAAGTTCAATTTAACCTGTAATTTATGACAGGATTAAAATGTCTTGGTTTCTTATAACAATCAAAAAAAAAAAAAAAAATAGAGGTTCCTGACTGTTTTTTTTCTCCTTTGGACTCCAGTGTTAAGTGTTTGTACCCCAGGGGTTGGTAACTGCTGAATTTGCAAGGCTATAAGTTTGTTTTGCCTGACTTTAATTATTTTAATCACAGGCCCGATTTCACTACTCACTGGTTTCAGTCAATTTGTAAGCAGTGTCCAAAGGTTTCTAAAGGAGTTGTTTCCCAATCTAGGTGGTGGAATTTCACCAATTTGGGAAAGTTTGGGTTCAAATCACTGACAAAAATAGAATTTAAGAAAATCTCAGAATCACCACTATCAAATATTAATCCTGAGTGTTCAAAGAGCAATCATTCTATCTCTAAAATTAAATACATTTATGTTGCATAAAGACTTGCATTTTGGTACAATGTATTTTGTTTGTTTGATTGGTTGGGACTGCTTTAGTCAACAGATCATAAATTTTCCTAGCTTTCAGTTATCTTGATTCCCTTTTCACAAATAATCACAAATTATCTAGTTGTCTAGGAATCAAGAAGTTCTGTCCTCATACCATCCAGCCACAGTTATCCACAGTTGGGCCTACATCCATAGTTTGTCCTCCCTAGGCCCCAGGATATTCAAATAAATTGATAAATATCAGGGATTCTCAGTTGGTAGATAAAGGTGAAGACTATTACTTCATCATTAAACTCATCTGCATCTTATTTGGGCTTGGGCTGTGGCTCTCAGGTCTGCCTTGCTCCACAGTATAAAAATTACTTGTGAATGTTTTCAATTTTCATCAGATTGATTGATTTTAAAAGCCACCTCAACATGAGGCTTTCCTTTGTCATTTTATGTCTGAAGTCCTTGACGCAATAAAGAAGTTCAATGATGTGTGTTGAGGCTTGTAGTGAAGAAGTGGAGGCAGAGGAAGTAGAGGCAGATAAAGGAAGGGGATGCTGGAGGTGGGGGGAGGACTGACTGTGGGAGAAAGAGTAGAAGAACAGGGTGTGACAATGGATGAAGTATCAACATAAACAGCAGATGGTAGGAGGTTTAGACTGACAATGCCACTGTTCTACTAGTTCAATTTGTTTAGACACTGTTATTTCTTAGGGAAGCAAACTTTGTTCTTTCTAAGATCCTTCTTAGTGCCAACCAAGAAAGTCTTGCCATTTCTTTCTCCTAATTTTGAAATCTGTAGATTCTAATTGGTTGGGCAGGACACTCATTCATTCATTCATTATTTATTTATTTATTTTCATTTGAAATGTATCCCACAAAGACTACTGATTTTAATAACTTTCATGAGTTAATGCCAATGTTTCAGGTATAACACTCCATTGGGATCCAAGAAATCCACTGTGAAAGCAGTAGAGGTTCTAACAGGGATAACTGAACGCACTTTGTGATCAGTATCACCCATTTTACCAAGGAAAACTGTATGTAAGTCAGAAATATAGAAGGTTAATGCATTTCCAAAGGGAAAACAAAAGATCAGATCAACCTTTTACTATTTCTTTTTTAAAAGATCCACTAGATGGTACCCAAGTTAATTAGGCACTTTAACAATTCAAAATAACACATACCAACAATTAGGAAGGCTTTCACACTACATTTGAGAAACTGAACAGGAAAAAAGGAGAAAGAAAGAGGAAAAGAAGGGAAGAACGAAGGAATGAATGAAGGAAGGAACGAAGGTACAAAGGAAGGAAAGAAAAAAAAAGATTGAATAATTCCTCATAAAGTCTCTACACGAATGAGTAGAAGTTATTTCCAACATGTGCTTGCTGTCAAACTGCAAAACATGAAGCCTCAGGGAAACAGAAAAAAAGGTGTACAGGAACTTCTAATTTAGTACCTGAAACTCTGCTCCATAAACCCGTAGGTCCACCAAGAGGAGCTGCTTTCAAAATCCTGGACAAGTTCTCAAACTATTGCAAAGAAGAAAACCATGAAGTTTTTGAAAAGCTTAGGAAGATTTATTCAGTAAAATACAATTTTAAAAAGTACATTTGAATGCAGAGAGATACTAGTTTGCAAAAGTGAAAACTGATGACTCCAATGACAGAACAGAAACAGATATAGCCCAAAGAACAAAGAAATTATAATACAAATGTTTGGTTAGTCTTTGGTTCAGGTCACAAGATGAGTGGGTTAGGAGGTAGGGGAGGGGCTTCTATTGGATAATTGTACATAGAGGTTTATGGTGACTTCATAGACTAATTGCAGATACTTGCAATTGCATGGTAACTCTGATAGCGTAGTGGTTAAGTGCTACATCTGCTAACCAAAAAGCTGGCAGTTCAAATCCATCAGGGACTCCTTGAAAACTCTGTGGAGCAGTTCTACTCTGTCATACAGTGTCACCATGAGTCAGAATCAACTTGACGGCAGTGTTTTGTTTTTTTTTTTTCTCCCCCAATCAAATATCCTTCAGGAGAGGTCAGAAAAACATCACTGGTTGATGTAAGTGGTTCTAATTAGACGTCTCACAGGTTAATGATAACCGTTCTATACAAGCACCTGATTTCCCAGTAACAGCTTGTCCAAACAAAACCCTTTTAAGTTGTATGAGAAGCTTTAGATAAGACTAGCCAGGACCCTTTCAAAACTAATTTTTTTATGACATCATCCTTGTCATTAAGAAACATTTATTAGGCTCAAAATAAATTTTGTACAAAAAGACACCTGTGTCAAGTGTCCCTTCCTTAGACTGTATTCCTTCTGTGAAACTTCCTCAGTTCCCATGGCTACTGGCAATTAAGAAGCCTAACTGCAGTTGTATGTGAAAAGTCAGCATTGATTCTGCTGAAAGCAGCTAGGTAAATAAGGAGTTCAAGGCAGGTATGTAAATACCAGTTTAATTAAGCAAAACATGAGTTTAATTCAATCATTTAGTTCTAGTCAAAATGGCTTCACAAACTTCTTTAACACAAATAGGAAAACTAATAGAATCTTCAAGGGAAAAAAAATAATATAAATATTGTTCCCAAATCTTTTTTCTAATTTGTCCTATCATATATGTATACTTGTATAGGTCTTGAGAATAATATACTGAAGCAAGGTGTAAGGTGTCCCTGGGTTTTAGAAATAATATATTGAATCAAGGTGTAAAGTGTCCCTACATAATTATTAAGAACAAACTAAATTTTAAGGTTTTTTTGACTGCTAAGGAATAAAACTACACAATTATATGAATTAACAGATACTCATAAAAGAAGAGCTTAATCATCAGTAAAATACCATATTTAAATGTGAACCATGAGAACTATGGAAATAGTGAAGTATAATCAAGGTGATGAGGTATAGTCTCCAACAGGCAGTACTAGAATGTGACTGTAATTAAGAAAGGTGGAATCCAATCAACTGTATTATAAACTGTCAAAAGAAAGTATTTGGAGTAAAATACATGGAAAGATAGTTCAGAGATGTGAAAATACAAATGGGTAATGAATAAAGTTGCAAGTTACTAACTTAACAATTAAAATAATAGTGAGATGTTATTCTTACCTATCAAATTATCAAAGGATATGAAAGGAACAATACTAAGTGTTTGCAGATGTTTAATAGGAAAATGATCTTATACGTTCCTGGTGGAATGTAAATGTTTTTTCCTATTCTGAAATGCAATTAGGAGAAATATGTTAATAACTTTAAAAATACTTATAATATTTTGATCTGGTTAATACATTTTTCAGAATTTATTCTGGGGGGACATCCAAAGGTGTATAAATTTTATATATGAAGATATTCGTTGCAACTGCTCATAATAAAACAAGTTACAAATAACATGAATATCAAAGACAGAAGACTAAATACACTGTATTATGCCATATCATGAATTATTAGTTGTCTTCAATGATGTTTTTGGAGAGCTTAATGGCATGGAAAGTAAGAGAAACAAGATGCAAAAATCAACACATGCTATATTTTTCCTTACATATACCCCTATGTATAGAAAAAAATGCTAGAGGCTGAGCCATTCTTGGCTTGGACCCCACTCTCTTTTCAAATAAACTTCACTGGATCCCTGGACTGGTGTGTTTTGGGCCTCTGTTTTGGGCCATGCTCTTCCCGACGTTTTGGTGCTGTAATCTGGGACAGGGGTGTATGACATAACCGCTCAATTGTCCTCCCTTCCCTAGGACCCTTGCCGCAGCACTACAAACAACCTACAAACAGTGCATTGACAAAACTCTAAATTGGTGAGTTGGAGGGGAGATTTCGTTCTCCAGAAAGCCTTGGCATATCTCTTTCATTTCTATTTCACACAAAGCACAGCGCTGGGTTGAGGCTTTCCTCAGAGCACCGAAACACTGCTTCCTTGCCCCTGCCTCCAATTTTCCCTTTCCAGGGATGCCTGGACAGTGAGTTGGGATTAGAATCTGGTCCCCTACCTACCCTGGGAGCATTAATCTTCCTCTTCTCCCTGTTTCTTCCAACATAGACACACCTAAGGACATCGCACTAGGGTGTCTCCTAAAAAATCTAGACACCATAGGAACATTCTCTGTGATTTAGTCAATTTCATAACCCCTAAATGGCAAGTGGTGTGAGGTCCCTTATATTCAAGCCTTCTTTTTCCTTTATAATCTCCCTACTTTTTTTCCAAAACCTGTACCACTTTTCAAATCCACCTCATTAACGTCAAACTTCAGTCTTCCAAGCCACCACTTCCTGAACCTGATTTCAATCCTTCTGACAGGCCTCTCTACTTCCTTGTGCTTCTCCCCCCCCCCTTCAGCTCTGGCAGACTCCCTCCACTTACGGAATTTTGCTTTCTCCTTCTGTGCCAACCCTTCCTCTACCTTCTCACATTCCATGACCTGTCATCCACTCGAGGGTCTCCTCCAACCCTCCACCCACCCCTTTCACCTCCACACACTAGGTCTAGTGGACAATTTTTTGGAGAAGTTATTTTTGTTGTTCCTCCAAATTTGCCAGCTTATCTGCAAGTAAAGCATTACTTGAACCCCATGCTGTCTCTGAATTTTTGGCTACAGTGACAGGTGGAATGAACTTGAACTTGCTTTAGTTTAGCAGTATTTCTGGCAATCATGGCAAGACTTGGGGGACTCCTCCAATAAGTTCTTTCTCAGGGAAGGGCCAACTTTTCTACACTTTTCTGCTACATTTCTAAAAACCCTCAGTGAACAGGCAGATAGCTGCCATGGCAATTGAAGAATTCCAACCAGGGCATTCCCTGGTGAATTCTGAAGGCCTGACTGATCATGCTGCCCCAGTAACTCTGGTCTGGATGGGTGAGAGTACCTCTCTGTTCCCTTCAAAGGCTGAGGATAAGGTCCATAAAATAATTTGTGGGCCAAAGGGCGTCTGCCACTGGAAGGCTCCCATGACAGGATTGGGAGGTACACAGAGCAGACATGGAAAGTGACTGCCCTCTGCAAGACAAACTCCACACAATGTAAAGTACATATTAGTCCAAGCACAACACCTCCCATTTCCCTGGACCTCCACTATCCCACTAGATTAGAAAGTGTATTCTTCAACCTCCTCTTCTTTCTTCCTCTCCTCTTCAGCTTAACCCAGGACAGAGGGAATTTGGAAGGGTCCCCACTGTCAGCCTGGACAGGCAGGTCCAAAGGTGCAGCTTGAGAATGCTCTGAGCAACACTGCTAAGAATCTTTTTCTTAAGAGCCTTTAAAAAATGCCCATGTGCACCCCCCCATCAACTCACTAATTTAAAAGTGTTTCAAGTGCTTTATTCTGGCTTCCCACAAAGAACTCAAGTTCTCCTCTGGGTTAGAACTTCTGTCTGTCACAGTACAGCACTATCTGTCTGGTAAGAAAGGAACATCTGTCCCAACTAAGAAAACTTTCTATGTATACATATACCCAGTAATACAGGAAATAAGGCCTCTGTTCCTAAGAAAAGCCCTGACAGGGTGGATTCTGTCTGTCTGGTTTCAGTATGGGTACCCATCTGTGACTAAAGTTCAAATAAAGTATTGCTATAATATAGCCTGGCCAATGTACCAACTAGACTCCAGAGAAAGTTAGCAATTGAATGGATGCATAAAATTATTCCACCATCCTGTAATTAGAGCTCTTTTGTCAAAAATCAGGAAAGTACTTGCTAAGCTCAGTTTAACTAGGAAAGAAATACGCTGTGTAAAGTGAAGCTGTGTGCGTGTATTAAAGTGTGAGGTCTCCCATATGTATTTGTGATGTGGTTTTACATTTGCCTTTGTGGGATTTTGGAAATGTCTTTGTCATTGTACTTACTCAAGCTGCTTGTGGGGACCCCAGATTTATAATTTTTGTTGAAAAAGTATCTGATTCCCGTAGACTGAGTGCTTAATGTTTGGCTTCAGGCTGCAGATTTTGGCCAATTAAACCTCAGAATTGTTTTCTTTCCCCCAGTGTTGCCTTTTTCAATATCATTTTTTAAAAACAAAACAAAATAAAAAAGCCCAGTCTTTGTCTGTTAAGTGTCTTATGTCTTGTCTTTGCCAGTGTATCTAATTTTAAGATAGTTCTTATTATTTGTTGAGAAGATCAGTATCTTACTTGAGTTAAACTAAGGTTGATAAAGAAGCTGAATTTCAACTAGATCAAGACATACTGCCACTGGACTGAGAAACCTAACTTCACAGCTCTTAGTTAAAGGAATAACTTTGACTTAAGGAAAAAGTAACAATTCCAAAGCAGTGGAAGGGAAATTAATGATCTTTTGTCCTCAAGAAAGAAGTAAAGGACAGGGCAGAAGTTAGCCTCAAGTCACAGCCAGCCCTAG
This sequence comes from Heterohyrax brucei, assembly GCA_028571685.1. Taxonomy (NCBI): domain Eukaryota; kingdom Metazoa; phylum Chordata; class Mammalia; order Hyracoidea; family Procaviidae; genus Heterohyrax; species Heterohyrax brucei. Next base: position 136,193,395 of record CM053142.1, on the reverse strand, counting down.
AGAAACTTTTGAAAATAAAAAAAAATGAAAAAAAAAAAAAAAACACCCTTTATAATTAGTGGAGACCTTCTTTTTAAGACCAAAAAAAAAAAAAAAAAGGAAGAAAGAGAAACAGATAAGGATTACTGCTTTACTTTGCTTATCACAGATTGAGTGAATCCAGAAAAGACTTCTCACTATCACAGGACAAGTCTGAGCCCTATCTGAGAGATCTAGATATATGTCTGTATCAGGAATGGGACTTTGTGATTTCCAAGCTAGTAGAACAGAGACTTGTATAATTTCTAAAAGCCAGCAGTTAAAACTTTTGGAGTTAATTAAACACCTAAGATGTTTAAGCAAGCTTTATTTCAGCACTGGACTTAAGGGTAACTAAGCTTAACAGATATCTGATATATGGTAAATCATATACTGTTTGCTTTTCAAGCAACAAGGAAAAATATTATGTAAGTCTTAGTGAGTTTTTTTGCTGTTAAGGAATTGTACTATAGAGGTTTATTGAAAAACATTTGATGTGGTCAAAAGTTTTGTTTGACAAAAGTTTAATGGATTAATTTATGAGATATTTTAGAACATTAATGTTAGAAAGAATTGGCTTTTTTTGCTGTGAAATAACAATTTTTCTGATTTTTGAGTAAATAATTTATTCCTTATGTAATCTCCCTTGAAGGCAAAGATTTGATCTCTTGTTAGAATAAAATTCCTGAGTCAAAAACCAAGCCATGGGGCTTGGAGACAGAGAAAACGCAAAAGCCAAGGATAGTCTTTTCTGAGAAAAAAATGGCTGAAACATTTTGACACAAATTGGAATGGGAAAAAGTGCCCAATTCTCACTGAGTTAAAATTTATATGATTTTTTCCTCAATATATATTTCTTAACAAATACATATTAAGTCATCTATAGCTAACTGGAGAAATCCTGATGGTACAGCAGTTGGCTGCTACGGCTGCTAACCACATGGTCAGCAGTTTGAGGCACTCCTTGGAGACTCTATAGGACAGTTCTACTCTGTTTTGGGGGTTGCTGTAAATCAAAATCAATACTACAGCAATGGATTTGATTTGATTTTAATCGACAACTTCACTATATTATTTAACATGACATCATCAAAGCCAAAATTTTGACTGGAAAGCTTGAATTATTTGATTACAGTTTATTTTTATACTGTATGAACATTTAGAGATATAATAATCTTGTTATATCCTGACTATGTGGTACTATACTTCAAGATATGGGTGATGACTGTCTAAGGTTTCCCAGAAGATTATTGAGTTTTTGTCACTGCAACAAAGATTTTAAACTTATGAAAAGGATTGTAGTTCAAGGTATCCAAGGCTCTTGTACAGAACTGATGACTTCACAAACTGTGGCTGATCCAGAATAGGTGAAACAGAATAACTGCACAAGGCTGAGTAAATGAATATACTACGGGTTTTATGTAAAAAATATTGCTGATGTTTTGGGGTCCTACTTTCTCTCTCTCTCTATATATATATATGGTAAATTAATTTAATGAGTTTATTAATATGAAATCTGAGGTTTGATAAAATGTAATTGCTGCTAAGACACATGAAAAATGATTACTGATACTATCTATGTATAAATGCCTCATGCCTTGTTCAGAGACCATAGAGTCATAATTTCACTGGTTCTTTCAGGTAATCGGCCTGATATTGTTGGTGTTTCTATTCTACTTCATAGTTCACTGTAAGATGCTTGAGATCTTAAAAGCCTGATGGTATTCAATTAATATCCTTTTAAACTGTGAGCTTTAAGAAAGCTAGTTCTTAAAGCCACTTAAGTCAAATGATGATATAGATAGACTAAGTCTGGCTGTTTTACTCTGGGTGTTGTGTTTTGTAAACTTAAGGGAAAATGGAAAGATCTCCTATGTGCAGAGTTTTATGGCTCTCTATCAGAACCTCAGACCCCACTCTCATGGTTGATAGAGAAGGGCTTTATGCTGGGTAATAACAAGAGATTTGGTAGCAGGAACTTTATAAATGGAAAAGAAGACCCAGTTGTTGGCTATAGCCCTCTCTCTGGTGCCCACCTCGAGGTAACACAGTTGGCTCCCAAGACCAAGACTTGGATCACTTCACCAACTGATGAGTACTGACCCTGATCAATACCGGTACTGTATTGATGCCTAGTTGACTTCCCACACGAACAACTGGACAAGACTTCCTATAATGATTCTGAGAAGAAGGATTTGAAGAGACACACTATGCACGGAGCCCTGAAACCTGCCTGGCACTTGGCCACATCATTGACATTTGCATGGGAAAACCAAGGATTATACTTGATGTGGAAGGTAAAAAGATTAAATTTGTCTTAGACATGAAAAATCACCTTCTCTACCTTAAATGGGCCCACTCTCTAAGCAATACTGTGTAACTACTGGCTTGGACTAAAACTCCAAGGTGAAAAGTTTACTTTTCTGTCTGATGGGATCACAATTAGTTAGACATTCCTTTCTATATATCCCTTAATGCTCTGTTGTGCTACTGGGATAGAGATTATTAAGTAAACTAGGAACATATATTTTAAAACTCACCTAAATATAAAAAACGAAGACTAAGAATTACTTATATTATTGTTAATATGTTAAAAACTAAAGAACCAGAAGGGCATATGCCAAAAGAAATTCTCAGTCAGGTTACCTAAAAAGTTGAAGAGTTGAGGCAGGCAAAATTGAATGGAAACCTTATGAAAAATGTAATACCTCTTTTGAGTCAGGAGAAGACAGGAGCCTGAGAGCCTCTGTGGTGTGACTAAAACTAGTGACAAACAGTATCAACTGTGTTCTGGAACACTGTGATGAGTCCCCAAACAATTGGGTAATCTTTCTCAAAGTTGTTTATCAGATGCAACCAACTCCAGGGACATGCACAGAAAGTCCCACTTCCACCACTGTGCGTCTTTCCAACAGGGGCACCAGAGATCTACAATTAGTGTTGGGGAATTGAACCAAGGGACAAGCAGCTGTCATCCAAAAAGGAAATACTTCAGATTCCCATTCTTAATTTGTCCCCAGTTTATATCCTGGGCATAACCTATAAAAACCCAACTGGCTAATTTTACCATTATTGCCACTGGTAGTTCCCGTATTAATCTTTTTGGTTATCCTTACCCTTAGGCCTCTAATTCTTAATACCTTAATTCACCTTATCTCTTCCAGACTACAATTCTAAGTTAAACTCACGGTCCTATAAGAAAAGCAACCTATGCCCACCAACAGGTGAATCAGATTCTGCTTCTTCGAGAGACTCGACAAGATCTATACCAAAGCCTCCCCAAAAACCATCAATGGACCTCCTTCTTTACAAGATTTCAGGAGGCCAGAGGAATCCCCAAGCCCCCACATACCGTAGGACAAGACAGCAACACTTGTCAGCAGGAAATATCTAAAAAGATAATGATGCCCCACTGTCCTTAAACCAAAAGTGAGAAGTTGAGGGAACTCTCCCTGAAATTCACAGAGTTCATTTTATCCATTGATCAGACCTCACCATTAGCTGACAACAACCTGGTATGCATGCCCTACAAAAATAGCCCCAAACAGCCTGATACACCCCACCTAATAGAACCAGTAAAACCACAAATAACTTTATGCATGCTTTCCCCACTCTCCTAGCTGAAAGCTCTTCCATTATCAAAATCTTGACCATAAAAAAACCTTACTCCTCACCCTTCTAGTAAACACTTCTTCCTTATCAGATCATAATTCCTCTAACCAGAATTTCTTGCTATCTCTCTTCTCTTTCTTTCCTTATACAACCATAGCCCCCCTCACCCTATACTACCTAATTGAAACTTTAAAACTATAAAAAATCTTGCCCTACTGAGGAAAGGGAGGCTGAGCCACTCTTGGCTCAAATCCCACTCTTTCTCTTCAAATAAACTTCACTGAAACCTTGGGGGGAAAAAAGAGAAGAAAAAAATGCTAAAAGGAATATAAAAAGTTCTATTGTATTATCTTTATGATCTGAAATTGTGGTGAATTTTAACATGTTAACATATAAAAATACTAAGGCAATATATCATTTATAGGTTTTCAAACTTCATGCAGACCTCTGCAACTTCTTTTTGTAACAGAACAATATATTACTCCAATTCATTGTTGTTATATGTAACCGTAGTTCATTTATTTTTACTGACCACATGGGTGAAATTTTTCTTCATAACAAACTATACCAATATGTAAAGGCTTAACACAACTTCTTAGCTTACAGTTCTATGAGTCAGCAGTTTAGTCTGGGTTTTTGGTTTCACTGTGCACACTCATAGTTTTAGGTGGGGATGGTATGGGGAGGTGTGGTATCCCTTACATGTTTGACTTTTTGAGATATGGGTTAGTAGATTCTGACTGCCAAGGTGACAGAGTTAGCTGAGAAACATGTCTGGCTGGCTGGCCTGCGCTTCTATACATACTGGCAATTACAGAATTCTCATAAGAAACAATTTCTATTAACAAGCATTTTTTATATTTTGGTTTGCATCATATTTGCTATTGTCACGTTGATCACAGAAAGTTATGTAGTCAATTTCAGTACTAGACAGTATATTGACTTGGGAAGGTATAAACAGAATTGGGGACAATAACTCTTACAATCTACATGCTATGCTATTTTGTACTCTGTATATCACAGATTATCCATTCTCCCCTCTGTGGAAATTCAGATGACGTTTAGTAATTGTTTTAGTCAGCTAGGGCTACTCTAATAGAAATACCACAGAGTGGATGACTTTAACAAAGGAAGGTTTACTCTTACATAATCCGGTGGGCTGTAAGTCCAAATTTAGGATGTCCACTCCAGGGAGGGCTTTCCCCCTTGTCGGCTCTGGAAGAAAGTCCGATACTGCATTAATCTTTGTCTAGTGAGCATCTTGGCGCAGGAACCTCAGGTCTGAAGGCCACAATCTTCTCCCAGTGCAGCTCTCTTGATGGTGTGAGGATCCGAATTCTCTGCTTGCTTCTCTTTCCTTTTACCTCTTATAGGACAAAAAGATTAACAGTGGGGCAAGCCAGACTCCGGGGAAACTCCCTTCAAAGTGGAGCAGAGAGGTGATCCTATGAAGGGATTTACAGTCTCACCCTGATCCTTTAATGCACAGCACAGGAAAATCACAAAATGGAGGACAGTCACAAAATATTTGGAATCATGGCCCAGCCACGTGGCTACACATATTTTTGGGGAGTCACAATTCAGTCCATGATAGTAGCGTAAACTATTTGATGACTGGCACTATTATGAACAATGCTGTCAGTATTTGTGCATATGTCACCTGTTCGTATATGTAAGAGGTTACCTTGGGTATGCAACTAGGAATGGACTTGTTAGGGAGGTGTTAGTGGTCAAATTTATGATACAATGCCATATTTTCTCATAACAGTTGTTTCAATTATACTCCACCAACAATGCAGAGGACAGACAATCACAAATGTCATCACTAACACCTACTGCACTTCTGTTGTTTTCAGGTACCACACAGTTGAATTCAGGGAGACACTGTGAAACAGAACAAAACACTGCCTGTTCCTATACCATCCTCACAACCATTGGCGTGTTTAAGTCTATTGTTGCAGCCACAGTATCAATGCATCTCATTGAGGGTCTTTTTCTTTTTCCCTGACCCTCTGTTTTACCAAGCATGATGCCCTTCTCCTTGGACTGATCCCTCCTGATGTGTCCAAAGTATGTGACATGCTGTAGCCTCTCTGTGAGCCCTGGAATATACTGCAATGAAGTCACTGATCTTGCAAAATTCTATCATGTGTTTTCTGTCACCAAGATTGTATTTTTCCCACTACTGACTCTTCTTTGTTTTCAACTTTTACATTCCAATCACCAAGAATTAATGCATCTTGACTGCTTGTTGTATCAACTTCAGACTGAAGAAGTTGGTAAAAAACAAAAAAACTTCAGTTTTCTCATCTTGAACCTTAATGATTGGTGCATAGATTCGAATAGTAAGTAGTCCCATTAACTAGTCTCCCTTGCAAGTATATGGTTATTATTCTATCACAGACAGCATTGGACTTCAGGACAGATCTTTTGGATGACAAATGCCACTCCATTGCCATTCAGGTTGTCATGCCAGCATAGTAGAACATATGATTGTCTGATTCCAGAAGGAATCCTCAAAGTAAAACCTACCTTGGATAGGGTCAAGGTTTTGTAACCTTCATTTGCTGATGAGGCACAACTCATAATGAGAAGAAACAGCTGCAAAAAATTATTGATACTTGCAGTATGGAATGTACGAATTATGAACCTAAGGAATTGGAAGTTGTCAAAAGAAAATGGTAAGAATGAAGATTGATATCCTAGGCGTTGGTAAGTTACAATGTATTCTTGCCAGCTTTGCTTCCAAGGAGCACTCTGGTTGTACTTCCAGAGCAGATCCGTTTGTTCTTTGGAAGTACACGGTAAATTCAATATTCTTCTCCAATACCACGATTCAAAGACATCACTTCTTCTGTATTCTTTATTCTTGTGGTATTTCTGTTATAGCAGCACTAGATGACTAAGACATAGGCTGTCTTTGATTAACTCTTTTTTTCTTATCCTGTAATTTTATTGTTATTTTTCAGTAATAAAGGTAAAAGAAAGAAAGTTCTACTACTGATTGTTTCACAGACTGTACAAAGGCATTCCACTGTGTGGATCGTAACAAATTGTAGCTAACATTGCATAAAATGGCAATTCCAGAGCACTTAATTGTGCTCCTAAGGAATCTGTACTTGGATCAAGAGGGAATCATGCAAACAGAACAAGGGGACATTGCATAGTTTAGAGTCAGGAAAGGTGTGCATCAGGGCTATACCCTTTCACCAAAGCTTTTCAATGTGTATGCATAGCAAATAATCCAAGAAGCTGGAGTCTATGAAGAAGAATGAGGCATCAAGATTGGAGGACAACTCATTACGCAGAACACCTGCTGCTATCACATAAATACCACAAGTGGATAGTTTTAGAAAGAGAGATTATATTCTGTCATAGTCGAGTAAACTACAAGTTCAAATTGAGCACATCAGCTCCAGAGGAAAGCTCACTCTGTTGGCTCTGGAGGAAGGTCCTTGTCATCCCCCTAGATGGGGAGCTTATGAGGCACAGGGATCCTGGACCCTTTCCAAAGGACATACTCTCCTCCTGGCACTGTTTGTTGGCAAAATAAAGTCCTCGACTCTGCTTGCTTCCCTTTCCTTAATATTCCAAGACATCGCCTTAACACATGATACAATCTTATGCATTCAGTCCTCCCCCACCAACACAACAGCAGACAATTCTCTCTCATTAACTTCATAGAGGCAGGGTTTACAGCATGTAGGAACATAACAGCATACTAAGAATCACGTCATAGCCAAATCCAAAAACATCAGGTTCAACTCTCAGCAGCCCGAGAGGTCAGAGTAGAACTGTCCCATAAAGTTTCCATGGAATTCCTGGTGGATTTGAACTTCCTACCTTTTGGGTAACAGAGATATAGCACTTAACCCACTATGCAAGCAGCATTTCCCAAAGCCAAATATATATATACATATATATATGGGGAGACACTACTCTGTGGAAATCCTGGTGGCATAGTGGTCAAGTGTTATGGCTGCTAACTAGAGGGTCAGCAGTTCAAATTCACCAGGATCTCCTTGGAAACTCTGTGGGGCAGGCAGTTCTACTCTGTCCTGTTAGGTTGCTATGAGTGGGAATAGACTAGACAGAATTTTTTTCTTTTTTTCTTTTTAATTCAATCCATGGAAACATTAATGCTGTATAGCTGGTTAAGTCCTATAGCTACTAACTAAGAGGTCCCCAGTTGTTCAAATCTATCAAGAGCTACCTAGAAACCCTATAGGGCAGTTCTACTCTGTCTGTATGGTTGCTATGAATCAGAACAAACTGGACAGCAGTGGGCTTTTCAGATATTCAATCCATGACAGCCTATATGAAACAGAGTATGAATACTAGAATTTATCATTTTTTTCTCAATATTTTATTTATCTATTTGCGAACATCTGCTAAGCACTTTATCAGATGTTGTGTTAAGTGCTAAAGGGATAAAAATGGAAAGAAAATGCAGGTTTAATCCCTGTGTTCAGATGGGTTTATGGTGTATTATTGAGTTTGAAGCAGCCAAGACTTAACAAGTATAGTTAATACTTAAATATGGCTGTTTGTGGACCAAATATTGTTCCAAGCCCTTGACATAAATTAACTTATTTAGTCTTCATAGCAATCCTATGAGATGGATACTAATTTCACCCTTATTTAAAATGAGAAACCTAAGGTTAAGCATTTTGCACAAGAACAACCAGCTAGTAAGTGGTGGGGCCAAGACGGTTGAATTCTTAATCTCCCCTCTGTTGCTTGACTCTTCCAGGCATTCCAAAAGGCAAGAAAGGGAATTATGCCAACTAGATTAACATATAATAAAAGTTTGTTTTTTTGAATTTGAGCCTGAAACATTAATAAATTTCTAAGGATTTTATAACTTCACTAACAGTGGACACAATAATGGAAAAAAGATATCATCATGACTTGATATTTTTCATCGATTTTTTTTTAACCAATTATGACTTCACAGGAAATCTTCAGTTTCATACATGAAATTAACTGGCTGATTGGAATAAGAATCTTTCCTCTTCTTTACCAGTATGTGTTGTCATTGTTGTTAGGTGCTGTTGAGTCAGTTCTGACTGATAACGACCCTATGTACAATAGAACAAAACACTGTCCGGTCTTGCTCTATGTCCACCATCATTTTTATGCTTAAGCCCACTGTGTCAATCCATCTTGTCAAGGGTCTTCCTCTTTTTCACCAACTGTCCACTCTGCCAAGCATGATGTCTTTCTCCAGGGACTGATCTCTCCTGACAACATGTCCAAAATATGTAAGAAGTAGTCTTGCCATCTTTGCTTCCAAGGAGCATTGTGGTTGTACTTCCTCCAGAACAGGTTTATTTGTTCTTTTGGCAGTACACAGTACGTTCATAACATTCTTCTCCAACACCACAGTTCAAAGGCTTAAGTTCTTCTGCCTTCTTTGTTCATTATCCAGCTCTTGTATGTGTATAATATGGCTGAAAATACCACAGCTTGGATCAGGCACACGTTAGTTTTCATAGGGGCACCTTTACTTTTCAATACTTTAAGGAGATACTTTGCAACAGATTTTCCTGACATAATGCATCTTTTGATTTCTTGCCTGCTGCTTCCATGGCAGTTGGTTGTGGATCCAAGTAAAATGTAATCCTTGAGGCCCTCAATCCTTTCTCCATTTATCATGATGTCGCTTACTGGTCCATTTGTGAAGATGTTCATTTTCTTGATGTTGAGGTGTAATCCATACTGAAGACTGTGGTCTTTGACCTTCTTCAGTGTTTCACATCTTCTTCAGTTCCAGCAAGTATTGTGGTGTCATCTGCATATCACAACTGTTAATGAGTCTTCCTCCAATCCTGATGCCTCATTCTTCTTTGTGTAATTCAGCTTCTCAGATTATTTGCTCGGCATATAGATTGAAAAGCTATGGTGAAAGGATACAACCCCGATGCACACCTTTCCTGACTTTAAACCACTCAGTGTCCCCTTGTTCTGTTCACATGACTGCCTCTTGATCTATGTACAGATTCTTTAAGAGCACTTTTACGTATTCTGGAATTTCCATTTTATGCAATGTTAGCCATAATTTGCTATGATCCATACAGTCAAATGCTTTTGTATTATGTAGATATTTAGACCATTATGTAGACATATATATGAGTCATGTAATAGAATTTTTCACATTACACACACACACATATCACATCTTATACATTATATATTCCTAGCCATCAAGTTGATTCCAACTCAAAGTTATCCTATAGGACAGAAGAGAACTACTCCATAGAGTTTCCAAGAAGTGGCCATTGGATTAGAACTGCCAACCTTTTGGTTAGCAGTACAGCTCTTAACTGCTGCTCTCCCTGGTCTTCATATTATGCATTATACATTACATGTTGTTAAATGCCATCAATTCTCATCTGATTCACAGTGACTCTGTACACCAGAATGAAACACTGCTTAGTTCTGTGCCATCTTCACAATCACTGCCGTGCAGGAGCCCATCTTTCCTGCCACTGTGTCAGTCCATCTCATTGAGAGTCCTCCTCCCTTTCACTGACTGTCTACTTTACCAGTTGATCTCCAGCTACAAGAAGTGGTTCTTCCTGAAAACACATCCAAAGGTCTCTCCATCCTTACTTCTGTGGAGCATCCTAGTTGTATTTCTTCCAGGACAGACTTTTGTTTGTTTGTTTTTCTGGAAATCTTGGTACATTCAATATTTTTCCCAATACCATTATTCAAAGCATCAACTCTTCAGTCATCATTATTCACTGTGCAGCTTTTACGTGTATATTAGGTGATCAAAAGTATCATGGCTTGGGTCAGGTGCACCTTAGTGTAGTCCTCTAAGTGACATCTTTGCATTTTAATACTTTAAAAGATCTTTTGCAACATACTTGGCCATTGCAGTATAAGTATGTAGTTTGATTTCTTCACTGCCGCTTCCATAGGCATTGATTGTGGATTCAAGTAAAATGAAATCCTTGACAATTTCTGTCTTTTCTCTGTTTAGCCTGATGTTGCTATCCGATCAAAAACGAGGCTTTCTGTTTTCTTTATGCTGATGTGTAATCCCTACTGAAGGATGCAGTCTTTGATTTTCAGTCAGTAAGTGCTCCAGATTCTATTCATTTTCAGCAAGAAAGATCTGTCATCTGAATAATGCCGGTTGTTAACTAGTTTTCCTCCAAACCCAGTGTCATTGTCTTCTTCGTGGAGTCAAGCTTCTCAGATTATTTTCTCAACATTGAATCAGTACAGTGAAAGAATACATCCCAGATGCAGAACTTTCCTGATTGTAAACCATGCTGTACCCCCTTTTTCTGCTAGAATACTGCTTCTTAGATTATGTACAGGCTTCTCAAAAGCACAGTTCAGTGTTCTGGAACACCTATTCTTTGAAATGTTATCCATAATTTGTTATAGTCAATAAAAACATCTTTCTGGTATTCTCTGCTTTTAGCCAATATCCATCTAATATCAGCAATTATATCCCACATTCTATGTTCTCTTGAATCTGGCATGAATTTCTAGCAGTTCCTTGTCAAGATACCAATGCAAGGCATTATTGAACTGTCTTCAGTACAATTTTACTTGTGTCTGATATTAATGACACTGTTCAACAATTTATACACTCTTTTGAATCAACTGTCTTTGGAACGGGCACAAACACAGATCCCTCCAGTCAATTGGTCAGTGTTACATATTTAATCAAATGCTCCCAAATGTATGTCGTCTTGGCTAGGTGATGATTCCCAGTAGCGGGTGATTGTTCACCATTTTGTATTCTGATATGATTATCCTGTGTGCTACAAATGCTAACCTCTGTGTTAGTTAGGCATGATTACGGGCAATTACATATGCTAATGAGGCAGGATTCAAGCTACAGGATTAAGTAGTGTCTTGAGTAAATGTTTTTTGAGATATAAAAGAGACAAGAGAGCAGAGTAGGTAGAAAAGTTCCACCACTAAGAAAGAAAACCCTAGAGCAAGCAGACCATGTAGATCCAGGGTCCTTAATCTGATAAATTCCTACAATAGGAGACTGATGACAAGGACCTTCCCCCAGAACTAACACGGGGAGAGACTTCTCCTGAAGCTGGCACTCTAAATTCGGATTTCTAGCCTTCTGGACCGCAAGAGAATAATCTTTGGTTTGTTAAAGCCATCTACTTGTGGTATTTCTCTTACAGCAACACTAGATAATTAAGACAGCCAGTTAAACATCTTAAAAATATCTTGGCATACGCGAGTGACCACCTCCAGTGCTATGTCCGTTGTTGAAATATCTCGTTTGGTATTCTCTCAGTTCCTAGAGCCTTGTTTTTTATAACTTTCTGTGCAGTTTGGACTTTTTCCTCCAATACCATTAATTGTTGATCATATACTGCCTCCTGAAGTGGTTGAATTCCAACCAATTCTTTTTCCTACAGTGGCTCTACGTATTGCTTCCATCTTCTTTTGATGTTTTCTGTCTATTTCAAAATTTTACCTATAAAAGTCTTCAATGATACAACTCAAGGCTAAAATTTTTTCTTCAGTTCTTCAGCTTCAGAAAAGATGAGCAGTTTCTTACCTTTTGTTTTTACAACTTCAGATCTGTGTAGGTTTCGTTACAACATTTTACTTGTCTTGTTGAGCTCCCCTTTGAAATTTTGTGTTCAGCTCTTTTATTTCAGTTCTTCAATTCACTTCAATTGCTCTGTGTTCAGGAACAACTTTCAGTCTTTTATTGTTTTAGTCTGCTAGTGCTGCTCTAACAGAAATACTACAAAGTGGATGGCTTTAACAAAGGAAGGTTTATTCTTACACAGTCTGGTAGGCTACAAGTCCAAATTCAGGATGTTCACTCCAGGGGAAGACTTTCCCCCTTGTCATCTCTGGAGGAAAGTCCAGTTTTGCATCAGTCTTTGTCCAGGGAACATCTTGACACAGAAACCTCAGATCTGAAGGACGTGCTCTTCTCCTGGTGCTGCTTTCTTGATGGTGTGAAGTTCCTGATTCTCTGCTTGCTTCCATTTCCTTTTATCTCTTGCAGGATGAAAGAATAAAGGGTAGTACAAGGCATACTCCAGGGAAACTCCCTTCACAGTGCAGCAGGCAGGTAATCTTACAAAGGGATTTACAGGCCTAACCTAGTCCTTTAACACATAGCACAGGAAAATCACAGAATGGAGGGAATCACAAAATACTGGGAATCATGGCCCAGCCACATGGCTGCACATATTTTGGGGGGGACACAGTTCAATCCATGACATCTGTTATGACCATATCTTTCTTTCCTGTTTTTAATGGACTTTTGTTTTCTTTGTGCATGATGTCCATCCCCCAACTAGTCTAGTTTTCTGTTATCAGTGCTCAGTACATCAAATCTGTTACTGAGATAGCCTCTAGATTCAGGTAGAATATATGCAAGGTTGTATTTAGGCTTTTTTGGACATGTAATTTTCTTGAGCTTCAGTTAGAGATCATATATGAGCAATTTGTAGTCTTTTCCACAGTGATCCTTTAACCTAGTTCTGATGGATAGTATTGAGTTTCTCTATCATTTTTTTCCCACAAACGCAGTCAGTTTCAATCCTGTGTATTCCATCTAGTAAGGTCTATGTACATAGTGGTAGTTTATGCTGTTGAAAAAGATATTAAAATGAGCAAGTTTGTGGTCTTTCAAAATTCTATCATGCAATCTCCAGTATCCTTTCTATTATCAAGGCTACATTTTCCAACTACTAATCTTCTTTTTGTCTAACATCTGCATTCCAATTGTCAATAATGATCAATGTTTCTCGATTTCATGGTTGATCAATTTCAGACTGCAGAGGCTGACAAAAATCTTTAGTTTCCTGACCTTTGGCCTTAGTGGTTGATGCATAAATTTGAATAATAGTTTTATTAATGGTCTTCCCTGTAGGCATGTGGCTAATATCTTATCACTGACAGTGTTATACTTCAGGATAGATATTAATATGTTCTTTTTGATGATGAATGTACCTCTCTCTATCCTTCTTCAATTTGTCTTTCACAACATGGTAAATCATAAGATTGTCCGATCCATAATGGCCCAAATGAGTTCATTTTTGTTCATTAATGCCTAATATGTAAACCTTTATACATTCTGTTTTGTTGTTAATGATGCTGAATTTTTCTATATTCATGCTTCACACATTTCCTGTTTTGATTTGCTATATTACATGTTACATATGCACGCTCACACATGTTCACAGTGAACATCTCTTACTTTGTGTCTCTTATCACTTGTTTACTCTTCTTAACCCCAATTTTATTTCAAAATATTACTACTTTAGGTAAGGAGCTATCCTGTTAGAACAGTGGATTTGGATGACTTGCTCTTCTGCACCATTAAGACTGAGAAATAGGAAAGAAGCAGATGTTGGTGAGATATGTGGACCAAGTTTGAATGTGTGGGTTGGGTGTTGTACATATATATATGAAACCACATATAATGCAGAATTGAGTCAAGGATAGGGAGCCAAAGAAGTTGATTTATGAGCTATCGAAAAGGTGTTCTATGTTTCTATGTTGTTTCAAAATGTATCTACACATTGTTTTATATAAATACTTTACTCTTCAAAATTTAGAGTCTAAATCCCTTTCTCTTGAATGTGGGCTAGATTTAGTGATTCCAGCTTACAGTTAATCAAATGCTATAGCAGTGATGCAGCAGTGAGTGTGGTGGAAAAGATTCTAAAATCTCTGAGTCTTCTTGCCAGCAATCAAAAATGATTTGAGGCCTATTTCTAATAGCCAAGTGAGTGAGCTCTATTAAAAGGGAACCTACAGCCTTAGTCAAGCTTTTAGATGATTGCAGGCTAACATCTTGCCTGCCACCTCATCAGAGACCTTGAGCCAGAACCATCCAACTAAGCAACTTCTGAATTTCTTTTTAACAGGAACTGTGAGGTAATTTATTGTTTTAAGCATCTAAGTTTTAGACAACATTGTCAAGAAAAAATAGATGACTGATATATATGTGAAACTCTATAGATGTTGAGTGATAATGTTTTTTAAATATCGTAAATATGATGAATAAGAGAAAAACTCCTCTTAGAAGACAGAATTTTATGAGATATAGGAAAAATGCTATAGAAAATGATAAAGAATAATTATGATGAAAATTCAAAGAATGTCTGGTTTAAGCATTATTAGTAAATTGTCTCTATTTTGGTTAGATAGGGATTTTTTTTTCCCCCACACAGATTACATAAAGGAAGAAATGTGAAGGAAAGAAAGAAATATCAGAAGTTTATTTCACAACCCTGGATATGCTGGTGTCATAGTGGTCAAATGCTACATCTGCTGACCAAAAGATTGGCAGTTCAAATCTACCAGGTCCTCCTTAGAAACTCCACTCTATCCTATAAGGTTGCTATGAGTTGGACTCAACTCAATAGCAGTGAGAATATTACAACCCAGCCAAAGAGTTCAAAGAAATGCTGGTTAATAACTTCTCAGAGCAGACGAAGTATGAAAAGAGAAGGACATCACGCTTTGCAAAGTAGAGGGTCAGCAAAAAAGAGCAAGAACTTCAATGAGATGGATTTACAGAGTGGCTGCAACAACAGGCTCAAACATAATAATTGTCAGGACAGCCCAGGACCTGGCAGTGTTTCATTGCTTATACGTGGGGCCAGTGTGAGTCAGATTCCACTTGATGGCACCTAAAAACAACCATAGTTTAAAAATAGAAAGAATACCCTTTGCCACATTTGTCCCAATTTCAAATGTGTTCTCAGAATAATAAAAAATGTTATTCTCCTAGCAAGCGAAAAATACAGAAATAAAAATGTAATAATGCAAATTGAAAACAGCCATCTCTGTGACTAAGCGTCCTTTGTGTGAGCCTGCTTCATCAGTTGTTCTGTTTCTACATCATTGATAGTACTAAATATCACCCAACAGATTGGAATTTGTCATGTGTTCTAATTCTAGCCAATTTGCAATTAGTCGTGAGGATGGGAAGAAACAAGAATCTAGAAAAATAGCTATGTTGGTTATCTATAAATTCCAAATTTTTCATCAGCATAATTTTACAAGGACTAAAAAGTTAATACAAATACAGATTCATGTTTCTTAAATGTGAATATTTATATATAAATAAATAAAATGTTTCTTATTATTTTTGTAATATAGATTCAAAGAAGTCACCCAAAACCAGAAGGCTGGAAATAGAAAAAGGAAAAATTATCCTGAATATCTGTGTAATAATACATATGTATACCATACATATATATGTGTATAACCAAAAACCCACTGTCACTGAGTTGATTCTTATTCACAATGACCCTATAGGATACAGTGGAACTTCCCTATAGAGTTTTCAGGGAGCACTTGATAGATTTGAACTGCCAAACTTTTGGCTAGCAACTATAGCAACTAACCACTACATCACCAGGGTTTCCATATGTATGTATGTACATATACGTGTGCATACGTATGTGTATATGTATGCTTGTGTTTCATATGGATATGTGTACTTATGTTTCATTGACTATGCAAAAGCATTATACTGTGTGGATCATACTAAATTATGGCTTACATTGCAACTGGACCAGTAAACAACATTGTCATAAATGGAGAAAAGATTGAAGTTGTCGAGGATTTCATTTTGTTTGGGTCCACAATCGACACTCATGGAAGCAGTAGTCAGGAAATCAAAAGACTCACTGCATTAGGAAAATCTGCTGCAAAAGACCTCTTTAAGGTATTCAAAAGTAAAGATGTCACCTTGAAGACTAAAACGCACCTGACCCAAGCCATGGTATTTTAATGCCATCATACGCATGTGAAAGCTGGACTACAACAAAGAAGACAGAACTGATGACTTTCAATTGTGGTGTTGGAACAGAATGTTGAATATACTATGGACTGCCAAAAGTACCAACAGATGTGTTCTGGAAGAAGCACAACCAGAGTGCTCCTTGGAAGCAAAGATGGCAAGACTATGTCTTACATGCTCTGGACATGTTGCCAGGAAGGATCAGTCCACAGAGAAGGACATCATGCTTGGTAGAGTCAATGAAAAAGAGGAAGACCCTCAGCAAGATGAATTGACAAAGTGGCTGCAACAATGGGCTTAAGCATAAAATGATTGTGGACATGGCACAAGACTGGCATTGTTTTGTTCTGTTGTTCATAGGGTCACTTGATGGCATCTAACAACAACAACAACATATGTATGCCAAAAGGTCAGCTGTTCAAATCCCCTGTTCAAATCCTTGAAACATCTATGGAGTAATTCTACTCTGTCTTACAGGGTTACTATGAGTCAGAATTGACTTGACAGCAGTGGATTTGGATTGATTTTCAGTTCAAAGACAAACAATAATGTTAGCAATCCATGATGCTCCCCAGATCCAAGCTTGCACTTATTCATTTAGGAAAGATAATGCCTTCTCTCAAATTTTCTACTACCACTACCAAGTCATTTCTGGGATTCTTATGTAGAAATATAACAAGTACACTAGTTAGTCCTCAATTTTAATACATTTCTCTTCATTTCTTCCACTATTTGTGATCCCCAGGCACAGTGATCTCTCTAGTAGCCTTTTTAATAAAATGAGAATTGCCAATTAAGTTTTCCCACTCATCCTAGAAAAAGTGCTACATATCTCACTGCGGAATATCACTATGGTCACCTTTGAAGTACTCCCCTTGGGAAGCTATGCACCAATGCCAGTGCCTACAGTACCCTTCAAAGTAATTTTGGAACGCTTTTTCTAGAATGTCCATCAGAACTGTTGCTGTATTATCCTTGATGTCCTGAATGTCTTCCTTTCAATATTCCCTTTATCTTCAAGCAAATAAAAAAGTCACTGAGGGCCAGATCAGATGCGTAGTGAGAGGGTACCAGTACAGTTATTTGTTCACTGGCTAAAAATTCTCTTATAGACAACTATTCAGTTAAGCCCATGAACTTGCCACCTTGCCAACACGTGCAGTGGCCATTCCAGAAAGAGTTCCAAAATTGCTTTGAATGGCGGACTAGGTGCTAGCATCAGTGCAGAGCTTCCCCAGGTGAGTACTTTGAAGAGACTGTAGTTATATTCAGTAATGGAGTATGGAGCACTTAGAATAATTAAGTTCACAGAATTAGTTGTCAGACTGTGTTTGTACATCTCATTGTCTGCACCACATTTCAGAAAATGGTAAAGAATGGATCCCTCTGAAACTCATGGCACCTTGGCCCCTAAGCAGTACTGTTTGTGTCTGGAATTCAACATCTTCCTACACACATACAATTTCTTTAGTCTTTGATCTGACTATCAATTTTCAAATGGCTCAAGTTCAGTCTATTAAGACTGAAGACAGTCTATAAAGACTAAGAGTGATTAGAGGACACTGGCATGACAGACAACTTTTCCTTATCTCTTTCGTATGGTAGTTCTTTTTTCTCTTCTGAAGAACATCAGCCTCAAAAGAACTATGTGTAATCCTTTTCAGTCAAATAAATGACCCTCTATGCATATTAATATAAACAATATTTGTAAGGATTATGTCTCAATTATCTAGTGCTGCCTTTACAAAAAATATCACTGGCTCACTAAGTTGAATCTCACTGGCAACACAAGAACAAAATGGGGTGCACCATGAGATCCCCAATAAAAGACCTCAATTGATGGTCCAGTGGTCTCGGGGTTCCCCTGGGAGCATGGCCTCTCACCCTGATGCTGCCCTTGACCATAAATCATAACGAAGGCCTGTGCTTTGGACAGGAATGGATTGGACTTGGCAATGCAGAGTGACCATATATTGGGTGCACTTTATGATTCTATACGTCTATAGGATGTCATCCTGCTGACCTCTGGCTGGAGGAAGGAGAGTGGGTGAAGAGGAGGGAAGAAAGAGACTGTTGGGAGAATGAGACATTTATGGAGCAGAGAGGAATAGTGTGCTATCACCGGGCAGGGAGAGCAGTGGAAGCTGCATATAGGTGGGTATGTAAATTTATACGGCAATGTACATTTTCACTCAGTTATATTAAATAAAAAATTAAAAAAATATATCACCAGCCTGTGGCCTCAAAAAGCAGAAATTTATTTTCTCACAGTTCAGGAGGATAGAAGTCTAAATTTAAGGTGTGGTACTAGAGGGAAACCTTCTATGTCTATTTCAGATGTGTCTACCATGTATGTCTGTCTTCACATGACATCTTCCTCTTGTGTACCTATTCTGCTCTTTTTATAACTCAAAGTGATTAGGTTTAAGACCCACCCCATTCTTATATGACCTTTTAACATCACAACATAAAGCTAATATTTCCAAGCAGAGTCAGATTTAGAGGTACATGGGTTAGAATTTTGACACATATGTTGAGGAATATGATTCAATCCATAACAAGTTGTTTCAGGTCCACTGAAATAACCTCTTACAGTTAATCCATAATATATAAGCTAGAAAATGAAGATGATCATTTAGAGAAAATATAAACACTATCTCACTTGGACAAACTTAATGGCTTCAATAGGCCCAATAACTTGAAATGCATACTCTGTGTGTGTCTGTGCATATTCAGTGCACATGGAAACGGAAGTCAAGAAAGCAAAAGATGTGTTGCATTGAGAAAATCTGCTGCAAAGAACCTCTTTAAAGTGCTGAGAAGTAAAGATACCACTTTGAAGACTAAGGTGCACCTGACCCAAGCCATGATATTTTCAATCACATCATATACATGCAAAAACTGGACAATGAATAAGGAAGACAGACAAAGAATTGATATCTTTGAATTGTGGTGTTGGAGAAGAATATTGAATGTACCAGGGACTGCCGAAAGAACAAGCAGATCTGTTCTGGAAGAAGTACAACCAGAGTGCTCCTTGGAAGCAAAGATGGTGAGACTGCATCTCACATACTTTGGAAATGTTGTCAGGAGGGCTCAGTCCCTGGAGAAGGGCATTATGCTTGGTAGAAAGGAGGGTCATCGAAAAAGAGGGAGACTCTCGATGGGATGGACTGACACAGCGGCTGCAATGACAGGCTTCACCATAAAACGATTGTGGACATGGCACAAGACCAGGCAGCGTTTTTTTGTTCTGTCATGCATACGGTCACTATGAGTTGGAAGCAACTTGATAGCACCAAACAAAAACAACAAATATATGTGTGTGTATGTATATTTATATATATATGTGTGTATTTGTATTTATATTTCTAGAAATCACATCCTCTGATCACAATAGAAAAAGTTATGATTAAATAATAAGATGAAGAAATTCTTAACAACCTTCAGTTAAAAATGTTTTCCTAGAAATTCTTGGATTTAAATGGAAATCAAAAGAAATTGCAAATTATTTAGAAAACAATTAAAATGAGAAAGCAAATCCACTGCCATTAGATGAATTCTGACTCATAGCAACCCTTTAGGACTGAGTAGAACCGCTCCATAGAGTTTCCGAGGAGCATCTGGCAGGTTTGTACTGCTGACCTTTTGGTTGGCAGACATAGTACTTAACTGGTTCACCACCGGGGTTTCCAAACTGAGAATATTGATCTCAAATCCTACAGAACACAGAACGTTCTCAAAACAAAATTTATAACATTAAATATCATTGTGAATAAATCAGAAAGAAAGTGGAGAAATTAAATACTCTCTTGAGAAATTAAACAGACAATATAATGAACTAAATGACAAATTTAATCAAAAGGAACACAAAACATTAACAGTAGTATAAGAATAAAGCAAATTATTTTACAATGTGGCTATAACAGAAAAAGTGCTTGGAAAACTGTACAAAAAAGAATAAACAACATTAAGAATAAGAAAGGAGACAGAATCAGAGACACAAGAGAGGTTAATATGGCATGCAAAGTTATAGCAACAGACTGAGAATCAAAGGAAACTGATTGTTTTTTAGCAAGACATAAATTATCAAACTACGGTATAAATAACCTGCTACCATAGAGTCGGCTCCTACTCGTAGCAACCCTAGTGCTCAGAGTAGAAATGTCCATAGAGTTTCCAAGGAGCACCTGGCAGATTTGAACTGCTGATCTTTTGGTTAGCAGATGTAGCACTTAACCCACTATGCCACCAGGGTTTCCACAATATAAATAGAAGACAAAAACTGACGAATTACCTTAGAAGAATTTGAAAACATAATTTAAAATCTATCATTGCAAACAGCAGCAGGACTAATGACATTTACAGCTTGAATTCACTATTGCTATACAAAAATTTTCTTGGTCATCTTGTGCTGGTATAACAGAAACACTATAGGTGGACCAGTTTAGCAAAGAAAAATTTACCCTGTCACAGTCCAATAGGACAGAAGTCTGAAATTAGGGCACCAGCTCCAGGGAAAGGCTTTCTTTCTCTATTTGCTCTAGAGGGAGTTCCTTGTGATGCATCAGTCATCTGTTGGTCTGGGAGCATCTCAGAGCAAGAACCTCTGATCCAAAGGATACCCTCTGCTCCTGGCATCGCTGTTTTGGTGGTATGAGTTCCCTGGGTTTCTCTACCTGGTTTTCTTTCATATCTCAAAACAGACTGGCTTAAGACACTATGTAATCCTTTGGACCTCATCTATATAACTGATCCTTACTGATCTTACTAAAATAAAGATAAAATTTACAACACATAGAAAAATCCCATCAAATGGCAAAATGGTGGACAATCGTGCAGCATTGAGAATCATGGCCAAGCCAAATAGATAAACACATATTTGGGGGATATAATTCAATCGTGACATTATTTAAAATATTTTAGGTCATACAGGAGAGAAACTTCCCCTGTGTACTTTATGAAAATGGTCTAGCCTTAGCTCCAAAACAAAAACCCCAAATCAAACTTGTCATTGTGTCAATTCTGACTAATAGCAGCTGTTGTAGATTGAATTGTGTACTTCAAAAATGTGTGTCAACTTGGCTAGGCCGGGAGGCATTCCCAAGATGATGGAGTAGCCAGTCACTTCTTGGGATCCCTGTAACAACAAAGACCTGAAAGAATAACTGAACTGATTACATATGACATTTTAGAAGCCCTGAACATCAAAGGAAAAGCTGAGATATTAGGCTGAGAGGCAGGGAATGGAAAGTAGGTCTGGAAGTACCTAGGACTAGCCACATGTGACCCACCAAGAGTCAGCTGCAGTCAGTGTGGTTAACGGGGCAGTGGCATTTGGAGGCTGTCCTCCTCAGGGGGAGAGATGGAGCAGCAGATGGTACACTTGTGCCTCCTAAACCAGTAAAAAGTAGCACTCTATCATCAAAAGCTAAGTGGCTTGGGTCTAATCTAACATGCATGGATCTAAATCTTTCCTTCTAAATCTCTTTTTCCAGAGCTTCTCCCACCCTTCTCTGTGCTGTGCCGAGCTCCAGATTCTGATGCCATTAGCTGAGCCATAAGTAGGACTCCTTATGTGTACCCCAAGCCATTCTTCTAGACTTGGAGAGGGAATGATTTAACAAACTAGAGGAAAAGGGTAAAAAATCTGCTGACTTCCCTGAGCCAGAAATTCAGGATTGGAACATTTCCTTCACCATGGAAACCCTGGTGGTGTAGTGCTGAAGTGCTCTAACAGTTCTACTCTGACCTATAGGGTTGCCATGAGTTGAAACTGACTTGACGGTACCTAACAACAACAACATAAGGGGGCATAAAGGGACATGCCTTCTTCAGACACTCTGAGATGGCTGTTAGTCCCCTGCCTTTCTCAGCACCTGCAGCCAGCTACCTGTGGCCTACATCAACCACCCCTGCACGTACAGAACAGTAGGAGACAGCTTGCACCACATATTCATTCACTGACTACCTGGACACCTGAACTGAATCTATTTATGAACAGTAAATGGACTCCTGGGTTCACACATCTAATAATGGCTCTTACCATCTGATGACAGATGTTAGCATTTCAAAGCTGCCAATAACCAGATTAGCACACAAAACCAGATTATTTGAACATTTCAAAACTTAAGTAGGCCATCATTCCCAGTATTGTATGACTCTATCCAGTTGTAGTATTTCTGTTATAGCAGCACTGGATAACTAAGACAGCCAGGACTGAGAAATTAAAGAGGAATGCTATTACATTTAAAGTCAAAAAGAACATCAGAAGATGTTGATGCAGAAGTATGATGCTGTCAGAGATAGGATAATATCTGTAAGTCTTTGCAAGGAAGACCAGTTTAATAGGGCTATTACTCAAATTTACATAGCAACCACTAATGCCAAAAAGAAAGAAATTGAAGATTTTACCGATGGTAGTATTTGACCATTAAGACAGTGACCACACAACGTATAATAAGTATTACTTCCCCAAAGGGTTTCTAAGGAGAGCTTCATGGATTTGAACAGTCGACATTTTGTTTAGCAGCTAAGCTCTTAACATTGTGCCACAAGATCTCCTTTAATATCAGATACAGAAGAAAAGGAGGGAATGAAGGAGGCAGGGAGGGAGAGGGAAAGGAAGCAAAGAATGAATGAATGAAAGAAAACTGCAGACCAGTCTCACTTAAGAAGTCAGCCCAAATAGCAAAAGATGGTTTCAAAAACTGCTCACAGACTTTTAAGGACCCAAACACTACTTACCAAAGTAGGATGTAGAACATGTTCTTTATAAACTGTGTTATGCTAATTAAAATAGATGTCTGTCAAGACGATATGCATTTTTTAATTGTACTTTGCACGGTGCTGCAGTCAACAGCACTGCTGTTAAGCAAAAAATTAGCTGGTTACAACCACCAGCCACTCCTTGGAAACTGTATGAAACAGTTCTACTCTGCCCTACAGGGTTGCTAAGAGTCAAAATCGATTGGAAGGAACACATTTTTTTTTCTTAGTTTAGATGCAAATTTACAGAGTAAATTAATTTCTAGATAATCAATTAATGCACATCTTATTTTGTGACACTGTTTATCAGTCCCATGGTATATTAACACTCTCCCCTTCTTGAGCTCCTGTTCCCAATTTCCACTTGCCCAGCTTCCTTGTTCTCTGTTGCCTTCACATCCTTGCCCTTGGGCGGGTGTGCTCATTTAGTCTTGTATAAATGGTTGAACTATTTATGTTATTGTTTATTTTATAGGCCTGTCTAATTTTGGGCTGAAGGGTGAACTGCAGGAGTGACTTCAATATTGAATTAAAAGGTGCCTGGGAGCCATACTTCTGTAGCTTCTCTAATCTCTCTCAGACCAGTAACTGTTCTTTGTTTTTTATGACTATGAATTTCAATCTACATTTTTCTGAAGCACTGTCTAGGATCCTCTATTGTGATCTTTGTCAGAGCAGTTGGGGGTGGTAGCTAGACACTCTGTAGTTGTTTTAATACTAAATATGGTGAAGGTTGTGGTAGTCCCTTGTGCCACTGGTTGTCTTCCTTCTCCTTTGCTCCGGATGAGGTAGGACTAGCAGAATTATCTTATACAGCCGCTCACAAGCTTTTAAGACCCTAGACAACACTCACCCAAGTAGGATGGAGAATATATTTTTTATAAACTTGTTGTTGTTAGGAGCTGTTGAGTCAGTTCTGACTCATAGTGACTCTATGCACAACAGAACAAAACACTGCCCAGTGCTGCACTATGTTGGCAATTGTTTTTGTTATTAAGCCCATTATAGCAGCTGCTGCACCACCAATCCGTCTCCTTGGGGGTCTTCCTGTTTCACCACTGACAGTCTTCTTTAGCATGATGTCCTTCCCCAGGGACTTATTCCTCCTGACAATATTTCCAAGCTATATAAGATGTAGTCTTGCCATCTTTGTTTCCAGGGAGCTTTCTTCCAGAACAGATCTGCTTGTTCTTTTGGCAGTCCATGGGACATTCAGTATTCTTCTTTAACACCATAATTGAAAGGTACCTATTCTTCTTCTGTCTTCCTTATTCATTGTCTATCTTTCGCACGCAAATGGTACAATTGAAAATACCATGGCTTGGGTCAGGCATTCTTTAGTCTTCAAGGTGACAACTTTACTTTTCAGTACTTTAAAAAGGTCTTTGTTTAAGCAGATTTTCTCAATGCAGTGCATCTTTTGATTTCTTGTCCAGTGCTTCCACGGGTGTTGATTGTGAAACCAAGTAAAATAAAATCCTTGAGAACTTCATTGATTTCTCTATTTGGTGTGATGTTGCTTATTGGTCCAGTTGTGAGAATTTTTGTTTTCGTGATGTTGAGGCGCTTTGATCTGTGGTCTTTGATCTTCATCAGGAGCTGTTTCAAATCCTCTTCACTTCCAGCAATGAATGTTGTGTTATCTTCATAGCAGGTTGTTAATGAGTCTTTCTCCAATCCTGATACTTAGTTCTTTTTCATGTGGTTCAGCTCTCAGAGTATTTGCTTGGCATGCAAACTGAAAAGATACGATGAAGGGATACAATCTGACACACACGTTTCTTGACTTTAAACCACAGTGTGCCCCCTTATTCTGTTCACATGACGGCCTCTTGATCCATATGCAGATTCTTCATAAACACAATTAATGTTTTAGAATTCCCATTATCTACAATGTTATCCATAATCTATATGATCTACACAGATGAATGTCTTCGCATATTCAGTGAAACACATATAAACATCTTTCTGATATTTTCTGCTTTCAGCAAGATCCATCTGACATCAGCAATGATGTCTCTGGTTCAATGTCCTCTTCTGAATCTGGCTTGAATTTCTGGCAGTTCCCTGTTATTATGCTGTTGCAGTCATTTTTGAATGATCTTTGGCAAAATTTTAAACTTGCATGTGATATTAATATTGTTTGATAATTTCCACATTTGGCTGGGTCACCTTTCTTGGGAATAGTCACAAATATTGATCTTTTCCTGTCAGTTGGCCAGGTAGCTGTCCTCCAAATTTCTGGGCATAGGTGAGTGAGCACTTCCAGAGCTGCATCTGTTGATTGAAACAACTCGGTTCCTACAGTCTTGTTTTTAGCCAATACCTTCAACACAGTGTTGACTTCTTCTTTTGTTACCATCGGTTCCTGATCATATGTTACCTCTTCAAACCGCTGACCACTGACCAATTTTTTTCTGATATAATGACACTTTGTATTCTTTTCATCTTTTTTTGATGCTGTATTATTAGATGCTCTATTACTATGTTATTGTCAATGCCTCTTTTCCGTGCTGTTAGAGTTTGTTTTATATATTTCAGAGCCCTCCACTAAAATAGATATTTATTATAATTAATAATATTATTGTGTTAATAATAATTAATAAATAATAGATATTTATTATGTTATGTATTTATGCTGAATTGACTCTTTAATCATTACATGATATCCTTCTTTGTCTTTTATGGTAGATTTTGTTTAAACTCTATTTTATCTGAGATTAGTATCGTCACTCCTGCCCTTTTTAGGTCACTGTTTGCTTGATATATTTTTTCTATCCTTTGATTTTTTAATATGTTTATGTCTTTCTTTGTTTCTGAGATGGGTTTCTTTGGGGCATTATTTAATGAGTCTTTTTTAAAATCCATTTTGTCACTGTTTGTGTCTTTATGGGTATACTTAAGTCATTCACATTTAGTGTGATTGTTACTAAGTGTGAGTAGTTTACTGCTGTCATTTACAAGTGCTTTTTGGTTTGTGTTTTCCTTCATTTATTGCTTAATCTCTCTTAATCTCTTGTATAGCATTGAGTCCTAAGCTTCTAAATTTCCTGTCAGGTAGTCACAGTGCATTTTCTTTTACCAGAAGATCATCTGGTATTTTATTTTGGTTGCTAACTAGAGCCATCCCATCCTCATCCCATTTTGTTTTTGTTTTTTTAAATATGTTTCCATATTGTCTGCTATCTCCAAGACATTCAGAAGTTAGTTTCTTTGTTTGTTTCACCCTGTTTTTATGCTTTATTTGGTTATGCCTGGATGTGCAGGCTGGGCATGGTTTGTTTGCTCATCCATAGGAGTGTTAGTTCTCACCATCTTGCTTAGGTTGGGAGAGCAGACTGCTCAGCTATGGTGCAGTAGAGTAAGTCCAGAAGGAGAGGAGGGGAAGGGATAGGTCATTTGTGGCATGAACTGGGGCTGGTGGGGGAAGTTCTAGGGACAGTGCAGTAAGGTGGGTTGTGTCTGTGCAGGTCCTGCTCAGAGTCATGGTGCTCAGTGAGGTGGGGCCTGAGGTGGCACAAGATGGGGTCTGGGGTCTGGGGTCTGTGCTGGTGTGGCTCAGGAGCATGGCATCCAATGGAGTGTGACGGTGGGTGGTATGAGGAGGGCTCAGCCGAAGGTTCATGCTGCTGCTACTTCAGGGCACAGTGCTTGGAAGGGCAGGGCCCAGGACAGCATGGAATGGGGTCTAGAGATCTGTACCAATGCCAATCAGGGGCACGGCTTTCAGCAGGGTAGGGCTGCGAGACAACACACGGTGTGGCCTTTAGAAAATATGTTCCTACCAAGTATGATTTACTTCAAAGTATAAGTGGTTCAATAATAGAAAATAAGCAAACCAAAAAACCCACCACCTTCGAGTTGATTCCAACTCATAGAGACCTTTTAGGACATAGTAGAACTGCTCCATAGAGTTTCAAAGGAGTGCCTGGAGGATTCGAACTGCCAATCTTTTGGTTAGCAACTGTGGCAGTTAATCACTACACCACGAAGGTCCACTGCCTCAGTAAGACAAGGGGTACAAAGCACACATTTTTACCAACTGACCGTACCTACTGTTGCCTTCCAGTTAATTCAGATTCATAGAGACCCTATAAGACAGGATTAAGTTGCCCCCATGGGGTTTCCAATGCTGCAGTATTTATGGAAATGGAATGCCACAGCTTTTCTGTGTGTGTGAAGTGACTGGTGGACTGAAACCACCAACTTTTTGGTTAGCAGCTTAGCACTTACCCACTGGAATGCCAGGCCTCCTTACCTGGGGGTTACTGAAAGCAAAATATAAGGACATGGGATGGGGCATAATCCTCTTCTTCTATACTTTATTATTCCACGTCTTCTTCGTTTTTTTAAGCTTAATTGTCCAAACACAGGAAAGGAAAAGGAAATAGGAAATAGCCGGTTTCACATTTTTGGTCTAGTAGGTTTGATGTGTAGTCCCTGGCTAGTGCGCATGGTAAAGCATTTGATTACTAGCTGAAAAGGTAGTAGTTTAAGCCCACCCAGGGGCAGCTGGTGCTATAAAGTTAAGATCTATGTCTGCTAACTAAAAGGTAAGCAGTTCAAATCTACCATGTGCTCCTTGGAAACCCTGTGGAACAGTGCTACTCTGTCCTATAGGGTTGCTATGGGTCAGAATCATATCAGTGGCAATGGGTTTGGGATTTCAGACATGCCTGAAATATTGTAGCCTCAAAAACTCTATGGATCAATTCTATCTTGCTCATGTCGGTTCTTCATGAGTCAGGATCAACTTGACACAACTAATAACAACAACAGATTTAATGCCAATATTCTCACTGCTTGCTACTTTGTGGGTTCTTTGGACATCTCATTTACTATTCTTTCTAGCCTAAAGTTTCCTTGATCTACATGAATTTACCACATTTCAGTTTTCTCTTACTCCCTTTTTGGTTTCTAGGAGTTGGTGGTCTACCACCAACTTCTCTGTTGAACTCAATCTCTCCTCTAAGTGCACATCTAAACTGATACTTGCTTGTGTCTCTTGCTAATGCCATACTGTAGTCTGTAAGTGACAAAGAACTCACTCTTGCTCACATAAAGTAAGGTCATGCAGGTCAATCCCAGTCAAAGCTGTGCGCTAGCATAACAACCACCCTCTACATTTTCCAGGCATGTGTGAGACATTGGTCAATTTTGTTAGCTTAAATCCTATTAGTTCGTGTTGTTTAGGGTTGCCAGATTTCGTGAAATAAAAACCAAGATGTCCAGTTACATTTACATTTCAGATAATTTTTTTTTAGTCTATGTATGCCCATGTATTATTAAGGATACACTTTGACTAAAAGGTCATTCATAGTTTGTCTAATATTCAAGTTTAGCTAAGTGTTCTGCATTTTACCTAGGAACCCTACTAGAAGTAGTTGTATTGAACTCACTCTTTTAGTTTGAGGTGAAGGGGGCACTCCCAACCATTTGTTTTTTGGATGGGTCTGGTGGGTCGCTGAGTCAGCTTTACATAAGGATTTTTTTACCCCACAAATCTTCTACTGATAGCTACTCTTTGAAATATTTTATATAATCAACTTTAGATATGACACTTTCTCAGTATTTCTTTTGAAAATTTACATATTAGTATCGGGATGTAAGAATTCTGCTGCATTGCTGGTAAAAACCATAAATGGTCATAACTGTATTAGCTTGCAACCTGACAAATGTATTAAAATAAAAATATATATACACTTTGTAAATCCCTCTTCTGAGAATCCTGTCTCACTGCATATAACGGCACCACTATAAAAGGTTTTATAACAAGAATGTCCTAGCAGTATTGATTCACAGAACTAAAGGAAAGGGGAAAGAAATCAAGAAAAAATAAGTCACCATCAAAAGAAGCTTGGCAAAATGTTTTATGCTACACACCTTGCTCTGAAATATTAAAAATACTAAATTAGAAGTAAATCAGTTGACTTGGAGAGATTTCTAGAAGGAATAGTTCAGCAGAGAAAAAAATTCTAAATTCAGACAAAAATATACTGTGATCCATTTCTGAGAAACAATTACGTGAGAGAAAGCTCTAAGCATATAAATCATACAATTTTCATGTAACCTTGAAAAATTGGAAAGTATGAAACAATATGTGTAATTATGTTTATGGCAGGAATCATGAAGGGTAAAAATATTAGAGTAGGGGACTCCACAAGGAGCAGAGATTTTAGGAAATAGGCGGAGCACAGAATAGATTAGGAAAAGTGTGTATGAAGTAAACACATTTGTATATTTATGCACTTATACAAGTGTTTATATATGTTAGTATAAAAATACATAAAGTATTTTAAACACATTATTTTAAAAATTAAGATAAAATAATGGTTATCATTATGATTTTTTTGCTAATATTAAACTTCTCTGTTATTAAAATCCACTTTCCAAAGCTCTCTCACAAAGTATTGATCTTTTCCATTAAACTAAACTAAGAGCTAGCCTTTATTATTGATTTTAGAATACAATCTTTATTCTTAGGCTTCAGGCTAACGTTGTCTTAGTAAATTGTTCAATCGTTGAAGGAGCTTAAATACCACAGACATGCAGCCTCGGTCATTTACGGAAACACATAGTAAATGAAAAGCAACTTCACTTTCAGGGGTGGTCCCTAAGTTCAGATACTCAAAGTTTTATCTTGGTTTTCAAGAATAGATTTGATTCATTAAGTACTAGTGACCAAAGATCAGATGAGCTGTGGAACGACATCAAGATCATAACACATGAAGAAAGTAAGAGGTCATTAAAAAGACAAAAAAGAAAGAAAAGACTGAAGTAGATGTCGGAAGAGACTCTGAAACTTGCTCTTGAACATCAAGTAGCTAAAGCAAAAGGAAGAAACGATGAAATAAAACAGCTGAACAGAAGATGTCAAGGGCAGCTCAAGAAGACAAAGTGAGGTATTATGACATAAGCAAAGACCCAGAGTTAGAAAACCAAGCTGAAATAACTAAAGAACAAATTCAAGCCTCGAGTTACAATATCGATGGATTCTTTCACTGAAATACTGAACAATGCAGGAAGTATCAAAGAAGATGGGAGGAATACAGTCAGTGGATCAAAAATAACTGATGGATATCTAATCATTTCAGGAGGTAGCATGTGACCAAGAACAGGTAGCACTGAAATAAGAAGTCTAAGTTGCACAAAAGACAGTGGTGAAAAACAAGTCTGCAAGAGTTGATGAAATGCCAATTAAGATGTTTCCACTGATGTAGAGCTGGAAATGGTCATTCATTTATTTCAGTAAAATTGAGAGATAGCTACCTGGCCAACTGAATGGAAAAATTCATATTTATGTCTTTTGTGAGGAGAGGTTATTCAAACAGAATGTGGAAATTATAAAGCAATATAACTTATACACATGTAATTTTTTTTTTTTTGCTGAAGCTCATTCAAAAGCAGGTGCTGCAGTATATTCACAGGGAACTGCCAGAAATTCAAACCAAATCAGAAGAGGACATAGAACCAAGGATGTCATTACTGATGTCAGGTGGATTTTGACTGAAAGCAGCAGATACCAGAGATGTCTACCTCTGTTTCATTGATTTTGCAAAGGTGTTTGACTGTATGGATTATAATAGATTATGAATAACATTGCAATGAATGGGAATTCTGAAACAATTAATTGTACTTACAAGGAATCTGTACATAGAACAAAAAGCAGCTGTTGGATTCTCCCAACAGGGGATACTGTATAGTTTAGTCTGGAAAGGTACATGTCAGTGATGTAGCCTTTCACCTTACTTACTGAATCTGTATTCTAAGCAAATAACCTGGAAGCTGGACTATACAAACAAGAAGTGGCATCAAGATTGGAAGAAGACTTGCTACCAACCTGAGTTATAGAGATGACACAACTGTGCTCACTGAAAGTGAAAAGGATCTGAAGCACTACTGAAGATTGGTATGAATTACACCTCAACCTAATGAAAACAAACATCTTCACAGCTGACCCAAGAAGCAACATTATGATAAACAGAAAAGATTTAAGTTGTTGAGGATTTTACTTTACTTTGATCCACAATTAATGCCTGTGGAGCAGTAGGCAAGAAAGAAAATGACCCTCTGCAATGGGCAAATCTGCAGCAAGAGGCCTCTTTAAAAATGCTAAAGCACACATATAATTTTAAGTACTAAGGTATGCCTGATACAAGCTATGGTGTTTTAAATCATCTCATATGCATGTGAAAGCTGAATAACAAATAGGGAAGAAGTGATGCCTTCAAATTACGGTGTTGGTCAATAATATTGAATATGCCATGGACTGCTCAAAAAACAAAAAGAAAATCCGTCATGGAAAAAATACAGCTAGAATATTCCTTAGAAGTGAGGATGGTGACACTTTGCCCCACATACTTGGGACATGTTATCAAGGGGGATCAGTCCCTGGAGAAGGACAACATGCTTGGTAAAGCAGAAAGTCAGTAAAAAAGAAGAAGACCCTCAGTGATACGGATTGACCCAGTAGTTGCAACAATAGGCTGAAATACAGCAATGATTGTGAGCATGATGCTGACCTAGTGTCTCATTCTATTGCATGCAGGGTCTCTATAAGTTGCAACCAACTCGCAGGGCCTAATAACAACAGTTGTGAAAACAGAAAATTGAAACCATCCAACAAAAGCTTATTCCATTTGTTTCCACAAAATACAAAATTCATAGATCTATTTTAGCCAGCACATCACACATCTCCTTTACAAGAGACAGCTTCTCTCTTTTAAGCTTGGTCATTTAATCTTTACTTTGCCATCTATTCCTTCTTGTATTCTAAGGGTGCTTATATTATTTATAATTTGTTCTGACTCCTATTTTTGAAATCAGTTCCTCTCAACTGTATCCCTCTATGTGACATAAAAATACACCCAATTCATTTCTCAATGGCATATTTGCCTTGCATTTAACTCCTAGTTGTCTTTCTTCAAAGATATTCTTCAAGGAAGAGTTGTTCATAATAGCTCTTTCTATTTCCTCATTTCTAGTCACTCTTCAATCCACTACAATGTGGCTCCCTGGCTGCTACAGTAAAAATATTCCCAGGTAACACCATTTACCTTTATGTGTCTAAGTGCAATATATTTTGCCTTTCTCATCTTCTTTAATGTTTTGATATAATTTGGCAATGTTGACCATTACATTATTTCTATTATCCCCATATCACCCTCTTATTTCTTGGTTTCTTGGACACCCTCCTCTCTTAATTTTTCAACTACCTATTTATTTTCTTTTCTATCTACTTTTTATTTCCATTCTTCTACACGTCTATTGAATGCTTCAATTTCTTAAGACTCAGTCTTCTCAATAACTGTCTTTGTATCTGACATACATCTTTAATTACCATCTATTTGCTAAAGCTTTCCATCATTATAGTCCCAGCTAGACCTTTTCTCTGAGCCATATGTTCAACTGTCTAGTCAACATCTTTATTGGATACCACAAGGAACAGTTGGATTTCAAATTCCTCATATGCAAGATTGAGAATGGTGACTTCCTCCCAAACCTTAGTACTCTCCCTCTCTCGGTGTGTACAGTACCATTATTCATTTAGATGTGTGAGCTAGAAACCTAGGAGCCAATAACTTAATCACTCAGTTCTTTAAGTCTATCATTCAAACAGATCTCAAGTCTCTGTTGCTGTAAAAAAAATTGTATAACTAGACACAAAAAATATGGGGGTGGGTGGCCTGGTTAGCACACAAACATAGAATGTGTGTGCAGTTTGCATAAAAATGCAGTACTGTAATCATCATCTCCCTGGGACTAGTCCTTATCTAATCTATTCTCATCTCTTTCCTGAACGATATTTATAATAAATTATAATATATGGGTGGATATTAATAATAGCTAGCCAATTAACTAGTTTTCTGTTACTCATATTGGGTCTAATCCCACTATCTCCAAAGTGAGTAGTGATTTTTTAAGTTACAAATTCAATATGTCACTTTCTGCTTAAAATATTTCAGTGATTTTGGATTCCTCAAGACCTTCAATGTGGCCTAAGATGACCAGCTTGATCTGGCCCTTTACAACTTTAGAATCACTCTTTAGATCTTTAATTACCAGGGAAATATCTTTTAATGTCTACTCCATGTGAAGTTTATTTTGTCACCTCACAGAACAATATTTCCTTCCTTTTGGCAACTTATCTCAGTTTTTAGGTAGGTACCTTTTAATAACTATACCTGTCACTGCAGGCTCATTAGTTCAGGAAGAATGCTTATTTTCTGTTGAATTTCTAGCTCAAAGCCCTGAACTTAGGCACATAATCAGTAGCAAAAACTGATTACTGGGTAAATTAAGAAAAGTACAAAAAGAAAAGATAGAAACATGTAGTGATACATTCAGATTTCCTGAGTCAGTTACATTGTAGTTTAAATTCCAGTTCAGTATCTTTGCTAGTTGTATGACCCTGAGCAAATTACTTGTTTCTCTTCTGGTGTCCTCATTCCTACTAATACCAAACTGATTTTGACTCATAGTGACCCTACAGGACAGAGTAGAACTACTCCACAGAGTTTCCAGGCTATAAATCTTCATGGAGGCAGACTGCCGTGTCTTTCTTTCAGCAGAGCAGAGTGGCTGGGAGTTCAAACCTCTACTCTTTAGGTTAGCAGCCTAGTGTTTAACCAGTGAGTGATCAGTGCTCAGTTGTTCATCCCTCCTAAGGAGATAATAATCCTTATTCTATTTAGTCACTGAACAATATCAATAGCTAATAATAAGTCATCTCCCTAGGTGAAACAAATTATTATTTTATTCATAAATATTGCAAAAGCATCAGTGATAAATCATGAATTTTTTTATCATCTTGACTTTAATACTATACATATTGGCCTCAATGGTACTGTAAATAAATATATGAAAATGTCCCCATTTTCATGCACAGATATTCAGCTATTACACTATTTATAAATTATTATGGGCACAATAACCCTTTGCAGTAATTTATATTCATTTGTACAGTCAAAATTAAATGACGCTTTCACATGCTTTATTTAATTTAAAATTAATATCATGATGTAGATATAATATTATTACTATTTTACTGATGAAGAACCTAAAAAGCACAGGGCTAAGTAATCTTTCAAAGCTCACACAGGCAGTAAATGTCAAAGCAGTGAATATATTTCAGTCCATCACCAAGTTTATGTTTTAAGCCTTATTGCTTTGATGTTCCTTCTTCTTATCCTAATCTTTTGGATGAATTAATTGAGATGATACATGAACTGTTTGCTATAGAGTCTAGTACATAGCAAATCCTTTAACAATAGTGCTTATTGCTTTTCTCACCTTGTTAACAATTTTATTATAAGAACAGACTATAATCTTTTGCTGTCAAATTAATACTGACTCCTAGGGACCCTATAGCACACAGTAGACTTGTCCCATAGGGTTTCCAAAGATTAAGTGGAGGATTCAAACTGCTGACCTTTTTTGTTAGCAGCTGAGTTCCTAACCACAGCACACTAGGGCTCCAAGACCAAGAAATGAGAGTGAAATATTATATTTTAATTTATGTAGAGGATAAATTTGTATGTTCTTAACAAGTCCTGTGTCAAGTCCAGCTGATTCTGGGCTGATGGCTTCCACCCAATAAGAAACTTTTTCTCAGTCTTCAAAGCCCCTCCAAATTCCTTTATGTCCAAGAGTTCTGCTCAGTGCCACCAACACAAGAAACTTAAGTTTTTCTGAATTCTGAAATTTGAACTTCCACCAATGGCAAGACAATTATTTATAGATCACATAGCAGCATCTCTTTTTACTATTACTGGTCTTCTAAGATTAGAGACACCTTTCTTATCTACCTCCTTTAAAATTACCCTGGATTCTAGCCTTTTACTGCTTTATATTCCCTTAGCACTCAACCAAATGTGTTGCACACCATTAGCGAAGGAATAAACTTTTTTTTTTTCATGAATAGGTAAAAGTATATAATCCAAGTCAGTTTTGCATGCTCACCTCTCCACAGGTCTATCTGCTTTCCTCACTCACCCTGTGACAGCACACTACTCTTTTTCACTCTTTACTTCTAGTATCCTCTTAACAAATACTTCCCCCTCCTTTCTACCCGCTCATTTTCCCTCTAGAAAGAAGGCAGTAGGACAGCATTCTATAAAATGTATAAAATCATAAACTACACATGCCACATGCTCACTCTGTATCCCCAAATCCAGGCCACTCTTTGAAGCGTCCACCTCGGTACTAATTTCACAGCAGAGCCATCAGTAAGTCTAGGGACCATGTCCCCAGGGGACCCTCCGGGTTGTTAGACCATCAATTCTGGTTTTCAGTAGTCTTTTTTCTCATGCTACATCGGGGACCTCACATTGTACCTTCTAAAAGCCTGTTTTGGGACAAACATTCTTAGTGAAGAAACAAATACACATTAACTGATTGACTGAAAAGACACAGAGAACATAATTAAAAAAAATCTTCTTACCTTCTTCAAATACCAAAATATTACTATTCAGATGAGAATAGATCATGAGAAGGATTTTTTAAGTTCAGAGAAATTTCACTCAGTACAGCAATTTCTTCAAAAGCTTTTTACTGAATGGGTTAATTATCACCAAGGCTACTGATCCACAAAGACATTGTTACAGGTAACAGGGACATTTATGTAGTTTTAAATCTACAAAACTTTAGTGGCATGATTCTTGACAGAGATTTTAAATCACTGCTTTTTCCAAAAGCTGTTGACATTATTGATATCTATTCCAGCTGTAACTATAACCTGCATCCTAATACAAAGGCAAATATAGAATAGTGAGTTAAGAAAACAAAAAATACCGTAGAAAAATATATTCTTTTCTTATGTGCTAAAGAAAGATTCTGAATTACTTGACCACATTAATAGATAAACATTACGGTTTTCCAGTTAACATTAGTAAACGAGTGAAAATGCAGACACACAGATTAGTATGTTAATAAGCTTATCACCTATATTTTCTGACCTACATATATTTGAGTCCTTCTCAGTTCATATCTTTTCTAGATGGCCCTTTTTAATGTGTAAAATTAATGTTTTAACAGTAATCACTGTCATGTTCATTTGTATATATGTATCCACAAACTGACAAGAATATTTGATTCCTTTTGAGATCAATCTAAAATCTTAGTATCAGAGTCTGAAACAATCTTATAGGAGAGGTTTAGGAGTACAAATTCATTGGAAAGAGGAAGACAGGAGATACAATAGGCTTGATTTTTTTTTTTTTGAAGTTGTATTTGCATGGCCAGCTTACTAATTTGCTTAGATACAATATTTTCTTGAATTGTCTTTTGAGTAAATTGATGGAGAATATAGTTGGAAAAGATAAGCTTTGTCTTCACAGCTTACATTTCAATGTACAGTGGCAAAGCAGGAATACACAAGCTCAATAATTGACAAAAGCCGATTCTATGGTTCTTTATCTTGCTCAAACCAATTTAAAAAAGAGAAAAAATGTAAATGCTATCCTTCTGTTTAGGTGCCATCTATTCACTCAGTTTTCTTTTGGATTTTATTTGTGTTTAACAAGAAAGACAAATAAATGTATGTACACACACAGATAATGTGTAAAAATTCTGGAGTCCTGACTTCTACAAAAAGATCATACTGATGTTTTCCTACTGTGTTCCCTAATGTATATCAGTATATTCTTTGGTCATTTTACAAATCATACATAGCACTAGGGGGAAAAGCATAACTTCCTCTGTCATTTAAGGACAGCTTTTAGAACATTTAACCAAAATTGACATCTCTTTTTAATCTTATTGTTTTCTGTTCTATAAAGGAAGTATCTCAAGAAAGTTTTTTGAACCTATTATTTAGTCAAGAGAACTGCATGATAGTAAAATCTATACATCCTCACAGAGAGTAAAGCTAGTGGCTAGTAGTCAAAATTTATGTGGTATTTCAAGCATATGATAATGTTATGAAATAGATGAAGTATGGCAACGCTAGGTCATGATGAAGCCACACAATGTTGTAAATACATTTTATAACAGACAACATAGATGTTTTGAGCTATAAATCATGTGGAACAGTATCTTGTTTACCTTCATCATTTTACAAATGAAAAACTAAAGCCTAGAGAAGCTAAGTTGCTTGTCCAAGATCAAATAACTAGATACTACAAAATCTACCACTAAAATAAAAATTTCCTAATGAATTTCTCATTGCCTTAATCCACAACTATGTTCTTCACTAAGAACTCAGAATTTTTCAGTCATGGTGTAAAAACATTAAGTATGAAGGTTTTAAAAGAAACTGTGTTTTGTCCATACAGGTAATTCCAACTTATGACATATTTGTGCTATAACAAACTGTACTTATTATAGTTATTTTTTCTTGCACGTATTATTTTTTTTAATTTATACTACACACAATGCTGCAGTGTGTAATTTGTTGATGTTATTCTCAGATGTGAGGAATAATGATGTATTCAGCCTCAAAAAGAACTTTTCAAGATCTATCTTGAAGTACAATATTATCAGTGATAATTTCAATACTCCTGCAAGAAGACCAGTTAATATGACTATTGTTCAAGTTTGCACACCAAACGCTAAGGACAAAGAGGAGTAAATTGAGGATATTTATCAACTTCTGTACCCTGAAATTGATGGAGCATGCCATCAGAATTCATTGATAATTACTGGTGATTAGAATGAGAAAATTAGAAACAAAGAAGGACCAGTAGTTGCAAAATATGGACTTGGTAATAGAAACAATGCTGGATATTACATGCTAGAGTTTTGCAAGACCAATGATTTCTACACTGCAAATACGTTTTTACAACATCATCCAAGATGGCTTGGATACACTCAGATCTCACCAGATGGAATACACAGGAATCAAACTGACTACATCTGTAGAAAGAGATGAGGGAAAAGCTCAATATCATCAGTCAGAACAAGGCCAGAGGCTGATTGTAGAACAGACTATCAATTACTCATATGCAAGTTCAAGTTGAAACTGGAGAAAATTAGAACAAGTTGACAAGACTCAAAGTACGGCCTTGAGTATAATGTACCTGAATTTAGAGACATTCTCAAGAAGGTATACAATGCATTGAACACTGTCAGTTAAAGACCAGAGAACTTGTGAAATGACATCAAGGACATCATACTTGAAGAAAGTCAGAGGTGGTTGAAAAGACAGTTAAGAAACAAAAGAACAAAATGGATGTCAGAAGAGATTCTGAAACGTGCTCTTGAACATTGAGTAGCTAAAATGAAAGGAAGAAATGATGAATATCGATTGAGATGTTTCAAGAAAGAGATGCAACACTGGAGATGCTTACTCATCTACGCCAAGAAACTTAGAAGACAGCTACCTGGCCAACTGACTGGAAGAGAGCCACATGCCTGCCTATCCCCAGTGAAGGTAATCCTACTGAATGTAAAAATCATTGAACAGTATCATTGCAATCACAAGCTAGTAAAATTTTGCTGAAGACCATTCAAAAGCGGCCATAGCAGTATATCAACAGTGAACCACTAGAAATTCCAGCCAGATTCAGAAGAGCAGATGGAAGCAGGGATGTCACTGCAAATGTCAGGTGGGTCCTGGCTGAAAGCAGAGAATACTAGAAAGCAGTTTACTTGTGTTATATCGACTATGCAAAGGCATTCAACTGTGTATATGATAACAAATTACGGATAACATTGCAAAAGATTGGAGTTCTAGAACACTTACTTGCATTCACGAAGAACCTGTGTATGGATCAAGAGGTAGTCATTGGAACAGAATTAGAGCATTTGGCATGGTTTAAAACCAGAAGAGATGTACATCAGGGTTGTATCCTTTCACCACATTTATTCAATCTGTATCCTGAGCAAATAATCTAAGAAGCTGGACTATGGGAAGAAGAAAGGGGAATCAGAATTGGAGTAAGATTTATCTGATAACCTGTTATGCAGATGACACAACTTTGCTTGCTGAAACTGAAGAGGACTTGAAGCATTTACTAATGAAGATCAAGGAGCATAGCATTCAGTATGGATTGCACCTCAACATCAAGAAAATAAAAATCTTCACAACTTGTCCAATAAACAACATTATGATAGAAGGGGAAATAATTGAAGTTGTCAAGGATTACATTTGACTTTGAGCTACAATCAACACCCACAGAAGCAGCAGTCAAGAAATCAAAAGATTCATCACATTGGGCAAATCCGCTGCAAAAGACCTCTTTAAGGTGTTGAAAACAAAGATGTCACCCTGAAGACTAAAGTATACCTGACCCAAGCCTTGACGTTTTTAATCATTTCATATGCTTGTGAAAACTGGACAATAGATAAGGAAGATCAAACAAGATTAATACCTTTGAATTGTGATGTTAGAGAATATTGAACATACCATCAACTTCCAAAAGAATGAATAAATTTGGCTTAGAAGAAGTGCAACCGGAAAGCTTCCTAGGAAGCAAGCATACAAAAATAGATCTCGCATACTTTGGACATGTCCGGAGGGATCAATCCCTGGAGAAGGACGTCATGCTCGGTAAAGTAGAGGATCAGAGGAAAATAGCAAGACCCTCAAAAGGAGGGATTGGCACGGTGACTACAGCAACGGACTCAAACATAGCAATGATTTGAGGTTGGTATAGAACTGGGAAGTGCTTTGTTCTGTTGTACATAGGGGGCCTGTGAGTCAGAACTGACTGTACAGCATCTCACAACAATAATAGCTTTCCCAGATGTTCACTCACAGATGTTCAAAGATCAGACTTATAAAGATACTGATAATAAAAGGCAGTAAGTAAAAAATTTTGGAAAAAGAGGTATTTGAAGTAGAACCCCATTGTAAGTTGGGGACTACCTTATTAAAAAAAAATTAATTCAAAACATCGTTGACAAGTTGAATCTGTCACTAGCATGGCACAATCTACCAGCACTTTCTGAAGTAAAATTATTTTCTTAGCTTCTAAGAGAACCCATAGAGGAATGTGGGAGATTATTTTGGGATTATCTGGGTTTCATGTCTACCCAGAGATGCTTCTGAAGAAAGGCAAAGCAATCTACTTCCAAAAAAAATCAGTCCTTGAAAATCCTGTAGAATACAGTTGGACTGTTACACAAGTGAAGTTGCTGTGAGTCAAAATCAACTCAATGACAAGACAGAAAAAGTAGATTGCATAACTGAGAAAAGCCCATCTCAGCATGTTTCCATTTGCTGAGATTTGAAAAACATACAAGGAGAGTGCCACACGAAAATGAGGGGAAAGAGCATTTCAGGCAAGAGAAACAATATATGTAATATTCATAAAGCCTTTAAAAAATCATGGGACATTAACAACTACAAAAGTCCACAATAAATTGTTAGATTTAAAACTACATTTGAAAAATCAAAATATATACTGGTAATGACTTTCTGTAGAGAGAAAAGAATATAGAGGAACAAAAAATAGTTGAGAGGATAGACAATGCATTCAGCAGCTTTCTCTGGAATGAAATGATCATTATTATGTGTATTATTTTTATTATTTGTATTTAATAAAATTTCATAATGAAAGTGCATTGTTTTATAATAAGGCAAGTTAATAATTAGTTAACCCTGTTAATGTGGAAAGCACATTGCCACCACTATCTCCCATTACAATCACTGTCATCCTCCCTCCTTAATTAGGACAGCATGTTCATCCTTTCAGAATGATAAACTGCCCTTGGTTCATCATTTTTGATGTGAAATGAGACAGACACAATAAAAATTGCAAACATGAGGGACACGAGTACGCTTTATTCTCAGTAACTATGCAACAACAGTTATCTGTTCCTGGCTCTGATACTAAGGTTTCCAGAAATTGTTCTCACTGCAAAATTAGCACCAGTGACTAAGAGCAAAATGCTGCAGGAGTTTCCCCACCAGCTGGTTTAAGGCCGTATTTCCAAGTGTGAGATGCCACTTCCCAAAGCTCACAAATGACAGTCATTAAGGATTCTCTTCTAACGACCTAATAGGTACCTTTTATTTTCAGAATCAAAGCAAATCTGTAATTACTGGGCTCAGGCTGACTTACAGTAGATGGCTGGGGAAAGAAATCATCTTTCTCTAATTCCCTCCGGGGGACCAGAACAGGTGCGCGTTCCTCCTTTCTCACTAAGCTAGCAGACGCATTGATCCAGTCTGTTACCTAACCTGCGTCTCTCACACTCCCGCAATATACTCAGAATTTATGCCTGCAGAAGACTGACAAAATTACAGAGTGACATCTACAGTGACGCAGAGAACATTGTTTTTCAAGATAAAGGATATTTGTTACTGGTAATGTTACTCAGCACTGTAGCTCATTGTTGCTTTCTTGAGCATCACCCAGGATGAGAACAAGAGTAAGTATAGAAAAGCAATATATTTAACAGCCTGAAGAAGCTCTAGGAAAATGTTACTGGTTTTTCTATCATTAGCAAATGTTTGTTTTGCTTTTGCTAGTCTTCCTTACATAATTCTGTTCTGAGTCCTGTTTTCTTGAATATTACAGTACCCTTACTGCTTTTCTGGAAGTCCCTGGGTGGTGCAAATGGTGAACAAGCTCATCTGCTAACTGTGAGGTTGGTGGTTCAAGTCCACTCAGAGGCACTTCAGAATCTCCTTCAGAAAAACAAGCCAGTGAAAACTCTATGAAGCACAGTTCTACTCTAAAACACATGGGGTCACCGTAAGTCGAAATCAACCTCTCTAGCAATTGTTTTTTTTTTTTTTTTTGGTTTTTACCTCACAGAGGTTTCCAGTCAACACTGGAACTTTTCTGAAAACGGCAAGCACAAGGTAAATCCTCATGGATCCTGTTTCCTCATCCTAGGGACACAGAGAAGTATAATTTCCCAGCCTCCTTTACAATTACGATAGGGTCAAAATGTCAATAAAACATGAATGCACATTATGTATGGCTTTTTCTAACTCGGTACCTAAAATCTCCAGGGGCTATTCAGCTCCCTCTCTCTTCCTGTCCGTGCAGCTGGAAGTGAAGAATGCTGAAGCTGACAAATCATTATGAAAAGAACCTACTTCCCAGAATTATTGCTTAAAGGAAAGCTGTTCAAGAATGAATCTTTATCTATTTCAGACTTTGAGAAAATGAGAAATAAACTAACATGATTAATGTTTCAGGCTACTGAAATCTGGACATAGTTCAGACATAGCAGAGGTCTCTGGGTGGTACACAAGATTAGCAGACTTAACCTATAAATAAAATGCTGAAGCATAGAGTTTACACAGAGGCTCTTTGGAAGAAAGGCCTGACTATCTGCTTCTGACAAATCACCCACTGAAAACCTTAGGAATCCCAGTTGTACTCTGACCCACACATTGTTGCCATAAGTTGGTATCAGCTAGACAGAGACTTCTTGAAAGTGTTAAAAAGCAAAGATGTCACTTCAAAGACTAAGGTGCAGCTGATCCAAGCCAGGGTGTTTTCGATCACCTCATAGCCATGAGAAAGCTGAACAGATAAAAAAGAAGACCTAGAAAAATTGACATCTTTGAGTTGTGGTGTTGACAGAGACTATTGAATACACTGTGGATGGCCAAAAGAGAGAAAATGTCTATCTGAGAAGAAGTACAGCCAGAGTGCTCATTAGAAGCAAAGGTGGCGAGACTTTGTGTTACTTACTCTGAACACATTCACAAGAAGCACCAGTTTCCTAAGAAGGACATCATGCTGAGGAAAGCAGAGGGTCAGTGAAGAAGGAGAAGGCTCTCCACCGGACGGACTGACACACGTGGCTGCAACAACAGACTCAAGCGGGGCGACAACCGGAAGGATGCGGCAGGACTGGGCAGTGTTTCCTTCTGTTGTACACAGCATCTCTGTAAGTTAGACTTAACCTGATGGCAGCTAAAACCACGACAAAAACAGTATACAGCAACTAGTATT
The DNA here is from genome assembly GCA_028571685.1 of Heterohyrax brucei. Lineage (NCBI taxonomy): Eukaryota > Metazoa > Chordata > Mammalia > Hyracoidea > Procaviidae > Heterohyrax > Heterohyrax brucei. Next base: position 136,150,363 of record CM053142.1, on the reverse strand, counting down.
TATTTTTAGTTTTTATGTACTACACCACTAGGGTTTCCTTTATATATGACAGCTCGTCCTAATTGTCTTAACATAGCAAGTCTGAGTTTTCTCATTTGTAATAAAAGAATAAAATCCAAACTCATGGATGTTCAGTCAGTTCCCGCTCATGGTGATCCATGTGTTACAGAGTGGAACTGCTCCCTAGAAATTTCCTGGCTGTGATTTTTTTGGAAAGACATTGTCAGGTGTTTTTTCTGCAACACCTCTGGGTGAGGTCAACTACCAATCTTTTAGGGAGTAGATAACTGTAAACTGTTTATGCCACCCAAAGACCTTCATCTGTAACAGGGCCTATATTATGTGTACTGTAGGTTTGCTATGAGTCTTCAAGGAAGAGATAAATCCCAAGTTTATTATATCTACGTAATTATATAATTTCTTTATATTTCATATAATTATGTAAATAATTACATAATTATGTAATCACAACTTATATAATTACATATATTAATATAATTTAATTAGGTTAGATTTAGTATATTATCATCATTTATACTATTAAATAGTCTACTCTTTGGGTTATTGTACTGCTTTATTCAGTAAAATTATGGAACTCTATCCCACCTCTCTAATTTACATCCTCATTTTGTTCTCCTCCAGCTTCTACATTTCTGGCATCAGTCAAAGAACTAATCCATCCCTCAGTCTCTTTGCTCAAGACAGTCATCTTTTGGGGAGCTGGTCTATTGAAAACTAATATTTCTAATGTGCTAAAATTAGTATAAAAGATAACCTCACACAGGGGACTTCTGTATTTTAATGAGTAGTATCTAGTAATTCAATAGCCTTTAAGAGAAAAAAAAGATTGAAGTTCTAACTGTATAATTAGAAAGAAGCAAGAGACCCTTGGGGGAATGGGTAATTATAACAGTTGTATTTTGAGTACTAAGTATGTGTATGGCTCTAAGCCAAGCATTTTACATTTATTATCTACTTTTATCATCACATTACATCTTTGATATAGGTAGTATGAAAGTCAATTTTCCAAGTGAACAAATTGAAGTTTAGCGTGGTTAAACAACACGCTCAAGGTCACACAGGAATTGGAGAAGCTAAAAAGAAGATCCAGGGCCCACTAATCGGATGGCTGAAGTCCAGCCTCTACTTGTATTATGCTGCCTCTTGAGATTTATAGTGCACATGTGATAAATGCTGATTTTCCTTATCCTTTTTTACTATTGTCTCTCAAATCTTATCAGATGCAAGACTATCAGTTCTGCTCTGTTATGAGGGCTGTTCTAGTACATGACGAATGGTATTTAGACCAGTTGTTACTGTCAGGTCTGGTAGTTACAGAACCTCACCTATTCCCATAGAAGCTAAATAGGCATTTTTTTAAATTGAAATGGCAAATGTTTTATTACATATATACTTACTACAATTAAACAACAACAACAAAAACCCAACCATTATAGAATATTTACACTTGAATTCTGTGCTACCAGGGCCCCTTAGTCTGCCAGACAATCTCACATGTGTCAGAGTAGGGCGGTGTTCCCTAAACGAGCGTGAAAGCATACCTGTGGAGATTTTTTAAAAAGTAATTGTTCAGACACAATTCCTTCTGTATTAAGTAATTATTTCTGTTCAGACACAATTCCCTGTGTGTTAATTAATTATTTCTGGTTTGAGACCAGACCTACGACAAATAGGATCCCTCTGGCTGCAATGGTTTCCAGAAATACACATGCACAGAGACATAAAAGCCACTCTAATTGAAACAGCACACGCACTATAGAAGAACTGGGGTAGTTGCATCACACAGCAGTTGATTGAACACAACATAAACTCAAAATTTTTTATTGTTGCTAGTTTCCTTCAAGTCAGTTCTGACTCAGTGACCTTATGTACAAAAGGGCCAAACACTACCCAGTCCTGCACCATCCTCACAATTGTTGATATGCATGAGCCCATTGTTGCAGCCACAGAGTTAATCTGTCCAGTTGAAGATATTCCTGTGTTTTGCTGACCTTCTACTTTACCAAGTGTGATGTCTTTCTTCCTCTTGATGAGTGGTCCTTCCTGATAGCATGCTTGTCTTAGGTTGGGTTCTCAAGCAAAACAAAATCAGTAAAGCATATAAATAGACATTTTAAATGATAACCCAAATCTGTTAGATTGAGTCAATTTCAACTCATACTGGCCCTGGAGAATAGAATAGAACTGTCCTATAGGGTTCCTAAGGAGCACCTGGTGGATTCAAGCTGCTGTCCTTTTGGTTAGTGACTGTAGCTCTAAACCACTGTGCCACCAGGGTTTCCAGATAAATATGTATATAGAGAGATTTATATCAAGGAAACAGCTCAAGCAATTGTACAGGCTGGAACCTCCCAAGTCTGTATATCAAGGTAGAGGCTTCTCCTGATTCACACAGCTGCAGGGGCTGATGAATCGGAGATAATCAGGTTAGAGAGCAGACTGTTTGTTCACAGGCTAAGTTTAATGAATCTCAAGATAGGCAGGCCAAGACCAAAAGGCTTCTCCTGATTTATATAGCTGCTCTGGCTGGTGAACCCAAGTTCCCAAGCTAGCTGCTAGCTCAAGTCCAAAGAACTGGAGGTCACACAAACAGGAACCAGCTGTAGGATCCAGAACAGCAACAGCCTGAACATCCACCTATATTCAGATGCAGCCACATGCCTAAGTTATCTCACTTCCAATTGATTGGCTACTCACAGAGGATCCTATCATGGGTGCGGTCCACATATAAATATGAGAATCATGGCTATGCCAAGAGATACAGAGTCTTAACTATGTCCATGTCCAAAGTATGTGACAGGAAGTCTCATTATCCTTACTTTCAAGGCATGCTCTAGTTGTATTTCTTCTAAGACAGATTTGTTTATGCTTCTGGAAGTCCATGGTATAATCAGTATTTCTGACTGCACCATAATTCAAAGACTTCAATTGTTTTTCAGTCTTTGTTATCAGCAATAAACTCATAATTTATCACTGTTAAATTAAAATCCTCCTGGAAAACAGTAGCACTAAGACACTCAAGTTGTGGGATCCAGGAAAGGTTTGAATAAATTGAACATTGCAAGAACAGGAGTGTACCTGGTCTTAGGAGCTCAGAGGCTGCCAGAGTTCTCTCCTTTGATTTTGATATCTTGTCTTGTTTTATTTGCAGACTGGTATCTTCTCAAGTGCAAATGATTCATTACCCTTAAGCATGCACAGGAAGAGCAATGTCACGGCCAAGAATAAAGCCAATGACTGACTGATTCAACAGGTAAAGATAAAATGAGTCACTTTTAGATTCAACTTATCACTTACATAGACAGCAAAAAGATAAGCAAGAATCAAAGGTGCCAGCTTCTTGTAACTTTTGTACCATGCAGCAAACATGATAATGAAACAAAGAGAGTTGCTGACTTTAACACTTCATTGCTGAGAGGCCAATTCTAGTCTGCAGTTACATACAGTTTTATATCCTGTAAATCTAGTTTGAGTACAGTAAGGCAGAAAGCTCTATACCTAATCAGAACCTGGAAGGTCTGCCAGGAAAGATATAAAGGCAAACTGGGGATGGTCTTCTAGCAACTACTTATAAATCTTCCACCCTCTCTGGTCCTGGAAGTCTTAAAAGGCATTATAAGGGATTATAACACCAAATTAGATGCTATCCAAGCATTTGCCCGTGTGGTATAGGTGGATACATGAATGGTCACCAGAGTGTCACAGTGGAGCCATTTCCATATAATAACTACCCATAATTCCTGTTCTTGCAAAATTTTACATATTCATCCATTGGAGATAAATTGATCTTAACATTTCTCCAAATACTTAAAAAAAAAAAACCTCAGGAGATGGACTTGTTGAATCAGGTTAAATAGATGCTTACATTTTGGATCAATGAAGATTCTTGGACTCTGGAGATACTTTGCTATGATTTCAGCAGCACCAGAAAAAAAATTTAAGTGTGCTTCTTGTCCAGAATCCCAAGTGCTCAGTTTCAGAGAATCTCAGTTATTAGCACAGTAAGGAAAAGGAGGTTATTCATAAACATGATATAGAATTTAACAGAACAATACTTTCCCTATTGTCTGAGTTTCATTGAGGCTTCAAAACTGAAAACAATGAGTAATAATGATTTACCTGTAACCTTCATGGAGATAACAGACACATCTCTATAGAACTTGCAAAGAGGTAGCCAAATCCAGCCTTGTGCCCTCTAACCAATTCTACCATCAATCTATACAAGAGTTTCTAAAACACTTGCTGAACTGGTGTAAACCCTAAAGATCCTTTGGAGACAATTTGTTTTAAAAGAGACTTATGGCCTTTCCTTTTGTTTCCCTAGCTTAGTAACCATATAAGGGTGCAGGGGGTAGACTAGGGACCCATCTGAATCCAGGAGCTATAGTATTTGATGAATAACAGCAGAGACTGCTATCTGACTCTTCAGTTGGATTACCATTAAGTTTCTGAACTTCCTAAGTCTTCCTTTTAGTGGGATATGGTCTGACAATTAAGCCCTTAAACTTAAAATTGTTCTAAGTTCTACATACCTCATTGCTGGGTATCACTATAGTCACTTTTCAAAGTACTGCCCTTGGGAAGCTATGCACCAATGCCAGCACCTAGTCCACCCTTCAAAGCAATTTTGGAACTCTTTCTGGAACGGCCATTGCATGTGGTGGTACAGTGGCAAGTTCAGAAACTTAATTGCACAGTTGTCTGTAAGGGAATTTTTAGCCAACTTAAAAAAAAAAAAAAAAAAACACTATATTGGAATACCCTACGTACTCACATGATCTGGCCCCTAAAATAAAGGAAATACTGAAAAGAAGACATTTTGATGGCATTTAGGACACTGAGGGTAATACAATGACAGTTCTGATGGCCAACCTAGAAAAAGAGTTACAAAATTGCTCTGAAGAGTGGACTAGGCACCGGCATCAGTGCATAGCTTCCCAAGAGGAGCACTTCAAGGGTGACCACAGTGATACGCAGCAATGAGGTGTGTAGCACTTTGTCTAGGATGAGGTTGTAAACTTAATTGGCAGACCTCGTAAGAGAATTACTTTGAGATCCCAGCTTTCATTCAGAGAAGTCTAAAGATGGAAGTCTGGAGGAAGAGGATTGAAATAGAGGCAAATGTCACTTCTCCATTTAGCAGGCAAGGGAGAGTGTGTCCTATCAACCAAGTGCTCACTTAAAACAACCTTGCAGGAGATACAGCAAGCTATCTGTTATGGTAAAGAGTTAACAGAGATGCAACCCTGGAGGGCAGGGACAAGGATGTCATAAGAAATCTACAGATGAATGTACAGAGAACACAATTTAAGTGCAACATGAGAGGTCTCTGAAGATAACTACAGCATCCCAGGAGAGCAAAAGCTGTCTGTTCCAAGGACAGAGGGTATTAATGATGAGCACCAAATGATGCAATGGTATGAAAACTCTTTTGATTATAACCTATGAATTTAAATACTTTTTACATGGCAATTTAGTGTAGGCACACAAAACTACACACTTATTTTTTTATGTAGTTCTAGATAATCAAAATTTTACAAAATAATACACACCTTGCCTGCATGAAACGCCTTCTGAAATTGTCCAGTTCTCTCTATGCTATACAAAGTTAGGCTATTCTGTTTGAGTTTTGAATTGTGTCTACAATCAACTAAATGCAATGCATGACCTATATGTGGATCTTAACTGTCCAGCCTCTAAGACGAGAAGGAAAAATAAAACAAAGCTTGCAGGCAGAAGATGGAGTAAGAAGACTGGTGAAGCAGGTCTCAACCCTTTTTCATTGGCAAGAGTTTAGGTTAGGTTTGAGTTGGGGAGAAACTTTCAATTGGACAATAGATTGAAGTTCTGATTTTACATTTGCCTGGAGTTTCTCTATCCATTTTAATATTGTAACATTCTTGGGAAAGTTTTGACATCTTCCTGATACCCAGGGACAGAAAAGGAAGTCTGGTCCAGTCATTAGAATATAGTATTCAGAAAAATAAAATAAAACTGTTTCCTATTTGTACTCTATCAAGTTCAATACGTGCAATAAACTGATTACATAATAATAGTTAACCTTCATAGAGTTTCTAACAATTCACCAAGTGTTTTTAGAGCTATCATCTCATTTAATCTTCCCAATAGATAGTCATAAAGTAGTTAGTAAGAAGAGTGTTATGCATTCGACTGGAGTGCATGCGTGCTTTGGTCTTTTGAACTATTTGAAGTATGATAGTCAGTGTCAAACTGGTGTAGGTATACGTGATAGAAACTCAGGAGTAAAGAGAACAACTAAAATGTCTGTGAATTAAGGGCTCAAAGAGGATCTTTTTTGTGGGGGTGTTTAGTGAAGGATCCTGAAAAAATGATTTGAGGAACAATATGTGAAAGGAAAAAATGAGGAGGAAAAAAGCAAGTGGTAAGAACATTGCTGGGGTCTATGTGTTTTCACTCATGGAGTTCAGCAAACTAATGATGGACTTGAGTGCTACTGATGTTTGTTTTGGTTTCATAAAGGAGATACAAGAAGACACTACAGCTTAGATGGGGCAGAACTAGGATTTGAATTGGGAATAATACTCATGCTGTTGTTATCAGTTATTTCAGTTTGTGGATAATATTGGGTATCTCTAGAATTCTGTGCCACTATTTGTCAAGGACTGGATTTTGTCCCCTAAAAATGTCAACTTGGATAGGCCATGATACTAAGTATTGTGTGACTGCCCATATTTTGTCATCAGTTGTGATTTTCCTACATGTTATAAATCCTACCTCTATAGTGTTAATGAGGTGAGATTAAAAAGAAGTAAAATTAAAGAGGACAACTCAATCTGTAAGATGAGGTTGAATCTTGAGTCAAGCTATTTTGAAATGTAAAAGAGAAAATCCAGCAGAGAGACAGTGAGATCTCTGCCTGCCAAGAATGACAATCCAAGACAGGAGTATGTCCTAAGAATGCAAGGTCACTGCATTGAGAAGCTCCTAAACCAGGGGAAAATTGATGACAAAGACCTTCCTCCAAAGCTAACAAAGAAAGAAAGCCTTTTCCTGGAGATGGCACCTTGAACTTATATTTCTAGACTTTTAGATTTTAAAAAGATAAATTTCTCTTTGTGACAGCCATCCACATGTGATATTTGTTACAGCAGAACAAGATGACTAAGAAAGTATTCATATAATAAAAATAAGGCAGTACACTCAGATTATTGAGTAGAACAAGAATATTGGAGTAGACAAAGCAGTTACTGAGGAACTGTGCTCTGAATGGTGATAAATAGTAACATACATGTTACAGTAATTCTCTTTTCTTGCATGGTGGAGCAGCAGTTAAGAGCTACATTAAGCTATGGCTGCTAACCAAAAGGTCAGCAGTTTAACTCTGCCAGTAGCTACGTGGAAACTCTATGGGGCAGTTCAACTCTGTTTTACAGGGTCATTATGTGTCAAAGTTAGCATGATGGTAATGAATGTCATGGTTTTTAATAACAATAACACCAAGAAATTCTAGAAAAAATTGTCCACTATCTTCCTGATATCAAAAAACATCTATGAAATATATACCATTATGTATCAATACACATCCAGAGTGATATAAGCAACCATCAATATAATGGGCTGAAGCTTCTTAAATTGAAATAAGTATTCTAAAATCTGGAAATAATAGTGATCTATATGACATGATTTTTCTTTGGCAAACTGAGCTGTCTTTGTTATTTAAAACCATATTACATAAATTCACTTAATACTCTAAGGAATTCTGAGAGAATCTTTTGTAACATTTACTCTGCCACAGAAATCACCAGTCCTTTTTGAAGGCATAAATTGTGGCAATAGGAAAACTGTTCTGAATACGGATGTCACAGGCTTGCACTGATTTTTCCTTCCACTTAAATTATTAATGGGTAGGAGTACTAGGGTCTTTCTCAAAAGTATTTCACCTCAAGTTTTATATATATCATATATACACACAGAGATAACATTTACAAAAAATGAATACAATGCTGGCAAAATCTCAAAAAAATTCCAGATGTGACTACTGTGTTTGTTTATAATTGATAAATATATGTTTGTAATTATTCATGTCACTGTGACTAAGCAAGAAGTTTCTTAATAACAGAGATTTAGTACCTTTTATATTATAATGGACTATTGAGATAGGAAACAAAAGATAATTGCTTCAAAATAGTTCTAAGACATTATGCGAATGCTAACAGAAAGATGGAAAGAATACACAGAGTCATTACACCAAAAATAATTGGTTGACATTCAACCATTTCAAGAGATAGCATATGATCAGGAACTGAAGGAAGAAGTTGAAGCTTCACTGATGGCAATAGAGAAAAACAAAGCTTCAGGAATTGATGGAATATCATTTGAGATATTTCAATAGACAGATATGATGCTGGATGTGCTCCTTCCACTATGTCAAGAAATTTGGAAGACAGCTACTTGGCCAACCTACTGGAAGAGTTCCACATTTATGCCTATCCCTAAGAAAGGAGATCGAACCAAATGCAGAAGTTATCAAATAATATTATTAATATCACATAGAAGTAAAATTTTACTAAAGATCATTCAAAAGTACATTTACAGGGAACTGTCAGAAATTCAAGCCAGATTCAGAGTAGGATGTGGAATCAGGGATATCAGTGCTTATGTTAAATGGATCTTGGCTGAAAGAGAATACCACAAAAAAATGTTCACCTATGTTTTATTGATCATGCAAAGGCATTCAACTGTGTGGAACATAATATCCTAAAGAAGGGGAATTCCAGATCACTGAGTCTAACTTCCATCTGTTCAATCCTACTCTTTTGGCTTTGGATAGAATTATCTAATTCTGTAATTTTGTTGTTAATCTGATTGTATGTCAGATCGTCAACGTTCCAGCATTTCAAATAGCTTACCAAATTTTTCATTTTGTTCTATTGCATTTTGTTTAATCTCTATGAGGGTTCTATATATTACTCTTTTGTATTCAGTCTCCAATAGATTCAGAAAGGCTTCTTCATCTGGGGAATTTTTTGAATCATTATTTAGGGAACTTTCTGGAGCATTTGAAGGCTGCTTCTTTAAATGATTAATTATCATCTTCTGCCTGTGTGCCATTTAGACATTGTTTGATTTCTCTGATAATGGATCTAAGAGAATTGTTGATCACCAGCTAACTCTAATAATCTATTGATTTGCCCAGGGTGGACTCTCAAAGGGTGGAAGACTCTGCTTATTGGATAGCAAAGAGGCTGCTCTGCTATGGAGAAACTGGGGGCTGTCAGCCAACTCTACAATATGAATGAGAGAAAAAAGGCAGGAAAAGATGAGACTTCTCAACAGAGAGATGTCCAGGCAGATATACAAGCCTCTCAGTCTTAAAAGTAAACTGTACTTCTGTGCAGGGAGCTGTCCAGGTGCTGAACTGGGAGCTGGGAGCTGGGAATTGTCCAAAAGTCTGGCCTGAATAGGCAGGCAGGAACAGCAGACTCCACTTCCCAGCTTATAATGAAAGTACATTACCGTTACCAGCCATTTGCAGAAGCTGCAGTTCTCTGATACAATGCAATAGCAGAAGCAGAGGTCAGATGGTTGCTGGATCATTTTTGAGAGGAGAAAATTAGTCTGATGCTGTTGCCTACTCAAATATGTTAGGTCCTAAGGCTCCACAGATATTCAATGCTCCATATAAATATCATCCAGAAACTTAGTTCTCAGAGGGAAATGAGGATACGTCTTTTTACTCTGTCATCTTTTAACAGAATCTATTAACACCAGCATCTGTGAGGTGAAACCTGAGAAAAGAAATAAGAAAAATGAAGAAGCACTAAGAAACACGTGGGAATCCATGAAGAGTAACAATTTACATGTAATTGGAGTTCCTGAACAAGGGAGGATTAATGACAATATAGAGAGTATTGCTGTAGAGATGCTGACAGAAAACTTTCCTGAGATTACGAACAAAGAGAACATAGGTACCCAAAATGTTTATAGAACACTGCACAAGTTAGACCCCAAAAGAAGGATGCCAAGGCGTATTATAATTAAGCTTAATAAGCTAAAACACAAACAGATGCTTCTCAAAGCAGCAAGGCTCAAAGCAAAACTAACATTCTGAGGGAAACCCTGTAGACTTTCATCTGACTTTTCTGCTGAAACAATCCTGGCTAGAAAACAGTGGGTAGACACATTCAAAGTCCTGAATGAGAAAAATTTTCATCCTAGAATTATTTATCCTGCAAAATTGTCTATCAAATATAATAGCAAAATTAAGATTTTTGAAAATAAAGAGAAATTTAGAGACTTCATAAAAACTAAACCAAAATTACATGAAATATTGAAAGAAGCTGTTCCCTAAATGCATATTTTAGGTGACAATTCAGGACACTTCATCCACATTTCTAATCAGTTAAGGAAGTCACAAAACTTCACCAAAACTACAGCATTATAATAAGGGAATCTGTGGTCATATCATGACAACTATAATACCATCACGTTAAAAGAGGGATACACTACAATAGTTACAGTTGTTTTTGATGCAGAGGAACTTTCAGACTTATGAAGTAGTTAAAATTGGTTTTAATTTTAGTATGTTAAGGGGGATAATACATGTAGCCATAAAGCAGATTAACAATGCATAATATCAAAATAAGAAATGCAATACAGAAGTCTCAACGAACATAAAACCAACACTCAACCCATAAAGAAGAGTGCTCCAGAACAGAACATTAAGAACAATATAGAAGACATCAACACAAAAGTAATTACATCAAAATGATGGCAATAAGCACATACCTATCACTAATTACTTTGAATATAAATGGATTGAACTCTACAGTAAAGAGACAGCAAGTGATATCCTGGATCAAAAGACATGGCCCATCTATATGTTGCTTACAAGAAACACACCTTAGACTTAAAGATATGAACAAACTGAAAATTAAAGGATGGAAGAATATGTACAAAGCCAACAATATACAAAGAGTAGGTGGGGCAATAGTAATCTCAGATAAAATAGATTGTAATGTAATATCCACTACTGTGGACAAGGATGGACCCTGTTTATTGCTAAAAGGTTCAATACTCAAGTAGGACTTAAAATTAAATATTTATGCACCCAATACCAGAGCACCTAAATACATTGAACAAATACTGACAACACTGAAAAATGAGATTGATCATTTCACAATAATAGTTGGAGACTTCAACACTCTCCTTTCAGCTATGGATAGATCATCCAGAAAAAAGCTCAGTAAAGATGCAGAAGATCTTATTGCAGCGATCAACCAATTTGACCTTATTGACATATGCAGATCTTTGCATCCATCAGCAGCTAAATATACCTTCTTCTCCAATGCACATGGAACATTCTCCAGAATAGACCATGTATTAGGTCATAAAACAATTCTCTATAAAATCCAAACCACTGATTTACTGCAAAGTATCTTCTCGGACCACAGAGCTATAAAAGTTGAAATCAATAACAGAAAATTCATAGGTAGAAATTCAAACTCGTGGAAACTGAATAACACTTTGCTCAGAAAGCCTTGGGTTATAAAAGAAATTAAAGACAAAATAAAGAAATTTATGGATTCAAATCAGAATGAAAACACATCCTACCAGAACCTATGGGATACAGCCAAAGCAGTGCTCAGAGGTCAGTTTATCTCCATAAATGCACACATCTGGAAAGAAGAAAGAAACCAAATCAAAGAACTGACCTCACAGCTTGAACAAGTAGAGAGAGAACAACAGAAGAACTCCTCAGGCATCAGAAGAAAACAGATCATAAAAATCAGAGCAGAACTAAATGAATTAGAGAATAGAAAATCAACTGAAAAAACTGACAAGACCAAAACCTGTTTTTGGAAAAGATCAACAAAATTGATAAACCATTGGCTAAAGTTACAAAAAAAAAAAAAAAACCAACAGCAGAAGATACAAGTAACCTGACTAAGAAATGAGTGTTACGACAGATCCAGCTGAAATAAAAAATATAATAGAATACTGTATCAGATTTGAAAACCTAGGGGAAATGGACAAATTTCTAGATTCATATGACTTGCCAAGATTATCGCAGGAGAAGTAGATCAGCTTAATAAATCTATCACAAAGGAAGAGATTGAAAAAGTCATCAAAAAATCTACCCACCAAAAAAAGTCCTAGCCCAGATGGCTTCACTGCAGAAATCTACCAAACTTTTAGAGAAGAGTTAACTTCAATACTATTGAGGCTACTTCACGCCGTAGAAAGACATGGAATACTTGCAAATTCACTCTATGAAGCCAGCATGACCTTGATACCCAAACTAGGGAAAGATCCCACAAAAAAAGAAAATTACAGACCAATATTACTCATGAGCCTAGATGCAAAAATCTTCAACAAAATTCTAGCCAATAGAATTCAACAGCATATAAAAAAATAATTCATCATGGTCAATTTGGTTTCATTCCAGTGATGCAAGCCTGGTTTAACATCAGAAAAACAATTAATGTAATCAACCACATTAATAACGCAAAAGATAAGAATGACCTGACTTTGTCAATTGATGCAGAAAAGGCATTTGACAAAGTTCAACACCCATTCATGCTTAAAACTCTCAGAAAAATAGGAATAGAAGGGAAATTCTTCAATGTAATCAGTAGCATCTATGCAAAGCCAATTGATTTCATCATCCTGAATGGTGAAAGACTGAAAGAATTCCCTGTGAGAACAGAAACTAGACAAGCATGCCCACTCTCACCAACATTGTGCTGCAAGTTCTAGCCAGGGCAATTAGACAAGTCAAAGAAATAAAGGGCATCTGTATTGGCAATGAAGAATTAAAGGCTTCCCTCTTTGCAGATGATATGATGGTTTATACAGAGAATCCAAGGAAATCCATAAGTAAGCTATTGGAGCTAATAGAAGAGTTCAACAAAGTATCAGGATACAAGATAAACATATGTAAATCAATAGGATTGCTTTATACCAACAGTGAGATTATTAAAGAAGAAATCACCAAATCAGTTCCATTTACTATAGCCCCCAAGAAGATAGAATACATAGGAATAAATCTAACTAGAGAAATAACAGATCTTTACAAAGAGAACTACAAGATCTTACTACAAGAAACTGGGAGAGACTTACATAAGTGGAGCAATCTGCCCTGTTCATGGATAGGAATATTCAATGCTGTGAAAATGTCTATTTTGCCCAAAGCAATCTACTTACATAATTCCAGCGACATTTTTTAACGAGATGGAGAAACATATTATAAGCTTTGTTTAGAAAGGAAAGAAGCCCTGGATAAGTAAAGCACTAGTGAAGAGGTAGAACACACTGTGAGGCCTCTCACTGCCTGGCTTTAGAACATATTACACTGCCATGGCTGTCCAAACAGCATGGTACTGGTACAAAAAGAGACATATAGACCAACAGAATGAAGTAGAGACCTCAGAGATGCCACCATCCACCTATGAACAGCTGATATTTGACAAAGGCCCTAAGATTTTAAACCAGGGTAAAAACAGTCTCTTTAATAAATGGTGCTGGCAAAATTGGATATCCATCTGCAAAAAAAATGAAACAAGGCCACATCTCACACCTTATACAAAAATCAACTCAAATTGGATAAAAGACCTAAATATAAAATCTAAAATGATAAAGCTCATCCAAAGTAAAATAGAGTCAACAATAGAAGTTTTAATACACAATATAGCCAGCCAAGCCAATATAGACAGACTTCAAAATCTGACAAACAAAGTACATTCATCAGAAGAGAAAATAGATAAATGGGAATTAATAAGCATCAAACACTTCTGCTCATCCAAGGACTTCATCAAAAGAATTAAAAGACCACCTACAGAATGGGAAAAAAATATTTGGCAACTCTATTTCAGACTGATGCTTGATCTCCATAATCTATAAGATACTACAAAATATCAATAAGAAAAAGATAAATCATCCAATTAAGTGATGGGCAAAGGAGATGGACAGACAGTTCTCTAAAGATGAGATCCAGGCAGCCAAAAAAGCATGTAGATATGCTCACAATCATTAACTATTAAAGAAATTCAAATCAAAACGACAATGAGATACCATCTTAACCCAACAAGGTTGACTATGATCTAAAAAATGCAAAACACTAAATGTTGGAGAGGCTGTGGAGAGACTGGAACTCTCCTACACTGTTGGTGGGATTGCAGAATGGTGCAACCTCTTTGGAAAGCAATCTGGCACTACCTTAAAATAATGGATATATACATATATATATATATATCATTTGACCCAGTAATTCCACTGCTTGGAATATATGCTACAGAATCAAGGCCATTCACACCAACTGATATATGCACGCAAATGGTTCATCACATCACAGTCCACAATAGCAAAAAGATGGAATCAACCCAGATGTCCAACAACAGAAGAATGGATGGGTAAACTATGTACTCAATGGAGCAATATGCAATGATAAAGAACAATGATGATAGCAGGAAACATCTCTTAACCTGGTTTCAACTGGGGGACATTATGTTGAGTGAAAGTAGTCAGCGACAGAAGGACAAATATTGTATGAGACCCCTACAATAAAAACTTAAAAGCAGATTCATGCATAACAGAAAAGATTCTTTGACGGCTACAAGGGTGGGGAGGGCGGGAGGGCAAGAGGCGAGGGTTTAGATTAGGTAGTTGTTAGAAATTTGGTTGGGTGAAACTGGTGGCAGCACATATTAGTAAGAAGATCAATATTAAAGGGATTTCAACACAACTTGTGAACTCCTCCCATCTTAACCCAATATTGCAAGGACAGAGTATGTACATTTTCACTCAATCATAACAAAAAATAAAATAAAATAATATCAGCTGAAGCAAGGCAAAAGAAAAAAAAAGAATGGGAATTTCAGGCCACTTCATTGTGCTCATAAGGAATCTGTATATGGATTAAGAGGCAGTCATTCAAACAGAACAAGGGGACACTGCATGGTTTAAAGTTAGGAAAGGTGACATCAAAGAAGGATAGACTATTGGGAAAGATCCACAGAAAAGGCCTACTGCAGAAGGTAGAGTGGGTGTCCTGCCCATGGACTGAGAAAGCTACCCAGGGCCTGAGGACCAAGTAAAAGCTCAACTATGCAAATTTGATACTTGCCAGCCTCCAGAACCACATGAACCATTTCCTTTACATAGCTTGTGAGTTCTGTAAGATGTTGCAGTGACTTAGAGAATGAAGACAAGAGGGAGAGTACTGAGTTAAAAGGGAGTAGTTGACTTTCAAGATGATGGAAGGGTAGAGCAGCTTGGAAAAACTGGGCATTTGGGATATCTTTAACAACTACGTCACAGGAACCAGCTTTGTGCTGATCCTTAGAAAAGATATTTTTCATTTAGCAATTGTTTTCCAATTTTGCAGGGGTACCTGAGAAATTATAGATACATAAAATCAAGTGGTGTTGAACTGACCCTGGCTCATGGAAGCTGAGTAAGTGTCAAAGCAGAACTATACTGAATAGTGTTTTTCAATTGTTGAATTCTTTGGAAGTTGATCACAAGGCTCTTCTTCCTCAGCATCGCTTGGTAGACTTGACTCTCCAACCTTTGGAGTTGTATAAGTACTTGACTGCTAACTAAATGATTGGAGATTCAAGTCCATCCAGAAATGGCTCAGAAAAAAAAGACCCAGTGATTTAATTACAAAAAATTCAATGTTTGAATACTTGACATAAAAGTTTTTGGTTAATTAAATTATAGATAATAACTGAGATGATTTGAAGCTAGACATTCAGCTACCCAATTCAAGACCAAGCACTATTTTATTAATAGTTGCTTATCATATTTGATATTCCAAAATTCCAACAGATTTTTGTTGTTCCAAATAAACATAGTAATTTGTGAATAAGTTTTTGTTACCTTCAAAGGTATAGCCTTTTAAGACACATTTATGTATGAAATATGTATAAGTGCATTATAGGTTATTAATATGCCCCCAGAATGTATAGCACAGTAAATGTGTCAAAAAACAAATTGGAATTCTGATTAAGTTTTGTTTCAAATCTGTTATTTTAACTGTGTGGGAGTTTTCTTAAGCCATTCGTTTTTAGATAATAGTTTACATATGTGTTCATATTATCCTCTGTTAGTAATGTCATATCAGATCAGCCCAGATGATCTCATACTAAAAGAAAGAAAATAGTAAATTTGTTATAAAAAGAATAACCTTAGTTTATTTCAGTGATTGAGGTCAAGTAGTGATAGTACTGATGGTAACTGTGTCAGGATTAGTTAAACCAGAGTGTAACGCTTGTGGCATAAAGCATTTCTGTACCTAAATTTATTTACTGGACATTTCTTCTATGAACAGAAGAATTATGAACTGTGGCATCTGTGACCTAGATAAAAACATGAAGATGTTAGATTAGTTCTTGGTGAGAGGACAAAATATTAATGCTAAGATAGAGATAATTCTTAAAATGTAATAGCAAAGATACAACTGAAAGCTACTTGTCATAACTTGTTCAAAAATCTTCAAGATGAACCCAAGAGCAAAGATACTCACATGATGGATTTCTTCAGTATAATAACTACTTGACATATATTTATTAGATAGTTATTCTGTAGCAAGTACTGTCCCAGATACCAAGGATTCAACAATGAACAAAATTCACAATCCTCACAGAATTTATATTTTAAGCTGGCAGGAGACAGAAAATAATATTGTATGTCAGAAGGTGACAAGTGGTATAAAGAAAAACAAAGTAAGAACAATAGATTCGGACTGGGCAAATGTGCTATTTTTGATAGAGATTTCCAGAAAAAGTCTTCATCAGGTGGCTCTTTAAAAAAGGAGTAAACCACAGAGACATGTGAAGGAAAAAGATTCTAAATAGGGGAAACAGCAAACACAAAGACTTTGACAGGGAACAGTCTTGGCCTGTTGGCCTAACATCAAGGGGTCAAAATGGTTGAAGCAGAGCAAATAAAGGGAAGTGTGGCAGAGAGGAAGTCAAGGTGGTAGGTTGGGTCAGGTCTTAGAGGGCCTATTGTTGAATCAGAAAACGATGCAAACCTTCCTAGCCTTTTACGAGATTCACTAGGCTGCTGTGCAGAGAATAAATACTCCCTCATTAACATTATAGGGACAGGGTTAACAGCATATAGAAACATCCCACAATACCAAGAATCATAACCTAGCCAAATGGCTACACACACTTTTGGGGGGACACAATTCAATCCATGACACATGGCAAAAGAGAGTTAAGACTGCAGTTGGAATAAGGTTGTAGACAAATGGATCTCAAAATAAAGAGACTGGCCTGGATTGTCTGGCTGGGCACAATAAGTGGGAGAGGCAAATGAAGGGATCGGAGAAAGATGTGACCGTGAGGAACAACACAGAGAGCTGCGACACCGCTGGCTGTAAATATAGAGGGAGGAAGCCAAGAGCCCAGAAACGTCTGTGCCCTCGAAAAGCTGCGAAGAACAAGAAAATGATTTCACTCCTAAATCTTTGAGAAAGAAAAGCATCCTGGCCAATATTTGATTTCAGCCCTGTGAGAGCCTGTTTTAGTCATCTAGTACTGCTCTAACAGAGATACTACCAAGAGGATGACTCTAACAAAAGCATGTTTATTCTCACACAGTCCGGTCGGCTACAAGTCCAAATTCAGAGTGTCTGCCCCAGGGGAAGGATTTCCCTCTGTGGGCTCTGGAGGAAAGTCCTTGTGCTGCATCAGTCTTTGGTTGGGGAGCATCTTGGCAAAGGAACCTCAGGTCTGAAGGACGCACCCTTCTGGTGCTGCTTTCTTGATGGTGTGAGGTTCCCAGTTCTCTCCTTGCTTCTCTTTCCTTTTATCTCCTATAGGATGAAAGGATAAAGGGTGGGGCAAGCCATGCTCCCGGGAAACTCCTTTTACAGTGTAGCAGGAAGGTGATCTTTTGAAGGGATTTACAGTCCCACCCCAGTCCTCTCTAATATAATCCACTCTGTTAACCACAGGCAATGATTAGGGTTTACAGCATCAGGAAATCACAAAACGGAGGGTAATCACAGAATACAGGGAATCCTGGCCCAGCCAAATTTACTACATACATTTTCTGGGGAACACAATTCAGTCCACCACAGACCCATAGCAGACTTCTAACCTACAGAACTATAGGATAGAAAGTTCATGTTGCTTAAGCTGCTACAACTGTGATAATTTACTATAATAGTGAGGAAGGGGGTGAAAAAAAGCTAATATAGATTGAATATGGGATATAAGAAAAGCAGAAGGGTAAGGGTAATGCAAAGTTGAGCAAAATTTTATTTGTGTAACTTGTTTGATATATGAAGTATTCATGTATTATTAGCACAGTTACACATGTTTTCATTTAATACATTTTATTTTTCAGAGTAGTTTGTTGTCTTTGTTAGGTGTCGTCAAGTTGGTTCCAGTCATAGCCACCCAATACACAACAGAACAAAACACTTTCTGATCCCGTGCCATGTCCACAGTCACTGTTATGCCTGAGCCAATTGTTGTAGCCACTGTCTCAATCCATCTTGTTGAGGGTCCATAACACGCTGGGTTGAGACAGTGGCTGCAACAAGGGGCTCAAGCACAGCAGCGCTTGAGCCTCTACTTTACCAAACATGATATTCTTCTCAGGGGCCTGAGCCCTCCTGACAACATGTCCTGAGTGTGTCAGACATAGTTTCACCATCCTTGCATCTACAGCACACTCTGTTGTACTTCTTCCAAGACAGATCTGTTCCTTCTTTTGGCATCCCATCGTATATTCAATATTCTTCTCCAACACTACAATTCAAAAGCATCTATTCTTCTTCTGTCTTCCTTATTCTTTGTCCAGCTTTTGCAGCATGTGATGCAGTTGAAAATGTCATGGCTTGGGTCAGGCACTTTAGTCTTCAAGATGACGTTTTCACTTTTCAGCACTTTCAAGAGGTCTTTTGCAGCAGATTTGCAATGTAACTTTTGATTTCTTGACTGCTGCTTCCACGGGCATTGACTGTGGATCCAAGTGAAATGAAATCCTTGACACCCGCAATCCTTTCTCCATATAGCACGATGTTGTTTACTAGTCCAGTTGTGAAGATTTTTATTTTCTTAATGTTGAAGTGCAATCCATACTGAAGGCTGTGACCTTTGTTCATCACTAGGTGTTTCAAGTTGTTTTCACTTTCAGTAAACAAGGTTGTGTCATCTGTGTAACACAGGTTGTTAATAAGACTTCTTCTAATCCAGATGCTCCATTCTTCTTCACATAGTCCATCTTCTCAGACTGTTTGCTTGGCACACACGTTGAAAAGTTATGAAAGCATACAACCGTAACACACCCCTCTCCTGATTTTAAATCATGCAGTGTCCCTTTGTACTGATTGCATAACTGCCTCTTGATGCATGTCCACATTTGTCATGAACACAGTTAAGTGTTCCAGAATTCCTATTGTCTTCAATCTTATCCATAATTGGGTATGATCCACACAGTTGAATGCCTTTGTATAGTCAATAAAGCACCAATAAACATCTTTCTGGTAGTCTCTGCTTTCAGCCAAGATCCATCTGACATTTTCAGTGCTATCCCTGGTTCCTTGTCCTCCTCTGAATCTGGCCTGAAATTGTGGTATTATCCTGTTACATATACTGCTCCCCTTACTTCTGAATGATCTTTTACAATAGTTGATTCATGTGTAATATTAATGACATTGTTCAATAATTTTCTCATTTTGTTGAATCACCTTTCTTGGGAATATGCATAAATATGGATCTCTTCCAGTTAGCTATCCAGGTAGATGTCTTTCAGATTTTGGGCATAGACAAGTTAACATTTTCTACACTATATTTTAGAGAAAAATTATGTAGAAAACATGAAAACATCCCAGGTACTTTATCTCCCTAAATATGTTTTTGTATCTTTTGACAACTTAAGTGAGTATATTTACAAATGAAGGCATCTAATTAAAATGCTGATCTCTGTTGGTGATCTGATTACTAGTTCACCAATAACGACAATCACACCTGCACAACTTTCTGTTTTCAGTGTGTTAGCTCAATCCTTTATGAAATATGATCACTTAACACAAAGCTCCATGAATGTAATTGCAAAGCACTGAAAATAATTTTTTAATAGATAGTCCATTTCTGTCAAGTCTATTACTGCTCATAGAAACCTTGTAGGACAGGGTAGAACTTCCCTGTAAGGTTTCCAAGGAACAACTGATGGATTCAAACTGCTGATCCTTTGGTTAGCAGCCAAGTACTTAACCACTGTGCAACCAGGGGTCCAAAAATTAGTTTTGTCCTCTCAGGCTGAGAGTTAAGAAGGAGACTAAAGACTAATAGTAGTTTGATGCCAAGTGAAACAGTTTTGAATCTCTTTCTTTGGCATTGCCTGCTCACAAATTTTGTAAGCTAAGTGTTTTATGAGTTTACAAAATCACCTTTAAAAATATAACATTATCAACATGTACTGCTCAGTTATTCTTAGATAATCTTTACTATTTTTTGATGTCATGCAATGAGGCAGCATCACTCCTTTTCTTTGTTCGTTCAACAAATATTTATATTTTTATTCGTGGCTAATTGGATCTGTATGGAAATAACTTTTGTTTGAGTGGCTACAACATCAGTAGTCTTTTCCCTTCAGTAGCAAGTGCCAAGGCAACCTGTCAGCTAAAGAAGCTCAGTTCTTAGGACTCAAAAGGATAAATCTGTAACAGTTGTCATTCCGAGAAATTTGGGTATATACAGTAGAAATTGTTAGCAGTTGTGAGATGACAAAGGATCAAGCTCCAGGGAAAATAAGCCAACTAGAACAAGATCAAAGACAGTGCATAAGGCTGAATGAGAGAGGTCCTTTATATTGAAGCTTTGGTTCTAGAGCCAGGAAATGTTGAAACAGAACACATCAGTCTGAAGCAGTAAAGTGCTCAATTCTAAATTCTTATACAGGAGGCCATAGTGGTGTTAAGCTTAGTAACTAGGTGAGGTATATCAGACTCATTTGATTTGCTATTTTACTGGCAACTAAAGAAACAGTGATTAATGAGCTATATAGAAAATGGATGATTTTCCAGATGTTATTCCTAGAACTATGACTTGATTCAAAGTCAATCAGACTGGAACTGTGGAGGTCAAGGGAAAAAAACAGTGTATGTTGTAATTGACCCCAAAATTTGGCTGGGCCTGGGCCTGCATAGAGCATACTGTGATGAATCCATTCACAGGGAACTGTGGGCGAAAACGGAAGTGTAGAAAACGTAACAGTGTGAAAAAAGAGGAAGAATGTTGTTTGGGCTTAGGTGGTGGAATTACACAAAGCTTAATTCTAAAAGATGAAAGAAAAAATACAGTTCAAACGGAAAAATCATAAGTTCTCAATAGTCTTCTCCTCTTATTCTCCTATGCAAAATGGAAGTTGTTACCATCTGTCTCACCTCAGAGGAGTTTTTATTGGGTAACTGTCTACCATGTTTCTTCTTCATTGCTTGATTAGAACTCTCCTTATGTGTTCTCAACGGGAGTTAACTTTCTAAACTTGAATCTCTGATGACTTTCAAAGAAATATGTAACCTAGAAAAAATTTAAAAGCTTCTCTGTTTTAGATGCTCTCACTTGAGAGAGTACAAGTGTTTGTTGTAACTCACCACAGCAAAAAGTGCAGCTTATCTCAAATCGTTTAGGAGATATTCAGGGTATTTTTAGCAGTTCCCTCTACCTACAGGTTCTAATACTGAAGACTTCTTGCAATTGCTGCCCATCTCAGCATCCAACCCAAAGAGATGACATTTCTACAGCTCAGACTGAAGAATAGGGTAAGGAGACTGAGGTAACCTTCTCTGGCACAAAATTTAAGAGGGTTCTGAAAACTTACTAAGTGAGAAAAATGGTGTTAAATGAAATATTTTTAAAATCCAAAATTAATAAAGCAATGGCCATGTCAAGCAAAATATCAAAATTGTAAACAAAAGCAAGGTTTCAGTACCTTAATCCTGCCTTGCTTCTCTGGTAGAAGATTTGGCTTAAGAAATGAAAATAATAACTAACTCTGGTGTGAACTAATACACTCCATAACAAAAAACACTGGATTTAGCTTATTGATTTCTTTTTACGTAAATATGCGGGTGTTAACTGCTAAACATTGCTTTCACTGAAGTTATCAGCGCCAACTAAGAACCAACTGAATGGCTGATAGTAATTTTATGTATTTTCTATTTTTGCTTCATTTACTTATCTAGCAAAAACATATTTTCAACATTTAACAAAATGTTCTTGACCAACTTCACATATAGTTCTACAGCCAATGTATTTTGAAAAAATATGTTTATATAGTTTTATAGCCAATACATTTCAAGAAAATATGTTGGCTATAGAACTAAATAAAGAAAAATACAATAGATAGAAAAATAAACTCGATGCATTAATGAAATTTACCACTTCTGTATAACCCATCTGTGTCTCCCTAAACTCAAACTTGTCCCATAGCTTGGCACCAATGACAGCTTTCTGAGGAAAGCTAAATGGAAGGCATGTAAATTTACTGAATAATAAATGATACATTAGTAACACTTCAAAATCATTGGGTTTTATGCTGGATGACCAGCCCTTCCTCCTGACCCCAGTCACCAATTCGCACCTCTCCTTTGACCCACTTTTGTAGAGGGAGAAACTCAGCAACTCCTTTCCTTCCTCACAGTCCTAATTCCATAGGAAAGCCTACCTCTAGCCTAGACTGTCTTTTCCATAGCTGGCTTATCAAGCATGGTTTTAACCAAGCAGATCATTTTTTTCTCACAGGCGTTTTCATGTCTGCCCCTACAAGGATAAAAGCTTCACTATATTGTTACAAATGCCTTAAAAATTTTACTTGTAGCATATTCCTTATTCCCAGTGCCTGTTGTATCTAAAAGAAAATAATGTACGGAATTTACCCAGAGCCCTTTGGTCCATTCCATTCTTCTCTTCTTCTCTCTTTCAGTACATCTATAATTGTGAAACAGAATGTCTCCTTGGATGGCCAGTCACCTAAATGCATAGAATAATTTCCTCTGTTTCCCGGGGACGTATCTCCCTTATTGTTTTTCAGTGCCTTAAAGTCAGTTTTGAAACCTTGCTCATTCTTGTGCCATACTTACAATCATTGTTATGCTTGAGTCCGTGTATCTCCCTACAGGGCAAAATATCCCCTTAGACTCCGTTTCCTCCCCCAGTGTCCATTTAGATTTCTAGGCAGTCAGGAAAGGTAGCCAGATCAGCAGCCCAGGTCCTATGTTACACACCCTTCCTGTCAAATCCAGGGTCAACCCTTGCATAGACATCTTGTTTATGGCAGCAGTCTAAACCAAAGAGTGGTTTTGCTAAGATTTTTCTTCATGGTAGTAAAATTACTTATCACTTTAATCCCTTTCTAATTTTTTTCCTTATTGTGATTTAGGTGAAACTTTACAGAGAAAATTTCTTATTCAATAATTAATGCACAGATTGTTTTGAGACATTGGTTATAATCCCTGTGATGTGCAACATTCTCCTCTTCTTCGTCTGAGGTGCCCTATTTCAATCCATCCCATTTTCTTGTCCCTTTCTGCTTTCTTGTCTTGCTTTTGGGCAGGTGTACTTATTTATTTAGTCGTTTATACAAGATTGAACTACAAAGGATATTCCTTACATGTGTTACTGTTTGTTTTATAGATGTGTGTAATTATTGGCTGAAGGATGAAGTTTGGGAATGACTTCAGTTCTGAGTTAAAAGAGTTTCTGAGAGTCTTTGGAGTTCCCCCAGTCTCTGCCAGATCAGTAAGTCTAGTCTTTCATGTGCCTGTGAATTTGAACTTTGTCCTATATTTTTCTCTTACTGTCTCCAGGACCCTTTATTATGATCCCAATCAGAGTGGTCAGTGGTCGTAGTCAGGTACCAGCTAGTTTTTTGGGGATCAGACTGGTGGAACTTGTGTATTTGTGTCCCATTAGTCCTTCCAACTAGTATTTCCCTGTGTCTTCAGTATTCTTCACTCTCCTTTGCTCTGGAGGGGATGGGGACAGTAAATGTATCTTAGATGACTCCTACAGGCTTTTAAAACTCCAGATTCTATTACCAAATTCACATATAGAACATCTTCTTTGTGAACTTTGTTATACCATTGACCTAGATGTCCTCCCTAAGGCCAGGGTTCCTAGCCCTCAGCCCAGTAACTCAGTCCCACAGGGAGTTTAAATGTGTCTGGGAAGCTTGTCTGAGTCCTCTGGTGCTGCTTTAACAGAAATAGCAGACGTGGATGGCTTTAAGAAGAGAAGTTTTATTTTGCCACAGTCTTGCAGGTTAAAAGTCCAAATCCAGGGTGTCAGCTCCAGGGGGAGGCTTTCCCTGCTGGCTCTGGAGGAAGGCCCTGTGGTCAGTTTCCCCTGGACTAGAAGCTTCTGAGGCACAGGGACCCTGCTCCTTTCCAAAGGACACACTCAGCTTCTGATAAAACTTCTTGCGGGGGGGGTATGAGATCCCCAAATCCCTCTGCTAGCTTCTTTCCTTTGTGTCTCAAGAGACTGCTTCAGGGTACAAAACAGTCTCACACACTGAGTCCTCCCCCACCAACCCAACTGCCGCTTATTCTCTGTCATTAACATCATAGAGGCAGGATTAGAACATGGAGGAACATGACAAAATACCCTGGAACCATGGCCTACCTTTATCGCTACACAGATTTTGGGGGGAGGTGGACATAACTCAGTCCACTGCAGAGCTGCTATAACTTTGCCTTGGTCAAGATGTAACTTCCCCTATAATGTCTACTGTCTTCTCCTTCACTGAAGTTATCACTCATCTATCATCTAGTTACTGATTTCCATTCCCCATCCACTCTCAAAAGCCATAAAAGATTATTTCTTTCTGTAGATAAATGTTTTACTGAATTTTTATAATAGTGGTCTCACTATTGTAATTCACTTACTTTATTCAAGATAATGCCTTCCAGGTTCATCCATGTTGTGAGATAATCCATGGATTCATCACTGTCCTTTGCAAGCACATACTTTATCCCAAGATTTCTGCCGTTGTTTCATCCCTGGTCTTTCTACTTCACAGAGTCTTAGGAAATCTTTTATACTTTTTATCCAAGTCTGCCCCCAAATTGTACTTAGAATGCCTAGGTGATAAGGATTCAAATCCTGGGTAGATAGATAGCACTGCCTTTGTGTGCCATCTGGAAGCCAGTTAGTAAGCCTAGTCTCAGTGTGGATCCCCAGCATCTTTTGGGGAACTCCCCGGCCAGAAGTGAAAGGTCTTTTCACTTCCATTCCCTGAGACTCAGCTGGCTTGTGATTAGACTTGAGAGTATAATCTGCGGTCATCAGGCCAGCTCCCCCAACTTCTGCTGTTGGTCCTGATACACCCTACTCTTCCACTCTGCCATCTCGTTTTTCTAGGAATGTTATCTCTCACATGTCCTCTTCCCAAATTTATTTACTAGAAGTGAGAAACTGAGGGACTTGCTGCTCTTCCCTGAAGTCTTAAGTTCTGTTTATTATAACATCTCTGACTGAAACGTACATCAACTGGATTTGATTTTTCACTGTCCCCCATAACACCACGATGAAAACATCCCTCAAGTCTTGGCATACATGTTAAGGTACTTCTAATGATGGGTGCCCATGAACTTGACATATAAGTCTCAGCATCAACTAGCAATATTGAGTAACTTTTTGATTGATGTCAGACATTCTTCTATAGCAAAGGAGGCACACGCCGGTTTTGAAAGCATATATAATTCCTAATGCCAGCCTCTGCAAGCTTTCTATTAATCACTGCTCCATCTATATCTGAGGGGACTTGCATGCCAGTAACATTTCAGTGGTGTATTCCAACAACAATTCAAAATAATCCTCTCAAATTGCTGGCACTGAACTCTCTTAGCAGCTCATTCTCTCCTGACTTTCTAGTTCCTGGATAGCATCAGGTCTCAACGACAAGCCCAAACACTGTATTTACAGCAGTTTTCAACAGCAGAGCTGTCACAGCTAGTAAAGCAGATCAGGTCCCTTAATTAGCAATAGATCTCCTTTCTTCTTCATAAAATACCCCAATTTTCTAAGAAATTATGTCAAAGTTGGATTAAACACAAGTGTACAGCTAGATACTTCACAAGAGAGTTTCTTTGATCTATACTAATAAGCTCAGAAGTCAGCCCCGAGTGCTATAAATGGTTAAAGTGCTCAGCAGTTAAGTCAGTTGTTGAAAACCCTGTGGATTGCAAATCTACTCCGATACACACGGAGTTGCCTTGGCTTGAAATTGTCCTCTGGCAAATGTTCAATAAACTGACATAACACTGCATATGTGTGACTTTCATTTGAAGCACTAACTATCCAAATAAAGGCTCCAAAGAGTTTTCAGTAGCACCCCTTCTTCAGATCCTTTATCAAAGGTACACTCACTACTCCTGGCAGAAGGATTTCTGTCTCTCCACACCTTGCTAGTTATGGGTAGCAGGCACCAGAGGCTCTGTTATGAGTAACATTTAAATCTGATAGGCATCTAGATGCTCTTTTAGATAAAGTATGTCAAAAAATTATCTGGCGCCTGGAAGTCAGATACGCTTCTTAATCATACAAGCTATCTGCTTCTTCCCTGTACTAAACCCGCTTTAAATTGCTGCTAATTTATCAATTTCAATTGAGAGAAACAGAAGTCTGGTTAGACATTTTTCAAGAAAGAATGGGAAGAGAGAAGGTGAAATGCATGGATAAGGACAGTACTCTGATGAGTTTTACTTCGAAGAGTAGCAGAGAAATGGGATGGAAGTTGGTAGAATAAATAGGGTCTAGCTATCTGTCTATCGATATATTTCAGTCAGGAAAAATCAACATCTATACTTATGGGAAGAAGAGAGACACAGCGGAAAGAGGGGAATGTTGATGGAATAATGATGTTGAGATTACAAGAGGGAATGGGTGAGAGACAAATGCAAAGGCTGAGTCTTGCTAGGAATATAGACAGTTCATCCACAAGAAAACAAAGAGCCTGGTGTATAAGCCCACTGTCATGTGGACAGCGGTACTGGTGGGTTACAGTGGTAGTTCTCTTCTGATTGCTTCTCCATTTCCAATAAAATAAAAAACAAGGTCATTAACCTAGGAATGGGGTTGAGAAATTGAAAGGGTGAGAAAAATACTTTAGTCTGTGAAATAATTATATAACAGAAAGGAAGGGCTAATAGGCTAGGAATATATACAATCTGATTGCCAGACCATATTAAAAAATTTACTGGACATTAATAATCGTAAATTTAAAGTGAAACAGTTGTCTGTCTAGCTATGCTCAGTTATAGAGATTCATGCTTGAAATTATCATTAAGGCTTGGGTTACTTGTGTAATACCAGGGACTAGGTTATGACACTGGAAAGGGTGGTCAAGGGAGGGTGTAGGACAAGATCACTGGAGGAAATAAGGTCAGGGAACTAAGTTGTCATGTATTAGATCTATGTAAATCTAGGTAAATAGGTTTATTTTTTAAATCGTGTGCCACAAGTACCATTCATATCAGCTCCCAGCTCTGTATGGTGCCTGACTGGGTTAAGAGTAATCAAATACTCCTTACCAATGACTGAGGGAGAAATGCCATGTGACACTGTTTGTATCAGTAAGGAACCACAAAGTTTCCCTCAGAGATTCTAAGTTCTTTTTAAGATTTTTCCTTTATTTTTCTTGAAAGGTCTTCTAGAAACAACAATATTTTTATTTGCCACTTGTCATGTGTGAATGCAAAGCTTAGACTGTCTTTGCTGTCAGGAAAAGAAGTAAATATAAGAAAAGGAAAGTTATCAAATAATCACAGGTGGTTGATTATGTCTACCATGAAGCTAGTCCTACTTCAGGAATTCCATTTACCTGAGTCAATAAATTCTGTTATTATTTAAGCCCTTTGATAGTTTTCTCTCTCTTGGATTAAAATAAATAAATAAACCTCACTGAAAAATGTGTAATGAAAATTACAAAATGCTGTTGTAATTATTTACATCAGGGAATCAAAATTATAAATGGAAGAACTGAGAAACCTTACCTTCAAGGAGTAAATCTTTTTCATGAATATATTAATTACTGAGCAGCTTAATTTTCCAGACCACCTGTAATATATGTATCTTACTATAGAAAACCCTGGTAGCATAGTGGTTAAGTGATACAGCTGGTAACCAGAAGGCCAGCAGTTCAAATCTGCCAGACACTTCTTGGAAACTGTATGGGGCAGTTCTACTCTGCCCCATAGGATCACTATGAATTGGGAATTGACTCAACAACAGTATTTTTTATTTTTTATGGGAACGTAAATAGTCTTCTAAGCTTGCACTTAAACTGAGAACATTTCGTTGTGCAAGACATAGATTTTTTTTTTAATTCTGAGATGTCTGTAATGAGAATAATTGATTGCCCACATGAAGGTAATTGGAGATTGATACTGGTCATCAAAGTGTTGTTGGAGAGTATGAAACATTTTCACACTTGTACAACAAATTTCAAATAAAAGAAAGTAGTTCCAGAATTAGGAGGGAAATCACTAGCGATATTTAAATGACTAAAACTTGGTCCTTTAGGAAGAAACAGGAAATCAACTGAGAGTCAATTTTCAGACACGTAGTCCTCAAAATAAGAAAGAAAACTGAAGACATAATAGAAGAAGAAAAGGAGTTCCTAGTTTGTTATTAAACCTAATTGATCATTTAAATAACATAGATAAATGGCCACAGTGAGTAAGAAACCATACAGGGCACAACTAGAGCTAGACTACACATCATACTTACTACTCAGATGTGTAACCCAAAAAGTTAACTAAACCTGTTGCTGTTGAGTCAACTCTGACTTATAGCAACCCTAGAGGACAAAGTAGAACTGCCCTGCATGATTTCCAAGGAGTAAGAACACGTGGATTCAAGCTAGCAACCTTATGGTTAGCAGCCTTAGCTGTGCCACCAGGTGTATGGAAAGGAAAAATAATCTGGGAAGTAAAACATTATTTTTTTGTGTTACTGTAAAACATGTACTATGCTGGATTACTATTTTCAGTTATTACCTGTAAGTACCGCAAAAGGAGTAACCAAAACCCTGGTGGTGTATGTTCAAGCGTTATGGCTGCTAACAAAGAGGTCGGCAGTTTGAAGCCACCAGGTGCTTCTTGGAAACTGTGTGGGGTGGTTCCAATATGTCCTATAGGGGTCACATTGAGTTAGAATTGACTTGACGACAGTAAGTTTGGTTTAGATTTTTATTTACTTCTACTCATGTGATTTGCAGTGACCTGTCTATGGACAGTTACCAATAAAATAGGAAGTGAACTTCATTGCAGAAGTTTTAAGAATCATTGCTAGATTTTGTAGCTTTTTGTTGTTGTTCTGCCATAAGAATAGCATATCCAAAAAAGGGGAGCATTCCTTAGTCTGGATCCTAGGAAGAAGAAGACATGTCAAGTCAGAGCCAACCTACAGCAGATGTATAAATGAGAAATTAGACTTTGTGGCTTTAAATCACAGACTTGGGGTTTGTTATTACACAAAACCTTGCAAACACTGATTAATATATAAAACACCCAAACAATATGGCTGCATAACAGATCTAAAAAAAAAAAAGAGCTATTTTCTAGGAAGTCCAGGTGGAGGTAAAGGAAAAAAAAAGAAAATAAAATGTATGTTTATGTATAAGAGCTAGCCATAATTATAATGACAGCCACAACATACTGAAGATTAAGTTAGATTTACATTAATAGCAAAACATATGTATATATTTTTTATCTGTCCCCACATGTTCTTCATTATCCTACTTTTTGTCCACAGAGTCCTTTGAGATATTTTCATAAACTGAAAGATTTCAGGGGAACTTCAAGATTTGGCTTCCTTGTTATCCTGAGGCAACTTCCATTTTTCCTCCTCTCTGGCTGAGCTTGCTGCACAGATGTCTTTTCTATTCTGCCAACATAAAAAGATTATTTTTCACAGCTAGTTCACACCAGGGGTGCTGTCACTGCTCCTGGTATCTTCTGAGGTCTGTGGTGAGATTTCCAGTGCCAGATATCCAAGGAGCTGTTGTCTGTGAGAACAACATAGTCCATGTCCCTGATAAAACGGAAACTGCTAACAAGGTCTTTAAGACCAAGTCTGTTGAGCTCTTTTGCTATCAGTTACCTTAGAAATATTACTTTATAAATTGACTGTTCTTTGCTTCTTCCAGTTTTACACACTAACCTCAGGAAAAGAAAGATGATTTCATTATGTTGGAGAAGATGACTTTTTAAATAACTGACTCTGTTATGTACCCAAAGGGGTCCCTAGTCAAACTTGCTAGCCTAATACTTCTGATCCAAACATGTATAATTTTATTCTCAGAAAAATTCTTTTCCAGGTGGGTTCATAGTCCCTCATATACCTACATCCCTGTCCCAACAATCTGCCAGCGGAGCATGTCCAGGCATTCATTCAATAGATACGTGTTGAAGGCTTACTCCGTATCAGCTACTGGAGATGACATGATGGACAACAATAGTGACGGCCCTCAAGAAGCTTAGAGTCTAGTGAGAAAAACTGAAAAGTGAATAGAAAACCTTGAGAAGACTAATACCAATCTACTACATGAGCCCAATGAGGGTAAATTAATTAGTGACCAGGGGAGGCTGTCCTGGAGAAAATAACATCTAAGCTCAAATGCAATGAATGGGAGAACTTATACCATCAAGTAGCATGGAGAAAACAAAGAGGCAGAGGAAGCAGTGTTTTCAGGGTCTAGAACAGAGAGAAGGTGTTATCAGTTTAGGGAACTGAACACCGGACAACATGGATGGCTCAACATGGAGCACACACCCTATAAGAGCAGGACAGTGTCACTTTATACTCTATCCTGGTTGGTACACATAGTAGTTACTCAGTAAGAATGAAAAGAAAAAAAAACAGCCAATCTGGATTGTGAAGAGGATCTTAGGATGATAAGCCCTGGAATGTGCACAGATTGCAAAAACCCTGATTCAGAAGAATTCAGCTTAACTATACTCAGATTCTTGGATGGTAGGTAATAAATGTTTTTTGTAATAAGCTGCTATGTTTCCAAATAATTTGTTAAGCAGTAATAATAACTAATACAAATTTTGATATCTTTGAGTGGAGTGCAGCCAATGACAATATATATAGCTAAAACAGTGACAATGGCTTTGGAATTGAGCAATGGCTAT
This sequence comes from Heterohyrax brucei, assembly GCA_028571685.1. Classification (NCBI taxonomy): domain Eukaryota; kingdom Metazoa; phylum Chordata; class Mammalia; order Hyracoidea; family Procaviidae; genus Heterohyrax; species Heterohyrax brucei. Next base: position 136,119,192 of record CM053142.1, on the reverse strand, counting down.
AATTGGAAGAATTTTGAACACCATGTCAGACGTTGGTAGAAAACTTAGCTTAAAGAACTTTTCCAGTTAGAGTCAAATGGAGGTGAAGGACAGTTATTGAAAATTCGAGCCAAAGAGATCCTTGTTATATATTGACAGAGAGACTAGAAACACTATTACTGCATTTAATATGGAAAGAAGGAAATGCATCTAATGACCTAGATGATTTTGCTAAAGATATTTATAAACAAAGTTTTAAAAATACTGTCAGGTTTCTCTTTGCCACTTATTGCGGAATACAGGTAGAAAGAAAGAGAAAAGGAACAAGAACTAGTGGTTCTGAAACTCCTCACCCTTTCCACATTTTAAAATATTTGCTAAAATTAAGACCTTCTGAGCAAAGTTAAAAGCCAAGTCACTACCAGAAGAACCTGGCGTGGTCTAAAGGCAAAGCTAATGGTTGATTATAAATGTTTTTTGTTAATATCTCAGAAATATCTAAGACAGCACCTTAGAATATAATTCTATCAAACAAAGTGACCTTTAAAAAAAATTAGAGTATTCCTCACAGATCCTCATACTCAAACAACAGAACTCTAGGGAGTTTAATGGTATCTTTTTCTCAGCCGTCTTAGCAGGAATCCAAAGTAGAAAGTAGGGTGACTTACATCACCCAGAAAAGATATACTCATACCTTAACCCACAGTAACTGTGTGATCTTACTGGGAATGTAATTTTTATTAATACAATCAAATCTTAAGTTGATAAGGAAGTACCGAGTGTGATTGGGCCCTAGTCTAAAAACAGTGACACAGAGATAAACGAGGAGAATGTAATGTTATGATGAAGGCAGAGACTGGGATCACACAACTGCAAGGCAAGGAACACCAGCAATTATTGGCAACCACCAGAAACTATGATGAAGCAAGGGAGAATTCTTCCTTAGAAACTTCAAAGGGGTCATGACCTTGCCAACATCTTGACTTTGGACTTCCAGCTTGCATGTGGTGAAACAGTAAATTTCTGTTGTTTTAATGCCTCCAGTTTACGGTACTTTGTTACATAGCAGCCCTGAGAGAGTAATACAGGTGCTTATATCAAAGAGATTTGTGGGTGACACTTTGATCTAATGAAGTAAATGCCGGTGAGATTCATAGAAGGCCACAAAGTTTCTGAGAGAATTACATCAAGTAAGCACAAACATTGTCAGATTAGACTGAGAGTACAAAATGAAATTAGGCCATTGAAACCCCAAGCTTCTGCTTGCAGGTAATATGGTGGGGAAAAAAAAAATACAAGTTAACTGCAAAAACATGCCGCTTTTCATGAAAACCGAAAGATGATTGGGAAGGGTAAACCAAGAGACCAAAATGTGGAACCAATACCATGGAGAATTGTTCTTAGGACTTGAGACCTAATCATGTTGTTCCCAACATTTTCCCAACTAGATTTCAGAATTTCTACTGACCAATGAATTCTGTGGAAAACCTGGTGGAGTAGTGGTTAAGTACTATGGCTGTTAACCAAAATGTCAGCAGTTCAAATCCACCAGGAGCTCCTTGGAAACTCTGCAGGGCAGATCTACTCTTTCCTATAGGCTCACTATGAGTCAGAATCAACCTGATGGCAGTGTTTGTTTGTTTGTTTGGTAGCAAATTCTGCATAGCTCTCATTTACTCTGTTTTAGAACAGAAATGTCTATATGGGTTATGCTGCACCTACCTTAAAGGAGCCGTGGTGGCACAAACAATTTAGCACTTTGATACTAATTGAAGAGTTGAAGGCTAAAATCTATTCACCACCTCTATGGGGGAAAGCCCTGATGATCTGCTACAGTAAAGACCACAACCTGGAAAACCTTATGGGGCAGTTTTACTCTGTCACATGACGTTGCTGTGAGTCAAAGTCAACTGAATGGCACCCAGCAACAACAATGCGTGTCTCATCGTAAGGTTGGTGTGTGGAGGTGTAAGTAGCTTGTCTCTTCAATTTCTTATATTTGCAGATAAGACTAACTGCCTAAGGAGCTACAGCTAAGAAAGTATTCTTCAAGAGACTCATCTGCAGTTGGTCCTGATTTATATAATAAGATTCTGGACTTTGAAATAATACTGTAATAGAATGAGAGTTTGGGGAACCTGAGGAAATAGGACATAAATCATTGAGAACTAGAAGGCAGAGAACAGTAGATAGCCTCTAAAACAGCCCTCATGGATCCTTGCCTCCTAGTATTTATTAATTTTTTGTCTCAGTTATTTAATGTAGTTTTAACAGAAATACCACAAGTAGGTGTTTTAAAGAAGGGATATTTAGTTTCGCTAGAAGTCTGAATTCAAGGCACCAGTTCTAGGGAAAGACAAATCTGTCCATTCTAGGGGAGAAATTGCTATCTCGTTCTCTAGCATTCCTGAGAGATCTCCCTGGGACACCCAGCTTCTCCCCATTTGTGCTTGCTTGCTTCTGGTCCTAATCTGGTTTTATTTTTTTTTATTTTTCAAAAGTAGGTAGGTTGAAGACAAACTCTACACTAAAATGGTCTCTTTAACAAAGAAAACTCTATTCTTAAGTAGGATGGTGATAGGGGTTAACACAGAATGTATTTTAGGAAAATTCATATCATCTCACACATCCCCTTGAGTATGAGCTGGTCCAGTAACTCCTTTCTAATGAATAAAATACTACAAAATTGATGGCAAAAAATCCCAAGATTAAGTACTTAAAGAATATGGCATTTGCTTTTCTTGCCTTCTCTTGTTCTTGATCTCTCTTTCTCTCCCATTTCGCATTCTGGGGGAAGTTCTGGGGAGTGCAAGCCCTGTGGATAGGTCAATGAGACAAGGAAATGGTATCTTAGGCCAACATCCAGGAGGACCTTAAACCTGGTAACAGCAGTGGGAAAGCCTAAAACTGGGTTTTCTTCCAGTCTAACCTTGAGAAAACAGTAGATCTAACCAGTATTTTCATTGTAGTTGAGAGACCTTGAAAGACTTAGTTACTTCATGTCTAGATTCCTGATCCAAAAGGGGAAAGTAACAGCTATTTACTGCTGTGTTTTGCAGTAATTTGCAGTAATTTGTTACACTGAAGTAGAAAACTAATAAAAAGAAATAAGAACTAGGGAACATAACTCTGTCTGAACTTCATCTACATCCTCTGCCCTGCTATGCTTCTTTCTCTGTACACATCATGGTAGAAAACATTGTTGCCCTTGGGGCCCAAATTCCTAGAGAACTAATCAGCCAAGCTTCAGTCAGTTATCAATATTAGGCATATCAAGTATGATAAAGGGGGCAGGATCATATTGTGTATAACATTGCTCATCAGTGAGGGCTGGGGGTCAATTAAGCGAGATCATAAAGAGCTAAGCATCACACAATCTGAGACTACATACTAAAACAAGGTATCCTTTTGAGTTTCTTAAATTTCTTTTTTTATGATTGATGTGATGAGCATGTCTAAGTATACACTATGTTGAAGTGTCTACACTTTCCAAACCTAACAACTGATGTTATGAATTTTAAGTCATGTTGGATTATTCAACTGTGTGGTTCTGTAACTGCTTTGCGCATGCCTGGGGAAACTCTTTCTTAAAATCAGGAATTATTTTCACTTCACCTCCATTATGATTTCTGGACAGGGGCAGCATCAGGGCAAAGGGCCATGCTCCCAGTAGAACCCAGAGCCCCCTGGACCATCAATTGTGGCCTTTTAACGGAGCTCTGACAGTGCAACCCTTTTTATTATTGTGTTGCCAGTGAGATTCAACTTCATGAGCTCCATCACAGCTGTCACTGGTGGTGGCCAGGCACCATCTAGTTCTTCCAGTCACAAGTTGACGTAGTCACACACTCACGTGGGTCTCTCTGTCTCCTGGGTTCTCTTTCCCCCACGTCATTTTGGTCCTTGGTGATTGTCATGGATTGACTTGTGTCCCCTCGAAAATATGTGTAGCCATGTGGCTGGGCTATGATTCCCAGTATCTTGTGACTATCCTCCACTTTGTGGTTTCCCTAAACTGTATGTTAAAGGATTAGGGTGGGGCTATAAATCCCTTCATAGGATTACCTCCCTGCTATTTGTACTTGAATGAGCTTTATCATTTTAGATTTGATATTTAGGTCTTTTATCCAGTATGAGTTGGTTTTTGTATAAGGGTAAGATACGGGTCTTGTTTCAGTTTATTGCAGATGGATATCCAGTTTTGCCAGCACCATTTGTTAAAGAGATTGTTTTGACCCAGTTTAATGTCTTAGGGTCTTTGTCAAATCAACTGTTCATAGGAAGATGGTGTCATCTCTGGGATCTCAATTCTGTTCCATTGATCTATCTGTCTCTTTTTGTACCAGTACCAGGCTGTTTTGACTACTGTGGCAGTGTAATAGGTTCTAAAGTCAGGTAGTGAGAGGCCTCCCAGTGTGTCCTTCTCCTTCAGTAGTGCTTTAGTTATCCAGGGCTTCTTCCTTTTCTAAACAAAGTTGGTGATTTGTTTCTCCATCTCATTAAAAAATGTCACTGGAGTTTGTATTGGGATTGCATTATATAAGTAGATTGCTTTGGGTAAAACAGACATTTTCACAATGTTAAGTCTCCCTATCCCTGAGCAGGGCAAGTTTCTCTATATAAGTCTCTTTTGGTTTCTTGTAGTAAAGACTTACAGTACTCTTTGTAAAGGTCTGTTATTTCCCTGGTTAGAGTTATTCCTAGGTGTTTTATCTGCTTAGGGGCTATAGTAAATGGTATTGATTTGGTGATTTCTTCCTTAATAATCTTGTTATTAGTATAGAGGAATCCTACTGATTTACTTATGTTTAGCTTGTATCCTCAGACTCTGCTGAACTCTTCTATCGGTTTGAGTAGTTTACTTATGGATTCTTTAGGATTCTCTGCATATACAATCATATCATCTGCAAATAGGGAGATTTTTACTTCTTTGCCGATGCGGATGCCATTTATTTCTCGGTCTTGTCTAATTGCTGTGGCTAGAACTTCTAGTACAATGTTGAATAGGAGAGTTGAGAGTGGGCATTCTTGTCTAGTTCTTATTCTCAAGGGAAATTGTTTCAGTCTCTCTCGATTCAGGACGATGTAGGCAGTTGGCTTTGTATAAATGACACTTATTGAATTGAGGAATTTGCCATCTCTTCCTATTTTGCTGAGAGTTTTTTACCATGAATAGGTATTGGACTTTATTAGATGCCTTTTGCATCAATAGACAAAATCAGGTAATTCTTATCTTTTGTGTTATTTATGTCGTTGATAGCATTAATTGTTTTTCTGATGTTGAACCAGACTTACAACCCTGGTATGAATCCAGCTTGGTCATGATAGATTATTTTTTTCATATGTTGTTCTATTCTACTGGCAAGAATTTTGTTGAAGATTTTTTTCATCTAGATTCATGATTGATACTGGTCTATAGTTCTATTTTTTTGTTGGGTCTTTCCCTGGCTTTGGTATTTGGGTAATGCTGGCTTCATAGAATGAATTTGGGAGTATTCCATCCCTTTCTATACTGTGAAATAGTCTCAGTAGTACTGCAGATAACTCTTCTTTAAAAGCTTGGTAGAATTCTGTGGTGAAGCCATCTAGAGCCGGACTTTTTTGTTTGATAGTTTTTGGATGACTTTTTCAATCTCTTCCTTTGTGAAGTGTTTAATAAGTTGTTCTGCTTCACTTTATGATAATTTTGGTAGGTGATATGAATCAAGGAATTTGTCCATTTCCTCCAGGCATTCAAATTTTTTAGAGTACAGTCTTTCACAGTATTCTGTTATGGTATTTTTTATTTCTGTTGTATCTGTTGTGACAACTCCCCTCTCATTTCTTATTTGGGTTATTTGTTTCCTTTCCTGTTTTTCTTTAGTAAGTTCAGCTAGTGGTTTGTCAATTTAGTTGATCTTTTCAAAAAACTAGGTTTTGGTCTTTTCAATTTTTTCAGTTTTTTTCTACTCTCTTATTCATTTAGATCTGCTCTAGTCTTTAGGATCTGATTCCTTCTGATGCCCGGGATTCCTCTGTTCTCTCTTTACTTGTTCAAGCTGTAGGGTTAGTTCTTCGGTTTGGTTTCTTTCTTCCTTCCAGATGTGTGTATTTAAGGGATAAACTGACCTCTGATCACTGCTTTTGCTGTATCCTGTAGGTTCCAGTAGGAAGTGTTTTCATTCTCATTGGAATCCATGTTTCTTCATCCTTGATTTCTTCTATAGCACTTGGGTTATTAGGCAAGAGGTTGTTCACTTTCCATGAATTCCACTTTCTATCTATGTTTTCTCTGCTATTGATTTCAACTTTTATGGCTTTATGATCTCAGAACATACTTTGCATTAATTCAATGGTATGGATTTCGCTGAGAATTGCTTTATGTCCTAACACATGGTCTATTCTGCAGAATGTTCCATGTGCACTGGGGAAGAAGGTGTAGTTATCTGCTGATGGACAGTAAGTTCTGTATATGCTGATGAGGTCTAATTGGTTAATTGTTGCAATAAGGTCTTCTGTATCTTTATTGAGTTTTTTTTCTAGACAATCTGTCCAGTATTGAGTATGGAGTGTTGAAGTCTCCCACTATTATTGTGGAGTGATGTACCTCATTTTTGAGTGCAGTCAGTGTTTCTTCTATGTCTTTAGGTGCTCTAATATTAGGTGCATAAATATTTAATGTTGTTAAGTCCTATTTGTGTACTGAACCTTTCAGTAACACTGTCCATCCTTGTCCATGATGGTGGATCTTACATTACAATCTATTGGATAAGAAATTAGAATTGCCACACCTGTTCTTCTTTGTGTATTGTTATCTTGATACATATTCTTCCATCCTTTAATTTGCAGTTTGTTCATATCTTTCAGTCTAAGGTGAATTTCTTGTAGGCAACATATGGACGGGTTATGTCTTTTGATCCAAGAAGTCACTCGATGTCTCTTTACTGGAGCATTCAGTCCATTCACATTTAAGGCAATTATTGATAGGTATGTGTTCAGTGCTGTCATTGTGATATGTTTATTTTTGTGTTGATGTTTTCTCTGTTGTTCTTATTAATCTGTTCTGGAACATTCTTCTTTGTGAGTTGATTTTTCACCTTTCTCAGGGTTGGTTTTGTGGTTGTTAAGACTCCTGTATTATGTTTCTTGATTTGATATGTTGCATCTTTCCTGTGCTTTATAGATACTCCTATGATTCCCCTTAATAAACTATCTATAAATCCAATTTCAATTACTACCATTATTATCAACTTCCTCTCCATCTGGAAGGACTATAACAACTGTAGTACATCCCTCTTTTTAATATGATGAAATCATAGTTTTCATAATATGACCACTGGATCATTTCCTTACACTATTATAACTTTGATTGAGTTTGCAGCTTTCCCTAACTGAATAGGTTTCTGGGTGATGTCTCCTGTGTTTGCTTCTAAAATATAAAGTTAGTGGTTTTGTTCTTCTAAGCCAAGAGAATCTTTCAATATTTCTTGTACTTTTGGTTTGGCTTTTACAAAGTCTCTGAGTTTCTGTTTATCTGTGATGTCTTAATTTCATTTTCATATTTGAAGATAGTTTTGCAGAATATATAATTCTTGGTTGGAAGTTCTTCTCCTTCAAGGCTTTGGATGTGTTCTGACATTGCTGAGAAATCCAACTAAAGCCTACAGGGTTTGCCTCTTAATGTTAGCTTTTCTCAGAGTCTTGTTTCATTTAAGAGTTTCTGCTTATGTTTCATTTTGTTAAGCTTCACTATAATATGTCTTGGAGTCTTTCTTTTGAGATCTATATTGAGTGGCATTCAATATCCATCTTGGGTATCTATATTCTATTCTTTCATAATTTCTGGGAAGTTTTCTGTCAGCAGCTCAGAAACAATGCTCCTTGTGTTCTCAGGTGTCTCACCCTGTTCAGGAACTCCTATTGACTGTAGATTGTTCCCCTTAATAGAGACCCACATGCTTCTCAATGCTTCTTCATTTTTCTTGCATTTTTTTTTTTTTTATTTCTCATCACAGATGCTGGAGTCAGTAGCTCTGTCTTTCAAATCAGAAAGTCTCTTATTCATTTGTTTCTTTCTGTTATCTTGGGTTTGAACTGAAGTTTCTGTCTCTTTGATTTTGTTCTTGATCTCTTGGATTTCAGAGTACTAGTGTTCCATAACATCAAACAGCTTGCTTAATTTTTCATTTTGCTCTGCTGCATTTTGTATAAAGTTTAGGAGAGCTCTATATACAATCCTTTTGTATGTACCTTCCAATAGTTTCAGAAAGGTTTCTTTATCTGGAAAGCTCTTGTTTCTTTTGGGGGCCTTCTGGAACCATGGGAGATTTATTGGTTAGCCTTTTCTCCAGAATTTGTTGCTCTTTGGGCATCATACGAGTCAGTAGAGGCTGAGAGAGATGCTGTGAGGATGGACTACAGTTGTTTCTCTAGGCCATCTTAAAATTAAAGGTAAAAGGCATCTGAGAACTTTCAAAGTCAGTTAGGTTTTCAGGTGTACAGGTCCCTCTTCCCAGCTGGCAATGTAGGCAACTCTATATCCAACCTTTGATGTTATAAACTAGTTCAAAATACAGATAGGCTAGTGCCCTGCTGGCATCTGCTGTCAGGCCCCAGCCAAAGATGACACTGTGTAGAATACTGCTGTTCTGCTGATAAAGGGCTCTCCTCCAGGCAGGTGTGGCCTCTCTGCCTAGGAATTAGGTCCTGCTGAGGCCTGCATATGGGTATTTCTGTTTCCCAGTTGAACAAGATGGTATCCTGCACAAGCTCCCTGCCTGCCCCAGCACAAGTCACTCAATGGTGGAGGCGGAAAGAGACACTAAAGGTGCTGAGATGCACAGAGTCCAAAGTTGGTCTCTCAAAATAGGGCAATTTCACCCACTGGTCCCACCAGCAGTGCACCCTAGACCAGCTGCCAGTCAAATGCCAGTTCTGCCCACCAGCCAAGACTGAGAAAAAAAGTCAAAATGGCGAGTTACCCTCTATCTACGAAAGCCAGCACTCACCAAGAGCGGGAGTAAGAGAAAGAGAGGAAGTTCTCCATTCACTGGTATGAAGTCCAAATTAACACTCCTATGCTGTGTCCTAGGGCTCACTCGGTGTCCAGAATTCTCCATTTAATTATTAATTCTGGTCTTGGTTTCCAGAGGGATTTAGGGAGATATGTGCTTAGTCTGCAATATTGACTCCACCCCCCTCTAACTCCTTATTTTATGTTTCTTTTTAGTGGCTGGTTCCACCCAACATACTCTGTTCCTATTTGCTATCTATTTTTTCTTATTCAAAGTTAGTAGCATTCTTTGTCTGTTTTTTTCTATCCCTGGTATCCCAATCACTAGTACATGCCTATAATAAATGGAACACAATATATATTTGTTGAGTTGAATTATATACATATTTTTAATTTCCATTTTGTGTCTTCTAAGTTGACGCCTGTGTTTTTATTCTGCTTGTTGTGTTTCCTTCTGTGTTGATGCGTATGTGTACACACACACACACACACACACGTACATGAGGTCTGACAATTAAGTCTGCAAACTTAATTGTTCTAAATGCTACATACCTCACTGCTGAATATCATTATGGTAAACTTCAAAGTACTCACCTTGGAAAGCTATGAAGTGATGCCAGCACCTAGTTTATCCTTCAAAGCAATTTGAGAACTCTTTCTGGATAGGCCAGTGTACATGGTGGCACAGTGGCAAATTCACAAACTTAATTGTGTAGTTGTCTGTGAGGGTGTTTTTAGCCAGTAAACAAATTACTGCATTGGGATACCCTCCCTACTTACCTGATCTGGCCTCCAATTATTTATCTATTTATTTCTACCTGAAGATAAAGGAAATATTGAAAGGAAGACATTTGGATGACATTCAGGACATCAAGTGTAATACGATGACAACTCTGGTGAGCATTACAGAAAAAAAGTTCCAAAACTACTTTGAAGGGTGGACTAGGCACTGGTGTCAGTGTACAGCTTCTCAAGAGGAGTGCTTCAAAGGTGATGTAGTGATATTCAGCAATGAGGTACACTTTTTCTAGGATGATTTTCAGACTTAACTGGCAGTCCTCAAGCATATTCAGAAAGTCAAGGTTGGAGTTAATTTTTCTTTGCTTATGTGTCTCTGAATGCGGGAAAATTTATAAGCAAAACTTTATACCCAAAATAGGGTAAATATATTCCATTTGTATCCATAACTTATTCTGCTTGAATATCACGTATCTCTTTCTCTTCAACCTTGAACTTGAGAACTGACCAACTTTCACCCATTCAGCAACCTGAAAAAAGTATGGAGGTAGCCAAGACCACTAATTATCACAGATACATCAACATTATTTTCCTTCTTACGTTAAAGTTCTACTTAAGAGCTATGTTTCCTACTGAGTTGGAAGCATATTCTACCATCTTGAGGTACCTTATGGATTCGGTTCCTTCCTCAACAACCTCAGTAAAAAGTTATTTCTAAAATACATGATCACTAAGGACCAAAACAACATGGGGGAAAGAGAACTCAGAAGACACAGAGAACCATGTGAGTGGGTAACTGCATTGACATGTGACTGGAGGAAGCAGATGGTGCCCGGCCACCACCAGTGATAGCTGTGATGGGGCTCAGAGAGTTGAGTCTCACTGTAAACATAAGAATAAAAAGGGGTGCACCTTGAGAACTCCACTAAAGGACTCCAATTGACTGTCCATGGGCCTCGGGTTTCCCCTGGGAGGATGGCCCCTGGTCCTGATGCTGTCCCTGTCCATAAATCATTACTGAGGTCAGTTCTTTGGACAGGAATGGATTGGACTTGGCGACAAAGAGTGACTATATCATGTGTGCACTTTATGGTTCTATGCATCTATAGGATATTGCCCTGCTGGCGTCTTACTGAAAGAGGGGGAGAGGGTGAAGACGAGGGGACAGGAGATTGTTAGGAGGATATGACAGACACAGAACAGATAGGATGAGTGTGCTGGCACTGGCCAGGGAGAGCAGTGGGAACTGTACATAGGCGGGCATGCAAATTTATGTTGGATTGTACTCTTTCACTCAATCACAATAAATAAAAATAAAAATAAATAAAATAAAATACATGGATCCTCATAATTTGTTGTGTAGTTTGTTGCTGTTGGTCTCTAGTTATACACATTGCGTTAGAGCCTGGGAACCATGGTTTTGGAGGATATCTAGACCAAGTGGCAGAAAGTGGTTTATAAACAAACTGTTCCACATTCCACTTTGGTGGCAGCACCTGGAGTCTTAAAAGCCTGTGAGCAGTAATTTAAAATATGTCTGATCTTCACATCCCATGTGATGCAAAGGACCACAGACACAAGGAAAATATTAGCTCAGAGGACTAAAAGATCAAATGAATCAAAGACTCCACCAGCTTGAGACAAGAAGGACTAGATGGTGCCCAGCTACTACCAAGACAGAGAACACAACAACCAGTCAGAACAGAGCAGGAGAAAAATGTAGAACAGAATTCAAATTCATATAAAATACCAGAATTAATGGTCTGGCAGAGACTAGAGAAATTGTGCAAAACTATGACTCCTGACTCTGTTAACCTAGAACTGAAACTATTTCTGAAATCCACTCTTGGTACACAGATTAGGTATGACTATGAGAATATTACTATAAGACAGGGAATGATACATGTGAGGAACATGTTTTGTGATTCAGTCAGACACATGAGACCAAATTGGCAGCTTCTATTTGGAGGCAAAATGACAGGGCTGGAAGGGACAAGAACTAATTAAATGGACACAGGGAACTCAAGGTGAAAAGGAGAAATCTATTGTCATATCGTGGAGACTACAATCAATGTAACAAACCAATATGTGTAAAGAATTTTGAATGAAAAATTAACTTGAGTTGTCAACTTTCACCTTAAGTACAATAAAAAATAAATGAAAACATTATCTTTTGAATAAGCACTAGGAAAAAAAAAGAAAAAATCTTTATAAAATTGTTTTTTACTCTCTTGCCTTGTGTTCTTGTGTTGAATTGAGTGGTAGTCCCATAGATGTACATTTACAAGCTTGTGAATATGACTTTGTTTGGAAAGAGAGTCTTTGCAGATGCACTTAAGCTAAGAATCTTGACATAAGATCATCTTGGATTATTTGTATGTACTGTAAATTCAGTGATGAAGGTTCTTATATCAAATAGAGGAGAGACAGAGGGAAGGTCATGTGAAGACAGAGATTAGAGTTATGCAGTCAGAAGCCAAGAAATTCCTAAACCCAACAGAAACTGAACAAGACAAGATAGGATTTTACCTAGAGCCTTTGGAGGAAGCATGACCTTGCTGACTCCTTGATTTCAGATTGCTGGTTTCCAGAATTACAAAAGAGTAAATTTCTGTTGTTTTAAGTCACCCAATGTGTGATAATTTGTTACAGCAGCCCCATGAAGGTAAAACAGATGTGTATGAAACATTGTCCTTCCAGATAAGGAAGAAATTCTGTCCCTTATTCAAATTAATCCTGTGATTATTAGAAAGTAAAGATGGAAAATAAGTAAATAATAATTAAATGAATAGATGATGGAAATCTCTAGTCACATCTATTGCCTTGAATTTCTTCCACTGAATTATCTGTATGACATCAACAAACCTATAGGAAAACAACTTTCAAACGGAAAGCCTCCTTCTTTTCCTCATCTGCTCAAGCCGCCGACATAATTCATTTCCTGAAAGAGCACAGCTTTTGTTGGAGAAATATTTTTGATGTGTGGTGTGTGTGGGTGGTAGTGTTTGAGGAAGACTCTGTGATACTTTCCAAATTTTATCTTCATTTTGTTGCAAATTCTAGTGTCCAAACAATATAAGCAGAAGAAAATCATTCTCTAATTACAGGGTTAAGGATGTTTTTCTCCCATTTAAAAATTTCCATTTGTGTTTTTTGAAGGGGAAAGATGCATAAAGCTAAACTTAGTCTTAACTTTTTCCAGTGTATCACTTCACTTTTGATACCCAAAGAAAAGATAGTTGGTATACTGACTAATTGCTATTCTCATTGTCAGTTCTGATCAGCACATGCACATGTATATACATGTGTACTCATAAACATTAGTGTGTCATAAATATAATGCTTTGATTTTATGAAATGCATTGCTGCCAAGATAGTGATACTAGTAACAATAAACTCTAATGACCCACTACTCATTAGACATGCTCATAATCACAATGTCTTCCTGATTCCTAAATGCTCACTATGGATGTACATCCCATAAAGCTGGCATATCTGTAAAATGTTGGAGATAATGCCACTGATGAAACAGTATCCACGTCACAGATCACCTTCCAAAATACAACTTCACTGAACTACAGATTACAATCTCTGTAAGAGGAGGGTTATTTTAAAAATAAGCTGTAACTAAAAACACATTATCTTCTTAATGTTGAAATAATTCATTTAACACCACAAATGCCATATTTCTGAAATACATTCAGTGTCGTAAAGCATGCATTCTATAAAACAACACAAATGGATAGAAAAACTATACAGGATGGTTTTCCAAATGGTTCCCCTGAGACCCAAGCTAAAGTCTAGTCTAGTCTGATTTATCCTCCTGCTTAATGACCTGGAAAAAGGTGGAAGTCAACAGCACATTCATTAAATTCAGAGCTGTTTCTTAATCGAAAGGTGTAACATCCACCAGCAAAATAAAGAGATACTGAGGTTAAAAAACAGGAGCATAGCATAAAAATAAGTCTTCAGAATAATTTAAGAACCAAATTCCAAAGTTTAAAGATACATGAGATGGTGTCTACAGTCCAATGACTCTGGGTTGAAGATGAGGTTAAATTATTGAATATGAGAAAACTGTGCGCCATTGTAGTGGCCAGGGTTCCAGTTTGACAGAGAGACACAGGGACAGTATACAACATGTAGACACGTGAGTAGCACCTTGAAAGATGTTTTAATCCTAAATCGGTAAAACAGGTCAATTAAGAAAGTAGCTGAAAGAGCTAGTGACTTATGAAAAAAAGAATGTATTTATGCATAGTTCTGTAATTAAGTCAAACTTGAAGGAAACCTTGTCAGACTTTTTTTTAATGCTCTAAATTTATAGATGAAGAATATAACTTCACGAAAGTTTAGTAACTAGCCCAGAGTCTTACAGCAACATTTGATTGTACAAAAACTGGGATTTAAATGTTTTTGCTAGTAATTGCTTTGTCCCTCCACCACTGATAGGTCTGAACTTAACAGCAGCATCAGGGATACTGTTTAGCCATCTAGTGCTGCTGTAACAGAAATACCGCAAGATGATGGGTTTAACAAAGAGGAATTTATTCTCTCACTGTCCGGTAGGCCAGAAATCTGATTTCAGGGTGCCGGCCGCAAGGGAAGGCTTTATCTGTTTGTTAACTCTGGATGAAGGTCCTTGTGATGTATCTGTCTTCTCTTGGACTAGTTATATCTCAACACAGAAATCTCAGATCCCAAAGATCTGCTCTGTTCTCATCATTTCTTTCCAGTGGTATAAAATCCCCAACTCTCTGGTAGCCTCCCTTTCCTTTTATCTCTTGTGAGATAAAAAGTGGTGTAGGCTACACTTCAGGGAAACTTTGTTTACATTGGATCCAGGGTGTGACTTTAGCAAGGGTGTTACAATGCCACCTAAATGCTCTCTAGGATAATCTAATCTTGCCTCTTTAACCACCAAAAAAGCGAAACCTACTGCCTTTGAGGCCATTTCTACTCATAGTGACCCTTTAAGGCAGAGAGTAGAACTGCTCTACTGAGTTGCCAAAGGAGCACCTGGCAGATTTGAACTTTTTGTCAGCAAACATAGAATTTAACCACTATGCCATCAGGGTTTCCATGGAGATCAGAATTTACTACACATAGGAAAATTACATCCCCACTGTCTGTCTGTCTTGCTTAGGGGCTTCCATGTTGCTGCGATGCTGGAAGCTATGCCACAGATATTCAGATACCAGCAGGGTCACCCATGGTGGACAGATTTCTGATAAGGTTCCAGACTGGACTATGAAGAAGAACCCAAAAATCTACTTCTGAAAATAATTAGCCAGTGCAAACCTTATGAACAGCAGCAGAACACTGTCAGATATAGTGCCAGAGAATGAGCCCCCTGGTTGGAAGGCACTCAACAGATGACTGGGAATGAGCCGCCTCCTCAAAGCAGAGCTGTTCTTAGTAACGTGGATGAAGTCAAGCCATCAGGACCTTCATTTGCTGATGTGGTATGACTTAAAATGTGAAGCAGCTGCAAACATCCATTAATGATCGGAATGTAGAATATCCGAAGTTTGAAACTAGGAAAACTGGAGGGTTAGTTTTATTTTTCAGCCTGACTAGGCTATGGTACCCAGTTGTCTCATCGAACATGAATCTGGATGCTGTCATAAAGTTGCATGTGGTTAAACTAGTTGGCCATGAATAAAGCAGATTATCCTCTGTAAGTGCTATATCTGCCAACCAAAAGTTGACAGTTTGGATCTGCCAGGCGCTCCTTGGAAACTCTATGGAGTGGTTCTACTCTGTTCTATAGCATAGCTATGAGTCGGAATCAGTTCAGTGGCACTTGTTTTGGTTTGGTTTTCTCACACAATCAACCAAAGACATTGTTTCCCCTAGCATACACTTTGTTTCCCAAAATCTTGATGGGACTTCTCTCTGTTTCTCTTGCCATCTGACCTATGGATTTTGAACTTGCCAGCCTTGTAATAGCATGAGCCAATGCCTTAAAATAGATCTCTTTTTCTGAACATAGATAATGTACATACATGTCTTATTAATGCTGCTTCTCTAGAGAAAACCTACTAAAATATTTCCTAAGCAGAATTTACTTAACTGAGTCCATGTACAGAAAGCCCTTCCAGTAAGCTAACAGGTACTCAGGGCAACTAAACAGTTAATGAGCTGGCTACCATTTGAGAGACAGGTTACTGTAGCTAACACATCCCAGAAGACAGGAGGTTGATACTCGGAATGATAAATGTATAATAACTGAAAGAGTGTTAAAGGTTTCTAAATTAATTGATGAATAACAACACCCAGGAAAGCATCAGCTGGGACTTTGTGTCCAGGACTGAGATGCAGAAGAAATGGTACATAGTTTGAGTCAGAACTGTCTGTGTTCATATGGTAGCTTCACAGTGTACAAGCAGTGTAACTTATGAGTGTCACCAAGCTCAAGTTGCTTCATTTGTAAAAGGAATGGCAATGCTATTGATGTCAAAAGATTGTTGTGAGGATATAATCTTCAGTGTAGTACTACCTCTACATTGTAATCGTTTTTATAACTTGCAACAGAAGTATGGAAAATCTCCTTCTTGCTCAAGAAACAGTCTTAAGGATGGCATGCAGATCAGCTTCTTGGAGATTTAAGGGAAACCCCAAGATATAACTCTGGCTGTCAGTGTTGATGAAAAATAAAGGCCAAGTTACAACTTCAATGATACATGATTTTACTATAAAAACATTCTATCCTAACAAGATGATCATATTTGAAATGATTTCATGAGTCCTTTTCTAATTTCGGGGGCTGCGATTTTTCTAAGTAAGTTAGTTAAAGAAACAACTCAGTGTTGAATTGAGTGATCAGATAGTTAAAACAAATGTTCAGCTAACTTTCAGCTGTGCAATTAGTTCTATTAAAACCAACTTATTAAATACAGACAGATCAGGTCCAGAGAACAATGTAAATTAGAAATAATGTGTCAGATCTTTTAGGTAGTCTGAGCCATGAAATAATCACAACCCTGATTTTTCCTAAGCTAACCATTCATTTGCACCCTAGCACTTAGGAATCATTATGTTATTGTTTTCCTCTTAATGTCTGCCATGCATCAATGTTCATAATGGATGGAGATTGATGGGGAATTGAGACTTAGCAGCAACTTAGCAATTAAAATGCTCAACTGGTCTTTTTTCTAGTGTTCCCTAGTGGATGTGGCCCTGTTCATTAATTTGAATGTTGATTACAGCTACTGTGCTATTGATCTGTATTTCCCAGCTCTGAGACTGCAGAGTATTAAGTTGCCATAGGCGTCTATAACTACTCATACTTCTGAATTTAACACTGCTGACAATTAGTGAAGAAAAAAATTATAGCCATCTTTTGTACTGACTTGAAGATAGCAAAAGAAATTTTCAAAAACTGTTTAAGTATTTTAATAAGATGAAGATTTATTTCACTTAATGACATAGATGTAGTTTTAACTTGTTAATGTAATGAGAACACCTTTCCTCATTGACTTACATTATACAGTTCAGATAATGTTTGGTTTTATACTCAATTATTAGTGACTCCTTGTCCTGGATTGAATTGTGTCCCCTCAAAAAGATGTGCAGCCTTGTGGCTTGGCCATGATTCTCAGTATTTTATTATTGTCCTCTATTTTGTGATTTTCCCATGCTGTATGTTGAAGGATTAGGGTGGGACTGTAAATCCCTTCGTAGAATCACCTCCCGGCTCCACTGTGAAGGGAGTTTCCCTAGAGTATGCCTTGCACCACCCTTTATCCTTTCATCCTGCAAGAGATAAAAGGAAAGGGAAGCAAGCAGAGAGCTAGGAACCTCACACCAAGAAAGCGGCACTGAGAGAAGAGCGTGTCCTTCAGATCTGAGGTTCCTGTCCGAAGGTTCTCTGTGGACAAAGACTGATGGAATACTGGACTTTCCACCAGAGCCAACAAGGAGGAAAACCTTCCTCCAGAATGGACACCCTCAATTTGGACTTGTAGTCCACAGGACTGTGTAAGAAATCAACTTTCCTTTGTTAAATTCATCCACTTTCTGGTATTTCTGTTACAGCAGCACTAGCTGACTAAAACACTCCTATTAAATTAGCTATAGCTTTCTTTCTTCTTCTTCTGTTTCCACCCTTTTCCTCTCTGTCAAGTAGTTAATGATGTGTAAACCAGCATTTAAGCATCCTACGAGAGCATGTTACTGCACAGAATGTGATGGTGAATCTTTCTGTAAAACCGGTTTTTAAATTTATCCTTAATGTATATATTTAGATTAACTTTCTTAAAGCAGAATACACTTCAAAATAATTGTGATATGAAAGATAAAGCTATTTTAGGTGACACAAAAGGAACCTCATTTTAGATCACAGTGATTGAGAAGAATAATTTTACTAGAGTTTATTTATAGCAAACCTTAGTTAATAACATATGTGTTAAATATGAATGTTTGAAATACTGTTAAACTCATCAGCAGTATCTATAAATACTTTCACTTAGGTGTTTGCTTTAATCACTAGTGCAATTTAACTACATGCTTAATGTCTTGGGTCCTCTTTTAACTCCAATAGTAGCACCTATTAACTCTAAAACATTTAAATTATCTAGGGATATAACATGGCCTTTATACACACAGCTCTGCTAGAGGGATGAGAGAGTACATAATTAATGTTTCAAAGTATGAATGATTTTAGACTGAGGTCAAAATTATAAACTTATATTAATAGGAGTCATACTGATATAAAAAATGCTGTACATATTGCTCTTTATCAGAATTTAGGTCTTACTGTTAAGTTTTACTACTTTGTCTACCTTCTAAAAAAGTGAAAATGAGTCAAGTAACACATTTTTAAGGTACTGAATGTATAGTCAATAGAATACAAATAGGTTAGCATTCTAGAAGCAGCAAGTTCTTCTGAATACAGTACACAAATTGATATCAGCTCAACGCCTCACCCCAGTGTTTTTCAAAGTTGTTCCACCAAAGTCTAACCCCTCAATCAAACTGCTCTGTTATGTCTAAAGTCACCCAAGAGTCAAGGCAGAAAAATTCATACTTTATGCTATTTGAGACTACTTTAGGTTTAGACACACCACACAAATGGTCTGATTCATCCTGATGAATCACTTCATATGGTTCAAGAACCTCATATAAGTCTCCAATTCAGTCCTGAAACAGCCATTTAAAAGTTTTGTTTGCTTGCTTTTTAAATTAGGTTTTAAATCAGACTATAGTATGTAAATAATAGTTTTCTATATCTAAATTTTAGATTATCATTATGATCTTACATTATCTGAATTCTAAGGATCTCCATTGTATGTCTTTGGGATAAGTTCACTTAAAGACATTGTGGAAGCAACGCTGGTCTAATTGATGCGCTATGATTACCTCTGTAGGTATAATTTGGGAGACATCTCAAGCCTCACTTTAAAAAAAAAAAAAAATCACTGACTTACACGACACTGGCTTAAAACATCCTCTACCAAGACCAAACTTGGCATTTCTTCAGACTAAGAAATTTTCTGATCAGAAGACTTCAGCTAAAATTGCAGTCTACTCACTGGACAGAGAACTAGATTAACCCTTTCAGACCTGTTAAGCTGTTATAGAAATAAAGTGTATGCACAAATCAAGTACATGCTGCTGTGGAGTGAATGGAAGTCAAGAACTGGGCTGGAAGAACCAACTGAACAGGAAGGAAATTGAAGACATAAAGGATCTGGAGGTCAATGGGAGCAAGAACTCTGAAAAACAAAAGTTGATGCACTGCCTACACTGTTTTTAAATTTTTCATGTCATCTCAAAGTTATGCCATCCCTCACTCCCAGATTTCCCAAGCAATAAAAATGCAGACATTCTAACGATCACTTACAGCATAGAACTTTATTTTCTAACTTGTTTACTTGGTTTTGGATTATGGTCATGACAGAATGTTCCATGAATGTGTGTTCACAGTGTGTTCATCTCTTAACTAGAAGTGACTGTGCTACGTCTCAGCTCATCTACTTCAGAGCTATTTAGTTGGAAGATCTGTGCTATCATATTATGATTTAACACAGAATAAAAACCTTTTATCTGTAAATCAATAATTATTTCAGTAATATTTTCAACACTGAATCCAACAAAAATAAAATATTTACTGCCCTATTATTCCCTATTAAGAATTTTCTAACTTCCTTTCATGAAAATAGAATAATGAGTATTGATTTTAATCTGCATAAACTCAATTTTAATCCATTATACAGGCCTCAGAATTTTAACTCACCCTGTTTAATATATTATTTACTTTTCATACTTATGTACCTATGAGAAGCAAGTAAGGATAAGTCAAATTCAAAAAAAAGTTCAACACCCCTGCAGTCTTAAAAGAAATAACTTTGTAATAACTTACTATATTAAAAAGGTTGTAAAAGAAATTCTTACTGAGAGCATGAAGTCCACTTCAGCAGCCATCCACTTCTCTCTACTCCTACCCCTCCCCACCCCAGTTCTCAAGAGCTCACCTGAAAGCCAGCCTGCAGGATCTTTGTTGAGATTTCCATCAGCTAAAAATAATTAGAGCCTTTGCTAGTCATTTTCCAGCCAAAATCCCTATAGTAATTTCCATCATAAGTGTTCTGTAATCAGGAGTAAAGGGTATCTCTTCCTCAACCACTGAGACCCAAAACTCTTAGATGTAATTTCTCCTGTTGAAAAGAGGCAACAATAACAATTATTCTTAGAATCTCCTTGGCAACATGAAGCACTGTAGTTGTCCCAGGAAACTTTGTTTTTCTCAATATTCATATATATTTCCCTATGAATTCTGTAGCATCCAAACTGTCCTCTTGGGTGCCTAATCTCTTTGTACAGCATGAAGAATAGCTGATAATATTCTCATATTTTTCTAGATTCTATAGAGACCATAAGCTATGAGTACTAGTATCAGCATTTTCTATAGTATTATAAAAAAAAATAGTGTTTCTGCACTCCTTCATATGTGCTGGCTAGTGAATACAGCTTTTACTGGGTCTAGTGTTATCTTCATCAAGGGGAAAAATGAACAAAATTTAATAAGGAATGACAATATAAATTATTATATTCCATATATTTTATTTCTTTTTCTACTTCATATTGTAAATTGTCAGTGCTACAGAGCTCTTTATTATGAATCTGACTGTGCATGTATATGTTATAGCTGTGTAGTATGGCTTTACTTTTTAGTCCTTGAGTGTGAACCTTAAAGAGAGTCAGGAAATGTAGAGGGAAACAGAATTTGAGTTATGTGGCTGTCATTAAGTACTCATATAATTTATAAATTAAATTCATAAGAAGACTAGGATAACTAAAAGATAAAAGTCCGATCTTAGGAATTCTTTACAGGGCCTATATTTTAACTGAAGACTCACTTTTCCAAAGGAGTTAGAAGATCTCGTCTGTTAGTAGGCACATTCAAAGAGAATGGAATGATGTATGTTCAGAGTCTGGGAGAAGAGAGAGGGAAAGATCGAATGAAATACTGAAACTGTTTAGCTTGACAATGGCAAAAGAAAATAAATACAAATAAAATCATCTAGATAAGAAATACAGGGCAAGAATTTGGATACATTTTAAAAGCCTAGCAGAGAAAGCTGATGATAATCTTCATCATAGAAAACATGGTGATTAAAATAAAAGAGAAAACATGACATTTGCCATGATGAAAACTTGTCTTAATGTTAAACAAATGATTTTAGTGGTAGAATGAAAAGTAGGAATAATTGACAAGATTCTGCCATGTTATGAATAAAACAACAACAACAACAAAAATGGAATATCATCCCTAAGGTTTTGTCGTAAATAAAATAACAAGTTTTCAGAAGTGGAAACATATTTTAAAAAATCATTTGTATGCATTAGTTAAATAAAAAATAAATATTCTACATATACTACTCAGTTTGACTATTTTTAGCACCACATGAATTTGATATGTTCTTTGCTGTCAAGAACATTACGGTCTACTGATAAAAGTGTGAACAGCTAGCTATTGCTGCATAACAAACACTGCAAAACTTACTAGTTTAAAATGAAAAGCAGTCGTGCAGCTCACAGGTTTACAAATCAGCTGATCACTTAACCAGGCTGGGATCACCTGATTGAGGCCTCTATGCAGTGCCATCAGCTGGAAAGCCAATTTGCTGGTCCAGGAGGTCTTCAGCTAGAGACTAGTGTCCTCTGTTCCATATTGTTTCTCACCATCCAACAAGTGTCAGCAGGGTTCCAAGAGACAATGCTGAAGCATGCAAGGCCTCCTCTGGTTTAGGCGCAAAACTAACAAATAGTTACTTCTGGTACATTCTATTTGCTAAATGAAGTGGCAAATCTATTCCAGGTTCAAGGAAAGAAGAAACATTCACCACCTTCATACAAGTAACTGCAGAGTCACTTTGGAAAAATCGAGATTACAGGGAAGGGAATAACTGAGGAGATATTTTGTAATCTACTACAGTTGACATAAAAATGAATTATGACAAAACAACATACTAAATGATATAGTAACAGTAAGGACAAGATGTACTTTGAAGAGCATAGAGGGATAAGCCACTAACTCTGCTTAAAAAAAGTTTAGAACAACTTTATAGAAGAGATAACTCTTACTTGGGACTTACAGAGCAAGTAATATACTTGAATATTGAGAAGTAGTCACCACATAAAAGACATTTCAAAAATAAAGCAGTATGTAAGAGTTAAATAATGGCAGCCTGAGAGAATGCAACATTTAGAGACTGTAACTTAGTTTCCAATGTCTAAAGAAGAGGGCAAAAGGGGAAGAGGTAACAGGCTGACTTTGTCCTGTAGGAAAAATGAAGCTTTTAAGAAGAGAGGAACAGGACATGACTCAGAAGTAGAAATGTAAAGACATTGACATGAAGCTATTAAAATGGTTAAGTGAGAGAGGATAAGAGATTAGAAATTGGATGTGAGAGTCATCAGGGAGTCAAGGGCTGTACCTAAGACAAAGCTGCTAAGGATGACACCAAGGCTTTAGGACTGAACAGCTGGAATGAGGTAGTGCTAATTCGTTCAGGAACTTTGCCAGATAGGTGACATCTGTTTGGTCTATGTGAGAGAGGATCTTGAGAATTAGTAGAGTTTTTGAAATGTTTCAACTTAATCTGATGATGTTTTCACATGTGTTTTAATGAAACGGGAGAAACAAGTTACATTGTAAACTGAGGAAAGAATGGGAAGTTAAGTGAAGGAGACATCTTATGAAAATAACTATTTTACCATGATTTCCTGAGAAAACATGAAAGTTATAGAGTGTAGCCAGAGGACGATGAAAGATGGAAGGTAATTTTGTTTTGTTTTTTATGCTTGTTTTTATTTTGGGGATGCAAAAGGCAGTATTTTTATAGGCTGAGAGAAAGGGAAAAATATACATATATATGTATGTGTTGAGAGGACTAGAGAAGAGATTAGCATTCAAAAATACAACGAAAGGCTATAAAAATGTACTTTAGATATTTTTTATGTGGCAAGAGGGGGAGCGGGGAGTTAAATGTCTGAATTGGCTCTCTTCTCTGCTCAGATGGTTTTGGTTAGCAGAGGAGAACACTTAGGAAAATGAGGAAGATATCAAATAGCTACTCTGGGAAATTTAGGAAGAGAGCAGCTGAGGACTCTTAGAAGAGCTGTGAAGAAAGGCAAAGGATATCTCTAAAGGAAAAAGCTGCGCATATACGGTCAGAAACAGCACTACGCCTCGCCACAGGCATTGCTGAAATCTCTCATCAGTCCTTTAAGGTAGAGAACCCCATTCTGCACATGGAGCATTAAATGTGCCTTAAAATTAAAATACAATAAAAGCAAACTCACAGTCATCAAGTTGATCTGACTCACAGTGACCCTATAGGACAGAGTAGAACAGGCCCATAGGATTTCCAAGGCTGTAAAACCTTTATGGAAGCAGACTGCCGCATCTTTCTCCTTTGGAGCAACTAGAGAGTTCAAAACTGTTGGCCTTTTACTTGGCAACCAACCACTTTGAGCTCTGTACCACCAGAAAGGTACCTATAAGGCATATAATCTAATAACCCTAACTCAAAGGAGTGAAGGGGTAAGGATTTGAATCTAAGTCCATCTCACCCTAAAGCAGATCTTCATACATCATAAACAAAAAACTTGTTGCTGTCAAGTCTTGGCTTAGTCAGCCAGTTCTACTGTGGGGCCAAGACCACTCCATTTCTGTTCCATATCTCTTCAAGTCTCTCTTACAGTAGAATTGGCTAACTAAGACAAGATGCATGGGTAATTCTCTCAAATGAGATGCACAGTTACCGTATTTGTGAAGAGCACTCTGGGTAACCTAGTCTGATACTTCCTTCAGCTCCTGCAGAGGCTACTGTTGTTGGGAGCTTCTTGTGCAGAACACAGTTTTCTTGGGTAAACATTAGAAAGATGGTGTAAACCTAGCTACATTCCACAGAAACCCTTAACCCAGTTCTACTGTAAGAGAAATACCACAAGTGGATGACTTAAACAAAGACAAATTTATTTCTTTACAGTAAGGTAGGTTGAAAATCCAAATTCAGGGTGTCAGCTCCAGGGGAAGGCTTTCTCTCTCTGTTGGCCTTCTCATCAATCTTCCCAAAACTACGAGGCTCTCCACGTAGGGACCTCAGGTCCAAAGGACATATTTGGCTCCCAGCACTGTTTACTTGGTGGTATGAGGTCCCCAACTATCTGCCTGTTTCCCTTTCATTTTATCTCCCAAGACATTGCCTCAAGACGCAATCCAAACTCACAGATGGAGTCCCACCTCACTAACACAACTTCTTCTCATTCTTACATCATTGAGGCAGGATTTACAACACAACACATGGAAAAAATCATGCAATCCTGGGACTAACAGCCTAGTCCAACAGATACGCACACTTCTGGGGAACATAATTCAATCCATGCCACATGCCAGGAGACAGTAGGTTTTGGGCACCCCATAACTACGTGAAAGCAGGTTAAGGAGGACTAATGCACCATCCAGAGCTGGAACAAAGAGAAAACAGCTTCAAAATGGATTTGAAATTAGTCCAGACTACAGGGAGCTGAACTTCTCAGAATCTGACAGGGCAAAAAGGCTTAAAGAACTAGGTAAGCTGATGTTCAGAGCAGGAATGGAAAAAGCAACAAATCATAGTTAAATATAGTAATTCAAGAAAAAATAAAATCACTTCAGAAACTGAACCCTATTAAATTTGCTAGTTAACAAATTATGCATGGAATCATAAAAACGAATTAACAGAGCCTTGGAGACTTAGTATTTGACATAGTTTCAAAGCAGCTTAAGAATCAAGACTGTCGACTCACCTAGAGATGGTGCATGACAGGCAAAGCACAAAACTCAGGATGGCACTCCATATTGTGAGATCTCAAAATTTTAAGTGCTGCCTTGACACTCTTGAGCCTCATGGAGCCCCCAAGGGCTGACCCATGAGTTCTGCTCTCACCAAATGTGCTGCCTGCTCTTGTCATTCTGCTATCAGTGAGACCAACCACACTCCACCTCGTCTCAACCTAATGGAATTCACCTCTCTGCCCGTCCAGGAAATCATTCAAATAATCCATTCACACCCACCTGCAGTAAACAGGAGTCCCTTAAGCCCCTTGTTACTACAAAACCAGCTTCCCACAGCTCTTGTTGATTCACCCTATTCGAGGGCAACGCTTGCTTGTTCTGAATGGGATGTGGTATCTCCTCCCCTGGGCTGTAAGCGTCATGAATAAGAAACTGCTGCCTCTCACCTGTCCAGTGCTGAGTGTCATAAGTTTAATCATCACATATTATTTAGGCCAAGGGATATCTCCTTCATCGATGGGGTGAATAGAAGGTGATCTGAATATATTCATAAATGGCATTTTTTATCTGTGCTTCAGTTAGTTTCCTAATCTATTCGTCATCATAGACGTTATCAGTGAAACAATCCCCAAACATCTTGCTTACATTTCATGTTCTCTGTGTTTTATCCCCACAGCCAGCCAGCCAGCCTGCGACTTTGAGTGCTTCTTCATTTAAAAGAAAACCTTCTCTATTTCATTTATGACTTCTTTGGTTTCTTTCATTAGATCAATAGATAAAACTAATTATCTTTCCTCTATTTTAAGTAAACTGCTTACTCTGATCTCCCTTTTTTAGTGTTAAGTAGTCAAGGTTGAGAGGTTTATACGGGCTTAGAGAGTCCTTCAGCAAACTCAAGAACACCCAGGAAAGCGATCAGTCACTGTCTCTGTAACAATGTGATCCTGAATTCTTTCTGAGTTTGTTTTAAAACGTCAGCACTCTGTAATCCATTCTTCTTCTAAAATAAAGTAAGTGAATTCTAACCAAAGATCTGAAGATCTTGATGAGTGTGGTTCTTGACAAAAATGAGATGTTATATGCTTTTAAGTAATCAGCGATGTTTAGGGCTGGCTATTTGAAGTTTATAAAGACAAAGAATTCCATGTGGTACCATGAAAAATACTAACTTTAGAAGATATCATAGATTAAATTGTGTCTCCACCCCCCAAAATGTATGCAGCAATTTGACTGGGCCTTGATTCCCAGCATTGTATGATGTTTCTGTATGTTGTAAACGCTGCCTCTATGAGGGATTAATGAGGTAAGATGGGCAGCAGTTTCGTTGGTGAGGCAGGTCTCAATATGTAACTTTGTTTTGAGGCACTCTTTGGGTATAAAGGAAAGGAAAGCAAGTCGAGAATTGAATTGGGATCTACATACTACCAAGAAGTAGTACAGATTTGGGAAGAACTCAGATCCCTGTGCTTCAGAAGCTCCCAGTCCAAGGGAAGTCTGACAACAAGGCCTTCCTTCAGAGCAACAGAGAAAGCTTCCCCCTGAATTTGGACTTGTAGGCCACCAGACTGTCACGGAATAAAATTGTTCTTTTCAAAGCCATCCTCTTGTGGTATTTCTACTGTAGCAGCACTAGGTGACTGAGGCAGGATATAACCTGTGTTCATTTCTGTACATATACTACAGCTTTCATTTCCTTAATTATAATACATAGGTAATAATATTTTTAGACAACTGTAACAAATAAATAACATTAATAAGTGTTTGTTTTCTTTCTTTCCTTAATACTTATAAAGGGAAATGGGGCTTTATGCCCACACTAGGTGGTACTTGGTGAACATACTAACATTTGGCACCCATAAAGTCATTCTCACTTAAATTAAATTGCTCTTTATTTTTTGTAACCCTGGCTGCATTTTGGTTAAGTTCTATGGCTGCTAACCAAAAAGTTGACAGTTCAAATCCACCTGTCAGTCTTTGAAAACTCTATGGGTCAGTTCTACTCTGTCTAATAGACTAGTTATGTGTTGGAATCAACTTGACAGCTATGGGTCTTTGCTTTTTTACCCTTCATTTTATTGGACAAGAGAAAGACACATTAGGTCTGGGGAATCCTTGAAGCTTATCTTCGTCTTTTGACTCTTCTTGGAATTCTCTTTCGCACTTCAGTTTCACACTAATCTTCAATGTTGGACATTAAGATCTTTCCTGGTTTTACTACAAGCAGTCGCTGATGTATGGACTGTAAACAAGTTCCATTCCTAAGGCTATCTTTTAAGTCAAATTTGTATAAAAGTCAGAACACTTAGGTACTACTGGCATCTAACATTAGTCAAATGTTTTTGTTAGTATATGTCATATAGCGTGACTTTCTACACATAAGCTCATTAAAGAAATACTTCCAAATAAATGAAAACATCTTTAACACAATAATACAGTAATAATAATAATGTTTTGTTACATGTCACAAAGTGGCGCCCATTTGTTACTAAGAATCATTGTATGTACCTCTGATTTTTAATAGGCTTTACAGGAGTTGTCTCCAACAATGAGCTGTACATAAGTCAGAGTTTTGCAATGTGGAAACTGCCTCTACTCTGCCAGTAGAAGAAATAAGGTCTTGATACATGTTACAACCTGGATGGAGCTGCAAGATATTTTGCTGAGTGTTATGAATTGACTTGTGTCCCACAAAATTATGTACTGCAAATTCTACCCTCTGTGTCTGTGGTTTCAATTCTATTTGGGAATGGATTGTCTTTGTTATGTTAATAAGACAAGTTTAATGTAGCAGTGCATCCTAAATCTATCTCTTTTGATATCCAAAAAAATTTAAGCAAGCAAGCGAGCTGACATGTGGGAAAAGAGATGCCAAGCCATATGAAGATCACCCAGGAATAAAAACTCAAAACAAGCAAGCGGTTTCTTCTAGAGCCAACAGAGAGATAAAGCTTTCCCCTACAGGCAATACTCTGAATATGGACTTCTAGCCTCTAAATGTGAGAACATGAATTTCTGTTTGTTAAAGCCACCCATTTGTGATATTTCTGTTGTATCAGCACAAGATAACTAAGACACTGAGTGAAATAAGTCAATTACAAAAGAACAACATCGTATGACCTCACTTATATAAAAAGGCAAGAAAAGACAAATGGATAGAGAACAAAATTTGTTAGTGTTTACCAGGTGCAGGAGGAAGGTGGGGGAGGGGTTTAATGGTGATGGAAGTGTCAAATTGGTTAAGGGTAGGGCTATGCAGCCTAATATGATGATTGTTGTCAATAAGTCATACATCTATACAAAGTTAAATTGGCAAAAGTTGCATGATAGATATATTTACAATAATGAAAAAACAAAAGAGGAACAGGCAGCCTGCTTATGAACAATCAAATACTTCATGAGTTTTAGTTTCTTGGTTGGAGGTTATAGTTTCACTGGGCATCCCAGTTAATTGGAATAATAACATGTTTAGAGCTTTTATTCTACCTTCAATTTTGATTTGTAGTGCCTGGGGTCTCAAAGATTTGTAAGCAACTTTTCAGTTCACAACAATTAGCCTCTATTCACCTGGAACAACTGAGGAAGAAGAAGTCAGGAATAGGGGGAGGAAATGGAACGCCTGGCTATTTGCCTCCATAAATAACTACCAACTTCGCCACACAAGTAGAAGAATCAGATGGTACCTGGCTACCATTAATAAACATTTCGATCAAAGTTTCCACATAATAACCAGGATGAAAAGGAGGACAATGCAGAATAGAATTTGAAGCTGCTCATAAACTCGACCTGGAACCAAAGGTTGGATGACCACTGTAAACTATTTCACTGAGATAATCTTTAAACCTTAAACCAAAATCATTCCTTGAAATCTTCTTACAACCAAACAATAATTTAATTTACTAGCTAAAAATATCTGCTCTTCTAAGAACTATGTATACAGGATTACTTGGAATCAACTCAATGACTTTTTTTGGTATATGGGATTAGACTGACAACAGCAACTTGAAATACTGGTTAGGAATCATAAAGGGGCAATGAATTTATGTCAGTGCATGAGGACCAACTCAGAAAAAGGTGAAGGACTCTACACAACTAGAAGGTAATCAGTGTCACTAAATGACGCATGTGCAAACTGTTGAACTATTATGCTCTATTGTTTGTATTCACAACAACCACAAAATAAATAAAATTACATAGGTGTAAAATATACTTCCTCTTTTCAAGTCTCCTCTAACCAAAACAGAGAAATTCTAGATACATGCAGTTATTAACAGACAAACCAGTTGGCTAACTCTCCTCTCTACTTGAATTTTAGGCTCTTTTTTTTTTTTTTAAAATATAGTCTGTATTGTCAGACTGTATTTGTCCAACATTGGCTTTACATATGTTACCTCATTTAAAATAAAGCATACCCATGAGATAGGTATATTTATCACTATTTCACATCTAAGTAAACTAAAGGTAGAAAGACCAAGCAGCACACAAATATTGTGATCACATAGCCCTGATGAAGTATGAGATTCAAACACAGAACTTCTACTTCCTAATTCAATGTTGTTACTATATTAATGACTATTTTATTCCCCAGGAATCCCTGGGTAGCACAAACAGTTAACTGCTTGGCTATTATCCAAAAGTAATCCACGCAGAGATACCCTGGAAGAAAGCCCTGGCAATCTACTTCTGAAAACTTACAGGCATTGAAAACTTTATGAAGTGTAGTACTACCTGGAATTCATTGAGTTTCCATGAGTTAATGGCAACCAACTTTTTGTGACCCTATTCATTTGTCCTTCACTGCCGTCACTTCTGAACCTATCAGGAGTACGGTTTAAGAGAACAATTTATAGGAAGTTGAATTTCTTGTCAAAATATAAAATAATGCTAGAATGCAATGCATCATAGAACACAAATAAGTTACATGGACTATATTAATTGTTTACTACTGCTGTAGCTATCAAAAATTCCTTGACTTAATACAACTTTATTGTCTTACTTCTCTGGAAGTCAGAAATTTCTAATCAGTTTCACCAAGTTAAAAATCAGTATATCAGAAGGCCTACCTTCCTTCCAGAGGCTCTAGGGTAGAATCTATTTCCTTACCTTTTCCAGCTTCTAGTATACTGCTTTATATTGTAAAAGACGCATAAAGGAATGTGATTAAGTGAAGAATTTTAAGATATGAAGATTATGCAGGTTATTCAGATGGGCCCAATTTTGTCAGAAATGTCCTTCTAAGAGAGCGGTAGGGGGAACAGAGTAAGAAGGATGTGATGAAAGACTGTCACACAGACACATAAGAGGAGAGAGAAGATGCTACACTGCTCACTGTCAAGTAGAGAAGGGACCCACAAGCCAAAGAATGTAGGCAGCCTCTAGGATCTAGAAAAAGTTCTTCTAAGCCTGCAAGAGGGATGTGGGCCTGCCAACACATTGAGTTTAGGCCACTGAAACTGATTTCAGACATCTGACCTCCAGGACTCTGAATGGATTCTTTTAAATTACTCTCTATGCGGTAATTTGCTATAACAGCTACAGGAAACTAATACAAAGTTTATGAATCATAAGCCAGTTTTGTTTATTCTATAATAGTCTATATGTTTTTGTTTCTTGAAGAGCGAAATTATAGAAAAAAGATGATTGAGATTTATCACTCCAAGTCAAGCAATTTACTTACAGTCATGACATCTCTTAATACATGGAAAAGCTTGAGACCATAGCACAATAGATGCAGAGAAGACTGCTGGATGCAAAGATGTTACCTCTAGCTGGCCAATACTTTGAGCGTATGTTTCCCAGTCCCTCAGCAGGCCAGAATGTCTTTTGCCTCAAATGCATCAACATATAGAACAAAGCACAGAGGTAATTTATTCAGTGCTTCCTTCATATTTGTTAGTAGTAGGTTGTAGTTTTTAATGTACCAGTCTTGCCCAAATTTGTTTTATTTATTCCCAAATATTTAGTGTTTCTGAGGCTTTTAAAGATTGTATCATCTATTTTTAAAAGCCAATGTCCTATTTTTGTTTACTAATATATATTTTTTAAATTATGTTTTATCTTATTTCCTACGAACTTGATAAAAAATACTTTTTAGTTATAATAGCTTTTCAGTTCCTTAGTGATCGCCATTGATGAATAAAGATCATTTTACTTTGTCCTTCACAAAATATAGAGTCCTTGCATGACTCATAACTGAAAGGTTGGTAATTTGAATCCACCCACAGGCTCCACAAAGAATGGCCTGGTAGTCTACTTCTGGAAGATCATAGCCATTTAAAACCATGAGGAATGCATTTCTATGCTGAAACAACTTCAATCACCACAAGTTAAAACTGACTCAAGGCAATTGTTTTTATGGGTTTTTTTTCCCCACTGCATGTGTGTATAAATTTTTTTTTTCCTGGCCTGACTACATTGGCTTGTGCATCTAATACAAATGTGAAAAAATGTGCTGATAACAGATACTCGTATCTTATTCCCAAACTTAATGATAAACCATTCCATGTGCCACTATTATATTAGATATAGACTTTTCACAAATGCCTTTTTAATTAATCAAGTGGGACAAGTTCCTTCTACATCAGAAATAGATTTTGAGCTCTGTTAAATGCTTTTTCTGCATGTACTGAGATAGTCTTATGATTTTTCTTTTCAGTGTGTTGTGAGACAATGGAAGATTTTTACTAACTTATGCAGTTTGAAATTGACCACACATGCAACCAAAATACGTTGATAACTCTTGGTGATTAGAACACAGTAATTTGAAACTAAGAAGAAGGATTAGCAGTTGGAAAACACGGATTTGTGATAGAAATGGCACCTGGCATCACATGATAGAATTTTGTCCAAACAATGACTAAGTCATTTCAAACACTTTTTTCCGATACCATAAATGGTAACTATATCAGCAGACCTCACCAGATGCAATATACAGGAATCAAATTGACAACATCTGTTGTCTGTTGTTGACAACATCTGTTGTTTCAGCATAGAAATGCATTCCTCATGGTTTTAAATGGCTATAATCTTCCAGAAGTAGACTACCAGGCCATTCTTTGTGGTGCTTGTGGGTGGATTCAAATTACCAACCTTTCAGTTATGAGTCATGAGAAATGCTGGAAAAGTTCAATATCATCAGTCAGAACAAGACCATGGGTTGCTCATGTACAAACTCAAGTTGAAACTGAAGAAACTTAAAACATATTCAGAAGAGCTGGGGTATGATGCTGAGTATATGTATCCCATCCAATTTAGATACCATCCGAGAATAGACATGCTGCACTGAAGAAAAATGACCAAAGACCAGATGAGTTGTCAGATGACACCATACCGGAAGGAAGTAAAAGATCATTAAAGAAAGAAAAGACTAAAACAGACATCAAAAAAGACTCTGAAACTTGTTCTTGAACTTAGGCTAGCTAAAGTGAATGAAAGAAAAGATGAAGTAAAAGAGCTGAAGAGAGTTCAAAAGGAGGCTGAAGAAGACGAAGTATTATAATGAAATACATAAAGACCTGGAGTTAGAAAACCAAAAGGGAAGAAGGCATTCAGTATTTCTCAAGCTCAAAGGACTGAAGAAAAAATTCAAGGCTTCATTATAACTTTGAAGGAGTCTGTGGGTAAAATATTAAACAATGTAGGAAGAATCAAAAGAGGATGGAAGGAAGACACAGAGTCATATTGTATAAAAAGAACTGGTCAATGTTCAACCATTTCAAAAAGCAGCAAGTGATCAAGAACCAACAGTATTAAAAGAAATAGACCACGCGTCACTGAAGGTGTTGGTAAGCAAACAAGGCTTCAAAGAATTGACGGAATACCAGCTAAGACGTTTCAACAAGGGAATGCCGTGCTAGAGGTACTCATTTGTCTGTGCCAAGAAATTTCAAAGACAGCTCCTTGACCAGCCGACTAGAGAAGATTCATGTCTGTGCTCACTCCAAAGAAAAACGATCCAATGGAATGCAGCATTTATCAAATAATATTACTAATACTGAACACAAGTAAAATTTTCCTGAAAATCATTCAAAAATATTTGCAGCAGGAGATGAACTGGTAACTACCAGAACTGCAAACCCCATTGCTGAAGTCAGATGGATCTTGGCTGAAAGCAGCAAATACCAGAAAGATGGTTATCTATGTTTTATTGACTATACAAAGTCATTCCACTATGTAGATCATAACAAATTATAGAAAACATTGTAACAAATGGGGATTCTAGAACACTTAATTGTGTTCATATAAAAGTTGTACATAGACCAAGAAGCACTTGTTCAAACAGAACAAAGTATACTAGGTGGTTTAAGATCAGGAAAGGTGTGCATCATGGCTGTATCCTTTCACAGTGTATGCTGAGTAAGTAATCTGAGAAGCTGTAGTATATGCAGAACGTGCTACCAGGATTAGCGGAAGACTTAATCATTATGTGGGATATGCAAATGGCACAACCTTGCTTGCTGAAAGTGAAAAGGACTTGAAGCACTTAACTGATGAAGATCAAAGACTACAGCCTTCAGTATGGATTGCATCTCCACATGCAAAAAGGAGCATCTTCACAACTGAACCAGTAAGCAACATTGTGGTAAATGGAGAAAAGATTGAAGTTCTCAAGGATTTCATTTTACTTGGATCTATAACCAATACTCAAGGAAGCAGCAGTCATGACATCAAATGACATATTGCACTGTGAAAATTTGCTACAAAGTGTTGAAAGTGCTGAAAAGCAAAGATAACACGAGGATTAAGATACATTTGACTCAAGCCATGTTTTCAATAGCTTGTTATGCATGGGAAATCTGGATAACGAATAAGGAAGACAAAAGGACAACTGATGCCCTTGAATTACGGCCTTGGTGAAGAACATGAATATACTATGTACCACCAGAGGAATGAACAAAATCTGTCCTGGAAAAAGTATAACAAGAGTGCTTTTTGGAAGTGAAGATGGGGAGGTCAGCCCCTGCAGAAAGGCATCACGCTTGGTAAGGCAGAGGAGTCAGCAACAATGAGGAAGACCCTCAATGACATGCATTGACACAGTGGCTGAAAAAAAGGGCTTAAACACAGCAATGACTGTGAGGATGCTATAGAACTTCGCTATGTGTTGATAACTACACAAGGGCACTGAACAACAATAACAACTTGTTGATATAATGAATTACATCATTTCATGCTTGTTTGTGTTTTTGTAAGTTAAACCACACTTGTGTTCCTGAGATAAACCTCACTTACTGTCATTTTATATTTTGAAATGAAGTTGTCCAAGAATGTTTTTATTATGTTTATGCAAGTTGTTTGCAGTTTTCACTTTTGAGAGTGTCTCAGTGAATGTATAGGAACATGATTAATCATCTATTTTCTGGGAGAATTTGTGAAGAATTGACATTATGTTTCCTCAAAATATTTAATAGAATTCAACAATAAAACCATATATGCCTTAGGTTTTCTTTGTTAGAAGAGTTGAAGCTACAGCATCAAATATATTAACAGAGGTAAGGCTATTCAAGCTATCTACTTCTTCTCGAATGAATTTTGTTAGTATTTTCCGCCCTGATGAATTTTCCCATTTCATCTAAGTTTTGAATTTAAAACTTTAAAAAATATTCCATGCTTATCCTTTTTAACATCCACCTGTAGAGATATTAGCTCTTTCATTCTTGCTATTGATAATTTTTATCTTCTTTTTATCTTTGTGAATCTAGATATAATCTTTCGTGTGTGATTAACTGACAGGATATAATCCAAATTAATTTTGCATTCCCGCCTGTCTGCTGCTCCTTCTGCTCTCCTTGCCCAGATGACAGCACATACCTCCTTTTCATTCTATACTTGTCATATCCTCGGAAAAAGCTCCTGTCACCTCTTCTTCACCCCTCCCATCTAGAAAAAGACCAGTAGGACAGCATCCTATAAATGCTTAGAACCACTTGGTACACACACCATATGGTCACATCATGTCCCTGAGTTTGTCCAAAGAGTTGACCTCAGTAGTGTTTTCTGGTCAGGGGTGGCAGCGAGTCTAGGGGCAATGTTCCCACGGGGTCCTCAGACAGTCAGAGCATCAGTTGCGGTCTCTTAGTAGAGTTTTTGAGTTGCATCACTCTTCGTCTTGTGTTGCCACAGGGACTCTACACTGTGTGTCCCATCACAGCTGTCTTTGGTGGTGGCTGGGCACCATCTGGTTCTTCTGATGGCATGTTGATATAGTCTCCCGTTCACATGGGTCCTTCTGTCTCCTGATCTCTTTTTTCCTCATGTCTTTGCTGTTCTGTTATCATCTGTTCCAGATGAGCTGGGAACATTTGATGTACTGCCGATGGCAGCTTGCTAGTTTTTAAGACCCCAGTTGCCACTCACCAGTATGGGATGCAGAAGACTCTCTTAGTAATAGTCTAGTTGTGTCAGTGGGCCTCAATGTCCCCCAAGAGCATGGTCCCCAGACACCCTCCCCTTCTACCCAATCTTTGCAATATTGGGTTGAGATTAGAAGAGCTTTCATTTTATGGTGAAGTCCAGTTAAGTTGATCTGCTTTCTACTGTGTGTTGTCACTGTTTTCACCTAACCAAATTTCTATCAACTATCTAATCTATGACCAATGCTCACCCTCCCTCCCAACCCTTGTAGCCATCAAAGAGTCTTTTCTTCTGTACGTAAGTCTATTTTTAAGTCCTTATAGCAGGGATCTCATACAATATTTGTCGTTTTGCCACTCACTGATTTCACTCACCATAATGTCTTCCAGTTGACACCACGTTATGAGATGCTTCCTAAAACTATCATTGTTCTTTATCATTGCATATTGTTCCATTGAACATACGCACCACAGTTTTTTTTATCCATTCATTTGTTGATAGGAATCTAGGTTGACTCCATCTTTTTGCTATTGTGGACTGTGTTGCAATAACTATTAGCAAGCTCGTGTCTGTTCATGTGACAGTTTTTGTTTCTGTATGATATGTTCTGAGCCATGGGATTACTAGATCAAAATGTATATCTAGTTCCAACTTCTTAAGGAAGTGACAAATTGCTTTGCAAAGAAGTTGTACCATTTTGCAGTCTTGCCAGCAGTGTATGAGTATTCCAGTCTCTCTACTGCCTCTATAGTATTTGTTTACTCTTGGGGCTGAGGGGTGAGGTGGTGATGGACAACATTGTTGGGGTGAGATGTTATTTTATTTTATTTATTTTTTAAGTTTTTTATTAATTACAGTGAAAGAATAAAATTTCTAACATCTATCAATTATTTTATCTGTGATAAACCCTCAGCCCCCACCCACCCATGTAGCCAACACATTTTCTTCTGTGGATAATTCTCTTGTTAAGTCCTTATAACAGGAGTCTTATACAAAATTTGTCCTTTTGACACTGATTGATTTCACTCGGCATGATCTCTTCCAAATGAAACCATGTTGTGAGATGTTTTCTAAAATTGTCATTGTTTTTTATCATAGCATAGTATTCCATTGAGTACATGTACCACAGTTTGCTTATTCATTCATCTGTTGATGGTCATCGGCATTTATTCCAACTTTTTGTTATTGTGGACTGTGTGGCAGCAAACATTCATGTAGATGTGTCTGTTTGTGTGACAATCTTTGTTTCTGAAGGGTAAATTCCAAGCAGTGGAATTATAGGATCAAATGGTATATCTATCTCCAGCTTTTTAAGGAAGTGCCAGATTGCGTTCTAAAGAGGTGGCACCATTTTGCAATCCCACTGGCAGTGTAAGAGAGTTCCAATTTCTCCACAGCCTCTCCAGCATTTGTTGTTGTGTGTTTTTTTGGATCATTGCCAACCTTGTTGGAGTGAGATGGTATCTCATTGTAGTTTTGATTTGAATTTCTTTAATAGCTGATGATCGTGAGCATGTCCTGATGTGTTTTGGCTGTCTGGATCTCCTCTTTAGAGAAGTATCTGTCCATCTCCTTTGACCATCGCTTAATTGGATGATTTATCATCTCCTTATTGATATTTTGTAGTACCTCATAGATTACAGAGATCAGGCATCAGTCTGACATGTAGTTGCCAAATATTTCTTCCTATTCTGTAGGTGGCCTTTTAATTCTATTAATAAAGTCTTTGGATGAACAAAAGTGTTTGATTCTTAGTAGTTTCCATGTATCTATGTTCTCTTCTGATGATTGTGGTCCATTTGACAGACTTTGAAGTCTATCTACACTGTGTATTAAAATTTTCATTGTTATTCCTACTTTTGCTTGGATGAGCTTTATCATTTTATATTTGATACCTAGATCTTTTATCCAGTTTGAGTTGGTTTTTGTACAAGTACTGTTTCAATTTTTTGCAGATGGATATCCAATGTTGCCAGCACCACTTGTTGAAGAGACTTTTACCCCAGTTTAACATCTTAGGGTCTTTTTCAAATATCAACTATTCGTAGGAAGATGATGTCATCTCTGTGGTCTCATTTCTGCTCCATTGACTTATCTGTCTCTTTTTGTACCAGTACCAAGCTGTTTTGACTACTGTGGCAGTGAAATAAGTTCTAAAGTCAGGTAGTGAAAGGCCTCCCATTATGTTTTCTTCTTCAGTAGTGCTTTACTTATCTGCAGCTTCTTCCATTTCCAAACAAAGTTAGTGATTTGTTTCTCGATCTCATTAAAAATGTCCCGAATTTGTATTGGCATTCCATAATATAAGAAGATTGTTTTGGATAAAACAGACATTTTCACAATGTTAATTCTTCCTATCCCTGACCAGGGTCAGTTTCTCCATTTATGTAAGTCTCTCTTAGTTTCTTGTAGTAAGGACTTGTAGTTCTCTTTGTAAAGGTCTGTTATTTCTCTGGTTAGATTTATTCTTAGGTACTTTATCTTCTTATGGGCTATAGTAAATGACATTGATTTGGTGATTTCCTCCTTAATAATCTTGTTGTTAGCATAGAGTAATCCCACTTATTTACTTATGTTTATCTTGTATCAGACTTTGCCGAACTCTTCTATCAGTTTGAGTAGTTTACTTACAGATTCTTTAGGATTCTCCGTCTATACAATCCTATCATCTGCAAATAGGGAGATTTTTATTTTTTCTTTGCAGATGCATATGCCCTTTATTTCTTGGTGTGCCTAATTGCTGTGGCTAGAACTTCTAGAAAAATGTTGAATAGGAAAGGTGAGAGTGGGCATCCTTGTCTAGTTCCGATCCTTAAGGGGAATTGTTTCAGTCTGTCTCCATTCAGGATGATGCAGACAGTTGGCTTTGTATAAATGGCCCTTACTGAATTTAGGAATTTGTCATATATTCCTATTTTGCTGAGAGTTTTTAGCACAAATGGGTGTTGGACTTTACCAATTCCCTTTCTGCATCAATTGACAAAATGAGATGATTCTTGTCTTTTGTGTTATCTATGTGGTTGATCACATTAATTGCTTTTCTGATGTTGAACGAGCCTTGCATCCCCGATATGAATCCAATTTGGTCATGATGGATTATTTTTTTTCGTATGTTGCACTCTATTGGCAAGAATTTTGTGGAAGATTTTTGCATCTAGATTCATGAGTGACATCAGTCTGGAATTCTCCTTTTTGGTTGGATCTTTCCCTGCCTTTGGTAACAGGATTATGCTGGCTTCATAGAATGAATTTGGGAG
The DNA here is from genome assembly GCA_028571685.1 of Heterohyrax brucei. NCBI lineage: Eukaryota > Metazoa > Chordata > Mammalia > Hyracoidea > Procaviidae > Heterohyrax > Heterohyrax brucei. The sequence goes on along the minus strand of CM053142.1, from coordinate 136,080,587 downwards.
TATTCCATCCCTTTCTATGCTGTGAAATAGTCTCAGTACTATTGGAGATAACTATTCTCTAAAAGCTTGGTAGAATTCTTCAGTGAAGCCATCTGGGCCAGGACTTTTTTTGATCGGTAATTTTTTGATGACTTTTTCAATCTCTTCATTTGTGAAGACGACTTTATTAAGTTATTCTGCTTCACTTTGTGATAATTTGGGTAGGTGATATGAATCAAAGAATTTGTCCATTTCCTCTGTGTTTTCAAATTTGTTAGAGCACAGTCTTTTATAGTATTCTGTTACGACATTTTTGATTTCTGTTGGATCTGTGGTGACAACTCCCCTCTCATTTCTTATTTGTGTAATTTGTTTCCTTTCCTGTTTATCTGTAGTAAGTTTAGACAATGGTTTATTAGTTTTGTAGATCTTTTCAAAAAAACAGCTTTTGGTCTTTTCAATTTACTCAATTATTCTTCTATTATCTAATTCATCTAGCTCTGTTCTGATCTTCACGATCTGTTTTCTTCTCGTGCCTGGGGGGTTCCTCTGTTATTCTCTCTCTTCTTGTTCAAGCCGTAGGGTTAGTTCTTTGGTTTGGTTTCTTTCTTCCTTCCAGATATGTGCGCTTATGTAGATAAACTGACTTTTGATCACTGCTTTGGCTGTATCCCTTAGGTTCTGGTAGGAAGTGTTTTCATTTTCACTGGAATCCATAAATTTCTTTATTTCATCCTTGATTTCTTCTATAACCCATGTGTTTTTGATCAAGATGTTGTTCGCTTTCCATGACTTTCACATTCTATCTATGTTTTTTGTGCTATTGATTTTGACTTTTATGGCTTTATGGTCTGCAAAGATACTTTGTATTAATTCAATGGTAAGGATTTTGTTGAGAATTGCTTTCTGTCCTAACGTATGGTCTATTCTGGAGAATGTTCTATGTACACTGGAGAAGAAGGTGTAGTTATCCACTGATGGATAGAAAGTTCAGTATATGTTGATGAAGTCTATTTGGTTAATTGTGGCAATAGGTCTTCTATTTTTTTTTTTTTTTGAGCTTTTTTCTAAATGACCTTCCAATATGGACAATGGAGTGTTGGAATCTCCCACTATTATTGTGGAGTGTTCTATCTCAATTTTGAGTATAGTCAGCGTTTCTTTGATGTCTTTATGTGCTCTAATATTAGGTGCATAAATATTTAGTATTGTTAAGTCCTGTTTGTGTATTGAACCTCTCAGCAATGATGTCCGTTCTTGCTTGCAATGGTGGATTTTAGATTATAATCTTTTTTATCTAAGATTAGAAATTCCACACCTGCTCTTCTTTGTGTATTGTTAGTTTGATAAATATTTCTCCATTTTTAATTTGCAGTTTGTTCATATCTTTAAGTCTAAGGTGAGTTTCTTGTAGACAACGTATGGATGGGTCATGTCTTTTGATCCAAGACCTCACTCAATGTCTCTGTAGTGGAGCATTTAGTCCATTCACATTCAATGTAATTATTGATAGGTATGTGTTTAGTGCTGTCATTGTGATATGTTTATTTTTGGGTTGGTGTTTTCTCTGTTGTTCTTATTAATCTATTCTGGAACATTCTTCTTTGTGAGTTGATTTTTCAGCTTTCTCAGGATTGGTTTTGTGGTCGTTGAGACTCCTGTATTATGTTTCTTTATTTGATATGTTGCATCTTTATTGCACTTTATGGCTGCCCCATGATTCCCCTTAATAAACTATGTATAAACTCAATTTTAATTACTATCAGTCTTGCTAACTTCCTCTCTACCTGGAAGGACTATAACGACTGTAGTATATCTCTCTTTTTAATATGATGACATCATAGATTTCATGATATTATCACTGGATTGTTTCTTTCACTGTTATAACTTTGAATTTAGTTTGGAGCCTCCCCTAATTGAGTAGGTTTCTGGGTGATGTGTCCTATATTTGCTTCTAAAATATAAAGTTAGTGCTTTTGTTCTTCTAAGCCAAGAGATTCTTTCAATATGTCTTGTAGCTTTGGTTTGGTTTTTACAAAGTCTCTGAGTTTCTGTTTATCTGTGAATGTCTAATTTCATTTTCATATGTGAAAGATAGTTTCACAGGATATACAATTCTTCGTTGGAAGTTCTACAAGGCTTTGAATGTGTCATGCCACTGTCTCTGTCCCAGCATTGTTTCTGCTGAGAAATCCTACAAAAGCTTACAGGGTTTCCCTTGAATGTTAGCTTTGCTTCGAGTCGTTCTGCCTTTACAAGTTTTTGCTTATGTTTCATTTCGTTAAGCTTGCTTATAATACATCTTGGAGTCTTTCTTTTCAGATCTGTATTGAGTGGTGTTTGATATGCATCTTGGATATCTATATTCTCTTCTTTCATAATTTCTAGGAATTATTCTGTCAGCAGCTCAACAATAATACTCTGTGTTCTCAGGTGTCTCACCTTGTTCAGAAACTCCAGTAAATTGTAGATTGTTCCTCTTAATAGTGTCCCACAAGCTTCTTAATGCTTCTTCATTTTTCTTGTTTCTTTTTTCCGATTTCTGATTTCTCCTCATAGATGCTAGAGTCGGTAGCTCTGTCTTACAAGTCCGGAAGTCTCTTTTCCATTTGTTCCACTCTGTTTTCTTGGCTTTGAATTGAAGTTTCTATGTCTTTAATTTTGTTCTTGATCTGTTGGATTTCAGAGTACTGGTGTTCCATCAGATCAAACAGCTTGCTTAATTTTTCATTTTGCTCTGCTGCATTTTGTATAAGGTCTAGGAGGGCTCTCTATATAATCCTTTTGTATTCACCTTCTGATAGTTTCAGAAAGGTTTCTTTGTCTGGAATGTTCTTTGGTTCTTTCTTTGGGGGGCCTTCTGAAGCCATGGGTGATTTCTTTGTTACTCTTTTCTCCAGAGTTTCTTGCTTTGGGGGCATCATGTGAGTCAATAAAGACTGGGAGAGATGTTGTGAGGATGGACCACAATTGTTTGTCTAGGCTATCTTAAAATGAAAAGTGAAAGGTGGCTGACAACTTCCAAAGTCAGCCAGTTTTTCGGGTGTATAATTCCTTCATCCCATCTGGCAAAGTAAGCACCTCTATATCCTACCTCAGATATTATAAAATGGTTCAAAATACAGGAAGGATACTGCCCTGCAGGCCTCTGCTGTCAGGCCCCAGCCATAAGTGACACTGTGTAAAGTACTGCTTTTCTGTCAGGGAAATCTCTCCTCCGGAAAGGCGCTGCCTATCAGCCTAGGAATTAGGTCCAGCTGAGGCCCCTATATGGGTGTAACCACCTCCCAGTGGAACAAGATGGTGTCCTGCACAAGTTCCTCGCCTACCTCAGTACAGGCTACTCAATGGCAGGGGTGAAAAGAGAGGCCAAAGGTGCCGAGATGCACAGAGTCCAAAGCTGGGCTCTCAAAATGTGGCAAATTCACCCACTGATTCCACCAGCAGTGCATCTGAGATTAGCTGCTATTCAAGTCCCACCTTGCCCACTGGCTAAGACAGAAAAAAGAAAGGTAAAATGGCGAGTTACCTTAGGTCTATGAGAGCCAGCACTCACCAAGAGCAGGAGTTGGCAAAAGAGAGGAAGTTTTCCATTTAGTGGTATCAAGTCCAAATTAACTGCCCTATGCTATGTCCTAGGGCTCACTAGGTTTCCAGAATTCGCCATTTAATTATTACTTCTGGTCTTGGTTTCCAGAAGAATTTAGGGAGACATGTATTTAGTCTGCCATCTTGACTCCCTGTAGGTTGTCTTTTAATTCTTGATAAAGTGTTTGGATGAGCAAAAGTGTTCGATTCTTAGTAGTTCCCATTTATCTATTTTTCTCTTATGTTAATAGTGCTTTGTCAGATTTTAAAGTCTGCCTAAGCAATGTATTAGCACTTCCATTGTTGATCCTATTTTTTCTCACGTGATCTTTATCATTTTAGGTGTGATATTTAGGTCTTTGATTCACTTTGAGTTAGTTTCTGTGTAAGGTGTGAGATATGGGTGTTGTTTCAGTTTTTTTGCAGATGAACACGCATTTTTGCCAACATCAGTTGCTAAAGAGACGGTTTTTACCCCAGTTTACAATCTTAGGGGCTCTGTCAAATATCAACTGTTCATAAGAGGATGGTTGCATCTCTGGGGTCTCACCTCTGTTCCATTGGTATATATGTCTTTTTTTCTACCAGTACCAGGCTGTTTCGACTATTGTGACAGTATACTAAATTCTAAGGTTGAGTAGTGTGTGGCTTCCTACTGTGTTCCTCTTCTTCAGTACTTGTCATGGATTGAATTGTGTCCCCCCAAAAATGTGTGTAGCCATATGGCTGGGCGATGATTCCCAGTATCTTGTGATTGTCCTCCATTTTGTAATTTTGCTGTGCTATATGGTAAAGGATTAGGGTGAAGCTGTAAATCCCTTCATAGGATTACCTCCCTGCTCCACTGTAAAGGAAGTTTTCCTGGAGTATGGCTTGCACCACCCTTAATCCTTTCATCTTAGAAGAGATAAAAGGAAAGAGAAGCAGCCAGAGAAATGGGAACCTCACTCCATCAAGCAAGTGGTACCAGGAGAAGAGTGTGTCCTTCAGACCCAAGGTTCCTGTGCCAAGATGCTCCCTGGACAAAGACTGATGCAATGCTGGACTTTCCTCCAGAGCCGACAAGGGGAAAAACCTTCCCCTGAAGCAGACATCCTGAATTTGGACTTGTAGCCTACCGGATTGTGTAAGAATAAACTTTCCTTTGTTAAAGCCATCTACTCTGTAGTATTTCTGCTAGAACAGCACTTGCTAACTAGAACAGTAATGCCTTACTTGTCTGGGGTTTCTTCCCTTTCTAAACAAAGTTGTTGATTTGTTTGTCCATCTGATTAAAAATGACACTGGAGTTTGTATTTGTATTGCATTGCATATGTAGATTGCTTTGGGTAAAATAGACATTTTCACAATGTTAAGTCTTTCTGTCCATGAGCAGGGTAGTTTTCTCTTTTGATTTCTTGAAGTAATGTCTTGTAATTCTCTGTGTATAGATCTCTTATTGGATGGATTTTACCTGTTTTACTTAGCTGTTCAAGGAACCAGCTTTGACTTCACCGAGTTTTCTTTGTTGCTCTGTTTTCTATTTAATTGCTCTGTGTTCTTATCTTTCCACTTCCCTGGGCTTCATTTTTGTCTTCCTAGCTTGTTAAGAAACACTGGGGGTGTCGTCATTAAGTGCTATGGTTGCCAACCAAAAGTTTAGCAGTTCAAACTCCCTGGAAACTCCATGAAGTGGTTCTGCTCTGTCATACATGGTCACTATGAGTTGGAATTGACTTGACAGGAATAGGGTTTGTTTTTTTGTTTCTTTGCTTATTTTTGGTTTCCTAGCTTGTTAGGACATCAAAACTTACTTCATTAATTTGTGATAGTTCTTCTTTTCTACATTATACGTCTGTAAAAGCTACAATTTTTCCTCCAGGCATTGCCTATCATACAATTTTATTTTTATTTGATTTCAAATCATTTTTTAAAATTTTACCTGTGATTACTCCTTGACCCATATCTTGTTATTAAATATGTTGATAAATTTCAAAATATGTACGGATTTTCCAAATATCTTTGTTATTGATTCCAGTTCAGTTTTGATGTTGTCAGGGTGTGTTTTTTATATAATTCCAATTATGTTAACTATGTTGATTTTTTTATTATCCAGAATATAGTGTTTCTTGATGACTGTTTCTTGTGTAGTTGAAAGCAACATGTATTCTGCTGTTAGGCTACTCTATTAATTTTAATATCTTAATTGCTTGATAATGCTTGTTTTTTATAACTCTTCTAATTTTTTAAAATCTTAGTTCTATCAACTACTAGACATCTATCATACTATAATTGTGGAAATTTTACATTTCTACTTTCAGACGGTCAGTTTTTGCTTCATATATTTTGAGGTTCTTGTATTAGATGCTCTTATGTTTAGGATCATTTTTTTATGTTTAATGTACTGAATCAAAGTCTAATCCAGAAAAAGCAGGAAAGCGATGAGAGAGAAGCACTTACTTGACTGGGGTTTAAAAAAATAGATTTCTGTTATTGTTTCTGTTTTTAGAAGAAAGTATTGTTCAGTATTCTGTTTAATTATCCAGACAGAAATTTATTATATTTGTGAAGATGAAATTAATTTTTCAAATTAACTCCCACTAATCTATGAATTTGAAACCCTGGTAAAGCAGTGGTTAAGAGCTGTCTGCTAACCTAAAGATCAGCAGTTTGACTCCACCAGCTACTCCTCAGAAACCATGTGAGACAATTCTACTTTGTCTTATAGGGTTGCTATGGTTGGAATTGACTAGGTGGCAACAAGTTTGGTTTTAATGGAAGCTATCAATTACAGAGCAAGGTGCAGAGAAGAAAGCATTGGGATTTATTGAAATATTTCTGAAGAAGCTTCCTTTTTGACTTTACATCATTCAAGCTGTCTCTATGCATGAACTGACTCTACTGTACAAAATACCGATTCTGGGAACAGCACTTTCTTAAGAAATAATGCATGCAAATTATAGTCTCAATTCTGAGACATTAGAAAGCACTAAAGAATGGAATTGATGTGTAAACACTGAAAAACACATGAAATGTTCTAATATTTTCAAAGAATTTCTGTTCTCTTATTTGATCATATATATATCCCTCCTTGCCATACAGTATTTTATTTAGTGTTTGAAAAACTTCAAAGGCAACCTGGCCAATAGTATTCCCAGGAGATTGGTTTACCATCTGCTCAAGCAATATAACTTTATAGCACTTGGTAAATATCAGTCTCAGCGTCTTTCTACATGGCTCTGAATAAAGGAAAATTTCACAATGCCCTAGTTATGTTCGGTTACTAAATAGGAAAGTTTGACCTGCTACAAGAATTCAGTCTCACTTTAGTAACTGATAATAATCCTAGTTATTAAATAATAACCAAATTTTAACACTTAAAGAAGTTATGTGATAAAAGTAGACATATAAGAGGCTTTACTCTTAATAAAGTTTACTAAGAATAATCTCACTGTATATTTATTAATTCAACAGATTATCTTGAACACTTTTTTGAACCAAGTATTAGTTTGGACACTAAGAAGTAGAAGGCAAAAAAAAAAGAGCCTTCTCTTAAATTCTATTTTAAATACAGTCCATAAACAAATGAACACAGAATGTCAGCAACGTGTGTTAAAGCACTAAGTGATTCACACTGATTAAAAACATTCTTAATTTTGGTAATATACTTTTTAAAGACAGAAATATAGCTCTAAAAAGGTGACATTCTAACAAACAAATAAATAGAGTTCAGTGATCAAGACAGTTATCTGCAAAAAAATGCTAAGCAAAAAGAACAGCTCGTGCAAAATCCCTGAGGTTGGAGTGCAGCTGAGGAGCAAGAAGGTGATTATGTTTAGTGCAGAGGAATTAATGTGTAGACTATCCAGGAGATGGAGTCCAAGGTAGCTAGGAATGAACAGGGGACTAGATCATGTGATGTGCTTTGGCTCAGAGTAAAGCACTTTGGATTTATTAGTAGTTTGATGATAAATCATTGGAGAATTTCAGTAGTGGAATAAATATTTTAAAAGGATCACTGGGACCATTGTGTGAAAGCAAAAGAAGAAGCAAAATAACCAAATAGCAAGATAATATATAAGTTAGGGTGAGAGATGATGGTGGATTAGACAGCAAGTAAAAGCAACAAGTTCTAGGACTCTAAATTTCATTTGGAGCTTTTGCTAATGAGTCAGATGTGGAGCATGAGAGAAAGAAGAGTCCAGCTGTCTCTATGGTTACTACGTCACCATCAGGTGAATGACTGGTTCAACTCCTAAAACTGGGAACACTCAGAAAGAAGGAGCATATTATTGGGGGTAGACGAGGAGATAGGGAAAGGGTGGAGGGTGCAATTTTGAAGAATGTGAAATGTGAGATTCCTGTTAAAGACCTAAATGAAGTATAGATTAGGCAGTTAATAGTAGAATTCTAGAATTCAGGAATACATGTCAAATTTATTGAAATAAATTTGGAACTCAACTAGAATGTAGGTGGTTTTTGTAGGCAGAAAATGTTCCATGTTTGGCATCTGGAGTCATTCCATTGGTGGTACTTAGCAACATTGCTCCACAGATGACTACTGGGGTAAAATGAAGGAGTGGCTACTGGATTGTTTTAGTCATCTGGTGCTGCTCTAACAGAAAATACCACAAGTGATGGCTTCAATAAATAAAGTTTATTCTTACAGGCAGGAAGTCCAAATTCAGGGTGCCTGGTCCAGGAGAATGCACCCTCTCTCTCTCTGTTCTGGAGGAATGCCCTTGTGTAGCATCAGTCTTCCTTTGATCTAAGAGCATCTTGGCCCAGGAACCACAGTTTGAAGGATACTCTCTGCTCTCGGTGCTGCTTGCTTGCTAGTATGAGGTTCCTAGTTCTCTGCTTGCTTGCTTTCCTTTTATTCATTTCCTTTAATCTCTTGTAGGATAAAGGTGGTGTAAGCCACACTAGGGAAACACCCTTTACAAGGGAGCAGGGAGGTGACCTTAGGGAGGGTGTTACAGTCCACTGTAATCTTCTTTAACATAATCCAGTCTATTAACCACAGACAGAGATTAGGATTTACAGCATAGGGAAATCACAAAATGGAGGGCAATCACAAAATACTGGAAATTATGGCCCAGCCAAATTGCTATACATAGTTACGGTGTGGGGGACACACAGTTCAATCTATGACATTCCATGTTTTACCCCTCCCCAAAAACACATCCTTGCAACATGTGAAACATATTCACCTAATCACATCATAGCAAAAGTTTTAAATCAACTCCAAGTTTGAAATACAAAAATTCCTCTACCTCTGTGAAGTCAAGGATACTAGTTATTTGCTTCCAAACTACAATGGCAAAGCAGGCAGGCACAAGTCAGACATTTCCATTACAGATGGGAGAAATTATAAGAAAAGAAGGCATAACAAGTATGAAGCAAATTAGTAGAAAACATCACTTAACCCTCAAACATTAACAATAATCTTCCATTCTCTGAGACATTTTACTCAATGGTCCTGTCCTCCAGACTCTAGGTATCTGTCACACTCTGCAGATTCTGAGTGGAGATCCATTAGCCCTAGGCTACAATTCTGCCTTCCAGGCCAACTGGGGCAGCAACTCTTGTTCCCTTGGCTTCAGGAACATAATTTTCTGAGTCTGTCTGAGTGGGAACTTCACACTTAGAAACACCAAAATCTGTGTCTCCATCCTTATAAACCTCTAAGGTTATGGCCATACCTTTTGAGACTGAGGCAGCTCAGCTTCTCCTATTCCTTGTCTCTTCAGCTTCTGCTTCATGTGGTGTCTTGGCCTGGGCATCACACTAACATCTGCCGTGCTGGGGCAAGTATTCCAAAGCGCTGTAGCACCATTGATTTTAGCGCCCAGAGGCAGCCACCTGCCAGGAAGCTTCCTGCACACAGGCACTCAGCTCCATGTTTCAGTTCCTGGTTTTGCTGCTGCCTGGCCACTGCTACTGCTGGTCCTTTGCTGCTTGTTTCTCATTATCTGCACCATCTGTGGTGTTATCAATTCTATTTTGTTCCTTCTGTGTTTTTGGTCCATTCAATTTCAAAACCACTTCACATGCTAGGTATCTGTTAGAGCAGCACCACACTTTTTCGGTTCCAAATTCTGTCTTAGTCATCTGGTGCTGCTCTAACAGAAAATACCACAAGTGATGGCTTCAACAAAGTAAAGTGTATTCTTACACAGTCTAGTAAGTTGGAAGTCTGAATTCAGGGTGCCAGCTTCAGGGGAATGTACTCTTTCTTTCTTGGCTCTAGAGAAAAGTCCTTGTGTTGCATCAGTCTTTGGTCTGAGAGCATCTTGGTGCAGGAACCTCAGGTCCAAAGGATGCTCTCTGCTCTCAATGCTGCCACCTTGGTAATATGAGGTCCCAAGTTTTCTGCTTGTTTCCCTTTCCTTTTATCTCTTGTAGGATAAAATGTGGTACAAGCCTCAATCTGAAGAAACTCCCTTCACATCGGAGCAGGGAGGTGACCTTGGGAAGGGTGTTACATTCCCACCCTAATTCTCTGTAGCATAGCACAATCTATTAACTACAGACAGAGACTGGTATTTACAACACAGAAAGATCACAAAATGGAAGGCAACCACAAAATACTGGGAATCACAGCCCAGCCAAATGGCTGTACATGTTTTGGGGGGTGGGTACAATTCAATCTATGACACGACATATAATGAAAACAATGGTGTGTGTTTGCAAGCCTAGGAACGAATTGTTTCAGAAAAAGAGGGAGTGATCAGCTCTGTGCATTTGCTTCCTAATTCTTTCAACATTCTGTGTCAATCAGAGTCAATGTAAGTAGGAAGAACTAAGCACTTTGTTTCTAAAAAAGCTACAAAATGAAATTTAAATAAAAGTAGAAAATTCACGATAGATGCAGGGTTACACATCATTTTTACTCACTGTAGAACTTGAAATACACCCCAAAATACCATCTTCTTATTTATAAGTTCATTAAAAAAAAAAAAAGCTCATCAGAGCTCGTAAAATAGTGTCTCAGACGAGGAATGCACATGCAAATATCTGTACTGATATTGACATAATTGTAATCTGCTTTTGTTCCAGTTTATTGGGAATAATGGAATTTCCCCCCCCTTCTTTCTGGATTATCAGTAACATGAAGAAATGATTCTAATAAACTAAAAGATCACTCAACAAGATGTAATCCTGGTTGATTAAAAAAAAAAAAAACTTTAACTTTAATTTATTACTTAAAATTTTTACTATTACTTTGGTGCTAAAATTATCTAAGGACTATAAATTAATCGTACTCCCACCTATATGGAGCACAGGTAATACTACAGTTCTTTGTAAAGAGCAAAGACTAGTATATTCCCCTGATAAACACACTGTCAATCTATCCCCACAGACGACAGTCTGAGCAAGTTAATTGCTTAGACCTGACAGTGCAGAGAATAGCATTAATAAATGGGGTGTACTGGGTTGTATAGAGAACAGATGTGAGTTTTCTGCTCCACTGTACAATGAATTAATTCTGTATTTCTCCATTATACACTGTGGTCACCAATGAAGACCTGTGTTTAAAGACTCAGTGGTGGAGCACTCTTCACATAGTCTCCACTATTTTAAAAGTCTCTGGTGGCATTTAAAATTACTCCTTTAAGACACAGACCTTTGTGGAAGTGTTAAGAAAGGGAGCTCTTACTTGAAATGCCACAGAAATATGTTTTGTTCCTGGCCACTCCAAACAACTCTTGCTTAGAGCTGCTGTTTGGAATAACCAGAACTGTGCAATTATCTGTAACTTTGTCCCTGTGGAAAATGTAGTTGAAATTCATTTTGTGATAAATTTTGCCTTTTGATTTTTTATCTGACTCAAAGGATACATACCTTTAAGCTCCTGGGGATACAGCATTAGCTAAGGATTCAGAAGATTGATCCTTGAAAGCAAGCACATATTTAAATACCACACCAAAAGAAAAGTGAGTTCTTGTCATAGATTTCATTATTTGAAGGCAAATGTCATGCAAATCTCATGTGTATTTATTGCTTCTCTGGCAACAATCCAAAGTCTTTTGGATAACATCTACTCTGAGAATCTATTACTAGATAGCAGTAAGGAATATGAAAGTGTTCCTAGCTCCTAATATATCCTGACTCTTGAATTAGGTATTGCGCCTCTCTAGCTCATTCAATCATAATGGCAGAGGGTAATGTTAAGAACTACTTTTAGACTGTTACTTCTCATCTATAAAAGAAGGAAACAGTGATGCATACCTTAAAAACAATAAACTAGTTATGCCTATAAATAGCTTAGTTTAGTCTTTTCACGGAAAGGTCTCTCAAATATTTTCTACATATCATCTATGGGGTTAGGCATTCACAACAAACTAAGAAATGCAATGTTTTCTATGTGTCTTAGCTAAGTTATATAGGGCATAAGAGGAAGATCTGCAATTTAAATTCAGGTTTATCTCCAAAACTATAGGAGGACTGCCAATTAAGTTCATGAACTCATCCTAGAAAAAGTGCTTACATACTTCATTGCTGAATATCATTATGGTCACCTTCGAAGTGTTCACCTTGTGAAGCTATGCGCTTATGCCAGTGTACAGCCCACCTTCTAAGCAATTTTGGAACTCTTTTTCTGGAATGTGGCCCTATTATCCTTGATATCCTGAATGTCATCAAAATTGTCTTCCTTTCAATATTTCCTTTATCTTCAGTAAAGAAAATAGTCACTGGGGCCCAGATCAGGTGAATACAAGGGTATTCCAATTCAGTTATTTGTTAGCTAAAATCTCCCTCACAGACAACTATGCAACTAAATTCAGGAACTTTCCACTGTGCTACTGTGCCACCGTGCCACTGTGCAATGGCCATTCCAGAAAGAGGTCCAAAACTGCTTTGAAGAGTGGACTAGGCACTGGCGTCTGTGCATAGCTTCCCAAAGGGAGTAATCTGAAGGTGACCGTAGTGATAGTATTCAGTAGTGAAGTAAGTAGCACTTGGAACAATTAAGTTCACAGACATAATTGTCGGTCCTCCTACAACCCCCACATTTACTGAATACCAAACTGTATGCTATGCTAGGACTTTACATACATTCTTTGGTCACTTAATTACAAACAAATACATCTTTTGATAGAGTTAATATTATTCCTATTTTACAGATGGAGAAAATTCAGATCAAAGATAAAGAATATTCCTAGAGGCGCTGAAGTTCAAAGAAGTAGAAATCAAAACCAGATGGTCAACTGAAGACGATCCTTTTAAATGACTGTGGAAGGAGTAAGCAGACTTGACACAAACTCTGAAGATTTTCTGCAGCATTGTTCAACTACACTGCATACAGAGATCTAAGTTTTGCTTAAGTAATGATAACCTAGCTGTCAAACCATGATGAACTTTTCATTGCTGCCACTAGCTCTTCAGCAGTTTAAGATAAGTCCTATAATGTTACAGCAAAAAACCCAACCAAACTCACTGTCATCAAGTTGTTTCTGACTCATAGCAATCCTACAGATGGAGTAGAACTGCCCCATAAATGTTTTAAGGAGCACCTGGTGGATTCTGACCACCATCATTTTGGTTAGTAGCCATAGCTCTTAACCACTAGACCACCAGGGTTTCCAATGTTAGAATACACGGATTCATTACTAGTTTCTTTGAAGAAAGGGAAAAAAATCCACATAGTCCCTCAGTCTCTTCATTATCCCATGGAAAGGCATTCAGAGTCAAGGCATCTACTGGATGTAACGTGAGTTTTGCTGCAGTGGCACCAGGTAAACTACGAGACTAGGTTTGTACTATCGCCTATTTGTAGTAATTGTTTAGAAATGCCAACTGCCGATCAGCTGGAGACTTGGGGACAAAGGTAAATATTGTAGTACTCTGTATCAGGTGAGGAAAGTCTCCAGAATATAAAAAAATATGTTTGGATAGAGTCTCTTCTTACATGATACTAGCTGAACTAATCATGAAGAACTTGATTCAAGTCCTGATGACCACAGAACTCCCACAAAATAAAACTGGCCCTAATTTAACATACCTGGCTTGCTATTTTATTTATTTTAAAGTGACAATTTTGTTCAATAAAAATGCACCTTTAAACATAATTCTGTGTTATTCTCTCACCAAGACTTGACATTTCTAGGAAGATTTCATTTTATTTTCCTGCTCTATGTCATTCCCCTACCCCCCTCCAAGACCTCAGATGTTTATTTTAAGGTTTTCGAGTCCAGGGACAAATAATTTCATCTCTAGAGCCAGGCACATTGTAGGGGAGGTAGTTTGCTGACATTGTTATGCCAAAGTACCTTATCTCTTTTATTATTAAATTCAGACTTGCAATGAGGACTTGCCAAATAATACTGAGGTAGAAACAAACTTAAAATAAAAGAAAACAAATTAGAGCTGTAGAGATAGAATTAGCTTTTCCACACTGACAGGTAGCCAAGAAAAGGCTTCATACTCTTAAGCTCAAATGGACTAATTTTAAGAGACAGGATGGATGAACTAGTGTTCCAGGGAAATGAACTTCTATTAAGATATGGGCTTTCTGGTGGAGGACTGGTGTTTTTAATGTGAAAAGGAAGCTAAAAGCAACAGACTCATTGGCAAGCTTGGCTTAAAGAAAATATGAAACCACATCTGCTGAGAAAAGCTTTCTCATGTGGAAAATCCAGAAACATTATGAATGCAAAGGAGACATAATGAGAATTTTTAGAACAGTTATGCTTCTGTTGATCATAATAAGACCTTGCATTTGCATAGGGCTTTTATTTTACTTTCAGTTCTTGTTTAAATGGGTTCTCACAAAACCCCTACTCTTTTATATGGCTGGTATCATTATCACATCAGCATTCCATATTCATTCCTCTTCCTGTACCCCTCACTCCATCCTTGTTATGTTAGCAGTTTAGGTGTACTAAACCAGATCTATCACGGGAGGAGAACAGCAAGTCAGTCATGGAGTGGTGGTGTGATTAAGACCCGAGCCTATACTGAAAGTAGACTTGGATCTGAGATTTAGCTCTATGGTTACTGGCTGTGTGTTCCCAGCCAAATTATTCAATCTCTCTAAATTTGTTTCTTCATCAGTGAAGTGGTTATAATAATTCCTGCTTCATGAGGGTGTCATGAGTTTTAAAAAAGATCCTGAATATAAGGAGTATTGAATAAGAGCTTATACATGGAGACACTCAATACTTGTCGCATAAATATTATAGTAATTATTAAGAATTGGATGCCCTGGTTGTGTAGTGGTTAAGTGCTATGGCTGCTAACCAAAAGGTTGGTGGTTTGAATCCACCAGGTGCTCCCTGGAAACATTGCAGTTCTACTCTGTCCAAAGGGTCACTATGTGTCAGAATCACTATGAGTTGGAATTGACTTGATGGCAGTAGATTTGGGTTTTGGTTTATTATGAATTACCAATTAGTTCTTCATAACTAATTCTGTAATAACTATTTCACATATGTAAAAAGATGCTATAAAATGTCTGAATCTCAGCACAATCTCCTTTTACTACTTGTGCATACTTTTATTTCAAGACTCTATTTGGGAAGGAAAAATAAGATTAGGGATTATTGGTAGAAGACTTGGAGAACTAATGGCTAATTATTGCCTTTCAGGCGTTAAAAACCTATAGTCTAGACATAAATGTAGTAAGTTTATCTGACACTTTTCCTATTGCCCAACCATCCAACACTGTGAGTCTCTGATCAGGGGAGAAAAAGGAAAATTGAACAAAAGGAAAAATAGAGCATGACTGTTGATGTGGGAGTGCTGAAATTGATGTAGGACATTCCTCTGCAAATTTGGGAAAAAAAGATAGAGGATATATGAGACCCACTTTCCAGCTTAGCTTTGAGATGCTTGCATGTATGCCCCAGATCATGATGCCGAAGTGAAATTAAGAAGACTGCTTTGGATTTTGTGGCAGAGTGTAACTGATGAGGACTAGAACTCCCTCAGTCCCCAAGAGGTCGAAGAACACAACCAAACCTTACCTTAGGTAGGAGAATGACATAAAAATTAACTAAGGGAAAAAATCCTTAACCCTATGAAGATGTGCATTCACACATAGCAGCTTGCGTTGAGTGGCAAGGGGCTATCGCATCAAATGGCAGCGGAAGTGCAAGCCAAACAGTGGTATGTCTCCTTGGACACCAGCATAGATCAACACCAAGAAGTGAGGCCTCTTCCTACCGATAATGCAGAGCTTCTGTTTTTTGTTTTTTCATAAGCCCTGAAGCCTGGAATCAACTCTGGGAATAAGGAAAGCAAAGGAAAACAGTTCTAAATTTGATTTTAAGCTCAAAATGATTTCAAAATCTGTGCTTCCCTAGCATGAAATGATTGAAGTTTCTGCTACTAGATGAAATAGGGTCTCAAGAAAAAAATTAAGCTCAGTTATGAGAAAATAAAGTTACCTTTTTTGGTGAACTTGAGTTTGTGCCCTATGAAAATACTGTGTATTCTACATATGCAGCTCTCATTTACTTTACAGAATAGGTTTTATCTCCACTTAGTAAAATAAGAAACTCCTATAGAGTTTACTATAATATATACACCCAGATACTGTGACTACAGTTAGGGTGACTGCTCATAGACATATGATTTCGTCTCTAGGGTTGCCACAAGTCAGACACAACTTGATGGCACTAGGTGGGTTTCCTCGTTTGTACTGTATTCCAGTGGTTCTCAAACTTAATGGTACATAAGTGTCTTTTTAAACCGACTCTAAACTTCAAATAGTCTGATTATTTAGGTCTTTAGTGGAATGCATAGTGGTTAAGGGCTAACTCAAAGATTGGCACATAGAATCTGCCAGGTGCTCCTTGCAATTACCAGAGGCAGGCCTATGCTGTCCTCTAGGGTTGCTAGGAGTTGGAATCAACTCAATGGCAATAGGTTTGGCTTTTTGGTTTAGTGGAAAGCAGGAAATGAAAACCTTAACATGCTACCTATGTCATTTTAGTTCTGGCTAAGCCATCAAGCCAGACTGGTTCCAGATAAGAGAAAAAAAACAGAAAGCGAAGAAAAAGGACTGAAGCATTATGACTAAATATTTAAATGATTACATATATACTGAACTGATAAACATTTTAATCACTTCACTTCTGGCCAATGCCACAATGGCTAATTTCCGTGCCATGATAAGATGTAGTCTACTCTTTATTTGGCCAGATTTTTGCCTACCAAGCTACAAGTTTAGGTTCTTAAATATTCCTTAAAACAATCTCTTATTTAGTTTAAATATGCTTCCTATCATCATTTACTTGCAAAATAATTTCTATTATAGTGGATTTGCATATTTAGTAGCATTTTCACAATGTTCTAATAAATTTTTTATTACTTTCAATACAGTTGGTTTTTGGCTGTGGTTGCCCAAACAGTAGGAGACAAATTTGGATGACAGTTCAGGTATTTACAGTTTCCTTAAATATTTTAATACATTATATCTTTTCCCAAAGAGTAACTGAAAAGCAAATACTTTACAATTATTTTGTATACACACAATCTTTTTAATATTAGATCAAAGTAAACATAGTAAGACTCTGTTACCCGGCACCCCCCGTTATAAAATCTCTTGTTACCTCTTACCTCTTGTAGGAACAGAACTTTCTTTCAGGCAGGATAAAGGCACAAATACATTGTCAGCCTATTAACACTTTGTTTTCTGAGTGGTTCATCATTTACAGAAAGGATACCCAGCTTTTTCAGTTCACTCAGGACATTCTTGGGTTTAGCATTGAAAGTTTTGTATCCCAGGAAACCCCTGAGTGACAGACAAATCAGTTAGTTGGTCAATACATTTGCAGGAGAAAAACTAGCTGTCTTAACAATGTCCTGCTCAAAAGAATAGGAAAACACATGTAAAGGAATAATAGTTTCAATGTTATCCACGAGTTCTCTCCTTTGTCTTCCTGGGCACAAGAGTTTCTTTGGGCTGCTCAAAGCATCTATTTGCCTGGACCATTGTGGATAAACAATGCTTTAGACAGTGGCAAGGAAACTGGCATTTGATATAGAAGGACTTAATTCTTGGTGAAGAAATAGTGTAAGGTTTGGCTTAAGATGTTCTTGTGAGAGAATTTGTTGTGTTGCTTTATTACTCCCTCTATCCCATTGACACAGAGACTATAAGATTTGGATTATACAGTTCTCCTTCATCATGATGTTTCATCCACCTAAAAGAGCCAGGTCACCTTCGTGACAGAGATGACATTGAGGAAGTAGAATTTCCCTTCTTACTCTGGGACACTGCGGTGAAGAGAAGAAGGTAGAATGCAGGAGAGATACAAACACAATCATATTCTTTCTTTAGGTACCACAAAAAAAGTAGGAAAATGATGTCCCCATTCGCTGATTAGGACTCAAGGAGTAAACCTCCACAGTGAATTCCCTATAGCAGTCTGAGGCATAGACAGATCAAGATAACTTGTGCTACAGGGGACGCTAGGTTGGAATATTCCCAAGCCACCCTTAGCTCCCAATAGGTCTGCCATGTTATATAATGTCAAAAACTCTGCCCTGCCTTTTCCAGAGTCTGTGGTAAAAAAAATTCAAGCCCAGTGGATCAGATGGAGAGTCTAGAAGATGTCAAAGATGCTGAAATAAGCAGAAATTACAATAAAGGAGGGCCACAGAAGATAGTATCAAGGCTAAGAAAAGCAGTAAGTACAAAAGTAACGCACTCGCTGTCCAAACACACGAACACTGCGCAGGATAAAGACTTCTACTACTATTATCCCAATGCTTCAGCAGTAAGAGAATACCAGGACCAGTGAAAACTGAAACTAGAAGCTCTTTACTAACTCAGGGTTGCTTAAGCCTCCCACTCCTCCACCACACACCAGACCTCACCTTAAGGAGAGAAGCAGGGAGAGACACTAAAAATTTTGTCCAAGAAAAAATAAATTCTACTAGGGTCTGTTTAATTATTAAATCAGACTAAACTTTGAAACAACACATAACTTTAGTCGCCAACCCCAACTATCCAAAAATGAGTGCTCAGAAAGAAGTGCAAATAACTTACTGAATATAAAACCTACTATTTCTGTAAGTTTGTTTCTTTTCATTTCCACATTGTAGTACATGCTAATGCCCCTTTTTAGAGCCTAAATCCATTAATTATCTTCTTAAGAGTGGAACCTATAGCCTGATATAGGAGATACTACTAATTATTCACCAAAATTCTTTTTCTCTGTTCCCTGGCAAGTAGGAAGACTGTGTCTGCCAGCCTTTGCAGACTGTTTGAGCAAGCTCTAGCTAAAGGAATGTGCACAAAAGGATTGACCCATTAGATTTTTCCACATATAATTTTTTCTCTTTCCCCTTCCATTGGCTAGACAGATATTTCTGAGTTTGGTGATAATGTCACATACTGGAAGAACCCAGGGACTGACAAGCAAGACAAGGGGGAAAGTCACTCACTGAGCGAAACAAAGAACGAAATTTTTATTGTGCTTTCACTGGAAATATGGAGTTCATTATTATATTAGTTTCATGTTAATATACATTGAAGCAGTAGGTGGGCAAAGAGGACTAGAGTAGGACTGATGGATTCACAAAAGACAAGGAGGAAGACAAAAAAAGAAAAAAGAATCAAAGATTCATTAGTGGTAGAACCAGATAATTAGAAACTGACGTAAACCTAACTTGAACCAGTTTAAATTAAAAAGATAATTCATTGGCCCTCAAATTTTAAATTCTAGAAGTGAACTTCACATATCTGGAAGCAGAGTCTCAGATCTTACTGTTAGAATTATCTTATTATCACTTTGTCTCCACATCTTTCTCTCTATTCATTTATTTCTGCTTTTTTTAATTTAGATTAATTTTAGAAAAGCACTATTTGTTGACAAAGTTAGCCAGTAGCTTCCGAAAACATCCCAAATGGAACTGATTATTTTTATCTTCCCTGAATCAGTCATTATGTCCACAGGGATAAGGTACTTTAAACGGCTACCCTGGGATGCACATTTGTGCCTGCTTCTCTGACAAGTCCACTAAATGGAGGACCGGAAGTTTCCAAAGGAAGAGCTGCAGGACAGACACAGATATAACGAATATCAACCACAGTGGCTTAACAAAAGTAGATAGACAATAGAGAAATATAGATGAAACATAGATAAACCAGTGCAGAGCTGAGAGACAGATAGATAAATAGACAGACACCCGAATAACCAGTCCCTGGAGAGGGACATCGTGCTTGGTAAAGTAGAGAGTCAGTGAAAGAGAAGAAGACATTCATCGGGATTCACTGACACAGTGGCTGCAACAATGAGTTCAAACACAGCAATGACTATGAGAATGGCCCAGGGCTGGACAGTGTTTCATGCTTTTACATACAGGACCACTATGAGTCAGAACGAACTTCACCAAAAAAACCTAACAAAAATATCCATCTGCATGTTAACAGTCATCAGCTAGGCTGATCTGTGCTATGAAATGTTGGTAGGGGCAGTAGTTATCTGGAGGAACAATTGGAATGTCCAAAATTAACAAGGCATCAGGATTGGAGGAAGATTCATTAACAACCTATGTTACATAGATAATACAGCCTTGCTTGCTGAAAGTGAAGAGAATTTGAAACACTGATGAAG
Source organism: Heterohyrax brucei (assembly GCA_028571685.1). Lineage (NCBI taxonomy): Eukaryota > Metazoa > Chordata > Mammalia > Hyracoidea > Procaviidae > Heterohyrax > Heterohyrax brucei. Next base: position 136,060,467 of record CM053142.1, on the reverse strand, counting down.
ATGAAAGATCACAACTTTCAGTATGTATTGCGTGCCAAAATTAACCCTGAAACCAAAAACCAAACCCACTGCTGTTGTGTCAGTTCCAACTTACAATTGAACCAGTGAGTAACATGCTGATAAATTGAGAAAAGATTGAAGTTGTCAAGGATATCATTTTACTTGGTTCCCCAATCAGTACCTATGGAAACAGCAGTCAAGAAATCAAAAGACACATTGTACTGGGAAAATCTGCTGCAAAAGACCTTTTTAAAGTGTTGGAAATTAAACTAAGGTGCACCTGACCCAAGCCATGACATTTTCAGTTGCATCATATACATATGAAAGCTGGATAATGAATAAAGGAGACAGAAGAAGAATTGACACCATTGAATTGTGGTGTTAGAGAAGAATATTGAATGTGCCATGGACTACCAATCAAACAAACAGATCTGCTCTGGAAGAAGTACAACCAGAGTGCTCCTTGGAAGCGAAGATGGTAAGACTGCATCCAGTATACTTTGGACATGTTGTCAGGAGGGATCAGTACCTGGAGAAGGACATCATGCTTGGTAGAGGGTTAGCTAAAAAGAGGAAAACCGTCAAGGAAATGGACTGACACATTGTCTTCGACACTGCCAGGAATGGGCAGTGTTTCATTCTGTTGTTCATTGGATTGCTTTGAGTTGGAACTGACAAAATAGCATGTAACAAAAACAGGAAGAATATGACTCACTCAGCATGCCTGCTGGCTAGACGCTTAGCTGAGGTTTAGTCTGGAGCTTCTGTATCTAAACTATCTAGGTGGCTTGGGCTTCTCTAGTGTAGTGACTTTGTCCTAAGGGAGTGTGTCAAGAGCCAACGTTCCAAGAATGTGAAAGTGGAAGTTGCAGTCCACGTAGAGATTAGGCCAGAACTATGAAAATATTACTTCTACCACATCCTGTTGACTGAGCTGTCATGGGGTCAGCCAAAAGTTTGGGTAAATAAATTCTAAATCAACTCTACCTCTTAACGGAGAGAGTGACAGAAAGGTTGGAGTCACCTTTAACACGCCACTCATGCTATCAGGAAAATGGTATGAAACATGTGAGTTCATTGTAAACAATCATGGTTTGGACAAAACTCCTTTAGCAGGAAAAGGTTATGGCACAACCAGGAATGAAAGTGGTATGTGGGTTACTGTGGCTCTGGAAGTCTTGAGAATGACATTACATGCAAAAAGCCAGAGCTCACTTTATTGCGGGAGTCTAAGAGTCTGACCTACACACATCCTTTTCTAAGAGCAATATCAGTGGGAAAAAGCCCACAGAGAGTAATTTGTACTTATTGTTCATTCAACACAGAATTTTAAAAGACATATTTCACTACTATAGCAGAAGGAAAGAAGATCCATGTGCAATGGCAGAATCAGTGGTTGTGAAGGCCCAGAATACATCTGGGTCTGGCATTGTTCACTTGTTTCCTTAAGATGATAGTCTAACCCCAGCACTGAGAAAAGATATACAGCTTGTTTTGAATGCATCTAGGGAGATAAAGCTCTGAATTTCTTATAAGGTTAATGCCAATTGGAGAAAGAATTTTAACTATGAATGAAACAAGCAAAAAATATGCAAAATAAAGTCATTGGTCAACATTTAAGAAAACATAGTATCACAGAAAGCTTGAAAGAATACCACACTGATGCCGAGTTCCTATTAACGATGAACAATTTTAGAAAAGGACGCTGATAACAGATGCCCAAGATGATGACCCTAATCAATGTCACAGAGTTACTTAAGTAAAATCTGTTGACTTGACAAATTTGTTATGCATATTTTTACCACATTAATAACAATAATAAGAAAATATGCCCTAAAATAGTGTATAAAATGAGAGTTAAGTTGTTTCAGGACGGGGTTTTACTAGCTTTTAGCTCTAAATTGAGTTTTTGGCAAAGTAAAATACCAGCTAAGGGAGCTTATGATAGTCTTAACTTCCTGACAGAAACATGATGGAAACACTTACAGCTTAGTCATGAGATTAGTTTTTAAAAATGAAATACGTATCAGTAGAGACTAAAGGAAAAAGGATGGAAAAAGGCAAAATAAGAGCTGTCTGGAGCCATCATACCTAGGCTTTTCCAGCCTGCATTAGCCTTCTGGAGGGCAGGAGCACCCCCTGAAACTCTCTATGATGTTTCAAGGAGCTAAGACTCATACTACTAAGAGTTAAAGAGAAAAAGAAGAAGAAGAAGGGATATAGCTTATCAGATGCCAGAATACTCCTTACTGGGAAAGAAAGAAATTAATCTTGGGGAAAATGAGGCATTTGGCATTACAGACAATAAGAATTATAAATCCTCAAACACCTTAGAAAGTAGGTAAAGGGTATAGAAGGGTCTATGCAAGTTCAGATTTTTCTTCTTACCAAGGGTATTCATTCCATTTAATGACTGTTGTGGAGAAGCACTCCTTGGAAACTCTATGGAGCAGTTCTACTCTGACCTATGGGCTCACTATGAGTCAGAATCAACTCAACAGCAGTGGATGGGTATATTATGAAAGGGTGATTCTAGGAAATATGAACGTTTAATGGGCTTAGTTGCCAGCTGAGAGGTTGGAGTATGGAATCCACACAGAGGCTTCTTAGAAGAAAGGCCTAGCATCAAATACTGAAAAAGCAGCCACTGAAAACTCTATACAGCAGCTTTATTCTGACACATATGGGGTTGTCATGAGTTGAGATCAACTTAATAGCAACTGGGTTTTATTATGGACAGGAGGAATATTTGCTGAAGTGTTGATCAATCCATCCAGCAGTCCACATCTTTTAAAGAACACTTCTCTAATTTTATCTTCCATACTATCTCAGCTGTTTGTTCCTGAGGATGCTTCCTAAACTGGTCAATGTTAATTATCACCCTTCTCTAATTTTTGTTTCATGCATTGCATTCCATTTTCATGGTCTCTTCTACCCAGTTGACCCAAGATCTTCAAATCATTGATCCCATCATCTTTTCACTACTCTTCACCCTCTTCATACCTTCACTTCACTCCTTATTAGTTTAAGTGTCTTAGCCAAACATTACAAAATACCCTGGAAAGTACCCTTAATTCCTTTGATGTTCTTTCATTTATGGCATTTATTTTGAAAAGTCCCACATCTGGTTAAATACCTTCCTAGTCTCTGTAGCTCAATATGGCTGTGAAAAAACAACCAACTGAACTGATAGACTTGACTTTATATTCATGGAAACAGACTCGAGACAATCCTAATGTTGCCTGATAATCATAACATATCTCTCTAATCCATTTAACTCTCCCAGTATTCTAGAAGACACTCTCATGTTTTGTAACACCCATCTCTTGTCTCCCTTGTCTTCACTCCTAGCTGGTCATATTGCTTCCATTTTTAATGAGAAAAGTAAAGGAACCAGGAGAGACCTCCATATTACCACACGACCATTCTGTTTACCAAGTTCCAGACACACTGTCATTAACATTTGCTATTATCTGAACATGTTAAGCATGTATCTACCATAGGCCATTTATAAATGCAATACTTTTGCAAATTCTCTCTATTTTTTTTTTTTTTAATGGGTTAGAGAGGAAATATTTTAGTCTTTTCAGGTCAGAATGTCTGTATCAGCTACCCAACTCTGTCGTTATAGCTGAAATACAGAGATAAAAACAAAAAAGTCCATTGCCAGTGAACAAATTCTGACTCATAACAACCCCATAGGATATAGTAGAACTGCCCCATAGGGCTTCCAAGGAGCCTCTGATGTATTTGAACTGCTGATCTTTTGGTTAACAGCTGAACTCTTATCCACTAAGCCACCACAGTAAGGCTATTCAATACAGCCATAGACAACACCTAAATGACTGGGTGCAATCAAATTTGGCCCAAAGGCATACTTTTCAGACTCTTGATATAGAATAGGCTGTTACCTTTCAGAAACAGATTGCCAGTCCTGTCTTCCATGGCATATCCAGGTGGATTAGAACTGACACTCTTTGGCTAGTGGTCCAGTACTTAACCATCTGTGCCACACAAGGATTCTGTACACTGTGCACTGGAACTGATTGAGCAGCAGTTGTAACAACAAAAACAATACAAACCAATGGAACTACTGAAAAAAATTCAGAACTAGAACCAAATATATGTGGTCAATTAACTTTCAACAAAGATTCTAAGGAAATTCCACATAGAAAAAATAATCATCTGAAAAGATTGTGCTGAATAATAGATAACCACAGTCAAACAAAATAAACCTTATCCCACATCGTATACCATATACTAAAATTAACTAAAAATACATAATAAGCAAAATTTCTAAAACAAAACATACTAAATCTCTTGATTGTAAGTCAGAGATTTCTTAAGCAGGACACAAATTGTTTTTAAAATTAATTTTAAAATCTGATTTAAAACTTCTGCTATTAAAAGTCATTTAAGAAAATAAAAAAAAAGCCATATGCTAGAATAATGTATTAGCAAAACATACATCTAATTAATGATTCACATTTATAAGGTATAAGGGCATTCTTTTGACTCAATAATAAGTAGACAAATGGTACAATGAAGAAAATTGCTAAATATTTGAAAAGACACTTCCTTGAAGAAAATAGGTAGTAAATAAACATACAAAATGATTAATATGAAATCAAAGCATATTAAAACCCCAACAAGATATCATTACAAATAGTATGAAAGATTTCAATCTAAAAGCAGAACTTGTCAAAATAGTATAAAAAGTTGCCTATAAGATATCATATTTTTCTAAAATCACAAATAGCTATAAATTAAAAGGTAAAAAATTATTTACTTGCTCAGAGTTGCCTTAGAAAGTTCTGCATATCTATTTCCAATCTATGGGGTGGTTCTACTCTGTCTATGGGGTGCTATGAGTCAGAATTGACTTCATAGCAATGGCATTTTGGCTTAAAAGGTCTAAGCCGTTAAAACTCTATAGAGCGCAGTTATACTGTGCAGCACGGGGGATTGCCATGAGTGAGAACTGGCTCAAGGACAACTGGTTTTAGTTTTGGGTTTTGAATGGTTAGTTTTATGTATCTACACGATGAGGGCATACTAAAATTAAACTAAACCCACTGCCATCAAGCTGACTCAGACTTATATCCACACTATACACTAGCGTCGACCTGCTCCATAGAGTTTTTAAGGCTGGAAATCTTTATGGAAGCAGACCGGCGCATCTTTCTTCAAAAGAGGTGTTTGTTGCTGTTGTTGTTAGGTGCTACAGAGATAGATGGGTGCAACTGACAGAGATTCTATGTGCAGCTGAATGAAACACTGCCTGATACTACGCCATACTCACAATCTTTATATTTGAGCCCACTGTTGCCACCGTGTCAATCCATCTTCAAGATCTTTGTCTTTTTCACTGACCCTCTACTTCAATGAGCATGCTATCCTTCTTCAGGGAGTGGTGCCTCCTGATAACGTGTCCAAAGATAAACTCTTACTATCCTCATTTCCAGGGAACACTCTGGCTGTATTTCTCTCAAGATGGACTTGTTCACTCCGCTAGCAGTCCATGGTTTGTTCTATATTCTTGACCAATGCCATAATTCAAAGTCAAAAATTCTTCAGTCTTTCTTATTCAGTGTCCAGCGTTTGTATACATGCGAGGCAACTGAAAATACGATGACCTTAGGTCAGACATACCTTAATCATCACAGTGGTATCTTTGCCTTTTAACACTTTAACAGGTCTTTGGTAGAAGACTTACTCAGTGAAAATGTTAAATTCATGACTGCTGCTTCCATGGGAATTGATTGTAATCCAAATAAAATGAAATCTGTGACAATTTTAATATTTTCTGCAGGTCATTAAATTACTTATTGGTCCAGTAGCAAGGATTTTTGTTTGCTTTCTGTTGAGGTGCAATCTGTAAGACTATAGTCTTTGATCTTTATCAGAAAGTACCTCAAGTCTTCTTCACTTTCAGCAATAAAGGTCGTATCATCCGCATACCACAATTTGTTAATGAGTCTTCCACCAGTTCTTCTAAGGATACATTCTTCTTCGTATAATCCAGCTTCTCAGATGATTTGCTTAGCATACAGATTGAATACTTACGGTGAAAGGATATCCTTCTTGATTTTAAACCATGCAGTTACCCCTTTCTCTATTCAAAGGATTACCACTTGGTCTGTATACCACTAGATGTTCTGGAATCCCAGTTCTTCTCAATATTATCCATAACCCAAGCAGTTGAACATTTTTGCACAGTCAAGAAAACACAGGTAAACATCTTTCTGGTGTTCTTTGTTTTCAGTGGAGAACAATCTGATACCAACAAAGATATTCCTAGTTCCATGTCTTCTTCTGAACTTGGCTTGAATGTCTTGCTGTTCCCTGTTGATGAACTGCAAAATCTTCTGAATGATTTCAGCAAAATTTTACTTGAATGTAATACTCATGATATTGTTAGATAATTTCTGCATTCTGTTAAAACACCTTTCTTTGGAGTGGGCACAAACATGGATCTCTTCCAGATGATTGGTCAGTAGCTATCTTTCACATTTTTAGAAGGCAAATTCTAAATTTCTGTCTTTCATATTTCTTGGATGAGCGAAGCCCTCCAGCACTGCATCCATTTGTTGAAACTTCTCCATTGGTATTCAGTCATTCCTGGAGCCTTGTTTTATGCCAGTCACCAGTACAGTTTACTTCTTTCTTCAGTTTGTGGTAATATGTTACTTCCCAAAAGGTTGAATGTTGACCAGTTCTTTTTGGTACAGTGTGTATTTTTTCTATTTCTTTTTGATATTTCCTGAGTAATCAATATTTTGTGTGTTGAATCCTTCAAAATTGCACCATGGGTCTTGAATCTTTTCTTTGGTTCTTTCAGCTTGAGAAATATTTAGCCATGTTCTTCCCTTTTGGTTTTCTGATTCCAGGACTTTGCTTATTTCATTATAATATTTTACTTTGTCTTCTCCAATTGTCCTTTGAACTCTTCTGTTCAACTCTTCATAATTTTTCCATTTGTTATAGCTACTCTACATGCAAAAGTCAGTTTCAATATCTCTTCTTTTTTACTCTTTTCTTTCTTTCCTGTAATATAAATTTCCTTTTGCTTTTTTCATATATGATGTTCTTGATGTCTTCCCGCAACTCATCTAGTCTTTAGTCAACAGTGTTCACTATATCAAACCTATTCTTGTGTCAGTGTCCAAAATAAGATGGGATATACTCAAGTTTGTGTTTTGTCTCAACAGATTTGTTTTACTTGTCTTCTACTTCAACCTGAATTTGCGTAGGACCACTTGATGGTCTGTTCTGTAGTTAGCCCCTGGCCCTCCTCAAACTGAAGATACTGGGTTTTTGCACTAGCTCTTTCCACAGATGTGGTTGAATTGATTCCTGTATTTTCCATCCAGTGTGTCACTGTTTACTTGCTGATAAACAATATTAGCAATGAATAAGTCATTGCTCTTACAAAATTCTATCATGTGATCTCAAGCATCATTCCTATCACCAAAACCGTATTTTCCAATTACCGGTCTTTCTCTCCTGCTTTCAGTTTTCACACTGCAGTTACGAATAATTATCAGTGCAATCCGGATTGAATGTTTGATCAATTTTGAACTGCAGAAGGTGGCAAAAAATCTTTAGCTTGTGCATCTTTAGTATTGGTAGTGCATAAATTGTAATAATAGTTGTATTAACTTGTCTTCCATTTAAGTGTTTGGATGTATTCACTCACGGGCAGGATTGACCTTGAAATGTTCTTTTTGATGATGAACATCAGGCCATTCCTCTTTAATTTGTCCTTTCTTAGCTGAGTAAACCATGTAATTATCTGATTCAAAATGGCCAATGCCAGTTCATTGGAGCTCACTAATGTCTAGGATATTGATCTTCAACTGTTTCACTTCATTTTGGACAACTTTCAATTTTCCTGGATTTATACTTTATACATTCTATGTTCTGATTATTAATAACTATTTTCAGCTTTCTCTTGTCATCTGGAGTCATGCCACATCAGCAAAACTTGACTCATCCACTTCATTAAGGTCAACTTGACTTTGAGGAGGTAGCTCTTCCCCACAACTGTGCTTTGAGTGCCTTGCAATCTGAGGAGCTTACCTTCAGGCACTGCACCAGGAAATGTTTTGCTGCTGTTCACCAGGTTTTCACTTCCTTTTTTTTTTTTTTTTTTTTCATAAGTAGACTGCCTGGTCCTTCTTCCTAGTCTTAGTCTGGAAGCTCCACTGAAGCCTGTCTCCCAAAGGCAGTGGCAAAACCTCCAGTATCACAGTTACATGCAAGCCACTGTAGTGCAATAAACTGGCAGAATTGTGGTAGAAGAGTGGCTGGTGGCTTCCGCTGGCTGCCCATTATGGTTAGGATCCAAGCACTTAACCACTGTAGCACCAAGGTTCCTTTATTTAGGCTTTAGCATCTAGTTTTCCAGTTAAACATTAAATGACTGTTTTATTGTAGCTGTCAAAGCCTTCACAGTCTTAAAAAAAAAATTCTTATTCTTCTCATTATCCATATGTGTCTGTGTTATTTGTATCCCTTTATTTCTACTTGAAAAAATAAATTTTCTACAAAACCAAAACCAAATGTGTTGCCATCAAGTCAATTCCAACTCATGGCCACCCTATATGATAGAGTAGAACTGCTCCATAGGGTTTCCAAAGAGCAGATGGTGAATTCAAACTGCCAACCTTTTGGTTAGCAGCCAACGTCCTAACCACAGCACCACCAAGGCTGAGCTATTCTGTCATTTGGCATGACTCAATATTAAATGCAACTTCATACAAATATTTTCACACATTTCTAAAAAAGATATGCTTTATATTTTGGGTCTACACTTAAAATCCAATGCTATCAAGTGAATTCTGACTCATAGTAATCTAATAGGACAGAGTAGAACTGCTCTGTAGAGTTTCTAAGGAGTACCTGGCAGATTCGAACTGCTGATCTCTTGGTTTGCAGACACAGCTCTTACTCACTATGCCATCAGGGTTTCCAGAGTTAGGTTTAGAATTTTGAAACATAAAAATGTTTTTGTTCTTTTCTTTGCATTTTATTTGTCTTTATAAATCAGATCAATCAGTCAACCAATAAAGATTGCTAATTGAATGGCTATGAAGTTTTCAGAGAGAGGCTATTAAGGCCTATAAATGCACCATCAGAAGCTTCTTCTATAGTACTGCATTAATTTTTCCTGACTTTAATACCAATCTTATTATCCCTTTGGCTGTCAGATGCTTAGCTCAAACAGAGAAAATGCATCATGTTTACAAGTGATAGCCTAGAGTCAAAATATTTTTATTGAATGATGAGGCTCAGGGCTCATAATAGACTAGGTATTATTACTGGGTTTATAATGTTAGACAGACTTCTAAGATGACCCTTAACATTCATGCTCCCTGGTGTATATACCTTATACAGTTCTCCCACTTTGAGTGTGGGAAGAACTTTCAAATACAAGGGATATCACTCCCATGATTAGACTACATTTATAATCAATGGTGAAGGGATTTTGTAGCTGTATTAAGTCCTTAGGCGGGTTGATTTCAAGTTAATCAAAAGGGAGATTAACCCAACTGGAACTAACCTAATCAGGCAAGCCCTTTAAAAGAGGGTTTGGATCTTCCCTCAGTTCAGAGAGATTCTTCCACTGTCTTTGAAGAAATACACTTTGATGTCTTGAGAGGGCCTATGAGAGGTCCTGTAAGAGATGGTCACATGGCAAGGAGCTGTGAGAGGCCCCTAGGAGCTGAATGATGGCCAGAACAGGAACAGAGACCTCATTTTCCAACAACTATAAAGAACTGGTTCAGCCAACAACTACGCAAGCTCGGAAGAGGATCCTGAGATCCAGAAAGGAACACAATCTGTCGCTGTCTTGATTACAGCCTTCAAAACCCTGATCAGAGGACCCATCTACTCAGTGACTGGACTTTTTAATATGACTGAGTGAAAATGTACATTCCCGTATAAATTTACATGCCCACTTATATGCAGCTTCCACTGCTCTCCCTGCCCAGTGACAGAACACTATTCCTCTCTGCTCCATACATGTCTCATCTTCCCAACAGTCTCCTTTCCCCTTCTCTCCACCCACTCTCCTTCCTCCAGCCAGAGGTCTGCAGTATAATATCCTACAGATGTATTTGACCCACAGAATTGTGAGGTAACCAATGCATGTTTATTTTAAATGACTAAGGTTTTAGTAATTTGTTATGTAGCAATAGATTTTGAACACAGCTGTACTGATTATCAAAATATCAAATGTTTCTTACCAGTTTGGAAATATCCTTTGCCCAAGCTCCTGAGGGCCTTTGTGCCACCACTCAGCCACCTGGGCTATCACAATTTATATCCACAATTCATCAACTAAAAAATTACCACCTGACCCAGCAGGACCTTCCAGTACCCTCCTTCAGCAGCATGGTACTTCTCTCTGATCATCCACAAGCTCTCTCACACTGGCTGCTAAATATTTTGAAAATCACCCTTATATGTTATTTAAAAGATAATTTAAAATTGTAGAAATTGTAGAGAATAGAAAAGGAAATGTTCCTGCCTTCATGGAGCTTACATATAAGAGAAGAAAAGAAAAATAAGTGAACAAATAATATAATTTTTGATACTGATCAATTCTATAAAGAATACAAATAGAGTTATGTGGTGGAAGATGACCAAGGTGGAGATCACTTCTCCCCTCACATACCACTCCCCCTCAAAAAATGGAATTTGAGGTAAGACCTGAAAGTGGGAAGGAGCTGGTCACGATGCAATCTGTAAAAGATGAGGTCAGGTAAGTAAACCAGGTCAGGTTAATGAAGCTCAGTCAGGACATTGTAAGGAGCTGAATTTTATTTTTAAGTGAAAAAAAAAGGAAGAAGCCACTGAAAGCTTTTGAGTAGAAAAATGACATGATTTAAACTATTTTTTAAAAAGAGCACTGCGCTCCCTGCAACTTTTTCTCTCTAACATCAAATAACCTGTTGCCCTCAAATCGATTACGACCCTCTGAACCCTAGAGGACTGAGTAGAACTTCCCTATATGATTCCAAGGAGTGGCTGGTGAATTGGAACTCCCAGGCTTTTGGTAAGCAGCCGTGATCATCATCGCTGCCCCCTTGGGATTCTGGCACTTAATAGCCGTGACGTATTACCAGGAACAGTAATAGAAAACTTTTTGAGAATACTTTCTCTATGCACACTCCTAACCCTGTCTTCTGTGGCCTCACCAGAGGGCAACCCCTTAGATAATCTGCTGCTACCAGTCTCACTTTCATTATCTCCTTTTTAGGAACATTTTAAGACAATCCACACAGCTTTAATACTTGTTATGTCTCTGAGAATGTTAATAATACATCTTCTTCCTCTTAATTGACATGTTTCTTGATTTAAAAAAAATATTTTACTGCATTTTTCTTGGTGAAAGTATACACAGCAAAACAGGTTCCCAATCAACAACTTCTACATACATCATTCAGTGAAATTAGTTACCCTTCCCATATTGTGTCAGCATTCTATTATTTCTAGTATTATTTTTCCATTCCTACTAACTTTGCCTCACTGCCCCTCAGCCTTCTCATCCATGCTTTAGAGTAACTGTACCATTTGGTCTCATATAGTTAATTGTTGAAAGAACACAGTCGTCAAAGGTGATATACATATATGTATATATATTTTTGCGAAGATATATGAATACACAGCAGAACAGATGGCAGCTCAGCCATTCCTACATGTATAAATTGATTACATTCAGAATATTTTTTTATTGCGTTTTAGATGAAGATTTATAAAGAAAATTACTTATTAAACATCAAGGGTGACACTCTTTGCTTTTTTATTTGACCTGCAATTGATTTTAAAGGTGACTTTTTGCAGCCTAGCAGTTAAGCACTTCCTCTGCTAACTAAAAGATCAGCAGTTCAAATCTGCCAGGTGTACCTATAAGGTATTATTCTGTCCTATAGCATCTCCATGAGTTGGAAACAACACAATGGCAGTGGGTTTGTGTTTTTTCTTATTTTATTTGCTTAAAAGGGGCTGTTGAGTTAAAGGATCCCCGTGACACAGTGGAAACTGTGATGGCACAGTGGGTAAGTGCTACATCTGCTAACCAAAAAACACTGGCAATTCAAATCTACCAGCTGTTTCCTGAAAACCCCATGGAGCAGTTCTACTCTGCTGTGCTCATAGGGTTACTATGAGTTGGAACTGACTCGACGGCATCTAACAATAACAGTTACAAAGGGACAATTTTGTTCAATGTTTAAAAAGTATCTGGGGCAATAGCCTCAGAGAGCCTTCCAATCTCACAGGGCCCAGTAAGACTGAGTTCTTTGGAAATTTGAAGTTCTGTTCCACATTTTCTTCCCTTCCTGTCAGGATGTTTTATTTTATTATGCATACACATAAAATAAAACAAATACATATGCTATTGATTTTACATCATGAGTTTCCTTAATTGATCTTTACATAGCTACTTCTTGGAGATTCTAAATATGCTGCTTATAGTATAACTGTAATAGAAGAATGTAGGCTGGATTACTATATAGCTAGGAAAAAAGAAAGTTCTGCTATCTCTTCATCATTCTTTCCTATGCCTTGCAAGCTAATGCAGGGTTTAGATAATGTCATGTTTTGGGCCAGGACCTAGATAGCACATGCTCTTCTGACCCAATAGAGTCAGCACATGACTGAAAAGGATTTCTATTTAATGACCAACTTCAGTTGGGCTGTGTGGATGACAGTTTGGGGGCTATATGATCCCTTCTAATTCATCTGTAGCCTAGAGCAGTACCTGTAAGGAGCTGTCCCACTCTCACAGCACATGCTGCGGTCTGCATGACAGAAACAGCAGCTTTGTGCCTAGGATTCTCCAACTTAATTTCCTAAATTGCCCTCTTTTGTCACTGTTTTGTTTCATTGTTCATGTTCTTTGCTTGTTGACCTCTTTTCTCATTCTATGATAATGACAATGACAATACAATAACAACTGCCACAAATATGTAGCTAGTGTTTTCTCTCTACCAGTTTTTTTTAACGCATTCAACAGCCTGTCACCCTTTCAATAGCACTACGACTTGAACACAACATTTAAATCCATTTTACAGAAAAAAAAAAGAAACAGAATCTTGAAGATCTCATAGCTGTTGAGAAGTAAACTGAGAACTTAAATCCAGAGCTGCTTGATTCTAAAGTCCATAGCCTTGTCTGCACGGATACGAGGTATTCCAATTAAGTTCGCAAACTTATCTTAGAAAACGTGCTACGTACATTGCTGAATACCATTGTGTTCATCTTCAAAGTATTTCCCTTGGGAAGCTATGAACTCATGCCAGCAGCTAGTCCACAATTCTAAGCAATTTCGGTACTTTTCCCGGAATGGACATCAGAGCTGTCATCGGATTACCCTTGATGTCCTGAACAGCAGCAAAATGTCTTCCCTTCAATATTTTCTTTACATTCAAGTAAAGAAAAAAGTCACTGGGGGCCAGATCAGGTGAGTAGGGAGTGTGTTACAATACAGTTATTTGTTTACTTGATAAAAACGCCATCACAGACAGTGCCGTTGAGCTAGTGCATTGTGGTGATGCAAGAGCCGTCAGTTGTTGGCTGAAAGTTCAGGTCGTTTTTGTCTAACTTTTTCATGAAGCCTTTTCAGCACTTCCAGATAGTAAACATGGTTAACTATTTGTCCATTTGGTGCAAATTCATAATACAATCCCTCTGATATTAGAAAAGGTCAGCAACATCGTTTTGACTCTTGATTTGAATTTATAAAAATTTTTTTGATAGTGAAGAATCGGCTGACTTCCGTTACACACTTGGATGCTTTATGTCAGGGATGTATTGGTACACCCATTATTTCATCAGCAGTGATAATATAGCCCCAAACATTGTCTTTCCTCTCCAAAAGGTCTTGGCAAACTTCGACCCTCGAGTTGGATCCGACTCGACGGCACTTGGCTGGCTGGCTTTGCTTTTGTTTGTTGTAAGTACCTTCAGGACCATTTTTGCACACACCTTTCTCAGGCTAAGACTTTCAGTTAAGATTTTCCTGTTTCTCTATTGATCTTACTTGGTCTGCCATGCCTCTCACAGCCGACAATTTTGGCACACAATTCCATGAATTCTTGCAATGTTTGCATCAGTTCTGCTGTTACTGGCTGTCCTGACCTCTCTTCATCAGTGACGCTTCCTCTCCCCCAGAAAAATGTTTAATCCATCTGTATACTACCGGTTTTTTATAACATTATCCCCATAAACTAAGACAAACATGTCTCTGATTTCACTTCCACTCTCACCAAGTTTAACAAGAAATTTAACATTTGACTGTTGCTCTAATTCAAGCTAGAACATTCCTCCAATGGCTCACAAAAGCATACAATAATGGATGCCTTCGGAGAGACACTGCCACAGGTTAACACGAATACAGCTTTGAGATACTAATATACCAAGGTTATGAAACCTTACTGAATTGTTTGTACAGGGCTGGAAACACCAGGGCACAGTGGTAAGTTCTCAAACTTAATTGTCAGACCCTGTGCACTGTCACCATTACCTTCCTGGACTTGCTCTACTTTCTTGTCTCTGAAAGCTACAGCAGGCCTTATCACGATGTGCTCACAGACTTGCTTCCATAACAACACAGCCAGCTCTACCTTGTAGGAAGATCTCGGTGTGCTGCCCACGAGGAACAATGGCTGGTTCAATGATTTTATTTTCTTGATTTCCAGAACACTTCTTAACATGCTTTCTTATAGCAAGGCACCGACACTCAATTTCTCATAGATAAAATTGGAACTATTCACAAGAAAGGGTTATATGAACTTTTTGACTCGACGGCACTTGGCTTTGGCAATGTACATAAACTAACTTGTTATTAAATTACTTACTAGAGGCCAGACTTTTTAAAAAAGTAATAAAAGCCAAAAATTATTATTTAGTATGCTACAGTCTCCCCCCTCAAAAAAAAGGATTTAAGATCTTTGAAAATATAATTTCAGCCTAATCTGAGGTTCTTTAACACAGCCTTAAAAACAGTTCTAGACAGACAATTAACTGAAAAGAAATTTGTTATTAAAAACACAGTTTACATTTGAAGTGGGTCAGAAGCAAATTATGTTTCTATTGCTTAGCCAAGAAACACATAATAGTCTTGTAAAAATCTATTTTTCTCTAATCATAGTATTAGAAATGATGAAAGAGTTTTTGCTCTCATAGAATCTTCTGGGTTTGCCTAATACTTGCATCTGATTATAAAAAGTCATCTCACTTTATTTACAAACTAAAGTAAAAAGAATATTCACATTCACTTTCCATAGATGATTTGAATTTGCTTTTATGTTACATATTTGATTAATCTAATTTTCATAATTTGTATACTTTGTCTTCTTTTTGCTAATCTGGTTTTCATAGAATAGTGTGGAAAAATAATTTATGCCTCCTAAGCAGCAGGTTGTGTGTATTTTCTGGCTAATCTAATGGATGTAGATTTCATTGCAATAAGATAGAATATTTTTTGAATCACAAGCAGTCAGTTATCTTATGTCCCCTGGATAACCATAGTACCCCAACTGAACATGTATTATTCCAAATAGGGGTAATTCTTTAAATGATATTGCAGTATCGGAGCACAAAAAAAAAAAAAAAAAAAAAATGGTCCAACAGGTTTCAAAACTTTTATCTCTGTATAAATGTACATAGGCATTCAGATAGGTTAAAAATACACCTGGACTTTTCATCTCCACAAATTTGTTTGTGAATAGATAGGACTCTTCATCTGTAACTCCAGATTTACAAATAAATTTAAAATGAAAATAATTTGTAAAGATACTTTCACATCCCAGTTTTAGTTATTCTGATTGCATTTCTGATTGCATCTTACATACACTTTGGACATGTCGTCCAGATGAAGCAGTCCTTGGAGAAGGACATCATGCTTGCCTAAGCAGAGGTCAGCAAAAAAGAGGAAGTCCCTCGACAAGAGTGATTCACACAGTGGCTGCAACAGTGACTTAAGCAAAAGCGATTGTGGAAATGGTGCAGGACTGGGCAGTGTTTCATTCTGCTGTGCACAGAGTCACTACGAGTCACAAGTGACTAAATGGAAAACTAACAACAACACAGCTAATTATTAAATAACTCATATTGCCACTTCCATCACCATCCTTCTATATTATTCACAATCTAAAGAGCAGACGCTGATTAATGGGAGAAATTTTGAGAAGAATTCGTTTCACCTTCTTGATAAATATTTATTGTTCAATTTACATTATGCCAACAGCACAGGCTATTTTTTTATCAGTTCTTAGTCCCATCGTTGCCCAACTATTCCATTTGCTCTACTGTTAGAACTAGAAAGCTGTAAGTGGCATTTGCCAGATTTCTTTACTAGCTGGCTTTTTGTTAGGCTTTGCCAGTGAGAAGCACTGGACAGAGAGTAGATGATCAAAGACAGTCAGAAGCATTTTTTTAGCTCCAGTGGGAACATACCGGTCATACAAGTATTTTAAGAATTAAAAGATGGTAGTATAACTGGAGTAGAGAATGAATGAGGAGGGAAAATACATGAAACTAATTTTGACAGCTAAGTAAAGGCCAAGTAATATATGCAGAGCCTTGTGGGTATTGGCAATAGCTTTGGATTTTATTCAAAGTATGATGGGAATCCACTTAAGTTTTGAGTGAAAGACTGATACGATTATTTTTTCATGTGTTAAGAGGGTGCTTGGTTGCTTCATTAAGAATAGTCTGTAGATTGCAATTGATTGTCCATGGGCCTCGAGATTCCCCTGGGAGAATGGCCCCTGGCCTTGATGCTGCCCCTGTCCATAAATCATAACAGAGGTCAACTCTCAGACAGGAATGGATCAGACTTGGTGACACAGAGTGACCATATCATTGTGCACTTCATGGTTCTATGCATCTACAGGATGTCATCCTGCTGACCTCTTATAGAAGAAGGGAGAGTAGGTGGGGAGGAGGTGATAGGAGACCGTTCGGAGGATGAGACATGTATGGAGCAGAGAGGAGGAGTGTGCTGTCACCAGGCAGGGAGAGCAGTGGGAGCTGCATATAGATGGGCATGCAAATTTATATGGGGATGTACATTTTCATTCAATCATAAAAAAAAAAAAGAGTAGTCTGTAGAGATGTGGGAGAAAAAGTCACATTAAGGGGACCAGTTTGGAGACTGTGTCAGTTAGACTAGGTAATGACACTAACAAAGTGATCTGTAGATTAAGGTAACAACCAGAAGTGTTGGAAGCTATTTCTACTTTGTGGCACTTCCACAGCAACAAGTGCAAAAAGAAAAACAGTGTGTCTTTGTTATGTAGTGCTGTTATAACAGTAAGTACAGTGGGGCACTCTAAAAAACAGAAATTTATTCTCTCTCAATCGAGGATGATGAAAGTTTGAATTCTAGGTTCCCTCTCTCTGTTGACTCTGGGGAAAAGTCCTTGTCATTAATCTTCCCGAGTGTAGGAGTGTCTCAGCACAGGGGCCACATATCCATAGGACGTGACCCACTCCTGTCTCTTTTCTTCTTGGTAGTGATGACTTCTCATCTCATTAGGAGTAAAAATCTAATTTTTTATCATGACTCAAGGCCCTGAACTCTTAGTTCTCCAAGTTAATCCTTGAACTTCATTTCCTACAACTTTCCTTCATCTCACTTTACTAGATCTTCACTGTTTCTATGTTATTATTTATACACACCACACAAGTTTCTGGCACCGGATTTGTTTTTTTTTCCTCTGCTTAGAATGATTTTTTTCACAGAATCTCTACATGGTTTGTTCTCTTATTTTCTTCAGATGACATCTTTTGTTTGTAGTTTGTTGTGCTTTAAGTGAAAGTTTATAGTCCAAGTGAATTTGACTTATAAAACCTTGCATGCACCAAACGGTCAGCAGTTTGAATTCACCAAGCATTCCTTGAAAACGCCTATGGATCAGTTCTACTTTGTCCTATAGGGTTGCTACGAGTAGGAATTAACTCGATGGCACTGCATCTGGGTTTTTTTGGTTTAATGGCAAATGATGGTGAGCTTTTCCTTATATGTATGTTAGCCACCTGGATACCTTTTTTGTGAAGAGCCTGTTAACATCCTTTGCCCATTTTTTTAATTGGGTTGTTTGTCTTCCTCATGTTGAGGTTTTGAAGTACTTTATGGAGCTTAAACACTGATCAAACTCAGGGCAGTCAAATATTTCCCCCAGTCTGTAAGTAGTCTTTTTACTCTTTCGGTGAAGTCTTTAGGTGAGCATAAGTGTTTCATTTTTAGAAGTTCCTTGTTATCTATTTTCTCTTCTGGTGTTTATACATTGTTAGTAATATTTTGTAGTCTGTTTATGCCATGTACTAGGGCTTCCAGTGTTATCCCTTTGTTTTCTTCCAAGATCTTTATTTTTTTTTAGAGTTTTACATCTAGGTATTTGATCCATTTTGAGTTCGCTTTTATGCATGATGTGAAATATGAGTCATGTTTCTCTTTTCTTTTTTTGCTAATGGATATCCAGTTATGCCAACACAATTTACTAAAAAGACTGTCTTTTCAGTAGTTTACAGACTTTGGGGCTTTCTCAAATATAAGCTGCTCATAGGTGTTGTTATGTTGTTACAGTGCATCAGCTCATAGTGACTCATAGTGACCTTGTGCGTGATGGAATGAGACACTGCCCAGGTCTTCACCAGGCCCACAATCATTTTTACACTTAAGCCTATTGTTGCAGTCACTGTGTCAATCCAGTTTGTTGAGGGTCATTCTCTTTTTTGCTGATCCTCTACTTTGCCAAGCATATTGTCCTTCTTCAGGAACTGATCTCTCTGGACTTGTCTCAAGTATATAAAACACTGTCTCACTGACCTTGATTCCAAGGAGCACTCTTATTGTACTTCATCTTGCACAGATCTGTTTGTTCTTTTGGCAGTCCATGGTACATTCAGTGTTCTTCTCCAACACCACAATTCAAAGGCATCAATTCGTCTTCTGTCTTACCTGTTCATTGTTCAGCTTTTGCATGAATAAGATGCAGCTGAAAACACCATGGCTGGGGTCAGGCACACTTTAGTCTTCAAGGTGACATCGTTACTTTTCAACACTTTGAAGAGGTCCTTTACAGCAGATTTTTCCAGTGCAATGCATCGTTTGATTCATTGATGGCTGCTTCAATGGGCAAGGTTCTGGGTGTACATTTTCCAAGTAAAATGAAATCCTTCACAACCTCAATATTTTCTCCATTTATCATGATGCTGCTCACCAGTCAGTTGTGAGGATTTTTGTTTCCTTGGTGTTGAGATGTAATTCATACTGAACACTGTGGTCTTTGATCTTCATCAGCAAGTGTTTTAAATCTTTACTTTTGGCAAACAAGGTTGTATCATCTGCAAAATGCAGATTGTTAATAAGTCTTTCTACAATCTTGATGCCTCATTCTTCTTCAGATAGTCCAGCTCTCAGATTATTTGCTTGGCATACAAATTAGGTATAGTATTCCAAAAAAGCATGCCAGTACAATGAGATCCTCTTCTTATAGGTGAAAGTTACATTAAAGCATCTTCCTGACTCACATTTTTATTTAAGTACCCTCCCGGAAGAATGTGCATGACACCAGCCTAAGGCTGGGTCCTAGGATCCAGTGATCCTAGTGACGTTGGGGCTGGCCTAAAGCATCTCAGAGCATGAAATAAGATACATGTGTAAGATGACAACCAGGGATACAGCAAGAGTTAAACCAAATGTATATGAAAATATAAGCATCAATTCAGTGATCTGGACAATATTTTGTTCTGTGGCCACATATTTAAGGGTCATTAACAGTAAGGTAGTGGGACAGAAAATAAGAACAAGACAGCAGGGAAAAAACTAGAGTCACCAAAAGAAAGCAAAAACTATCCTAGGAAAAGGTAGGAAGCAGAGCTTTAAATAAATCTCTGTGGTCTGGAACGTACCTTATCAAAAGTTTTTAAACAGAAGTTGTGTTCTTCTTTCCCTTCGAGGGAAAACTTCTGACACATTGTGAGATTAAGAAAGAATGTAGCAGCTGATAATTGATTTATTGATCTTGCATTAAGTTGTAGGCATTGTGATAAGCATTTTACCAGAATGCCTTATCTAATATTCAGTGCACAAAACCCCCTAAAGGAATCCAGAATCCCAACTGTATAAATGAGAACAGTGAGAATCAGAAAGGTTAAATAACATTCTCCAAGTTACACAACCTAGTAAGAAATGCAGACAAAATCAAACAGTGAACCGACTTCACAGCCTGTGATCTTTTCTGGTATCTTTATCTCCTGGTGGAAATTGCTCACATCAAGTGTATTAAACATTTAGGAACTCCTTTTCCCTAGACATGTATAAGAAGAAACATTTCATTAATAATATGAAGTATACTTGTGACTGCCCTTAGAACATACATGTTGAATTGATTTATCTTGCTTATTAAGTTTCTCAGATTAATATTAAAATGTATTTGTTGCCCAGGAGCATATTTCAAGAAAAATAAGAATGTGGAAAGCACTCAAGAGTGGTAGGTAGTGGAAATGACAACCCACACAAGGCTAATTAAGAGATGACTGCATTTTTCTACTTGGATTTCTCAAGCCGGTAGATCATTTATGCTAAATCCATACTGATGATAAACTTCCTATTGGGATTTTCTTCATGCTTGTGATCACTATTATGGGAGTGGTGGTAGGGGAAATCACTCATAAATTTAAACTTCTGAATCCTATTATGGGGATACTGCAACTGGGTGGTTTAATTTTTATAACTTAAACCAGCTCTAAGAAAAAAATACTTCATTTTACACTCTACCTTTTCATTCTCTTTCTCAGTATGTAGTGTATTAAAACAATGGGCTGTTACTGAGAGGAACGTGGACTGTAGCATTTAACTCAGCAGCATCTGTTTCCCAAAACATTTCTCGGTAAAGCCCACAAAAAAGAAACAATCAAAAGACTGAATTTTACAGACAATTTTAAGATGTAAATGAAAACGGTAACTTGAGGGAAATAAGCTATTTTCCTCTTCCCTTAAATCTTGACAAGAAGTAACATTTTACCTGAAAATGGTTTTGTTATGAAAACCTAGTATAGGT
The DNA here is from genome assembly GCA_028571685.1 of Heterohyrax brucei. Taxonomy (NCBI): domain Eukaryota; kingdom Metazoa; phylum Chordata; class Mammalia; order Hyracoidea; family Procaviidae; genus Heterohyrax; species Heterohyrax brucei. The sequence continues at coordinate 136,039,384 of CM053142.1, read as the reverse complement.
AGCAAAGATATTCAGTCATTGCTGCTCAGTTTTCATCGCCCCAGGTGATTCTCCTGTTCTCTGTTTTTACTGTTGTTAGGTTCTGACTCATAGGTAACCTAAGTAAAGCAAAACGAAACACTGCTGAGAGCAGTACCAGACTCACAAACATTGCTCTGGTTGAGTCTATTGTCACAGCCACTAGGGCAGTCTATCTTCTCGGGGATGTCCTTCTCCGGGGACGGGTCCTTCTTGATAACATGTCCGAAGAGTATGATATGAAGGCTCACTATCCTTGCATCTAATGAATGTTCTGGCAGTACTTTTTCTAAGACAGATTTGTTAATCTTTCTGGCAGTCTTGATATACTCAATATTGCTAATATTTATAATTCAAATGCATCAATTGTCCTTCAGTCCTCTTCATTCATTGTGCAGATTATGCATACATAGGAGGTCGTTGGCTTGGGCTTGGCATACCTTACCATGGCTTGGGTCAGGCACACCTTAGTTCTCAAATTTTTTTTAACCTTATCTTTGTTTTTCAACCTTATCATGGACCAGCAGATACATATTCCTGTGTTAGATTTTTCCTCTCTAGTACACTCTAGCATTGTGGCAGATAATTGTGGCAGAAACAATAAAGGTGCTCTGCCCCATATTTAAGAGCTGAATGTCATTTGTACAAGTGGATGTTGCCTGGAGGAGTGATTGTATGAAATTTTTGTGTCTCTTAGCTTCTGTACAGTGAGGTAAGTCTTGTAAGTATGTTGACTGTTTCTTCTGTGTTATTAGAAAGGTACAGTTACTGGCATTCAGAAATATACAAGTAGATGAGTTATTTTGGTGGTGAAAATAGTTTGTGATGGACATCTTGTGCCATAGTACTGATATGGCCCACTCTAACTCAAACTGATAACAATTATGTACAAGTACAATATTTATTTAGTATATCATGTGTATTTTCATGTATTTTGGAAAGCTGTGTAGGTTATTTTATGGTTCAAGTGTAATTTGGAAGTGTGATGTGCCATGGGACCAATAAATGTATCCTGCCTGAGTGATGTGCATCATGGAACATGAAACCGGTATGTCCCACTTGAAATCGGCACCACGTTTTTTCAAATAATAAAAAACTTCCAAAGAACAATGATTAAGCATCCATTTCATTACTGAGAAACCATGGCATAACCAAAAATTTCGGCAACAGAAAAAGTTGGTCCGTGAAGTGATTAACAGTTTAAAAAGGACTTTTGCAACAAATTTCCCAAATGTGATACATCCTTTTGATTTCTTAATGGCTGCTTCCAAGGATGTTGATTATGGACTGAAGAAAAACTAAATCCTTGGCAGCTTCCATTTTTAATGGCTTTATCATGATGTTGCTTATTGGTCCAGATGTAAGTATTTTTGTGTCTTTATGTTGAGGTGTAATCCGTATGAAGGCTGTAGTCTTTGATCTTCATCAGTAAGTGCTTCAAGCCTTCTTTACTTTCAGTAAGCAAAGCTGTATCATCTACATAATGTAGGTTAATGAGTCTTCCTCCAACTCTCATGCAGAGTTCTTCTTAATATACTTTAGATTTTCAGATCACTTGCATAGCATACAGATTGAATGAGTATGGTGAAAGGATACAACACTGACACACAGCTTTTCTGATTTTAAAACTTTTAACACCATCTTGTTCTGTTCGAATGATCGCCTCTTGGTCTATGCACATGTTCCACATGGGCACAATTAGGTGTTCTGGAATTCCTGCTCTTCAAACTTTTGTCCATAATTTGTTATGATTCATACAGTCGAATGTCTTTGCATAGTTAATAAAGCACAGGTACATATATTTCTTGTATTCTCTGCTCTCAGCTAAGATTCACCTAATATCAATAATGATATCCTTCATCCCACATCTCATTCTGAATCCAATTTGACTTTTTGACAGTCCTCTGTTGATATACTGCTGCAAGCAAAACTTTACTTGTGTATAATGTTGATGGTATTGTTCAACAGTCTCTGCATTCTGTTGGATCACATTTTTAATGGAATGGGCAACAATATGTATCTCTACTGACCTTTTGGTTCCTTCATGTATGGTATTCTTGATGCCATCCCACAATTCATCTGGTCTCTGGTCATTAGTGTTCAATGCATCAAATCTAGTACTGCGATGGTCTCAAAATTCAAGTGATATACATTCTATGCCATACTTTGTCTTTCATGGATCTGTTTTAACTTTCTTCAGCTTCAACTTGAACTTAGATATAAGCAATTGATAGCCTGTTTCACAGATTTCCTCTTTCCTCATTCTGACTGATGATATTTAGCTTGTTCATAGTCTCTTTCCACAGATACAGCAAATTTGATTCATCTGTGTTCTATCTGGTGAGGTTCAAATGTATAATCTCCAATTGCATTGTGGACAAATAGCATTTGAAATAAGACATCATGGGCCTTGCCAGATTCTGTCATGTGACCTCTGGCTTCATTTCTGTCATAAAGGCCATATTTTCCAATTACTAATCCCTCTTTTTGCTTACAACTTTCATTTCCTAATTGCCAGTAAGTATCAATTCATCTAGACTTCAGGTTTGATCATTTTCAGATTACAGAAGTTTGCAAAAATCTTCAATTTCTTTCCTTTGGCATTAATAGTTGGTGAGTACATTTGAATAACAGTCATATTAACTGGCTTTCCTTGCAGATGTATGGATATTATCTTGTCTTTGACAACATTGTACTTCAATAAAGATCTTAAATTGTTCTTTTTGACGATGAATATGTTACCAGTCTTCAATTTGTCATTCCCAGCATAGTAGACCATGTGATTGTCTGATTTAAAATAGTCAATGTCAGTCTATTTTAGTGCACTAATACCTTGGATATCCATCTTTCCTATGTGTTCCATTTTGTTTTTGACTGCTTCCAATTTTCCTAGATCTGTGCTTTATACAGTCCATGTTCTGATCATTAATGGATGTTTGTAGCTGCTTCTTCTCATTCTGAATCACACCACATCAGCAAATGAAGGTCCTGAAGGCTTTACTCCATCTAGGTCATTAAGCTGGACTCCACTTTGAAGAGGCAGCTCTTCCCACTTGTACTTTGAGTGACTTCTAACCCAAGGGAGTCCTAGTGGTGCAGTGGTTAAGCATTTGGCTGCTAACCAAACATTTAATGGTGTGACTGTACCACTCCATCCTTGGAAACCCCATGGGACAGTTCTGCTCTATCTTACAGAGTTGCTTTGAGTTAGAAATCACTTGACAGTGATGGTTTCTTTGTTTTTCTTTCCAACATAAGGAGATCATCTACAGGTACTATTTCAGACAATGTTCTGCTGCTATTCATAAGGTTTTCACTATTCAGGTTCGTTTTTTTAGGATTAGATTACCAGATTCCTTGTCCTAGTCTGTCTTAGTCTGGAACCTCTGCTGAACTCTCTACACCATGAATGACCTTGCTGATATTTAAAATACCAGTAGCATAGGTTTCAGAATCACAGCAACAGGTAAGCCTCCATAGTAGTGCAAACATAGAAGTCTACTGGTGGCCATATTCTCTGCTAGAGCCATTACCCTTTGCCCTTGCTTTGTAGCTGTGCTGACTCCTCTAGGTCTCTTTCTTACCTTTCATTCAACCTAATGCCATTTGAATCTTCCAACCACAGGAACTGTTCTAAAGGAAAATCTAGGTGCTGTTTAATTAAAGGAAACCCTGGCTGCATAGTGGTTAGGAGTTTGAAGCCACCAGGTGCTCCTTGGAAACTCTATGGGGCAGTTCAGCATCTACTTGACAACAATGGATTTGTTTTCATTTACTTATACAATTAAAACCACCCCTAGTGGCACAGTGGTTGAAAGCTCAGCTGCTAACCAAAACATAAACAATTCAAATTCATCAGCTGCTTCTTGGAAACACTATGGGGCAGTTCTGTTGTGTTCTATAGGGTTACTAAGAGCTGGAATAGACTCAATAGTAAAGATTATATAGTTAAATAGTACTAAATAGAGGTGGACTAAAAATGCAGAGTAGCCACATACATCCTGTAATCCCTCTAACAACAAAGAAAATGAAAAACAACTGAACAGATTATATAGGACATTCTAAGAGCCCTGAATATCAGGGAGGAAAGTTCAAAGATTAGACTGGGTAAACAAGGAGGGGAGAGAAGGTCCAGAAGCAACTAGAAAGGCCCAAATTGGCTGTGTAGAAATCCATCCTTGCAAGGACCCACTAAGCAGAGCCATGAAATGGTAAGTGGAGTGCATCTTTCTCAATGGAGAAGCTGAGCTTGGAAAAGGTGAACCTACAGAATCACAGACAATTCTATTTGAGTGTCTTATGCTAAGCACTTATGAATTCATGCGGATCTAAATCTTTCCTATGGGCTGATACTCTCTCCTTTTCCCAAGTACTTCCCTCTCTATTCTTTGTACTGTACTAGATACAGAACTCTGACACTCTACCTGGGCCAAAAATGGGACTCCTTATGCACACCCTAAGCTTTTCTGCCTGGACTTGGAGAGGGTATATTTTAAAAGAGAGGGGAGTTGGAGGAAGGAGTGAAATAGGTCTGTGGTCCCTCTTCCTATCTCAGCATGTGCAAGCAGCAACCTGTGCCCAAACTGATCTCTCTTTCCCCAGCTATAATTCTAGGAAAGAGCAAAGACAACACATTTAGTAGCTGACTACCTGGGCTCCCATACTGAATACATACAAGAAAAGTAATCAAACAAAACAAAGAATCAAAAAAAATGCCAAAATGGTCAAGATGGCAGACTAAACACACGTCTCTTTAAATCCCTCGAGAAACCAAGACCTGAACTGATAACTAAATGGAGTCTTCTAGACACCTAGTGAGCCCTAGGACACAGCATAGGGCTGTTAATTTGGAGTTCATACCACTGAACGGAAAACTTACTCTTTTGCTACCCCTGTTCTCGGTTAGTGCTGACTTTCAAGGATAGAGGGTAACTTGCCATTTTAACTTTTTTTTTCACTGCCTTGGCTGGTGGAAGGAGCTGGGACTTGACTGGCAGCTGATCTCAGGTGCACTGTTGGTGGGATTGGCCGGCAAAATTTCCACACTTTGAGAGTCTGGCTTTAGACTCTGTACGTATTGCCACCTTTGGCCTCTCTTTCCGCCTCAGCCATTGAGTGGCCTGTGCCACGTCAGGCAGGTAGCTTGTGTAGGATGCCATCTTGTTCCACTGGGAGACAGAAAACCCTATATAGAGGCCTCAGCTGTACCTAATTCCTAGGCTGAGAGGCAGTGTATGCCTTGAGGAAAGCGTTTTTTTGGCAGACAAGCAGTATTCTACAGTATCACTGATGGCTGGGGCCCAGCAGCAGAGACAAGCAGAGCAGTAGCCTTTCTGTATTTTCAACTAGATTATAACACGTGGGGTTGGATACAGAGGTGCTTGCTTTGCCATCTGGGAAGAGGAACCTGTATACCTGAAAAGCTGACTGACTTTGGAAGTTCTCAGATACCTTTTACCATTCATTTTAAGATGGCCTAGAGAAACAACTGTCATCCATCCTCACAACATCTCTCCCAGCCTTTATTGACTCACATGATACCTAAAAAGCAACAAACTCTGGAGAAAATCATAACCAAGAAGTCATCGATTGCTTCAGAAGGCTCCCAAAAGAATGAACCAAAGAACTTCTCAGATGTAGAAACCTTTCTGAAAATGTTGGAAGGTGAATACAAAAGGATTACACATAGAGCCCTCCTAAACAGTATACAAAATTCAGCAGAGTAAAATGGAAAATTAAGCAAGCTGTTTGATCTGATAGAACACCAGTACTCTGAAATCCAAGAGATCAAGAACAGAATCAAAAACATAGAAACTTCAATTCAAAGTCAATAAAGCAGAATGGAGCAAATGGAAAAGAGACTTTCTGACGTGGAAGACAGAGCTACTGACTCCAGAATCTGTGAGGAGAAATCAGAAAAAAGAAACAAGAAAAATGAAGAAGCATTAAAAAGCATGAGGGACTCTATTAAGAGAACAATCTACGAGCAATTGGAGTTTCTGAACAGGGTGAGACATCAGAGAACACAGAGAGTACTGTTGCTGTGCTGCTGACAGAAAATTCCCCAAAAATGATGAAAGAAGAGAATATAGATATCCAAAATTCATATTGAATGCCATTCAATATAGATCTCAAAAGAAAGACTCCAAGACATATTATAATCAAGCTCAACAAAATGAAACATAAGCAGAAACTCTTCAAGACAGCAAGAGTCAAAGCAAAACTAACATTTAGAGGGAAATCCTACAGGATTTCATGGTATTTCTCAGCAGAAACAGTGCTGGCATGGAGACAATGGCATGACACATCCAAAGCCTTGAAGGAGAAGAACTTCCAACCAAGAATTATATATCCTGCAAAACTATCTTTCAAATATGAAAATGAAATTAAGACATTTGCAGATAGAAACTCAGAGTCTTTGTAAAAACCAGGCCAGAGCTGCAAGAAATACTGGAAGAATCTCTCGGCTTAGAAGAACAAAGCCACTAACTTTGTATTTTAGAAGCAAATACAGGACGCATAACCCAGAAACCTACTCAGATAGGTAAGGCTCCAAACTCAATCAAAGCTGTAATATTAAAAGAAGTAATCCAGTGATCATATCATCAAAACTATGATGTCATCATATTAAAAAGAGGGATGTACTACAGTCATTATAGTCCTTTCACATGGAGAGGATGTTAATAAGACTGGTAGTAATTAAAATTGGGTTTATACATAGTTTATTAAGAGGGATCATGGGGCAGCCATAAAGCACAATAAAGATGCAACATACCATATCAAGAAACATAATACAGGAGTCTCAACAACCACAAAACCAACCCTGAAAAAGATGAAAAATCAACTCACAAAGATAAAAGGCCAGATCAGATTAATAAGAACAACAGAGAAAACATCAACCCAAAAATAAACATATCACAATGACAGCACTAAATATATACCTATCAATAATTACATTGAATGTGAATGGACTGAACGCTCCAGTAAAGAGACATCCAGTGATTTCTTGGATCAAAAGACACGACCCATTCATATGTTGCCTACAAGAAACTCACCTTAGACTTAAAGATATGAATAAACTGAAAATTAAAGGTGAAGGAATATATATCAAGCTAACAGTACACAAAGAGGAGCAGCTGTGGCAATTCTAATCTCAGATAAAATAAATCTACCATGGTGGACAAGGATGGACACTATTTATTGCTGAATGGTTCAATACACAAGAAGGACTTAATAATATTAAATGCTGATGCACCTGATATTAGAGCACCTAAATACATCAAAGAAACACTGACCACACCCCAAAATGAGGCCAATCACTCCACAATAATAGTGGGAGACTTCAACATTGCACTCTTAATGTTGGACATATCATATAGAAAAAAAGCTCAAAGACACAGAATACTTGACTGCCACAATTAACCAACTAGATCTCATGGACGTATTCAGAACTTCCTATCCATCAGCCAACAACTAGCCTTGTTCTCTAATAATAAGGAACAGTGATGATTTTAGTAAACATCTCATAAACTTGTTTCAGTTGGAGGACATTATGCTGAGTGAAAGTGGTCAGCAACAAAAGGACAAATATTGCATGAGACCCCTATGATAAGAACTTAAAAATAGACTCATGCATAGAAGAGAAGGCAGCAAGGGTGGAAAGGGAGGAAAGGTGGGGGGGGGGTTTAGATTAGTTTATAGAAATTTGGTTGGATGAAATCTGTGACAGCATGCATGAGAAAGAAGATCAATATTAACTGGAACTCAACATAACATGATTACTCTTTCCCATCTTAACCCAATATTGCAAGGACAGAGTAGTTGGAGCAGGGGGCCAGGGACCATGCTTTCAGGGGAAATTGAGGCCAGATGGCACAACTAGCACTTTGCTAAAGCACCTTTCTGCATCCCATATTGGTAAGTGGCATCTGGCATATTAAAAGCTGCCAAGCTGCCATCTGAGGGTACAGCAAATGGTTCCAACTTACAGGAACAGGTGATCACCAAGGACTGAAATGACATGAGGGAAGGAGATCCCAGAAGACGGAGAGACCCACGTGAGTGGGTGACTACATTGACTAGTGACTGGAAGAACCAGATGGTTTTCAGCCACCACCGGTAATAGCCACAATGGAGCTAAGTTGAGTCTCACTGGCAACACATGTATAAAAAAGAGTGCACCCTGATATCTCCACAAAAAGATTACAGCTGATAGTCCAGGGGCCTTGGGTTTCCCAGAGGAGCATGGGCCCTGGCCTGATGCTGCCGCTGTCCATAAATCATAATGGAGATCAACTCTACGGACAGGAATGTATTGGACTTGGCAACACAGAGTGACCATATCATGTGTGCACTTTATGGTTCTATGCATCCATAGGATGTCATCCTGCTGACCTCTTACTGGAGGCAGAGGAGTGGTGGAGAGGAAGAGATAGGAGATTGTTTGGAGGATAAGACACGTATGAAGCTGAGAGGAAGCGTGTGCTATCACCGGGCAAGGAGAGCACTAGGAGCTGCATATAGATGGGCATACAAATTTATATGGGGATATAAATTTTCACTCAAAGATAAAAAAAAAAAACTCCAGAAATAGAAGACTTTCTGGAATTATCAGAGGTAAAATACAGAAGATTAATGTTTAGAGCTCTTCAAGAGATCAGGAGAAGTGCAGCAGAACATAATAAAAAAATTAAACAGGCTGCAAGAAATACTTGAGCAACAATGATCTGAAGTTCAGTGTATTAACAATAATATTACAGAATTCGACAATTCTGTAGAAAGTCAAAGGAGCATACCTGAGGCAATAGAATGTAGAATTTGTGAGAATGAAAACAAAGAAACTGACACCATCATTTTTGAGGAAATAATCAGATAAAAGAATTTTTAAAAATGTAGAAACACTAAGAGTTATGCAGAACTCTATCAAGAGGAATAATTGAGTGACTAGAGTACCAGAACAGTGGAGATAACAGAAAACTGTTGAAGAATTTTTGACAGAAAATTTTTCTGCTCATTGAATTCTATACAAGGTAGACCCCAAAAGAAAGATACCAAGACATATTATAATCAAACTTACCAGAACTGAAAATAAGGAGATGATTTTAAAGGTGGCTAGGGTGAAACAAAAAATAACCTACAAAGGAGAGCAAATAAGACTATACTCAGACTACTCAACAGAAACCATGTTGGCAAGAAGACAATGGGATGACATGTACAAAGTCTTGAAAGGAAAAAAAGAAATGGCAGATAAGAATTGTATAGCTTGCTAAATTGTCTCTCAAACATGATGACAAAATTAGAACATTTCCAGATAAGCAGTTTAGAGAATTTGCAAAAAAAAAAAGAAAAAATCAAACCAAAATCACAAGAAATACTGAAGGAAATTCTTTGGTTAGAAAATCAATAACATCAGACAAAAACTCAAGGCTGCAGTGTAAGATAGGGCATACAGAAATCAACCCAGATAGAGAAACCATAAAATAAATAAAAATTAAAACACTAAAAACAGAAAAACAGAGGTTTCACTATGTAAAACGTGGCGTTACTAAATCACAAAGAGAGACACATAATGTAGTCATAGATCTTTCATATGTAGAAAATGACAACGTTTCAAAGAAATTAAAGAATTACTTAAATTTAGCATAATAAGATAAATATTAAGGTAACCACAAAGGAAATTAACAATCCTATATATCAAACTAAGAAACAAAACTAATATGTCTTAGCAAATACAAAAGCAATGAAAAAGATTAAGAAAAGCCCATTAAAAGAAAAAAAAAAAGACACCGAACAAAAAAATCAAGTGGAATAAGGAAACCATCAACAACATAACAAAAAAGACACCAGAATGACAGGACTAAATTTTTACCTCTCAATAATTATGCTGGATGTAAATGGATTAAATGAACCAATAAAGAGAGAAAGAGTAGCAGGATGGATAAAAAATACAATCTGTCCATGTGCTGCCTACAAGAGACACAATTTAGACTTAAAAACTCGAACCAACTTAAACTGAAAGGATGGAAAAATAAATAGCAAGCAAACAACATTCAAAAAAGAGCAAGAGTGGCCGTATTAATTTCAGACAAAATAAACTTTAAAATCCACAACAGTGGACAAAGAAACTATATACTGATTAAAAGATCATTACATCAGGAGAACATAACCATATTAAATATGTATGCATCCAATGACAGGATCACTAAGTATATCAAACAAACTCTAACAGCATTGAAAAGTGAAATAGACAGCTCCACAATAATAGTAAGAGACTTCAACATATCAGAAAGAAAACACAATAAAGACATGGAAGATCTAAATGCTACAATCAACAAGCTTGACCTCACAGACAGCTTCAGAAGATACTACCCAACAGCAGATAAGTGTATCTTCTTTTCCAATGCACATGGATCATTCTGCAGAACAGACCACATATTAGCCCATAACATAAGCCTTAACAAGACCCAAAGCACTGATATGTTGCAAAGCATCTTTGCCACCCATAAAGCCATGAAAATGAAAATCAGTAGCAGAAAAAGCAAAGGAAAAAAGTTGAACACATGCAAACTGAACAACACATTGCTCAAAAACTACTGGGTTATAGAAGACATAAAGGATTGAACACAGGCATTCATAGAAATGAATGAAAATTAAAACACACTCTACCAGAACCTTTGGGACACAGCACAAGCAGTGCTCAGAGGCTGATTTATCCCAATAAATGTGGACATGCAAGAAGAAAGAGCCCACATAAAGCATTAACCCTTCAACTCAAACAAGAAGAAAAAGAGAAGCAAAATGACCCTTCAGCCAAGAGAAGACAGCAAACAATAAGAATCAGAGGAAAACTAAGTGAGTTAGAGAATAGAAAACTGATTGGAAGAGTTAACAAGACCAAAAATAGATTCATTGGAAAGATCAATAAAATCAATAAACCACTGGCCAAAGTGAAAAAACACAAACAGAGAGGAAACAAAAACTTATGTAAGAAATTAGATGAATGATATCCTAGCACATTTAACTGAAAAAAAAAATCATAGATTACTATGAAAAACTGTACTCAAACAAATTTGAAAACCTAGAGAAAATGGACAAAATTTTAGAGATATACTACCTACCTAAATGAACAAAACACAGATAGAATAACTAAATAAACCCATAACAAAAGAAGAATTGAAAAAATAACTCAAAAGCCAAAAAAGAAAAAAAAAAAGCCTGGCCCTGAGAATTCTACCAGACTTTCAAAGAAGAGTCAACACCACTATTACTAAAGGTGTTCTGGAGAATAGAAAAGGATGGAATACTTCCAAACTTGTTCTATGAAGCCGTCATAACCCTGATACCAAAACATACAAAGACGGTATAAGGAAGGAAAATTACAGACAAGTATTTCTCATAAACTTAGATGTAAAAATCTTCAACAGATCAACAGAATTCTAGCCAATGGAATCCGACAACACATATGAAAAAGATAATTCACCATGACCAAGTAGGATTCTTATGAGGGATACAAGGATGGTTTAACATCAGAATGACCATGTAATCAATCACATAAATAAGACAAAAGACATGAACCACTTCATTTTATCAACTGATGCAGAAAAGGCATTTGAAAAAGTCCAACATCCATTCATTTTAAAAACTCTCAGCAAAATAGGAACAGAAAGGAAATTTCTCAACATCACAAGTGGTGTCTGTATACAGTCAACAGCCAACATCGTCCTAAACAGAATCTGAAAACATTCCTCTTGAGAACAGGAACCAGACAAGGACACCCTTTGTCACCACATCTATTCAACATTTTGCTGGAGGTTCTAGTCAGAACAATCAGGATAGAAAAAGAAATAAGGGGCATCTTAATTGGTTTGGAAGTTGTTCAAAGTTATCTCTATTTTCAGATGACATGAGCCTATACACGGAAAACCCTAAAAACTCTATATGAAAACTACTGGAACTAATAGAAGAGTTCATCAAAGTATCAAAATACAAGATAAACACAAAAATCAATTGGCTCTCTCTACTCCAACAAAGAGAATATCAAGGAAGAAATTGCCAATACTGTTTATAATAGTCCCCAGTAAAATACAATACTTGGAAATAAATCTAACCAGAGATGCAAAAGACCTATATGAAGAAAACTACAATACACTACTGCAAGAAACCAAGGTAGATGTCCATTAAGTGCAGAACACTGCCTTGCTCATGGATAGGGAAATTCAGCATTGTGAAAAAGCCTGTTCTAACCAAAGTGATTTATAGATATCATGCAACACCAATACAAATTCCAATGGTACTTTACTGATATGGAAAAACAAATCACCTACTTCATATAGAAAGGGAAGAAGTCCAGGACAAGTAAAACAGTACTGAGGAGGAACAAAGGGAGACTCACACTATTTGACCTTAGAACCTATTGCACTGCCATGATAGTTAAAAAAAAAAAAAAAAAAAAAGCTTGGTATTGTTACAACAGACACGTAGACCAATGAAACAGAATTCAGAATCTGGAATTAAAATCATCCACCTATATGCAACTGATATTTGGCAAAGGCCCAAACCCTGTAAACTAGGGAAAAGACAGTATCTTGAATAAATGGTGTTGTCATACCTGGAGATCTTTCTGCAAAAAAATCAAGGACTCATATCCACAGCATGCACAAAAAACAATTCAAAGTTGATCAAAGACCTAATAGTAAGTGCTGCATATCTCACTGCTAAATGTCATTATGGTCACCTTCAAGGTGCTCCTTCCCGTTGGGAAGCTATGCACCAGTGCCAGAGCTTAGTCTACCCTTCAAAGCAATTTTGGGACTCTTTCTGGAAAGGCCATCAGAGCTCTTGTTGTATTATCCTTAATGTCCTGAATGTCATCAAAATGTTTTTCTTTCAATATTTCCTTTATCTTTGTGAGTAAAGGACAAAGTCATTGGGGGCCAGATCAGGTGAGTAGGTATGGTGTTCCAATACCAATACAGTTACTTGCTTACTGGCTAAAAACTTCCTTATAGACAACTATACAATTAAGCTGGCAAACTTGCCACCTTGCTGCTGTGTGCAATGGCCTTTCCAGGAAGAGTTCCAAAATTGCTTTGAAGGGTGGACTAGGCACTGGCATCAGTGCATAGCTTCCCAAGGGCAGTACTTCACAGGTGACTGTAGAGACATTCAGCAGTGAGGTATGTAGCATTTAGAACAATTAAGTCTGCGGAATTATCAGACCCGTGCAGTGATCTTTCTAAAAGTCAGTTCTCCTGCTACTGTCCTTCTTATAACACTTATAACTTCTGCCAAACTCTCTGGCATGGGATACAAGGTCTTTATGATCTGACTCCCTTTTACATTTTGTAGTCTTGATCCCCACCCCAACTCCTCCCAATCCAATCATATTAACAATCTACATCTAACAAGCTGCATAGTTTCTCAAATGACATGCTGGTTTCTCTTATTTTGGCACATATTATTCACTCTATAGAGAACAGTCATTTCCCTCCTTGTCCTTTTACTTTCACCATTTAAATATCCATAATCACTGTCCATTCACATTAGGTTCACCAAATATTACAACTAATATTTGGGCAGTATAATACTTTGTTATGGGAGATTCTTCTGTGCACTGTAAAATGTTTATTGGTATCCCTGGCTCTACACCCTAGCTACCAGTATCAACCCTAGTTTGACAATTAAAAATGCCTCCAGATATTGACAAATGTCTCCTGGTGCTAAATTCATCTCTGATTGAGAGCTTACTATTTTCACAGCTGTCTGTTCTTATGGAAACTCTGGTGAAGCAGTGCTTAAGTGCTACTTCTGCTAATGGAAAGCTTGCCAGTGCAAATCCATTAGATGCTCCTTGGAAGCTCTATGGGGTAGTTATACTCTGACCTATAGGGTCTCTGTGAGTCAGAATCTGCTTTATGGCATGGGTTTGGTTTGGGAGACTGTTATTGCCATCAATAATTAATAGACTTTGGATGGTGCAATCCTGGTGGCATAGTTGTTAAGTGCTAGGGCAGCTAACCAAAATGCTGGCATTTCAAATCCACCAGGTACTCCTTTGAAACTGTATGGGGTGGTTCTGCTCTGACCTATAGAGTCACTATGAGTTGAGATCAACTCAACAGCATTGGGTCTTTGGTTTGGGAAGGTGCAAGTGGGTAAGCGCTCTACCACTAGTGGAAAAGTTGGTGGTTCACACACATCCAGAGGCATCTCTGGAGAAAGACCTCTCTGAAAGTTTACAGTCTTGAAAAGCCTATGGAGTTCAGTGCTACTCTGCAACACATGATGTCACCATGGTTGAAATTGACTTGACTACAACTGGTTTTACCGTATTTCCATCGTTATGTATACTTTTCCAAGACATAGAGAAAAAAGTTTGAGACTTATTTTACAAAACCAGGTAGTGAGGATAACTGCAACCTAAAAATGATAGCAAATGAATTGAAAAGTAATTGCACATATATATGGACACCTTGGTGGCATAGTGGTTAAGAGTTACAACTGACAGTGGCAGTTAAACTCCACTTGGAAACACTATTGGACAGTTCTCTGTCTTTTAGTATTGTTGTGAGTTGGAATCAACTCAATAGCAACAGGTTTATGGGTATACAAGTGTAGGAACATTAAAAATAATAACACATGAAATGAAACAGTGATTGAACAATTCATTTATCACCTGAATTCTGCATATTCTCTTTCAATGTGTGTTTAGGGGGAGGAGGACATGTTTGTGTTTTGGGTGCACTTGCATGAGTGTCAGCTCAAAATTTGCACCAAGAATTCTCAGAAGCTTTTCCCAGTATACATGTGTTCTATTAAAGGGAAAGGAATGAGGATATTGAATGTACTTTCTATGTATATTTCTTCTGCAGGATCCTTCCTTTCAGTCAATAACTCCGAGTCTCCAAACTGGTTAAGCCCTGGAAACCAAGACAGTGATTTTCCATTACTGATGTTAACATTAATCTTCTTCTCACTTATTCTTAATCTTTTTAGATTATGTAGGTCAGAGTTCAGCAAAATTCATCTCTAAAGGGCAAGCTAGTAAATATTTTAAGTTTAACTTTGCCATTGTAACACAAAAACATCCATAAACAATATGTAAAAAAATAAACATGACTGTGTTCCACTGACTGTAATTTGCTCACCCCACTATAGGTCAAGTAACACCTCTGCTGGCTGACTATCTGTCTTACCCTAGAAACTGTAGACCCTGCACATGCCATTGTGAGCTTGCTTCCAATCATATTAATTGTATCCACTCTGCTGTTGATAGTCAAATGCTGCTACCTGACATCAAATATGCTGACTTTAGACATACTGATCCCAGGGACACTAGGTATAAGTCTGGTAGCTAAGTGCTATGTCTGCTAACCAAAAAGTCAGCAGTTTGAATCCACCAGGTACTCCACAGAAGCTCTATGGTGTAGTTCTACCCTGACCTATAGGGTCAAATCTACTTAACAGTACTGGACTTGGTTTGGTTTTGGTGTTCTATCATCAATCCAGGCCTACAGAGACAGTCACCACTAAACTTCTTATCAAATTCAATATTTTTCTGAGTGTAAATTCTTTATCATTTTAGTGAAAACAGTGTCTTTGGGGACCCTCACAGAAACATCACATACCGGTTTCCTTAACTGATCCAAACAAGTTGATCCTAACTCTCTGAGTCTCCTACTTTCTTTTTCAACATTTGGCCAAGGCAGTTCTAATGATTTCACTTTATTTACTATAAATGATCCTTTCAAGCTTCAGGAAGTCATCCCAACATTGGGATATGACCAGATCAAGTAGGTCACCTTTTCCCAGCGTTAAATCCTTAGTTATAATAGGCTGATACCATATCACTAGTGCCCACTATCTAGCCTTATGTCCAATTGCAATGTTTCAAGATTAATTGGAAGACAGATTTTTGTCAGTCTTTGCTGGCATATATTAACCAGATCCTATTGTTTCTTTCTTTCTGTTGAGGTTCTTGGACAGTGCTGATACTTAAACTTGTTTATTTGTCTAAAGGCAATAAGGAGGGTAAGGAAGGATCCTGAGGAAAGTATGTGTGCAAGAAAGACTTCTCTTGCAAAAGATCAGCATTTCTGCTGATCTACAACATGCTGTCAAGAACCATCCCCATAGGGTTTCCAAGACTGTAAATCTTTATAGAAGACCCCATTTTTCCTCCAAGTATGACTGGCAGATTTGAACTTTCAATCTTTCACTTAGGAGCCAAGTACTTAGCCACTTTTCTCAACTACCTCCACCCTAATATCTTCACTGAGCTCTTAGCATTCCCTTCCTTCCTATCAGTGTCTGATTCTGATGTAAGTATCAGACTATACTGTTGTGATAGAATCAATTTCAACTTACAGTGACTGTGTAGGGGAGAGCAGAATTGCCCATAGGTTTTCCAAAAGTCAGCTGGTGGATTTAAGCTGCTAACTTTTTGATTAGCTGCTGAGCTCTTAACCATCAGCCACCGGGGTTCTGTGAATTCCACCACTTGTTAAACTATATCACTCTTAAAGTCAGATATTTGGCCTGGTTTTTAGTAGATATTGCCCCTATCCTGTCTGCCATGGAAGCATGGAGCACTTCTGACTTTGTACAATCCCTTCATTTATCGAAAGCTGCCGTGTGTCTTCTATTTTCTTCCTTTAGAATTTCTACCACAGTTATCAGTAGTCTATCGACTCTGCAATTCATATAATAATTATTTCCCTCAGATCTCTCAAAGGCTAAAGCTACAGGGCAAACCACTTCATTTCTTTTCACCTATATCTCATCACCAATTCACCATAGGTAAATCTTAGTAATCATAATGATAAGCACACCAGGGTATGTACCACTTCCCAGGAGCCAGCTTATCTCTTACTACTTTATTTTCCTTCCACAAAGTTGATGATAAGGTGTACTAAACCAAGTTCTGCCCATTAAGTTATTTCCCCTCACTACTTCCAAGGCCACCCTTGAATGACTACAGTAGGAAGGCAACAGTCCTATTTCCACTTGCACTGACATATCAAGCAATCTGTCCATTACACAAACACAGATGTTTTGTTCCTCCATCAACTATTCCTAAGGAATCCCCAAGACACAATATCTGTGAGCCTAGACAGAATACTTGTCAGTGAGGCCTCTATTACAATCTGTTGGACAAGATCTCAAATTTCAGAATCACATACCAAGGGACAACTTTCTAAGATAACTACTAGCACTATCTTCATTTGGCTTCTTCAACAAATATACCCTGAGAAAAAGATTTGAGGACAAGTAGTTCATTTGCGAGGCATTCCCAAGAAATAAGACAAATACGAGAAGTCCAATAAAGAATGTCTTCTCAGACAAGTTACCCCTGTGAGAAACTGAAATGCAACCTTAATGAGAAACCCTTGGATACAATGTAAAACATGTCTCAGAATTATCCTTCCCCAAGGTCAAGTAAGGAAGCATTTATCTTCAAATGCCCATCCATTACTGGTCAAGGATTTCTCCCAGAGTATTAATTCCTAGGTACTTCAAGCTAACTTGCACATGAGTTGAGAGAAAGCTCTCAGACAAAAAGTGGCAAGAATTTTCTGTGGGACACTGTGGTATTATATATTGGAACAGAGAGTACCTAGAGGATGCAGACAGAACATTAGTTGCATATATTACATATAACGTAGGTGATAGCTGATGGAAAGTGAGAAAATAAATGTACAATAGAAAGATACATTTTATTCTTAGAGTAAAAAGCTAAATTATGGTGAGAATAACATCCTCAGAATGCTATGGCTCACAAAAGACAAAAGGCTATTTTCTTCTGATATAATACACAAAGTTTCTGAACAACAAGTAACTCCGTTCTATGCAATCATTCAGGATCCAAGACTGTGGTAGATCTATAACCTTCAACATTTGGCTCCAAAGACCACAATGCCAATAATCTCTTTAGCCACAGAACAAGTAAAAAAGCAGAAATCCTGGGGTTCAGAGTTCCTCTTAAGGAGGTATATTGAAATTAACAGCCATCATTTCCACTTACATTCCGTTAGCAAGAATTTTGCCACATGATGACACTTCACAAAGAGGCTGTCTAGGGTTGTATTCCTTGGGTAAGCAGCCGCATCTCAAGTACTGCTATCTTACTATGGAAGAAATCAGTTGTTAGTTGCCGTTGGGTCCATTCTGACTTACGGCAACCCCAGTGTATCAGATTAGGACTGTGCTCTGTAGGGTTTTCAATGGCTGAATTTTTCAAAGTAGATCATAAGGCCTTTCTTCTGAAGAACCTCTGGTGGGCTTGAACCCCCAACTCTTGGTTAACAGCCAAGCAGATAAACACTTTAGACTACCCAAGGACTCCTACATAGTCTCTGCCTCAGAAGGTAAGCAGCTTAGAGGAGATTCTGGGTCAACAAGGAACAAGAAATAGCTATAAATACATTATTAAAAATAAATCATTAAAAAAGAAGGGGTGTAAAATTAAGATGTGCAAAACAGATGCTCTTGTTTCATGGAGTGGAATCAACAGTGATTGTTTAAAGATAACAATGGAAGTTTGGTCATAATGACATTTATTCACATGATTTAGTTGCTTGAAAGTAAACTCTGAGGGAATTTAAAACCAGAAAAGTAGGGGTTAAAAAAAAAAAAAATTTCTACTAGGAATGCATGGAGGGTGAGGGAGAGCAGGTAAAATTTAACTTTTACCATAGCTTACGATTCTTTGAATACAATTAAAAGTAGTTTTGAAACATAAAGAATGAAGTAGGTCTTAACTGGTTGTCATAATTCCTAAAATGCACTAGTAACTGAGAAAAGCCAAGTACGTGACAGTATGTTTAGTGCTATCTCATTAACATAAACAAAAAAGGACATATACACATATGTGCATATACACACATATATGCTCTTTTACAGGTACAAATATTTTTGCAAAGATACTTATGAGATTATTCATAATGCTTACTATCAAGAAGTGAAGTTGTTGCTCAGGAGTTTGGATTAGAAAGAGTAAAATTTCAATTTTTCTGACCTTTCCTCCTTTAATGTGTCACTTCTATTCAAGTAAATTAAAAAAAATTACCAAGAAAAGTAATCCATTGAAGTAAAAAATCAAAGTAGTCTTAATTACATTCTCTGTGTAACTTGACCTGTGAATTAGTTTAAAATTCCTCTATGCTACCTGCAGCTGTCTGTCTCCCAACAGTTGCTGGAATCATTGAGTTGTAACACTACCGCTTCATTAAGATGGACAAAGAGCATCTCCTTGTCCACATTTCCCATCAGTACTAGCTGACTGACTCACCCACTGAGAAAAAGACAGTTCAGAGTTAGCCTGCATTCATTCACCCATTTATCAGTTCATTCATCTCCTTAAAATTTCAAGTCAGAAGCAGCAACAAAATCATTAGAAGTAGCTTGATGAAGACATCATGATGGCAATGGATGGTGGACAGAGATTTGCATGGTCAGAATTTCTGGAAGCTGAGATGTCTATGGACATATATTTGCATTATTTAAGGATGTCCTACCAGTTATGCCCAGAATTGCAAGAGAAGTGTTATTTTTTGTCCCCCAAATCTTTCATTCTTCATCATAGTAGTCATTTTCTAATAAAAGCCCTCTAGGAGTAAATAGTGAGAGAAGGCGTGTTTATTAATAATTCCTTCCCTAGGGTACTTAAATGAATGTGATTATTTAAGTGTGGCAGATGTCCTGATACAGCTGTTCACCTGCACCTACTTTGCTCAACCAAAGAGGAATAATGACCACTTTTACTATAATATATATTCATGAGTTATGTTTCGAACATAAGGTAAACTTTGCGTTCCTACATAATGAAACTTTTTATGATGCAATCATTTACTTTTCAGCTGTCTCAATGTATCTTTTCTCCCAAAGTGATCAAATGTGTCATAGTTTGTGCAATTAGTTTGCTGTGGCAGTTTAGAATTTCACACTGACTCTGCCTTTGCCTGATGCTTCTCATCACGCGAACACATGCAAGTTGTTCTTTGACATATTTATTTAAAAGCACTGATGTTGGCTGAAGTCTCACCCTTCCTATGGGACAGTGGGGTAGACATGCTGCTGTGTAGGGTTACAGATTTGGCTATGCCAAGACCAGAGATGGCAATCTATCCTCTTTGGATGTAAGTGCCATAGAGGTGAAAGATACAAGCAGAGCCAAAACACAGCAAAAATGCTCAGGATGAAAATGAAAGGAGATGACTCAGAAGGTCACTCAGGCTGAGGTTATGAAGGCTGATTTCAGAAGAGTGATACAGAGAAATGGGACTCGGGAATCAGAGAGTATAAGAAAATTGGGTAAAAGGATGGCTATAACCAAGTCAGCCCAGGCAGAACTCCTGTGCGTACTGTTAGCATGTATGACGTATAAGAATAGCACAAGGTACAAGCAGAGGCTGCTTCATCAGGTCTCCTCCACCCAGTGACACTGTCTTTCCTAATTCACTTGCAGGCTCGGTGCAGGCTAGTGGGGCAGTGGTTCAGACTCAGTAGGCAAGCATCCACTTGGCTGCACTATGCCTTTTAATCATATTCTTTTCTCAAACTTACAACAGCCTGTCTTCATTCAAGCATTAAGTGCACACACACATGAAAACAAAAGAAATGAGGTAAAAAAGTTACAGAGCTAATCTAAACTTGCACTTGCCAGTATTTACAGGATTCCTGTAAATACTTTCCTACTCAATAATAATAATAATAATAATATTAAATGGGTAATGTTCTGGATAAGACCTCTTTGCATAAAATAATATAATCTTTATCATTTTATGATAGGATTTAATTAAACTTATTTAACAAATATGCACAGAATTTCTTACGTATATCCTTCCATTGTTATTTTTTATCATGGGTTTTCATCACTAAATCTCTTTAGCAGATATGTATGGAGTTCCCACTACAGTTGTTGGAGAGTGTATTCCAGGAGATACCTTGGTCTTGATTCTTAAGATGTTTGCAGTCCAATGAGAGAAAAAAAAAAAAAAAACAAAACAGTGATCCCACTAACACGCATTTCTTACCTAAAGTAATACAAAACATTAGTTTTGGAAGCATGCAACAATGGAAACTAAACAGAAAGGTAGATGTAGATTTCTCTGTTACCTTGCAGCAGTAGAAAATATTCTACAGAAATACATAGAGACATTCATGTCATGTATAATTAGTGTCTGGCTTTTAAATTATAAACACTTTTTAATAAAATAATCAATGCTCTTAGAAATTAGAACAAGTGTTCTTGAGGCTCTGAGTTTTTAATTGACAAAAATAAATCTAGTTAGAGACACTGGGGAGGGATCACTTTCTTATGAAAATGGGAAAATGATTACACAGAAGGGCAAGGAGATATGAGGTTTGAGCTGAAAGGATGAAAAATAATCAATTCTACTCCATTCCAGCTTTCAAACTCATCCTTTTCTAACTATTGCTGGAATTCCTGAGATCTGGGTTTGAATCCTACCAGTCTGCTTGTTACTAGACCCTCAAAGAAGCTTCAGCAGCAGCAGCCAATGGTACTTAGAAATATCTATCAATGTAGAGGAGGCCTTTGGTGATCCCAGTAGCTAAAGCTCTCAGCTGCTAAGTGGAAGCTTCAGTTCTAATAAGAGGTGCATCAGAAGAAAGATTGGAGATGGATTCTGAAAAGTGAGACATGGAAAAGCCAGGGAAGCACAGTTCTATTCTGATACACATGAAGTCACAATGATTTAGAACTGATTTATCAGGCTTTTTGTTTATCAGTTTAAAGGGATTAAATAAGAAAACTGCTTTAAAATGCGTGAGGAAAAAAAATGTGTGTTCACCAATCAATCAATAAAAAATCTCCCTGCTGAGAATTATTTATTTTAATGAAATTCAAGAATAAATCAGAACACAGACACAGTCATCATTAGTGTGCAGAAAGAAAACTCCAAATAAATATTTACTGTCTGAGACTGCCACCCAGCCAGAGGGCCATACCTTCCCATTTCTCACTTCTTCTGTTGAACCAGTGGCATGGATTAATTAATTCCATGACAGTCCAGCTGAAGACTAAGATGTCAGTTTGCAAATCAACAAAAGGGGTTGGAGCTCTAATTTGTATATATTAGCATTTTCATGGTACCTTAAGAAATTATCAAAGAATGAGAGATTTCACACAACCCCATGTACTATCCAGCTTAAATTTTCTGAGAGTCAGAAGTCCAGGCACACAGAGTGGTTCAGTTGTTTCTCTACACCGAGACTCATAATGATGAATCAAGATGTTAGCTGTCTGGTTATCTTCTCTAGAGGCTCTAGGGAAAAGTTAGCTTCTAAACTCATCCAGGTTCTTGGCAAAATTCAGTTCTTTGTGGTTAGAAAGAAATGAAGTCCCTGTTTCCTGGCTGGCTGCCGGTCCTGAGCCTCTCTCATTTGTTTAATGCCATTTGCATTCCTCCTCTCACTGACCCTTCCATCTTCACTGCTCAGTAGTAGTGGGCATTGATTTCTTCTTACTTTTAAATCTCTATGACTTCATTCTCTGATTCTTCTAGCTGGATGTGGTTTCTGTTTTTTAAACTCATGTGATTAGAATTGAATCCACCCAGATAATCCAGGATAATTGCCTTATTTTAAGGTCTTTAACTTGAGCATGGAAACCCTGGTGCCATAGTGCTTACGTTCTATGGCAGCTAACAAAAAGCTTAGCCATTTGGTCCCACTAGGTGTTCCTTGGAAACTCTAGAAGAGCATTTCTACCCTGTCCTATATGGTCACTGTGAGTCAGAATTCACTCAACTGCAGTGAGTTTTCATTAACTTTAAGCATGAAGAAGCCCTGGTGGTGCAGTGGCTAAGCAACTAGGCTGCTAACCGAAAGGTAGATGAGTCAAACCCACTGTTCACTCTAAGAGAGAAAGATGTGGATACAAGTTGGAATCAACACTACAGCAACAGTTTTGTTTTTGTTGCTGTTTTAATTTGGAGCCTGAGTGCTGCATGGTTAGGGACTCAAAATCTGTGGTTTGAACACACCAAACACTCTGTGATTAAAAGGTATGGCAGTCAGCTTTCCTAAAAGATCCAAACCTCAAAACTCCATGGGACAGTTTTAGCCAGTCCTCCGAGGTCTATATGATTTGGAATCAACTCAAAGGCAGTGGATTTGGTTTAGATTTTAACATGGTTGTTAACCGGAGAGGATTCAGCTCAACAGCACTTGGCTGGTTAACTGGAGATATAGAAGCTGTACCTGAACTGATGGTTTTGTTGGCCAGCAGGGTGCTTTCTGTTTGCTTGAATTTTCACTGAATTTGAATGTCTTTAGGGACCAGACCAGATTAGATCTTTCACCTTCCAGTTTATTCCAGCAGTATGTTTTTACACTTCCTACTCTTTCTTATTGACTTACCAAAGATTCTCCATGCATGCTTAACCAGGAAGAATTTTCGACGAAGTCAGGGACATTCACTGTTTCACATCTCCTCCAAAGCTAGGAAGGACTCTCTAGCAATGTGTGAAATGATACTGGTAATATTGTAATCATTTTCTTAAAGAAGGGTTGATCAGGGACAGAGTCAAGATGGTAGACTAGACACACATCTCCTTAATTCCCTCTGAAAACAAAAGCCTGGACTGATAATTAAAAGGAGCCTTGTGGACATCCAGAAAGCCCTAGGAAACAGCATAAGGCTGTCAATTTGGACTACATGCCACTGAATGGAAACTTCTTCTCTTTTGCTGATCCCTGCCCTTGTTGAATGCCAGCTTTCACAGACTGAAGGTAACTTGCTATTCTAACTTTTTTCTTTGCCTTAGACGGCAGGTGAGGCTTGGCCTTAACTGGTAGCAAAGCACACCTACAATGCTGATAGGATCAGCAGGCAGGAAAGCCAAATTTTGAGAGACTGGATCTGGACTCTGTAAACCTCAGCTCTTCCACCCTCTTTTCAAACTTCTGCCATTGATTCAGCTATGTCACAGCAGGAAGGAGAGATTGTGTGAGATGCCGATGTGTTCTACTGGGAGCTGGAGTTACCCGAATGGAGGCCTCAGCAGGGGCTATTCCTCAGGCTGGGAGGCAATGCCAGCCCAGGGAGTGCTTTCCCAGTGGAGGAGCTGTGTTTAGCACAGTGTGGCCTTACAGGTGGGGCATGACAGTGGATGACAGCAGAGCAGAAGCCTTTCCATACTTTGAACTAGTTTACAGCATATGGGGTTGAATACAGAGGTGCTTACATTGCCAGCTGGGAGAGGGGCTTCCACACTTGACAGCCTGAATGATTTTAGAAGCTGTCAGATAGCTTTTACCTTTCAAAATAAGACTATCTAGAGAAATAACTGTGGTGCATACTGATGGCATCTCTCCCAGCCTTTACTGACACACATCATAGGGTCAGGTGACAGCCCACCAGTGACTCTATGAGAAGGGCCATGTCATTGCTAATCAGGAGGTGGAAGCTGCTACTCCAGAGATTCCACTGGGCCCAGTCACTGGAGTACACAGAGGTGACTGGTGATCGTCTTCTTTCTCAGACTGTACTTCAGATCCTGTTAAGGTAACAATGGAGAAACTAAACACCTTTAGATGTCCCCCAAGGCAACAAACTTGGCCAGAAACTTAAAGAAAAATTCACCCATGGCTCCAGAAAGCCACCAAAAGAAAGAACCAAAGAACTTCCCAGATGAAGAAGCCTTTCTGAAACTGTTGGAGGTCGAGTACAAAGGATTATATAGAAAGCCCTCTTAGACATTATACACAATGCAGAAGAGCAAAAGGAAAAACTAAGCAAGCTGTCTGAAATGATGAAACATCAGTATTCTGAAATTTGCCAAATCAATAAAAAAAATCAAAGAAACCTAAAATTCAATTTAAACTCAAGAAAACAGAATTGAACAAATGGAAAATGGACTTTCTGACTGGAAAGACAGAGTTACTGACTCCAGCATCTGTGATGAGAAATCAGAAAAAAAGAAACAATAAAAATGAAGACATATCAAGAAATATGTGGGCCTCTATCAAGAGGAACAATCTACGATTAATTGGAGTTCCTGAACAGGGAGGGATACTTGAAAACACAGAGAGTATTGTTGTTGAATTGCTGAGAGAAAACCTCCTTGAAATTATGAAAGAAAAGAATATAGATATCCAAGTTGTGTATCAAACACCACACAAAATAGACCCTAAAAGAAAGTCACCAAGACATATTAAATGAAGCTTAACAAAATGAAACATAAGCAGAATCTCTTAAAGGCAGTGAGAATCAAAGCAAAGCTAACATTCAGAGGGAAACCCTGTAGACTTTCATCTGACTTCTCAGCAGAAATGATGCTGGCATGGAGGCAATGAGATGACACATTCAAAGTCTTGAAAGAGAAAAACTTCCAACCAAGAATGATATATCCTGCAAAACTGTCTTTCAAATATAAAAATCAAATTAAGACTTTCACTGATAAACGGAAACTTGAAGACTTTGTAAAAACCAAACTAATGCTACAAGAAACACTGAAAGAAGCTCTTGGCTTAGAAGAACAAAATGTTTAACTCTATGTTTTAGGAGGCAATACAGGATACATCATCCAGAAACCTAGTAATACCACTTCTTGGAATATATCCTACAGAATGAAGGGCATTTACGTGAACAGATACATGCACATGAATGTTTATTGCAGCACAGTCCACAAGAGCAAAAAGATGAAATCAACGCAGATGTCCAACAACAGATGAATGGATAAATGAACTATGGTATATACACTCAATGGAACACTATGCAATGATAAAGAACAATGATGATTTTAGGAAGCATCTCATAACTTGGTTTCAACTGGAAGACATGTTGAGTGAAAGTAGTCCGCAGCACAAGGACAAATATTGTATGAGACCCCTACTATAAGGACTTAAAACCAGACTCATGTACAGAAGGGAAGAATCTTTGACAGCTACAAGGGAGGGGAGGGAGGGAAGTAGAGGGCTGTTGTAGATTAGATAGTTCATAGAAATTTGGTTGGGTGAAATCTGTGACAGTACACATTAGAAAGCAGATTAATTTAACTGGACTTCAAATAACATGAATATCCTTCCAATCTTAACCCAATATTACAAGGATAGAGTAGCAGGGAGGGTGGTCCAGGGAGCATACTCTCAGGAGACATGGAGGCCAATTGGCATAACTAGCATATTGCTAAGAGAGTCTTCTGCACCACGTATTGGTGAGTGGTGTCTGGGGTCTCAAAACCTAGCAAGCTCCCATCTGAGGTACATCAAATGGTCCCAACTCAGCAGAAACAATTGATCACCAAGAATCAAAATGGCATGGGTGAAAGAGAACCCAGAAGACAGAGACACCCTCGTGAGTGGGTGACTACATTGACACGTGGCTGGAGGAATGAGATGGTGCCTTGCAACCACCAGTGATAGCTGTGATGGGGCTTACAAAGTTGAGTCTCACTGGTAAAACAAGAACGAAAACGGGTGCACCCTGAGATCTCCATTAAAAGACTGCAGTTGATGGTCCAGGCCCTCGGTGTTCCCATGGGAGCATAGACCCTAGTCCTGATGCTGCCCCTGTCCATAAATCACGACTGAGGTCCACTCTTCGGACAGGAATGGATTGGACTCAGCAACACAGAGTGATCATATCATACGTGCACTCTATGGTTCTATGTTTCCAGAGGATGCTGTCCTACTGCCCTTTTACTAGAGGGTAGTGGAAAAGAGGGGACAGGTGACTATTAAGAGGATATGACATGTATAGAATAAATAGGGGAAGTGTGCTGTCACCAGGCAAGGAGAGCAGTAGGAGCTGCACATAGGCAGGCATGCTAATTTAAACTGCATTGTACACTTTCCGGCTCGACGGCACTTGACTTAGCTTGGCTGTACGCTTTCACTCAATCACAATAGGGAAAACAAACAAATAGTCCATCAAAGTAAAAAAAGCATCAGGACCCCGAAATTTGTTTTTTCTTCCCAAATTCTTACCATGAAATCAATACATTCATTCTGTGGAATACTTGGTATCCACATGTGGTTTAAAATTGATAAAGGTGTATGTCTGGATTACAACCTTTCATTTGAATTATAGTTTTGGTGAAAAAATATGGAACATACCATACACTGCTAGAAGAATGAACAAATCTGTCTAGGAAGAAGTATAATACAGCCAGAATAATGTTGCTTAGAAACCAGAATGACTAGACTTCATCTCACATACTTTGGACTTGTTATCAAGAGACAGCAGTCCCTAGAGAAGGACATCTTGCTTGCTGAAGTAAAAAGCCAGCTAAAATGAGGAAGATTCTCCACAAGATGAAATGACACAGTGGCTGAAACAACGACTGCAAAGTTGCCTACTACTAGTGAGGTGGTTTTGTTTATACAAACGGTCACTATGAGAAACCAACAGGACTATACCTAACAGTGACATGTGGTTGATTCATCTTCATAGCATTGATTTCTGCCACTGTCTGTGTTGAGAAACCTGCTCTAGTTCCAGCTTATTAAGAGATGACTCTGCCTCTCAAGCCAGAAACCTGTTTATGACTACAAACTCGTCTCTGCCTTGTAGCCATGAAACTTTACAGTGGTTACAGCTTGAAGTTCCTACAAGTACATAGTTATTAAGAGATCTCTGGTGTCATAAGAGTTAAAAGCAATAGTTAAACACTTGACTGCTAAAAAGAAAAGTTGGTGGTTTAAACCACCAGCTACTCTGTTGCAGAAAAGACGTGGTGATATGTTGCTGTCAAGATTAAAAAATATATATATATTACCACATTGATTCTGACTCATAGTGAGTCTGTAAGACAGAGCATAACTGCCCCATAGGGCTTTCAAGGCTGTAATCTTTATAGAAGCAGATTGCTACACCTTTCTTACAAGAAACAACTGATGGGTTCAAATTGCCTACCCTTTGGTTATCAGTCACATGCTTAACCATTGCATTTCCAGGGCTCCCTTCCGTAAGCATTGTTGTCACTGTTGTTAGGTGCCCTAAGTTGTTTCCAACTCATAACGACCCTAAGTGCAACAAAACATGACATTGCCTGGTTCTATGCCTCACAATCGCTGCTGTTTGAGCTCCTTGTTGATGCCAGTGTGTCTGTCTATCTTGTTGAGGTTCTTCTTCTCTTTTACTGACTCTCTACTTTTCCAAGCATGTGTAGATAAAACAGCAAAATCAATCCAAAACAAACAACAAAAGAAAACACTATTGCCATTCAGTAGATTTACTTTCTTAGAGACTGTGAAGAACAGATTAGAAATGCTTCACAGGGTTTCCAAAGAGCAGCTGGAGGATTCAAACTGTTGACCTTTGGATTAGCAGCCTGAACTCTTAGCACTGCACCACCAGGGCTCCAGGTAAAAATTACAGCCTAGGGAATTCCATGAAAGTAGCTCTTTTCTGTTATATAGGGTTGCTATGAGTCAGAATTGACTCAACTGCACACAACAACAACAGTTATCAAGGACATCCTCTTTGCTCCATCTCTGTTGTCCATTCTCTTGTTCCGAAACTCACTAATTCTGTCATAAATAAACGTTTATTAAATGATTCAAAGTCTTCAGCCTCACCTTTTCCACTAGTATCCTATTACCACTAGTATCCTCATCATAAAAGACAAATGGAGTCACAATAATCCATATCTCACTTACTCTTCACTAACCATAAGAAAAATGATAACTCCTTAATAGGAAACTTGAGATCCTTCCTAATCTGGCCAATGCCCTTCTCCAGTGTAATCCTATCTTCTACTGCCTGCTATGTTCCTATGCCCCTGCCACACTGAACTACTTGCAATTTTCCCAACATGCTGTCATCTTTGACACTTTCTCACTTGTCCATTCATCATACTCAGGAAACAGTTTTTAGTTTTGTCACCTTCATCCCTAACTGACTATAATCTGCCCAACAAACTCCAAGTCATCTTTCAAGGATTAGCTAAAAAGTGAAAGGAAAAAAAAAAAAGAATATTCTGGAAGTGCTTTGGAATTTATGCTTTTTCACTTCCTATGTCCATTGTTCTTTGTATATAACAATGCCATAATCATTGTGCTATTCTCCTCAAGAGGCAACCAAAACCAAACTTGTTGCAATCTCATTGATTCTGACTCATAGCAACCCTCTGGGACAGGGTAGAACTGCCCCCTAGAGTTTCCAAGGAGCCCCTGGTGATTTTGAGTTGCACACCTTCAGTTAACCGACAATCTCTTAGCCACTGTGCCTCCAGGACTCCTTCTTCAACAGCTGGAACCATTTATTTTCTTCATAGTAACCCCAAACCTAGCAAAGATACAGCATAAAATGTGTATTCAGTAGATTTTTCATGAAATAATAAATGAAGAAGGATAAAGAAATGGTTGCTCTGAAGTTAATATCTTATGAATAAATCTTAACCTCTCCCAAGAAATTTCAATAAATATATCAATGAAAATTGTTATATCTTTTTATTCTGTATTAGTCTCTTGAGGGCTTAACACAGTGCAGAGTATACCGTAAATACTTCTTAATTGATTAAAGATTGTCAACAAGGGCAATCTAAAACATACTCCATTTAATTTCTCTGATAGAATAGCTAGAAAGCATCATACAGAAAAAAAATTGGGACAATAAAATACAGCTTCTACTCAGGGGGTTGAGGATTTGCTTTATTTCCTTAATAACCCTAAGAAGTATTGAATACCTAGTTTAGGAAAGAATATCTCTGTGATAGAAATTCACAGCAGTTTCCATCTGGTAGGAAAAGACAGTAGGAGTCACCAGATCCTTTCATAGATTAATCTCATTTAGGTCTGTATTTTCCCACATCTTGTAAATACACATTGTTTGCAGATGTATTGATTTCAAAGTATGTAATTCTCTGGTTTATGCATACAAAGTATGTTGATATAATTGATATATGTATATGTTCTAATTGCAGAAGAATTATGAGCCAAACTTTAAGAACAGAATGACTTATGTTCCCAATATAAGCCAAAAGAAGAGGGGGGGAAAAGTTCAACCTGAATTCTCTATTGCTCTTTCTAACAAACTCATAGTTAATACTTTTTGTAAAAGCGAAATCCTTTTCCTTAAACATTCACAATTCCACCAAAAGTGCCTATAAAAGGACAAGCTAAGCAAGATATGATCATGTTTTAGATATACATGCTAAATATAATCATTGGAAATATTTAAGTATGTTTCTATGTAAACATACTCAGAATAAATGCAGTGTGTCATTCATTTCTCTAAAAATCTGGCACTTAATCCAATCTAAGATTGCAAGCATAAAATTAGCATATTATTATTGTAAATTAGGATGGCAGGGATATGGGCAGCAGCACATTACAAGAAGCCATTAGAGAAAAATGGGTTTCCTCCTCCAGGAAATCTTGAGAATTTTCTCTCTCTGCTATTATTAAAAGGGACATAATCATTGTCACTTTTTAAGAACCACTTTGTACATTACTCACTAAGATTCCTTTCCTCCAAATGAAGCCTAGACTAATCACTGCAACTGATATCACCTTGAACTGATGTAAGATTACACGTCCCCAATCAGTGTTTGTAGAATACCCATAAAACAGAGCTAAACCCACTGCCGTCAAGTTGATCTTGACTCATGGCGGCCTTATAGGTCAGAGTAGAACTTGTGCACGGAGTTTCTGTGGAGCACCTGGTGGATTTGAACTGCTGGCCTTTTGGGTAGCAGATGTAGCACTGTAACCACTAGGCCTCCAGGGTTTCCAAAACAACCCTAGCTACGCTTGACTGAATGTCCCTGATGTGCTAAGAGGTTTATATAAATTATTTCAAAATTCACATAATACTTCTAAGAGTAAAGCAATATTGTTTCTCCTATTTAGAGATGAGGAAATAGAAGCTACATAAACTCTAGTTATCTAAAGGCACAGACATAGCTAGGAAGGTGAGGAGTCAGAAATCAGTCTCAGATTAAAGACTGAGTTCTCATGCACTGAATCACGTTTACTCTCAGATCCCCTGGATTGCTATCAACCTTGTGGTCAGGAAGGTTTTCTTTCTTACAGCTTTCCATTTCTATGTAAGCCTATTTCTTCCAATGCTGTCCTCTTTCTCTCAGGAAGAGAACAGCTGGTCAGCGCCCTTCTACTAATAATGTTAACTGATTCACTCACTGAGTAGTTTTTCTTATGAGTGATTTTAAACCTCTAGAGAACCAAGTGTTTACTCACAGAAGGAAAGAAAATTTCACACTGAATTTAGCATCAAGCTTTCCCTGTGTTTTCAGTGTGGGTGGAATGGAAAACAGTGTTAGAGCCACAAGTAGACATATTTTCCTATTTTTTTCCCCTGTTAACTATGATCTAGAACTTGCTGACTATAGACAGAAAAGTTGTATGGCAATTCAAAAAATAGTTAAAAAAAAAATACTCACACAAATATTTTCAGTGTTTATAGCTTCCCAGACCCAGTTGTCAAAAATTGCTTAAAGTATCATAAAAAATATTAGTACAATGCTGTCTTCATGTAAGGATCTTTTCCTCAAAGTTATCACTCATAATCACTTTGCACTTACTTTTATTTCGTGCTTTTTTGTTGTTGTTGGGTCTTTACATAGCATCTCTCATCAGGTTCATTTAATGCATCGTTATAGTTTTGCCCATTAATCTCTGCCTCCCCTTTGAAAGATAATCTGCCTTTTATGGCCACCTATGTCATATGCAATGAGATAGGAATCTCCTGTATACTGAAAGAGAAACAGCGCTGAAACATGTCACCAGGTTCATCTTTGTATCAAAATCTCATTTATTCAAATACCAATCTGGGGAATTTTAGAGCTTTATTACCATTTTTTCCCTCCTAGCGACTTGAGGGATTAGAATTCTAAATCATTCTTCCATTTCTCAAGGGATTATCAATATCATAGAAAAGATAAAGGCCATTATAAATTAAAATGAAATACAAATTTAAGAATATGTTTAAATCACTAAGTGTTAGAGCTGGAGAGTTCTTAATTCAGTGCATTCAAACATGACTGCAACTCCTAATGTTTACCAGGCTTGGTACGAATTCTGAAGGGAGGGCATTTTTCTCATGAGTAAAAATGTACTGCTGAGTCCTATCTAACCCAGAGCAGCTGGACTGCATAATACATAACAAATTGTCTCTAAAATAAAAGTAATAAAACATTAACACTCTTGTGAGTCCGGGGATAGAGAAGGAATTGCTCTCTTTTGTGGATAAGTAAATGAATGAAAGAATTAATGTTGAAGTAATTAGGTTGTTTGGTTTTGATCCCAGCCTGCACTTACCCTCTCCTGTCCTTTCTCACAGTTTTTCAGAGTTTGATATGTATGCCCACAACTCCATAAAAGAAAAACTCTTAAACATAAATACAGAAAGGTACTACAATCTTATCAGTTCAATGTGTTGATTTGCTATGGACCCAAGAAAACTAAAGCCATTACAGCACCTAAGTTTCTGCTATGTGCCTTTTTGACAAATATATTAAAATCCTACTATGTACTGGAAATCATGGTGGCATAGTAGTTAAGTGCTACATCTGCTAACCAAAAGGTCAGCAGTTTGAATCTGCCAGGTGCTCCTTGGAAACTCTGGAGCAGTTCTCTTTCCTATAGGGTCACCATGAGTCAGAATAGACTATACAGAAGTAGGTTTGGGTTTGCTTATTTGTTTACTACTCATCGGATTCTGAATAGGCAACTAAGATGCCAAGGTAAGTAAGGATATTTCTTGTCTTCTTGGAGTTGACATTCTAATAAGAAGACTAATAAATGAACAATCCTTTCTATGTTATGTGGAAAGTATAATTTGTTACGAATTAAGTAGAAGGAAAGGACAGGTTTAAGAAACACCTGAACATTGGCAAGAGAGCAGTAGTGGTTCAGTGGTAGACCTTCCACCTTCCACGCAGGAGACCTGCATGCTGCTAGGATGCTCAACAGGTTTCAGCAGAGCTTCCATACTAAGATGGACAAGGAAGAAACGTCTGGAGACCTAATTCTTAAAACCAGCCACTGAAAACCCTATGGTTCACAACAGTTCAAGCAGCAACTGACCAAGCAGCGTTTGATTTCACACGGAGTCATCATGAGTCAAGGGCTGGCTTGGAGTCAGCTCACCAAAACAGCAGCACTAAATCCTGGCAGAGTAATCCATGTCTTCATGTTGTAAGCCCAACCAGTCTCGCCGTTTTCCATGCATAAACAACTGAATTACCAAATTTCTTCACAGATACTACCAACCAAATGTGAAAAAATAATACTAGTTCAATTTTATTGATTTGTTTATAATATGCCAGCCATTGTTCTGAGTTCTTATGCGTATCTGCTCAGTTATTCCTCTCAACTCCCTCAATTAAGTAGGATTGCCAATTCATTTCACAGATGAGGGAATTAAGGCAAGCAAGGCTAAGATTTATTCAAGGTCACAGGCCTAGAAAGCAGAACTAAAATTCACACCCAATTCTCTAACTACAAACACCGAGTTCTCACATATTCCACACTAGTGTTTTCTAATAGTACGAGTGCAACAAAGTTGGGAGACTTTGGTTTGAATCTCCACTCTGTGGTCTTAGATAGGACTGCAAAATTCTCAGCATTCCACTTTCCTTTGCATAAAATAAAAAACACTGTTTTTCCTGTTGTTGAGGACTTAAAGGAGTTCTAAGCACAGTTCTACTCCGAAATACTTGGAGTCCTCACAATTCAGAATCAACTAGATGACAACTACTTTATAGAATTCAAATGTAATTCCAAAATTCTTCTACATTTTTTCCCATTGAGAGCTGGTACTTGTGCTTCTAATGGGATCTGTGTTTCTCTCTTTGCATATAAGCTCTGTAATTGACCAGTAGAACATAGTAGAGGCGACATTGTACCAGTTTCCTTAAAAAGAAGCTCTCAGCTTCTACTTATTACTTCTTTTACACTCTCCTTTGAGCCAAACCTCCACCCTGAGGGGAAGCTCAAGCCACAGGAAGAGGATGTGTGTAAGTATTCACACCTTTAACCTCAGCTACAACCTTAGCTAGTATCATCTCCCGACATGTGGATTGAAGAAATTTTTGAGATATCTCTGGATTCAGCTGTTGTTCAACTGCAACCACTTCAGAAATTCTGACCAAGAGTCATCCATGCGCATTCAACTCTGAGAACTGTGAGATGTAACTTTAAAATGACTGTTGTTGTTAGGACCATCAAGTTTGTTCCACCCCATAGCAACCCTATGGCCAACAGAACACAACACTGTATGGTCCTACAACATTCTCACAGTTGTTGTTATGCTTGAGCCCATTGTTGCAACTGTTTTGTCAGTCTCATTGAGGGTCTTCCTCTTTTTCACTGACCATCAAGTCTGCGAAGCATGATGCCCTCTTCTAGGGACTGGAGATTATGTTGTTTTAAGCCAAGTTTTAAGACAGTTTGGTATGCAGCAATGGGAAACCAGGACATTCTCTGTCTCATGTCAGCATTTTTTGGACAAGTGTGAAAGCTTCTGGTATCTTGTTAAGTATTATACACATGTGGAGATACTTTATTTAGCTTATACTAAGTATTAAGTATATAAAAGTAGGATAATCAGTGTAGAATTATATAAAAGCACAGAAATCTAATGACCAGTCCCAAGAATTACTAAATTACTTAAAACTCAGTGGGTATTCCTTGAGTGTTTACTTGTATCCAGCAGTAAAACAGGTACTTTGAAGACATTAAAAAAAAAAAAAAAAAAAAAACAAGGACAGGAGTGTTCCATGCATTTTAAAAATAGATGAAAGCATTCTAAAGCTAAGTAACAAATGAGAGATATTTTACTTGATGCCAAAAATTCTCAAAAACATTGTTTTATTCCTATAGCATTGTTTAGAAACTCTGGAACAGTAGTGGTTAAGTGCTATGGCTGCTAACCAAATGGTTGACAGTTCAAATTCCTTCTTGGAAACTATAGGGGGCAATTCTACTCTGTCCTATTAGGCAGAATTAACTCAAAAGCAGTAGGGTTTTTTTTTTTTTTTTGGTTTAGCAGGGTTCTCGTGTTTGGTTATTACTGGTCAACACATAAAATTTATTTTTGAGATGGCCTCTAAATTCAGGTGGGATACACTCAAGATAGTACTTTGGGTCTCATGGACTTTTTCTGATTTTCCTCAGTTTCACCTTGAACTTGAATATAAGTAATTGATGGTCTGATATGCATTTGGCATCTGGCCTTGTTCTGACTAATGATACTGAGGTTTTCCATCATCTCTTTCCACAGATATAGTTGATTTGATTACTGTGTATTCTCTTTGGTGAGATTCACAGTTGCAGTTTATGTTGATGAAAAAAGGTATTTGAAAAAAAGAAGTCCTGCAAAATTCTATCATGTGCTCTCCAGCATCATTTCTGTCACAGAGGCTATATTTCCCAACTACCAATCCTTCTTTTATCCAGCTTTCGTATTCCAATCACCAGTCATTATCTAAGCATCCTGATTACATGTTGGATCAATTTTGGAATGCAGAAGCATGTAAAAAATCTTTTATTTATTCATCTTTGGCCTTAGTAACTGTGTAAATTTGAAAAATTGTTTTATTAATTCATTTTTGTTGTAGGCATAAGGATATTATACTATCATTGACAGCATTGTACTTCAGGACGGATCTTGAAATGTTCTTTTTTATGATGAATGCAACACCTTTCCTCTTCAAGTTGTCATTCCTGGCATAGTAGACCATGATTGCCCAATTCAAGATGGCCAATATCAGTTTATTTCAGCTCACTAATTCCTCCGGTATTGATGGTTATGAGTTCCATTTCATTTTTGACAATTTCTGATTTTCCTAGATTCGTACTTGCATGTTCCTATTATTAGCGAATGTTTACAGCTGTTTCTTCTCATTTTGTCTTGTGCCACATTAGCAAATGCAAGTCCTCAGATGTGAAGTTCCCCATGTACTTGTCAATTTGTTGTAATATGGGGGCTTGCATATTGCTGTGATGTTGGGAGCTATGTCACCAGTATTCAAATATCAGAGGAATCACCCGGAGATGACAGCTTTCAGCTGAGCTTCCAGAAGACGGACTAGGAAGAAGAAACCAGCAGTTTACTTCTGAAAAGATTTAGCCAGTGAAAGCCCTATAAATAATAGTGGAATATTGTTTGATTCAGGCCAGAAGATGAGCCCTTTAGGTTGGAAGGCACTCAAAAGATAACTGGGCCAAGCACAGAGGAGTCAGTTGCAGTGGTAGCTGTTGAGTATTGACCTGATTCTATAAATTAAGCTTGTAATATGCGTTGTTTATTTAAACCTGTCTAAAGGCCTGCAATGTAGATACCATACTCATTTTACAAAGAGGAATCTTTCACCCAGAGATGTTCTACACACAATCAAGAAAGTATCAGAGGAAAAATTGAAGTCCATATTTTTATGATATCTGCACCAACTTTATCTTAAGACGTGAACAGTGAATTGTAGTGTTAGAAGAATACTGAATACACCATGGGCTGCCAAAAGAATGAACAAATTCACTTTGGAAAAAGTACAACTAGAATACTCCTTCAAAACAAGGATGACAGACTATGTCTCATACACTTTTGATGTGTTTTCAGGTTTGCTATGAGTCGGAATAGACTTGATGATACCTAACAAAAGTAACAGGCTTGGCCTCTGTTACAAATTTATAGTCTAAATATCCCAGATATTTGTTATCATAGTTCAGAGATATGGCTGTTAAGTTTTCCTGAGTTCTGTTGTTGGAAGTGTACCCATCGTCACTGAGTGGATTCTGACTCATAGCACCCTCCTGGGACAGGGTAAAACTGCCAAGAGTTTCCAACAGGTGATCAGTAGACTTAAACTGTTGATCTTCGGATTTAACAGTCAAGCTCTTAACCACTATGAGACCCAAGCCCCCCAGACCCACTATTGTTGAGTCTATTCCAACTCGTAGCAACCTTGTAGACAAAGTAGAATTGCCCATAGGGTTTCCAAGGAGTGCATGGTGAATTTGAGCTGCCAACCTTCTGGCTAGCAGCCATAGCACTTAACTGTTATGCCACCAGTGTTATCACTGTATGACCAGGACCCCCAAAACCGATTGCCATGGAATTGTCTTCCACTCATGACCCTATAAGACTGTCAAGGCTGTAAATCTTTACAGAAGCAGACTACCACACTTTTCTCCCATGAAGCTGCTAGTAGTTCAATCCATTGACCTTTAGATTAGCCGTCAATTGCTTTAACCCTGTGCAACCAGGGCTCTAGAAGTGATAAACCAAAAACCAAACCCAATGCCGTTGAGTCCATGCCAACTCATAGTGACCCTATAGGATGGACTAGAACTATTGCACCAAAGAGTCTCCAAGGAGCACCTGGTGGATTCGAACTGCTGACCTTTGGGTTATCAGCCATAGCACTTTACCACTATGCCACTGATAGCTGTTTGTTCTTGAATCGTTTCTAACTCTTTGCTATCATACACACACATTCATCAGCAAATCCCGGTGATTTTAATTGTCTAAAGTATCCCACAGCCCTCCACACTCAGAATCTCTGCTAGTACCAACCTGGCCAAGTCACCATCACCTGTCACATGAATTATTACTGTAATAACCTCCTAACTGGTCTCCCTGCTTTACTTTTGACTCCGTTAGATGGTTCACCTCATTGTAGCCAATGTGTTTCCAATGTCAGATCACATCCCACCTCTCTGCTCAAATCTTCTTGTAATTGTCCATTCCCCTCGAAGTGAAAAATCAAAGTCTCAAAAGAGGACAAAAGCGTTCATCCTAATTTCTCCACACTTGCCTGCTCTCCTCTTGCCCTTAGGCTATTTCTCAGAACTCGTCCTCCTGGAACTCATTTAGTTTTATCCACAGCAGGCCTCGTTTCAACTCCTGTGGCCCCGCTTCATGACTTTTGCCCTGTGTTTCCTGTGTACAGAATTCACTGTCTCTTCACTCCCCAATCCCATAATTTGCTCCTATTCTTCCTTCACGATTCCAACCAAGTGTTACCTTCACCGGTGAAACGGCCTTTCCTGACCATAAAAACCAAACCCAGTGCCGCTGAGTTGATTCTGACTCACAGTGACCCTCTAGGGTGGAGTAGAACTGCGCCACTGAGTTTCTAAGAAACACTTGGTGGATTTGAACTGCCCGTCTTTTGGTTAGCAGACACAGCACTTAACCACTCCACCACCAGGGTATCTGCTTGTCCTCACAGCTGTGTATAAATTAGTGCTCCTCTTTAGCCTCCTTTCCTCACCTTTAATATCTTGTGATAGTATTTTTCTCCGTGTCTGATCCAATAAACACACACACACACACACACACACACACACTAGAAGGTAAGCTCCAAAGAGGCAGGGTTTTTGCTGTTGCTCCTGTTGTTGTTTACCGCTGTATCTCCAGTTCCCAGAACAGTGTCTAGCAAATTGTGGAATACTGATATTAGTGTAAATAATTCTTGTCCACAGAGATGTAAATTGCTCCTGGTAGAAATTTGTTGATTATTACCCCATGAATATTGACCAGGTTTGCCAGTTTTTCTTCTGTTAAGTAAATTTATTTCAGCATTTCCACTCGCCTTATATATGTGTAGTCATTTAAATTCTCGTTTAAACAACTTATAACATCTTACTGGCTCCTCATTAATTACCTTTTGACAGTGTCAACATTATGAGGTTTCTGGAAAGATATGAATGTGAACTGAGTTGAAAAAGAGTGTAAGCATGTATGTTCTAGGCAAGAAAGGGGTAGGCACCATGTGCAGGCTTACAAAGATAGAAATGGTAATAGGACTATGTATAGTAAACCCAGTTAATTCATGATTTTATACAGGTAAAAATTGTGAATTTTATGAACCATACAGATAGGCCAATTTTATTTACCTCATTAATTAATGAAAGAACAAGTAAGATGTAAAAACCACTTGGAAGAAGCATGGGACTTATAATGACAAAGTTTACTTGCATTGCCATAAGCAGGAATCATTTGCATTGCTATGGACGTAAAACATCTGCACTGCAATCAGCCCTCCAGATGCTAATCTCAGTGTCTAAAAGGCGGCAAAATATACCAGCCATAGACAATCAAAGGAACACACCCCATGGAATCAGATAATCCCTGGAGAATATCCTAGATAAAGTTCATCATTCTGTTGAAAGGACATCGGGTAATCTTTTTCAAAAATCTTTCGGAATTTTCCTGAAGACACCACGCTAATTATGTAAGGTATAGAATCGCACATGTTTCCAAGAGTGCTGATTGTTTGTTTGGTTAGATGAAGGGGCTATTTAGTTGGTGGAAGATGGGATAGCAAGGCAAGTTTGGATTTTATGTAATCAGTTACGGAAAATCATGCGAAATTCTCAAGCAGAGGACTGACTTGATGAAAACAATGTTAAAAAAAGAAATCATTTTAGCAGGGGTATGTAGGAAGGCATCTGAGAGTTGGAGGAGAGGCAAGGAGAAGACAGGGAGCAAGAAGACACGTTTAGAAATGTGTTATAGGAATGCAGGCCTGATTTAGACCTGCCTGAGCAATTAAAATTGCCCAATAAAAGGGTGGAGAGAGAGCACTGGGCTTTGGGATGGTTAAAGTAACCAACTGAGTTGACTGGGAGAGAGGCAAGCTTTCTGGGAACTTTCTGGAGGATACCTGATTCTGGAGACTTCATATTTCTAAAATATATACTTGCTAGTATTTGACAGTCTATTTCCCTGCATTTAGATTACTTTTGACAGCATGTTAATCTGTGACTTTTCTTTGAATTCAAAATTTTGCATTCACTTTTTACTTAAACCTTGGACTTTTATACCATTTTTTTTTTGCCTAAAATGTTGTCTCTAAAGTATTGCCTCCTCTATCATTTGATCAAGGCGTGTATCTATAAGACATTTAAGGGTAAATATTTTACATCTATAAAAGTATTCATGTTATCCTTTCTATGATAGATGCTAGTTAGATGTCAACTCTAGTGTAATTTACTAATGTAATTTCACTTATATTTGTCCACTGCCTTATTTAAATACAGAATTAAATATAATTAAAACTCCTGTGATACTTACAAAGACTTAGAGAAATCCATCCTCTCTGCTAGTTTCTTTTTTTATTATTATTTTTAATTAGTAGTTCAATTATATTTTCTGTGTGTGTGTTTTACTGGATTTTACTTGGTCCATAAAAACTGAAAGATTGGGAGTTCAAATTCACCAGCTGCCCCTTGAAAACGCTACAGGGTATTTCTACTCTGTCTGTAGGATCACTGAGAGTTAGAATCAACTCAACAGCAACAGGTTTTAAAAATATAAGAAAAATAAAACATCATGCTTACTTAATATTAGAAAGCAAAACAAATCATTCAGTTCATTTACATCTATAAAAACGTAAGTTTAAAGTACTTAGGCTATATCCTGCTTTCTGGAATATTAAATACCAAGAAACCCTGCCATTACAATTGTAGCTAAATAATTGAAGTTCAAGCTATTCTTCCAATGTTTGATTTTGCTTTCTTCATTCACTTGGACTTTGTTAAAATTATATAGTGGCATTGTAAGAAAACACCTTTTTTTGAAGCTTGACATATTGTAAGAAAACATATGCACTCTAAAAATGCACATCCAAAGGTAACCTTTTGAAAATTCAGACTGCACTGAGGACATCATAAATGATTTACCAGTGACAGACACACAGGTAATTTTTACAACCTGCATCATGAGTCTTTCCTTAGTTCTTGATTCAAGTGACAACGTTTCACTATATTGAGCCATGAGTTTCAAAAATAAACCTTCTGCTGATAAGGAGATTTACACAGAACCAAAAAAAAAACCTGAGTCAACTATTTATCTGTGACCAGATTCTGTGAACTAAGCTTACTTCAAGCAAGAGGTTTTCTGATCAGTTCATTTATTTTAATATTGTACAAGCATTTTGGAGTTACACTGTAGCTTGTGTTCACAGTGCATTGACAGAAGAGCAGAGAAAGGCCTAAAGGTAGCTTTTCATGCATTTTTGAGATAAGAATTGAGCACCCGCTAGAAGCAAAGCTCCATGCCAGATGCTCCAGAGATACACAGGTCTATCCTGGAAGGAGTTCACATCTATTATATAAGGGAATAAAACAAGTGCATAGATCATTATGGTATGAAAAATTGTAAGACAGAATATATAAATACTGTGGATATAAAAGAAAACTTTTTTTGGAATTGCAAAGACAGAGAATGTACATTGGCTTTTGGGGGAAGATTCTCAAGCTCCCACTTGCAAAATGTATGAAAAACATCTGGGGAGCTTATTAAAATTTAGATTTCCGGACCCTCCCTAGAGATTCTGATTTATGAGGTCTGCATTTCTAACCAGCACCTCAGGTGACTGAGATGGAAATGGCCCTAGTGTCATGCTTTGTGAACATGTGGTTGAAGCCTTAAAAGATTAAAAAACAAATGAGAAAGAAGAGATGAAAGGAGAAAGTATTCAGATGAAAGTGATGATAGAATAAATAAGGAAATAGAAAGGCTCCCAAGGATTATCTGATCTCTGTAGGAGGCTTTGGAATCCCTCCCCCAATTCCAATTAGTCTATTAAAATAACAGTGATTTTCTCAGGAAAATGGAGACACAGAAGTTCAGCAGTAGGACTGATTTAATATTGCCCTCCTCCAAAATTACCTCTAAGTTGACTAGAGGTCAATGAGAGTACATAAAGCATCAATAGTGTTATCACATTGCCAGAGATGTAGCTACTGAACTCCAGAGGGAGATGAATAAAATCAGGAGCTCATTTTAGCACAACATATAGCTATCGGTTTTTCTCACCATGACTGTGGCTAAGTAATTGGAGTTCAAATCATACTTCCAATCTTTGATCCTGATATACTGTATTCATTCACTTGGACTTTGTTGAAACAAAATAGTAGTATTGTAAGAAAATGCCCCTTATTGTAGCCTGACATATTCTAAGCAAACACAAGTTCTATCCTATTTTCCTGATTTCAGGCCACCAAGATTTCCTGTTATCAGGCAGGCTCCTCTTATTCCCACAAAACTCACTACCATGTGCCAATGACAGTCGTGGCCTGGAGCATAGTGGGAGAGTCATTTGCCTTCTCCTGTGTCCAGCTGCAAGTGACTGGGGGTTTCTTGTGCCCTGTTATCTTTGACTGGACACCAGCTAGAAATCCTTCACTTACATTTTATTTTCACTGTCATCTCCGTATCCCTGCTTTACGTATTATCTACCCGCACACACATTTTACTGGAGAAGAGAAACCAAGCACTCCTTATCTGTGTCAAGATATGGCTAAAGCAACAGAGGCTGGGGCTAGGACTCAGGAAGGACATCTCAGGATTGGTGAACAGTACATAGCCGGCCTCCAGCAAATCAGAATTTTTTAAATATCCATTACAAAAAACATATACATGCTTCCAAAAAGTCAAGAGCACTGTATAACTAAATCACAGTATATGATAGGGAATGATACTCAATGAAGCAACATAAAATCAAAGGCCATTGGTGAAACATCTTGATGTTATGTCAAGGAAACTATTCAACAGACCAAGGGGAATTCTTAAACATGATCCAAACTGAGCTGTGGGAAGTTTAAGCTGCCATCAGAAGCATGGAGAAATTGGCCAAAAACCAAAAAAAAAGCAAACCCACTGCCCTCAAGTCTGTTCCAACTCAC
Organism: Heterohyrax brucei; assembly: GCA_028571685.1. NCBI lineage: Eukaryota > Metazoa > Chordata > Mammalia > Hyracoidea > Procaviidae > Heterohyrax > Heterohyrax brucei. The sequence goes on along the minus strand of CM053142.1, from coordinate 135,996,742 downwards.
TGTGACCATATAGATAGAGGTATTGCAAACGTAGGGAAATCTAAACATGCTCAACTTAAGGCTTATTCTTGTATAGTCAGCCTCCACCCCAAACACTCCATGCCCGTCTATGCATTTGCAGCATTCATTCCAAATTCTTTTTTAAATGCTTTCCTACAGTGTCTTAAGCAGAATCCCAGAGTCTTCTTATTGAGCAGTAGAGAGGAAAAATGTGACTGTAATCACTTTATATTAAAACTTACAAAAATCAAGAAATGAGAACTTAAAGAATTGTACACGTATTTATTTTCATGTTTTCATCAATCACACTTTAAAAAGATACTTGTCTGAGATTTCAGATTCTTTTCATAATAATCACTGCTTCAAAAAGAGAGTCCCTCCCTGCCCCCCACCAATAGAAAAAGTTTCTTCTGATCAGCTCAGACTGAATTAAGTTAAAAAGACCACAGAGTTTCTTAAACTTGGAAGACATGAAAAGACAAATAGGCGATCTCAAAGTCCTCATTAACTTTTCTCTATGCCATTAAATATCCTTTTCATTCTCAGCCCCTGCTTTACCTTCTTACTTTGCCTCTGATAGAAACTAGAAATATGGGCCAATAACCTTGCTCCACTTACTCCACAAAGCCTTTCCTGGAGAGTTTAGTCCATACTCTACCTTCCCTTCTCTGAATAAAATAAGAAAAAAAAAATGCCATCAAAGCAATTCCAACTCATAGCAACCCTATAGGACAGAATAGAACTGCTCCACAGAGTTTCCAAGGAGTGCCTGGTGGATTTGAACTACCAGTCTCCTGGTTGGCAGCTGTGGCACTTAACCACTATACCACCAGGGTTTCTTTCTCTGAATAGTCATCTCAAAATATGTTTTATGTTTTTTATATTCTCTTGCTTTTTTTGATTTATACATTATTTCCATTTCTCCAATTTAAAAAAGAAAATGTTCTTGTGGACTAAGAAGTGCACCTCACATCTACAGTCAGAATGGCATGTAAGGTAAGTTTACTGCACAGTGGGAGGTCAGGAAAAATTCACCATTCTTTAGCTCCATAATGGTAGTAAGTTAAGCCTTTACCATTGTGTACATAATATCAAGTATACTTATGGTGTCAGAGCCAGACAATTATATAATTTTGCTTCACATCCAATTCATGTTAAAACATCAAGGAATAAAATTTATCATGATTTTTCTAGTCCAATCAATGCTGTTGGAAGGAAACTCAAAACCATACATAGCATCATTTCCTTGCCTAGATTGAAATTGTATGAGTATAAGGGAGATATTGCAAATATATTCTATATGAAAATAATTTCAGAAGGCAGCAAGCATGAAAAGTTAAGCATATGTGAAGCTGATAAAATAATAAATAGAAATCCTAGTTGGTTATCACAGAATCTCTATTAACAGAGAACAAAAATACTTTTAAAGAAAGTATACAGACACTTACTTTTTAAAAAATTACACTTTTTGGTTAGTTCAGTTCTTCAACTAAAATTTCTTTCTCCCTGTGTATTTGCAACCTTTTGGCAGTTTTATTGTTGGAAAGCCAAGGTGCACTCACAATGGCGCCACAGCAACTTGCATTTCTCATTGGCAAAGGTTTCATCCCACAAATGAATTACTGTAATAGATGTGTCATGAAATAGCATCTTATTATCCTCCTCCTCTTCTACTTTCTTCACCAAGCAGGTCAAAGTCAATAACAAGCGTTACTCTAAAATGATATTTTTGAACCAATTAAAGGAATGGAGTGAGTTTTAAAGCTTTAGCTTTACAATACTTTAAAATGATCAGCACCTTTTTTTTCTACCTATGCCTCTAAATCTCAAAAATACGTCTTGCTGTGTGCTGTGTTTACTCATACTGGAAAGCCGTTGGTCTTTATGCTAGCACTTGGGTCATTCTCAGTCAACAAATGCAATTCAGTACTTATTATATCTGGACCCGCTGTCAAGAGAAGGGAAAAGATAATAATTCTTATCCTTGAAGAATTTACTATCCAACTGGGAGATAAGAAAACCCTGATAGCTTAGTGGTTAAGTGCTATGTCTGCTAACCAGAAGCTTGCAGTTCAAATCAGCCAGGCACTCCTTGAAAATTCTATGGGGCACTTCTGTTCTATTTAAAGGGTCATTGTAAGTCAATACTGACTCAACAGCAGCAGGCTCGGGGAGACAAAAATTAAAGCAAAAAACTCATCCAGTCATTGTAATCACAACAACCCTACAGCACAGAGTGGAACTGCCCCATAGTTTCCTAGAAATGGCTGGTGGATTTGAACTGTTGACCTTTTGGTTAGCAGCTCAACTCTTAACCACAGCACCACCAGGGTTTCCTGATAAAATATAATGATGTTAATGTCAAACAAATGTGAAATGGATAGCATAGTTAACAGGGACTGTACATCCCCAAAAAGGGAATCTTTAGAGGAGACTTCCAATTGACAATAAATAAGGTAACCGTAGGGCTATCAATGTCTAATATAAATTACAATGCTTCCAATTTGTTTGTTTCCTGTTGCCAGACATGCTGCAAAACCACAAAAGGTTTAAAATAAAAACAAACAAACAAAAAAAACCTCTTTCAAAGACCTTTGGCAATTATGAGAGTAAAAGTAATTTCTGGCCATTTAGTATGTTGTTAGCTACCATTTGTAAATTTCTGAAGTAGCTAGACTGGAATGATTAGAACAGGGAGATGCAAGGTGCTATTGTCAGGTTCTGTTAGCAACTTCTATGAACCCATGAAGTAGGTAGTGCCCCGGCTAGAAGCATGAGAAATTCTTCCCAAGAAGTTCCATAACAACATAGCTCATCCACTAGAGCTATACAACTAACTAAGTAGTAAACCACTGAGAGACATCAGTTATGCCTATACATTAATAACTGGAAAAGAAGCAATTCCATCTGCCAATGTAAATGAGGAAATAGACAGCACAGTACTCATATGTCTAGAGAGAAGGGATCAGCATTTCATAATTCTCATATGACAAAATTTAACAAGAATGAAATATTAATATCTTGGGTTGGGTCCCCAAAGCAGCCAGTATTTAATTAAAGAGACTCGACTTAACGGTAGACAAAGTCTGAGCCTTTAATTGACTCTAAAAGTCATGTGGATCAAGTCGATCATTTTATAAGGAAACAGCCAAGTTAAGAATTACTAATGTATGGTCCTTAGGACATGGATGTGATATTTTGCTTAATTCTTAGAATTTGGTCCATATTATGAACTCAGATCCCTCTAGTGATGACAAATAATATAGTAAACAAGGAAAATGTCCATAGTCAAAGAGAATGAGTAATTTCCCAACAAGTATCAGGCAAAGAATTGGTCTACCCTCAGCTTGTCTAAATGATTGAGAATGACCAGAAACTTGACACCTGTGGAAACTTATTTTAAAATGAACTTGTGAAAGAATAAGCAGGAGCTCATATATCACCTCTAATATCAGAGTTCCTGATTTTCCTTACTAACTAGAGAGGGCAACTTGCTTTTTTTTTTTTCTAGTTTCATTTACCCAAAGTTAGGATTTGATATTTCCTTCTGCACTCGAGATAATGTTGTTTCCATGTACCCAGATACTCACTGAATCTTATCTGAGAGTTCTAGAAGCTGCTGTCACTTTCTATTGTACCAAAAGTAGTAATATTACACACCAGTCTCAATTTCTCCCCTCAATCATCAAGCATATTCTCATAAGCGACAAAATGAGAATTTTCAAAGTCACAGATAAGGTAAATTAAAGATAAGAAAAAAAACTATTTTAATGCATAACACGGGACTGCAAATTCATTTTGTTTTGCATGTGGAGATATTCTGGTGAATAGGTCCATCATGCATTCTCAACCTTTCTTTACTCTTCTTCTCCATCCAACACATACACACATACACACACACACACACACACACACACGTTTAAACACACATTGAAAACTACTCACCGCTTGCTCTTCTTAATTTGACCAGAATTATAACAAATATTTATTTTGCAGCTTGTATTCATCATCTAAAACATTTTATTTATTTCACTCAATTATTTTCACTCCAATAACACAGGAAAACTAGAAAAACTGTTCTCCGTAAAAGGAATTTATCATGTACATACTTAAACTGCCTGGGGTCATTTAGACCACTGTTCCATCTTTGTGTGTTTCCTATATGCTGAAGTCCACCATTGTTTTTAATATAGTAAGGCTATTTTCTAGTCCCCATTCCTGTGCGAAATTTTGGTATGTGTCTACCAAGTAATACTGAATTGAAACCGTTCCTGTTAAGATTTAGCTTTAGGACTTCTATACAGATCTTCACTCATTAAGCAGTTCTCTCCCTTATTTTATCCAGCAGGCAGTTGCTGGAAGTCTTGGGTAGACCTGAATTTGTCACAAATGTCTCAGCGAAGTCAGTCATCGTAAGAACTCTGATAACTTAATAACAAGATACTTACTTGGAAGGTCTTACTCTACAGCAAAAATTTATTTCTGCATTAAAATGGGTTCAATTTTAAATCCTATAAAGCCATTTACATACAGGTTTAAAGACGAATAATAAAAAAAGAATAGCAAAAGTAGGAAAGAGAGATTTTTTTTTTTTGTCTGCTATGGCTCAAGACTGGTCCAATTAAATGATTCATACTCCACTAGCCTGCTAGAATGTTCCGTAGGTGACAATGTTCCTAGTTCCCATTTTGCTAAAAAAAAACTGAATTAGTTTGTATTCTGAAATCTCAAATTAGCTAGAAATTTTAGGAAAGGAAAGCAAATTTTAACAACCCAAAGCGGGCTGGGACTAAAGGATTGATGAATGAGCATGAAGTCTCAAAGGCACATCCGAGCAGTTTCAGTCTACCCAGATGCCCTTTGGGCCCTGTTTGACAATCCCCAGAACACATGTCATTTTCTATTATACACACTGATGTAGAAACAACACAAAACCTTCACTATTCTTTCTGCAATGTCAAGTGAAAACATAGTATTTGTTGCTGAAAAAGGGGGCTCAGCAGTCAGCTAGCAGGTCACTGGAGAGCAAGAAGAGACAGTAAAGTAAAAGAAACTGTGGAGAACTAGAACAAATAGTATTTCAGATGATTATAGTACCTAACAATAGTTCATGACCTGTTTATTAGTTTCTCTAATAATTTTAATGTATTGCCAGGCCTGATCTTCAATTTCAGGCACTAGCAAAACAAGCAACTGAGACCAATTGCTCTGTGTTTAGTAGACCTAAGGTGCAGTTATGTAATGGAATGACCTTCTAGTAAGCCTCTCCTCTATTTGAAAACAAAAGTTGAAAATTTTTTATTACTGGTAACAGAAGACGTGGATATGATTATAATCATGAGGACTGTAGAGAAAAAGGTGTAGGTGTAAGACAAAGAGGGTGACAGGAAAACACCAATTTCAGAATATGTGGAAAATGAGGAATGTATGTGGAAAGGCTGTGGATCAGTCTAGGCTTCCTGGATTGTGGCACAGAGACCATACACTTGAAAAAAGGCTTTGATTCTGTAGAAAGCTGCCGTAGGATCGGGAGGGAGACAGATGACAGCCGTACCTAAAAGCAGCATCTTTGTGTGGTGAAAAAACATGAACTCGTTCACTACAGATGACCTGGTGAGCGAAGCAAGCAGTGTGCTTGTCTTGCTTATTGGATAATCCCCCCTGCAAACAACAGCAATGATTTCTTAGAGAAGGTCGCTACAGTGACTGCCGCAACGACTGCTTAAACCACTCCATATGGTACATCTAGCCTAGTCTTAATGTAGGCTCTTAATGTTGGTTCTTAATACTGACTGCATATTAGAATAAAAAAAATATATTGTGGCCTGAACTCCATGCCAAATGTTCTTTAATTGGTTTGGTATGTAGTCCAGTATCCATATGTTTTAGAAACAATCCAGATGAGTTTAATGTATAGTCAGGACTGAGGAATACCCCATCTAGCTAATATTTCCTAAAGTCTGGCTAGGCAGTGCTGCCTCACTGGAATCTCCTGCAATCCTTGTTAAAATGCAGATGGCTGTGTCCCACCCAACACTCCAGGACCCCTGCAGTTACAGAGGTCCTCTTTACGGACAACTTCTACTTGCCCTTTGATGTAGTGTCGATTTGCCCTCATTTTGAAAAGACTAAATCAACCCCTACCAAAACAAAACAAAAATAAAACACAAAAAAACCCCTAGCCCATTGCCATAGAGATGATTCTGGTTCACAGTGAACCTACAGACAGAGCAGAACCGCCCCCACAGTTTCCAAGAGTCACCTGGTGGATTTGAATGGCCGACCTGTTGGTTAGCAATTGTAGCACTTAACCACAATGCCATTAAGATTTCCAAACCAACCCCTGCTTACATCAAATTCTTCATCACAATCACCTTGTCTTGCCGAATGTACAGCTTTTAAATCAAGCCTGTTCTTGCAGTAACCCACCTCTGTCAAGTCCACTGTGACTCATAGCAACCCAGTAAATGGAGTGGAACTGTCCCATAGAGTTTCCAAGGAGAGTCTGGCAGATTTGAACTGCCAACTTTCTGGTTAGCAACCATAGCACTTATGCTAAGAGAGTTTCATTTCTTGCAGTAAAGTAAGGCTAAATAACAACTGTGGGCACCAGTGCCCCTATTCCAGCTTATCCACAAATTCAACTTAAAGTGAGGTATGCATCTCTTTCATAAGTCAGGAACCGCTTGTACTGAGAAACAAGCTGAGGTTGGGGGCCAGAAATAATGATTCTAAATAAGCTCCCCAATGATTCTTTAGAGAGAATCTCTGCTATCATGCCTGTAAACTAGAACAATCATTTGACAGGCTTTTCAGGTAAAGACTGTACCCATACTCTCCTCATCCAATTCATATTTCGTAAGATGTTTTCTGACTTAAGTGACTTCTGCATTACAGTTATTTGGATAATTATACATACATATGTATGCCCATGTATATGTGTATACACACAACAAATATATACATGTAGACATTGGGTATATCATCTAATGAGAATATTCTTATTCTGACCTGGAAAGCCTTTCATTTCCTACATTCATGCTCACACATGCGACTGTGTAAAGTGCCATGGGTAAAGCTCCAGTGGATAACTAGGCAGAGGCAAGCTCTGATGCCCTCTGAACAATCCTTAGAGAAAAACACAGAGGCACTAAAAAAATATACTTTGAGTACTACTTATGAGCCATGATTATATATATTTTATAGTCTTGTTATTACTGAAAACTGTTCTTGAAATCCAGAAAGTCTGACAGCCTGTCAAATACAGAAAACCTGTTAAAAATTAGCAATCTGAAATGCATTTCAGGTGAAATAACTTTTACCACAGTGCAGATCATTTCATTTATTCTAAAGAATACAATTATAAAGGAATGAATTAGTAGTGTTTTTCTATATATTTTACAATATAGCACAAACACATACTTCTTTATTTGAAGACCAGTATGTTTATAGATTTGAAAAAGTCCATGTCAGAAAAGAGAGAGATATTTTTTCTCTTTTTTTCATGGATCTCTGTGGTGTACTCTTAGAATTTTTCAAATAGCCTCTCAAGTGGAAACAGAAGTGTGATAACAAAGAAGGTGTTATCTATCGCGACCTTATCTGCACATGCCATGGAATTAAGACAGTGATGAATTACACATTACTGTACAAAATTTTATTATCAGAGGTAAAATTAAAATTTGTTCTGCTTAAAATACAGGCGACAAATTTTCTTTTAGAAAAATCTATTCGTTTATTGCTTGGTTAGAATGTAATAAAAATTTCACATTGACTACACATTGATCTGATTGTTTACCAAATAATTTTAAAGGCATACTATAGAAAACACTTATCTGGCAAACACAATGTTTTTATTTGGTAAATGCTTTAGTAACTTGTATTACTGCAAGAATAGTTCCTTTTCTTATTCCTGAATTCTAAAATAATAGAAAGGAAAATAAGTGCTTCCATTTGGCATATTTAGATAAGTGTATTCATTTAAGCAATGGCTTTGGGAAAATAAACTTTGTTATTAAGGAAATTCAAGTTCATTAGTATTAGTCCATAAATAATTTAAAAAGAAAATCTGATGACTTCAACAGTGTCCCAAAAGCTGATTATGAAAGCCCAAAGGGAAAATTTCCCTTCTTGCTTCAAGTAACAGCAAATAAGCTTTAACTCTGACTTGGCTTTGTAAGTAGTCCTCATCTGTTTTCAAAGATTATCAAAATATAAAGGGACTAAAACACAGCAAGGAAAAATGGCAAATATATTCACTGAAGCACTTGAAAAGATAATGTGAGATTTCTACTGCACAATATTTAAAAAGTTAGAACACAACATTTGAGTAGAAATTCATTTGAAAAAGTGTTTCGTATTAGATGAGTTATAGATAATAAACCTACTTTAAGTGAAGCTGAATAAATGAGAAACTAATAATGGATGTTCTCACCCAGTAGGTCATAAACTATGTGAAGGTGGGAACAAACTTGCATACACAATCAAGCACAATCCTATGAACCTAGCAGGGCTTAAGAACTTGACCACAGAACGATTAATTCAGAAGATGAATGCACTACGCATTCAAGGCAGGTGTTCTTAAATCCACTGTAATATTTACTACAAAATGCTTGCCTCTTTCATTTCCTTACCTTACATGGACAATGAAAATATGTGCGATTAGAAGCAAGGTGACCTTTACAGAGTCAGGTCAAGTCAGTTATCTTGGACTGTATCTACACACAGCAGGACCATTGAAAATGTAACTTCAAACAAATTAAGCAGCTGAGGTTTGTCTACAGTTACAAGAAGAGAGAAATGATTCTCTGGCTTCATTGTGAAGTACAAAGAAAGTTCTGTTTAGATTAATAGGTCTCCTCCTCATGCAGAGGTATAAGTTTAACCTTATCTTTGTGGTCCACTGGTGAAGAGTTTTGCAATCTATCCCTTCTTTTCACTTATTTTTACTTCGCTTATTGGCTGGAGTATTTGTTAATTGTGTATAACAGCTTAAAGCTCACTACGCAATGCATTAGTAATGTAAGACAGTTTGATGAAAGCATTTATAGGATGTATGAAGCGATGTTGTTGAGAAGTGAGTAGTACACCAAAATGCACTAAGGACTATTTCTCCCAAATGAGCCAATAAAAATGAGAAAGTGAAGAAAATATCATCTATTGAATTCTGCTATAGAGACCTGTGTATGTGGACAATCACTGTTTTGAAGCAACTCTATAGAGGGAAATGAATGGCAATTTTAGCCATATATGCTTGAATTTGCAGGGTTTTGACTCATATCTAATTAATAGTATAAATGAGACATAATTCTTAGTATCAGTATCATCAGGAAGATTGAACAAATAACATCTCGCAGGGTTATTTAAATGAGATGTTATTTATAAAGTGCATGGCATTTTAGACACACAATAGAATTTTTTTTTGTATTTGTTTCACCTACATTCAAAATCACTTAACCTTACATAGTACAAAAACATTTAATTTGGAGCAAAATGAAAGATTGATTTTTTCCTTGCTATTCTAAAAGAACTAAATGTTCAAAATCAAAGACCTTAGAAACTATATTTTCAAAATTTAAGCAAACCACACTACTCATTATGAGTTAGTTTATGTATTCCTTAATTATTTATTGTATATCTACTATATACAAGGCACTGTTTTCATTGTTAAAAATGAATACATGATACATATGTCAATACAAAGTTAAATAATCAAGCTGGTTAAAAATATCAGAAGGAAAATTTTTAAATTTAACTAAAGAAACAAAAGTGTAGTAAAAATTATTTACTATGCCATATGACAAACAAACAATACTTCATATGTTTCATGTTTCATGTTTAAAATTATTGAAAAGATAAGTCATTTAGTGTATTAGACAAACATTGGTGAAAAGTTTGTTACTTGCTTGCCTGATCCTAACAGGAAAATTCAAGCTATATAGGCCAAGAATTGTACAGAAATTCCACCTTGTGATATGAACTATCCTGTTTCAATTAACTGTACAATGGACTATAATAGTGCAACAACTTGAAAGATGAGTCAGAATAAGAAGTCGTATTTGTAAAACAGGGTCAGCTTGTGAAGAATCTTATTTAAAAAATGAAATGCATGTAATAATACATATGTTGTCAGGTTCTGCTGAGTCAGTTGTGACTCACAAGGATATTACATACAGCAGAAGGAAACACTGCCTATTCCTGGGCCCCCCTCACTATTGTTATGCTTGGGATGGTTGTTGTGGCCACTACACCAATCCACCTCCTTGAGGGGCTTTCTCTTTCATACTGATTTTTTACTTTACGAAGCATGATGTCCTTTCCAGAAACTGATCCTCCTGATAACATGTACATAAATAAATATGTAAATAAATAAATCTCACCATCTATGCTTCTAAGGAGCCTTCTGGATATGTCTTTCCAGACAGATTTGCTTGTTCTTTTGTTAGTCCGTGCTGTATGCCATATTCTTCACCAATAAAATTCAAAGGTGTCAATTCTTTGATCTTCTTTATTCATTGTCTAGCTTCCACATCCCTGTGAGGTGATTAAAAGTATCATGGCTTGGGTCAAGTGCACCTTAGTATTCAAGGTGACATCTTCACTTTTTGAACATTTTAAATAGGTCTTTAGTAGCAGACTTGCCAAATGCAATGCATCTTTTGATTTCTTGACTACACTTCCACCAGAGTTGACTGTGGATCAAATAAAATGAAATCCCTGACAACTTTGATTTTTTTCTCCATTTATCATGAAGTGGCTTATTGGACCAGTTATGAAACTTTTTGTTTTCTTTGTCTTGAGGCATAATCTGTACTGAAGTCTATAGTCTGTCATCACATGTACGTAGTATATTTAAAACTACAATGTGTTTTTATCAACTGTTTATTTTTGATATTTAAAATACTTTAACTTTTTCCTTATCTAAAACTTACAAGAAAATTTCATAACATAAAATAGAAAATACAAGCTCATAGAGTACACTCTACTTAGACTTTTATCCTGAATATACGCTATATTAAACAAAATATTTCCTTATTAAAAAAAAAAAAAGTTTAAGTCAAAGCAATTGACCAGAAGGCCACTCTTATATAATTAAAATGTGGAATTCTGGAATATTTCATGAGAACATTTTTGCACTCAAGTTCACATATAACTTGAACAAATAAACCATTGCCTAGGATAAGTATGACTGAACCTAAATAAATGACAATTCACTAAAAATTAACACATTGTGAATCTACAAATGATATTTCAATACATTTCAAACAATTCTGTCATACCATAAATAAATAAATACCCACTACCATCAAGTTGATTTTTACTCATAGCAACCCTATGGGTCAGACCTACACAAGTAGAGAAAACTACCGTGCTCATGGATGGAAAGCCTTAACATCATAAAAATGCCTATTCTACCCAAAGCAATCTACAGATAAAATGAAATCCCAGTAAAAATTCAAATGGCATTTTTTAAGGAGATGGAGAAACTGATCACCAGCTTCATATGGAAAGAAAAGCTTCCAATAAATAAAACATTACTGAAGAAGAACAAAGTAGGAGGTCTCACACTACCTAACTTTAGAACCTATTATACTGCAATGGTAGTCGAAACAGCCTGGTACTGGTATAGCAGACACACAGACTGCTGGAACAAAATTGAGACTCTAGACATAAAATCACCCACCTATGAACTGCTGATGCGTGACAAAGGCCCAAAGTCTGTCAAGTGCAGGAAAGACAATCACTTTAGCAGAATGGTATTGGCATAACTGGAAAAAAATGAAGCAAGACCTTTATCGCATGCCACATACAAAAACTAAATCAAAGATCTAGATATAAAATCTAAAACAATAAAGATCATAGGGGAAAACAAAAACAAAGACAAGCCTAGGAGCCTGAATGCACAGCATAAACCAAATACAAAACATTAATAACAATGCACAGACTCCAGAGAAACTAGATAGCTGGAAACTCCTAAAAATCAAACACTTACATTCATCCAAAGACTTTACCAAAAAAAAACAACCTATGGGCTGAGGAAAAAAAAAAATTGGCTACCACAACTCAGGATCTGACTCGACGGCGTTTAACTGGCTTGGCTGGCTACCACAAATCCAATCAGTGCCTAATCTCCTTAATCTACAATGTACTGCAGAATTTCAACAACACAACAAAACAACAGAATTAAAATTTGGGAAAGAATACGAATAGGCACGTCACCAAAGACATTCAGGCAGCTAATGTTCATGATCACTAGCCACTAAAGAAGTCCAAATCAAAACCGCAGTAAGATATCATCTCACCCCAGCAGGGCTGGCATTAATCAAAAATACACAAAACAATTAACATTGTAGCGACTGGAACACTTACATATTGCTGGTGGGAATATAAAACAGTACAACCACTTCGGAAATCAACATGGCACTTTCTTAAAAAGCTAGAAATAGAACTTCTGTATGATCTAGCAATCCTAGTTCTTAGTATATAACCTAGAGAAATAAGAGCTATCACATGAATAGACACATGTACACCAATGTTTATTAGAGCACTGTCCACAACAGCAAAAAGATGAGCTCAACCTAGGTGCCCATCAGTGAGTGAGTGGATAAACAAACTGTGATATATGTGCACAATAGAGTTCTATGCAATGATAAAGAAAAATGATAAATTTGGGAAAAATCTCATAACATGGACAAATCTGGAAGGCATTATACAATTAGGCAGTTGCAAAATGATAAATATTGTAGGAGACCACTATTATAAGGACCTAGGAAAAGGTTTAAACACAGAAGAAAACAGTCTTTGTTGGTTACAAGGGCTGCAAAGAGGGAGAATTGTATTCATTAGCTAGATAGTAGGTAAGAAATAAGTTAGGTGAAAGGAGGGACAATACATAGTAAAGGATTTTGGACTAACCCCAAATCTAAGAAGTTTCCTAAATACAACTGAACAGTTTGAAGGACAGAGTAGCAGGGGTTGTGATCGGGGGAGGATGGTTTCAGGGACCATTCAGGTCAATCGGCACCATGGTGAGTAGCGTGTGAGTCTCAAAAGCTAGCAAGCAGGCAAGCAAGCATCTAAGAAGCATCAATTGGTCCCAACCAGCCTAGAGCAAAGGAAAACAAAGGATATCAAAGGCATAAAGAAAATATGAAGCCAAGAGACAAAAGGATCACCTTGTATATATGTATATATACATACAGCAAAGAATCTGAAGAAGATGGACAAAACTGCAACAGTGAACTCAAGTCATATTTAAAAGACTAGACTTGATGGTCTGACAGACTGGAGAATCCTCAGAAGACACAGCGTCTAGACCCTGTTATCCCAGAGCTGAAACCATTCCCAAAGCCAACTCTTCAAAGATGGGACTAGACTCTGAGACATAAAATAACATGGATGAAGAGTGTGCTCTGGGACTTAAAGAGAAATACAAGACTAACTGGGCAGCTTCTGTCCTGGAGTGAGATGCAAGGGCAGAGGTTGACAGGAGCTGGTTGAATGGATACGGCAAACATAGGATGGAGAGGAAGAGTGTGCTGTCACAGCGTGGACAGAGCAGCCAGAGTTACTTAGCAATGTGTATTTTTCTATGACAAGCTGACATGGATTGTAAACTTTCACTTAAAGCAAAATTGAAAAATAAGGAGAAGAAGAAAAGACTGCAGCCAAGAAAGTACTGTGGAGCAGCATGAAGTCCCCACAAGCCAGAGACTAAGGTCAGTAGCTAATAACAAAATGTAACAATTCCTTTACTATATCAAATCCAGTATTGCCAGCCAGCCAAGTGCCGTCGAGTCGGATCCGACTCATTACAGTTGCATAAAACTGTGTTCTTATAACTAAGTCTGCATAGATAAGAAATGTTCTGTGGACATATTTACAGAATACTATTTTCACTGATTTAGATGGACACTATTCTATGTGTGGTCTGACCATCTGTTACTGCAGACAAAGTTGTTCCAATAAATTTTTGTGAGTAAAGAGAATTACCACTTTTTTAAGGTCTTGATTAAACAGTGTTAAACAAAAGATGAAAAAGAAACCAACGGACTCTCTGGGTGGTGGTGGTACACCTACGCTGAGCAAGGTGAATGCCAATTTAAACCTTCACCAATTTTGCCATCATGTATCCAACTAATACAATGGATACCCAGAAAAAAACACCAACGCCAGCAAGTCGACTCCGACCCACAGCAACACTATAGGGCAGAGCAGAACTGCCCCACAGAGTTTCCAAAGAGCTCCAGGAGGATTTGAACTGCTGACTTTTTGTAAGTAGACCTAGCACCTAAACATTAGCTAGTAAGGTTTCCATGCAATGGGTAGAAGTATTTTAAACATGTAAGTACTGCCAATTAAGTTCACCAATTCATCCTAGAAAAAGTGTGGCATAGTCATTGCAAGGTATCACTACGGGCACCTTCAAAGTCCTCCCCTTGGGAAGCTACACACAGGCGCCAGCATCTAGTCTAGCCTTCAAAGCAATTTTGAAGCTCTTTTTCTTGCATGGCCATCAGAGCTGTCGTCAGAGCACCCTTGATGTCTTGAATGCCATCAAAATGTCTTTGTTTCAATATTTCCTTTATCTTCGGGTAAAGAAAAAAATCACCGAGGGCCAGATCAGGGGCACAGGGAGAGTGTTCCAATACAGTTATTTGTTTACTACCTAAAATCTCCGTCACAGACAACTGTACAATTAAGTTCTCATACTTGCCACTGTGCGACCATGTGCAATGGCCATTCCAGGAAGAGTTCCAAAATCACTCTGAAGGGTGGACCAGAGCCTGACATCGGTGTCTGCCTTTCCTAGTGGAGTAATTTTCAGAGATGGCCTTACTAATATTCAGCAGTGAGGTACGTAGCACTTAGAACAATTAAGTTTGTGGACTTAATTGTCAGACCTCGTATTTTTATATCTTAGTTGTAGACGGGATGTACTGAGATTCTTAGGTAACTGTTGACAAAATGACAACTAGTTAATATTAATTTAGAGCCCTGGTGGTACAGTAGTTAAACACAAGTATGTTAGTTCCAATCTACAGGCACCCCTTAGAAACCCTTTGGGGAGTCTACTCTGTCCTGTTATAGGGTTGCTATGAGTTGAAATCGTCTTGATAGCAACAAGCTTGGTTTTTGGTTTCGGGAATATTAAAGAGATCGTATTGTTATTCTAAGCTGAAATATCCTTAGAATATCAAGATTAGTAAAATGTATTATGTTTTTGTGAGGACACAATAGAATAGCAGATGACTAAGATGAAACACATTTCACAAATACATAGCATCACCTTAATAACCTTATAAAATATTAAATGTTAAATATTTGTAAACTATTTCACCAAAAAAAAGTCAGATATAATATAAAGTTAGTTTAAGCTCCAGCTAAAATTCATGTTATTGAAATTCAAGAATAGATTTTGCATTATAGGTGCTTATGTATTTTAAAATCTTCAAAGATCATAAGCAAAATTTTAGGGAGTCATCTTGTAAAAATTGGAGAAAAAATTACTTACAAGGTAGCTAGAGATGTTTACTCCTCAGTGTGGTAAATAATTGACTTCTTTTTAATTAAAACCAAATTTTGCTGTTATGCATTTTTTGAAACAATGTTTTTAAGACCTTATTGTTGAACAATTCCAAACAGTTTGCAATTACATGCATATGATTTGTAAAATAAGCAAAGAAAAGATAAAAGTACTATGTAGAAAACAGAATCTTATAACTATATTTTACAGAGTATTCCAAGAGTTATCATTGGTTATTTTATTATTTTGAAAATATTACTTAGACAATTAAAAAAATGTTAAAGCCTGATATAATTTTCAACATTGGAGAGGATACATTACTGAAAAATGTGTAAAACAAAAATGCCATCTCTTTGCCACTGATACTACTTTACTATAGAGTTAGTATTATATGAGGTATTGAACATTGCACATAATTATACACTTAGGATTTGACACTGTAGCTAAGCAAGTTGTTGAAAGCCACTGACAGGAGATGAGTTCAGATTATCAACAGTGGGGAGGATAAAAGAAGTGTAAAGGCTCTAGAAAAGATGAGTTCAATCAGAAGATTTCACAGCCACTGAAGGCTTTTAGTTATTCATGATATAATATAAGACATTCATCTCTAATTTTCATCTTCTCCACTGCATGAATCCAATGGTAACATCGTACATATTTGGAACCCATTTGGCAGTATGATACTTGTTTCAGAAGTTATACCTTGAAAATTTTATAAATATGTTGTGTGGCAAATGAAATTCATCACTTTTGATAGTGAATTGAAATTTAGATTTTATAGTAAGCATTATCAGGTCTTGCTAATTCCACATAAGGCATTTAAAATCCACGTGTTTAAATTAAATGAAGTGCTGAAAAATACAGGTCTGAGAAATAGATATTAATTGTTAAACGGGCATAATTCAATTTTAGATAATACTTGTTATGTACAGCAAAAAATTGCTTCTCTCTCCCATAAATTTAAAATACGAATGTAGCTCATGTTTCTAAAATGTCTACATTTCTTTTTTTTCATTATTCAGTGATTACTAGAGTACATTTGTTTCACTGATTTGCAAGGAGCTATTTAGGTGTGGAAAATGCAAGGAAATGGGACATTATGCACAGGTGACGTATGTACAGAAGTTGGACTGGTATTTTAAATACTTAAAATACTGTAACTACTTCAACAAAACTTAAAATATACTAATTTGGGAACATTAAAGGAACCTTTGGAGAGCTGGCCTACTGAGTGAGAAAACCATTTCAAGTATACTTGTGCTATTTAACATACAGCCATAAAAAGGTCTATTCAAAATTCCCAGATAAAACAGAGTTGTCAACACCAAAAGAAAAGCTAGTAATACACACACACAAAATAAACTTTCATTTTAACAGATGGCACAACTGGTATTAAAAGGTCATTAAATACTAATAGACCCACTTGAGGTATGGTTGCTTAATGGAAGATTAGAGTAACACAGACACAAAAGCCAACACAGAGGAAAGATTTTTAACTCTCTGGACCATGCAACTTGAGACAAGAAAAGAGGTGAGATGGAAAAATAAACACTTTCTCAGCATTGATAACTATATGTTTACAGAACTGTTTTATGGGACATAAAATTTGACCAAAGTCATGACAGACTTTAAGATGCAAGACTGCCATTTAAGGAAATCAATAAGATTTTTAGTTTACATATAAATTTTGTTGGAATTCATCTTCACATAGTAGAATAGACCATTATTCAAAAAGTAGATCAAACCCTTATCAGTTGAGAAATTAATCAGGAAATTTTCAGGAAGGATAGAGTTGAGATAAATTACTTTAAGCCTTTACAAAATTTGCATACATTTATAAAAAAGAGATAAATTTTCTTTGATCTGAAGTGATTCTGAGCACATGTGCAGTGTACAACACACTATATACAGCTGGGGGTTCTCTATGTACATATACATAAGCATACACTATCTATATGCCTTTTTAAATGTATACGCAGCTTTAACTCAAAGAAAATGAGTTAGCAACATAATACTCATTAACAGACAACCCAAGTGCTGACATCAGTGGCATTAATACCTTAAAGGGCTATATACTTCTCAGATGTCCCAGAACTGAGGATATAATCACTTTTCTTTAAAGTTTTTTTTTTTCATTGCAACAATGATTGTCATAAATCATCTTTGTGCTTTTGTATAATGCCCATTCTAGATGGATGTAACATATATTCACATACAACGTTGGACATTTTAAATAAGCATGCTGGAACACAGGCAGGACCATACAATCATGCACACAGTATTCTGGATGTGTTTTCCCAAAGTGACTACATCATCAGCATGCACCACTATCATATGTGGTCCTGTACAGTAAGGAGTACACAGCTGAAGCAATCATGGCTAGGTTCACTTGCAAAAATGTCCTTAGAGAAGAATGCCCAGTAGAATAACAAAAATAAAACGAATGCAACAAAAATCACCCCCAAAACAAAAACTAACAAAACAATAACAACAAAAAATTCCTTCCACATGTTAACACTTTGAAATTCTGGCCATTTCTCAGGTAGCCTGTTTTCCTGTTTTCTCATCATGCAGGTCTTCTCTGAACATCCCAGGTGAGGTGTTGGTAGGAGACCCCTATTAGTGTCTCAAAGCTTTTCCTAGCCATTGGAAAAGCTCATCTTGATAAAGCATTTTCCAGTGTACATTGGCTTCTACGGTTTCCACAGCTCGTGAGAAAGAAGCAGCAGCTACCCCATCATAGCTCTTCATGAAGTTCCTTAGCTGGAAAGAGAATGTTTTAAATGATAAATCTGTGTGTCTTAAAATGAAATAATGTCCAACATATGTGAGCAAGAAAATGTTGGAGACAAAGTGCCACATTCACAACAGAAGGTACATGTGATACCAGGGAGCTAGCTTAGTGATGAAAGGCAGTATGATAACAGATTGTGTCAGTTTGGTGTAATGTAATTGCTTTTGGAACTGAAACGAAAAGTGGACATCACAGTTGAAAAAGCTCCAAATTCAGCTTCTTGATTTATGAGTAAGTATTAAAACAGGCACATTTAATTTAGCTTTTCATATTCTGTTGATGGGATTGTGGCAAAGACCAATTCTAATTTGAAAGAATATCCAAAGTAAGAAACAGTCTAAAAAAATGGAATACAAGAATTAAAGCTCATTTTTTTTCTTATAGAGAGAAAATTATTCTTCCTCTTCTCCAAATAAGCCACCTAAGGGCTTGACATTGTTCTTGGTGGTAGAAAAGAAACAAGGTTATCCTATAGCAGGAAAAAAGATGATGCTACGAGACTGAATGGTTAATGACATTGCAATCACTTAAGCAATTAGATTCAGCAAGAAGGGAGGATGAAAATGGTCTCCTTTAGCTAGGAAATGTGAGCATTTCATAAAAACTATTTTATGATTGTTAAACGTTTTGTCAAAATTTCTATTGCTAGAAGATTTTCTTTGGAGAGTTCACATACTCTGAGAATACTCTAGGATTTAACTTCAAGTTAAGTGTTAGAAGTTTTTCTTTCTGTTCCATTTGTTTTAAGAAACTGGCAACCAACCAACAGTTGCAATGCTAACAGACAAATGTGAAAACTCAACCTGTAACACAGAAACATTACAAGGCATAATTAGTGTGGGGTGTGAGTCATCACTTGGTGGGCGTCACATGGAGGATATGCGAGGGTAAAAGGAGGGAAATGAGTGCAGCAAGATTGGCTCAGGGGCGGGGAGCAGTGGGGAGGGGATTTAAAATGCAGTTAACTAAACCTTTCTGAATTAATTTAGAAATGGATTCATGGATAGCTTAGTTTGTTTATGACTGTAACTTTACTTATATAGTACTGAAGAGGGTTTATTTTCTAGTTTTCTACAAAGCCCTATGCCCTGCACAATTAGCAATGGATAATCACATCTCAGAGTTGTGTCAGTTGCAACAGGGCAGACACCATGTAAGTATGACAAACACATAGAATATTCAATCTATAGCAAAGAATGGTCTCTGCTGTCTTAAAAAATGATTTGATATCTGAGAACATTTATATATATTAAAGAGAAGAGAAGGAACTGGGATTTATGGTCTCTCTCCAGATCCAGTATTACAGGCACTGTGGCCCGTGTGTATAGCTGCGACATGAGCACACATAAAATTTCCCCAAGGACATCTAACAGAAACACCTAAACCATATTTTTTAAATTTAGCTAATTAACACATTTTTTTTTACTTATGTATTTACTTTTAGACAATATTTGGTCCATATTCTTAAAGAAACAAATGATACATTTTGATCTATGTTCTTAATTAGTAATTTTACTTATTATAAAAATCAACATAACAGTGGCATTTTTTATATAATGTATGTCAATTAGTTTTCTATATACACATATCCATACATATATATATTTCCTTTAAAATATGTTCTGCATTATTACATTTTTTCTGCACTGTCACTGAATAAGCCAGATAGTGACATATAAGCCAGTGTCCTTCTAGTTCTGTATGAGACAGCTGACAGGTCTGAATACAGGAAGCAAAACTCTTAAGTCCTCCTCAAAGGCAAACTATAGGTTTAAATATAAATGTACTATTGACACAAGAATAGGAAGTCAGATCATCCTGGAAGAGAACTCTGAAATCATCTCTGAGAATTCATTTATTACATTACTATTTAAGAGCCCTAAGTACTTCTCTTGTGAGCTCAGAGTGCCTGAGGTGACTCATACGCATCATAAGAGTAGCTTGTTCATCAGAACACATCTGGGCCTCTTTCCGTATTTGGCATAATTGATCTTATTCCCTGTATTTCTCCACAGCTCTAATGGCAAACATGCAGTCGGAACAGCCATCTAACTGATCCTTCAGGATGATCTCA
The DNA here is from genome assembly GCA_028571685.1 of Heterohyrax brucei. Taxonomy (NCBI): domain Eukaryota; kingdom Metazoa; phylum Chordata; class Mammalia; order Hyracoidea; family Procaviidae; genus Heterohyrax; species Heterohyrax brucei. The sequence continues at coordinate 135,976,348 of CM053142.1, read as the reverse complement.
GTGCCTCACAGACCCCAGCCTCATTTTAGAGGTAATGGACTCGATGAAAGGCACTGAGTATTCCAGTATTTGGGCGTTCTAGTGGTTTTGCTGCATTAGTTATAAAATTGTAGTTGATAAATATATGTCATTTTATGCTATTCAAACAAGTTTCAAGTTTAGTTGCTGTTATAAAGATATTTTGTAAGAGGTCAGAATTGTTTGTGCTTCCTATTCTTACTATAAAATGTCTAAGCATTTAAAAAAAATTATCTATTACAAGTACTTTAACATTTTAAACAACAACTCTGATTTTAGGACACCCTAGACTCCAACATGGCACAATACATTTCATACTTTTTCCAGTAAATTCTAGAACACAATATAAATAGAATCAGTTAAATCTAATTATCAGGTTTATATTTTCAACTGCAAATGTAATATCTGTGGTGCACAAGACTTACATTCTTCTATGTTTAATAGGTTCAAGAGGTGAAAAAAACAGTGGCTGATATGCTGAAAAGAACTGCTTAATGAACATTTGTATGAAAAAATGGCAAAAACTTTTGCAATTTCAGGAGGTTGCACTTTCATGACTTTAAAATGATGGAATGTCACACGGAGTTACACCATTCAAATTTCTAGCGCTGTGTAATTAAGAGAAAATCCTCAGTTTCAGGTACTAAATGCAGTTTGGGGAAGGTGTCATGGAACAATATACTTTTATTGAAAGCTGGTAGATACCACTGAAGCCCTGCATTCAGCTTTCAGAACTCATAAAGATGATGACTTGCTTTTGATATATAAACCCTTGGAAAGAAGAATATGTCACATGGTATTAGGTACATCAAACTTCTGCTTATGAGGCTCATGGACTGTTAGAGATGGAGAATGGATTTTCCGTGGCCTCTTTCTACTTAAGGGAGGGGTTACTGTCAATACAAATGAAGTCTCCACCCAAATAGTACAACTCCTGCTGTTGAGTCAATTCCAACTCACAGTTTGCCTATAGGACACACTAGGATCGCCCCCCAGAGTTTCAAAGGAGGGGCCAGTGGATTCAAACTGCTGATCTTTTGGTTACCAGCCAAGTTGTCAATGCTGTACCACTAGGGCTCCATCCAAGCGATAGTGTCCCTGAATCCTAAGACTATGATTAGGTGATAAAAGTATGAAAAGCCTCAGGCACTAGTTATTAAACTACAAAATCAGAGCAAGTAGCTCCTAGTAAGGGGATTCCTTGCTCACTCAGTTGAAAGCTTTTTTTATACCACTAATTATTTTGTAAATTATGGAATGAAAGCCACAATTTAGCTTCAGATCTGAAATGACATTTTTCATGAATGGGTATCTTTGGGCATTTAAAATGGAGATTAAGTGAAGTGTCAAAGTTGAATACATAAAATGAACTGGTCAGTATTTGATAAAAGTCAATTAAAAGTCCATTTAAAAGATATATTTTCATGAGCTGGGTATTAGTCCATCAAGGAAAAAGAAGAAAGAAATACAGAGTTAGAGAAGAGAGGAGAGAATGAAGAAGGGAGTCAGCAGACATGAAGGAAAAGGGAGAGAAGAAGGAAGAAACAAGGGAGAAGAAAGGAAAGAGGAAGGAGAAGGGAGAAGGAGGTAAGGAAAACAAGGTGATGAAATAGTGAGAGGAGAAGAGGGGAGGGTGGAAGGAAAGAAATTTCACTTCCTGTGTTCACTTCAATGACTGTATAGGTTGTGACTAAATAAACCTTTCAAGCCTAGATTGTTGAATGTAAAATCTTGAACACCTTATTTAAATACGGAGAAAACATAGCAACCATCGTTCATTTAATTGTTCTTGATTTCTGTGCCTTATGGATATGAAAGAAATCTTGCCCATTTATCTTTACACATAAAAAAAAAAAAGTAACATAAGTGCTGGGACTTTCAAAATTAAATCACCCAGTGTTGGGACCACACACAGCAGGCATAAAAAGTGAATTTCAAACCATCACAATCAGAAATTTAGGTTGGTTTAGTTTATGGTATGAGAGAATCCAAGTTAGTACATGGGAGATAATCACAGTGAACTGGATAGTATTAGAAGATATTAAGAATGGTGCTAGGTAGCTGCATGCTACCTAAAATGATTAGCTCTGGGAGACAGTATCAGGTACTTCTGTCAGTGAGAACTGACAAAACCATGACTGAAAAGTCAATTCTCGGCTATACTCGAGAATTACAAAGAGCAGTGCGGGAGAGAGCAACAGATGTTTAAAGTCCATCTCATTTGAATCAATTCAGACGATCTGCATTTTGCTCTTCTCTCCCCATCATCACACCTCGCTTATTATATAATGAGTTATGGGTGCAAACAATGGTTGGTTTAAATTTCTAGAGAAATATGCCAGAGGAAACAAGAAATGTTAAGACACTCCACCAACTGGACCAAATCCATTGCTGTCCAGCCCATTTCAACTCAGCAACCCTATAGGACAGAGTAGACCTGCCCCGTAGGGTTTCCTTGCAGCAGCTGGTGGATTTGAACTGCTGACCTTTCATTCAGCAGCTTCAGCTCTCAACCACTGCACCACTAGGGCACAAACTGGACACTGGTTTGTTTTAACAAGCGAAATTCACTTGTGACCGTGCCAAGCTGAATTTTAAGCAAAGTGTTAATCTCAGTAAGTATTGCCAAACACGTCCCTCTCGATACAATTGGAAGTTATGCAATTTAACATTCTAGATAGCATGATGCCTTATTACCATGATCAGGTATCTCCATATGCATTGTTATCATCAGTCAGTGGGACTAGTTCCAAATTCTGTACTTCAACATCAACTTTGGTCCTTTGTATCCGAGTACAGAGTTATTGGCATCGTTGTTTTGTTACTTAGCACGTCCTGAACTGGGTTGTCAGGATCAGCTGAAGGGCAGAGGACTGGAACAAATTTCTAGAGGAAACTTGGAGTTTCCTGGCTTAACAGTCACCAGAATCAAGTATCTTTTCAGGTAGCTCATGATCTGAGTAAAGTTTTTAACATGGAAAATTGTGTATGTGTTTGTGACTTTGTAGCAAAGGAAAGGGTGCACTTTTTGGAAGGACATTGTAAATGTATAATTTCATATGTTTATGAAAGTCATTAGAACTCATCTTAAAGTATTTACCTCCTTGAGTTCTCCTTCAGTATTAAGAAATTCTGTAACTCCACTGATAAGTTTGGAATTCATAAATAGTGCTTCTCCATACCTCAAAAGATAAAAAAAGATAAAATCAATATAGACAGTAATTTAAGAAATATTATAATGGTACTTTAGATTTATTCTCAAGTTTTCATTTGACCACTGTTGTCCTGACTATCATTAAGAACTCTGAGTATTCAAGTACATTTCTGTAGGGAACTGTAGAGAGGATATCATGACATTTCATGGGGTTTGGTGCCAAGTATTTCAGACAGATGTGTGCAGGTGGTATAGATCTTTATACACAGGAATAATAAGCAAAAAGTTGGCAGTTCAAACCCACCTAGATATGCCTCAGAGGTAAGGCTTCCCAGTCTCCTTCTGAAAGGTCACAGTCTTGACAACACTGTGGAGCAGTTCTATTCTGCACACACAGGGTTGCCAGGAATTGGAAATGACGTGAAAAGTATCTGATGACAATGAGCTATAGTAAGTTAAAACAAACAAAATTTTCTGAAAATGGAATGAGGAGTTCCTATTATACGTTTAAGAAACTCTGGTGTCATAGTGGTTACATGCTATAGCTGCTAACCAAAAGGTCAGCAGTTCAAATCTACCAGGCACTCCTTGGAAACTCTCTGGGGCAGTTCTACTCTGACGTCTAGGGTTACCCTGAGTTTGACCAGACTTACCGGCAGTGGGTTTGCCATGTTTCGGAATGGCTCAGTGATTAAGTGCTCAGCCGCTAAGTGAAAGGTCAATGCTTCAAATCCACCAGCCACTCCGGACGAGAAAGCTGTGGAAGTCTGCATCAATACTGACAGCCTTGAAAATCCTATGGGGACAGTTCTATGCTGTCTTAGAGGGTCACTGTGAGTCAGAATTGATGGCAGTGGCTTTTTGTGTATCATACTTTTAAACAAAGTCTTCAGAAAAATCTATTTTAAAGCTTCCAACTTTAAGTCATTGGGTACATTCACTGAAAGGAAAAAGAGTCTCAGGAAAAGAAAGAAGACTAAAGATCAGCCTGGATAGGGTATCAGTACATCACACAGTTGTAACTGTGTGACTTTGGTTTAGCCAGCATAATTTACATTGGCATTTGCCTTTCTTCATGCTTAGAAACTGAACCAAATTTCTCAACAATGCTCCCAAAATATTAGCATTTTTTCACGTGTGTAGTAAAATTAAACATTTGATTTTTCATTTCAGTTGCATAACCTTGTATAGCAAGAATAATCATCCAGTCATGATCCAAGGCAAACCATAATTTGTGTCAGTAAGTTGGAAAAAAATTCTCATGTTACTAATTAGTCTCCACTGTGCTAAGGATATCCATCAGATATTAATACTTAATATTATCCATCAGATAATAATACTCTTAAAATTCAGGTATAAAACAAAAAACCCATTGCCATCACCTTGATTCCAACTCATAAACAAGTAAACCAAAATAATACTATCAGTTTTTGGAAGCAGTGGTCCAGTCACTGTTGCAAGAAGTTTTCTAATGCTGCCTTTAACTATGTGACCTAAAGTGATTCAGTTTCTGGAAACTCAGTTTTCTCATCTAGTAAATGTGGAGGCTCACCTGGATGACCACTGTGATTGGTTAGAAATGTAACACTGAATTATTCCATGGAAAGAGTTAGCTAAGTAAAAACAAATAGGCATTTACAAATAACAGAAATAATCATTAATGATGAATCCATGGTTACAGAAGTGGCCTACTGCTCAGAAATAAAACAATTATTTTTCTAAGCATGGTAATTGTTTCTGCTTATATACTGCTTGTACTCTCATATGATGATCAATACAGTGTAATTCTTTCCTTCATAGTGCAGCCCTATCTAGTTGAGGAGTTAGACATATAAATACATAATCTCCATTTAGTGCAGCTATGCCCTGAGTGGAAACCCTTACGACACAGTAGTCAAGAGTACAGCTGCAGTTCAAATCCACCAGGCACTCCTTGGAAACCCTATGGGGGCAGTTCTATGCTGTCCTAGAAGGTGACAGTGAGCTGGAGTCAACTTGATAGCAATAGGAAAGCCATGAGTGATAAAAACGATTAGCTGCTAAATGAAAGGCCAGTGGTTCAAGTCAATCCAGAGGTGTCTCTAAAGAAAGCCTTGGTGATCTACTTCCAAAAAAATTATTGAGAACGCTATATGGAACATGGTTCTGTTCTGACACATACGGGGTTACCATCAGCTGGAATCAACCTGACATGGCAGCAACTGGAAATTGAAAAAAAAAAAAAAGAGTTTGATGATGATAAGTTTATACACAGTGTTTGGACACCTTTAGCTAAGGCCTTAGGGAAGGATTCTAGGAGATGACAGAACCTAAATTGTCTGTAGAATAAACCTGCATAGAAAGGAAGACAGTAACTTTAGTCAGAGGACCAACATAAACTAAAGGAAGGAGGTGCGACAAGGCAAAGTACATACAGACAACCTCTAGCTGTTTAGGATTTACCAAAAAAACCCCAAACCCGTTGCCATCAAATCAATTCTGACTTATAGTGACCCTAGAGGACAGAGTAGAACTGCTCCACACGAGTTATAAGGAGTAGCGGGTGGATTCAAATTGTTGACCTTTTGCCTAGCAGCTGACCTCTTAACAACTGTGTCACTCAGGGCTTCAGTTTAGGAAATAAGAGAAGGTAAATCGTGAGGCTGAAAACAGAACAGGACTCTAAGAGGGTAGTGAGGGGACTTACTAAGGTGCTTAGATTTTGTGGAAGACACGGAACTATGGATGATTTTTCAGCAGGAAAAGATGACATCTGCTTTTTAAAAAACTATGACAGAGGGAAGGGGCCTTGATTACAGAAGCAGTGGGACAGAGGGCTATTGGATGAATACTGAAAAGAAATAAGAACCTGCATTAAGGCAGTGGTAGCAGGAAAAGAAGGAAGAATCCAAGAAACAACTAGGAGATGTTAAACAAACCCTGAAGTGTGCTTGTTTATACAGGGTAAGGGAGGGGGAATACCTATGATGACATTCAGGTAGCTAAGTGGCCTAGTGGTTAAGAGCCATAGCTGCTAACCAAAAGGTTAGCAGTTCAAATCCACCAGGCACTCTTTGAAACCCATGCGGCCGTTCTACTCTGTCCTTAGGTTAGCTAAAAGTCGGAATCAATGGCAAAAGATGTGATTCATTAAGAAAAGGAAGACAAAAGACAAAACTCTTTTTAAACACATTCCTAGGGGCAAATGGATATCATAAGGTAAAGCTCAGGTGAAATCCATAAGTTAGTCACATAGATTTGGGATTTATTGAAATCATAATAGTAGTTGGCAACTAAACTCAGAGCATGCAGAGGACAAAACGACAGGGCTCCCATGAAGTCCAACACCCAACAGTTTACAGGTATAGAAGCAGATGAAGACACGATGTTCATCAAGAAATACTCTACCACACTGATAGGTATTTTGAAAAAGCAATCTTTCTACCTCTGGAACAGAGATCACTAACTTTCAGTGAGACAAAATAGGAACAAAACTTTTTTGCTAGAAACCAAACTATGTATGCATTATATTGAACTTCAAAGACACTCTAAAGAAACTCTTGGGCATTGACTATTCCTACACTTTAAAGAAAAATGCTTGCATACATTAACTTCATCTTAAATGTTTGAGAATTCAATGTATTATTTGCATGACAGCAAACTCTAAGCTTCCAATCATTCCAAATTCTGAACCAAAAATGAAAAAGAGCCAATGTGTCTTCTAGGGATATCATGATTTCTGACAATGAAATGTCTGTACTTAAAAGTGTGCTTTATTATTCAGATTCAAACAGAATTCCTTATAGAAGCAACTGATAAGGTATAGCTAAAAGTAATAAAGTCTATATAGCAGTCTTTAAGAGAAAGATCCAATACATTTATGTTTGAGAGGAACTTGCAGTATATCCATGCTCTATAATGAATTTAATTTTAAAATACCACAGAGATTATCAGAGTAATAAATTAACATTTATTATAATATATTTAAATACATAATAAAATATTTTTAACATTGAGGCTGAAGAAATCTTACCATGAAATAAGATGTCCTGGGAATGAATTCTACTGCAACTAGACTCTTATACTGATTCACATTGATTAATATTTCTTTTTTGCACCATGGTTTTCTTTCAGATATTCTACATTTATGTTTTAAGGACATTTAAGACAATTCTACAGAAGTAATTAATGTCTCCTTATCACACTGTATTTAGTTTATAAATCATTTTTCTTATAACAGGGATGCAGGTGTTTTACAGTATGATTTCTTCAAACCTTGGACAAGTTTCATGGAATCACTGTTAAGCCTTCTGTACTTCCAATTTTTACATATAAAATGAATTCAGGTTACCCATATTTAATAAATGAATAATGTTACAGAATTTACAGAATAAATCTGAGTTTCAAGTAAGTGGAAATGTCACTTGGTTGTCACCTTGATAGACTATTTTAAAGTGCATTCTATTTCTTGGATCTTGGGAATAACAGAAGGTTTAGGACTTCATTGCTCTTACATCACCATTGGTTTACTGACTGAGGTATGAATAATTGAATTCTTATTTTTACCTGGTATTTAATATCTTCCATTTGTCTCTGAAAAATTTCCAGGCAAGGTCTCGTCCATGTGGATTTCGAGCAACATGGATTATGACATCAATGGCATCTTGATCCAGCACTACCTCAGAATTCAATGACAGATTCAGGAGCCTTAAGAATACAATTGTGGATACATTTTTAATGTCGTGAATTAAACATTTCTATAATATTTCTAATAAACACATAAGATAGCTTATCATATTCATTTAAAGAAGCATTCACTGTCAATTTTATTAATAAATGAGACAAATTTTTGCTCATAAAAATGATGAAAAGGTCAAATTCACATATTTCAAAGTAAATATATTAACTAAACCATGAAAAATTCTAGGTGTTTGGAGAAATCAATTCAAGTTTGATGATGCTGTACTCAATTTCTTTTTTTAATAGTAAACTAATAATGAACTGTTTTCATATACATGTCTACATATGTAAACATAATAGTCATTAATAAATGTTTATCTGTCCTCTCAACTAGCTCCAATCATGTCAACAGTTTTTTTGCTTTGGGAAGATATATTTTAGAATCACTAACATATAATCAAGAAAGGAGTCCTGGTTGCACAGTGGTTAACGTGCTCAGCTGCCAAAAGTTCAGCAGTTCAAAGCCACTAGCTTCTTTGCAGGAGAAAGATGTAGTAAATAAAACAACCATTTTCCTGTGTGTTAGGAAGATATATTTTAGAGTAACTAGCACATATTGAAGGAAATAAAAACAACTCCAGAGCAATTTTGGCCAGAGCAATTTGATTGAGAGGACTACTTTAATTCCATATTTACAAATTAATTAGAAAATTACTTGACCTACCTATTTAATAAATTCCTGTCATCGCTACAAGTTAAAGCTTCCAATAATATTTTCTTCTCAGAAACTGCTGTGGTGGAGTGAAATTTCATCCAGATGAATTCCCAGACATCCTCGTCTAGCAGGGAGACTCCTGTACAGTAGACGATGTCTCTAACATTGAGTGGTATTCTAAAGAAGCAATCCAAGATAGCTTTCTGTTAATTAAAAGCTTCATAGCATTGACAATAAACACAGATTCTGCTTTACTACAGTCAATTTTAAAAGATGATTTTATTAATTAGGTTTTACATGAAAAGGAACAATATTATATAGCAATGATATTCAAATACATTACTGACAGAACTTTAAAATAGTCTATTTAATATATAGTAATAAATGCAATTATTTTCATTCTTGAAGTGTTTAAATAAAATTAGTAGCAAAGTTTTCAAAAAACAATTAAAATAGTATCCTTTATATTTGTATTATACTAAAATAATTATTTTCCAAAACTTTTGCTCCTGTAACTGATAGCCACAAGAATGATAGTGATACACTGTTTGAAAAGACTAACTAATGTGGAGAATGCAGAAACATTTTCTCCTAAATTATTACAAAATTTTCTCTAAAAAGCATTTTTCCAAACAACGGTCCAAAGTCTGAAACCTAGAAAAAAATAACATACTTAATGACACATAAGTAGAAATTTTAAGAATATATAAAATATTTTCCACATCTTTAAAAAAAAACTATCATCAAATATATATTTACATTAAATTTTAACTTTGGCTCCAAAACACGGTGCTATAGTGGAAAACTCAGCAATTTAATTACTCTTGGTTATTGTGGTCATCAAGATTATGTCAACTTGGCTACTCCATATTTGGCTGCTGTATTAAGTGGCAAGGCGGGGTTTGTGGTGGCTCCCCGCCCCTCGGCTCTCTCTCCCAACCTTCCACTACTACTGCTGGTCTGCTCATGTAGCCAGGCGCTCCTGCTCTCTTCTTCCAGCGTCTGGTTCTGGGACTTAAACCAGCAGCTATTGGACTCATCTGTCCTTCCAGTCGGCACTTGAGAGTCCTGCTCCCTGACCTGCCGATCCTGGGTTCGCCAGCCTCTGTCACCTCATCTCACCACCAGCTTGGGATCCACTGACTTACACAACCGGTGATCTAGAACTCTGGTCTCTGACCTGCTGACTTTGGGTTCCTCAGCTTCTGTGGCCACGTGAGGCTTGTGCCAGGACTTGGGACATTCAGCTTCTGTGATTACGTGAGCTGTTTCCTATATTTATATCTATCTATCTATCTATCTATCTATCTACATGTATTATAAATCTTTCCTTGTACCTACCCATGTTACTGGTTTTGCTTCCCTAGAAAACCCAGCCTAAGATAGCTATTCAGAAATTGTAAACTTTCACATCTACCATGACATAGTGATTGTTTTCCTAAATAATATTCCTTCAAATTTATGTATATACAACACATTTAATGAGTGTTTAAAATATTTCTCTGAAAAGACACTATAATATTAAAAAAAAAAGGCTTAGAAGACAGCAGACTAGACACATCTCCTCAATTCTGTAAGATGACTAATGCCTGGAATGATAACTGAACAGAGAAGCATGGACATCCAGGTAGCCCTAGGATCTGGCACAGGGTTGTCAGATTGGACTATATGCCAGTAAACAAGAAACTACCTCTCTAACAGCAGTCAGTGCAGGTTGATTCCCGCTTCAGCTGACTCTCTGTTTGGGAGGATTACAGGTATTGATACCTTCTTTGTTATCTGGGATTTGACTGCTAGGAATGAGCTGGCCAATATGCTGAATTGCAGTGCTTAAGTAAACAAGTGTACAACACAGTAGAGAGACTGTGCTTAGGATAATGACATTTTGAGAGCCTGGCTGTTGACTGAGGGCACCACCACCCCTCCACCCTCTCTTTTCTGAGCTGTGCCATAGATTCTGCTATTTCACAGTGGGAAGGGCAGCTCAGCTGAGATGCCATCTTGGTTAGCTGGGAGGCAGAGCTACCCAACCAGAGGTCTCAGCAGGGGCTAATTCTCAAGCTGAGAAGCAGTACCTGTCCAGAAAGTGCTTCTCCAGCAGAAAAGCTGTGTTTAGGACATTGGTACCTTACAGGCGTGGCCCAGGACAGGATGGCAGCAAGGGCATAACCACCCCTACTTTGAACAAAATCATAGTATCTGGTGATGGCCTATGAGGTGCTTTCATTGTCAGCTGGAAGGTGAGTCCTGCCACACCTGAGGGCCTGACTGATTTGGCAGCTTTTGGACAGCTCCTTGCTTAGCAGTAAAGTGCCTGTTTAAAATAAGACTGCCTGGAGAACTGATTGCTGAGCGGCATGACAGCATCTCCTCCACCCTTCACTAATCCACATCATAGCATCAGCTGATGGCTCACCGGTGACTCCATACGTAGGGTACCATCATTGTCAACCAGGAGGAGGAGTCTACCACCCCAGAGAGTCTGCCTGGGGCCAGTCACTAGAGCAAACAGAGGCTGCTGGTGACCAACTCCTCTCTTAGAACTACTACTCAGCTCCTATTGAGGTAACACCAGAGAAGCCAAATAGCCTCTAGATGGCATGTAGGCAACAGTGATTTACTGATTGTTTAAAGAAACAGTCCACCATAGCTCTGGAAATCTCCCAAAATAAAGGATCAAAAAACTTTCCAGATGAAGAATGCTTTCTGAAACTATCGGAGTTTGAGTACAAAAGGATTATATATATACAGCCCTCTTAGAGATTAAACAAAATGCAGTAGAACTGAAAAATTAAGCAAGTTATTTGAACTGATGGAACATCAATGTTCTGAAATCTAATAGATCAATAACAAAATTACAGAATTAGATGATTCAATCCAAAGCCAAAACAGCAGAATTGAGGAGACGGAAGTCAGACTTAGTAACCTTGAGGATAGAGCAACTGACATCAGCATTTATGAAGAGAAATCAGAGAAAGGAAATAAGAAAAATGAAAAAGTATTAAGAAATATGTGGGACTCTATTAAGAGAAATGACTTACAATTAATTGGAGGTCCTGAACAGGGATAGATAGCTGAAAATACAGAGACTACTGTTGTAGAATTGCTGACAGAAAACTTTCCCGAAATAATGAAAGAAAATAACACAGATTTCCAAGATGCGTATCAAACACTACAAAGCTTAGACCCCAAAAGAAAGACATCAATACATATTATAATCAAGCTTAATAAAATGAAACATAAAGAGAGGCTCTTAAAGGCAGCGAGGCTCAAAGCAAAGCTAACACTCAGAAGAAAGTCCTGTAGGCTTTCGTCTGACTTCTTGGTAGAAATGATGTTGGCTAGGAGGCAGTGGGATGACATATTCAAAGCATCAAAGGAGGAAAACTTCCAACCAAGAATTGTCTCTTAAATATGAAGATGAAATTAAGACATTTGCAGATAAACAGAAGCTCAGAGACTTTATAAAATCCAAACCAAAACTACAAGAAATATTGAAAGAAGCCCTTGGCTTAGAAAAACAAAAACTTTAAGTGTATACTTAAGGAGGCAATGCAGGACACAGTATACAGAAATCTACTCATTTAGGGAAACTACAAAGCTCAATCAATGCTACAATATTAAAAGAAGGGAACCAGTGATCATATCACAAAAACTATGACACCATCATTCTGAAAAAAAGGGATATATTACAGAATTTATAGCCCTTTCAGATGGAAAAGAAATTAAAAAGATATGCAGAAGTTAAAATCTGGTTTAAAATTAGAATATTAAGGGGAACATAGGGGTCGCTGCAAAGTGTAATAACAATACAACAAATCAAAACAATAAACATAATACAGGAATCTCAGCAAACACAAAAACAACACTGAAAAAGATGAAAAGTCAACCCATAAAGAGGAATGACCTAGAAAAGAATATTAAGAGCAACACGGAAAACATGAACAACACAGTAGCAATAGACTGAAATTTCGTCAATGTAATAATGTGCATTTATGCAAAGCTAGCCTCCTACATCATCCTGAATGGTGAGAGACTGGAAGAATTCTCCTTGAGAACGAGAACTAGACAAGGATGCCCACTCACCACTTCTACTCCACTTTGTACTAGAGGTTCTAGCCAGTGCAATTAGACAAGATAAACAAATAAAAGGCATCTGCATTGGCAAAGAAGAAGTAAAAATCTCCCTATTTGCAGATGATATGATTGTGTATACAGAGAATTCTAAAGAATCCATAAATAAACTGCTGTAACTAATAGAAGAGTTCAGCAAAGTATGAGTATATAAGATAAATGTAAGTAAATCAGTAGGATGCCTTTGTACCAACAAAGATCATAAAGAAGAAATCATCAAATCTATACCATTTATTAAAGTTCCCATGAAGATAAAATACTCAAGAGTAAATCTAACTACGGAAATAGAAAACTGTAGAGAGAGAATTACAAGATCTTACTGCAAGAAGCCAAGACACTTACATAAATTGAGAAACCTATCCTGTTCACAGATAGGAAGACTTAACATTGCCCCAGATAAGTAAGGCACTACTGAAGAAGAGAAACACAGTGGGAGGCCTCATACTACCTAACCTTAGAAACTATTACACTGGCACAACAGTCAAAACTGCATGGCGTTGGTACAAAAAGAGACATATAGACCAATGGAACAGAGCTAAGACCCAAGAGATGCCACCATCCTCATAAGAACAGTTGATATTTGACAAAGCCTCTAAGATTGTCAACTGTGGCAAAAACAGTCTCTAACAAATAGTGTTGGCAAATTTGGATATTCATCTGCAAAAATTTGAAATAAGATCCATATCTCACTCATTACACAAAAACTAACTGGAAGACATCATGTTGAGTAAATTCGGTCAGCAGCACAAGAACAAATATTGTATGAGACCCCTACTGTAAGGGCTTAAAAATAGACTCATGTACAGAAGAAAAGACTCTTTGATGGCTGCAAGAGAGGGAAGGGAGAGAGAGGGCTGGTTTCAATCAGAAGACATTATGTTGAGTGAAATCAATCAGCAGCAAAAGGACAAATATTGTAAGAAATCCCTAATATAAGGACTTAAAAGTAGACTTATGTACAGAAGAAAAGACTTTTTCATGGCTGTAATGGTGGGGGAAGGAGGGAGAGGGCTGGTCACAGATTAGATAGTAGGTAGAAATTAGATTGGGTGACAGCATATAGTAGAACAAAGATCAGCTTAACTGGACTTCAACATAAACTGAAAGCTCTTCTAATCTTAACCCAATATTGCAAAGATAGAGTTGCAGGGGCAGATGCTGGGGATGATGCTCTCAGGGGACATCAAGACCAATCAGTGTAACGAGCCTATTGCCAAGAGAGTCTTCTGCACTCCATATTGTTGAGTGGCGTCTGGGGCCTTAAAAGCTAGCAAGCTGCCATCGGAGGTACACCAAATGGTCCCAACTCATCCAGAACAGATGATCACAAAGAACAACAAAGACATGAGGGTAAAAAGAGCCCAGGAGACAGAAGGATCCATGTGAATGGGTGACTGTATCAACATGTGACCAGAAGAACCAGATGGCACCTGGCCACCACCAAAGACAGCTGTGAGGGGCACACAATGTTGAGTCCCAGTGGCAACACGAGACAAAGAGGGTACACTTGAAGAACTGTACTAAAAGACCACAGTGGATTGTCCAACGGCCTGGGTATTCTCCTGGGAGCATGGCTCCCAGACCTGCTGCTGCCCCTGACCAGAAAACACTACTGAGGTCAACTCTTCAGACAAAAATGGATGGGACTTGGGAACACAATGTGACCATATGATGTGTGTAGTTTATGGTTCTTTTCATTTATGGGTTGCTATGAGTCAGACTTGACTCGACAGCAGTGGATTTTTTTTTTTTTTTTTCGTTTTTTGGTCCTACTAGTCTCTTTCTAGATGTAAGAGGAAAGGGTGCAGAAGAGGGGACAGGATGTTGTTAAGAGGATATAACATACACAGAGTAAAAAGGAGGAGTGTGCTGTCACCAGGCAAGGAGAGCAGATTGAGCTGCAGATAAGTGAGCATGCAATTTTAATTACAATTAAAAAAGCCTTAAACATTGTATTTTTGCTTTTGTAATATTCACTAACATATTATTAAAACTTCTCATCTATAATTGGAATGTGGCTAACAATAAAAAAGGGCTATGTCTGGACAACAAAATGCCACAATCCCTTCTGAAAGATTTAGGACCTTGATTAATATGCTGCTATGGGACAACAGGAGCAAGTTTTTGAGTGACTGCAAATAAAATATTTGTTGCTATATTTTGTTACGCAGCTAAGGAATGCTACAATTAGGATATGGTGACATTATACTAGATGGATGACATTGTAAGATGTATCATACAGAATTAATGTGTTTCCAGAAATGACTAAAACTATTATCTCTTTTTTGCAAGCAATTAAAGTGCTTAGAGCAAAGTTACTTGAACTTTGCTGATGGAGCTCATTTTGCTTGTGGCATTAGAAGCAAGCAATCTCTGTCTCTGTCTCTCTCTGTCTCTCTCTCTGAGCTGTTCCTTTGACTAGGTTTTAGAGATATAAGAAGAACCAAGTAGAGAAGAAACCAGCAAAGAACTTAGGATCTGTCTTTTGGACTCCCTCTCAGCAGTGAACTCTATTTTTTTTATAAAGTATCAATAACCCTCCTGACAGGTGGTGGTAGGTCTGGTTATAACAACTCTCAGCACAGCAAATTGAATTCACTAAGGAAACCACATTTTGAAGAATGTGCTCAGTACTTACAGACGTAGCATGAGATTAGAGATACCATCATTTTTTATTAAATTTACTAAGAGAGGTAAGAAATACAGAATTTCTCTAAATCAACTGCTGTAACAGAGAGCCATCTACCCCAAATATTATAGGCTACAGGGTGCATCACTTCACGATTGCTATGATATTGGTCAGGAGATTAGCATAACGATTTTCAAGAAGTGAAAATAAAATATCTACTGAAACCCTCCAATTCCTCATCTAATACTAGACTTCATAGGAGTAGCTGCTTTCTATGAGGACTATATTTAAGATATTAAGATAGCACGGGGTATACAGGGATAAGGTCAATTGAGTTAGGTCTGTTACTGCCTGTAGAACCAGTCTGAGATTTCAACAGTTTCAAGAATAAAAGATCAATAGAAATATAGAAAAGCCAAATGAAATGAAAAGGCTGATGTTAAGCTATATTTCTCAGAAAGAACATGAGTGCTATATACTTTGCTGTTGTCACTGGGTGCTGTCAAGTCTATTCCCATTCATAGTGACCCTATAGGACAGAACTGCCTCCCAAGGTTTCCTAGGCTGTAATTTTTATAAGAGTAGATCACCTGCTCTTTTTTCATGCAGATCCCCTGGGGGGTTTAAACTTTTGACCTTTTAGTCATCAGCCAAGTTTATAATCAGAGCTCTTTAACATCTAAACTCCATAGTTTTGCTGTTCAGCAGCTACTATTGGCTGATGTCAAACTGTGTCAAACACATACACAAATGAATAATGAGTTGGCCCATCCAAAGACTTAGACTTTGGCTAAAAGAGAATTAGAGGTAGGATATAACATTGCAGCATAGTACTAGCTTTAAGGAAGGAGTCCTGGCGGCAGTGCCTAAAGCCTCAGCTCCTATCTGAAAGGTTGACAGTTCTAACCTACCAGCTACTCAGTTGGAGAAAGATATGGTCATCCACTTCCTTAAAGATTTACAGTCTTGGAAACCATATGGAGCAGTTCTACTCTGGTGTAGAGCTGCAACGAATTGAATTTGACTCCATGACAATGCGTCCCTTCCCCCTTTGGTTTTATGTTCTAGTTAAGGAGCCCTGATGATCCAAAAGGTTAAGTGTCAGGTAACTAACAGATACGTTGGCTGGTCAAACCTGTCCAGCAGCTCCGTAAGAGAAAAACCTGATGAGCTGTTCCTGTAAAGATTACAGCAGAGAAAACCATATAGAGAGTTCTACACTGTCACACATGGGTGTCGCCATGAATTGGAACTGACAGCACCAACTGTAACAAGGAAACCCTGGTGGTGTAGTGGTTAAGCACTATGTCGGCTAACCAAAAGGTCAGCAGTTCAAATCCACTAGACTCTCTTTGAACACTCTATGAGGTAGTTTTACTCTATCCTATAGAGTCACTGTGAGTCAGAATCAACTCATGGCAGAGGGTTTAGATTTTGTTTTCTTTTAACTAAAACACTGTTCTAGTTACATTGTATTTTATCTAACTGTCACAGTAATACTCTATTAACCCGAACTTCTTTTTCCAGGAGAGGATATGAGGTACAATCATAACTAGATATTAAGAATCAGGATGCTTTGGACATGAAAGTATTTCCCATTTCTTAAGCTTAGAGATAGCCAACGACCATGATGGCAACATTTACTGAGGCCTATTAATAGTAATGGAGCCCCAGTAGTGCAGTCCTTAAGAGCTCAGTGACTAACTGAAAGGTAAGGAGTTCAAATCCACCATCTGCTTCCTGAAAATCAGATGGGGCAGTTCTTCCCTGTCTTATGGGATTGCTAGGAGTCAAAATCAACTCAAAAGCAATGGAATCAATATTAATAACCTGCTAATAGTCAATGAATTCTGTTTTTTTGTTGCCCCATGAAGTGCTGATTGATATAAAGTGAAAGCAACAAAAATTTTAAGTATAGTATATTCTGTAAGAAGGCACAGTTGCCAGGCCCCAAGCCTCTCCAGTGATAGGTTGAACAAGTCATAGATGTCTCCTCTCACCTGCTTGTGAGTAACATTTTTTTCTCCTACAATTTAGTTGGCAAGACAGGATTTCCATCAATACAAAAAAGCCCACTGTGTTCGTCTGAGGTCTTAAAAGCTGCCAAGCTGCCATCTGAGGACACAGCAAATGGTTCCAACTCAGCAGGAACGGATGCTCACCAAGGACCAAAATGACATGCGGTAAAGACAACCGAGAAGACAGAGAGACCCACAAGAGTGGGTGCCTACATCGACTTGGGACCGGAAGAACCGGATGGTGCCCGGCCACCACCAGCGATAGCCACGATGGAGCTCACAGAGAGGAGTCTCACTGGCAACACAAGAATAAAAAGGGGTGCATCATGAGATCTCCACTAAAAGACCTCAATTGATGGTCCAGTGGTTTTGGGGTTCCTCTGAGAGCATGGCCCCCAGCCCTGATGCTGCCCTTTCCCATAAATTATAACAAAGGTTCCACTTTTTGGACAGGAATGGATTGGACTTGGCAATGCAGAGTGACCATATATGGGAAGCACTTTATGGTTCTATACATCTATAGGATATCATCCTGCTGACCTCTGGCTGGAGGAAGGAGAGTGGGTGAAGAGGAGGGCAAAGGAGGCTGTTGGGAGGATGAGACATGTATGGAGCAGAGAGGAATAGTGTGCAGTCCCCGGACAGGGAGAGCAGTGGAAGCTGCATATAGGTGGGCATGTAAATTTATACGTGAATGTACATTTTCACTCAGTCATGTTAAATAAAAATTAAAAAAAAAAATCCACTGTGTTAACCAGCAGTGTAGTGATACTTGTTAAAATGCAGCCTCAAGGTAACTGAACAGGACCTAGGTTAGTGATGTCTGTAGGGAGTTGCTGCATGATGAGTGGTTCACAGGCACAGCAAGGGAGGAAACCCTGAAAGGACACCTAGAAACAAAGTACTGGATGAAATGATGGACTGGCCACCATGAAGGAAGCCAACACAAAGTGTCCTCAGCAGAAAAAGCCTTTGATGGCAAGGTTGCTCATAACAGGGACAGGTCCTTCACCAGCAGCTGCAGCTAAAACCCCAAAAAGGATCAGACAACATTCACATACTCCATACAGAACTTCAGTTCAAGTTTCAGGCTTGTTGTAGTCATCCCTCCTGGTGTAGCAGATGGGTCAACTTCAATTACTGTGAAATGAGACATGTGCTTACAGATCCAGTTTGAAGGCCACCGATGGCCCATTTAAAAATAATTCTGTCTCACTACACATCCCCAAAGCTCTTGAAGAAGCAAAAGCTGGGAAGTACACATTGTGTAGGTTCTTAAATCTCCTAGGAAGAGCTTGGGTAGAGCTGATTTGCCTGAGAACACTGTTATGATTTTTCTAGTATCTCTCTGCACCCCATCAACTCCTCATCTACCTTACCTATTCACCAGATAAAGAATCAATGTACAGTTCACAATATCACTTGTAATCATCACTGAAAATAAAACAAGACTGTAAGCACTGTATTTGCAAACAGCCTAAAGTTCCCAGTGCCTTCCGTTGTTAATGAAGCCTTTTGTTGCTAAATTTGTAAAGATGTTCTAATAACATTTTAGGAAAATTATTGCTCTGGGGACAGTTTAAGATCTCTTTGTATGAACCAAAGTCATTAGGAGCAAATGAAAAAGCTCATTTGTTTGTAAAGCATAAGCTAAAAAAACTCACAGAACCCATAGTTACGAACAGTACAAATGAGTCCTACGAGACCCTTGATACTAGGATTACACGGAGAGAAGCCCCCTCTTCATAAGCATGAAAACTGTTTACGAAAATATGAATATCCCCATGGTCATTTCTCTTTAACTGCTGCCTCAGAAGCAAATCATTTAATGGAGCTTTATCATCTGGGAAAGAAATCCACACTCATTTCTCTCTAGATTTGAGACTTCATTTCCATGATATACATGAACAACACACAAGCTAGTCATCTAGCTATTTCCATATGAGAGACACTGAACAATGCTTAGCCAAAATGAAGTGTCATTATGCTTCCTAGGGTATTAACAGTACAGAAATTATTATGAAATTTGTGTAACTCACATTATTCTTTTTATTCCAGTCCCTCTTTAAGTAGGATTATGACAGAGTCCATTTGTATAATAACATTTTCAAAAGAATAAAAGTTCAGTCTATTATTTTGAAAGAATATTTTCATATTTTGGTGATACATCAGCATTATCTTGCTAAAGGTAACTGATTAAAAACTAGATGCTTTGAGGTAGAAGTTAAACAAGTAGGTAGAAAAGTAAAGGCATATATTTTTCAGGAAAACAGCCTTTTACCAAGTAAAACAAAAATGAAAGAGAAGAATAACACTTCAAAATTTAATTAATTGGTACTTCAATTACTAAATTAAAAATTGGTAAGTAGATTGGTAAATGAAGAGAAGTAATTAAGAACATTTCCAAAGATTTTTTTCCAAATGTTTTAGTTGTTGTATTTCATGTTTTTTAGATAAAAATAAAATTCCTAGACTCATCTAAAATATCAACAATAAGAGACTGTTTATTAAATTAGGGAATAAAGAGAAACTCAGAATTATGTCAGGAAAGAATTTTTACTGATATGGTAAAACATATTATTAAATATGATAAACTATGTTACTAAAAACAGTTTAAGTTAAAAACTTGCATGGGGGGGCAGAGTCAAGATGGTAGACTAAACACACATCTCCCTAAATCCCTCTGGAAACCAAGACCTGAACTGATAATTAAACATGGCTTTCAGGACACCTAGTGAGCCCTAGGACATGGCATAGGACTGTTAATTTGGACTTCATACCACTGGACGGAAAGCTTCCTCTCTTTTGCTGACCCTCACTCTTGGTGAGTGCTGGCTTTCATGGACCGAAGGTAACTTGCCATTTCAACTTTGTTTCTTTGTCTTGGCTGGTGGGCAGGGCTGGGACTTGACTAGCAGTTAATCTCAGATGCACTGCTGGTGGGATTGGCAGGAGAAACTGTCATATTTTGAGAGTCTAGCTTTGGACTCTATGCGTCTCAGCACCCTTGGCCTCTCTTTGTGACTCTGCCATAGACTAGCCTGTACTGCGCAGATGGGGAGCTTGTGTGAGACGCCATCTTGTCCCACTGGGAGGTGGATATACCCATTCAGAGGCCTCAGTTGGACCTATTTCCTAGGATGGGAGTGAGTGAAATTCAGGAGGAGAGTGCTTTCCCAGCAGTAAAGCAGTATTCTACAGAGTGTCACCTATAGCTGGGGCCTAACAGCAGAGGTCAGTAAGACATTAGCCTTTCTGTATTTTGAAGTAGTTTATAACATCTGGGGTGGGATATAATAATGCTTACTTTGCTAGCTGGGAAGAGGGACCTGTACACCTGAAAACCTGACTTACTTTGGAAGTTCTCAGATATCTTTTACCTTTCATTTTAAGACGGCCTGGAGAAACAACTGTCATCCATCCTCCCAGCATCTCTCCCGGCCTCTATTGACTCACGTGATGCCACCAAAGCAACAAACTCTGGATAAAACCATAACCAAGAAATCACATATGACTTCAGAAAGCCCCCAAAATGAAGCATTGAAGAACTTTTCAGATGAAAAAAAACCTTTCTGAAACTATCAGAAGGTGAATACAGAACGATTATATAGAGAGCTCTTCTAGACCTTATAGAAAATGCAGCAGAGCAAAATGAAAAATTAAGCAAGCTGTTTGATCTGATGGAACACCAGTACTCTGAAATCCAGTAGATCAAGAACAAAATCAAAGACATAGAAACTTCAATTCAAAGCCAAGAAAACAGAATGGAACAAATGGAAAAGAGACTTCCAGACTTGTAAGACAGAGCTACCGACTCTAGCACCTATGAGGAGGAATCAGAAAAAAGAAACAAGAAAAATGAAGAAACATTGAGAAGCATGTGGGACTCCGTTAAGAGGAATAATCTATGATTAACTGGAGTTCCTGAACAGGGTGAAACACCTGAGAACACAAAGAGTATTGTGACTGAGCCGCTGACAGAAAATTTCCCAAAAATTATGAAAGAAGAGAATATAGGTATCCAAGATGCATATCAAATGCTATTCCATACAGACCTGAAAAGAAAGACCCCAATACATGTTATAATTAGCTTAACAAAATGAAACGTGAGCAGAAATTCTTAAAGGCAGAAAGACTCAAAGCAAAGCTAACAGTCAGGGGGAAATCCTGTAGGCTTTTGTCAGATTTCTGAGCAGAAACAATGCTGGCACAGAGACAGTGGCATGACACATTCAAAGCCTTGAAAGAGAACTTCGAAACAAGAATTATATATCATGCAAAACTATCTTTCGTATATGAAAATGAAACTAAGACATTCGCAGATAAACAGAAACCCAAGGACTTTGTAAAAAACCAAACTAAAGCTACAAGAAACACTGAAAGAAGCTCTTGGCTTAGAGGAACAAAACCGTTAACTCTATATTTTAGGAGGCAATGCAGGACTCATCATCCAAAAACCTACTCGGTTAGGGAAGGCACAAAACTCAATCAAACCTAAAATGTTAAAAGAAGTGATCGAGTCATCATATCATGAAAACTATGATGTCCTCCTATTAAAAAGAGGGATGTACTACAGTTGTTATAGTCCTTCCAGATGGAGAGGAAATTAATAAGACTGGCAGTAATTAAAATTAGGTTCATATATAGTTCATTAAGGGGGACCATAGGAGCAGCTGTAAAGCACAAAAGACGTAACATATCAAATCGAGAAACATAATACAGAACTCTCAAGGACCACAAAACCAACCTTGAAAAAGGTGAAAAATCAACTTACAAAGAAGAAAGCCAAAGAAAAGATTGATGAAAACAACAGATAAAACATCCACACAAAAACATATCACAATGACTGCACTAAACATATATTTATCAATAATTACATGAATGTGAATGGACTAAATGCTCCACTAAAGAGACAACAAGTGTCATCTTGGATCAAAAGACATGACCCATCGATATGTTGCCTACAAGAAACTCACTTTAGACTTAAAGATATGAACAAACTGAAGACTAAAGGATGAAAGAATATATATCAAGTTAAAAATGAACAAAGAATAGCAGTTGTGGCAATTCTAATCTCAGATGAAATTGATTTTAATGGAAAATCCACCATCCTGGACAAGGATCTACACTATTTATTGCTGAAAGATTCAGTACACAAGCAGGACTCCACAATATTAAATATTTGTGCTTAATTGGCAATATTAGAGTATCTAAATACATTGAAGAAAGAATAACTACACTCAAAAATGAGATAGATCACTCCACAAAAATAGTAGGATACTTCATCCCTCTAATCTCAATATTCCACAGATCATCAGGAAAAAAGCTCAATAAAGACACAGAAGACCTTATTGCCACAATTAACCAACTAGATCTCATCAACATAGACAGAACTTTCTGTCCATCAGCAAACAACTACATTTTCTTTTCCAGTGCACATAGAACATTCTCCAGAATAGACCATGTGTTAGGACATAAAGCAATTCTCGACAAAATCCATACCATTCAATTAATGCAAAGCATCTTCTCAGATCATAAAGCCATAAAAGTCAAAATCAATAGCAGAAAAGACTCTGAAAGTGGAACTCATGGAAACTGAACAGTATCTTGCTGAAAAAGCCATGGGTAATAGAAGAATTCAAGGATGAAATCAAGAAATTTACAGATTCCAATGACAGTGAAAACACTTCCTACCAGAACCTATGGGATACAGCCAAGGCAGTGCTCAGAGGTCAGTTTACTTCCATAAATGCACACATGTGGAAGCAAGAAAGAAACCAAGTCAAAGAACTAACCCTACAACTTGAACAAGTAGAGAGAGAACAACAGAGGAAGTGTTCAGGCACCAGAAGAAACCAGGTCATAAAGGTTAGAGCAGAACTAAATGAATTAGAAAATAGAAGAAGAATTGAAAAAATTGAAAAGACCAAAAGCTGGTTTTTTGAAAAGATCAACAAAATTGACAAACCACTGGCTAAACTTACTAAAGAAAAACAGGAAAGGAAACAAATAACCCAAATAAAAAAATGAGAGGTGGGTTGTCACAATAGATCCAACAGAAATCAAAACTGTTATAACAGAATACTATGAAAGACTGTATTCTAACAAATTTCAAAACCTAGAGGAAATGTACAAATTCTTAGATTCATATCACCTACCAAAATTATCACAAGGTAAAACAGGATGACTTAATAAACCCATCACAAAGGAAGAGATTGAAAATGTCTTAAAAAAAATGCCAGAGAAAAAAGCTTGGGCCCAGATGACTTCACTGCAGAATTCTACAAAGCTTTTAGGGAATAGTTATTTCCAATACTACTGAGATTATTTCACAGTATGGAAAGGGATGGATTACTCCGAAATTCATTCTATGAAGCCAGCATAACCCTGGTACCAAAGCCAGGGAAAGACCCAACCAAAAAGGAGAAATATAGACAGATATCACTCATGAATCTAGATTCAAAAATCTTCAACAAAATACTTGCCAATAGAATACAACAATATACCAAAAAAATAATCCATTATGACCAACTTGGATTCATACCAGGGATGCAAAGTTGGTTCAACATCAGAAAAACAATTAATATGATCAATCACATGAAGAACACAAAAGACAAGAACCACCTGATTTTGTCTATTGATGTAGTAAAGGCATTTGACAAAGTTCAACACTCATTCATGCTAAAAAGTCTCAGAAAAATAGGAACAGACGTCCAATTCCTCCATGCAGTCAAGACCACTTATACAAAGCCAACTGCATACGCCATCCTAAATGGAGACTGAAACAATTTCCCTTGAGAACAGGAACAAGACAAGGATGCCCAACTCTCACCTCTCCTATTCAGCATTGTGCTAGAAGTTCTAGCCAGAGCAGTTAGACAAGACCAAGAAAGAAAGGGCATCCACACTGGCAAAGAAGTAAAACTCTCCCTATTTGCAGATGATAGGATTGTATACACAGAGAATCCTAAAGAATCCGTAAGTAAACCAATCAAACTGATAGAAGAGTTCAGCAAAGTCTCAGGATACAAGATAAACATAAGTAAATCAGTGGGATTCCTCTATACCAACAACGAGATTATTAAGGTAGAAATCACCAAATCACTATCATTTGCTGCATCCCATAAGAAGATAAATTACTTAAGAATAAATCTAACCAGAGAAATAACAGACCTTTACAAAGAGAACTACAAGATTTTACTAAGAAAAACTAAGAGAGACATACATAAATGGAGAAACCTGCCCTGCTCGTGGGTAGGAAGACTTAACATTGTGAAAATGTCTATTTTACACAAAGCAATCTACTTATATAATGCCATCCCAATACAAATTCCAGAGACATTGTTTAATGAGATGGAGAAACAAATCACCAACTTTGTTTGGAAAGGGAAGAATAAGAACTACTGAAGAAGAAAACACACTTGGAGGCCTCTCACTACCTGACTTTAGAACCTATTACACTGCCACAGTAGTCAAAACAACTTGGTACTGGTACAAAATTAGACAGATAGATCAATGGAACAAAATTGAGACCCCAGAGATGATACCATCTTCCTATGAACAGTTGATATTCGACAAAGGCCCTAAGACATTAAACTGGGGTAAAAACAATCTCTTCAACAAATGGTGCTGAGGACTGGCTGGAGAGGAGGAGATAGGAGATTGTTTGGAGGATAAGACATGTATGGAGCAGATAGGAAGAGTGTGCTATCACTGGGCAGGGAGAGCAGTGGGAGCTGCATATAGTTGGGCAAGCAAATTTATACAGGAATGTACATTTTCATTCAATCATAATAAAAAAAACTTGCATAATGCACTTTTGGTATATTTTTAAAAATGGATAATGCATATATTCCTACTTAAAAACTTAAAGGATGAAAGAGAAAATATTAACAATGGCTGCCTCTGAGATTAGAGATTATAGTCTTTCTTTTTTTAACTTATATTTTAATTTTGTCTTGATGTCCTGATACATTTGAGTCATATTTAGCTTATGAGATTATCTCCAAAGTTATAGTGTAAATATCATTTTTTAAACTGAAAGACTGAAATTTTCCTTTACAAAGAACTCATTACTCTGGTAATGTCGAATGCACTTTTTTTTTTGAGTGAGAAAAACTAGATCACATACTTCAATTTGAAATATATACACATGAAACAGACTATGAACTCTCTGAAATCAAGGTCTATTTTTTAATATACTTTTGATCCCACAGTTCATAACAAGGTTTTCAGAAAATAGTTTTTTACTTAAACTCTAAAAACTTGTTACCATTGTGTTGACCACAATGCAGGATGGGGTTGAACTGCCTCACAGAGTTTCCAAGGAGCACCTGGTAGATTCAAACTACTGTCCTTTTGGTTAGCAGCTATAGCATTTAACCACAAAGCCACCAGCATTTCTGTTTTTCACTTTGTGGACAGCAAATTGATTTACTGGTTAAATGAGTAACTATGGGGCTTCCTAACCACAGTATAAAATAAATGGACAATTCGCTAGAAACTGACTTCCAGATATTAATTTAAATTTCTTTGAAAAAACATTATTCATTACCAAGTGGTTATCTACCACCTATTGTGACTGTTGCAACTGTGAAATCAGCGATCTGATTGGCTATACAAAACTCATCAAGTTTTCTTTCGATAAAAGGTAGTAGAACCTCCAAAAACCACACGTAGTCTGCTAATTGAAGCTCCTGTTTACTAAGCCAGCACAACAGTCCAGTCTTAGGCTCTCCCAAGCACCTGGAAGAGGGGTGGAGGCAGGGGAGGATGGGAGGAAAACATGGGAAACTTATATTTGGAGGCCCCATTGTCACTGTAAGGCAATTCAGGGTCTGCCAAAGAACCTGGCAGAGACTGCTAGGAAAACAGGAGCCTTTAGTCTGAAGTGAGGAGGCCCTCAAGTTGGTCCAATCATTGTACCTACCAGCAGTTGAAGTCACCTCATGGCTAGGTGGCTCCTTCCTGACATGCAAGTTCTTCTTCATTTCTTCAGTTTTTTTTGCACGGCTTTGGTATGTCATAGTTCTGATCGAGGTCCATCCCAACTATGGTGCCACAAATAAATACAAACAGAACTGGAGCATGATGTCACCTGGGAGATAAAGGAGGTGTGGAGGGCAACCGTAGCTCCAAAGGCTGGTTCAGACATTTTAAATTTAATACTTTTTAAAGTATTTTCTGAATAGGAAGAAAATCGTGGGAGCACAGTGGTTATGTGCCACAGCTGCTATCCAGAAGGTCAGCAGTTCAAATCTGCCAAGTGCTCCTTGGAAACTCCATGGGGTAGTTCTACTCTATCTGTAGGGTCGATGTAAGTCCGAATCGATCTATGGAAGTGGGTTTGGTTGGCTTGGGATTTAATTAAGATATTTCAATTCTAGTTACACATAGAAAATTCTGTAACCTATTGAAATAAAATGCATTCTAAGGTTTTAAGATACTTTTGAATAACATACAGAAATAATTCCAATGACACATTTAAAATATCTTCCAAGGGAAAACTGTATTTGACAAAGGGAGAATAACAATGTTTTAAAATATACATTTGGATGTTTAATCTTTTTAAAGGTTTATTTCTAAGTAGGTTTTCAATAGACCTAATTTGGCCAGCAACTGCCTCTAAGACTGGGCAAGTGAAGGTCAACGCTTTCAGCTTCATTTTTCATCTTAATTGGATAAGGCGAAGGCACATGACTTCTAAGGTCCATTCCTACTTCTTTAGTACAAGATTCTTCTAATTAGTGATTCAATTAACACTGAACATGTGAGTTTAATTATTTTCAAATATAATGAAGAAAATTTCTCCATTTTCTCTTTAAGAGCAACTTTCTTTTATATATATGCCATTTATATGGAGTACAGCCCACTATTCAATTAATTTTAACTAATTTGCAACTAATTAATCCATTTGAAAGATCATTTGCTACTTGAACTAAAAATTAAAACAGGCTTGTTTGAGGTTTCCTTTCTGACAAATCTTGCTCACTCTTGTAAGTGATCGTAATCACATGTATTCAGGGTAGACAATCTGTGATTTAAAATATCAGACCAAAAAAGAGCTTGCATTTATCAAAGGTCACCCCTATTCGTAGTGGCTCCTACTCCCTTCCCCAATCTCTTATTATGCTGATATTCATTCCTTAGCCTTGTGGCTGCTGCTAAGAAAATCACCTTGAATAAAATGCATTAGAACAGTTTAGAAAGAATATGCAGCTTTCGTACCTAATTGCAATTTTGTCATCTGCAAAATGGGAGTAATTATTCCTCCCAGAGATGTTCAGAGCTTTGATCGTGAAATGGTTAAATATTCTGCTATAACCAGAAGTTCGATGCTTCAAACTCACCAGCCACTCCACAGGACAAAGATGCAGCAGCCTGCTTCTGTAAAGATTATGGATCAATTCTACTCTGTCCTATAGCTTGCTACGAGTTGCCATCGATTATATGGCAAAAGGTTTTTACAAGCCTTCTGGCAGAGAGAGAACAGAATCCCGGATAAAATAGGCAGTGAGTTATGAGTAGAAGGCATACTAGGCAACAACACCATTAAACAGTTTCCAGAGAGTTCTTTCACTTGTTCCCAAACAGCATTCGCTTATTCCCATTGAACCTTATGTACAACAAAAATAAATATTAAAAGAGCATAGCAAAGGAAAAGGCAATTCAAAAGCAGTCTGTGTGACCACTTAGAGCTCAAAAACTGGTTGAAGAAAATGGTGGAGAACAGACCATCTACGTTTGAAATGATCTAATGTTTTAAAACAAAATAATACTTTTTTAAATACTTGAATTTTGCATGTTTGCAGAGAAGCATGAAATGTTCTTTCTATACAAAAGAATAAAAAAGATTTCCAGGGGCAACATGTATGATGATTTCAATTCTTAACATCCCAAAGACATCAAAAGATTATGCTTTAAGATAACTGCACCCTTCTTAAGTGGCTTTTAAAACTCCAGTGAAGAAAAAGACAAGGATTTAAGGTGAATTAACATACAGGAAATGATGCTGTAAACATTTAAATCCTATATATAAAATAGATATTTCTTCTAGAAGTGTGTTACAGATTGAATTGTGTCTCTCAAAATGATATGCTTAAATTCCAAACTATGAATGTGAACTTGTCTGGAAATATCATCTTGACTTAAATTACTCAGTTTGTGATACCTTTTTACTACCCAGAAACCCAGTGCTCTCGAGTTGACCTCAGCCCATAGTGACTCTAGGGCAGTGTAGAACTGCTCCAATGGGTTTCCAGGGAGCGCCTGGTGGATGTGAACTGCTGACCTTTTGATTAGCAGCCATAGCACTTAACCACTACATCACCAGGATTTCCACTTTGTTACTATAGCCTTAGAAAACTAATACATTGCACAACTTGCAACCAACTGGAAAGTGACAGGAGTGCTCAGAGTTAAGGATCTGGACTGTAAGACTGCCAGGTATGAACGCTAAGGCACAAAAACATATGAAACAAGGTGACCCAGACAGCATTAAACAGAACAGGATGAAAAGGAGACATTAAAAAATGATAAAGAGACAAAAGAAACATGAGTGAAAAATGTGCAGAGAGGCCAAAAAATGCTATGTGATGATGACAAAGACGGGAGTGATGAACATCTATAAAAAGGTGAAGACAGGCAGCAAACACTTAACAGAAGAATTTGTAACTTGTCCAACATTTTTATTTGGCCTGGATTTTAAACGCATGCTACTGGAAAACCCAGAACACTGTTATTTAATATTTCAAAGCTCAGAAAACTATGACTTTCTTGCAACCCACCAAGAATAACTTAGAATCATAAGAGCTTAAAAAATATTTTATAACAAAGGCATAAAAATTAAGATACTTCCAGTGACTCACTTGAAAACTGAGCAGCAGACTGTTAATATAAATAACTCTAGAAGCACAATGTAATTTAAAACTTAAAAGGTATACAGTTGTTGTAGAAATGAAATGGCTGATAGTTCTGCCCTATCTACTTACAGATGCTTGTGTTAAAGATGAGATTGTTTCCTGATAATCCATTGCCTATTTTCCATAGCTTCATCTGCCCTATCCCGATTCATGATTTTCTGAGCTTCTTTTTCACTCAACTCTGATTGAGGCCCTGTAAATCTAAGTGTCTGCTATGACAGGAAGTCTAAATCTATCAAAAAAAATTAATGGTGTTGTCTGAGTCACAATAATTACAAAGCAGTACTTTAGTTTAACTGTTGAGATGAAAGATAAATGATAGGAATGACACATTAGTTACAAAAGCAAATGTATAAAAGCTGTTCCCGCTCAAATCATGACTCAGGTGTGTCTATGAAAACCCCACTGGATTATATTGGGCTCCACTTCAACAAGTAATGTTTGTTACCCAGGAATAATTTATAGCGATAGTCATCATCTTTTGTATTCGTCACACAAAGGCTGAAAATTACACAGATTTATTGTATCCATCAAAGTGCTACATCTATAAATATGAAGGTTCTGTGCAAATGTAGTTTACCTTCACCTCTAATGCACTGTCAAGGTCACAAGACTGATTCTCTAGGTTGGAAGAACCTACTATGGCAATTTGGTTAATTTTTGAAGCATGTAACCATGAAGCTGTCATGAGGAATGAATAATGTATTTTTCTCACTATAAATGTCTCTAACCAAATATCCAGACTAACTAGAAAAGTCAAGTTTTTCTTTTCTTTTTTATTCTGAAGAAAATGTTCTGTGTACCACTTGAGTGAGTGGCATCTTGGGTCTTAAAAGCTAACTAGCTGTTATCTATGTAGCATCAATTGGTCCCAATCCACCTGGAGCTGAAGAAAACAGGGAACATCAAGGACAGGAGGTAAATACAAGCCCAGAAGACAGAAGGTGCCATATGATCCAGAATATACTTCAGCAGAACAGAAGAATGAGATGGTGCCCAACCACCACCAGTGTCTGCCCTAATGGGGTACACAGTACAGAGCCCCTGAGGTAGAGGGAGAGCAGTGAGTGTGCAGGACTACAACTCTGCCAAACGACCACACTGGGTGGTCCATCAGTCTAGAAGGTTCCCTAAGGACATGGACCCTGGACTCTCTATCAACCCCAAACCGTATCTAGTGCAAAGCCAGCTCTCCAGACAAAGGCTGAACTGGATTGTATAAGATATGAAATGATGCTGGTGAAGAACAACCTTATAGACTTAAATATATACATAGGGCAGTTCAAAAAGTTCATTGCTGGAAGTGACATGGTAGGGTGAGGCAAGACAGGACTCGGTTGAATGGCCACAGGAAGTTTAGGGTAGAAAGGGAGAGTGTGCTGTCATGGGGGTGGGGAGAGAGGGAAGAGCGGTTAGAGTAGAATACTGGTGTGAGTTCCAGTGATATATTGCAAACTGATTTGGATTATATACTTTTACTTAAAACACAATAAAATGTATTAAAAAAGAAAGAAAAAAAGAAAGAAATGTCCCCAACCAGAAATTTATTTTTGCTCAAATAGATTTTGCTCCTTACATGTATGTTTGTGTGTGTTAGTGTGTAGTATCCACAATGGAATTCTACAGGAGGTGATAGATAGACAGATATGAAGAAACGTTCTTATTCACATAAAGCTGAAAATTCTGTAGATTCACTGAAATATGCTTTTGACCCGTCTGCTATCTTTTAATATAAAGAAACATAGAAGTCCATGATAAACCTTGTGCATGTGTTTAAAGGACTAAGCATTAGTATAATTAAATCTACTAAAAGATATTTACTTAAAAATAGTTATGAAGCTTCTAAACCTGTTATACGAGGTAAGAAAAAGTTATCAAAAACAAAAGAATCTGGATTCTCACTGGAAAAAAGAATAGTATGAGTGAACTAAAACATTGTAAGATAGGCTACAAGATACATCTTTCGTTGGGAGATTACATAATTGACACCTGCTTTAAAAGGTCAAGGAAATGATAAGAACTCAAAAACAGACTTATGCATAGAAGAAAAGACTCTTGACAGCTGCAAAGGAAGGAAGGGAGGGAGGGTGAAGGAGGGGCAGGGTTTAGATTAGATAGTTGATAGAAATTTGGTTGGGTGAAATCGGTGAGAGCGCACTTTAGAAAGAGAACAATATTAAGTGGTCTTCAACATAACTTGAGTACTCCTTCCATCTTAACTCAATATTTCAAGGACAGAGTAGCTGGGGCAGGGGGCTGGGGACCATGCTCTCAGGCAAAATCGAGGCTAACTGGCACAACTAGCATTTTGCTAAGAGGGCTCTCTGCACCCCATGTTGGTGACTGGCGTCTGGGGTCTTAAAAGCTGCCAAGCTGCCATCTGAGGGCACAGTAAATGGTCCCAACTCAGCAGGATGATGACTGAGGGCCAAAACAACATGGGGGAAAGACAACCCGAGGACCGATAGAGCCACATGAGTGGGTGTCTACATCGACTGGTGACTGGAAGAACCCGATGCTGCCTGGTCATCACCAGTATTAGCCACAGTAGAGCTCACAAAGTTGAGTCTTACTGGCAGCACAAGAATAAAAAGGGGTGCACCTTGAGATCTCCACTAAAAGACTGTGATTGATGGTCCAGGGGCTTTGGGGTTCCTGCTGCTGCCACTGCCCAGAAATCATAATGAAGGTCCACTCTTCGGACAGGAATGGATTGGACTTGGCGATGCAGAGTAACCATATCTTGGGTACACTTTATGGTTCTCTGCATCTATAGGATATCACCCTGCTGACCTCTTACTGCAGGAAGCGGAGTGGGTGGAGAGGAGGGAAAAAAGAGACTGTTGGGAGAACAAGACATGTATGGAGCAGAGAGGAATAGTGTGCTGTCACCAGGCAGGGAGAGCAGTGGAAGCTGCATATAAGTGGGCATGCAAATTTATATGAGAATGTACATTATCATTCAATCATAAAAAAAAAGTCAAGGAAGTTTGTTATTTTTCTGAAAACTGATAATCTTGAAATATAGCTATTCATATGTACATGTCACTGGAAGGCACTAGTTACAGAATTACATGTGAATGAAGTGAATAAGAAAACACACACTGAACACCTACCCTATATATTTTAAAATAAAATAAACAAGGTTTACTTATAAATGAAAATAAAAAGAAGTTACCTCAATATTTTCCTATTTGAATGTTTTATTACTTTTTTAAAAAAAGAAACATGTAATAAGAAAGAAAAAGAAGAAATTCCTTCTAAATAGAAATGAAATAATCCTGAAAAACAAAGGCAAGTTCTCTGACGGCAACAGTGGCTAAGTGCTGTCTGTTAACTAGGTTAGCAATTCAAATTCACCAGGCACTCCTTGGATACTCTGTGGGGCAGTTCTACTCTGCCTGTAGGGTTGCTATGCATTGAAATCAACTTGATGGCACTGGTTTATAAATATATAGGAAACCTGGTGACAAGTAGATAAGTGCTATGACCTATGACCAGAGGTCAGCAGTTCAAATCCACTAGGTGCTCCTTGGAAACTCTATGGGGCAGTTGCACTCTGTTTATAGAGTCGCTATGATCCAGAATCAACTTAACAGCAGTGGGTCTTTGGGGTATAAATCTATAGGTGTTCTGGGGTAGTACAAAGAGTCAGTGCATTTGACTGTTAAAAATGTTGAAGGTTCCATTCCACCTAGGGTGCCTTGGAAGAAAGACCTGGATGTCTACTTCTGAAAAATCAGTCACTGGAAACCCTATGGAGCATAGTTCTATCCTGACAGATACACGATTGCCATGAGTCAGAGACAACTCAGTGGCAACTGGTGGTGGTGGCAGTGATGTGGATATAAATATAATATGCATTATCTATCTTCCTGCCATGAAACTCTTCTGCATTTTATTTTTCCTGTACAACAAAAATGTATAATGATGTCAAAGAAAGCTGTCTTCTTTTTCTGGATGAAAATCTTAAGCAATAAGAAAAGGTAGTATGGAGTTAGTTAAACCTAAACTTTAATTTACAATCTGTAGCACTCCCTGACAGTCTACCCAACAAAGAAAAACAACTCCAAATGTTGATTACACAGCAAGTGTTTAATGTAAGGCAGAGGCTGAATGTGTGTGTATAGGCTTTTTAATTTCCTTGTTACCCTGGCCCCTAGGGTCTCCATGAGTTGGATCCAACTCGACGGCACTTGGCTTGGCTGGCTGTTACTGCCAAGAAATTGCAAGCCATCAAAGTTCCAACTTTCTCACTTTTCAAATACGTTAAGATATACAAATCACAACAACAGCACTTGATACTGATGGAAGATTTTTTTTCATCTAAAAATCATCAACAGTGTTAAATATTATCATATTATTAGAAAAAAAGACTAATACGAATTATTTTTAGTTTGTGGCTAGGAACTTGAGATATAGCGAGTTATAGGCACAGAAACAATCCATACCTTAATCACAAGACAGAAAAAGAAACAGAAAGGGCATATTATTGGTGTTGAAGGAATCTCCTCAGTGGTAATCAAAATGCATACACTATTTTAGGAAATAGAGGAGGAAATCCTTATATAGCAGACATTACAATGTACCTTACACTCAATGCACCTGAATCCTTCAGTACAACCTAGTCTCTGTGAGTAATGAAGAATATTTTAGAAGCTGCAAATATTTTTGTTGGCTCTTCAGCTCTGGCTTAGTAAATAATAGTGATTACTATTGTGAGTTTAATCAGCAGTGTTCCCTGAGTTGATCATGCAAATCTATATTCACTTAGCACTTGTACTGTGATAAACAGTCAGGCAGTTACAATAGAGCTAATTCTATGACTAATCAATAGGCATATCTTTGGACAGATGATATTGGACAAAATTTCAATAGTATTATGCCTGAAATTGGTGTTATTTGGCAAATAATACTAGCACAGTAGGAATATTACTATTGGCACAAATGTGGAAAAACTAATTACACAGAGAAGAAAAAAATTAAATTAAATCAAGTCACTTTGAAAGAGCATAATTCTCAATCTTGAAAAAAATGCTATTGACTACTTGCCTCTATGCATGGGTAGTAATGTAATTTTTTCTAATGTAAAATGTCAGGAAAGAAGCCCAATGTGTTGGGAAAAGAAAAACAAATGTATGATTTTTTTCTGTATTTTAAATTAAAACATAAAATCATTAATGCATTTAGATTAAAAACTAAATGTGACTATAAGAAAATAGGTAAAAATATGAACTTACTGGGGTTATATTAGTTCCACAGGCAATTAAATTCTCTGCTATACCAAAATGCAAATTGAAAATACATTCAGATTTGTCTCTCAAGTAGGTCATTCAAGTCAAATATCTGTATCATGATGGACTGAACTTAATCTCATGTATTGAATTCTCCATTGTCAAGGAAAATCATATTTTCATTGTGATTCCAGAGAAGCATGGGGAAATGAAGACTAATAAGTCCTTCTTTTATATTCAGGAGTAGCTACAAATTTAAGTAATCTTAATATATGCAGATCTATATTTATACAAATGGAAGTCAGGTAACAATTTCTAGACATGAAAGAAATTTACAGTTTGACAAAAGAATTTACAGTAGCATTAATTCAGATAGCAAGCACACTTACTACATCTCAGAGGTTATTTTTCTTATACATGGCTTTTCAAAACATTCTGTTTGGTAAGGGATTCTAATCTTAGAACGAAGATCCCCTAAAGCCTTAATGAAGGAGCATAATCAATTAATGGAGATTTTTGCTATTCTTGGCAAATAAAAACAAAACAAACTGATTAACCAGAAAAAAAAAATGTTCAGAGGATATTCTTGGGTCAGTGCAGATTCTGCTCAATCAGCTAAACCTTTTACAGGTACCAAAACTTAAATATTGGGAAATAATGTTGAGGAAGAAGACCTTTGGACAGATTGCTCCTTCCACTTGCCACCTTCTTTGTCCCTCTGCCTAGTGAATATGTTCTTTTTCCTGTAGACCTCAGGGCAGTTGTCACTCCGAAGAAAAGTCAAACTTACCAACAGGTCATATGGCCCTTTTCTTGTAAATTCCTTTTCTAGGTAATCCTCATGGTCACAATCTTGCATTATTTGTATGGCACCTGATTGACACTGGTCTACCCCATCAAGCTATAAGCTTTAGAAGGATAAGAACTTGTCCTTTCGGTTTGTACTTGGGTTCCCTATAACCTTCTAGCATGATCAGGCAAAGACTCAGAATACATTTTGCACACGAATCAGGTTCTATAAGAGTCTAAATTAATTAAAATACGTAAGCTAATCACAGTGCAAATAATGTGCAGTGATTTATATTTTACAAATAGAACTAACAATAAAATTCTGGATAACCAGATATATCCATGACCCAAAAGCAGACTACTGAATCTAGCTCTGCAACATTGCAACCAGCCTGAGGGACACAGCTATGGTGAAGACTTTATTTTCTAGCCTTAAAGTATTAAAAAAAAAAAAAGTTGCTGTTGAGTCGATTCTGACTCACAGTGACTCTGTGTTACAGAGTAGAATTGCATTCCATAGTGTTTTCATGTCCTTTCTTCAAGAGGTACCTCTGGGTAGGTTTGAACAGCCAACATTTTGGCTGGTAGTTCAGATCCTAAACCTTTGAGCCACCCAGGTACTCTCTCCTCCTTAAAGCAATATAGAGGGATAAACTGACAAAGTTTCAATGATAATGATGGTCCTGATGATAATTACAAAGAATTCTAGAGATCTCCTTAGTACTTTCTGTTTTGAAGATTCTTATGAGCAAGTTCTCAATCTCTGTGATGGGGTTTATACAGCCACAATTCCTAATGAGGTGACCAGCTATAGTTACTAAATATAAATTCCCAGGACTGTAAAAGGTGAAAGAAGAGAGGTGATTATCTTTTAAGATCTTTCAAGCTCACGATACATTTAAAAAAGAAAGGGGAAAAAAAAGCCCTTCAGTTTTGAACTGGGAAACTAGCTGAAAGTCCCCATTTGCCTGTCAGTTATCATACTGTGGAGGCTTCCCTGTTGCTGTAATACTGGGAGCCACGCCACCAGTATTCAGACACCAGTAGGGTCACCCATGGCAGACAGGTTTTGGCTGAGCTTCTAGAATAAAACAGACGAGGAACAAGGAAGCAGCAGTCTACCTCTGAAAAGAATTAGCCAGTGAAAACCTTCTGAATGGCAGCAGAACACTGTCAGACACAGTGCTGGAAAATGAGCCTTCCCCAACTCTGGTTGGAAGGCACTCAAAAGACAACTGCGGAAGAGCTGCCTCCTCAAAGCAGAGTTGGCCTTTATGACACAGACAGAGTAAAGCTCTGCAGACCTTTGTTTGCTGATGTGGCACAACTCAATATGTGAAGAAAGATCTGTAAACATCCATTAATAACCACAACATGGACTGTATGAAGTATGAATCTACAAAATCATCAAAATGAAATGGAACACATAGCCACCGATATCTTAGGTTTTACTGAAGTGAAGTGAACAAGTATCGTCCTTTTGAATCCAGTAATCATATCGTCTACTATGCTGGGAATGAAAACTTGAAAAGGAATGGTGTTGCATTAATCATCAGAGAGAACATTTCAAGATCTGTCCTGATGTGCAATGCTATCAGTAATAGGATAATATCTAAAAGCCTACAAAGAAGGCCAGTTAATACCACTATTATTCAAATTTAAGCAGCAACCACTAAGGCCAAAGATGAAGAAGTTTAAGATTTTTACCAGCTTCTGCAGTCCAAAATTGGCCAAACATGAAGTCAGGATGCATTGATAACTACTGGTGCTTGGAAACAAAGAAGGATCAATAGTTGGAAAACACAGCCATGGTGATAGAAATGAGGCCAGAGATTGCATGATAAAAATTTGCCAGATGAATAACTTCTTCATTGCAAATACCTTTATTCACCAACATAAATGGCAGCAATACATGGAACCTCATCAGATGGAATACACAGGAATCAGATCGACTACATCTGTGGAAAGAGATGATGGAAAAGCTCAGTATCAGCAGTCAAAACAAGACCAGGTGATGACTGTGGCACAGATCAAAAACTTCTCATATGCAAGTTCAAACTGAAACTGAAGAAAATTAGATAAAAGCCAGTAAGAACCAAAGTATAATGTTGAGTATATCCTGCCTGACCATCCAAAGAAGAGATCTGATGCATTGAATGCTAATGACAGAAGACCAGAGGAGTTGTGAGGTGATGTCAAAGACATCATACATAAAGAAAGAAGGAGGTCATTAAAACACAGGAAAGAGAGAGAAAAAAAAAATTAGATATTAGAAGAGACTCTGAAACTTGCTCTTGAACACTGTCCATTGAACCAGCACCTGCCCCCTTCTGCCGTCTCATCTTGCCTCGAGGCAGGAGCTTCCCATTTAGTCTCATGTATCTACTTGAATCAGGAAGCAAACTCTTCACCAGTGTTATGTCTTATAGTTTTATCTAATCTTTGTCTGAAGATCTGCCTTCAGGAATGGTTGTAGTCAGGGCTAACAGACAGTCCAGGGTCATGTCTTCCAGGGACTTGCCAGTCTGTTAGACTATTAAGTCTGATCTTTTTATCAATCTGAGTTCTACACTTACTCTTTCAGAGTCTCTTTGTTGTGCTCCTTATCAGGGGAGTCACTGTTGGTAGCTGGACACCATCTAGTTCCTAAATACTCCTATCCTCTCGGTTTCTACATACAGATCCCATGCTGTGTATACTTGTCTTCAGAATGCCTATGCCAGTTACTGAGCAATGAAAATGGCAGGTATAGTGGTTGGTATACGGAATCTCGCCAATGAAATAGAGTCAGTCAATTTATAGTGTAAAGAATAGAAAAGGGAGTGTAAAGAACAGGGAGTACAGGGCCACAATGACTGGGAAATATGTTTTGGACAAGTCACACACAGCACAGATACCAGTGAAAAGAGGCCTTTGTCTGTCTACCTTTATATTGCCACAGAAGTAAATCAACCACTGATGAACAGGGGTAAGACACAAAGCAAAAGAGTTTATCTGGAGCTTATTACACCCTAAGATAAGCTATGGTTGATGGAGAGACATGAGTCATAAATAGCAACCAATGAAGGACAGCAAGGAAGCAAAAGTAATGTTTACCTAGAAGCCAAGACAAGAAGTATTTCTGAAAGTAGGAGAAAAACTACAAATGAGCCCTGCTTCTAATTGAGAATTTCTATGGCAACATTTTGTTGCTGTCACTGCAAGTCACATCCTTGTGAGCCCCAAATCGTATAAAGGATAGGCCTTACACTGAAGGCAGGTCCCTGGGTTGTGCCAACAGTTTGTGTTGGACACTAGCATAACAGGTGATAGTTCAAACCTATCCAGCAATACGGGGGATGAAAGACATGGCAATCTCCTTCTATACAGGTTGAAAAAGAAAAAGGTGTTGCTGTCAAACTGATTACAACTCATAGTGATGACACAGGACAGAGCAGAACTGCCCCATTGGATTTCTAAGAAGTGAGTGGTAGATTCAACTGCTGTCCTTTTGATTAGCAGCTAAGCTCTTAATCACTGCACCACCACAGCCAAGATAACCCTATGGAGAGTTCCACTCTGTAGAGAGTTCCACTCTGGGGTCACCTGAGTCAGAACTGGGATGAAGGCATTTAGTAAATATTAGTTTGTTCTTTGCTATATAAAATTCATATATAAGTAGAAGGTAAAACAGAAGAATACTAATATTTCATGATTTCTGACTGTTATTAGGTGCCATTGAGTCCCTTCCACTGCACAGAGACCCTAACTACACCAGAATGAAACATTGCCCTGTCCTGCGCCTTCCTCACCATCATTGTTATGCTTGACTCCACTGTTGCAGACATTGTTTCAATCCATCCCATTGAGGTCACTCTTTTGTGAAGACCCTCTGCATTACTAAGCACGATGTCCTTCTCAGGTATTAAAGAGGTTCGTTATTAAACAGGCATCTTTTAGATAACTCTCACAATCAGTGTAGTTGGTAATATTATCATTACCATTTGCTATATGAAGAAACTAGGGAACTTACCCAAGATCATTTAGTGGAAGGGCTTCATTTTGATCATAGGTATCTTTGACTCTGAAGACGGTAACCTTTCCCTACCCGACTGGTTTCCAAAGTGTGGTCCTCAGACCAGAAGCATCAACATCTACCTCCTAGGAACCTGTATCTACCACGTTCCCAGGTCCCATTCCATCCACTGAATCAGAAATTCTAGAAGCTGGGCTCAGCTGTCTGTATAACAAGTCTTCCTGTTGGTCCAGAGACAAATTCAGATTTGAGAACCAGCGATCTATGCATGTAGCACCACATGCATAAAACTATAGCATGTGGGGCCCAACAATTAAGTCCATTAACTTAATTGTTCTAAGTGCTACATACCTCACCACAGAATAACACAACAGTCACCTTCAAAGTACTCACCTCAGGATGCTATGCACTGACACCAGTGCTTAGTACACCCTTCAAAGCAATTCTGGAACACTGTCTGGAATGGCCATTTCCACAGTGGCAAGTTGGAAAATTTAATTTTATAGTTGTCTGTGTGAGGAAGTTTTTAGTCAAGGAACAGATAACTACATTGGAACACCCTCCCTACTCACATAATCTGACCTCCAATGACCCCCAAATAAAGAAAATATTGAAAGGAAGACATTCAGGAAATCGGGGGTAATACAACAACAGGTCTGATGTCCATTTCAGAAAAAGAGTTCCAAAATTGCTTTGAAGGGTGGCCTGGGTGCTGGTGTCTGTGCACAGCTTACCAGAGGGAGTACTCCAGAGGTGATCATAATGATATACAGCAATGAGATATGCAGCACGTCTCCAAGGATGAGCTGTGAACTTAATTGTCAATCCTTGTACTTGAGTTTGGATTTTTTTCAAATCATTTCTAAATAAACATATTTTACTGATAAATGATAATTTTATAAACCACAATAGAATCACTTACATTAAAGATAAGCAAGCAGCCTGGAGGTAGAAACTCAGTTCCCACCTTTATATAATATTGGCAAATTATGTAGCATTTGTAAATTTTCAGTTGACTTTTGTAAAATGAAATAGATGTGCTGTGATCATGTATGAAAGAATTTATTGAAAGAATTATTTGAAATAAACATTATATAAAAAATCTACAGTATTTTGATAAACTATTGGCTAAATGTACAAAAGAAAAACAGGAGAGGAAACAAGTAATCCAAATAAGAAACGAGATGGGAGATGTCACAAGAGATTCAACTGAAATAAAAAATATTATAACAGAATACTATGAAAGACTGTATTCTAACAGATTTGAAACCTAGTGGAAATGGACAAATGTCTAGATTAATATTACCTACAAAAATTATCACAAGATGTAGACCAATTTAATAAATCCATCACAAAGGAAGAGATTGAAAAAGTTAAAAAAACAAAAAACACCAACAACAAAAAAGTCCTGGCCCACATGGCTTCTCTGGAGAATTCTACCAAACTTTTAGAGAGTTGTTAACTCTAATACTACTGAGGCTATCTCACACCATAGAAAGTGATAGAATACTCCCAAATTCATTTTATGAAGCCAGCATAACCCTAATACCAAAGCCAGGGAAAGAATCCACAAAAAAGGAAAATTACCAACCAGTATCACTCATGAAGCTAGATGCAAAAATCTTCCACAAAATCCTAGCCAATAGAATTCAACAACATATCAAAAAATAATTCATCATGACCAAGTTGGATTTATACCAAGGCTGGTTCAACATCAGAAAAACAATTAATGTGATCAAACACATGAATAGCACAAAGCATAAGAGTCACCCCGTTTTTTTGTCAACTGACTGAGAAAAGGCATTTGGCAAAGTCCAGCGTCCATTCATGTTGAAAACTCTCAGCAAAATAGGAATAGGAGGGAAATTTCTCAGTGCAATAACGGGCATTTACACCAAACCAACTATTTAATGATCCTAAATGGAGAGAGACTGAAAGAATTCTCCCCAAGAATGGGAACAAGACAGGGATGACCACTCTCACCATTTCACTTCAACATTATACTAGAGATTCCAGCAACAGCAATTAGACAAACCAAGCCAGTCAAGTGCCGTCAAGTCAGATCCAAAAAGAAATAAAGGGCATCCACATCAGCAAAGAAGAAGTAAAAATCTCCCTATTTGCAGACGATACAATTGTATATGCAAAGAATCCTTAAGAATCCATAGCTAAACTACTGGAGCTAATAGAAGAGTCCAGCAATGTATTAGGATATAAGATAAACATATCAGTAGGATTCCTTTATACCAACAAAGAAACTATCAAAGAAGAAATCACCAAGATCAATACCACTTACTCTAGCCTGCAGGAAGATAAACTACCTAGCAATAAATCTAACTAGAGAAATAAGAAACCTATACAGAGAGAACTACAAGTCCTTACTACAAGAAACTAAGACAGACTTCCATAAATGGAGAAACTTACCCTGTTCATGGATAGAAAGGCTTGACACTGTGAAAATGTCTATTTTACCCAAAGCAATCTACATATACAACACAATCTCAAAAGAAATTCCAGTGTCCTTTTTTTAATGAGATGGAGAAACAAATCACCATCTTTGTCTGGAAAAGGATGAAACCTCAGACAAATAAAGTACTACCAAAGAAGAAGAAGAACACAGTGGGAGGCCTCACACTACCCAACCTTAGAACCTATTACATTGCCACAGTTGTCAAAACAGCCTGGTACTGGTACAAAAAGAGACACATAGACCAATGGAACAGAGTTCAGATCCCAGAGATGCCACCATCCTCCTGTGAACAGTTGATACTCGACAAAGGCCCTACAACTGTAAACTGGGGTCAAAACAGCCTCTGTAGCAAACAGTGTTTGCAAAATTGGACATCCATCTGCAAAGAACTGAAACAAGACTCATATCTCACATCTTACACAAAAACTAACTCAAAATGAGTCAAAGACATAAATATCAAACCTAAAATGATAAAGATTATGCAAGAAAAAATAGGGTCAACAATGGAAGTTCTATTATATAGCTTGGACTTCAAAAACTGGCAAAGCATGATCAACAGAAGAGAAAAAAAAATATGAACTACTAAGAATTGAACACTTTTGCTCACCCAAAAACTTTATCAAAAGAGTTAAAAGACCACCCATGAATATGAAAAAATATTTGGCAACCACATGTTGGACTGACATCTAACCTCCAATAATCTACAAGGTACTGCAAAACATCAACGACAAAAAAAAAGGTAAATAACTCAGTTAAGTGACGGGCAAAGGAGATGAGCAAACACTTTACCAAAGAGGACATCCAGGCAACCAAAAGGCACATTAGGAAATGCTCATGATGCTCATGATCAGTAGATATCAGAGAAATTCAAATCAAAACTTGCAGTGAGATACCATCTCACCCCAATAAAGTCGACCATGATCCAAAAACCATAAAACAACAAGTTCTGGAGAGGCTGTGGAGAAATTGAACTCTCATACACTGCTAGTGGGAATGCAAAATGGTACAACCTCTTTGGAAAGCAATCTGGTGCTTCCTTAAAAAGCTGGAAATAGACATACCATTTGATCTAGTAATCCTACTGCTCCAAATATATCCTACAGAAACAAAGGCTGTCGTATGACCAGATACATAGACACTAAAGCTTATTGCAGCACAGTCCACAATAGCAAAAAGATGGAATCAACCTAGATGCCCATCAACAGATGAATGGATAAACTATGGTACATACACTCAATGAAACACTATTGCAACGATAAAGAACAATAATGATTTTAGGAAACATCTCATAACCTGGTTTCGATTGGAAGACATTATGCTGAGTGAAATCAGTTAGTGGCAAAAGGACAAATATAGTATGAGACTTCTCCTATAAAGACTTAAAAATAGACCTATGTACAGAAGAAAAGATGTTTTCATGGCTATCACAGTGGGGAGGGAGGGAGAAGGTTGGTCACAGATCAGATAGATAGCTGATAGAAATTTGGTTAGGCAAAAGCAGTGACAGCACACAATAGAAAGTAGATCAACTTAACCGGACTTCACCATAAACTAAAAGTTCTTCTAATCTTAACCCAACACTACAAGGATGGAGTATCAGGGACATGGTCTGGGGACCATGCTCTTGAGGGACATCAGGGCCAATTGGCATAAGTAGCCTATTGTTAAGAGAGTCTTCTGCACCTGCTGTTCGTGAGTGGTGTCTGGGGTCTTTAAAGTTAGCAAGCTGCCATCTGAAGTACACCAAATGGTCCCAACTCATCCAGGACAGATGGTCACTGAGTACAACAGAAACAAGAGGGAAAAAGAGATCAGGACCCATGTGAATGGGCCACTATATCAACATGTGACCAGAAGAACCAGATGGTGCCCTGCCACCACCAAAGACAGCCGTGATGGGGCTCACAATAATGAGTCCCTGTGGCAACATGAGAAAAAGAGGGGTGTAGCTCAAGAACTCTACTAAGAGACCACATCTGATGGTCTCATGGCCTGGGGGATCCCTTGGGAGCATGGCCCCTAGACCTGCTGCTGCCCTGATGAGAAAACACTGCTGAGATCAACACTTTGGACAAAAATGGATGGGACTCAGGGACACAATGTGACTACATGGACT
Organism: Heterohyrax brucei; assembly: GCA_028571685.1. Lineage (NCBI taxonomy): Eukaryota > Metazoa > Chordata > Mammalia > Hyracoidea > Procaviidae > Heterohyrax > Heterohyrax brucei. The sequence continues at coordinate 135,932,476 of CM053142.1, read as the reverse complement.
ACATGGTGTGTATACTTTCTGGTTCTGTGCATTGACAGGATGCTGTCATACTGGCCACTTTCTAGATGGGAGAGAAGAGTGGAGAGGAAAGGACAGGAGCTTGTTAAAAGGCTATGGCAAGTACAGAATGAAAAGGAGGAGTGTGCTGTCACTGGGCAAGGACAGCAGAAGGAACTGCAGATAGGCAGGCATGCAAAATTAAGTTGGATTGTATACTTTCACTTAATCACAAAAAAACTACACAATGTAACATTTGTAAATGAAAGTATTCTATTGGACAGTTAAATGATTTATGTGTTTGGCCACTAATGGAAAGATTTGATTCCCAAAGGTACTTGGGAAGAAAAGCCTAGCAATAGATATCCAAAAATCAACCACTGGAAATCTTATGGAGCATAGTTTTAGTCTGACACAAATCTAGTTGCCATGAGTTGGAAATGACTGAACTGCAACTGTTCAAGTGCTGGTTACCACCATTTGTTGTTTGAGGACATATATATATATACATATATATATATATATATCTTTTTAATTGCGTGAAGATACCAGGATACAGCTTAAGTAATCGATAATCACTAATGGTTACTTCTTTAAATTAAATAGGCTTAAAGTTTTAAATAATGCCTTTAAAATCATTTGAAAAAATACATTATTATAAAATTAAGAAGCTACATTATTATGGACAGACATTTAACTTCAAGTTAAATTATTATTCTGAAAAAACTTCAAGCTTCCCTGTTGTGACCTCTGTATTAAATGAAACCAAATCCACTGCTGCTGAGTCCGTTCCAATTGATAGGACATAAAGGAACTGCCACACAGTGTTTCCACGGAGTGGCTGATGGATTCAAATTGAAGACCTTTTGGTTAGCAGCCAATCTCTGCAAAGTTAATTATAATCCTCAGTAATGTTTTAATTCAGTGATTTCATATTATAATTCATCTATAGTAATAGTATTTTCCTCAGTAATACTTAGGCCTGTTATTTCTTGTTTATTTGCACCAAACAGGGAAAGAAACCAATATTTGTACCTTTTATTATGCTTCACACATACAAAAAGGATATCATCTTTTCTATGTCTGTTTAATATTTTTTAGAGTAAAATTTCTAGGGCTCAGAAGCTCTTCTGATAGCTCATGTTCACGATCAAGATCTTTTTATTATTTGTATTGTGCTCCACTGAATGCTTAGCAATCTGTCTCTTTTCTGAAATACAGTGTTCTGCTGAACTTAGTTTCCAAATCACAGCCTAACAGGACCTGAATGTAGCTCAGTCTGTTTTTATGCATGACATCACCATTACAATTCAACAAACTATAACATTTGAATATTTTTACGGAGATCAGAATGTTGACTCATTCAATTTATCATCCACTGTAATTCTTGCATTTTTCTCTCCAATGCTACCATCTCTTGCTATCTGTTCCACTTTTTTGGTGTCATTAGCCTTTCCTGCCCCAACTTTCACATCCATTCCACTTTCCTGAATCTAATGTCACTGATTCTATGCATTCCCCAGTGTATCAAGATTATGCTTCATTGTACAGCATCCCAAAGATTTGCAATTCCTGCTACTCTCACATTTCATTATGCTTCAGATTTATTAACACTGATACACATCTCCTGAGCCTTTTTATAAGCATGTTGTTGTTGTTATTAGGTGCCATTAAGCTGTTTTCTACTCATAGAGATAGTACGTGACAAAGTGAACTTCCCCACAAAGTTTTCTTGGCTATCATCTTTCGGGAAGCAGATCACCAGGTCCTTCTCCAGTGGAGCCACCGACTATGTTTGAATTGCCAACCTTTGAGTCAGCATGTGAGAATCTGTGTATTAACCCTTGGTAGTGTTAGGTGCCATTATTATTAAGATGATTTTTGCAAGTTACTCTTTTTAAATTCCAGTTAAACAAAAGCAAACAAAGCTGACTGACAGCTGTTTCAGGTACAGTTAAAAGGAAATCATGCCTTCCACTCATTAATTCAATTTAAGAAGGTTAAACTCAGTACCAAATACAAGATTCTATTATTGCTTTACTATTAACATCCAAAATATACAGACTGAACTTCTGACCTTCACCCATAGGAAGCTCAGTGTGTAGGAAGTATACTGTAGGAAGTCATTTATGTGTGCTGAGATGTCTCATTTGGTTGGTTGAACAAATCTTCAAAAACACAGTTTCACTTAGCATGTTTACTTTCCCACTTACAAAAGTAAAAAAGGTGGGACAGTACAAAATGATAAAGGAGGACTATAAGACATAAGGAAATCCTGGTGGTTTAGTGGTTAAGTGCTACAGTTGCTAACCAAAATGTTGGCTGGTAAAATCCTCCAGGCACTCCCTAAAAGCCCTGTGAGGCAATTCCACTCTGCCCTATAGGGTCACAACAAATCAGAACTGACACAACAGCAATTTTTTTTTTAAAATAAAACATAAAATGATACAGGTGAAACATGTCTTTCTTGGCTCAAGTAGATATATGAGACCAAATGAGCAGCTCCTGTCTGGAGACAAGATGGGAAGGCAGAGTGTGCAGGACCTGGTTGAATGGACATGGGAGATACAGGGTGGAGAGGAGCAGTGTGTAGTCACACTGTATGGAGGGAAACTAGGGTCACATTACAATGTGTGTGTGAGATTTTGTATGATAAACTGACTTGAATCATATACTTTCACTTAAGATGATAAAAACAAAGGAATGTCAAAAAAACCTTCAAGCATCTGTGCCAATTTTAATTATTTCACCATGAACTCGACGGCACTTGTCTGGCTATGAATAAATGGCAGTTATCAAAATTGAAATGAGCTGATATTTTACTTATGAGCTTTCTTTCATAAAGGAATTACAGAAGTAATGGTTTTGCAAGTTCAAAAGTCAAAAATCACCACATGTACTGGATTAGAAACATCAGATCTCATCCACTCTTTTTATATATTAAGAAACAACTCTACACAGAAGAAAATACTTTTTGATGGCTACAAAGGTAGGGACAGAGCAAAAAGGTTATTCAGAGATTAGAGAGTTGATAGGAATTTGGTTAGGTGAAGGGAGTGACAGCAGGCATTAGAAGGCAAGTCAGCGTAACTGGACTACACCATAAGCTAAATGGTTTTCCAAATTCAACTCAACATTTCAAAGGCCAGAGTATCAGGGACAGAGGTCTGGGGACAATAATTTTAGGGGACATTGAGGTCAACTGGCATAACTAGTCTTTTTCTAGGAAACTCTTCTGCACCCTATAATGGTGAGTGGGATCTGGGGTCTTAAAAGCCAGCAAGTTCCCATCTGAGGAACATCAATTAGTTCCAGCCCACCTGGAACACATGACAGCCAAGAACATCAAAGACATGAGGAAACACAAGCCAGGAGACAGCAGGACCCAGATGACTGGTGGACTACATCAGTGGGAGACCAGAAGAACCAGATGGTACCCGGCCATCACCAAAGACAGCCCTGACAGGGAACACAATGTAGAGTCCCTAACGTAGTATGAGAAAAAGAGATGTGCAGATTAAAAAAAAAACTCAATTAAAAAAAAAAACAAAAACAAAACAAAACACGATCAACAGTCTGACAGCCTGGAGGATCCCCTGAGAACACGGTCCCAAACTTGCTACTATCCCAGACTTGAAACTAGTGCTGAAGCCAACACTTCAGACAAAGAATGGACTGGACTCAGGGACACAGAGTGAGGCATGTGGTGTGTGTACTTTATGGTTTTACATATATATATTTAGGAGGCTGTCCTGCTGGTTTCTTTCTAGAGGTGAGAGGAGAGCATGAAGAGGAAAAGACAAGTGTTGGTTGAACAACAGTGGAGGTTAGAGTGAAAATGAAGAATTTGCTGCTACAGGATGAGAATAGCAGATAGAGTTGCAGAGATGCAAGTCTCAAGGCATTATATGGAAAACTGGCTTGGACTATAAATTTTCACTTAATCACAATACAAAACAAAACAAACAACAAGAAAAAAGGAAACAAAAAACCTCAGCCCACCTCCATCCTAACTTTGTTCAGCTACCAAACTCCTATTCACTCTGGTAAGTTAGAATCTGAGTTCTCCAAAGAAGTAATTCACCCTATTTCACCATATTTCATGCTTAGTTGTTGCTTCATAGTAAAACTATTTGTTTAATAGGGCTGTCTTTTCTATTAATTTTGAGTTCTACCTCTTCTCTCTGCTTACCCACCTGTTACTGAGAAATGCTTAATATTTTTTTTAAATTATGACTGAGTGAAAATGTACATTCCCATATAAATTTCCATGCCCACCTCCATGCAGCTTCCACTGCTCTCCCTGCCCAGTGACAGCACACTATTGCTCTCTGCTCCATACATGTCTCATCCTCCCAACAGCCTCCTTTCCCTCCTCTCCACCCACTCTCCTTCCTCCAGCCAAAGGTCAGCAGGATGATATCCTATAGATGCATAGAACCATAAAGTGCATCCAATATATGGTCACTGTGCATCTCCAAGTCCAATCCACTCCTGTCTGAAGAATAGGCCTTCGTTATGATTTAGGGGAAAGGGCAACATCAGGGCCAGTAACTATGTGTTTGTATTTTCAGTGTAGGAAATGCTGTTGGGCTTGAATGGATTCTAAAGGAGATGTTAAAGCAATGGTACAGCCCTAATTTAATAAAACGGCAAAAAATATATGTTAACATGAGTCAATTCATTAAAGAGTTAAACAGCTATAACCTTTCTATAAGTTTAAAATTATATCAAAATTAAAAAATGATAAAAATCTAAGCAAGAGCTATCAGCTCTGAGAAAAGGAATGTATTGATTTTTAGTGTTTGTGTTTTCATACCTAAAAATAATATGCTGTTGAATTGTAAGAGGTGGTAAGAAATAGGAACTAGAAAATAGGAAAAACAGTTCATTTCACATTTTCAGGTCAAATGTAACAGTTTTCAGGAACTTAGCAAAAAACATGGTTATGAGGAGAAGCTCTAAAAAAAGAAGATTTTCTAGCTCTAGGGAAGATTGATGATGCATTTAATCACTGTCATCAAGTATGTGATGGATCAATTGAGAGATGATGGTGATAAAATATTTTCTTCTTAGCTTAGTACAAGACCAGAAACGATAACTTAAAGGGTAAACAGGAAAATACTGCAGAATGTGAAATATTATGACAAATTACTAAATATTGCAGAGAAAGATTTCCCTCAGCAACCTTTAAAACAAGATAGTTACCCTTTGATCTGGAGCCGCTTAGATACTAAATTTAAACATAAATAACTCTTGACAAGACAAATAACAATTTGTTGAATAGTAGGCTATGCTGATTGCGAGAACAAGTCCCTACCTCCATTACCCATGTGGTCATCCCTGACACACATATTGAGACAAACTCACTGTGGCTCTTAAAATATAATTATCTGTACAAATTGCCCCTTATCCTGCCTTCCTTTTCATCTAGTGTTAGTCATATACAGTGACTAACCATTCACAGAGAAAGTGCATTTGTTGCCCAGCATCTAAAAAGAAACGGAACACGAGAGTCTTTGCAAATACAGTAACACCTTAGAAAGGTTGAAAAAAATTATAGTAAGATGATAAATGACTTTTGATTTGTTTACTATTCCTTTCATTAATATTAACAACTGACATTTACTATGATTCTTTTTCCTCAAAAGTAATTACATTAAATCATTTTAGCCACATAGTATGCATTACTAAAATGCTACATTGTAAAATTTCTAGATAAAAGTTCAAAGTTACTGTGTCAAGGGCCACTAAAGAGTAAAGATCTCCTTTCATAACCTTTTGATTGCTTTAAATATTGGCATTTGTTACACTACTTTGTTTGTGATACATTCTGGCAATTGATTTTGAAAAAAAAAAAATAGCACAGCTTTTTACAAAGAGGCTTGCAAAGTGTGGCCCCAATTTATTCATTTTCTTTGGGACAATGGCTTGCTGCTTTCATGCTGTTGTCTCTTAAGCTGTGAACCTGAAATCAAGTATCATAGTGATTTTTTCTTGTCTAACTTTTCCACAGGTGATAAATGGAAAACATCTACGGAGAATTCGAAAGGAGTATTAAATCATAGCAGAAATCCAGTACTTGTTTCGACTTACCTGTTCCTGTTGCTGGAAATCCAATCTGAGATGAGCGTAGATGCCTGCTGGTGACAGTGCTTATTGCCAAAACTGCATGCCAGCATTATAACTTCTCTGCGTAGTTCTCTAAAAATCATTAAAAGGAATCAAAATAAGACAAAAAAGTAGAGCTAACATCTTAAAAGAAAATCAGGAGAACTCATTAAATACTCAGTTGGTGAATAAATAACTAGGTTTTTTTTTAGATCCTGAAATTCTGTACTCCAGATTAAGAGACAATTAAACAGAGTGGAAGTTACAAATACTACAAATCTACTCTAGAAACAGTTCTGTGGTGAGGGGCATGAGTTCATATCTCAACATCACCAGGTTAAAGCAGACCTTCAATTAAGCATGGTCAAAAAAGGCCTTTGTTCTCAGAGGCAGGCAGTGGATGATGCCACCCAGCAGCAGTTCTCTCAAGAAATGAAAATGAGAGATGAAGAATGAAAGAAAGCTTGTCTCATGCTGCTAAAGTCACAGTGGTGTTAGTAGTATTTTACTGTACAGCTCTGAGGGGAAAGAAGAGAATATGAAAATAACATAGTACTCATGCTGGTAGGATGCTTGAACAAGGGATCCGTTAAAATTATTTTTTGGCCATCCAAGCTTGGTGTATGTTGTTGCAACTTGCTTTAGAATATATTCCTAAATGAGAGCAGGGGGATAAAAACAGAATGTCAGTTTCAAACCTCTTCCACGCTGATAATTAGAATTCTATAATAAAGTAAGAATATTTCAAAATCTAGCTACTTTCCAGTATCAGTAAAATTATAAGCAAAATAATTTCTCATCATGCTTTAACTTAGTACTTCAAATACAGAACATGTAGATCCAATACCACTGAAATAATAGAAGTCTACACTTCACTTCCTAAGGAACAACTAATTTATGATACTAAATACTTCAGATAACAATATTTGGCACCAAAGGAGGAAGTTGAAGAATGCTGATAATGATACCTATGCATACACATATATGAATCTATGTCAGATAGAGCTTATGAAAATGAGCATATCACATTTATATACTTTGTCTCAACCTAAGAAGCAAACCAAACTACTGTTGTTAAGTTGATCTGCCTCATAGTGGCCATTATAGGACAGAGTAGAACTGCTCCAAAGAGTTTCCAAGGAGTGCCTGGGGTATTTCAACTGCTGACTTTCTGGCTAGCAGCTAGAGCTCTTAAGCACTACACCACCAAGTTTTTCCTTTGTGTCAAGAGAACATACTTAAAGCAAAGCTATCATGTTGGCCCAGTCAATAGTCTAGCACTATGGACCTGACATAAACAAAATGTACTCCTCAGAATAACAATCTGGTATTTCAGAGTCAACAATCTATTCAGCTGATGACATATTTAAATCTCAGTAGCAATACAGGATGTGCTCTCCCTTAACTGAAGGTGATACTTGAATTACATCAAAGGAATGAAAATACTGAAATTACAATGAAAGTAAATTTTAACTCTTACTAAAAATGAGGTGTCTGGCATGATACACCATTCTAAAGTAAAACATATACAAAAATGTATTTTACTTTTAGAGAAGTCTAGTATGCAGTGTGTTTGTGCTAGGGCAAAAAAGAAAAGTGTAATAAGTCCCTCTGTAGTGGATAAAATTTATACCATAACTGAAATGACACATTTCTTTCCATGTCTGTTGAAAGAGCTAAGACAAAACTAACAACTCAGAGCAGCCAAGACTGTTCCATTTCTTTTAACTTATTAAAACAGAAGTGCTTTCATATTAGCTTAGGATAAGAACGAAAGAAGCTACTCTGATGGCTGTCAGACAATTTGATAGCCTTAATAAGCAGATTTCATGTCATGGCAATCCAGTTTCCAAATGTGTAGATTAATTAGCAGGGCAGTCTGTCATAAGAAAGATAGGCCAGGCTCTTAAAATAACTAAAGCAAAGCAAATAGTGAACAAAGACGATAGGAGGCACAGAAACATCTCAGATGCAAAGTCTTGCTGCTGATGGGAAATTCAGAAATCCAAAGTTCTTTAATAGTACTTAATCCTAATCTTATTCAAAAGGATTATTAAATTAGATTAGCAGGTGTCAGCAGTGAAATTTGGGTTTACCAGGCTCCAGGCATAGGCAATCTGGTCAGGTAACGCTTTAGACTGTTTGTCATGTCCTCACATCTATTTGGATTATCTGTTGTTTGCCCTCCTGTATTCCCTTGGACCCAATTATAGATGGGCTTTTGCCTCAATGTTGATCTTATTCTTGTTAATTAAGGAAGTGAATTGAATTCACTATGCTCTTTTGGATAAAAATAATGACTAAGAATCTTTACTGAAACTGTCTATCTTCTGGTGAGATATTTGGGACCCCTCTACCGAGGTTAAATCCTTTGTGAACACAGAGCCCTTTAACTGTTAGAAAGCAAGTCTGAACTTCAAGGATTTGCCATGTATATTTGTTCTTAAATTCTGAAGCACTTAAGCTTAATTGACACTTTGAGGCCAGAACAAAAGAAGGCTGGTATTCAATTTCTTCTTCAAATAATTTTAACTGGTGTGAAACAGAAAAATCAAGGTGAACATAATAGCACAAGTTAGACGGAGGAGCTAAAATAATTTAGGATGATTTTTATATAGTTAATAAAAAATAGTTTATCTTCAGAAAATAAGAAAGAAGAGAATATGTGTTATTACATTGAAGACATTGTAGTTCTCCATTCGGTCCAGTAATTTATCCAGAGGATAAAGAGCTCGGCTGGCAGCGTGCCAAGGAAGAAAATCCTTTTCCTCAGAGAGGTACCTGATAATCTCCAAGGGAATATTCTGAGGCAAATAGCCAGCTCTGCACAGTCAAAGAATTCAATGTTAATCACATGCAGAAAAGATACATGATAATGCAAAATGAAGATTTTACTTATGCAAATAAAAGACAGGAAGCAAGATTCATCATAGTGCAAAGAAACCATACTTGGTGTTGTAAAAAATAAAATTACTCATTTTTAAAATATATTCTTACTTAAACTGCCAGTGCCCCTGGGGGCACAGGGTTGGAGAGTTAAAAATTTACATGAACACAAAACACTAGAATGCACATTTTTAAAAAGCCAAGAATTGTGGAATTTGAACAAAATCAATCCTTGCTATTTTCCTTTACAGAAAGTCTTCAGAGGTCACATGTAATTGAAAATAATTGATTATTGACCCAGAATTTTTGGTTGCTCAGTGTATTCTCTTTACTATTCACACAGCTCTCTGCAATGACTTACATTTCTAAAGGATACTCACGTTAAGGCAATGACTCACTGTTTTGATTTTGTTACCTTACACTATAAACATTTCTCAAATGTCTCTCTAAATTGCTTTCTGTAACATCTATGAAAGTCAGACTTAGATTTTAAGAGACTTTAAATAACAAAATGTTAAAAGGCTTGACCCTTTCCTTTTGTTGTTTTCTTCAAATAAGTTGCCATGTTACTTTGGGGACCAATGTCAGACTTCTTGGAAAATACTAAAATGTATCTCTTTAAAATTACCTGAACATTATTATGCTGTACATATTTAAAGCAGCCAGAAAAAAAAATAACACTTCTATCTCTATTTTACAGTAGATTGCAGGGTTGCCATGAATTGGATCTGACTTGATGGCACTTGGTTGGGTGGCTGGCATACAGAATTCTTGCAAGAATCACAGCAACATAAATGGTAATAGTACATTTAAGACAATCTTAAGCTTCAGTGTCTCCATGTGGCCACAGTACTTATTTTGCAGAATTTTTATAAGTAACAATCAAGGAACAGGGAAATAAGAACACAATGACAGCTTAGTTACCTTCCTTTTCTGTATTTCACACTACTGTTTTACATAGTGTCACAATATTAGATAGCCAAGCCAACAAAATTAGATGGACTCATTTATTTGTACTTTGTGGAAGATGGACAAAGAGAGAACAAAGCTGTCCTCATCTTTATTTGAAATAAGTCTGCCAAATTAGTCCTTACTTGATGTGATAAACAAAACTTAATCTGTACACATATATTGTTTATGAAATTCATTAAAAAAAAAAAACACTTTTGCAGATTGTGCTTCAGTTCTCTTTGAATTAAAAAAGGGTCACCCTAATGATTTTGGTTCACTCACGGTACAAAATCAACCACAGTAAATAAGAATGTGAGAATAACTCCAAATTCTCAGTCTTAAAATTTCTTAAAGTTTGTATGATTTATACCACAGCTAGATATGTGCCAGTCTGCACAGTTGCCATTATATAAATCTTTGCACAAGTGGCATGAAATTAGACCATGGCAACAGCAATTAAATAAGAAATGTTATCTTTTTGCTAAGGTAGCATTTCAGTGATGCAGTTAAATTTGGCTTTCAAGAGTTTATTGTCTGCTGAAAAAGGAATATTTTTAACAGGAATAACGGTTTGTTTTGCTGTCTTAAAAGAAAACTATCTTCTAATATTTTAAATTTTTGTAATTTGTCTTCCTGAGCTTTTAATTCCAAATATTGATTAGTATGTGGTCAAAAACCTCCCTCCCTGAACACATGCAATGGATTATATAACAGAGTTGAAAAAGATTTATCTAGAAGCAATTACTCTTTTGCTGAAGAGATTAAAATAATATTTATAAAATAGAATCTTTAGTTATTATGGACTTTCCAACAAGGTTAGAAAATTCAGAAAGCCTAGGTCTATTTTCCAGTAGGTTTAGCCATAATAGTATCATATCAATTACAATATATTAGGTTTTCATTCATTTCCTAAATGGATGAACAATATTTAATGCCTTACACCCTATGAGCAATATAAGTGCAGATCAAATGTGACAAATAACATCATGGAAAAAGATTTGGACTTAAAGAGAGTCTCTCTCACTTATACTCTGTACAATTAGGCAAACACTTTAATCTCTCCAGGCCCCATTTTCCTTATTGATGAAACAGGAAAGTTGAACTAGTAGACATTCCTTTTAGTTCCCCCAAACCCATCCTACCATTTAACTGCATTCAATCTGTAAAAAAATTTACACTAACATTTTGCTGCTGTTGTTCGGTGATGTCGAGTTTGTTCTGATTCATAGTACCCCTATGAACAACAGAACGAAATGAGGCCCGCTCTTGTGCCATGTCCACAATCATTTATTATGCTTAAGCCCATTGTTGTGGCCACTGTGTCAATCCATCTCATTAAGTTTTCCTCTTTTTCACCGACCCTCCACTCTACCAAGTGTGATGTCCATCTCCAGGATCTGATCTCTCCAGATGACAGGTCCAAAGTATATAAGGCGCAGTCTTACTATTTCGCTGTGCATACAGATTGAAAAGATATGGTGAAAGAATAGAACCCTGAGGCACACCTTTTGTGACTTTAAAACATGAAGCGTCCCCTTGTTCCATTTGCACAACTGCCTCTTGATCCATATACAGATTCCTAAAGAGCACAATTAAGTGTTCTGAAATTCCCATTTTACACAATATTAGCCATAATTTGTCATGCTCCACACAGTCGAATGCATTTACATAGTCAATGAAATACAGTAAACATTTTTTTGGTATTGTCTGCTTTCAGCCAAGATCCATCTGACATCAGCAACAATATCCCTGATTCCATGCCCTCTTCTGAATCCAGCTTGCATTTCCAGCCATTCCTTGTCAATTTACTGTTGCATTAACTTTTGAATGATTTCGAGCAAAATATTACTTGACTATGGTATTAATGATATTGTTTGGCAATTGTCACATTCGGTTGGATCACCTTTCTTTGGAATTGGCATAAATATGGATCTCCTCTAGTCAGTTGGCCAGGTAGCTGTATTCCAAATTTCTTGGCATAGATGACTGAGCACTCCCAGGACTGCATCTGTTTGCTGAAATATTTCAATTAATAGTCAGTTAGTTCTTGGAGCCTTTCTTTTTCCAATGCCTTCAATGCAGCTTTGACATCTTCCTTCAGTGACATCGGTTCCTGATCATATGCTACCTCTTCAACTGGATGAACATTGACCAGTTCTTTCTGGTATAATGACTCTGTGTATTTCTCTCATCTTCTTTTCATGCTCCCTGAGTCATTTAATATTTTCCCTGTAGAACCTTCAGTATTGTGACTCGAGGTTTGAATTTTTTCTTCAGTTCTTTCAGCTTGAGAAATGCAGAACGTGTTCTTCCCATGTGGTTTTCCATTTCCAGCTCTTGTACATGTTATTATAATACTTTGTCTTCTTGAGCTGCCCTTTGAAATCTTCTGTTTGGGTCTTTTACTTCATCATTCCTCCCTTACAGTGACAATAATTTGGGCAAAACTTATTTGCTTAAAAATCTTAAGAAGTACTTTGTATTTTTATACTCCCCCATTCTTCAGTTGCTTAATACATAAAAGTCTAAGAAGCAGACCTTGAACCTAGATTTTATAAGAAATGTGGCATTAGGCAAAACAAGCCTGATAGAAATTGCAGATGGTAATAAGGTAAATAAAGAGAAGTTCTGTGTTTAGTCCTTATGGCAGAAATCACTAACTGCTACCAAAATCAATGCTTCCCTCTTCTTCCTAGCCTAGACTGTAATTCTAGCTGGTTCCTCAGGCAGGCTCTAATTCATGAGGACTCCTTGTACAACAGGATGAAATGTTACCTGGAACACACTATCTTCACATTTGGAGGTATGGTTAAGTCCATTGCTGTAGCTCAACAGAGGAGGCTTATCTTCTAGTACTGTAGCAGACAATACTCTGATGCGAGTCAGAAAGTTTTCTTTATATAATTTTAAGAAGGAGATCACCAGGCCTTTCTTCTTAATCTTAGCTTGGAAGCTCCTCTGAAACCTGTCCTCCATGGCTGACCCTGCTGGTAGCTGAAATGTTGGTGACAGTTTCCAGCATCATAGCAACACGCAAGCTACCGCAGTACAATAAACTAATAGATGGATGATGGTCCCTTGAAGTTAGGTGCAGTCATATATTTAAGATTTGGCCAGTGTAACATGAATGTCAAGATTAGTCCACAGATACCTCCCATGAGCTCCTCTGTGCTCTTTTTCCCTAGAATGAACCTTCCAGGTGAGTACGGAAGTCCTGTATTGAAGATGTCAGAGACTCTATCACTCAGGTTGCTGCTTGCATAGCCCAGGAACAGTTTGTCTATTAAATTACATTATGTGAGCAGAAGATATATTGCATTTGATCCAGATACATGTTTGGGTCTATTTTTAAAAACAGTCAACCCTCCCAGCATATAAATAGAGCAAGAAAAAGATTACAGTCAAATTGCCCTCATTTGGGTGTGCTACAAACATATGTAAGTAATTATCCAACACATAATTCAATATACTGGTATTTAAGTCTACTACATCAAAGTATGTGGCTACACTTAATTGGACAAAGAGATGACCAGCTTCACAACAGAATTAAGAACTGCAAGAGACTATGTTAGGGAATAAGTTACTTAGCTTAGATATGTGTTTGTGTAATTGGGTAGTAATGAGATCTGTGATTACTACTACTGATAATGTAATCAATATAGGGGAAGCATGTGGAATCCAGTGAATGGAACACTACATTAGCTCAAAGTAATCAGCACAGTAGGGTGTACACTTAGGGGCCTGAAGTTTAAACGCAGTTTCCCTAAATTTTCATCATCTCAGGAAAACGTTGCTAACAAAATGGAAAAAGAGAAAGAAAAAAAATCAACTAATTTAAAGAATATTTCATGTATAATTAAATGCATGTTACTAATATTTTATGAAGAGGTTGTAGATGATATCTTCTATCTTCTCTACTGCAGGGGAGGAGCAGACACAAGAAATGATTAATGAATCAAAGAAAAGACAATAAGAGAAGCAAGTGTGGAATATTAAAAAAAAACAGAGGAAAGTTTGCCAGATGTAGCTATACATCTGCCCTTCCCAGCCTCCCTTACAAACATCCTTCCTTCTTCCTTCTCCACTCACCAGAGCTTGTCAAGAAATAGATCTTTAGGGGGTTAAAAGAAATGTTATTTTTTAAGAAGGAGATTTAAATCAGACTACATTAACTGATGCTGAAATGTACTGATCTTACCCACTTTGTTCTCACCTAAGATCCCAAACTGCTCTTTTAAAAATGTTCTGAAATTCTGTGGCTGTTAACTTCTGAACTTACTGAAAAAGGTAGGTTGTAAACAAATAACTATATGAGTGCTCTTTTAAAGCAGTTGGCTTCTGGGTACTTGAAACTAAGGGAATAAAATCAAATGACAATTCTCAGACTCTTCAGATCACCATACTCCAATCTTCATTAATTTAGTATACATGTAAAAACCAACAGCCTACTACATATTTTAGAATATATTCAGAAGACACGGTCACTTTCTCTTAGGGCATTTTGTAAAGCGTTTGTTGAAATGGTTGATTAAAAAGTTTACTAGGTTTTATATCTTATGCTTTCTTATTCATTATTAAGAGATATTTATACACCGTTTGCAGAGAGATCCTATGGCATAGACTGGAAACCCACTGAGTTCTCAGAACACCATAGAATAGCAAAAGATGTGCATGTGGGAAGGTATCACTGCTAACCATCCATTCATTTGATCACTTTCTAAATAAAAAAGAATGACTCAGGAATTGCCAAACTGAAACAGTTCTTGTCCCAGAAAATTAAGACTGTGAAAAAGTATACAGTAAAGAGTTCATGTAGCTTCACTTCTTTCTCCTCCTGTTCCTGTTCCTCCCCATTCGCCTTTTCTGTTTCTTCTGTCTCCTCCAGAATTCCTTTTACTGAGAGACAGACTTATGCATCTCTTTTCTGGGCTCAGATAGTAACTTGATAATGCCTCTATTCATTACACATAGTATTGATCATAATTTTATCATAACATTACCTTTCTCCCTCACTAGACTTAAGATCTTGAAGGAAATGAAGCATACTTTACTCATCTTTTTATCCCCATAGTCTAATGCAGAACCCAGCACAAAATAGGCACTCAATTCATGTTCTTTAAACTAAATTAAATTAATCCAACAACACCGTAACTTTTCAAAGGAGTACTTTCTAAGTATATTAAAACTTAAAAACATCCATCATGTTAAGCAATGGTAAGCATTTTCTAAGGTTAAAAGACACCAGAAGGATAGAGAATCCTATTAGGTTGACATTTATAGTACTTTGACTCATCTTGTTTACTAATAGTCAGTGTTACAAAAGATACAGTGAATGCTATCTAGCCAGTAGTTTTGAATAGGTTAGTCTGTACCAGGGACTCTAGTGGTGCAGTGGTTAAGAATTATGGCTGCTAACCAAAAGGTTTGCAGCTTCAATCCACCAACTACTCTTTAGAAACCCTATGGGGAAGTTCTGTTTTGCCCTATAGGATCTCTGTGAGTCAAAGCTGTAATGACTCAACTGTAATGACTTTGGATTTTGGTTTCAGTCTAACCAAAAAAATAGTTTTAAAGTTATTGATATAGCAGAGGCTTTACACGAATACTTCTGTTCTTTTTTCCGTGATTAGCAAACTACTTGACTAGAAGCAA
This sequence comes from Heterohyrax brucei, assembly GCA_028571685.1. Taxonomy (NCBI): domain Eukaryota; kingdom Metazoa; phylum Chordata; class Mammalia; order Hyracoidea; family Procaviidae; genus Heterohyrax; species Heterohyrax brucei. Next base: position 135,916,879 of record CM053142.1, on the reverse strand, counting down.
GAGTGTCATTTTGTACCATGTATTTAAATAAATTGATTGGGGGTTTGGAATTTTCTGCTTCCTAGATGGCATATTGACAAATATAATCTCTAGGATCCCTTCTTCTGTAAACATATAATTAAAAATAAAACAAACATTTGTATCACCACTGTGAGTAGCTTTTCCTTTCCATGTACACTTAATTATTTCCAAACATAAGTTAACAAGAAATCAGTCAATTTATCAAAACAGAGGTAGTTCTGGGCACTCAGTATTGTTAAGAAGCAGGGTCAAAATTTAACTATTAATTGGAAGTACTAGCACATGTCAACTGTATAGTCAAAAAGGAAAAATAGCTTTGATTTATGGGCAAAGTAAATTATTTTTTAGAAAGCTATCATGTTAAAAATTTTAAACTATCATGTTTTAGGATTTAGAGTATACCAAGTATAGTGTTATACAAACACAGCATAAGTTTGCTTCAATTTACTATCCTTAATAAGCTTCGGGATAAGTATTGCCCATTTTATAGATAAAGAAGCTAATGTTTCTAGAAGATAAGGAAACGGACAAGGTCACTTATGCTAAGCATCAGAGCTGGAATTCAAAGCCAAGACTGCCCAAAACAACCTCTTAATGGATCCACTCTATGAGGTGGCCTCCTAAAATACCACTCTGAACCAAAGGCTTTCTCCCTTCCCCTAACACCGTGGAGATGTCACTGTTGTAGCACTTAAATCACATTAGACTTATCACATTATTGTCACACAGCACTTATCACATTACTATACACAAATAAATACATAATGTAATTCCAGGGGTTGGGTAAACAAGCCAGGTTTGTGCAAACAAACTCTAAATAGGGTGGCAGGGGAAGAACTCCCTAAAGATAACTGTACTGAGTGACAGAACACACGAAGGGAATGTTTTAGTGAATTCTGACGGAGGAAAACAGTAAGTTGAAAGGGCATGATGCAGGAACAAATTTAGGGGTGTTAGAAGAACAGCAGGAAGACCTTCACAGCTGGAATGAAATGAGCTAGTGAAAAAGTGTAAAGCCTGAGGTTGCCGGGGTTGGTGGTAGCTAGATCACAGAGGGCCTTCAGTAATAAGAGCTTCCGTTTGTTTTTTTCTCTAAGTGTGATGGAAAGCTACTAGAAATTTTTTAGCTGGGAAATGCTATGATCTGATTTATGCCTCAAAAGGCTGACTCCGGATGCTGCAGCAAGCACACCCCAACATGCCACACAGGTTTTCAAGATGAAAATGAAATGAAATATGATTTCCTACTTGATCTGTTCTCTCACAATACGGAATTTGCTTATGAGCAAAATACATACCTAGTGAGTGAAACAGATGACATGAAAATAGAAAACGCGATATTTTAAGACAGACATTACACAGCAATTATTTCAGAAACAGTGTTTTATGCAGGTATCAAAACAATTCCGAAAGTTTATTTACATATTACTTAGTGTTGCTCAACTGTTAAAAGCAATATGGGATGAAATCGAGGTCATTCAGAAACTGAACAACGAATGTACGCTGAAAAGCATACACTCAGGAAGTTATACATTCTACCTCAGGTTAATTAACACAGTTATCTCAGAGTCCAAAGATGGAAAATAATCCAAAAGAACACTGTGAAAATTATCAATATAGCTATGGTTTTCACACAAGAGATGATACAGAAAGCTGGTGTGGAATTCTGCTTAGTGGGTGGTGAGGTTTCTTGATGCTCTATAGAGCTACATGGGAGGAAAAGGAATAAACAGTTCTACCAGGATTTTGCAGAGGTTGGGTTTAGTACCATTAGGATATCAAATCATTAAGCTACAGATTCATCAATCAGTACAGCTTCTCACTTCTTATAAGGCTGTTTTTTAGAAAAATGTGTGAAAAACAGAAAACTAGAAAGGAGGAAAACTATTACTCAAACCAAAGAAATTAAAAATTAAAAGTAGATATGTCTTCTCTTGTCTAATATTTACGTCTTGCCTTAGATTGTCTATATTGTATACAAAAATTATATATTGTGCAACAAACTAATTTTGTATATTACTACCAACTCTTCATAATTATCCTTTAGATTAGCCTTGCAGTATTCTGTGGTTAAGTATAGCTCTCTATTGTTGACTATTTTGGTTACAGACACTTCCATATAAAAACTAACAGGGCTATCCGCTTTGGGTGGGGCAGAGGGGGGTCTTGTAGACTTTGCCTCTGAGTATCCAGACCCCAATCTCAAATTGTTCCTGTTACTTCTAAGTTTCCTGTTACTTCCATGATCCTGAGTTTTAGCTGTAACTAAAGGTCTCTTTAGCTGTCCCTTCTTCAGGACAGGAGATCTTCCAACCAGGACAGCTCTTCTAGCTTCTCTCTGCCTTCAGGCCTCTTTCGTTAGGCCTTCCATCACCGGTCCCCTCACTGCTGCCTCTGTGCTGCTAACCGATCCAGTTCAGAGGCGCTGTGACAGCCTGCTCAGCTCTCTTAGCTGCTCTCTGCTGTCAGGCCTCTCCAGTAAGGAGTCACTGCTCCTGGGGCTCCTCGGCACAGTTCTTCTATGTGTTCTGAATGAATATCTCTGGATGGAACCCACAAATTAGAATTGCCAAGTCAAAACCTGTAACATATTGTAGTTCTTGGTAAATCTCTGAGTTCATGTTCTCAGTCCTTACTAAGCAGTAACCAATCCCAGACAAAGGAAAAAACCACGCTGTGCAGCATAAGTAGCCACTATAATGGCCAGCACTGGGTCAGCCCCGTGTGCCAGTTCCTTTGGCAGATTGTAATGCAGGAAAATGAACTGCCAAAATTCATTAAAGGTTAAGAATCAGGATCAGCACAAAGGTAGTTCCTGAGACATAGAGGTCAGACATACCTTTGTTTCCCAATTTTTTCAAATTGTGATAGTATCCTCTACCCCTTTCATGGTACTCTCTAGTTCTCTGCAAGATTTTATAACTCACTGCAATAGCCACAGAGAACTCACAGTTATTATGAAAGTTAGAGCTAAAACTCGGGATCACGGAAGTAACAGGGAACTTAGAAGTAACAGGAACAATTTGGGGTTGGGATCAGGATACTCAGAGGCCAAGTCTGCAAGAACCCCTCTGCTCCACCCAAAGTGGACAGCACAAGACTCCCTTCTTCAGGACAGAAGACCTTCCAACCAGGACAACTCTTTTAGCCACTCTCTGCCATTAGGCCTTCCATCATTGGCCTCCTCACTTGCCTGACTCTGTGCTGCTAACCGGCCCAGTTCACAGGCGTGGTAACACTCTGCTCAGCTCTCTTAGCTGCTCTCTGCTGTCAGGACTCTCCAGTCAGGAGTCACTGTCATTGGGGCTCTCCACTGCTAAATGGCCCAGCTCACAACCAGCACAGCAGTCCATTCGTCTCTCTCAGTTGCTCTCCACCATCAAAACTGTCATCAGGTCCCTTTGTGTGGAGCCTCTTTGTCATCCAACTCTTTGGTGCTAATTGGCCCAGTTCACAATCGGTGAAACAGCTTCTGCATTGCTCTGCTACGCACTCTGCAAGCCCAGCTCTCAGCCAGTATCCTTGTCAGCAACAGTTTTTTAGCTAATCAGGCCAGCTCTTAGCCAACAGTTTTCTTACCTAAAGTGTTTTTTACCACAGCTGGGAGAAGTCTCCAGGTCCTAAAGGATATGCTCCCCACCTGACTCCTGTCAAATAGAAGGCCTTAAAAACCACTCATCAGTGATGAGATGGAGTTCCCACATCAGACTGTACTTCAACCAAACCTCAGATGTCTATGAGATGTCAATCAACTCAAGTCTTACACATAAATAACATTTTCTTCCACAATAATCTGCTTTCTGCCCTAGTCAAGCTTCTGGAATAGAATGCAACCTGGGAAGTCCCTCAAGTTTTTTCTCCAAAGACCTAATGCAAAAACTCCTCAGGGCTTATAGGAAAGTATCAAGCTGGTTTTCAAAGAAAACCAAGACAAAAAGTCACATGAAGGAACTTGGGCATCACACAAATGCTTTATGTATATTATGTTATCAAATCCACACAAAAATATTCTGTGGTGAGCAATATTATTGCTCCCATTTTACAGACCAAAACTGAGGCTCAAAAAAGTTACCAAACCTCTGCAGGAACATAATGCAAGTAAGAGGGCTTGGTATTTGAACTCAGCTTTCCAGCATTAACCCTGTGATATTCTTATCACTGCTCCACAAAGGCCAACTAAGCGACTTTCTGTCCCCTTTTCCATTCTTTATTAAAACAAAAAATGGAGAGGGACACAGAGGACATCAAGGGAGAGCAATCCATGGGTACCCTACGAGGGAAAGATACTTTAATACAACATATGAAAAACAAGCAGATGTTTGGTCCAAAGCTGTGACCTTGAAATGGGGAGAGAAGGAACTAGTGGACACTTTGAAGATACAGTTTTTAGCCTTTGGTCATTTTTGGACACACCTGTCATAACCACTTTCTGACCACCGCCCCATAATGCCGAGCACGCAGTCTAATATCCACATCTCAGCCTAGTTTCTGGCCTGAGGAGACCAACTCCAGTTAGCAACAAGATACCTACCATGAAGAGCACAGATTAAAATAACATTTTTCTTTCATAAATATTTTTGAGGCAGGTAAAAACAATAGATGGACTAGTGGGGTGCAGTCTGAAAAAAGAAAGAGGGAGCTAATGGTATAAACTTATTACATTTAATTTAAATACAAGTAAATGCTTTTCCATCTCTAGGTGTTATGGATTGACATAGTGGCTGCAACAATGGGCTTATGTATAAAAATGATCGTGGGCATGGTACAGGGCTAGGCAGTGTTTCAGTCTGTTGTTCATAGGGTCACTCTGAGTCGGAAGTGACCTGATGGCACCTAGCAACAACAACAGGTCTTACAGGAAAAGGGAAGAATTGAGGCTATGAGAAGGGGTTTGAGTATATATCTTCAGACTGCGAAGTGAAAAATTAGGGACTCGAAAAAAGGTGTATGGGGTGTGAGGGAAATAGCCTTCTGAGCATAACTGAAGGACAAACACTTGGGTACCTCAGAGTCTGCCTCAAGCAGAAGCCTATAAGAAAAACATCTCAAAATCAAGCCAGCTTCACTCCCAGTTTATCGATAAAGTTATCACTGTACATAGAGGACTAATGTAACACTTCATAAAGTGGATGTATTTTTAACAAAAACTCCTTTGAGCATATTATTGTTTAATTCAAAAGAGAATGATGGCTCATTTGGAAAGTTTCATGATAGAGGAAGTCCAACAAGAGGGAAGTGAGAATGACTCACTTCACTTGGCTCTGCAGCCAACTAGAAGAGGCTTCTGCCCAGAGTTAGAACATTTTGATGTCAGTAAGTAGAAAAGCTGTAATAGACAAAAACATACCAAATACATTTAAATCCATAAAGTCAAAATGACACGTAAGTAAAAAGTAAGCACAACAAATTGCTCACTATGGATCATTCTAGGAAACTGGCTCATTATTTCTAAAACTGAAAATAAAAGGAAACAATCAGGCATCTTTCTTGTGTTTCCTCTAAGAAATGTTACCACTGGGTCACCAAGTAGTAAATGAGAACAAATTCTCTTCAAAGAAATATTCTATTCATACAGGAAATGAGTCGGTCACCGTTTTGAGGTAGTATAGTGGTTAGCAGAACTCTCTTCAAAATAGCTGACCGGGGTTCAATTCCTGGCCAATGCAGGCACAAATAACCCTTTGGGAAATGTGGTGGCACAGTGGCTAAGTGCTACAGCTGTTCTCCAAAACATCAGCAGTTCAAATTTGCCAGGTGCTCCTTGGAAACTCTATGGGGCAATTCTACTCTGTCAATATGCTCTCTATGAGTCAAAGTCAACTCCATGGAAATCAGTTTGGTTTGGGGTTTGGCAGTGACTTAACAAGGAAACCGTGGTATCACAGCACTTATCTTAACTGCTACAGCTACAGCTACTAACCAAAAGCTCATCTACTAACCAAAAGCTCAGCTACTCAAATACATCAATCGCTCCTTGGAAAAAACACAGGGCACAGTTCACTATGAATTGGAATTGACTCAGTGGCAAAGGGGTTTGGTTTTCTGTTTTTTTGCTGATGACTTAATAAGGTGTCTTAATAAAGTAGTGCAGCAGTTACACACTTCATTGGTAACGAAAACGTCAGTAGTTTGAACCCATCAGCTGTTCCATTGGGGAAAGATGGGACAATATGCTTCCTTAAAGATTATAGACTAGTAAACTCCATAGGGCAGTTATACTCTGTCCTATAGGGTCGCTGTAAGTTAGAATCAACTCCACAGCAAGCGAGTTGGTTTTGGTTAGTGACTTAATAAATCTAGGCATTGAGCAGCACCAGCTGCAAATATTATAAAAAGAGAAGCAACTAGCTATTTTATGTCTGCAGAGGAAGAAGTAATCTTGCCAAAATTTAAATCTGACTCTGATTAAGCCTCTAGATTTGATTACTGATGACCAATTTACAGGCAGTAAGAGGACACAAGAACAGTACAGAGTGGAGATGCAATCAGCAAGAAGCAAACTGTAGGACAAACAACCAAGTTATTCACCAAATACATTGAAAAGAATTCTTTTTTTTTTTTAGATGAAGGAGAAAAATCTATAATTCTCAAAGGTTAAAAACGCATATCACCCAATGACAGAGCACTGACAACATTTCAATCCTGCCACCAACAAACTACAAAAAAAATAAAAATAAATATGGCATTTATAAGAAATCAGAAATCAGAAGACTTCTGGGATGTTTGACATGATTGAAATGTTTTAGGTGGCCATTAAACATATGTCTATATGTACTTAGAAATACATGCTGAAAATAACTGTGATGAAATATTTGATGTCTGAAATTGGCTTCAAACTAGCAGGACAGGTTGAAGAGAGTAGTGGATAAAATAAGACAGAAAACGAGTTAAAAAATGTTATTGCGCAGTGGCTGTGCTGATCTTCTCCATGTCGTTCCAATTTTAGTACATATGTGGAGTGAAATCAATCAGTGTCAAAAGCACAATTTTTGTATGAGACCCCTGCTATAAGGACTTTACAAGAGAATTGTCCACAGAAGAAAATGACTGTGTTGGCTACATGGGTGAGTAGGGGGCTTAGGGTTTATCATAGATGAGATAATCGACAGATGTTAGAAATTTTATTCTTTTTCTGTAATTAATAAAAAATAAAAAAGTTGATGCAGAATGATAGACACAAAGGGATTCCTTGCATTCTTCTGTCTGCTTTTGGACATATTTTGAAACTGTTCATATTAATAAATCAGAAAATAAAAACAGGGGTTAAGTTTTATATTTCTGTGCATACTCAGTATAGACATCATAAGCCATCCATTGAATAGAATGTGTTTAAAAGCTGTTGCTGAATAATGATCTTCAAGAAAGTCAACAGTTTCAATTAGACAAAATGGGGGAAAATATTATGTATTCTCTGTGGTCATAATGAGGGTTAAAAGACAATAATTGGAGGAGTCGTATAAACTGTAAAGCATCATAGAAATGTGGAAAGCTCTAAGGCTGAAGGACTGGAACTAAAAGATAATAAATGGAGGAGTTATATAAACTGTAAAGTGTGACAGAAATGCGAATACCCTTAAGGCTGAAGGACCAGAACTGGAATTCAGCAACCACGTGCTCTGCAGCTGTATTCTGACCTTGATTTGTTCCCAACACTCAGCTACTAAACTCATGGATAGATCCCAGCACATTCATTTTCCCCTTAGGGACAAAGTACCAAATGGTAGTGTAATTGCCAAGGGAAAATTATGACTCTGTTCTGAATTATTTCCATCATAAATCCAAAACCAGCCAAACAGGTTCTTTCACAAAAACGACAGGGTTGCTGTACAGTGATGAGAATCCTACACACAAGTGCCCCATAAATCCAAGGGTATCACAACTCTCGAAAGTCATTCTGAATCATGTGTTTAAATCAGAGGAGGAAAGCCAGGCTGGCAGCATGTTGGTCAACACTGTGGAAACAATGAAAATGAGGTGATTTACTCAGTCATCAGTGAGAGAAATGCCCTATCATCTGTCTCATGTAGGTTGTCCGTGTGATAGTGGTTTGCTTGTTTGTTTGCCTTTACACATTTTTCTATTGCATCAAAGTGAAAAAGGACCTTTTCCAAGTGGGAATGATAACACTCATCTACATTTCTCTTAAATTCAATCATTGCTGTTATTGCCAAAGAAATAAACTGTCTCAAGCAACGATAGTGAATGACAGAAAAAGGGATACTGACGCATACCTCTTTTTTGTCTGAGCTGTGTATTTTCTTTTTCTTTAATCAGTGAAATATTCATCTTTACTTTAACTGAAAATGAAATATCAAATACTTGAAGATTTAAAATCAAATTTTCCTTCCTTTCAGAATATTATACTCTATTTCCAATAGAGTAAAAAGCTAACCAATGCCATTCTAGATGAAATGTGGAAGGTAAATATTTATTATCAAGTGAGAGAGAAAAAGGACTTCTTCAACTATGTAATTCACTGTATAGGAAAAGAATGATTATGTTGAAAAGATAGCTGTGTTCACCTGAAATCCGCTTTGAGGAGGAAAGTACGTTAGTTAGATTTTTTTGATGCTTTGCTCTCCTTCTTTAAGAGGGCTACATGATAAATGAAATAAAGGGCAAAGCTAAACCAACTTGCTGAACCACAAAATGTGTACAGTAAATGCTGGCACTAGAACTATGATCTTATTGGAGATTTTATGCCTGCAAGGGGCTTTGGATTTATACTAGGACATTTTCAGTTCATAGAATTATTAAACATTAGAACCCTTTTGAAATTAGCTAGCCGCTATGTATCTTTTTTTTTTTTTAATATGACTGAGTGAAAATGTACATTCCTGTATAAATTTACATGCCTACCTCTATGCAGTTTCCACTGCTCTCCCTGCCCGGTGATAGCACACTATTCCTCTCTGCTCCATACATGTCTCATTCTCCCAACAGTCTCTTTTTTCCCTCCTCTTCACCCACTCTCCTTCCTCCAGCCAGAGGTCAGCAGGATGATATCCTATAGATGTATGGAACCATAAAGTGCATCCAATATATGGTCACTCTGCATCTCCAAGTCCAATCCATTCACGTCCAAAGAGTGGACCTTCGTTATGATTTATGGGCAAGGGCAGGCAGCTATATATCTTAATGGCATGAATAATTATCGTTCTTTGGGACAATCACTTAGAAAAAGTTTATAAAATGTCTAGGGACAGAAGGTAAAGAGCAGAATAGCTCCTCTAATAACAGTTTGTACTCAACTACCGTCCTAAAAGTTGGCATTTGATCCCACCCAGTGGGGCCATGAAAGAAAAGCCTGGCTATCTGTATCCATCAGTGTCAGAGTCAGGAAAGCACTATAGGGCAATTCGTCACTGCAGTATACTAGGTCATCATGAGTCAAATTAATTTGATGGTAACTTTTTTTTTTTCTGGCTTAATATCTATAGTACCTACATACCTCTCAATTTAATGTCAAGTTTAACAAAATTCTGCAGGTACACTACATAAAAATATTTTACTAATTCTTGATCATCAGCTCAGGAATGCAAAACCTAAGCCTTTCTTTGATTTTTCTTTAGTGTTGATGATATTCAAATAAAACTTAGGAAAGAATAATGATAATGAAGGTCTAACTCCATCCACAATGATGATTAACAATTAGAGGATATTAATGGCATAGATTCACTGTGTTCTAACAGTGACACTCATTAATTTTAACGATAGTCCTTCCTTACTGTCTGAAAATTTACCCCTCATTACCACTTCTAGGAATTAATTTTCTAAAGTTGAAGCATCAATGAAATGCAAAACAATGAAAAACTATGCAAGTTAATTCAGAACAAAGATATGTTTATATTTTTCCAAAATATGAATATAAAATAAAATGTGCAATTATTGCTTTTTTAAAATTATTTTTTACTTTGCTAAAATGATGGCATATAGTTCAATAATATTGCTGAAACTGAAAATTATATGAGATTTAAAAAGTGAGAAATTACTCTCAAGAATCATTTTTATGAAAAGAAAATACTGGAATTATAACTTATTAAATGTATAATACTGGGGAGGGAATAATTTTCAAAAGACTTAAATATTTAATAGTTTTCATATTAAGAAAAAATTTAGGGGAAAATATGACAGTGATAAAATCTTTTTTTAAAAGTTATAATTTAGAAAAATTACAGAATATTGGTATATACTCCAAGTGATTAAAATACTCTTAAACAGTTATGCTCATTACATTTTTTTCTAAGACTGTCTTAATTATATTAAACTATATAAAATAATCAATTTTTCTTTCATATGGATTTATCAGGAGTTTAATCAGTATCCACTGAGTTCTTGGTAAGAAAGATGAGAAGATCAGCATGCTTACACTTTCTATACCCACTGTGTGAATCATACATATTGTGGATGACATTGTAAAGAATGCAAATTCCAGAACATTTAATTGTGTTCATGAGGAACCTGTATATATACCAAGACACAGTTGTTCAAACAGAACCATGGGATACTACTCAGTTCAAAGTCGGAAAGGTGTGTGTTAGGATCGTATCCTTTCAACATATCTACAAGTATTCAATATGTACTCTGTACAAATAATCTGAGAAGCTGGACTATAGCATGAAGAACAAGTCATCAAGACTGAAGGACAACTCATTATCAACTTACCTTATGCAAGGTGATATAACCTTGCTTGCTTGCTATAAGTCAAGAGGACTTGAAGTACTTACTAATGAAGATCAAAGACCACAGCCTTCAGTATGGATTACATCTCAACATAAAACAAAAATACTTACAACTGTGTCAATAAACAACATTATGATACAGGGAAAATGAAAGTTGTCAAGGATTTAGTCTTACCTGGATCCACAATCAACACACATGGCAGCAGCAGTCAAGAGATCAAATGACATACTGCATTTGGCAAATATGCCACACGTGTTAAAATACAAAGATGTCACTTTGAGGACTAAGGTGTCCCAGAACTTGCCTTGGTATTTTCAATCATCTCATGTGTATGCAAAAGCTAGACAATGAAAAAAAGGATGAAAGAAAGATTGATGCCTTTGAATTATGGTGTGGGGAAAGAATATTGACTATCCCGTGAACTGCCAAAAGAATGCGCAAATCTGCCTTGGAAGAAGTACTGCCGTAATGCTACTTAGAAAAGAGGATAGTGAAGTTTGGTTTCATGTACTTTGATGTGACTGGTCCCTGGAGAAGTGAAAATGCTTAACGAGATGGATGGACACAGGAGCTGCAACAAAGGGCTAAAATAGAGCAATGGTTGTGAGGCTGGCACAGGATGGGACGAGGTTTCTGTTGCACATATGGTCTCTGTAAGTCAGAACCTTTTATTTTGTAGACTTTATTTCCTTGTTTCTTGGTTCCATGTATAAGAAGACTGAAGGCTCACCATGATTTCTTTCTTGTCAAAGAATAACACGATTACATATAAGAATTTGTGTTCTATCTACTGGAAATTTTAGCTTACAGAAATCTGAGTCAGCCTGAATTTTCTTCTGTTATGTAATCCTTAAATCCAGCATGTTCACAAGCATATGTCTTCATGTTAATCCTCTTTCTCTCTCTTTTTTACCCCTAGAACAAGTGTTATCCTTTCCAATCTATGCATTTATATTGTTATTACAGAAAGTTTACTTTTCAGTGCTTTCAAATTTCTATTTGCTTTCTCCTTTTTTTAAGAATACTCGTATCAGGCATGTCTCTGTGTGTGTGTGTGCATACACACGCACAAGCATATGCACACACACATAGAGGATGTCTCCTGCTTACATAATGATACTCGTTGTTTTCCCCATTTCATTTATCTTAGCTATCTCAAGCATAGTCTCCATTTCCCCACTTATGATTTTTCTTCTACTCATATTTTTACTGCTTCTAATACAGATCTGACTTGATGGCACTTGGCTTTGGCTAATACAGCTTGCTTTCTTGTAAAAGCAGATCAATTTCCTTTTCTTTGTTGCATTATTTCTTTTTTGATCATTGTGGTGATTTAATATTTAATTGTTTCTCTCCAGCTGTCTCAATTAATGGTTGCCAAGTCAACTGCCATATGCACGTCTTAATACCCCAGCATTTGTGTCCCCTGCTTCCTGTAAAAACAAGGGGTTTACGTATCTTCTCTTTCAGGACTGACTGAATGTTTCCTACTCTTCCATCTGGAAGAAAAATCAGCAATGTTACCCACCATGCTTTTAGATTTCACTCTTCCCAGTAAGCCCTTCTGTTTCCGGAAATCTCTGTTTCCTGTACAGGAACAGTAGGTTTCTGTTGTCTATTCTCAGAATCCTTCACTGTTTGGATCCATAATTCACTCCACTTGCTGTTTGTACACTGGTGTTACGTTTATCTCCAAATTCTACAAGAAATGGTTTTTCAGCTCTGTTTTTCACTTCTTTCTATTAGCAGGAGGTGTTTGAATTAGTAGATGAGTGGAAATACAAGTATTTTACTTCCTTCAACTGAAAGTCCTTAAAAAGTAAAACAGAACAATCAAATACGTGAATACGTTAATATGGTTTCTGAGAAGACGGTGTTGAAATCAGCACTCTCTTGTATTTCAGGTGGCATATTCAGTTGATATGAATCTGTGCAGCACTCAACTTACTCTTCACCAAATCTTGTATTCATCCTGATGATGCAACCAAACTTTGTTTCTCCCGTTGTATAAAAAAACAGATGTTACCGTGTGTTTGCCTTCCATGTGAGTCTTTTCATCGCATGATTGCTTTCATGTGAGTCTTTTTAAGACTGACATGTTGAATGCTTATGGTCTATTTCTTCATGCTTTGGGCCCTTCTTGCTGGCTGGAATGGAGACAATCTCAGGCAAACTTTGGAGCAACTCATTAGTGGTAACACTCCTGGATCTTGGAGGAAGTCTACTTGACCAGTAAATTTTTTTTCAAAATGATAAAGTAATTCAGAGGAACAGCCTAACGAGCTGGATCTCCTGTTAAAGGGCAGTGGACTCAAGATGATCCCCTATAGATCAGAGAAATACAGAAGTTCTGAGAACCAAGTCTTTGAAATAATTGTTGAAATATTATTTCATGGTATATGCTGGAATAAAATAAGACTATTAAGTTTTTAAGACAATTATACCACCAAAGACACTACAGTCCTGACCTAAAAGAGTATATGACTGCTTAAGACTTGAAAAAACTCTTGTGTACCCAACTGCCTACAGTTAGGAAGTTCTTCCTAAAAAGCAGAATCAGAATTTAGTCAAGAAACACTGGCCATACTCCAAGAGTCCTTTATAATGCTTTCTGTGGCTTCCACTTTTTCTATTTTAATGACGAATTTTTTTGTGTCCTCACTTCATCATTAAAAACTGGTTGTGTGAGGGGCAAAACCAAAAAGCCAAACCCACTGCTGTCAAGTCAATTTTGACTTATAGTGACTCTAGAGAATAGAGCAGACCTGTCCTATAGAGTTTGCAAGGAGTGCCTGGCAGACTTGAACTGCCAAACTTTTGATTAGCAGTTATCACTTAACCAGAGTTCCCTATGAGGTGCACGCAACTTATTTATAGGCTTCTAGACCAGATATCCCCTGCACATTTGTCAGTGTGTCATAATGTGGAGGCTTGTGTGTTGCTGTAATGATGAAAACTATGCCACCAGTATTCAAATACCAGCAGGGTCACCTGTGGTGGAAGAGTTTCAACTGAGCTTCAGACTAAAACAGGCTAGGAAGAAGGACCCCCAGTAGTCTACATTTGAAAAGAATTTGCCAGTGAAAACATTATCACTAACAATGGAGCACTGTCTGATTTAGTGCCAGGGAGATGAGCTCCTCAGATTGAAAAGTGCTCAAAGACAGCGCCTGCAACAATGGGCTCAAGCATAATGATTGTGAGGATGGTGTAGGAGCAAACTGTGTTTCATTCCACTGTACACAGGATGCCCATTAGTCAAAACCTAACAAAAACAGACCAGCTATGGAAGACTGTGCTTTATGTGCAAATACTAACTTGGAGATCAATAATTTTATTCAAAAGATAAAATTACAAAATGCTTCACTTGGATTTCCAATTTGCTGAGCAAGACTATAGATCAAACACACAAGAAATCAGCATTCCACTTATTAAAAAGAAAATGCAAACTGAAATTCAGCACTTCATAAGCATAGCCAGTTAATATGATTGCTGTCAATAAGTTGCACATCTGTAAAAGCTTAACTGGTAAAAGTTATGCCATAGATATATTTATAGTGACAATTAAAAATAAAAAAAGTAGTTGTTGAGGCTACTTATGTACAACCAGGCACCTCATGGGATTTGGTTCCTTAGTTTGGAGATTTAGGGTCATAGTTAAATGACCTGATATTATATTTAGTACTTCTGTTCTACCTCTTAGTTCATAGGGTAGTGCCTGGGTTTTAAAATCTTACAAAGTGCAAAAGTTGGTCTCTACTCTGGAACAAACAGAGGAAGAAGAGCCCGGAATAGGAGAATATGAAACATGTGGCCAGTTGCCTCCATGAACAAGCACTCCCTGTGCTACAAGAGCAGAACTGTATGGTGCCTGTCTACTATTACTGAGCATTTTGATCAAATATTCTACAGAAGAGTCCTAGTAGAAAAGGGGAGAAATGTAGAACAGAATTTCAAACTCTTATAGAATCCAGTCTTTCTGGAGCCATGGAGGCTTAATGAATCCCTGAAACTACTACCCTGAGATACTCTTTAACTATTTAACCAAAAATATCCCCTGAAGTCATGCTGAAACCAAACAGTACTTTACAACATTGACTAGTAAGGAATATTTGCCTTGAGCATTGTGCTCTTTTAAGATCTATCTGTGTGGAAACAAACTCACTATAGCAACCAAACTCATTGCTGTCAAATCGATTCTTTTTCATAGAACCCCTACAGATAGAGTAGAAGTGCTCCATAGCGTTTCCAAGGAGCAACTGGCAGATGTGAACTGCCAGCTTTTTGGTTAGCAGCTGTAGCTCTTAACCACTACACCACTAGGGTTTCCACACTTGAAAGATTAGATGGAAACTTTAGGGGGCAATGACTTTGTGTTAATAATGGATGAACAACTCAGAAAAAGGGTGCAAATGGTTGCATTACTCAGTGTAATTAATGTCATGGAATCTGTACACGGAGAAACTGTTGAATTAGTGTGTGTTCTGATGTGTGCATTCTCAACAACAAAAATACACTACTAAGTGAAAATTCAAATAGAAAAAGAAGTCAATCCTATCTACTTGTTTTATTTTATTAGGTACAAGCCTTTATAACACAAAAAGCAATGCAGTAATTAGCTACAAAAATTTGGAAGTCTAATGTCTATAATAAATACATTGATTATAGCTAAATACACAAACATGACCACTGAGGTACAGTTGTGTAGATGGCTAAGTCTGAACCAATTGATCTTTTTTGGGGAGAGGGAATCACATGGTGGATATGCTATACAATCTGTGGAGGGAAATGTTGATGTGAGTATGCTTGATTTTGTTCAAATGAATAAATGCTATTGGATAAGTATTTGAGTAATGTCTTAAGAATAGTCTAAGAAAAAGAAGAGACATCAGTTTTCTGTTTTTATGACCTCATTTATAGCATATAAAGAAAGCATAAATATTTAATCACACTAGTGGCTTTGAGGCAGCCTCATATTCAATTTCTGTTTAGAATGGAAATATATACATATATATACATACACACATATATACATATATATAAATTTCATACATAAAAACACAAACACTAGTAGTTAAAAAAGAAAATACATGCACTGTAATATTCTAAACATGGGTCCAACAATTAGAAACATCAAAGCTTCTCCAATTAAGTGAGACTAAATAGAGAGAAATATCTGTATTTCACATCCTCAGTGAGTTTTCACAGTCATATGTAACCATAGGCATTTTATGTTCTCTAGAATGACAGATTTTTTTTTTACTTTCCTATTGTGCCATCTCATTAAAGATATAATTCAGAAAAAGATGGTTTAAAAATAGTGCACGTAAAAAGTGATTCTGATTGGCAAAAGAACCATTTTTAAACTGCATATCTATTTTGGCAGATCACTCTAACTAGGTGAAGCTAAGACTTCTACTTCCTGTCTGCTGAGATTTGAAATTTGAGTATGCTTTTTAATCCAAAGTTTGGAGCAGATTTCCATAACGCTTGGAATTTGTTTCTTGTACTTAAATGTTAACAGATACTATCAATTTATCTTTTTCAGCCTGATTTCTTCACATGTGCTTCCCTCTTCCAGATATACTGGTCACAGTCACTTTATTTTGGGATAGTCTCTTTGAAGATTGTCCTGAAATACTTGGCACTAATAAAATACCTGAGTTCAATTACTAGATAATGCTGGATGAAGATCCTAGTATACATTTGGGTGATGCTATTTATTTCTTTCTTCCAAATGTTTTTCAAAGATCACCCTAAGTTTTCAATTACCCCTCGTCCATGAAGCATTAGGAGATTGTCAGTATACAATCTAGAAGTGATTTCTTTTTCTTTTTAAACATTGCTCACAACCATTTTTAAGCTATCTGACATTTATTTTAGATAGATGTTAAATACATTAGACCAACACAAAATATTAGATTAATATCTTGTATTAGACAATTGTGAGATTATAATCTTCCTCTGAATTTGAAGTGATTAGAGGATATTCTGTTTGTATTTCAAATATTTAGTATAATACATCATTACAATAGAGAACTCACATTTACTTAATGAGTGAACTACATGTGTTTCCAATAGATTATTTGCTGCAATAAGTGATTTTGTATGTGAATGCTATTTTTTAAGTTCCTTTTTCCCAATATTATGAAGTCATATTTATTCATAAATGTTTATACCTCCATTAACCACTTAATTTTTAAAACAACTAAATTTAATGTCATCATGAGTCAGATCTGAGTCAATGGCACTTGGCTTAAATTTAATGTTTGCATGCAACCTTCATAATGAAAACATTTCTTATATAAAAAATATAAGATCAAATATGTTATAAGAAGAACTAAGATTAAAACTGAGAGCTAACAAGTTCATCAAAATGGACTTATATGGTCCTCTGCCAAAAATAAAAATACAAAAACATTTATATGAATCCAAAGCAAAGATAAGAAGATAGTGGGGGAGGGAAACTAGAGTATGAGAAAGGGATCAAGGTCAACACAATCAATGAGAATGCTGACACACTGTAAAAAATATAAGTGGCTTTGGATCAATTTGTACTGAAATTGTTAAAGGGGAGCCTGACTTGCTTTGTAAACTTTCACCAAAATCACAATAAAATATTACTAATAATAAAAAGAATGGACACATATGACAAAACTTTGCTATACATTTTCAAGATATAATCAGAGTTGAATAATTAATTTTACACTGAGATAAAACTAAGATATAAGGGCATATCCTGGGATAACTAATTCTCTAGACTTGAAGTCTGAGCTCAGTATCATATATCCACTCCTAGAATGTCATGTTTTGGATTCCAATAAGGCAATGAATGTTCTATATCAGCAAAAATATTGATTGATGGCTTGTAGGGGCTAGGTATACACAGAAATTTTTAATTACACTATCATTTAATGCTCAGAACAAAATTTTGACATAGATACTGTATTACCAACATCTTGTAAACAGTGGAATTAAGGATTAAAACAAAAAGCAAAACACTCAGTGTCATCAAGTGGATTCTGACTCAGAGCAACTCTATTGACAGAGTAGAACTGCCCCATAGAGTTTCCAAGGAGTGTCTGACAGATTTGAACTGCTGACTTTTTGGTTAGCATCCATAGAGTTTAGCCACCAGAATTCTGATATTAAGGATTGGAGAAGTTGATAACTTTCTCAAGGTCACATTTTTTTTGGAACTGGGAAATAATAATCATATTTAACTAGAGCCATCAATCTTTATGACTATAATTTTCTAAAGCAAAAATATGAAGTGAGAAGGAGCAGACATGTAAGCTTTATGAAGGCAGAGACTCTGGTTCTTTCGTTACTTTCTATTTAACTAGTGCTTATAACTGTTTGTGGCACACAGTAGGTGTTTGTTTCCTAAAGCACCTGTCAGTTTGTTGTACTGTGATGGTTTGTCTGTTGCTGTGATGCTGGATGCTATGCAACCATTATTCAAATACCAGCCGGGTCACCCGTAGATGACAGGCTCCCGCTGACCTTCCAGACTAGGAAAAGGGAACTGGATCTACTTTTAAGAAGTGATACTGCTACAAATAGCAGCATAATATTGTATGATATAATGCCTGAAGATGAGCTCCTCATGCTGTAAGGCACTTAAAATATAACTGAGAAACAATTACCTCCTCAAAGTACAGCCAACCTCAAGGACATGGAAGGAGTCAAGCTTACGGGACCTTCATTTGCTGATGTGGCACCAATCAAAATGAGAACAGCTGCAAATACTCATTAATAATGAGAACACGGAATGAATGAGGTATGAATCTAGGAAAATTTTAAATCATCAAAAATGAAATGGAATGCAAAAAGATGGATATCCTAAGCATTACTGAGCTGAAGTAACGGCTGATAATGGCTGCTTTGACTCAGACAACCCTACCGTCTACTAGGCTGGTAAAGCCAACTTGAAGGGGAATGGCATCGCATTCCTAATCAAAAAGAACATTTCAGGATCTATCCTGAAGTACACCATTATCACCAGTTGGATAATATCCACACACCTACAAGGAAGACAGGTTAACAAGACTATTATTCAAATTTATACACCAACCACTGAGGTCAAAGATGAAGAAACTGAAGATTTTTTACCAACCTCTGCGGTCTGAAACTGATCAAACAAGCAATCAGGATGCACTGATAATTGCTGGTGATTGAAATGTAAAAGTCAGAATCAAAGAAGAAGGATCAGTAGTTAGAAACTGTGACTCTGAAGACAGAAATGATACCTGACAGAATTTTGCAAGACCAATGACTCCTTCACTGCGAATATCTTTTCTCACCAAAATTAACAGCGTCTACACATGCAGACTTTGCCAGATGAAATACACAGGAATCAAACTGATGACATCTGTGGAAAGAATGGAAAAGCTCAGTATCAGTAAGAACAAAGCTGGGGTGAAATGCAGAGGAGACCATCAACTGCTCATATGCAAGTTCAAGTTGAAACTGAAGAAAATTAGAATAAGCCCATGAGAGACTTTTATTATATTCCACCTGAATTTAAAGATCATTTAAAAAATATATTTTACACATTGAACACTAATGACCAAAGACTGGAAATTATACATGAAGAAAGCACAAAGTCATTAAAAAAACAGAAAAGAGAGAAAAAGACTAAAGTAGATGTCAGAAGAGACTCTGAAACTTGCCCTTGAACATCAAGTAGCTAAAGTGACAGGCAGAAATGACAAAGTAAAACAGCTGAAAAGATTTCAAAGACAAAGTAAACTTTTATAATGACATGTGCAAAGATGTCAGGTTAGAAAACCAAAGGAAAGAACATGCTCACTATTTCTCAAGTTGAAAGACCTGAAGAAAAAAAATTAAGATCTAGCCCCAATACTGAAGGATTCTATGGGGAAAACATTAATGACTCAGGAAGCATCAAAAGAAGACAGAAGGAATACACAGAGTCACCAAAAAAGAATCCATCAATGTTCAACCATTTTAGAAGGTAGTATATGGTCAGGAACTAACGGTACTGGCAGAAAGAGGTTGAAGCTCCACTGAAGGCACAGACAAAAAAAAGTCTCCAGGAATTAACAGAATACAAACTGAGATGTTTCAACAAAGGGATGTGGAACTGGAAGTGCTCACTCATCTATGCCGAGAAATCTGGAATTCAGCTATTTGGTCAACCGATTGGAAGAAGTCTAGATCTACGTCTGTTCCAAAAAAAAAAGTGATCCAACTGAGTATAGAAATTATTAAACAATATCATTGACTCGACAGCACTTGGCTTGGCTGGCTATCATACAAAAGTAAAATTTTGCTGAAGATCATCCAAAAAGTGGTTAGAGTAGCACATCAGCAGGGAACTGCAAGGAATTCAAGCCAGATTCAGAATAGAACATGGAACCAGGGATATCATTGCTGATTGCCGATGGATCCTGGCCGAAAGCAGAAAATACCAGAAAGATGGTTACCTATGTTTTACTGACTGTGCAAAAGCATTTGTTATTCATAAGAAATAGGGATAACAGTGTAAAGAATGGGAACCCCAGAACACTTCATTGTTCTCACAAGGAACCTGTACATAGATCAAGAAGCAGAACAAGAGGGTTTGTATCAGGTTTTGTCCTTTCACCATACCGATTCAGTCTGTATGCTGAGCAAATAATCTGAGAAGCTGGACTAAATAAGAAAGAAGAGGCATCAGGACTGGAGGAAGACTAATTAACAACCTGCATTATTCAGATGACACAACCTTGCTTGCTGAAAGTGAGGAGAACTTGAAGCACTTATTGATGTAGAGTGAAGACTAGAGTCTTCAGTACGGATTACACCTCAACAACAACAAAATCCTTACAAATGAATCGATAAGCAACATCAAGATAAACAAAGAAAACTGTGAAGTTGTCAAGGATTTCATTTTACTTAAATCCACAATCAATACCCACGGAAACCGTAATCATGAAATCAAAAGACACACTGCATTGAGTGCATCTGCAAAAAAAAAAAAAAAAAAAAACCTCTTTAAAATGTTAAAAAGCAAAGATGTCACCTTCTAGACCAAGATGCACCTGATCCAAGCCATGATATTTTCAATTGAAAAAAAAAAATGGAAGAATTGATGCTTTTGAATTGTGGCATTGGAGAAAACTGAATATACCACAGACTCTCAAAAGATGGAACAAATCTGGCTTGGAAGGAGTACAACCAGAATGCTCCTTAGAAGCGAAGACGGCAAGATAACTTCAATATACTTGAAACACAGCATCAGGAGGAATCAGTCCTTTGGCACAATAAAAAGTTAGCCAAAAAAAAAAAAGAGGAAGACCTTCAATAATACAGACTGACACAGTGGCTGAAACAATGGGCTCAAACATAGCACAACTGTGAGGATGGCTCAGGACTGTGCCATGTTTTGTTCTGCTGTACACAGGGTCTCTATGAGTCGGAAAGGACTCAAGTGCATCTAACAATCACATGTGCAATGAAAAACAGGTATTGCATGATGACAGTATGTACAGAACAATTAAGTGACTATTGAAAAGTTTTTCCACTAGCTTTTATGTATTTTTATAATAAATTCATATTAGCAGTTTTTACTTTTAATTTGGCATATCTTTGATGTTAGTAAATATCTGAACATGTCTCCTTCCAATCCTTATAATTTTATATTGTTATGTGTGATAATTATTTAGTATAGAATTCATGTGCTTTAAATATTTATCCTTCAGGAACATTTTTCTTTCATTAGGAAAATTACTTGAATTTATTTACTTTAACTAAACATCAGCTATAGTGCCCTAATTTTAAAACTCTGTATCATTTTTTCTCACATAATAGTCAGTATGACAACATAATCTTCCTGAGGCCAAATACAGTGATTTCACCAAAGCATAAATTAAGTATTATGGGTTTGTTAACCACCTATGTTTTCATCTATCTATCAACCAACTCATTAATGTTTACACTGTATGTATAAATTAATAAAAATTCCTCATATTATTTTGGGAGTCTAATCAAACTCAAATTTTCATATGGATTTATTAATTCTTCAGACTTCTAAGAAATAACTGATAGTTTATCAATGTCAAAATTCAGCAAAAGGCAGAAAATGAAAACAGAAATCCTAAGAAACTCTACAAAAATGGAAATTAAAAATCAGAATTAGGTTAGGAGGCTAGAGGTCTAACATGCTCTGCATAGTAACTTCTGTTGTTGTTGTTAGGTATTACTGAGGTGCTTCACAATGAAACACCATCTGCTCTTACACCAGCCTCACAATCTTTGCTGTATTTCTGCCTACTGGCGGAGCTAGTGTGCCGACCCATCTCTTTGGGGGGTCTCCATCTTTTGACTCATCATCTACTTTCCCAAGCCTGGTTCCTTTTCCAGAGATCGATCCTTCCTGACAACATGTTCAAAATACAGACGCAATCTAAACATTCTTTCTCTTAAGAAGCATCCTGGCTGCACTTTTTCCAAGAAAGATTTGTTCTTTTCTTTTTTTGTTTGGTACTCCACGATACATTCAGTACTCTTTGCCAACACCCTAATTCAAAGGCATCAATTCTTCTCTGATCTTCCTTATTCACTATCTAGATCTCATACATATGAAACACTTGCAAACACCACAGCTTAGGCCAGGCACACCTTAGTATCTATATTACTGTAATAACATCAGTCTCACTATTGGTTGAAAAAGTAGAAATAACATTTCCTGTGATACGACATGGATAGCATTTGTGATCTGCCCTCAGCTTGAACAATTAACATCCAATGTGTTTGCACACTGAGAACACAAAACCAACTATTTTTCTCCTGGAATTCTTATTTTGACACTTCTGAAAACATTCCCAGAACTTTCCAATAATTTACAGTGTCTTTAGGTTGCCATCCACATAAAACCCTCTGATAATCACTATTCTCTTCAGGGCCCACTAGCCTTACTTTTATTTGTCAAATCTAGATTGCTGGAGTGAAGACATTTTCATCCTTACTATAACCTATTGTCCTCCTTTTGGTTAGCACTGCCAGTGGGTGACTCGGAAACATGATGTTGAGCTTCTGCAGTCCTCAACCCTAATTAGCTGAAGCAGCTGAGCAACCAGAAGTCTCTGCCTATATTCCTTTAGAAGCAGGAATCAACTGCACTCTGGATAGTTCTCAGTCTAGGAATTAAATGTGGTCTGATTCCGTAGGACCCAGCAGTACTTCTTACCTTCCAAGCTGGCCTGTACTCATATCTTCAAACAACATGCTATAGGCTTTGACACAACTGCAAGGAGTCGTTTCCCTAATCTAATGTTTTCTTACATCTAAATTAGTGAAAGCCTCTTCACTTACACTCTGCTCCACATAAGGACATTTCAGCATTCTATACAGAATAGTTCACACTGCATGCGCATTAATGGAGAGCATCATGTGTTTCAAATCATCCCCCTAGGCTTGAGAATTTGCCACATAAGCAAAAACACTGCATTATTTTGAGTTCATCACTTATGTTAAAAAAACCTTTGAACTACATTTTCTTTTCTTTCTCCCCAAAATATCACCATTCAGACTTTAAAATAGAATAGTGTATATTTTCATGGAAAGCATAATATAATATAACATAGGTATTCTCTATGATGTTTCTTCTAGTTTCTTTATTAAGGTTAAGAACTGCTACCTTAGTTAAATAACCCAAACCAAATGTAAACTCACTGCTGCCGAGTCAATGCTGACTAATGGCAACTCTACAGGACAGGGTAGAATTGCTCCACAGAGTTTCGAAGGAGCACTTGGTGGATTTTAATGGCCAACCTTTTTGTTCGCAGACACAGCACTTAACCACTATGCCATCAGGGTTTCTGGTTAAATAACAGTAGTGGCCAAAAATAGGTATCATGGGTTCTAGGGAAAAATATGAGCAGCTCTTTATTTTATCATTGTTTCATTAGCCTGTGTGTTAAGAAAGATAAACACTGGAAGGGTCTCTCTGAATGAATCTCTGTTCTGAGGTGGACAAATATCACCACAAGACAAAGCAATGAGTAATTACTTCAGCATAAATCTTGTTTTAGTGCATATATTCATATATTCCTAACTTTAAATATTTTCTCATCATTTATCTTAATACAAATGACAGGAAGCTTTGTGTAAGCAAGAGGAGATAGAGATATTTGTGAAAAAATGAGGCACTTTAAGTGAAAAAGTCAAATGCCAGAATGATTCAGTTTAAGTTTTCTACAGAAGGACCTAACTCAAAATTCTTATTTCCTTCACCGGGAGACTAGAAAGTCCCATTTTGGCTGTGTGTATGAGACTCCTCACAGCAATCAAAAATCAAGTAGTTTCCGTTCTCTTGGCAGAGTAAGACCCAGCTCCGCTTTAGCCATTCTCCTCTTTCCCTTAGAGCTGATATTAGGATGAGTGATTAATCATGGTTGGGAACCGGCCAAGAGACAGGCCTGTGTGAAAAGAAATCAATGAAAATGGTAAATTTCAAGATGATATTCAGGAAAGAAATATAACATCTAGTTATTACAGAGTGAATGTAAGTGCAGGCTGTGCGGGTAGGAAACAGAATAGAAAAGGAATAATAAAAAAAACGATATTAAGCTCTACTAAGGGTGAAGTGCTAGGCCAATAAGCGTGTGACCTATTTTGATCCTTACAAAAAGCCTGAAATAAATCGGTAGTAATTCATGGAGTGAGAATTTCAATTCTTCCTGTCTTTACAGTCAAGGAAGGCTCTTACCAATTAGGAAGCTAACATGGATTAAGCAGAGCGAGGTAAGCGTTACAAATGAAATCAAAAAAGAAGTGAGGGAAAGACCGCACTGAATTTCTAGAATATAAGCACTGACATACAGAATGTTTAAAAATGAAAAAATGAAATGAAGAAACAGACAAAGATGGGTCTTAAGAATGTACAATGACAGACTGTCTATACAATTCCAAGCAAACTGTACCCAAATATTATAACCATTATTCCCTGGGACAATGTTCAGTCTTATTCAGACATGTACACACACTCATAGTCAGGCGAATGGGAGGAACTAAACAGAGGCTGTGCTTCTCCTGGGAAGTAGCAGCAAAAGATTTTAGCAGAGAGATCAGGTTTTCCAAACAGATTTGTTCTACTGTAGCTAAATATTTAGTAAGGGAATATAAGGGCAATATTGTTTTTTCAGTGTGTAGCACTGCATCTGGCAAACACCAGCCTTCCTGGATGCTCCTGCACAAGTGAATTATCCATTGCCTGCCTTCTCTAACCTTGCAAACACCTACTGACCATCAGTAGTTATCTGGCATACCCAAACTAAAGGATAACAACAGCTAAAATCGCACAACACTGCTTTTCATTAAAGACGCAGTTACAGTATACAGAACAAAAGAGCTCAGAGGACTTGTCTTTCTCATGAAGGAGACTCAGAATGCTAAGCACAGATTACCTAGTTGGCTAATTTCTGTTCTGATCCCCACAGACTTGTAATCTTCTACAGCTAATCTGGGAGAGAGGATTACTTCATATACATTTCAAGGAAGTGTTACATAAAAGGGTTATATAATTTTAAAATGTGATTTGAATCCACACTGAATAAACGAGTCAGGAGAGAGTTACACTATGTGAATTAGACACCGGTTAGGATCACACTTTTAATTTCCAGGAAACCCAAGGAACAAACAAAACTGAGTGGCTTGGCCTCTGGGTGGATATGAAAAGGAATGAAGCTTTGTCATCAGTGTGCAGTTATAAAAGATCAGAAATGAGTCCAGTCGATTCTGAACAGAGCTTTGACTAGTTCCTGAGGAGACCAACAAATTGC
The DNA here is from genome assembly GCA_028571685.1 of Heterohyrax brucei. Classification (NCBI taxonomy): domain Eukaryota; kingdom Metazoa; phylum Chordata; class Mammalia; order Hyracoidea; family Procaviidae; genus Heterohyrax; species Heterohyrax brucei. The sequence goes on along the minus strand of CM053142.1, from coordinate 135,891,386 downwards.
ACTGAAGTTGTAGTAGAATGACCAAAATTAATTCTCGTCACTCTTGTTCTTACCAATTATTCCTTGTTGAAAGTATTTATTTTCTTATGTTTTTGTTTTCCCGTTATCCAGTCTTTAAAAGTTCGTGATACGCCCAAAGTACCTCAAAGAAAATTATCAAAAAAGCTGAAGATGTACTTTTCCCTCAGTTAATACCTCATGTGGTTTGAGTGGCACTGCCAAGCCAAGTGCCACTGAGTCAGATCTGACTCATACCTACTTACAACATGGACACATTTGTAGATTACTTCCGGTTTAGAAGCCAGTTTAGCCTGCAAGAAACCACTTCTTGCCTTTCATCAGGGCAACCTAGTAAGTACTGTAGAAATATATTCATGGTGGGTATGAGTCATTTAAATATAAAGATATATCTTATTATTTGAGAACTTCCAGTGTCTTTTAAAGCTAGAGAAATTTCTGAGACAGATCATGAGTTTTGTTTAAAGTTATCAGGTGGAATAGCAGAAATGATCACTTATTAAATAATAAGAATAAAAATGTTTTCAAATACTTAATACCTGCTTTCCTGGTGTCCCGACTGTTGAATGACCAGCTCAAGACTCTAGAACCCAAATGAAGGCAGGGTTATTGCTGTTAAGGATGCTTACTTACAGCCTCTTATCGTCAAAGGAGCACCTTCCTGCTGACCTGCTGCCATAAAATCCCTCTTGGCCTCAAAAGCAGTGATTCTTAAATTGTTCTAAATATCATAATAACATGAGGTGCTTACTAAAATACAGACTCCCAGGTAGTCCCAGGAATATGCATTTTTAAGTAAAACATGTCAGGGGATTCCAGTGCAGGTAGTCTCTCAGATCATATGTAAAGAGAGTAGCACTTGACTACGCCAAAGATTTCTAGAAAGCAGCAAAAGAGACAACTAAGTTCATGGAAGGAGAAACGCCAAGATAAAACTATCCTAGTCTAAGCTAAGAGGACAATTCAGGTGTTTGTGATAAAAGTACTTTTCACGAATTCATTGAAGTGAAGCTGGGTATATACATGGACATTCTGGAGGGAATGCTGTCTAAACAATTTTTGAATTATTTGTGAACAGGTAAGTACTTGAATATGGCATCAGGGCTGGTGTAGGACTCATTAAAAACCTGTGATACGCACACGGCACACACACCACTGGCAGAAAGTGCGAAGGACTTGAAGCACTTACTGATGCAGATCAAAGACCACAGCCTTCGGTACAGATTACACCTCAACTTAAAGAAAACTAAAATCCTTACAACGAGCACTTACTGATAGAGATCAAAGACTGTAACGTTTAGCATGGCCTACACCTCCACATAAACAAATAAAAATGTTTCACCACCAGTCCAATAAGCAACATCCTGATAAATGGAGAAAAAGTTGAAGTTGCCAATGATCTCCTTTTCTTGGATCCACAGGCACTGCCCGCAGCAGTCATGAAATCAAACAAGGCATTGCACTGGGTAAATCTGCCACAAAAGAATTCTGTAAAGTGTTAAAATGCAAAGAGGTCACTTTGAGGACTGAAGTATGCCTGATCCTAGCCATTCTATTTTCAGTCACCTCACATGTAAACAAAAGATGGGCTATGAATGAGGAAGAGCAAACAAGAACCGAAGCATTTGCATTATGTTATTGATGAAAAGCACTAAATATATCATGAAGTACCAGATGAACAAACAAGTATGCCTTGGAGGAAGTACAGCCAGAGTGCTCCTTGAAAACAAGAATGGTAAGATTTCATCTCCTGATGACATATGTTATGCATGTTGTCAGGAAGAATCATGCCTGGTAAGATAGGAGATCAGTCACAAAGAAGGGCCTTAGATGACATGGATTGGCAGAGTGGCTGAAACAGTGGGCTCAAGCAAAATAACGGCTGTGAAGAGATCAGAGCACCAGGCAGTGTCTCCTTCTGTTTCACAAAGGGTCCTTATGAGTCAAAACCTACTCAACAGCATCTAGCCATAAGGACTACTTCAAAATTCTGGAGGAAGTACGGAGTCTGGAGTCCCTGAGTGATGCAAATGGTTAACACACTTGGCTGCTAACATGAAGGTTAGTGGTTTGAGTACACCCAGAAGTGCCCTAGCACAAAGAAATCAGCCATGATACCCCTACAGAGCACCCTTCTACTCTAACACACAAGAAGTCACCATGAGTTGCAACTGATTTAATGTAAGTGGTACCAGTACCAGGAAAGTTTAGAGCAAACTCTTGTTAAATCTTAGGCTAAAGTTTTAAAACAACTAGATAATCAAAACAATTCCAATTTGTGCTAATTATAACCAGACTACTAACTACAATGTGAATTATACAACTATTTTTATTTGTATGAGATGCTGAAGAACACAGAAATATATACTTATTCACACAAATTTGTATTTGCATTTGGAAATTTAGAATATGCACTCTAAAATAGCTAAACAACTCACTAAAATAGCAATCAATACAGATCAGCCATGCTTTTGTAACCGGAAAGTGCAGGCAGTTTGTAATGAAAGTGGATCAAAGCTACAGAATGATGTCAAAATACGTCTATATTTTACTCAGCACTCTTGGCCATTAAGCATTAATATTAAAACATTTTCACTTACAGAGCTGAAACACAAATTTGGCACCGAAGGTTACAAATTCGCTTTTGATTTAATGTAGTACATTTTAGAAACCTTGAAAAAAGTTTGCCATCCTCAAGTGTCACATGCCTGCCCATAATGCCTCAGGAAGTTTGTACTTCTCAGAACTACCTGGTACAGCTACAAGAAGAAACCAGGCAAAGCAAACAAACAACAAAAAAAAATGTTGCCACCAAATCATCTCCGGCTCATGTTGTTGTTGTTCCTATTAGGTTCCATTGAATCAGTTCCCCCTCAGAGTGACTCTGTGTACAACGGAATGAAACCCTGCCCAGTCTTGTGCCCTCCTCCTAACTGTTGTTATGCGTGAGCCCTTTGTTGTGGCCACAGTGTGAATCCATCTCATTGAGGGTCTTCCTCTGCTTTGCTGAACCTTTGCTTAAAAAGCATGATGTATTTCTCCAACGGCTGATCCCTCCTGATGACTTGTCCAGAGTATATGAGACAAAGTCTCACTATTCATGCTTCTAAGGAGTTCTCTTGTTGTACTTCTTCTCAGACATATTTGTTCATTCTGGAAGTCCATGGTATATTCAGTTATCTTTGCCAACACCATAATTCAAAGTTATCAATTCTTCTTCAGTCTTCCTTCTTCACTGCTCAGCTTTTCTCTTGCATATGAGGTGACTAAAAGTACCTCTTCAGGGTGACTTCTTTGCTTGTTAACAATTTAAAGAGGTTCATTTGCAGCAGATTTATCCAATGAAATGCACCTTCTGATATCTTGACTGCTGCTTCCAAAAGTATTGATTGTGGATCTAAATAAAATGAAATCCTTTACAATGTAAGTCTTTTCTCTACTTATCATGATGTGGCTTGCTGGTCTAGTTTTAAAGATTTCTGTTTAAGTTGAGGTCTAGTCTATACTGAAGGCTATAGCCCTCGATCTTCATCAGTAACCATTTCAAATCCTCTTTAAACAATTCATAGAGGTCACATAAAACAGAGTAGAACTGCCTCATGAGATTGTCAAGGACCAGCTTCTGGTGACACCAGGGTATCTAAAACCAATCCCAATGCCACTGAGTTGATCCTGACTCATAGTGGCCCTATAGGTCATAGCAGAACTGCCTTGTAGGGTTTCCAAGGCTGTAAATCTTCATGAAAGCAGACTGACTGCCAATCTTTCTCCAGTAGAGCTGCTAGTGGATTCAAATCACTAATCTTTAGGTTAACAGCCCAACTTTTTAACCTCTGCACAACCAGGTCTCTGAAGCACCAGTAATCTACAAAACCAAAAATTTGTTACCCTTGAGTCAGTTTCCACTCATAGTAACCTTATAGGACAAATTAGAACTGCCCCCATAGGATTTCCAAGGATTCAAACTGCTGAGCTTTTTGTTGGCAGTTATCTTAGTTATTTAGGGCTGCTATAATAGAAATATCACAAGTACATGGCTTTAACAGGTTTATTCTCATACAGTCGAGTAGGCTAGAAGCCCTAAATCAGAACATCGGCTCTAGGTTAATGCATTCTCTCTCTGTCAGCTCTAGTGGAATGACCTTGTTGTCAATTTTCCCCTGCACTAGGCGGGTTTCAGGAACAGGGAGCCCACATCCAAAAGATATGCTCTGCTCCTGGAGCCGCTTTCTTGGTATGAGTTCCGCCTGTCTTTCTGCCCACTTCTCTCTTTTATATTTCAAGAGAGACTAGCTCAAGACACAATCTGATCTTGTAGATTGAGTCCTGCCTATTTAATGTAACAGTCATTAATCCGATTTCGTTACAATCTAGAGACAGGATTTATAACAGAAAAGAAAATCACATCAGGTCACAAAATGTTAGGCAATCACATGATACTGCAAACAACGGCCTAGCCAAACTGACACGCATATTTTGGTCAGACACAATTCAACCCACAACAGCACTCAACCTTCTTCCCCTAAATCCTCACTACAAGGAATAAGATCTGTGACTCTGCCTTCAATAGATTTCTAAATGTAGCTCAAAGGAACCTGTTCACTCCCTCTCTAACCTAGGGTGAGCCAGCTCCCACCTGCAGCAGCAGTGTAACTTGAATATCCAAGAATATATTCGAAGCTTTTTCTGGGTTATCACAGAAAGAAAGCTAAGGACTTCCGGTTTTTTAAGGTAAAATGTCCTAAAAATGTTTCTCAGACTATTTTTAACATTTCTCTCTGGCTAAGTGTTGCATAAACTAAACCGAATTTAGAGGACTTTGGGATATGAATTTTTAAGTGAATACATGCAAAAAGGTATGAAGTGAAAGGCTTCAAGGTGACTCTCTTGTATATGTAAAGATGAACGTTTTCACTTCATGAAAAATAGATAATTGGAATTCCCAGCCTCCCAGATGTGAAAAATGTTGTGAGCTTTTGAGAGTGGCCACGAAGTTCCTGCATGTTCTCACTATGAATCACCGCTGATGGCACAGAACATACACTAGTTACAGCACTGAGAAGATATCCATGATACAAATTAATTGTTAATAGCTTTCGGTCAGTGGCAGAAGACCCAAAGCAAACAGCCAACGATAAATCTTATTTTGCAATAAATGATTTTAACACTTTCAGGATTTCATAAATATTTAATTTTAATTTTTTTTGCACACACATTCTGGTGGCTTAAAAGAAAATTCCTGAGAGCATCGTCATACAAGGGATACTTCTCCCAAATGAGTCTATACAAACAGCTAAAGAATTATCCTCCTCCTTCTGCCCAGTGAGTACAATAAATAATACATTCAAATCAATGTTCCATTATTATTAATATCTCTCATGATTCCACAAGAAAACACAACTAAGAAAGAAAAAATGTTGAGGCGAAGATCACACAGTAGTTCAAAAAGAAAAGGGTAGGTACTGGAGAAAGAATTCCAGGACTAAATGTCCTCTATGAAACTGGCATTTGCAAAGCACTGAGCAGTACGGGAGGGATCCAGTCGTCTTGAATCCGCTTTTGCACAGCCATGCTCAGCTGAGGCAAAACTGTCCCGTCATCTTAACTGCTACAGAGTGGGAAGCCGTGGCAGAGTCCTGGTTGCCAAGGTATTTTGTACAAAAAGTTTCCAAGCCATGCCTTCTCAATCTCACTTATGAAAGGGTGGTATTTTCTACACATTTAAACAACTAGCTATCAGACTGGGAATAGCTGCTGTTTCTCTAGCCAGTTCAGAATTCAGTTGCTTTTTCAAATACATCATGTTACTGTTTTTCACAAGTGAAGAAATGACCAACAAATGTTTTGCAAGACAAACCTTAAACAAGGAACTGGGGAGCCATCCAGAAGACACAAAAGAACTTCTAATAAAAAGCGTGCTGAAAGAAGTCCAGCAACAAGACTTACCACAGATTCAGTGAGATCATTACAACTCAGTTTGCAAAAACTTTAAGGTTATTTTAACACTGCTGTTACTGTTCCTGAATCTACAGCTCAGAACAATACCAAAAACAAATTGAAAAGGTAGGTTTGGGATCATCTCATAATTTGTTTCTTTAAGGGCTACTGTATTTTCAGTGGCTAATACACTCATTTTATAGTTTCTTTAACATATTCCAAACTTAAAAGGTTCTAAATTTACCAGAACCCATGTATATAAAATGGCATAGCTCAAATCTTTTTTAAAGAGTTAATTCTCTATATATTAATTAGTAAATTCAGTGCATACCCAGCCATATCAAAACAGGAATTTTTAACAGAATTTGCCAAACTGATTCTAAAATTGGTATCGAAGAGAAAACATTCAAGATATTGAAGAGGAATAAGAAAAAGTGCTGTCAGCCACACCATACTATAAGGTTAAACTAAATGGAATAAAACAGTACTGGGACAGAAACAATATGCCAACAGAACAGAATTAAAGGAACTCACTGTAAATATAAACATTTATAGTAAGATGGAGATATTTTATAAAACTGGTCAATAAAATAAACAGAATGAAAATAATGAATTATGAGTTTATTACACAGAATCAGATGCCTGTTTTAGTCTTTAGTTAAAAATTAGAGAAGGAAGAGTTGAGGATCTAGATGTAAAACCAAAATAACAGTTAAAGTAAAACAGAAGGAACATGTTCTAAATTTTTAGATAGGGACATCTTTCTATGTGAGGTAGAACCACAAAATCATAAGGAGTATGACCGACATTTTTTGATTACATATAAATCAAAAGCATTTGAATAGTGAAATATTCCACAAAGTTTAAAAAAGAAAAAGAATTTACATAATGTGGAGAGAAGAACATTGTAAAATGTATGCTACAAAAGGATTAGTAGACAAAAAACACCCTAAATGAGGAAAACATAGTAGGAAAAAAACAAAACAAAGAACTTATGTTGATTTCCTATTAGGTGTTATCTTTTTTTAATCAAGAAACATTTCACAGAAGAAAACAACAAAACAAAACAAAATCATAAACATATATGGAAGGATGCACAACCTCATTTAAACAGTACTGTAACAACTTCAAAAATATTTTTCCTACTAGACTGCCATAAATTTGAAAGATTTATGATAGTAATTTTAATAGTTTTGAGGTTTGAGGGAAAAGGACTGTCTCATAAATGGGTGATGGAGTGGTAAAACTAATGAAACCTTTTGGGATACATTTGGTAATATTTAAAAAAGTTATACACATTTTGTTCCAAATATCCCAAGATTCTATTTTAAAAAAATCACATGCACAACAAAAGATTGCTTAAGAAGATTCATTGCAGTCGTGATTATATAGTTAAAAATTAGAAACAATAGAAAAGTTCTCCAGACATATTTTTACAAATGAGAGAACAGAATGCATTCATGTTTATATATAAAAGCATAAAACTCTGTGGAAATGCAAAAATATCCTAAAATCTGGAAATATATACATCAAATATTAATACGTCTACCTCTGAGAAGGTAACTAGAGCATATTTACTTAACTGTGTAAAAAAATAGTACAATGAAGGTTATAGTTCCAATAACTAACCATTAATAATTAATTAATGCAACAAATGTATGCTTGCACTATATTGTACCATAGATGAGGTTACCCAGCCTGAAACAATCCATTGCCAGCAGGTCAATTTCAACTCATAGCAACCTTACAGAACAGAGTAGGACTGCTCCACGGTCTCCACAGCTGTAATCTTTACAGAAGCAGATCACTGTATTTTTCTCCTAAAGAGCTGCTAGTTCCCACAAAGAAGCAAACATCAGTATCATGGGTTGAATTGCATCCCCCCAAAAATGTGAGTATCAGTTTCACTGGGTCATGATTGCTGGCCTGATGTGATTTCCTGTGTTATAAATCCTGCAATTATGACATTAACTACAGGCGATGGGCAGCAGCTGCACTGATGAGGCAACACTCAATCTAGGGGCTGTGTCTTGAGCCAGTTCCTTTTGGATTATAAAAATAGAAAGAAGTAAGTAGAGAGATGGGGGACCTCCTCCAGCCAAGAAAGCAGTACTGAGAGCAGAATGCATCTTTTGGACCTGGAGTTCATCCATGGAGAAACTCCTAGTTTGGGGGAAGAGTGGTGAGAAAGACCTTCCTCGAGAGCCAACAGAGAGAGACAGCCTTCCCACGGAGCTGGAGCTCTGATTTGGGCTTTTGGCCTAATTTACTCTGAGAAATTAAACTATTATTTAGACCCATCCACTTGTGATATTTCTGTTAGAGCAGAACTAAGATAACTTAGGCTGCCAAGAATATTTTAAAGTCTTTCAATAAACAGCTTAATGCAAACAATTAAACATTGTTCCCTTCGGTTCAAATCCACCAGGTGCTCCTTGAATACTCTAGGGGTCCGTTCTCCTCTGGCCCCTAGGGTTGCCATGGGTTGGATCCGACTCGCCGGCACTTGGCTGGCTGGCTGCCATTTCCATGTGCCCTCTGTCTTTGGGACATCATTACTGCTTTGCTTTTACACCAGCATTCCAAACTCTTAAGGATTCACATGAACTTCTTTTAGAAACCCCTCAGTTTTTTTTCTCCCCTAATACATATTGCCTAGCTGTTTTATTAAAAGATATGACATGACTGCTGGAAAGCAGAAGAGTGTTCTTTTAACAGCATGGGCTGTGTAGTCCCACAACTTGAACCCAGACCCTTGTGCTTTCAATTAATAGGCAGGTACCTAAAGCAAGTTATATGACCTTTCTAAGCCTCAGTTTTCACATCTATAAAGTAGAAATAATAATAATATAGACATACACATCTCAAAAGATTGTTTGGAGAATTGAACCAATTACTATACACAAAACAGAATTGTGTCTGACACTCCGTAAACATTCAATAATTGTTTGCTTGTGATACCACTTTTCTTCCAGTTCCCGTGTCTCCTCTATGATGCTTATCGTGTCCTTTTCCTTTGCTTACTTCTCTCCCAGTAACAGGTTATATTAAGCATATTCTCACTGGTTTACTGAATTCTCTAAACTTCCACGTCAAAAATAACCTTTCCATCATAGCTAATACTTTCCTCAAAGTTTTCACACCATACTATCAACCAAAAACTATCTCTTAATTATTATCTCCAAACATAGCTATCTAAGTAGGTGTTTCCCACATCTACCATTTCTAAATCCAACCCAAAATGATGCTGTGGGATGGAAGAACTCTCACTTACCCTTGTGGGAGGTGAGCTATGGTTCTTGTTAAACAACTATATTCAATAAGTACATCTTAATTAGAAATTTATTTGCAGCTAAATTATCCTGAGATTTGTCATGCAGTAAGTAGGTAAATTTTGTGCCTGAAACTGTATCCACCTGATGTCAGGTTGAGGCATTGACTGCATCACTCATTAAGTAAGAGAAAATATTAGTAACCATTGGCGGCTTCCTTAATGACAGGGAGGAAGTCAAAGTTTGGAGACAATTTTCTAATAGAAAAATAGCTGAAAGTTCTTCACTCTTTTTAAGGATTCTCCTGTGTGTGTGTGAGTGTGTGTGTGTACATATATAATATATGTATATTTTAATAAAAGCCATTTTCCATAATCTGATCCCAAACTTTTGTTTCACTTTTAAGAGACTAATTGCCAAAACTTCAAAATTTAAGCTTGTTAGTTTTGATGGACTAGAATGCTACAGTACATTATATGGAAAAGAACTAAAATTTGATTGAGTATACAAACTTTAAGAGAAATTTCAAGCCCGATGTATGAAACAATGCCTATTGTTTGACATGAATCTGTTTTACCCAATTATCATACGAGAACTAACAGAATGAAAAATGACAAGCACTTAAGTAAGAATTATCACGTCCTAATCTATTGTGGTTGACACAGTAAAGAGTAAAGAGATTGCATTCATCATCAAAAATAACATTTATAGATCTATCCTGCAATACATTGCTCTCAGTGATAGGTTAAATATCCATACTCCTACAAAGGAAACCAGCTAATATGACTATTATTCAAATCTGTACACCAATAACTAAGGCCAAAGAAGAAGAAACTGAAGATTTTTACCAACTTTAGGGCTCTAAAATTGATCAAACATGCAACTGAGGCAGTGAAAATTACTGGTAATTGGAATACAGAAGTCAGAAACAAAGAAAGATTAGTATTTTGAAAAAATGGACTTGGTGATAGAGAAATGATGTTGGGGAGATCTCATGATAAAGCCAAAGCCACTGCTGTTGAGTCTACTGACTCACAACAACCCTATGAGGTCAGAGGAGAAATTTCCCACAGTTTCCAAGGAGCACTTGGCAGATTTGAACTGCCAATTGATCTCATGATAGAACTTTCAAAGCCAACAACTTCATCATTGCAAATATCTCTTTCAACAACATAAACAGACACTACACAGACCTCAACACAAACTACATAGAAATCAAATCAACTACATCTGTGGAGACAGATGATAGAGAATCTCAATATTGGTTAGAATAAGGTTGGTAGCCCACTGTGGAACAGAACATCAGTTGTTCAAATGGAAATTTAAGCTGAAGCTGAAGAAAATTAAAATACATGAAAAAGGGCCAAAGCATGACCTTGAGTATATTCTATCTGAATTTAGACACCATCTCAGGAACAGATTTGATGCACTGAACACTGATAACCAAGATTACTGGTAAGTGGAATGATATCGAGGCCTACATACGTAAGAAAGCAAAGGATCATCAAAAAGACAGGAAAGAAAAGACCAAAATGGATGTCAAATGGGACTGTGAAACTTGGTCTGGAAGATAAAGAAAGGATGAGATAGAAGAGCTGAACACAACATTTCAAACGGAGGCTGACGGAAACAAAGTAAAGTATTATAACGAAATGTGCAAGGAACTAGAGCTAGACAAAAGAAGGCAGCACACACTGGGGATTTCTTAAGCTGAAAGAGCTGAAGAAAAAGTTCAAGCCTCTGGTTGCAATATTGAAAGACTCTTTGCACAGAATGCTAAATGATGCAGGAAACATCAAAATAAGATGGAAAGAATATACTGTTACTGTAATGAAAGGAGATGGTCAGTGTTCAGCAATTTTAGAAGGTAGTACATAATTGAGAACTGACAGTACTGAAGGAAGAATTCTGAGCTTCTCTGAAGGCAGTGGTGAAAAGAAAGGCTCCAGGAATTGACAGAAAATCAATTCAAGCATTTCAACAAATGGCTAGAATCCTGGAAGCACTCACGTCTCTATGCTAAGAAATCTGGAAGACAGCTATGTAGCCAAGTAACAAGAAGAGATCCATATTTGTACTCATTCTGAAGAAAAATGATCCAACAGACTGTCAAAATTATCAAACAATACCATTATGTCCATATACAAGAAAAATTTTGCTGAAGATAATTCCAAAGAGGTTTCAGCAGGACATCCATAGGAAACTGCCAGAGATTCAGGCCAGATACTGAAGAGGATGTAGAGCTAGGAACATCATTCACTGATGTCAGATCTTGGCTGGAAGCAGAGGATACCAGAAGGATGTTAACTTGTGCTTTATTGACTATGCAAAAGTATTTGATTGCATAGATCATTATGAATTATAGATAACATTGGGAAAAGTGGAAATCCCAGAAGATTTAATTGTGCTCATATGGAACCTCTACATAGACCATAAAGCAGTTGTTCATCAGAACAAGAGGATTCTACCGATTCTACCTGGCTTAAAATCAGAAAAGGTATGTATCAGGTTGTGTACTTCCACCACACTTATTCAATCTGTATGCTGAGCAGAAAATCTGAGGAAGTGAACTATATGGAGAGGAGAATCCCAGGACAGAAGACTTATTAAAAAAGCATATGAGCCAATTTTGCTTACTGAAAGTGAAGAGGACTTGAAGTACTTCCTGATGAATATCAAAGACCACAACCTTCCTATGTGTTCTACCTTAACATAAAGAAAAGAAGAATTCTCACAACTGAAACAATAAGCAACATCATAACAACTGGAAAAAAAGACAGCCTTTGTCAAGGATTTCATCTTACTTGGCTCCGCAATCAACACCCATGGAAACAGAAGCCAAAAAGTTAAAAGACACATTGCATTGGAAAAATGTGCCACAAAGGACCTCCTTAAAGTTAAAAAGTAAAGATGTCACCTGACCTAAGCCATGGTATTTTCAATTGCATTATATGTATGCTGAGGCTGGACAACGAACAAGCCAGGCAGTAGAATTAATGCCTTTGAATCACGGTGCTGGAGAAAAATATTCAATGTACCATGGACTGTCAAAAAACCAAACAGATTTGTTGTGGAGGAAGTATATCCAGAGTGCTCCTTGGAAGCAAAGATGATGAGACTGAGTCCTACATACTTTGGACATGTGGTCTGGAGAGATCATTCCCTAGAGAAGGAGATAATGGTTGGTAGAGTGGAGAGCCACTGAAAAAGAGGAAGACCCTCAATGGGATAGACATAGCGGCCGCAGTAGTGGGCTTAAGCATAAAAGCAACGGGGGCATGCTGCAAGACTGCTCAGTGCTTCATTCTGTCATGCATAGTGTCACCATGAGTCAGAACCGACTCAACAGCACCTAACAACGACGACAACATGGTCTGCCCAATATTCTTCCCCAGTACTACAATTCAGAGGCAACAATTCCTCTTTGGTCTTGCTTATTCATTGTCTAGCTTTCATACACATAGGTGATGACTAAAAGTACCAGGACTTGGGTCAGTGGCACCTTAGTCTTCATGTCAACATCTTTTCAACACTTCAAAGATCTTTTACAGCAAATGTTGCCCAAGGTAATACATCCTTTGATTTCTTGACTACTGCTTCCACAGGGATTACTTGTGGATCCAAGTAAAGTGAGATCCTTGACAACTTAATCTTTCCCCATTTATCATGATGCTGCTTATTGGTTCAGTTGTGAAGATTTTATTTTCTTTATGTTGAGGTATAATCCACACTGAAAGCTGTGGTCTTTCATCTTCATCAGTAAATGCTTCAATTCCTCTTCACTTTCAGCAAACAAGGCTGGTGTCATGTACATAAGGCAGGTTGTTAATGGATCTTCCTGCTCTTTTTCATATAGCCCAGCTTCTTAGGTTAGTTGCTTAGCATAAAGATTGAACAGGTATGGTGAAGCATTGTGCTGCATTAGGCAAATTTGCTGCAAATGACCTCTTTAGAGTGTTGAAAAGCAGAGATGTCGTTTTGAGAGCTTAAGTGCACCAGACCCAACCCATGATATTTTCAACAACTTCATATGAATGCAAAAGCTTGACAGTGAAAAAGGAAGACTGAAGAACTGATGCCTTTGATTTATGGTGTTGGTGGAGAATACTGAATATACCATGAACTCCCAGAAGAACACACAAATCTGTCTTGGAAAATGTACATCCAAATACTCCTTAGAAGCAAGATTTCATCTCATGTACTTGGGACATCTTATTAGGAAGAACCAGTCCGTAGAGAAGAACATGATGCTTGATAACTCAGAGGCTCAGTGAAAAAGAAGACCACCCTCAAAAAGATGGATTGACATAGTGGGTATAACAATTAATTCAAACACAGCAATGACTCTGAGGATGTTGCTAGAATGAGAAATTTTTTATTCTGTTATACACAAGGTTGCTGTAATTTGGACCTCACACACACAAGATGTAGCTTGTGAAAGTAGATTATTAAAATTAAAACTTGCATATGAAACAGTATGAAATACTAAAAGAAATTAGTTTAATTTTTCTAGTTGGTTTCAAAATAAGTAAATATCTTGTGTTTTTGAACAAATTATTTTATTTGCTGACTATGCACAGAATAACACATTTTAATAATATTCCTAATTATGAAAATAACTTAAGTATTACCAGAACTACTGTTATCTGATTGCTATACATTCTGTCCAAAACAGTTTTAGTCCGTAGAATGCTTACTTCTGTCTTGTAGCACAAGCTTTTGAAACTGAAGTACATTTAAAAAAAATAAAAATTACAAAAAGATGTCCTAGGACATTTAAGGAAAAAAACTGCTGATGTTTAAAGGTATTTTTGATCAAAAGTTAAATACAGTACGATGGTCATTCCATAGAGTTCATTAATAAAATTAGGCAGAGATTATTAATCTCCAGAGTATTCAGCTGAATTTGCGATGGAAATTGATCAAGCTTCTTCATACTCGGAAACACCCTATGGCTATTGCTGATCAAAAGTTTGGGGCAACCATTATAACTCATATCGAAAGCAAAAAGCCCATGAGACAGAAATTGTTTTAAACAATTTCTGAATTTTAAAACATGTATACCACTAGGCTTAGTAGATGAAATCTTACACGTAAGAGTTTTCATTGTGAAGATCCGTGGAGGAACATACCTGGCCAGGCTGAAGGCGTCGTCGATCAAACCTGCTCGGTTACTAACAGAGAGAACCTGTGAGGCCAACCAGAAAAAAAAATTTTACCACTAAGAATTAAAATGTAGAGTACGCATGCATCAAAACAGATCTTTGATGAGAAAGTCCAGAGTTTACCTCATGGTTCCTTATTAATTGTTCAATTAATAATCTCCAATTCCTTAGGTCATAGTTGACTCTAAAGTAGCCAGTTTGATTGATATTCCCCAGCAACCAGCTTCCTTTGTCCAAAGCAGTTATTCTGTGGTGCTCTGAAAACAGCATTTTGTTTTCAGGATAAAATAGATTTAAAATTTTAAGGTTTAAAATGGCATGAAGTATGTTTTCTTAATACCAGTTGCAAACAGTACCAATTATAAAAAGAGAACAGTATTCAAAAGGCTTAATTGAAATCTACTCTTTACATCAATCACGTGCATCTAGAATTTGCTAGAAAACCTTCATTTGATTAAAATCAACATTTTTATTCTTGATAAAATCTTATCATCTATACATAATTTTTCTCAACATAAATGTAACATAAAAATTTACTGATGTGTTTATGTGGTTTATAATTAGACTGTACAATGCATACGTGGCTAAAATCAAGTTTCAAGGCACATACTCTACTTATTTCATTCAATAAGAAAATCATTAAAACAATAGAGCTCATTTATTTGAAAGTCACTATTGTCCCTTGCCTTTTTTCTTCTGCTTTCTTGGAAACACAATAAATAACAGACTCTCCAGCATCATCAATAATGCTAGAAAAAAAAAAGAATCTCATTTATTCAAGACTCTAATATTTCTACACACAATTTGAAACAAAAATAATACATTCTGCTTATTGGAATCACTTTGGAAAACAGCATCTTGATTATGCTAGCCAGATAATTCAATGAAAAGAAGCTAGTAAATACAGTCTAACTTCCTATATATTTAACTTATGTGAATACAGTACAGGCAGAGAACTCCCCTCATTTTTTAAATTTACCTTTATTGACATCGAGGCCAATTGGCATAACTAGCCTATTGCTAAGAGAGTCCACTGTATCCCATATCGGTGAATGGCATCTAGGGTCTTAAAAGCTAGCAAGCTGCCACTTGAGGTACACCAAATGATCTCAGCTGGATCAGATGATCACCAAGGATAACAAAGACATAAGAGAAAAAGGGCCCAGATGACAGAACGACCCACGTATACGGGTCAACCCAAAGATATGACTGTATCGACATGTGATCAGAAGAACCAGATCATGCCTTGCCACCACCAGTGACAGCTGTGATGGGGTACACAATGTTGTGTTGGCAGCACAGGAAAAGAGGGGTACACCTCTAGAACTCCACTAAAAGACTGCAACTGATGGTCTAATAGCCTGGGATTTCCCCTGGGAGCACGGCCCCTAGACTTGCTGCTGCCCCTGATTATTATTCATTAATGAGGTCAACTCTTTGGACAGGAATGGACTGGACTCTGGGACATAAGGTGACCATATGGTGTGTCCACTTTATGGTTTTATGTGTCTACAGGATGCTATCCTCCTGATCTCTTACTAGAAGGGAGAGGAGAGGGTGGAGAGTAGGGGATAAGAGATTGCTGGCAGGGTATGACATATAGAATGAAAAGAAAGAGTGTGCTGTCACTGGGCAAGGAGACCAGAGGGAACTCCAGATAGTTATACTACTTTCACACAACCACAATAAAAAAAAAGAGAGAGAGAAAATTACTTTTATTAACTTTGTCTAACCACAGATCCTAATTAGAATGATTCTGTATTTTTGTTTTGTTAGTGTTTTCAGGGCTTATGTATCCTAGAAGTTGCATGCTCTTTGAAGTCAGCTGTGTATATATTTTATATCTAGATATTTATATATATATATATGTATCATATGGCACTGGTGGAACAGTGGTTAAGTGTTTGGCTGCTATACAAAAGGTTGGCAAATACAGTTCACAGCCCCTTCTTACAAGCCCTAGAGGGTAGTTCTACTCATTCATATAGAGTCACTATGAGCTGTGGTATGTGATATGATATAACTGAAAAGGAAAACCTGGTGGCATCCTAGTTAGAAGCTACCAGCCACTAACCAAATACTCAGCAGTTCAAATCCACCAAGCACTCCTTGGAAACCCTACAGGACAGTTCTTCTCTGACGTATAGGGTCATTATGAGTTGGAATTGACTTGATGGCAATGGGTTTTTACAACAACAAGAAAAAAACCCATTTATAACAACAACAAAAAAAAAACAACTCATAGTAATCACTCCCTAGGGTTTCTAAGGAGCAGCTAGTGGATTTGAACTGTTGCCCTTTTGATCAACAGCCTGAGCTCCCAACCAGTGTACCACCAGGACTCTCATGTATAGCATCTAGCAACAACAACATTATATACCTTATACATGTACTTAACAGGGCCATACAGAACTGAACATCAGAGCCTACAGTTGGAAGGGTCTGACAGCCAGAAGAACAACAACAAAAATAGAAATACAGTACTCTGTTTAATTTCTACAATGACTCAAACCAGAAAATGCACCACAGAAACCACAGGCCCCACATTTGAGTCTGGGATAAAACCTCTAGCTCTCATTCCATCATCAAGGTTTTCCATCAAACAGGATTTCCCTCACTTTTCCTGAAGGACTACACTTACTTTCAAGGAGAGGCCACACAAGAAGAGGTATACCACAAGAATTATTGTGTGGACCTTAATGACCAGCCATTCATTGCTCTGATCTGGAATGGGTTATGCTACTTAATTTAAATATGTTACAAGTGATCGGTTGTCAAAAATTACAGTACAATGAAATATACTTAAATACAAAAGTATATGTAACATAAAAATCCAGCCTTTAATGTTCCAAACAGCACTTCAATTTTTTTGTCACCTTTGTATATAGCATGCACTGGAATGGATAAAAAGTGAGGCTCTGTTAGGTTAATCGAATTGTCCAAGAAAGCCGAAAATGGTCCATCTCGGGTCTCCTGACTTCAGTATCCTTTCTATTCCGCTACACTCCATTATTACCAAGTGGTGTAACACTTTTACTATAACATGATACACATTTTTCACATTCTTATATTGATTTGAAAGAGCAAAAAAATGGTATTGGAAAGAGAATTAGAATAGAGGTAAGAAAGCTGAGCTCTCCCACACGTAAATGTTTGAACTTAGGTCATTGATTCCTTTTTGTTCTCCACTTCCTTACTTGACTAGAGGGCCAAATAATGGCCTTTAAGGTCCCTTTCAATTTTACGATTCAATGGAAAAAGGTAGCTATTTCTCTTAATTTGAGATTTTGTCAGCTTAGTCATGGTATTTAGGAAAATAAATTTATCAGGTATTGCTCTAAAACACAAATATCTTCTTAAGTGTCTGAAACTTTACAATTACATATTTTCCCAAAATTTTAATGTTTGTACACACAACTGCCATAAAGAAGTTTTAGAATACCATCTCTATTTTGTAGATGTAAAAATGATGAGAAATAATTAACAAGAAGATAAGCCTGTAAAATGAAAATAACTTCATAGAAAAAAATTCAATGATGTCTAATATCTGTGAAGAAAAATTTACTTTTTTTTTTTTTAGATTGAGATACTAAGGATATCATTCCTCCAGAGTAACCCTAACTCTGTCTTTATGCATCTGTAAATATACTATGAGTTTTTCTCACAAAGAAATATTAAAACTATGATTAAATTCATTCAGAGTGAGAGCAAGTTTGATTATTTTATTAAGTTGCAATATTAAAATATCAAGTTTAATATATGAACAAATTATTTAGGTTTGAAATGGTCATGACTTCTTGTGATTAAACCTATTTTTACATTATTTTCTGTTCACATTTTCTATAAAGCCCATGTGATATGCTTTGCTCCAGTTTTTAAACCTGTCCCATTCAACAATTCATAGGTTTAGTCAAATTAAAATGAATACATGTATGTAAATTAAAAAAACAATTCCTATCCCTTTAACATAGTCTAGTCAGAATGAAAAAAAGGTAAGCATTTATTGTTTTTAAGTATGTCATTACTAAATTATAATTAAAACCTAAAGGTTATTACTATTTATGAATATTTTTATGCCTTTGGTATAAATGAGATCTTTAGAGAAATAATCCCTTGAAAGACATCATAATAGATTTTTAAATATCTTTTTGGCTCAAGTTAATTATATCCCTACAATATTCTTCAAATTAACTAGTGGCAAGCAATGAATTTTAAACAGATCTTTTCCAATGGGCTAATGAGATACAGTGCTTGACGAGTACCACAACAAAAAGTGTGGAAGCTATATTTTGAGGCATGGTAATAATAATTAAAACTTATACTTAGATTGTCCCCCAAAACAGCACAAGACTTAGACTATATCAAAATACCAGGTAGCTGGTATTTTAAAATACGTCAGCTACTAGAATTCCTTTAGTATTACAGTACTAAAGAGAAAAAAACGAAAGTAGCCTTGGTATTTCTATCCAACTTTGGCTAGCTGAAGGAGTATCAGAATTAAAAAGAAAAGAAAAAATGTCAGCTAGGACAACAAAAATAGAAATGTGAGACACAGCTCAGCAGTAACGCACATCAATTTCTTCCCTGAACTCCTATGAGAATTAAACAAGATCGTGTTCTGTGTATCTGTAAAGGACCTTGTGCATATAACCAACGACAGTGTTGAATAATTAATAGATCTGTAAAGCATCCTAATTAAGTATTACAATTTTACCCATGTTGGAGGTGGGGGTAAGGCAGTGGTGATGAGAGTAGGGTTAGGAATATATTCAGAGAAGAAAATCAGCTCACATCTTTACCTAACCAACCAGCTGATTTCAGTGAAGTTACTTCTTAAATCTTACTATCTTCATTTGCAAAGTGAGGATGAAAAACGGAAAAAGTTACTTTAAGGGCTTATGAGTTTCAAATGAGTCAATACTTGATGATAGTACTACAACATTATGTTATTTTTAATTTTTACTTTTAACTTTCAGGATCATTTTCTCTTTTCTTTTGAATCTCTTCTTCCCTAAAATTTGGCATTAAATTTATTCTCTTCCACTCCCCATTAACTGAATCAATATGCAAGCTACCCATTTATAAATGTCTGCATTCTCAGTGCTTTCACAGCACAAATGAAAGAGATAAAATACCTTAACCTCCTTTTAGTAACTTAAAAATTGGTGTAAAAATATTGTTAGACTAAAATGATCTATGCTTTCTCTTACAGATTAGATATTCATCCAAAATACTTACAAAGAAATTTTACTGTCAAGAATATGTGATGATACAAATCAAATTTATACTTTATATGATTCATCAGTTGCTTTGTCTTAGTATCTTGTGAAATAAAATCTACAGGGCTACTGGCAATGAAAACTTATAAAAACATCTACCTAGTTGTTATCATTAAAATGTGAAATTTCTGTACACACACAAGAAAATTGATCATAATGCATTCTTCATGCTTTTATTCAGAAATAATTTTCATTGATATTAGTTGGCTTATTTTGAAAAAAAGAAGCAGCAACATAAAAAATGTCAAGAGTTATCAGTCTTATTATTTATCTAATTTTTGTTCAGTGTCACTTTTTTATTAGTTATCATTAGAGCGAAGCACTTGAAATTATATATCATTAGAAAGACAATGACAAGGAAAAACAAAAAGTTGACTTTTAGGCTCCTTTTGGATTCTGTATTCCAGATGTGTGTATTTACAGTTTTCAAAGGCATTGGTATCCCCAAAAGCCTCAACATTTCAAGTGTGATGATACTGGTACCAAACTTCTAGAAGACACTGCTAGGATTTAAAGCACAAGGACACATTACACTGTGAAGCATCACATCACACAGCTCTGAGGTTGGGATGTGCCATTCATAATACCAACTATGTAAACAGTATCTCCTTGAGTTATGAACTGCACAAGTTATATGGCCATTTATGGCAATCATTCACATTAATATTATTTTGAAATGTTATTATTACCCCTAATTAATAAGGAAATCATTTCTCAGACACAATACCCAGTATTTACTGGTCAAGGAAAGGCTTATAGTATCTTCGGTATTTTGTATGGATAAGAGGAAATGCATCCAAAAAAGGTATCTAAGAAGAACTGACATTCTATCTCCCCTACTCTCTCATAACAAAATGTTGGACTGATCCAGATGTTTAATCAGTATCTTTACACTCCTCTATTTTTTTCATTTTGACCATAGTTTCCAAAGTGAAAAGTTTTGCTGTACTTCTAATGACTAGTCTAGTTCATACTTCTAGCAATCCTGTGGAAGAATGACACATTTTTGATAGCTGGATAATCATGGTAATAACTCTGCTTTCGACCATCCTATCATAACAAATTATGCAAATAAGTAAAACTGCTACATGATGGTAAAAGAGAAATGCAGTGGCAAACAATACGGTATGTGTGAATTCAGAACATGATATAAATAGCAGTTCAAATAAATTAAAAGAACAGATCATAACAATTCCAAAGGAGAAACATCAATAAATTTTAAAAAAACCTTTCAATGCATCACCACATTACACGTCAATGATTCATACCCAAAGTATTTAAGTTAAAGCATACCTTTCCATAATACGGGATCACATATTAAAAACAAAACAACATGAAAATCTGAGTAAATACACACTTGGAAACTCAAGTGTTTCTATTTCTAACCAGATTAGATTCTGCTTTAAGCACTTTTCCTTGTATGTATGTATGTATTTGTTCTCAGTACTTAAATCTCCTCTCTCTACAAGACTGAGGCCACGCCAAGTGCTGTCGAGTTGGAGCCGACAAATAATCATTTGTTATCTACTTATTTATAAACTAGAAAACCAAACACATCACTATCAAGTTGATTTCAACTTGTAGCAACCCTACGAGACCCTATACCCTATCTTATATTTTTTTGAAAGAGGATTTGTGGATATTTAAAATTGTGACTTATGACCCAGATATCTAGTAACACATGAGAAAGAAAAAAAAATTGTAGAAACATTTGACCATCTTAAAACTAAAGAAGTAGGGTATGTTGTTGTTGTTAGGTGCTATGGAGGTAGTTCTGACTTACAATGACCCTATTGTAACAGAACAAAACACTGTACTGTCCTGCACCATCCTCCCAATCATTGTCATGCTTGAGTGTTACGTAAAAGATGATAATTGGCTTTTTTCTCTAATTAATTGAAAACAGAAATTAAAGCGTCCTAGTTCATGCTCCAGAATGAAGAATTTAGATTGGATTCAAGAAATAGTGTTCTGCTGGTGAACTGAATAGGCTACTATCTTATTAGACGATTTTCAGAAAAAAATAGAATCTCTTCCTTCTCTGTTCTTTAAAGTTTATCCCTCTGTAGAGTTTGGTTTCACAAAATAGTGGGACTCCTCCCTTGTAGCCAATAATTATCTAATCTCAACAGGAACAGTTTCTCTTGCAATCCTTAAAGAGACAGTCTGGTAATGAAAAGATAAGGAAATGGGACTACAAATGTGGCCTGTGTGTCAGTATTTGATATACTGTTCTATTGGGAGTTCTGCATATATTTTAATTATTTTTGATTATAGTATTCTATGGCTTGAAACAGCTAAGATTAGTACTACAAAAACATTTAAAATTTTTCTCTTCACCATCAAAGAAACAAACAAGAATTACATAGGCAGAGTGAAATTAGATGAGTCAGAAATTATACTAAAGGGATCCTGTTATTTCTTCTAATTTTGTTGAAGTCACCATAGTCTCTCCATCTTCTCTTTCTAATTTATCTTTATTCACATTTTCTTAATAACACCTGAAACCAGAGGTTACGTTGCTAAACAATTATCTGAACCGAATTGTTCCTCAGGGGAGAATATATGTATATATACTTTACCTGATTTGTTAGACACCCAAATAATTGCTTCTGAAGATACATGGCTTCTATTTCCTACCACAATGGTTAATGGAATCTGCCACAGGTAACTGGAAAATAAAAGAGAGACTTTAAGAATAAAAATGGTTAAACATATTGATTTATTTAAAAATTTCATGCCTCATCTATGAGATTTGCAATACTCTTTTTTAGAGGAAACAAAAAAAATTCCCAGTCATAAACGTAAATACCAAGCCATGAAGATAAATTCATTCTTTCAGAGCCGCTAAGAACACTCAACCTCAGAATTTTAATTCAGTACAAAAGGGATGTGTCTCACCAAAAAATCAGATATACAGTTTACATTAGGAATTACAAGTGGCTAAACTGTATACATATAACCCATAGCATGTGTTGATTAAAGTCTAAAAATAACTCAAGTGTACCTGTTTCTATATGGGATGAATAAATAGTTCAGTGGCTTCATGAATTTACATTTCAACATTGTCCTCTAACTATTCTGAGAGATACTTATATTTTGCATAAAGGTTAATATGGTACACCTAAGTTACTCATGGAAACCCTGGTTACATAGTAGTGTAAGAGCTACAGCTGCTAATCAAAAGTTAGCAGTTCGAATCTACTAGACACTCAGACACTCAGTGGAAATCCTAGGGGGCAGTTCTACTCTATCTTTTAGGTTTGCTATGAGTCAGAATTGA
Source organism: Heterohyrax brucei (assembly GCA_028571685.1). NCBI lineage: Eukaryota > Metazoa > Chordata > Mammalia > Hyracoidea > Procaviidae > Heterohyrax > Heterohyrax brucei. The sequence goes on along the minus strand of CM053142.1, from coordinate 135,868,432 downwards.
CTTGACAGCAACAAGTTTGTCTTTTAAGGTTACTCAGCCAAACAAAACAAAGAACAAAATTAATCAGATTCCCTTAAAATCTGCATTAATACAAAGAATACTGTGGGACACAATTAGTACACTGTTTTCTTCAGTGGGAATCCCTGATGGTATAGTGCTTAAGTGCTACACGGCTGCTAAGTGAAAGATCAGCAGTCTGAATTCACCACCAACTTCTCCTTGGAAACTCAATGGGGAAGGTCAACTTTGTTCGATAGAGTGGCTATGAGTCACAATCAACTCAACAGCAATGAATTTGGTTGGTCTGAGTTTCTTAACTGGAATTTCCAAATAAATTGGCAGAGCATCCAAGAACATTCAATGACCAGCTGTGGGTTTCAGTTATTAAAGAGAAATGATTTCTAATACTTGCCTCTTTATAAGGTAAAAATTAAAGTCTGTAGCTATACATGAAGTAATATGAATGTAACCTCAAATGACTAGTCAGAGACTAGTCTTACAAAAGATGTACAAAAGTCTAAAGACTATATTTTTGGAGATTTGTTTAGAAATATAGCTGGATTACTTCAACCTGTAACTGTACCATCAGCAACAGAAATATACAACAACATCAGGTATGGGAAAATATGTTTTTTTATCTCAGAAATGTAAGAAGAGACACAGTGTCAGCTCAATAACTGGAAAACTGATAATCAAGGAACATGCCTTGGGATATAGTAATATATAACGAAAAGAGCTTTCTAGGGGTTGCAGTGAATGATATCGCTGAATCTGTCCGGTGAAATGTGATTGTTTTATCATTTCATTTTTCCAATTTACAGTTAATAACCAGGAATTCAGTAACAGTGAAATGGCCAAATGGAAAAGAGGAACAAATTCATTATTTCATAACAACTATTATCTCCAACATGAAAAGTCAAAATCTTGTATATAAGATTCTGAATTTTAAAATTGTATGCTGTGTTTAACCGGAGAAACACTTTTGAATGCGAATTCTGAAGACACCATGTTATACTGGCATTGACTCCACATAATTGGTTAGGAAAAGAACAATTTATAATAGCCAAGGCTGTATTGATTCTTCAGATAGAAGTTAGTGAACAAGAACAATGTAAGTTCCTCAACAAATACCTCAAAGCTCCTAACATACAATTAAAACTATGCCATAAATATTTGATGATAGATTCACTGTGAAGAAAGCACACTGAAATGCTTTATTTCTTTAACAGCTATTATTCTCTAAAAATTATGAATCTCTTGCAGTTATTTGGAATGAGTTAAGACCCAACAGTACCTAACTCTGGATCTCATTCTCAAGATAAAACACAAGTTATTTTCTGTATAATTGCAAAGCCTAGAAATGGGAAGCATTCAACTAATGCTTCAATCACTTCAAATTTGATTGAAGGGAATAGAATTGAATATAAGTAAAATAAAAGACCAATATATTGGTAAGACACAGATTATGTAATTTTATGAACTTGACTTCTTAAGTATTTATTTTTCACATTAATTTGGTTCAACCCAAATTGTGATGTCAAGTAAGTATGAGGTAAAGAGCAAGCAATATAAAACGTTATGAAACAGTAGTGAAAAACTTATGAGTAGCAGCAGAACATTGCTGGATGCAAGTCTGGAACATGAGCCCCCTACATTGGCAAACATTCAAAAGAGGATTGAGGAAAAGCTGTCTCCTCAAAGTACAGTTGACCTTAATGATGTGGATGGAGTAAAGCTTTCAAGACCTTCATTTGCTGATGTGGTATGACTAAAAATGAAAAGAAACAGCTGCAAAAATCTATTCATAATCAGAACATGGAATGCATAAAGTATAAATATAGGAAAATTGGAAACCATCAACAATGAAATGGAATGCATAAACACAGATATTCTAGGCATTAGTGAGTTGAAATTGACTGGTATTGGTAATTTTGAATCTAACAATTATATAGTCTACTACACAGAGATTGAAAACTTGAACAGAAATGTTTCCACATTCATTGTCAAAAAGAAAATTTCAAGATCTGTCCTGATGTACAGTGCTATCAGTGAGAGGATACTATCCATATGCCTACAAGGAAGGCCATTTAATATGACTATTAGTCAAATTTATGCACCAGCCAGTAAGGCCAAAGATGAAGAAATTGAAAATTTTTACCAGCTTCTGCAGTTTGAAATTGACCAAACATGCAATCAGGATACACTGAGAATTACTGGTGACTGGAATTCAAATGGTGGAAACAAAGACGAAGGATCAGCAGCTGGAAAATACAGCCTTGGTGACAGGATGATGCTGGAGATCACGTAATAGAATTTTGCAAGACCAGCAACGTCTTCATTGCAAATACCTTTTTCACCAATATAAACAGTGATTATACACATAGACTTCACCAGAGGGAATGCACAGGAATCAAACCGACTACATCTGTGGCAAGAGATGATGGAAAAGCTCAATGTCAGCAGTCAGAACAAGACTAGGTGCTGAGTAGGGCAAAGACCATTAATTACTCTTATGTAAGTTCAATCTGAAGATGAAGAAAATAAAAGCAAGTCCACAAGAGCCAAAGTATGAACTTTAGTATATCCTACTTGAGTTTACAGACCATCTCAAGAATAGATTTGATGCACTGAACACCAATGATTGAAGAACTGTGGAATGGGATAGAAGATATCATCCATGAAGAAAGAAAGAGGTTATTAAAAAGACAGGAAAGAAAGACAAGACGAAATTGGGTGTCAGAAGAAACTCTGAAACTTGCTCTTGAATGTCCCATATGTAAAACAAAGGAAAAAATGATCAAGTAAAAAAAGGGTCACTCAGCCAAGCCAATCAAGCACCTCAAGAAGACAAAATATTATAATGACATATTTAAACAGTCGGAAAATAAAAGGGAAGAAAATGTTTTGCATTCCTCAAACTGAAAGGACTGAAGAAAAAACTCAAGCCTTGAGTTGCAGTAATGGAGGATTCTACAGGGGAAATATTAAATGACTCAGGAACCATCAAAAGAAGATGGAAGGAATACAAAGTTATGATATCGAAAAAGAACTGGCTGATGTTCAACCACTGCAAGAGGTAGCATATAGTCAGGAACCAAAGTAATGAAGGAAGAAGTTGAAGTTGCATTGAAGGCGCTGGAAAAAAACAAGGTTACAGGAATTGATAAAATATCAACTAAGATGTTTCAACAAACAGATGTAGTGTTGAAGAGCTCACTCATCTATGCTAAGAAATTTGGAAAACAGCTGCATGGCTAATCGACTGGAAGAGATCTATGTTGATGCTTATGTCTAAGAAAGGTGGTCCAACTGAACACAGAAATTATCAAATAATACTATTAATATCTCATGCAAGTGAAATTTTGCTTTAGCAAAAGCAACTGTAGCAGTATGTTGACAGGGAACTGTCATAAATTTCAGCTGGATTCAGAAAGGGACATGGAACCAGGGGTATCACTGCTGATGTCATGTGGATCTTGGCTGAGAGCATAAAATACTAGAAATATGTTTATCTTTGTTTCACTGACTATACAAAGGCATTTGACTTGTGGATCATAACATACAAAAGATAACATTATGGAGAATGGAATTTCCAGAATACTTAATTGTGACCACGAGGAGTTTGTACATGGATCAAGAGGGAGTCATGTAAACAGAACAAGAGGATACCTCACAGTTTAAAGTCAGGAAAGGTAAGCATCTGTGTTGTATCCTTTCACCATAACTTTTCAATCTGTATGATGGGGAAATAATCCAAGAAGTTGGACTACATAAAAAAGAATGAGGCATCAGGATTAGAGGAATTCTCCTTTATGACCTGTATTATGCAGACAACACAACCTTATTTGCTGGAAGTGAAGATCTGAAAAACTTACTGATGATCAAAGCCTTCAGTATGGATTGCACTTCAACATCAAGAAAACAAGAATCCTCAGAAGTGGATCAGTAAATAATATCATGATAAATGGAGAAAAGATTGAAGTTGTCAAGGATTTCAGTTTCCTTCATTCCACAAACAATCTTCATGGAGAAGCATCAGTTAACAAATCAAAAGACACATCACATATGGAAAATCTGCTGCAAAGGAACTCTTTAAAGTGTTGAAAAGTAAAGTTGTCACCCTGAAGAATAAGGTGCACCTAACCAAAACCACGTTACTTTCAATCACATCATATCGTTGTTGTTATGTGCCACTGAGTCGGTTCTGACTCACAGTGGCCCTATGCACAACAGAACAAAACACTTCTGGTCTTTTGCCACATCCACAACCACTTTTATGCTAAAGCCCAATGTTGTAGCCAATCTGTCAATCAATCTCATCAAGATTCTTCATCTTTTTTGCTAACCCTCCACTCTACCAATCATGATGTCCTTCTCCAGGGATTGATCCCTCCTGACAACATGTCCAAAGTATGTAACATGTGGTCTGACTGTCTTTTCTTCTCAGGGACACTCTGGTTATACTTCCATAACAGATCTGCTTGTTCTTCTGACAGTTCATGGTACATTCTTCAATATTCTTCTCCACTGTGTTTTTTTGGCTTTGAATTGAAGTTTCTATATCTTTGATTTTGTTCTTGATCTGTTGGATTTCAGAGTACCTATGTTCCATCAGATCGAACAGCTTGCTTAATTTTTCATTTTGCTCTGCTGCATTTTGTATAAGTTCTAGGAGGGTTCTGTAGATAATCCTTCCATATTCATCTTCTGATAGTTTCAGAAAAGCTTCTTCATCTGGGAAGTTTCTGAGGTGGTTTCTGATGCCACTGGTAATTTACTGGCCATGGTTTTCTCCAGAGTTTGTTGCTTTTTGGGCTTCATGTGGGTCAATATAGGCTGGGAGAGATGCTGTGAAGATGGACCACAGTTGTTTCTCTAGGCCATCTTAAAATGAGAAGTAAAAAGTATTTGACAACTTCCAAAGTCAGTCACGTTTTCAGGTGTATATGTCCCTCTTCCCAGCAGGCAAAGTAAGCACCTCTATGTTGAACCCCGGATGTTATAAACTAGCTCAAAATACAGAAAGTCTACTGGCCTTCTGGTCTCTGCTGTTTGGCCCCAGCTGTAGGTGATACTGTGTAGAATTCTGCTTTTCTGCTGGAAAAGTAGTCTCTTCTGGGTAGGCACTGTCTCCCAGCCTGGGAATTAGGTCCCGCTGAGGCTTCTGTATGGATGAATCCACCTCCCAGTGAAATAAGATGGCGTCCCACACAAGCTAATCACCTGGCCGGGACCAGGCTCCTGGCAGAAAGGGAGGACAAGAGTGTCAATATTCCCAGAGTCCACAGCCTTTGCTGCTGGGCCCCAGCCTCAGGCGACACTGGGAAAAACACCACCACCCTGCTGGAAAAGCACTATCCCTCTGGCAGGCACCACATCCCAGCCGAGGAACCACGTCTAGCCGGGGCCTCCACCTGGGCTTCTCGGTTTCCCAGTGGATCAAGCTCGCATCTCACACAAGCACTTCTATATGGCTATCACATGGCGGGAGGCAGAAAGATAGGGCAGAGGAGCTGAGATGCGTAGAGTCCAAAGCCAGGCTTTCAGAACATGGCAATTATGCTTTCCGGTCCCACCAGCAGTGCGTCTGAGACCACCGGCTAGTCAAGTCCCAGCTCTGCCCACCGGCCAAGACGGAGGGAAAAAAAATCAAAATGTTAAGTTACCTTCAGTCTGTGCAAGCTTTGCTCGCTGAGAGTCGGGTCAGTGAAAGAGAGGAGTTTTTGCATTTTGTGGTATGAAGTCCAAATTAACAGCCCTATGCCCCATTCCAGGGCTCCCTAGGTGTCCAGAAGGCTCCATTTAATTATCATTTCAGGTCTTGGTTTCCAGAGGGATTTAAGGAGATGTGCGTTTAGTCTGCCACTTGACTCTGTCCTCCAATGTTCTTCTCCAATACCACAATTCAAAGGCGTCAATTCTTCTTTTGTCTCCCTTGTTCACAGTCCAGCTTTCACAGGTGCACCTTCATCTTCAAGGAGACATCTTTACTGGTCAGTATTTTAAGGAGGTGCTTTGCAGCAGATTTGTACAGTGCAATGCATTTTTTGATTTCTTGACTGCTGCTTCCATGGGTGTTGATTGTAAAGTAAAAGAATTGTCAAGTAAAATGGTTACAAAGTAAAATAAAATCAGTGACAACCTCAGTCCGTTCTCCGTTTATTATAATGTTGTTTACTGGTCCACTTGTGAGAAATTTGCTTTCTTGTTTTTGAGGTACAATCTACACTGAAGGCTGTCATCTTTGATTCTCATTAGTGTTAAGTCCTCTTCACTTCCAGCAAGTAAGGTAATGGCGTCTGCATAATGCAAGTTGCTAATGAATTGTCCTTCAATCCTGATGCCTCATTCTTCTTTGTATAATCCAGATTCTCGGAATATTTGTTCAGCATACAGACTGAAAAGGTTTGGTGAAAGGATACAACCCTGATGCCTATCTTTCCTGACTTTAAACCATGCAGTGTTCCCTTGCTCTGTTTGCATGACTTCCTCTTGATCTGTGTACAGATTTCTTGCCAAGCCAAGTGCCGTCGAGTCAGTCCTTAAGAGCACAATTAAATGTTCTGGGATTCCCATTCTCCACCATATTACCCATAATTTGTTATGACCCACACAGTTAAACGCCTTTGCGTGGTTAATGAAACACCGGTAAATATCTTTTTGGTATTCTCTGCTTTTAGTCAAGATTCATTTGACATCAACAATGATACCTCTGGTTCCACAACCTCTTCTGAATCACAGCTTGAATTTCTAGCAGTTCCTAGTCAATATACTGTTGCATGAATATACTGTTGAACTGAATTTGAAGGCACTGACAAAAAACAAGGCTCTAGAAATTGATGGAATATCCACTGAGATATTTCAACAAACAGATGCTGCACTGGAAGTACTCGTCTATGCCGAGAAATTTGGAGGACAGCTAGCTACTGGACCAACTGACTGGAAGGGATCCATGTTTATGTGCATTCCAAAGAAAGGTGATCCAGGTAAATGTGGAAATCACATCATATGCATGTGAAAGCCGGACAATGATTAAGGAAGACAGAAAAAGATCTGATGCCTTCGAATAATGATGTTGCAGAAGAATACTGAATAGACTGTCAGAAGAACAAACAGATGTGTTCGGGAAGAAGTACAACCAGAGCGCTCCTTGGAATTCAAGATGGAGAAACTGTGTCTTACATATGTTGGACATGCTTTCAGGAGAGATCAGTCCCTGGAGGAAGACATCAAGCTTGGTAAAGTTAGAGGGTCAACAAAAAGGAAGTCCCTCAGCAAGATGGATTGACACAGTGGTTGCAACCATGGGCTTAAGTATAAAAATGATTGTGGGCATGGCACCACAGTGCCATGTTTTGTTCTGTTATTCATAGGATCACTGTGAGTTGGAACAGACTCATTAGCAGCTAACAACAAAATTGAGGCTATTTCAAGATCTTCAAGAGGATAATTTCACCTTTCTTGTAGCATAATTATAAATTGTTAGTGAAACATTATTTGGCCCTAATATAAATAAATTTATAATCTTGCATGTATTTTAACTGTATTCTTCTAAATAACTGAAGACTATGATTAAAAAAATTGGTGTGTTTCAATATTCAAGTTTTGGAAAAAGCCACTAAAACATAAGCAAAAGAGACCCATATCGTTACCTACATGTCACTTGCACCCAGTGTAGGACATTTCCTAAATGGTAGTCATTTCAATGCATATTCAGATGCAAATAAGGTATAAAGTATTAAAATACAAATATTGGGGCCTACTATAAAACTGTTAAAGTTGACTTCTATATTTCTCTAATTTTTTTGTTTTCATTCTTTGTATCTATGTATAAATTCATACCTGTTCATAAGGGTAAATTAGATGCTAGAGGTTACCAAGCATGTCTGAAATTTGTATTCATTTTTGGATTGCTATACTGTTTGTATTGTATAAACAATTTTTCATAAGTTTTCAAACAACACGTATTTGATGTTTTCATAATTTTTACTTTAAAATCAAAGAAAGTAGGGTAATGATGTTGTGTTATGATTACAAGTTAGAGGCTAGAAGGCACTATACACAGTTGAGTGAAGTGCCCTGTGTGGTATGCTATAAAGTAATCTAAGACTGCAGTATGTTATGCTTAAAAAGGGATTAGAGAAATGAAAATGTGAAATGAGATTGTGTTTTGGTTGTTTACACTTAACTTGAAATTTGGATATCTCATTTTAAGCCAAAAACAAACCAGAAAATGTATTTCCAAAGTTCCCCTAGAAATTGTTTCCTTTTATAGTTTTTAGAACCACTTCTCTTCATCAGCAGCTCACATTTTATAATGAAGAAATGTTTATTGTAACAATTATGCTAAGGTAGAAAAGGATACAGTTTAGCTTGAGTGACAAAGGATTACAAAAAAAAAAATTCTACTAAACTTAAAGCATTAATACAGATGTTTGTGAAAAACTCTTCAGAGATTGCTGCCACCAGGGTCAATAAGAGAAGGGATGTATGGCTGGAGAAATATGTAGACTTCTCTGCGGCACAGGACACCAAGAAGTTTCAGAGAGTGTAAAGAGACACTACTTAACACTGCAGTTCTTTAACTTGACCCAGAAAAAAAAAAAAAAAAAAACTACAAAATCCACATTTGCCAGTGTATCAGCATTCTAACAAATATTTAACACATTTATGCACAGTAACTAACATGTTGCCATAGAGTTTATTCCGACTCAAAGCAACCCAATAGGGCAGAGCAGAATTGCCCCATAGAGTTTCAAGGAGCAGTTGGTGGATCCAAACTGCCAGTCTGTCGGTTAGCAGTCTGAGCTCTTAACCCCTGCACTACCAGCACAAAGGCTCCATTAATTAACACATTAATTTTATGCAATTATTGATAATATAAAAGATTATTCTTTTATATGTTATTACAACTATGACATACATTAGATATTATATGAGGGAAACATAATTACTGCATACATTAAGAGCATTCTAGGCATCCAGTAATAATAATTATTGCATAAAAAATTCAAAAAGTTTATTGTACCATTTCGTAAATTACCCATAATTGCCAGAATTTCTGGCTTATATGCACAGTAATTTTAATACATCTTCATAAAGAGTTAGGAGGGCTATATGAAGAGCAGATGGAACTGGTTTTTAAGATTTGACTACAGTGACTGTTAATGTGAATTAAATGATAATCTAAACATGGAATAATAAATTTTCAAGAGAGATGTACTATTTCCAAATAGAATTTTTTTATTTTAAGATTAATGGCATGCCACATGTTATCCTGTTGTTGACTTGTGCCCTTGAGTGTATCTGACTCCAAGTGACCCCACATGACACGTCAGAGAACAGCCTCCCAGTGTTTCCATGGCCATCGTCTTCACAGAGGCAGGTATTCACGTCTTTCTCCCAGCTAGTGGGTTCGAACTGCTGACTTTTTAGTCAGCAGTTGAGCACTTAACCACTACATCACCAGGATTCCTTTTCTCTCACTAAGTATTCTGTACATCAGGTTCCCAGGTTCAAAACCGTCCACATGATTTTCTAACTCCAGCACAATCAAAACCGTATATGTTATATACACTTATGGAATCTGAAATTCTCCCTTTAAGGCAAACTCTTGACTGATGCATTTGATGTGTGTTACAGGTTGACAGAGCATTACTGTTCAATATTTGTTTCTGTCATCTGTGTGTCCTTTATGTTTTTTCTGCATCAGTGAGGTTTGTGTCAGACTGCTCATTCTCAAAGGCATGGCCTGAATCTAACTTTGCCACAGTCGAGTAGTGTTTATGGACTTCCTGGCGAGACCTGTGATGATAGCCACGCACATTTAGCCTGGGGCCAGACGGCAGCAGATCAGAAGCAGCATTTGGCAGCTGTGGGCAATCCAGGCTGGGTGAAGAAGAAGCGACAGACTCAGGCCCTGGCAGTGGAAGAGAAATGTAGCACGCCACGGGGTCAAGCAGTGTGATTGCAAAGGACAGACTGCTGAAGGCCGATCCCGGCAGGCCTGTGCCTATACCTAAGCCTGGGTTAGGGGTCATCAAATCTATTTTGACTCATAGTAACCCCGTGTAACAGAGTAAACTGCCCTATAGCATTGTCCAGTCTGTAACCTCTTTGGAAGCATATTGTCACATCTTTCTGCTATGAGTGGGTTTGAACCGTCAGCCTTTCAGTTAGCAGTTCAGTGCTTAACAGCTAGGACAACAGAGCCTCTTCCTATATCTATACTTACGCATATATTTATAGCTATATGTATTTCAAGGAGAGGATTTAAGCTTTCATGTTTTCTTAAACTGAATTCTAAATTTAGTCCTCAGAAAATAGTCATGAATCTCTCAGTCACTTCTAGTCACTTCTAGTCAGAGCTAGTTTACTGGAGAATGATACCCAGTCATCTAAGAGACAGCAAAGCAAATGTAAAGTGCACCCCAGATCTCTTCCACATTGACAGATGATAAGGTCAGGTGTCTGATCTTCCAAGGTAATAGCAGGCAGCGTGAGAAACTTAATGCAAACACCTCATTTTACTTACTACTTTTAATCTCTATACTTGCCATCCACTCAGTGCCATCAACCTCTTATTAGAGCACTCTGTAAAAAATGAAATGGTTTTAAGTTCTACCTTTTTCCTTTGCTCAATCTTTACTGAAACATAAAATACTCAGAAAACATGAAATAGGAAAATAAGAAAGAAATGCCACATGCTGAATTAGCAGTAATTACAGTTCCAGAAAAGAAACTAAGGTAACAGCAAATCAAAATTTCATGTATGTTGTTTGTTTAGTAGCTTTAAACACTAAAAAGGAAGGCTAGAGAATGCACTTTGTGACTAGATCATCTTAAGGTATTTAGTTTGAATTTTTTTTTGCTCAGACATTATTTTTTTTCCTTTTAATGTGTTTCTCTAGAGTACTTGTTTCTGTTCTCTTTTGTTTTATAAACCTCAATGTGTTCAATTTCAAGCAGCTTGCTTCAACACCCCTTAATTTTCTTGAATTTAATTCAACAAACATCTTAAGTAAAACAAAAATTAAATCTTAACATTTAAAAACTACTACAACAATTTAAAATTGTTTTCCTAAGCAAAATGACTCCAGTATGCAGTTAATCTGAGGTTTAAAGTACCACAGGAGTAGCAGCAGTAAGAAGGATCAAAATGAAAATAACACCTAAATAAAAAAAAAAAAAGAAAATACTCTTCACTTACGTTTCAGAATTGTGGTATCTGAGTTTTAAAACGGTAAAAAATCCAGAGTGAAAAATAAGAATGAAAGTGAGAATTTTCATGGAAAAAAACAGAGTACCTGTTATTTCGAAGGGCAAGTGTTTTGGTTTTAGCACTGATATCGTAAATAAAACGTTGTTGGGTAATTATAATCCTGTTTTCCGCGGTTGTATTTCCCAAGATTGTGATAACAGGATAACCCATCTGGAGTGTCCACTGATCCATTACTTCTTGTACATTTACATATTTTCCAGTCCTTTTTAAGGCCTTTATAACCCAAATTATATAAATTAATTCTATAAGCATGAATTATAAACATAATTAACATTAAACCATTTTCATTTTTACCTTTACAGCTTAACTAAAAATATGAAACATTTAAAATCAATGAAGCTAATATAATGTGCTAGTAAAATTAATCTTCCCACCTTAAGTTAAGCTTCATGCGTATATATAAAGAAATAGGAGTTTTATTAGCATTAAAGTTTTTTCATAATGGAGGATAAAATATACTTTACTTGTAAAGTACTTGCCTGCAACTTCATGTATCCTTGGTGTATCCACAAGGCACATTTAAATATTTGTCATTCATAGATAAAAGAAAATATTTCTTTGAAACTTTCATATTTCTTGCTTTAATATATCTAACTAAACATAATAAAACTATATTTCAGAAATTATTTTTGAAAGTTGGCAAGGTATCTTTACTGCCATTCATAGTTAAAGTAAATTTAAGTCTCATTATCTTTATGTTATATCAAAAATAAAACAGGCAAGCAATATGAGAAAAAAGGAACATGCATGAAGTGAAAACTGCCAGTGTCAATAAAAGTTATGAACACCTTATAAACTCAATTGAAATATTCAGGCAGAGGCTTTGGTGGCCATGCTTCCTATACCTTACCTCTGAGAGTGTATTCCAGAGATCATTTCTGGCTGCATTACCATACTTATGAATGGTTAAATAATCCTACAAAGAAGATAAAGTTGCAATTACAATTCAAAGGCTAGGCAATTACCAGTAAATACACCTACTTCTCAATTCAATTAGCCAATTCTATTTGTTGGAATTGAATTAATACAAAGAGAAATACTCAAAAAAAAGATTAAGAATTTAATCTTAAAATATTTGAAAGGCACTTAACAGTACCAAAATTAAGTCCTCAAACAATAGCAATCTTTTAAAAAATGATTTTCAAAATCATAATGACTTAGGGATTTCTAGAGTTAAAGATTTTACATGCCAAGGATGATCACACAATAAAAAATATATGCATATGTGTGAACTTTATCTGAATATCTAGTTAACATGTTGGTCAAGGTAGGATCCGTTGCTTTTTGTTTATTCAGCCAGAGTATGTGGTATCTTCCCACGTCTCCCACTTAGAAAGAAAAAGGCCAAACAGTGAAGAGCATTTATTTGCTTTGCTGAAAAAGTGAAGACTGTCTCCACCACCCATCCCAGCATTTCTGCAAAGCAGAGGATGCTATGACAAAAATGATGGATACTGCTTTTCACTAATTTGAAGCAGATGTTATTATTTAATTGAAAAATAAATTTTAAATATATTTAACATTTTTGAATTTTGGACTGTCAAAACATTAGTCAAATCTGTACACCTTTCATTCTGATTTCAGATCTTGCTTCTTTCTATGGGACATGGCTGATGTCACTGTGAACGTGTCTTTTGGGCATTAAATTTTTCTAGTTTCAAAGTGAGGGAGTGAAAAGAAAACACGTTGTCAAACAAAGTCTGCCCTTTCACTCAGGATTCCTTCATCTCTACAGCACATTAAAGTAACAGAATCTTAATTGATATCACAGTACTGAAACTGCAAAAAGGAAATTCTGACTCCATTCAGTACTTTATGTAAAATGGAACACTTTGGGCATAATTAAAATTGGGGAAGCAAATTTTCTGAAATACAAATTGTAGCACCTGTGACAGATTCAGCTTTTGTTGGCAACTCACAGCACAGCAAACAGTAACTCCTGCTTAATGAGACGTCTGCAGAAGCAAGGTCCAAGACAAAGCAATCACAAGAGGTTGCTATCAATAACTTTATTGAAAAAAAATATGTCCTTAACCAATCAGAACCCAAATTTGAGCTTTGGATAGGACATATGAGGCATCTTTTACTGGAATTCTGGAACTAGAATTTAAATATACTATTTCTGGCTTAGCTGTCAACACTGCTATAAAATCACTGTTTTTTGGTGGGGGCACTTGAATAAATTAAAGAACAATGGGAATCACGAACTATAAATTTGCATTTTATTTAAGTGATCCTGCGATGGAGAATATTTAAAGTGAAATGATTTAATATTGGATTCTGCTCATGAAGAGCACGACTAGTATAATACAAAGCGGGAGAGGACAAGGGAACAGTGACTGAGCTTTGAAAGGGTCAATACACAACTGTAAGTTTCTCCTTGGAGACAGATCATACAAGCTAGAGACTGTTCAACCTTGTATGAGCTGACTCTTGGCTTGCTTTCAATCATTAACTATTTTTTTGTTGTTGTTTCCTTTTTAATTCAGAATAAGGCTCAAATGTAAGTTTTGACCAGGCTGAAATGGCAATTGTCATTACCTAGGCTTAAGAAGCAGCTTCTAGCATGCCTGGCTGGGTATTCAGTGATGAGATACCAAGTTTTCTTGGAATTCTGGCAGTCCCGGTAGTCACATGCCACTGGAATTCTATGTATGTCAACTTTTTCCAAAAATACATTTTCCTTAGCTATTCTAGTCTTTATCTTGCACCAAGATACGAATATCTTGAAATAAGAAATTTTGCCTTGTCTTCATAGAATTACAAAGAAATGTAAATGATAGTCAACATGCTTATTAAGGAATAGGTCAGTCATTTCTTCTTTCATTTTATGAGGGTGGCAGACACTTTTCGAGGTGATGGAGGAACAGTGGGGGATCAAAGACAACTAAGAACAATGACAAATAATAAAAGCAATTTGAGTAGGTCCAGGTGACAGAAGGTGAAAAGTCTTGGCCCAACAATCATGTAACAAAATATATTTAGACATTTGGATATAACTGAATAAGAAGACTTTAAGTTCCTTTCAAACCTTCCAGTCAGCAAGTATGAAATGAGTGGATACAAATCTGAAATGGAAAGCTGTGCTTATATTTATAGGTGCAAAAGTCAGTCAGCACTAGATATGACTGTGATATAAACTAGCAAAATGTATATGCTATTTTAACATCAGCAGTAGGAAGAATTATGAGCTATCTCTCCTAGATCTGTCAGAAATCATGAAAAGAATAATGAAAAGAATAAACCAAGATGACCACTTGAATATTCTTAAGGGACATATCCAGCAATATATACTGATGAAAAACTAAAGGGAAATTAAAAAATATATATATATTCTAATATATCTTCCTATGGAGAGAGACAATATACATAGTAAAGTATAGGAACTGTAGCCTGAGTACCCTGGTTCAATTCCAGTCCCTAACACTTACTGTCTGTTTGATCCTGGACAAATTTCTTAAACTCTCTGTGCCTGTCTTGTCTTCTATAAAATTGGAATAATAAAAGTACCTATTGGATAGAGTTTCTATGAGTATAAAATGATTTAGTATGTGTACAGTGCTTAGAACAGTGCAGAGATGCTAACACACTATAAGTATTCAGTAGACACTATGTACAACAATCCTTTTATCACTTCAGATTATTAATTAGAAAACTGAGCAACGGGAGGAAAAGCATTGTTAACAATAGTATTTTAGGAATGCAGCACTTGATGAGGCTAATAATTTCCCCTATTAGCACTCTATGAATTTCCTTTTTTTTTTCTTCACGTTTATACTACATAGTAACATTATGAGTTAGACAATCATCCTTTAATAAATCAGAAAACTGGAACTCAGAGACCCCATAGCTGTGCACACAAGTGCATTTCCAATATCCACTGAATTCCTGACAGACAACTACAAGTCATGTTCAAAACTGAACTTACTGCCTCCCCTATACTGGTTCCCCCGTGGGTCTTCCCCTAGTCATGAACCTGAACTGAGGAGTTATCTTTCATTTCTTCCTCTCCCTTCCCAACACATTTGAGTAATGACGCCCTTACTGATTTGGCATCCTCAGTCTTCCTCTTAGACACCTCTCTACACTGTACAGCATCTTCCCTGGATCACTTCATTGCCAGTGCTTCTGCTTGAGCCCTTTCAGATCTACCACACAGCCAGAATACTCGAAATACGCACACAAATCCCTGGGGGTTCAGAATATAGTCCAAATACTTCAGTATCACTTAAAAACATCCCTTATGAACTAGCACTTCTGTACTTCCTCAATCCAACTTGTTATCCTGTTGCCCCCTGTCGCAATTTAGCCACTTCCAGTATTCTGAAGAGGCCTGATGCTTTTTCTGTATTTTCTAGTTCTCTACACATACCTGTTCTCTTTTGCTTATTTCAATTCAATTCAGTTTTCAAGTCTCAACTTCATGGCATCTCCTCCAAGAATCTTTACTTGCCAACTCCCCTTCCCTTCCTAATTCTGAGTTCAGTACTTTTCTGATATTCTCCCACCTTGTACCATACAAGAAAACTTAATAAAGTGTGTTATAATTACCTGTCTGTTAGTTGAACTGCCTGGTTGGTACTCTACAAACTTCATAAGACAAGGACTCAGTTATTCTTGTTTATCACTCTTTAACTAACACCTATGTTCCCAATCTGGTATACAACAGATGTTCAATATCCCTTCAAGGCAGAAGACTGAGGTATGAGACAGTGTATCCAGGAAATACGATCACATCAAACTTTTGTGTCCTTTGACTTTTACACAACTAGATAACCCTTGTAATCATACTTATAGCTTTCTGTGTGATAGTTAGGGATCTCTAGTTGGAGTGTATGTGTGTGTGTGTGTGTGTGTGTGTGTGCACGTGTGCATGCACCTGCATGTGTGACATATTTGGAAAATTAGAGCTGTCCAATGTAACCAAATGTATGTATTGGCCCAAAGTGAAAATTTAAGTTTTGGAGACATATGTACCCCCCACAAAATTGTGTATGAAAATTCATATTTCATAACCTAATTTCAGAAATGCTACCTAATTCAGTATACTTCCCATTAGTGAAAACACATGGCATCAACAAAAAATTTAAAGCAGAAAAGAATGGTTAAATGTGTGATTTCTGACTCTCTGTAATTAACATTCATTTCTGTTAATAATGAAGATAACCCAACAACCCAATGCTGTTGGGTTGGGTCCATTTCATGGCAACCCTAGACGTCAGGGTAGAACTGACTCATATAGTTCCCGAGGAGCTCCTGGCAGATTTGAACTGCCAACCTCTTGGTTAGTTGACATAGCACTTAACCCACTGCAGCACCAGGGTTGCGACAATAAAGACAAGAGATTCATCATACACATCAGATTGCCAAAAATTTTATATTTAGACACCAATATAGAACATAAGAAAACGCTGGTGGCTGGGTAGTTAAGAGTTCAGCTGCTAACCAAAAGGTCAGCAGTTTGCGTTCACCAAGTGCTCCTTGGAAATCTTAAGGGGTAGTTCTGTTCCATCTTAGAAATTTTCCATGAGTCAGAATTGACTCCATGGCAACGAGTTTGCTTCTGGTTTTATAGAATATAACTTATTTTTTTTCAGTGCTTATTTGTCAGATATATAGTTTTCTTTGATATAGATGCAATTCCATTTGATGTCATGAAAACATTACAAACCATTAGATGTAAGGCCATTTTTGTTTTACTTTCTTTGCTAACCAGTGTTATGGTTTATAGAATTTCATACATAAAAGCCAATGGGACTAATAAAGACAAGGGGAAAAGTAAAAATAGTGAGCCGAGGAAGTAAAGCACTATTATCTTTTAAGATTTACACAGGAATAGTTACTGCGTAATTACTGTGTAATACTTGGTTTCCCATTAATGAGTTCTTCTGCATGTGAGGACAAAGGATTAACTGCATGGGTAGTTTATTCCCCAGGATACAGAAGAATTGTTCAATAAAAACCAAGGATATATGAATTGCTTTATATATGTTTAGCTGTAAATAACAACAACCAAAATATACCCTCAAATTACTTTTAAAATGTTAAAATGTCTTCTTTTATAAGTAGGTAGGGCAGGGATGCAGTTCATTTACTCTGGAATTGTTTCAGCTCCATCCTTAGGTTTGAATTCATCCTTAGGTTTGTGGCTACACGTCTGTAGCAATACCAACCATGACATTCAGACATGACATTGCACAAAGACACAGTATTCCCTTCTGTCAACTTCTTTTCAATCATCAAAAAAACTTTCTCTTAATGTCTACTACAAACTCGCTATGATTTCCATTTTTCAGAATTGCATAATGCTATGAATTATTAATACAATCACCATTTGACGAATCTAGCCAACATATGCTACTGTAGCTCTGGGGAGTACTGCTTGGGGCTTATACAAGACAGGAGCCAGTCCTTGGAAGTGTATGGCTATCCAAAAGAAGTCCAAAAGCTGAACAAAATCAGAATTCAGTTAATGAATAAGAAGAGGAGACTAGTTTATGAGTGGACCATCAACAGTGTTTTCCACAGTGAGACAGAGGACAGAAGTGTGGGCCTCAGTGACACTAGGAGTAAGATGCCCTCTACTTGGAGATGAGTCTGAAAATACTAGTGAATTCAGGCACTGATTTTTCTGACTATGTGACAAGAAGGCTCAGACAGCACCTTGAAATACTGTTTCTTTGTGTCAAGAATAACTGTACCACAACACATGTGTAGTAGGCATTTGTCATCTTTAGCTTTCCAAAATTTAAATACCACCTTTATATGGAGGTAATAACTCACTATGGACTCCTGCAGGAAGCAAGGGCTCAGCCTCCCACTATTGAAATGAATAGGACAGGAAAAAAAAAAAAAAAAAAACATGTTCCCTTTCCACTCTCTCTGGAAAATAAGTGTGGACATGTTCCTGTCCTGAGACAACTGGCTACTTCCTCCCAGGGTGGTGGAGCCCAATGGAATAATACAAAGAAGTAGAGGTAGTTGGAAAAATGCTTCCTGTGACAGTGACATTTAAGGTTGAGCGTAGCCATGATAATGGAAGGAGCTGAACCTTGCACTCCTGTAGCATGACCTTGGCTAGGTTTCTTGATTTCTGAGCATCCTTTAATTTCTGCTCTGTTTCCCAAGCCCAGTTAGGCATCCTTATCATTGATTCAATGGGTTATCCAACACTGGTCCTACAAATCCTCTTATAATGCCAAACCTTGGCTGATATAATACTAAGGGCTGGTGAAAGCAAAGCAAAACAAATAAAAATGCCTTAAATTTTTCTTGGTATTCTGTAAAAACAAAAATATAAATTATTGCTTACAACTTAAACACCTCAAACTCTAATTGGTAAATCTGCTAAGTACTACACTTTTATTCTGTGTTACAAATAGCAGGTATGGGAAGAATATGAATAATAGATTTTTTTTTTTTTAAAGAAGCAAAACAAGAAGGTTCGATTAAAACACACACATACAAGGAAACTTAAAAGGAATACAGAAAGTACAGAAAGCTCCATAGACCAGGGTGAATATAGAGTGACATAATAATAATAGTATGCAAAGTTTTGTCTTTAAAAATGTTTCCAGAGCACAAGTCTTAAACTGGGACCATTAGCTCTGAACTTAAATCTTTGTAAGTATGTGCATGTATCATTTGGGGGTGATAATCTTGAAAGGATCCATGAGCAACAACAAAAACAGACTGAAAGCTGACAGATCACAGCAAAGTCACCCAAGAGTGGGATAAAATCTATTTGAAGCCTGGCCTGTGCACTTCAGACGGTATTTCTACAATCCTTGACCTTGAGAAAGAGAAAAGAGGATACTAAAACAGTGACAGATGACCAAGTAAAACACAAAGCTAGACAACAGATCAACATTATTATATTTTGGTTAATACCTAGAGACTAGTTACGGATTATGAGACTAAATAAAAACTAAGTAGCAAAGCACTGAGAAAGGATACAAAAATAAAATTATATTCACTTTTTATTATAGTAGATAAGAATCAATAAAGAAAGAGGTATAAATGATAATAAAAACCTTTCTTTGTTGTTCAATTACAGTAAAACAAGCTTTTGAGATGGAAATTCAGTATAACAGGAACTACTGATACACTTTTCAAAGTATGGGAGTTTCTAGTCACCAGACATGATAACAGAGCGGTGCATTTAGGAACAAAGCTATTTGAATATATAGAATAGCAGCTCAAAAATCAGTTACAGTATCATTTACATGCATTCCAATTTTAATTTTTGTATCCTACACTTATCTTCATAAGTAGCTTGCTTGGATATAGGAGGATATTTCTCCAGGAACAAAATAGAAATTTGCATGTATTAAAAATCTATCACTCCACCTGATGAATGTTTTTAAAATAAATACACTTCGTAAGGCGTGGTTACAAATAGCAGAGAATCAGAAAACTTTTACTCAAAACAAACTGCGAGAATGTGGAAGGTTTTTAGTTTGTTCATTTGTTTAGATACAGGCAGTGGCATATTCTCACACTAGTTTTGTTTTCATATATCTTTTATGTATTAATTGAAGAGTATAGATTGCACCATCAGAGCCTCAGCATGCAGGCACATCACCAGAGAGGCAATATTGTTACTTTTGAATTTGTACTATGTTCCAAAACAACCTGACAGGGTCCTACACCTGTCAGTGAAATAGTGTGAACCTAATAGTCTATTGGGGTGTTCTGAGGCGCTAAAATATCCCCACCTCTCACTTTGGCTGCTAGTCTGAAATACTGCTGAAACATAAAATGAATCTATTGGTAAAACTGAAGTTTCCAAACTGTTTTTTTTTTCTTTTTTTTCCTGAATGCCCTGAAAAAGGGCTTTAACCACTACAAGCTAACAAAATAGACAAATTATGTCCTGGCTGGTCAAAATGCACAGCCTGCTCTGAATCAACCCCTTCCTGTTCTAACTCAGCACCCAGGGTGGTGACTAGTTGAGAAGAAAATGCAGTTTAGTTGAGAAATAGGTAGTATGTATATTAAGAACTAGATAAGAATTCTGGCTGGCCCTTTCCAGCCATATGATAATATTAATAACTACCTGATAAGTGTATGGGAAAAAAAAATGGTATGTTAAGTACTTAGAAAAACTTATGTTACACAAAGAGTCCAGGAAACATTAGTTGTTTTAAGAGCAAGGTCAAGAAAAGAAAAACAAAAAGTGTAGGGTGAGCATAAATAGAAGTCAAAATATTTTAGCAGTCCAGGGAGAGAAAACTATAAGAGCTAAACTGAAGGAGGAAAGTGCTTGAAAGAAAATCAACACAAAAATGGGAAAGAAGTTGAAACCAAAGCTTCTTTATGCCTGAGGAAAGCTTAGAAGTTTTCCCTCGGAGTCTGGAAAAGAAAAGAGGCTGGGGTGTTCCTCAAGTTGAGAGGCCTAGCACCTTCCTTTCGCCAAGTGACAAGACCACTGATGGGTAGACCAGGGAATGGGGACACTAATTACGTTCATTAATACAATATCACCATAGCAAACTGGTACAGACTCCATAGAGATACCAACCTTCAGGTGACCAGAAAGGTCTGGACCAGACGGATACCAAACACAAACAGCATGCTTTAGTTCCACTTCTCTTCCCTTCACTCTTCCTCCCACTCCATGAAATCAATGCAGCTGCCCATCAGCGTGGTTGAGACCAGAGGGCTATTCCCCACACCTTCTGGACTGGTAAAGCTCCCTTGAACCTTCTCATGTTAATAAGGACACATTAAATTTCCCATATGCTCAGAGGCATGGGAGATTTCTTTTTCTCAGTATTAAAATCACACATACTACGCTAATACACTGTTTACTGCTCATATTCTTGATAGAAGACATTTATCTATTAGGTCTTTCCTGTCTTCACTTTCCTTAGGTTTGATAGTCCATCTTAATCATTTCCTGGCAAACAGCCTCCTCTCCTTTCCAGTTCTGTTCTTCAGCTATACTACTTGGCAAAAACCCAGTCCTAGATAAATTCAAGTATTTGTCTTCTCCAAACCTGCACTTACGCAGCTGAACATCACTGGTGAAAACCATGTAACTGAGCAGATTCCTTCTACTGTAAGTTTATAGTCACCTGACTCACTAATTTGCTTCCCTGTTCTCAATCCTCAGTACTCAAACTTTGCACTGTCTACCCTTACCTTTCTGGTATTGACCCTTGTCTCAAACACTGAAATAAACATTAGAAATAAACAGATTGGAGCTCATTCATATTCCCAGACTGAATCTCCAAACATACCGGAAGCATCTCTCCTATTAAAGACTAGTCCTTCCTCCTTCTCAAGGGCCAAGATTCCAGAGTTGCCTCTTACTTCTCTGCATTATCAAACCCTCCCTCTCTTTCTCTATCAGCCGACAGATAACACAGCTGTCTCTCATCTTCACAAGCAAAATAAAGCCTCCTTTGTGTCCTTACTCCGTGCTAGCTACCAATCCCATTTTTCTAATATCCATCTTCAGTAAATTTCTTTAAATATTACTCTACTACACTGTGTCCACTTCTGAATTCCCCATTTACTCTTTAACCCATTCCACTGAAACTAGTAAAACTGCATAATGCCAAAAGGAACATTTTTCAATCTTTATCTAATTCTACTTTCCAGTTATGTTTAATCTCATTGATGATTTTCATATTGTTGAAATACATTTTTCTCTTGGCATCAGTGACACTACACACTTGATATTCTGCCAGCCTCTACAGCTGTTCCATCTCAATCTCTGTTGGTAGTTTCTACTGTTCTCTGAAATTTATGCTGTTACAGTCTCTCAGGGCTTTATGCCACGTCCTCAAACCAGAAACCTCAGAAGCATTCTTGATTAATTTCTCTGCCTCTGCTCTCACATCTCACTCTTCATCCAGTCTATTACTAGAACCAGTTCTGCCTTCAAATATGTATTGAACCTACCTATGTTTCTTTATATCTACTGGCATCCTATCTAAGTCTCTATCATCTTTCACCACAATATTAAAAAATCCATTGCTGTTGAGTCAGTTCCACCTCATAGCAGCTCTATAGGACAGAGTAGAACTGCTCCAAAGAGTTTCCAAGGAGCGCCTGGAGGATTTGAATTGCCGATCTTTTGGTTAGGAGATGTATCACTTAATCACTACACCACTGGGGTTTCCAGAATATTAAAAGTCTCTCCTAATTTTATGAACCAGTTCCTCTCTTGATATGTTGACCTTCTAACTGCCAATGCATTATCTGCAAGTAGATAGATAACTCCTAATATAAATGGGACCATGTCACATCCCAGCATCAAACCTCTCAGTGTCATCCCACTGCACTTAGAGTAATACTTGCTCTGCACAGTCTACTGTGGCACTACGTGATTGACTCCCACCCATCTCCCACCTAGTCTTTTGTTGTCACCAGTCTACTCATCCGCTCTGTTTTCTTTGTTTTCCTTAAATATGCTCAGTGCTTTCTTGCCTGAGTACTTTGCACAAGCTCTTTTCTCTTCCTGGATGATCTCTCCTAAGCTCTTTCTCATCCCTCAGATCTCAGCATGTATTTCTTTTTCTTGAGAAAAACTGCCAGAACAGTCACTCTAAAGTTGTCTCCCCTCATTCTCCCGTTGTATCTTATTTCTTCTTCAGAGCACTTATCACACTGAGCAACATATATGTGATTTTCCCTACTTATTCTGTGTCTCTATTACCATGTTTTTATGATTGACAGGAGCAGATACTGTATCTGCTGCATACAGCATGTACTGAATACTCAGTACTTAACATGATGTCTGACAGAGCAAGGGCACAAAAATATGTTCAGAATAAGCAAGTGTCTAATGGGTCATAAATGTAGGCAATAGACATAAAACTCAGTAAAATTTCCAGTGCAGGAAGAAAAATTGTAAATTTTGCTTTGTTAGCACAAAGAATTAACAAGCAATTTTTATATTTAAAAGTGTTAGTGATCTCAAATGTGAAAAAGAAAATGGTATGTAAAATAATCACAAGGAGAGACTTCCAGCAGAAGAGAAAGGATATAGGAGACTGCTTGCAAATAAAAATCAGATTGTGAAAAACAAATAACACTGCCATTTCTTTATGTCATGCTAAGATGAAGTTCTCCCCTCCACAAGGATGAATTAGAGAGGTAGAACACAACTGACCAAAACATGGTCTTGAATGCATCTGATCCTTTGGGAAGTCTGATACATTACTTAGGACTGATCTTCACAGCACTTCTTTTAAGCCACGAACTTACAACTTGTATCTTTCCATGACAATGATTTTGATGTATTTGGTGTCACATGGGGAAAAATATAATTTGTCATAAATATGTTAAAGTTCATTATTGTCATTGGGGATGCATTTACACAATGTTATAAAAGGGAGAGTAAGACCCTCAGTTTTTGAATGTATAAAACACCTGAATAAAAACTTCATAAAATAGTACATAAAAAGTGAAATGCAAGAAGAGAACATATGAAAAAATTCAGCCTCATTTATGATGAAAATACACACACTAAAATATTATATGATATCTGTGTTGTATTTAAAAACCTTGGTGGTGTAGTGGTCAACAGCTACAGATGCTAAGCAATCTTTGCAATCCTTAGCTAAGCCAACGGAATCCTGCAGGTGCTTCTTGGAAACTCGACGGGACAGTTCTACTCTGTCATAAAGGGTTTCTATGAGTTGGAATCAACTCCACGGCAATGGGTAAAGGAGTATTTTATATTAATAGTATTAAACTTTGTAACAGAATCATCAAGCAATTATGAAAACACAAGTATAAAGAAAAAATAACAACTTCTAAATGTTTTTAGTTTTCGTAGTGTCAACACTTGTAACATTGCCAAGTAGGTAGTTTCAGGCTATCCCAAGAACTTCTTTAGAAAAGAAAACACAAAATAAGAGGAAAAATAAACTAAAAAGGGAAAAGAAAGAAAACTGCTCATGCAGAAGTTAAGTAGGTTAGAGAAAAAAATGCCTCCAAAAGCAAGTTTATTGTACTTCAGAACTAGCAATTGGGCCAAATGGAATGTGTCTACAAAGATACATCCACTGTTCTAGGTAGGTGCATCTAAGTGTCTGTGTATTTGCAAATGAGCATGCATTTACATGCATACCAACATACATATATATTTATATCGACTGATCCACTAAATATGTCTAACATTTAACAGAAATATTTGAAACAAAGTGAATAAAGACACAGATCCGACTCGACAGCAGTTGGCTGGCTTATAGTACGAACTCTACTAGCTAAAATGAGTGTCTCATTGCCTTAACTAATTGATAAAAACATAAAAAATAAATTTATATGACCCTCACACACTCCTGTTGAACAGAGAAAATATCTGCAGAATGAACAAATGGAGATACATGTCTTTCAGAGTAAAGACTTTTTACTTAATTATGCAGAGCTGCAGAGGTCAGTTAACACCACGAAATTCAGAGCCAAAATGCTAAGGATTCAATCACTGATTTGTAAATAAACAAATTCATTGAAACTGATGTCATTTATAGATATAGCTATTGCTATTTAATTTTAAAAAGTGCTCTATTGGAGACAAAATTCTTATTTCTCATACCATGGAATCTTTCTATAAAATTAAATCTTTTTCTCTTTAACATGCTGATTAATTTTAGCTTTGTAGTTAAGTTTTTAATAAATGCTAATTTGGTCAAATCCAAATGTCTAGCACCGGTAATGATGACATTATTATCACATGGTTTTGACTGATTACAAACAATTATTATCAAGTGTTAACCATTTTGCCTCCCACCTGTCTAATGCTGCACTGCATTTAAGTGAAATGTAGAGACATTTGAGCACAAACTATCTGTGATCATTCATTTCCGATTAAGTAAAACTGAGCCACCATCTGGATGAAAACATAATACCATCTCCTCAGAAAGGAAATTAACTTTGACACATTGTCTCTGTTCCTGTATTATTTTCCGACTTTTCACTTACATGAAAACCTACATTCAGAAAGCAAACAATCTTTCACAAAAGTTAGCTTTCAAAACCAAATAAAAACCATACATATTCATCTTAACATACAATAATTTATTGGAACACAAGTTGTTGAGTATGTTTTTCCTACTAACAATCCCTGTGGCTTTGTGTCTGTCATTACCTTCAGGCTATCAGAATTTATGAGCACAAACCAATAATAATGATATTTCCCTTTTGCTTTTTATCTACACCTCATTGCCTTACATTGATTTGCATAAGCAATTTCCACCCTGATAATTGAAGCCCAACATCTTGTTGTAGGTTACCTTATGGAAAAGAGCAGTTAAACACTAATCAAGAGAAATCTTTCTTTATTCAACCATATTTTAGATGATGCAAAATTACCCTCAATGGCTGAGCAGAAGGTGACTCACTTTCTGACATGGATTTCAGGTTGTGAGTGTTTATGTTAAGGTTCACAATGATCTTTCCTTACAATTTCAATTCATTGATATTGACTCATAACAATGTAAAGAATGGAACTAGTAGGCACAAATCATTAAAACATTACTGTTTAGTTTGAAAGGAAAGAGCAATAGTACCATGTACTAATTATTTTTTAATAACTTCTGAGCCAATCGATGTTATATAAATGTTTCATAATTATAGCTTTACTTTTTATTACTAGAAACATCAGAGAATCCAAAAAAAATTATTAGGGAGATTAAAATAAGTAAAAATCAAGTTTGAAAAAAGGTTCAAGTAATTGAAAAAGTTCCATCTAAATGATCATCACCTGAATTGCTCACTTAAAAAATAATTCTATAACTCCCAAACCTGTAACAGTTATATAGAATTAGGATTTGAACAATAAGAACTTAGCCTAAATTATAAAAATGTACTAAAAGGAGCAGACTCCAATTGGTTGGCCATGTACATATTTTAATTATAAGCCTGTTTACCTACTGGTAAACATTAATGTCTCTGTATTTAAATAACAAGAACCCTAGTAGAGTGCAGATAATCTGGAATATAAATAGAAAAGAGCAAAGTGTGCTGACAAACTGCAGGGATTGTAACCCATGTCACAAAATTATTTGTGTACAAATTTTTTTTAATGAGAAATTAATTTGTACTGTAAACTTTCACCTAAAGCAAATAATTAAAAAATAATAATAATGCTAGTACATGAAAAATGCAACTATTACCAAAAGATATGTCGTAGGCAGTTTTTTTACTGGAATTTAAAGGAGCAAAGGAAATCTCAGGAGGACATGTAAACTCACTAAGAACTTATAAAGAGAGAAAAAAAAGAGAGCAAAATAGCATTATATTTATATATCGGTTACCACATGGGAAAACAAAGTCTACCACACTGGGCATTGATTTTTAACCAAGTTTAGGAGATGATAGAAACAAAGTTATACTGCACATACTTCTTGCCAGGACTCTGCCAGTGAGACAACTGCTAAGTTTTGGGTATTATAATGAGAAAATAATGTAAATACAGACATGCAGCTGCCAAGTGATTTTGCTAGTTTCCCTTGAGAGTACGATTTAGGAATCCAGTTGAAGACGTTTATACCACAGACAAAAATGAGGTCATAAAGGTAAGCATTGCATTATGTATAAAAACATAGCTCGTTCCTGTATGCAATAGAGAGTTTAAGGTACTGCTGACTTGCCTGCTGTATTTCTCATTATCTCTACTTAGGTGCCCACTGGTAATATATCAGCGAGTGGTTTTCTTCCCCATCATTACTCACTGGACTCACTGCTAGGAAGAAATCCAGGATTGGAAAACCATATAAGCTCACTCTCCAGATGCCCTATGCATAGTTGATCTTAAATTAAAAGCGATTTAGGCAAACTGCTGCTTAGATTCTTCTCCCCGCACTTATCACACCCTAGGAGGATGGGGGTGACGAGAGTAGACCGAAGATCCAGCAGTTACAATCCTGCAAACCAAAAGTTTTAAGTTCTTAAGTTAATTAAAAGGTAAACCTTTTTTTTTTTTAATAATAGTAAATTCTCCTCTCTTTTCTTTTCCTTCAGAGCTTATTTTAGAAGAGGAATAACTGTAGACATTTAGACATTTTAGATATAGTACCAAGACTGATTCACCCTGACCTAGCTAACCCATTCCATTCAAAGAGAGACTAGAGATTATAAGACCCTGGGCAACTGGAGTATGGTTATGCAGTGTGAGAACTATGCTCACTGTTCATTTCATTTTCCTAATTTAACCTCGCCTGAATACTGACGAAAGTACTGATATCAGTCTAAAATAGTCTGCTCCTGGCTACAGTAGTATCACATCATCATAATACAACTTTAAGGAAGACAAAAATAAGGGAATTAACACTACAAAAAAACCCTCTGATAATAATACTACAACTTACAGAAATAACACAAATAATGCTTAACCAATAGAATGAAGACTACATAGATTAAGTGTGTCAGACCATCTGTTGGCAACTCACCTCCACTCTCGCTACCTTTCACACCCTTTGGGGCACTATCTGAACCAGAAAACTGGGAGCTATGTATCTCAAAATCTCTTGCAAGTTGAGTCCACATTAAAGTTCTGTTAAATAATAAACACGTAAAAGATATATAGAAAGCACAAAAGAAAGAAAAGCTACCATTATTCATGAGCAGCTGTAGGCAGCTGAGCACATGTGTGTTATTTTCTTGTGACAACTGAATTTCTTTATTTTATGAAGACTATCAGTGGTGCCCTGGTCTTCACTCCTTTAGTCCTCAAACGATCCTGTAAAATTCATAGTCCCTTTGTTAAATCCCTTTCTGCTTGAAATAGCTACAATTCTATTGGTTTTGCTAGTGTTTTTTTACTATATTAATACCAGGAGTGGTTCCAAGAAGCTGACCCAGAAAGATGTGTATCTAAGATTTTTTTACTGTCCAAATTTGACAAAGGAATTTCACTGACAGTGTAATTAAACTCTGATGTTGTTCTAGTTGTTGATACCACCAAGTAAGTTCCAGCTCATAATGGCTCTATGTACAACAGAATGAAACACTGCCTAGTCCACAAGCATGGTTACGCTTGAGCTCGTTATTGCAACCACTGTGTCAGTTCATCTAACAGAGGGTCTTTCTCTTGTTCACCTACCCTCTGCTTTACCAAGCATGACGTCCTTCTCCTGGGATTGACCCCTCCTGACAACATGTTCACGGTATGTAAAACAAGGTCTCACCATCCCTGCCTCTAAGAAGCACACCAGTTGTAACTTTTCCAGGACAGGCCTGTTTGTTCTTTTAGCAACCCATAGTACATCAAATATTCTTTTCCAACACTGCATATCAAAAGTGTCAATACTCTGTCTGTCTTCTTTATTCATCACCCAGCTTTTTCACACATATGATTCAATTGATAATGCCATGCCCTTTGTCAGTTGCATTTTAGTTCTTAAAGGAAACAGCTTTATTTTTCAAGACTTAAGAGGTCTTTTGCGGAAGATTTGTCCAATGTAATGAGTCTTTTGATTTCTCGACTGCTTCTTCCATGGATGTTGATTGTAGATCCAAGTAAAATGAAATGCTTGACAACCTCATTCTTTTCTCCATTTATTATGAAACTGCTTATTGGTCTTCTTGTGAGGATATTTTTTTCTTGGTGTTCAGGTGTAATCCACACTGAAGGCTCCATCAGTAAGTGCTTCAGGTTCTCTTCACTTTCAGCAAGCACGGTAGTGTCATCTGCATAAGGCAGGTCATTCGTTAATGGATCTTCCTCCAATCCTGATGCCCATTCTTTTTCATACAGTCCAGCTTCTTGGATTATTTGTTCACCATACAGTTTAAATAGGTATGATGAAAGAATACAACCCTGACACACACCTTTCATGACATTAAAATATTCCGTGTCCCCTTGTTCTGTTCGAACAACTGCCCCTTCATCCACGTATGGGTTTCTCACATGCACAGTTAAGTGTTTTGGAATTCTCATTGTCTGCAATGTTATCCATAGTTTGCTATGATGACACAGTCGAATGCCTTAGCACAGTCAATAAAATAAAATCTTTCTGGTATTCTCTGCTTTCAGCCAAGATCCAACTAGTATCAGCTATGACATCCCTCGTTTCATGCCCTCTTCTGAATCCAGCCTGAATTTCTGGTGATTCTCTGTTGACATACTGCTGCAGCTGCTTTTCAAGGATCTTCAGCAAAATTTTGCTTTCATATGATATTAATGATGTTGTTCAATAATTTCTGCATTCAGTTGTATCAACCTTCTTGGGAATAGGCATAAATATGGATCTTCCCAATTAGTTGGTCAGGTAGCTGTCTTCCAAATTTCGTGACTTAGATGAAAGAGCACTTCCAGTGTTGCATCCATTTGTTGAAACATTTCAGTTGACAGTCCATCAATTCTTGGAGCTTTGTTTTTTCTCAGTGCCTTTAGTGCAGGCTGGATTCCCTCCAGTACCATCAGTTCCAGATCTTATGTTACCTCTGGAAATGGTTAAATGTTGACCAATTATTTTTGGTATAATTACTCTGTGTATTCCTTCTATCTCCTTCTCATGCTTCTTGTGTCATTCAATATTTTCCTTATAGAATCTTTTGCTATCACAACTTAAGGCTTGAAGGTTTTCTTTAGTACTTTAGCTTGAGAAATGCCAAGCATGTTGTTCTTTTTTGCTTTTCTATCTCCAGTTCTTTGCACATGTATTTAAAACATATTTCTTTGTCTTCTCCAGCTACCCTTTGAAGTCTTCTGTTCAGTTCTTTTATTTTATCATTTCTTTCAGGTGCCTTAGCTACTCAGTGTTCAAGAGTAAGTTTTAGTTTCTTGTGACATCCAATTTGGTCTTTTCTTTCCTGCATTTTTAATGACCTCTTACTTTCTTTATATATGATACCCTTGATGTTCTTCCATAACCATCTTGAGGTAGTCTCTAAAGTCAGGTGGGATATATTCAAGGTTGTACTTTGCTTCTCATGGACTTGTCTTAATTTTCTTTGGTTTCAATTTAAACTTGTATATGAGTAATTGATGATCTGTTCCACAATCGGCCCCTGGCATTGTTCTTACTGTTGATACTAAACTTTTCCATAGTCTCTTTCCAAAGATGTACTCGATTTGATTCCCATGTATTCCATCTGCTGAAGTTCATGTGTATATATTGGTGATAAAAGGTATTCGCATTGAAGTCAATGGTCTTGCAAAATTCTATCATACAAACTCTGGCATTATTTCTATCACAAATATATTTTTCAACTATCAATCTTTCTTTATTTCCAACTTCCAAATTCTAGTCACCGGTAATTATCAGTGCATCCTCATTGCATGTTTGATCAATTTCAGACTTCAGAAGCTGGGGAAAATCTTAATTTTCTCCATCTCTGGACTTCAAAGTTGGTGCATAAATTTAAACAACAGTCATATTAACTGGTCTTCCTTGTAGGCATATGAACATCACTCTATTGCTGTCAGCATTGCACATCATGATATATATCAAAATATTCTTCTTGATGATGAATGCCATGCCATTCCTCTTTAGGCTGTCATTTCCTGTATAGTATACCATATGATGGCATGATGTGAAATGCCAATACCAGTTCATTCCACATCACCAAAGCCTAGGATACTGGTGTTTATGTGTTCCACTTCATTTAAGATGATGTCCAATTTCCCTAGATTCACACATTGTACAGTCCACATTCCAATTATCACTGGACATTTACAGCTGCATCTTCTCATTTTGAGTCATACCACATCAGCAAATAAAGATCCTAAAAGCTTGACTCCCATCACGTCACTAAGGTTGACTCTGCTTTGAGGAGGCAGCTCTTCTTCAGTGAGTGCCTTCCAACCTGTGGGGCTCATCTTCCCTCACTATATCAGTAAATGTTTCACTACTATTCATACAGTTTTCACTGGCTAATTCTTCTCAGAGACAGACCACTGGGTTCATCTTCCAAGTCTTAGTCTGAAAGCTCAGCTAAAACCTGTCCACCATGAATGACCATGCTGGTATCTGAATACCAGTGGCATAGCTTCCAGCAATGAGGAAGCTCCTACAGTCCAAAAACCTGACAGATGCGGGGGAAAAGGAAAACTTTGGTAGTCTACGTTCATCAGAGAAAAACAGTCTCTTCAAATATAATCTATATTTGCCTAAATTGAACGATACCTTTTTTGCAGGGTGGGGGGAGATGTGACTATTTCACTAAAATATAATGTTGGAAAATAGAATTATACAACCTCCAAGGTGAACACTTCTGACTGAATTTGGAAAATTACAAAAAGAAAACCATAAGCTCTATCCTTTAGATTCTCAGTTTAAGGCAGGATCTGGAACTAGATCCATGGTTTTGCTGAGGAATCTAGTATCATTTTTAAGCTTAAAACCAATGTAACAAAACCGTGGTTTTGAATCTGAGTGGAAAAATTATAAATCACGTTAACATCAGTGCTTTATTAGGTCTTTTGTGTTAAAGTTACGGTATTGATTGGGAAAGGGTGAGACACTGTGAACTGGAATGTAGACTTTCAAAGTCTAAATTCCACTAAGCTTCCCCTGGCATCAAAATTAGTTCTTTTCATCTCTGAAAATGTTTTTCCTCATTTGAATACCCTATAAATTCATCCAAGGAGATGCTGACTCTCTTTAAGATCTACATTCAATCACCTCATTGCCATAAAATTCATAAGCACAGTCAATTCTAGTAGATTTCAGGAGTGCATGTAAAAATTTTTATTTTATAGAAGATAGCATATACACTGAAATGAATCAAGAAATTTTAAGTTATTAGAAAATCATTTAAGACAAATGAAGTTTAATCACAAAAATGTATCCACAGAAAAATATGAACAGATAACTAAAAAGCAAAGGAACTATAAATTATGCCTAAATACTGGCAGAAAGAAAAGTGTTATAGAAAAAATACTCTGTAACAACAAATACGGTCTGATTAGAGTCCAGTGCAAGTATTATATACATTAGAATTCGTTTAACTGAAGCTTCAAAAATAGAAATCATGTACTCTTGCCCACCTATTTACATTTCCCCATCAAATTAAGACCAACTGTTTCAAATTCAAGAAATCAAACCCAAATTGTCCAACTGTAATTCACATTAAATAAATCTTAGATTCAGAGAATATGAAATATGGAAAGAATGTTCGAGATTATCTAGTCCAACCTTTCTATTTTAAACCATGAGGCTGGACACCAAGATAAGTTTAGTTACTTGCAGAAAGCCCACAAGTAATTAGAGAGGGAAAAAAAAGAGAGAGAACCATTTCTGTTTCTCCCTATTCTCGACGGCACTTGGCTTTGGCTATTCATTCCATTGCTTTGTTATTACTGGGATATGTCCGCTATCATATGGAGAAGAGTATTACACAGAATTATAGAGTTTGTAAAAATAGAAACATCTCCAAGTTTTAAATATATATATTTTAAATATATATTGCTTATGGGCAGCATCTTAATCCATCTACAAAAGAATTCAATGTTTGTTCACTCCAAGTTTCACTTTCAATCCAAGCACTAAAATGGAAGCTAAATAAATAGTAGCCAGATCTAATTTTTTATGCATATACATGCTATCTATTTACCAAATAAATAAATAAGCCTGAAATTGCTTATTAAAAATAAATAAATAATGCAAGAATGAGCTATGTAAGCATCAGACAAAATTCAAGATGGGGGTTAGACAAAATTGTATCAATAAGCTTAAACCAAGGAAAGTTATAATTATTCAGTGTAAAACTGCTCTTTCAACTTTCAACAGATGAGTCAATGAGATATACAGCTACTGAAAATAAAACCTTCAAAATTTTCCAACAGTCCCTTCCTGCCAAGGAATACATGTATGAGTTGGAAACTGAAAAAATGTTCATACGATATTGTGAAACGAAGATAATGTAGGGCAACCTATGTTCAGTTATTTTTAAGTTAAATGTGAACATGTGAACTGACCCAGAAACTTAGTATCACATCTTACTACATTATTTTTTTTTAATTTTCTTTTACTGTATATACTCACAGTTTGGTTGTAAAGAATGTTATATTGTTACCCCCAAAAATCTTAACTATGTTAAGGTTACACAAAATTGCAAGAGAACACAAATTTATGCAGATAAAAAATCAATACAAAACCATTGTTATAATAGCTTTCATGTATGGAACATGAGGATGAAGTTTCAAATATGAAAAAGCAATAAGCACAAAAACTAGAGAAAGCAGAGAAGGAAGGGAAACAACAGAGAAAGGGATTGAGGAACAGAGGGTGAAACCAAAGGGGAGGAAGAATAGGAGAAACATGCTATTTGTAATTTTGGATTGTCTGTAACTGTACATCTAATCTTGTGTCTGTTCGCCAATGATAAACTTCCATAATTTAACACAGAAACAGCCATAGTTATCACAGAAACAATTAATAGATGTTCCAGCAGAGGTAAACCAGACAGCCCAGATTAGCTGTTTCAACAACTGGCCAACCAATAACTCCCCAGAGCCTTCCGGAAGCAAAGCCTATTAATATCAACTCTGTGGCCACTCAGCACCAGGACATGAAGTGTCTGTTCAAGAGGTCATCTCCCAAAGGTATCCTATACATCTTCATATATGAGATGATAATTTATCACCTAGATGCAGGGATCTACTGTAAACTAATCCAAACTGCTGATGATACAGTAAATCAGTTTGAGTGATGAGGATAAATAAAGCTGAGAGTGAAGCACTGGAGGGTACAGATCTAGCTGATCAATGAGATGTCACAAGACAAGTGAAATGCAGGGTTGAAAAACACGGAGTCTTGCACTTGAAAATTAACCAAATCAAGTTTCAGAGCATAAAGCCAGACATTAATACAAGTTTCAAATCAAAGTTTAATATAATGAGTCAGAGGAATATTGTTTCAAATAAAATGAAACAGATTGGGTCAGTAAAAATGAACGTATTAGAAATATACATATTTTGCATACCAAGGAAAGTATAACAGGATAAAGAAAAACGTTGCAAAATAATCATCCTTTCCAAATCACGTAACTATAATTATTTAATCTACTGAGCAACCCTACATTTTCCTCATTCCACAGATGAGGAGAAAGAATATAAACAACATTCAGAATATTATTTCACATGAACTTGTTACCAGGAAATCAAATTCAGTTTGTGCTGACCTTATGAAAGCATGGAGAATTTCTCGAACTTTCACGCTACAACTTCAATGGGGAAAACAAAGAAATGAGGATAAAGAAGGACATTTCTCTAGAGAGTTGATATTCATGGAAGGCATTCTCTAAGAAAAAAGATTTTCCCAACTATGTGATCTGAATAGAACTTTCACACCTAGCAAAATATATTCTACAGATTTAGCTATTCTGAAGGTGTCCCTAATGGAAAAAGCTGATTAAAGTAGATTTCAACCCCTGCTGGAACAAATCTGTAAAAGTCTTTTGTAAGGGAAATTATTCTGGAAGAAGTTAATATTTTTTTTTCTTTGTTGTCTTAAGTACATATAGCTTTGCCATAACATATTTGCTTTGTATTACACATTTTTGGGTTCATTTTAAGTAAAAATAGAATTATACTACTAAAATTTGACTTGATCCTAGATGTAGTTTGTTTAAATTTCAAAATGAAAAGCTTACTAAGAACAGATAAGATTGATTGCTCTCTCTGTCTTAGCATAATTGTATTTCAGGTGAACATCAATTTACTTTAAAGGACACTTCTAAGTAGCAGAATGCATCATAAATAATTCATCAATCACAGCTGCTAGGAACATGATTTACTCCAACAGATTTCAATGGAAAAAGAGTTCTATTTTCCTATATTTGTGTTTGCTTGAAAAGAATTTAAGAATTCTCTTTTTCTAAGAATTCCCTTCTAGATCCCATACTTCCTACTCTAAATGTAGCTCAATAAAACTGTTTCTTTTCTTTTCTTTTGTAAAGCAGCATATTTTCTAATGGAAAAAAAAAGTTAAGTAATCTTTGAACAAAATAAAATATGTATACATCACTGAAACAAAAAATACAAGTATATATCTGAAAAATGGTATTAAGATTTTCTTAAATACGTAACTCAACTAACATTAATACACTTCATTTATTTTCACCTGAGATATAAAACTTTCACAGTGAAAAAAGAAAAGCAGGCTTTCTGAAAATCTTACATCAACTACTTAGGCTTTTACATATTTGAAATAATTGCAGTTTTAAAAAAGCAAACAGACCCTAAATCATATAACTTTTCTAGTTTGGTCTGTTGATACAGTGTGCATAGCATCTATAAACTTGATTTGTCATACTGAAAGACACTGCTTACCTGACATATTTTAAAATTTTCCCATGAAATTCAGGAATTTTTCCATTAATAATTTCCTAAGGTATGAAACATCTTTAAAATATATCGACAAAGAAAATTTTAAGAGAAAATAAAGCATTTTACTTACTTGCAAACCCCTTTGAAATACTGAATGGCCCATAAAATTAGCCAGCATTCTAATTAAAGCAGCACCCTGTAGGAAAGAATATTTAAAAAAGAAAAGAAGTTCAACGTAGTACATGATTCCAAAATGTTTCTATAATCAAAACCAAACCCACTGCTATCAAGTCAGCGCTGACTCATAGCAACCCTGTAAGACAGAGTGGAACTGCCCCACAGAGTTTTTAAGGAGCACCTGGCAGATTTGAATGGCCAACCCTTTGGTCAGCAGACACAATGCTTAACCACTACACCACCAGGGTTTCCCAAAAATAACAGTCAAAAGTAGTTGGCTTCATCTATGCCATTTTATTCTAAAATATAATAGTTAAGAAACAAGAGAATTATAAAACATATGCCACTGTTAGGTAACAACTGTATTTTGTTTTGCAGATCTGAAAGTTTTGTGGATGCAAAACTTGTAATGGCAGAATGCAAGTCTCCTGGACAGAGTATCTCAGGATAATAATAAGCTATAATGCAGATGAAAGAAACAGCTTTCTAAGCAAGCCATAGATAAGAAAGCAAGTAAAAAGTATACCCTGTACTTAAGAACTCATGAACTACTAAGGGAAGGATACTTACATTAATTACCGTAAGTCTGGAGTAAATACTACTCTCCTGGCTCAGTCGAGAATGAGTTTAGTTGTTGCCGTGGACAGTAAAGAGTAGACAGTGCTGGCTAATGGTTCAGACCCTGCTAGCAGACTGCTGGGTTCAAATACTGGCTCTGCCACTCATCATGTTTTCTTGGGAAAATTATGCAGTTGTTTTCCCTCTCACTTTCCTTACCTCTAACATGTATCTAATAGTCATCTGTATCCCATACAGTTGTTCTGAAGATTACATAGTTTAATATTTGTAAAGTAGTTTGAACAGATCTGAAAAATACAAAGCACTAAAAGAGTGTTAAGGAGCCCTGTTTGCACAGTGTTTAAGGCCTTAGTTGTTTATCAGTTGGAATCCAACAGCTGCTCTGTGGGAGGAAAGATCTGGGATCTGCTCATGTCAGTACTGATGACTGCCATCAAGTCAATCCTGACTCATAGCAACCCTACAGGAAAGTTCTGTCCCATAGCTTCCAAAGCTGTAATATTTGCGAAGCAGCCTATTGTAGCGTTTTTCCCCCTAGCAGTTGGTGGATTCAAATGAACAACTTCCCAGTTACCAGTCAAGCAATCTGTAGAATTCTATGAGGTAGCTCTACTCTGTCTTACAGGGCCACTGTGATTAGAATCAAGAGATGGCACACAACAACATATGGGTATTAACAATCAGTATTATATAAAACTTTTTTTTAAATTTCCTGTCAATTTTTTTAGAGGCTAATTTAGCCAAAGACATCCATATGCAAGTAAAACAAATGTGATCAATACTTACAGTGCCAGAGAAAACACTACCACATATTCACACAAAATATGCATGCCTCTGACACCAGTTTGCCAATTTTGCTCTCCATCCACAAGTATTTTCATAAATACCACTATGCTACTTTTTTGTTTTACTTTATTTTTACATGTTGCCATAAAAAAATAAATAAAAATTGGCACATTGCACTTAAAAAACTACTTCTGGGGTGGGGGTGTGTGGTTGGCAAATGAACATTGAAAGTGTGTTAGTTGCATAAAAATACATTAAGTTAAAACAGTCCACCTCTCTTTCAGAATCATTGTTATGAAACCAGTAGAACAATATCAGTGCAAAAAGGTTGTCAGGTAGCCAATATGAAACATTTTAGGTAATGATTGTTAAGCTCAGATTAACACAAACCAAAAAAACAAACAAATAAACCAAGTGAAAAGGGAAATTAGTAAAACTGGTTACAGCATTGTGGTGGTCAGGATTATGTCAACTTGGCTACTACATATTTGGCTGCTATATTAAGTGGCAGGGAAGGGTTTGTGGTGGCTCCCTGCCCCTCGGCTTTCATCTCGGACCTTTCACTACGGCTGCTGGTCGCTCACGTGGCCAGGAGCTCCTGCTCTCTCTGCTTCCAACATCTGGTTCCGGGACTTGAACTAGCAGCTGTTGGACTCATCAGTCCTACAGTTGGCACTTGAGACTCTTGCTCCCTGACCTGCCAATCCTGGGTTCGCCAGCCTCTGCCCGCTCCTGCTCCCTGACCTGCTGATCCTGGTTTTGCCAGCCTCTGTCGCTTCGTCTCGCCAGCAGCTTGGGATCCACTGACCTACACAACCAGTGACCTAGAACTCTGGTCTCTGAACTGCTGACCTTGGGTTCCTCAGCTTCTGTGGCCACGTGAGGCTTGTGCCAGAGCTTGGGACATTCAGCTTCTGTGATTACGTGAGCTGTTTCCTATATTTGTATCTATCTATCTATATATATATTATAAATCTTTCCTTGTACCTACACATGTTACTGGTTTTGCTTCCCTAGAAAACCCAGCCTAAGACAAGCATTTAAATTACTTGAAACAAAAATCTATCTAAATCAAACAAATACCTGACCACCAATGTTCACTGTAGCATCATTTACAGTAGCTGAAAGGTGGGAACAACTCAAGTGTCTATCAGCAGATTAAGTGGATAAATAAAATGTGATCTATACATACAATGAAACATTCAATCATAATTTGAAACAAAGTTCTGATACATGCTATGATCTGGATAAAACTTGAAAACATCTTAAGTGATACAAATGAGATACAAAAGAACAAATACAGTATAACCCTACTTAACATAATATATCAAGAATAGGTAAATATATGGAGACCAAAGTTCATTGGTGATTATTACCATGGAGTGGGGAAGAAGGAAACGGGTTGATACTTCTTAAGGACAACAGAGTTTTTGTTAAGGGTAGTGAAAAATTTGAGAAATGAGTAATGGTGAATTTACACAACACAGTAAATATAATT
The DNA here is from genome assembly GCA_028571685.1 of Heterohyrax brucei. Classification (NCBI taxonomy): domain Eukaryota; kingdom Metazoa; phylum Chordata; class Mammalia; order Hyracoidea; family Procaviidae; genus Heterohyrax; species Heterohyrax brucei. Next base: position 135,829,879 of record CM053142.1, on the reverse strand, counting down.
TAGTTCACTAAATTGCACAGGCAAAAATGAAGTGTTGTGTCAGATATATTTTACCACAGTTAGAGTTTTTTAAAAACGCTATCTAAAGTAGCCCAACACCATTTTTCTTTTTTCCTATCTCATTACCCACTTTATTTTATTTCTTTTTATTATTGTTACTCAATTGGGGTCGGTGCTGTGGAATAGTCAAGCCAGTGTAACATGATCCAAGTCAGAAACTGGGATAAGGCTTATTAGGCAGTATGTTACTGATGGTGACCTTACAGCGATGCAGGCTGTTCTCCACGATTTTACAAAGGTTGGAAGCATCTTTGTAGCCCACAAATGGCATGGCCTGAGGAGTTATTCATTACATGGTAGGGACAAAAGATTCTACCAGACAAAAGAGACACATGCAGGACATCTCTTTATCAGGCTAAAGATACATATGGCGGGGACTGAACAAAACAAAATTATTAGTGTCAAATCAAAACAGAGAACAAAGCTACTAGCATCAGTTCAAAATAAAGTTCTTAGCAAGAGTATGATAAAAGGAGAAGGCAGACAGAGGAAGGAGAAAGACTTACAGCTTCATCAGGGTATTAGTTATGTCAAGTTTTCAGTTGCCCATTTTAAAAAAGAGAAAACATGCTGAGGAATATTAGGGTCACAGTTATTACATACTTACTGTCTTTATAGCACTTACTACTCTGTGCAGTTATTAGGCTTGTATATTTGTCTATTTTCTGTTTTCCTCTCTCACAATATATGCTCCATGATAGCAAAGACTTATCTGTTTGTTGTCAATATTCTGACTGCATGCAGCCCTGACTGGCACAGAGCATAAGCATTTGTTGGATGAGTGAAAAGAAGAAACGTGAATGTGGACAAACTATCATTTTAAAATTATGATACTGTTTCATTATGCCCAGCCATGATCCGATTATCTTTTAAAAAATCTTAGTAGACTAGCAAGGTGATGATTATGATGTGGTGATAATGAGGATGATGACAGAAAACACACAGTGTAAGCTACTTATCAAAACACTTTACACATAACAACACTATGGTGTAAGTATTATTATTACTCTTATTTGTCAGAGGCTTCAACTTTATACAGCCAGAAAGTGATAGCATCAGGATCACAGGTAGTCTGATCTGGCCTAGATACTTTTATCTACATGAGAAGAGACAAAAGATCCTGCTATTGACAGCTGACACTTGCTGTATGGAGTTGTTCCTACAAAAATGACTGATAATGGAGTGGCAAAAAAAAGCATCCACCAGAATGTGAGACTCAGATAGGTAGGGACTGGAAAAATGAGTATTAGACAATGTCTGACTTGTAGAGACTAACAAAAGCATAAAACCTACATTAAGATTACAATACTTGTATAGAGCAAATGATCAGGGCAGCAGTTACAAAAAAAGAAGAGAAAAAAGTGATCAGACCCATATCCTTTGTTCTCCCCTGCCCTCCATTCCTTCTGTCATAAACAGTCATTTTATATAGAGAAGACCTAAGAGTAGACCTTGTGGTGTAGTAGTTAAGTGCTATGGCTGCTAACTAAAATGTTGATAGTTCAAATCCATCAGTTATTCCTTGGAAACTCTATAGGGCAGTTCTACTCTGTCCTATAGGGTTGGTATGAGCCAGAATCAACTTCATGGCACTGGGTTTGGGGGTTTGTTTCTCCTTTGCCTTCCCTTTCCTCTGTTAAGTAGTCATTTTGTATCAAAAAGACCTAAGAGTTGACCTAGTCAGAGACAACAAGGAATTTACCAATGATTAATTTGTTACCACTAATAGAAAATATTCTAAGGCAGGATTTAAAAAAAAAGTTTAAATCCATAGGGAATCTCCCGGGTTTGCAAAAGCTTACACCTTGCACTACATGCCAGGCTTTTACCCCAGCAACTACTGTATCTATAGAGATACATAACACACAAAAATCATCCGAGAAGGAGGTAAGGCCCAGTGGTATATGGTCATGTGCATTGGGCTTGTGATGTTATTTTAGTTAGTAGTAAAGAACGGAGAAAAGGTTGAGGTTGTCAAGGATTTCATTTTACTTGGATTCACAATCAATGCCCACAGAAGCAGCAGTCAAGAAATCAAAAGATGCATTGCAGTGGGCAAACCTGGTGCAAAAGAACTCTTTAAAGTTTCAAAAAGCAAAGACAACGCCTTAAAGGCTAAAGTATGCCTAACCCAAGCCATGATATTTTCAACTGTATCATATGCATGCAAAAGCTGGATGATGAACAAGACAGAAGTATTGATGCCTTTGAATTGTTGTATAAGAGTACTGAATACACTACGGCATGCTTAAGGATAAACAGATCTGTCTTGGAAGAAGTATAATCAGAGTGCTCTTAGAAGAAAGGATGTTGAGACTATTGGGTACATAGTTTGGACATGCTGTCAGGAGTGATCAATCCTGGAAAATGGTGCCATGCTTGATAAAGTGGGGCTCAGCGAAGAAGACCCTGAGTGAGATGGACTGACTATGGCTGCAACAGGCTCAAGGATAACAATGATTGTGGGCATGGTGCTAGAATGGGCAGTGTTTCATTATACTGCACACAGCATCATTAGGAGTCTGAGTCATCTCAACAGCACCTAACACAACAACAACAGTAAAGAAGAACTATCATACTGCACTGTAGAAGCTACATATTCACAGTCCTACAAATTAAGATTCACTGCATAATAGTATATGCTTGTCCTTCGAGAGCATTCCATTCAGTCTTTCATATTAGGTTCTTTAATTAAGCTAACCAGTTGATGTTAGTTTTATGACGGCAGCTTAAATGGAGGAAAACGGAAGGTCTGTGGAATGAGACATCCCTCAGGGTACCATTAGTACATGCAGAACAGGAATTGTTGGAAAGACAAAGGGAATTGCTACTTTTACTTTCTTTACTTTTTTTTTTTTTTTTTGGTCTATGGCCTGGATGTCATTGAAATCATATTAATAGTTTTCAAGTGTTTCAGGATATCACTAGCCATAATCAAGAACTTTCTCCTGACTTCTTTTGCTCCTTTTATTTTTGTTACAAGTACTTGCTGACCCATCTGTCTTAAATGGTTTATATAAATTATCTCCCATAAATACAGACTCTCCTTCAGATTTCCTCAAATTAAAAATCTCCAATAAATTAACATGATTTAATAAAATAAAATCTCCACAAAGATAATATAATTGAGTGATTATTGCATCCTAAGTGACTTGAGAAACAAAATATAAACAAGTCCTCAAGAAGATAATTCAATCCACACCAAAATATTTCAATTATGAAGTAGCAGACTGTAAGCAACAGCAGTTTAAATATAATGATATCCTGGTTGTAGGAGGAAAAAAAACCTTTATAGCTACTTATTCCATTTCATATTCATTACAAATCCACACCCTCCAATAACTCATTTCTAACCAGGTGTCTCTTTTTACAAGAGAATTCTAAGAACTCATACAGAGTCATCTTGCTTGGGACCAGACTGCTGCAGTCTACCTAGAGATGCAAGAATGCATTTCCATTGTTTGTTATGAGAATCGTTTCCTGTAATTCTGAGATTTTAATGCTATACAACACCCAGCATTCATGTATCACCATTAAAGAAGAGTCTCAAAAAACTTCAGTTACCAATTTTATTCATAAATCAACAAATGATAAGCTAGACAAGTCAGAATTTTATGATTGTTCCGATATTTTTTTCCTCTCATACATTCTGCTTTTTCCTCTCTTGCTTCTTCCTTCTTTTGTGTACTTGTATAAATTCACAAAATGTAAGTATTTATGATTCAATCTGGGAACCAGGTGAGAATTCCCTTTAGAACTTATCATCTCTGCTTCTTGAATTTCCTTGACAAGCTCTCCTCCTATGCATTTCCTAGTCTAATTTATCCACCTCAGGGGTGGAAAATGTCAGTTCTGCATCAAACCTACCCTTTGCTATCAGGTGAGTGAAACTTAAAATTTCAACCAGTCAACTTAAACTTTCCTTCTGAACAGAATCACTGTCTTCAGATGATGTAAATATTTTTCCCCAGATAATGATGACTCAGAAGCCCTGGTTAAAGAACTCATCTACTAACTGAAAAGTCAGCAGCTCAAACCCACCAGTAGCTCCACAGGAGATAGATGTAGCAGTCTGCTTCTGTAAAATTTTATAGCCTTGGAAGTCCTATGGGGAAATTTGAGTCTGCCCATAGGAATGCTAAGTCAGAACTAACTTGACACAAGTGGATTTTCAATAATGACTTGGTATCTTGTCAGGTTATAAAAAAAAAAAATGCTATGGAGCCCACTCCCACTTACAGCTGCCAATTAGGGCAGAGTAGAACTGCCCCATAGAGTTTCCAAGGAGCCTGATAGATCTGAACTGCTAATCTTTTGGTTTGCAGCCATAGCACATAACCACAGTGCCAGCAGAGTTTCTAAACATCAATTTAGCACTACCCTGGTGGCATAGTGGCTGAGGGTTTGGCTGATAAACAAAAACAGCTGGTGGTTGGAATCTGCCAGTCACTCCATGGAAAAAAACCCTATGGTACAGTTCTACTATGTGAACTGTAAGCTGGAATCTGTGCAGGGGCAATGGGTTTGGTTTTCTTTTAATGACAAAAGAATCCTTTCCAGTCATAAGGAATGTGCTCATTTTCTTGTTTGGGTTAAGCTGGAGCTGTATGTTAACTGGAAATAAAGCCTGGAAATATTATCAATATTTTAAAAGTTACATAATATCATTACTATAATTGGAAGTTAATTAACTTTTAGAAAATATGTCTATGTTACCCACTTGAGCATTTTAAAGTCTCCAGAGTAGCATGCACTCTTCTATATTTAATGTTGCCTTTTCTTTCCAAAGCAAAGTTTTAAAGATCCCTGTTTCATAGAATGTCATAGCCACAGAGCCTCCAGCTGTCGCATTTAGCCAACATGTATTAAGCACCTACTAGATACGAGTTATGGGAAAGCTCACGACTCTCCCCACAGGCATAACTAACTATATTAAAAAAAATATACACTGAATCCTCTTTCATCATTTCTTTAAAGTATTTGCTCACCAAGCCAAGCCAAGTGCCGTCGAGTCGGATCCGACTCATGGCGACTAAAATATACAAAATTGTAATTTATACTCATTGGCCCCTTAAAATTTCTAGCTCAATAAAAGAAACCAGACATTTAGAAACTCTAACTAGATGTATGGGAGAAAAATACGCTCCTACAAAATTTTTAAAATTTTGAAATTAGCTCAAGAACATTCATCACCATGTTAGCTAAACCTTTTTAGGTTCAGAAAAATACTAGGATGGGAACGACATAATGTTTTTTGTTTGTTTTGGTTTCAGGTTTCAGAAAGACTCTTTCACATAGATGCTTATAAATCCATTCATCCACGAATAACTTTTTTTTGAAGAAATCATTTTCCTGTGTCTCCAGCTAAATTTTATTTTGATTTACATTGTAAAACTTTTCATTTGTATTAGTCTTGCAGACATTAAACATCTGCAGAGAAGGACTGTACCTCGTTCCTTGGTTCTCCTTCCCTCCCCTCAGTGCCTAGCCCAGAGGAGGTTTTCCTTTAAGTTATTCAATAGAAAAGAGAGAAAGAAAAATTATCTGTGTACACAGCAATTACTTTGAATTCATGAAGAGCTGGTACTCAGCCAGCATACACAGCTTATTCCCTCACTGGTGTGCTTCAGTGATAAGTAATCACTTTTGAAGAGAGAGATCTTCTAAAGTAATTATTCCTTCACATAAGCTTATTGAGTAAGGTGGTGTGCGTAGTATCCTGTAGAATATAAATAAGAGTGCCAACATCTGTCCTCAAGGCTCTTAGAACCTTAGAGGAAAGATGAGAAGACACAAAGCAGTATATGACAGATAAACAAAAGAAAGAAAATATTCTGCATGTTTCACAAGAGGAAGAAATTATAGTTTCTGGATGGGTGAAGGACACAGAGGATTTAAAGGAGTGACATTTGTATTGAAACTTGAAGAACAGATGGGGTTCCATAGGAAGGATAAGGCAATTGCATGGGCATGGCGGAAATGGCCTTTGCATAGTTATGCAGGTGTGAAGGTAGAAAGCACTTTTATAGGAAGCGTGGTACTGAAGGACAAAGTTCATATGACCAGATGGTAGAAACATTAGCTAGGAAGAAAATATTGGGCAGTTAAGAGGAGTTTGAGAACTATGGTTAAGGAATTTGGACTTTGTTAGAGGATCAGGAAGGATTAAAAAAAAAAAAAAGTTTGGACTTATCTGTGATATTCTAGAAAGTACTACAACCAGAAACAAATGGCAACAAGGAAGACAAAAAGAAGAGATAGGTTTAAGAAAGAGAACAAAAATATTTTCAATTTTAAAGTATGACTGGAAGGTGACATTAACAGATATAAAGAATCTAAAAGAAAGTGCCAATTAAGTGACTGACAGCATTAATTTGAAATATGTCAGCTTTGAAGTAAAAGTAAGGAACCTAAGAAACAGAAGAAAATATGAACATAGGAATGAGATGATTGAAAATACATGCTAGGATTTAGAGTGGGTGAGACTGCCAAAATAAAAATACCAAGGTTTTAGCAAAGGAGAATAAAAACAGAATCACAAGCTCTTTCTACAGATTCTGCATGATCTGCACTTCAGTGCCCATAGAAGCCACTCAATAGATAAGTGAAGTGTATTACTCAAGGAAATCAATGAAGAAATGGAATTCAGAAGAAAAGATGACATACTGTGATAAACACAGGAGAACTAGTAAGAAGTAGCATCAAGGAAGGAAGGTTAAGAGTAAATATCTCACATTTCAATGAAAATGATAGCAAAGAGAAGAACATTGGGAGTCACTCTGAAGAGAGAAAATTAAACATATGGATATGAAAAACAAATTGAAACAAAAAATATAAGGAAGTTTAAAAAAAATGCCAGAAACATATTCAAGTGAGATTTTTTTTGTGTGTTTCCTTTTGAAGATTACAGTAGAAAATTTTGAGAAAAGAAGAGGATCCAGTGGAGATAAAGTGAGTTGCTGGAGCAAGATTCTAGGAAAACCAAGTAAGAATGAGAACAAGAGTAGCAGTGAAAGGGAAAGACTAGTCTTCCTCTGAGACAAAACAGAGACACAAAAGCAAAGACACACAGGGGAGTTTAAACTGTAAAACATAGGCGGGAGGACTAATGTGGCAGAGTAGCAACAGCTGTCCTTCAATCCTTCTGGTAACAAAGACCCAGAAGAGCAACTTAACAGATTACACAGGACATTCTCGAGCTGTGAACACTAGTGGGGAAAGCAGGGAGAAAGAGCTGACTGACAGAGAGGTGAGAGTAGCTACACAGTTGCTCAGATAGCACAGGACAGGCCAACTGGAGCCTGCATTCCACAGGACTCTCCACACCAGTGCAGAGAACAAAGTCACATTTAGACATTGTACTTCTCAGTGAAGAAGCTGAGCTTCAGACAGATAACACCTACAGAACTGCAGCATTCTTCCATTTGAATGCCAAAAGATAAAATTCTTGTGGACTTCGGTGAATCAAAACTTTTTCATTGGGATACAAGCCCTTTCCCTTTCTCTTATACTCCCCCCTTTCTTTTTCTGTGATATGTAGGGAGTCTGATTCTGACATTGTACCCGGGACAGAAGTGGCAGATGAACAACTTAACAAAGGGGATAAAAAGGAAGACTTAGTAGTGCCACCAAGCCAGGAGCTCAGGGCAAAAGCAGGCCATTTCTCTAGATGCTGGGCTGCCAGACACGTTTCTCAGCACTGGCTCCCCAGCTCTTGGCACCAGCTCCCTCCATATCTTGGTGTGAGACTACCGCCTTTCACAGTCAGCATGCAGTCAACAACTTGATCCCACACTAATTAACACGCCGCAGTAGGTACCGCACACTTGGAGGCCATGTAAATGGGCTCCTAAGCTGAACTCATATAGGAAAAGTAAACTGGTGGTGGGACCCCCAAGCCTACTAACAGCTCTAACCATCCACTGACAAGACTTTGGAATTTTTATGACTCCAATTGAAAAAATAGTGTACACAACTAGGAAGCTTAAAAAACTAAAAAAAATTATCATTTACTTGGAAATTTAAAAAACTGATACACACACAAATGCACACACACACACATCAGTACACAATACCTGAAATGAAATAAATTACAATTTTCTGATGGCTTTAAAGCAGCAGTCTATTTCAAATCACCTAAAGAAGCATACTATCATGGGTTCAGAAAACTCTTAAAACAAAGAATCAACAAAAATAAACACCTGAAAAGAACAGCACTAAACACATACCTATCAAAAATTACACTGACTGTAAACAGACTGAATGCTCCAATAAAGAGAAAATAAGTGACATCTTGGATCAAAAGACATGACTTGTCTATATGTAGAATACAAGAAACACACCTTAGAATTAAAGATATGAATAAACTAGAAGCCAAAAGATGGAAAAATATTTATCAAGCTAACAATATACAAAGAAGAGCAGGTGTGGCAATACTAATCTCAGATAATATATATTTTAATGTAAACTCCACCATCATGGACAAGCATGGTCACTATTTATTCCTGAAAGGTTTAATATACAAGTGGGACTTAACAATATTAAATATTTATGCACTCAAATACTGGAGCACCTAAATACATCCAACAAACACTGACTACATTGAAAACTGAGATAGAGCACTCAACAATAGTAGTTGGAGACTTTAACAATCTCCTTTCAGTAATGGACAGATCATCTATAAAGAAGCTCAGTAAGAAGCTCAGTAAAGACACAGAAGATCCCATTGGGACAATTAAAAAGTTAGGCCTCACCAACATATACAGAACTTTGTATCCATCAACAAATACATGCACTTTCTTCTCCAATGCACATGGAACATTTTCCAGAATAGACCATGTGTTAGCACATAAAATGAATCTCAACAAAATCCAAACCACTAAATTATTGCAAAGTATCTTTTCAAACAATAAAGCTATAAAAATTGAAATCAACAGCAGAAAAAAAAAAACAGATAGAAATTGGAACTCATGGAAACTGAACAAAAACCTTGCTCAAAAAGCCGTGGGTTATAGAAGAAATCAAGGACAAAATAAAGAAATTTATGAATTCAAATGAGAATGAAAACACATCCAAACAGAACCTACAGGATACAGCCAAAGCAGTGCTCAGAGGTCAACTTGTCTCTATAAATGCACACATCCAGAAGGAAGAAAGGATCCAAATCAAAGAATTAACCCTATAGCTTGAACAAATACAAAGAAAGCAAGAGGAACCCTTCATGCACCAGAAGAAAATAGACTATACAGATCAGAGCAGAACTGAATGCATTAGAGAATAGAAGAACAGTTGAAAAAATTGATAAGATCAAAAGCTGGATTTTGAAAAGATCAACAAAATTGACAAACCACTGGCTAAACTTACTAAAGAAAAACAGCAGAGGAAACACATAACCCTAATAAGAAATAAGACAGGAGAGGTCACAACAGACCCAACTCAAAGCAAAAGTATCATAACAGAATACTATGACAGACTGTACTCTAACACACTTGAAAACCTAGAGGAAATAGACCAATTCCTAGATTTATATCACTTACCAAAATTACCACAAAAAGAAGTAGAATAACTTAATAAACTGATCACAAAGAGAGAGATTGAAAAAGTCATCCAAAAGCTACCAATGAAAAAAGTCCTGGCCCAGATAGCTTCACGACAGAATGCTGCCAAACTTTTAAAGAAGAGTTAGCTCCAATACTACTGAGACTACTTTACAGCATAGAAAGGGAAGGAACACTCCCAAACTAATTATATGAAGCCAGCATAATCCTGATACAAAAACCAGGGAAAGATCCCACAAAAAAAGCATAATTACAGACCAGAATCACACATAAACCTAAAAGCAAAAGTCTCCAACAAAATCCTTGCCAGTAGAATTCAACAACATATCAAAAAAATAATTTATCACAACCAGGTTGGATTCATACAAGGGACACAAGGCAGGTTAAACATCAAAAAAGCAAGTAATGTGATCAATCACATAAATAGCACAAAAGATAAGAAGCACCTGATTTTGTCAGTTGATGCAGAAAAGGCATTTGACAAAGTCCAACATCAATTCATGCTAAAAGCTCTGAGCAAAATAGAAAAAGAAGGTAAATTCTTCAACACACTAAGGGACATCTATGCAAAGCCAGCTATCAACATCATCCTAAATGGAGAGAGTGAAAGCATCTTCCCTGAGAACAGGAACTAGACAAGGATGCCCACTCTCACCACTTCTATTCAACACTGTACTAGAAGATCTGGCCAGAGCAATTGGACAAGGCAAAGAAATAAAGGGCATCAGTGTCAGCAAAGAGGAAGTAAAAATCTCTCCATTTGCAGATGACATGATTGTATATACAGAGAATCCTATAGAATACATAAGTAAACAACAGGAACTAACAGATATGAAATAAACATGAATAAATCAGTAGGATTCCTTTATACCAGACAGACCATCAAAGAAGAAATCACCAAATCAATACCATTTACTATAGCCCCTAAAAAGATAAAGTATCTACAAATAAATCTAACTAGAGAAATAAGAGACCCATACAAAGAGAACTACAATACCTTACTGCAAGAAACTAAGAGAGACTTACATAAATGGAGAAGCTTACCCTGTTAATGGACAGGAAGAGTTAATACTGGGAAAACTATTTTACCCAAAGCAATCTACATACACAATGCAATCTCAATATAAATTCCAGTGACTTTTTTTTTAATGAGATGAAGAAACAAATCACCAACTTTGTTTTGAAAGGGAAGAAATCTCGAATAAGCAAAGCACTACTGAAGAACACACTGGGATGCCTCTCACTAGCCAACCTTAGAATCTATTACACTGCCATAGTAGTCAAAACAGCCTGGTACTCGTACAAAAAGAGACATATAGACCAATAGAATAGAAGTGAGACCCCACAGATGCTACCATCCTCTTATGAATAGTTGATGTTCGACAAAGGCCTTAAGACTTTAAACTGGGCTAAAAACAATCTCTTTAACAAACAGTATTGGCAAAATTGGATATTCATCTGCAAAAAATTGAAACAAGACCCATATCTCACATATTACACAAAAACCAACTCAAACTGGATAAAAGACCTAAATATCAAACCTAAAACGATAAAGATCATGCAAGAAAACATGGGGTCCACAATGGAAGTTTTAATACACAGACAGACTTGAAAATCTGACAAAGCACAATCAACAGAAGAGAGAGAATAGGTAAACGGGAACTACTACAAATGAAACACTTTTGTTTATCCAACACTTTATCAAAAGAATTAAAAGACCACCTATTAAAAAAAAAACAATGCAAAAAATATTTGGCAACTACATGTCAGACAGATGTCTAATCTCCATAATCTACAAGATACTACAAAATATCAACAAGAAAAGGGTAAGTAACCCAATTAAGTGATGGGCAAAGGAGATGGACAGATGCTTCACTAAAGAGGACATTCAAGGAGCCAAAAGACATGCAAGGGAATGCTCACAATCATTAGCTATTAAAGAAACCCAAATCAAAACTACAATGAGATACCATCTCAAACGAACAAGATTAGCCATGATCCAAGAAACACAAAACAACAAATGCTGGAGAGGCTGTGGAGAAATTGGAACTCTCCTACACCGCTGGTAGGATTACACAAACAGATACATGCACATACATGTTTATTGCAGCACAGTCCACAACAGCAAAAAGATGGAATCAACCCAGATGCCAAACAACAGATGACTGGATAAACACACTATGATACATATACTCAATGGAACACTATACAATGATAAAGAACAATGATGATTTTAGAAAGTATCTCATAACCTTGTTTCAACTGGAAGACATGTTGAGTGAAATCAGTCAGCAGTGCAAGGACAAATATGAGACCTCTAATATAAGGTCTTAAAAACAGACTCAGGTACAGAAGAAAACACTCTTTATGGTGGCAAGGGAGGGGAGGGAGAGAGGGAGAAGTTTGATTATAGATTGGATAGTTGCCAGAAAATTGTTTGAGTGAAAGCAGTGACAGCATACAGTAGAAAGATCATCTTAATTGTACTTCAACATAAACGGAAAACTATCTGTTGGACCAACATGTGATCTCCATGATATGCAAGATACTGTAACATATCAACAAGAAAAAGGTAAATAACCCAATTAAGCAATGGGCAAAGGAGACGGGTAGACACTTGACTAGAGAGGACATCCAGGCAGCCAAAAGACACATGAGGAAATGCTCACGATCATTAGCTATCAGAGAAATCCAAATCAAAACTACAATGACATATCATATCACGCCACCAAGAACATATGCTGCAGAGGCTGCGGAGAGGTTGGAACCCTCCTACACTGCTGGTGGGATTGCAGAATCATACAACCTCTTTGGAAAGTAATGTGATGCTTCCTTAAAAAGCTGGAAATAGATATACCATTTGGTCCTGTAATATCACTGCTTGGAATTTGTCCTACAGAAACAAAGGCTGTCACAGAAATGGACACATGCACACGAATGTTTATCGCAGCACTGTCTACAACAGCAAAAAAGATCAGATCAACCTACATGCTCAGATGAATGGATAAACAAACTATGGTACTCAATGGAACACTGTGCAATAATAAAAAACAGTGATGATTTTAGTAAACATCTCATAACCTGGTTTCAATCTTAAAAATAGACTCATGTACAGAAGAAAATACTTTCCTAGAGCTACAAAAGTGGGGAGGTGGGGCAAGAGTTCATCATATATAGTTGATAGAAATTTGGTTAGGTGAAATCAGTGACAGCATACAATAGAAAGCAGATCAACTTAACTGGACTTCACCATAAACTGAAAGCTCTTCTAACTTCAACCCAATATTGCAAGAATAGAGTAGCAGAGGCAGGGTCTGGGGACCAGGCTCTCAGGAGACATTGAGGTCAGTTGGCATAATTAGCCTATTACTAAGAGAGTCTTCTATACCCCATATTAGTGAATGGCATCTGGGGTCTTAAAAGCTAGCAAGCTGCCATCTAGGGTACACCAAATGGCCTCAACTCATCTGGAACAGGTGATCAATGAGAACACCAAAGACGTGAGGAACAAGAGCCCAGGAGACAGAAGGACCTGTAAATAGGAGACCACATCAACATGTGACCAGAACAATCGGTTCCCAACCACCACGAAAGACAGCCGTGATAGGCCACACAATGTTGGGTCCCTGAGGCAACATGAGATGAAGAGTGGTGCAGCTGAAGAACTCGAGCAAAAGACCACAAGTGATGGTCCAAGGGCCCAGGGAATCCTCTGGGAGCATGGCCCCTAGACCTGCTGCTGCACCTGTCTAGAAAACACTACTGAAGTCAAGTCTTTGGACAATAATGGACTAAACTCAGGGACACAATGTGTTGATGTGGTGGATGTACTGTATGGTTTTATGCATTTATAGGAGGCTGTCCTACTGGTCTCTTCGTAGATGGGAGAGAAGAGGCTGGAGACGAGGAGGCAGGAGATTTTTAAGAGGATGAAACAAATATAAAATGAAAAGGAGGATTGTCCTGTCATGGGGCAAGGAGAGCAGATGAGCTGTAGATAGGTGGGCATTCAAAGTTGATTTGGATTGTGTACTTTGATTTGATCACACACACAAAAATAAGACTGTCCTGACAGGGAAAACAATGTAGAGTTCCTGATCTAGTAGGTGAAAAATGGAGTACAGGTCTAGAATTCTATTAAGAGATGAAATGTAATGATCCAATGTCCTGCAGGGTCCCCTGTGAGATGGTCCCTGGACTGGCTGCTAGCCCAGAGCTGAAACAAGTACCAAAGACAACTCTTCAGACAAAAACTGGACTGGAGTATAAGATAAAGCGTGATGCTGGTGTTGCGCATGCTCCTTGGCTTGAATATATACATGAGGCTGTCTGGGCAGCTCCTCTACAGAAAAGAGACGAGGGGGTGAAAAGAAGCAGACAGAAGTTGGTTGACTGAATACAGGAAGTACAGGGTGGAAAGGAGGAGTGTGTTGTCACAGGGTTGGGAGTGCAGCCAGAGTTGCAAAGAGGTGTATAAGTATGGTTTATTTGGCAAATTGATTTGGATTGTAAATTTTCACTTAATCACAATATTTTTTAAATAAATAAAACTGTAAGACTTAAAAACTGAAGAAAGAGATCGCATGAGCTTGATCAAGGTGGAGACCTGATTTGTCTGACTCACCACTATAGACCCATTGCTCAAAACAGTTCCTAGCATATAATAGATTCTCAATAAATATTTGTTGGCTGGCTGATCTTTCACTTCTCAACAATGCAGGAAAAGTGGTCATCAGTTTAAGAAAGTTAAAAAGAGTAGAAATAGGTTTGATATAACTAGTGAGAAGGTATAGGCAATAAAAAATACCATCAAAGTATAATAAAGCCACAAATCCTAGTTGAAGTTATTAATAAAGTATTCATCATTTATTAAACACTTACTACATGCCAACTTCACAGTATTACTGGAAAAGTACTACTATTTGTATCTGGAGGACCAGGAAACTGAGGTTTAAAAGGTTGTATAAGTTGCCCAAACTGACACAAGTAGTAACTAACAAAGCCAGAATTTAAAAGCATATGCAACTACAAAATCCATTATCTTAACTATTTTAGAATTACTTCTTGTTATCCCAAATCAAAATAGTTATACAACTTTCTCCAGGCTCACTGGACATAACAACAATTAGAAAAAAAACAAAAGAAATTCTTACAATTAATCCCAGTTTGGAATCAGTAAAATGTTCACAGAAGAATATGACTGGAAATTAAATTTAATGAGTCAGAGTTGAAATGTTTGACCAAGATTACCAGGATTAGTGATGCATTAGAATCTAAAACTGAGCTTGACTGAGAGGGACATGTTAATGGATTAGGAGACATAACGATAATTTAGAATAAAGGGCAAACAAGGTTCAATATTGCAGTACTTTGACATTTTGATCAGATGTCCTATGTTGGTACAGCTGGCAGCCGTGGCAATGCATTGTTCCTACTTCCCACTGCCACCACCACCATAGTCAAGGTCACGCTTCCCATGGCTTGCTTTAAGCATGGCAGTAGAATCAGGCAAGTCTATTCCAGGGAGCCAGGGGACACACCCCAGTGGGAAACTCTGGTTTAGGAATTTCCCAGTGGCCTGTATGAATGTTTCTTGAAGGTCTTAAGAACCAATTCTCCATCTGTCTCTCGTTGCTCATGTAGTCAACCTGAATTGTCAGTACAAGGTTCTCTCTGCCTTTTCCTGCACCTTTCCCAACTAAATCTCTTGTGCGTCACAGTGTCTGCTTCTTAGCAGATCTAAACTAACCTAGTAGGGCAATTTTGTATGTTAAGGTTAAAAAAAGGAGAAACCATTGGATGGTGGTAAGTCATCAGAATAAGGTGATAATGAATACACTCGTTTAACAAGTAAAACACACCTGCTTAGTCCTCTGCAGCAGTCCATTGGGTGGTAAGAATTACATACTACAACAGTGTGTGCTTTATGGCTTGCTATCCTCCACTTCAGGGGAAGGTAAAGGAATAATTTATCATTATTTTCATTTTACATATGCGAGAGACCTAAAAACTTCAAAAGCTAAACCTACAGCCATCGAGTTGATTCCAACTCACAGTGACTCTATAAGTCAGATTAGAACTGCCCCATAGAGTTTCCTAGAGTGCCCAGAGAATTTGAACTGTGATCTTTTGGTTAGCAGACGTAGCAATTAACCACTATACCTAGACAAAGGTATTAGGTAACTTCTTCCCAAGTCATCTAAGGAGAGCGGTTGCTGTAACATTTGCCAGACCGGCTTCCAGCCACTCAGCTGCACAGTTCTTTGATCCACACAGAAAATTATGAAGACTGTCTTGCTATTATATGAGTTACTGAAAGGATCAGGCTATTGATTCTAAATCAAAGTACCTTTAAAATGTAAATTTCTAGGAGTTGTCACTGCAGTAAATCTAGACATGTGTGATAATAAGCTGAAGTTCTAACTAACTTACTACTTCAGAATAGCTTTTGGTCTGGAATAAAAGCATGCCTTAAATAGTCCATGGTTTCTTAAAAAAAAAAAAAAAAAAAAAAAAAACTCTGTTTGATAGCTATATTGAGGGCCCAAAGTAAAAAGAAAGAAAGAAAATGCCTAATCCTGAATAATATTTGCTTCTCACAAATCGGTTACCGAAACAGAAAGACTTGGGGAGAGGGTGAGTAAAAGAAAGAGGAAAAGAGAGAAAGACTGCTAATTTGATACAAGAAAGTAGAATTAATGCCCTATTGCCCCAGTCACCCAGGCTGGCAGCGCTAGAGTGCTCTTTGTTTTTCCATTTTTCAAGGACAAGCCTTTACCTCCACACAGTTCAAAGCAACAGAAAAATAGTAAAAATTTTCTAGTCATTTCTATTATGCTATGTAACTTTGACATGAAAATTGTACCTGGCAAAATATAGGTCAGTTTCCTTTATAGTTATGTATAGAAACTTTATAATTTATGTTGTTGTCATTAGAACTGAGGCAGCCCCCGACTCACAGGGACCTGATGTGTTACAGAGTACAACTATGCCATCAGGTTTTTTCTTGCGGTTACTTTCACTGAAGCAGTCTGGAAGATCTTGTTTTTGTGGAACCATCAGGCAGGTACAAACCAGCAACTTCTGGGCTAGCAGCTGATTGCAAACTGCTTGCACCACTTCTCATTTTCATATTACATATAATTTCAGGGATGTAATAATTGAATGCCAATTAGCATATATTTCATACACATATGAAATACATAATGTAATATGTATTACTATATGCACACAAATAGAGAGGTGTGGTGGTCAGGATTATGTCAACTTGGCTACTACATATTTGGCTGCTGTATTAAGTGGCAAGGCGAGGTATGTGGTGGCTCCCTGCCCCTCGGCTCTCATCTTAGGACCTTCTATTATGGCTGCTGGTCGCTCATGTGGCCAGGAGCTCCTGCTCTCTTCTTCCAGCATCTGGTTCCAGGACTTGAACTAGCAGCTCTTGGACTCATCAGTCCTTACAGTCGGCACTTGAGAGTCCTGCTCCCTGACCTGCCGATCCTGGGTTCGCCAGCCTCTGCCCGCTCCTGCTCCCTGACCTGCTGATCCTGGTTTTGCCAGCCTCTGTCGCTTCGTCTCGCCAGCAGCTTGGGATCCACTGACCTACACAACTGGTGATCTAGAACTCTGGTCTCTGACTTGCTGATCTTGGGTTCCTCAGCTTCTGTGGCCATGTGAGGCTTGTGCCAGAGCTTGGGACATTCAGCTTCTGTGATTACATGAGCTGTTTCCTATATCTGTATCTATCTATCTATCTATCTATATTATAAATCTTTCCTTGTACCTACACGTGTTACTGGTTTTGCTTCCCTAGAAAACCCAGCCTAAGACAAGAGGCTAACTAGAGTTTGTCCCAGAAATGCAACACAGGTGTAATAATAAAAATTCTGTTAGTGAAAATCATCATATTAACAAATTAAAGGAAGCCAACTAGTCATAGCAGAAACACCTGATATGATTTAGAAGTCACTCAAAATAATATATATTAATAAACTGAGAAAGGAATTCCATTTTTATGTGAAATACAAATCATGATAATGGAATTATACTTAATGGTAAAATTTTATCTGTCTTCTTTAAGATGGCAAAAAGACAAGGATGCCTCTATTAATACTTATATCCAAAAGTACAACAAAACCAATAAACTAACAAAAGAAAAGGGAAAAAAGAATATGGAAATTGAGCAACAAAATCAACATTAGTCACAGATGAAGGGAGAGTCAGCACAGAAATCCAAGAAAATCTATAGAACAAATCTATAAAACAAATACTTTGCAAAGTTCCAGATGCAGAATTGATACATAAAATTCAATAAAAATATTCAACAGTAAAAACTATTTTTAAAAGGTTATTTAGAAAGAATCCCACCTTCAAAATAAAATATACAAATAAATATAATGAAACCAAAAAAAGAAAAAAAAGTTCAAAGTTCTTCAGAGCTTCCATGGAGAAAATTATACAACTTACTTGAAGATACAACCCATTAAAATCTCCTAACATCAAGTTAGTTCCACCTCTTAGTAATCCCACAGGACAGAGGAGAACTTCCTCATACAGTTTCCAAGAGCATCTGGTAGAGTCAAACTGCTGACCTTTCAGTTAGCAGCCATAGCACTTAATCACTAATGCCACCAGGGTTTCTACCTAAAGACATAACTAACAAACATAATGAACTATATTCCTTACAAAGCTAGACTGAGCTATAAAAATGTCAAATGTTTCCAGAATAATTTATAAACTATTCAGGACAAACTAGTCACTAAGAGAGTTATCTGCCACCCCCTCCAAAGCAATAAAACTTTTACTGGAAAATTCATATAGAAAGGCAAAGGGTCAACAGCCAAGCCAAGCCAAGTGCCGTCGAGTGGGATCCGACTCATGGTCAACAACGCAATTTTAAAGGAGAGTCAGCACACCAACTGTCAACCTTATAAAGCTGGAGTGATTAGAACACAGATTTATTGGCACAAGGATACACATTCAGATCAAGGGACCAGATTAAACACCTGGAAACACAAGTAGTGCTGATATTGGAGACAGATGACTGAGATATACTACTACAAGCTGATGAGAAAGGGGCAAGGAATTCAGTATACGGTGTTGGGATGATTGATAACTCAACTAAAAATAAAATTACACATTACATCAGAATATAAACAAAGAAAACCAAAAGATCTAAATGAATTAAATGCCTAAAATGTAATACAAAACTTTCATAATACTGAGAAAATTTCAAAAAATATCTTTATAAACATGGGGTAGGGAAAGACACTTTTCAAAAACCATGAAATATTTTTTTAAAAAGCCAAATACAAGCACATCTGAGCCAAAATTAACTGTATAATAAAAGACATCATATATTAAAAGATTAAGCTACTGACTTATCAGTAACCAAATTTTGATATCCAGAATACCAAAATCAGACAATAAAACTCTCATGAATCCATGATTATAATGAGTAAACAAACTGAATATGAATGACTCTATTGAAAATAGTCAAAAGAGATACAGAAAATTCAAAAAGTGAGAAATCCAAAAGAAAGAAATACAATAAATATACAAAGATTGAACCTTGCTTAAAAAAAAAAATACAGTAGAAAGACAGAATTGCATACTGAGAAGCCAGATACAAATCTTGAAAATCTGATAATACCTGGTGTCCACGAGGAAGTGAGGAAATATAACCTCTCAATCTCATGCATAGGAGTGCGCACAGGTGAAACAAATTAGGGGCACAATTAGTCAACAACCAAAACCAAACCTGCTGCCATCGAGCTGATTCTGATTCATAGCGACCCTATAGACTAAGGTGAATTTGAAGATTCATTTTTCACTTAATTTAACCATTATCAAATGCTTGTCATTCCAGGGACTCTTTTAGAGCCTCAGCACGACAAAGAGAACAAACTAAATAACCCCTTCACGGAGTTTACATTCTAGGCAGGAGAGATAGTGTATAAGCAAATAAAAAACTTAATGCAAAGTACTGGGTCTTGCTATGGAGGAAGAAAAAGAGGACCAGGAATGGTGAGCTTTCAATCTGACAAGAAGAGAAAAATTTCTCTAACAAATTGCAGAGATATGAGTTAAGAAGCATTCCTGGCAGACAGACAAATATGGACAGATTTTGAAATCTAGAATTTAGGAGAGAGGTTAAGGCTAAAAGCCACAAGGAGCAAGTCTAACTGAAACAGATTTTTAAAAAAAAAAAAAAAAGAAGAAGAAAACGCCTAAAGAGTGAGTCTGGGACATTCCAACATTCAAAGGTTGAGAAAAGCAATAGAATCCATCAAAAGAAACAGAGGAGAAATGGCCAGTGAAGCTGGTAAAAAACCAAAACAAAAAAAGTTGCATCTAGAAAACAAAGTGGAACAAGTGTTTCAAGAGAAGAATGGTCATCACTGTAGAATGTGCTGAGAATGCAAGTCAGCTCAGATGAAGACTGATTAATTTTTTACCTGAAAAAGAGAGATTTTGTCAAATTATACGAATGAAGACACAATTACAGTGGTTTTTAGAGATAAGGGCAGACAGGTTGGAGTGTTTCACAAGAGGGCAAGGATATAAAATAGTAGAGGCTTGGGGAAATGTAAGTCAAAGGAATGTCTAATATCAAAATACCACAGCATGCTTTACGCTGGTGAGACTATTCGAGTAGATGAGGAAGAAATGATGATCTAGGAAGAGAGGACATACTACAGTATATTTTATGCTGGTAAGAATATTTGAATAGAGAAGCAGGAACCAATCATTTGGGAAAGAGAAGACAGCTTTCCATGAGAAATATCCTTCAGTTTGCAACAGAGCATGGGGCCAGTACGCAACGACAGGTTGGCCTAGATGGGAGCAGACGTTCACTCACTGTTAGGAAGAGAAAGGAAAGCAGAGTGCATGGAATTTACAGGTGGGATGTATGGGTTTGGTGTGAAAAAATATTGACATGCTTATAGCTTCTACTATTTCAGTGAAATAAGCAGAACATCAGCTGACAGTGAGACAGGATAAAGCAATGTGAGTACTTCTAAAAAAAGAAGACAGTAGGTATTACTGTCTAGAAGAATGACTTAGAAATGTAATGTATATAACTCATAATCCAGCAATTTTAACTAAATTGTATATACTGTTAATGTGAACACAAGGACACACGTAGAAAGATATATTTGCAACACTGTTTCTAATTTCTGAAGCTTCTAATAGCAAAAATTGCAGACAAATCAGTCCATGTACAGGCAAATGTATAAATTTCTATTCGTATTATGACTTATTCCATAGCAGTGAAAATGAATGACAAAAACCTGAGTGTAAAAATATGGATGAGGTACATTTACAAGAACTTTTTAATGGTTTAGGAGCCCCAGTGACACAATAGTTAAGTCCTCAGCTGCTAACTGAAAGGTGGTGAGTTTGAACCCACCAGCTGCTCCATGAGAGAAAAACTAGGTGATTCACATTTGTAAAGATTACAGCCAAGAAACCCTACTGGGCAGCTCTACTCCGTCACATAGGGTCACTATAAGTTGGAATCCACTCAATAACACACAACCACAACACAAGTTTAATAGTCATGTGCAGGGAAAAGGGGAGGGGCATGAGATAAGGTATTAGAAGCTTCAACTGTAATGTTTTCTCTTTCAAAGAAATCATAAGTGACTACTTATGAAAGCTGTGAGACCCAGAACTCAATAAAATAGTCTTGTTTTTCACACTCTCACAATATTTCTGCCTTTGACTGGGTACAGTCTTAACACCTTTCAGTTGCTACTAGTATAAAAATACCGAGTTTTCCTTCTTAGGTTTCCAGCTCCAGTTTTCACAGGCTTTGGTTTATATCTACTCAGAATAATAGTTTTTTAAGTCTAAGTCTTGAGTACATGTATGCCAGACATTCCTTGTCTGTAATATCTCTTAATTGATATATTGACTTGAAAATAGTGTCAGAATTTTTTGGTAGGTGCTAAACTGGAAAACCTGGAGGTACAGTAGCTAAGTGGTACAGCTGCTAATCAAAAGGTCTCAAGTTCAGATTCACTAGTTGCTCCTTGGGAATTCTATGGGATAGTTCTACTTTGTTGTACATGGTTGCTATGAGCCTGAATCAACTCCATAGACGCAGGTCATTTTTTGTTTTGTTTTGTTTTGTTTTTTAGTGCTAAACTAGAATAACTGAGGTTAATCTCAGTTCAGTCCCACATATATTGTTGAAATCTTAACGGTGGGACATCTATGTTTCATAATATACCTGAAGAGTTTTCTAAGAGTATTTTGATGTTACAGTTTATTCTTGTTTTTTAATTTACAATGAACTTATCTGATAAGTTAGATTGTCCTACCAGATATTAGGTGCAATTCTTCAAAATACCAAGATCTTATAAATAATAGTCCTTAAAAATTGAACTATTATTTAGCATATTAAAATTCACAATAAAGTACAAAGATGTTTGCAAAGCAATAATTTATGAATAAAGCCAAAGCCAAGTGCCGTTGAGTGGGATCCAATAAATGGCAACCCTAGAGGCCAGAGTAGAACTGACCCCCAGAGTATTCAAGGAGCAAGATACTATAAATATACATGTATTTTATTTCTGAACCAAATGGAAAGCTGAGATACCTTGATAAGAATGGTGAATAAATCAAACTGGTTTCTTATAAGGAGTTCAACAGACACCGTTTTTTCCTAAGGATTTAAACGCACTTTAGTCCTAAATTTGTTTTAGAATTTGAGAATAACAAGCTATAAAATAATTGAACAAAGACAGCAACATCATTTGTAGTTTTGAGTATCAGCCAACAAATGGTATCTTTGTCCCTTATTACAGAACAATTGTTCCTCGTTGGAGTTAAACTATCACAGCTGGAAACTAATATGAAATTTAGCTTATTAAGAAAAATACAACATGAATTAATGTTAATGAATAAGACATGTCAAATGTGCTACATAAACAAGACTTTTAAAAGATGCTTGCATAATATTGTGCCAGCAAATGTCACAAATTAAATACTTAACAGGATCATTACAAATTAGATTTTAGATGCATTTTGAATACAGAACACTTTCCTAATTTCTCCTTAATATTAAAGATAGCACAATATTTCTTTAAGAAGCATTGCTGGATTTGGTTGAACAGTTAACAATTTAATAAATATGGTTTATTGTACAAACAACAATATATTGTGAATGCAATGAAATGTTAGAGTCAGCTGGATATTTTGTCTGAAGATTAAAGAACTAAACTCAAATAGAGTACTAATTTTTACTGAGTTAAATTTTTTTGAACAATCTAAACACTTACTTTTATACTTAGTTATCGAATCTAAAATATTCAAATCTCTGAAAGCTTTTCATAAACTCATTTATAAATATAAAATTCAGTTGCATGGTCCAACTCATGCTTTTGCGCTCTCTTCCCAGTTTTTTTTGTTAGTTTCATTATTATTATGTTATCATTCATATTGATGTATACATCAATGATATAGGCAGCATGTCAATTGTTTCATAATTTTTATTTGATTTCTTGAAAGAAAGAGATATTTGACTTCTACCACAAAAAAAAAAAAATATCTTGAATTTGACTCTGAGATTCTGTCTTCACTGTCTTCTGTGAGGCCATAGAAAGAGCTATTTATTTGATGTCCCAGTCCTCTAGCCGCCTCTCTTTCTGGCTTCTAAAACAAACCCTGCACTTTCTACTATCCTTGGCTTGACACAACTTCTCCATGCCTGAAGCTCTCCAAATGCCGCAATCAGTGTTTATGTGAAGTAACTTTCACATAATATTTCTAAGAAATCTTTTCTGATTAAAGTCAGAATTAAAATTCTTCTCACAATTCTCCCACAGCATTTGTTTTAAAATCTATTTTAGTATATAGCACAGTCTGTCTTACCTAAAGAATTTATATACAACACATATTGGCTACATCACTAAAATATGAGTCAACTTTTCAGACAGCAATGGATTGGACTTGGTGATGCAGAGTGACCATATTGTGTGGGCACTTTATGGTTCTAGGCATCCATAGGAGGTCGTCCTGTTGACCTCATACTGGAGGAAGCAGAATGGGTGGAGAGGAGAAGACAGGAGACTGTTGGGAAGATAAGACATGTATGGAGCAGAGAAGAAGAGTGTGCTGTCACTGTGCAGGGAAAGCAGTGTAAGCTGCATGTAGGTCAGCATGCAAATTTATAAGGAATGTACATTTTCATTCAATCATAATAATAAAAAAATATAGTGACATAAAATCCACACACTATGACACTAATCATTTTAAAGTGAACAGTACAATGTCATTTAGTAATTCACTCTGTTCTGCAACCACCACTTCTATCTTGTGCCAAAATATTTTCATCACTTCAGAAGAAACCCCAAACTCATTAAGCAGTTACTCCTCATTCTTTACTCCCCTAGCTCCTAGTAACAACCATATGTTTTTATCTCTATGGATTTAACTATTCTGGATATCTCATATAAATGGAATCATACAACGTGTAACATACTGTATCTGCCTTCTTGTACTCAACTTGATTTCACGGTTGAAAACTGTAGCATGTATCAGTACATCAATACTTTCATTGCTGAATAATATTGATGGGCATTTGGGTGGTTTCTACCTTTTCACCTTTGGGGATAATATGCTGCTATGAGCATGTGGGTACTTGTATTTGAGTACTTGTTTTCAGTTCTTTTGGATCTATACCTAGAGGTGCAACTTTTGGTTACGTGTTGAAATTTTTGAGAACCCATCAAACAGTTTTCCACAGCTGTTGTACCATTTTACCTTCTGGCTAGCAGTGTAAGAGGGTTCCAGTTTTTCCTTATCCTTATTACACAGGTTATTTTTTGTACTTTTAATTATAACCATCTTAGTGGTTGTGAAGTGCCATTACATTGAGGTTTTGATTTGCATTCTGGTGGTGACTAATGGGAAACCTTGCCGGTGCAGTGGTTAAGTGCTACAGCTATTAACCAAAAGCTTGGCAGTTCAAAGCCACCAGACACTCTTTGGAAACTCTCTGTGGGGCAGCTCTACTCTGTCTTTGGTGTAATGACAAGTTGGAATCAGCTCAACAGCAGAGGTTTTATTTGTTTGTTTTTAATGTCTAACGACAATGAACACCTGAGTATCTTTTATGTGACTGATGCTCATTTGTATACCTTCCTTGAAGAACTAACCGAGTTTGTTTCTCATTTGCTAACGGTGTTGTCTGTCTTCACGTTGTTGTGCTCTTGGAGTTCTTTACACGCCCTGTATACTAGAACTTTTAGGAACATGATTTGCAAACACTTCTGTGCACTGTAATTTTTTTCACTTTCTTATGATGTTTTTTGATGCACAAAGGTTTGTATTTTTTATAACATCCCATTTGTTGACTACTACTGCTTTTGGTGTCATATCTAAGAATCCATTGCCATAACCAAAGCCATAAGGATTTATCATGGTTTTAAGAAGGAGCAGAGAGGAATAGTGTGCTGTCACCGGGCAGGGAGAGCAGTGGAAGCTGCATATAGGTGGGCATGTAAATTTACACAGGAATGCACATTTTCACTCAGTCATATTCAATTCAAAAAAAAGCATTCTCCCCCCCAAAAAAGAATTTTATAGCTGTAGCTCTTATATTTAGGTTGTTGATTCCTATCAATTTTTTCACATAGTATGAGGAAAAGATGCACCTTTATTATTTGCATATGGAAATCGTATTGAGTGAGCACCAATAGTTGAAGACATCATGCTTTTTCCACTGAAAGATTTTGGCACCCTTGTCAAAAATCAATAAGCCATCGATGTATACATCTATTTTTCTTGACTTAATTCTATTCCACTATAAGCATATCCTGATGCCAGTAACACTATATTGTGATTTCTGTAGCTTTGTAATTGGTTTTGAATGTTAAAAGTATGACTTCTTGAACTTTGTTCTTTTCTTTCAGCAGTTTTGGCTGTTTGAAGCTCCTTGACAGTCTATATAAAATTGAGGATCATCTTTCCTATTTCTGTAAATGGTCATTGGAAATTTGACAGGGATTGAGTTGAACCAGTATATAGTTCTGAGCAATACAATATTAAGTCTTTCATCCAGAAACACTGGATATTTTTGCATTTACTTAGGTTTTCTTTAATTCCTTTCAACAATATTTTATAGTTTTCAGTGTAAGAGTCTTTTGCCTCTCTGGTTAAGTTTATTTGTAGATGTTTTCTTCTTCTGGATGTGATAGAACTATTTCGCTTAGTTTTATTTTCTGATTATTGATTACTAACATATACAGATTTAACTGATTTATGCACTGATCTGGAACTATGCAACTTTGCAAAATGTATTTGTTCTAGTTGTGTGTGTGTGTGTGTGTGTTCTCTGGCATTTTCAACATATAGGATCACACCATTTTCTAATATAAATAGCTTTACTTTAACTCCTTGCTTTTCAATTCTGATGTCTTTTATTTCTTTCGAGTGGCAGGTTTAATAGTGATCAAACCCCTTACAATTTTTTTTGTTTGTTTTTACTTTCAGCACTTTAAAATGGTCATCACACTGCATGCTGGCAACAATGCTTTTTGATGAGAATTTTTGTTGCTGTCGTTAACCTTACTGAGGATGTCTTGCATCTGAAGGATCACTTTGTCATTGCAGCTCTCTGAATTATCTCTGTCTTTGATGTCCAAAAGTTTAAATATAATCTGTCTCAGTACAGATCTCTTTGTGTTTATTTTTCTTTAAGTTCCTTGAGCATCTTGAACGTATAGTGTCTGTTACTAAATTTGGAACATTTCTTCCATTTCCACTGTTTTTTTTTTTTTTTTTTTTTTCAAGTAATCTTTCTGTCTTCTCCTGGAATCTCCCAATATGTATTTATTGATGTGCTTGATAACTTTTCACAGGCCTCCTAGGCTCATTCATTTTACTCCATTCTTTTTTCTTTCTTCTTTTTGAGATAGGTGTTCTACCCTGGCCCCTAGGGTCGCCATGAGTCGGATCCGACTCGACAGCACTTGGCTGGCCATTACACTTGATCTATCTTCAAGTTGTCTCATTGTTTATTTTACCTGACTAAATTTGCTACTGAAATTCTCTAGTGAATTTTTCATTTGTTACTACTTCTCAGCTCCAGAATTTGTTTAGTTTTTGTTTATAATTTTATTTCTTTATTGAGTTTTTTCTTATTTCTCCATACACTGTTCTCCTGGTTTAGTTTCTTTCTTTGTCTATGTGTTCCATTAGCTTTTGATTTAAAACAGCTATTTCAAAATCTTTGTCTGGTGAGTCCCACATATGCTCCATAGGAACAGTTTCTATTTATTCTGTATATGAGTCACATTTTCTTTTTTCTTTGTACACTCGTGTTGAAAACTGAATATATTAAATATTATACTGTGGTCACCCTGGAAATCAGATTCTTCGATCTGATCACAGTTTGCTTTTGTCACTTACTGTAGCCTATAGCTTTCTATTTGTTTAGTGACTTTTCTAAACTATCTTCGTAAAGTCTGTACTCTTTGCCATGCATCATCTCTGAAGTCTCTGATCCTCTAGATTTTGTGGAGCTACTGTTTTAACACAGATTTACTTGAACAAAAGGAACCAAAAATGAAGGGGGCGGGGGAACTCTCTAACTTTTGAAGATTTGTTCTGTGTTGGAGCATGCCATTAACAATTAGAAACATTATGTACAGCATTGCTTCTCTTACAGTGCTTAGAGATCAGTTAAATATGAAAGTTTAGAGTCTTTTCAGTTATTCTCTGAGCATGCACTCTTCTCTGGCCATGTGTATGGCTTTCTAAATTTCCCAGTATACTCTGGTCCTTTTGAATTCCCTAATTTCCTGAAGTCTCTCCCCAGCTTTTCCTCTCAGGCTTTCCGCACTCTTATCACCTGCCTTAGTGCTAATTTTTGACCCAGGTGACTCTGTCTAATACTGCATTTGCCTTCTGAGGTTTTCGAGACACAATCACTGTTTTTTTGCTCTTGGTAAATTCTGAAGTAGGAAAACAAAGATGAGTACCTTGCATCAGTCCTTCAGGAAGTTCTCAGAAAGGTTAGAACACTCAAATAAAATTCTCTGTATAAGTCTGTCCTAGTAGCTACAAAACCAGTGACCAGATTTCCACACCAGGAATGCAGGCTGATGAGTTCAAACCTATAGTTGAGCCAGGGAGAGGGGTCAGAGGCAATGCAAGTAAAAACACCACAAAGTGTTCCTGCCCTTTTTAAGTCAGCTTCTTTGTTTGTGTTCTCTTAATTGCTATAAACCTTTGACTATTTCTCAGAGTTCCAACAAAGTTGCTTCTGTCAGTTTCAGCTCAAGGTTTTGATATTTCTATGACAGGCCACGCTTTTAGAGCTTCCTGCACCATCATTTCTGTTGATGGCATTTACCTCTCCATATTCATTTTAATGAATATTAAAATTGAATTTTTAAAAATAATTTTGAGCTATTATATGTCATCAATAGGATACTGATAAATTATAGTGTATCCAGGTCAATTGGAATAACAGAGTTTGTTAAGAAAACATTCTGCATCTCACTCTGGTGAATAGCATCTGAGTCTTAAAAGCTCATTAAAGGCCATCTAAGAAGCATCAATTGGTCTCAGCCCACCTGGAGAACAGAAAAATGAAGAATATCAAAACATAAGACAAATATGAACCCAAGAGATAGAAAGAACTGCATGTGAGAGCTGCCAATTAAGTTCAGGAATTCATCCTAGTAGAAGTCCTGCATACCTCATTGCTGAATATCACTACAGTCACCTTCAGAGTACTCCCCTTGTAAAGCTATGTACCAATGCCAGTGCCTAGTCCAACCTTCAAAGCAATTTTGGAACTGTTTCTGAAATGGCCATTGCACACTGTGACACCAGTGGCAAGTTCACAAACCTAACTGTACAGTTGCCTGGAAGGGAGTTTTCAGCAAGTAAACAAATAACTGTATTGGAATACCCTACTTACTCACCTGATCTGGCCCGCAATGACTTTTTTCTTCACCTTATGATAAAGTAAATATTGATCCAGGAGGTCACATGTTGTCTCTTTATTGGAAGTGTTCAGTCCATTTACATTCAGTGTAATTATTGATAGGTATGCATTTATTGCTGTCATTTTTATGCATTTATTTTTCTGTTGGTGTTTTCTACGTTTCTCTCAATATTCTGTTCTGGGTCATTGTTCTTTATGGGTTGAATTTTCATCTTTTTCAGTGTTGGTTTTGTGTTTGTTGAGACTTCTGTATCATGTTTCTTGTTTTGACATGTTGGATTGTTATTATGCTTTGTGGCTACCCCTGTGATCCCCCTTAATATTCTAAGTTTAAACCCAATTTAAACTACTGCATATCTTTTAAACTTCCTCTCCATCTGAAAGGACTGTAAATACTATACTATATTCCTATTTTAACTGTGATGGTGTCATAGTTTTCATGATATGTTTACTGGTCCCCTTCTTTTAATATTTCAGCTTTGATTGAGTTTTATGACTTCCATGAGTAGGATTCTTGATGCTGTGTCCTGCATTGCCTCCTTAAATATACACTTAATGGCTTTGTTTTTGGAAGCAATGAGATTCTTTCAGTATTTCATGTACTTTGGGTTTGGTTTTTACAGTCATTAAGCTTTCGTTTATCTGCAAATGTCTTAATTTCATCTTCATATTTGAGAGAGTTTTGCAGGATATATAATTCTTGGTTGGAAGTTTTTCTCCTTCAAGACTTTGAATGTGTCATTCCACTACCTCCTTGACAACATCATTTCTGTGGAGAAGTCAGATGAAAGCCTACAGGGCTTCCCTCTGAATGTTAGCTTTCCTTTGAGCCTCACTGCCTTTAAGAGAATCTGTTTATGTTTCATTTTATTAAGCTTGATTATAATTATGTCTTGGTATATTTCTTTTGGGGTCTAATTTTTGTGGCATTCACTACATGTTTTGGATATCTACGTTCTCTTCTTTCATAATTTCAGGGAAGTTTTCTGTCAAAAACTCAACAACAATGCTGTCTGTTTTTTCAGCTATTCCTCCCTGGTAAGAAACGCCTATGAATCATTGAATATTCCTCTTAAATGTCTCACGTGTTTCTTAATGTTTCTTCATTTTTCTTATTTATTTTCTCTGATTTCTCCTTATAAATGCTGGTGGCAGCTGCTGTCTCAAAGTCACTAAGTCTAATTTCTTTCTCTTCAATTCTGTTCTTTTGACTTTGGATTGAATTGTCTGTCACTTTGTTATTGATCTGCTGAATTTCAGATTGTTGATATTCTATCAGTCCAAATAGCTTGCATAATTTTTCATTTTGCCCTGCTGCATTTTGTTTAATCTCTAAGAGGGCCCTATATGTAATTCTTTTGTACTTGACTTCTGATAGTTTCAGAAAGTCTTCTTCATCTGGGAAGTTTTTTGGTTCTTTACTTTGGGAGTTTTCCAGAGCCATGATGAACTGTTTCTTTAAATGATTAGCAATGGTTTGTTGCCTTTGGGCCATCTAGAGGCTACTTAGTTTCTCCAGTGTTTGGATGTCCTGGGATGCTATAACATAGTTCAAAGTGGGGAGGGGTAATGGCCTTGCTGCCATCCTCAGCTGGGCTCCACCAATAAGGTAACATTGTACTAAACACAGCCTTTGTGCTAAAAAATTGCTTTCCAGACTGGTAATGCTTCTCAGCTTGGGGATTAGCCCCAGCTGAGGCCTCTGATTTGGTGGCTCCACCTCCCAGCTGATCAAGATGGTGTTCCAGCCAAGCTGCCCTTCTTGCCACAAAAGATCAGAATCTATGGTGGAGCTCAGAAAAGAGAGGGTGGAGTAGTGCCTTCAGTAAGCAAACAGGCTCTCAAAATCTGGCTGTCCCATGAGCTGTCTCTCTGCTGTGCTATACACCGTTAACTTGAGCATTGCAGTTCAGCATATTTGCTGGCTCATGCCCATTCCCCACCTCCTAGATAACAAATAAGGTGTCAATACCTGCAGTCTGCCCAAGCAGTGAGTCAGCAGGATCAGGGCTCAGTGCGCACTGCCTCATGTTAGAAAGAAGTAGTTTCCTGTTTAGTGGTGTATAGTCCAATCTGACATCCCAATGCCATATCCTAGGGCTCCCTGGGTGTTTCTGAGTGTTCCAATTAATTATCTATCCAGGTCTTAGTTCTCAGGGAATTGAGGAGACATATGTCTAGGCTGCCATCTTGACCCCACCCTGATAAAGGAAATATTGAAAAGAAGACATTTGAATGACATTCAGGACATCAAGGGTAATACAATGACAGCTCTGATGGCTGTTCCAGAAAAACAGCTCCAAAATTGCTTTAAAATGTAGACTAGGCACTGGTGTCAGTGCACAGCTTCCCAAGGGAAGTGCTTGGAAACTGATCATAGTGATATTCAGCAATGAGGTAGCATTTTTTCTAGGATGACTTTGCAAACTTAATTGGCAGTCCTCATATCTAGGGGTACGTGTTAAAAGAAACCTCCATGGTAAGTTAAAGGAATTAAAGTAAAAAAAACTTGAGACATGGAAGTCAGTTCTATGGAACTGTAGGCATATTTTCCATATGCACAAGAGCCTGAGTGGCACAAACGGTTTGTGATTATCACTATTAACCTAAAGGTTGTCAGTTTGAACCCACCCAGAGGATACACAAAAGAAAGGCTGGCAAATTCCTTCCATAAAGATCATCATCAAGAAAACCCTACAAAATAGTTCTACTCTGTATCATGTGGACACAAAATTGAGTTGAAAATGCAGGAAATTTTTTGGTTCCACACACACAGGGTCACTAGACACAGCCACAAAAAACTATGTCCTTTGTATGGACTCAGGATTGTCTTTTTGTCCATGAAACCAGGATATACAAGCTGCTTATTCATCCAGACAAAATGTTGCTGGCCTTCCTCTTATAGCAGAAGTTTTTTTTTAGCACTTGTGCTGAACATTGCACATGTTCCAACACCACTGACAAGGATGAAAGTATGGTATATTTTTTCATGAAACATCCATATGAAAAAAACCTTCAAGGATGGGCTCACACAAGAGGCTGATGAGATTATTTACAGTGATGGCCCATCAGAGTATAAGAACAATATTGAATAAAGCCACGCTTCTCAAACTCCACCATGCTACAAAACTGAACTTACATCCTACTAGATCCATAATAAATAAATCATGTATTAAAAGTGAATACAAATATAACTAATGCTTTGATCATTGCATTTAATCCACAAAGAAACAGATCAGTTGAGATCTGCACATTATTTATTACTCATATATATAACAGCAAAGCAAAGAAGAAAAACATCTTGTGTAGGGCATGGGCTTGATGGTTCAATAAAACTTGTTAATCTTCATGGTCAAATCCACTGACACATGACAAGATTAGTTTTCTGGAGGCTAAAGAAATTATTTTACTGCACCAATATTTGCAGGATAAGGGAAACAACTGCCTGAGTAAGGTCTCCTCTGTCTTACTTTCTGCTGTTCTGACTTCAGTGAGAGTTTACAGAGACTATGAAATGCCCAGATTAAAGTTTCAACAAACTACCTTCAGCTGTTTTCAAGGGAAAAAAAAAAAAAATTAGCCTCTTCACTGATTTTATTGAGAAGTGGATCATTTCTTTCCTTGCTTCTTCTCCAGAAAGCTAATAGTTATAACTTCAGTTTGGATGCTTGTGTACACCAAAGTGCAATCAACATGGAACAGGTAAGTATTGTGGACATGATAACATCTGGAAGTCAAGTCAATAAGGTAAATATTCATCACAGTCACCTCTCATAAAGAATAAAGGCAGATTTTGTCTCCAGATTTTGATTTTCCACCCTGGTGTTGCAAAGCACAGATGTATTCTGTCTCCTGAGAGTTTGAGATTCAAAAACATATCATTCCGGAAAGCAAACTAACAAGTCATTTATC
Source organism: Heterohyrax brucei (assembly GCA_028571685.1). Classification (NCBI taxonomy): domain Eukaryota; kingdom Metazoa; phylum Chordata; class Mammalia; order Hyracoidea; family Procaviidae; genus Heterohyrax; species Heterohyrax brucei. The sequence continues at coordinate 135,797,383 of CM053142.1, read as the reverse complement.
ATGAAATACACTTATGACAGTGGTGGATTGGGAACAGAAAGAAACCATCCAAGTTTTTACATCAAACCAAGCAAATACAATCTTGCCAGAGTTAACTCAGCAATGCAAGATATTCTCTGCTTAAACTTTTCATTTAGGCAGCAGTTTTGTGAAATGCTATTAAGCTAAATCTGATAAATCTAAAGTTCCAGTATACGAGCAAAGGCAGAGAAAATAATTTTCAGTGAATGTAAGTAGAATTGATAAACTACAGATCACATTTTGGGAAACACTGCCTTTACAAGATAAAAGTTCCCAAGACACATGTGTAAAAATACACAGTGCCTTTTTCCCTAGAATCCCATAAGGAATTATTTAACACTTTCTAGGTAAACATCTGAAGACCCTCGTGGCAGAGTGGTTAATAGCTACAGATACTACTCAAAAGATTGGCAGTTTGAATCCACCAGGTGGTCCTTCAAAACTCTATAGGGCAGTTCTACTCTGTCCCGTAGGGTTGCTGCAAGTTAGAATCAATTGCACAGCAGTGGGCTTGGTTTTGTTTTAGACAAATATCTATATCACAGATTCTGTTATTGTATCTACAAACCTTGGCTTCTCCTGTGTGGAAGCAAAATTTCTGTCTCTAACTCCCTGATTCTTCTCACTATCAACCAAAACAAGAAACACTGATTATTGCTAATACCAAAGCCTAGAAGAAATAAACTGCCATCATACTTGATGATGTAGCCATTCTTCCATTTTAGAATAATTAGTCAATTTTGAATTTCTTATGATTTAAAATTTGTTAGACTGCATTTTAAAGTGAAAAAGTGAGCTACTGTTATGCTCTATTTGTGTCATGAGAGAGTGGGAAGAAAAAGTGTTCTACTTCACTCACAGAGCATTTCTCTTACATTCTATCAGCAACATCATGACTTCAGCCAGCAACAAAGTTAGTGAAAAGAAGAACTAAAACGAGCTGACGAAAAACGTTCAGTGCCAGAGCTATAAAAATGTTTTCTCAAACAGAAGTAGAAAACAGTGAAACATTTAGCTCTTAAAGTGAGCATAAAAGGGAAGATCAATGGTCCATCAGACTTTGGGTTGTCTCTGATAGTCATCAAGGGATACTGTTTTTGTTGTATGCAAGCTTCATCTCAGATGTTGAAGTTAGAGGGGTTAATGCTCTGAACATTCTTAACTTCACTCAATTTAGTTAAGGAGTCACAGGATATTGTAATATGGAGTGTGACTTGTTAAGTGATGAAAAGTAATTTAGGAAAAGACAAAAAAGTCTTATTCTTTGTTAGTTTTAAGAAAGTATGACTGGTTAATACTAGAGACATACTTCTCATTCTCATGCTAAATGTTTAAAACCAAAAAAAATAGTGTCCCAAAACTCACTGATGAGAGGGTGACTTAGAATGAACAATAAATTAAATTTTCATCATCCCCTTGAAAGAAGCTTCTGAAGATTTGTAAGAGAGTTTATTATTGTTAAAATGCATTTGAACTGCAAGTACTTACTGCGTGTTTGCTATTTACAAGATGCTGAGCTAGGCGACAACTATGACATTGCTAAAGACTCAGCTTCTATTCTAAGAAGACTAATGAAATAAATCCATACAAATATTTATGAAACATCGGGGCGCTATTAGAAAAGAAACGAGTGCCTTTCATGTTTTAAATGTAAAATGTGGTTTGCAAGTATAGAAAGAATAAAAAAAAAAAAAAAAGAAGCCTAGTGCAGTGATTAAGGGCACAGATATAACTGCCATATTTGAACCGTAACTCCACCATTTGTTAACTTTGACATTTTTGGCAAATTGCTGCCTCAGTTTCTCATCTCTACAATGTGGATGGAAAGCATAGCAATGTTGTATGTTTGTCACAAGGGTGACATTTCTAATACACTGGAATTATACAAAGCGATTAGAACATATTGTTTTTTAGGTGTTAACTGGAATTATTATTTTGGACATAAATATACATGAGCATGATAACCTGTCCTCAACACTACCATTCATATTCACTTTAAACTGGAAATATATATGTATTTCTTAGACAGCATATAGCATTCAACACTTCTGTGTTTATTCTTGATGAATGGGACTACTGAAATTGTTTCAACTTCTTCATGAGGAGCATGAAGTAACCAAGCCATGAGGTTCCTGCTGTGACTGATGCCTTTGCAGAAGAAAAATGATGTGGAAATAAATGTTTGCACATTCCATCTTAAACTTGTGGAGCTGAGAAACCATTTCAGGAATATGTGAGCCAAGCACAGCCATGCAACTGCCTGATTATTGCTTTGTGTTGGATAATAGTATTTACTGGGGGGGTGAAGGGGATATATACCAAGAATTCTCTACTGTAGGCTACATATTTTTATGGTGCTAAGGTAATTACATCTTATTGTAAAATTACAGCAGAGAGGCAACACACTACCGAGCCACACCAGTTGTTTGCTTTTGGATGTGCTCTGCCCTGGAGAAAGTCTTCCTCTCAGAATATCCTAGGCATGCAATGCTTTATTCTAGCCCTTGCACATCTCTTAAGGGTCTTCTGATTCCAAGACAGCCTTAGCACAGAATTGCTTCTAGAATCTGTGAGCTGTTTGGCTTAAATACAAAGGAGAGATAAGTAGGGATTGATAAAAAAGATGAAGAACTTAATTAAAAATGCCAGATCAAAAGAAACTCTTAGAAACTACACAACAGTATGACTAGCTTCCTCAGGCAGGTAGGAGATTGTATCTGAAGTTCATTTGAAAATAGACATTAAATAAATGATCTGATAAATTGTAGAATCACTTGAATAAATGTACAACTTTATTATAAAGTCAACACATAGTTGACTATATAATCAGGCCAGGGCAGAATTTGGATTTAGGTGTGCTGAAGTGAAATCTTGGCTCTATTAAGTTTGAACAATATGACCTTGGGCACATAGTGGAACCATGTCAGGCTTCAGCTTGTTGAAAGTTCAAATGGGTGATGTCATAAAATTCTGGGAACATAGAAACTATTTAAAAAATGTTAAGTACAAACATAAAAAATGCAGTTCTAAAAAAAATACTATTTTCTTTTTACTAAAGTGTTCAAGACACTAATAAAGGACAATAAAGATGACAAAACAATGTTTTGTTGATGCATAGAATCCATCACTCTAAGATAAGGTATTAAGTCAAACTAAATATACTGATTCTTAGAATGATGTCACTGCTTAAGGCAAAAATTTAGGCTTTCAGGGGGCAGAGTCAAGATAGCAGACTGGACATACATATTCTTAATTCCTTCTGAAAACTAAGGCCTGGATTGATAATTAAACAGAGTCTTCTGTGCACCCAGTGAGGCCTAGGACACAGCATAAGGCTGTCAATTCAGACTATGTGCCACTGAAAGGGAATCTTCTTCTCTTTCCCTGACCCCTACCCTTGTTGAATGGCCGGCTCTCACAGACTGAAGGTAACCGGCGTTTTTTTTTTTTAGTTTTTTCCTTTGTCTTAGCCAGCAGGCAGAGCTTGGGCTTAACTGGCAACAAAGCTCAGCCATATTGCTGACAGGATCAGCAGGCAGAATAGCCATAATTTGAGAGCCCATCTCTGGACTGTGAGCACCGTGGCCCCTTCACCCTCTCTTTCCAAAACTCCGCCATTGATTCTGCTGTTTCACAGCGGGTGGGAGATCTTGTGAGGGACATTATCTTGTTTGACTGGGAGGCAGAGTTACCCAAATGGAGGACTCGTAAGGTGCTAATTCCCTAGCTGGGAGGCAGTGCCAGCCTAGGGAGTACTTTCCTGGAAGAAAAGCTGTGTCCAGCACAGTGTAGCCTGACGGGTGGGGCCTGACAGTGGAGGACAGCAGGGCATTAGCTGTCCATACTTTGAAGTAGATTATAGCATCTGGGGTCAGATATAGAAGTGCTTACACTGCCAGCTGGGAAGAGGGGCTTGCACACCCGACACCCTGACTGATTTTGGGAACTTTCAGATAGCTTTTACCTTTCAAAATAAGACTAGCTAGAGAAGTAACTGCGGTGCATCCTGACAGCATCTCTTCCAGCCTTTACTTAACCACATCATAGGGTCAGCTGACAGCCCCCAGTGACTCCATAAGTAGGGTCATGTCTTTACCAACCAGAAGGTGGAGTCTGCTATACCAGAAATTCCACTGGGCCTAGTCACTGGAGCACATAGTGGTGACTAGTGATCACATTTCTTCTCAGACTGCACTTTAGCTCCTGTTACGGCAACACCAGAGAAACTAAACAACCTCTAGACCCCCAAAATCAACAAACATTGACCAGGCACTTAAAGAAAAATTCACCTATGGCCCTAACAGGCTCCCAAAATAAAGAACCAAATAACTTCCCAGATGAAGAAATCTTTCTGAAACTATCAGAGCTCAAGTACAAAAGTATTATATATAGAACCCTCCTAGAAATTATACAAAATGCAGCAGAGCAAAATAAAAAAATTAAGCAAGCTGTTTGAACTGATGGAACACCAGCATTCTGAAATCTGATATATCAATAACAAAATTAAATAAACATAAAATTCAATTTAAAGCCAAGAAAACAGAATTGAAAAAATGGAAAAACAGGTTTTCTGACTTGGAAGACAATGCTACTGACTCCACCATCTATAGGAGAAATCAGAGAAAAGAAACACAAAAAAATGAACAAGCATTAAGAAACATGTGGGACTCTATCAAGAGGAACAATCTATGATTAATTGGAATTCCTGAACAGGAAGGGACACCTGAAAACACAGAGAGTATTGCTGTTGAGCTGCGGACAGAAAACTTCCCTGAAATTATGAAAGAAGAGAATATAGATATCCAAGATGCCTATCAAACACCACACAATGTAGACTTTAAAAGAAACACACCAAGACATATTATAATCAAGCTTAACAAAATGAAACATAAGCAGAAACCCTTAAAGGCAGTGAGATTCAAAGCAAAGCTAACATTCAAAGGTAAACTTTCTAGGCTTTTGTCTGACTTCTCAGCAGAAACAATGCTGGCACAGACACAGGGGATAACACATTCAAAGCCTTAAAGGAGAAAATCTTCAACCAGAATTTATGTATCCTGCAAGACATCTTTCAAATGTGAAAATTAAATTGAGACATTCACAGATAAACAGAATCTCAGAGACTCTGTAAAAACCAAACCAAAGCTATGACAAATACTGAAAGAAGATCTTGGTTTAGAAGAACAAATCTATTAACTGTATATTTTAGGAGGCAATACAGGACACATCATCCAGAAACCTCCTCAGGGAAGGTACAAAACTAAATTAAAGCTATAATATTAAAAGAAGTGCTCCAGTGATCGTATCATGAAATCTATGATATCATCACATTAAAAAAAGGGATGTACTACACTAGTTATAGTCTCTCCAGAAGGAAAGGAAGTTAATAAGATATGTAAAAGTTACAACTGGGTTTAAGCAAATATTATTAAGGGAGATCACAGGGGTAGCAGCAAAGCACAAGAAAGGTGCAACATATCAAATCAAGAAACGTAATACAGGACTCTCAACAAACACAAACCAACAGTGAAAGGGGTGAAAAATCAGCCCATAAAAAAGTCCCAGAACACAATAGTAAAAGCAACAGAGAAAACATCAACACAAAAATGAACACATCAAAATAACAGTGCTAAACATACATCTATCAGTAATTACATTGAACACAAATGGACTGAACGCTCCAGTAAAGAGACAATGAGTGACATCCTGGACCAAAAGACACAACCCATCTATATGTTCCTTACAAGAAACTCACCTTAAAGATATGAACAAACTGAAAATTAAAGGATGGAAGAATATATAAGCTAACAATAAACAAAGAAGAGCAAGTGTGGCAATTGTAATCTCAGATAAAATAGATTTTAATGTAAAATCTACCATCGTGAAAAACGATGGACACTAATTATTGCTGAAAGTTTCAATATACAAGCAGGACTTAATAATATTAAGTACTTATGCACCCAATACAAGAGTATCTAAATGCATCCAACAAACACTGACTACATTAAAAAATGAGATAGATCACTGCACAATAATAGTGGGAGAATTCAACACCCTACTTTCAGTATTGGATAGATTTTTCTAGAGAAAAGCTCAATAAGGACACAGAAGATGGTCTTGTCACAATTAACTAACTAGACATCATTGACACATACAGAGCTTTCTATATATCAGCAGATAAGTACATCTTCTTTTCCAGTGGACATAGAACATTTTCCAGAATAGATTATGTGTTAGGACATAAAGAAAATCTCAACAAAATTCATACCATTGAATTATTGCAAAGCATCTTCTCAGATCATAATACCATAAAAGTCTAAATCAACAGCAGAAAAAACCCAGAAATGGGAACTTATGGAAACTGAACAGCATCTTGCTCAAAAAGCCATGAGTTATGGAAGAAATCAAGGGTGAAATAAAATATTTATGGAAGCAAATCACAATGAAAACACTTCCTACCAGAACCTATGGGATACAGCAATAGCAGTACTCAGGGGTCAGTTTATCTCTATAAATGCACACATCTGGAAGGAAGGAAAAACCCAAACCAATGAACTACCCTTACAGCTTGAACAAGTAGAAAAAGAACAACAGAGGAACCCCTCAGGTACCAGAAGAAAACATATCATAAAGATTAGAGCAGACCTAAATGAATTAGAGAATAGAAGAACAATTGAAAAAATTGATAAGACCAAAAGCTAGTTTTTTGAAAAGATCAATAGAATTGACAAATCATTGGCTAAACTTACTAAAGAAAAACAGGAAACAAATAACCCAAACAGCAAATGAGATTGGAGATATCATAACAGATCCAACAGAAATTAAAAATATTATGTCAGAATACTGTGAAAGACTGTACTCTAGCAAATTTGAAAACCTAGAGGAAATGGATAAACTCCTAGATTTATATCACCTACCAAAACTATCACAAGGTGAAGCAGAACAACTTAATAAACCCATTACAAAGGTAGAGACTGAAAAAGTCATCAAAAAACTACCAACCGAAAAAAAGCCCTGGCCCAGATGGCTTCACCACAGAATTCCACCAAGCTTTGAGAGCACAGTTAACTCCAATACTACTGAGACTGTTGCACAACATAGGAAGGGATGGAATACTCCCAAATTCATTCTATGAAGCCCGCACAACCATGATACCAAAGCTAGGGAAAGACCCAACAGAAAAGGAGAACTACAGACAAATACTACTCATGAACTTAGATGCAAAAATGTTCAAAAAAATCCTTGCCAATAGAATTCAACAACGTATCAAAAAAGTAATTCGTCACAACCAAATTGATTTATGCCAGGGATGCAAGGTAGGTTAAACTCAGAAAATCAATTAATGTGATCAACCACATAAATAACACAAAAGATAAGAAGCATTTTCTCAATTGATTTTCTCAATTGATGCAGACAAGGTATTTGACAAAGTCCAACATCCATTCATGCTAAAAACTTTTAGCAAAATAGGAATAGACAGCCAATTTCTCAATGCAATAAGGACCATTTATACATAGCCAACTGCCTACATCATCCTGAATGGAGAGAGATTGAAAGTTTTCCTTGAAAGTGGGAACTAGACAAGAATGCCCATTCTCACCTCTCCTATTCAATGTTGTACTATAAGTTATAGCCAGTGCAATTAGACGAGAACAAGAAATAAAGGGCATTTGCATCAGCAAAGAAGAAGTAAAAATCTCTATTTGCAGATGATATGACTGTATAGACAAAGAATCTGTAAGTAAACTACTCAACCTAATAGAAGAGTTCAGCAGTGTCTCAAGATACAAGAGAAACATAAGTAAATCAGTAGGATTCCTTTATACTAACAAAGAGATTATTAAAGAAGTCACCAAATGAATACTATTCACTATAGCCCCCAAGAAGATAAAACACCTAGGAATAAATCTAACTAGAGAAATAACAAACTTTTACAAAGAAAACAAGACCTTACTACAAGAAACTAAGAGAGACTTCCATAAATGGAGAAAACTAGCCCACTCATGGATAGGGAGACTTAACATTGTGAAAATGTCTATTTTACCGGAAGCAATTTACTTATATAATGCAATCCCAGTACAAATTCCAGGGACCTTTTCTAATGACATGGAGAAGCAAATCACCAACTTTGTTTGGAAAGGGAAGAAACCCCGGATACATAAGGCACTACTGAAGAAGAAGAACACACTGGGAGGCCTCTCAATACCCGACATTAGAAACTATTACACTGCCACAGTGGTCAAACAGCCTGACACTGGTACAAAATGAAACATATAGACCAATGGAACAGAGCTGAGACCCCAGAGATGCCACCATCCTCCTGCAAACAGTTGATGTTTGACAAAGCCCCAAACACCTTAAACTGGGGTAAAAACAGTCTTCTTAGCCAATGGTGCTGGCAAAATTGAATATCCACCTGCAAAAAATTGAAACAAGACCCATATCTCACACCTTATACAAAAACTAACTCAAATCTGATAACAGACCTAAATATCAAATCTAAAATGATAAAGCTTATCCGAGAAAAAATAGGGTCAACAATGGAAGTTTTAATACACAATGTAGAAGACTTCATAATCTTTCAAACAAAGCATGATCAACAGAAAATAAATGGGAACTACTAAGAATCAAACACCTTTGTTCATCCAAAGACTTTATGAAAAGAATTAAAAGACAACCTACAGAATGGAAAAAAATGTTTGGCAACTATATGTCAGACAAACATCTGATCTCCATAATCTATAAGGTACTACAAAATATCAACAAGAAAAGGATAAATAATCCAATTAAGCAATTGGAGAAGGAGATGGACAGACATTTCTCTAAAGAGGATATCCAGCCAGCCAAAAGACACATGAGGAACTGCTCATGATCATTAGCTGTTAAAGAAATTAAAATCAAAACTATGATGAGATATCATCTCACCCCAACAAGATTGGCTATGATCCAAAAACCACAAAACAACAAATGCTGGAGAGGTTATGGAGAAATTGGAACTCTCCTACACTTCTGGTGGGATTGCAAAATAATACAACCTCTTTGAAAAGCAAACTGGTGCTTCCTTAAGAAGCTGGAAATAGATATACCATTTGACCCAGTAATCCCACTGTTTCGAATATATCCTACAGAATGAAGGACATTTACATGAACAGATACATGCACATGAATGTTTACTGCAGCACAGTCCACAAGAGCAAAAGATGGAATCAACCCAGATGTCCAACAACAGATAAATGGATAAACCAACTATGGTACGTATACTCAATGGAACACTATGCAATGATAAAGAACAATGATGATTTTAGGAAGCATCTCATAACCTGGTTTCAACTAGAAGACATTACGTTGAGTGAAATTAGTCAGTGGCACAAAGACAAATATTGTATGAAACCCCTACTATAAGGACTTAAAAACAGACCCATACAGAAGAAAAGACTCTGACGGCTGCTGCAAGGGAGGGGAAAAAGGGAGTGAGAGGGCTGGTTATAGATTAGATAGTTGATAGAAATTTGGTTGGGTGAAATCAGTGACAGCACACATTAGAAAGAAGATCAATTCAACTAGACTTCAACATAACCTGAATACTCTTCCAATCTTAACCCAATATTGCAAGGATAGAGTATCAGAGACAGTGTTCCACAGACCATGCTCTCAGGGCATATCGAGGCCAATTGGCGTAACTAGCTTATTGCTAAGAGAGTCTTCAGCACCCCATATTGGTGAGTGGCATGTGAGATCTTAAAAGCTTGTAAGCTGCCATCTGAGGTACAACAAATGATCCCAACTCAGCAGGAACAGAGGATCACCAAGGACCAAAATGACAGAAATGAAAGAGAACCCAGAAGACAGAACGAACCATGTGAATGGGTGCCTACATCAACATGTGACCACAATAACCAGATGGTGTCCAGCCACCACCAGTGACAGCTGTGATGGGGCTCGATATTGAGTTTCAGAGGCAACATGAAAATCAAAAGAGGTGCACCCTGAGAACTCCACTAAAACACCACAACTGATGATTCGAAGGCCTCAAGATTACCCTGGGAGCATGGTCCTTATGCTGCCCCTGTCCACAAATCATTACTCTGGTCAACTTCTCGGACAGGAATAGATTGTACTTGGTGACACAGAGTGACCATATCATGTGTGCACTTTATGGGTCTATGTATCTATAGGATGTCATCCTACTGGCCTCTTACTAGACTGGAGTGGAGAGGGTGGAGAAGAGGAGGCAGGAGATTAAGAGGATATGACATGTATAGAACTGAAAGGAGGAGTGTGCTGTCACCAGGCTAGGAGAGCAGTGAGAGCTGCAAATAGGTGGGCATGCAAATTTAAACTGGATTATACACTTCCACTCAATCACAATAAATAAATAAAAAATATATATTTTAAAAAAACTTTAGGCTTTGATATAATAAAGTAACAATTCAATGAAGAAACAAAGGATGGAGTCAAAGGATACTTACGATTGAAGGATGGAAGTGAATCTAAGCTTTGAGTCCATGCAGTGTCCATTTGTTAGAACTTCACATTCTCTCCCCTGTGTCTTTCTTATTTCCTATTTCTTTGTCTCTTTATGCTGCACTATGGATAGTTTTTTTTTTGCTCTGTCTTCCAGCTTACAACTCTTTTTAGTTATTTCTAGTCTGTATTAAATCCACTTACTATGTTTTCAAATGTAGTTGCTGTACTTTCATATCTAAGGAATCTTTAGTTGTTGTCCAGATCTGCTTGTGTTTTACTGCTATATTCAAGCCTCTTTTTATTCCCTCAAATTATTAATATACTATTTATTCTCTATACTTGGCACATTAAGTGTCATAATTACACACATGATGGGTTTTTCTTTCTGTTGTCTCTACCAACTCATTCTCATGGAAGCTATTTCCTTGTATAATTGGTGCTTTTTGACTGTAAGATGCTATTTTTCTTTAGGATTTATCTGTGGAAATCATTTGTGGTGAAATAAGAAGATAGGTTTCCTAGAAAAGATGTGATCCAGTTTCTGCCTAGTGTCAGGGGGCATTCTCAGTGTAGGATCCACTACTTGATATTAAAACATTGACTTGAGGTTTACATTTTGATTGGATATTTTCCCTCTTTCCCTCTCCAGTCACAACTAGAATTTGCAACAGACAAATTCCTTTCAGTCATTTGAGGATGGAGGTAGGCTCATTTCTAGTTCACCTGTGTGTATAAGGTACAGAAAGCTTTTAAGGTCTTGGTTTTATGAAGATTTTCTATTTAACATCTAATAATTGGCTTTGTGTTCTTTTTCTAACTTCAGGACACCTTCAGAATTGATGTGAAAGTTCTCTTAGTTGGGAAAATGTCCTTAAGACAAAATCCAGCTTCAGCTTTTTTAACTTCTGTGTTCTTAAAAGAACGTGTAGTATGAAATCAGGGCTGAGTCTTCTAGTACTGATATGACCACAGAAAACAAGCTGAAAGACATTCTATTTTCAAAAAGAAGAATAACTTACTTGATATTAGCGCTATCAGGTAATCAACAATAGGATGCAGAAAACAGTAGTTTCTAAATAATTTTCTCAGTAGGTCATCAAATAGTCCTTAGCCTTCCCTCAAAGCAATCTGTGAAAACATCTGTGCAAGTGTGTACAAATAAATATTTCCATAATTTTAAAAGAAACAGTATATTTACCTTTTAAGTGACTACATGAGCCAAGTACATCTGGTTTTTGTTTTCTTCTTTTGCTCTGGCTAGAACTGTATCTATCTTTTGAGGTAAGAATTGGACCTGGTTGAAGGGGAACTTTTGTTTGAGACTTGAATGATTTGATTAATAAAGAGGTAAACTGTTTAATAATTGCTAAGTACTTTTTTGGAAACCCCGGTGGTGTAGTGGTTAAGTGCTATGGCTGCTAATCAAAAGGATGGTAGTTTGAATCCACCAGTTACTCCTTGAAAACTCTATGGGGCATTTCTACTCTTGCCTATAATGTTGCTATCAGTGCTAATCACTCGGAGGGCAGTGAGTGTTCAGTTGTTTTGAGTAAGTACTTTTCTGTTGTTAGAAAAAAATAGACACTCTTCAGTCCAAAATTAACAATCAAAATGGTCCCTAATAGTGAAACAACTGGGGAGCAATGATTTTGAATTACATTATCACAGATCATCTTGCATCTCCCCCACGTTATGTGTCAACTTGGCTAGTCCGGGATGCTGTTATCCTCCATTTTGTGATGTGTTGTAAATCCTAACCTCAGCCTATGGTTAATCAGGCAGGACTGGGTTATTTTAAAGAGGATTAAGTAATTTTTATTACACTGATGAGACAGGATTACGATGTACCACCTTACTTTAGTGACCACCTTACTCAGGTCACAGCCCTGATTTCATACAAGGGGAGTTTCCCTGGAGTGTGGCCTTCATTGTCCTTTATCTCTCAGTTTACAGGATATAAGAACCTCACACAAACCAGGGAATCATGGTGCAGCCAAAGTGCCATGGACATTTCTACACACATTTTTGGGGTAACACAAATTCAATCCATGAGAGAAGTTGTACCTCTGTTCCCCTTTACCTTCTTCTATACTTCTCATTTGTCAAAATGTAGACCCTTTAATACCAGTAGACCTCCTGGTTTATTCTTTAAATGTTAGTTTATTTCTTATGGCTAATTTTCATTTTCCTAGCCATTGTAGAATCCTTTCATTCTGGAAAATCTACTGAGCATTGCAATGCCTCTTTTCTAATCATGTGCTATGGAAACATATATTGTCTTATTCCCACTTCCATTTGGTTTTTATCTTCAATTGCTAATTCTTCTTTGAATATCCTGTACAAAACTATTCAAAATTCAGAAAGGCTCGGGACTGAACTGACCTTATGCAGTTAGCAGAAGCCCCAGCCCTTTCTGAGATGCACTGAAGCTGCCTGCCAGCCCAGTGGAAGCCTAGTCCCACACAGTTGCAAGGCAAGTAAATTAAAGGAATGGAGTATACTTTGTATAGTACACTGTATACTAAATGAAATGATAAATTTTTATTCATAATTGTGTCTATTGTATAAATGAATCATTGCAAAAGTCATCAGAATTTAGGATTTTTGCTCAAGCAAACACTAAAAACAACTGTAGCTGTGAAATTATTTCAGAAAGCTACAGAAGCAGTCTCACTACAGCCAAGTTCTATAAGCTAAACTAACACAGCTCTGGTTTTTAAAATTTTTATACATGTGATCACCACTCCAGTTTTCATAAAGCCAACAGAAGAAATAGTATCTAGCTAAAGGCAGAACCAACACTGAACCTTCTTACATACACATTTCATCAAAATAAAAAAGATGGGAGCAGTGTGCAACAGAGAAATTGAAAAAGAGAATATAAAAATCATTGGTAACAATATAATCAGACACAAGAGCAGCATCAAGAGAAGACCATGAGAATTTTTTTATTAGATTAGTTCACACATTACAGTAGTGCTACCTATTTTCACTAAACAACAGACATTTTCTTTCAGCTTTATCAAGTTAAATCAGAGCAGAACAGCTCGTCGAAAAAGAGAACAACTTTCTCAAGAAGAAGAAGAAGTAAAGACAAGCTGGTTTAGGTACTAAGTTTTGAGCAAGAATATAAAGAAACCATCAAACAAAGTTGAACCAAATACAAATACAAAAGAAAATTTGCTTGCTTCAGCAAAATGCACAAATTAATAATTTACCAGTAAGTGGCAAAGGCATTTATCATAGAAATGTCAATAAAATCATGTCATCTCACCCCTATGTTTTTTGTACAAGGGCAAAAAAGCATTTCCTTTGTATTATGTACTAAAATCACCTCTGGCCTGGTATAATGGTAGTTCAAGGCCAGAGGCAAAGACAAGGCTCTCTAGTACTAAAAAATAACACTCACTGCAGTACATTTCATCCTGGAAAGCCTTTTGATGATATTTTAGAGATAGCAGCAGATGATTCAGGGACAGAAACTACTTTAATATTTTCAGTAGTACCTACGAAGCAAGTAGTTTGCTTCTTTTACCATTACTTATATGGCACACTTATACCAAGATCAAGAAGCAGTCATGCAAACAGAATGATGCGACACTGCATGGTTTAAAGTAAGGAAAGGTGTGTGTCAAAGCTGTATCCCTTTGCCACACCTTTTCAATCTGTATGCCAAGCAAAATCCAAGAAGCTGCACTATATGAAGAGGAATGAGGCATCAGGATTGGAGGAAGATTTATTAACAACCTGCATTACGCAGACGACGCAACTCTTCTTGCCAGAAGTGAAAAGGATTTGAGACACTCACTGATGAAGATCAAAGACCACACACTTCAGTATGGATTGCACCTCCGTATGAAGGAAACAAAAACCCTTGCAACTGGACCAGTAAGCAACATCATGGTAAATGAAGAAAGGATTGGTGTTGTCACGGATTTCCTTTTACATGGATCCACAATCAACACCCATGGAAGCAGCAGCCAAGAAATCAAAAGACAAATTACATTGCGAAAATCTGCTGCAAAGGGCCTCTTTAAAGTAACAAAAAGTAAAGGTGTCACCTTGAAAATTAACGTGCACCTCTCCCAAGCCATGGTATTTTCAATCATATCACATGTATGCAAAAGCTGAACAATGAATAAAGAAGACAGAAGAATTCATCCCTTTGAATTGTGCTGTTGCAGAAGAGTGTTGAATGTACCATAGACTTCAACAAAAACAAACAGATCTGCTCAGGAAGAAGTACAACCAGAGTGTTCCTTGGAAGCAAAGATGATGAGACTGCATCTTACACACTTTGGATATGGCATCAGGAGGGATCAGTTCCTAGAGAAGGACATTGTGCTTGGTAGAACGGAGGTCAGTGAGAAAGAGGAAGACCCTTGATGAGATGGACTGACACAGTGACTGCAAAGATGGGCTTAAGCATAGAAATAATCATGGACATGGCACAAGACGAGGCAGTATTTCATTCTGTCGTGCATAAGGTCGCTATGTGTTGGAACCAACTCAACAGCACCTAAGAAAACAGCATACCAAGATGGAGAAGGAATGATACAAACATAAACATGTCCATGCACAACTAATATTTAATAAAGCACAGACTTTGTATTACATGCTTTGATGACCACGTGCTATGAAATTCAAGATTCAGTAAGAATTTTTTGTCAGTGGTCCTCCAATTTAGTGTGCTAATTTAGGAGAGCATACTCGACTTTACTTCTGGAGAGTATCAAAAAAATGAAGATATTACAACCTTGGAGAATACACATTTAATTGCTTTTTATACTAAGAAATGCTTTATTAACTAAAATTTATTCCTGTAATATGAAATCATCATTTTACTCTGACCTTGAAGTTGACAGACAAGCAGTGAACAAACAGTCTTCCTATAATGACTGTTCATATATGGAAGCCAATTATTAAGTCACTTCTTAGGCCCCTATACTCCACTGTGCACATATGTAAATTCTTTAACCTTTCCTGATGGGCTTTAATCTCCAAATATGGCAAAATAAATGCCTCTCTGGTCCTCTGTCTCCCTCTTCTTTGCTTGATTGACATACCAGTATGTTGCTAAATAAAGAAATTCTATTTTTTATTTTTTCATTCAAACATAAAATACTTGCTTTACTGTCTTGGCCGGTGGGTGGAGCTGGGTCTTGCCTAGCAGTTAGACTCAGACGCGCTGCTGGGGGGAGAGGCAAGCGAAATTCCCATATTTTGAGAGCCAGGCTTAGGACCCTGTTAATCTAGCCACTTTGAGCCTTTTGTTTTATATCTGCCTCAGAGGGGTTTGTACGGAATTTTGCAGTCAGTGTGTGGGATGCCATGTTGGTACCGAGATTTTAGTGGGACCTAATTCTTAGCCTGGGAGCCAGCTCCTTCAAACAGGACAGCGCTTCTCCAACAGAAAAGCAGTAATTTACCGAAGGCCACCTACATTGGGGGCCCTGCACAGAAGCAGAGGAATCACTACCTCTCGGCACCGTTAGCCCCTCTATCTGCTGCCTGTGTGGAGGACGCCATCTTGGATACAGTGGCCACAGCTGGACCTAATTCTTACCTTGGAAGCCAGAGCCTGCCCACAGGAGAGCGCTTTTCTATCACAAAAGCAGTACTCCACGCAGTGCTGCCTAAGGCTAGGCCCTGTCAGCAGAGGCCAACAGGGCAGTAGCATTGCTGTATTCTGAACTAGTTTGTTATCATCTGGAGTCAGATATTGTGACATTTACGTTGTCAGTTGAGAAGAGGGACCTCTACATCTGAAAACCTAACTGACTTGTGAAATGGTCAGATACCTTTTGCTTTACATTTTAAGATCGTCAAGAGAAACATTTGCAATCCAGCCTCACAGTACCTCTTCCAGCCTCTACATATTCACATGGGACCCAAAAAGCAACAGACAATTGTGGCATACAAGAACCCACTCATGGCTTCAGAAGGCTCTCAAACAAAGCAACCAAGGAGTTTTCCAGATGAAGAAACTTTTATGAAAGCATCATGAAGTGAATACAAAATGATTATATACAGAGCTTGGCTTCTAGACCTTATGCAAAATGCAGCAGAACAAAATAAAAAGTTAAGCAATCTGATGGAACACCAGTACTCTGAAATCAAACAGATCAAGAACAAAATCAAAGACATAGAAACTTCAATGCAAAGCCAAGAAAACAGAATGGAACAAATAGAAAAAAGAATTTCTGACTTGGAAGACAGAGCTACTGATGCCAGTGTCTATGAGCAGAAATCAGAAGAAAGAAACAAGAAAAATGAAGAAACATTAAGAAGCATGTGGGGCTCTATTAAGAGGAATAACCTTCGATTAATTGGAGTCCCTGAACAGGATGAGACATCTGAGAACACAGAGAGTATCATTGCTGAGATGCTGAAAGAAAACTTCCCAGAAATCATGAAGGAAGAGAATATAGACATCTCAGATGCATATCGTACGCCACCCAATATAGATCTCAAAAGAAAGACTCCAAGACATATTATAATCAAGCTTAACAAAATGAAACATAAGCAGCAACTCTTAAAGGAAGCAACACTCAAAGCAAAGCTAACATTCAGAGGGAAACCCTGTAGGCTCTCATCAGATTTCTCATCAGAAACCATGCTGGCACAGAGACAGTGGCATAACACATTCAAAGCCTTGAAGGAGAAGAACTTCCAACCAAGAATTATATATCCTGTAAAACTGTATTTCAAATACGAAAATGAAATTAAGACATTCGCAGATAAACAGAAACTCAGAAACTTTGTAAAAACCAAACCCGAACTACAAGAAATACTGAAAGAAGTTCTTGTCTCTGGCTTAGAAGAATGAAACCACTAACTTTATATTTTAGAACGACACACTACTCAATACTCTACTCATTTAGGGAAGGCTCCAAGGTCAATCACAGTTTTGATATGGAAAGAAGCAATCCAGTGATCATTATGAAAACTATGTTGTCATCATAATAAAAAGAGGGATGTACTGCAGTTGTTATAGTCCTTCCAGATGGAGAGGAAGATGACAAGACTGGTAGTAGTTAAAATTGGGTTTATATACAGTTTCTTAAGGGGAATCATAGGGGCAGCTGTAAAGCACAACAAAGATGTATCATACCATTTCAAGAAATTTAACACATGAGTCTCAACAACTACAAAACCAGCTCTGAAAAAGGTGAAAAATCAACTCACAAAAAAGAATGTCCGAGAACAGACTAATAAGAACAACAGAGAAAACATCAACATAAAGATAAACATATCACAATGGCAGCAGTGAACACATAACTATCAATAATTACATTGAATGTGAGTGGACTGAATGTTCCAGTAAAGAGACACTGAGTGTTATCTTGGATCAAAAGACATGATCTATCCATATGCTGTCTACAAGAAACTCACTTGAGACCTAAAGATAGGAACAAACTGAAAATTAAAGGATGGAAGAATATATACCAAGCTAACAATGAACAAAGAAGAGCAGGGGTGGCAATTCTAATCTCAGACAAAATCAGTTTTAATGTCAAATCCACCATTGTGGACAAAGATGACAATGAGATACCATCTCACCCCAACAAGGTTGGCCATGATCCAAAAAAAACAAAACAACAAATGCTGGAGAGGCTGTGGAGAAAGTGGAACCCTCCTACACTGTTCGTGGGATTGCAAAATGGTCCAGCCTCTTTGGAAAGCAATCTGGTGCTTCCTTAAAAAGATGGATATTGATATACCATTTGACCCAGTAATTCCACTGCTTGAAATATATCCTACAGAATCAAGGCCTTTCACAACAATGGACACATGCACAAGATTGTTTATTGCAGCACAGTCCACAATAGCAAAAAGATGGAATCAACCCAGATGCCCAACAACAGAACAATGGATAGGTAAACTATGGTATATATACTCAATGGAGCATTACGCAATGATAAAGAATAACGATGATTCCAGGAAACATCTCATGACCTGGTTTCAACTGGAAGACATTATGTTGAGTGAAAGTAGTCAGCGACAAAAGGACAAATATTGTATGAGACCTCTACGATAAGATCTCAAAAACAGACTTGTGTATAGAAGAAAAGATTCTCTGACAGCCGCAAGGGAGGGGAGGGAAGGAGGACGAGGGGGGGAGGGTTTAGATTAGATAGTTGCTAGGTATCTGGTTGGGTGAAATCGGTGATAGCACACATTAGAAACAAGAACAATATTAAGGGGACTTCAGCATAACTTGAATACTCCTTCCCTCTTAACGCAATATTGCAAGGATAGAGTAGCTGGGGCAAGGGACAGGGGACCGTGCTCTTAGGTGAAATCGAGGCCAATTGGCACAACTAGCATTTTGCTAAGAGGGCTCTCTGCCCCCTTAGCCACTCACATTGGTGAGTGGCATCTGGGGTCTTAAGAGCTGCCAAACTGCCATCCGAGGGCACAGCAAATGGTCCCAACTCAGCAGGAACAGATGCTCCCTGAGAACCAATATGACATGGGGTAAAGACAACCCAGAAGATAGAGAGACCCACTTGAGTGAATGCCTACATCAACTTGGGACCGAAAGAACTGGATTGTGCCCGGCCACCACCAGTGATAGCCGCGATGGAGCTCACTAAGTTGCGTCTCACTGGCAACACAAGAATAAAAAGGGGTGCATCCTGAGATCTCCACTAAAAGACTGCAGTTGATGGTCCAGCACTTTTGTGGTTCCCCTGGGAGCATGGCCCCTGGTCCTGATACTGCCCTTGCCTGTAAATTATAATGAAGGTCTACTCTTCAGACACGAATGGATTGGACTTGGTGATGCAGAGTGACCATATATTGGATGCACTTTATGGTTCTATGCATCTATAGGATATCATCCTGCTGACCTCAGTCTGGAGGAAGGAGAGTGGGTACAGAGGAAGGGAAAGGAGACTGTTGGGAGGATGAGACATGTAGGAAGCACAGAGGAATAGAGTGCTGTCACTGGGCAGGGAGAGCAGTGGGAGCTGCATATAGGTGGGCATGTAAATTTACATGGGAATGTACATTTTCACTCAGTCATATTAAATAAAAATTAAAAAATTAAAAAAAAATCCTTGCTTTGCTATATATCAGAAGTCTACAACTCAAATCATGTTTTCTATTTAAACAGTGATCTATTAAGTGTTTACTTATAGAAGATATTCTGATATCCCAGCTCGGCCCCCTAGGAGAATGTGCACATTATTAAACTCTCTAGGTCTCTTTCTTTGTATGTAACTTGAAGACGCAGAAGATCAAGTAAGATAATAACTTCACGTCCCTCACCACAAAAGACCCTATGAAACAACTAATATTGTTTCTATTAATATTAATATCTTTACCTCTCAAAAAGCTAGTTGCCAACTTTTTAATAGATATGACCAGAGCTACTATAAGCCCCCAAACCAAACCCATTTCTGTTAAGTCTATTTGGACTCATAGCAATCCTACAGAACATGGTAGAAATACCCTGTGGGGTATCCAAGGAGTACCTGGTGGGTTCCAACTGCTGACCTTTGAGTTAGCAGCTGGATGCATGACATACATAACATAGCAGACAATGCATAGTGAAGTGTATATAAACACATCAAAGAGAACAGAATAATAATTAATTACATGTATTTTTAGTACAGACATAGCACGTGAAACTGTATAGGGAAAGCAAAGGCTAAGAGGAAGGACTTGTTTAGAAGAGGAAGAGGAGGAAAGACTTGCAGAACACGGAGATAACTGTGCCTGAGGCAGCAGAGGGAAGTGGCATCACGAAAAGATCCGAGTTGACAGGAAGGGGTCCCCAGAGATCTAGGGATGAAACGTCAGCACACATGTGACAGAATCCATTAGAAAACAGCATGTTTGTATAACGCAATCTTTCATCCCCTTCCTGACTTTACATGGAATTATGGATGAAATTCCTTAATCCTATTTCCAGTGCCAACTCTTTTGTCCTAATTCCTATCAAAAAAATTGGGTCTTTCTCTCTGAAACATCATGATGTTTTACTCACATTGTTTTTCTGATTTCCATGTTAATACAAAACAAAAACCCACAGCCATTCAGAGATTTTGACTCACAGTGACCACATAGGGCAGAGCAGAAATGACCCATCAGGTTCCCAGGGAGTGGATATTTGGTTACCAGCCATAGCTGACTGTAGCTCTTTAACCACTGCACTACCAGAGTTAAAGTTAATTCATATCAACCAATATTTTTTGAGTGCTTATTATATACAAACAGCATAATGTCTCCTGGAGATATACCAGCAAAAAACATAGATTTAGATCTTTCTTATATATAGGAAGTTTGCAATCAGCAGAGTGAGGGGAACAGACATTACAGTAAACATAATATAGAGCAAAACATATTAGATATCAAAAGGTGATCACTGCCAAGGGACAAAAGAATAAGTGCAGCAGAATAAGGGAAGCCATGAAAATGAAGTCACAGAGATGAGAAGTAAATTAAGAGTTTACATCAGGTTGGGGACAGTGAATGAGACAGTAAGATTAGGTAGGGCCTCATGGGTCATGCTGAAGACTGGCTTTCATTCACATTTTGGTGCGGGATCATTGTAATACTTTGACACTGCGCGACAAGGTTCAAAAACATCATTCTGACTTATTAAAAAATATACTGCAGGGAAGTAGAATTAGAAGCTGAAAGATCTTCTATGAAACTGCTGCAGTAACCCAAATATAAAAACTAAATATGTTGCTGTCAAGTAAATTCTGACTCATACTATTCCTGTAGGATAGAATAGAAATCCACAAAGTTTTCAAGGAGTGAACTGTCAACCTTTTAGTTAGCAGCTGTATCTCTTACCCACTGTGCCACCTGGGCTATAGGTGGGTAGCTGAGACCAGGCTAGCAATACTGGTGACAGTGACAAGAGGTGAGGCTGTGTGGCGAGGTCAACAGAATTTCCTGACAAACAAGATGAGAGTAAGAGAGAATTAAAGGTGGCCTGAGAACCAGGAGTTAGAATCAGTGGAAATGGTTCATATCTTAACTAGTCTTGAAATAATTTTTATTTGCAGAAGGCATTGGATCCCAGTTCACATCCTGTTTCTCCACTTGCTAGTTGTCTTACCCTATGCAAATCACTTAACTGCTTAACTGTTTCCCAATCAATGAAATAGATAAGAAAACACTGATTAAAGCATTTTACAATATTGTCTTGTACACAGTAAATGCTCATTAAAGGACAGATATGTGTTATTGTTATTGTGGTTGTGGTTGTGGTTGTTATTAGGTGCCATTCAGTCAGTTCTGACGCATGGTGACCCTGTATGCAACAAAACAAAACAGTGCCCAGTCCTGTACCATCATCACGATCACTGCTGTGGCTTAGCCTGTTGGTGCAGCCACTCTGCCCATTTACCTTGATGAGGTTCTTCCTCTCTTTCACTGACCCTCGAATTTACCAAGTATGCTGTCTTTCTCCAGGGGCTGGTGTCTACTGATAACATATCCAAAATAAGTGAGATGAAGTCTTGCAGTCCTTGCTTCCAAGGAGAATTCTGGCTGTATTTTTTCCAAGACAGATTTTATTCTTTCTTGTGGCAGTCAATGGCATACTCAATTTTCTTCCCCCACATCATTTTCAAAGGCATCAATTCTTCTTCAGCCCTTTTAATACACTGTCTAGATTTCTCATGCATATGAAGTAACTGAAAACACATGGCTTGGGTCAAGTACACCTCAGTCCTCAAAGTGATACCTTTGCTTGCTAATTTTACTTTAAGGAGGTGTTTTGTAGCAGAATTGCCTGATGTACACTCTGTTTGATTTCCTGACTGCTGCTTCCATGGATGTTGATTGTCAAACCAAGTCAAGTAAAATCATGACCATTTTAATATTTTCTTTGTTCATCATGATACCGCTTATTGTTTCAGTTGTAAAGATTTGTGTTTTTATCATGTTGAGTATACTCCACAGCAAAGGCGGTAGTCTCTGCTTTCCATCACAGATGCTTCAAGTTCTCTTTGCTTTTAGCAAGTAGGGCTGTCTCATCTGCATATAACCAGCTACTGAATCTTCTTCCAATCCTAATGCCAAGTTCTTCTTCATACAGTCCAGCTTCTCAGATTCTTTGCTTAGCTTATACATTGAAAAAGCATGGTGAAAGGACACAACTCTGACGTACACTTTTCCTGATTTTAAACCACACAGTATTTCCTTGTTTTGATTCAACAACTATCTCTTGATACATGTACAAATTTCTCATGAGCATGACTAAGTGTTCTGGAATTCTCGATTTTTCCAATGTTATTTGTAATTTGCTATGAATCATACTGTTGAATACATTTGCATAGTCAAGAAAACACAGGTAAACATCTTTCTGGTATTCTGTGCTTTCAGTCGATACACATCTAACATCAGCGATGATATCCCTTGTTCCACATCCTCTTCTGAATCTGGCTGGAATTTCTAGAAGTTCCCTGACAGTATACTGCTACAAATCATTTCTGAATTATCTTCAGCAAAAGCATTATTGTTATTCTTAATAAAATTACTGCTATTATTCCATGTGTTTTGTGTCTACCCATTATTGTCAGGTCAATTCCAACGCATAGAACCCTATAGGACAGAACGGAACTGCCCCGTATGGTTTCTGAGGCTGTAACCTTTATAGAAGCAGACTGCCACATTTTTCTCTAGCAGAAAAGATTGTAGGTTCAAACTGCCAACCTTCTCAGTTAGCAGCTGAGTGCTTAAGAACTGAGACATCAGGTCTCTTTGTTTATGTGCACTCTGGAAATAACCACTAACCTTCCTGAAGCAAGCATCTTTTGTTTTTCTATAGAAACCACTCATTTTGTATTAGTATGTGCATTACCCATGTATTAATCATGACCTTGCTGACATGATGCTACAGATGCGAATTCTGATATCACAAAAGACAGCAATGCAAATAGTCAGGTACTTCATATCCAGTTCTACAGATGACAGATAATTTATACATTTGCTCTGATAGCTATAGAGGGATTTCAAATGGTTAGGTATGGAATATATTGGCAGAACATTACAAATTGTATTGACTTTTTTCCCCTTAATTTGTATTCACCATGATGACGAATTTCTTGTGAATTTTTTTTTCCTGCTTACACACTCTTTCCTTTGACTCAATAATTTTATTAGGCCACTAAAATACTGTAACCTTGATATAAGAAGTGCCGAAACATGCTCTTATTTTTAGAGAATCCTCTTTAAATTTGCTTAAGTCATTTTGAAAGCTGTTCCTCATTTCTAAGCTTACAGGGAACCTCTCCAACTTGGCATCTTATTTATATTTAATGAGCATTCTCTCTTTCTCATCATCCAGGTCACTGGGTCATTGATTCTTACTTCCCTTCATGCTTTTAGTGCAAAGAGACTGCTTCAATCCATCTTTTGCAATCCTTCCTGTCTATGAACATAACTGTCCTGTTTCCATTGCACTTTTAGGTTTGTCTTTTTTTCATTCTACTATTAAAATGGGAAACTTAATTTAATTAAATCTAACTTGTTTTCCTGGACTAGTTCTCATTTTTTCTCTTCCCATTCTAAGAAAATGTATGATGCAATTTAAGTAGTTTATTTATTTTTTTTTAATGCTGGCCTTAGGATTATTCATATTTAACAGCATTCATTATTTCTTCAGAGTATCCAGTTCTTAGATTCAAGCCTATGAAAATTAGTATCTGTTCTACTGGATCCTAGTTCTTATTATCCTGTACTCTTTTGAACCTTTAGGATGCATTTCTATATAAAAAAGATGTTAAAAACATAGTGAAATTACAATTCAGGAAGAATAATGAAACAGAAGCAGAAATAATTGAAACAATTATTAAAGTATTAATTAAAAGAGATGATAGTTTAGGAGAGAATTGATGTAATGAGGGGTTAACTATCAGCAGAGGTTACTGCTGACTAGTAATAGAGAAATACAGGGAGAAAAGCACCAATGACCAGTATCAAGGTTTCAGTAATGACAATAACATAAAAGATTATAAAAAAGGAAAATAAACAGCACAAATTCTAGATTTTATAATGATCGATATAATCCACAGATGCTTATTAATTCCGTCATTTACAGAAACAGTATTTCTAGAATGCAAGTGTAATCATGTTACTGCTCTGCCTTCAACTCTTCATTCATTCCTCAAGATCTGTCAAAAACAAAGGAGGAAATAAAGATGTTTTTAAGCACACAAAATCTGAAAGAATTTATTACTATCAGATCTACACTACAGGAAAGGTTAAAGATTCCAACTCATAGCTACCCTACAGGACAAAGTAGAACTGCCCCATAGAGTTTTCAAGGAATGCCTGGTAGATTCGAACTGCTAATCTTTTGGATAGCAGCCATATCACTTAATCACCACACCATCAGGTTTCAAAAAAGTCTATAACGCAAGTGGAAAATGACATCAGCTAGAAGCAAAGCAGTGAAGAATACCCCCCCAAAAATAGTAATTATACGGGTAAACACATAATATTTTTCTTACTATTTAAAAATCATTAAAATATAATTGACTTATTATAATGTATTGTGAGGTCTTTAAAACATATGACAAAACAGAAAAAATGAGATGAGAGAAATACCATTATATTGTTACAAGGTTCCTATGCTACATATGAGGTAGTATAATATTGCTTCTAGATATACTACAAGTAAAAACAGATAATACAAACCTAAAGTATCATTAAAATTATAAAACACCCACAGAGTGGGAAAAAATATTTGACAACTCTATGTCAGATCGACGCCTGATCTCCATAATCTATAAGATACTACAAAATATCAATAAGAAGAAGATAAACCATCCAATTAAGCGATGGGCAAAGGAGATGGACAGACACTTCACTAAAGAGGAGATCCAGGCAGCCAAAAAACACATGCGGACATGTTCACGATCTTTAGTTATTAAAGAAATTCAAATCAAGACAACAATGAGATACCATCTTACCCCAACAAGATTGGCCATGATCCAGAAAACACAAAACAACAAATGCTGGAGAGGCTGTGGAGAAAGTGGAACCCTCCTACACTGTTGGTGGGATTGCAAAATGGTCCAGCCTCTTTGGAAGTCAATCTGGCACTTCCTTAAAAAAATGGATATTGATATAGCATTTGACCCAGTAATTCCACTACTTGGAATATATCCTACAGATTCAAGGCCTTTCACACCAACGGACACATGCACCAGAATGTTTACCGCGGCACAGTCCACAATAGCAAAAAGGTGGAATCAACTCAGATGCCCAACAATAGAAGAATGGATAGGTAAACCGTGGTACATATACTCAATGGAGCACTACGCAATGATAAAGAATAACGATGATTCCAGGAAACATCTCCTAACCTGGTTTCAACTGGAAGACATTATGTTGAGTGAGAGTAGTCAGCGACAAAAGGACAAATACTGTATGAGACCTCTACGATAAGATCTCAAAAACAGACTTGTGTATAGAAGATAAGACTCTTTGACAGCTGCAAGGGAGGGGAAGGGGGGAGGGAGGGCAAGGGGGGGAGGGTTTAGTTTAGGTAGTTACTAGAAATCTAGTTGGGAGAAAGCGGTGACAGCACACATTAGGAACAAGAACAACATTAAGTGGACTTCAGCATAACTTGAGTACTCCTTCCATCTTAACTCAATATTGCAAGGATAGAGTAGCTGGGGCGAGCGGCGGGGGACCATGCTCTTAGGCGAATTCCAGGCCAATTGACACAACTAGCGTTTTGCTAAGAGAGCTCTCTGCACCCCACATTGGTGAGTGGCGTCTGGGGTCTTAAAAGCTGCCAAGATGCCATCCGAGGACACAGCAAATGGTCCCAACTCAGCAGGAACGGATGCTCACCGAGGGCCAAAATGGCATGTGGTAAAGACAACCGAGAAGACAGAGAGACCCACAAGAGTGGGTGCCTACATCGACCTGGGACCAGAAGACCCGGATGGCGCCCGGCCACCACCAGTGATAGCCATGACGGAGCTCACAGAGAGGAGCCTCACTGGCAACACAAGAATAAAAAGAGGTGCATCATGAGATCTCCACTAAAAGACCTCAATTGATGGTCCAGCGGTTTTGGGGTTCCTCTGAGAGCATGACCCCCAGCCCTGATGTTGCCCGTTCCCATAAATTATAACAAAGATCCACTCTTTGGACAGGAATGGAATGGACTTGGCAATGCAGAGTAACCATATGTTGGAAGCACTTTATGGTTCTATACATCTATAGGATATCATCTTGCTGACCTCTGGCTGGAGGAAGGGGAGTGGACGGAGAGGAGGGGAAAGGAGACTGTTGGGAGGATGAGACATGTATGGAGCAGAGAGGAATAGTGTGCAGTCACCGGACAGGGAGAGCAGTGGAAGCTGCATATAGGGGGGCATGTAAATTTACATGTGAATGTACATTTTCACTCAGTTATGTTAAATAAAAATAAAAAAAAAGATTAAAAAAAGAAAAAATTATAAATCAAAGCACTGTAGCAAAGGAGATAAAACAAAATCATAAAAACTGAATTAACACAAAATAAGGTAAAGCAAGTAAGAAATGATTAAGGAACAGATAGAATTTAAAGCAAATCATATCATCAGTAACATTAAAGATGAATGCCTAAACATCAAAAGCAAAAGGCAGAGATTGTTGAGAGTAGAGACAATGATAAGACCCAAATACATCCTGACTATAAAAAATAGACTTCAAATAAGTTTAAAGAGTCAAATAGGTAAAAAACAAAATGATGGGAAAGGATATAACATGCCAAAACCAATAAACAGACATCTAGAGTAGGTATAATAATTTCAGACAAAATATATTTCAGAGCAAAGGATATTACCAGGGATTTTAAAGAGATCATTTTCTAATGATAAAGGAATCAAGTCATAAAAGTGACATAGTCTTAAATGTTTATGCATCCATAAGGAGAGCTTTAAACATGTGAAGCAAAATCTAATAGGTCTACAAGGAAAAATAAACAAATCTACAATCATAGATCTCTAGAACTCTTTCTCAACTGATAAAATGAATGGAAAAAATAATTAATATATAGAACATTTGAACAACTCTATCAACCATCTTGATATAACTGACATTCATATAACACCCAATGAGAGCAGAATACAGATTCTTTTCAAGTACACACAGTGCATTAAGCAACAAATATCAAATTCTAGGCCATAAAACAAGTTTCAATAAATCTGAGATGCAACTCATACAGAGTATGTTCACCTTAAAAATAGAGTTCAATAAGAAATGAATAACAGAAGGTGCTTCAGAAAATATTTAAATATTAGGGTACAGACTTCTAAGTAATCTATGAATCAAGGAATTAAAAAAACCTAGGAATATCTTAAATTGAACAAAAATGAAAATTCAACACTTAAAAATGTGTGAGATACCACTAAAGCCATACTTAGGCAGCAGTTTGTATGATGAATGAATTATAAATTAAAGAAAGATCTCAAATTAATGACCTCAGTTCTCACCTTCAGAAAATAGAAAAGCCAAGGCAAGTGCCATTGAGTTGGAAAATAGAAAAAGAAGAGCAAATTTAACCCAAAGCTGTATTTTAAAAATGACAATTATTGGATAGAAAATCAATGAAATAAAAAACAAAAGAGAAAATCCATAAAACCAAAATCTGGTCTAGTTTATTTTTGTTTTATTTTTAGCAGCTCCATAACACTGATAAACTTCAAGCTAGACTGGCCAGGAATAAAGTGATAGGATACCAGTTACCACTACTTGGAATGAAAGAGGTGATACAATGACAGATTTCAACGTTAAAGGACACTAAGGGACATATAATGTATAATTTTGCACCAATAAATTAAACATCTTAGGTGAAATGGGCTAAGTCTTTGGGAAAGGTACAAATTACTAACGCTTACTCACAAAGAAATAAATAATGTCATGGATTAGATTGTACCCTTCCCCCCAAAACATGTGTAGCCATGTGGCTGGGCCATGGTTCCCAATACTTTGTGATTGTCCTCGATTTTTTGACTTTACTGCTGTTTATTAAATGATTAGGATGGGACTGTAAATCACTTCAGAAAATCACTTCCCTGCTCCACTGTAAAGGGAGTTTCCTGGAGTGTGGCTCGTCCCACCCTTAATCCTTGCATCCTACCAGAGATGAAAGGAAAGAGAAGCAGACAGAGAATTGGGAACCTCAAACCACCAAGAAAGCAGCACTGGAGAAGAGTGCATCCTTCAGACCGGAGGTTCCTGCACCCAGGTGCTCCCTGGACAAAGACTGATGCAATACCAGACTTTCCTCTGGAGCTGACAAGGGGGAAGGCCTTCCCCTGGAGCAGACATCCTGAATTTGGACTTGTAGCCTACCAGACTGTGTAAGAATAAACCTTCCTTTGTTAAAGCCATCCACTTACGGTATTTCTGTTAGAGCAGCTGTAGGTGACTAAAACAACACGAATAACCTTGTTGTTACAGCTTGAACTGTGTCCATCAAAGAAGATATGTTGAAGTCCTAATTCTTTCTACCTATGAAAGTACACTGTTTCAGATACAGCCTTTAGAGATATTACCCGTTAATTTCACATAAGGTCATACTGGAGTAGAGTGAAACCCATGTGATGTCCTTAGAAAAGTGAAAGGAGATCCACACAGACAGAGGCAGAGGATAATGCTATCAGCTGTAAGCCAACAAACACCTGGAGCTACCAGCAGCTAGAATATAGCCATCTAACAGTCTCTCTCACGCAATTTTCATGCTTCTAGCCTCTGTAACTGTGAAACAATAATTTTCTGTTCTTATAAGCCATCTAGTAATTATGCAGCCCTAGGAAATGGAATTATTAGTTAAAAACCTTCCCATGAAGGAAATTCCATGCCCAGATAACTCCACTAGAAAGAACATAAATTATAGACAAGTTCTTCCAGAAAAAATGAAAAGGAGGTAATAGATCACAACTCAGTCTCTGAGGCCAGTGTCACAGTGACAACAAAACCAGAGAAGGTCCTCAAGAAAACTGGAGATCAATATCCCTTATGCGCATAGATGCAAAATTTCTAAACAAAAAGCTTGAGCAATTGAATCTAACAGTATAGTAAATTAACAATACATTATGATTAAATGGTGTTTGTCCCGGGAATGTAAAGCTGGTTCAGCATTAAAAAAAAAAAATCAATCAATATAAATCAAAACTAAATTATATATAAATAAATTAGCAATATAAATTAGCAAACTAAAAACAACAAAACTAAAATATGACCACCTCAATAGATGCAAAAGATATATTTGATGAAATAAATGTCTATTTCTGATTAAAACTCTAAGCAATGTAGGAAAAAAAGGCAACATCTTCAGCTTGATAAAAGTACTTCAAAAATTTACCAGTAACATCATATCTAAGTGAAAGACTGAATGTGTTGCCCTTAAAATCAGGACCCAGGAAAGAATGTCTGCTCTCAGCACTTCTATTCAATATTGTATTAGAGCTTTTAACACATACAGTAAAGAAAGTGTCTCGTATTGAACTGTGTTCCCCCCAAATTTGTGCATTAATTTTTGCTGGTCCTTGATTCTCGGTATAGTGTGATGTTCTTTATGTTGTAAACTCTGTTTCCACAGTGGTAGTGAAGGAAGACTGGCAGCAGTTGTGTTGGTGGGGAAGGACTCGGTGTGTGAGATTCTACTGTGCCTTGAGGTATAAAGGACAGAGAGGCAGGCAGAGAGTAGTTGGGGACGTCACACCCCCAGGAAGCAGTACTGGGAGCAGGCAGTCTACTGGAAAGGACACAGGGTTCCTTGGCATCAAAAACTCCAGTCCAGGGGAATATTGACGACAAGGACCTTCCTCCAGAGCCAATAGAGAGAGCCCTCTCCTGGAGCTGACACCCTGAATTTGAACTTGTAGCCTACTTGGCTGTGACAAAACAGAATTCTCTTTTTAGAACTATCCACTTGTGATATTTCTGTTAAACCAGCATTAGATGACTAAGACAGAATTGAAACAAAATAATAAAAAGTATTCAAGTTGTAAAGATAAAAATGGCTTTATTAGCAGTTGATGTTACCATCTACATAGAAAAATTGATGTACTCTACAAAACAGCTACTGGATCTGATAGTCCATTTATTATTACATCTATAAATATCCATTATATTTCTGTGTATAAAATCAAACCAAACCCACTGGCATTGAGTCAATTCTGCCTCACAGCTTTTGGTTAGCAGACGTAGCACTGAACCTCTATGGCATGAGGATTTCCAATTTCTAGGTATAATGACACAAAATCAGATGTAAAAATATTAAAAGCAAGAAGACCATTTGCAACAGTATAAAAATATTAAGCACTTAAACAGAAGACTGACAAAAAATGTGAAAGTTCTATGTATCGATAACTACACTGCTAAGGGAAAATGAAAAGGAACTAAGCGATTGCATTTTGCAGGTGACACAACCCTGCTTGTTGGAAGTCAAGAGGATGTGAACCACTTACTGAGGAAGATCCAAGATCACAGCCTTCAGCATGAATTGCACCTCAGCATCAAGAAAAGAAAAATCCTCATACCTGGACCAATAAGCACATCATGATAACAGAGAACGGACTGAGGTAGTCAAGCATTTCATTTACTTGGATCCACAATCAACACCCATGGCAGTAGCAGTCAAGAAATCAGAAGACACATTGCATTGGGAAAATAGTGGCATAGGACCTCCTGAAAGCACTAAAAAGTAAAGATGTCACCTTGAGGAGCAAGGTGCCCCTGGCCCAATCCATGGTATTTTCAATCACATTATATGCATGCAGAACTGTACAATGAATAAAGAAGACAGGAGAAGAAATGATGCTTTTGAATTGTGATGTGGTGTTGGAGAAGAATAATGAATGTAACATGCACTGCCAAAAAAAAAAAAACAAACAAACAGATTTGTTCTAGCAGAAGTACAACCAGAGTGCTCTTACGAAGCAAAGATGGTGAGACTGCATTTCACATACTTTGGATGTGTTGTCAAGGGGGTTCAGTCCCTAGAGAAGGAAATCACGCTTGGTAGAGTGGAGGGTCAGCAAAAAAGAGGAAGACCTTCACCAAGATGGATTGACACTGGCTGCAACAACAGGTTTAAGCATAACAATGATTGTGGGTGTGGTGTAGGACTGGGCAGCGTTTCATTCTTTTGTACGTAGGGTCACCATGAGTTTGAACCGACTTAATAGCACCTAACAACAACAACCTGTAAGCAGAGAGATAGAGTATATTCAGCAGGCATAAAAGTCAATATCGCTGAGATACCAATTTTATCAAATTAATCAATACTTTCTATGCAATTCTGATCAAAATCCTAGTAGGATTTGTAGAAACTAAAATCCATATCAATTTGCAAATAAACAAGGATAATCAAACAAACTTTGGAAAAAAATAATAAAGTTGGAGGAATAACACTACCTTATTTCAAAATTTACTATAAAACTGCAGTAATCAAATCTGTGTGGGACTCATGGCAAGACAGATAAATACATCAAGAGAATAGAATAAATAATCTAGAAAGAGATTCATATACATGTGTACCATTGATGTTCAATATATATCCAAAGGCAATTAAATACAGAAAGAATAGGCTAATTAGCTGATGGCTCTTGAACAATTACATATGCATATGCAAAAAAAGTGAGAAGGAAGTAAAAAAAATTGATTCATACCTCACACTATATATAAAAACTAACTCAAAATGGATCATAGACCTAAATATAAACCTAAAACTATACAACTTTTAAAAGGAAAAAGATTCATGAGCTTGAATTAGGCAATGACTTCTTAGATATGAAACCAATAGCAGACTACCCATATGTGAAAAACGTGATAAAAATGAACTTTGCCAAATTTAAAATTTTTTCTTTAGAAAAATGCTGTTAAGAATATGAAAGGCAAGTCACAAACAAGAGAAAAAGATATTTGCCAATCATATCACTGATGAAAGTCCAGGAATCAGGATACATAAAGACTCTCAAAATTCAATGATACAAACTACCCAAATTAAAATAAATAGCTAAAAGATTAAAACTCTTCAACAAGGAAGATATAACCAAAACAAACTCACTGCTACTGAGTTGATTCTAACTTATAGCAACTCTACAGGATAGATTAGAAATGCTCCATGGAGTTTCCAAGAAGTTCCTGGTAGATTTGAACTACCAACCTTTTGGTTAGCAGAAACCCTGGCACTTAACCACTACACCACCAGGGTTTCTCCAAGGAATGTATGTAACTGGAAAACCAGGTCACAGTTTCCTCTCACTACAAAGCCAGACAGAGAGAGAGAGAGATTATGCTTTATTCAGATGGCAGGTGATCTGAGAATATGGTGGGTTAGCACCCTAAAAACCATCCTAACACTTCATCTGAAGCCCATAATTTTTAAAGGAAGAAGGAAGAAGGGTTACAGAAAAAAAAAAAAAAAAAAGGGTGTTATTCAGGCTTGAATTCTTGGGACAAGGTGGTCGCTAGTCACAGGTTGGTTGTCTAGGACCTGTGACATTATCTTGCAGTGGTCTCAGGTCCCAGGCAAGGTCTAAACTCAAAAAGTTAGCCAGAGTAAAAGGGAGCAGGGATTGTTAGAGTAACTGTGATGTCATCTGGACAGTGGTCTGTCCCTGGGACATCTAAAGTCACAAGGTTGGTGATATCACCATCTCAAGCCAAAGGATTCAGGGTTGTTAGGCTGGGTCACAACATGAGCCAAAGTTACTGGTGGGAGTCTTGGGGGGTGAATGGGGCTGGGTTATAGGAAGTGTGATGTTATCTGGTTCAGTTCCCTGGGGAAAATCAGAACAAAAAATAAATAAATACCTCCATCTCCAGGGTCAATCTTTGAGACCAGGCAAGGATTTTTACAATTATTTACATAATTTACAAATTTACAATTTACAATAATTGTACTGACAATACAGTTATTGGCCCTTTCAGATACACACAGAAAAAAGAGCTTATTAGAAGATGATCAACATCATTGACCATTAGGGAAATGCAAGTTAGAAACGCAATGAGATGTTATTACATACCTATTGTTAATACTGTTAGCTGCTATGAAGTTGATCCGAGACTCACGGCAACCCCATACACAATGAGATGAAACCCCGTCCAGTCATGCATTGGATCATTGTGGTCCATAGATTATTCCAGAGAAGATTTCCAGATGTAGACAATTAGGCTTTCCCTCCCCCACCCCCAACTGTACTTGTCTGGAAGGTATGCTAAAACCTGTTCAGCATCAGGGCACAACTCAAGTTTCCACTGATAGCTGGGTGATGGCTACATATGATGCACATTAACCATGAATCAAACCCACATCTAGAACATCTAAAATTAAAGACCTAGTTGTATCTAGTTTTGGGGAAAACATGGAAAAACTAAAACTCAGATATGATATATCATTGATGGAAATATATGCTACAGCCCTTTGGAAAATGGTTTTATAGCTTCTTAAAATATTAAAACATTCTCATCATACAACATGGAAACTCTGGTGGTGTAGTGGTTACATACTACAGCTGCTAACTAGAAGGTTGGCAGTTAAAATCCACCAGGTGTTCCTTAGAAACTCTACGGGACAGTTCTATTCTGACTACAGGGTTGCTATGAGTTGGAATTGACTCAAGGGCAGTACGTTTGCTTTTATATATTTCAGAGCATACCAAATTCTTCCTTTTAAACATATGTAACTCTTTGTATTTCTACTTCAACATAGCTGAAAGAGGGAAGGAGGGAGCGAGGAAGGGAAGAGGGCAGGTGGGAGTGATGAACGAAATGTATTGTTGGAAAGTCTGTACCAGAAATGGATGGATTCCATTACTGTTTAATAAAAACACAGTAAAAAGTGTGTTTCCAATGGTATTTTAAGAACAAAGAGACAAATCAGTAACCTGATGGGTGGAAGTCCTAAGAATTGGTAGCATACCATACTGACTTTTCACAATTATAAACTGGCTACCATCTGCACCAAAGTGTAGAGAGAGTGAATTAGTAATCATCTTATTGTCTTTCTTTACTACTGTTCTGATTCTTAAGTTTCCTGCATAAATTCAAAACTGCACTAATTTATGGACTATGGAATAGATGTTATTTTTGAAAAGGCATTTACAATGTTTAAATCAAGAGAATTTCTCTAATTTCATTTATGCTGTATTAAATAGATATTTACAAATTGTATTGTAGAATTGAGGACTAATGATAAACATGCCTCCAGATTCCTTTCAAACTATCTTAATAAATTACTTTTGT
The DNA here is from genome assembly GCA_028571685.1 of Heterohyrax brucei. Taxonomy (NCBI): domain Eukaryota; kingdom Metazoa; phylum Chordata; class Mammalia; order Hyracoidea; family Procaviidae; genus Heterohyrax; species Heterohyrax brucei. Next base: position 135,762,667 of record CM053142.1, on the reverse strand, counting down.
GTCACACTTTAAGAACTGATCCTTTTGAATGAACTCATACATACAACAAACCTCAGTCAAACAAAAATGCATACATAAAATTTAATACATATTTTAAATATATGGTGGTTCTAAACTTCTATTATTTTCATAAAACATCAAACCACACACTATTTTAGCCTATGCAGTGATCCCCAGTTTAAAAAGAGGTTTTCTATTAACACAATTCATATCTTTATACATTATAACATAAAATATTAACTAATAGCCATTGAGATAGTCACTATTTGGGTAAAAGGATATTGTTTTATAGGAAAAAAATACTAGTAATTACGTTATGTTAAAAAAAGGGACAAAATTAAGTCTATAAAGGACATACTAACATCAATGAATGATATTAGCATTATTCTACAATTGATGACAGCAGACATTAATCCTGTTATAAAAATTATTAAGCAGCCACTAAGTGTTAGACACTCAGGTACATATTCTCATGTTGAAAACAGAACTGAAGGTAGACATATAAAAAACTTCTGGTCCTAATTCAAGTAACAATAGAAACAAGCTCATATAAAATATCCTATTTCTATGCCAGGGTATCGTCTCAAATACAAAACTAAGGCCACTGTTGAAAATCAATTCAGACTCATAGTAACCCTATAGGACAGAGTAGAATGTCCCCATTGGGTTTTGAAGGCTATAAATCTTCACAGAAGCAGATCACCACATCTTTCTCCATCGAGCAGGCTAGTGAGTTGGAAACGCTGAGTTTTCAGTTAGCAGCTGAGTGCTTAACCACCATACTACAAAATGTCCTCGACTATTTTGATTTGATTTTCAATGTCTCATTTTAATTTTTTTTCTGTTATATTTATTTCCTGGAGCCCTAGTGGCACACTGGAAAAGAGCTTGGCTGCCGTTGGAATCCAATAGCCAGCTGATCCTTAGAAACTCTACGGAGGCAGCTCTACTCTGTCCTATAGGATCTCTGAGTTTGAAACCACTTGATGACACGTGGTTTGTTTTTTGTGTTTGTGTTTAATACTTATTTCCAGGAAGGATGTTTAATTCCCAAAATGTGTCCTTAAAAATTGTTTATAAAATATACATGTCACTGTCTGAACCTATCTGCATTGGCCAATCAAAATAAATAAAGGGCACTAATTAAAAATAATTATCACTAGTCAATTCCGTTATTATCTAATAATAAAACTACCATTTACATTACACTATCTATATAGCAATTTGCCAGTGAGTCTCTAAAACATTTGTCATACTTTCAATATCTCTATGCATTATTTGGCAAACAGTCATGCCCATTTTCTGATTACTAAAGCAAAGTTCTAACTCATATAAATGACATGAAAACTATTGACTTTTTTTCCTAACTCATAGTCCACTTCTATTTGCCAGGAAAAGAGGTACAAATATAACACATGTGGCACGAAACAGTTTGTTCATCCAAATAGCGAAATATCCAGTCAGCACTTGGGCCTTATCTATTCCCACCTTTTTATATGCGATCCAGTCAAAGACCCTGTCAATATCTGTTGCCCGAAGCACTTCCTGTGACACTGGATGGGAACTGGCCAAGCCATCAAGCAGCATCACTTCGTGCAGAACATCCGTCAGAAACCTCTGTTTTTCCTGCAATACAGTAGATGGAGCAATATCATAGGTGATTCATGGTTATGACAGAATGTGTGTGACAACAGGAACAGACTATGTGTCACTTTTGATGAAGCTCATCAGTTTTACACAGCGAGCCTCAACACTAAAGAGAGCCCAGTAAACAAAATGCCTCTTACGTTACTCTAAAATGTAGGTGGCTGAATTGACCACAACATGAAACAAAATCAATGAACTACAATGGGCTCTAAATAGGTAAAAAAAAAAAAAAAAAAAAAAAGCAGTTAACTCCATGCTGTAACAGTGGTTAAAACAAATTTACACAGTAGCATACAATGAAGGCAAGATGCAGGTTTCTTTGTGTGTTCTATAACATCAAGACTACAATTCTTGAACTAATTTTTAAGGCAAATACTACATAAGAATGCCAACTAAATTTCAGGATTCCAGCACTCTTTTACTATTTAGACCATTTATCTCCAGTACCATTTGAACAGCTTTTCTCCCTTCCTCCCTTGCTTTCTTTCTCTCTCTTTTTCAGCATGCACACACACATACATTTGTTTTCTGAAACAGTTCAGGAGAACATGTGCAATACAGCACTATTGACACCAAACTATATCTGTGGATGTATATTTGAATTCAGAATAACAAAACCAAAGTAGGTAACAATGTGTATAGTAATATGTTACCATGAAGTACTAAAAACAGACAAAATCACAAGACTTCTGTCTGTGATTTATTGAAACATTAGAATTTGCTCTGTTAAATCAAATTTGTTACATTAGAAATAAAGTATAGCAGACAAGTATTTTCCTGTTGTTTTTAAGAAACTCTCCTTTAAGGACACAGCTTGAGTTTTATTAACAAAAATATAGCTAGCTATTAGTCCACCTGACCTCCTGCCTTTATTGAGGGAGGAGTAAAATACAAAAAGAAGTTGCAAGTGATAATGTGGGCTAAATAGACCCTAGATAGGACCTAAGGAGTATCATTACAGAGATGAAAGGCTGTAAAGCTTAAATTGCTCTAATTCTGAGCTCACTCCTGGAGTCCCTAGTTTTGAGTCAGCAGATGGAATAGTGTGTTATTTCTGAGCAAGTTGTAATTTCAAGCTGAACGTAGACCAATCCTGGATTTAAACACATGAAAATGGAGAATAAATATGCCAAGAAAAGAATAGTTAACTGGGGCATGTAAGTATGTATTACTTTAAAGAGTGCTCTAAAGAAAAGTTTTTATTCATCATTATCTACTCAGTGAGTTAACATGTGTAATCAATGACCCAACACATCATTCAACTATGCAAAGTAAGGCTATTTTCTAATAGCTTACTTTTTATGGTCTATTGGCCATATATCTGATTGTTCGTTCCTCCTCTACACTGAGAGTTTCACAGCAGTGGCCTCTGTCCCCTCAAAGGGAACTATGTAGCAATAACTGACCCGAACTGAATCTTGAACCAGAGAGAACTGCTCTAGACCTCATAAGGCCACAGGTCAGAAGTTCAAATGCAGACTGATATAAGGGAGAAATATGGCATAAATTTACACATATTACTTCTCAAATTAAGTTCCTCATTCAAGATGAATTAAGACTAATATAACTAGACATTGTGCTTCAAATTTTTAACAATGAAGATGGTATATACATTGTTCATTTTGTTGTTGTTCGATGCTATTAGGGTAGTTCCGACTCACAGTGACCCTGTGAACAACAAAACAGAACACTGCCTGGTCCCTGCTCTATCTCCACAATCGTTTTTATACTTAAGCCCACTGTTGCAGCCACCGTGTCAGTCTATCTTGCTGAGAGTCTTCTTTTTTCTCGATGACACTCTACTTCAATCAAGCATGATATCCTCCTCCAGGGATTGATCCCTACCAATAACATGTCCAAAGTATGTAAGATGTAGTCTTATCACCCTTGCATCCAAGGAGCGCTCTGGTTGAACTTCTCCAACAGCACAATTCAAAGGTGTCAGTTCTTCTGTCTTCTTTATTCATTTTCAAGCTTTCGCATGTATCTGATGCAATTGAAAATACACACTATGACTTGGGTCAGATGTATGTTGGACCTCTTTGAAGAGGTCCTTTGTACGAGATTTTCTCAGTGCAATGCAACTTGTGATTTCTTCGCTGCTGCTTCTGTGGATGTTGATTGTGGATCCAAGTAAAATGAAACCCTTGACAATCTTTCCACCATTTAGGATGATACTACTTCTTGGCCCAGTTGTGAGGATTTATGTTTTCTTGATGCTGAGGTTCAATCCATACTGAAGGCTGTGTTCTTTGATCTTCTTCAGTTAAGTCCTTCAAGTCCTCCTCACTTTCAGCAAGCAAGGCTGTGTCCTCTGTATAACACAGGTTGTTAAGGAGTCTTCCTCCAATCCCAAGGCTCCATTCTTCTTCATATAGTTCAGCTTCTCAGATTATCTGCTCAGTATACAGAGTGAAAAGGGATGGTGAAAGGATACTACCTGACGAAACTCTTTTCCTGACTTCAAACTGTGCAGTGTTCCCTTGTTCTGTTCCAATGACTACCTCTTGATGGATGTTCAGATTCCTCATCAGTACAATTTAGTGTTCTGGAATTCCCATTCTCCACAATGTTATCTACGTTTCTTATGATCCATATGGTCAAAACCCTTTAAATAGTCAATAACACACAAGTAAATATCTTTCTGTATCCTCTTTTCTCAGCCAACACCCATGTTGATTTTAAGTGTACTAAAAAATTGTAGAAATATTTTAGACAATTGGCCTGGATTTAAAGAGTAAAAAAATCATGTGCCAATTAAAAATTAAAAATTTTAATTTACTTTTGAGCAGATGTCCAAATACATTACTCATATAATTTTAAAATACACATTAAAAGTATTTTACACTGGAGTGGGAGAAATCATGAACTGTATTCTTTTACTACAACTTGACCAATGAATATCTTTGTTTATAAGAAATACTAACAGAAAATGTGATTTCCAGTCTGAAAACAAAATAATATTCAACTCTTAAAAGAGTAATTGTCTGCTCCAGTGCTTGTTACTCAAACATCTAATTTAAAACCACAGTGTAAAGTCACCTTAAAATGATGTTTATTTGAATTCCTAATTTTTAATATTTAGAAATACTTGATGTGTACTCATCAATATTAAAACTGAGTAAACATCTATGCTAAACTTCTGATTTTTTTTTAATGATACAAAATAAGTACCTAAGTAATCTCAAAAACGGAATCTAAGAAAAATTTCAATGGGGAAACTTTCATGTCTAAGGAAATACGAGTTATATATGATATATTGCTGGATGCTACTACATCAAAACAAATACAAACCTTTGTTAAGAAAGTTGAATTTTAATAAGCAGTGTTCAAATTTGATACGGTTATGTCATTAGCAAGATTCATCTTCTGCATTGTTGGGGAAAATGATACTGTGTAATTAACAAAAAAAAGCTTATGTAAAAAAAATACTAAGGAAAAAAAATTCTGGCAGAAGAACACTCACAGAGCACAGACAGAAAATACCTTAAACTGAGGAAGAAAAAAAGAACATTCTAGCCAAAGGCAAACTCAATTTAAAAGAGCTACAAAGAGTCTCAAGGAGAGAAGGTACTAATATTTTATAAAGATCTGTGTCATTATAAAATAAGAAGTTATCCTAGCTTGATAGGATAGCCGGGACCCTCATCATTGACAAAAACAAAAAGATAAAATAGAAAAAAAATCACTACATATTGATTAACTGCCTACTGTTTACCAGGGACTATGAAAGTTTAAAAATGAAGTTAAAGGTTGTGTTTAGCACAGTGACCCTCCTGGACATTGGAAGCCAACACTGAGAAGCTTGAATTAGCATTAGCAAAAGAGAAGATGGAAAAGCCATGGGACATTAAGAAGAATTCAAGAAGAAACAAGATCATGGAAAACATACCTGCTATACACTACTTTCCAAGAAGTTGCTATGGTAACAGACTTCAAAGTCATTATAAATCTCAGGCTGTTGAAAGCAAGGTCTAGTCCATTCAAGGTACATGTCATTCCATCAAGTAGATAGGCCCTCTGAGATAATATACGTACGTTAGAGACAAAGTGTAGGAGAAATTTATCGGGAAAGACAAGAAAATGAAAGGATAAAAGTATCCCTCTACATTGAAACTGTGGAATGACAGATTGGTGAAGATTTCAATCCCAACATTAGTACTGAGAAAGAAAAGAGGTGGAGGAGCTCTTTCCAAGATTACACTAAGCAGAAGATGACGCTCGAAGCTGCTCAGGCACTACCTGTAAAATACATGCCTTAAAGCTTACTCTGCAAAGAATTATCTCATGCAACCAGGCAGGAACAAATACTCCTTAATACCTGATGTACAAGAGAAGGAAGGCACAAGTCAGCACCATTTAATAAACCTAACTGCACAGGAAATTTTTCTAGAAAAAGATAGGAAAAAAAATAGACATAAGTATAGAAAGTCATCTGACTGTGATAGTTTAGATTCAAGAGTATATGATCAAAAGGGTAAGGTATACATCCAAAGACAGCAAGGCAGCAAAGAAGAAGAAATACAAGGAATGACTGCTGAAGAAGAGGAAAGAATAACTTAGAGAATGAAGAATCAGATACTCCATAGGGAGAATATCCATCAAAATCTATTCTCATTGAGTTGATTCCATTTCACAGGGTATGGAGAACAGGGCCTCATATTCCATTAACTTCTCTCCTAGAGGAGATGGCTTCTCTGTAGTTGACAGTACTGGGAATTAGGCATTAAGGGTATATGCCTGCACAAGTGTTCTCCTTATTTATAACTCCTGATCAGTTTCCAAGTGAACTGTGACACTCATTCATTCATTTAGTTATCTTTGCTCATTTAGCAGGAGGTCTCAATACCCTGTCCAGATGCTACTACCAGAGCTAGATTCCTTTACAAGAGCCCAGACTAGAGTCACAGGTACTGCTGAGGAAGTGGGGCTATTTGAAATTGGAGGATACCATAGGAACTGGCCCCTCCCTGTTGATCTATCCACAGCTGATTGGTGAATGATCCCTGCTCTATCCAACATCCAGGGCAGAGGCAGACTGTCAGCATGAGGGTGGGCATGATAAGATGGTGCTCACTTTTTTATTCTGCTAGCATGTTCTGCACTAGAAATGGCAGCCACGGCCAAGGCCAGAAGATAATTTGCTAGGATTGAACTTGTGTGTGACATTCTGCCAGGCTGCTCAACCAGACAGGCCATGCTAAGCTCACTGTTCTATATTGCATTCACTACTGTGTGGTCAGTGGTCCTACTTCAGATCCCTGCTTAAATTCTTGGTACTTGGGAGAGAAGGTTCTTAATCATAGCAACCTCCTTATGGGATCACTATGATTGGAATTGACTTGATGGCAATGGGTTCAGTGGCTCATTAGGGGAGAAGGGAGGACAGGAGAAGCTAAAAAAAAAGTCTGCACTAATGTAAGAGTAAAACAAAATAGTTAGGTGCAATAAATAAAAATTTACACTTAGCAATTACAAATGTTAAAGGTATTCTGAGAGTAAAAAATGCTGAAAAATAGAATTACTCATGAAAAGTTTAATAGAAGAAGTAGAATTTGATCTGACCTCTGAAGAACTTTAAACTTGGGACTATGTGTGAGTGCATGTGTACACTGTGTAGGGAAAACCATATTTGTGGTGCATATTCAACAGTTTTATTTTACTTCATAGGTTAAGGTCACAAGACAGGCCTTAGATATGTTTTTAAAAAGTTTAATGTTAACAGTAGTAATTAATCTTACTACTTTAATACAGATGCTAGTTTCCAAACACGTGTACATCTAAATAGTTGCGATCTCTAATATATCATTTTGTACACTATTATTTTTCTAAAAATTGCATTTGAATGTATGGAGAATAGTGAAAGGGCATTTTAGAATAGTAGAAAAGTGTAGAGCAAATGCATAGCTTTGAGAATTAACACACGGAAAATAAGAAGGCTTCAGTCATGTTAATTAATTATTCATTCAATCACTCACAAAATATGTATTAAATGCCTACTCTATACCACGTACTGATGTTCTGGCATTAAGCAGATGACTAATACTGAGCCCCTAAATTTATAATGTTCAGGAGTGGAAGAGAAAGTACAAGAGAAGGCAGACAAACAGCTAATTTTATAACATGATCGATGCTAGAAAAACTTAGAGGATGAAATGATTGATTAGTTCAGAAAAAGGATCACAGAGAAGTGACATTAAAGTGGATTGTTGAAGGATGAGTTACTCAGATGAATGGAAGAAGCAGTTAAAAAGGGCAAATGCAGGCAGAGGAAATGTGAGAAAACAAAAACAAAATTAAAAAAAAAAATCTGTTTGAATTCTTTAGTTACCAGGTTGAAGAGTTTGGTCTTAATAAACAGGCAATAACAGAAATAATGACACAATAAAAGTATTATCTCAGGGAAATGAACTTATCTCCAGTACACAGGGTGGCTTGGTGTATGCAGAGACCTGAGACAGGAGGTGGCTACTGTACTCAGAGGGCAGGAGGTAATGATGCATTAGAACCAGGTGTCACTGAGGGACTGTTGGATCTCAGAGACATTTTGAATGAAAAATCAACAGACATTGATGCCTTAGTTCCGTTCGTGGATGATGGTGAGGAAATGCTCAGAGATAGCAGCATACATAGAATGACAGAATTAAAAAATAAATAAATAAAATAAATGCAAAGCTACTGACACAAATGGAGAGATGAGGAAATAAAGTTAGGTTTGGAGGATGAGCTAAAAAATATCAGTTTAAAATACGTCACAAGGAAATAGTGAGCATCCAAAAAGAAATGTGCTGCAGACAATTTGAAGTAAGAGCCTGGATCCAAAACGAAGAGCAAATGCTAAATATTTTGCGAATGCATTGCAATTTGTATAAGAATACAAATACAGTCTCAGAAAGACTCGACTTCTTCACTTCCCACCTGCGCATTTCATCCACAGGCATTTGGTTGTATCTGTGAAGTCCTGACGGTGCCGTGGTCAAGAGCTACAGTTGCTTACCGGAAGGTCAGCAGTTTAAATCTAAGAGCGGCCCTTGGAAACTCTATGGGACAGTTCTGCTCTGTCCTACAGGGTCACTATGAGGTGGAGCTGACTGGATGGCAATAAGTTTTTTTGTTTGTTTTCTTTGGTTTGGTTTTATCGTAGTCTAGATATACCTGAGTCTATGCCTTAAGGTATCAAAATGGGTCTAGCCTGAACATGTCAAAAGTCTAAGAGGTTAAAACAGAATATTGTCTGGTCTAATCATAGTCAAAGGAGCGCTGGTAGCACAGTAGTTAAAGCACTAGGCTGCTAAACGAAAGGTCCGCAGCTTGAACCCACCAGGTGTTCCATGGGAGAAAGATATGGCAGTCTGCTTCCAGAAAATCTATAGGATAGTTCTATTCTTAGTGATCCTATAGGACAGTTCTACTCTGTCCTACAGGATCACTATGAGTTGAAACCAATTATTGGAGATGGGTAGGGAAGCAGACAGTACTACTGAAAGAGAGAGGGTGTTGTTTGCAAGTTCCTGTAGGAGGACTGACTAATTTTAGTGAAGAGTAAAACTGGACACACATTTTGGCACTGTAACTAAAAAGGAAAAAGAATCAAGAGAATAATCTGAATGAAGATCAAAGAAAGTCAGATACATCAAACCAACAATAGGAAGATAAGAGCCAAGCCTAAGCCAATTCAAGTCATAGTGAGGTGTTGACAAGCATGAAAGAGCAAGGGGGAAAAAAATTCTTAGGGAAGACTTGGGTCACATCAGAGCAGCTGAAAGGATTCAATTTTCTAGGAAGAAGGATCTAAACACAAAGAAGTTTTTCAGTGTTCCTCGGATAAAAGACATACACAGTGCTCTAAAGTTGATAAAAAAGAGTCATAGATTAAAAGAAAAAATGTCTCCCATTCCCTACCTGTGTGGCCTTGAGCAAGTTACCAAACCTTTTCAAACTTCAACATTCTCATCTGTAAACAAATTTGGTTGTGAAGATTAAATAAGTCAGTTTGTTCTACAAACAATGAGTACCTCAATATCTCAGATGATACATCTATTATCAGTGACAGACAAAGATATAGACCCTACCTTCAAAAACCTTACAGTACTAGAGAGAGAAAAACAAAAAAATAAAACACAGTTTAGAGATACAATTTTGAATGAAGAATAAGAGAGAGGACCAAAATGAAGAGTAACCAGTAAAAGAAAAACAGGATGATGTTGCGTTATTATACATAACTAATTCACAATATAGGCTTGAACTCTGTGATCACAAAATGCTGCATTGTTCACTTCTTTCAAATTTAATTCATTCTGGGGATAACCAATGGTGATCAAACAGGGGATTGCTCTGGAGTGCCAAAATGTATGAATTAAATATATAGACATAAACATATAGAAATATATGTTAACACATATATAAATATCCAAATAGATAAAATGTTTTCCCTTTTAGTTATATTTGCTTACATAAAAGAATGTCCTATTTCTGTAATGATGTAAAGAAGGGTATTTTTCAACACATTCTATCAAAATGTGAATAAAATCTACTTATTAATAAAAGTCAGAAAGTTTTTAACATTTATAGTATGCTCTAGAATAACTATAAAAGTACTTTTCTAGTCTCCAGACTCTTATCCATAATAATATTTGAGGAAATTCTTTGAGCCATACAATCTAATTCTACCAGTTTACTACTTCATATACAGGAGACGCTGGGGGAGCAAGCATAACTAAGACATACTTCCTGCCTCCAAGCAACTCCCAGTATAAGAAAGACAGATACTGTACAACCAGTAAACACCATGTATGTGTACAGTAGTATTATCAGAAACAATCCCACACCAAACCCACTGCTGTCGAGTTGATTCCAACTCAGAGAATACTGTGGAATACTTAACTCTATCCTTCACTTTCCCTGGACAGAGTAGAGGGAAAGTTAAAGGTAAAACGTTTTCATTATTTATGTGATCATGTTGTTTTAACCTCAACTGATCTATAAGATATGTTATCTACATCTCACCTCTCTGGAAATCTATGTTATCACAAGATTAAGATTTTTGATGTTTCATAGATCAAACAATTACCATATGTATATATCATTACTAACCTGAACCTCTGCCTTATACAAGGCTAAATTGAAAGATACAAGTGCACTTAGTACAGATCAGTTGTATTTTTTACTCTCGTTCTTCATGTTTTACTCAAATTATGACAAAGGTTAAAGCAGAGGAATGTGATCAAGAATTAAACAAGAAATGTAACGATACTGAGGAAAAAAATCCATTAGGTATCATTCATGTTTTCCAGTGATATGCTATCCAAGTAACTTTGCAATTATTGCTGTTGTTAAACACTTATCACAAAGCTATATTTGTGAAAATTAGAAATTATTTGGGTTCCAAGATCCCTATAACATTAAAAAAAAACCTTACACTGTAACTTTACATTATCATTCTATCATTTATGAAGTCCTAAAATGTGTAAAAGTATGTAAAGCCTGACTCAGTTGAAAGCCATATTTACTTATGAGATATTATATCATCATTTAGCTGACTAGTTAATATTTTATAGACAGCTGAATCTCTGATAGATAAAATTAAAGAGCTAGGGAGAAAAGAGGCTGGTTCTATGTAGCAATGTACTTTAAAAATTAACATTTCATAAAGCCACGTTTAAAATACTCATGTTCAAGATGCTAATAATCATTTTAATGTGGGGTTGTTAAAGCAGTCTGTTTATGCTAAAGTCAAACTTGTCCAAACATACATATACATGCCAAACATTGAAGAATTATTTAAAACAGAATCACCACTAACATCTACAATGAAACAAACACTAAAGTGAAAAGTTTGTGTCTGTATTTGTTGACAGAACTTTTCACAGATAACAGTACATGAACAGAAATTCCAGTAAGATCTCTTATAACATTATTTTGTGACTTCACACAAACTTTACAGAAAGTGGTGAAATAATATATGCTATATAGTCTGATTTAACTATCAAACCACATTTAACCTACTGCCAAGTCATAAATTCTGAGATACCTTAATCAGTGCATACACTAAAAAAGCAATTATATTTCTCTAAGAATATGCTGAATGACTTTACAAACTACTGAAAACTCCAAGTAATTCCTTAAAAAAAAAAAAATCTGCCATCAAGTTAATTCCAACTCATAGAGACCCTACAGTACACAGTAGAACTGCCCCATAGAGTTTCCAAGGAGCACCTGGTGAATTTGAACTGCTGACCTTCTGATTAGCAGCTGTAGCACTTAACCACTGTGGCAACTAAGTTTTTATGGACTGCTGACTCGACAGCAACTAATAACAACATACACTCAAACATGACTGACACAGAGAAAGTAGGTTCAGTTGTGAGTCTTGTCAATGACCACATTCTTCAACCATTTTGTCTTGTTTGTAACATCCCAGCTCAATGTGTCATGCCTCGTATTAGCTAAGATGTGTGATGCAGCGATAGGAAAACTCTACCATGGAACACTAAATACAATGCATTACATACAAATCCTGAACTTCCCCAGATTTGTTCAAGACTCTTAAAAATACAGCAATGTTGACACTGCAGTAGCTATCACTAATATGTCATTCAGGTTCTCATTAATTATGATAATCTTAGATCTTATACAACAATCATGAATGTGCTCCAAATAATGCCAATCACAGTAATAATTATCAACAGGTTGTCTAATTACATAGCTCATTCAGATTCCAGCAGCCCAAAAAATCATTGTGAGCAATCACCATATGCTCTGTTTTCAAATAACCCTCTTAATTTATACAAGTCATTCAGCTTCTGTTTATTTTTGAGGGTTTTATGACACCTTTCCTTCTGCTTTCTTTTTTTAAATATCCAATTTTGTTCACATATTTTTTACCTCAGTATTCTTTTTAGTTCATTGAATGGGTTCCTAGTTTATATATAAGAACTCTTACAAGCTTAGGGTAGCCATGAATCGAATCGATTCAACGGCACTGGGCTTGGCTTGGCTATAAGCTTTCATAACTTACTGGTTCAATATCATTTCATGATTTTTGTTATTCAGTCAAATTTTTATTATGGAGCCCTCATGTATGCTAAATTTCAGTTAAATGATGAGAAATGATGAACAGACAGTCCCTGACCTGACAGGGTGCATTGTCTAGTGAGAGAGGCTTACTTCCTTTCCTTTCCTAGTGCTTATTCACTGTTGCTGAGTCAGTCCCCAAATCATGGGAGCTGTATCCTTGGCACCAGGCTCATGATTGGTTGCTGAGAGGACTGTTGTAATCTATAGGGTTTTCCTGGCAGAATCTTGGAAGAGATCATCAGGCTGTTCTTCCTAATCCATCTTAGTCTGGAATCTCCGGAGAAACATGTTCAGCATAACAGCAACACGCAAGCCACGAGTGACAGACAGACCATGGCTGCACACGTGACGCCTTGAGTGCTGATGAAACACGGGTCTCCGTCACAGTCCAAGGCAAGGATTCTACCACCAAACCACCAGTGCCCCACCGTTCAGCTGTTAACACAAACTCATTCCTGCTCACCTTGAGTGTCACTTTGGAATCTTGTTCAAAGTTATTAAGTTCTGAGAGATAATACCTCCAACAAGAGCCTTATCTTGTCACTAATCCTCTGTCTACTTTGATGCTAAGAATATTTTTCTCTATCTCTATGCTCAACTTATTTAATAAAATCAAATTTGACAATCTTTTTTGATTCTCATACATTTATTTCTCATATCCATCACAAGGAGTCTCCAATATTTTGCAGAAACACATAATACGCAAATCAAGGCATTCTAATATTTGATTCATAAAATGAAATTCAGAGTATTTTTAAAACATATGCTGTCTTAAGCAGATTCCATCTCCACTCAAAACATACCTTCTCATGACATTTCTTCTGACAAAACTTCAAGGACAAGCTAATCAGCTCACAAAAGCTACTAGCAAATTACCAAGTAGCTAATTTCTTTTACATTAATTTAATTTGGGGAAAAAAATACTTAAATTGCCTTAAGTTTGTAACAAAGTTATTATCGATTTGATGAACAGATTTACTAAAGACTATATATTTTTTATACTTCATTTCATTATCTAGTGATATAAATCAAACATCTACTGTGACCAAACATTGCACCTTACCTTTCTGATGAAAATGAAAACTATTTCTTTTCAAATTTGACAGATTTAATAACAGAGCAAACACTCCAGCATAAAAGAATGCACAACATACTTAAGGCCCAACAAACTAGCTAACTCAAAAAGGAAGTTATATTTTTATTCCCACACGAAAAATATATCGTTTCATTTCAAAAGTAGGCTAGCATGTTTACATGACTGTATAATTAATAGATTAAAAAAACTTCACTATTCAGAATGTAAAACCTGAGCTATCAATCCGTTTGAAACATGTTGTCAGGGGTGATCAGTCCCTGGAGAGAGACATCATGCTTGGTAGAGCAGAGGGTCAGCAAAGAAGAGGAGGACCCTCAATAATATGGATTGACACAGTGGCTTAAGCATAAAAACAATTTTGGGACGGTGTAAGACAGAGGAGTGTTTCATTCTGTTGTGCATAATGTCAGTATGAGTTGGAACCAACTCACTGGCACTAATAACAACAAGAAGAAGAAATATTAAAGTACTAGCAGTCCAGAATCATTCAGGAATGGAATACACTCAGAAAGATTACACAAAGACTTTTTTTTCTGTTGCTTTCACTACTCTTTTATATATGATTTCCAAACTACTCCATTAGAATAATTTTGGACCCTGTATGTGATATAACACTATACTTAAGAACCTAATAGTAGCTATTTTTTTTCTATTACCACCAATAGTAACAATAGTATTGGTAATAATAGAATAAACATTGTATTGATCCTCAAAACTATTCTGTGGCCAAGGCAGCAGATATTTTTAGTACACAATATATACCTTGAAATGTGAGAAACCATATCACACAGCTAGTAGCTGTAAGAGAGTAAAAATGTTAACCCACGAGATGGAAAAACAGACTTAAACTTGATTCTAGGCATACGTAAGGTTGCACAACTCATACTGGTTTTAAGAGTTACATGGGTTATATTTTACCAACTTGGTCTGACAATAACCCATTGCGTCTGAGTCAATTCTGACCCACAGCAACCCTCCAGGACAGAACAGAGCTGCCCCATAGGGTTTCCAACAAGTGGCTGGTGAATTTGAACTGCTGACCTTCTGGATAGAAACCATATCCCCTAACCACTGGTAAGCTAGGTCTATGAGACTTTGAGGACACTGAGGTTTCATACTCCCCTGAGTGTTCCGCATCTGTAACAGAGAAACAAGCAAAGCACAGGCATCCAATAAATGCTTGTTAAATAATGAAAAATGACTGAGTCAATTTAGATTAATCCCTGGACTATTTGGTTAATTAAGGCCAAGATGTGTCGGCAAACTGTTTAGTAACAAACAGAAAAAGGGTATCTTGTGAGAAGCCAAATCATATTCAGGTCAAATAACTAATAAATCATGTCAGCTCAAAAGGAGTCAAGGTTTCCAAAAAGAAGCTCCTTGTAATCTTGAAAGCAGAAAAGTAGGACAACAAACTTGGTTTAGAGAGTTTTTGTTTTTGTTTAGACATCAACAATAGTGCTACCTTGTTTCAAAAAGTCCTTCAAATTGGGCAAGTGAAATGAATAGTTACGATGAGCATCAATAATCAATGACTAATAATCATCACCAACTTTTGCTCAGAACAGCAATTTGACCTTATATTTAATCATGTAATTTGGAAAACAATATAGATCAAAATACTCTACTGCTATGGTCATCACCAGTATGATAACCAAAAGAAAAAAATCTGTTTGTATGTTGTTGTTTAAGTATTTAACTTCTAAGCAAAACCGTGACACCGAGAAAAATAAGCAGGACTCAAAAGCAGAACTGACCTGCGCAGAAGTATACTCACATCTATGTGAAAGGCAATCAGCTATGTAACTATGTAAGACTGAGTAAATTTGAGAGAAAATGTAATATAAAAAATAATCACAGGAAGCTCTATGTTCTTGTTCTTCCATAATTGAGTAAATCCTTGAGATCTAGTGTGCCAAATGTTATTTTCCAAAGATATCTATGAATATGAGTAGTTTGATTGAGGTTATGGCTCTGTGTTTTTGAGCTACTCTATAAATAAAACAACTTCTGACAGGCTCAAGTTTCTTCACCAAAAGACAAAAACAAAACAGAAAAATCCAAGTGTTATCCACACCTATTAACTGAAAACATTCCACTGAAGGTAAAGTACAATGTAGATGAGAAACTAATGTATACCAGTGCCATATTAATAATGGCATAAGGTTTACTCCATAGAACTCAGCATAGTTAACAGCTCATTAACATTATAGGTGCCTCATAAGCCTTTGAATGCGTGAGAAATGTATGAATGAATGGAAAGGCAAAAAAGTGGCACAATACATGAAAATAATTTACGCAAAATTATTGAGCTAATTACTCTTAATATCATTTCAAGAAAAGCATCACAGAACTATAAATAAAACCTGGGGTACAGAAAATAAAATGATTAAAGGAATTAATTGGACACAGGTGTAAATTTGAAGGGTGTTCTTAGAAAAATAAGCAAGCATTTCCATATGTGTTTTTTTTAAGACAAGTATGAGGAACGTGACCAAAACGTAACAGAAGATAAAACTCCAACCATTGTTGTTACGAGGTGTCATTGAGTGACTTCTGACTCATAGCGATCCTACGTACATCAGAACAAACCACTGACAGGTCCTGCACCATGCTCACGATCATTTCTGTGTTTCAGCACTATGTCAATCCATCTTGTTGAGGGTCTTCACCTTTTTCACTGACCGTCTATTTTACCAGGTATGATATCCTTCACCAGGGACTGAATTCTCTTGACAACATGTCCAGAGAATGTAAAATGCAGCCTTGCCATGCTTGCTTCCAAGGAGCACTCTGGTTGTACTTCTTCCAGAACAGATCTGTTTGTTCTTTGACAGTCTGTAGTATGTTCAGTATACTTCTCCAGCACCACAACTTAAAGGAGTCAATTCTTCTGTCTTCCTTATTCATTGCCCAGCTTTTGCATGCATATGATGCAAGTGAAAATACATGGCTTGGGTCACATGCTCATTAGTCTTCAAAATGACTTCTTAACTTTTCAGTACTTTGAAGAGCTCCTTTGTAGCAGATTTTCTCAATGCAATGCTTCTTTTGATTTCTTCACTGCTGCTTCCATGGGTGTTTACTGTTGAACCAAGGAAAATGAAATCCTTGACAACCTCAAATCTTTCTCCATTAATCATGATGTGCTTACTGGTCCAGTTGTGAGGATTTTTGTTTTCTTGATGTTGAGGTACAATCTATACTGCAAGCTGTGGTCTTCGTTAGCAAGTGTTTCAACTTCCAGAAAGCAGGGTTGTGTCATCTGCATAATGCAGGTTGCTAATAAGACTTCCTCCAATCTTGATGCCTCGTTCTTCATACAGTCCAGCTTCTCAGTTTATTTACTTGGCATACCTTGTAAAGGTATGGTGAAAAGATACAACCGTGACATGTACCTTTCCTGACTTTAAACCAGTTATTAGAAAGAATGTATTTCATCAACCCCAGGAAGAGATAACAAGCTCACTACACGAGGTATCAAGAAAGGTCTACCTCGATTTGTGAATAGTAGATACAGAGGTTATTAGCGTAGTTCAGTTTCAACCCATGTTCTACCAGAAATCATCTTCTTTGTACAAGGTGGCAGAGAGGTATCTGAATGGTACAATGAATGGTGGTGTGGGCCAGTATAATATCCTCCATGGTCTTAGGAAAAGCGATCATAGAGAGAATGTACACTCTCAAGATACCTACTTAGCAGATTATCATCTTACTCTTTTTCACAGTGTTGACTCATGTAATATGTTTAGTGGGGAATAGTCAATGCTTCGCAAGTTTCTACTGTTACGAACACTTCAGGACCAGTTGATGCCAAAAAAAAAAAAAAGTCAGTCATATTTCTTTTTTTTTTTTCTTTCTTCTTTCTTTCTCTTCACAAATAGCTCTTTTACATTTTTGGATTTGTATCTGCCAGGTGCCCCTTGGAAACTCTGTGGGGCAGTTCTACTCTGTCCTAGAGGACAGCTATGAGTCAGAATTGCCTCAATGGCAGTGGGTTGGGTTTGGTTGGGTTTGGTATCACTTTAACTCACTACTTTCATTTCCAACATCCTTGCCTGATATCACCTGAACAGTGTTAAAGTAACCTTGATAAAAAGGAATGCAGAAAAGGACCATAAAGTGTTATGAACTGAGACAGTCACTCCTTGCTTAGAAATGGAGCTGTGTTCTCATATCTTTTAAAACATATAGCTGTCTGATTAAGGATAAATAAGAATTAGAAAATTGATGAATTATTCTTTGAGAGTCCTTTTAGTCTCCAGATATCACTGTCGGTTGTGTACTCAAATTCATTTTAACTAACCTGGGAAAGTGTTGAATAATATGTTGAATCAAATATTGAAAAATTCATGTATTAGAGGAAGATAAATACTTTCCACAGGTGGTAACAGGATAGCAGTATAATCTACTGTAATGGCTACATATCTGAAGACAATGATGTCTAAGAGAACATTTCACGATTTTGGCATACATTTTTGGCATTATCAAGTTCTTGGTTCATCATATACGACATTTAAAACTTTTTGACCAGCTGGAACATTTTGCTTAAAAGCAGCTCTTATTTGAAAAGGGAATGAGTGGGTTAAATATCCCTGCAATATTTCTAAATAGGATGAAGGATGCTTCCGCATTACCATTAAGCTCCAGATACATTAAAAGTTTTTTCTTTGTAAACATCCAATCTTGTCAATTTAGTAGTTGGTTTTAAAATTTCTAGGGAAATACTTTTGGGGTGGTGGTAAGTGCTACTGCTGTTAATCAATAGGTCAGCAGTGCAAATTCACCAGGTGCTCCTTGGAAATTCTATGGAATAGTTTTACTCTGTCCTGTGGGCTTGCTATGAGTCAGAATTCACTTGATGGCAATGAGTACAATGTTTTGCTTTAAGAAAGTACAGAAAGACCTTGACACCAAGCAAAGTTGAACTCAGTCCTCTGAAGAAATACCTTGTTCTGAAGGGAATTTCCATTTACCTTTTATCTCTAGGTTGAAAGTGTACAAAACCTGAAACCGTGCTTTTCTGCATAAAACTACTTTACGAGAGTCATTTGCTAAGAATATGCATGAAAATCTCAACCTGCAGCTCTGTTTTAAGTTTTTTCAAAATGCTTAAAGAAAAATGAAATGAGGAACTAAAACTAAAACAAAGCTACATCCACAAACTTAATTGTTCTAAGCGCTACATACCTCATTGATGAGTATCGCTAAAGTCACCTTCAAAGGACTATCTTTGGGAAGCTGTGCGCTGATGCCAGAACCTAGTCCACCCTTCAGAGCGATTTTGGAACTTTTTCTGGAATGGCTGTTACTCACGATGGCATAGTGGCAAGTTTGAGAACTTAATTGTATAGTTGTCTGTGAGACAGTTTTGAGCCAGTAAACAAAGTGTTTGGAATACCCTCCCCACTCAATCGATCTGGCCCCCAACAACTTTTTTCTTTACCTGAATATAAAAGAAATACTGAAAGGAAGACATTTGATAACACTCGGACATCAAGAGTAATAATGACAACAAATCTGATGGCCATTTCAGAAAAAGAGTTCCAAAGTTGTTTCAAGGGTAGACCAGGTGCTGGCATCAGTGAACAGCTTCCTCAGTGGAGTACTTTGAAGGTGCCCGTAGTGACACGCCGCAATGAGGTATGCAGTACTTCTAGGATGAGTCTGCGAACTTAAATGGCAGACCTCATATACAGAACAATAAGGGAATATGTACAGATACCAACAAATCACGTTTGTTCTTTCTAACACATTTACCTAATAAAACCTAGTCTGCCATTTGAAGCAGTATGTAAAGCAGGTTTACATTTCCGAGAGTGAAATAACACACCTTGGTAACATTCTGCCTCTTCAAAAGCTTCAAAATTCCAAACAAGTTAAAAGTCTTGATTTTTATAGAAGAATTAGAGGTGTAAACAAAATGGAAAGTATGAACTGATTACTTATTCTTTACTGCTATAGTTTTACACTCACAAATCTCTTTCTGCCACATAGCTTGTAAACCAGCTAATGGTCTTCAACCAGCTAATGCATATACTGTCTCTCTTCTTTCTTCTGACTGATATCCTTAACAGAGTAACCAGTGCATCAAAAAGCACAGAATTAAACTAAGGGTAAAAAAAGTACATACCATTTGTCATTGTACCAGCCACAGTGAGTTTTTTTTTTTTTTTTTCTTTTGAAAAGCATTTTAGAGAAAGTCCTAAGGTATATGATGAGGAAGCAGGTGCCATGCAAATTCTTTTTTCCATTAAGTGCGTATGGTTGCACCGTAAACAAAGACTGAGCTGGTGAGCTGTTACCTCTTCCTATCTCATAGCTTTTTTTTTTTTAATTTATTTAATATGACTGAGTAAAAATGTACATTCCCATATAAATTTACATGTCCACCTATATTCAGCTTCCGCTGCTCTCCCTATTCAGTGACAGCACACTATTACTCTCCAACCCTTTTTTTTTTGATGTGCCAGTATAAGAAGCACCAATATGAATCGTTTCTGTCTTAACTGTTATTCCTTGCTACAAATTCGTAATATCTCCTCAGTCACCATCAGCTAGAATCTGAATGTCAGGCCTGCTTAACACTCAGATCCCTTTGAATTATTGTAATCTGAGCGCTCTCTGAGTTTTAGTCTAATCCTCAATGTGATGGTCATATGTCACTAGGATTCCTTCTGCATTGACTCAGAGTTGAAATATGGCACAAGCACTGAACAATTTCCTTTAACTGTGTTAGCTGATGTTCTCCCTGCTGCTCTTATCCCTCTTTGTATTTCTTTTGTCTTTATTATATGCTCATTATCCACCAAAGCCAAAAACATCTCTGACCACTAATGCTAGGGAAAAAGTAAACGGGGAGGACAGTTTTTCTATTCTTTTACAAAAAAGAAGTCTGTGTTTTCCACAAGAAAATAATTGTTTCCAAAGGGGAGAGAGGAGGGAACATGAGGGGAAACCTCACTCTACATTTGGGAACTGACCTCAAGAGACCCAAGAAGACATTCCTTCTACTCTTTCTTCAAGTCTTTCCATATAAATGCCACTTTTAAGCTTCTAAACGGGATCAAAATAACCACAGTTTCTTAGGACTATCCTAAGAAGGCTTTAAACCTTTCACATCAATATGGGTTAGTCCTTTAAGAACAAAATGTCAGCGACCAGTAGAGAACATTTAGATCACCTTCTAATTTACTGATTTTGAGGGAGTAGAAAGTAATATGGCCTTTGATGATCATGGACAAATACAACTATACAGAAAATCATCAGTATATATACATATATTTACTTGGTATTCAATATTTATAAGGTAATCCTATCATGGATGAATTTTTTTTGGAGGAGGAATTTCTTTGTGATGCCATATTTATTCACTAATAGAATGGCTGCCGAGTCATTTTTTATTAGTAGCTGTTTATTATTTCAAAAGAGAGAAAAAATTAGAGCCTTGGCGTTGCAGTAGTTAAGACTTTGGCTATAAACCAGAAGTTTGGTAGTTCCAATGCCCCAGCTGCTCTTTGGAAACTTTCAAGGGCAGTTCCACTCTGCCCTATATGGTTACTGTAAATTTAAATCAACTCAACAGCAAAAGGTTTTTGTTTGGTTAATTGGAAGCAGTTCATATCAATACTATATTTTATAAAATACATTATAAACATGGTACATATTGGTACCATGACCCCAGAAATGCATCACATTTCTGGTTACACTCAAGTCATAAAATTTTTTACTTAGCTTTCCAGAACCCTTTACAAAAAGATGTCATCAGGTCAGTGACTAATGCAAGTGTGCCATATTGATTCCATGTTCTGCAAAGCACATTTCATACACACAGTACATATGGGTACCATGGCCCAGAAAGGGTATCAAAAATTGTTTCTACCCAATAAATAGCTCACTTTCTCAAATATTTCTGAATGCTGGCAACCATACCATCCAAATAACACAAAGAAAATTGTAAACATACTTTCAAGGTCCCTATCACCGTGCCAAAGCCAAAAGACCCGGGAGTTTTGTGTGAAACTCATTCCTTCAGGAAATACCCTCTCATCTGAAAGGCTGTCAGCATTGAAACATGGCACAGAACAATGTCCTTGTCTTTTCAGCAGTTCCACCAGTGTCTGCCATGACACCCGAATGGGCTACTGTGGCTCCAGTGCCTACCAATAAACCTCCAGGGGTGGACAACGTAGCTGGAACAACAGCCAGAGCCCACGAAAGGGATAAAACTGTAAATCGAACATTTCACTCACACTTGGTCCATCTCAAATCTCATAGCCCTACCAAACAAATTTTGATACTAATAAATTACATGCCATAGCAACCATATACCAACTACTGTCATAATATATATTTAATGATTTTGAGAAGATTGTGGAAGCATTTTTCTCTCCAGGCATTAAATCAACAAAGGACTTAGGAAATGTGTCATTGAACAAGTAATATGTTAACCAAAATGAAAATTTTCTCTATTTTTCAATCTTCCCCTCTTAGAATAGCAGAGTATATATTATGGTTTAGAATGATTATGCTATCTTTATATTTAAACTAGAAACATCAAACTCAATAAGCTCTATACCTATTTTACTTTGTCAGTTTTCTTGACTTCTTTTAGAATAAAAATAAAACAGTTTAAAACATAAGAATATTTTTATTGCAATGCCTATTAGTGCACATTAGAAAGAAACTGATAATAGCATAATTAATTTTTGCTATTTCAGTCCTGCCCATGATAGAGACAATTGAGAACATTTATCACGGTTTTAAGCTATACACTTGGAAATGCCTTAGGTATTCAACATAAAGAAGTTCAGTTGCATGACTTCTCATTAATATTTATCTTTATGTCCAGGCATGTATCCTCAGAATCTAAGGGGCTTTCCAGCTACAAACCTCAACTAATGTAAAACTGAAAAGCATACTGCTACGTAAAGCTCCATAACATCCAAATTCATTTAATAAAAGAACATAAAATCATTTGTAATGATTGTCATTATAGCAGCACTTCCTTACAATGTCACATTTGGGAGAGTAAAGGACTATACCCACTATATAAACTATGAATATTATAACGAAAACCTATGCAGTATGCATAAGTTTTTATTTGACCTGTATCAGCACCAGATTTATAAAACAAAGAGTTCTTAATCACATTTCACTGTGCATCCTTTTCCTGTATTAAAATTATTTTAGCATGGACCTTTTCCAATTTAAAAGGAGCAATAGCTGTTAAAGACTAGTAACCGCATGTTGCTTCTGTCTTTCTTTTTATCTGTTTTGAGGAAAGATAGTAATATTTAACATAACTGCCATCAACAGCAGACCATAGCTTGATCCTTCCAATAAAGTTGTCCCTAACAGCCAGCTTTGATAAAATAATGCCAAACAAAAAGACTACTTGGACCATGAAACGCATCCTTACCCCTGAGCTGAGGAAGTGGCTTCTAACGATCTTGACATTTCTGTTTGATGAATGAACCATTGTCTAACGCTTAGGTTCCTATAGATCAATCCACATGGCTAGTACAGGTAAGAATTTATTTGGTATGTCTGAGTCTCGATAGAAAGTTTATTAAAACTATTTTCCAATCTATACATAATTGATATATACACAACTAGGGTGTCAAAGTGGGTTACTAGAGTTGGAAATGTTCAAGAATTCTCTCTGTATAAAATCAATGCACCTTTCTAATGGAGTATTTACTTTCTAGGTGCACAATGTCTGCTTACATTTGTACAGCAGTTCATATATTTCAAAGGCCACACAGGTCATCTTATCTTCACAAAACATTATATGAAGGGGCGGAGTCAAGATGGCGGACTAAGCCCACGTCTCCTTCTATCCCTCTGGAAACCAAGACCTGAACTGACAATCAAACAGAGCCTTCTGATCACCTAATCAGCCTCAGGACATGGCACAGAGCTGTTAATTGGGACTTCATAGTACTCAGCGAAAAACCTCCTCTCTTTCACTGACTCCCACTCCTGGCTAGACTCGGCTCTCACGGACGGAAGGTAAACGCACCATTGTGACTTTTTTGTCCTCTGTCTCGGCTGGCAGACGGAGCTGGGTCTTGCCTGGCGGCTGGACTCAGAAACGCTGCTGGGGGGATGGGCAGGCGAAATTCCCACATTCTGAGAGCCAGGCTCGGGACTCTGATAATCTAGCCATTTTGAGCCTTTCGTTTTGTAGCTGCGCCAGTGGGCTCTGTGCGGAGCTTCGCAGTCAGTACGCAGGATGCCATGTTGGTACCAAGATTTTAGCGGGACCTCGTTCTTAGCCTGGGAGCCAGTGCCTGCAAACGGGACAGCGCTTCTCCGACAGAAAAGTAGTGATTTTGCACAGTGCGGCCTACGTTGGGGGCCCTGCAACGGAAGCAGAGGAATTACTACCTCTCGGCACCTTTAGCCCCTCTGTCTGCTGCCTGTGTGGAGGACGCCATCTTGGGTACAGTGGCTGCAGCTGGACCTAATTCTTAGCTTGGGAGCCAGAGCCTGACCAAAGGAGAGCACTTTTTTTTATCACAAAACCAGTACTTGACGCAGTGTTGGATAAGGCTAGGCCCTGTCAGCAGAGGCCAACAGGGCAGTAGCATTGCTGTATTCTGAACTAGTTTGTTATCATCTGGGGTTGGATATAGTGGCGCTTACTTTGTCAGATGAGAAGAGGGACCTCTACACCTGAAAACTTAACTGACTTGTGAACCAGTCAGACACCTGTTGCTTTACATTTGAAGACAGCATAGAGAAACATTTGCAATCCATCCTCACAGTACCTCTTCCAGCCTCTAAATACTCACATGGGACCCAAAAAACAACTGACAATTGTGGCATACAAGCAATCACTCATAATTTCAGAAGGCTCCCAAACAAAGCAACCAAGGAGTTTTCCAGATGAAGAAACTTTCATGAAAGCATCAGGAAGTGAATACAAATTAATAGTATACAGAGCCCTTCTAGACCTTATACACAATGCAGCAGAACAAAATGAAAAATTAAGCAAATTGTTCAATCTGATGGAATACCAGCACTATGAAATCCAACAGATCAAGAACAAAATCAAAGACATAGAAACTTCCATGCAACGCCAAGAAAACAGAATGGAACAAATGGAAAAAAGAATTTCTGACTTGGAAGACAGAGCTACTGATGCCAGCATCTATGAGCAGAAACTAGAAAAAAGAAACAAGAAAAATGAAGAAACATTAAGAAGCATGTGGGACTCTATTAAGAGGAACAACCTTCGATTAATTGGAGTCCCTGAACAGGATGAGACATCTGAGAACACAGAGAGTATTGTTGCTGAGCTGCTGAAAGAAAACTTCCCAGAAATCATGAAAGAAGAGAATATAGACATCTCAGATGCA
The DNA here is from genome assembly GCA_028571685.1 of Heterohyrax brucei. NCBI lineage: Eukaryota > Metazoa > Chordata > Mammalia > Hyracoidea > Procaviidae > Heterohyrax > Heterohyrax brucei. The sequence continues at coordinate 135,737,482 of CM053142.1, read as the reverse complement.
TATCGTATGCCCCCCAATATAGATCTCAAAAGAAAAGACTCCAAGACATATTATAATCAAGCTTAACAAAATGAAACATAAGCAGCAACTATTAAAGGCAGCAAGACTCAAAGCAAAGCTAACATTCAGAGGGAAACATTTGTAGGCTCTCGTCAGATTTCTTAGCAGAAACCATGCTGGCACGAACACAGTGGCACGACACATTCAAAGTCTTGAAGGAGAAGAACTTCCAACCAAGAATTATATATCCTGCAAAGCTATCTTTCAAATATGAAAATGAAATTAAGACATTCCCAGATAAACAGAAACTCAGAGACTTGGTAAAAACCAAACCCAAACTACAAGAAATACTGAAAGAAGTTCTTGGCTTTGGCTTAGAAGAACGAAACCACTAACTTTATATTTTACAATGACACACTACTCAATACTCTACTCATTTAGGGAAGGCTCCAAAGTAAAACACAGCTTTGATATGGAAAGAAGCAATCCAGTGATCATCATGAAAACTATGGTGTCATCATAATAAAAAGAGGGATGTACTACAGTCGTTATAGTCCTTCCAGATGGAGAGGAAGATGACAAGACTGGTAGTAATTAAAATTGGGTTTACAAATAGTTTATTAAGGAGGTTCATAGGGGCAGCTGTAAAGCACAACAAAGATGTATCACACCATTTCAAGAACTCTAACACACGAGTCTCAACAACTATAAAACCAGCTCTGAAAAAGGTGAAAAATCAACTCACAAAAAAGAGTGTCTCCGAACAGACTAATAACAACAACAGAGAAATCATCAACATAAAAATAAGCATATCACAATGGCAGCAGTGAACACATACCTATCAATAATTACATTGAATGTGAATGGACTGAATGCTCCAGTAAAGAGACACCGAGTGTCATCTTGGATCAAAAGACATGACCCATCCATATGTTGTCTACAAGAAACTCACTTGAGACCTAAAGACAGGAACAAACTGAAAATTAAAGGATGGAAGAATATATATCAAGCTAACAATGAACAAAGAAGAGCAGGGGTGGCAATTCTAATCTCAGACAAAATCAATTTTAATGTCAAATCCACCATTGTGGACAAAGATGGACACTATTTATTGCTGAAAGGTTCAGTACACAAGCAGGACTTAACTATATAAAATATATATGCACCTAATGTCAGAGCACCTAAATATGTTGAAGAAACACTGACTACACTCAAAAGAGAGTTAGATGACTCCACAATAATAGTGGGAGGCTTTAACACTCCACTCTCATTACTAGACAGGTCATCTAGAAAAAAGCTCAGTAAAGATACAGAAGACCTCATTGACACAATTAACGAACTAAACCTCATTGATATATACAGAACTTTCCACCCCTCAGCAGACAACTACACCTTCTTCACCAGTGCACATGGAACATTCTCCAGAATTGACCATGTGACAGGCCATAATGCAATGCTCAACAAAATCCATACCACTGAATTACTGCAAAGCATCTTCTCAGATCATAAAGCCATAAAAGTTGAAATCAATAGCAGAAAAAACATAGATAGAAAGTGGGACTCTTGGAAACTGAACAACATCTTGCTCAAAAAAAACATGGGTTATAGAGGAAATCAAGGATGAATTAAAGAAATTCATGGATTCCAATGAGAACGAAAACACTTCCTACCAGAACCTATGGGATATAGCCAAAGCAGTGCTCAGAGGTCTGTTTATCTCCATAAATGCACACATCTGGAAGGAAGAAAGAAACCAAATCAAGGAACTAACTTTACAGCTTGAACAAGTAGAAAGAGAACAACAGAGGAACCCCTCAGGCACCAGAAGAAATGAGATCATAAAGATTAGAGCAAAGCTAAATGAATCAGAGAATTGAAAAACAATTGAAAAAATTGAAAAGACCAAAAGCTAGCTTTTGAAAAGATCAACAAAATTGATAAACCACTGGCTAAACTTACTAAAGAAAAGCAGGAAAGGAAACAAATAACCCAAATTAGAAATGAGAAGGGAGTTGTCACCACAGATGCAACAGAAATCACAAATATCAAACACAATACTATGAAAGACTGTACTCTAACAGATTTGAAAACCTAGGGGAAATGGACCAATTCCTTAACTCATACCACCTACCCAAATTATCACAACATGAAGCAGAACAACTTAATAAACCCATCACAAAGGAAGAGATTGAAAAGGTCATCAAAACACTGCGAACCAAAAAAAAGTCCGGGCCCAGATGGCTTCATAGCAGAATTCTACCAAGCATTTAGAGAAGAGTTATCTCCAATACTACTGAGACTATTTCACCGTATAGAAAGGGATGGAGTACTCCCAAACTCATTTTATGAAGCCAGCATAACCCTGATACCTAAGCCAAGGAAAGAGCCAATAAAGACAGAGAACTACAGACCGATATCACTCATGAAACTAGATGCAAAAATCTTCAACAAAATTCTTGCCAACAGAATACAACAACATATCAAGAAAATAATCCATCATGATGAAGTGGGATTCATACCAGGGATGCAAGGCTGGTTCAACATCAGGAAAACAATTAACGCAATAAACCACATAAATACTACAAAAGACAAGGATCACCTGATTTTGTCCATTGATGCAGAAAAGGCATTTGATAAAGTCCAACACCCAGTCATGCTAAAAACTCTTAGCAAAATGGGCATAGATGGCAAATTCCTCAACACAATAAGGGCCATTTATACAAAGCCAATTGCCCACATCATCCTGAGTGGAGAGAAACTGAAAGACTTTCCCTTGAAATCAGGAACTAGACAAGGATGCCCACTGTCACCTCTCCTATTCAACATTGTGCTAGAAGTTCTAGCCAGAGCAATTAGACAAGATGAAGAAATAAAGGGCATCTGCATCAGCAAAGAGGAAGTTAAAATCTCCCTGTTCGCAGATGATATGATTGTATATGCAGAGAACTCCAAGGAATCTATAAGTAAGCTACTCAAACTGATAGAAGAGTTCAGCAAAGTCTCAGGATACCAGATAAACATAAGTATATCAGTAGGATTCCTTTATACCAACAACAAGTCTGTTAAGGAGGAAATTATCAAATCAATACCATTTACGATAGCCCCTAAGAAGATAAAGTACCTAGGAATTAATCTAACCAGAGAAACAACAGACCTTTACAAAGATGCACTTGTAGGTAAGCTTTTGTACATATCACAACAGTATGAATTACTGCTGACACAGCCACCACTTCCATTTTTGGAGTATTTCTGTCACCTGTTTGCTGATGCCATTATAAAAAATCCTTCCAGTAAGGCCATAACGAGAGACTGACATAGTGGCTCAAACAGTGGTCAAACACAGCAACAATTCTGAAGGTGGTGCAGAAGTGGGGAGTTCTTTGCTGAGGGTGACTATGAGTCAGAACCAACATGAAACATCTCCTAACCTGGTTTCAACTGGAAGACATTATGTTGAGTGAAAGTAGTCAGCGACAAAAGGACAAATAGTGTATGAGACCTCTACGATAAGATCTCAAAAACAGACTTGTGTATAGAAGAAAAGACTCTTTGACAGCTGCAAGGAGGGAAGGGAGAGATGGTGACGGGGGGAGGGTTTAGTTTAGTTACTAGAAATCTAGCTGGGAGAAAGCGGTGATAGCACACATTAGAAACAAGAACAACATTAAGTGGACTTCAGCATAACTTGAGTACTCCTTCCATCTTAACTCAATACTGCAAGGATAGAGTAGCTGGGGCGGGGGGTGGGGGACCATGCTCTTAGGTGAAATGCAGGCCAATTGGCACAACTAGCGTTTTGCTAAGAGAGCTCTCTGCACCCCACATCGGTGAGTGGCCTCTGGGGTCTTAAAAGCTGCCAAGCTCCGTCCGAGGACACAGTAAATGGTCCCAACTCAGCAGGAACGGATGCTCACTGAGGACCAAAATGACACATCGTAAAGACAACCGAGGAGACAGAGAGACCCACAACGGTGGGTGCCTACATCGACTTGGGACTGGAAGAACCAAATGGTGCCCGGCCACCACCAGTGATAGCCACGATGGAGCTCACAGAGAGGAGTCTCGCTGGCAACACAAGAATAAAAAGGGGTGCATCATGAGATCTCCACTAAAAGACCTCAACGGATGGTCCAGCAGTTTTGGGGTTCCTCTGAGAGCATAGCCCCAGGCCCTGATGCTGCCCTTTCCCATAAATTATAACAAAGGTCCACTCTTTGGACAGGAATGGATTGGACTTGGCAATGCAGAGTGACCATATATTGGAAGCACTTTATGGTTCTATACATCTATAGGATATCATCTAGCTAACCTCTGGCTGGAGGAAGGGGAGTGAGTAGAGAGGAGGGGAAAGGAGACTGTTGGGAGGATGACACATGTATGGCCAGAGAGGAATAGTGTGCAGTCACCAGACAGGGAGAGCAGTGGAAGCTGCATATAGGTGGGCATGTAAATTTATACGGGAATGTACATTTTCACTCAGTCATGTTAAATAAAAATAAAATAAAAAAAACATTATATGAGCTTAGTAAATCAGAACTATTGTCCCATTTTTTCAAATTAGAATGAGTCAGAGACATAAAAAACCTTGCTAGCAATCATCTTACTCTACATCATATTATGTCCCACCCTACATCACATTACTTGTCAATACTCGTATCTATAAAATGACTAATTTGTTGAGGAATCAAATGACCATAGAAGTCTTTATTCCATGAAGTATTCCAAATATAAAAACTTACTACTTCTTCTATATTAGAAGCCAGCTCTGAAAACACCAACAAACACTAAGATTTTACTAATAGGTAACCAAACGTAGCAAGGATACTGGGTTAGATCAATACAAGAGTATTGTGTAATTATGTAATTCTGGCCTTCTTTATTGCTATTTGGCTGAGAGTACATTGTCACAGGCAATCTCCCTACCAAACTGAAACTCTGTTTTAGTGCTTGAGTCTTGGTGTCTAAAAAACAGTAAAAGCTCTGCTTTGAAATTTGAGGCAAAACAGTTCAGCTTCCTAAATTTCTTTACTCCTGACATGGGCCTGACTTCTGGTTGTTCTATTTTAGGCTCAGCTTCAGTGAAGACTAAGCCATGCACTTCTAGGTAAGCTTTTGTACATATCACAACAGTATGAATTACTGCTGACACAGCCACCACTTCCATTTTTGGAGTATTTCTTTCACCTGTTTGCTGATGCCATTATAAGAAATCCTTCCAGTAAGGCCATATGAGAGAGACTGACATAGTGGCTCAAAAAGCGGTCAAACAGAACAACAATTCCGAAGGTGGTGCAGAAGTGGGGAGTTCTCTGCTGAGGGTGGCTATGAGTCAGAACCAACATGAAAGTACATAACAACAGCATAACACCACTTATTTTTTTTCATCTGGTAACTTCTTAAAACTCCTTTCAGGGAAGGTATTAATAATACATTGAAAAAATTTATTTAGGGTTCCTTCTTACAGGTTTCATGGCTTTAACATATTGGGGTACTCAGCAACATTGTGGTAAATGGAGACTATGTTGTCAAGGACTTCATATTACTTTGATCCATAATCAACAGCTATGAAAGTAGCAGCCAAGAAGTCAAGTGACATATTGCATAACATAGACTTGCTGCAAAAGACATTTTTATAACTGTTCAAAAGTAAAAATATCACTTTGAGGACTAATGTGTGCCTGATCCAAGCCATGGTGTTTTCAACTGCTTCATATGCACGTGAAAGCTAGGCAGTGAATAAGGAAGGCCCAAGAAAAACTGACACCTTTGAATTACGGTGTTGGGGAAGAATATTGAATATGCTACGGATTGCCAAAAGAACAAATAAAATTGTCTTGGAAGAAGTACAGCCAGAATGCTCACTAGAAGTGAAGATGTCTTTGCCAAAATATGTCCATTACAAAAACACCTCCCTTTCAGCTTCCTTGGAAGTCGTCATTAAAGAAAAAGAAGCCAGTGTCCAGGGAAGAGTATCTCCAGGGAGCTGAGGAGTAGGGCCAGGCAGCCCATTGCCAGCCAGGCCCACTTCCCCAGGGGTACCGTATGTTGACAGTAATTTTATGAATGTAGTTTCCGTCACTGCTTGTAGCCTCCTCACATTAGGTAGTGTGAGGTCTTGTACTTGTTAATTAATATCTCAGATCATATTTAACGGTTTATAAAGAAATATATCAGTTCTAGACTGTGACAGGTGATGGATGCCTCAACAGAGAAAAGAGAAAATGAAAGCAGGTGGTTTTGTAGCAACAGGTGCTACATGGTGTCTCTTGAGCCTGGGTTGCTCCATTTCCACCCTTCCTCCCCTAGGAGCCTCTGTCAGGCAACCCCACTCCATCTTTCAGAGACAGTGAGGACCCGCTCCTGCTTCTTCCTTGGCCAGGCTCAAGGTGGAGAATGGTCCCCCTTCTTGAGGACAGCTACCGTGTGGCACCTCAGCCTCTCTGTGACCCACATTTTTGGTGGCAGTCTTCTTCCTGGCCTGAGCCCCACCTCTAGTACCTGTTCTCCAAGAGGAGACAGTGTGGTCCTGGTGCTGACAAGTTATGACTCGTCATCATCATCGGTGTCCCCAGGGTTCATGCTCTCACCAAGTCCCACTTCCTAAGGTCTCACAGGAAATGTGTTCTAAAAGCAAACTTGAAAACAAGCCAATAAACTCTGCATTTAAAAAATAAAATAAAATAAAACCATGATTCCCCCCATGCCTTTTGATGCCAAAACTTTGGAAATGTTGGCTCAGAAATGTTGGCTCAGTGTCTTCCAGACCAGGCTGTTGCTAAATCGTACTTTACTTTTATTAAACAACCCAGATGAAAAGATGTGGGGTCCTCCTATGGTCTGAACCAAAAGGTTCTGAAGGCAGTTTTCCAAGATCCCCTGGACTCACTGTACGTAGATGACATGCTGTCGTTTTCTCATCATTCCATGTGTACATCTGCCAACTCAGCGTGGAGAGGCCAGGTGTGGGTAGAGCCCTCTCTCTACCGTTCCTCCTACCGTCCCAGCCTCCCAAGCTCTGTGCCTGTAGTCTGAATTACGAAGTGCAGAGGAAAAGAACTGCAGTCATAGTTATTTGACTATATCTTGCCAGAGGCTTTGAACAGCAAAGATAGGCCAATTGTACATTACTTACCAAAAAAAATAAATAAATACATTTGTTAAAAACGAAATGAAGATGGCAAACTTCATCACATTTACTTTTAGCATGCTACAAGGAGGGATCATTCCCTAGAGAAGGCTATCATTCTTGGTGAAGTAGAAGGTCAATGAAAAAAGGAAGACCCTCGATGAGACTGAATGACACAGTAACTACCTCAATAGACTCCAACACGGCAAAGATTATGAGGACGATGCAGGACTGGGTGGTATTTTGTTCTATTGTCTGTAGCATTGCTAAGAGCTGGAACTGACTTGATGGCACCCAGCAACGATAACAACTAACTAAAGAGATTACTTAAAGGAAATAGCAATCAGTGATCAGGAAAGTATTTTTAATCTTCATAATAGGAATATAGAGTCATGATAGTTAATAAATTTACTATGTGTCAACTAGGCTAGTCCTTGATTCTCATATTATGTAATTATCCTCCATTTTGCCATCTTTCATAATTAATGCTACATAATCACTTCTATGATGTGGTTTGATGGGATCAGCCAATCAGGAATAAGGAGAGTTTTCATGGGGGTGTGACGTGCACCTGATACATATATGCACGCTCTTGCAAAACTTGTTTGCTTGCTCTGGATCTTGTTTCTGGATCATCATCATCTGATCTCGAGCTAGAAGTATGTTATTGAACCTGCTGACTTTAAGGTTTGCCATCCCTACAGCCCTGTGACTTATCAGCCTGCCATTTGACCTACTGATTCTATCAGCCATTGCAACTAAATGAGTCAGGAGAAATCTCCGGTCTATAACTGATCCATGTATTTTGGATACTGGTAGATGACCATAACAGTCATTTCCTTCAGATCTCTCTCCATCCCTGCTTATATACATATTCATATACATGTGTATATATATATGTATATATATTTTTATATACATGTATAAACACACATATATGTTGTTGTTGTTAGGTGCCATTGAGTCAGTTCTGACTCACAGTGACACAACGCACAATAGAACAAACACTGTCCCACCTTCCACCAGGCCCACAGTCATTTTTATGCTTAAATCCACCATTGTAGCCACTGTGTCAATACATCTTGTTGAGGGGCTTCCTCTTTCTCACTGACCCTTCACTCTATCAAACATGATGTTCTTCTCCGGGGACTGCTCCCTCAGGACAACATGGCTAAAGTATGTCAGACGCAGTCTCACAATCTTTGCTTCCAAAGGAGCACTATGGTTGTACTTCTTCCAGAACAGATCTGTTTGTTCTTTATGCAGTCTGTGGTCCACTCAGTACTCTTCTCTAATGCTGCGATTCAAAGGCATCAGTTCTTTTTCTGTCTTCTTTATTCACCATCCATCTTTCATATGCATGTAATGTGATTGAAAGTACCATCGTCTGGGTAAGTCACACCTTAGTCTTCAAGGTGACAGGTGCTTTGCGGCATATATTCCCAATGCAATGAGTCTTTTGATTTCTTGACTGCTGCTTCCATGGGTACTGATTGTGGATCCAGGTAAATCAGATCCTTAACAACCTTGACCCTTTCTCCATTTATCACAATAGTACTTACTGGTCCATTTATGAGGATTTTTGTTTTGGTGATGCTGAGCTGCAATCCACACTGAAGACTATGGTCTTTGATCTTCATCAGTAAGTGTTTCAAATCCTCTTCAGGTGAAGCAAGCAAGGTTGTGTCATCTGTTAATGAGTCTTCCTCCAATCCTAATGTCTCATTTTTTTCATATAATCCAGCTTCTTGGATTATTTGCCGGGCATACACATCGAAAAGGTATGTTGAAAGATACAACCCTGATGCACACCCTTCCTGACTTTAAACCATGCAATGTTCAATTTCTTCATCTTTGGCCTTAGTGTTTGGTGAATGAACTTGACTACTAGTCATATTAATTGGCTTTCCTCATAGGCATGTGGACATTATCTTATCACTGACAGAACTGTAATGTTCTTTCTGACAATGAAAGCAACACCCTTCCTCTTCAAGTTTTCATTCCCAGCATAGTAGACAATATGATTGTCTGATTCCAAGTGGCCAATACCAGTTCATTTCAGTTTACTAATGCCTAAGATATCAAAGTTTATGCATTCTATTTCATTTTTGGCAGTTTGCAATTTTCCTAGATTTATACTTCTTACATTCCATATTCCAATTATTAACGGATGTTTGCAACTGTTTCTTCCTATTTTGAGTTGTGCCATATCAGCAAATGAAGATCCTGGTGGCTTTACTCCATCCATGTCATTAAGGTCGACTCTAGGAGGCAGCTCTTTCTGAGTCATCTTCTGAGTGCCCTCCGGCTTGGGGGGCTCACTTTCTGACACTATGTCTGACAATGTTCCACTCCTATTCATAACGTTTTAATTGGCTAATTCTTTTCAGAAGTAGATTGCAGGTCATTCTTCCTGGTCTGTCCTAGTCTGGGAGCTCAGCTGAAACTTGTCCACCATGAGCGACCCTGATGGCATCTAAATACCAATGACTAACTTCCAGCATCACAGCAACACACACATCCCCACAATACGGCAAACTGACAGAGAAGTGAAGGATACACACACACACACACACACACACACACACACACACACACACACACACACACACACAGAGACAAGCTCATTTTACTAGCTTTGCTTCTCCAGAGAACCCAGTCTATGACAAAAGTCATTATAATAAGACTTTTTTCTTCTCATTGTTAATTGACTAATTATGGTGAAGTTGAGGCTTTCTTGTCTTACTTTGAGGGGGGGCTTCTCTGTGACAGGTTTTTACACTTCCATTATTAAGGACAATGTCTCAACTGTGTTATTTGGACTGAGTTCATTTTATATACCTCTTATAAAAATGTTCTCCAAATGACCTATGTTTACAACTTAACTGATGAAAATGATGAAAGAATTAAAAAACATATATTCAGACAAAAAAAAAAATAACCAGTATAAGGACATTGAAACTGAGGCTATATTTTCATTCTAAAATCATAAAAGACTGTCATCCATGTAAAATTCTATTGATTACTTTTTAATCCAAGATGTATTTTTCATAATGATGACTAGAAAGAATTTTATCTAAGATAGCAGAATGAGCTTTAAGGGGGGGGGGCTTACCTCTGTGTGAGTAACATGTCATTTGTAATAAGGACATCTTTTAATATTGAAACATAATGAAATTATAAATCAGTAATAATCCACATCATAATAAAAATTAAATGAAAAGCTTAAACAAAGTTGCTTGAAAGTCATCTGAAAACCAAAAGATACTTTCAGAAATGTTTTAATACCCTTGGACAATTAAGCTATAAAATCTCACATTTGTTAAAGAATACTTCAAATAATAATAATTGCTTAGTATTGGTGATTTTTCTTCAATTTTTATAAAGAAATTCTCAACTAATGTCAATGCCCTAATAAACAGTTTTAATGAAAGTTTTAAAAATGCTTCATATATACATACCCAGCAACATAAATCTAAGTAAACTTATACATTTATGCAAATGAATCCAACTGCCTTTGTGAAATATGGGCAAAACTGCAAGAATATAATTAAAACATATCAAAAGTATTACTATTGTAACATTTCCTCTAACAGATATATAAGGCTACATTATTTACTAACAGGAGTCACTTGAGATTTACGGTAAAGAGGTTACTTCATAACTTTCAGATGCCTTTATATTTCACCTTGGTTCACATTCTCTTCACATCACACTTGGAATAAGGATATGTAATTAGATGATCATCTATTAGTCATAATTTATAACATCACAAAAGAAAGACATAAAAAACTATATATTACCTCCTGTGATGTATCACAGATGAAATTTGAGCTTTTATAAATTGTTTAATTACTGGTACCTTGCAATTTTTTGCATGGTACTATTAAGACAAATTTAAAATTTTAGTTCCAAACCAATATGCACCTTGGGTATGACTTACTAGTGACACAGTCATTTAATAAAAGCAATTTATTCCATTTTTTCTTTTGGAATGTTCTAGAATATCATTGCTTAAGAGACAACAAACTACTTCAGATACAGAAGTACATGTATAGCTCTTCATAAACAAAGCTAACGATCTCTTATTAAGTCATTTAATCCTAAATCACATCTGTCTTCATCAATAATGAATCAAATACTTTAGCTAATTTTTGACATCACATAGGAGAAATGTTATGTTCTCATTTCTCTGTATATTGAAATATTCTATACCATTAACCTTCTGTATTTTAAAAGATATTTTTTCTTTATTATCAAATACCACAACTTTTCCTCTTGGAAAAGTTGCAGCACTTTGAAATCAAGGTATATGAAATCAGATTCTATTTCATACTAATAAAAGGTAACTCTTGAAATACTATAATTTCTGGTTACTTTTCCTTTATTGGACTTGTAATATTTTTTCATGCATCAGTTGGTATTTTCAGTCATCTCTGATCATAACATAATCCTAAAGTAACTTCAGAGCAGCCTTTCACTGAAATTCTACACATTTAAAGTGCCCTTACCATGTTCCAGCCAGGGTAGAGGTAGTCTGTGCCAACGAATTCAAAATAGTGAGCAAAACCTTCCTTCAGCCACACATCTTCCCACCACACAGGAGTCACAAGGTCACCAAACCACTGCAGTGACAAAATGAATAGGCATTGGATGTAATTAAATCTGTTCCAGAATTATTTTATATAAAATTAAATATATTAAGCTACAACTATCATAACTGGACTTCATTCCCCAATTGACTTTGTACCTTAAAATGTATTGTGGCAAGACTATATTGACTTATTTGATTACCTGGGCCACACTAGTTTTTTTAACAAATGCATTCAGAGAAGAACAAGAAAAACAATCAAGGAACACATACAAAATATATTTATTCTGAAGAAGAAAGGACTAAGGAGATTAAAAACAGATGATAGCCAACTCTAAACATTGGAAGCCCTATTATGTGGATGAGGAAAAGGCTTGTTTCTTGTGGCCCCTCGAGTGACAAACAAGGACTAATGGGAGGAAGTCAGGGTTGGTAAATGTCTGCTGAAAATGCCAAAACCCCTCTAACAAGCTGAGACGACTGAAGATGGAAAACACTGCCTCAGGAGCTCAAGAACAACTCATCACAGGAGATATTGAAGCATCGCCTTCGTGTGGCAGAAAATATTCACAGAAGATATGAGCTGAGTGACGGGATGAAGCGCTTTTAAAGCCAGACCTGACTCTCCATGATTCTGTGATAATGGGGGATTGGACCATGAAAATCTTAAAGATCCCTTCATGAAAAGCAATCTAATTTTAACTGGTGTTTTGATTAGATCATGATGCATTACTCTGAATCTCTTGCTTAGTTCAGTAAAAGGTTAAATAAATTCTTTGTACATTAAAAAATAAATGAATAATAACTTCCAGGAGTTATTCTAAAGATTTTTCTTTTTCTAATTCAATAGTGAAAAGTCAGCTTATGTCCCTTTCTATGCAGCTGATATTTTATTAAGAGTGGGGTGGGATGACAGACAAAAATAAGTAAGTAGGCAAATGAACAACATCAATCCAGATTAGAATAAAGTGAGATACAATACAATGGGTATAGGGGTTCATTTTTAGATTATAAAACCAAAAATGTTCTCCCTAAGCAGGTGACATCTGAGCTAAGACTTGAATGGTAAAAAGGAACTAGCCGTGAGAAAGCTCTGTGCAAGAGGACTCCAGGCAGGTGAAACTGTTCATGCAAAGGCCCTGAGGTGAAGATGGACTATTTAAAAAGTGGAAAGGGAATGTGACAGCAGTGCAGCAGTGCAGCAGGCCAGCAAAGCTGGGTGAAGGGTTCCACGGGGGCTGACAAGAGCTGGACTGTCAGCAGCTTTAACAGCTATAACACAGAGTTTGGTGACTGAGGATTTCAGTATCTAAAATAAGAATCACTCACCCCAAAAGATCATTAATTGAAATACAAATAAGAGAGTGCTCTGAATTTACTGACAACCACAAAATATAGGATAGTCAAAATAATCTTTATTCTTTCTCAAAACAGCAAGTTCCTCCTTTAAATTTAGTCTATCTCAGGAATTAAGGCAATTATGAGTAGGAAAGGAGAGTAGCATAGAAAACAATTTAGTAATGGTGGTAGAAATTATTATAGACGTTTTCCTTAGCTTCTGGTTCATTCCTTCACATTAAATAATGCAGTACCGCTAAGTTATAACTAAGATACAATGTTAGTACATTGAACAAATGAAATGCAGTTTGATGAATCATAACATTATCAATGTGGTCTTATTTTGACAGGACTATGTATCTAACTTGTCAGTGATAGAAATATTCAAATAAAAACTGATTTTTCTGCAAAGAATTATATGTTGAGGTAAAAAGCTAGTCTTCTTAGCACAGAAGAAAGAGCCCCATTATCTCTGTGATGACTCCCCTTAAGTCTCTGAGGTAAGGAAGAGCACACACCCGAGCAGGATGAGGATAAATGTCTTTCCATCACAGGTTCACTGCAAAAGGCTGTTATTTAGGTAAATGATTACATGACCTTTATGGATTTATTAGTCAGTATTCATTTATTTAAAAAAAAAACAAAACAAAACACTGCTGTCGAGTCAATTCCAACTCATAGCAACCCCATAGGACAGAGTAGAACTGACCCATAGAGTTTCCAAGAAGCACCTGGTGGATTTGAACTATTGGCCTTTTGATTAGCAGCTATAGCACTTAACCACTATGGCACCATTCATTTATTAGCATTTAGCAATTCTCCTTTCACTGACAGCATTTTCCAGATCACTGTTTCCTGAGATTTTCTAGCTTTTTAGAGAAGGTTTCACATTTATAACAAGTGGAAATTATATTGAAGAACTATACATAGTTACTGGTAATCAGGGCAAGTACTAGTACATTTACTAGAATTAATATCTTTTTTTTAAATAAAATTTAGATTCAAATAAGCCCTGCAAAATCTCTCTAATACCTTCCGCTCAATGTAAGAAAGTACATAAAATCAAAGTGAAATTAATTCTGTCTTAGCTTCACTACAAAGTTGACTAATTTACATATGAATTTCTAAACATGCCAAGACAAAAAAAAAATCAATCATTTGGGAACAAAGGGTCTATAGCTGAGCTAGTAAAAGACTTCCTAAGTGTCTGTGTGATAGGAAAAGGGGAATAGCAAACGGATTTCAGCAAAAGCAAATTTTGACACACACACAAAACTCAGCTACATCTTGAAGCAATGCAATAAATCTTTGCTATCATCACACTTACCATATATACACACCAATAATCCTAGAAAATAAAGCAAGGATGACAATGAATAGTGACCAGACAAAGTCTCCAAAGAGATTGCTGAATGGCAGAGCCATCTCACTCTTCAACTAAACTGACTAGGGTCACTTATTCAATATAATCAGTACATTTATTTCTGTTTGTGCTGTCATCCGGGGAAAATAACATATCTTGTAGAAGGAACTACACAATCTTCTGTATATAATTAAAACTTAATTGGGAGGATAATAATTTAGCTCCTAATCTAAGTTTCTGAAATCATTCTACATTCTCAATTATTTGCACATTATACTTACACCTGATCCTTTTTGCATACCTGGTGACATATCTCATGAACAATGACCATGGTGACATCCAGCAAATAAGAAATAGATGAAACACTGGGATCCAGTAGTATTCTTTGTTCCACAAAAATACTTAGTCCCCAGTTCTCCATAGCAGCATACGGATGCTTAGGCACAGCTAAAAGATCTAGAAATAAAATAAAACAGTTCCAAAGGCTTTAATAAAACCCATATCTTGAAATTAGTCCAGAAATCCCAACTAGAAGGAATAGTTGCTCTATCGTGGTAACTTTTTTTTCCCCTGAAGTAAATGACCTGTCATTTACATGACAGCAGAAAGATAGGCTATCGCTAAAAATGCTGGTGATATCCATTCATCACAGCTCATTTTCAGACTCAAATGTTATAGGTGGCTGGAAATATTGGCACTATTATTGATGGGCCCTTAGTAAGTTCCAGAAAGTCAAGAAACCAAATGCAACAGAAATCTACAGAGTCAAAGGCACTGGATGTTCTAAGGAAAATAATTTCAGCTCAATGCAGTGAATATGGTACACTTACTTTTACTTCAGTATTTTCCAAGAGTAAATATTAGGATGTGGAACGAGGGCTCTCACTGCTGATGTCAGATGAATTTTGGTTGAAAGCAGGGAACACCAGAAAGATGTTTACCTGTGTTTCATTAACTATGTAAAGGCATTCAGTTGTGTGGATCATAACAAATTATGGTTAACATTGTGTAAAATGGGAATTCCAGAACACTTAATTGTGTTCATGAAGAATCTGCAAACAGATCAAGAGGCAGCCATGAGAACAAAACAAGGGAACACTGCATGGTTTGAAGTTAGCAAAGGTGTGCATCACAGTTGTATCCTTTCACTATATCTTTTTCAGTCTGTATGCTGAGTAAATAATCCAAGAAGCTGGATTATATGAAGAAGGAGGCATTAGGATTGGAGGAAGACTCATTAATAACCTATGTTACACAGATGGCACAACCTTGCCTGCTTGAAGTGAAGAGGATTTGAAACACTCACTGATGAAGATCAAAGACCACAGCCTTCAGTATGGATTGAAGTGCAACATCACCAAAACAAAAATCCTCACAACTGGACTGGTAAGCAACACTGTGATAAATGGAGGAAGGCTTGAAGTTGTCAAGGATTTCATTTACTTGGATCCACAATCAATGCCCATGGAAGCAGCAGTCAAGAAATCAAAAGACTCATTGCATTGGGAAAATCTGCCGCAAAGGAATTCCTGAAAGTACTGAAAAGTAAAGATGTCATCTTGAAGACTAAGGTGTGTCTGACCCAAATCATGGTATTTTCAATGGCACCATATGAATGCAAAAGCTGGACAATGAATAAGGAAGACAGAGGAAGAAAAGCTGCCTTTGAACTGTGGTGTTGGAGAAGAATGTTGAATGCACCATGGGCTGCCAAAAGTAAAACAGATCTGTTCTGGAAGAAGTACAACCACGGTACTCCTTGGGAGCACAGATAGCCAGACTGTCTCACATACTTTGGACACGTTGTTAGCAGGCATCAGTCCCTGAGAAGGACATCATTCTTGGTATAGTGAAGGGTCAGCAAAAAAGAGGAAGCCCCTCAACAAAACAGACTGACACAGCAGCTTCCATGATGGGTGTAAGCATAAAAAGGGTTGTGAGCATGGCACAAGACTAGGCAGAATTTCTGTAGTGTAGAACCAACTCAACGGTGCCTAACCACAAGAGCAGCAAACAATTTATATCAGGATCAAAATGTTATTGTCATTTTCTAATGGCTTACATTCCAATCTGGGGGAGAGTTCTGTTAAAAATAAATAATATATACATATACACATATAGATATATACAACTAGATACGTGACATTGGTAAATTCACTTAATTGAGACTGTAATGCCCTCACTTGTAAAATAGGGTTATTGGCCTTAATTATTTCTAAAATTCCACTCACCACCAAAATATCTATGATGAAATGTCTCTAGGATTTGTGCTTTAGGTACTATCAACTTTTGGTTAAAGTGGCACAATACATTCATGCTTTGACGTACTCTCTCTGCTCTAAACATACATAGAGATGATAAATAAAGTAAAATATTAAAAGGCAAAACTAAAAAACACCTACAAGCTCAAAAATAAATCTCTCCCTGACCCAGAAGTGGTAGCAAACTGTGGAGTGGTGACTGAGTGTGAAGCACAGGCCTGCTGGCTCCTGGCTGGAAGAAGCAGCGGTGGTGGCCGGGAACTGGCTTCAGAAGGCTTCACTGGAGCCAAGGGAACCTACGCCAAGCTGACTGCTCAGTGCCAAGGGTTCAGATAGGATGCACATGTTCATGAGAAGAGGCTGAAAATAGTTATGCCCCTTGCTTTGTGGGAAAGCCAGTGAGAAGCAGGGTAAGGATTGGAACCCAGGCAGACTGGCTTCAGGCCACTATTCTTAATAAAAATGCCACCATGTTCTTATTCCTGGCTCAGGAGTTACACTAGGGTTTTATCAAGAAGTAGAACTCCCTCTTGTGTAACCTGATTGAATGCTGAGGAAATTTTCATAAGACTGCCCACTGTGGTATTCTTTGTAACCTTGAATATTGGAATCCAAACATCTTTCACCAGGATAATGGACAAAGAAACTGAAACAGTAATGTAAAGGAATATTATACAGCAATTGAAACAAATGATCTAACCACTAGATTCTATCACTAAACATATCAGCATCAAACAAAACTGAAAATCAGGTTGAGAAAACATGTTATTGTTGCAAGTTTCTGTCAACTCAGCTCTGATTTATGGCAATCCCATGTACAACAGAACGACAGAATGTTGCCTGGTCCTACGGCACCTTCACAGCTGTTGGTACACCCAAATCCACTGTTGTGGCCATTGCGTATTTTGAATGACTTTCAGTGTAAGGGGCTCATCTTCCAGTACTGTACCAGACAATATTCTAGTGTGATCCGTAGGGTTTTCACTGGTTAATTCACAGATGCAGATCACCAAGCCTTTCCTCCTAGTCTGTCGCAGTCTGGAAGCGCCACTGTAACCTATCCAGCACGGGTGACCCTGGCAGTATTAGGAATGCCAGCAGCACAGCCTCTAACATCACAGTAACACACAAGCTGACGAACTGACAGGTGATGGGAAAGAAATCTAGCAAGTAATAAATGCTACAAAGAAAATATAATAGAGTAAGACAGTGACTGACTGACAGGATGAGCATAATGAAGTCAAGGCAGACCTTTCTAAGGGACTCACATTGCACCTGAGGACTGAATGATCACGGAAGGCAGATGTTTGAAGATCTGTGGATGTGTGTTCTAGCAGGAGTGGATGACAAGTACAAAGCCCTAAGGTGGAAATGTGACTGGTATGTTGGGCACATAGAAAGAAAAATTAGTGTGACTAAAATATACATAGTACCAAAAAAGAGAAACCAAACCTGCTGCTGTCAAGTCAATTCTGACTCATAGTAGAAGAATACAAATCAGAGACTTGGTGCAAACTGACTGAAACCAAACCAAATCTGTTGTCTTTGAGTTGATTTCAACCCATAATGCAACCCTGTCAGACAGAGAACTGCCCCATAGGTTTGCCAAGGGCTGCCTGGTAGATTTGAACTGTTGACCTTTTGGTTAGCAGCTGTAGCTCTCAACTACTATATCACCAAGGTTCCAACAAATTGACAGTGCATAACAAACATTCTTCTAGTTAAAATTTCTGGAACTTGCCTAAATAGGAACAAACTAGGCAACAGAACAGCAGTGACATCAACTCTGCCTGCCACCAGTAGATGGCAACAGCAGTTGCATGTCTGAGGTTACTTGCTTGTAGGAATGCCGGGACCAGTGTGAGCTGTCTTTTGGAACCCAGGTCTGTTACAACGTGGAGGCACTTCTGCATGCTGTCGTCCTTCAAGAGCTGAGACAAGCCAGATTCTCAGGACTAAGTGAGCAGATCAGTCTATATTAGAACTTATGTCGGTTCAAAAGACATGGAGAGAAGACTCCAAACATAAAAGCCAGATATAGTTTAGGAGTTTGGCCAAAAGAGGAAAGCAAACATAGAAGATGGACATAAGACGGCGAAATCCTAACGAGCAGCACATGTAGGTATGGTGAGAGGGTGGGGAGATGAAAGTCAGTGGCAAAGAAAGCAGGCAGTGGTGACGAAAGCAGGCCACTGGTGACACGCTGGTGTCCAGAGATACGAAGCACACAAGTCAGGCCTGAGTGACAAAGCTATGTAGCAGCCCGATTAAGAATCCTTCAGCAAATGCAACTGGAATTCAGATGACTGAGGAGCAGAGTGGAAAAGAGGGATCAAGAGGACGGGAGAGCCCTTCAGGCTTACAGAGGCTTTATAACAGATGTGCGGGAATCCTGTCTGCGTATAGAGCAAAGAAGAAGAACAACAAAGACATGAAAATGAAGCCTAGGTTGTCCTGCTCCACATGTAGGAACCATCAAACAAAACACTGAGGAAGTTTCATCTTTATTCCAATAACTATGGAGAGGCACTTTAACTATGACTCTGGTCTACACCTTTGTAGCATAAGGATTTCCGTGTGATAGTTAACTCAAGAATATTTGCATCAAGCGTAAAAACCCAAAACCAAGCCTGTTGCCATCGAGTCAATTCCATTTTATGGCAATACTACAGGACAGGGTACGACTGACCCATAAATTTCCAAATGGGCACCTGGGGGAATCAAACTGCTGATCCTTTTGTTAGCATCAAGGATATATCCATACAAAAAAAATCCGTACAGAATGTTCATGGGAGTTTTAATTATAATAGCCCCAAACTGAAAACAACACAAATGCTTATTAACAATTGAATGGATGAAGCATGCTTTACCCATACAGTAATAAACTACTCAGCAATAAGCAGAATAGAGCTGTCAACATATGCACTAACATAGATGAATCTCAAGATAGTTGTTCAAAAAATAAAACAAGAATGTTTTCCGTGTGATTTCATTTACATAACATTCAAGAAAATACAAGCTAATTTATGAAAGACCAGCAATTGTCTGAGAAAAAAGAATGGAGGGGGATTTACAACGAAGCAACAGAAAACTTCTGAGGGTGACAGATATGTTCACTACCTGACTTATGATATGTATATGGGCATATACATACATTAAAACTTATCATGTTGTATAGTTTAAATACGTACAATTGATTTTATAGCAATATGCCTCAAGAAGAAGTCCTAGCGGTGAAGTGGTTAAGAGTTCAGGCTGCTAATCAAACAGATTGGCAGCTGGAATCCACCAGCCACTCCTTGGAAACACCGTGTGGCAATTCTACTCTGTCCTGGAGGGTTGCTATGGATCAGAACCAAGCTGATGGCAACAGGTTTGTTTGTTGGTTTGTTTTTGTATACCTCAACCAATCTGCTACCAAAAAAAAAAGAGACAGACAGACAGAATAAAAACCCTCAGGGCAGTAAGTAAAATATTCTTTTGTTTCATTTTCAAGAAGATAGCATTTATTCACAATGAATGAAGTTATTTTAATTTTTGCAAAATTAGCAGCAAGGCTATATCCATTAAAATGTACAACTATAACTTGTTTATACAGCTCAAAACCAGAAGTAAGAAAACACAAATATTTTAGAATCTAATTTACTTGGAAATTCAGTAAGGTGTTGTATAAAGTGACACATAGTAGCCTGCACCAAACCTTTCATTACCTCAGTCTGAAAAACATAGGCTGATAGGAAATGTTCATGTTATACGAGTGCTATGGTTAGTTCTATGTGTCAGTTTAACTGGCTCTTGTACCCATTTACTCAACCAAATACTAACTTAGGTATTTCTGTGAAAGCATTTTGTAGATTGGGTTAACATCTGTAATCAGTTGATTTTCAGTAAAGATGACCCTCATAGATGTTAACATGCCTTAGCTAATAAAGTAAAAGGCCTTAATAGTCAAACCGAAGATTTTTGGAGAAGAAATTCCGCCACAGCACTGTAGCGTCATCTCCTGCCTGAATGACAGGCTGCCAACCTGCCCTAGGGTTTTAACACTTGCCAGTCCCTGCGATTGTCTAACCCAATTCCATTAAATATAACCATGGACATAAATATGCATTATTTTATTCTTTTCTTCTGAAAAAAAAAATATATATAACTGGTGAATGTGATAATAAATACACATAAAAATTTGAATCCTGCACTTGCTCCCTTTCTCCTTACTCTCAAACTACTACAATTGACCTTCTTCCACCATTAACAGGATACTGAAACAGCTCTAGCTAGAACTAAGGTCAGCAGTTCTCAGGGGTATTTCTCAGCTCTTATCTTCTTTGATATTGGTGAGAATTACCATACTATAGTATCTATGATAACAGGATATTCATGTTTTTCTGCCATTTCTCAAGATTAGTCCTTGCTCTGTTTGTTTCATTTTTTTTACTTTTTTGTCATTCTCTAACTTTTGAGTCAGATCCAACTCGATGGCACTTGGCCAGCTTGGCTAACTTTTGAAAATCAATGTTCTCAGGCTTTACATCTAAGGCTTCTATGTGTGTATTTGTGTGTAAGAATAAGTATATACAACAAATAAACATATATATATTCTCATTCTACTGTTTTCATTCCCTCAAATGAGAGAATGACTGTTTTTACTTCCTCAAATGTCATTCATCACCACCCATGTGCCCAGTTCTCTCTGAGCTGTTGATGAAAACATCTAAGCACCTTTTAGCAGACTGTTATTTGATAGTCCCTCAATGAACTATTCCTTCTAGAGTAGGCAGCCCCTCCCCTGCCACTTTCAATCTGGCCTAAATACTAAGCAAGCTTTGTAGCTCCACTTCTGTATTTCAGTGAAAGCCAGCTTCCGTGAAAGAAATCCCACTACCTTGACAACATGATGCTGGGAATAACCCATTAGCTATGTGGAAAGACCCAAGGAATCACCAAAAGCTTTGCCTAAAAGTACATTCACACCAAAATACAGTCTCCAGCATTACTTGCAGTGTTATTGTAATCTGTTCTTCTGATACATAATTTCATAATCTAAAAATATAATCTGGCATGTCTATACAATCAAGTAACCACTACCAAAACCTGCATGCTGCACTGGACCTCTCCTCTCTGTCACACATTCTGAGTTCGCAAGGCATCACAGTTTGTCAGTCCAGAGTCAGCTGCACACATGCTCAGCTTTGGGTTCATTTAAGTCCTGGTTCTGTGGTAAAAAGTCTGTCATCATCCGCCCTGACATTTTCTGCTGCATCATCAGCTCATACTCAAGGCCACAGCCAAGAGCGACAGAAGTAGAAGAGACGTCATCCGGACACAAGACTTCGGATACTCATCTCTTGGCCCTTGCCCTTTTGCCCAAACCATTCTCCATATGATACTGATTCCCCCGCAATATTTCTTCATCAGCCAAGTTTTGCCTTACAGTCACCTATTCCAACCATATTAATTCAGTTTAGATTTGTCATATATTTATTTATACAAATATTGTGAGCCTAGTAAGAATATCCTTGTTAAAAATCAGAACCCCAATATCCCAGGCTTCAATCTTGAAATGAAAAAAAGAACAGAAAGTCTTACAAGACAAGAGGTTACTTCCAAGGAAGGAAGCATTGCCTCTACTATGTGACAAGTAGGTTCACAAACTTGCCACTCATGTTGGCAGCACTGTGCAAACAACTTGGTATATCAGTGTCTCACAGCTATGTTCCTGCTGATGTGTGGTAGTGTCTTGCTGCATGGTGTTCGTTATTGTTGTGGTGTGTTTTTATGTGCTGTCGCAAGAAGTAGGCACTCGAATTAGAGCAACCAACAAACATTAAATTTCTTGTTAAACTTGGCAAATGTGAAAGTGAAATCAGGGATATGTTAGTCCACCCTTACGGGGATAAGGTCATGAAAAAAACAGCAGTATTCAAATGGATTAAATGTTTTTCTGAGGGGAGAAAAAGCGTCACTGATGAAGAGAGGTCAGGACAGCCAGTAACGAGGAGAACCAATGAAAACATTGCAAAAATTTGTCAAACTGTGTGTCAAAATCCTTGGATGACAATGAGAAGCATAGCAGACCAAGCAAACATGGATAGAGAAACAGGAAAGTCTTAACAGAAAATCTTGTCATGAGAAAGGTGCATGCTAGAATGGTCCTGAAGCAGCTCAATGACGAATGAAAGTACAGGACAGTCACAGTTTGACAAGATCTTTCAGAGAGGCAAGATGATGTCTTGGGCCACGTTATCAGTGGTGATGAAATACAACCCTGAAACAAAGCATCAAAGTGCAAGTTGGAAGTCAGCCAATTTTCCATGACCAAAAGTGTTCCATCAGTCCAAATCAAGAGTCACAATGATGTTGCTAACTTTTTTCGATATCTCAGAGATTGTTCATTATGAATTTGTACTGGCTCAATAAACAGTTAACCAAGCTTACTATCTGCAAGTGCTGAAAAGGCTGTGTGAAAAAGTTAGCTGAAAACAACCTGAACCTTTCGTCAACAACTCATGGCTCTTGCATCACAACGATGCACCAGCATACACGGCAGTTTTTAGCCCGTAAACAAATAACTGTATCTCCCTACTCACCTGATCTGGCCCCCAGTGACTTTTTTGTTTACCTGAAGATAAAGAAGATACTGAAAAGAAGACATTTTGATGACATCAAAGGTAATTCTAGAAAAAGAGTTCAAAAATTCTTTTGCAGGGTGGACTAGGCACTGCCATTGGTGCATAGCTTCCCAAAGGGAATACTTCGAAGGTGACCATAGTGATAATCAGCAATGGGGTATATAGCACTTTTTCTAGGATGTGTTCACAAACTTGTCAGACCTCATGTTCAGCGAGTTTCTACAAGCATTAGCAAGTTCCTATATGTCCTGGGTGTGGACATTACTTCTCAGGATATCTAGACTGCCACAATGCCAGAAGTTACGTTCTCAGGACAGAGAAAATCCATAGTGCTTTTTCATGGGGCTGCTGTTTTTTCTGATTCGACTAAGTCTGTTGCATCTTCATTCTCTTCAGCCTCTAGGGACACAACAGAAAATAAGATGACAAAAATCCTGTTCTCACAGAACTCACACTCCAACTTGGGGTGTGATAGTCAGAAAGTTGGGGAAGGGCAACATATCAAATAATACACAAACAAATTTAAAAAAAAAGGCAATAGTGATTGGTGCTATGAAAATAATGCAGGATTACACTAAGGAGTGGAAACCCTCATTACACAGTGGTCAATTGCTATTGATACTAACCAAAAGGTCTGTTTGAATCCACCAGGCACTCCCTGGAAACCCTATGAGGCAGTTCCATTTTGTCCTATAGGGTCACTGTGATTTGGAATCGACTTTAAATCAACAGATTTGATGGGTTTTTTGTTTGTTTGTTTTTGTTTTTTTAATACTAAAGAGTAACAGTGTTGTGTGGAATGTGGGGAAGATACTTTAGACTGAGTGACCAGGAAACGTCGGAGGAGATGAAATGCCAACACAACTAACCTTTAAGCTCCGTGCAGGCAGGGCAATATTAATCTCCCTTACTATGTCTCCAGTGCCCAGAACAGTGCCAAGCACCTGTGAGCTGTTCAAAAATTAATTGCCAAATGAATGAGTTATGTTTGCTTTTGTAACAATTACAATTGATATAGCTGACAACTAGTTTTGTCTATTGTCATAAACAAAATACCACAACCATTACCAATACCTATCCAGAAAAGGGCACTTAGTGCTGCATAGATTATCAGGTCTTGTTGTCAGTTCCATGGTTTAATGTGAACTGCTCTGTGGCACCTTTAAGTCACCTCTCTGCTCCTATGCTAAGTATCATACAGATGTACTCCCTACACACAGACAAGTCCAAACTTTTTGCCTAGTCTTTCCATCTTCCATTTGTCTTGACTCAGATGTTTAGGTTTCTGAGATAAGTCTACTTCTACTTCCTGATTCACTTCATCCTTTAAATTTTATGCTCCCTACCATCTCCCATGAGGCAGTAGACATTCAGTGGTAGAATTCTCACATTCCATTCAGGAAACCGCAAGTTCATTTCTCGACCAATGTACCTACCTCATGTTCAGCCACCACTCATCTGTCAGTGGAGGCTTGCATGTTGCTAAGATGCTAATTAGATTTCAGAGGTACATCTAGACTAAGATGCACTAGGAAGAAATGTCTTGTGATCTTCAAAAAAATCAGCCCATGAAAATGTTATGGATTGTTAGTGTCTGATCCTCAACAGATCGCGAGCCCAGGAAGCACTACCAGGACCAGGTGGCATTTCTAGCCTTCCCCACAGTGCACTGTGTGGGGGTCAGCATGATCTGGGGATTGGCTCATCGGCAGCTAACAGTCAACAAATCTGTCTTCCATGCTGTAACATAGCAGAGTCTCAATCATAATGCTAGTTATTTTCCCAGCTCTACTGCTCTGGCTTTCTCTCAATAGGGAAATAATTGTTCAAGTTTTCAGGTCCAGAATCTAGTGTCATGGATCCAGACCCAGGTCTACCATTTGGGGAACTTTAAACAAATTGTTCAACTTCTCTCAGCTACTAGCTCCTCACTGATAAAATGGGGGTAATAATGGTACCCACTGGCAGGTTGTCATGAAAATTAAATGAGGCACTCTATGTAAGGTACTTAGCCCTAGGCACAAGACATATGACACATTAGTATTAACTATCACTATTGGGGTTCTCTCCAATTATTCTCCACCTTGCAAAATAGAATGCACCAGAGACCTGAACTTTAGAAAAGGTGGAGATTTTTGCCTTTGTCTTCCAATGAACATGTTTGTTAACACTTCAGTTTCTAAGTTGAAAGTATATTCTATGACTTAAAGCAATATGCAATCTAACTAAGAGTGAGACACAAAAAACCAGAGGACACAGTTTATTATCAATCAAGTGCACCAAGTAAATGTTAAAGGTATTATCATTAGTCACCGTCAGGTCAATTTTGACTCAGCAATCCTATGGCAGGCAAAAAAGAAAAAATGATATTTTGATTATGCCATGACTGGCACTTGTTCAAGTTACTATCTACATACGAATTTTGCCTAAATGTAAAAAAATAAAACTTCTTGCTCTGAATTTTACTTCATGTAGCTAGAAAAATACAAATTGCATTTGCAACAGTAATAGTAAGCAGGTAAAATCCATATATGTCACTATTACAAATATCTGTAACCTGACAACAGGACAGATTCTGAATGATTGGTTTTTAAGTTCATTTGACAAAGAGGAGTCTAAGCTTTGGTAGCCCTGGATGCCTTCCTAGCAAGTTTACAAGGGACTTGATTAATCAAAGCTTTACGCCTAAACACACTTTTCTCATGGTGGACTTTCTATACGGGCATTCTTCTTTCAAAATACAATTAGTTTCATCTATACATCTTGGCAAATAGCAGAATTCTCTGCAGCAGCTCTTGAATTAACAAGCTTGGCTTTCACATTCTCAAGCCCTGAGTACCTCCTGAATTAGCATTAGGCCAAAATATGCAGTTAATGTTTTTGTTGATTCTCCTGCCATACACTCAAAATGTTTTTTGTGTTTTTGACTTCTGCAATTATTTTTCCTTGACACTTGCTGATTATCATCAGTTGCAAAGGAGGAATGCTTTCCATGTGTTGCTCATTTCCTCTGTCCTTGAAAATAATGCCTGCGCCAAAGGAATTATCCCATGTTGACAGTAAATGTTTGTCATTTTCTTACCCTTTTCATTTTTAAAATTAGCAAAACTTTAATTTCCATTATCATATTGCTCCTCTTCTTTCTAGCACTTTCAAAACTCTCTGGGCCTTTTAGTGACACGATTAGGCATAAATAAAATGAACAAACTAAATGACCCCATCCTAGCAATCAATGACAGTCACAGTTAACTAATGCTGTAACAAAGATTTGCTTTAATCTAACAGACTGCAGGTTGTAAATAAAGATATCTTTATATTAATGTTCCATTCACAACATATTTTCGTTTATTCCAGAAATGTGCATTCATTACCTAATCTAGACCAGACTGATCCGGGTACTTGGGATATAAACTTTAAACAATAAAGATATAATCCCTATAGGCCCTTAAACAGAGCTTAAAAGTGAATGGAGGATACAGACCAGCTGAAAAGCACAACGATTACAGACGTACCTGAAGACAATTCAAGTAGAGTGCATCTGCTAGGATGAGTATGTGGTATAACGCACATCACATAGAACAGAGATTAAGACCGTGGGTTCTGAGGCCAGCTAGTCTAGATTCAAACCTCAGTTCTGCTACATACTAGATCTCTGACCTGGAACATGTTCATTATCCTCTCTGTCTCTCATTTTCCTCACCTGCAAAATGGAGATGATTATAATAGCACTTCTTCACTGGATAACTGGCAGGGCTATTGTTGGAACACAACTCTGTACAGTGTGAGAGCACAGATAGTGACTGCTTTCTGTGCCACATTATTTTTTTAAGCATGATTACATAGCAAATACAAAGATGGTGCCTGGAGCCAAGGGCAGGCATGCCTACAACACACAGGAAACAACTGAAAATCCTCAGCTCAGAGTTCCTCACCTGTAAAGCAATCCATGACACGTTCCTGTTTCACCTGGCCCTTTCTGTGTTTCCCTTGGTAAAGGAAGCTCAGAGAACAGGCACAAAAAATAAGGAAAGAGAGAGAGAAAGAAACAAAGATGAAAAAGAAGATTAAGATACTCTTGACTACTGTTATTGCTGTGGTAATTAAGTCTTTTGTCTCTAATCCAAGAGTGTTGTGTCCTCTGCCAGCATCAAAGAAATTCCATCATGCTGACCTGCTAAGCTTGCAGGCACAGTAAGTAAAATCTCAGAACCTCCACAGTGCTTCGCAACTATATGAGTTAATACAGGTAAGATGTGTAGAACAGTGCCTGGTATGTGGCAAGCTACCAACAACTCTCCGCTACTGTGGTAAGCCAGATAATGACCCCAAAAGTTGCCAATGTCCTAATTTCTAGAACCAGTGAATATGTTAGGTTTCATGACAAAGGAGAATTAAGATTGCAGATGGACTTAAGGTTGTTAACATTCTGATTTTAAAAAAGAGATTGTCCTGGATTATTTAGGTAGGCAGCACTTGGCTTTGGCTTAACAATGTAATCATACACGAACACACACACACACAAAACCTATTGCTTTCAAGTTGACACTGACTCATATGATCCTATACAACAGAGTATGATACCCCCATAGGGCTTCCAAGGAGCAGTTAGTGAATTCAAACCACGAACCTTTAGGTTAGCAGCCAAATTCTTAATCACTGTGCCACCAGGCCTCCAAGGTAAAAAGCCTTGTGGGTAAAACTGAGGATCCCCAGCAAAGAAGAAATTCTTCAAGAATGTAGGATCAAGCCTTGCGCAAAAAAGAAGAAACAGTCTAGTGCTTTCAGAAAATAAATAGTAAATCAACACATGGCTGAAGCATAGAGGGGCAAGTCCTTTTGGCAAATGCTGAGTTTCAGCTGCCTCTGGAAGATCCAAATAGAGATGTCTAGTAAGAGGCTGACTACAGAGGTCTGATACCACGGGGAGAAGTTTGGGCTGGGGAAGCAGATCCAGGAAGTCATCAGCACACAGTAGGTCAACAGCACTGGAGACGATCAACAGCACTGAAGAGAAGAAGACAGGTGGCTGAGGAACACTGAGATTTAAGAGACAGAAAGAAGAACAGGGACAGCCCAAGAAAGGATATTGAGAAGGTTCTGTCATGAGAGGTGAAGAAAACCAGAAGCGTGTGACATCGTATCAGTCAAGAGCAGTGAGCCATCCAGAAAGGACAGATGAGGCAACAGCATCTGTGCACATCTTAGGTAAGTTATAAAGCACAGATAACATACTCTTAAGTAGTTAAATTTTTATTAATGCTTTCAAAGAATATTAATTTGCCTTTCAATATCATTCTTCATAGATTTTCAAAATGAGCTGTAAAATCTTTACACAGATAATCCAAAGTCTAATCATATGTATCAGTGTCATTATCTGAAGGAAAAACAAAGCTACCTTAGAGGCACTTACTGATCAGACACTTAGTAAATGTCAGTTGCAACAGGAAGCCCATCCCGCAGCATGGAACTCAAGAGACCTCCTTGTTTTAAAAGTCTGAGGTAGCTGGGAAACACTTTATAGAGACTGGGGTAGTTTTTGACACTTCTAAATTGACCAATACATATTCTTAGCAGAAGAGAATATGCAAACAGTACTACCTATAGATGAGCATTCTTAACTCCCAAAATTTGGAGTTGTCACTAAAATGTATTTCCAAAATCATATGTGCTTTAGAAACTCTGAGTGCAAAGTGGTTACTGTTAAAATAAAGTATCCATGTAAATCCGATAAGTGGAAACAAAAATTCATTGTGCTTTAAAGCCAGTTCCTCTTAGCACAAACGTGCTAGTAAGACAGACACTTGTCAACAACAACAACAACAAAAGCAAGCATGTAATTCAAAAGAAGCAATGTTAGAATCTTAGCCAAAACCTGTCTATTATTACTTTCAAACTAAATCAAAGACTGGTTGAAGTCCCTAAAGGCGGGGGAAAATCACTGACACCCAGTAACCTAGTATTGGCTTGCAGGGCTTTTTTGTTTTGTTTTTAATAATTTCACATTGTAGTACAAAGCACTACATAATATTAACTGGCATCTAGGCAATGGATGGATTTTCTGAGGGTTACCACTATAAGCTGAGATACTGAAATTCACTGTGAATTGTAAAGTTTCCTATGGAAATCTCTGAAAGTATTTGGAATAATGAAGGCAGAGAGAAAACAGTGAAAACTGAATTTAAAAAATACAGACATTATAGAAAAAGAAAATATGTTAATAATGTACTATTTTACTAAATTCTGACAATATCATGAAGCTAATTTTCCTTTAAGAGGACTAAATAAAACTTTAGCAATTAGTCCTTGACATGCATGTTACTAAAACACTACCTTTGTAAAACCCTGGCCTATGTATTTATCATTAGAAATAGCCTCAAGTCACTCAATGTGGTAAATAAGAAAAAAAATATTGTTACATCCCATTCAGTCTGAACTCTCTATCAATTGAGAGGTATTGATCAAAATGTGAATGATGTCTTTGATTACCGTGATGTTTTTGTATAAATATCTTCTTGAGAGTGTAAAGAAACTGCTTTTTCCCAAACTTTTTTAGCAGAAGAGTTTCTGAGAGCTTCTATTCAATGTTTCTTTCTCTCTCTCTTTCCTTTTCCTCAAAACCTATTACTGGTGTTCCAAATATTCTCCAGTTCAATTTACATTAGATCAAGAAATGAAATACAGAAAGAGCTAACAATGAGCCAGAGAGTGAACTGAACCCTTTACCTCTCCAGTCCTCAGCATGTAATGTGCATCACTAAGTTAGACTTCTAAAGCGTATTTTACAGAAAGGAAAACACTACATATGCCTAATGGGAAAATGCAACATTTTTCCCCCTGACATAAAAATGTTCCTCCTAATGTAAATACTCAGGGAATTGACTTGACGGAAAATTGCCAGGAGCCATTTTCCTAAGCCCAAAACAACGTGTAACTGGTCACTGCACACTTGCAGGAGACAGACTACCATGAGGAAAATTCTAACAGCCCTCTCATTAACGTGTCTTCTTGTCATCTGAATACACACGCAAATGTTTTACTCTTGTGCTTGGAATCTGTTTCAATAGCCATAAAAATGAAAACCAGTATTGGAATACCTTCACCGTGGGGAGTGCTGCACTGAAACGCTTAGGTCCATGAGCACTAGAGCATCTGCTCGTCTTTGACAGTGGCAGTTCAGATGTTCAAGTCCCAGATGGAGGTTGGCACCCTGACAGCGTGGGCAGGGACCACTCCAACGTCATAGGCATGCTGTACTTCAAGGAACTTGTGTCCATCCACCTCTGGCTCTTAGTGTGTATGAATTTTATATATTAGATATAATATATAAAAAATATCATTTAAATATCATATCTACATATCTATATCTATCCTGTATCTATACACAGGTACAAACCTGCTGCAGCTGAGTTGATTCTGACACAGCAACCCTATGCCAAAGCCACAGCTGTCGAGTCTATTCCAACTAGTTGTCACCCCATGGGTCAGAGTAGAACTGCCCCATAGAGCTTCCAAACAGTGCCTGACAGATGTGAACTGCTGACATTTCAGTCAGATGTAACACTTAACCACTAGACCACCACTAACATTTATACACACTGAGACCTAGAGGTGAGTGGATATAAGCTCCTTGAAGTAAAGCACGTCAAACAGCTTGGAATGTTCTTTGCCCAGGCAGTAAGGGTGCCATTCTCCATCCAGGACTCGATCACCCAGGCAACCCTAATGAAAACAGCTGTGTCAGGCTTCCAAGACTATGCATTTTTACTGAAGTAAGCTGCCACATCTTTTTCAACAGGTGTGGCTGACGGATTTAAATCACCAAACTTTCTATTAACAGCCAAGCTTTTAACTACTGCACCATGAGGGCTCCTACATACCCAATTGAAAATCTGTATAAAATCATTGCTAACAAGTTGATTATGACCTATGGTGACCCTACAGGACAGAGCAGAATGGTCTCACAGAGCTTCCAAGGAGTGGCTGGTAGATTTGAACTGCTGATCTTTTGGTTAGCAACCAACTTCTTAATCACTGCAGCACCAGGGCTCTGAAAATCAGCATACACCCACATACGTGTTGTTGACCGATGCCATCCAGTCAGTTCCAAAGAAACCACTGCCCAGTCCCAAGCTACCCTTACAACCATCGCTGTGCTTGAGCCCACCATCGTCTGCTGTGTGTCAAGCCGTCTCACTGAAGTTCTTCCTCTTCCCTGATCATCTTGACCATCATGACGCTCTTCTCCAGGGCCTGCTCCCTCTCAATCATACATTCAACGTACATAAGACAAAGTGTACCATTTTCGCTTCTAAGGAGCATTCCGGCTGTACTTCCAAGACAAATCTGTTCATTCTTCTGGCAGTCCATGGTATATTCAACATTCTCTACCAACACCACAATTCGAAGGCATCAGTTTTTCAGTATTTCTTACTCATTGTCCAGTCTTCACACGCCTGTGAAGCAACTGAAGAATACAGGGCTTGCATCAAGCACACCTTAGTTTTTAAAGAGACAGTGCCATTTTTCAATATCTTAAACAGGTTTTTTCACAGAAGATTTGCCCAGTGTAGTATGTAGCTGATTTCTTAACAGCTGCTTCAGTGGACTATTCTGTAGACCCAAGTACAGTGAAATCCATGACAGCTTCAGTATTGTCTCCATTTATTATGATGCTTCTTACTGGTCCAGTTGTGAGGATTTTTGCACTCTTTATGTTGAAGTATAATCCGCAACAAAGGGTGTGCTCTTTGATTTTCATCAGTAAATACTTCAGGTCCCTTTCACTTGCAGGAAGTAAGGTTGTATCATCTGTATGTTGTCGGTTATTAATGAGTCTCCTTCCAATCCTGCTGCTGCATTTTCTTCAAATAGTCCAGATTCTCTGATTCTTTCCTCAGCATGTGGATTGAATAAATACAATGAAAGGATATGACCCTTCATGACATTCTTCGTGAGTCTAAACCATGCAGTATTTCTTTGTTCTATTTGAACCACTGCCTTAGTCTACACACAGGTTCCACATGAGCACAATTAAATGTTCTAGAATTCCCCTCCTTCACAATGTTATCCATAATCTGCTATGACTCATACAGCCAAATGCCTTTGTATAGTCCAGTGAAATATAGGTAAATATCTCTCTGCTACTCTCTACTTTTAGACAGGATCCATCTGACACCAACAATGATAGATCACATTACTCATGCTCTTCTGAATATAGTTTGAATTCCTAGTAGTTCCCTAGTAGTTAATGTATGCTGCAACTGCTTAAGAATTATCTTCAGCCAATTTTAGTTGTGTGTGACATTAATGATATTGCTTGTTGATCTCATTTTGTTGGATCACCTGCCTTTGGAATGGCCACAAATACCAATGTTTTCTAGTCAGCTGGTCAGGTAGTTGTCTTCCAAATTTCTTAGTATCGACAAATCAGTATTTCTAGTTCTCAGTATTTTGTCAACTCCTGGAACTTCGTTTTTTGACAGTGCCTATAATACGGCTGGAACTTTTTCCTACAGCAACATTAGTTCTCAATCATACACTGCCTTCTCTAATAGTTGAACACTGACCAATTCTTTTTAGGACAGTCTTTATATTTTGCCTGTAAAAATCTTTCAGCATTTCAACTATAGGCTCTAAATTTTTCATCAGTTCCTTCACCTTGAGATAGGTTGAGCACATTCTTCCCTATTGGTTTTCTAACTCAAGGTGCCTGCACATTTCATTATAGCACTTCATTTTGTCTTCTTGAGTCTTGCCTCAGAACTCTTCTGTCCATCTTTACTTCATCATTTCTTCCATTCACTTTGATTGTTTCATGTTCAACAGCAAAAGTTACAAGTTTCTTCTGATATTCATTTTGGTCTTTTCTTTCTTTTCTGTCTTTTAAATGACCGTGTGTGTGTGTGTGTGTGTGTGTGTGTGTGTTTAATATATACATGATGTCCTTGATGCTATCTCACAACGTGTCTGGTCTTCAATCATTAGCATTCAATGCATCTTGAGATGGTCTGCAAGTGCCAAATGAGATATACTTGAGACCATACTTGTTGACTTGCTTTAATTTTATTTTTCTTCAACATGAACCAGCCTGTTCCGCTGCTGGCTCCTGGCCTTGTTCTGGCTGATGATACTGAGCTTCTTCATTGTCTCTATCCACAGTCATAGTCATTTTGATTCTTGTACATTCTATATGATGCAGTTCACCTGTATAGTCACCATTTATGTTGTTAAAAAACGGGATTTGCAATGTAGAAGTCATTTGTCTTACTAAACTCTATCAAGGAATCTCGAGTCATTTCTATGACCGAGTCTATCAGACCTGATTAGAGAGCACCTAACAACAACCATTATCTAGCTTAACTAAACCAACCATCACAAAATAAATAGATCTCTTAAGGTTCCAATTTAAAAATCCTATATTTAGAATAATAATAATAATGTAAAAATACCAAGAAACAAGAAAAGGCAGCAGAACTTTCCAATCGTCAGTAAAAATAACTAATTTTTTGGATCACATACCACAGGTCAGGTACTTACTAATTAGTGGCATGTATTAATTCAGTTCCTCCTAATCATTATGCAAGACAGGCACTAGCAGCAGCTCCATTTTTGCAGACAAGGAAACAGAGGCAGAAAAAAATTATGTAAATTGCCCCAGCTGAGATGTATTGGCAGAGGTGGGTTGCAAATTTGACAGTCTGGCTAAAATCCTCAACTACTATGTATTATTTTCATTATGAAATCAAAACAAAGAAGATCAATAGAATTTTACCAAAAAAAAAAAAAAAAAAAAACCCTGACAAAATCTAAATTATGAACAACAGTATTTGTAGAGTGTTTGTATCATGAATGCACATCAACTCTTGTTAATCAGCAGCCCTGGTGGCACAGTGGGTAAGAGCTTGGCTGCTAGTCAAACAGCAGTCCAAACGCTACAGCTGCTCCTTGGAAATTCTATGGAACAGTTCTACTCTGTCCTGTAGGGTCACCATGAGTCTGAATCAACTCAAAGGCAGTGGAGTTTTCATGAATAAGGAACTTCATTATAAATAAATATTGTGCCTAGAAATTTAGCTAATGAAAGCAGAATACCATGTGCTTTCATTAATGGGAGCATGCTGAATCTTTGAGTGCGTCTGAACTTCTGGTAGGTAGCATGATTTTTTTTTTTTTGCCCCCTCCCACAAGCCTTCCCTTACTGACCCAGAAATACAAATGTTGTACCACCCATTGTACCCTAGAGTCATCCCAGAATCCAGTGGTACAAATACCTGCCACACACAAATTTTTCAAATTTCCATTTTGCGTACCAAAAAATGCATGCACCTCACACAGCATCTCATAGAAACAGTAATTTGTGGCACACACCAGAATTTTTATTT
Organism: Heterohyrax brucei; assembly: GCA_028571685.1. Classification (NCBI taxonomy): domain Eukaryota; kingdom Metazoa; phylum Chordata; class Mammalia; order Hyracoidea; family Procaviidae; genus Heterohyrax; species Heterohyrax brucei. The sequence continues at coordinate 135,702,793 of CM053142.1, read as the reverse complement.
CCATTAGTCATAAAGGCCCTGGCTTGCAACAGCATGCACTATAAATGGGAAAGTGATTTCCCAATAAACCTGATAGGCAGAAAATATTAGTGGGCAACTGTTTATCTCAACAATCATGAAATGGATAGGTACTGTTTCATATTCAATACATAAGTAGAAACAGACATGCTCAAAAAGAATCTACGCATAGTGGCCAATGACTTTAAAGTCAGGGCTGCCACTCGTGGAACAATGGTTGTCAAACTTCAGAATGCACCACAATTACCTGTAGGGCTTGTTAAAACAAATAACTGGGGCCCATGCCCTGAATTTTTGATTTAGCAGATCTGGAAGTGAGGTCCAGGAATCTGCCTCTAGAACAAGTTTCCCACAATGCTGATGCTCTGTGTAGCTTAAGGATCACACTTTGAGAATCATTGTAATAGACACGCTTTCAGAACTGAAGTCTTTAAGCACTGCTATACATCTGAGTCACCTAAGCATTTTTAAAAAACATTGATTCTAAGTTACACTCCCAGAGTCTGAATTAATTGTTCTAAGGTGGGGCCTACTGTTGTTCTTAGTTGTCACAGAGTTGATTCTGACTCGGAGTGACACTGGCAGAGAAGAACTGTACCACTGAGTCTCCTAGGCTATAATCTTTATGGGAGCAGATTGCCAGGTCTTTTATCCTATGGAGCTGCTAGTGAATTCAAAATCTAGTCTTTCAGTTAGCAGCCAAAACCAAAAAAAGCCCACTGCTGTCAAGACAGTTCCAACTCATAGCTACCCTATAGGCAGCATAGAATTGCCCCCATGGAGTTTCCAAGGAGCACCTGGCAAATCTGAACTGCTGATCTTCCAGTTACAGAGGCAGCATTTAACCCCCACGCTACCAGAGCTTCCACAGCACCGTCTCCATATCCCTTAAATGGGCCAGGAGTCAGTGAGAACTGAAAAACACTGCTTTAGAGCTGGAGAGAACAGAAACAGAAAGACTAGCTCAAAGACTGTTGTAGCCAGAAAAGAGAAAACGGAATGCTTACTAAAATACAGAGGTGTTTCAAAGGTGGAAATGGGCAGGACTTGGTATTTCATTAAATATCTAAGATGAATTCACTAAGCAGACACAGAGTCCAATTCGAATGAATGAGATCATGGTACTCCATTAACCAAGATTGTGAATCCGGGAAAACACAAGGGAGAGAACAAAGAAAGAAAGGGAGGAGAAAGGGAAGAGAAGGGGAAAAATTTATATTAAAAATAAGCTTTTTACAAAATGATAAGCTCAAAAAGCTGATTTTTTCTAGAAATGGCAAAAACATACAGAGGTTCCTTCCCTCTAACACCACAAACCAAACCAGTGGCCACAAATTCACATATGCCAACTCCCTATGTGTCAGAGCAGAGCTGTGCTCCATGGGCTTATTTTTCACAAGAGAGTGCCAGGCTTTTATTCCGAGGTACTACAAGGCAGATTTGAACCTCTAACCTTTCCACTAGCAGCTGAGGGTATTAACCATCTGTACCACGCAGGGTATAATGTCTTTACTTAAACCAAAAAAAGAAAAATAAATCAAACCCAGCATTGTCAAGTCAATTATAGCGACCCTATCAAACGGCTCCACAGAGTTTCCCAGGAGCACTGGCAGATACGAACTGCCAACCTGTTTGGACATAGCACTTAACTACTACACTACCAGGGCTTCCGATATATCTTTACTTAACATCTATAAGCCCTTTCAAATAGTTAAAACATAGGCTGTCTAGTTTGAGAGGCCATGGTCTTAATCCCCTGGCTGCATCCTGCTCTATTTTTATGCTGATAGAAAAGCGACTCACTTAAAGGCAGAATATGTCAAAAATAGGAAGGATTAGCACCCAGAGCTCATGATACACTGAAATGACTGGGCCTAATAGAAGTGTATCTTATTATTATATAGCCTGAACTAAAATGTATTATTTTAAAAAGCTTTTTGAAGGAAAACTAATAAAAGCAGCATGGCTATAATCCTGGGAAAATGTTGAAATTTCAGATCACATGGACTTCTGCTAGTATATAGGAAATTATAAAATAGCTACCATCTTCATTCTTATTATAGGCTACTGGTGTTGATTTCTACAACTACTGAAGCCTCTCTCACAGAAATTTTATTACGAAAGACTAGACTCTGAATAGATTTGCTATAAATTCATTTGCTTAAGTGCCAATGAGTTCATGCCAAGATTCAGTTAGAGTTTATTTTAAATAGATTTTTGTTGTTTATTAACTGAAAGCCTATATTCCGTAGCATGGCATATTATATCTGGTGTTAATGAAAAACATCAAAACCTGCTTCCCTCATACACAAACACTCTGTAACAAGAACTAGTAAATTTCAATTCCTAAAGGAAAAGGGGAAAATTGGGATCAGATACAAAACACGCTCTACTGACATTCTCAAATTAAGAAAATATATATGGCACTGTACTGACTGCTACAATATAAAAATGTTTCATTCCCACTCTGGCTGAATATAACAGCAGGTGGTAAAGTGGTATTACAAGCCAGTCACTTACATTTCAAGCCCAAAGGCAAAGGAGCCATTCTATTTCTAGAGTTAGCTTAAGTCATTTTGTTGCTTCTTCTATACATACATTAAAAAAAATTTTCATTATCTCCAACGGCAAACAAATATGAGCAGTGATAATATATCTTTCTATCTTTTTCTTTCTCTTTTTATTTTTTTTTCATTTCTTTTCTAAATTATTTTCTCTAATATAGTAGTTGAAATCATTAGGCTAACCTGTGATAGGCTTTGCACATTCTAAAATGTTTTAGAGATGATAGATTTTATTTCTTAATAATTCAATATTTAAAAATATAATTCTTAAGGAGAACAACTTTAAAAAGCAGTTCTAAAATAACAAAATGAATTAAGAATTAATATCTGAAAGTCAAATCAATTTTTAGTGGAGTACTACCACCCCAAATTTAACAGAATATTAGCTAATGAAAACATTTAACCTCCTAACACTAAATACTACACTGAACCAAAGCTTACTTGCAAAACAACCGATTACTTAACATGTATTTTCAGTGAAAGGAAATCTATTCTATCATCAAGTAATAGTGATCTTATCTTTGCATTAAATAGACCCCTATTGCTAGCCCAAGTTATGCCACTGTACAACTTAGAAAATGTCACCTCTTCCTCCAGGCACTGTTCTGCTACCTGCCAGAAAATGATCTTAAAAAACATACAAATCTATGATGACTGCAAACATGAACAGCAGCCTCGTAGAGCTGTGCAATGCATAAACTCACGTATTAGGCTATGTCAACAGTATTAAGAAGAAAGGTTTTCCAAAGATTTCCCTACAGGGAACTCAACATAGAGTCCTTGATGAAGAGGGAGAAATGAGAGGGGCAGAACTAAAACTCTAGTTAAAAGATACCAGACTTGATGACCTGACAGACTGAAGAGCCCCCAGAAAACATGGCCCCTGGAACTGAAACCATTCCCAAAGCCAATTCCTGAGACAAAGACTGGAACTGGTCTGTAAGATATAAAATGATACTGGTGAAGAGTGTGCTTCTTGGCTTGGGTAGACACAGGAGACTAACTAGGCAGCTCTTGTCCAGAGGTGAGATGAGAAGACAGAGGGGAACAGGAGCTGCTTAAAATGGACACAGAAAACACAGGGTGGAGGACAAGAGTGTGTTGTCACAGTGTGGGGAGAGCAGCTACGGTCATAAGACAAACTGTGTGTAAGTCTTTGTATGAGAAACTGACTGGATTGGTAAAGTTTCACTTAAAACTCTATGGAAAAAAGTAAACTTAAGTAAAAAATGTTTTCTAATCCATATATCTCTAAAGTTTAATGTATTCTGCAAAGAGAGACACATTTTCAATTTTAAGGAAAAAAAACACTTCTGAGTTAACTTTAAAATATCATATTTTGACCAAAGAACCAAACGATAATTAAGTACACAACAGGAAATCAGCTAATTTTTTTTACAAAGGATGTAGAAAAATACAAATGGGTTTCAGTTATAAATATTAGTTAAAACATTGCTGACAAGACAGCTATTGAATATTCAGGTGATGTGCTGAGAATGTCTCTTTGTTTAGCAGTGGTTCTCAGCTCTGCTGTACATTAGGATCAATTAAAGGTTTTGTTTTTTTTTTAATTCTGATGCCTGTCTCTCACCTCAGATCAATTATGTCAGAATCTGTGTGGGAGAGGAGAGAGTCCAAGCATCAGTGTTTTCTGAAAGTTCCCCAAATGATTTCTACCATGTAGCCAGGTTTTAGAATGCCTGTCATAGATGTTTTCAGGAATGGTATTGGAAACTCTGGTGGCATAGTGGTTTAGTGCTATGGCTGCTAACAAAAAGGACTGCAGTTCAAATCCACCAGGTGTTTCTTGGAAACTCTATAGGGCAGTTCTACTCTATAGGGTTGCTATGAGTCAGCACTGACTCAACAGCACTGGGTTTTTTTAGCTTTTTCTTTTGGTATTTGGTCCTACGAGACATAAGAACAGTGATTCTTAAATTGTAGTGTACATCAGAATTACCAAGAGAGCTTACTTAAAACATTACTGGACCCCACTCCAAAATGTATGGGTTAGTAAGTACAGTGCTGCTGGCTCACTTTGAGAATCACTCATCTAAAACCTTGCAACTCAAAATGTTGTCCTGGGGTAGCAACACTGATGTCACTGGGAGTCTGTAAGACATGAAGAGTCTTGAGTCCCAATTAGAATGACTGGATTAGAATCTAAACTTTAATAAGCTCCCCTGATGATTCATAGGGAAATTAACACGTCAAAGCCCTAGTACAAGGCATAAAGAGTTATAACCCTACTGGAGCAAAGAGGAATGTAACTGGGATGGAATACATTAGGAAACTGAGAATAACCATTGGCTCTAACCAACCAGTGTCCCCATGGAAATGCAGGACTAGCATTACCAGATAGTCCAATTTCTCAAGAAAATTTGTAATCTAGATGTTTGTGTGAAATCTCCCAGCTGTAAAATATTAGTAACTAATTCAAAGGTTTCTTAACATGTTCAGGGCCAAATAAAATATGTCTGTGGGCTATATTTGGCCCCAAGTCTAGCTGTGACCTCTAACTAGAAAGAGTTAATCATAAATAGAGTTAAAATTTGAGGGGAAAAAAAGAAAATTTCTTTAGAACTAGCTCTTTAAAAGCTTAAGATAAATGATACCTTCAGTAGTAGATAATTATTTTCCATAGGGCATACTACTGCCTGACAAGAAGTCAGAAAAGCAACAGAAATAAATGTTAAACAGGGCAGCTTCGAAATACAAGTTATGGAAGATGAGTTATGCAGCTATAAGGTAGGAAGCAAGAGAGGATGCTGACATGCCTCAGGAGTGCCTTTGAAAAACTTGAGATGTGAAGGTAATCAATCTCAAAACGAGGAAGGCTGAGGCATTTGACTATGTTTGCTGATAAATACATCTATGGACACTGAAAAAATTCTAGTCCTAAGCCTCTAGGAGTGGAAGAAAAACAGAAGTCTTATGTATGTAGAATTTATTTTTACTTGTTAAGGAAATGTGGTAAAACACTCTCAGTTCCACTTTATTTAATAGTGTTGACTTGTATCATTTCTTTGAACTGAGAAGCAGTTTGGAAAAAGAATCACCAAGTGAAGCACTCAAATATGCTCAATGCACTACATTTTAATGACTTTGTGGACACTGAGAATTTGTGCTGTAAAACTTCATACAATCACTTATTAAAGATATCTGAGAAACTGTGAAGCTATCTAGAGAACAACAGGAAACTATCTTTCAGAAAGGTCACTGAAGACTAGAAAAACTCACTGAGTGTAGCTAAGCAGCCTGAAAAGAATCATGAAAGTCAAATTATATATTTGAGCAGGAGAAAAAAGAAAAGTTATGAAAACTGCTTATTAGTCTACTAAAATGCCAGTAAACAAGCAAAGTTTCCTAAAGAAGTCAGAAATGGAATAGGAAAGGGCTGAGAAAAATATTCAGTCTCTCCTAATCAGGCTGTCCTTGTTAACACACTCCTTTTATGAAGGAACGCTTCCCTCTGTAATCTCAAATGGCTGTCTCTTCAGAATCCTAGCTCATGTCTTCATCTGTGATAAAAACGTCTTCATAATACAGTTTAGACTTAATTCTATCAAATCATGAAACTCTATCTCACTTCTTTCCAAAGCCTTTCAATTAGACCAGCAATTAGGACAACATAGTTCTGAACTCTACATATATACTCATAAACTTTTCAAGCTTTTGTAATTAAAATAACGAAACAAAGTTTAACTGAGTCGCTGTCATTTAGTTGATTCTACCACCAATCTGTTAAAAAAAAAAAGTCGAGTATCTCAACAGTGAAGAGGCAAAAATAATTAGATGAAATGATTTTTTAAAAAAGAAAGAAGGAATTCATGGATGGAACATTAAATGACATATACTAACAGTTGACAGACAGGCTTTTACAGCCCTTTCAAAATAAGGGAATTTGTAGTTGAAGCTGCCACAATTACGGAAAACAAATGTGAATAATCCCTGCAATCTATGTTGATAAGATAATCTTTCATCTTTGGGGACTTTTAAAAAAGTACTGAAATTAAATATATGACATAAAAGATCACTTTGCTGAAAATTCAATGTTCCTTGATTTTACCATTGCCTATAAGAAACCATGTGACCCAAAGGCAAGCCATTTTCATGACTCTATATGAAAATGCCCTAGTCATTCCAGTTATTCCATATGAAATTACCCTCACCTTTTTAGTTTCTGAATATGCAAAAAGAAGAAAGAAATTAACAGTTAATCAAGTCTTAATATGTCAGGCTCTGTGCTTGACAAAATCACCAGCTTGATACCACCAGCGATCACCCTGACCGCAAATACAACACAGAGTCCCTGACACAGTGGGAGAAAAGTGGGGTGAAAACCTGAATTCTAATAGGCCAGATTTAATGGCCTAAGTGAGACCAGCAGAACCCCAGAAGACATTGACCCCCAGACTCTAGCAGCCTAGTACTAAAACTATTCCCAAAGCCAACACTTCAGGCAAAGATTAGACTGGACTATAAAACATAAAATGATCCTGGTGAAGAGTGTGCTCCTTGTCTCAAGTACCTACTTAAGATTAAATGGGCAGCTCTTACTTGGAGGTGAGACAAGGAGGTAGACAAGAAGGAGCTAGTTGAATGGACATGGGAAATACAGGATGGAGAGAAGTGTGTTGTCACGCTGTAAGGAAAGTAATCAGGATCACATAACAATGTGTATGTGCATATGCTTTTATATGAGAGACTGACTTAAATTGTAAACTTTCACTTCAAGCACAAAAAAATCCAAAAATCACTGATTTGATAGGATGTTTGAGCAGATAATTTTTATTAAAATATATATATTTCATTTCCATAGAATATTTGAGTGATCAATATGTAAATCCTGATCACAGTAAGACACACTAGGATCAGAGTTCTCTTAGAATTCATTACCTTTCTATTGCAGCCTTGTTATTCTACAGTAGGAAATTCCTTTATCTCTAAATTAATAAAATGGCTCATCCTGACCATAATGCCATACCCAACCTGTTGTCATCAAGCTGATTTCAATTCATAGAAACCCTATAGGGTAGATCACAATGGTCCCATAGGGACTCTAAGAAGCAGCTAGTAAATTCAAATCATCAGCCTTTGGGTTAGCAGACCAAGCTATTAGCTATTGTGCTACCTGGTCACCCATCTTACCACAATACATTTCCAAAAATAGTGACACAAAGGTGTGGGGTAAATATAACATTCATACACACACAGAACTTAATACAAGATATTCCACCAATATGTTCTTCATTTTCCACACAAAATTCAAAGAAGTTTTTGTGCTTCACAGCCTACTTCGTTAACCTTCATTATGCTTGCACTCAGCCACTACGCTATATCCAATTATACAAAAATGAGTAATAACTGGTGCTTCCTGGTTGATGAAAGACTTTGATGCAAAGGAAATCATATCACATGTGTTGTTGAGGCACAGAAGCTTCGTGTTAGGAACATTGCCCAGACTTTCCCTTATGCATCTCTTCATTTCTGACTCACCTTGGCCAATGAATTCTAGAAGATTGCTCATTCATGCTTTCCCTCTAGGTCTTTGTCATCACTGTAAGAATACTACACTGTAAGAATACTACACCATGCCAACTATTGACTCCAGAAGAAAAAAAAGAAGCATGTGGAGGGTTACCACCCCCAGCAAACCCAAAGACATGAATTTTCAAGATACAGCTTCCAAGAAATCTACCTGATATCTTTCCCTTTCCTCTCATATCTTTATATTATGCTTACAATATTATACTACAATTACTTATTTTCTTGTTGTCACCTTTCACCACATTTCCTATAGAATAAGAACTGGTTTTATTGTTATTGTTATTATTATTGGGAAAAAAATGTGTGCCTGACACATAATATGAGGCAAATAAGTATCAAATAAATGAATTAATTTCTAGGAAGAAGAAAATTAATAATAATCCAAGTCCTTGCTGCTTAGGATCCAAAAAGATACTAAACAAGTAGTTTAAGTATAGAATAAATGAAATATGTCTAGTATGATACAAAAATAGTGAAGCATTTAACCCGGTCAGGGGTTAAATGAAGCCTTCTTACAGTAGATAGTGCTTGACTAAAAAAAAAAACACAGTAAACCAGTTGTCTTTCGGTCGACTCCAACCCATGGAGACCCATGTGTGTCAGAAGTGGGCTTTGCTTCATGGAGTTTTCAATGGCTGATTTTTTGGATGCATGAATTAGACTTTCTTGTAGATGGTGGTGGAGTAAGAATCACAAGAAAAAGAGGGCATGGGTCAACTCAAGCAGATAGGCTATTGAAAGCAGATACACAGAGGGTGAAACAGCACAGTACGTGTAGAAATCAAACTATAGATTATTGCAGTGTAGAGCTGGAAGCCAAGAGTATAGGGAAATGTAGCGAAGTGATAGTCACCGGCTAATCACAGATAACTTCATATGTCACAGTAAGAGCTTGGATTTTATTCTAGGGTCAGTGGCAAGCCAATGAAGTGTGCAGAATGATGACATAGCCACATTCGTCGTGATCAAATTTGAAAGATGAATCTCAAGGAAAAATTACAGCAGGCAAAAAATCATGACAACTGAAGTCTTTATATTGTACAGAATATTAACAGAACTGTAGAAGTATAGAATTAAGACGTGTTTAAGACATAAAATTGAAGGAATGGCATGTGTGCAGATAGGTGGAGGAATATAAAAAGCCTCTCAAGTTTATTGCCTCCAGACAAGTTCTTACGTGAGTGCAAACAACTGATACAGAATGCAAAGGAAAGTAAAATGCGAAAGGATGTTATACTTTGTTTGGATCTGTTAATAATCCATGAGGGGAGTCATAATCCATGAAGGGAAGTCTAGCAAGCATTAATCAAAGAAGGAGAAAGAGAAACAACAGATAGTGCTATCAGAGGACATAAAGTTCCAAGAATGAAGAAAGGATCAATAATTCCCAGTCCAGTAAGGAGGTGCAGTTGGATCATTCTGGAAAGTGCTTATTGGATTTGACAGTTTTGCCTTTGCCAGGCAGTTTCAGTGGACTATTGGTGGTGTAAGTCAGGCATAATAGGCTGAGGAAAGACTAAGTGGAGAAGTGGAGGCAGAAAATCTCCAGAGACTGCAAACCAGTTCAGATAGGCTAGATTTGTCCAAATATCTTTGCCCTCTCTTTATGGAGCAGAAATTTCGTTGGTAATTTATCACTCATCAGTAAAGATCTCTATCAAGATTGCCTGAAGACAGAGCTATTATCCTCAGACAAAGTACATGATCTCAGTCACATTAAAAAGGCATTTTGAGTGACGGTTATCAACTACCTTCATAGGTCTACTAAGGGAAGAGGGGCAAGATGATGCAGAGGGCTAACCGTAAGTTTAAAATGATCCCAGAATCACTTAAGGACAGTTACCTGTGTGGCACAAATGGTTAAGTGTTCAACTATAAGCCAGAGGTTAGAGGTTCAAATCTACCCGTCAGCTCCTTAAGAGGCATGACTAGTGATCTGGTTCTGGAAGGCCACAGCCCTGAAAACTCTATCCAGCAGGTTTACTCTGCACATATGTGGTCTCTCTGAGTCAAAATCTACTGAAGGACAACTAGCGACAACTTTTAGGGACTATACCTTTGTTCTGGAGTGGAATGTTACCCTAAACATACTTCAAACTTTAAAAATATATATAAAAACATTTCCAGCTTCTGTTTGGCCACACCATCTCTTGCTTCATGTTCATAGGGAATGTTTTAGGGGATTTTAATCCTGTCTGTTGCTCCTGTTTGTATATTTACATATACATGTGTATGTGTGTGTCTGTGTGTGTCTGTGTGTGTCTGTGTGTATGGATAGCAGAAAAGGGGGGATTCTCTTCAAATTATTTATTTCATTTTTCAAGCTCTACTTCTTAAATAATAATTATTTTTCTCTTTGTCACAGGCATTACTTTATCATCTTGTTCATCCCTGGATTTGGGAGATTATATTCAACACACATGTGTTGTATTTGGCCTAACAGCATCAAGAGGAAGGGAATAGTTTCTGGTTCTCTGGAAATGAGAATACACCTATAACAGCTGTCTTTACTAAACTCAAACCCAGTATTACCTATATATTATGAGTCTTCCTGTAACAGTAAACTACTTAGAGTTTTTAAGAGATTCTCTTCCAAGAGAGGTAACAGGATGTTGTACTTTCTCGTACGACTTTTTCCACACCTCCTACCACCTCCCTTTCCTGCCTGTCCAGTCTGATGTCCCTCATCTTGTGAACAGCAGTGACGGACTGCTTTATCCAGAGATACTCATCACTGGAGGCTTTGGAGAAAGAGCAAGTCAGCCATCCTGGGGGAAGGGAGAGGAAAGCAGAGGAAGCAGAGGGAAAATTGAAAATTGTATTTCTGCTTCAGCCAAACTACAAATTATCTCTTTCCTTCCAATTGACTATCAATAATAAAAAGGAAAAAAAAAAAAAAAAAAAAAACCTATCTTCGAGGAGGGGAAAGTGACAGCGAAGAAACAAAACTCAAATGGAAACTCATCACTACACAGCCCCTCTGAAGGGCAAACAGTTAAAATTCATCCATTATTTATATTATTTATTTTTATGGAAACCCTTGCCACCCTACACAGTACTAAAATCTAAAGCACTAACATGGAACTAAGTAAAATAGAATTTTCATCCCAAGTTAATCTCATTTTAGAAAGTCATAACTGACATGAATATCCTTCACCCCCTCAAAAAATCACCAGTATATACTGTTTATGAGTTTATGAGTTAAGTCATTTGTTATTATCTTGTTGATTCAAATCCACTTTTTCATATGTAGACTGCTATCCTTTACAGTCACAGTGAAGGCATAATGGCATCCGAATCCTAATAATCGAAGTCGTGATTGCTGTCATTAACAAATACTGAGCATCGACCTGTGCCAGACCCTGTACTGGGTGAGATCTGCTCCTGATGCTCTGAGCCCACTGTACCTCCTACTAAGAGAAGAACAGCTAGGGTTTCCAGGCTGCCTGGAACTGAATCCTGAATCTGCCACTTATTTCCACTACTTAAACTCTCTGTGCCTCAGTTCCTGAAATTTGTAAAAGTCAGGCAATATGATACATATGTTACATAGTTGTTATAAAAATTAAATAAGTCAATACATGTGCTTAAAAAGGCCACATAAACAAGCACTTATATCAGCATGAGACTGGAAGAACTCGATGGTGTCTAGCTACCACTAGTGACCTCATTGACAGGAAACACAACAACAAATCCTTTAAGGAATGGAAGAAAAGTGAAATGAAGAACTTAAACTCTAATAAAAATGCACTCAAACATACCATTGATCATGAAGATGGCATGGAACCACATGTTTCATTCTTTTACACATAAGGTCACTGAGAGTCTGAGCTGACTCAACAGTAAATAACAACTATTGTTTTCACTCTCATTTCACACAGAGAGACATAAAGAGATTAAGTAACATTCATGGGAATTTTTTATTACAGCATTTGAGAAGGGCATTTATACTATACTTGACCTATCTATATGCTTCACAGATAGTACTAGATTATCCTTCTAGACACAAGACAGCAAACTATTCAGAGAAATAACTGCTCTTCAATACCTCAACTTTACTCAAGGTACAGCTATACTAAATTCTAGAGAGCAAGCTGGGCTGACTGTTTTGGAATATTATAAGGGAGAGCATTATTACTTGTAGCCCATCTCTATCTTATCATTGGACTTGACCTTACAGAAACCCTGTGAAGCCCAACAGACTGGGTATGCTTGAGTAAATAAAAATAAGACAAAACACCATGATTTTGTAGTAGGACCTCAAAATACAAGTGAAGCAATTAGGATAATGTCTTTATATAAAGAGCCTTTTAAAAGTTTAATGGGTTTAGATTATTATCACCAAATTGCACTAAAAGTCAACAGGAAAAAAGGAAGAATGAATGATTTATTAAGTGAAACAAGGTGGTGAGTTATCAGGATTAGAAATAAATCTGGTCATATCCACTATCTTTATTAATAACCTGAAAAAAAGAAAGCCCACAACATGCTAATTAAATCTATAAATGCAACTAACCTCACATGGTATTTCCAAAGGTTAAGCTAGGACAAGAGTTAAAAAGAAGCATCTTCACCTTAAGGAAAAAACTTCTCTTAAGTAGAAGTACTGTCATAAACTGTCACTCAAAGCACCATCAATTATCATTAAACAGAGATGCTCTCTCTAAATAAAGGTCTAATTCCACATAATAAAAAACTTGGGAACAGACACATGGCCCTGGCTTTAAGAAAGACTTCACTGTTTGCATTTTCATTTAGTATAAAAAAAAAAAAAAAAAACTACTCCTGCAATTTTATTGGTCAAAGGGGGAAAGATATGAGCAAGCAAAAAAATTCAATTTTTACTTTTGTCATTTGTGCTTTTTTTTTTTTTTTTTTGGCCTTTCTGATTTAATGAACCAAAAACTCTCCATTTGCAAGTAATAACATAATTATGTCCATGGGAACTAGTTTTTATATTGCAGCTATTTATTCTTTTACCTATGAGGTCATTAGTTCAGAATTATATGTTTCTCTCATAACAGCCAATAATAATAAATTCTTACCTTGCCTCTCAAAAGAACTATGAAAAGATGTTTATTAACCACTTCATTAAGAGCAAACACAATGCAACAGTGGATTGGGAGAATTTTAACCAAGAAAGGATGCTCAACTTTAGTCATATTTCATTCAAGTGTCCTGTCTACAAAATCAAGCCAAATGCATTATGAGTGATTTCTGAGAAGAGCAGGACAGTGTTATTAAATGTCAACAAAATTAAAGTCATTTTTTCCACAGTCTGATCAAACACATAACAAATCAGTTTAGAAGAAATTGAAAAGAATCTTTCTTTCCTGAATAGCTCACAATCCCTGTTAGGGAAGGAAGTTTTGGCCTAATTCTCAACAAAGGGAACTTGCAGTCTAAGAGGTCACCAACGGCAAAGAACTGATGTCATACAGGCATCAGCCTGTACAGCGTTAAATAGTTGTTGCTCAGGAAATCTTCCATCCTTTGGGGGAAGAGAGATTATTAAAGGAGATTTTCATCTCATCTGATGGTCAGGTATAGATGACAGACATGTTTTCCTTGACCTCCAGGTTTTGGCAGGCTTTTTTGTTTGTTCCTTAAATTAACTGTCAATGGTTAAAACTTTGAGAGCTTCCACATATAAAATGAATCCTGATTTCTAGCTCATCTTGAAAACTACTGAGATGTGACACCAACGGTAGGCATTTCCCAGTGGAAATGATCCGCTGCTACCAAGAATTTCTCCTTTAAAAGGGTCGTAGGTCTTTGCCTCAATCCATAGATCTCCAACTCCCCTTATACCTCTACCTTCAGTAGCCATACTGAAATTCATGATCATTGTTACACAATCAGAAGACCAACTCTCATTATCCTACTCATGAGTGAGTCCTACCTTACAGAAGGTTCAACTGTGGGGACAACATAAAAGTGTTAATGTGCCTCGAAGGTTGAGGGTTCTAAGGTAGACAGAGTTCAACATGCTTTTTTTTCAACCTGTGACTTTGGTTTTCCCCCTGGTTGATGTAGAATGGAAGGTAAGAGTTATACTCTGAAATATGAAATCTTAGTGTTAGAAAGAACCTACAAGATCACTCAGTCCAGGACTCCTCCAAATTGGACTGTTACCAGAAACATTGAGAAATCTTTATTTTTAACAGGTGTTTAATGTAACAATGATCAATAATGACTGAAAATATAGTTTAGGAATTCTATTTCTGCTATGGCAGTCTGAGAAGTTCTGTGGACACACTCCCCAGCAAGACAATCATAAAAAACCTATTGTCATTGAGTTGATTTTGATTCACAGTAGCCTTAAAGGACACAGTAAAACTGCCCCATAGAGTTTACAAGGAACACCTGGAGGATTCAAACTGCTGATCTTTTGGTTAGCAGCCAAACTCTTCACCAGTAGACCACCAGGAATAGCAGGCGAAAAGTGTAAAAGTAACTATCATATAAGCTAACTTAACTAATTGTCATGGCAACACTATGGGTGTCAAAACAGAATAGTGTGCCAGAGGGTTTTCCAAGGCTGATTTTTCAGAAGTAGGCCACCAGGCCTTTCTTCTGAGGACCTTCTGGTTGGATAAAGCCTTCAAATATTTGGTTAACAGCTGAATATATTAATAGTTTGCACTACTCCTAACTGCCGTAGAAAACCTCTGCAAACTGTCGTAAGAACATACAACAAATGGAGAAGTATTTATTCAAGAAAACCTACTAACTCTCAATAACAAAGTGAGAGTTTGAGGCATTTGAACCACAGCCCACTCTCTCATTCCTTCTCCCAGCTTAGCATTATGGAAGCCACTATGGGCAGATGAGGCCATAAAGATAAGGTTTGAGGCTCCTTCCCCTTCCAGTTTCCAGACAAGGTATACTTTATCTCATCTGGAGAGACAGGCTGTCAGCATTTCTTTTCACCCCCGATTTTAAGTTGCAGAGGTTAAATTACACACACAAGTCATGGGTATTTAGGACGCAGCTTTCCTTACCCAGCCCCACTTGTTGCTTAAGCCCTGTCCCATATGATGTAGACGAAGCATACTGGAGCTTCAAAAGCCTTTGCTTCAGCTTGCTTATAGAGTAGAAGTTCCATGCTAAAAGTAAGCCAGAGACTTCCATCTCTGCCCAGTATTTCATTCATAAATCAGGAGTGTCACTCCAACAGAAGTACACCCCTGATCGTTACACAAGTACCAAAGCAGTAGACCAGAGATTTTGCCCAACAGGTAAGCCATAAGAACAGAGAGCTCAAAAGTTACCCCAGAGATATATGTACTGCGCACACAATGTGGAGAAGTTCAATGTACAGGTGCTTTTCAAAACAATGGAGATAATATTCCTTAGCTTACAGATGTACCATCACGTGGTTGTCCTCCATTTGCCTGTCTCTCTGTACCTCTTCTTTTTCATAAGGACAGTCAGATTGGATTAGAACTGATCCTACCTAAATATGACTTCACATTAACTGAGCAAATGACATTTTCAAAGACCTATCTCCAAACAAGTTTATTTTCGCAGGTACCAAAGGTTAGAACTTCAACATATATTTTGGGGAGATAGAATTTAATCCATAACAGAAAGAGATAAGCAAAACTGCTTCTATTTGCAGATGGTGTGAACTTTTATATAGAAAAAACACTAAGGAATCCACTAAGAAAGCAATTAGAACTACTAAATGAGTTCAGAGAGATAACTCTATATAAGTTTAATATAAGAGATCTGACAAATAAGTTCACAAATTCACCCTAGAGAAAGTACTAGATATCTCATTGCTAAATATCACTACAGTGACCTTCCAAGTATTCCCCTTGAGAAGCTATGCACTGACACCAGGGCCTATTCCAGTCTTCA